>OY725323.1:72758308-75619141 GCA_963242795.1 Inga leiocalycina
ATCCTAGCTATTACTTATTTGGTGAGGTTGATCCCTGTGGGGGGTTTTTAGAACCCCTTAAAGGTCAATTTCATCAAATGGGGTATTCATCTTCATGATAGGGGCAGTTAAGACACCTTTATTTATGAGAATTAGAACTACCTTGAAACCATTACACCTATTAGTGGAAATTATCGACCTACCTGATTAATTAGTACCTATCTTTCTTAGGGTGGATACTCCCAATCTAGGGTTATTCCTAAAATAGGACACTACAGGGCATATATTTATTGTTATCCATGCATAATCAATGAAACCCCTAGGATCAAGTGACTAATTGTCGCTTCACCTGAGTATGTATCTAGCATCACTACATATAAAGATACATAAAAAAGATGGTGTATGCATTAGATAACTAGCCCTAGTCTAAGGGTCTATGACCTTAAAAGACTATGAGCTCATTATATCTATCATGTAAGAAAATATTTCAATAAGAGATAACCCTTTTAAGGCTCACATGGCATTAATACATCATGCATAGGTGGTTACCTTCATTTGATATAGGCCTTAGAAGTAATAATAATTTTTAAACCTTTAGCCACATGATGGCCTGTGCCATTCATAGGTTAATGGGTACTTTATTCTTCCTATAAGGTAATAGATCTCTTGAAGAGCTGAAGTTCTTTTTCTTAATGTCCATTACCCACATTAAGCCTTGAATGCACATGTAATCACCTGCAAAGCATGTATTTGGAAATATTTTCTAACCTTTCCTTTTCTTTCCTCTAATGAAGGGCAATCGAGTTGTCTACAACTGAAAGAATTTGGCATAAAGGTTAAAGGCACAAAAACTAGGTTTAAATCAAGTTCCTCCAAGAAAAGTGCATGGAGTGAAGGGCATCAAACTGACTGCAAAAGTAGAACCAGTTGAAGGCCTTATTTGATTAAGTCACTACATTCAATGTTCAGTCAAATTGGGCTTCATAAAGAAGTATGATAACATCATTGATTTGTTATATGTGCCTATACATACTGATGCTATCATAGAGCTAGGCTAGTATTAGGATCCCTCTTTAAGATGCTTTACTTTCTCTGATTTTTAGCTTGCCCCAACCCTTAAAGAGTACAGGGAAATTATTAGGATGCTAATTAAAATGAGTGATAAGATCTACCATTTTATAGGCTGGCTCCCTTCTCAAGGAGGAATAGTGAAGCTATTAGTGTTTACATGGAGGAAGTAAAGATTATAGGCACCGAACAGGTCAAGGTGATCAAAAGGACCATAGTAGAAGCTCGCTTAGCAAGATTAGCAAAGAATAAAAATTAGGAGTTGCAAGGTCTTGACCTTTGCTTATTATGACATGATCATATTTCCTTTATCACAAGGAATAATTGACTTTGGAGCTATCAGTGTCTTTTAATTGGTTGAATATTATCAAATCAGCCTAGTACCCATAGTCTTAACAAAGGCCTACATTTCATGATCTCAGTGCCACATAAAGAAGGAAGGTTGAATAAAATGTTGTCTTGTATTACTTGAGGTATGGATGTTAAGTCATGTGTATGGAAAGATAAAGGGCTTCTGGGAAAGGCATGACTAGTTTACTAATCCACTCATGGCATTCAATAATCTTTAGTTAAATAAAAATGATTGGAGAAAGGAGTTCTCACAGCTAACAGAAGATTCCCCCTAATGGAAAATAGAATGGTGGGAGGATAAAGAGATTACCCATTCCTATCAGGGCTTTTCTAATGTACCAAAAGGATGTATTAATAACAACCTTTCTTTATTATTAAGGTAATCATCATTTAGGCAAAAAGCTCCCTTTCTGGAAGAAATGCAATGCATACAATTCTTGTACGAAGAAGATGGCGAGAAACACTTATGTCAAGAAATCAATGAAGCTTCGAGCAAGATAGCATATAAAGGAAAGGCTGAGTTGGGGAAGTGAGAAATAGGTGAAACTTCAGGCTATAAGGGCTGGCTCAAGGATAGAATTAAATGAGCTAATCCATCTTTTTCTCCCTAAGATCCTTTCTTAGGAAATGATGCCTAAGAAGTAAACAAAGAATTGGCAAGGCACTTGGAAATAAGAGAAAAGGAATTAGAGCAGCTTTCTGGGATAGAAACTCAAAATAAGAGAAAGATCAGTCAACTACAAGACAAATGTGTATCCCTCCAAGAAAATTTGACACAAAAGAGAAAGAAAATAGATTTTGATGAACATGCAAGAATCATGAAGCTGGAAGAGGAAAACAAAAACCTAAAAAGGGCCATATAAGAAAATGACAAGCAAATGAAGAACAATAAAGTTTGACTATTGAAGACAACTACATAAAAAGAGTTACTCAATGAGAAATTGCAAGATAATGCTCCCTTAGGAAGTTGCAATGGGAGGTTGGTATTCTCACTCAACTCTTAGAAAGCAAGAAGGGTGAATTAGGTACTGTAAGAGTGAGTACTGCCGAAACCATCCAGAGTACTTTTGGACAAGTATAATCATGAAAGGGAAGTTTTAGCCAATTGGGAACTCCTCTATATCAGATTAGTTGTTGTAACAGAAGAACGGGTAAAGTGGTGTGGTAATTTAATTTCATGTCCCAACCTTTAAAATGGACATATAATTCATGTCATTTCATTTTTTGAACTGAGAGTTATGCTTTGCCAAAGTTTGTTACAAAAACTGGACTCTATTTTGGAGCAGTGTTGAGTTCTGTATAATTCTAGAATTGTGTGGTGATTTCTAGTTATGGTCCATATTTTTCAAGAAAATAGGACTTAAATACCTTTCTTTTGGCTTTGGAATCACCAAATTTTGAGTTTTCTAGAATTATTTAAGATTTTTAGAAGTTTGACCAAGAATCAGGGAATTTCTTGGGCGCGGCCCAAGGTGGCTGGCCACAGCCCAAACCATTCTGTCCTAATTCTAGCTGCAGTCCATGGGTGGCTAGCCGTAGCCAGTGACCTTCTGACCATATTTTGTCAGCGGCCAACCCCTGTGTTCCAGTACTTTGAGGTTTTGAAAAGTGATCTTCAACCTATTGCTTCTCAACCTTTTAGGGCTTTTATTAAAGGAATTTGTGGCCTCTTAAGGGTCAATTATGATAACGAAATTTAAGTGTTATGAAGTGAATTAAGTCTTGGAATAGAGTATAACTCTTTGTCCTTAATTATGATTCTAGGAATTGACATTTGCTCTACTCGGGAGAGACCGGTTCCAGAATACGCCCGGAAGAACCAAGGTAGTGACTCTTCTCTCATGTTGTGTATGATGTTTTGGTATGCATGACTTGTCATTGTGTTTTGTGAACTGTATATGCCATTGTCCATTACAGCGTGAGTACTTCAACGTGAGCCGTTTAAGGAGTGACAGTGGTCATCTCTAGGTCGGCCATTGAACTGCCGTTGTAATCAACATGGATCTTTATGAATCTGACCCATGGGGTGGCGTGTTGTGCATCCAGCCGTGGTCTGTGTGTTATATACTTGCTAGTGTGGCATGTATATGAAATGCTTTATATGAATCCCTGCTGTGGTGAAATATATTGTGTGGATTGTGTTGTGCAATACAGCTTGAGCAAACGCAAGGGTGACATGAGTCATACCTGCCTTTATTGTTGTAACTGCCATTGTAGTTGCAATGTGTGTGATGATTTGCTTTCATGCCTTATTGTTGTGCACACTATGAGTGATTTGTTACTAAGAGGATTCCTTAGAATCTCACTCTCCAAAAAAAACTTTTAGATAGGGTCGAAGGATCAAAAGGAAAGCGGGCAACGAAGAGTGGTTAGAGCTCCGGAGTAGGAGTTTCATTTTGAAATATTTGGTTATCATAGTGTATTTTGGATTATTTTATTGGGGAACCATTGTATATATTGAAATTGTAGTGTAGTTTTTGTAATCCACTGGATAAGGGAAATGAATTATGGGCATTGCGCCTTGTAAAACCCTTAATTGATATATAGAACCCTAGTGTGTTGGGAATTTACTGTGTACTCTAATATTGATGAATGGAATCAATTTGTATAGGCCATTTTTATAGTGAAATGTGAATATGAGATCTTTATTGAACAGACTTTTGAAAATTTTTTGTAAACCCTGTTTTTAGGATATTTACTCTTAAATAAGCCCCAAATCATCTTATGGTCTCTAATTCAAACTTGATTATATTTTTACAAACAAATCTCGCCCTATGTCGTGAAAGGGGTTACAAATATCATCAACATATATTTGTACAACTAACATATCATTTTCTTTTGTTTTATAAATAGAGTTGTGTCTACCCTTCCTTTGTCAAACTCATGATCAATGAGAAAATTACTTAGTCTTTTATACCAAGCTCTTGGAGCTTGTTTAAGGCTATAAAGAGCTTTTCTTAGTCTGTAGATATGTTTTGGGTTAGAAAAATCATCAAAGCTAAGAGGTTGTTCAACATAAACTTCCTCCATTATGTAACCATAAGAAACACTTTTTACATCCATTTGAAAAATTTTAAGCCCTTTGATACATGAGAAGGCTAAGAGTACTCATATGGCTTCTAAGCCACTAGAGCATACGTTTCCTCATAATCAATTCCTTCTTCATGGTTATAGCCATTTTGCCACCAATCTTGTCTTGTTTCTAACAATGATTGCAGATTCATCAAGTTTATTCCTAAATACCCATTTAGTGCCAATGACTGGAACATCCTTAGGCCGGGGTACTAAGTCTCAAACTTGATTTCTCTTAAATTGATTAAGTTCTTCCTGTATTACTATAACCCAATCATTATTTGTTAGGGCTTCATCAATTCTAGAGGGTTTCAGTTCTAAAATAAATGTTGAAAAGCTTACTTCATTAAGGATATTATTTCTAGTTTTTGCTCCTTCTTCAATATTACGTATGATCTAGTCTATGGGATGATTTCTTTTAAACTTCCAAGCTTTAGGTTGTTTTGAAGAGTTTGGATGACTATATTTTTCTTCTGGTTCAGAAGATTCATGGGGAGATTTTGAAACAATTTGATTTATTTCAAAACTAATTAATTTTGGCTTATCATCTACAGGTTTGACATAGTAATCAACTTCAGTAAACACAATATGAATAGATTCTTCAACAATATACATACATTTATTAAAAACTCTCTAAGCTTTACTTCTATTAGAATATCCTATGAAAATACCTTCATCAGCTTTAGGATCAAACTTCCCTAGATTATCCTTACCATTATTATGAATAAAACACTTATATATGAATATGTGCAGATGACTGAGATTTGGATTTCTTCCCTTACATGCTTGTATCACATAACTATACTAGCACAATGACAAATTTGTAAGCTCAATGCTTCAAACAACATACTGATGGCCATAACATAAATTGAAACATAGCTTCAAATTGCACATAATCATGCAAAGCAAAGACATATACCAACACACTAACACAAGTATCAAATACATGCTGGAGAGATATGTTCCCTACACTCTTTCCACGTAAGCTCCAGCTCCAGCTGATCACGATCAGGGTGAACACCAAACCCTATAACCAAAATAAGGACACAGGGTTAATCCATTTTTTAATTCCTTAACTTTTAAATACTTAAGTTGGTTATCATCTATGACCTTTAGGTGGCTACCCAAAGCCTAAACACAAGCCTAAAGGGTTGGAAAATACTTGACCAAAGACCATCTTTTGAATCCTCAAAATCCCCTTTTTGACTGTAGCACTCGAGTGGTGGATGGCTTTTCACTCAAGTGATAACCTCAACACTCGAGTGATACCTCCTCAAGAACCCGAGTCCTACCAAGTAAAGCTCCAAAAGTGCTTACCCGAGAGCAAATAAATCCCAGCCAAAAGTGCACTCGAGCATAATGACCCTCACTCGAGTGATAGCTCAACACTTGCAAGTACTAGCTCATACTCTTCACAAACCAACTATGGGTGACAACCCGAGAGCAACCTCTTAGCACACAACACACATTCACTTGAGTGAGCCATGGTGCACTCGAATGAAGGCCTACATCACTCGCAAGTGAAGAAGTGCACTCTTGCTTTTTCCATGAACAAGTGCAACCAAAACTGAAGGGGAAAGGGAAAACATCACGTTACACTTGAGTGAGACCTATATTCACTCGAGTGATGCTTATTAGAACCCAAAAAACATAGAAAACCAGAATACTCTGAAACTTAACCAATATGTCTCCAATGGTTCCCAAACTCTAACACAAGGCTATTTCCATATAATTTTACTCAAGGAATCCATTGGAAACCTTAAAACACCCAAAATCCTATTACAATAACATTTTCCTCCTATGGTCATACTTATCACACACATTACCCAAATTTCATTACTTTACAGCCAAAGTTCCAAATCAATTACAATGACACCAAAACACACTATGACATCATTTTAACCATAATACTCATTCAACTCATTTTTTTCACAATTATACCAAATTAGGGCAAAAACCACAAATCACAAAACTCAACCAAACAACACAATATATAGATCAAAAGGGAGATATCACTTACCTCTTCCTCTTTCTCAAAGCTAATCCTTGATTCTTCATCTTTCAAGATTCCTCAAGCTCTCAAAACACCTTCTTTCCTAAATCTAAAACCATAGCAATGAAGCTCTCATCACTATGAACAACTTTATTGATGAGTGTTTGAGCAAAAGGAGATAACAACAAAGCTAAAACTCACCTTTTCCATTTCTCTTTCCTTCCCCAAGCTTGGCGCCATAGCTATTAAGGGGGGGAGAGAGAGAAAGGCTCAGATTTTGGCTCCCCTAAACACACATATAACTGACTTAGAGAAGAGAGGAGAAAGAGAAAAGCTTTTGAAACTTTGACTTGATCTAAGGGCTCACATCATGCCACTTGTCACCACCTCAACACACATCCCATGAGCTCACATACACACATGCACGTGGAATTCCTCCCTTTGATCTCTACACAATTCAATCCTAGCCATTGATCTTCAAGTTACCAATGAGTTTCCTCTTTGGTAACCGATCAATTGGCCGGTAACTTTTCCATTTTGCCCCTGATTATGGCAATTCCCTTGGAATCACCATCAAACTCATTCTATCGTTTCATTTATCACAAAACATGCCCTCCCTCTATTCTAAGTCAATTTAGATGTTAATCCACAATTGAGCTCAAATACAAGGTTTTGGCAGTGCTCATAACATGAGCAACTACAATCCACTCTATATTCTCTAAAAGGGTTTATTTGTCATTAACCACTTCTACTTTTGGAATCATTATCCCTTTATTGAAAATTGGGATATTAAAGATGGCATCAACAAAGCAAGATATCGACGTTCATCACCCTCTATTCTTGCATCCCTTAGATACCCAAGCAACGACCCTTGTTTCTCATGTGTCCATATGGGCTAACAATTACATGGTTTGATGGAGAGCCATTCGTATTGCACTCTGCGGTTGTGAACACCTTATTTTGTCAAAGCGCCACTCAAAAGATAAAATAATAACAATAATAAATGAAAATAAAAGAAAATGATGATGATTGTGATCTAAATTGGCAATCCACATTAAAGAAGAAAATAAAAAAAGAGAGAGAAAATAAGGAAATCCTCCCATTGATGATTATTGGGGTCCAAATTGGCAATAATCATTCATTGGACAATCATCATTAAGGGGAAAATCAAAAAATAAAAAAAATCCTCTTATTGATGATGATTGTGGTCCAAATTGGCATTATCATTTATTAAAGGAAAATAAAAAAATACAAAATGAAAATAAAAAAAATATCTCTCATTTTGATAGGTTTAAAGTAGGAATTTACTTGTGGGGAAAAGGTAAAAAAATTGGAAAACAAAAATTAAAGAAAAACTCATTGATGGTAATTAAGTCAAGTTAGGAAGTTTTATTAATAAAAAATATATGAAAATGAATATAAAAAAATGCATTAATGGGGCAAAACCCTAGGTGATAACTATTTTAAGGGGAGTACATGTTACAGCAGGATACAAAAATTTTGGGGAGAGCAAGGAGGTAAGGTAGAGAGCTATTCTATTGTTCCATCACACATAAAATTAAAATAAAATGGTTTCTCCTTATGGGTTGAGGAAAATATAAGTTTGTTGGAAACCCCATTTTATTCCTTTTCACCAGATGTGCCTAGATGCTATGTATGCCAATGAATATATCCATGAGATGACTGTATGCATGAGATAGAGGCATGTAAATACCAAGCCCTAGGCATGTGCTCATCTTTTTCTTTTCTTTTATTTGTCTTCATGTGCTTTCATTGATGTTTAGGGGTTGTTATAATTTGATTATTCCTATTATCTTGTTTGGCTTTTACAATTTATTCATCCATGATATGTTGGCCTTATGGAGATGAACGTTGCTCCCTCTTAGCACTCAACTGCTAACATATCTTCTTATAGTAAGTTCATTGTAAGTGATGCCTTGTTATTTCTTTCGATACTATCTCCCCTCTTTGCTATTCCCATATGTTCATTTGATCCTCTTCTATTGTTTCTTGTGTGCTTGATTAAAGTGGACGCATCTATAAACTTGACTTTATACAATTTCACAAATTATGTGTGAACTTAACTATGGGATTGCTACTAACTGTTTCATTTTTAAGCAAAAAATGTAGCAAAATATCATATATGAATATTGTGAAATTCTAGTGATTTTGTAAGTGTCATAATTTTATTATATGATCCTTTCACTTTGTCTCTTTTGTAGACCTTAGGCTTTCTTCCAAGGTCAAGTCCAACTTTGTAAGTAAACAATTTTTTGTTTATTAATTTCTTATTTTTTTGTAAATATTTTCTTAATTTCTTTTCTTCTTTGGGTAATTATAATAAAACTAAAGGCCATATTCATTTTTAAATAATTGACTTAGGGTAACTGTTCTTATGAACGGGTGCTGTGGGGTGCCTAACACCTTCCCTACACACAATCGACTCCCAAGCCCTATCTGATTTTCAATTTTTCAAAAATTATCCTCTTTTAAAATTTTGGTGGTGGCTCCATATTTTTCAAATTTCGGGTGCTACAGTAGTAAGGATAAATTGTGCTTCATTAACGGAACGCTTGAACGAGACAAGGTAGTAAAGCTAAGTGCCTGTTGGGATAGGTGTAATGCAGTGGCTCTATCATAGCTAATCAACCTAGTGGACAAGGATATAGCATCTGGTATTATGTTTGCTGATACTTCATATTTGGTATGGAAGGATATGCAAGAGAGGTACCAAAAGACTGATTATAAGAGCATTTCTACATTTACTCAAGGAACTCTGAGAGTATGATTTAACCATAATTTTATATATTTTTAATTAATTAAATAGGGACCACTACTACAAAAATAGAGATTAGTGGCGCACCTTTTAAGAAGTGCCACAACTTCTTTCTAGATTTTTTATTTTTTATTTTTTTTAAAAAAAATAATTTAGGTGGCGCTTCTTCAAGAAAGTGTCATAGCTACTTGGTGACATTAGGTGGCGCTTCCTTGAAGAAGTGCCACCTAAGGTGTTTTTTTTTAAAAAAAGAAGAAGTAGCAGCTGTGGCACTTGCTTAAGGAAGTGCCACAGTTGCTATGTATTTTGTATAGCACTTGGCTTAGGAAGGGCCACACAAAGTAATTTTTTGAAAATTTTTTTAAAATTATTCTCTCTCCTGCAATCTGGTTTTATCACATTTATCCTCTTAATCTCCATTGTCCATCTAACACGTGCCATCACTCTTTATCCTCCTAGTCCCCATATTTTCTCCTTCTCTTCTTTTTGTCATTCATCACCGTCTCTACTTCGATTGCTACTTCCTCCTTATTCCTTTGTCACTCATCACCTTTGTGAGGATTTTCTTTTGAAAAATTTGTTGTTTGCCAAATTTTTACATATATATATAATAGATCTTCAATCGTTTTCCCTTCCTTGGATCTTATGAAGATGGTGACACTTTCTTCCTTCAAACATGCACACTCTCTCTCTTTTCACTTGTTTCTTCTTCCATTATATTTATATTAAGCTTCGAATTTTAGATCTACGTCGTCCAACTTAGCATTAGTCACGAAGTAGTAAGTTTATTTGATCTAATTGCTATTTTAGCTACATTATATCACATATATAGCTTATCAGTTTATTTTGAATAATAGTTTCATACTATTATGTTGCATATGTGTCTACAGGAGAAGAAATCTTTGGTTTTTTATGACGGAGGGAATGGTGTTCGTATTGTTTTATCAATTGTTGCGGTGGTAAAGAATGTTCATATTTACTTTCAAGTTTCCTACTTTTAATTGTTTTAATTTTCCTTGATGAAGAATGCTTCTGAAATTTCTTTTCTCATTTTATTCCTAAAAAAATTATTCTCATGTGTATATGCTAAAAAATAAATAAGATAAAATTAATTGTTATTATATATAAGTTGTATTTATTTAGTAGCTATAATTATTAATATTGATGATTTTCATGAATAAAACAATTATTTATTTTAACACTTATATTTTACTTAGTAGTGATTTTGTTAATTATTTATTTGGTAATTTTTTTAATTTTGTTGTGGATATGAAATTGCGTTTAAAGTGTGTTATCAACTATAATTATGGAATTCTTTTGATAAAAAAAATTATATGGTTCTAAAAGAAAAATACGAAAATATTTTTTTTAAAAAAAATAATTATTGACTTCCTGTGGCACTTTTTTAAGGAAGCGCCACAGGAAGTTTTTTTTAAATATATATATGCTGTGGCGCTTCCAAGCGCCACAGCTTTTTTTAGTGACGTATTGATATGTGGCACTTACTAAGCGCCACATCTAATTCAAATATAAGCGCCACAATTTTATTTTTTTGTAGTAGTGGACTCTTAATGTATTTTCCAGGGCATTATCGCATAATTAAGCACTCATTTTAATTAGAGGCATTTGTATTGAATTAATTGTAAAAAAAGGGTAAAATGGCCATAATTATTAAATATTTATACATATGATCTCTTGAACTTTTAATACTACCTTGTGCTTAATTTTGCATTGCAGTGCTTTAGGACACAATTGGTGATTTTTGGAGTCTGAATTAATATTTTAAAGACAAGGAAAATTATAGAAAAGGGCTAGAGAAAATTACAAAAAAGTACCCATCAGCTTTTTCATGAAGAAAATTTACTGGGGAAAATTACAGAACAAGACCCAAGCAACAAATTCAACATTCAAACTGACAGAGAAGCAAAATCTGGGGGTTTTGTCATGTGAGCTTCTGGAATATGTAGAAATTACATACACGCATATAATGGAAAGATTTATGTTGCAACTTGCTTTCAGATTGCAATCAACGATGGCTGCACCTAACAATCAGTAGTGGCTATGGTTGGTGAAGGGAAATGGATGGCGGCAATCTCACTATATATACCCCCATCTTCACCACCTTGAGGGCATCCAGAAAAACCTGCAGCTCTTCCTTCTTCAGTTTTCCTCTTCCATTTTCTTTTGCTGAGGTACTACAGAACGGGGAGATGAAGTAAGAATGAGGTCACCACTCTCACCACCAACCTCTTCCCTTTATCACCACCATTCACCTTTACCATCCTCTGACATTTTCCTCTGCTCTGTTTCACTTCCTACATCATTTTCTTTCCTTTCCTCTTCCTCTGTTATTAACACCACCGTCACCTTCTCTTCATTTTCATCCCAACCACCATCACCTTCGGTCTTCTCTGTTTTCTCCACCAAAAGCCATCAAAAACTACTAGTGCAGCACCTTCATCTCCTTTCTCTGATAATTCAGCAAGTTTTACATTTTTCGGCGAACTATTCTACATTTTCGGCCCCCACTTCCGGTGAGTTTCAATTTCTTGTGACCCATTTTCTCCTCCGTTGTGTCTTATTTTCTTCCTACCATCGTCCTTTCATCATGTGAATACCGCATCATCAGTTTTCATCGATTTTTTTGTGACTCCCGTGTGGTTTCCAATTTTCCGATGAAGTTTTGCAGTTTTCCGGCCCCTATTTCCGGCGACCTCTCATCACTCTCTTCCTCAATTCTAGCGAGCTCTTCATCATCAACCACCAGTCCGAGTTGCAGAAACTGAGGCAGCTAAAATTTTGAGTTACACCACCTGGAGCCATGAGTTTGAGGATCTGCGAATGAGAAATGTGTTTTCATTATCAATACGTGTTGGATTAATTCATTTTGACATCATCATCCATATTGCAATCTTTTACTCCAAGAATGCACGTGAAACTTCACAGGGTAGTTATTGTTCTATTATTTTTTCTTGTTTGATTTAGTTTTTTTTCCTATTTATGTATTTTTGTTTTTGTGTGAAACTTGATTATTGTTTGTAATGTGTAAGTTAAATTTGTGTTGTGGGATTTATATATATACTTTGGCTATGATTAAAATTAATTTGAGTGATGTGTTTATTTATACATTTAATTGAATTTTCTTTTATTTATCTTTTAACAAGAAAAACCCAAAATTCAATTTTACCTTGTTTCATTAAATTTGCTTTTGCATGACATTTAGTATTACCTAGGATTCAATTAAAGGCTCCTCGAGAAAAGAGAGAACGACCTGAGTATTGCATTATATTGCAATTCTTGGATTTTAAATTTTGTATTTGACCCTAAGACGCAAAGACACGATCAAATCAATGGCACCATTGCCAGGGAGTCATTTTTGACTCCATGGTTAACTAAGTGTCAATTGAGAAATTGATTTAGGTGTTTGCCTGTGTGAGCTTCTTGATTTTTACAATAGTTTCATACCATTTCCATATTTTTCAAAAAAAAAATTCTGTCTTTTTTATTTATTTATTTTTCCCCACACATAGGTGCATTTAGATCCTTACCACTACATGCATACTAATCATTGCATTTTTACTCTATTTCGTTAAGTTCATTCTATGTGTTGCATTTAGCTGTGTTGAGTGGTTTGAATTTAATTAGTAGTTAATTCAAAAAAAATTAATTCCCTTTTAGTGGCTTCATTGTGAATAACTTGCTTTTATTGTAATTCTCGTTCATTAGTGATATGACTTTTGCATTTAAATATTTACATAAACTTGCATTTTTTTCTCTTTGTAGTTTTCCCCCCTTAAAATTTGTGTGCAAAATAGTTTTGGTATTTCATTAATCCATTATTTTCTTAATTTTTTTTGTACGTCTGATCAATATGAAAAGACATTAGATCATTCTTCTAATCTTGAATTGTTCATTGACTTAAGTGATTGTGCTTCTCAAGGTACCACTATGGCAAATAACGATGAAGGACAACCAAGGAGAAGAACTATTAGGGATGTGACAAGATCAGACATCACTATTGATCCTTTTAGTTCCGTAAGCCCTGACCTTAATGTCAATTTCGAGCTTAAGGGGCCTTTGCTTGCTTTACTACCTCGTTTTCATGGACTTGAGAAGGAAAATCCTTACAACTACCTCAATGCATTACACATGGCTTGCCCAAATATAAAGCATGTCAGTGCTTGCCTAGAAGATGTAAAACTGAAGGTGTTTTACATCACCTTGGAAGGGAAGGCGAAAGAGTGGTATATGATGCTACCAGGGCAGGTAAATGACACTCTTCATTCTTGGGGAAATCTGAAAAAAGCCTTCTTGGAAAAGTACTTTCCCGCTGTAAGGATTGCTGAGCTCAAGAAGGATATTTACTTTACCAAACAAGACCCCTCAGAGTCTTTTTATGAGTATTGGAGCCGCTTTTAAGAGCTTTTGGCTAAGTGCCCACACCATTAAATCAGCAATAAGCAATTAATCCAATACTTTCATGATGGTCTTTTACCTAATGAAAAGGGTATTCAAGATGCTTCAGCTGGGGGTTCCTTAGAAGATTGCACTGCAAAGGAAGCATAGGCTCAAATTAAAATGAGAGCTCAAAACACTCAACAATACAATGTAAGAGAGATCAAAAGTGTCTGTGATATCGGATCTAACCGAAGGATGATCGTACTTGAGTCTAAAATGGATATACTCACTTCACAACTTTCTCTCGTCGCCACAGAACTTCAACATCTGAGTACCCAACAAGCAACTCATTTTCCTGCTTCGCAAGCTCTTGTTACACCCAGTTGTGTTAATTGCAGTTCAATAATGCACATTACAAGCCTATGCCCTAATCCTCATGAGGAAGTCAATGCTATGTATCAAGGAAGGCCTAATCAACAAAGATGGGACTCTAACACCACCACCTACAATGAAAATAGAAGACCTAATCCTAATTTTGGTTGGAGGAATCAAGAAGGTTTATCTTATCAAGTCCAACCATATAGGTCAAATCGTGGACAAATGGTGCCTATTCAAGAATCCGAAGGCGATGAAACCAATCAATTATTAAAGAGCTTGCCTGCTTGAATTGCTAGCATTGATAACCGGATGATGGAAGAAAAAGCTTTGAATCAGGGTCAATTCTCCTCTATCAACGTATCTCTACAAAAGCTACACAATGACAGGGCAAGTGACAGTACTCAAATGGCTCATATGTACAAGAAGTTTGAAGAGTTGGAGTTGAAAAACAACACAGTTCAATCTCATTTAACCCAATTCTCCAATTCCTTGAGTGATGTGCATGCTAAGACTGGTGGGTCTATTCCTTCAAACACCGTCATCAATCCTAAGTCCCTAAATGCTATTGAACTAAGAAGTGGTAAAAAGGTACACTTTCCTGAAGAGATCGACAATAAAGTAGATGAGGAGATAGAAGTTGAAAGTCCACCTTTGAGCCCAATGAAGTTTCCAAATCCTGAAAGCTCCAAAGAGAAGTCTATTCTTGAAAGGAAGAAGAACAAAATAGTTGAACAACCTCAAGTGGAACAACAACCACTTCTGAGGGAGGTTGGCTCCAAGGAGAGAAGCACTTTTGAGGAAGGTGAGACAAGCACGCATGGCACCTTATCCAATGCTACTGGTAAAGAAGTAAAAATTTCTCAACTCCCTTTCCCTAAAGCTTACTTTCAAGGCAAGAAAATGCATGATTAACAAACTGAGAAAGTAATGTATGACTTGTTTAGTAAGCTACATATCAATGTTCCTTTCTTCTAATTGGTCAAGTCTATACCCAGTTATTGCAAATTCCTTAAAGACCTTTATACAAATAAGAGGAAATTCAAGCCTAATGAGAGAGTTCAAGTTAACTCTAATGTGTCTGCCCAATTCAAACCTCAAATCCCTGATAAATGCAAGGATCCTGGCTCATTCACTATACCTTGTACCATAGGTAATGTAAATGTGGCCCAAGCCTTGTTAGACTTAGGTGCAGCCATTAATGTCATGCTTAGTTCCATTTTTAAGTTTCTTGGTGTCAATGAACTTAAGAGAACTACTATGGTTCTCCAACTAGCTGATAAAAGCATTAGGCAACCACAAGGTATCATTGAAGATTTACTTGTCAAAGTCAAGGATTTATTTTTTCCGGCTGATTTCTATGTGTTAGACATGTCTCAAGAACCTAGTGAATCCACCCTTATCTTAGGGAGACCCTTTATGATGACAGCCAGTACTTTGATAGACATGAAACATGGTTCAATTACCATGGAAGTGGGTAACCATAAGCTAAGTTTCAATATGTATGAAGCCATGAAACACCCTTTTGAAGATTGCTCTTTATTAGGTGTGAATTCGATTGACTTAGCATTTGATGATATGGTTAATGAATGTGAGCTCAACTTGCACACTAATAATTGTGATCTTAATTGTGGCATTGCATTGGATTCATGTCATGATAAAATCTCTCCTCCTTCTTCTATTGATAATTTTGATTGACAGGGGAGTGATATTTCCAACCTTAACTCATCAATGGTTGATTGTTGGTTATCTTCCCTAAGTGATTTTTCTCTTACTTTTCTTGATTCATGGGAACGTAACTCATTTGATAATTCATGCTTTAGTGATAATGCTTGAGAGGAAGGTATTCTTGCCAATGTTTTAGGTCATAAACCAGCTGAAGAGTCTTAATGCGAGGTTGGTAATCAAGACATAGACAATTTGCATGAGATAGCCCTTACGCCAATCAAGACCTCCTCTTGTGTCACTCATTTTGATGCTAAATGCAATATGGTTAAAGGGCCACTTCTTAACTCATCATCTAAGCCTCGAACAAATATTACTCCTCATACCTTATAATTTTAGAATGAACTAATCACTTCTTGTGAAGTAGGTATGAAGAAAGATGCTTTCCCCAAGCCTGTTGCTGCTGTAGACCAACTGAATGTTTGTTCAACACTTGGGAAGACCAATGCTCAATTGGTAGAATCTACGAAGCTTAGCACAAGTCATGCATCTCATAAGTCTAAAAAAGGGAGTATTTTCACTACCCTTAATCTTCCTACACTAATTCCCTCTATTGTTCAACCTCCTGAATTAGAGCTTAAACCTCTTCCCCCTAATTTGAAATATGCTTTCCTTGCTGCTAATGGGAAATTGCCTGTGATTATTTCAAATTCTTTTTCTGTGAGTGAGGAGGAGAGATTGCTTGATGTTTTGAGTAAAAATCGAAAAGCTCTAGGTTGGACTTTAGGTGATATTCTTGGAATCAATCCTGCTATTTGTAACCATCGAATCCTCTTGCATGAGGAATCCAAACCTCTTAAGCAGCCTTAATGACAACTCAACCCCCTGATTCTAGATGTGGTCAAGAAAGAAGTGACAAAATTATTAAGTGCGGGTATCATTAACCCAATTTCTGATAGTGATTGGGTTTGTCCAGTACAGGTTGTACCTAAGAAGAGTGGGATCACTGTGATAAAAAATGAAAATAATGAATTGATATCTACTAGGGTGCAAAATGCTTGGCGAGTATGCATAGATTACAGGAAATTGAATGAAGCCTCTAGGAAAGATCATTTTCCCTTGCCTTTCATTGATCAGATACTTGAAAGGTTGGCAGGTAAAAGTCACTATTGTTTTTTAGATGATTATTCAGGATATTTTCATGTCCCAGTGGCTCCTGAAGATCAAGAAAATACAACCTTTACTTGTCCATTTGGAACCTATGCGTATAGGAGAATGCCGTTCGGATTGTGCAATGCACCTGGCACTTTCCAACATTGTATGATGTCACTGTTCAGTGATTTCCTAGAAAATTGTATGGAAGTTTTTATGGATGATTTTACAGTGATTGGTAATTCATTTGATACTTGTTTAGATAGTTTGGACAAGGTTCTTGCTAGATGCATCTACAAAAATTTAATTTTGAATTATGAGAAATGCCATTTCATGGTTGATCATGGAATAGTACTTGGTCACTTGATATCTAGCAAGGGCATTGAAGTTGATAGAGCTAAAATTATGGTAATTTCCTCCTTGACCTACCCCACTAATGTTAAAACGCTTCGTTCTTTCTTAGGGCATGTGGGTTTTTACCGACGATTCATAAAAGATTTCAGCAAGATAGCTCTACCATTATCTAAATTATTGTAAAAGAATGTTGATTTCATCTTTGATGATTTCTGTAAACAAGCATTTGATGAATTAAAATCATACTTGATTTTGCCCCCTATTTTGAGTGCACCAGATTGGACATTATCTTTTGAACTAGCATGCGATGCCTCCAATTCTGCTGTGGGGGTCATGCTAGGGCAAAAGCATAACAAGTTGTTCCATGTGATTACTTACGCATCAAAAACCCTAGATAGTGCACAAAGGAATTACACTACCATTGAAAAAGAACTGTTTGCTGTGATATCTGCATTAGATAAGTTCAAACAATATTTAATCAATTTCAAAGTGGTTGAGTATACTGATCATGCAGTTGTGAGTTTCTCTTCACCAAGCCTCAGTCCAAGCCAAGGCTTATTAGATGGATGTTACTGCTACAAGAGTTCGATATTAGCATTAAGGATAGGCTTGGAACTACAAACCTTATAGCGGATCACTTGAGTAGACTACCGGATGGCACAAGGGGAGTACTTGACTCTGATCTTGTTTGTGATAAGTTTCCTGATGCAACCCTAATGTCTATCTCTGTTTATGTTCCTTGGTATTCTAGTCTTGTCAACTATATTGTGACCGGTCTCATCCCTAAGCATATATCTTCCTTTCAGGCTCAGAAACTTAGACGAGAATCTGAACACCACATTTGGGATGATCCCTATTTGTGGAGACTATGCAATGATCAAGGTATTAGGAGATGAGTTCCAGAGACTAAAACTAAAGACATATTGTCCGCTTGCCACTCTATGATTTGTGGTGGATACTCTAGTGCCAAGAAGACATCTAGGAAAGTATTAGATGTTGGGTTTTACTGGCCCACCCTTTTCAAAGATTCATACTCATATTGTAAGGCATGTGATAAATGCCAAAGATTTGGGGGGCTAGGAAAACGGTACGAGATGCCACAACAACCTATGATTTTTTGTGAGATATTTGATGTATGGGGTATAGACTTTATGGGCCCTTTTCTACCCTCATCAGGCTATAGCTATATCTTGTTAGCTGTGGATTACCTCTCTAGATAGGTCGAAGCTATTCCTACTAGGAAGGATGATGCCCAAATGGTTTCCAAGTTTCTCAAGTCTTATATCTTTTGCAGATTTGGAGTACCGTGGGCTATAGTAAGTAATAGAAGAACCCACTTTTGCAATAAGGTTATTGATAACTTACTTGCTAAGCTTCGGGTGACTCACAAATCTTCTACCCTTTACCATCCACAAACAAATGGGCAAGCAAAAGTATCCAATCAAGAGATCAAATAGATTCTAGGAAAGATAGTCAAGCCTTCAAGGAAGGATTGGAGTTTAAGCTTGGAGGAAGCACTATGGGCCTATAGAACTGCTTTTAAGACACCAATAGGAATGTCTCCTTACCGACTTATGCATGGAAAGGCTTGTCATATTCCGGTGGAATTGGAGCACAAAACCTATTGGGCTGTGAAAATGTGCAATATGGGTATAGAAGAGACAAGCTGGGAAAGGAAATTGCAACTACAAGAACTTAAAGAAATGCGACTGGATGCTTATGAGAGCTCACGCATTTTCAAAGTAATGAAATGCTAGACAAAAATTGAAATTGCAAACCCAGATCTAAAGGGAAATCAAAATTGCAATCCCAAAAATGGTATGAACAAAACTCGTTCTCACCTAACTGAGTTATGTTTGCTGCTGGAGGGAGATGACGGTCAAGTTTTGTTCACTGCTGGAGGGAGATGACGGCCAGACGAGGAGGGAGACGCATTTGCTATTGGAAGGCAGAGTTGTGTCTGCTACTATTACCGATGGAAACGAAGCATCGCCTTTGTCATTGGATGACAAGCATTGCCGCCATCGTTTGAGGATGGTTGTTGCTGTCGTCACCCTGAAGGGCCGTCACTAGAGGAGGACGATCTTCATCATTGGTGGTGTAACACTGCCGCCGTCACCGGTGGTGGACATCGTTACTGCTGGCGATGGAAGCAGGAAGGAGGAAGGAAAGGGATTAATCGCAATCCTTGGGTTTGCCGTCGAAGATCTACTTCAGTCGTCACCGTTGCCTCTGCACATCAACCAGAGGTTCACCGTCGCCGTTGGTGGTGGACGAATGTCATTGTTGGTTATGGTGGAGGTCCGCCACTGCCATGGAGGACCATCGTTGCCAGTTGAAGGGAGGAGGAAAGTCAGAAGGGCAACTGAGGAAATAAGCCGCCCGATGCCTTTGCACTGCCTGAGCATCAACTATTATTGCCTTCATCAGCATGTTTAATGCCACATATCTATTGGGAGAAAATGAGAAGCATTAAATCTTACACGGTAGTGCGGTGGAATCTCAAAGCATAAAATCCTAAAATACCTAATATTGTTATCACGATTTGACAAGAATTTTCCCAGGATATTGATGGCAAGCACACGTAAGCCTCCATTATCTTCAATGCTCATTATTGTTTGAACACATTCATACAAAATAGCATTCCCTGCAACTTTGTTTGACTCAGTCTTTGTAGCCACCTAAAAATAAGACCGGCAAGTTGAAAAATAATAAACACCAATTTCCAAAGTACATGGTCACTAACAAAATAAGTAATAGTTGATTATAACTCATTAGTTCAGTTGTAAAATTGAATAGATATTAGTTACTGCAGCACATTGAAATTTTTTAAAATGAAAATGCTAGGCTTCTTTCAAATAAAATCTGAAATCTTTAAAAGGTAACAAATCAAGAATTCATGACTAAATCATCAATACCCTGCTAATATATGCCTTAAAGATAAATCTCTTCTTTTATAGAAGGATAACTGTTATTAGAAAGATATATTTACAAGAATCTAGAAGATAATACACATCAAACTTGAAAAAACGTGAAAGGCTCAAAACAGAACACAGAAACCCTAAAAACTGAAAATCTAGCAGCACTGCTCAATCTCTTTGTGGATAAGATCAAGTGATTTGCCTAGAAAAAATGTCCTCGACATCAAAGAGCCACCATGTTCACAATTAAATTCTATAATAGAACAGGATCATTGGCAGATCCATGCAGAAATGACAAATAATCCAATCATTGCAGCATGAGTACAAACACTTGATCACTTGCACACAACTGACCTGAGCAAGTATGTCATTCATGGAGTCACTAGCATCAGCATCACCTTCACCCAGCACACGCAACAGTTTAAGCAATCTGATGTGAAGAAAAGGGTCGGTGATTCCAGCAATGTCATACTCTGGTGCATAAGGACTGTTTGCTAGATCCTTTAGGGTTTTCACCACACCCTCTGTGCATTTCTACAATATGGTTGACATTTTTTGTTACCACAAAGTTGAACAAATTCCAGGCATACTTTGTATAAAGGGAGATAGAAGTTGAAAGTCCACCTTTGAGCCCAATGAAGTTTCCAAATCCTGAAAGCTCCAAAGAGAAGTCTATTCTTGAAAGGAAGAAGAACAAAATAGTTGAACAACCTCAAGTGTAACAACAACCACTTCTGAGGGAGGTTGGCTCCAAGGAGAGAAGCACTTTTGAGGAAGGTGAGACAAGCACGCATGGCACCTTATCCAATGCTACTGGTAAAGAAGTAAAAATTTCTCAACTCCCTTTCCCTAAAGCTTACTTTCAAGGCAAGAAAATGCATGATTAACAAACTGAGAAAGTAATGTATGACTTGTTTAGTAAGCTACATATCAATGTTCCTTTCTTCTAATTGGTCAAGTCTATACCCAGTTATTGCAAATTCCTTAAAGACCTTTATACAAATAAGAGGAAATTCAAGCCTAATGAGAGAGTTCAAGTTAACTCTAATGTGTCTGCCCAATTCAAACCTCAAATCCCTGATAAATACAAGGATCCTGGCTCATTCACTATACCTTGTACCATAGGTAATGTAAATGTGGCCCAAGCCTTGTTAGACTTAGGTGCAGCCATTAATGTCATGCTTAGTTCCATTTTTAAGTTTCTTGGTGTCAAGGAACTTAAGAGAACTACTATGGTTCTCCAACTAGCTGATAAAAGCATTAGGCAACCACAAGGTATCATTGAAGATTTACTTGTCAAAGTCAAGGATTTATTTTTTCCGGCTGATTTCTATGTGTTAGACATGTCTCAAGAACCTAGTGAATCCACCCTTATCTTAGGGAGACCCTTTATGATGACAGCCAGTACTTTGATAGACATGAAACATGGTTCAATTACCATGGAAGTGGGTAACCATAAGCTAAGTTTCAATATGTATGAAGCCATGAAACACCCTTTTGAAGATTGCTCTTTATTAGGTGTGAATTCGATTGACTTAGCATTTGATGATATGGTTAATGAATGTGAGCTCAACTTGCACACTAATAATTGTGATCTTAATTGTGGCATTGCATTGGATTCATGTCATGATAAAATCTCTCCTCCTTCTTCTATTGATAATTTTGATTGACAGGGGAGTGATATTTCCAACCTTAACTCATCAATGGTTGATTGTTGGTTATCTTCCCTAAGTGATTTTTCTCTTACTTTTCTTGATTCATGGGAACGTAACTCATTTGATAATTCATGCTTTAGTGATAATGCTTGAGAGGAAGGTATTCTTGCCAATGTTTTAGGTCATAAACCAGCTGAAGAGTCTTAATGCGAGGTTGGTAATCAAGACATAGACAATTTGCATGAGATAGCCCTTACGCCAATCAAGACCTCCTCTTGTGTCACTCATTTTGATGCTAAATGCAATATGGTTAAAGGGCCACTTCTTAACTCATCATCTAAGCCTCGAACAAATATTACTCCTCATACCTTATAATTTTAGAATGAACTAATCACTTCTTGTGAAGTAGGTATGAAGAAAGATGCTTTCCCCAAGCCTGTTGCTGCTGTAGACCAACTGAATGTTTGTTCAACACTTGGGAAGACCAATGCTCAATTGGTAGAATCTACGAAGCTTAGCACAAGTCATGCATCTCATAAGTCTAAAAAAGGGAGTATTTTCACTACCCTTAATCTTCCTACACTAATTCCCTCTATTGTTCAACCTCCTGAATTAGAGCTTAAACCTCTTCCCCCTAATTTGAAATATGCTTTCCTTGCTGCTAATGGGAAATTGCCTGTGATTATTTCAAATTCTTTTTCTGTGAGTGAGGAGGAGAGATTGCTTGATGTTTTGAGTAAAAATCGAAAAGCTCTAGGTTGGACTTTAGGTGATATTCTTGGAATCAATCCTGCTATTTGTAACCATCGAATCCTCTTGCATGAGGAATCCAAACCTCTTAAGCAGCCTTAATGACAACTCAACCCCCTGATTCTAGATGTGGTCAAGAAAGAAGTGACAAAATTATTAAGTGCGGGTATCATTAACCCAATTTCTGATAGTGATTGGGTTTGTCCAGTACAGGTTGTACCTAAGAAGAGTGGGATCACTGTGATAAAAAATGAAAATAATGAATTGATATCTACTAGGGTGCAAAATGCTTGGCGAGTATGCATAGATTACAGGAAATTGAATGAAGCCTCTAGGAAAGATCATTTTCCCTTGCCTTTCATTGATCAGATACTTGAAAGGTTGGCAGGTAAAAGTCACTATTGTTTTTTAGATGATTATTCAGGATATTTTCATGTCCCAGTGGCTCCTGAAGATCAAGAAAATACAACCTTTACTTGTCCATTTGGAACCTATGCGTATAGGAGAATGCCGTTCGGATTGTGCAATGCACCTGGCACTTTCCAACATTGTATGATGTCACTGTTCAGTGATTTCCTAGAAAATTGTATGGAAGTTTTTATGGATGATTTTACAGTGATTGGTAATTCATTTGATACTTGTTTAGATAGTTTGGACAAGGTTCTTGCTAGATGCATCTACAAAAATTTAATTTTGAATTATGAGAAATGCCATTTCATGGTTGATCATGGAATAGTACTTGGTCACTTGATATCTAGCAAGGGCATTGAAGTTGATAGAGCTAAAATTATGGTAATTTCCTCCTTGACCTACCCCACTAATGTTAAAACGCTTCGTTCTTTCTTAGGGCATGTGGGTTTTTACCGACGATTCATAAAAGATTTCAGCAAGATAGCTCTACCATTATCTAAATTATTGTAAAAGAATGTTGATTTCATCTTTGATGATTTCTGTAAACAAGCATTTGATGAATTAAAATCATACTTGATTTTGCCCCCTATTTTGAGTGCACCAGATTGGACATTATCTTTTGAACTAGCATGCGATGCCTCCAATTCTGCTGTGGGGGTCATGCTAGGGCAAAAGCATAACAAGTTGTTCCATGTGATTACTTACGCATCAAAAACCCTAGATAGTGCACAAAGGAATTACACTACCATTGAAAAAGAACTGTTTGCTGTGATATCTGCATTAGATAAGTTCAAACAATATTTAATCAATTTCAAAGTGGTTGAGTATACTGATCATGCAGTTGTGAGTTTCTCTTCACCAAGCCTCAGTCCAAGCCAAGGCTTATTAGATGGATGTTACTGCTACAAGAGTTCGATATTAGCATTAAGGATAGGCTTGGAACTACAAACCTTATAGCGGATCACTTGAGTAGACTACCGGATGGCACAAGGGGAGTACTTGACTCTGATCTTGTTTGTGATAAGTTTCCTGATGCAACCCTAATGTCTATCTCTGTTTATGTTCCTTGGTATTCTAGTCTTGTCAACTATATTGTGACCGGTCTCATCCCTAAGCATATATCTTCCTTTCAGGCTCAGAAACTTAGACGAGAATCTGAACACCACATTTGGGATGATCCCTATTTGTGGAGACTATGCAATGATCAAGGTATTAGGAGATGAGTTCCAGAGACTAAAACTAAAGACATATTGTCCGCTTGCCACTCTATGATTTGTGGTGGATACTCTAGTGCCAAGAAGACATCTAGGAAAGTATTAGATGTTGGGTTTTACTGGCCCACCCTTTTCAAAGATTCATACTCATATTGTAAGGCATGTGATAAATGCCAAAGATTTGGGGGGCTAGGAAAACGGTACGAGATGCCACAACAACCTATGATTTTTTGTGAGATATTTGATGTATGGGGTATAGACTTTATGGGCCCTTTTCTACCCTCATCAGGCTATAGCTATATCTTGTTAGCTGTGGATTACCTCTCTAGATAGGTCGAAGCTATTCCTACTAGGAAGGATGATGCCCAAATGGTTTCCAAGTTTCTCAAGTCTTATATCTTTTGCAGATTTGGAGTACCGTGGGCTATAGTAAGTAATAGAAGAACCCACTTTTGCAATAAGGTTATTGATAACTTACTTGCTAAGCTTCGGGTGACTCACAAATCTTCTACCCTTTACCATCCACAAACAAATGGGCAAGCAAAAGTATCCAATCAAGAGATCAAATAGATTCTAGGAAAGATAGTCAAGCCTTCAAGGAAGGATTGGAGTTTAAGCTTGGAGGAAGCACTATGGGCCTATAGAACTGCTTTTAAGACACCAATAGGAATGTCTCCTTACCGACTTATGCATGGAAAGGCTTGTCATATTCCGGTGGAATTGGAGCACAAAACCTATTGGGCTGTGAAAATGTGCAATATGGGTATAGAAGAGACAAGCTGGGAAAGGAAATTGCAACTACAAGAACTTAAAGAAATGCGACTGGATGCTTATGAGAGCTCACGCATTTTCAAAGACAAGACCAAGTTGCTGCATGATAAGAAGATCTTGAGAAAGGATTTCAAAGTAGGTGACCGTGTGCTGTTGTACAAGGCCCAATTCAAGTTGTTAAGTGGGAAGCTTAAGGATAAATGGTATGGGCCTTTCACTGTCACCAAAGTGCATTTATTCGGCATGGTATAGCTACTTGATGAGACTACTGGAAAAGAGTTCCAAGTCAATAGACACCTGCTCAAGCTCTACCGTGATTCACTATTAAAGCCTACTTGAGGCCAGGTTGCGTCTTCTCCTTTCACTATCTTTTGCTTTCAATGATTTTTCACCAGTTATTATGTATGCTTTATTGATTGCTTGAGATAAGTGTAGGGGAAGGGCATTCCAGTAGAAGTAGTGTAGTAACAAAAAAAATTTTGTGTATTTTTTTTTCTTCTTTTGTTCTTTCTTTGTGTGTGTACTTAATTACCATTGCTCCTTGAATTTCAACTTGCTTTGCACATTGAGGACAATGTGTTGATTAAGTGTGGGGGAGGGAAATACATTTTGAATCCCAATAGTTGATTTTAAATGTGAAAATGCCTTAAACTAGAAAAGTTTTCAAAACGTTTTCAAGAATGACTTACTTTGAAGCATGACATAAATGGTAAAGGGTCGCATTTGCCATTTTGGACATGTAATTTGCAAGAAATTTTTTTGAGCTTCCATGAGATCTAGTTTTAGGCAATTTTTTTTTAAAAAAACCATATTTTGTATTCAAGTGAATGGGAAAAAAATTAAACCCACAATTGGATTCTTGTTTACTCCTTGTTTTGAAAAAAAAAATAATAAATTTATATAGTTAAAAAAAAGTTTTTGTATCATTAGTGTGTTTAATATTTGAGCATGATTATAATTGATTGCAATGTTTTGATTAATTGTGTTTGTAAGGTTAGCACTAGAAGTTAAGCAGATGTTTTGTGGTTAGTTTCCTATACAATTAATTATGTTAGAAGAAGCTTTAGACAAAAACCTTGTTGGAAGATTATTTGGACCTTAAGTTCTTTCCATGTGTGCATGTTCACTTATTTTACATCTTCTAGAACTTGTTTTAACTCTTCTTCAAAACGGCATTTGCATTAGTGTGATGAAAATGAAAGAGGCATTCATTTTAAACCCATTCACCAAAACACAAACCCTTATTTATCACCTTTTTGTTACCCATTTTGAGCCATTCCTATGTTGTATGCAAGTCATTTATTCATAGTGTTCATGGTATTCTGAAATCAAAGTAAATTGCCATAGACAATTGAGCAATTTGAAATGCAAAAAAAAGTAGTTAAAAAAAGAGAAGAAGATGAATAAAAGACATTTGTTCATGAATTAAGAAAAGAATTGGCAATAGTTATTAAAGTTAATTAGTTACTATGAACTTGTTCAATAATTTTGACTTGCATATCAACTATTTATTTTCTTCATTCCATTAAGCCTTCATCCATCATTACAACCCTTTGAAGTTGATGACTCCCTATTTTTAATATATTTGAAACACATTTTGATATAATTTGGGAGTTATCAATGTTAATTTAAGATGATTTTCTTGAGATTTTATAAGATATTAAGTTGGTGCATTATCTAGGGATTTTATTTTAAATATTCTAATTTTCAATATTTTGAAGGAAAAATAATAATAAAATAAAATGATGCCATATTATATTTATTTTGTTTTATGTTAGTTTTTGTTATTATTATTAAATAGTTTTTTCCCCTCTAGGCACGCAGGTAGGTGATGTGTTTTGATTTCTAACTAATTGGACAATGGACATAGAGCTACATGGGCCAATATCCGAGAGTCAACGTTGTGGGCTAGGAATTGGAATTACTTTGGATGACCTAAGGGATAAAAGGAAGCTACGAACTGAAGACTCGCGGGGGGCCATTATATATATCTGCATCATCTTCACGATTGTGGGGGCGTCTTCGTTGTCGGCTGGACAGAAAAGAAAGGGAAAAAGGAGCGAAGAGCGACGGGAGAAAGAGAGCAGCTGCAATACATTGAAAGATCAGAGGAGAGTGAGGAGCTGCACAGTGAGACGGAAGCACAGCCGCAATTCATCTTCATCTTCCAGAGCAAGAGAGCGGTGGCTGCAGAGGACTTGACAGATATTGGGGGGCGGACTATAGCTTCGTCTTCTTCGGAGTGCTTTGAGCGAAAAAACCAGAGAGGGGAAAAGGTGCTCGGTTCTCTTCATCATCTCCACGGGAGGACGAGAGGACTGTGGAGGTGACGTTAGTGAGGACCAGAGGCGCCGTCGACAAGCTTGAGAAGACAGAACCGAAGACAGGGGGAGGAACAGAGCCGCACAAAACAGCACAGAGACCGTCGGAAACAGAGGAGGTAGCAGCTGAACCAGGGGAAAGGAGTTAGGCTAGTTACAGTCAGAGTGGATCGTCTTCTGCTTCCCAAGCTAAATTAGAGTGAAGAGACCAAAGGAGAACACCATTCATATACTCAGTTTGCACTTCATTGATCATCGCAATTCCTTTTTCCTTATGGCTCTCAATTCTGAATTTATTGTTGTTGATTTTGAGATGGTGCTGTGTAGCTAATTAATTTGCCTTAGAATTATTTCAAACCATTGCAAGGATTGAGACTTATTATTATTCTCTTTAGTTGTTAATGATAATTATGTGTTAATTTTATCTTGTTCCTAATGCTTCTATGTGACTGGCCATCACTTGGATTGTTTTGTTCAATTAAATTAAGCTTGAGAGAGTTAATTTAATTGTAGAACTTAGGTAAAATTATGTTAGACTTGAAGTTTATGATTAAATTGATGGTTTGTTAGTAACATAGAGATATAGTTACTAACCTAACATTGTCAAATTAAGGTTGTTGCTTAATGATTATTTTCTCTTAACTGTAGCAAGAGATTGTGCATGTTAATTGAGAATATAAATTTGGTTTTGACTTGAGAAAGCTTAATCAAATACCTTTGAACCTTAGACTAACACATTAAGTCATTTAATTTCTAATGGAGTGGTAATTACTTAAGTCTCATGAATTGCAATGGTTAGAAATAATCCTATGCTCCTCTTGTTTTGAAGTAGAGTTTTAATTTAGTTTTAGTCAAATTGCTTTCCTTTTCTCGAATTCAAATAATCTTTAGGATATAAACTCTCTAAATGGTTTTACTCAACCTAATTGATAGCATAATCATGACAATTAATCCACTTTTGCCTTAGTCCTCGTGGGAACGATCTTTACTTATCACTTTATTACTTGGCGCGACCCGTGCACTTGCGGTAGCGAACAAGTTTTTGGCGCCGTTGCCGGGGACTAATAGCAAAAGTTTTGTGGTTAATTGTTGTAATTATGTGATTAATTATGCTTGAGTTTTCTTTTTCTTAACTCTTTTTTTTCTTTTGTTTTGTTTATTATCTTAGGTAGTTTTGTTAATTTTGTTGGTTTGGTTGTTTTGTGTTTGTTAGTTACTTCTTGTCTATGGATTATCCTTGGTGGATCAAAGAAACAAGTGGTGGATTTGCACATGATAATGATTATCTCAATTCTTATTATGACCCTTATGTTTGTAAAGCTCAATATGAGTACATCTGTTGCAATTACTGTGGAGATAATCATTATAGTGAGCAATGCCCCCATTTCTCAACCTGGGATTACATGGAGAATGATTTTGCTAAGGCTCAAGCTAATTTGCATGATGATACTTTCAGCCTTAATCAGAATCAAGATCATTCAATGTCTTGGGATCCTCATTATTCTTCTTCATATGCATCACATTCTCATATATCACTTAATACCTTTGTAGATGAAACCACCCTCATTCATGAGAAGAAGCCCACACTAGAGGATAAGCTTCAATGCATTCTTGATAATGTGAAAGAAATGAATGATTGGACAAAATAGAAATTTCATGAACATTCATTAGCTCTTAAAAATGTAGCATTGCAAGCAAATGAAATAGCTTCTTCCCTTGAATCTTTGAAGCAAAAAGATATTTTCCATGATATTGCAAGTGAACAATTAACTATGGGGAGTGAGGAAGTGTTGTCAACAGTCTGCAATACTTTGGTGGGTGACTGTGAGTTGGAATTTAATGTCGATGAGAAGAATACTGAGTGTTCAGTTGAGGTTTCAATTTTGGAGCCTAATCCTTGTTGTTTTGAACAAGATAATAGAGAGGAAATCCCTGAGAATTGTGATCTTGATCTATCCACTGATGTTTTGACTCTTACTGATGAGAGTCCAGTAGATTTTATTGGGTGTTCTAAATTCTTAGAAGCTCCTACTTTTGTTCGTATGGATATGACTGTTGTGCTTTATTTGAATTCAGTGAATGCTTGTACTTTGAGATTGTCTATGATTGCAGAAGTACAAGTAATTAACTTGAATGATCATTTTTCATGTCTGAAACCTAGTTGCTTGAAAAGGAATGAAGACAAAGTAATTATGGTGTTTGATACTTATGATTAGTGGTTTGTTTTGAGTAGTCTGGCTGAAGACTATAAACTTAGCGCTTCTTGGGAGGCAACCCAAGGTTCAGTTTGATATTTTGTTTTGATTTTGTAGGACTTTTTGTAGCCCCTAATGATGCATTCCACTTTGGTAGCCACAATCAAGAGCATCCAAGAGCACAAGACAAGGATTGAAAGGGGAGTTTCCTTCTACTTTTCCTCGTTTTGTTTGAATTGATTGTTGATAACATATTCTGGGATATGAGTGCTGGTTTAGTCTAGTGTTGCATGTGCTTGATATTTGTTAATGACTATTGATTTGATTGATAGCACTTGTTAGTTTTGCGCAATTGGTGAAAATTTCAGATCTTTGAAGCTTTTGCTATCCCTACACTTGGATATGGTTAGTTCTTCTCTTTCATTACTTAGTGTTACTTGTTCACATTGGAGACAATGTGACATTCAAGTGTGGGGGTGAAGGTACCATTGATTTTATATGACTTGTCCTCAATTGTTTTGGAAATATTGAAAAACTTCTTTGGTTTTGCTCATAAATAGACAAATTTTGAAAAAAAAAAATTGCTTTTCATAGAAGCTTGGATTTTAATTGTGAATATTGGCGAAGTTGAGATGATTTGAATTTGAAAAGGATTGAGTTTTATTAGAAATCATTTTTATCTTCTTGGAATGTTAGTAAATAGGCAAATAGTTTGGCTTGGGAAAATGACTTTAGGATGTCCAAAACCGGTGAGAAACTTGAGCCTAGATTTTTATCTCTTTCAAGAGGGAGTACACTTATTGTTATTTCATCTCCAGAACTTGTCTTGAATCTTTTTCAAAACTTAAAATCCCTTTTGAATGCACAAAGATGATTTAGGCATTCATTTTCATACTTAGTTTGGCCAAATGACCTTCCTAATCACATGAATCCTTTGCTTCACCCATTTGAGCCTAAAATTCCTTTAAAGATAAATTGCATGAACTAACTAGCCCTTTGTTTCAGCTGATGCAATTTTTCCCTTATCTTTTCCTTCACTCTTTACTTTAGTAGGTGCTAAGTTGTACAATTTACAAAAGAGAAGAAGGATTTGGTGAAATTAAAGCAATATTTTGTCGATTTGGATAAATAGAAAAAAAAAGAGAAAATAGAAACAGAAAAAGAAAAGAATTATAGACATGAAAAGAAAAAGAAAAAGGATATGAAAGAATGAAAAAAAAAATAGAAAAAGAGAAAGAATAAGAATAAGAGTTCATTTTTGTCAAGCTTGAAACATCTTCCTTCTTCATGAATTCAATTGAAATGCTTAGCACTAATTAAAGTATCCATCCATTATCACTTTCATTTCATTATCCTACCTTATTCATTACAACTCTTGGAAAAGTCCTTTTGATTTGTGTAAGCAATGGGATAATGTAGTAGAGATTGAGATGATAAACAAGCCTATGATAGATGAGTTGCAATAAGTGGAAGAGAGTGAAACACAAGCCTTAATTATCTTGAGAGAAGAGTGCAAACACTTTGACTAGTGAGGGATGTTTTATTGTGATTTATCTATGCCAAATAATTTGCCTTGCTACTTGCATTGTTAGAAAGTGGAAATGATTTCTATGAAAATTTAATTCTTGAAAAATTTGAATTGTTTCCAATTTTGTTTTGCTTGCTAAAAAAAATTTCTTCCATGGTTTTCTTAAGTTGTTTATGAATTAAAATCTTGAGGACAAGATTTGATGCAAGTGTGGGGGTGTGATGACTCCCTATTTTTAATATATTTGAAACACATTTTGATATAATTTGGGAGTTATCAATGTTAATTTAAGATGATTTTCTTGAGATTTTATAAGATATTAAGTTGGTGCATTATCTAGGGATTTTATTTTAAATATTCTAATTTTCAATATTTTGAAGGAAAAATAATAATAAAATAAAATGATGCCATATTATATTTATTTTGTTTTATGTTAGTTTTTGTTATTATTATTAAATAGTTTTTTCCCCTCTAGGCACGCAGGTAGGTGATGTGTTTTGATTTCTAACTAATTGGACAATGGACATAGAGCTACATGGGCCAATATCCGAGAGTCAACGTTTTGGGCTAGGAATTGGAATTACTTTGGATGACCTAAGGGATAAAAGGAAGCTACGAACTGAAGACTCGCGGGGGGCCATTATATATATCTGCATCATCTTCACGATTGTGGGGGCGTCTTCGTTGTCGGCTGGACAGAAAAGAAAGGGAAAAAGGAGCGAAGAGCGACGGGAGAAAGAGAACAGCTGCAATACATTGAAAGATCAGAGGAGAGTGAGGAGCTGCACAGTGAGACGGAAGCACAGCCGCAATTCATCTTCATCTTCCAGAGCAAGAGAGCGGTGGCTGCAGAGGACTTGACAGATATTGGGGGGCGGACTATAGCTTCGTCTTCTTCGGAGTGCTTTGAGCGAAAAAACCAGAGAGGGGAAAAGGTGCTCGGTTCTCTTCATCATCTCCACGGGAGGACGAGAGGACTGTGGAGGTGACGTTAGTGAGGACCAGAGGCGCCGTCGACAAGCTTGAGAAGACAGAACCGAAGACAGGGGGAGGAACAGAGCCGCACAAAACAGCACAGAGACCGTCGGAAACAGAGGAGGTAGCAGCTGAACCAGGGGAAAGGAGTTAGGCTAGTTACAGTCAGAGTGGATCGTCTTCTGCTTCCCAAGCTAAATTAGAGTGAAGAGACCAAAGGAGAACACCATTCATATACTCAGTTTGCACTTCATTGATCATCGCAATTCCTTTTTCCTTATGGCTCTCAATTCTGAATTTATTGTTGTTGATTTTGAGATGGTGCTGTGTAGCTAATTAATTTGCCTTAGAATTATTTCAAACCATTGCAAGGATTGAGACTTATTATTATTCTCTTTAGTTGTTAATGATAATTATGTGTTAATTTTATCTTGTTCCTAATGCTTCTATGTGACTGGCCATCACTTGGATTGTTTTGTTCAATTAAATTAAGCTTGAGAGAGTTAATTTAATTGTAGAACTTAGGTAAAATTATGTTAGACTTGAAGTTTATGATTAAATTGATGGTTTGTTAGTAACATAGAGATATAGTTACTAACCTAACATTGTCAAATTAAGGTTGTTGCTTAATGATTATTTTCTCTTAACTGTAGCAAGAGATTGTGCATGTTAATTGAGAATATAAATTTGGTTTTGACTTGAGAAAGCTTAATCAAATACCTTTGAACCTTAGACTAACACATTAAGTCATTTAATTTCTAATGGAGTGGTAATTACTTAAGTCTCATGAATTGCAATGGTTAGAAATAATCCTATGCTCCTCTTGTTTTGAAGTAGAGTTTTAATTTAGTTTTAGTCAAATTGCTTTCCTTTTCTCGAATTCAAATAATCTTTAGGATATAAACTCTCTAAATGGTTTTACTCAACCTAATTGATAGCATAATCATGACAATTAATCCACTTTTGCCTTAGTCCTCGTGGGAACGATCTTTACTTATCACTTTATTACTTGGCGCGACCCGTGCACTTGCGGTAGCGAACAGAAGTCCTCTTGATTCATTACCTTAATTGCTATTAGTAGTGGAGATGTTAGAGTTGTTACAAGCCTATGGTAAGTTGTTCATTGAGTGAACTAGAGTGAAATTATCCCAATGAGATGAGATGAGTGAAACAATAATACCCTGAGAGTCTCTTGTGCTTCATCTAATATTTTGTGTAGTTGACTAATTTCTTTGCATCAATTAACAATAACTAATGTTGGCTTGAAGGATATGATTAATTGATCTATTGCTTTCTAATTATGAAATTGCTCACCTTTCAATGTGTTGATGATTTGGATTTGGAGTCTTGTATTCAATTTCCTTTGTTCAGGAGTACAAAGGTCTAAGTGTGAAGGAATTGATTTAACCATAATTTTATATATTTTTAATTAATTAAATAGGGACTCTTAATGTATTTTCCAGGGCATTATCGCATGATTAAGCACTCATTTTAATTAGAGGCATTTGTATTGAATTAATTGTGATAAAAGGGTAAAATGGCCATAATTATTAAATATTTATACATATGATCTCTTAAACTTTTAATACTACCTTGTGCTTAATTTTGCATTGCAGTGCTTTGGGTCACAATTGGTGATTTTTGGAGTCTGAATTAATATTTTGAAGACAAGGAAAATTATAGAAAAGGGCCAGAGAAAATTATATATACCCCTATCTTCACCAGCATGAGGGCAACCAGAAAAACCTGCAGCTCTTCCTTCTTCAGTTTTCCTCTTCTATTTTCTTTTGCCGAGGTACTGCAAAATGGGGAGATGAAGTAAGAGCGAGGTCACCACTCTTACCACCAACCTCTTCCCTTCATCACCACCATTCACCTTTACCAGCCTCTGACATTTTCCTCTACTCCGTTTCACCGCCTACATCATGTTCTTTCCTTTCTTCTTCCTCTGTTATTAACACCACCGTCACCTTCTCTTCATTTTCATCCCAACCACCATCACCTTCGGTCTTCTCTATTTTCTCCACCAAAAGCCATCGAAAACTACCAATGTAGCACCTTCATCTCCTCTCTGTGATAATTCAGCAAGTTTTGCATTTTTCAGCGAACTATTCTAGATTTCTGGCCCCAACTTCCGGTGAGTTTCAATTTCTTGTGACCCATTTTCTCCTCCGTTGTGTTTTATTTTCTTCCTACCATCGTCCTTTCATCATGAAAATACCGCATCATCAGTTTTCATCAGTTTTTCTGTGACTCCCATATGGTTTCCAATTTTCTGGTGAAGTTTTGCAGTTTTCCGGCCCCCATTTCTGGCGACCTCTCATCACTCTCTTCCTCAATTCCGGCGAGCTCTTCATCATCATCCACCAGTCTGAGTTGCAGAAACTGAGGCAGCTGAAATTTCGAGTTACACCACCTGAAGCCACGAGTTTGAGGATCTACGAATAAGAAATGCGTTTTCATTATCAATACGTGTTGGATTAATGCATGCTGACATCATCATCCATGCATGCTGACATCATCATCCATATTGCAATCTTACTCCAAGAACGCACGTGAAACTTCACAGGGGAGTTATTGTTCTATTATTTTTTCTTGTTTGATTTAGTTTTGTTTCCTATTTATCTATTTTTGTTTTTGTGTGAAACTTGATAATTGTTTGTAATGTATAAATTAAGTTTGTGTGATTAAATTTGTGTTGTGGGATTTATATATATACTTTGCCTATGATTAAAATTAATTTGAGTGGTGTGTTTATTTATACATTTAATTGTATTTTCTTTTATTTATCTTTTAACAAGAAAAACCCAAAATTCAATTTTACCTTGTTTCATTAAATTTGCTTTTGCATGACATTTAGTATTACCTAGGATTCAATTAAAGGCTCCTCGAGAAAAGAGAGAACGACCTGAGTATTGCATTATCTTGCAATTCTTGGATTTTAAATTTTGTATTTGACCCCAAGATGCAAAGACACTGTCAAATTAGCGTATCATCATATTTCTCTAAGTAGCAAGAATTATCGGATTAGTATTCTTTAATAGTTTCGCTCCCATCATGCAAGTGTGACACTACTAAGGAATTTGTCAACATTACCCAACAACAGAAACTCTTCCAATTTCTAATAGGTCTTAATGTTACCCACCTGTAGGCTCAATCCCATATTCTCCTAATGGTGCCTTTACCAAGTGTAAATCAAGTATATTCTATAATTATTCAAGATGAGAACAACCAAACCATTTCAATCCAACATATCAATAACCAACTTGAGAGTGCAACAATGACTATGAGGGGTGGTGAACAAGGAAGTGGCAGAGGTCATGGTAGGTCTCAAGATAACTGTTCGTACTAAAATCGGTGGGGATATAAGCGTGAGTCATGCTACCAGCTAATCGGATTCCCCATGAATTCCAGAGGTCCAAGACAATTAGAAGATCAAGTTAATCATGCAATAGTGGATAAACCTCCTCTTGCCACTCTCTTCAATACTCCTCCGCTGCAACAAGCCCTTACTCAGCAGCAATACGACAAGATTCTCCAGTTGTTGAAGAAAGAAGATGAAGAAATAGTCATTGGGGTAGCAAAGTATGTCACCGATGAACACTTATCAGGTATGATTAATGCTATCCCTACTGATTTATCACATTCTTACTAGGTTCTAGACTAGAGTGCAACATGTCATGTATTTGGAAATTTGAACAGGTTTTGTAGTGTTATCACTTATAAGGGTCCTATTCGAAGAATTAAAATTCCAAATGGTGATAGAATTAGAATTATGTGATGGAGTGGTGTTACATGATGTATATTATTGCCATGAATGTTGCTTTAATCTGGTCTCCATCTCCCTATTAACCAAAAAGATAAAGTGTGCGTTATCGTTTTATCCAGAAATATGCATTATTCAGGTGATTATTACTGGAAAAACATAGGTGATTGGTAAAATTTGTAATGGATTTTATCTACTTGAAAACAACAAAAATTTTGAAGCTAGTTTGAGAATGCAATAAGAGAAAAATAGATTGAGGTCTAAATTGTGGCATAATTAGCTAGAACATTCTTGCTTAGATATTATTCGCCACCTTGATATTGTGAAAAATGTTGTTGCATTTCCTAATAATTTTGATGTTTATTCTCAAGCAAAATAAACTAGATTTTCTTTTCCATGGAGCAATTCTGTTACACATTGCTATTTTGAATTACTAAATTTTGATACATGGGGACCCCATAAGGAACCCACTAGTAGAAGTCATCAATATTTCCTTACAGTAGTTGATGATTTTCTCCATGTACTTGGATATTCTTGATGACCAATAAACATGTATGTGTTCAACATTTAAAGAATTTTGTTGCTTATATGAGTAAGCAATTTTCTACCAGCATTAAGAAAATTCGAAGTGATAATGGGCTTGAGTTCATTAATAATGAAGTTACTACTTTCTTAAATTCCAAAGGTATTGTACATGAATGAAGAAGCCCATACACACCTCAACAAAATAAGGTGGTAGAAAGAAAGCATAGACATGTTTTGAATGTAGCCAAGAGTCTTATTTTCCATTTTGACATGCCTATTAAATTTTGGGGAGAAAGCATAAAGACAGCTGCATTTTTAAGCAATAAAACTCCTTCCAAAATTCATCATTATAAAACTCCATACGAAATTATTTCCAAACAACAACTTGATGTAAGTTGTCTCAAGGTATTTGGTTCATTGCATTTACTATAAATCAAAATGCATTAGATAAATTTCAACCCATGTCTAACCCTTGCATGTTTATGCGTTATCCTGCAAATCAGAAAGGTTTCTTATCGTATAATTTGCATACCAAGGTTTTATTTGTTAGTACGGATGTCCATGTCCTTGAAAACAGGTTCCCCTCCAAGTATTCTATCACCACTAACCAAAGGGGGTTCATCTTTGGTAGGTTAGAACTATTTCTGTTTGACAATTATGATGCAGGGGCTAATCCCATAGTAGAAACAATACCTGGACATGAGGATAACCATACGGATCAGACCAAGTAGACTCAAACGCAACCAAACATTGATGATTTAGGTATGAGACACTGATTGATTTAGAGGAGCACACCCAAAGGTATGATAGAACCAAACATGATAAGAAATCTCTGGCTTGGTTGATGATATTTGTGCCACTAATTTAGATATGGTAAAACTAACTTATAGGTAGGCAATATATAATTACAATACTTATGATAATATTTCCCCTCTTCACAAACAATATTAGTTACTTATGCAATTTTTTAGCCTTAGCTTTCAGAAATCATCATGAGACCCTAATTGGATGGAGGTTATGAATGAGGAAATGAAGTCCCTTGAGCAAAATAAAAACTTGGAGATAGTTGACATTCGTAAAGGGAAGAAACCTATAGGATTTAAGTAGGTCTACAAGGTGAAATACACCTCCAATGGTGAAGTTGAAAGGTATAGGGTGAGAATTGTGACAAAAGGGTATAAGCAAAAGGAAGGGTCATACTGCTTTGAAACTTTTTTGTTGGTTATTAAGATGGTCACTGTGAGAGTTGTTCTGGAACTTGCAGCAATGCATAATTGGCACCTATTATAAATGGATGCCAATAATGCATCTTGCAAGGGGACCTTAATGAGGAAGTTTTGAAGGTGTGTGCTTAATTAAACTAAGGATGCAACAAAAAGTGCAATCCTGAATTGTCTCTTGATGAGACTTTTATTAATTATCTAAGAACTAGGTGCAATGATTGACATGAAACAATAAAAGGGAAAATTTTGGTCTTTTTAACTATCAACTACTTTTTGCAATTGAGAAAACTAATTCTTTTTGAAACTTTTCTTGAAAATATGAAATGAAATGATGATGGAATTGATGAAATGAGAAGAACAAGAAAATCAATAATAGAATGATCAATCCATCATAGTAATGGCACAAGCAATCCTCACTTCAAATAATTTAGAAGATTAATCATGCTAACTTCAAAAGACTCTAAGACCCACCCCTTAGAGTAGACTAACTTAGATTGAATAATACCAAGCCTCCTTGCATATTAATCTCTCTAAATTTAATTAATTAAACACTCTAGAAATTACTGAACTTAAAATTGTATTTAGCTTTTAATCCAATAACTATGCCACCTCACATTACCACTCAATTTTGTCATTAATTTTAATTTAACAATGGCTACCTATATGAAAAATCAAGATTAATGATGCCAAAGCCTAATGCTAAACACAATTAATAAATTCATATTCAATAAACCAATTCAAACATAAGACATCATTGATCCATTAATCAAGCTACCTTGAAATTAGCACAAAATGGTTACAAAATCATCAATTCAATGACTAACTAGCACAAAAAAAATATATAATTAAGCTAATTAAACATAATGTCAAGTATTTAAAAAGGTTCAAGCTACATCCAATCGCCAAATGCATCAAAATAAATCAATCCAATATTATAAAATTCATCCTAAGACCTAGGAATCACAAATACAATGTAGAAATAGAGAAATAGAAGAGCCAAAATCTCCCATATTGAAGTTCCAAGTTTATGTCATTGCCTCTTGCTACAAAGGATTGAGAAGCTTAGCCACAAACACCCATAGAACTTGCTTCAAGAAGAAAAATCCATCTTTGATTCAAACACCCAGCCATGAAATCACTACCGTAAACGAGATTGATGATGAAAATGGAAGAGAACTATAGTATGTTGATGTACTGTGTTCACATATCAAGTTCTTGTATTGTGATATTTTTTATGTTAGTTTTGGAGAGTATTAATGTAAGAACATTATTGTTGGGGAACTTGAATTTTAAATATGAAAATTATATATATATATATATATATAATAGGTTGAAATATACAATAGAAAGATTGACAATTTGTGGAGATGATAAACACGAAATCCACTCATTTTATATAAAATTTCACAATCAGGAAGCATAAAAAAGAGCCACAGGAAAAAAAAGAAGAAGAAGAAGAAGAAAGAAAAAAGAAAAAAAAAAGACCCTATTGTGGCGCTTGCTTAAGCAAGCGCCACAGGAGGGTATTTTTTTAAAAAAAAAATTTTAAAATGTTGTGGCGCTTCCAAGCGCCACAGCTTTTTTTAGTGGCATCTAGATATGTGGCACTTCTCTAGCGCCACAGTTAATGCAATTATAAGCGTCACAGCTTTACTTTTTTGTAGTAGTGTAGCTTGGTTAAGTATGTAACTGTGATCTAGTTTGTTCTATGCCTAGTGAATAAACTTGGTGGTTGAGCCATGAGTTGATTAATTAAGCTTTGTATGATTCATATTAGTAGGTTGAATTGTTTGTTTTGATTCGGTTGAGTGTATTTAAATGATTAAACTAAATATTTTGAATTGTTTAATGGTAATTACAATTTAGGATTGGAAGTTAATTATTCATCTCCTTGAGTCACAATTAATTGGTGGTATTCATTTAATTGCTTCGGTTGAATGAATTAAATGATTATTGCAAGTATGGAGCCAGTGGTACTTAGTTCCATCCTCTTGGCTCATTATGGAATTCAAATCATTAGCAAGCAAGGAAGACTAAAACCTCAACTCAAGGAAATCTCATTTCATTATTATTCTAGTTTATTAAATTTACTTTGTTGTTAGTGTGAATTTCAATTCCATTTGTTTCTTTATCTTGAAAACCAAAAAATACAAAAATATTGAATTAGATTAGATTACTTCATTCATTTAAAAATGCAATTTCTCAAATGATTTCTCACAACTTGAAGGTATTTGTCACTTTACTATTTAGAAACTTGAAAATTAATCCCCTCACAAGCATGACCTAGGTTGAGCTACTACGCTACATTTTCAAAGCTAGTTTTATTTTGAGAACTCACACGATATGGGTTCATCAACGGGTGAGAATGTCCTTTGGGCTTAGATTTTGTTGCATAAAAAAGGTTGAGGAATGAGGAGACATTACTTGACTCTAGGAAGGGCGACTCTCCTTTTTGGAAATTCATTGCATAGCAAAAGGAGATAGTTGACTCAAGTCCAAAATGACATATAAGAAATGGTGCCTCGATTAAGTTCTTCTCTATTCAGTGGCTTTATATGGATAATAAACTTCAGAACTGCGCCTTCAGACCCCTTACGGAGGAGGAGAGGAATAGCAAGGTGATAGATTGGGTTGTGAGTGGCACTTGGGACTTCCTATAATATCCTAGATTTTGAGCCTAAGACGCTATGGATAAGCCTATATCAGGCAGACTACTAAGCCTAGTTTGAGAAGAGTCTCAAGAATGTCGAGAGATAAAAAGACTTTAGGAGACTATGTGATTTAGTCCTACTAGGCAGAGGGCCCAGTATTTGTAGAAAGTAAGATCAAAGTGTCGGTGTAGATGTGCACAAGACAGATATACGGAGTCATTGGGTTCGTAAAAGACGCCACCCAGCTATGTCATAAGGTAACGGATTGATTAGTTGGGCGAAATAGGCTAGTGTAGGTGTACCCATGGCATTTTCAAGGTAGACATGTGTATCATGCGTTTTTGAAGTAGACACCGGTATATGGTTCCATGTGGGGCCCATACACACATACTCTAACCTGATGTCATCTTTTAGGCCTCAATATGCGTGTCACAGTCCCAAGTAGAATCCCGAGTATCCATCGACAAAACAAGTTTATTAAAGTAACTTTAATGAATTAAGCAATGATTACTTATGATGGCATGACTTTGTGTTGGCTAGTTAAGAGCTTGACATGTGTCCCTTAATTATGGCAAAGTACAAAGCCACTTTTGTGTTGACCAAATGAGGAGGTGACAAGTTTCCCTTATCATTACACTACCTTTATGCCTTTTGTGTTGGCATCTTTGAAGTGTGACACCTAAGGCCTAAGTCTAGGAAATTCACTGGTCCCCGGTTTGATCCCCCCATTAACTTTCTCGAACACTAAGCTCGAGAGCGAGGAAAAATCATTAGACCCCTACTTTCCCTTGCAATTGGGACTGCTAAAGGCCTAGGAAAAAAGGCAAGACCTACTTTTTTTAAACAAGTGACACATGCACTGAATCATTGGATCACTGGACTAGTGGCACTACAAGATTTTGACACATGACGGACAACTTATGAGACTCTTAAAGGGCCTTATAATTTCATCCAAACATCCCAAAATAGAGAAAAATAGAGAGAAAGTGGAAGAGGAGAGAAGAAGGATGAATAGTGTTGTGTTCTTGAGCTTCGGAGTCGATTCCGACCCCAAATCGCCATTTCCATCATAGAAAGCCTGCAGTAAACTTCTTCTACTCATTTTAAGCTTCATTTCTACGATTTCAGATTTGCATTTGGAGGTGTTTGGTTCCATCTCAGTTGCCGGAATACTACCAGATGTCCGAACTGGTTGCAAAACGCGTAGAAGGCTATGAGGTGACAAAGAAGAAGCAACTTTAGTGGTTGAAAGAAAAGGTGCAAAAAGGGGATTCGAAGACAAAAGGTAGTGAACTTACTTACTTGAATATATGTGGTGTTTATGCTATGAATTGATTTGCTGTATTGCTTTACTGGATTGTGTGAAGTATGTATGAATGAATGAAGCTCTGTTTCTATTATTGTTGTGCCCATAAGTCTGTTGCATGAAACATTGAGCATGCAAAATATTATTATGTGAATGTGAGCCTATGTGAGGCAAGCATATCATGCACTAGCATTCATCTTACATGTATTGTCTATAACGTTTGTTACTGAGATTCCCTTGAATCTCACCCTCCCGCAACAACCATATAGGTAGCTGAGCACAGTAAAGGAGTGTAGGACGCTGTTCCAAGAAAGTAGTTGCAATGAAGAAGAGAAGAATTATTCATGCATTAGTCTATTGTGTAAATTAATATATTTGCAATGGATAACTCTATAACCTACATGACAAATGAATTAATTATCCAAGGATGATAACTGAATTAGAAGTGGGTAATCACATAGTACGAGCCCATTAGTTAATAATATCTGGTAAGAATAATGGCTCAACAGTTGGAAATGAATAATAATCCCCAATAAGAATTATATAGAAACGCTTCCGTGTACATAATCAAGAGAATTAAGGAAAGATGAGTCACAATAAATGGGGAACCATGGTCAACAATCTTTGAAAGTTTTAGGCTTTGTTTGGTTCAACGAAGGTTAAGTTAAGTGAGGTTTACTTAAGTTAGGTTAGAAGAGGTTATAATGTTGTTTGGTTCAACAAATGTTAGGTTAAGTGAAGTTTATTTAAGTTAAGTTAGGTTAGAGGAAGTTAAAATGCCCTTCTACATATTTTCCTTCTTCTTTTATAATGTATTTATTAATAATAATTATTTATATAAAATTATTATTTATAAAATAATTATTCTTGTAAGCATATAAATAATTATTTATAAAATTATTATTATTTGGAAAGTTCGTTGAATCAGGAGGTCAAGTTAGAGCAGTGTTGGAATTTTAAAAAATTGTCATGGGTAATTTAGTCACAATTGAAGACAAATATTCTCTCACCTAGGAAAAACCCCAATTTTGGAGGTTTCAGAACCTAGGTTAGGTTACCACTAGAAGACAAAAAAACATCCAACACCTAACCTTACCTCCTTCCAACCAAACACCACTTTTTTATCCTCAACCTACCCCAACCTAACCTAACCTCCAACCAAACAAAACCAACCCCACCCCAACCTAACCTAACCTCCAACCAAACAAAGCCTAGAAGACAAAAAAAACATCAAACACCTAACCTAACCTCCTTCCAACCAAACACCACTTTTTTACCCTCAACCTACCCCAACCTAACCTAACCTCCAACCAAACAAAACCAACCCCACCCCAACCTAACCTAACCTCCAACCAAACAAAGCCTTAAGTTATTAAAAAAACCCCTTTCAAGTGTAGGTTTCTATCCTATATTGAAGTTGGGATTTGAAATTGTTTACTAAGAAATATCATTTATTGGTTTAGATTTATTATGAAAAACTCATCAGAATGATAACGAAACTAGGGTGTAACTCTTCCAAGGTCTAACTATTGTAATTTGAGGATAGGCTTTCCAGTGATTATTAGCAGCTATGCCACCTTTGCAAGACACAGGTACAGATGTGATGGTTTGGAATGCTACAAATGATGGCATGTTTTCAACTAAAAGTACTTATTTCCGATTTGAGAAACTTCAGGTTAGTTCACGTAGTGCAATGAATATTAGACAAGATTTGGGTGCTAGATCTTATGGGAAATGGTGCCTTCTTTGGGGAGTATCGATTTAGAAGTTATGGCAGTGGCGTAACTAGTCTATTTTTGAGGATAACTTCAGTAAACCAGATATCCCTAGCGAGATATGTTATATATTTTATTAAAATGATAATATTATATCCTTTTGTTTATTTAAAATTGTATCTAGATATATTTATTAATTGATCATATGAAGGATATTCTAGTTTATTGTTTTGATCATGTTAGATATTTTTGATATTATCTAATTGTTTTAAATATTATCACTTTAATATATTTTGGATAAAATATCCCATGATTGTGGCATGCACGTGATTTGGATGGAGATTTGGTTTAGGCTTATTTGGCTAGTTGATAAGCTATTAAAAACCTTGATGGAAGGTTATAATTAAATAGTGTAGGCTAAGTCTTAGAGTAGTAACATGAAAAACCCACTTACTCCTTAGGGGTTTCCTGATGAGTGACGACTATTCTCAGACCATCATTGTGCCTCATCTTCCTGATAGAAGAAGCCCTAACATATTCAATTATGTTATGATTATAACTCTTTCTTATTCTCCACAATTTTCAAGTTGTGAGATAGTACATACAGAATCACTATGGATAAAGATATTTCATCAAGTCTTTCGCTGCTGTTCTCTCTTATAGAATTTACACAATGTATTTGGAATCTTTAATGTTAGATTATTCCAACGTGTGGCATCAAAGCAGGTTTTTCGATCCCCTGCCTAGTGACTTGCATATATTTTGTTCTTTTATTTTCTAGCTAGAAGGATAACCTGATAGTAATTTATTATAGTAATTTTTGATCTATGAAATTATTCATTATCATTTTATATATTCTTGTTTTAAATCTGGATTGTGGTTTGCTATCCTTCTAAATAATCTGTGATGATCTTGAGCTTTTCACTTGATTTTTTTTATGTTAATGTCCAATATATATCTGGGTTGATTTCTTAACTAATGTCATGGGAACCTACGCTTGAAATCGAAAATTGTAATTTGACATTAGTCATGGGTTTGTGAAATAATTTGGCTTGGTTCCTTTTCCTTCTGTGTTTTAGGCCATAAAGATCGACGGAAAAAGAACAATTCATTGTGCCTCAGTTCTATGTTCAGAATCATGTTCTTCGATTTGAATTTGGCACAACTTTGATTTAATGATTGTTCATAAATGCTTTGTCTGCCCATTCGATCACACCCCCATCGCGCCTTCATCGTCTCCCCGTTCATGTCCTTTTTTTTTCCTTAAAGTTTTTGAATCTTTGTTATATCTTGGCGCATATTTGTTAAATTATTGCGCATGTTGTATTTTGATATTGTTTGCCCTGATTACTGCCATCAAAATCGACACCTAAGATACTGGAAAAGGAGCCATGCGATGACGGAGACGTCGCCAGAACTGCACATGGCAGCAACACTATGTGAGGTTGCATTCGGGTCATGCATTGGGGATCCGGCTAATGGTAGAAGATGAAGTTCGTACGACATCGTTTGCTCCGATCAATGGAACTGTGTTTCTTTATTCAGGGAAAAAGCTGCGCACTGGGCCTGTTGTTTCTGGCCCATGCCTTCTTTTCCTTTTGTTTTTCGTAGCCCATAATATTGCTTTGTCGTGTTAATTATAGAGTCTGAGCAGAGCAGCCTTTTGGGTTTAGAGTTTTAATTACTTTAAATAATTCTGAAACTCGCATCTTGGGCTTACAATTTTGGACTTTTCTTTTATTAATGCTTGCTTATCCATCCTAGGCTGAAAATTAGGCTTATGCATTTTTTTAAAATTGAAGTAAGTAGGCTTAGTCTATTTTTTCTTTTCTGCCCCTAATTATTTTAATGCATCTAGGCTTGAAAACCTTTTGGGTCCTTGAAGTTGTCTGAGCAACTTTGTTGTTGTTCAGGCCCATATTATTTGGGTTTACATTTTTTGGACTATTTTGTTGGGCTAAATAGATTGTATCACTAGCACACAAATAATGTTTAAGACTGGCATATTTAGACCGATTATAGTGGATAAGGTTTTAAAAAATGACTAGTGGCATTTTGGTAATTATGATAAACTTTTAAGACCAGTTATACTAAAAACTGGTCTTAAATATATTATTTAGACCGGTTTTATCAACAACCGGTCTTAAAAAATTAATCATTAAAAAATATTAATATATGTATGTATTTTCTAGATTGGTTCTAAATGTAACATGTCAATATATTTTCTGAAATAAAGAAAATTAAAAATTTATTGTCTTTAAGACCGGTTATAAAAAATAACTAGTCTTAAATGTTGAATTTTTAAGACCAGTTGTTGATAGGAACCAGTCTAAAATATTCTCAAGACTGATAATACTAAATAAGCGGTTTAAAATATAACTTTTAAGAACGGTTGTTACGTACAACCAGTCTTAAAAATGCCTTAAAAGTGACTCGCACCTAATTTCAACTCTGAAATCTAGTGCTTCAAGCTTCTTACAAACCCCTCGCCCCTTTCGTGACAGCTCTCCCTTCCCACGTCGCTCCTCTGTCCTTAACCTTCACCGCTTTCAGCGCAGAGGTTTGGTTGAAACATTACCGTAAGGCTCGGTGTTTGTTTCCTCTAATTGGTTTCTTCTTCAAGCGCGGTTTCTTGCCTCCCCTGGGTTTTGTCTTTAAGCATGTCTTTCCCATGTCTCTCCTACCAATGCCGTCGATGGACGCAAGGCTACGATGAATTGCATTCCCTCATTTCCGTTGCTTGCCTCCCTTGGGTTTGTTCCTCAAGCTCGAACTCCAGGTTTTTATGTGATAAATTTTGCTCTTTCCGTTGCTTGCTCTGAGGCATTGTTCTGCCTTTTAAATTATCTTAACTTGTGAATATTATATGTGGATGCAAAGCCTATCTTTCCTTTCTTAGAGCTACTTCTATGTTTCTCGGCCTTGATTAACTCTATATTGTTGAATTATGATGTGAGTTTTTCTATTCTGTAACTTTGTATTATTGGATTATGATGTGAATAATATCTCTCACCCTTGATTCTGTAACTCTGTATTGTTCAATTATAATGTGTTAGATTTTATTTTAGAACTTTGTGGATCCCAGTAATGTGTTAGACAGAGTTAGATTTTATTCCTTTTTATAGATCCAATGAGTTTAAGAGGTGGAATTGTATAGGGAGAGCATGAGAAAGAAATTGTTATAAGTTAGTTGCTGGAAAATTCCAGATTCTAAAGAACTATTAAGGAAGGTAAGAGATTTGAATTGAATGTGAAACTAAATAATAACAACAAACCTTATCACATTAGCTGATATCAACTACATACTCTCAATAAATAAATCTTTAAATGTATTATTAATAAAAAAGATCATGTTTAAAAACTTCATTAGTCTTTTTCTATCAATTCTAGAAGACTTTCATACTATCTGATCTAATATTGAAAGAAAATGAGTGGTGAGAAAATGTGAAGGGTTATAGGTGAAATTAGTGAGCGAGGAGTGCACTACCAAGGGCCCTTATGATTGATTCCCCATAAATTGTGGTCAGTAGACAATTAATGATTCATAACCCACACTTGTGTCTTCCCTTAAGGAAGCATGCATCTATGCTCTTCTCACCCATTACTCCTACTGATCATCTACTCACTCTCCACATTCTTAATATTATTTTATGTTACTGTTTTTATTTCTTTCTCTTGTTATTATCATTATTTCATTGACCTCTATCATATCAAAATGTTCAATCACCAGATTCACTGTAATTGCAGAATTAATTAATTGTGCGGTGTGAGAGTTATTTAGGTTAAAGAGTAAAACAAGGTTGAGAATTAAGTAAGGATATATCACTGCTTCTTTATTATGAGGGACAACAATTAAAACAAACAATAAATATATAATCATCTTATCTTGCAGCTCAGTCTTACCTTAGCATAGTCTAGAATGTTAATAAGTATTAGATTAGTTATATATGAATTGTGTTCCTCTTGTTGCATTTTCTATTTGAAATTTAAAGTGTCATGACCACATAGGAATATAAATTAGCTCATTCAATTTCAAGTGAGAATAATGAGCCGTCCTACTGAGGGTACTTCGGAGCCAAATAGTGTTAATCCAAGTGAGGGTATTCCTAGCAATACTCCAAGCCAGAATCAAAGTGAGCCCCGTAACCAGCCCATATGAAGGGGTAGAAGAGGCACCTGATTGAGAGACATTCCCCTTAATTGGAATACTGGGGAAAAGATTCTGATTGAGTTTGATAAATTTGGAAACCAATCAGGCCTAATGTAAGCCGGTATAGGAGTTTTTTCGGCCTCCTAGCACGCAACAAGCCTAGTATCTTGATAGAGGAGTGGAGAAATGTGGATAAAAGTGTGAAGCGACATATTTGGGAAACTATCCAGCTCACTTACGACATTCCTGAGAGTAAAATCTTGTATAATAAGACAATGACATATTATGATGAATGTTGGAGAAAGTTTATGACAACTCTAGCCAACATTACGTGTATATCGAGGTGGAAGAAGGTCAACCTCACCTAATCTGTGTGACAAGTATTCTTATATTGACGAACACACTTGACAAGAATTTAGACGGCTTCGGACTACTCCAGAAACTTTGGTGAGTTGACATATTTTGTATTTTATTTACTTATGAATTGTCTTTAATTTATTGATTGTAACTTTTTTTTTATTTCTCATTCACAGGAAAAAAGGAAAAAGGCATAATAGAGTGGAAGAAAGAATGATTGCCCCCATACAATGTCTCGTGGGGGTTATGCAAAGGCTGAAAAAGACTTATTGGTGGCCAAATGGAAGAGATTGGAAGAAGGAGCTCAATCTAATCCTTCTGTTCTTATTTCTTCACCATCTCCAATACGTCGTGAAGAAATGTGAAAGTTTGCTCACCAAAAGAGGAGCGGGTCTTATATAAGTGAACAATCTCGTATAGTTGGTGAAAAACTTGTAAGTATTGTTGTTGTTATTAATTAGTGAGTAAACAAAAATTCATTTCTTATGTTTGTCTTACGTGTCTTACAGGAGGAGCTCCAAAAAAAACAAGCTGAGGGATCATTTAGGTTGGATGGGAGGAATGACATCCTAACCATTGCTATAGGAAAACACGAGTATCCCGACTGTGTTAGGGGAGTTGGAGGTGGGGTAGTTAGAAGGAATTACTTTGGAGCACCCCCACACCATTCCTTAAGTAGTATGGTGATTAGGGAGGAGATAGAGCATATATTGGCCACTGTGAGGGCGGAAGCTTGGGCCTAGGCAAAAGCATCATTTGATGCATAATTTGAAGAAAGGTTTAGCAAGATGAAGGAGGAATGGATTATCATGGCGAGCACAAGACGAGATACTAGTTCTCCCTAGGCATATTCCCTAAACCCTAAACAGAGCACTAAAGGAAGTTGTATTGGTCAGTCATCAGAGGGTCCAGGAAAGGAAATTGGTGAGCCATGTGACCTATTTGTGGAGGATCCTCTGAGATGATTAGTTGCACGGGGGAGCGTGTACAACTTGGGATCAACTGTCTACTACTAAGAAATAAATGATGATCAAGTGAGAGTGGCAGTTGAAGAGGTGATTGTTGCAAATGCAGCTCTCCCTATCCCCGCTAATGACTTGAAGATTGTGAGTGATGTCCTTAACTCTTTCATCTTATGGCCAAAGAACCTTATTTCTGATCGAGCTGAGGAATCCCCGATTTACAACCCTGCCACCTGCACCTTCCTCTACTCAAGATGTTTCACAGCCTCCAATGAATGTCATGTAGCAAGTGATTCTGATGGCATATGATATGTCCTTTCAAACAAGAGATTGGTCTATTGAGTCAGCTGTTGGCAACTCAGGGGTGTAATGCTATCTTGAGAGGGATGATTTAATGTCCTTGTTAGCTCCTCGACAACAACTTATGATTTTGATTGTCCAAATATTTTTAATGTAAGTATTTTCTCCAATTGGAAGTAAATATTTTACAAATTACGCCGTTAAACTTTGATTTGTGTGCTTGTATTATTGTAGGTACTTTGATTGTAGGTTGGTTTCATCTGGTAAAACCGATAAATTTGGATTCCTATGCCCAGTTAACTCCACATAAAGGGACCACTGCTGCTATCAGACACACATACTTATCGTAGAGGCTTAGTGAAGCCCCAATTGAGTGTTTCTTAGCTCCATATGTGCATGGGTAATAAAAAAATTTATATTTCATAATATACATGATTTTTTATATTTGCTTAAAAGTATTCTCTTTTTTCAGTGATCATTGACAATTGGTTATTTTGTGTAAGAAGAGTTATATTGTCATCCTCTTATACTCCCTCAATCACAGTAAGCCAAGGAGTGAATTGAAGAAGACCATGAACTTATAAGTTTTCTTGCATTATTAATTATCTTTTGCGTGTAAAATTTATGGAATTTGTGTAAAATAAGTAACCTTTGTGATTTTGATGATATAAGGCTATGTGGACATTCCTACACGCTTCTTGTGGTAGGCATATTCGTGACCTAAAAGGCCCTACATGGATCTTACCAAAAGTTAGTTACATATTGGTTTGTTTTAAGAATGTATTCAATAATAAGTCTTGCTTTAACTTTATACTTGTTTTAAAGATATCATATTATTTCTCAGACCTGTAGGCAACCACCGGGGTCCAACTTGTGTGGGTTGTATGTTTTGAGACACATTTATAATATTATTACCCTAGGCATGATAGAATTTACTTAAGAGGTAAATGTATATATATTTCAAAAATTTTGTATTACTTTTATTCTTTTTTAAGTTAGCAAGTTAATGCTTTGCTTGGCTTTAGTGTTTCAGATGTTTGATCTTGCTAACCTCTTTCCAGAAGAAGATATTGATCACATTCACAATTGTTGTGCTAAACTCATTTATGAACTTTTACAACAGTGAGTTCTTGTAAAACTGAGGAATTTTTTGCATATATTGAGGAATTTTTCTTCCTTCAGCTTTTTTGCAAAACTTGTTGGTTGCATGAATTGACATGTTTGTTGTTTTTGTGATTATGTGAAACCATGCATTTATACATGTGAATCTATTTGAAACATGTCATTGGCCTGCATGTGTTTTAAAGAATTTTGCATATATATATATGATGGTTTAAAAAACATATTATATGAGGATGAAGGTGCGTGTTATGTTACAAGTTCTCAATGAGAAGGTTAAAGAAAAATGAAATGGTAAATGGAAGCAAACTGAACACCTTATGACACTTAATAAGTATGACATTGGAAGCAGCAATTCTAGGATGTGTTCTGGTCACTAACATAATCAAAGATAATTAAAAAAAATTATAATACTTTTAAGACGAGTTATATATATAACTGGTTTTAAAAGTTATTTTAAGACCGGTTTTCCATATAACCACTCCATATAACCAGCCTTAAAATTCAAGTTTTAAGACCGGTTTTATGTACAATCGGTCTTAAAAATAAACCTTTTAGGACCAGTTATATGGAAACCAGTCTTAAAAATGTTTCGGTAATGCCTACATAAGAGGTTTTTTAAGATCGGTGCATATGACAACCGGTCTTTGTGATTTACATGAGGTTGTTATTTGTGATTTACATGCATTTTGGGGAATAGTCACAACATCCTCTATTGCATGTATATATAATCACTTATATGTTTTAAAATATCAACCTTATTTAATTGGTAATATTAATTTAATCAAAGTGGGAGGATTGTATTTAGTCACTTGTGTTGATTAAATTAATTATTTAAGTCCTTAATGAAGCTATATATATATATAGAATTTAAGTGTACATGATTGATATTTATAATTAACTTGCATACAAGAGTGGTAGCTACAGCGCCCTCTCACAACATGCATAAATAATCTTATATTGACTTTATAATATCAATCTTCAAAAGTTGATTAAATTAATTAATTAGGATTCCCCTTGACATTGTGTATATATATGGAATTTAATTGTACATATTTGATATTAATGATTAGCATACATATTTTGTTTAAGGAATAGCTACAGCATCCTTATGCACATGATGTATGCATATTTAATCACATCAGGTTTTACTATATCAAATTATGATTATATATACAATTAGTATACACAATGATGTGATGTCTTATGATGAGTATGTAGTATCCAGAAGTAGCCATAGCATCCTCATTAGGTATGTAATATCCCAAAAAGTGATTAAGGGCTAATGACTTCAAAAGTGGATGTAATTATTGTTGAATAAACACTTTTGGAGACTGTGTGATGGGAATTTGGATATTTTAATGATTCTAATGGCTTCCTTGTGAAAATTCGTGTGGGGAGAGTGTTTATTGTGAAATTGGAACCATTGGGAACAATTGTGCAAAAGTTGAAAACTCTGTCCATTGAAACTCTGTAAAGGGCAGCCGATTTGTATGGACGTTTAAAATAGGCAAATGGTGACGAAAAATTCTGAAATTTTCCTGTCTTAATGTTAACATGTCAAGATTCAAAATGGACATATAATTTGTATCATTTTGATTTGTGAGCTAAGAGTTATGGATTTTTGAAGTTTGCCCAGAAAAATTAATTATTTTCTGGAACAGCATGCAAAGATTGAAATTCTGGGAATTTTGTGATTCCATGCAGAAATATTATATATTTCTACTTAAAACTAGACTCAATAAGGGTTCCATAGGCTTTGGAATCACTCCAATTCAATTTTTCTAGAATTAGTTATGATTTTTCAAAGTTTGGGCAGAAATCTGCCAGAATTTCTGAAAAATCCGAAATTGTTGGAAATTAATCAATAATTAAATATCATATAATATATGATATTAAATACCATCAGCCTTCCTTCTCCGGCCATTTTCGTTCTGTTCCAAACCTGAAACAAGAGAGAGAAGGTGAGAGAGTTTGGAGAGAGAAAGGGAAGAAATCTCACAAGGTAAGCCGATTTCTCCGACGATTTAGCTCCTAACGCGTATAACTCCGACTTTAAGCTAATCCTCTTTATTCTTTAAGGTTTTGAAGCAAAGAATTTCATGGTTCAAAGAGGCTAGGGTTCAGCCAAATTTGGGAAAAGCTAGTGGGAGCTTGAGGTAACTTCCAAACTTTCGTATATTGCTTATTCTGGTTGCTGTGGGCAATTTAATCGGTGAAATTTCGCCGGATTGCCATTAGTTTTAAAGTTTGGAAATGATATGGCCTAGGGGTTATGCTGCCCAAATTGGGTCTTAATGTTAGTTGTAACCTAATGTAATGGTTAATAAAGTGGTTAGGAGTAGAAAGGAACGCGTTTACGGAGCCAAAATCGTAAAACCCCGATTTTCCCCGGAGAACTCATAAATTTCGGCCAGCTCTAGAAATGGGTCTTAGAGTTGGATTTTCAATGATTTGATGGTTCCATTGAGTTCAGGGGCGAAAATTAGGTGGGGTTACAGTTGGTCACTTTTTCGGAAAAGGCCGAAACAACATAATTACGAAAACGCCCCTAAAACCCTTAAAGTGGGGCTGCCAAGGGTAAATTTGTAATTTAACATTGAATTTGATAATTCCAAGTATGGAAATGGATTCCTTGGGCAGAAATATGTTAGGATAGCCTAGATTAGAATTCCGGGAAAAGTGCAACCGGACCAGGTACGGCGGGCTCGGGCCAGGTCCCCGGGGGCATTTTTGTAAATTTTCATTATAGACTCATATAACCCCAAGAAACACTATAGAAGTGTCTAAATGGTGCATTTGGAATTGTAGGATTCAATATTTGCCCTGTTTGTGATCCACATGCGCTAGAGCACAATCGGAAAGAACAAGGTAGTGACTCCTCTCTTATACTTTGTGTGAAACATTGTATGTATGTTTGTCGTGCATTGAGAATACATTGTGACATTGTGATGCTTTGTGATCACAGCGAAAGTTGACGCCTAGTGAATACTTTGTGAATACATTGAGATCGCAGCGAAAGCTGACGCTTAGAGTTTACAGCCATGAGTGCTGTCGTTTATGGTGTGAACCACGTTACATTGTGATGCTGCTAACATGACCTTATATGCTTTGTGTTTATGCACTGTATGAGTGATTTGTTACTACTGGGATTCTCTTGAATCTCATTCTTTCCAATGACTAACATTTCAGACAGGGCTAGTGGCACTAAAGAGAAGCGGGCAACCCGGAGCGATTAGAACCCCTTCGGGGTATATTTGATTGTAGGGTGTTGGTTATCTTCTTTTGAACTTGGGATTACTGTATATTTTGGAGATGTAAATATTACTGTTGATTTTGGTTATGTAATCCCCTAGTGGAGACTTTTAAACCCTTAGATTATATATGTATAGAACCCTGGAGTTACCGAGGATTTGGTTATACACTCTGATGTGTGTGAATGTAAACTAACTGCGCAGGTAATTATATTCGAATTTTGAAATTGAGACCAGGATAGAGAAGAGTTTTTGAAAGTTTTTGGTGAAAACCCTACTATAGTGTAGGAATTTGAAATGAGTTTAAGCTATCCGACGGTCTCTAAACCAATTTAATTATGTGATATCAAATTATAATTACGTGGTTAAAGGCAGGGGGTTACAAGGTACATGATATATTTTATTCTAACAAACAAAATGTATCATGCATAGATTTAAAGACATTAATTGTAATTAAATATATGATTATAATTAGTCTTTGCACACAGGTAGATAATTATAATCATATATTTAATTAGGGTGGAATAGAATGACATTACATTTTCTAAGTAGCCCATAGGTATTAGAAAATATAATTGCGTTCTAGATTCATCAATTCAAGATAAATTTATGCTATGCTATTGTTTTTGCCCACAGGTAGACCTTTGTGATACGAATTTATAATTGTATAATTTACATTGGTAAACATACACTTGTCTGTGATGGTTTTTTCTTTGCCTCTTGTAGTTATTTTATAAGCTTGATTATGTTTTTCTTTAACCTTGTAACATGATTTTTATATTTAATTATTCAGTTTGAAAGAATTTGTTAGAGATAATTGTTGAGCCTAGAAGGAGATGAAATATAACTTCTTCATTAAACTTGACATCATGAAAGTTCTAGTACTCAATGATTATAGCATGAGAGATGAGATAACAGAATGAGATGTAACTGTCTCATTAAAGTAATCTCAATTAAGAGCTAGTCATCACGGTTACATAAGGATAGAGCAAAGTCAAGAATTACTTATAGGCTAAAAGGACAAATTTAGAATTTCTCATAATTGTTATTATATTGTTTTGTTGACTATCGCTAGTGGAAAAAGGGCGTTTTAGACCGGTTCTGGATCTAGTCTTGATACAGCTAGTCTAAAAAGTATGTCACTTTTAAGACCGGTTTTGTAACGGTCTTAAAATTCTATATTTTAAGACCGGTTCTATTTATAACCGGTCTAAAATAAAACATTTTAAGACCAATTTTCATGAGCTCCGGTTTTAAAAGAACTCTTTTGTAAGGCAATTTATGTAACATTTTTAAGACCGGTTATAATGATAACCGGTCTTAAAAGTTATTTTAAAACCGGTTTTGCATACAACCGGTCTTAAAAATGTTAATTTTAAGACCGGTTTTAAATACAACCGGTATTAAAGTTTTAATTTTAAGACCGGTTGTAAATATAACTAGTTTTAAAATAACTCTTAAGACCAGTTATCATTATAATCGGTTTTAAAAGTGTCATATCTTTTTTATCTGTTTGTGATTAGGTTAGTTACCAGAACGCATCCTTGAATTGCTACCTCCAATGCCATACTTATTAAGTGCCATATGGTGTTCAGTTTGCTTCCACTTACCATTTCCTTTTGCTTTAACCTTCTCATTGAATTGGGAACTTGTAACATGCCATACTTATAAAGTGCCTCATGTATAATGTTTTGTTTAAAACCATCATATATATATATATATGCATAAATGGATTCAACCATGACATATCATGCAACCAACAAGTCAATTCATCAAAATATACAAAAACCATTTTAAAATCAACAAACATGTCAAATCATGCAACCAACAATATAAATGAATTCAACCAACCAATATGTCAATTCATAAATGATTATATACAAAAAAATTCCTCAGCTTTACATACAAGAACTCACTATTGTAAAAGTTCATAAATGAATTCTGCACAACAATTACGAATGTGCTCAATATCTTCTTCTGGAAAGGGGTCAGCAAGTTCAAACATCTGAAACACGAAAGTTAGGCAAAACATTAAATTCACTTAAAAAAAATAAAAGTAATACAAAATTTTTGAAATATATATACATTTACCTCTTCAATAAGTCCTGTCGTGCCTAGGGTAATAATATTATACATGTGCCTCAGAATATACAACCCACACAAGTTGGACCCCGGTGGTTGGCTATGGGTCTGAAAAATAACATGATATCGTTAAAACAAGTATAAAATTAAAGTATGGCTTATTATTGAATACATTCTTAAAACAAACCAATATGTAACTAACCCTTGGCAAGATCCATGTAGGGTCTTTTACCTTACGCATAGGCCTACTAAGAGCAGTGTGTTGGAATGTCCGCATAGCCCTATATCATCAAAATCACAAAGGCTACTTATTTTACACAAATTCCATAAATTTTACACACGAAAGGTAATTAATAATGCAAGAAAAATTACGAGTTCAAGCTCTTCTTCAATTCACTAGTTGGCTTGCTGAGGTGGAGGGAGCATAAGAGGATGACAGAATAGCTCTTCTTGCACAAAATAGCCAATTGCCAATTATCACTAAAAAAAGGGAAAACTTTTAAGCAAATATAAAATACTATATATAGTATGAAATATAAATTTGTGTCTTACCCGTGCAAATATGGAGCCAAGAAACACTCAATTGAGGTTTCACTAAGCATGTGCGATAAGTATGTGTGTCTGATAGTAGAAGTGGTCCCTTTGTTGTAGAGTTGAACTGGGCATAGGAGTCCAAATTTATCGATTTTGTCAGAGTCAACCAACCTACGATGCATGCACCTACAATAATTCAAGCAGGGACATTAAATCAAAGTTTAATGGCGTAATTTGTAAAATATTAACTTCCAATTTGAGAAGATACTTACATAAAAAAGATCTGGACAATCGAAATCATAAGCTATTATAGAGGAGCTACTAGGGACATTAAATCATCCTTCTCAAGATAGTAGTGCGCCCCTGACTTGCCAACAGCTGAGTCAGTTGCCCAATTTCTTGTTGCAAAGGATGTATTATATGCCATCAGAATCACTTGCTGCATGACATTCAATGGAAGCCATGAAACATCTTGAGTGGAGGGAGGTGGAGGTGGAGGTGGAGGTGGCGGGGATTCCTCAGCTCGATCAGAAACAAGGTTCTTTGGCCACAAGATGAAAGAGTTGATGACATCGCCCACAACCTTGAAGTCATCAACAGGGATAGGGAGAGGTGCATCTGCAATGATCACCTGTTCAACTACCACTCTGACTTGATCATCCTTTATTTCTTGGTGGTGGACAGTTGATCCCAAGTTGTGCATGCTTCCCCGTGCAACCAATCATCTCAGAGGATCCTCTACAAACAAGTCACAAGGCTCACCAATTTCTTTTCCAGGACCCTCTGATGACTGACCAATGCAACTCCCTTTAGTGCTCTGTTTAGGGCTTAGGGAATGAGCCTGGGGAGCACTGGTATCTGCTTGTCTTGTGCTCGTCATGATCATCCATTCCTCCTTTATCTTGCTGAACCTTTCTTCAAATCATGCTTCAAATGATGCTTCTGCCTCAGCCTTAGCTTCCGTCCTCACAATGGCCAATATACACTCCATCTCCTCCCTAGTCACAATACCACTTAAGGAATGGTGTGAGGGTGCTCCAAAGTAATCCCTTATGCCTACCCCTCCTCCAATCCCCCTGACACGGCCGGGATGCTTAGGTTTTCCTGTAGCTATGGTCAAGATGTCATTCCTCCCATCCAACCTAAACGATCCCTCGGCTTGTTTTGTTTAAGCTCCTCCTATAAGATACAGATGACAAATGTTAGTAATGAAATTTGTTTACTAAATAATTAATAACAAAAAGTCAACAACAATACTTACAATTTTCTCACCGATTATACGAGATTGTTCACTAGTATAAGACCCGCTCCTCTTTTGGTAAGCGAACAACCACTTCTGTTCGCGACGTATTAAAGATGGTGGAGAAAGAAGAACAGAAGGATCGAATTGAGTTGCTTCTTCCAATCTCTTTCATTTAGTTGCCAACAAGTTTTTTTCGGCCTTCGCATACTCCTCATGAGACATTGTATGGGGGAAATCACTCTTTCTACCACTCTCTTGGGCCTTTTTCCTTTTTTCCTGCTAATAAGAAATCAAAAGTAAGTCATTGTAAATCAATAAAGACAAATCATAATTCATAAGCAAATTAATTGCAAAATAAGTCAACTCATCAATGCTTCTGGAGTAGTCCGAAGCCGTCTAAATTCTTGCCAAGTTTGTTTGTCAATAAAAGAATACTGATCACCCAAATTAGGAAGAGGCTGACCTTCTTCCACCTCGATATGCACGTAATTGTTGGCTAGATTGTCTTAAACTTCCTCCAGCATTCATCATAATACGTCATTGTCTTGTCATACAAGACTTCACTCTCAGGAATGTCGTAAGTGAGCTGGATAGTTTCCCAAATATGTCACTTCACACCTTTATCGACATTTCTCCACTACTCTATCAAGATGCTAGGCTTGTTGCGTGTTAGGAGGCCGGTAAAACTCCTATACCGTTAGGCATTAGGCCCGATTGGTTTCCAATATCTATCAAACTCAATCAGAATCATTTCCCAGGTATTCCGATTCCGATTGAGGGGAATGTCTGTCAATCGGGTGGCTTTCCTACCCCTTTGTCTAGGCTGGTTACGTGGCTCATTTTGTTCCTCGCTCGGAGCATTGCTAGGCTCACTTTGATTTGGATTAGTTGGATCGGGAGTATCCTCACTAGGACGACTCATTGTCTAAAAACACTTTAAGGACACTATTTAAGGAAATTTTGCTACACGGTGCTTATTGTTATAACAGGGCACTATCTACAATGGCATCGTTCAAAAGCAATTCCCAAGTTACGCAAACACGAACAAATAATTAATTGCAATGCACAAGTTGATAACCAATATCAACTAAAGCAATAATTAAGATGAAGGAGGAATGATTAATTGCAATTGCAAAAGCAATTCCCTAAAGCAAGTTTTCATATTGGTAAAGATTTTAAATTCAAATCGCATGGCCGAATAAAAAGAAGGAAACCAGAAGCTACAAAATTAATATAACAGAAGCAACAAGCATAAACCAAACAAAACATAACCTAGTTTAGCAAAATCAACTAAGAGCTACACCACTATAATCTTCAACTACAATCAAAATCAAACAAAACAAAACCAAACAAGCTTAAACCAAACAAAACAATATAACAGAAGCTATACCATGACTCTCAAAATCATCACTTTCAAATGGAATAATTAACCCAGGTCCACTAGAAGCAACAAGCTTAAACTATAGTCTGTAATGCAAATGGAAAACCACCAAAATAAACCCAGGTCTACAATTTCAGAATAATTAAACGGTACCTTAAACCTTTGCTTAAGGATCCTCTTCTTCCTTTGGAATTGAATAGACCTTGGCCACTTGTTGCAGGAATCGAACAAAGAAAATGAGGGCCAAGTCATCTCACATTTTTAATGAAAAACCCAAAAATGAAATGGAAAAACAAACCTGATGACAATAAAGACGAGGTTGAGAACGAAACCAATCAGAGGGAACAAACGACGATAGCCTTCTAACAATGTATTCAATAGTAAATCTCCGTTGACGGCGGCGAAGTTAAGGACGGAGGAGAGAAGGGGAAAGGAGGAGCTGCCGTGAGATGATGTAGGGGTTTTGTTGATGTGCTTGAGTTTAGATTTCAGAGTCAAATTTAGGTGCCTTTTAAAATCCAGGTAATTTTTAATACCGGTTATTAATTACAACTGGTCTTAAAAGTAATTTTTAGGACCGGTTGTAATTGACAACTGGTCTTAAAATATCTATTTAAGACGGGTTATTAATTAATAACCGGTCTTAAATTTTTAATATTTTAGACCGGTTTTAATTTACAACCGGTCGTAAAAATAATAAACATTTTATTTTTATAATTGTCTTTAATTCAGATAATATTTTCTAGACCGGTTATGTTTAGAACCGGTCTAGAAAATATATTACATATATTTATTTTTTTTAATTGTATATATTTTAAGACTGGTTTTGTTATAACCGATCTTAAAATTATTTTCAAGACTAGTTTTTATTATAACCGGTCTTATAATTATTTTTAAGACCGGTTTTTACTATAACTGGTCTTAATATTTCATCATAATTACAAAAATTCTACCGGTCATATTTTTAAGACCTTATCCGATATAACCGGTCTAAATGTTCTGGTCTAAAAACCCTTTTCTATACTAGTGTATAAAAGTGATTCTCCATTATAGGGTAAGATGTCTTCATTACACGTGCCATTGATTATGTTCCAATTTGGTGAAATAATTCATCTCTCCTTATAGTTGACCTTTCAATACCCAAATGCTATCTGCTTTATAATTGAGTAGTGTCATTCAACACATTTGGAGTATATAGAGCAAAATTGGATAGTGAATCTGATAATCAGGTTAATACAGTAGAATTAGTTGGAAGAAATGGGTGACATGATAAGTACATCATTAATGAATTAGAACTTAGTCTATATGTAAAGTTTTTTCATACTTGAACTCACCTAATATAGGTGAAATTGTTGCTAGAAGCAACATAAAGTTATTAGACATTTTGTATAATACAGTTTTCCTCTTAAAGGGCACACTAAAGACATGTATATTTTAAATGATATTCCAACAAAGTTTATGTTTAAATTCTTTTAAAATTTTAGAGGTTGGAAGCTCGGTTTGAAATACATTCTTTCATAGAATTGTCTTATAAAAGAAAGAGTGTAGAAGAAAAATATCCCGAGACTGTATATTTTAGTGAAAAACAGAGATGTCTTAGGAATTTAAGTAAGTTGTCCATTTTAGTTTACAATTTTGTGTAGTATTTTGAAATGCCAGATTATTTAGGAATGCCAAAATTAGTCGGAGTGATCAAACTTATTGGGAGTGATCACATATGGAGGATTCCCACCTCTAATTGTGGTAGAACATTGGTTTTACATTGGTACTCCCCTTGTTGAGTTTCAATCCATCAATGGATTGAGTTGAGACCAATGGTAAAAAAAATTTGGCAATTCATGGCAACTACGTGATGTACTTCAGGAAATCTGACTAGAACATAAGTATCTAGAGTGATCATAAATTCCAAATGTAGGCATTAATTCATGATAGACATAAAGTAAGCAACAACATAAGTTTGTTTGTAAAGTTGCTAATATGCAACATTAAATAATACAAATAAAGTTGTTTGCAATAACTCCTCTATGAAGAGGGAATTGATTTAGTGAGGTATTTCCTCCTATATTAATGTATAATTCCTTCCATATCTTCATGGTAGTTAAATGTCTATCTTGAGTTTAGGATGTCATTTGTACCTTTCCATTTTAGACAAAAGGAGAGATATATATGTGAATTAGTAGAGATGGTCACATAAATAATAAAAGGAATTTAATCAACAAAATTAGGAGTTCAGTTTATCATGAGCAAATCTCATAATAGTGATAGGTAATGTATCATGAGGTGATTACATCATAAGTTTTATTATATCACTGAATTAGTGGGAGTTGAGTCATCTATATGGTAGAAAATAATGATTCATTTATAGCTTGTGCATTTTGACTTAAGGTGTTGTAAATGACTAAGTCATAATTGTTCAAAGTTGTGATATGACCGTATTAGGTTTGGTATTCTTTAGAACTGCATGAAGAGATTATTTTCAAAAATATTTGAGAATATTACGAGTAACCTATAATCATAAGCATTTGAACATTCATGGACAATGGTGGTTGGTCAAAGTAACATCTATTATGAGAATATAAGTAGATTGTCCGAATGTCTCTAATATAATCTTATTCCTTCTAATTCAATTTCTAAGGTGTAAGCTTGCTTAAAAGAGCACACAAATTGGCAATGCCATTGGAAAGAAATTTTAGGAGGATTGTCAAGCATATCTTGCTTGAATAATGACTAAAGAACTACAAGTCAAGTGGTACAATACCAAATGTACATTAAGTTTCATGCTTTATATATTGTAGAATTATTAGCTTGTTTAGTCTTGTAAGATGTATTAACTATAAAAAGAGTTGACATTATGATACATTTTTACATTTATTGAACAAAGTGCATCATGGAGGGATATAAGATTGCTAAACAATTATTGATTGCTTAGTTCCACCATGTATTGCTTGACCTAGTCATTCTTGGAGGCAAGTTACAAGATTGCCAATTAAGGAATTTCATCAGGGGGTTTTGGAATTATCAAATTAATCCAAAACAATTAAGGGTGTTATATGACCATGGAGTCAAGAGGTCATAAGCACATAGATCATAGATCCTTTAATAAAGAGCATGCTTTTAGAGAAAACAAAAGGATCAAATATCTCATCAGGGATGGATCACATTTAGTGATCTAGATGAAACATTATTAAGTGATGAAATTCAAGTTGAAGTTTGTTGTCTCAATTATTGGTACCTAAATTATGAAAATTTGGCAAACATTTAAGTTGGAACCGAATAAACGTTTTGGATTTATTCATCAAGTTTTAACCCATTAAGTAAGGGTACTACTTGTGATGCATGGAAGGTAATACTCGATCAAAGGGGACTTATCGCCATGATTCTTGTAGTATTGCTTAAATGAACCTTACTCACCAAATATCATTAGGTTGCAGGCCAAGTGAGAGATTGTTAGATATTTTATTAAAATGATAATATTATATCCTTTTATTTATTTAAAATTGTATCTAGATATATTTATTACTTAATCATATGAAGGATATTTTAGTTTATTGTTTTGATCATGTTAAATATTCTAGATATTATCTAATTGTTTTAAATATTATGACTTCAATATATTTTGGATAAAATATCCCCTGATTGTGGCCCACATGTGAAGAGCCATATTGTAGGGCTATCAAATAAAACTAAGCTAAATGCATTATTGGGCAACTTACTTAGGTCAATCTCTACGTGGAGCTTATATTTAGTTCCTAAGTAATCTAGTGTAAATAGCAAATTAACCAAAGAGTATGGGATGTGAGTTTCATCTATCTAATTAAACTAGCGAGCTACTTGTTTATGAATTTTTCAATGTCCAAAGTGAGTGGGTGGGTGAAAATGCAAGAGATGAATGTCCTAGGTGATTGAGTCTACTAACCATTATTGTCCAATTTTAATTTTGAGTTCTTCTCTTAACTAAGCAAAGGACTAGTAAGAACCCTTACTAATCAATATTCCTAGCTTCTCAATTTAATCTAAATATAGACTCAATTGATCAATTAGGAATACCTTGAAGTACTTAGCTTATGATAGATTCATAAAAGATCCTCTCTACAACCAATTAATTCCTAGAAACCTAGCAAAAAATTGATTTCAAGAGAATAGAGGAAAGCATCTGAATAACAAAAAAGTACTATAGTTCAATCACAATCCATGAGTACAAATCTAACACAATTATCATCATCCAGATTACATCAATCGATTAAATCCTCAGCCATATACACAAATCATAAACTCTAGCAACCTAGAATCATAATTTGCATATACTTAGAGTAGAAGATGATATTAAGATACAAAGAACTCCCCTAGTTACTCAAGGACTCAGGTTAGCTTCACCATCACTATTGGATAAAAGAGTTTAGCTACTCATGGTTTGAGAATTAACTCTATCGAACTCTCTTCTCCACACCATTATAGCTACTGAGTTTAGGGGAAGAGTCGAATAAAAGAGTGATCGGAAGGCACGATGGTGATCAGAGGTGAAGGCTCGGACAATGAAGGTAGATGCAAGATGATGGAAGGTGATGAGGGAGGTGCTAAGGGTTCAAGGTCGCCACTGCCACTCCCAGCTCTCTGCCCTAAATTCCCGTCTAGATCCCCTGTTGCCATACGATCTATCTGATTTTTCAAGTTGGGAATGAATTAAAATGCTTGAAGGGCATGTTTGACAAATGGAAATGAAGTGGGTAATTTAAGGGATAGGTCGAGATCCCAAAATCAGCTTCCAAATAGTGCCTAACTCTTTTCTCATGCCTATTAAAATTAGAAAATGGAAATAAAACCTGCACAAGTACTCTCCTTTAATTCCATCTTTGCCGTCCGTTAAGCTCCAATGTACCATATCATCACCTATATTTATGAGATGCACAAAGGTAACATCATATGTTCACAATTAATTAATAATGGGAATACCATATATTATTTAAAATATATCAATTTAGCCAATTTAATTTCTAAATTACCTTTGCACTCAAATCTCACATTAATACCTAATTATGCCCAAAATAGTTAATCAAATCCCACAAAAGCCTAAAGTTAATCACTAAAAGATATGTGAATATTTAGCTCTTATCAGCACGTGATTTGGATAGCGATTTGGTTTAGGGTTACTTGGCTAGCTGGTAAGCTATTAAAAACCTTGATGGAAGGTTATAAATAGCGTACGCTAAGTCTTAGAGTAGTAACATGAAAAACCCACTTGCTTTTTAGGGGTTCCCTGATGGGTGACAGCTATTCCCAGATCATCATTTTGCCTCATCTTCTCGTTAGAAGAAGCCCTAACATATTTTATTATGTTATAATTCTAACTCTTTCTTATTCTCCACAATTTTCAAGTTTTGAGATATTACATGTAGAATCACTATGGCTGGAGGAATTTCATCAAGTTTTTCGCTACTGTTCTCTCTTATGGGATTTACACAATGTATTTGGAATCTTTAATGTTGGATTATTCCAACAAGATAGTTCTTCAACTATGAAAATATTGTGTTCAGATTAATTCACAACTTCTACTAAGACTAGAGTACAGTCAAGTAAATCCTGGACACCTCCTCCGATTGGTTGGGTTAAGATTAATGTTGATAGAGCTGTCTCACCCAATTCGAAGGCCAGTTGTGGTGGGGTGATTAGAGATCACAATGGTACGTGGATTTCTGGGTTTACACATTTTCTTGGTTCGTGTGCTATTTTGGAAGCTAAATCATGGGCTATTTACAAAGTTCTGATGTTAGTTTAGGACCTTGGTTTTAGCAGAATTATTTTGGAATCTGACTCAAAAAGGCTAGTTGAGATTCAGTTTGATGAGAGTAGTAGGAGAATTTGCAGTAATCTACTCCAGTATATTAATCTGCTGATAAAGAATAATTGGGAATCGAAGATACAGTTCATCCTGAGAGATCTCAATCGGATTGCTGATGCATTGGTGTTAGCCTTTGGGTCCAAGTCCGCCCTTGATGGGTCAGACTATTTGATTAGCAAATAAGTAGCCTAATCAAATAGGAATAAAAATCAACATTAATTGCAGATTATGGAATTAATTGAGGGACAATTAATGGCTATCTTGGAGGGCAAGAAGGAGTGCACACGTTTCCTAATTAGTGGCCTCCATAAACCACTATAAATAGGGTGTGCCTCCTCAATTGCAATTCACCCCCGCCATTGAGTTTTCTGGCAATTCCCTTCTCTCCTACCATCTTTCTGGTTCTGGTGATCTGCTGTGCAAATCACAATTAGGCTCTAGTAGTCTAATAATTGTGTGGGAACAAGTATGGAGTATTGGAGTTTTGACCCGGATCCGAACATGGATTCGTCCAGGTACGCCTAATCTCCTTTTAGTTAATATTTTTCCTACATTGGCAACAGAGCTATTTGATCCTTGAGGCTGTGATTATTCTATGTGAATAATAATGTGATATAATTTGTTTATATCTCTCCATCATATTTTCCGTTGTGCTACTGTTTTTTTTCAAGCTTTATATCTGTAGCCTCTATTGCTTGAAATTTTCGTTATGCATGTTCTCTGGTTCATATGTGAGTATTTTTGGGAATCTGGCTATATGTTTTTCCAAATTATGAACATGTATATATATATGTATATATTTTTTGTTTCTGCCTTTGCTGTGTTATATGCGTGTCTGTGTGTGCATCAGATTTGTTATTCAACTTAAGATCAACATGCACACATAAAATACTGGGTTCACACGCTCTGCTCCTCTGGTTGTTTTATATATATATATACAATAAGTGTATGTATATATATATATATCTTATGGCACAATTCCTTTCATCTTCTCCTCATCTCTTTGTTCATGTTAAAGTTGAGTCTTTGGGACCTATGTGGAACCAAAAACAAGAGCCTTTAACCCTCAAAGGCTAGGAAAGCTTTTGAAACGCAGAAGACACACATCCAGGACGCATTACGCAGCGCTGTCAACGTTGAGAAAAATGGGGTGTTTCGAAACTAAGTGTTTTTCCCCCAAAAGAAGCCGTGGATGTGTAGATCTCGAAGAGACGATTCCAATGATGCTTAGAACGCGTCAAACGGAGTCCAGATGAGGGAGAAACGAAGGAAAGAAGTTCGCGGGTCGTTAGTCGCCGCCGCAACTTCACTCATGATTTGATCAATGAAAAAAAGGTTTTAAGATCAAATAAATGCCATGGATTTGTAGTTCACTGGACTACGATTCCAACGACACCAAGAACGCAAAAAACGGAGCTAAAATGAGGGAGATATGGCCTCCTGAAGTTGGCGGGTCGCGATAACCAGTCGGAGCTCCAACCGGGTCGGGTTGACCCGGCTGGAGGTTGAAGACGATGACGTGGTAGTCAATGCCACGTCGTCGGTCAATCGATGCCACATGGCACCAATGAGCGGTCGCCACGTTAGCGCCAAATGCCACGTCAACATCGGTCAACGAGGCCACGTCATCCGTTGATCAGCCACGTTGACCGAGACACGTCAGCAGTGACGGGGTCACGGTTGACCGATCAACAACGGTCAACAGTTATTCGTTGACTGTTGACCCAAAAAAAAAAAGAGAAGGGACACATGGTGCGTGGGGGCCACTGGGGTCTCCGTTTGACACGTGGTAAGTATTGTCGGAGAGAGGACGACGCATAGAGTCTTGGGAGCCGACGTGTGTTGCCGGCGAACGGCCACAAGGCGGAGTGTGTACGTCATGCGCCACCGACGAGAGTGGCCAACACAGGAATTTTTCAATTTTTCAGGATTTTTCCATCCAGACACCTTCTAGGGGCACGTGAGAGCACGTGGGACCTCCAATTGAGATCTGGTTGGTTCCTAAAAATCCCTAAATTCGAGAGCTTCAATTTGATATATAATTTACAGATATTTAAAGCACGTTTGGATATGATTTGAGTCAAAAAGGTGCTTATGTGCAGTTAGAAGATCCCAAAAACGTTGGAATTGAATCAATATTGGTTCTATTATTTTTTTGGGATAGGTTGGCTTATTTTTTAAGAGTATTCTTCAGTTGAAACATAAGGTTAAATGCTGAAAGATTCTTTAAAAGTAAGGGATTATTCAAATGAGTTTTTTGAATATAAAATCCTATCCAACCTTGACTCAAACTCTTAGAGATAAAACCTGAAAAATTGCAGCAACTTAAAATTATTCAATGATTATTGAATAATAATAAGTCTTCCCAAATGTTGAAGCAATGACTTCTAAAAGTCAACCTTTTATCACATATGTTGTGACAAAGTACAAGACAGATAGAGATGTGAGAATCATCTCATCAAGTGGGAGGTATGCTGCAAATACATCCAAATAAGTGGATGTAAACATGGCAAAGAGGAGCTTGACATTGTAGCTAGATGCTACATGAGTTAATATGGTCAGAAGGGCCTATGAGAAGGAGAACCTAGTTAAGAGACAATGATATGAGGCTTAAATTTTTGAATGTTCTTGTTTTTCCCATTGAATTTAAGATTAAATTCTCTGTTAGTTTATAGAATTGAATTCAGTATATTCTCTTCTTGTTTTCTTGAACATTCATGCCAGTTAGATGATAATGTGTTATTATCTTGTTAATATAACTGCTCTTTGATTGAGTGGGAGTTTTCTGGAATGCGCCTAGAAATCCAAAGGGGAAAGTGTTCAAACAAAGACTGTGGTTAAATGGGTGATGAGCTAACTAGTATGATTGGGATGGGAGTCAACATAGTTGTCTCCTGAACATGAAACTAGTGAACTTATTATCTAATTATCCTTCGTCTTATTTGAACAAATAAGATTTGTATACCATAATCGTCTAAGTGACCAATTATGACCAAGTCTATTTGACTAAGCTTATGAAGACAAGCTCAATAGAGATATCTGTAGAGTTAAAAACTCTCAAATCTCTTTCATTCAAGAAGAATGAGATGTCAGGGACATCATACCAACTAGTCTTCAGCATTTAAAGGTTGAAGCAACCGAAGGATACAAAAGGTTTATGCTATCAAGTATAGAAAGAACAACATTGCTTAAACTTATGTTGGTTTGAGCAATGTAACCTTATCCAAGCTGTGTGGATAGTGTTGGAAGATAGTGGAATAGGTGATCTTCTTCCATAAAGTTAAAACTAAGTTAAGTTTTAACATAGTGGACTAAGTCCTAACATGTTGTTTAGGCAACACTTGAGGCATATGTCAAACTAAGAAGTTGAGACAAAACTAAATGCCAAGTTCTTTCTAACAAACAACAAGTGTATGTTGTGATAAGACATCTCCCAGTGAGTGGGAGGAAGCTATGTCTCCCAGTGAGTGGGAGTGAGCCATGTCTTCTAGTGAGTGGGCGTGTACGAAAGTAAAGATTGCCTCTGATATGCATATTGTAACCTTCAGCAATGTGATTCACCACATTGAACTTGAATGTGAAAAACTGAAGGATTCAAGATCCATCAGTCAGAAGAACTTAGCTAAAGAGTGGGAGGATTCATCCTCCATGCCTAAGGGCAAGAAACCTATGAGGTAAACTTGATCTAGAAGAAGTCAATGGTTTCTACAAAGATGAAAAGCTACGTTGATAATCCTTATGGGTTGTAAAAGTAGCAATCCACATGAGTTGTGGATGTTTCAAATGAAGCATATAGCTTTATGTCAAATGCAAAGCGATGAAGAAAGAGAATCAAGGGATTGGAACTTGCACGTTAACTCTGTTAGATCTCATGTTTTGATGATAACAAAAGAATGGTTTGAAAAGGAAATGTTTAAATATCAAGCTTGAACTAAGTAATGACAGGAATAAGGTTTACTTGAGGAAAGCATGGAAGTAGTGAAGATTGGCCAAGAGAAAATGCTAAGGAACTTAATCTGAAGTGCATTTACTATGGCATTACTCGAGGAGCTACTCGAGTAATGATCCAAAACTTGAAGTAAATAGGCAAAACTTCCAGTTACCTGCCACCATTACTCGAGGCGCTACTCGAGTAACCAGGTAAAACTTCAAGGTTGCTCTCGGCCTGCCAATGTTACTCGAGGCGCTACTCGAGTAACCAGGTAAAACTTCAAGGTTGCTCTCGGCCTGCCAATGTTACTCGAGGAGCTACTCAAGTAACCAGGTAAAAACTTCCAGTGCCCATCAAGTTATCCCCATGATACTCGAGGAGCTACTCGAGTACCTTTGTATCCTAAAATGTGGACCTCTTGGCAGTTTGTACCACTGCTAATGTTACTCGAGGAGCTACTCGAGTAACCAGATCAGAAACTTCCAGTCAGCCTTCAAGTTTTCCATGATACTCGAGGAGCTACTCGAGTAACTGTGTATTTGAAAATGTGGTGCTCTCGGCACTTTGTACCACTGCCAATGATACTCGAGGAGCTACTCGAGTAATGGACTAAGGTAAATGAAAACTTGAGGTTTGTACCCAATTTACTTGATTTCTATTTATCATCTTTCTCTGGTATGTACTCCAGTATATGCAAATGTTTTAAAGATAAACTTCAAGGCATTACCAGAGTAAATCATAGGCAAAAATCTCAGTTACTCGAGGAGCTACCCGAGTAACTTATGCAAAAATGAATGTATTACTCGAGGAGCTACTCGAGTAACAAGGTAATTGCTCTCGGCCTTGAAATCCTGCCAATGTTATTGGAGTAGAGCATCGAGTAATCAAAAGTTTTCCAAAGAATTACTCGAGGTGTTACCCCAGTAATCCATAAAGTTGCAGAAGCTTTACTGGAGGCATTACCCGAGTAAGTAACTGTTCACAAAGGTTTGAAATTTAATTTACTCCATGCACTACCCGAGTAATGTTGTTTGTCTTCATTAAATTTCAAACAAACAGTGATTTCACGATGTTACTCGAGGAGCTACTCGAGTAAACTTCAAGTGTTACTCGAGGAGCTACTCGAGTAAGCATACCCAGAAATTTAGAAATCATTCAAACTTTTATTGATTTGTTTCCTATATGATTAACCTTTCATTGTATTAGTATTCTTAGTCTATTTACAGATAAACAATGAAGGAATCACTTCAAGAGATGAAAGTCAAATCAAACGTTCAAATGCCAACCACCGCCAACGGATATTTTTCAAAAACTTGAAAAGTCAACAGTGGCTGCGCACTCACCAATGGACGAAAGAAAAACGTTCCAACGGTCATCACCAACATATCTATATATATGGGAACCTTCAAACAGAGAAGAACAACCAAGCATTCACACAAACGATTCATTACGTTCATTGCTCTGTTTTCACATTGAAATTGTATTTATATGCTTCAGTGATTATCATCTACTCTGTGTGAGAGATATTTCATTCAAACTCAATATTTGTTATTGAGATAACTTAAGGTTGTGGAACCTTGAGTTGGGATTGGATTACAACCTGTAAGGGGGAGCGAGTGTCCAGGTGTAAGGAACTTGCTTGTACTGTGGTGCCAAGAACCCACTGAATCTTGGAAGTTATAGTGAAACTCTCAGAGAAGCTCTAAGGACTGGACGTAGGTCAAAGTGGTTGTGACCGAACCAGTATAACTCCCGGTGTACACTTCGGTGATATTTCTCCTTACTCATTACTGTTTTAATTCTTTTGTCAAAGTTTTATATTTTCGAAAGAAATTTCAGTATCACCCAATTCACCCCCCCTCTTGGGTGAAACGCTTGATCTTACAAACTCTGCATAGATAAACCACCCTGATTCACTATATGCAATTGCAACTGACAGAATCACATCTTTGTTATCTCTTTAGTTAAGGATCGATGGGACTATGATTCTCAAATCCTTTGTTGGATTTTGGTGTTTCTTTCCTAGGGATAAAAGATTCCATTTCTTACCATATGTACACCTTAATCAAAGGGAATGATCAAACTAGCAAAAGAGTATTTGCTAAACAACGTGTGCTAAAGGGTTAATACCCTTATGAATAAGTTGAAAACTTATTCTACCTGGCAAGAAAGACAAAGAAACATTTTTTGAGAAAATCCACTGCAATTGGCAAATTATGACGTTAGTGAACCAATGAACATGAGGGCAAAACACAAAGAGCTTGGTGTTTCGTTAACATTATGGACATTTACTCGAAATACAGTAATGTTTACTTGATTTTTAGCAAGTGTGAAGCTGTTAGATAATGGATGAACTAGTTAGGAATCAATTAAACTAAAAGGAAAAGATCTTTTTTGAACTAACAAGGGTTAGAGACACCCATGTGATTAGTTCAAGCTACTTTGTGTACAAGAAAGGCATTGTTAGGCAACTATCAATGCCTAGAACCCTTTAACATGATAGAGTTGTTGAAATAGAGAGTCAGACCTCTCCTTTGATTTGATTGTGAACATAATGGCATCAATAAGGCTATCAGCCATATGTTGGTAGGTAGACTTGCAGTTTTTATATTCATACTTAACCAAATGCCCTCTATGTTAGTCACGACCTTACCTTATGAATTGTGGATGGGCCTTAGACTAGGACCAAGCTCGTTAAGACCATAAGGGTCATCAACTTTATATTCATAATCTACCTATGAGTAAGGAAGATTGGGGTCAAGGTATACAAGGTATCTCTTTGTGATATGACATGAGAATTTGACATGACACGTCTTCATTAGTGAAAATGATGACGGTTCAGTGACTGATAGAAAACCGTGGGATACAACGTTCATAAAACCAAGATTTCCTCGCAGGAAATGAGCATTAATCACAATAAATCTCTTTAAGAGGTTCACAAATGACAAGGAATAACCAAGTGTTCCTAAGTTCACTGATCTGAGTGGGAGGATTGAGACCATTTCACAATGAAAGAGGTAAGGGGGTAAGTTACGAGAGAATTACCTCACTCATGCATAGGAAAAGAATCCTATGAAATCCACCTCAGAGCAAATTGTCATCTAGCGAATGACTATAAGGGATAGATTCCCTAATAGATTGAATGCTCTCTTCATCATTTAGAAGGTGATAATAAGTACCTATAAGTGTCTGAAAGACACTAGAAGGACCTGCTAAGATGAATTGCAAAGTGTCATGCAGGAGGATTTGGATTCTTTTTAAACCGAATATGTGTTTGGGTAATTTGTCACCTAGCCAAGAGGCGATTGGGAACAAGTAGGTTCACAAATCTGTTGGGGGCATGTAGAACCTAAAACACTTAGTGGCTAGGGGGTAATACAATGGAAGGTTGTCCATTGTGTGTTTTAACTTTGAACTTTGGCTATGACAACAAGCTTAGTCTTGAAAATTGCATCAAGATGATGTAAAGACCACCTTCCAATTTGGAATTTTGGAAATTGGATGATGCACTCTACACTAAAGCAGCTTAAGGGCTTCATAGATACAATAATCTAAATAGTAGTATATGAGGTTTTCACAAGGTGAAAGCCTCACCAACTTCGAAATAATCGAAGAATACTACATAAGTTCCAAATGGTCTAGTGATGATTCTTTGTGAAGTCATCCTTTGTCAAGTGATAAATGAAACAAGTGTCAAGGGAGTCAAAGGAATAAAGGATCAGAGAATCCTTAAATTCTGAGTTAAGAAAGTCATGGGTTGGACAAATATCTTGAATGACAAGATAAATGGGGATTGCACAAGAAAGATATAGTCTTTTCCACCTAAGACATGTACAAGTGTAATCCTTAGACATCTTAGGATGTTAAACTGCAAACCCATAGACACACCTGAAGTTAAGGGCATAAACCTAAAGAGGTTACATGTCCTATGAGGAATCCAACATAAGAAAGGTGGATAGAGTCCCATGTGAGACTATAGTTGGTAATATGAATGTGCACATTGGTGTACATAAGACCAAATGTTTTTGGGTCAGACTTGGAAGTTGCTTTTTGGTCCTGCTGTGAAATGGGTTATGAGAATAACCATGGATTAAGTTGTCAAGACAACAACTTTCCTTTTTGAAAGGATACTCCAATAGAAGACCTAGGCAAATGGTGATGGAGTAAGGAAATATACATAGTATTTTTTCCTGTTATCCATGGAAATAGAACGCAGGGTGTGTTTTGCCATCATTCAAAGTGCCATATGGCTAAAGTAATTCCTATGAGAGATTGGGAATGAATGGTGGATAGAAGGATCCAAACGATAACATCTTATGATGAGGATCCTAAGTATCACAGCAAGGTGAAACATACTTTTTGATATATCTCTATGAGAGATATGCTTTCAAAGAGGGAAAGCGACAATTCAATGACCTTCTACTGACAGAATGTTGGTAGATCCCCTTAATGAGCCCATAGCTTGTTTTTCATTGAGTTAGTGAAAATCTAGGGGCACAAATAAAATATAAGGTCGTGAACTTCTTTTATATAAAGATAAAAGAAACGATATGTATGTTATGAGTAAATACATAAAGGTATACAGTTTTGTATGTCGTACAGGTCAAAAGAGGTTGGTTCACTCACACAAACAACTGTCTTCCCATGTTTTGCAGGGGCATGGGAAGCTAAGACGAGCAAATGATCACCATGAGATGGTTGAGAAGAATCTTTGCGTTTGAGTCGCCTCAGTTAGACTGAGATGAGATCTACATGTGTGCATATACACAGAAAATGGATCGAAGCATGAATATAGACCTGTAGCCAGGCAAAGAACCCTTTTTTCACAAATGAGATTGTAAAAGAGATATTGTGAAAAAGGAAGTTCTGGTTCGAATGTTGAGTACATTTTAGAACTAATGTCTGTACGGTGAAAGAAAAGAAATCGACGTACATCTCAAATCATTCACCGTAGCATGCAATTCATACTGCATATGCTTGAGACTTAAACTGCAACACGGGATGTGGGTGAAAGATCCCTAGTTCACTACAGTGTGAGTCCCAAGAAGGAAGAATACTTCCACGATGCCCTTAAGACTTAGGCGGCATCATGAAAGCTTGGTTTGGTGACAGCTACTTTAGCTAAAGCTCCATGATCACACTTGATTCGGTCAGATGAGTGAAAACTAGGAAAGTGACCAAGTCAAGATGGACTGATGTTTAGTCAAAAAGGAAGATTTACTCCTAGATACATAAGATGTGCTAGTATCTGTGGTCGACCCCTTACTAGCTCTATGTGTAGCTAGTAAGTGCGGATACTATGTGCGTGGAAGGCAATTTGAGTTAATCAACATATTAACTCGAAAGGGATTAGATATGCCATGAGTAATATGTATGGGAGAATCTGGGGCATATGAGGCAATGAACATATAGCTTACGGTTATATATAAAGGGTGTCCTTGGATGCTGGTCCGATATAAAGGATTTCTAGTATCACAAGCACCAAATCTAAAAGACATTTTTGCCCACGCAGTCACGGCAGACGCCAAGTATGAAACAAGAAAGTGTAACGCACTTACGATGGGAGGCCCATCAAGTGCGAGTGGGAGATGTTGGACTTTGGGTCCAAGTCTGCCCTTGATGGGCCGGACTATTTGATTAGGAAATAAGTAGCCTAATCAAATAAGAATAAAAATCAGCATTAATTACAGATTATGGAATTAATTGAGGGACAATTAATTGCTGTCTTGGAGGGCAAGAAGGAGTGCACACGTTTCCTAATTAGTGGCCTCCATAAACCACTATAAATAGGGTGTGCCTCCTCAATTGCAATTCACCCCGCCATTGAGTTTTCTGGCAATTCCCTTCTCTCCTACCATCTTTTTGGTTCTGGTGATCTGCTGTGCAAATCACAATTAGGCTCTAGTAGTCTAATAATTGTGTGGGCACAAGTATAGAGTATTGGAGCTTTGACCCGGATCCGAACATGGATTCATCCAGGTACGCCTAATCTCCTTTTAGTTAATATTTTTCCTACAATTGGCTAAAGAGGGCTTGAGGAAATCTTCACTGCTGGAAGTATGTCCGCCGAATCTGCGGTCTTTGTTTGATAAAGATGTGATGGGACCTAGTGTCCCCGGCACTTAGCATTTCTGTTATTAGGCATTTGCCTTCACTTGTATAAAAAAAAGGACATAACTATTCGATATATTCCCAAACAGAAGAATAGTATTTGACCAAAAAAAAAAAAAAAAGAATAGTATAGGCAAAGGAGGGCCTCTATTACGCCTTTCTCTTGGATGCTTGTCCGACTCATTTGGAGACACTGTGCCACAATGATTGTATGGGATTCAATCTCCTTTTAGCCTTTTGATAAAAAAAAAAAAAATCTCCTTTCAGCCTAGTAATTTACTTTTTGGGCACTATACCCTCTCGTGTAAAAAAAAAGAAACTCCTTTTTTGTATTTTTTTCTTGATATTTGTCATATAATAAGTTAATTTTTATGATCAGGATGAAGCCTTTTCTGATTTCAATTTTATATTTAATTTAAAATTTAAATAATATTTTAAGGTAGTATTAAGTAAAAATAATAGATATATATTAATTATTTGATTATAATATTATTTTTCACAGGGATACATTTTTACAATGGTAGTTAAATTCATTTTATGGAAAAACTAATGATTTTTTTTAAAAAAAATTATGATGTTTTTTAAGCTTTTTCTATAGTTATTTCTTTGGGACAAATATCCTTTTTCTCTAGTTTTCGGGTACGTGATATCCATTCTAGTCATTATGGAGCATTTGCCCAATTGACATTTGACAGGTACGAAGGAATAATGTTGAACTTATCATATCCCTGGCAATTAATGTGAGTATTGTTCATTGGGGGTTTATAGCAAGTCCATTCTATGAAATCTATAAAGAATCAAAGGGAATAATTAATAAGTACTCCCTATTTTTTAAGGCCCACTTTAATTAAAAAATTAAATTATGAAGTAAGTCTTATATTAAAGATCAGCGGAGTATACATTTTATAATTAAATAAGTATAATAAGATTTATAAATGTGTTATATCTACTTAATTTACTTTATATGCTTTTCTTTCTAAATTTAATTGTTAAAATAAAAATTAATTTTACTATAAAATTAAAAATCTACTCATACTTTTTTTTTCCTATCTTTCATAATATATATATATATAAAGTCCCACAATGAGGAAAGGTAAAAAGAAGCTTCAACTTGATATTATAAATATAGGCTTTGGGCCTCATTTTAGAGATATCCAATAACTATGACAAGCAATTTAAAATTCTCTGAGATATTTAGAACTTATAAGCATTTTGAAGGCTTAGAGTACGCTTATCAAGGAGTTTTTAAATTGATTTTTCTTCTCTTTAATTTCTTGTGATGTATATCATGATTGGGGATTTTAAAACAATATTATTTATTAATTTTATCATGTATTTCTTATTTACCTTAGTTTTCTGCTCTTGCCAAGAGATTATAGCTCAATTGGCGCCTCATACCTCCTCTCATAGGGGAGATAATGAGTTCTATTCCCCATGTTGCCAAATAGGGACGTGTGTGGGTTGAATGGGTCCCCTCCCTTACCATGGAGCGTTTTTTACTTTGTCCAATAATAAATAGTTTTATACTCTTTTGTTTTGTCTCTTGCTTTTTATTTTCTATGACCTCAGAATATTCTAAGATTCCTACTACATCCATAACATACATTTGTGGGAGTGATCAATAATGCCTCATTTGGTTCATGAGAAGAAGGGTCAGAAAAAGGAAAAAAAGTTTTCGGGTTCTTTGGACATATCTGGTACTTCTTCGACGTATTCCCTTCCTTTATCTTCTTTGTGCTTAAATGATACTCCCTCCAATCTTTAATATAAGATCAACTTTGTAGTTTAATATCTTCATTAAAATAGATCCTATATTAAAGACAGGATAATCATTTGTAAGGTTTCTTGGGCTATCAACCTTAATTTTACCCGCAATTTTTATATTAAACCTCGTCTACAGCTTGTATTTGAATTTAAGATCTTCATGCCTTGTGAGCACTGGGAAGAGAAATATGGTTTTGAACCTGACGTACTATACAACAAATAATCCACTTTCATACAAAATTTTAGTAGTAGTATAATTATTGTTTTACCAAAATTCACACAACGTGCACATGAAAATGACGCTTAAAAAGATACTCTAGAATCTAGATGCAGATTAATCTAAGTAATTAATTAACATATTTAATTCTCTTCGTCCATTAATTTTGTTTACATGTGAAGAGTGAACTACAACGTGCATGTGCCACCCCAACTAATTTCTTCATGTGGAAGGCTCATCAATTTTTATTTCATATTTTCTTCTCTTGTCTCCTCTCCAATGAAGCCGGATCAAGAACAATTAAGGTTTTGCTAAACATCACATGCATTCCAAAATGATGCCAGAATTTGAAGGTTTAAGAGAAATGCAGATTAAGTGTACTCGATCAGGTCAAAAAATCAGGTGTACTGCCTCGTCTCTTTAGAAAACTTAGAGAGGGCTGTCTTTTGGAACTCGTGCCAAGTAAGCATTTTTTTCTTCATGGATGTCTCCGGCGTCCGGGATAAGCAACCGGAGGGAGTGTTGTGTGCTAAGGATCCTGCTGCTGTGGTTAGGAGCGTGATAAAAGCCTCCAAAAATGGTCTTCTAGTGTCTGTTGAAGGGTTTGAATCTTTTGCTAAAAAAACAGAAAATGCAGAGAGCATTAGGAATGCATCTCCATCCAAAACAGGGCATACTTTTTCATAAAAGGACTCGCTCATCAGATTTAAAGGAACAGAGTACAATGGTGTTGCTCATGGGAATTCCAGTTTGGAGGAAGATGCTCTGCTACCTGATCTCTTGAATCAATCCTGGGAACTACCTGAACCTTCTAATGAACTGAAGTAGCTCATGGATATCTACCCAACTATGCAAATGTCACAGGAGGAATTTAATCGTTGGGCAAGACCTTGGAACGCCTCCCTTATCATCACTATCCTGGGTGCAAAAATCAGTTTCTACAGGTTAAAGGAACATCTATGTAAAATATGGCAGTCTAGTGGTTTCGATTTAATTGATCTTCCAAACAATTACTATGTTGTAAAATTTAAAGATCATGGAAAGTGGGATGAGCTCTATAAGAAAATCCTCTTCGGAGGTCCTTGGACGATTGCCCAACATACAATATTAGTGCAGAGATGGTCCCCTTTCTTTGATCCATTCCACAATCCTCTTGGAAGAGTAGCTACCTTGATCTGAATTCCCCACGTTCCGTGTTATATGTGTAAATGGTCCATTAAATAGTGCAAGTGTACACTATCGTAATCAAGTAATATAGAAGTGAGTAGAGTATCATTCCCACGAGGATTGATCACTAAGTACCAAAATAGGTAATTTTAATTCTATTTAGTCGATCGATTCGTTGGTAATTGAGAGTACAAAATAAAAGATGAGCAAATATGAATGTAAATGATATGAAACAGTAATGAGAAAAAGTCCTAGGGATTAGATTTCACTTAACAAATTCCGGATTGAATCACTTATCTATTCTAGCCCAATTTTTTCCACATGATTGATAGTTGAGTTTCCCTAATTTAATTACTAGCCTCTTCCAAGGTCAAGCAATTCTATAATTAATTGCTAGTCCAATATATTCCTATATGAATTTAAGCAATTAATTATGTATTAAAATTTATGGAACTCTATAAGATTGCACAACTCATATGAATATATTCCTATTTAATATGCAAGTTATGGTTTTAATTATAGGGTCTAGACACATGTATCTCCTTCCGGTCTCAACATATATATTGAAATCATTCAAAAGATGGCCAATCAAATGAAAGTATTAAGAATAATAATTAAAACTCAATCATAAAGGAAAAAATAAAACTAGATTTAATAAGTTAAGATTCAATCCGTTATTAGTTAGCTACGTCATCACCCTAGGAAAATGAAAATTTAGCTCATGATAAAATTAATAACAAAACCAAAATAAATTGACATTATATAAAGCTAGAATGAAATCCTTATAATTATTGCATAAAACTTGAATATTAAATTCTCAAACATAAATATACAACCAAAAGATGCGTGAAAAATGTAAAAATCTAGCCGTCACTTTAGGAGGTAAAACCTTCCATGTAGGTGGCATACAAAAAGAAATACAATCGTAAGCCTTCCAAAATGAAGGCATGTAGAAAAATAAGACAATGCATAAAATTAATTCTAAGATGATGTAGTAAGTGGAGAAGAGATGAGAGTAATGGATATGAAATGGTGTGTAAGTAGAGAAGAGAGGAGAGTAATGGAAATGAAATGGTATGTGTGGAGAAGAGATGAGAGTAATGAATATGAATTGGTGTGTCAAATGTGAAGGAGAGGGTGGCTATATATAGGGAAAAATGGAGTAAGGTAGATGAAGTGGTAGAAGAAATGTGATAGGTGGAGTAGTAAATAGAATGTGGTAGATGAAGTAGTTGGTGAAAAGGAAGATGGAGTAGTAGATGAAATGTGGTAGATGAAGTAGTAGGTGAAAAGAAAGATGAAGAGGTAGATGAAATGGTTGGTGGAATGGTAGATGATTCCCGCTTTCAACTTTCAAGCAAAATTCAAAACCATTGGAGATAGAACTGAATTTCGTCTCAATATAAAAGTTGTAGATCGAGCTCTTTCTTAGCTTTTTATCTATATAAAGAATGTCCCGATCTGACATCTAGAGCTCCAAATATTGCCTGAAAACTGAAAGAGGGTCTAATTTAGTATTTTCCAAGAAATTCTATTTTATACCAAAATCATTATTTATTTATTAATTACACCCAAATTTATTAAATTGAGCTCAAATATCATCCATAAAGTCATCATATAAGGGAAAATAAATATGCAAATATTTTATGTATCAGATTCCCCCACACTTAGCTCTTTGATGTCCTCGGATAAGGAGTCACCATGAAGTGCTTCCAACAGAATCAGAAGTGTCAAGTCATAAGCAAGAACACAATTGAAAAATAAAGAAATCATAGTATTCATGAATCAATGAAAATATAAAATGGTAATTTCATTTGAAAATGAATAAACTGAGTTCGTAGTTGTGAGTCATTCTCCCAATCTCTCAAGTGCTTAAGGGTAAGTGTTTCACTCGATTTCAACCGAAAAAATTGCACTACCATAGGCTTGCTAAAAATCTAAATCTCCACTATCTAATTCAAATGCATAATTCAAATCAAAAGGACTTATTAAGGGTTGTAATGGAGTTAAGGTAAAAGGAATGTAAAACTTGATAGGAAGAACTAAATATAAAAATTAATTGAACAATTAAAAAAAATGGGCCAGCTTCTGAATAAATCTATTTCATCACAACAATCCACAATTCGAATACTCAATTTTTTTTTTCATTTTTTTCTCATTTTTTTTCATTTTTTTTGCTTGCAACTTTAAAGTTGATGATATATACAGCCCCACACTTGTCAAAAGCCCATTTCACAAAAATTTCAAATGCTCTACTAATCTTCCGAATTAGGTAAAAGCACTTGATATATCATTAAAGCATATGTCAATGGGTTGAGAACAAAGAAATGGTCAATAAGGCTCAAAGGGGCTTATCAACGGTATAATTGCAAGGTTGGCTATTTGGCTCTAGCTAAACAAAATGAATGCCTTTATCATCTTTGAATGTGCATGTGAAATGTAATCTCAACCAGATTTAAAGCAAGTTCTAGAGTGACAACTTAATAGGTGAATATCATACATAAGAGAAATAATCATTATAAGTTTAAAAGCTTATGGTTAGGGGCTTTCAAAATCAGCTCATTCAATCTCAAAATTCATCACCAATTGTAACAATAAGTTGTTCATTCGTGCTATGAAATTTCTAAATTCAATTGATCCATACTCAAAACTTATATACTTCTTAAGATCGTTACAAATTAAAGCACTTAAATAGGATGATTTTTGTTTTTTACTTTTACTCTTTTTTTTAAGAATGAACAAAAACATGCGACTACTAAAATGCGTCTCAGGAGTTAAGAATAACTCCTTACTCGGCCATTTTTTCCACACCCCATGCATCTAATGGTTTTACTAACTAACTAAGAAAAAAAATTTTTCCTCCCCCAACCTAAATCAGACATTGTCCCCAATGTCTTCTAGAGCTTAGAGAAAGTTTTTTTTACTTAAACACATAATAAAGTAAAACCAAGAGATTTAAGGAACGTTACAACCGAAGAGTGGTATCTGGTTTCTGCTTCTGACTGCTATCTGAAGATTGCCCACCTATTTGCTTGATGGGTAGATCTGGTTTAGGTTCATAGGTTTGCAGTTGATCGAGCAGTTGATAAGCAGTTGGTGCAGCAATTATGGAGTGGCGAGTCGCTTGGGGTATGAATCCTGTTTTCACAGCATGATCAAAAAAACATAGCAAGTTATCATAAAAACCATTAACATTTAACATTCCTAATGGCTTTTTGTGATAGTTCAACTTAGCCTAATATGCAATGCTAGAGATCCCATCCAGCGTCTCCAAACCATCGGGTAGAGCAATAAAAGCTTGAGTATGGTAGAACATTACTCCCATTTATTGAGGCAAGCTCAAAACCTGTAACTCTTGTCCTAAGGAAAAAGTGTGATCTTCCAACTCCTTCACCCTCACACCTAAACCCTTGCTTCCATTCATGGATGGAGAAATGGCCACACTTCTCTTTAGGCCCTGGATGCCTCCCCCGTACACAAAGTTGATTTTTCTGGCAGCTAATGCAATTCCAAGTTTGTTTGCTACTGTTATAAACTCTCTTTTCTTGCCCAAATCAGTTTCATAAAAAATGCAAATAGATGTAATTCTACATTGTTGTGTGATACCTTTTTTCTCTTTATTTCTCTTGGACCATGTATGCTTACAAGTGGAAGATTGCATTTTTACAAGTGGGAGTGTGCATATTTACAAATGAAAGAGTACATATATATAACACTAAAGCAGTGACAACAAAATCATACAAATCACACATTTTTCAAAAAATTTTGAAAAACTTTTGACACAAATGACTGGCGTAATTTGCGTGAAGCAAAAGGGGAGAGAAAGTCAAAAGTTACTGACAAGAAAAGACATATTAGAAAAAAGTTGCTAAAAAGATAAGAAAGATTAGATAAAAGCTACGAAAAAGATAAAACGATTAGACAAAAGCATGATTATGTACAGTAGTTGTGATTTTGGCTCACATCTTCCTCTGGTTTTACGTCTAGTAACGACTTAAACACTTTCTATAAATCGAGGATTTGCTTCCTATCCAGTTTTGTTATAAACTGGCAAACAGGGTCTTTTAACGTCAGATTCCCAAGACAATAGCACTCCTTTTCTTTGTTGAATAGGTCTGCTAAATCCCTCTTATGCATACATATTGAAGGACTAATCCCTCTTATATTAGCTATTGACCATCCAAATGATGTTTAATGCTCCCTTAGAACTCTTAATAACTTTTATTCTTAATCAGGAGTAAGAGCAGCTGAGATAATTACTAGTAGTATTGAATTTCCTCTCGGATAAGCATACTTCAAATAGGATGTTAGTACTTTCAACTCTAAATCTAGTGGTTTCTCTGTTGATGGCACTGGCTTACTCAGCCTTTCCCCAAATCTTCAAATGGTTTCTTGATAAAAATTGGAGAATTTACTTCAAGGTACTTTCTCTGCTCAAAGATTTCTGGATTAGTAGATTTTGATACATATACCATTCCTATTACTAGTGGTTGATCCATGCAGATTTCATTTACTACATCTTTTGTGCAGCTAGTCAATACATCGACTCTGCAGCAGGTGTCACCTTCATCTAGAAAGGATAAAGCCTTGAAAATGTTGAAGGATACTTGATTATCTTGAACTCATAAGGTTAACTTCCCCTGTTGCACATCTATTAACATTCTCCCAGTTGCTAGGAATGGCCTCCCAAGAATGATAGGAATTTCTTGGTCTTCTTCCATATCAAGTATTATGAAATTAGCTGGGAATATAAGTTTATCCACCTTCACCAGAACATCTTCTAAGACACCCCTCGGATGTTTTATTGATCAATCAGCCAAAAGTAATGAAACTGTGGTTGGTTTCACCTCTCCAAGACCAAGTTTGTTGTATACAGATAGAGGCATGAGGTTTACACTTACTCTAAGATCACAAAGTGCTCTTTCAAAGTGACATTGACCTATGGTGCAAGGTATGCAGAAGCTTCCTGGATCTTTTAGCTTTGGAGGTAATTTCTTTTAGAGAATAGCGCTGCACTCCTCAGTAAGTGCAACTGTTTCAAATTCCTCAAGCTTACTCTTATTTGAGAGAATGTCCTTCATGAATTTTCCATAACTGGGCATTTGGGCAAGAGCGTCTGCAAAAGGAATGTTGATGTGCAACTTTTTGAAAACCTCCAGAAAATTTGCAAACTGCTTGTCTAGCTTTGCCTTCACAAGTCTCTGAGGGTATGGAACTGGTGGTACATATAAAGGAGGATTGTCTGGAAAGCTGATTCTTACTGGAATCACATTATCCTCCTTCTGTTCTTCTTCACTTTCTTTCTTTTCTCCGTTATCCTTCTTGATTACACGATCTTTCAATTCTTTACCACTTCTTAGTGCAACGGCCTTCACATATTCTTTTGGGTTTCTTTCTGTGTCACTTGGTAGAGTTCCTGGTTGCCAGGAATTTAGCATATTTACAATTTGGCCCATCTAGATCTCCAAGTTCTTTATTGAGGCTTCTTGGTTTTTAATTATTGCATTAGTCCTAGCCATGAATTGAGATGTATTCATGGTTAGTTGAGCCAGTGCATCCTCCAAATTCACTTTCTATTGTGGTAGATTTGGTTGTTGAAAAGCTTGCTGCTGGTAGTTCCCTTGTGGCTTGAATGCATTTTGATTATTCCTCTAACTAAAGTTTGGATGATTTCGCCAACCTGGATTGTAGGTGTTTGAGAATAGATCATTCCTTTGATTTCTAATGAAATGAGCTTGCTCCGGAATGAATGAGTGTCCTTCTTGACATTGCGTGCTCACATAAGGTCCTCCATATTGATCACAAGCTTCAGTAGGAGTGCTTATTACATTTGCTTGGGTTGTCAATAATCCTACTTGCTTAGATATAGATGCAACTTGAGAAGACAAAGTTGTAAGGACATCCAGCTCATATACTCCAAGTTCTTTCTTTGAATTGCTACATTCAGAAGGCCATTGATATGCATTGGCTACCATCTCCTCAAGTAGATTGTAAGCATCATCTATATTTTTTCCCATTAGAGATCCTCCAGTTGCAGTATCTACAAGAATTCTGGATATGTGTGTCATCCCACTATAGAAAGTTTGCAGTTGCCACTAATTTGGTAACCCATGATGAGGACATCTCCTTAGCAACTCCTTGTATCTTTCCCATGCTTCATAGAGGCTTTCTTGTTCATGCTGGGTGAATGAGGCAATTTCATTCCTCAATTTAGCAGTTTCTGCTGAAGGAAAGAATTTCTCCAAAAATTTCTGTGCCATGATCTCCCATGTAGTTATACTTCCCACTGGTAGTAATTGTAACCAACTCTTAGCCTTATCCCTGAGTGAGAAAGGGAAAAGTCTAAGTCTAATGGCGTCATCAGTAACACCATTATGCTTGAATGTGCTGCAGATTTCTAGAAAGTTGGCTATATATGCATTAGGATCTTCTATTGGTGAACCACCGAACTAATTTGCTTGCATCATTTGGATAATTGCCGGCTTGATTTCAAAGTTATTAGCTGCTACTAGTGGTCTCGTGATTCCAGAATTTGTCCCCATGACTGTTGGAGTTGCATAGTCACGAAGTGTTTTGGTATCTGTTGTTCCTCCCCCCGTGATTTGCCATCGAATTGCTTAGGATTGAAGTAGACTGCTTTTGAACTTTTCAATTTCTTCGCTAAGTTCTTTCGATCCCTAAATCAAAAGGCAACAATTCAGTCTCCTTCGATCTGGTCATACACTAAGCAAAAACCTGAAAAGAAGCACAAGACACCAAGAAGAAAAACAAATGTAATATGAAGACCAAATTAGTATTAAAATTACTTGGTATTGATATTAATGACAACAATTCCCGGCAACGGCGCCAAAAACTTGTTATGTGTGTAAATGGTCTATTAAATAGTGCACGTATACACTGTCGTAATCAAGTAATATAGAAGTGAGTAGAGTATCGTTCCCACGAGGATTGATCACTAAGTACCAAAATAGGTAATTTTAATTCTATTTAGTCGATCGATTTGTTGGTGATTGAGAGTACAAAATAAAAGATGAGCAAATATGAATGTAAATGATATGAAACAGCAATGAGAAAAAGTCCTAGGGATTAGATTTCATTTAACAAATTCCGGATTGAATCACTTATCTATTCTAGCCCAATTTATTCCACATGATTGATAGTTGAGTTTCCCTAATTTAATTACTAGCCTCTTCCAAGGTCAAGCAATTCTATAATTAATTGCTAGTCCAATATATTCCTATATGAATTTAAGCAATTAATTATGTATTAAAATTTATGGAACTCTATAAGACTGCACAACTCATATGAATATATTCCTATTTCATGTGCAAGTTAAGGTTTTAATTATAGGGTCTACACACATGTTTCTCCTTCCGGTGTCAACATATATATTGAAATCATTCAAAAGATGGCCAATCAAATGAAAGCATTAAGAATAATAATTAAAACTCAACCATAAAGGAAAAATAAAACTAGATTTAATAAGTTAAGATTTAATCCGTTGTTAGTAAGCTACATCATCACCCTAGAAAAATGAAAATTTAGCTCATGATAAAATTAAAAACAAAACCAAAATAAATTGACATTATATAAAGCTAGAATGAAATCCTTATAAATACTGCATAAAACTTGAATATTAAATTCTCAAACATAAATATACAACCAAAAGTTGCATGAAAAATGTAAAAATCTAGCCGTCCCGGTAGGAGGTAAAACCTTCCATGTAGGTGGCATACAAAAAGAAATACAATCGTAAGCCTTCCAAAATGGAGGCATGCAAAAAATAACACAATGCATAAAATTAATTCTAAGATGATGTAGTAAGTGGAGAAGAGATGAGAGTAATGGATATGAAATGGTGTGTAAGTAGAGAAGAGAGGAGAGTAATGGAAATGAAATGGTATGTGTGGAGAAGAGATGACAGTAATGGATATGATTTGGTATGTCAAATGCGAAGGAGAGGGTGGCTATATATAGGGGAAAATAGAGTAAGGTAGATGAAGTGGTAGATGAAATGTGATAGGTGGAGTAGTAGATAGAATGTGGTAGATGAAGTAGTTGGTGAAAAGGAAGATGAAGTGGTAGATGAAATGTGGTAGATGAAGTAGTAGGTGAAAAGAAAGATGAAGAGGTAGATGAAATGGTTGGTGGAATGGTAGATGATTCCCGCTTTCAACTTTCAAGTGAAATTCGAAACCCTTGAAGATAGAACTGGAATTTTGTCTCAACATAAAAGTTATAGAGCTCTTTCTTAGCTTTTTATCCATATAAAGAATGTCTTGATCCGACATTTAGAGCTTCAGATATTTCCTAAAAACTAAAAGAGGGTCTAATTTAGTATTTTCCAAGAAATTCTATTTTATGCCAAAATCATTATTTATTTATTAATTACACCCAAATTTATTAAATTGAGCTCAAATATCATCCATAAAATCATCATATAATGGAAAATAAATATGCAAATATTTTACTTATCATTCCGCTACTCTGCTACAACAGGGAATGTCTGTGGAGACTGGGAGATATGATTGGAAAAACTCTCAGGGTGGATATAAACACTATTGAAAATCCAGATGATATCGAAGTAAAAATCCATAGGGGGCGCTATGCTAGACTCTGCGTAGAGGTGGACTTGTAGAAAAAGCTAGGTCCTAGAATCATCTCTGCTTCAGCTTTTTTTAACATAGAGTATGAGGGGTTGGGGCTTATCTGCTTTACCTGTGGTAGATATAGCCACCGAAAGGATCAATGCCAGCTGGCCGTGAAATCAGATCGAATGTCTCCTGCTGGAAAACCATCATCTGCGAATAGTTCATCCTTGGTGGGGAATCCGAGCCTGAACCAGGCTTCTTCTTCTTCTCCAGTGGTGCCACCGGAAAAATCCCTTCCGGCCAAGGATCAACAATTCAGCCCGTGGATGCTCGTGCATAAACCTGCCAAAGCGCGTTTTCTGAGACACACTGAGGGTAGGGGTAGAGTTGGTGATTGGAACCATTTTGGATCTGCATAGGGTATGGACGCTAGCAGAGTATCTCAGTCAGGTTTGCCATCTTAACAGGTACGGATCCATCCGGTGACGGGAATCCCGAGTTGATTTCAAACTCAGTACTGGTTTATGAGAAATCAGAACCAAGAGCTGCAGCGAAACTAGTAGCAGACGAAATGCAATAAAGAGGAAAAGGATTTGGTGTCATTCAAAATACTCTAAAAAAGGGGGGTCAACGTAGGGAAAGGGCGATGGACTGAAGTGATAAAGCAAAATGAGGGCTCAAAGATCATTTCATATGGTGAAAAGGTAAAGGACGTTGACTCAGCCATGGGCCCAAAAGTTGCATCAGACTTACCTTTATTGAAGCCCAAAAAAGGAGTTAAACAAAGAGCTCATAACTTGGTTAGAGGCAACATGCGAAACTATGGGCCTCAACACCAAAATGAGCCTATTTGTGAGCCTCATGATACTACCTAGGCATCAACTCCAAATAAGAGCAATGATCTCCGTGGAACTGAATCATATCATAGCACGTTGGCATTTCCTAGTGAGGCCGAGAAGCAGGGGATGGATATTTCCTTGGATTCTATGAGCATGGTAGTGGTTCCTCTAAATCATTCCCATCCCAATAAGGACTTACATGAACTTGGGTCAAAGATGCATTCCGTCTCCCAGCTTGAAGTTGTTGTTCACATGGAAGAAAAACCACCAGATAAGTAAGTTTTGTGCCTCTCCTCGTTCCCTGTTGTGCTTTTATATGATTATCTCATCTTGGAATTGTCGTGGGGTGGGTGGTAGTTCTTTCCCTAGAGTGTTGAAGGATGTGGTAAATAAATACGGAATTAATGTAATGTGTCTAGTAGAACCCAGGATCAGGGGAATAGAGCAGATAAAGTAGTGAGGAAACTGGGGTTTAATGACTAGATGAGAATTGAAGCTACTGGTTACACATGAGGCATATGGGTGCTATGGGATAACTGGGAGTTCCATCTCAAATATATAGCTTCTAGCACCCAATTGCTTCATTGCAAAATTTTTTACAAGAATAATATAGACCCTATGTTTGTAACTTTTATATATGGTGATACTAGTGTTTTGAAGAGAAGGGATCTGTGGTAGTCTTTACATGCCATTAATCAAACGACGTCTATCCCCTGGCTGGTCTTAGGAGATTTCAATGCCTTCCTTAATCCTAGTGACAAGGATGGTGGGGCTGCCCCCAACCATAGCTCTATGAATGATTTTCAAACTTGCATCAGTCACTGTAACCTTATCGAAGTGCCTTTTGAGGGTGACAGATTTACTTGGAAAAAAACTGGGGTTAAAGAGAGACTTGATTAGGTTTTCTGTAATTTTGATTAGGAAATTCATAACCCTCAATCTAAATCTTTTCATCACCTTATGTTTAAGTCTGATCATCGGGTAGTTGTTGTTGCTGACCATCAAACTAATGCTTGCAGTAATAGGGCAAGGAAGTTCCATTATCAAGCAGCGTGGTGTATTGAAGAAGGGTTCAGCGATGTGGTCAAAACCGCCTGGCAAGGGAAGAATTGGCTCCAAGGCCAATCTCAGTTTACAAAAGATGCCTCTTAGTGGAATGATAGAGTGGTTGGTAATGTTACAAAAAAGAAGAGAGAAATCATCAGTAGATTGGAAGGAATAGACTGAGCCAGGATTAGAGAGGGTTCTTAGAATGGTCTCTACAAGATTGAAAAAAACCTTTGGGACATGTACCAAAAAATTGCTCTGCAAGAAAAACTGATCTGGTTCCAGAAATCGAGATGTAAGTGGCTCAGTGGCGGGGATAGATATACCAAATATTTTTATGCCAATGTTGTAACAAGGAGGAAACAGGGTAAAATTGTGGCTCTGCAAGATGACAATGAAAACTGGGTCTCGGAGGGGAATCTTTTAAGAGATATGGCTCTTAGATATTTCCAAAAGCTTTATTCGGCCGAGAATGTCTCTTCTCCCTTCTCTCCTTGGATGGCCCGATTCTCATCTTTAGGTGCTTAACAACTAGACCTCCTTCAAAGGTAGGTATCCCCGGTTGAGATCAAGAATGCGGCTTTTGAGATGGGAGCCTTCAAAGCTCCGGGACCAGATGGCTTGCATCCCCACTTCTTCCAAACTCAGTGGGATTTGGTTGGGCAGAAGATTTGTGACCTGGTAATTAGGATTTTTGACAATCGGGATGAAGTGCAAGCAATAAACTAGACTAACATCATCGTTATTCCCAAGGTTGATCATCCGGTTTCCTTTAAAGATCTTAGACCCATCTCTTTGTGCAACGTGAGCTATAAAATTGTCAGCAAGGTAATTGCTAGTTGTTTTAAAAGTGTCATGAGCCATCTTGTAGTAGAAAACCAATGTAGCTTTATCGCCAGGAGGCAAGGCATGGACAATATCATCATAGCTCAGGAGGCAATCCATACTATGAGAAACAAGAGAGGCAGAAAGGGCTATATTACTGTGAAAGTGGACATGGAGAAGGCTTTTGACAGGCTTGACTGGCGTTTCTTGGAATTCACTCTTCATAGCCAAGAATTCAGTGTGGGCTTTGTTAAGTTGATTATGAGCTGTGTTTCTTCTTCTTCCATGAGCATTATTTTGAATGGAATACCGTCTAATTCTTTCAACCCTTCAAGAGAGGTGAGGTAGGGTGATCCTTTGAGTCCATATCTTTTTGTCCTTTGTATGGAGCTTCTCGGTCAGCTAATTCATCAAGAGGTTCAAATGGGGAACTGGAGTCCCCTTCAAATAAGCACTTCTGGTCCCCATATTTCCCATCGTTTTTTCGCCGATGACCTCCTTCTCTTTGGTGAAGCTTCAAATAAGCAGATAGAGTAGATTAGAAATGTTATGGAATTGTTTTGCCGGGTTTCTGGCCACATGATTAACCTAAATAAATCTAAAATGTTTGTGTTCAGGAATGTCCACTTTAACAAAGCATACAAGATGAGCCAGATTGTAGGGGTTGGGCTCACGGCTGACCTTGGGAAATATTTGGGTGTTCCCCTCCTTCACAAACGTATGGTTAAGACGACCTTTGCTCCACTTCTCCAAAAGGTGAGATCAAAGTTGTCTAACTGGAAGGGAAAATATCTGAGTATGGCAGGCCGGATGGTACTCATCAAGTCAGTTCTGTCTGCCATTGCTCAATATCAGATGCAATCAACTTTGGTTCCGAAAGGAGTCTTATCAGCAATTGAAAAATTAAGCAGAGACTTCTTTTGGAATCAGCATGACGATACCAAGAAATGGCATCTGATAGCATGCGACGTTCTCAAAAGAATGAAGCATGAAGGAGGCTTGGGAATAAAAGACCTGCGCTACCAAAACAAAGCTTTACTCATGAAATTGTGTTGGAATCTAATCACAAATCTGGAAGCTCTGTGGGTAAAATGTTTACGTGCTAAATACTCGTATGGCTTATCTTTGGTTCCTCAAGTGCAAAGGTGGCACAGTTAATCAGCCATGTGGAGTGGAATTATAGCAGTTTGGGAGGATTTCCAAAGGGGGTTTGGCAAGAAGCTTAGAAGTGGAAGGAGCACGCAAGCTTGGCAGGATTACTGGGCCCCGCTTGACAAGCCGCTAAAATTTTTCTTTGAAAGGAATATGCACCTTATAGATATGGAAGCTCCTGTTTGCTCCTTTACTTCCCAAACTGGTCATTGGGACAGGGCCAAATAGGAGACCTTTCTTCCTAATTGGGTGGTTGATAAAATCATGATGCTCTCCCCACCAATGGGCACTGTGGATGACATTGTTTGTTGGTGAAATGCTCCCGATGGTAACTTCAGCGTGAAATCTGCCTATGAAGGTATCTACTATCAGCAGTTCCTCAATCATCCATCTCACTGGCGACATCTATGGCACTTGGGAGTTCCTCAAAGACTCAAACACTTTATGTGGCAAGTTTTCCATGAGAAGCTCCCAATAAATGAGATTAGAGAGAGACATAATCCGAGTGTCCCAAACACTTGCCCTTTTCAGTGTGAGAGTGAAGAAAGCATCCTTCATGTATTGAGAGATTGTGAGCAGGCCCAGAAAGTGTGGTTTTCTTTAACTAACCATCTATACTTTACTATGTTTACTTCTGGTAGTTTGCAGGATTGGCTTAAATGGAATTCACAGCATTCCCCAGGTAACAAGAGGATGGCTAGATGGTCATGGCAAAGAGTATTTAATACCACATGCTGGCTCCTTTGGAAGAACCGGTGTTGTCAGGCATTTGAAGGTAAAGCTGATAAACTAAAAGAGTTAGTTCACAAATGCATATACCATCTTTCAGAAAGTATGGAGAGCGGGCGCTTTCATCACTAGATATTTCAAGTTCTTGAGAAAGGTCTTCTAAACTGGCAACCCCCAGAGGAGGGCTATCTCTGTATTGACATCGATGGTTTGACTGCTAGTGATGGTCAATCAGCCTGTGGAGGTGTCATCCGCTATCATCAAGGGAATTGGATACATGGATTTCAATAGAAGTTAGGACATTCTTTCCCAGCTGCTGCGGAAATCCACACAACCCAACTAGGACTTCAGCTTTGTAAATAGATGGGTCTTAAGAAAATCAGATTGTTCACAGATTCTCTTCAAGCCATCCACCTACTATCAACACAGTGTGGGATTGATCACCCTTTATACGATGTTATCTTAGATACCAGGTCCCTTATCTATGCAGACTGGGACTTGATGATTTCCTAAACTCATAGGGAGAATACTTGTTGTGCTGATTATCTTGCATGAATGGCTCATAAGAATAGCCTGGTTTACACCGAATTAGGGACATCCCCCATGGAATGTATCCATCTTTTTGCATTAGAGTGTGGTTTGTTGCCGTATGAACAATTGGTGGGATCTAGCCCTTTGATTTTGTAATCTTTCAAGCTTTGCTTGCCTTTGTATCTCAAAAAAAAGGAGAAATGCAGATTAATCAAAGTCAAAGGTATATGCTCCCTCCATCTCAAAATATGTATCGCTTTGAAGTTCTAGTTTTTTTTTTTTTTAAATTGTCACTTTAGAATTTCAACATATATAACATAATTGTTTTGTACGATATTATCCTTCATTAACTACAATAATTATAAGCCAAATTAGTTATATCAAACATTCCATCTTCCTTCATTATTAGTTAAGGATATTGTTGTAAGGGAATTACCCTTGTATGATAGTTGATATCTCTAGCAGTACTACACACACTTCACTCAACCTCTTGTCAGTCAAAATCCTCTCTGGATACCCTCGCCATGAACATTGACTTGTCAATGAAAGCTCCTTTGTTATGAGTATCAATCCAATCCTTACATACTAGTTTTTTGAGTTGGAAAGCCCCTTGAACTTATCAACCATACTTCATATATAAGGCTCCTTGATGTTTGTAAGTTTCACATCGAGGAGTCTCATAATTGTAGTTTATAAGTTCAACAGGTGTTTCAAAAAAAAACTAGTCTTTTTGGATTGTACTCTCCTTTTGGACTTGTATTCATAACAAAGGTATGTTTTTGTTGAAAGGTCAAATTTTTATTAAGAAGGCCTGCCATGAAGTCTTTTAACTATTAAGAGCTGAGTGAAATTCTATGGTGTTGAGTCGCTAGTAGACATTAGCTCTTGAATGGGGTGCATTGAAGTTCCACAGTAGATAGTATGAGATGTGATTTATAAGTTCAAGAGACTCTCCCACCCAATAGGATGGACTCTTCCTTTGAAATTGTTACGTCATACTATAAGCTAAAAACAACTTAACGCAAGTAGGATCATACCTGCGCTATATCTCCCATTAGTAAGACCAACTTGGCACCACTTTGGGCCACACAACAATTGACTTGATGCAAATAACTCTAATTATTGTTTCCTACGTTAATTTGGAAGATAGATACAATTGAAGACATGCATGAAGGAAAACAATACATCCTAGATCAATTATTACATCATACAAAGAGGAGCAATAGATCAACTCTCAAAACCAATAGACTAGTCTTTTGGGATGGATGCTCCCTCTAGATTTATGATCATAACATAAGCTAAAACAACTTATTTAAAGGTCAAACCTTTGATCTCGCACAAGCAAGACAAAACATAGTGCCACTAGGCCACACGACCGTTAAGTCCTACTTAAACTTGAAAGATGAATACAATTAAAGACATGAATGAAGGAAAACAATACGTCTTAAGAGATCGATTCATTGAAGCACACAAGGACAACAAATCAAATCTAGATGCCAAACAAACACGCACGCAAGAACAATTGCGTTATGAATTCTTTATCAAGACATCTCACTTCAATAGCTGGCCCTTCATCATCATTGTCCCTTGAAATAAAAAATCAAGATAGAGTTGAGATTGAGCTAAATATGAAATGAATAAGACTATTACTCATATGTTTAAGCTGATTAAGAGCATCCCCATACTTGATAGCTTAACTTTAAAAATTTATATTTCACAAATATTCAATAGTTTGTGCAACACAATATATACAAAATATAACTGAGGAAAAGCAAGAAAACATTAAGTTTTTCTTACAAAAAATGGGTTTACATTCTCCTAGAGAAAAACAAGAATAACTAACCTGAAAATGGCAAGAAAATGAGCCGCGATCATAATTCTTAGGAGCTTCTGGCAGAGTCTCGACACATATTTTGAGAGTGGCTATCTTCAAATCGTGCATTTTCTGTGCTTTCAGGAGAGTTCTTTTTGAACTCAGTTTGATGGGCAACGTTGTTATTAGGCTGTTGGGTTTGATTAGGGGGCAAAAAGATGAACATCGTTGTCTTGAGTACTTGATGAGGTTGCAGTACTTTGTTGGGTTTCATGAGGTGCTTTGTTAGGAGGAAAAGGATCTAAGTTACGTGGGGCTGGAATGAGGTCATTTCTAAGCTGTTTAGATTAAGTAGGTGCATCATTAGGCTGGAATAAGGTATGTGCACTATTTTGGTTTGAGTAGCGTTTTCTATAGGTTGTTGTGGTGGAAGAGATGATGGATTAGGAGGAAAAAGGGCCTCGGTACTTTGTGTTGTAAATATTGTGTGTGAGTGTGTCAAAGGAAGAAGTCTCATATAACTCAAGATTGGGAACACCCTAGTATACAATTAAATATGAGCTTGAGTTATTAAAAAGACTGATAAGAGGAGTCTTTGAACTAACCGTTAGAGATGACCGTTGGAATTTTAATTGACCGGTTTTAATGACATTCAAAAGGTTTTATTACATTAAATTGTCATTAGCACTTATTTTGTAACTGTCGTTTTAATTGTCATTAAACCGTTGTTAATTGTCATTATAACTCCTTAACGGTCATATGATTTCTGCCTATAAAAAGCAATGTACGGAGTAAGTTCAAGGGAACCGAGGTGAGAGCACCGAGGTCTAGTGATATGGAGGTTCCCGAGCTCCTCTCCTCTCTCCTTTCTTCTAAGTTATACTAATATCTTTTTGCAGTTCTGTCACCCTGCTTTATGCAGGAAGGGTTCGTTTTATCCTGGGGAGTGCCGCTTCCTGATCTACTAGGGGGGTTGCGGAATATCTCCTAAGGACAGCGTCCTTGGACGTGACTCGAACTATCTGTTTATTGTCTTTCACCAGGTGTTGCGGCTAACAATCTATATGGCGTGAGGTGCTGACGCCAACAATCTTAGGAGATATTCCTCGCTCATCTTATGGGTCCAAGAGGGGTTTCCTCTATTCGTTTGATTGAGATAAGTCTATAAATATTTACTTTTATATGTTATGATTACTATTATGTATGGTGATAGTTTTCTCATCTCGTTGAATACCTATTCTGATGTGTAAAGTTTTGATAGGCATTCTCTGTTTCTTTTATGTGTGTTCTTATTTCATGTCAAGGCAGAAATTGAACTTTATAAAAAGCCTTGAAGATGAAATTAGACATATGTATTATAGAGTTTCCAGTTTAAACTTTTGAAATACTCATTTGGTTGATCATAAATAAATGAGATAAGTTCATATATTGAATGTTTCCTTATGTTGAATTTGGTTCATCATCATAGTTATTTGCATTTGAAAAATTCAGTAAGGCGTCTAGAATTGTAATATATTACTTATAGATGATGTGTTAAGAAGTTGCATAAAAATTGAGTTGTCGCTTTGAAATAATATCTCAACGAGAAGTGGTGGCATTATCTTTACCATGATGAATTGGGAACTAAGAGATTATGAACGTGGAGAGGTTATTTTAATATGCATCTTGGTAATCCCTTTCAGGTACGCAGATGCCAATTCTAGATCTTAAACGAGAACATGATTTTCGATTGGAGTGCAGTAATATAATTATCTCTTCGTTACTGATATTATAAGTTGAAAATGCCATTATTTGAGTAGACGCATTGCCAACGATGTTAACATAAGAATTCAAATCAGCTGTGCCGTTATTGTGTTGATTTTCCATGCTTTGTTGTTGTAAAATGTTTTAATAGATCGTTATATTAGTAATTCAATTTCTTTCCGTTGGTGGATCCAATATCTTTTGAATATACAAGTCAGAAATTGGTTTTATTATGTTGCATTACCGATTGGGAAAGTTTATTGTGCCTGGTTAATTGGTACATTAAATTAGTTTTATTACCTTCCTTGCTATAAACGTTCCCTACTCTTAAAGCATCTTTTTTGTTAGTGTGCCAACAGTAATATCCCATGAGTTTGAGTTTTAATATTAAGTGCATTAATTTACTATTTTCATGTGGCATTGTATGTGGGGATTCATATTTAATCTTGGTTCTATCTAGGCTTTTAATTCAGTTTTGCAACAATATAATATTTTTATTGTATGACGGTTCATATATTACGTGAAATAGTGGAAGAGACAATTACTTCCTGGTAATATATCATAGAAGTAAAATAGTAATTACCGTTACACTGTACTTGTTATTGGCCATTAATTATCCGTAACTGTTTACAATTGTATGGTCATCTTGGTGGTGTGGTCTCACAGTCTCACCATAATTTATTGGTTTTGATTTGTGAATAAATGAATGAAATTAAATTGGTTTAATATATATTTGTAAGGAACCAAATTAAAGTTGAGTTTTGGTTCTGGAAATTAAGCCTTGGTGATCGTGAGATTATTGTTGACTAGGTCAAGGCCTTGATGCGGTTTGAAATGAGAATGCGAACATATTTTCTCTAACTGCATATCTATTTGTTATAATAACAATTTATTGTCTTAGAAAATTGTGATTGGCAATACAATTTAATATATAGTCTATTCGGTGGACTTACTATCTGTTGGACTAATTCTCACTTAATAGGAGATTCTGATTAAATTAGAATGATAAATTTGATAAGATTCTAATTTAATTAGAATGGAAGGGGATATATAAGGAGATTCTAATTAAATTAGAATTATTATTTATAAGGTGTGAAAATATTTTGAGTGAAAATATTTTGAGATATTTGAAAGTGTGGGGGTGCCTAACATGTGGGGTGCCTTATAAATTTTTAAAGTTACAAATTGTTTCTAGCCTCATCATTTGATAAAACCAAGTTGTGGTTTAAAATTAATTATGTGGAGATATTGTTATTTGCTGCAGAGAGCAAATTTTGTGAATTATTTGTTTGATGTGAAAATTTAATCATTTATCTAGTGAACAGATAAATGTGTTTAAATTTCATGATTTGCAAGTATATATTTATAGTGGTATAAATATACATGACTACTATGAATATTGAATTTTTTTAATGTAGATGGCATGTGTTATAATATGTCTTACAAAACTATATATTGCTGCCTCATTTTATAAATACAAGATGTATGTTGCAATAATTGATTTAGTGGAGGCTTTGCTATATTTGCTAATGTGAGCAAATTTTGTGGATTTTCAAATATTTTGCTTGAAACAAGCATTATGTGGTATGAAAATGTAAACATTCATCTATAGTAGATGAATGTGATATTTTCATAATTTTGAGGCTATATAATTGTCTTGGTTTAAGAATGTGTGTGAATTATGATTCTAACACGGTTTGAAGTGGTTTTGCAGCTCAATCTAGATATGCACAAATATTTTGAGAACTTGTTGCATTAATTGATAGACATTAATCCTTGTGATATAGCTTATGCTATATGGAGATTGGGCACATATATAGATATGTGAAAATAAAATATTTGAGGGGTACCATAAATGTTGGTATCAAGTACAGTGGATTCCCGTTGTATGAGATACACGGATGCTAACTGAATTTCAGTTTTATCTAAGAAAATCCACTAGCAGCAACAATTAAAATATTGTGCGAGCCAAAGTTTATTACTCTGAAGTTAAGTGCAATTGAAGGCTAAGTTGTTGAAAACCTCTTAGCAAAATTTTGGGTGTAAAACCGACATTTTATATCAACGAGTTATGATTGCTAAATAGCGATAGCCATTGTGAAAGAACAATGATGTAAGTGAAGATCGTTTGAGATATTATGTGAATAAGCTAGCTTAAAAATTGTGGAATTATCTCAATCGATTTTGTGAGGTCAAAGAGTTGGCCTATGGATTCGTTAACAAACCCCGGGAAGAATTAAATTAGCCGAGGGGAATGGGACTAAAGCCAATACGAAATTAACAGCGATGGCAACCCAACCTCTGTGATTGGTGATCCCATGAAGGAGGTTCAATGGGTAAGAACAAGTCGTTTGTTAGTTCTGTTAGCACTAAACTAAATGACCAAGTCCCTTCCTATGGCAAGAGAAAGTGCTAGAATGCATTTGAGTGAGGCTGAGCGAAAGCTCTTAATGATTTCATAATCCTACGGGATGATGTGCTCATTACAGGTACATTTCATGAAATCACCTATATGAATGAGGAGTGGGGCCGCTCCTATGAGATCATGGCGAAATCTCTAGAGCATTCGTTAAATACTAGGACACGTGCATGGCCGTTTTAATGCGCAAAAACGCGCTAACAGCGGAAAATGTGGGGGTATAATCTGACTCTTAATGCCTCTAGTATATACCAAGAGATGAGCGGTTTTAAGTTCATAGGACCACCGACATCTTTGTGTACTAAGTGTTATCAGTCTAGGTCTGGTTTTAAGTTCAAAGGACCACCAGATACAATGGTTATATCCATGTGTGTAACTCAGCTAATGGGACTACAAGCTTCCTTAGACACATGTGGGGGATTGTTGTAAATATTGTGTGTGAGTGTGTCAAAGGAAGAAGTCTCATATAACTCAAGATTGGGAACACCCTAGTATACAATTAAATATGAGCTTGAGTTATTAAAAAGACTGATAAGAGGAGTCTTTGAACTAACCGTTAGAGATGACCGTTGGAATTTTAATTGACCGGTTTTAATGACATTCAAAAGGTTTTATTACATTAAATTGTCATTAGCACTTATTTTGTAACTGTCGTTTTAATTGTCATTAAACCGTTGTTAATTGTCATTATAACTCCTTAACGGTCATATGATTTCTGCCTATAAAAAGCAATGTACGGAGTAAGTTCAAGGGAACCGAGGTGAGAGCACCGAGGTCTAGTGATATGGAGGTTCCCGAGCTCCTCTCCTCTCTCCTTTCTTCTAAGTTATACTAATATCTTTTTGCAGTTCTGTCACCCTGCTTTATGCAGGAAGGGTTCGTTTTATCCTGGGGAGTGCCGCTTCCTGATCTACTAGGGGGGTTGCGGAATATCTCCTAAGGACAGCGTCCTTGGACGTGACTCGAACTATCTGTTTATTGTCTTTCACCAGGTGTTGCGGCTAACAATCTATATGGCGTGAGGTGCTGACGCCAACACTTTGTGTTTTATTAGTTTCATTTTTAGACTATTGGGATGGAATAAGATTTGCTTTATTTGGAGGAAAACCATTGTTGAAATGTGGGATTATTGTTGGAGGGTTTTCGAATGGAGCAGGAGGCTTCTTTGAATGATTAGGACCTTGAGGCTGAGGATGGTTATTAGGGTTCATAGTGCTAATTCAAAGAAGCATGGAGGATTGTAAGGGACATTTGCATAATACTACTAGACTTATATATAATAGTTTCTCTTTAGCAACTTGATGGTTGAAGGTTCGTTTCTGGATTAGGCTAGGTAAAACTACTAGATGCGATGGTTTGACTTTGAGAACGGTAATCCAAATAGTTCATACTCCAATAGTTCTACATGTTTGGAGATAGATAACTCATTTATAAATATTAAGAAAATTAGTTAATTTAGCTATACATAAGAAATATATAGGCTAAAGTATATATTTAGTCATTTATGTTTACATCAAGTATCAATTTAATCCCTTAAGTTTATAAAGTCAATTTTCAGTCCTCTAATGTTAATGTTGTTAACTATCACTAACAGAAAATGCTGATATTACGAATTTAATGCGGACTGAGTAATAAAATGCAGACAAATCATACTTGAATTTTCTTTTTTTAAATATGATGATTTTTATATTTTAAAATTAAAATATCGCAAAAACTGAAAATGGGTTATCTCTTTCCGGTGGTTGATTGCGGCGTCTCCCTCTCCAAACCCTTGGACATTAACAGAGAAACTACGAATTGGGTCATCGGGTAAAAAATAAAGACATAGAGTGTTATGATTGTAGGGGTGAATTATAGGAAAAGAATCATGGGAGCCTTGATTTCATATTCATCGATGTAGACAAAGACAACTAATTGAACTATCACAAGTGGTTGATCGAATTGGTGACGGGTACGATAATATCTTGTGAAATTAATGGGTTTGTAAGTGAAAATAAAGGAAGGATAATACCTTGTACTAATGCATGTGCATCAGTGGGTCGGAGAGGAAGACCCAGTTGTCGACTAGAAGAGAAGATCATTTTCAATTTTTGTCTTTATTTAAATTTTAAAATATAAAAATTATTAAGGAACTGAAATTTAAGTATCATTTATCAGCAATTTATTGCTGAGTCAACATTAAATTCACTATGTTAGCATTTTCCGTTAGTAGGAGTTAACGGTGTTAATATTAAGAGACTGAAAATTGACTTTATAAACTTAAGGGACCAAATTGATACTTGAAGTAAACATAAAGGATCAAACGTATACTTTAGCCGAAATATATATTAATTAGTTTCCTAAAGTTTCACTTTAATAATTTATATTGTCGTCTTATATTTATGACTAAAATAATTCTGTTTCCACTAGCTCCTACATTAATGAAAGGAAGATTATTATGCATTAAGTTTAATGTGGGTGATAAACATTACGTTTAATTAGTTTTTATTCAATTATTGATTCCGTTGCTATCTATTTTTTAACTACAGCTGTCAACAACTTAATAATGAATTGTATTAGCATGTGTATTTGGCCTCTCATTTTATAATTATTTCTTAGACCACTCGACTTGAAATTCTAAGAGTATTTAAATTCCTGTATTCACGTGTGCAACTCAGCTCACTCTCTTGCATATCGGGAAGCTAAAGTCTTTCCCTGATCAATATTGCATCCGCTAAAATGGAGAAATATTTTAGAGTTTTCTAAGGTGTGTAGAGAGATTTGTATGAGTAGATAAGAACTAGTATAAGAATGTTTGAAGGCGAAACAAATAACTTTCCTATAAAGATTAACACAATATTGGGATCAATTTTTGAGCCCTTACTTGTTTAATCTGGTTTTAAATGTTTAACTAAGCTTATACAAGAAGGAATCTTTAAGTATGTGGTTTTTATAATTATATAAATCTTGTGGTTGAGTTAAGAGGAAAGACTAACTTTAAACTTGAGTAAAGGAGAAGGGCCTTGGAGTCAAAGGGTTTTCTCCTGAGTAGAAGACAAAATATATATGCTACAATTTTAATAAGAGACAAATTAGAAGTTGTTTAGTTTGAAGGTTAAAATGAGTGATCAAATCATTCCACAAGTGACAAATTTCATATACCTAAGATCCATTAAACAAAAAGACGGTGAAACTAATGGAGATGTCACTCATAGAATTCAAGTTTTATAGTTTAAATGGAGAAAGTTCATGAAGTTATATTTGTGATAAGAAAGTACGTAATTAATAAAATAGAAGAGAAGGTTTATTGCAATGCTATAAGGTAATGAATGTTGACATTAAAAGCACAACAAGAGTGAGGATATTGATGTGGATATGTAGTTATACAAGAAAAAAATACGATTCCTAATAAAAATATATGAGGAAGAGTTGAAGTAATGAATAATAAAGAGAAATTGCAAAAAATTATTTGAGGTGATTCAAACAAATGTAAAGAAGGCCATTGAAGACGCCAATGATGAGGAAAGTAGATATGACACTATGTAGTTCTTTGAGAAAGGGGTAAACACTCAATAAAGTTAATAAAGTTATTGAGTGAGACATTTTTGTTAACAATAACTTATCAAAAGATTTGGTTATTGGTAGGGCACAATGACATTGTCCAATCTATGTGATTGACCTCAATTAGTGACATAATGCTTGTTGTAGTTGCGTTGTTCATAAACTTATGATGGGCCAAATATTAAAAATGAACTAATGATTATCAAGTTAATCTATTAATTCCTCAATGGGTGTGTTTTATGGAGTGTAAATGTTGAAAACATGAGAGAGAGATTGATGGATTGTACATATAGGAGTTTGTTATAAATGTTATATATTCTCTATGATAATAATATTGATTTTTTTTTGGCCAACTATGTCAATATTGATATACATTTTGAGAATAATTGATGAATAAAAAAGTTGGTTAGTCAACCAAGGGAATAGTGCATATAACTGCTTTTAATAAAAACAAGCAAATGGAAGAATATTCTTCTACTCACATGCAAAATTATATGTACATCCACACACAAATGTACACCACGTATCTATGTAAGATGCATGGACATTAATGACTTGCAAAATTACTCCCTTCGGTCCTTTTCATAACTTGTAAAAATGCATGATGGAACTAAGGTTGAAAAGTCAACTTAAAATTTAGTACGTTAGGTCTATTACTAAAACCAAATCCCCACATTTCTTTTTCTTTGTTTGTTTGGTTTTCCCCCCTGCAAAAACCCCACATTTCGAAATGATTGTCTCTTTAAAATAGTAATTAATGATAGGTGAAAGGCCCAAGTGCATTTAATATTTTATAAATCTTAATACAGAGGTATTGAGGTAAACTAATATCAAATTTTACTACTATAATTTTTGTGATTTAATAATTTTTTAAGCTATATATTCGTAACCCCAAAGCAACGATCATTTTAAATGGATCGATTACCTATCATATATAAAGCCTGCCATGCACCCTTGCTTCACGCCAGTAATTCACTAGCTTCTAAAAGACCTATTTCTGATTTACAGACGAGAGATTTCAAATAAAAACCTTATTTGTTTTTGACAGGCATTCGTTTGTTTGAGGAACAAACTGAAAGATCCGATGTTTGAAATCGTGATCCAGATTAATTAATTTATAGGGTTAAGGTGCAAAAATACTCATAAATTTTTATCATAAGTGTATCCAACACCATAAACTTTTTTTAGGTGAAAAAATAATCATTAACTTTTCAAAATGGGGCAAAAAAGCCCACACCGTTAATTGGTACAAACATCCATTTTGTGGGACCCACTTATTATTTTTTGAGGTACAAAAATACCAATGAACTTTTCTCAAAGGTGCACCTAACACCATAAATTTTTTTTTGGGTGCAAAAGTGCCCATGAACTTTTCAAAAGCTTTTGATGTTGGGTGCACCTTTGGAAAAAAATTCATGGATATTTTTGCATCTCAAAAAATAATGAGTCTCACAAAATGAACGTTTGTACCAATTAATGGTGTGGGCATTTTTGCTTCATTTTGAGAAGTTCATAGGTATTTTTGCACCTAAAAAAATTATATGATGTTGGGTGTACTTTTGACAAAAATTCATGGATATTTTTGTAGCTTAACACTAATTTATATTAATGCAAGTACAACGACTTGGCTCATTTAATGGGGTGTTGAGTAGTCTTCACCGAATATGACGACTCCAGATCCAACCCTCACGTTAACACATGGCATAGTGGATGATAAAGGGAAAAAAAAAAAAAAGCGTAATCATCGTTATAAACGAAGTGTCAAATTTTAAATTAATGTATTTTTTTAAAACAAATAAAGACCCTATTCATTTTAATACAAAAACTTCAACAACATTTGTTATTGGTTGAGGTGGTAAGCTGCCTCACCCCTTGAGGAGAAGAAAACAATTTTGAATCCCTAGAAACACACTCTTATTAGGAGATATGAAAACCCTTGTGCTTTAAGGTTCGAAAAAGGAAACCCTTGAGCAAATTAAAACAAAAAAAATCATTTTATTATTAAGGACCCAAACTTCGTAATTGAAAAAAAAATTGTGACAAGAAATTTTACTTCCTTTACGAATATATAATCATCAGAATCTTGCTAGTATAAGTTTTCTTTAATTTTATATGCGCTTTCCTTTCTTACAGTTTGAAGAAAGCAGTGACGAGGGACAGATCCAGATATTGATTATTTCTTCTGTCTCCATGCTAAATGACAAAAAGAAACAGACTTCCTAAATACATGCCATTTGTTTGTTGGTCCAACGGTCTTGCAGATTTTGAGTGTTAATCAATCCATGTGGTGAGTTATGCGTATAATAGGCTAGCTTCTTTTTGGATAGGCAATTGATAACTCCCCATTTTTAATATATTTGAGATACATTTTGATATAATTGGGGAGTTATCAATGCTAATTTAAGATGGTTTTCTAGAGATTTTATAAGATATCAAGTTGGTGCATTATTTGAGGATTTTATTTTAAATATTATAGTTTTCAATATGTTGAAGAAAAAAAATATAATAAAATAAAATGATGCCATATTATATTTATTTGATTTTATGTTAGTTTTTGTTATTATTATTAAATAGTCTTTTTCTTTCCTTAGGTGATGAGGTGATGAGGTGACGTGGATTATGTGGGAATGAAGAGATATCATTTAGATTGGAAAATTGAAATGGAAAGGGCTGAAGGAAGTGACACCGTTTTAACCAAGGAAAGAAAAAAAGAGCCCAGGTTTTTTTTAGATACAGAGTGCCAACATTTAAAGGGGCCACAGACAACATTTTGTAGCTTTTTTGGGCTTGGGCTTCTAATTGCTAACTTAATATCTAAAGAGCTGGACCGAGCAGCTAGGGGATTGAGTGAGCTACAGAGGGCCGAAAGCTGAGGATTAATCATGAGTATAGATAGAGAGCAGCGGACTGAAAAGGGGAGCGAGCGGCAATATCCATTACAGCTCATATTCATCATCTTCTCGGCGGTTGAATCAGAGAAACAGAGGAGAGCGATTGTTCTGCAGTAGAGAGGAGAGGGATCGATTTCTGGGGGTCTTCTTCTCCTTCAGCAAGCCATGCCATCGGGATCCCAGTTTTTCCTCTTCTCAAGAGTGAGCAGCGAGAGGAAGGAAGGAGGCCCACAGTTTTCAGCAAAGGAGAGAGGAGGCCGACGGTGCCCAATCATCTTACCCCATCAGCCATCTTCTTCATCACTTCTCCGGAGCATCATTAGCGAGGAGCTGTCACCTTCTTCACCCCCTGAACCAGAATGCAAGAGCATGGAAGAAGGGAGGACGCGGTTAGCGATTTGAATCAGGGGAGGGAAGAGCCAGAGCAATACTGTTCAATGCTCTTCTTAAGGGGGTTGTTTGTTTTATCTTTACTCATTTCCCTTTAATTCCCTTTATGGCCTTGAGCTCTGAATTTATTTTTGCTGGTGCTGAGATGATGTTGTGTGGGTAGTTAGTTTGTATTAGGATTATTTCAAACCATTGCAAGAATTGAGACTTATTATTATTCACTTTAATTGTTAATGGCAATTATGTGTTAATTTTATCTTGTCCATAATGCTTCTATGTGACTGGCCATCATTTAGATTATTTTGTTCAATTAAATTAAGCTTGAGAAAGTTAATTTAATTGTAGAACTTTGATAAAATTATGTTAGAATTGAAGTTTATGATTAAATTGATGGTTTGTTAGTAACATAGAGATATAGTTACTAACCTAGCATTGTCAAATTAAAGTTGTTGCTTAATGATTATTTTCTCTTAACTGTAGCAAGAGATTGTGCATGTTAATTGAAGATATAAATTTAGTTTTGACTTGAGAAAACTTAATCAAATACCTTTGAACTTTAGACTAACACATCAAGTCATTTAATTTCTAATGGAGTGGTAATTACTTAAGTCTCATGAATTGCAATGGTTAGAAATAATCATATGCTCCTCTTGTCTCAAGTAGAGTTTCAATTTAGTCTTTGTGAATTAATTTTTCATCTTTTTGATATAATTAAATTTGAAAAAACAAACCTCTTCAAATGGTTTTACTCAACCTAATTGATAGCATAATCATGACGATTAATCTACTTTTGTCTTAGTCCTCATGGGAACGATATTTACTTATCACTTTATTACTTGACGCGATCCGTACACTTGCGGTGGCGAACAGCAATCATATCAGCCATATTATCTCCTCAGCACATGCAAAATTAATTTTAAGTCACTGTGCCATTAAAGAAAAAAGCTTTAGATTCCTTTAATAAAAGGATGGAGAAATCTGATATATTACACCACTTATGTCAACTTTAAAATCATACCTTGTATTTGGTATCTTGATGAATTTAGAATTTCATTTTTTGATTAATTTAGAGCCCTTAAGAGGGAAGAATTTCAAAGTCATATATTTTGTTTTAAATTATTAATACTGTTTATTACTCCTTCCGGTCATAATTATAGGACATATTTACCTAACTTTGAAGAAATTAAGGATAGTAGTTAAATTAGTTAATTTTACTTATTTTCCAAAAATGCCCTTATTTAATAAGGGTGATTTAGGAATACTACATGAGTCTACCATAAGGCAATCTAGCCATTATCTAAAGCAATGGGGGTATTTTGGGAACAAATTGACAAAAGTTAAAATTTTGTCCTATAATTAGGACCAAGATCAACTTCCAAATATTATTCTATAATTAGGACCGGAGGGAGTATTATTTATGAGATATTCTATAAATGATAAAATATAGAGTAAAACAAAGAAAAACATAACCCTTTTTTTTTGAATCAAAGATAAACCTTCGATTGGCCAACTATAATGAAAGTATCAATGTAACAAGCACAACTTCTAGGGATAACCACATCTCAAAAGCTAATAATTAGAGTTGGAGAGTTGATTGAACCATATTTTTATATGATCTTTCATGATTAATTTAGGATTTTAATGCATTTCTTGAGATATTATTGCATTATTAAGCACTAATTTGAGTTAGGGACATTTGTATTAAATTAAGTGTAATTAAGGGTAAAATAGTCATAAATTATTTATTTATTCATACAATTGTTTCCTTGGACTTTTGAAACTACATTGTGTTTGATTTTTGCATTGAAGGAACATTTGGAAGAAATTTTGATGAATTTGGAAAATGATAGTTAAGGACTTCAATTTCAGAAATGTCAATTAAGGACCCAGTAAAACTACAACATTTTTGGAGAATGAGGCAAAATCAGATTTCTTGTCTTCTCCATATACGCTTCAATCATTTGTAAGACAGTGCTGGCCACGCCACGAGCTTGAGTCTTCCAGAGAGAGAGAGAGCTTGGGAAAGAGCTTAAGAGGTGAAGGGAAGGAGACGGAGCACCACCACCATCAACGACATTCCACCATTGCCTTCCTTCTTTTATCATTGTCATTATCGGGAGCCATTTTTGTTTGCAAAAGGAGCTACAAGAGGAGGAGAGGGCATTACCACCATCGGCAATGATTTCCGTCATTTACATCGTCGGAGTCATGTTTTCCACCACTGGAGGCCACAACACCACTAGTCCCTCTCTCTCTCTCCTTCATTGCTCATAGGCATTCTCTAGTTTGTTGCCATCACCGAAAATCGCTGCCTCCATCGTCAATTGTGTGTTGAGTTCATTGGGTTACTTCTTGGAGTCATGAGAGACTAATTTCCTTTCTTCTTGGGGATGGACTATTGTTGGAGTTCCAAAGCTTCAACTAGGGGAGTTGTTTAGTTTCCATTTTCTCTAGACTATTTGTTTGATCTTGTTTCTCCTATTTCTTGGATGATGAATAGTTAAAGACTTAGATGAGTGATAATTTGTCTTTCACTAGTACAAAATCTGTAATTTAGACCGGCTTATTTAGACCAGTTATATAGGAATAAGGTCTAAAATGTATGACCAGTGGCATTTTTGTAATTATAAAGAACTTCTGATACCGGATCCCTGGATATAAGGTCTTAAAGATATTATTTAAACCTTATTTATGAGTAACCGGTCTTAAAAAGAAAAAAAATAATTAAAAATAAATATACTTTTTAGACCGGGTATTACTATAACTGGTCTAAATAAAAGACCCGCAATTAAATATGATTTTTTTTACTTTTAAGACCCGTTATATATTATAACTAGTCTAAAAGATGAAACTTTCTAGATCGGTTATTGTTAAAACCAGTCTAAAAGGTATATTTAAGACCGATTGTTTGAAACAACCAGTCTTAAAAGTGTGCGCCCTAATTAAAATTTCACTCTTCTCTTCCTCCCGCTGAATCTTAACTTTCTCTCTGAACTCACTTTTCCCTGAAATTTCTTCGACAGTGTTCTTATTCACAACTCCGCTATCCTCTTTCCCTCTAAATCTAGAGCAATATTTCTTTATGAACCTAATATCTCATAATCTAACTGACGGTGTTCTTGTTCACAATCTCAGGGGCAGCGTTGGCCTGGGTCTGTATTAGCCAAGGAAGAGTCACTACCCATACCTTGCCGGTAGTCAACATTTATTTCACCGTGAATCGATAACATTCTAGCTCTGACTCCTCCTCCCTTAAAAGCCTCACCAATCGTTCTTCTTCCAAACGGGAGCATAAAGAGTTACTACTCGTAAAGCAAATTTCTAGGTTTGTTTTAATTGTTGTTAATAATTTGAACCTAATCCTTTTGATTTTGTTTCGAGTGGGCTTAACTATGTCTAACATCAGATTCTGATATGCTTGAAGTAGGAAATGGAGATGTTGTGTTTTATGATTTTGTCTTTGTTTGAATATGCCCAATATTGCTCTGTCTCACTCTCGCCATTGAACTCAGTGATGATAACTTTAGATACTAGCTTAATGATCACATTACAATATTTTATTTATACTTTCTTCTCTTGGATTGCTATTAATAATCACATTATAATATTTACTATGTGGGTTTGAATTGAATATAAAGTTATGAAAATCTAAATAGTTTTGCAATGCAAGTGTTAAAACTTCCATCTACATACCTTTATTATGAAATATTGCTTGGTTCTTATCATGCCATAATTTATTGGTATATTGCCACAAGTATAGTTATTGTCTCCTGGTATGCATGCTTTTTAATTTCATTGAAATCTCTAAAATTCTGTGTTGTTGTTTTTTTGTCTATCGTTTTGCTGTTGGATAGGGTTCTACAAGATGTCAAAATATATGGATCGTAGTTGGATAAAAGCTAAACGGATAAGTGTTGAATATGATAATGGAGTAAGGGGTTTTTTAGACTTTGCTAGAAGAAATACTAATGATACTAGTGGGATGTTTTATTGCCCTTGTGTAGTATGTTTAAATGAGAAATGACTAAGTGCTGCAAATATATATACATTTAATTTGTGAAGGATTTTGTAAGAGTTATACAGTATGGGTATGGCATGATAAAGAATTAGAAATGCCAAGTGCATCTCAACATTGGGGAGTGGCCTTTGATGGTAATGACACGGATATGGATGATCGAATAGAGGATATTATTCGTGATGTAGGAGAAGAGGATTTTGAGCAATTACACGCATATGGTAATTGTGCAGTGATACTAAGAAGCTATTGTACCCGGGGTGTAAAAAAACCGATTGTTGATAGTATTATTGAAATTGGTAAGCTTGAAAGCACGACATGGATGGAGTTTTAAGAGTTTTTCAAAAATGCTTAAGGCTTTTAAGGACATGCTTTCATATGATAATGTGTTGCCTTATCGATACTATGATGCTAAGAAAAAATGTGTCAACTAGGGATGAAGTATAAAAAGATCCATGCATTCCCTAATGATTGCATATTGTATAGAAAAGAGCATGAAGAGAAACAACAGTGTTCAATATGTGAAACCTTCAGGTACAAATCAAATAAAGCCCATGCAAAAGTATTGTGGTATCTTCCTATTATACCAAGGTTCAAGCACTTGTTTGCTAATGAAAACGATGCAGAAAATTTGAGATGACATGCGGATGAGAGTATATCTGATGGAAAGCTTTGACATCCAGCTGATTCTTCGTGAATGAGAAGGAGGTTTTTAAAATTCTAGCCATGATCTTTTGTACTATAAATGACTTCCTTGCATATGGAAACTTGTTAGGGTAGTGTTAAAGGCCATAAAGCATGTTTGATTTGTGAAGAAGGCATATACTACCATCAACTTCAACATGGAAGAAAGACGATTTATCTTGGCCATAGGAGATTTCTTAGACGGGGCCACCCATATCGTAGATTAAAGAAAACGTTATTTTGTGGACAAGAGTTTGAAGATGCTCTAGAGGCATTGATTGAGGAGCAAGTTTATGAAAAGGTGAAAAATATCAATGTTATCTTTATTAAGATTACAAAGAGTAGTCATGAAAAAAGTAAATGGAAAAAAAGGTATGTTTTCTTTGATCTTCCATATTGGCTCAATATTGATGTGAGACACTGTATTGACACTACAAAAAAAAACTATAATTTAGTAGAGGTTAAAAATGTGTATTTGTAGCGGTTCATAAAACCGCTATGAAATCCACTGTTGTAAGTAGTTTTGTAGCGATTATATTTAACCACTATCCAAGCATAACAAACGCTACTATATTTGTAGCAGTTCATTCCAACCGCTACAACATTCTCAAGTGGGAAATCTATTCTGGGAACTTTGTAGGAGTTATATAACCACTGCAAATATCAACCCATAAAATTTGGATGGCGGGAAATGAAAAATGAAAACTTGTCTCCCTTTTTGTAGCGGTTCAACAACTGCTACTAACTTGAATATAAAAATGGAGCCAACAATTAGTAGTGGTTCCTTAACCAATGAAAATTTTAATTTCTGTTTTGAAATGGCACCTTGTTAGTAGGGTTTATAGTTTCAATTTTACAAACATTTGTAGTGGTTATAGAACTGCTACAAATGTTTGTAAAATTGAAAAAAATATATAATTATTTGTTTCCATTTTTTAAATATTAAATTAAATAGTTTATTATTTTAGTAGTTTGGCTAATTTAATTAGCCTATTATTTAATAGTTTAGCTCATTTATAATTTAAAAGGAATGATTTAATTAAGTTGGATATGTATGAAGATTGTATTGATTATATTATTGAGGATACGCATGTAATAATGAACTATTGTGTTGTCTGCTACAATGTGATTATGATTATATAAGGAAAAAAGGAAACAATGAGAAAATGTTCTTAAAAATCATAAAAAAATAATGAGAACAAATATTATGCGAAGGAAAAAAGTATTGAAATAAAAAATTTTAAAACTTGTTACCATATTTGATTACCTTATTCAGCTCTTTGGCTCGTAGAAAAAAATTTGTAAATGAGAGAAAATGAAAGAGGGGTAAGGTGGAAAGAAATGTGGGAGTTTTTGAAATGAGATGTGGTAGGGTATTTATAGGGATTTGCATAGCACTTGTAGTGGCTTGTGTAAAATTTTTTATAGCAGTTGTTATTAGTAGCGGTTATTGTATGTTTTTGTAGCGGTTTTGGAAAGCTACAAATATTTTATTAATTTTTTAAAAAATATTTTTTTAAAAAAAACAAAAAGATAACTTGTTTGATCATTCATCCTCGTCATCCCTATAGAAATTGTGTAGAAAAATTGTTAGTGATGTATTATTTTGTTAAAAAAAATTTAAATTTAATTTAAATTATGTGAACTTAAAAAAACTGCATCGAAGTAAAGGTAAATTGTCATTGCCTTCAGGGAAAAAGTTTTCAAAATTGGCTGGCTGAAATGGCTCACTCTCGTAGACAATGTTATTGCCATCACCTATGTCATGAAGGTCTCGTGGTTTTAAATGAACTATCATGTGCCAATCCCTGTGCCTCTCATCCTTAACATAATAAACCTGGTGTGCCTCTGAGGCAAGAATATATGGCTCATCATCTTGAGAATTACTAGTATAATTAAATTGGCCGTGAGAAATTGACTGATGTGATGCCTAAGTCGTCAGTTATCAGTCCCCGGGAAGTAGTGGTATTTGCCCACAAACACTTGAATAGCATCACGGTGAAACGACCTGGGTAAATAAGTTCGTCGATATCAAGAAGTTTTCCATAGTAAGGGACGCCTCTAAAATGCATGTTGGCATTACTACTGCTCGCATAACTCCTTGTCCCAATGGTGCCATAAAACACCTGAATTTTGAGTTTGTAATTCTTGATCTCGAGAAACCGTGCAAAACTTGAAACCATTGACATTGTATGTTTAAACCTTTTTGTATGGTCAAGAGGGCTGAGTGCAAGAGCTCTAAAATTTGGTGAGTTTGGATTGTGGTCATTTAGTATTCTGTGTGCAAACCAGCTTAGGAATTCTTTATAGATCTTTTTACCAACTTTGGATGATGTTTGTGTATGGCTCCTGAGTTGATACTTCACATAACTTCTAAATTCCCTGCAATTAATCATGGGAAGCCGCTGATCATGAAATGTAAGTACAAAATGTTATGAAAGATATAGAATAACATATTAGTGTACAATTCTTACTGAAGGAAGGGTTCAACTTGAGTGCAGTTAATCAAGACATGTCTATGTGCTTCCAACTTCTTAGTTGAGGTTAGTTTGAAGTTCTCAGTTCCTCCAATTGGTTTACCAACATAAGGGAATGTTATCAAAGTTATCAAAGTATCTTGAACAGAAATACTGGACCTGATCGTCTATATAAGGCGATCAATTGAAAACTGTCTCAATGTTGTCAAAGTATCTTGAACAGAAATACTGGACCTGATCTCCTATATCACCTTCAGCTATAGAACCTTCTGGCCACGCCTTATTCCTTACATAAGATTTCATTTTCCCAAGAAACCTACAAACTGAAGAGGGGCAAACTGATACAAAATGCTAATTATAAAAAGGTCAACTAACAAATATAAGAACTAATAATGACGTACATATATAAAATGAGTACCTTTCAATAGGACACATCCATCGATATTGAACTGGGCCTGTAACCCCCTCAGTAATTATATCCGAAATACACGATTAAAATGAAATAGAGACCAATAATAATCAAATAACATTTACTAACCCATCACATGATGGGGTTTTCAAAAATACCTTTCGAAATCATTTATAAACTTGGTCTCATATTCACATTTCGAATACAATTACTACGCGAAGATAAATCACATTCATATAAATATCAGAGTGCACAACATAATCATCCCGGCAATCTCAGGTACATACCTTCGCTAAAGATATACAGGGCACAATTGCCCATTACAAGCCCTCATCTGGGGATTACACAATCTCATCTCGAATGAGTCCTGCCGCTCCCTCCACGAGCCACTTGCCCTGTCTCAATTGTTGGTAAGGGAGGGTGAGATTCGAGAGAATCTCAGTAGGAAACAGATACCATAATGTATGCATGATAGATGCTATGTGTATGACATGTTAGCTTTATCTAGATGCATGCCCCATAATGACATTTTTGCATACTCAATGTTTCATGTAACAAAACTATGGCCACAGCAAAACAGAAACAGAGCTTCATTTATTCAAATATGCTCTACACAATCAAGTAAAGCAATCACATACATCACTACACAAGCAAAGATATCAAATACATGCAAGTAAGGTAAGTCCCCTACCTCCAGTCTTTTCTCCTCGATTTGCGTGCCAGCAACTCGGGGCTTCACATTCGATCCTACAATGTCAAATGTACCATTTAGACACTTCCATAGTGTTTCTGGGGGTTATATGAGGCTATATTGAAAATTTACTAAAATACCCCCGGGGACCCGGCCCGGCCCCGCCGTACCCGGTCTGGCTGTACTTTTCTTGAAACTTTGACATGGGCTATTCTTACATATTTTCGCCCAAGGAATCCATTTCCCGACTCAGAATTATCAAATTCAATGTCAAATTACGAAATTGCCCTTGGCAGCCCTACTTTTAGGGTTTTAGGGGCGTTTCTGTAATTATGCTTTCTCGGCCTTTCCCGAAAAAGTGCCCAACTGTAACCCCACCTATTTTCGCCCACTGAATCCAATGGAATCATCAAATCATTGAAAATCCAACTCTAAGACCCATTTACAATGCTGGCCGAAATATATGGGTTTTAAGGGGAAAATTGGGGTTTTTCGGTTTCGGCTCCGTAAACGCGTTCCTTTCTACTCCTAACCACTTTATTGAATATTCTATTAGGTTACAACTACCATTTAGTACCAATTTGGGCAGCATAACAGCCCCACATACCCCTTTCTAAAAATTAAAACCAATGGCAATCCGGCGAAATTTCACCGATTAAATTGCCCACAGCAGCTAGAATAGTCAATACACAAGAGTTTGGAAGTTACCTCAAGCTCCCTCTGGCTTTTCCCTTATCTTGGCTGAAACCCTAGCTGTTTTAACACCAAAGAAAGAGCTTCCAAACCTTAAAGAACATAAAGGAGTAGCTTAGGATCGGAGTTATACGCGTTAGGAGCTAGATCATCGGAGAAATCGGCTTACCTTGCGAGTTCTCTTCTCCTTTTCTCCCAAAACCCTCTCAACCCTTTTTCTTTATTTCTGTTGCAGAATGGCGTCGGTTTGGAGGAAGGAAGATGAAGAAAAGGTGCTTTAATATTAGGATGATGTCATGTTTTATTATGCTGATGTCATAATTCCCGAAATTGTCATTTTCGGATTTTCTGGCAGATTTTCTGCCCAATCTTTGCAAAATCATAACTAATTCTAGAAAAATCAAAATGAGGTGATCCCAAAGCCAAATGAAAGGTATTTAAGTCCTATGTATTGGAAAAATATGATCCATTACTAGAAATCACCACAAAATTCCAGAAGTACACAAATTTCATCACTGCCCCAAAACAGAGTCCATTTTCGACCTCAAACTTTGGACAGTCATATCTCCCAGTTCCCAAAACGAAATGGCACAAATTATATGTCCATTTTGAAGCTTGGGATGTGAACTTCAAGACTGGAAAGTTTCATAATTTTCTGACATCATTTGCCTAGTCAAAACATCCACACTAGAAGACTGCCCAGACAGAATTCACACTGGACAGCATTTCCAATTTTTTGCAACCAATGTGTCCAATCCAATTTAAATCAATTCCAATGATTAAATACCACAACATGACACCATTTACATCACAATATCCCATTCAATTCCTCCCTCTATTCTAAGTCAATTTGGATGTTAATCCACAATTGAACTCAAATACAGGGCTCATAACACAAGCGACTACAATCCACTTTATATTCTCTAAAAGGGTTCATTAATCACTAACCACGTCCACTTTTGTAGTCATTAAACCCTAATCACAATTTAGGATCTTGCTAAACCGGGGCTTAGCAATCCACTAATCTCAGGCTTATTCTCTAGCCTCGAGTCTCAAAATTCGGGGTGTTACAGGGCCAGCGAGCTTTGTTTCATGAACAAGGTAGACTGTAATGTGAACTATCACAGTGAAAAAGGAAGGAGGAAAGGTCATCTCCGAATGACAAAGAGTAAGAATGATTTTGGACTGCAGCTGATCAAGCTCCTCAATGATTAAAACCTTGGAACACAACTTCCAAATGAAAGATCAAAGCACCACCAAAATGATTGACACATCGGGAGGAAGGGCAGTGTTTATAGCCTGAGGTAGTACCTATTGCATAAGAACATATGAGTCATGACTCTTCAAGCCAGCAACCTTTTGGGACTGCATGTCAATACATCATGAAATGTTGCTTGAATACCCATATGGAACTTTTATTTTCTTCAATGTCGCGAGGAAGACTTCCTTGTTCGGTTTTGTGAAGGTGAACTTTACTGGCTGAAATTTATCATGCTCATCTAGCCATGTGTCTTTACGAACTACTATAGCACGTAAGTCTTTCCTCCCTTGAAGATGATCTTTTGACTTTACCAGTTCATTAAGAGGCGTATATAGCACATTGTAGCATACATTTTTTCAATGTGCATGCCACAAGACTATGACAAAGTAAATTGGAATTCCAATGTGGAAGAGTAAAGAAAATGCTTATCTTCCTCCATTGTTGAGGTGTAGAAGTCTTACCCGTCTTCACCCTGCTTTTGTGGCATTGTCGCTTTTTCTGAACTCGAACTCAACATCGTCAAGCTGTTGTAAGATATCTGCATTGGATAAAGTCTGAGGTGGGCTTCTTTTTTCTAGTTTCCCATTGAAGTCATTCCATTGTAATCTAAACTTGTGCCTTCCATCGAGAAACCTCTGATTCCCCATAAAGCATCACTTTCAATTGTGGGGAAGGCGTATTGCTTTAGCGTCAAAATTGCAATCTAGACATGTCAACCCAGTATGTACATTCCACCCAAATAATGTTCCTAGGCTAGGAAAGTTACTAATTATCCATATTAAGACTACATGCAAGTTGAACAATGTTTTCCCGTAGGTGTCATATGTCTCGATGCCTACATTCCACAGGTCAAGCAATTCCGTAATAAGCGGCTGGAGATACATATCAATGTCATTACCTAGTGGCTTTTTGCCATTTTGAACGACATAAACAACTTTGCAAGCGTGGCTTCAAAGGAAAGTATCAGAGAATCTTTGCAAGTTTCTTCTTCTACTTTTTCCCCTTCCAAATTGTCTTATACCTTAATGTGTGACTTTGCTTAGAAGTCTCCCTGCTGTCATCGTCTCCCCAATACAGTATACAATCATTAGGGCTTGGATCAATTTTTTGGTAGTTCAAGCCCAATCTGTTAATAATCTTCTTAGCCTCGTAGAACGTTGTGGGAATCTCCGTGGTGGGGAATATATCTTGTAATAATTCTAGCAACATCGACATTCTCTTATATGTGATTCCATACAAGTACTTGATATGATACAACTTGATTAAGAAAGATAATTTAGAGTATTTTCCACAACCTTGATATAAAGGATGATCTGCTTCATCTATCAAGCTAAAAAAATCCCGAGCTACTTCATTCCTTATGAACACGGCTCTGAACCCTGCACTTCTTCATTGAAGTTGTCGTCTTGAACACCAGATGCATCACGTACAACATCATTAATTTGATCATCTTCATCTAGTTGAACTCCTACTTGTGAACTTCGAGGAAGAGCATCATCATATCTCATACCAACCTTTTCACCATGAACTCCCCAGAACTATAGTCTTATAAGAAAGGCTTCACAAGCAAATGTTCCTTAACAATTTGTCGTGCATGCCACTTCTTGAACTTACATCTCCGATACGGATAGACAATCTTGCCATTACAGCTGGCATGAGAGAATGCGAAATCCAAAAAATTGTTTAATCCGTACAAGTATTCTGGAGAATTGAGTGGCAACATAATCTATGACTTATCCATAGCTAGTGAGAAAGAAATTTTAGTAAAGAAGATGAGTGAATAGAGAATTATGGGTGCTTGAAAGCTTATATTCAATTTCTCCAACATTTAAAATTTTGTAGCGGTTATAAAACTGTTACCACAACCGCTACTGAGTACATGTTTGTAGCGGTTATATTAGTATAACCGCTACAAATATTTATAACCGTTGGTGTTTGACAAACTTTCATTTTCACTTTGTAGCTGTTTTAAGAATTTAACCACTACATATGTGACGACTGATAGCAGGATATGAAATTCAAATTTCAAATGTATGACATGTTGCAACGGTTCTAACATATAAACAGCTACAAATGTTCATTACAATTGGATATCAAAACAAATTTTATTTTTCATTTGTAGTGGTTTTTGTAACAAACCCGCTATAAATAATTTAGATACTTTGTAGTAGTTTTTGTTCGTAAAACCGCCAAAAATATAAATTTATTTACCATTTGTAGCGGTTAAATATTGTTAACCGCTACAAATATCCATGGATGGGAAATCTAAAATTTCGAATTTAAAATGTATTTTTGTAGCATTTTATGATGGTAAAACCGCTATAAATGGTAATAAAGTAACAAAAATAAATTTATATTTATTACTTTATTACCATTTGTAGCAGTTTAACATTGTTAACTGCTACAAATATCCATGGGCGGGAAAACCAAAATTTCAAATTTAAAATGTATTTGTGTAGCGATTTATGTTGGTAAAATCGATACAAAAATAAATTTATTTATTTATTATTTTACAACCATTTGTACTGGTTTAATAGTTTTAACTGCTGCAAAAACTAATAATCATTATTTTGTAATAGTTATATCTCTATAACCGCTACAAATAAAATTTTTATTTATTTTTTTCTTAATTTTTTTGTTACTTCTAAAAATATAAATATAGCAATCATAGTTGAAAGAAGAATGCAACACCGCTTTGAAAATATAAATATCCAATTTATTTACAGATGTTTGAAAATAAAATAAAATAACTAATCACAAACACAAACTAACTACCCAGAGGATGATGATCAGGTCCTCCCTCTGGATGGGAAGGATCATGACGGTGATCATCAGGTCCTCCCTCAGGGGGGCTCCCTCAAGTATGACTGTATCAGGCCACTAAGTAGAGTGAATAATGCCATCATCATCAGGAGGAGGTGCTAGCTGGACAACAAATCGGGAGACATTGGGGACTTGTGGATCCTCCTCGTCAGGGAACAGGCGACTCCACGACCACTATAGCATGTAGTTCGTGACTTCTCGCCACTGTGTATGCTGGACATAGTAGTAATTTGCCTATTGCTACATTTGATAGGCCACTGCAGCCTATGTCCTGGCAACCTCTGATCAGAGCTCCTCAAAAGAGTAATCCCTTAGACATTTGACCCCAAACATCCATGCTGTTGAGCTGCCAGCCTCGGAGGCGCTGCTCCTGTTGTAGACCATGCTAGGTCTAGCGCCTATCCCATCCCCATCTCCCTCACATGACCAGGGTGCTCAACTGGACCTAGACCTGCTTTTAATAGCACAGTGGGGTCCACAGACCCCTGTGACTCCTGGGTCTAGGTCTCTCACAGCTCAGCTTGAGCCTGCTGCATCCGCTCCTACCATTTTATGAATTAATTAATTAATATTATTATTCACAATAAATTATTATTATAAATTAATAAATTTACTTACAATGTTCTCCTCTGCCTGCTCAGAGGTCGGAGTCCCGTCACTGTATCTGTGGGTGATAGCGAATAACTCCCTGTAGTCTGTCAGACGGTTCTATTGTTGTGCCTTCCTCTCCTAAAAAAATTAAAAAATTAAATCAGTATTATGAACAATAAAACACTACATTTATAATTAATAAATAAAAACATAAAAGTAATTGAGATTGTCAAAAATTACCAGCTCGATGTAAATAACAACAAAGGTCTTCAATCCTGCCGTGTGGTGGATCCTTTACTGCCCTTGGCACCTCGTATTCCTCTGAGAAAGCTCCTGTAAAGAAAAAAAATATTAAAATTATTTAATTATTAAAAAAATTAAATTTATGAAATTTATATTAAAATTATAAATAAAAATAAATTACTTGCTCCTCTGCGTTCCTCCTGAACTGGACAAAACTTGCCCAGTCATTCGGTAGGACGTTGTCTGGGATGCTATTGATTAGCTGCTGCAAAGGAATCATCCCATCCTTATTCATACTATAGAAGAGATAATTCCTCCTGTTCCTTCAGCCGTCGCCCATCTTTATCAACATGTACTTCTTCCGATTGTCTCGTACGGCAAACTTAAGCTGTAACACAATTGAATAAAAATTAATTAAATATGACTTATTACAAATGAAATAATTAATAAATATTATTTAAATACAATTAATTAAAAAATATATAATATAATTAAATATTATCAATTACATACCTTTATCGTGTCATCCTAAGCCAGGTCCTTTGGCCCCTTGGGAATGTTCCTCCACATCCTGAAGTGAAAGGGGAACCACATCTAATTCGAGCCCAAATCTTTCAGAAAGTGGTTGAACAAGTGACCCCCATTGTCGATAGTCTAGTCTGTGGCCTCATTCCATAAAACTACAACTCGTAGTGTCTGGTCCAAGCTATTCAGACCGGCTACGTCTAGCCTCCTTATGGATATGTTCCCCTGCTCATCTGCACAATTTACCACATACGTTAGATAAATTTAAATTCACATTTAACAGGTCAAATTTAAATATTTAATTTATTAAATAAAAAATTATATTTATGGGTTGACGACCATTGTGGGTTGTTCTGGTTTTGCACCTCCCTATCATCTAGGAACTGCTCCATGTCACTGAGTGGAATCGAGATATCGAACTCCTTAGACTCCTTGTAGTCGTTGAGACTCAGCTTGCCTCCCTCTCCTAGAAGAGCCTCAGGCACCAGTGGTGGGGTTGCTTCATTTAGGGCTAGCTGTTGTGGTTGTAGTGGGGCTGACTCCTGTGGCTGTTGCGGCGCGGTTAACCCCTGTGAAGGCATGGTAGGGATATGCCTACCTCTCCCACTTTTGCCTCTGCTACTGCTCCCCTACAAAATAGGTCTAGGGGGAAGTTCAGCCTCCTTCCCTTTCCCATGGTCTCACTCAGAAGTCATAATAAAATATATCTATACAAAAAATATATTAGTAAAATTTATATTAAAAATATAAAATAATTGCCAAAAAAAGATAAAAAGCACTTAACTAACCTTACGTAACAAACTCTCTCAAAAGCTTCAGTAGAACCTCAGATCACGAGCCAAATCTCAAAAGGCGCGCGTGAGAAATCAAAATGGCAAAATGAGGAAAGGAGAAGGCGGACGGCTTTTATAGTGCTAGATTTTGTAGCCGTTATAAGATAAACCGCTACACCACTTGCTACAAATCTGGAAACCCTATCTCACTTAACGTGAACATTTATAGCTATTATTTGTAGTCGCTACAAAAAACAAACGCTTTGCATATATAATAGTTATTGCTTTAAACCGCTATAAATTTTAGCACACTTTATAGCAGTTATAGTTAACCACTACAAATATGCGTCTCTTTGCATTCTGTAGTGGTTACTTTGATTATAAGCACTACAATAAAACTGCCGCAATTATCGTGCCAGGTGGCGCCAAGCTAGCGCCAATTTTGTAGCGGTTTATATACTATAACTGTGGCAAATTTGGCACCAGCTTGGCGCCAAATTTTGTAGTAGTTAAAATTATTAACCGCTACAAATTCCATTCCCTTATCCCACGCCACTTGGCCCGAGGTGACTTGTTGCAAATTTGTAGCAGTTTTAGCTCAAACTACTACAAATGCACACATTTCTAGCAGTTTTTTTTACTACTACAAATTAACCTCTACGAATTAACATTTTTTATAGTTTAATTTCATGCATGTGGAGAAAAACGCATTTGATAGTATTGTTGGGACATTGCTTAACATACAAGGTAGTTCTAAGGATGTTGTTAAGGGAAGATTTATATTTGGAAGAAATGAAAATATGAGAAGACTTGCATCTAAGGCCATATGGTAAGAAAACGTTTTGTCATCAGCCTTTCATACTTTGTTTAAGGATCAGAAAAGCAGTTTTTGTAAGTGTTTACATGGCATCAAAGTTCCCTCAGGGTATTCTTCAAATTTTAAGAAGCTTGTGTTGATGAAAGACTTGAAGTTACTAGGGCTAAAGTCTCATAATTGTCATATTTTAATACAACAACTACTCGCAATATCTATTCGAGGCATTTTCTTATCTATTTGAGGCATTTTCAAATATGATCTTCAACATATTTTGACTAGACTTTGTTTCTTCTTTAATGCTATTTGTAGTAAAGTCATTGAGACAGAAAGATTGGATGAACTAGAAAATAAATGATATTTAATTTTGTGCCAGCTTGAGAAACTTTTTCTTCCTTCTTTTTTTGACATTATGGTACATCTAATTGTTCATTTATTGGGGGAGATAAAGTTGTGTGGCCCTCTTTATTTATGATAGATGTACCCAATTGAACGAACTATGAAGATCCTAAAAAGGTATGTGAAAAATGCAAATTGGCTTGAAGCATCTATTGTTCAGAAATATGTTTTTGAAGAAGCCATGGAGTTTTGTCAAGATTACTTGTCAAATGTAAGACATATTGGGCTTCCTAAATGTCATGATGAAGAAGGAGCTAGACGTGGGGCTACAGTAAAGAGTGTGGATTCTAAGGAATTGCAACAAGTCCACTTGCACATCTTGAATAATGTTGATGAAGTTCAAGATTTCATTAATACTTATAACGAAATTGTATGGAAAGAAAATAGTCAAATGACTGAACAAATGTTAATTAGTGAGCATAAAAAAACTTTTACACATTGGTTCAAACAAAAGGTTGACGGAGAAGAATGTGTTTCTAATACAATTAAATGGTTAGCACACAGTCTTAAGGTTGATGTCATAAGTTGGATTTCATTTGTGATCAATGGTTATACGTTTTACAAAAAGTCCCTAGATGATGGAGCACTATCCAGAATAGTGGTGTTATGTTAGTAGCTGAATTTATGCACTTCTCTAGTTTGAAAGATAAGAACCCTATATTGGCAGCCATACCGTATTATAGGATTATTGAAGAGATTTGGGTTGTTGACTATGTTAAAATTAAATTTCCCATTTTCAAATGCAAGTGAGTTGATTTCAACAATGGTGTGATGATCGATCAGTTAGAATTTACATTAGTTGATCTAAACAGTAGATGTTTTGGAGATAAACCTTTTATTATAGCATACTAGGTGAAACAAGTGTTCTATATTACCGATCATGCAAATTAAATATGGTCTGTAGCTCTTCAAGGAAAAAGAGTTGTTGATATTAATTAAGAAAGTCATTCAATGAATGATCTTATTGAGATTCCTTCTTTTCCTAGGGGTCTTCCAGAATTGAACGAAGAAGATGAAGAAGATAATGAATAGAACACAAGAAATTATCATCATGAAGGGATATAGGAGGATATCCCTTTATAAAACTACTTTAAAGGCTAGCTAGCTAAAGTAATTATCATGAATTATATTTGAATTATGTATATAGTTATTTTATATATAAAACTACTTTTTTGTTGTTGTCACAGGAAAATGAAGGATTTGATGTGTCCTCGTGTAAATGCTCCAGAGCTAGCTATTGATCATCAACGATGGATTAATTCTATTGTGTTCTTTCTCAGTAGATTCCTTTATCATCAATTAAAGTGTTTTGATTCTATTATGAGCAAAAGTCTTGATTTTTTTTGTCAAACTCTAATATTAAAACAGGGGAATAAAAATGTGTAGCAGCATACCTTTATTTTTCGATTGTGTGTGATAATGTGTTGATTGTTAATGATTTATTGTTGTTACATCTATGGAATGTGGAGTGTAGGAAGAATGATGTAAGTTACACGAGTTGAAATTGTGTTTTAAAATGCTTGATGAAATGGGAATGTGTAAGAGAAGAATTTATTTCGGGTGTAGGAAGAATGATTTATCGTTGTTGCTTTTTTGGAATGTGGAGTGTAGGAAGAATGATGTAAGTATTATACTAGTTGAAATTGTGTTTTAAAATGCTTGATGAAATTGCTTCTGTATAAGGTGTTAGTTATAATGTGTAAGAGAAGAATTGATTTGGATGTCACTAAATGGCTTGCTGGGTAAAATGTTTTAACAGAGGAAATGACTTGCTGGGTAACGGAATTATTTTTTTAAAAAAATGGCAACTTTTTCAAACCGGTTGTTCAAATAGCCAGCCTAAAAAGTCATACTTCTTAGACTGGTTGTTCAAACAACCAGTCTAAGAAGTATGACATTAAGACCTCTTATTTCAATTAACAAGTCTTAAATGTCATAATTTTTAGACCGGTTGTTTAAAAACTTATCTTTTAATAGCAACCGGTCTAAAATATCATTTTTACATTGTCGTAAAAGTGGTTTTTCCACTAGTGTTTGTTGGTGAACTTTTGTGTTGAAGATTGGGTTTATGTTTGAGGTTTGTAATTGACATATTTCCTATTGGTTTAATGAAATTATGCTTTCTATGTGATATTTAGATTGTGTGATTGATTTGAATCAGTATAAGTGTTGCGATTGTGCTCTCATTAAGAGGTAACAAGTGCATTAATCCATTTTCAAACTTAAATCAAGTGGTATTTCAATAACATTCCTAAGCAATGGCTATGAATGCGATCGAAGGAGCAATCATTGATTAGGAGTATGAGACCCAATGGGGTTTCTTGGGGGTTTTTCAATTAGACTTGATGAAAAATTAACTCGCATTGTCTTAATTGAACCAGGAGAGCCATTCTTTGATTTTCAAGAGCATTCATTACACATTTCATATCAATTTTCATACTCTATTCCATTTTATAAAGAAAACAACAGAAATAGTAGCTTAGGATTTAATTTTATTTCATCAAATTAGTTATAGTTGGGGGAAAAAAGATTTTTAAAACCAACCCCATGTTTTCCTGCATTTTAGATACTTAGTTAACTTAAGTAGCTCAATAAAGTCTCCTCAAGAGAACAACCCAAGTGTTACATTGAACTGCAATTCTTGGTGATAAATATTTTGCATTTGACTCCAAGGAGCAAAGATACGGTCAAACCAATGGCACTGTTGCAGGGGAGTCAATTTATTTGACTCCTTGGTCATCTAAGTGTTAATTTTGTTTTTGAATGGCGTTATTGAGACGTATAGTTTGCATTTTAGTTATTTTTTGCATTGTTAGGTAGTTTTGCATTTCTTAATTGTTATTGGTTTTGTTTCAGTTTAATAGTTTCCATATATTTTGTCTTGTATTTATTACATATAGGAAAAAAGAAAGATTCTAGAAAACAACAAACAAAAATTTGCGCCTTAGTTGAGTCAATAAATTACAGATTGTTTGAAACTTTGTTGCTACTCCTTTATGCATGGACTTGTAGTATTATTTTGAGTATTAACTGACTGAAACTACCAGCATTACTTTGGAATTGAGCCATTAAAGTATGCATTACTTGCTGCCACTATTCTTATATTGTCATTGATGAATTTTTTGTGAGAAATTCTTGTGGAAGGTTTATGCTATCCTGAGCTCTTCTAATTCTCACTAGTGTGATTCTTGGGAATTTTCTTGCAACTAGATCATTTGAGTTTTTTTGCTTATTACTGAGAATTTGATAGCACCATTACTAGATCATCATTTGAGTTCAACTATGTGACATATGGAACTTGCTTCTATTCTTGGATGTGAAGATGAATCTGAGTTGCTTAAGTGAGATTGTGTCTAGTATTGCTATCAAGATTGAGGATTCACTGCTATCATTATGCCTGTATTGATTCTGAAAAAAATAAGTATAGTTGCTGAAACTTAAAAATTCTGCTGAGATTTGTGTGAAAAAGATCACTCTTGTCATATAATTGCTTGCTGTCACATATTTATGTAATTAGCACTTATATGATTATTAAGATTTCTGGTAACTGAAATTAGTTGTTGTTACACTATGGGTAATAGTTATCATCATAAGTATGATAGATATTGTTAAGAGTATGACCCGTGTTCATTGATGTTACATTTTCAAACCTTTAGTTGCTGCTATGGGTTGAAATTTATTGGGGAAAAAATTTAAGGTTTTAACACCCAAATCTATTTTAAATAAGTCTATTGCATGGCTTGAAGCATTTTTGAACTCAAAGGTTTGCATTGGACTTGGTTAAACTATCTTCGTCATTTGCTATTGTATTGATAAGGTCTTGGAACTTGTTAGGAATATAGATAGGTGTAAATAGTTAGAGGCTTTTTGATGGCATGAAATTGTTGACCACTCTTTATTCTGCCTCTCTGTTTCACACTTCCTTTGTCTTTATTTCTGTTATATATATATATGTTGTAAATCTTCTCATTTCCAAATGATCAATGTAAGATAGTTTTCTGGTCTCTATTAACTTACATGGTATCAGAGAGACATAGATTGCATTTTTAGTTCATGTTTTGTTGAAATTTCTGGGGGTATAGCACACTGAGAGGAAAGCAAGAGTTTCTTTTGTTCTGTCGTGTCTAGCTTTGAGGTACACGCGCCTTACCATTGTACTCTCTGACCCAAGATCGGCATTTGTCGTGAATTTAGTGTCCATCCGGCCACTTCCTGATAGCATGTAGCCTACATGCACCTGGCGGTTAGCAGCTTGTGGAGGCGTGTGTGGCGGTAATTCTTCGACAACTTTCTTCTTCTGATATTAGTAGGTGGAATCTGATATACCCGTGAAATTTTATATTTTTTGGACCATATTTGGTATTTTTGTATTCCTCAATTTTTTGTTTTCCGGTTAGACTAGGGTCCTTATTTCCTTTCCTTTTCTGGGGCAAAAGTATTCATAGTTTTATGTTGCTGCCAAGTGTGGGTCCTGTGTTTATTGTGTTACTGCAAAGTGTGGGTCCCGTGTTTTTATTTGATGGTGTTTCTGAAGCTTCTTTGTTACTATTCATCCTTTGTTATTTTTTTATTCTCTGTCTTCAGATATGCCTTGCATTTCTAGATTTCATATCTTCATTTTTTTTAGGTATAGTTCCCTTTGCCAATTCCTCTTCCCACTTTTGACCTTTATTGTGTTTCAAAGTATGGGTCCCCTTGATTTAGCTGCCTTTGGAGCAATTTTTGTTGTTTCAGTGTTTTTTCTACTTCAAAGTATGTGTTTTACTTTCCTTGTGATTTCGTGATGTGGGTCTACACTTTTTGTCCTCTGAGGATCAACCTGTCATTTGCAAATTCATAGGACCTACTTGTCATTTTTCAAATTTAGAGGACTAACTTGTCATTTTGTAAATTTGGAGGACCATTCTGTCATTTTGAAATTTGAGGGACTGAATTGGTGTTTTTATGACCATTTTATTTGCTGTGACTATTTTCATTAGGCAACTCTACTAGTTATTTAGGCTCCGTTTGGACGTTTGTGCTTCGACTTTGCTGTTATCAACAAGTTTTATGCTCTCGTGATTTAAACACTGGGCTCTTCTTGGTGAGCTTTTCTGCTCACTATTAGAAATTAAAGATTCATTGGTCTTTTCAGTGGCTGGTGATCTTGTGTGGTTCTCCTATTATTGCTGGAGAGTTTACTGTGGTTGCATCCATGCTTATTTGCTGATTAGCACATCTTCTTCTTTGATTTCTTAAGAAACTTCTTCAACTGTTTGTTATGGAGCTCAACTTGCTTCTGATGAGTATCGATGGCTATAGGTAACATTACTTCTAGTCATACACTTCTTCCTTAAAGTGGATTATCGATTCTGGTGTCACTAATCATATGATAGGTAACAATCATTTGTTCTCCTCGTATACACATTATGCCAATCCCTCTAGTATAACCATTGTAAATGGTTCTTATTCTCTTGTTCTTGGATCTAACACTATCCAACCTACCCCATCTGTTCCTTTATCCTCTGTCCTTTATGTCCTTGACCTTGCCTTTAATCTTTTGTCTACTAGCAAGCTTATTCGATAATTAAACTATTTTATCACACTCTTTACCGACCATTGTTTGATTAAGGATCTCATGATGAAGCAAGTTATTGGTAAGGGCTATGAATCTGGTGGCCATTACTTCCTTGATGATCAGGTACCGCATTCAATTGCTTGTTCTGGTGGTTCATCTTTTTTTGACATTCATTATCATTTAGGTCACCTGTCTTTGTCCTCTTTGAAGAAGATGTATCCTCAATTCCATCATTCATTGTTGTTAGATTGAGTCATGTCAGTTTCCTAAACATCATCGTGTTCACTTGGGTCCTCGGGTCACTAAACAGGCTGTGTCTCCCTTTGATTTAGTCCACTTTGATGTTTTGGGTCCATGTCCTGTTAACTCAAAACCTGGATTTAAGTACTTTGTTACTTTTATTAATGATTTTTCTCATACCAACTAGCTCTATTTAATGAAAAATTGTTCTGAGTTGTTCTCTCATTTTTGCAACTTTTGTGTTGAAATTCAAACTCAGTTTAATGTATTTGTGAAAACCCTAAGAAGTGACAATACTAAAGAATATTTCTCTTTCCAATTTCAAAACTATATGTTGCAATAGGGCATGTTTCATCAGTCTTCCTGTGTAGATACACCGACTCAAAATAGTGTTGCTAAACGTAAGAATTGGCGCTTATTAGAAGTTGCTCGAGCTCTAATGTTTCAAATGAATGTTCTGAAGACTTTTTGGGTTGATGCTGTGTCTACTGTGTGTTTTCTTATTAATTGTATGCCTTCTCCTATCCTCAATAGTGACACTCCATAAACAACTCTATTTCCCTCCAACCCTTTACTCCCTATTAATCCAAAAATCTTTGGATATGTATGTTTTGTTCAAGATGTCCATCCTACTGTTATAAGACTTGATCCCAAGTCTCTCAAGTGTGTCTTTCTTAGATATTCTAGAGTTCAAAAGGGTTATTGGTGTTATTCTACTCTTTGATGTTATCTTTCTCTACAGATGTTACCTTCTATTAGTCGACTCCATTCTTCCATGTCTCTACTCCATCTATATCTCCTGACATAACTGAAGGTCTTGATGATACATTAGTCTATGAGGCTCAGTAACCACCAGTACAAATATCTGCTCCGGCATCTTCTAAACCACTTAGCCATCATGTTTATCAGAAACGTCCCAAGGAAAGTAATGTAGTCAATCATGTTCATTGCTCATCAGTCCCTGCTTCGATGTCTAATCCAAAATCTATTCCCCCTGCTCCTGCCTCTGAACCAGCCATAGTGCCTGATACTCCTAACAATTCTGATCCTCTTAATACTTCTGATACTCATGATACTCCTAATGACTTATCCATTACCTTACGCAAAGGTAAACGTATATGTACCTATCCTATTTTTTATTTTGTTTCCTATAACCACTTGTCTTCTCCATCCTATTCCTTTATAGCATCATTAGATTCTATCATTGCTGCTACTACTCTCCACAAGCTTTAACCCATCCTAGTTGGTGAGTTGTGATCGAAGAGGAAATGATGGCCCTTGATAAGGCTAGTACCTAGACCCTTGTTCATCTACCTCTTGGTAAGAAGGCTATTAGGTGTAAGTGAGTGTTTATAGTTAAAATAAAAGCTGATGCCACCTTGGAATATTTGAAGGCTAGATTGGTTGCCAAGCGTTATGCTCAGACATATGGTGTTGACTATTATGAAACCTTCTCTCCTGTGGGCAAGTTGTCCTTTGTTTGTCTATTCATCTCTATGGCAGCCACCTATGGCTAGAATCTTCATCAGCTGGATATTAAGAATGCTTTTTTGAATGGTAATCTTTTTGAGGAAGTATACATGGAGTAACTGCCAGGCTTTGTTGCTAAGGGGAGCATGGGAAGGTAAGCCGTCTTCAGAAATCTTTATATTGTTTGCAACAAAGCCCTCAAGCTTGGTTTGATAGATTTAGTTCTATGGTTAAGAAGCTTGGTATGAATCAAAGTAAATGTAATCATTCTATGTTTTGTCAACAGGCAGATGCTGGCATGATTCTCTTAGTGGTATATGTCGATGACATTGTTATTACAGGTGGTGATACGTCAGGGATCTCATCACTCAATTCCTTTTTTCATTCTTATTCCCAAACAAAGGAATTGGGTATGTTAATGTACTTTCTTGGGATCAAGGTTATGAGAAGCAAGAAAGGCATCCTCTTAACATAGAGGAAATATGTTCTTGATCTGTTAAAAGAAACTGGGAAATATGGAGCAGCACCAATCAGCTTTCCCATGATTCCTAATCCTTTTTTGGACATTGATGATAGCATACCGTATGGTGAGCTACGTGAAAATGTGAGGAAAAGAGTTGATCCAGAGAAGATTAAACCATTTGCGTATCCTGAGAGATACTGAAGGCTGATTGGGAAATTGAACTATCTTATGGTAACTCACCCTGATGTAAGCTTTCCTGTTAGTGTGCTTAGCCAATTCATGATAGCACCAACTATTGCTTAGTGGGAAGCTTTAGAGCATATCTTACATTATTTGAAGGGCTCACTTAGTTGTGGTATACTCTATACGAATCATGGTCACACAAAGGTTGAATGTTTCTATGATGCAAAACATGCAGGGTTAAAGGTGACTAGGAGGTCCACTATAGGATATTACGGGTTTGTAGGTGGAAACTTGGTGTCTTGGAGGAGCAAGAAGCAGGATGTGGTATCTAAGTAGAGCATAGAGGCTGAGTGTAGAGCCTTGACTCAGTTAGTACAAGAGATTGTGTGGATTCACCAGTTAATGAAGTAGGCCGGCCTTGCCACATCATTGCCTATGAAACTATGATGTGAAAATAAAGCTGCTCTACACATAACTTCTAATTTTGTGTTTTATGGGCATAAAAAACACATTGAGATTGACTGTCACTTTGTACGTCATATGATCATGTAGAACTTTATTTATACAGGGCATATGACATCTAGTGAGCAATTGGGAGACCTTCTAAATAAGGCCTTAAACGGGATTCGTGTTGATTATCTTTGTAACAAGTTGGGCTTGAATAACAGCCACGCTCCACTTGAGGGGGAGTTTTAGGAATATAGATAGGTGTAAATAGTCAGAGCCATTTTGGTGGTATAAAATTATTGACCATTCTTCATTCTGCCTCTCTGTTTCATACCTCCTCTGTCTCTGTTTCTGTTTTATATATATGTTGTAAATCTTCTCATTTCAATATGATCAATATAAGATAGTTTTCTGGTCACTATTAACTTATAGAACCAATTTTTCTCTTACTGAAATTTTGAGATCAGTTTTAGAAGTGATTTAACCGTGTCTTTTCGCCTTGGGGTCAAATGCAAAATATTTTTAATCCAAGAATTGCAGTACAATACAACACTCGGATCGTCTCACTTAAGGAGCCTTTATTGAGCTACCTAAGTAAACTAATTATCATGCAAATGCAATTAAAACAAAGGGAAATGGGTTTGGTTTTTTCAAATTAATAATTAAAAGAAAGATGCAAATTAATTAAATGCTAAACTATTGTTTTTGGCATTTTTCTTATAAAAATGGGATGGATAAGATTGAATGAAATGGTATCGAGTGGAAAATATCAATAAAGAATGCTCTTGGTAATGAAGAAATGACAATCCTTGCTCAAAAAGATTATGGGAGTTAAGAATTTATTAAGTCTTAATAGCTACATCAAAATAACACTTGAGTCTAATAATCCCAATTAATAGTAGCTCCTGCAAACATAGCTAACTACTACCTTTTGAAATATTGTTAAAAACCACTTAATGTGCAATTAAAATTGGAATAATGCAACATGAGACTTCTTGAAATTGAGTGCTAAACAGCCCCTCAAGGACACAAATCAATCACATTAACTACACAATAACACGCTAATTAACATAATCTCATTGCAACCACAAAGAAATCCAAACATATATAATTTTCACACTACAAAATCCAATCTCAATTACAAATATCAAACTAACAAAGACAATTAACATTAATCTCAGTTTCAGAATCACATATATAAAAATTCCTAAAACTAGGCAATCCAAATATATAATTATAGACTAATGGAATAATAGCAAAACTCTCCTTTGTAGTCCAATAAGCTCAAGTACAAATCATCATCACCAATAAGTAAAGGAATCAGCCTCTCATTGCTTCAATTTTGGCAGCAACTGGTTCAACAAGACAATGAAAATCCATAAAAAAATATGAAGAACCGACACCAAGATTGGAGAAAAGTGGAATGGTGAAGAGGGACTGTAGTGCTTTGGTGGTAGACGATGGCAGTGGAGAATTGACATTGGTAGTGAATTCAACTGGTGAAGGTGACTGACAGAAGAAAGTGATTGTGGTAGTGAGAACGGGAAGGTGAGGAATGCTAGGAACAAAGCCAATGGTGCTAACTAAGGAAGACATCGGTTCTGACCTGACGGTGAACAGAGGAAGATGCCGTTGACGTGGTGGCAATGGCATTGTGGGGAAGGATCAATGGTCTCTCCTCTCCTTCCCTGATCTCCCTCCGTCTCTCAAGCTTTCTCCAGCTCTCTGTTTCTTGCGGCATTGCACACAGATCTCAGCTCTCTCTCTCGCTGCCGACGGAGATGATGGTGGTTGAGGGAGGGCCACCGAGCAAGAAGAAGATGATGGTTGTTGATGGTGTGGCTCTCCCTCTCCTTTCTAGCTCTGGATCTCTTACGGCGCACCAGCTCTCCCGTCCCCCCAGCTCGTCTCTGTTTCTTTTATCTGATGAAGATGCTCTACAGCACCCTAGGAACTTGGTCAAAACGCAAGTTTTGACCAGGGACCTATTTGTAAACCTGAAAACTTTAGAGGAGGGACTAAAGTGCACAGTTTTGAAACCTTGGTGGGGCCAACTATAATTCCTAAAGACTTGGGTAATTTTCTGTAATTTTCCTAGGCCCTTTTCTTTCATAAACTGTAATTTTCACAAAATTATAGGGCCTTTCTATGATTTTTCCCCAATCTTCAAAATGTTAATTTCACCTCCAAAATCTCAAATTTCCTTATTGAGCACCTACAATGCAAAATTAAGAACAAAATAATATCAAAAGTCCAAGAAACAATTTGTATGAATAATTAACAAATTTATGACTATTTTGCCCCTATTTACAATTAATTCAATACAAATGTTTCTAATTAAAAATAGTGCTTAATCATGCAATTATGTCCCATAAAATACATTAAAAATCCCAATTTAACCATGAAAAAGTATATCAAATTATGGTTCAATCAATTACCCCACACTTAGACCTTTGTACTTCTGAACAAAGGCAATTAAGTACAATTTCTAAATTAAAATCATCAATGCATTTGAAAGGTAAACAACTTTATAATTTGAAAGCAATGGATCAATTAATCAAATTGCTCAAGACAACACTAGTCATAGTCAAGTGATGCAAAGAAATTAGCTAACTACACAATCCAAAATATTTGAATGAAGCACAAGAGACTCTCAAGGTATTAGTGTTTAACTAATCTCACCTCATTGGGGTCATTTCACTCTAGTTCACTTAATTAACACCTTACCATAGGCTTGTAACAACTCTAACTTCTCTACTACTAATACCACTTAAATGCAATGAATCAAGAGGACTTAAAAGGCTTGTAATGATGGATGAAGGCTAGATGAAATGAATAAAACAGAAGAAGAAATTGTTGATATGCAAGTTTAAGTTAATGAATAAATTCATAGCATCTAAATAACTTGAAAACTCTTGCCAATTTTTTTCTAAATTCATGAACCAATGCCTTCTTGGTATTTCTTTTGCTTCTCTCTCTCTCTCTCTCTATATCTTTTTTTCCTATTCAATCAATTTTTTTTCTCTTTTTCTTCTTCCTTTTTTTTAACTATATACATTTTTTACTAAACTCTCTCCTATTCTTTTTTCCTTCTTTTCTTTCTTTTTTTTTCTTCTTTTGTTTTTTCAATTCTCTCTCTTTTTTTGACTTGCTTTCTCTTTTCTAATACATGGTATTCCACTATATACAATGTTCAACTTCCTATTGGCAAACCACTTTGATTTAGAATACTATGAACACTATGAATAACAAGACATGCATACAACATATGAATGGCTCAAAGGGGTAAACAAATGGGTAGAAGAATATAGGTTTGTGCTTGGGTAAAAGGGTTTAGAATGAATGCCTCTTTCATTTTCATCATACTAATGCAAATGCCGTTTTGAACGAGTTAAAACAAGGTCTAGAAGATGAAGAACTAAGTGAACATGCACACATAGAAAAGAATTCAAGGCTCAATTAACCTTCCTACAAGGTTTTTCTCAAATGCTCACTCCAACACAATCAATTGCATAGCAAACTAACCACAACGCATTTACTTAACCATTCCAAGTGCTAACTTTACTAACACAACTAATTAAAACATTGCAATCAATTGTAAAAGTGTTTAACACTCAAAAGTATTAATGATATAGAAACTTTCTTTTCTCAAAATAAGAAGTAAACAAAAATCCAATTACGGGATCATTTCTCTTCCCATTCACTTACAAAGCAAAACATGGTTTCAAAAAGTTGCCAAAACACTAGATAACATGAAAGCTCAAAGAATTTCTCACAAAACACATTTCTAAAGTGGCAAATGCGACCCTATACCACTTAGGACATGCATCAAAGCGAGTCATTCTTGAAAACTTTTTGAAAAAAAATGTTCTAGTTTAAGGCATTTATCATTTAAAAACAACCAAATAATGGGATTTGAAATGTATTTCCCTCCCCCACACTTAATCAGCACATTGTCCTTAATGTGGAAAAACACTCTAAAAAGAATGCTTAGCAAGTTGAAATTCAAGGCACAATGGTAATTAAGTAGGGTAGTGGCCACAAATGCAAAGCATACAAAGGGGGTTTTTATTATACTTTCTAAACTACACTACTTCTACCTTTTTCTACTCGATTGTGTCCCTCCCCCACACTTATCTTCCTCACACACATATAAGTTCAAATAATCATAGGAATTAGGAAGAAAACAAGTGAGGAAAGAGACGACCTGTGTTAGAGAATCTTAACTCTCTTGAAGGAGAAGTTCTCATCCCTGATGAGAAGCATGAGTTGGTCTTTCAAAATAACTTCTCCCGCATTGAATTTCCTTGGTAGAGGTGTCTCAGGATCAATCGGAAGAGGTTCAAGGATGTACGGTGGATGCCGGTTCCTTCGATGTCCTTTCCAAGAATGTGCCTACAAAGTTGACCAACAAATAGCAATATCCCATCCAAAAATATAAACATAGAGAGATTTCAAGTGAATTAAAGACATTTTAGGAATGAAACTCTCTAAGTAACTATCACATCCAAGGAAATCAATGGCACTCCTATCAGTAGGAGGCAAACAAGCAATTATATGTTGAAAATCCTCTTGTGTTTGCAAAGTGGAAGGTGCAGAATCCAACTTAGTGTTGGGATACACCACATCATCATCACAATCATAAGAGATGAAAGGGAAAAGAGTGGAAGAAGAAGGAGAAATTGTTAGATTATTACCATCCAAGGCTTTGAAAGATTCAAAACAATTATTTTGCTTTTCTAAATCGGGTGGCAAATCACAAGATAACACTTGTTGGAAAGATTCATGAACATGTAGGATTTTAGCACTCAAAATTTCAGAATCTTTGTCACCATTAAGAGTACAAGGAAGTAATCCAACGAGAATTGCATGCATTTGAGATTCTAGGCTATAATCTTTCTCACTTTCATCAACCACAATAGCATCCATGCAAGATTCAACAATTTCATAATTGTCATGCTTACAATCATCGATAATAATAAGAGGTGTAGCAAGATCAATAGTAGAATCAACCACTTTGCTTAATGCTTTCTTCCAAAACTCAATAAGCAAGTGGCATTTTTCATGATAACAATATACACAAATATGATCTTACGCACAAGAACATGAAGATATATCATCCAATTGAGCACAATCATCCCTAGTACTATGACGAGAAGCATTTTCAACAATAGAATATCACACAAAGAAGCATGAGCATAGTCATCAACAAGTATAATCACTACTACTAGAACTAATGGGTTGAACAATTACATTTTCAAACAGTTGAGGGGATTCATTAATGATTTCCTCATCTACCTCATCATCACTCAAATCATGAATTGCTTCACTAGTTACAGTAGTAGGAGAGTCTACTTCTATAAGGATAGGATCATTACCGAATGGTAAGGAAGACTCTTTAATGTTCTTTTGTACTTGCTCCACTTCTTGTACTTGTGTGGGAATAGCCTCCGAAGGTTCAAAAGCTTCCACTTGTGAGGTAGTATGTGACTTTTGAGCTTGGACTCCTTGTTCCTCCTCCATAAGAGAGGAAAACTCATCTGGAAGTTGAAATCGCACCTTCTTGACTTTCTTAGCTTGAGTAGGTGGATTACATGTAGGCAATGGAGGAAGAGTCTCTTGTGGAGTGTTGCACTTAGAAGTCTTTTGTGAAAGTAACTCCATTGCTTTCTCAAACTGCTCAACATCTTTCTTCCATCGCTCCTCTTTTTGTGATGGTTGAGTGAGACGCTCAATGTCCTTGGCCAATCTTGCATGCTATTTATCTCCTTGCTCCATTGATCTCATTATAGAGGCCATGCAATTGGCAAAGGTGTCCTTGTGTGACCGCTGCTCATTTATAGTACGAGTCATTGGTTTTTGGAATTCTCCAATAACTCCACCAATAGAAGGTTCTTGGAGAGGCACACATGGTTGAGAATGAGGTCCATAAGATGGTTGAAATGGTGGATATAGAGACTCATGAGGTGGATGGCTTGGTTGGAAAGTGGAATGAAGGAGAAGGGTCATGATATGACATGCGGTTATATGATGAAGGAATAGAATGTGGTTATTCCTCACCTCTACTGTTGAGTTTTCTAGCAATCTCTTATCTCCTACCATTTTTCTTATTTTGGTGATATGCTATGCCAATCCTAGTTAGGCTCTTGTAGTCTAATAATTGTGTGAGTACCATTATGGAGTATTGGAGCTTTGACCTAGATCCGAACATGGATTCGCCCCATAACATTAGTCCATCCTCTCCTTATTTTTTTCCTACTTGTTTGAATTTCATTTGACTGTAGACTTGAACATGATGACAGTCTTAATATCTTGAAGATTAATGTGGGCATGGTTATAGTGGGAAGCATCTTCTCTATTTTCAGGTGAATGAATTCACTATTCACTCTCTTAAATATCTCTTTTCTCTTCATATTCTTTTTTTTTTGAATAAGTTTTCTTCATATTCTTATGTTAATGCTGCTAAATTTCTTTATAATTACTGTTATTATAAATTTGTTGAAAAAAAATCTTCACGATTTTTGTATTTAGTAGTTCTGGAATCTTCTAGTCTCTGTAATTTCTGCCAAAATGAGGAGCTCGTCGGATTCCGAAAGTAAGGGTGGTTTGTCAACACAACACGCGATGTTATCTTTCTTATCCGTTACACTGAGAAACTGAATTTTGCTACGATAAATTCTTGTTGCAATTGTTATATTTTGTTATGGTGGGTTGTAATTCTAAATTTTTATTAAAATAACTTTTTTTTTTTATTAAAGTGTCTAATCCCTTTCAAGACTTTAAGCGCAAAGAGTTTTTATCTTCTTTAACAAATGTGCTTTAAGACTGTAGTAACTTTTAATGTCTTAATTTGAAATAATTACTACCGGCAGTAATTTAGTTGCCTGATTTCACCACATAATTTTCTTACAAAAGACCATTATTTAATTTCTATTCAATAAATTATTCAAGTTACATACCCACATTACAATTAGATTAATATTTTCTTTATTTTAAAAAATATAAAAATTACTATATTCTTAAGTAATTTTAAATCTTTATCTAAAATTTTCTTTATTAATCATTCTTACATTGGTTATGCATAGTATTTTAATAAAAAAAATCTGAAACTAAACACAGATTGTATCGTTATTAAATAAGTTTTATTTTAAGAAAACTTCTGATATACATTTTAAAACAATTAAATTATTGTTATGAAAAAGAACATATGTATTTTAAAACAATTCCTAAGTTATATGTAACTATTTTAATATACAATTTTGAATCCTTCAATTTAACTTAGTAAAACTAGATATCATGTATTGTATAAAAATTATAATTCAGAATTAGTTTAGAAGGATCTTAGTTATATAAAAAAGTACTCAACTAATTATTGAAGTCATGATCAATTCGCATTTAAAGGGATCACGGGGGGGATCGAGATGGACTTTCCACATTTACCTCAACACAACACCAGCAAAACAATCTTATTCATCATCAAGGTACGTATGTACTCCCTCTCTCATACAGACTTAGAGCTCTGCAAACAAATTTGATGGTTCAGGTAACCCAATCCGACCAGAGGTAACCTAATCTGACCCATTTCTAATAGAAAATAGCCTGATAATGAAACCAGACGAACCAAACAGACTGACTGGTTGGTCAGGTTAGACTAGATTTCAGACTCAGTGATCATTAGACATAATGTGCTCCAAAATCCAATTTCTCGTATGGGTAGCAAATAGCAAATAAAGGTTTTCTTCTTTGCTAAAATATAATGATAATTATATTTTCCATTTAATTTGTGTCTTTTTAAGGAACTCATTCTTTATCTAATGTGGAAATAAAGTTTCTCATTCATGGCCGTTGATTGAACCATATTTTTATATATGATTTTTGCAATTAGATTGGGATTTTGATGCATTTTTTACCAAATTATTGCATGATTAAACACTAATTTTAATTAGGGACATTTGTATTGCATTAATTGTAAATAGGGGCAAAATGATCATAATTGTTTAATTATTTACTAATCATTTTAATTTAATATTTTTAAATATTATTTTCTTAATGAACTAATAACTTTATGTTTTATAAATTATTTTGAATTTTAAGAAGCTCCTACTATATGAAGTTTCAGATAATTAAGTTATTGTTTTGAAAGAGACCGTATGTATTTAAAAAAAAAAACAAACAATACTTAAGTTATAACAAGTTTAATTTACAATTCAGAATACTCCAACCTACATTGGTAGGAATAGATATCATATACATGTTGGCAAGAAAAAAAAATCATATACTTCCTCCATCCCTATATATAAGATCTTTTTTTTTTTTTTGAATGGGCTTGTCCCCTTTTTATAAGATTCCTTTTGAGTTTGTCTCAATAATAAATGCACTTTTGCCTATTTTGCCCTCTATTACTCTCTTATCATTTATTGTTCATGCATTCTCTTTCATCCTTTTTTCATTATTACTCTCTCCTTCTCTCTTACTCATTCATAAATAGAGGCATTTTGGAAAACAACTTGTCAACACCCGTTTCTATTTCGATATTCGCAGAGTAATAGAGATCAAGTTCTACAGGCATACAGAAAAGTATATATATACTGATAAAAGTATTCGTTTACAATCTAGAGTCGTCCATAGACAAAATACAGAATATGACAGTATTTCCAATATTTACAGGATATCCCAAATGTATTTTAAGCATAAGCTAACTATAACCATAAACTTTGACTTTTGCCTCTAGACACGTGCCAATCACTTTCCTATGTTTATGTATTTGTCTTTCAATCCACTGGCACCCGTTGATATGTTTTTTTTAGAAAAATGGATGAGATCCCAAAGACTCCCAGTAGAAACATACTATCGATATATAAAATGTGAGAATTAAATAACTAATGCACCATATCAAGTAAAATGAAAGTTCACTTCGATTCATATGTGTACACAAGTTTCAGGATCAAACATCGAGTTAGAACCCTTATAGGTACCTCAACCGAGTCACCGACCACAGCTTGGATTTTCGATATATCTTGGCTGGTCACCGAAACACAACCAAGTACTGTGCCTTTGGCACGCATTCATATCATGAAATATAGTAACACATAGCATATAAATAGTTACATAATATATGAGAGATAGTAGTCCCTACCTCCAAGTTCTATAAACCCCTTTTTGTGCACCTCAAAAAACGTGTTGACTTTCGGCTTCCTACTCGGTCCTGAAATATTAAATATACAAGAAATAAGTCATAACCTATCCAAGTATTATTTTAGACACTTCCATAGTGTTCCTTGTAATTATATTAGCTTATGGGAAAAATTTACCAAAATGCCCCGGGACCCCGGTCCCTCCCCGCCGTACCCGGCCCCACTGTACTTTCCCCAAAATTTTGACTACGGCTATCCTGATGTATTTTCACTCAAGGAATTCATTTCTAGGCTCAGAATTACCAAATTCAATGTCAAATCATGAAATTGCTTTTGACAGCCCCGCTTTAGGGTTTTGGGGCGTTTTTCTAATTATGCTTTTTCGGGCTTTTCCAAAAAAGTGGCCAACTATAACCCCACCTAATTTTGCCTCCTGAACCCAATGAAATCATCAAACCATTAAAAATCCAACTCCTTCCTCCCATAACAGTGCTGACCGAAATATATCTAAAGAAAGGGAAAAATTGCAACTTTGAGATTTAACCCCTGCTATGTTTGGTTCGATGGAGGTTAAGTTAGGTGAGGTTTATTTAAGTTATGTTAGAGGAGGTTATAATGTTGTTTGGTTCAAGAAGAGGTTAGGGGATGTTCGGTATCTTGTTTGGTTCATGAGGTTAGGTTAGGGGAGTTAATTATAAGAAAATGCCCTTATACATATTTTCCTTCTTCTTTTACAATGATTTTATTAATAATAATTATTTGTAAAATGATTATTTATAAAATAATTATTCTAACAATTATATACAGTTCTTTCACATATTCTTCTCTTTTTATAATACATAAAAAGATAAGCTATAATAAAAAAAATTGGATTTAAATTAATTAAAGACCATAAAAAATTGGATTTAAATTAATTAAAGACCATAAATTGGATTTAAAAAATTGCAAGTGTCATAGAAAGTTGTCACAGAATTGAAAAAAATGCAACTTTTTGTGGGATGTTTTGTATGACAAACCATTATATATAACTATCATCTTTGACACTAAAATCGCAAACAACTGTCTCATTGGAAGTGGTCCTCACAAACCTCAAAAAAATCCACTTCTCCAGTCAACTGAATCCAAAATCCACCATTTTTCACTATCAAAAAACCCACTTCATCAATCCTTTTTCTAATTCTTTGATTTCCCGCCTCAGATTTGGTTCTTCTTTGCTCATCTTCTCCACAAAAAATCACCAGAAAGAGATTGGTTAGCAAATTCTAACCTTAGGAAACTTGTTCTGGAAGATGAGCAAATCGGTCTACAAAAATGAAACCAAAAATGAAGAAGAGAACACTATATTAAGAGATGGGCAATTTAGTCACAATTGGACACAACAATTCTCTCACCTAGAAAAAATCCCAAATTTGAAGGTTTTGTAAAATGGGGGAGGTAACCATTGGAGGACAAAAAAACTTCCTACACCTAACCTAACCTCCTTCCAACCAAACACCTATTTTTAATCTCCAACCCAACCCCAACCTAACCTAACTTAATAAAACCTCCAACCAAATAAAGCCTGAAACTTATGTATTTCCACTTCTAATCCATTATTAAGCAACTTAAACACATACTAACCATGATTTAAAGAAATTTGGGCAGTATAACCCCTTAGGGTTAGGACTTTTCAAACTTACAAACTCAATCAAAAATCATCAAATCCAACCATAAACATCAACAACAACCACATACTAGCATAGTTTTAGGATTTGTGAAGTTATCTCTTGAGTTCCTTTCCTCTCTCTCTCTCTAGACGTCCTTCTCTCTCTCTCCTTGGGCTCAAGATTTGCTTGCTAAACCATGGATTTTATGGAAAGGAAGAGATTAGAGAAGAGCTTGTGGAAGATTAAAAGAAGAATCCTTAGGAAATCATAGCTTACCTTAGTCTTTCTCTTCTTCCTTCTCTCTAGAGCATTAAGTTTCTTAAGCTCTCTCTCTCTCTCTCCCCTTTTTCTCTAGCCTTGGACTAAATGAGCAAGCAAAAGATGAAGCTTTGCTTCATCAAATCCTATCTAATTTCCCTTAATTAATAAATGGTAGTAAGAGTAGTTTATGACATCATTTGGTACTTGACCTTATCTCTTCCAAATTTGTGTCATATGGTCTAGTTGAGTTTGAACCATTCTCTTTCTCTCTTCTTGGCACATGCACGATGCCATTTTGATCCTTAAGAAACCAAATGGGCCTTCATTCAATTGTCTTCAGCTTTCTTGTTCTATGAATATAGTATCTTAAAGTAATTACACATGTGCCCATATACAATAATCATTCTTTATTCCTCTTTATTTGGATCAATGACACTTGGCATATCTTAATCTCAATAACTAATTTTCCTCCAATTTCCTTAAGCTAAGCGAAAATATCAAGGAAAAAGGGAAATAGAATTTGTTCCAATATTTTCCATAATTCCCTTAATTGAATTATGCACAAGTCCTTCCAATTTCACAAATCTTAATTTATTTAACCAAGAATATTCCAAATATATATTATCCTTCATTTTCCTTAATTAATTGAAGTTAAATTCAATTAATTGGAAAATAATTAATCTTGTGCTAAATTGGCAAACTTATGATTTTGCCATTACCTTTATAATCTAATTTCTTTTCTTGAATTAATTTGGCCAATTCTCATCTATTTTGGACCAAATATTTTCTTTATCATTTCTCCATTTTTGAACCTTAATATTGGGCTTTTTCAATTACCCAAGTTAATTCCATAATTATTTTACCCATTTTCTCATGAATATGAACATTTCTAAGATTCATAAGTTCCATATTCATGAATATTCACCATTTTATTGAATTTTGTAAATAATTACAATATATTTGGTGAATATAAAATTTGGAATGTTACACAACTTATATTTCCTATATATTTATTACTTTTAACTAAATTTAATTGTTTATTAAAATCCCGCAATTCAGTTAAAAGGACTTTATATATAGGGACAAAGGGAGTACTTAAGGAAAAAGTGATAATTCATGTGAACACCCTATTTTGTCCAGACCCCACTCAAAAAATAAAATATTAATGATAAAAAAATAAAAGAAAATCCCCTCAGTGATGAAGATTGGGATCCAAATTGGCAATTAACTTTAAAGAAGAAAATAAAAAATAAAAAAAGAAGAGAAAATAAGAAAATCCTGCCATTGATGATGATTGAGGTCCAAATTGTCAATCATTTTTCATTGAAGACGAAAACCAAAAGAAAAAAATGAATGAAAATCCTTTCATTAATGATGATTGGGGTCCAAATTGGCGATCATCATTAAAGAGGAAAATCAAAATATAAAACAAATAGAAGAATCCTTTTATTGATGATGATTTTGGTCCACATTGGCATTATCATTCATTAAAGGAAAATAAAAAAAATGAAAAACAAAAATATAAAAATATCTCTTATTAGGATAGGTTTAAATAATTAAGAATTTACTTGTGGGGAAAATGTAAAAAAAAATATAAAAAATAATACATATATGAGGCAAAACCTAGGTGATGCCTATTTAGAGAGAGTAAAAAACACAAGAATTTTGGGAGAAAAGGGAGGCAAGGTAGAGAGCTAATATGATTTTCTCATTTCATTGCTCAAGCATAGTTTGCATATGGAATGGGTAGTTATTGAGAGAGCCATTTTACCTTTGTTTAGAAGGTGATTCGCAAATGAACATCTCTACATTGAGATGGAGGCATTCTTATTGAAGTATTGGGCAAATCTCCATATATATATACACATTGCCTCTTGTTGCTCATCACTTTTATTGTTTTTTTCCTTTCTTTATTCTCTTGTCGGCCAGCAACATTTGGCTTCTAAAATAATGGCTTGTTGACCAAAGTTCTACTTGTGGGCCATGTGTACTTCCTGAGGTGTCTTGCATTGTGTTTGCATTTTGGTGACTCGAGTGCTTGTATTATATGATGATTGATCAGATGCACATTCATCTATTTTATTGCCCCATGTTTGGGCCCTTTAACACTTCTTTTTGTGAAACACCCAAAGGACCAAAAGGGTTGTGTGTGTCTTATATCATAAATGATTCCCCATCATGTGCTTCTTGCTGTCCTGAATGAGTGAGAGCATGGTTAAGCAACAGCCTTTTTATCTTTATTAGCTGTTTGAATAAGAATTAATTGCATGACACAATAATTTCCATTTTGATGGATATGAATTAAGGGGTGAGTTTGCTTATGAATGAATTGCATATGGCTGTCGATTTCTTCTATGTTTCTCTTTATCCCCTTACTTTGGTTCCTCTTGTAGCTTACAAGTCAAAAGTGTGCAAGGATAAAAGTTATACGTAAGTCTCCTCTATTATCTCCTACATAGGCTCCATGTGATGATAATGGTGATTGACCCTTGTCTAAATATCTTATATTGCTGTCTTGTCTTTGTTGGCTTGGTAAAGTTTAATTTTTCTTTTGCAAATAAAAAGTTTCCAAAAAAAAGAGATTCTTTTTTTAAAATGAATGAATTTGGTTTTAGATAAGGAAATAAATAATTTTTTTAAAATAAAAAATACAAACCAAACAAAAAATACTTTTCCCAAATAAATTAAATATAATTTTCCTAAAAGACACCAATCAAGCACCACACTTTCTACCGTAATGAACAACGTGGGCTTTGATCCTTCTAAAGGGTACGTCGGCCCTAGGTTTTTATCCTAGGTCAAGTCTAATAATATAAATAATTAGTTTTTTTCCTCATTTTGTGAATATTTAATTTTTGGGTAATTATGATGAAATTTAAAAAGGCCATATTTATATTTAAATAATTAACTTAGATTAATCATTTTTATGAATGGGTGCTGTGGGGTGCCTAACTCCTTCACATACAATCGACTCCCGAACTCTATCTACTTTTCATTTAAAAAAATTCAAAATTATCGTTGTTTTAAAATTTTGGTGATGACTCCATATTTTTCAAATTTCGGGCACTACAATTTAAAATAAATTTAAAGAGATCTTATGTATATAATATGTACTTAACTAACTATTGAACTCATGTTCGCTTTTAAGGGAATCAACAGATGAATATTCCATAGCTTCATCAGCACCATTAATCATCATCAAGGTATTGCATACATATATTATTTAAATGAAGAAGTGAAAAACTACTTTTGTAGTTCAATAAAGACTTGGAATCTCTAGTCTATTTTTTTTGTTTGTGAGAGATTTTCTTGTGTTTGACTATATGCTTTGATGTTGCTTAGAATCAAGGAACATGCCGGAGAATCGATCATCATCAAATTCAGGTATTGTAATTGGAATGTAATCTCTCTTATCCTTAGTTTTGTGTTCCTTAATTCCCTTATCTATTCTTCTGATCCCTATCACAATATCATACATTCATAGTTGCACTAGAAAGAGAGATTCACACACAAACACACACGTATGATAGTTGTAAGCTGTTAGTATTTATTAATCTTTTTACTACATTCGGTTATAAATATAAGACTCAGTTGACTATTTTTTTAGAGATTAAATAAGCTAAATAAGTTACTTAATTATATCATATATTGTGAATACTTAAGTTATATATAAGTTTATAAGTCAAACAAATTAGTTTAGAAAAAAAATACTTTAAAGTAGTTTAACTAGCTTCCTTAATCTCTCCAAAAAAAATTCAACTAATAGATCTTATATTTAGTAACGAGTTAGTATGTTTTTTAAACATTTTTCCTTAATGAATTAATAAATTTTATGTATTTTACAATAATTTTATTTTCTAAACATTTTATTTTTAAGAAGCTCCTACCATATACATTTTACAATAATTAAATTATTTTTTTTGAAAAAGAACACACACACTTACAAAAGAATACTTACATTATAAACATTTTAATTTAAAATTCAGAATGCTCCAATCTATACTGGTAGTACTAGATATCATATAATGTATCCAAAAAAATTATAATTCAGAATAAATTTAGAATGATCTTATTTATACAAAAAGTACTTAACTAATTATTGAACTCATGCACGTTCGCTGTTGAGGGAATCAACGGAAAGAGTAGGATGTACTACAGCTTCATCAGCACAACCTCAGCAAGACATTCAAGCTACTCTTCCTCTCCCTCTCCCCGTCTCTCTCGGACACAAAGATGTGCTCTAAGAAGTAATTTCTCTAATTCTAAATATATGAAAATAGTAACTTCGCTCTCTTGTACATCTGAACTCTGAAATTGTTTTGACCGTTGCCTCTACAACGACCACCTGATTCGACAGATCTGAACTCTGGTGGTGTTTAACTCCATTCTTCAACGGTCATCGTTCGACGGTGGCAACGGATCTGTGATTTGGTGGTGCTTTACTCCCATCAATTTCGATGGTGGCGACGGACCTGAGCTCTATTGGTGCTTAATTTCCATCTTCGACGGTCTCCTTTTGACGGTGGGTTCTGGGTTCCTCTGGTTTTGACGGTGTTTTGCGTCATTTAAGGATCAGGGTGGTACTTCGTCCGACGAGTTTCCATTGCGCGGTGACTGTTCCAATTTCGAGTGGTGCTCTGTTTCGATTTTCATTGCTCCGTTTTTCACTGCAGTGTCGATGGTATTTGGAAGGTATAATTTTGGCTTTCTGGTTTAAAGGGTTTTCTGAAGTGGTGAATCTGCCTGCTGGTCTTTCTTGCTGAGAGTCATGATGGAAAAGATGATGGAAAGAGAATGGGATAGAAACGGTGAGAGAGTTCATCCGGCACCAACATTGGAGGAGCAGGATGCTATGATACGGAGTCATAAAAAAGTTAGAGACCAAGGGAGGAGTTCTCTGGACAGCAATATTTGGTTCCAAGGATGGAAGATTGGATGACCAATGAAGAGGATGTGAAAGAGTCTCCTGCACAACAGAAGAAATCGTATAAGGAAGCATGTGTAGATATGCCGATGCCGGAAGACTTGTCTGATGAGGAGGACGAATAGTGGCGTGGGGATGGATGGAAATCTAGAATTGAAGTTGAGTCTACTCCAAGGGGTCCAAATATCATTGTCTCGCCGGAGTTCCGTCAAAAGTTAGCAAAGAAATGGAGTACTTCTCTGATTGTAAGGCTCTTAGGAGGCATGGTTCATAAGGAACAACTTGGTATAAAGTTGCAACAACTATGGGGTCGGATAGGCGAGGTAACTACGATAGAAATCGGCTCTAGATATTTCTTGGTTCGGCTAACTAACGAAGAGGATTATGCATTTGATTTTACTGGTGGACCATGGTTATTTATGGAACATTACTTAGCTATGCAGCCATGGAAACCAGAGTTTGATCCTGATGCTGGAGAAGTGCCGAAGATCGCTGCATGGGTACGTATTCCTAAATTTCCTATTGATTTTTATGATAAGGGTATCTTATATGTGGTCAGCAGTTAGGTTGGAAGGGTTCTTAAGGTGGATAATAATACTTTGAAACAAACTAAGGGTCGTTTTGCTCGAATATATGGTGAGGTTGATCTTAATTCTCCTTTGCTTCCTTCACTAATGATTAATGGTAAGGAAAAACAAATAGTCTATGAGGGTCTACATTTGATATGTTTCTCATGTGGGAGGTATGGGCATGGGTCAAAACACTGTCCTCACAAGAAAGAGTCTGGGGTTTCAGGAGTTCAAATGTCAGATAATAAGTGTGAAGGGCAAACGGTGGATCCAACACAAACTAATCATAACTTAGTAAAAACAATATATGGTGATTGGATGGTAGCTCCCAGGAGGAGTCGGATGCAACGTCGTGCTGGAGAAGAGTTAAATAATAGTCGGGAAGGGGGCGGCAGTTTCGTAGTCAATATAATGTTGGAGGATCAAGATTTGCTGTATTTTCAGATAAGAATAGAGACAAAAAGAGGAATGAAATTCCTTTGATGGTGCCTAATAATTCGACTATTGATAATACAAAGTAGGAATCTTCAATGACCAATACAATTAAATCACGTGGGCATTTGCTTAGTAAGAAGAAGCACGTGAAGATTAAATATGGGAATGCAGCAAATGTGGTGAGCCATAAGCTTGATTTGGTGAGCCCAATGGAACATTATCAACAAGTTAAGAATAAATTGGTAGACCAGGGTAATTTGAGTTTGAACAAAAAATGTGGTCAAGTACAGAATGTGGGGGATTTGTCGCATGAGATTCATGAAGGAGAAACTGGTATGGCGGGATACTCGAAACTGCAGCAAATATAGGGGAGTTTGTGTACGTTTTCAAAATCTACAGGCGAGAAAATACAATTCCCAAAATGTACTCAAAATAGTGCTTCTGACCCTATTGATCCAGGTGCTTGTCGGGAGATTAAATATTCAACACGTATAAGTCCTCTGGGAAAGGAGGGTGATGTCGTCATGAAGGAGTCCGGTGAAGATTATTATGGGACTATGTCCCAGTAGTTTTTTCCTATGTTTGGGTATATTTAATCCTTATTATCTGTCTTAATGATAGTTATGACATGGAATACTAGAGGTGCCGGTGGTGCCTCATCTCGACGTTTGATTTGTGACATTGTAAAGAAATATGGAGTTAATTTCTTTACACTTTTGGAGCCTAGAAAGGTTGGCACAAAGGCTACTTTATTGTCCCAGAAGCTTGGATGGTCTAACATGCACGTCGTTGAAGCACGAGGATTTATTGTGGTATTTGGCTTTTTTGGGATTCTGGCTGTAATTTTTCAGTAATCTTTGCTGGTGAACAATTTGTACACAGAATGTTTAATGCAGGAAATGATAATGAATTGTCCCTCACTGTGGTTTATGGACATCCTAATATAAACTCGAGACGCATGCTGTGGTCTTCATTAGGTGATATTCATCAGTTTGTTCATGGGGGTTGGTTGGTAGTTGGTGATTTTAATGCTGTATCTTGTCCTGAGGATAGATGGAGTATGAAAGTTCAGGAAAGCAATGGAGTTGACATATTTTTTAGGGAGTGGATCGCTGATACTGATTTGATACATATTAGTTTCAGCGGCCTTAAGCTTACTTGGGGGACTTTGCTAGTCAGAGTAGGATTGATAGAGCATTGGTGGATGCTAATTGGCATGCAAAATTTCCTAGTGCATCAGTTACTCATTTACCCAAATATAAATCAGATCATTGTCCTATTTTGGTAAATACAGATAAGTTGGCGCATGTTGAGAACAAACAGAGGACTTTTCGTTTCTTTGCTCCCTGGGTTATGCATGATAACTTCTCAGGTTTTGTTAAGGATCAATGGAATGTGAAAGATGATTGGTGTGGATCTTTAGAGATTTTTACTGAGCAACTAAGAAATTGGAACAAAAGGGTGTTTGGAAATTTGAATTATATGAAGAATAAGCTTTATAGACGTCTTGATAGGATTAACAACAAAATTGCTATAGCGGGACCATCAGTGGCTTTGGATAATTTGCAACATGAATTGTGGAAGGAGCTTGACAAAATCTTGACACAGGAGGAAATTATGTGGCTCCAATACTCTCGTACTACTTGGTATGTTCAGGGTGACCGTAATACCAGGTATTTTCACTCAAAGGAAAATGCTCGAAGAAGACGGAATCGGATATTAGCTATTAAATGTGATTCGGGGGAATATTTGTATGATGAGAAGGAAATACGAGATATTGGTAGTAAATATTTTGAAGATCTATATACGAACACTAGCATATACCAGGGGACCTTGGTATTTGGGTGTACCTACCCTGAGATTGATACAACGAACATATGTGCTTTGGGAAGACAGGTTGATGACATGGAGATTAAATGAGCTTTATTTGATATGGGATCACTCAAAGCTCCTAGACCGGATGGATTCAATCCCCTTTTTTATCAGAGCCAATGTGATACAGTTGGTCTTTCAGTGATATCTTTGGTTAAACGGGTATTCTCTGATCCTCAATAGGTCCAGCATATTAATGGTACTTTAATTGTGCTTATTCCAAAAAATGATCATCCTCAATCTTTCCAAGATTTTCGCCCAATAAGCCTCTGTAATGTAGTGTACAAGATTGTTACAAAGATTATTTCTATCAGGCTTAAAGCTATTATGCCATTGGTTGTGGCCCCGAACCAATGTAGTTTTGTGAAGGGGCGCCAAAGTACTGATAGTGTTATTCTAGTGCAGGAAATAATCAACTCTATGCGGAACATGAAGAAGAAGCAGTGATTCATGGCAATAAAGATTGACTTGGAGAAAGTATATGATCGTGTAAAATGGAGTTTTCTCTTTGAATGCTTGAATGAGCTTAAAATTCCTAAGTATCTTTGTGATATGATCAAGGCTTGTGTGTCTACACCGTAAATGGAGCTACTTTGGAATGGGTGTACTGCAAATGCTTTCCAACCTTCTAGAGGAGTTTGTCAAGGCGATCCTATTTCTCTGTATCTCTTTGTCATTATGTTGGAGAGGTTGGGACACTTAATACAGACTGCTGTACAAGACGAAGATTGGAAACCATTTAGGTTGTCAAGACAAGGTACGGCTATCTCTCATGTGTTTTTCGCTGATGATCTTATTTTGTTTATAGAAGCAGATATGGATCAAGCTGGAGTGGTAAAAGCTTTACTGGATGATTTTTGTGACATATCCGGCCAAAAAATAAACGTTGAAAAATCAAGGATTTACTTCTCAAAGAATGTGGGACGCGTAAGAAGCCAAGAGATTAGTGAGTTCTTAAATTTTTCCCAGTCGTCCAATTTGGGAAAATATTTAGGAATGCCTGTCTTACATGAGCATTGCACCAAGTCTTCATACAGATTTATTCTTGACAAGATTAATGCTCGACTAGCAAGCTGGAAGCCAAATATGTTATCTATGGTGGCAAGACATACCCTTGTTACGTTCGTGTTGTCAACCATGCCATCTTATGCCATGCAGTCTGTGCCTCTTCCTCTAGGTACTTGTGATGAGATAGACAGGAAGTGCAGGAATTTTCTTTGGGGAAGTACATCCATAAATCGTAAACCTCATATGGTAGCTTGGGGTCGGGTGTGTTCCTTGAAAAAGGATGGTGGATTGGGATTAAGACATGCAAGGATTCAAAACTAGGCTTACATGACTAAATTAGCATGGAACTTGGTTCACAAACGAGATGCATTGTGGGTTCGTTTCCTTCGAAAAAGTACAAGACAGGTAGTGATGTGGTGCCAATTGTGGAAAAAAGACGAAATGAATCGAGCACATGGAAGGGGATTAGACAAAATTGGGAAAGTGTAAGTGAGAGTATTTTATGGAGGATTACATATGGAGCTTTGGTGTCCTTTTGGCATGATATATAGGTTCCCCATTTGGATATATTGGATAGCTTGGTAACTCACCCATTATCAAATGATATCCTTAAATGGAAAGTAGCAGATTGTATTACTCCATCAGGTCAATGGGATCTGAATAAGTTTGGACATTTATTACCGAAACAGGTTGTGTTAGTGATCCAAAAAGTGAATATTAATCGCAATGCTGGTACTGATATTCCGGGTTGGCGTTGGGCAACTGATGGTAAATTTATTCTAAAAGAGGCATACAACAGATTAGCGGGTCATAGAGATAATCAAAATTGGTTCCGAAGGAGGCTCATAAGGAAACTAAAGGTTCCTCAACGGTACAAACTGTTCATGTGGTTATGCGCCCACGGTCGTTTAATGACAAATTTGGTAAGAACTCAATGAAAAATCCACACGAATGAGATGTGCCCCTGTTGTCAAGATGAGACAGAATCAATTCTGCATGCTCTTAGAGATTGTGCTGTGGTAAAAGACCTTTGGAGTGGGATGCTGCCTAGTCAATGGTATCAAAAAATTTTTGACTCAGCCGGTAGAAACATTTGGTTATCATGGTGCTTAAGTCGTCGTGATAAGGTGTATGGTTATGAATTTCGATACTGGTTTACTATTTTATGTAGACACATTTGGTTGGCGAGGAATGACCGTATTTTCAACAATAAACAATGGAGTAAACAACAGTTACTATCACGTACTAGTTCTGTGTTGTCATGGGGTGTCTCCAGTCCCATGCAACCGAAGTCTTATATCACACCAATTATGGTTTGGCGTCCCCCACTCGCTAGGGTGGTTAAGGTTAACACAGATGGATCCAGGAATGAAGCATCGGGAAGCTGTACATGTGGTGGAGTGATACGAGATGACCAAGGTCAATTTGTTCAGGGATTTATGTTTCGAATTAGAAGCGAGTCTGTGATCACAGCAGAGGCCTGGGGAATCCTGTGGGGTATAAAGTTGGCTTGGGAAGGAGGATTTAGGAATGTTCTTGTAGAAAGTGATTGCAGCAAAGTATTGGAGCTTATTCAAGGAGCGGTCTCTGATGAACATCCTGATGTTACAGTAATTTTGGAGATCTAATCGATGCTGAAACGTGAGTGGGAAGTGGATCTACTACACTATTGTCGAGAGGCGAATAGAGTGGCTAATTGCTTCGCAAGGATAGCATGAGATATGGCGGTTGATTTTCTTGTACTTCACAGAGAACCTGCTGAAGCGAAACAATTGCTTATAAATGATGTTGTGAACCAGATTTTTGTACTGACTTAGTGGGATAGAGCCCTTGGGCTGTTTGTTTCTTATTCTTTTACTATCAAAAAAAAAATATATAAAAGTTAATAGGGAGATTTGTTCTGTTTGTTTAATGTAAAATCTCAATTCATTTCATCTTCTAAATTTAAATTTTTTTTTCTAGACTCACCCTATCGCTTTTATATATAAGAGAGTTTTCCATCAATTGAGTAGTTTTCAATGCAAATGATTAAAATGGGTACTTTGATGAAATAAACACACAATTTTTTTATAAATAACTAACTTATCTAATTTTCTTTATTCTTACAAATAAGTTATCTAACTATATATTAGGACTGGGCTAGTAATTTAAAATTTTCCTTTTTCTTTTGCTAAGAAATAATGATAATCATAATGATACTATCTCTAACTTAATCCCTAAATATAAGGACTAGATAAGGGATTTATTTTGATCCTAAATAAAAAATCTGAAACCAATTTACTGCTCACATTTATAATCCCCAGAGCAAGTATCCCTATTGATTTTGTATGCATGGTACAGGGTTTCCGTCAAGGATAGTTATAATACAGATTATAAAAAATAGTATTTTAGGAAACCAACATATATTTATTATAAATAATTAAATTAACTAGTTTTCTTAATGCCTGTAAATTAGTTATGTACCTCTTATATGAAGCATTGGAGGGAGCATTATTATCCGTAAATAAAATCTAACTAGCTCAGTCTGTATTTAAAGCGTAAATAAAATCTCATTAATTCATGGCCGTTCATTATTCATTAGTAACTTTGTTTATGGGGAGGGATAGAAAAACATGCCTAAAGCTAAATGCAGCAGTAAATACAGATATGATATAACAGGGCATAAATTTATGAATACTTTAAGTTATATTTATTATAATATTATGTTATTTAAAACATTAATTATATAATACAGTTTTACTTAAAAGTTCTTGCATTGGATCAGGAGAAGAAAATTAAATTATAACGGTAAATTAATAATTTTAATTGTTAAAATATTAAAAGTATGTAAAATAGAATTTTCTACGGAATATTATTACTAAGGATGACAACAAGTAGACTAAACTGTAAATTTTAAAAATATGCTTAAAGTTTATGTAATTTTGGAAAAATGGAGGTAGGTCGTTTATTTTATAAATAAGTAATTTCTATTTATAAAATGTTCTGATAAATGTTTGAAATTACATCCTTGATATGAATAATTGTTTTACGCTAGTTTTAAATATCTGTTATAAGATGCTTCATAATATTATCTTCTTATCAAGCTACTTATTATAAATAAATTTTATCTTTAATAAATATTTTTAAATTTCAATAATGTTATACTGTATACAATGAAAAACAATAAAGTTACTTTTCTATAGAAATATAACATATGCATTTAAAAAAACACTTAATTGTGTTACCATTTTAATTTACAATTTAGAATGCTCTAATCTGTGCTGGCAGGAATGGATAGAAGATGTTGTATCAAAAAATATATAATTCAGACTAAATTTAGAAGGATTTTATCCATATAAATAAAGACAACTAATTTCTGAACAAACGGTCTCCTCTAAGGGAATTGACACTAGGAGGCGGCGTTCCCGTAGCACAGGTTCCTCAGTATTGTCGTGAAGGTCCCCGCCCCCGAAAAAAAAAAACTCTCTCTCTCTCTCTCTCTCTCTCTCTCTCTCTCTCTCTCTCTCTCTCTTCAAGTGCTAAAGTGTGTAGTAAATAATACCTTGGTTCTAAATGTATGACCTAAATAATTAATTGATGAAGATTAGAAACAACAATTTAGTTAATTATAAAAAATGTGTGTTACTTTTGTATTAAAGTATTTTGTTAATCATTTGCATTCAAAATCTCTCTTGATATATGCAATTAATTAAACGAAGAGATTAGAAAAAAAATTATAAAATTTGGGATACTTGTATTTAGAACACAAGGAGTAGTAAATATCATTTTCCTATTTTAGCCAGGAAAAATGAAGTTTTTGTGAACAATCACGAACAATTAGACGAACAGACGAACAAACAAACAACAGAAATCATGAGCAACCTAGAAGGATCGAAACAGATGATCTAAGTCGTGTCCGACGATACTGTCCTATAGAGTTATTCCACGACCACCAGCAGAGAGGAAGCGGCACTCCCCAGGATTAAACAGACCCTTCTTGATATAATCAAAGCAACAAAACTGGCGGAAGGTAATGGCAATGACAGTCAGAAAATATTGAATAGAGTAGAGGAGATGAGAATGTAATGCACTGGGCACCCTTTATAGGCATTTTCATGATGAGTCATCGGCCACAATGCAACTTGGACAATACATCCCTTGAGACCGGAGAGTCACCACCGAACAGACAGGCCTGTACGTTGACAACGGAAAGGTCGCTTAGCGAAGCGTCTGACCGTCAGCAATATTTCGTCACGAAGGGTCACAAACTTTAAACCCCCAGTGACTTTTTGGCAATCCCAAGCAAATATTATTTTCAAATAACAAAAATTTCAGGTGAGTAAAATTATTTTACAAAAAGTGCCAATACCACGTATTTATTCACGCGCCGGGGGGGGGGGGCGGGTTTCAACCACGTTGCCTTCTGGTGGGCCGTTGTTGTACACGTGAGCCTACTACTCCTCTATGCCTCTTTACAAAAAAGTACTTTTAACATCTATTTTTAAAAAACAGACGTTGAAAAGGAGGCCGTGGCATTTTTGAAATTTTGACTACACTTTCAATGACCGTTTTTCAAAATCGGACATTAAAAGTCTACACTTTCTACAACTGTTTTTCAAAAACAGTTGTTAAAAGTGTCCTAGATTTGTTTTAATCCCAACCGTATCTCCTCTACTAGTCGCACCTCTCCTTCTCAGATCCACCTCTGAGCCTAGGTCCAACCTCCAATCACATCATCTGGCCCCTCTCCGACCCCAGACACAACCTCCAGCCTATTCTTGGACCCAATCGCGACCTTCACCTTCCTCTCTGTTAGCATTATTGCGAACTCTCTCCTCATTGGCCTCATTCCAATAATCGGGAACATGCTTAGTCCATACTCAAGAGTATAATGTGCGTAGATCTTTAGCACTTCCCATCTTTTAGCAAAGTAGCAACATTTGCTTGGGTGTTAATGATGTTGTAATGACAACCCAGAAGATTAAGTATTTCCCTGAGCTTGAGAGTATTTCCAAAGCACTTGAGGTTTTTCTCCTTGCCTTTTTATATTTATTTTTTTTGTTATCATTTTTGGAAGTTGAATTGCAATTATATTTGGAGTTTACTTCCTGAAACAAAAAGTTTGAAATTTTTTTAAATGTTGCTTGTTGGAAATTTTGTTTGAATGTTGCTTGTTGAAAATTTCTATCCCAAAACTTGAGTTATATACAAGACTTTTTTTGAAAAAAATAGAGGAATACAACGAATGTTTTTGGAAAAACAGTCGTTGTATGTCACTTACAACGACCGTTTTTGTAAAAAGTAAGTCACAACATACAACGACTGTTTTTGCAAAAATAGTCGTCATAAGTCTCTTATAACGACTGTTTTAAAACGGTCGTCTATTTTAAAAATTTCGACGACACTCAAATATACGTCCCCCTAAAAAAAGTTGTCTAAAGGGCATAAAAATGGACATTTAAAGTCCCTTTTGTAGTAGTGAATCTCTTATTCCCAAGCAATGTGGGACTAGCTTCTTTGACACATCCACTCAAACACTTATATTTTACAATAGTTTTCCTTTTGTATCTTTAACTAGCTCACTCTTTATGTAAGGTAGAACTCGAATCTCTCATTCTTGAACTAATTTCTGTATGTAGACGATAGAAAGATGTACATAATGCTATGCATAGCAGCAAAGGAAGGTAAATGGCAAGCAACAAGGAAGGTAAATTTTGGGGGTAGCCACCAGCTGTGGCGCCTGGTCTAGCTGGTCCCCAAAATTTAAAAGAAAATTAAATAGAAAAAGGAAAAAAAGGATAGTTGTAGCACTTCTTTAAAGAAGTGCCACAAAATGTGCGCCACCTTTCAACCTTTTTGTAGTAGTGAGTTGTAAGCTTTCTTAGGTTCAATTTGCTAGTGATCAAAGATACAAAAAGAACCTAAACTATAAGGAAGATACTAATCTCTTAATGGAATCAAACAAACTAGAATGTATTATCACTACAAAAAAAACACTGAATTTCCGACGGAATTTCTGACAGAATTTGCCATTGAATTCAGAGTTTTCAATGGAATTTGCCACATATATTGTGATGGAAATGGATTTTCCGATAGAATTCATTGATAGTAGCATGACAAACTAATTTCTGACGGAATTCAGATTACGTTGCAAATTTCCAATGGGATTTCTGAAGGAATTCAATTCCGCTGGAAAATTGGGACAGAATTTCTGATGGAATTCCGTTGGAAATTTGAGACAAATGACACAATTCTTTTTTGTTTTTAAATTTTAAAAAAGCCATGGCGCCTCAACCTCATTGCCGGTGCTAGCCCGTCACAACTTCGACGTCCTCCACCTCATCGCCGGCGCCCAGCTCTGCCAGGATGTCGCTACTTCTGTTTTGCTAAAAATGCAACTCATCTTGACCCCTTTTGGTTCGAACCCATGACCTCGTCCGTACATACGCAATGTCATACTAGTTGGGATAGAAGGCTTGGTGTTTTATTATTACACAATTATATATATATATATAATCTTATTATATATAATCAATTATTTATAAATATATATTTGTTTCTTATACATAAATATATATTATTATAAAAAACTAAATATAAGTGTAATAATATACAATAATTTTACATATTCTTATAATTTTTAATATAAATTAATTTCAAATTGAAAAATTTTACATCTTAAATAAAATTTTCATATGACTATATTTTTGTCCAATTTCTGAATTTAAATTTTACTTTTAATTAAAATTAATTAATAAACAACAATATATAAATAAATTTTATATGACCATTTTACTTCTATAAGGACCAAAACCTATAGTTGGAAACTTAAGAGGCAAAAAAAAAAAGTGAGGAAAAACTTGAGGGATGAAAGATGGTATTAACCATAGTTTATAAATATTTATATAGCTAATAATATCATAATTTTAATTTTTATAAATATTTTTTAAAATTAAATTTAATTAAAAAATAATAATTTTTTAATTTTTTAAAATAGAATTAGCAACATAATTTTTTTGGTGGCAAATTGCCATGGAAAATTCTGTGGCTAATTCTATGGCAAAATTAGCCACGAAGTTTTTTCGTGGCTAATTCTGTGGCAAAATTATTTACCACGGAATTCCCATAGAATTTGTCATGGAATAATTAGCCATGGAAAAATTCAGTCGAAAACTTTTCCGACAAAATTTACCATGGAAATAAATTCTGTCAAAAATTTAATGTTTTTTTTATAGTATATACACTACAACGATTACGCAAATGATTCCAAGATCTATTTCATAACGAGCTAACCTAGTTGAATGGGCTATATCAAGTAACAACTCAACTAGTCAATGACCTTACACTTGCATCTAAGTTGAGCAAACCAATTGAAATTAAATGAGTAGTATAAAATTAAAATCAAATTAAAACAAAAAAAATATCACTAACTAACTACTGCAAATATCAGCAGAGCAACTTAGAGTTAGTGATCCCTCACTAGCTTAATACACTTTGTTTTTCACTTCACTAATTAGCCTTTATGTCAATTTTGTAAATATCGAGTATCAATAGATACAAATGCATGTCATTCCACTTATACCTCTATCTCAAATATAAAATGTTATATCCAACACAATTACCCAAGAGATAAATTAACAACTCTGACTCACTCTTCAACAAATATATTGAGCTCTCAGGTATATGTTTATCCTAATTGCAAATTATATCACAATCTAATACCATATTACTGAATCTCATAGCCTAATTAAAATTTCTTTTATCAAGGTAAATCTTAAAACTCATGATTCAGTTAGAAGCCCTAGATAGATAAAATTTGTGGATCTTATTGGGGACAAAATTTATGTTCATTTGCTTATATATCCATTAAGTGTAATTTTCTAATCAAATCTTGCTATATATGTAGAACTTTCTAAATAACAAAAATTTGATAAAATTTTAAAATTTTGTTAGACCATTAATAATAATAATAATAATAATAATAATAATAATAATAATCACTCATAGCAAGATTTGATAGGAGATATAAGCAAAAGCACCTAAGTTTTATACTTGTTGTTTGAATGAGGATGAGTCCATGGACTAGATGTGTTTTGCAATAGCTGTGTTATGTTGGCAAATATACAAGTGTAGATGTTCTTGTCATATTAACTACTACACTACAAAAAAACATGAAATTTCTGACGGAATTTTTTCTGAGCCATGAAAAATATTCCGTGGTAAATTCCGTATTTTGTTATGGAAATTCTGACAGAATAATTCCTTCAGAAATTTACGATGGAATTTCTATTAGAAATTTGTGACGTAATTGAATTTTGTCGGAAATCACGAGGGAATTTCGGACGGAATTTTTGACTGAAAATAATTCCGTCGAAAATTTGCTATTTCCTTTGGAAATTTGGTGGCAAAATTTAAAAATTATTATTTTTTAATTAATTATTATTATTTAATTAAATTTAATTTTAAAAAATTATTTTTATAAAATTTATTATTTATTAATTAATATTTTTTATTTAATTTTAAATTTATCTTTTAATTATCATTTTCTAATATTTAAAATATTTTTAATTTCCAATCAAAGGTTTTGGTCCTTGTAGGGGCAAAATGGTCATATAAAAATTTATTTATAAAAAATAAAATTTATTAGTTATTAATTAATATTAGTAAAAAAATATTAGTTAATAATTATTTATTACTTATTAATTAATATTAATAAAAAATTAATTTTAGAAATTAGACAAAAATATAGTCATACGAAATTTATTTAAGGTGTAAATTTTTTTAATTTGAAGTTAATTTATATTAAAAATTATAAGAATATATAAAATTATTTTATATTATTATTACATTTATATATAAGAAACAAATATATATTTATAAATAATTGATTATGTATAATAAGATTATATATAATTGTATAATAATAGAACGCCAAAGCAGTCGAGCTCATCCGGTAAGGCATCGCGCGCTTATGGACGAGGTCGTGGGTTCAAACTAAAGAAGACCAAGTTAAGTTGCATTTCTAGGAAAAAAGAGGTAGCGACACGTGGCGGAGGGAGGTTGCAACACATGGCCGAGGGAGGCTGGGACACATGGCGGATCTGGGTGTCGGCGACAAGGTGGATGCAGCCAAAGCTGCAAAGCGCCACCACCAACGATGAGGTGGAGGCCACCGAAGTTGCCACTTGGTGTTTTAAAATTTAAAAAATAAAAAATAAGTTTGCAAATTCGTCAGAAATTGTGAGGGAATTTTTGACGGAATTCATTCTGTTGGAAATTGAAATGGAATTAAATTCCATCAGAATTTCCCTCGCAATTTCCGACGGATTTAAATTCTGCCGCAAATTTCCGAAGGAAATTCCATCGGAAATTTAATTTTGTCGAAAATTTGCGATAGAATTTGATTTCCATAAAAAATTGGTTTGTCACGCTGTTATTAGCAACGGAATCCATTCCGTTGGAAATCCTTTAGAAATTCAGTCGTAAACTCTCTATTCTGTGGCAAATTCCGTCAGAAATTCAGTATTTGTTGTAGTGCCATATGAATGGATATTTACAACTTATTGTTAAACAAAGTTTATTGGGACTTATCTATATTTAAATTGATCCTTTGGGATCTCGATTCATTTCCCCAACAAATAAATAATACTCCCTCCGGTCCTAATTATAGAACATATTTACCTAACTTTGAAGAAATTAAGAATAATAGTTAAATTAGTTAATCTTATTTATTTTCCTAAAATGCCCTTATTTAATAAAGATAATTTAGATATACTATATGAATCTACCTTAAGCAATAAAAAAGTGTGCTGGCAGCAACGAACAGTGTTGTGTTGCTTAAGGTAGGAGTATGAAGTAGATATACTCACATGAAGTGTGAAAAAATATAGGTGTATTATAAAATTATTATTGTGTTTCATTATTATTGAGAAAGTATTAATGTGGGTATTTTGGGAAGAAATTGACAAAAATTAAAACTTTGTCCTATAATTAGAACCAAAATCAACTTCCAAATGTTGTCCTATAATTAAGACCGGAGGGAGTAATCAATATGTGTTCATAGGTTAATTGGTTTTTGGTTTTGATGTCACTCTCTCGATCTGTAGTTTTCTTGGGATTTCTATAAGTTTCTATTATGCCTCGTTAAAAAGCACGTAATATTGAATTACCCATGCTCAATAAATAATAATAAATAATACTAATAATATTTGTACTTTTTATAACATTTATTATAATAAAAATAATAATATTACCTCCATTTCTTACCTATTGTTGTTTAAAGACATGGCATATATATTAAGAAATCATTAATTAATATAAAATGTTAGTGTTAAACATAGATCGAAAATGCTATCAGTTAATCCTCTCATTTAAGCAAATGAAGGATAAAAAAGATTAATAGAAAAAATAATGATGATAAGTGTGAAAAGAAAGAGTTGATAAATTAAAGAAGACATGATAATTAAATAAGGTGTAGGTGATTGGAAAAATGTTGACAAGACATTGTATTTCCAAAACCAAAATATATTGAGAAAAAACAGAAAAAGCTGTCAAGATTATTGTTTTTGGATGGTGACATAAGATTCTTATCTTTGAAATGTGTTAAAAATTATAATTCATGCTTCATCAGTAATTAATAATTGGAAGCATGATTTTACCCCCAAAAAAAAAAAATAATAACTGGAACCATGAAGACGAGCACCATTCCCAAATAATAAAATAATCTCTAATCGATTTTTTTTTTCAGTTGTAGTATAGTGGGGAGTGTTCCCACATATCATGCATGCGACCTAAGTTCAATTCCCAACAACAGTGCCACTTGAAGGAATATGTCAACTTATACCTTGATAATTTCTTCAAAATTTAACCAAGGATTGCAATATAGGATGCAATCTCAGATTGTTTCTTGAGGAGCATTTTATTGACATAAAACAATAAAAGGAATTTGATTTTTTTTTACTCTCAACTACTTTTTGCAATTGAAAATTAAATTGTTCTAAACTAATTCTTTTTGGGAGTTTTCTTGAAAATATGAAATGAAATGATAATAGAATTAATGAAATGAGAGAAACAAGAAGATCAATAATGGAATGAGCAATCCTTCATAGCAATGGTGCAAGCAATCTCCACTTCAAATAATTATGAGAGATTAATCATACTAGTTTCAAAAGATTCTAAGGGCCACCCCTTAGACTAGACCTAATATAGATTAATTAATAACAAGCCACCTTACATATTAATCTCTCTAAATTAAGTTTTTTTTTATAGTAAATGAGAAGGCATCTAGCCCTACGGGCTTTACTGAACTACTCAATAGAAATATGTTGGTTCACAGCATCTTCTGTGAGAGACGTTTAAATTCAATAGCCTCTCTGTCAACTAGAAGAAAATCCACAATCATATTCCATTCTTTTCTTGCTAAGAAATCTGCCACCCTATTCACCTCCCGACAACAATGTATCAGCTCCACTTTCCACTCCAGTTCCAACATCGACTGAATTTCCAAGATTATAGTAGCATCATAATGTTCGTCGGATACCACTCCTTGAATAAGCTCTAATACTTCGTTGTGATCACTTTCAACAATAATATGCTTAAATCCTTCTTCCCAAGCCAACTTTATACCCCATAAACCGACCTGCGTCCAATCCGAAACATAAACCCCTGAACAAATCCGCCGTGGTCATATGGTAAAGCCCCACCACATGTACAACATCCTGACGCTTCATTCTGGGACCCATCTATATTAACTTTAACCACCCCGACGGGTGGAGGGCACCAAGCCATATTTGGTGTAATGTAGGACTTCGGTTGAATAGTACTGAACATAACCCAAGACAACACCAACTAGTACATGCCTATAACTCCTGTTTACTCCATTGTTTATTGTTAAAGATGTGGTCATTCCTCGCCAACCAAATGTGCTTACATAAAATTGTAAACCAGTGTTGAAACTCATAGCTATACACCTGATCCCGATGTTGTAAACACCATGTTAACCAAGTGTTTCTATCAGTTTCCTCAAAGAAATGCCACTGCCATTGCCTAGGCAACATCTCACTCCAGAGTTCTTTTACTATAGCACAATCTCAAAGTACATGCAAAACTGATTCGGTCTCATCTTGATAGAAGGAGCACATCTCAGTCGTGTGGATTCCCCGTTGAGCTCATGACAAGTTTGTCAATAAACGCCCATGGGTGCATAACTATAGAAATAATCTGTACCATTGAGGAACTTTAAGCTTCCATATGAGCCTCCATCCAAACCAATTCTGATTTTGCCTAAGGCTGCCAATTGCCAAACCAGAACATCACCACCAGCATTGTGGTTAATATTCACTCTCTAGATTGCTAACACGACTTGTTTCAGCAATAAATGCCCAAACTTTTCCAGCTCCCATTGACCCGACGGAGTAATACAATCGGCCACTTTCCATTCCAGTATTTCATTTGTTAGTAGTTGAGTTGTCTAACTCTTCAATCTGTCAAAGAAGGGAACCCATATATCATGCCAAAAAGACACCGAAGTTCAATCTTTAATCCTCCAGGCAATACTCTTGCTTACACTTTGCCAACTTTGTCTAATCCCCTTCCATGTGTTGGCTTTTGTCCTTCGTTCTTCCACTTTCAGCACCAAATCACTGCCAGTCTTGTACTTCTCCTGAAGGAAACAAATCCAAAGTACATCTCGTTTGTGTGCCAAGTTCCACCCCAAATTCGTCATGTAAGCCTAATTCTGAAGCCTTGCCTGTCTTAAGCCCAGTTCACCATCTTTTTTCAAGGAACACACCCGACCCCAAGCTACCATATGGGGTTTATGATTTATAGATGTACTTCCCTAAAGAAAATTCCTACACTTTTTGTCTATCTCATCACATGTACCTTGAGGGAGGGGTATAGCCTGCATCACATAGGATGGCATAGTTGACATGATTAACGATACTAGAGTATGTCTTGCCACCATTGATAACATGTTTGGCTCCCAGGTCGCTAGGCGAGCATCTATCTTGTCAAGAATAAATCTGTATAAGGACTTAGTGCTTCGCTTATGTAAGATCGGCATTCCTAAATATTTCCACAAGTTGGAAGATGGGGAAGAATTCAAGAACTTACTAATCTCTTTACTCCTCATGTGTCCCACGTTCTTTGAGAAGTAAATGCGTAACTTTTAAATGTTCACTTTATGGCTGGATATCTCACAAAAATCATCTAGTATAGCTTTTACCACCCTAGCTTGATCTATATTTGCTTCTGCAAAAAAAAAAGATCATCAGCAAAAAAGACATGAGAAATAGTCGTACCTTATCACGAAAACCTAAACGGTTTCCAATCTACGTCTTCTACTACAGTCTAGATTAAGTGCCCCAACTTTTCCATCATAATGGCAAAGAGATACGGTGAGATAGCGTCCCCTTGATGAACTCCTCTAGAAGGGTGGAAGGCTTTTATAGTACACCCATTCTAAAGTAGCTACATTTGTAGTATAGATACACAAGCTTTAATCACATAATAGAGATATTCAGAAATCCTCAATTCATTTAAGCAATTGAAAAGAAAAATCCATTTAACCTACTCATATGCTTTCTTTAAGTCAATCTTGATTGCCATGAATTCCTGCGTCTTCTTCATGCTTCGCATAGAATGGATGATTTCCTGAACTAGAATAATATTGTTAGTACTTTAGCGCCCCTTCACAAAACTACATTGGTTTGTGGCCACAACCAATGGCATAATAGATTTAAGCCTATTAGAAATAATCTTTGTAACAATCTTATACACTACATTACAGAGGCTTATTGGGCGGAAATCATGAAAAGATTATGGATGATCAATTTTTGGAATGAGCATAATTTGAGTACTATTAATGTGATGGACCCATTCTAGATCAAAAAATACCTGTTTAACCAATGATGTCACCGAAAGACCCACCGTATCCCATTGGCTCTGATAAGAAAGGGGATTGAACCCATCCGGCCCCAGAGCTTTGAGTGATCTCATTTCGAATAAAGCCCGTTTAATTTCCATGTCATCAACCTATCTTCCCAAAGCATATCTATCCATTGTATCAATTATAGGATAAGTGCACCCAAACACCAAGGAACCTTTGTACATGTTAGTGTTTGTATATAGCTCTTCAAAAAATTTACTCCCCAGAATTGAGTTTAAGAGTTAAGATCCGATTTCATCTTTTTCAATCTTTTTTCTCTGAGTGAAAATATTTGGTATTGCGGTCACCCTAAACATACCAAGTAACACGAGAGTATTAAAGCCACATAATTTCCTCCTGGGCCACGATTTTTTCAAGTTCCTTCCTCAATTCACCTTGCAAACTCTTTAATCTCACCGAGGGCCCAACTTGAGCAATCTTGGGGTAAATCCCATTAAGGCGTCTATAGAGCTTGTTCTTCATATAATTTAAATCCCCAAATATCTCTTTGTTCCAATTTCTTAGTTTCTCGATAAAATTCTCTAAAGACCTACACCAATCTTCTTTCAAATTCCATTGATCCTTAACAAAACCTGAGAATTCATTATGCATGACCCAGGGAGCGAAGAAGCGAAAAGGCGTCTTTTTATTCTCCCCTGCGCCAACTTGTTAGAATTTACCAAAATGGGACAATGATAAGATTTATACTTAGGTAAATGAAGCATTGATATATTGGGATACTGCACATGCCAACCTCTATTCACTAATGCTCTATCCATCTTGCTCTGACTATTCGAAGTACCCCATGTAAATTGAGGACTGCTGAAGCCAATATCAATCAAACCAGTATCAGTAACCAATTCCAAATAAATCTGTCCACTCCATTGCTTTCCCGTATTTTCATACTCCATCTACCCTCAGGATACGATACAACATTAAAGTCACCAACCACCACGAATAACTTGGCAAATATCTCCTAATGAAGACCATAATAGGCACCTCAAGTTCATATTAGGATGCCCATAAACAATTGTGAGGGACCATTCCTTATCATTACCTGTATTAACCATTCCATATCCATAGACAAATTGCAACTAGAATCTCAAAATAGCATATACCTCCATTGAATTCTTGTGCTTCAACTACATGCATATTAGACAATTCAAGCTTCTAAGCCAATAACTTAGCCTTTGTACCTGCCTGCCTAGGCTCTAAAAGAATAAAGAAATTCACTCCTTGTTTCTCAACTAAATCACAGATTAATCAACGAGATGAGGCACCACCGGCACCTTGAGTATTCTATGTAATAACTATCATTAAGACAAATAATAAATATTAAAAGTTCCCAACAACTTGGAAAACTCTATTAGGATGTAGGCCTTATGCCCTTTCACCTGACTTATTCATAACGATAGCACCCTCCTCACCTAAGGGATTTATACGTGTTAAATAGTTAATCTTTCGATCGGCACTTAGATCAATAGGGTCAAAAGCACTATTTTGAGTAGATTTTGGGGTATGAATTTTCACACCTCTGGATTTTAAAGACATACCCGAACTGGCTTTCATTGGCTACAATTTTGAGGATCCCACTATATACTTCCCTCCTTCATTAATAGCTTGTGTCATTCTCCTAACATTCTGCACTTGACCACTTTTTAAGCTCAAACTAGAATTCCCTTGGCTACCATTTTAATTTTTACTTGTTGATAATGTTCCATTGGGCTCACCAAATTGGACTTACAACTGACCATAATTTCTGTAGTCCCAAATTTAATCTCCCCAGGCTTCTTCTTACTAAGCAAGGGCCTTCGTGATGTAATAATGTTAAGCATTGAAGTTTCTTGAATTGTAGCATCACGTGCCATATTATTAGGCATCATTACAGGGATTTCATTACCCTTTTTTTCCATATTCTCAAATCATGTGATTACTCAAACAATGTACCCTTTTCCGGCCAACATTATTTTGCTTACCCAAATCATGTACCACGTTTCATTATTCAAATTATTGAGCCTCCAACATTATTGTGATTACTCAAATCATGTACCCTTTTCCCGGCTAACATTTAACTCTCCTTTGGTACCACGCTTCACCCTGTGCCGTTTAGGTGCCACCATCCATTCACCATAAGCCGTGGCTACTAGGTTGTGGTTAGTCTTAATCTGTTCCATTGTTCACCCTTCACACTCATTCTCTGAAACTCGTATGCCCGAAGCTTCAGATTCTTTCTTGTGTGCATAGTGTTTAGACCTATGCCCATACCTCCCATATGAGAAACATATTAGGTGTAGTGCCTCATACAATATTTTTTTTCCTTGCCATTAATCATCAATTATAAGAGCAATGGGGAATTCAAATATATCTGAACACATAGTCAAGTGAAGCGACCTTCGTTTTGTTTCAATGTATTATTATCCACCTTAAGAACCCTTCCGATCTGACTACCCACCACATATAGGATACCCTTATCATAAAAATCTACTAGAAACTTGGGAAAATGTACCCATGCAACGATCTTCGGCACCTCCCCGTCATCAGGATCAAACTCAGGTTTCCATGGTTATACAACTAAGTAATGTTCCATGTATAACCATGGGCCACTCGTCAACGTAAACTCTTAATCCTCCTCGCTTGTTAGATGAACCAAGAAATATCCAGAGCCAATTTCTATCGTAGTTACCTCGCCCCTCCGGCTCCACAGTTGCTGTAACTTTTGACCAAGTTGTTCTTTACGTACCATACATCCGAAAGCTTAACAATCATGGAAGTACTATATTTCTTTACTAGCTTTTGACAGAACTCTAGTGAGACTATGATATTTGGACCCCTCAGAGTGATTTTGACTTTGATTCTAGATTTCCATCCATCCCAATGCCACCATTCATTTTCTTCATCAGATATGTCAAATACTAGGAATGATCTTTTTTGCAAGTAATTAGGAATTCTAATATTGTCAATGAGACCACCTGGTGTGTTAAACCCCTTAACATTTTGATATACATAGAGCAATTAGTGTACAATTCTGTAAGGCATATAGAAATAGCAGAAATATACCGACATTAACTACTTGTCTACAATACAAAAAATTCCCCTGTAGGGTTTGAAATATATATACAAATGTACAGAGTGTTCAAAAGAAATTAAATTACAAGCTATGTAACCAACAACAGTCTCCATGCACACTGGGACTCTAATGGCTAGTAGCCACGGATTTGTTCTTTGAGCCAAGACCTTCAACTGGAATGTATTTGAATATTTGAAAAAGAGTGAGATTCAATTGAATCTCAGTACTAACATATAACCAATCATATAATATGTAAAAAATTAAATATTTCATGCTCCATGTTATACAACATATTAACAATACAAACCACATCACGGTATGTATACATGAGTCAGGGCTATTTCTCCACTATCCATACACCACGGATAGAATCTTACTCAACAATAAGGTAAAAGTCCCTACTCGCATAAATGGCCCTACTCGACAAAACAATGTTCATCAATTATATCATAGAAGATGACGTACATAAACATATAAAACATTCACATAATTTATGAAAGATAGAGTTTCTACCTGTCTCCTTTCTCAATTTTTCAGTTGTCCTAACTTTAATTTCGGCTCAAAAAATTTCCAAGTCCTACCAAAATTAAGGTTGACAAGTAAATGGTTATTACTTGTACCATTACTGACTTTAAATCACAGTTTGTTGGTTATCTATCATAGGTTCAACAATTTCTGATCAATACAACTCTGCTCAATGCAGTTTCACAGTTTTCCAGAAAACTGGTAGATTTTCAGTCAATTTTGAAAAATCATAACTTTCAATCTACTGGTCCAAATGACTCTTATTACTATCAAAATTTGAAGCCCATGATGTATATTTTCATCCTGTAAAATTTCATGCAATTTGGATCAGGTTTGACCACTGAAAAACATGCCACAACAATGCTGGTTTCCAGAAACAAATATGAAAAGCAACGTAACAACACAAACTTCCAAAAATTCTAGAATTATTTATAATCATCCAAAAATCAAAACCACATGTGATTCCACATAATTTTTCATGTAGAATCTAATGGAATACCCAAAAACATCAAAATCCAGCTTCTTCCCCAAATTCTATATAGAATTGAACAAAACCCCTTTGCCCCAAGAATCCAATTTTGTAAATTAAGGTTCAAGACTTATAATCTAACATCATTCAACCTTTTTTAACCCATTTCTCATTATTACAAGACCATTAAGCTTCATTATCATGGTGTTAGAAAATCAGGGCAGTCACACAACTCCATGAATACTTACACAAACATCAAAATATTCGGCTCAAATCCAAGCTTATGCTTACCTGAGCACGATTCTGCAACCAGTTCTTGATTTCGGCAATACCTACTCTGAGTAGATGACACCAAACTCCACCAATCAAAAATCTTAAACCATAGAATTGAAGCTCAAGGTGAGGAGAAGATTTGTGAAAGATTTTTCAGGCGAAAGCTGCGATTCAGTAGTGAAATCGATGAATTTTCCACAGAGTATTTACTATTCATCACCTTCTTTCCTCTTTCAATTTTTTATCTAATTTTTGGCAGTTTTTCCTAACTTTTTTGAGCTTTTAGATGTCTTAATAGATAGAGGAAAGATAATTTTTTTTCCAATTTCCAAAATTGCCCTTACATTTTGTGATTTTTACACTTCGCTAGAAAATCCGGTAGAGTTTTCATCAAATTGTGAAAATTTATATCTTTATTTGTAGACATTCAATTGAGGTGGTTCTAAAGGCTACTTAACACTTATTGAGTCTAGTTTCAAGAAAAAAATATAGACTTTAGCCAATTCAAAGCTCAACATTCCCAGAATTTAAATATTTGGATGTTGTTCCAGAAAGTAGCCAATTTCACTAAGTAAACTTCAGAAATTCATAACTCATAGTGTACAAGTCCAAATAATTCATATGAACTATCAAATTAAAGCTTGGAATGTGTATTTTCATTCAGAGTTTTTGAACATCATTGGATTATCCAAAATCACATGACAAACTCACTACCTCACAGGAAAATTTCACTGGCAGCATAATCAAATTCTCCAAAATTCACCCTTTATTCTATTTGTTGAATAAATATACATTGAATCTTTGGTGCATGAATTTTGGGATCCCCCTTAATAATATTTCATCCCCAAAATTTGGTACACATATTGATTCATAAATTCCGGGTATCGCTTATTCATGTCTTCTTCTGTTTCCCATGTCACTTCTCTAAGAGATAATCCCTTCCTGACAACTTTGATGAATGGGATACTCCTATGACTCAGCTATTTCTCCTGCCAATCAATGACCCGGTCAAGCCCCACTTCGTATGTCAAATCATCTGGCACATCCAATTCTTCATATTCAATGACATGTTCAAGATCGAATTGATATTTCTTTAACTGTGACACGTGGAAAACATCATGCAACTTGCTTAAATTTAGGGGTAAAGCAATCTAATATGCTACTGGCCCAATCTTCGAGAAGACCTCAAACAAACCAATGTACCTAGGACTTAGTTTTTTCACTTTCAATGCCCTACCAATCCCTGTGATAGGTGAAACCTTCATAAACATATAGACATCGACCTCAAACTCTAGAGATTTTCTTCTCTTGTCAGCATAACTTTTTTGTCTTCTCTCAGTAGTTAATAATCTCTATTTGATCAGGTATGTTGTTTGATCAATAATATCTAACCCAAATAAATGTCTCTTGAATAACTCTATCCAATATAAGAGTAATTGACACTTCCTTCCAAACAATGCCTCATAGGAAGCCATTTGTATACTTGAGTGATAGCTATTATTGTAAGTAAACTCAACAAATGGAATGAATTAGTCCCAACTGCCTTTAAAATCTAGCACACATACCCTCAGCATATCCTCTAGTGTCTGAATGGTTCGTTCCATCTGGCCATCTATCTAAGGATGACATGCTGTACTTAACCTGAGTTTAGTACCTAAAGCCTCATGGAACGCTTTCTAGAAATTAGAAGTGAAGCGAGGATCTCTATCTGATATGATACTCTTTGGTGTGCCATATAATCTCACAATCTCTTTAATGTAAATCTCAACAAGTCTATCAAGAGAATAATGGATACTAATTGGCAGAAAATGGGTTTTTTTTTGTGAATCGATCAACGATAACCCATATAGCATCATGATTTCTAATCTTAGGCAACCCCATCACAAAATCCATCATGATACTTTCCTATTTCTACTCAGTAATCTTAGGATTTTGAAGAAGTCCTAAAGGTTACTGATGCTCAATCTTTACCTTTTGGCATGAAAGACAGCGAGCAATAAACTGCATCACTTCTCTCTTAATGCTCGGCCACTAATGCTAGACCTTAAGTCATGATACATTTTGATCACTCCTAGATGCAAAGTGTATTTACTCTTGTAAGCCTCCTCCAGGATTTGTCACTTTAATTCTATATGCGATGGAACATATAATCATTTCTTGTATCTAACTAATCTACTTGGTGACAAATCATATTCCTGAGTTGCACCTTTCTCAATCATCCCTCTTATAGACTATGCTCGTCTATCTTGCAATTGAACTTCTTCAATCACTGCTCCATATCATTATATGCCTCATTGACATTATTACTGCCAATCGAAATTTGCTTGAATAGACTGAGATCTCTGAAATTCTCGATCAACCGATATTCATATATCATCAGGGCAGCAACCTGTACTTTTTTTTGACTCAACGCGTCTGCATTTACATTGGCCTTCCGTGTATGGTATTTGATTTCCAAGTTATAATCTTTCAGTAACCCCATCCACCTGTATTGTCTTATATTCAGCTCTTTCTGATCATATAGATATTTCAAGCTTTTGTGGTCACAGTACAGCTCTACAGTCGCACCATAAAGATAATGTCTCCAGATTTTTAAAGCAACTACAATAGCCACCAACTCAAGATCATGAGTGTAACACCCTTGCTTATTTTGACTTGCAACGGAATATTAATGTGTGATTCGGTGGGCAACACAGGATAGCATAAATATGCTGATAATATGTGCATGATTATAATGATTCCCCATAGGGGTTTGTATATAATAGTTACAACCAATGTAGCCGCATAGGGCTACTTAGGTGTCTAAACCTGTCCTATTGAAATTGTCTTCGTTCTTCTACTGCAATCATCTCATGTAGTTCTCTTCTTTGTAGAGCTTCAATTAGAGTGATTCCAAAGGCTATTAAACCCTTATTGAGTCTAGTTTTAAGAAAAAATATAGCCTTTAGCCAACTGAAAGCTCACAGTTCCAAGAATTTTTGTTTTTGACACTTGCTCAACTTGGCACAGAGTTGCTTTTTAGTTAACGTGTTCAATACTATTCTTAGATGCTGCTCATGCTCTGTTCTACTCCATGAGTATACCAGAATATCATTAATAAAGACTACCATGAATTGGTCCAAGTATGGATGAAAAATTTGATTCATGTAGTTCATGAACACAACAGGTGTATTTGTCAGCTCAAATGGCATTACAAGAAATTCGTAATGGCCATATCTAGTTCAAAAAGTAGTTTTTGGTACATCTTCCGCTTTAACCCTGAGTTGGTGATAGCCTTATTGTAGGTCAATCTTTGAAAATACATAGGAACTCTATTCCTCATCATCCCAACATTTAAGATACACATAATATCAAGATAGACGGATGTAACGAGCTCAGTAGTCATCAAAGCTCTTTCCGTCTTACTGTTGTATATTAAGAAACTCTTGCTCCTTCTCTCGTTGGACCGAACCAGGAAAATATTTCTCATTAAATTTCTCCTGGAATAATTCCCATGTCACTGGAATATTCCTCACCCTAAAGATCAGTTCAGTATTCTTCCACCACATATCAACAACGCCTTCCAGCTTATAAATTGCCAATAGGACTTTAACTTCATCAGGGCATAATTGGATGTTAAAAATTTTCTTCAATCATGCTAGCCAATCCTCCACTTGTTAAGGATCAAACTTCCCTTTGAAAATAGGAGGTTGCTACTTACTAAACCTTTCTACCCAAGTCTGTATATCAGCCTTAGGATTCGACAAAGGATTTTCTATTTGAGGTCCCTTGGGTGGATTATCTTCTCCGTATCCCCTAACTAAACCTTCTAGATGATCCTGCCTCTGCTGCACTGCTCGCAGCTCTTCCCTAATCTCATTCATTATGACCTGCTTCTATGTCAACACAACTAAAATCTATTACTTATTAGGTCAGGTCTAGCACCCAATTCTTCATTATTGTTTCCATGTCGACCCCCATCTCTACCTCCATCTCAGCCTCCACCTCGGCCCTTACTACCTCTTCTTGTTTGTGCCATCTCTATAATTCACTCTTGTTCATGTCACCATGCAAACAAGACCATATCAGTAACTATTCTGAAAATGCCAGAACCACTTTAAGATCTAATACCAAAAATATCAAACCCCTTAACATTTTGATATATGTAGAGTAATAAGTGTATAGTTCGTAAGGCATACATAGATAGTGGAAATGTACTGATATTAAGTACTTGTTTACAATATAGAAAATTCACTCGTAAGGTTTGAAATATATATATACAAATGTACAGAGTGTTCAAAAGAAACTAAATATCAAGCTAGATAACCAATAATAGTCTCTACGTGCACCAGGACTCTACTGGCCGATAGCTATGGATTTGTTCTTCAAGCCATTACCTTCAACTATAATGTATTTGAATATTTGAAAAAGGGTGAGATTCAAATGAATCTCAGTAGTAACGTACAACTAATCATATAATATGCGAAAAACTAAATATGTCATGCTCCATGTTATGCAACAAATTAACAACACAAACCACATTACATCATGTATACATGAGTCGGGGTTATTTCCCCACTATCCATACACCTCGATCGGATTTTTACTCAACAACCAGGTAAAAGTTCCTACTCACACAAATTGCCCTACTCGACAAAACATTGTTAATCCATTATATCACAGAAGATGGCGTACATAAACATATAAAATATTCACATAATTTATGAAAGATAGAGTTACTACATGTCTCCTTTCTCAATTTTTCAGTTGTCCTAACTTTAATTTCGGCTCAAAAAATTTCCAAGTCCTACCAAAATTAAAGTTGACAAGTAAATGGTTATTACTTGTACCATTACTGACTTTAAATCACAGTTTGTTGGTTATCTATCATAGGTTCAACAATTTCTGATCAATACAACTCTGATCAATGCAGTTTCACAGTTTTCCAGAAAACTGGTAGATTTTCAGTCAATTTTGAAAAATCATAACTTTCAATATACTGGTCTAAATGACTCTTATTACTATCAAAATTGAAGCCCATGATGTATATTTTCATCCTATAAAATTTCATGCAATTTGGATCAGGTTTGACCACTGAAAAACATGCCACAACAATACTGGTTTCCAGAAACAAATATGGAAAGCAACGTAACAACACAAACTTCCAAAAATTCTAAAATTATTTATAATCATCCAAAAATCAAAACCACATGTGATTCCACATAATTTATTGTCTATAATCCAATGGAATACTCAAAAATATTAAAATCCAGCTTCTTCCCCATATTCTATACAGAACTGAACAGAACCGTTTTCCCCAAGAATCCAATTTTGTAAATTAAGCTTCAAGACTTGTAATCTAACATCATTAAACCTTCTTTAATCCATTTCTCATGATTACAAGACCATTAATCTCTATTTTCATGGTGTTAGAAAATCAGGCAGTCACACAACTCTATGAATAATTACTCAAACATCACAATATTCAGCTCAAGTCAAAACTTACGCTTACCTGAGCATGATTTTGCAACCAATTCTTGATTTCGACAGTACCTACCCTGAGTAGATGACACCAAATTCCACCAATCAAAACTCTAAAACCATAGAATTGAAGCTCAAGGTGAGGAGAAGAAGATTTTTGAAGGACTTTTCTGGCGAAAGCTGCGATTCAGTAGTGAAATTGGCGAATTTTCCCTAGAGTTTTTACTATTCATCACCTTTTTTCCTCTTTCAATTTTTTTTTTGATTTTTGGCAATTTTTCCTGATTTTCCCGAGCTTCTGGATGTATTAATGGATAGAGGAAAGATAATTTTTTCCCAATTTACAAAATTGCCCCTAAATTTTGTGATTTTTACACTTTGCTGGAAATCCGGCAGAATTTTCATTAAACTTTGAAAATTTATATCTTTATTTGTAGAAATTCAATTGAGGTGTTTTCAAAGGCTACTTGACCCTTATTGAGTCTAGTTTTAAGGAAAAAAATATAGACTTTAGTCAATTGAAAACTCAACATTCCGAGAATTTAAATCTTTGGACGCTGTCCCAGAAAGTAGCTAGTTTTACTAGGTAAATTTCATAAATTCATAACTCCTAGTGTACAGGTCCAAATATTTCATATGACTTATCAAATTGAAGTTTGGAATGTTTGCTTTCATTCTGAAAAATTTCACAATTTTTTAACATCATTTGATCATTCAAAGCCACATGACAAACTCACTGCTTCACACGAAATTTTTACTGGCAACATAATCAAATTCTCCAAAATTCACCCTTTATTCTATTCGTTGAATAAATATACATTGAATCTTTGGCATATAAATTTTGGGATATTACATGGTGTATTGAATGAAATATAAAATACTGCAATAGGAATAAGAGTGTAAACAACCATACAGGAGTTTGCTACTCCCTTCATCCATGATTCAGCTCTACTCAATAACTCTTGGTGCTCTTTTATGAATAGTTGCTTAGGAGTCAAGCCTTCTAAATTCTTCATGTTTATAAATGACGGTGGTAGTATCTTCTTCACCTCCTACAATATATTCCAAATGACATATAATTGGAATCAATATAAAATATAAGATCAATGATAAATTATATTATTCACAACTATGCTTGATTTCTTTTGCACAATCATTGATGGTCTGCCTAGTGCAAATATAAAGCTATATTATAGGAAGCTAAATATTACTACCTCCGGTCTTAAATATAAGACTTATTTGACTTTTTTAAGAAAATTATAGAAGCTAATTAAATTACTTTATAGTAGTATTTATAGTTATCATTTTTTCTTCAAACTAATTTTTCAAATTATAAAATGACATACAATTTGATCATACACAATATATTATATTATTAAGTAACATATTTAGCTTCCTTAATCTCTCTAAAAAAAATCAACTAGGTCTTATTTTTAGGAGTGGAGGTAGTATTAGTAAAATACCTCAAACCATGATAACTCAAGGGTCATCTGAAATGCTGCTCAGGAAACTAAGTTTAGTGGATCTAGTGGATGTAATTTTGCAGCCATATGTAATAAATTGCTTTGATCTTTGTTATCCAAATAACATGCTATGAATTATTTGATTGGGCCAATGTCTGGTAGGAGTTTAAAGATATCAGAATGACGTTGTAAAATGGCAATGTGAATTATGCTTCAGTTTCTTTTATCAGCTTCCCATATCAACTCTGGATAGGTACTCATAAGCACGGATAGAATCTCAAAATTCCCAACTTCTACAGCATTAAATGCCACATGAGAAGGTACTCTTATGTTGCCCAAAATCTCCTTGTCGTCTTGGGTAAGAAGTATATTCCATAGGAATTGTACAAGCTGACGTTGCCGAGTTTGTTTCAAACCTGAGAAACACGATTTAACCATTTGCTTAATCGAGAAATGAAGTGAAGACTGTCAAAAACTTCAAATGTGTTGAAAGATAAGAATGGGATATTGATCAGGTTATAATCAAATTTTAACATTAGTCGCCATCATTTTTTTCTAAGACAAATTCCAAAAGTTTATAGAAAAATTATTAGTAAGAGCCAAAAGAAAATGATGAAAAGCAAAGAATTCACATGCCTGAAGGCTTTCGAGCCAATATATGCAATATTGTCTCATTTGCTTCATCCCTCTTAAAAGCAAAATCTGGTTTCTTCTTAAGCAACTGCGTACAAATGAATAAAAAGAATTAAGTCATGATCGTATCTGAAAAAAATTTGTGTAAAAAGATACGAAATCACACTTCAAATTATAAATAAAATATTTTATATCTTAAGCTTTTATCTATGTGTTTAATATACTAACCATAGATTCCAGAGTTAACACAGTAGAATAACAGGATGATCCAGTCTGTTTCTTCAAAATCTTGAACAGTTTTAGAGTATAGATGCCATGCCATTTCACTTTTTCCTTGTAAAGCAGCCATGTGAAGAGGAGTTATTCCAGCGCCACCCCTTATTGTTGGCAAGTTCTTACTGTTTGCTTCCATCATCTTAACAATCTGTAAATTCCCAGTTGCTGCAGCGAAGCCAAACGCAGTGTTTCCATTCACGTCTTGCAATTCCAAGTCTTGTGAATCCATAATCTTCACCAGCTCCTCCACAAAATGAATACTATTCTCTTCGGCGGCCTCATGGAGAAGTGTGGCCCACCGAAAGGTTATGGCGGCACAAAGTAGAGTCCAATCTTTCTTTAAGATGCGCTTTGCATGGCCGCTTTGTGAAGGGGAACACATATCTGTAGATATTTATCTCTCCGCTCTTCTGAATCAAGCTAATATGGATTGGCATACTATAGAGAGTTAAAGGTACAGAAGGAAAAGACTATTCAATACTATAACTATATACACAAAATGAGAAGAGGGAGGGAGAGAGAGTACATGGGCCGTTCAGAAGATGAAGGAGAGGCCTCCTAAATAGAGGTGAAGCAGCTCTTTGAAGTTGTTGTGCTGCTACATTTACGGAACTTACTTCTGCTTCTGCCATTTCCCTATGAAGCAAAACATTGTCCAAAAATAAGTTACGTGAGGCTTAAATTTATTTGGGAAAATTAGTGTGAAACTTTAACAGTATGTTTGGATGGATACAAAAGTTGAGGGAGGAGAAAATGGACAGGAAGAAAATGGAGAGGGGAGAGAAGTGGGGGTAGAATATTATCCCTCCTCGTATTTGATAGAGGAGAGAAAAGAGGGATGAAAGAAAATGTATGATATTTACATTGACAATAATGCCCTTATTTAATTTTAACTCATTTTCAAGTAATTGTTAAATAAAGCAATGAAAAGTAAGTTCAAATAAAAAAGTATCACATCAAATTAATTATTAAAATCAAATCAAAATGACATTATTTTTATATTTTATTTTAAAATCAAAATATTAAGCTAAATATATTTCCTAAAGGAAAATTTAACAAATTAATAACAAAATATTAAGAAACTCAAAGCTCTTTCTATTTCATTTAATAATAATAAAATAAATTTGACAGGAATGATTGTAATTTAAAAATACCATATTATCATTAAATAATAATATGATCCATGCGGTGAGAGAGATCAGAGATAAAAAAAGAAATCAAAAAAATAAAAAAATTGCAGTAGATGTATTTATACATATATATATATATATATTAATTTGTATGTATGTTTTGGGTCAAATATATATATATATATATATTTGTATAAAGCATTTGACAAGTGAGCTGACGAATGATGATGGCGTGGGTGAAGGTAGACCGTTTTGGAAAATTAAATCTCTATCCAAAATCTCTCAATTTTCCGGCTGAAAATTTAAGGGAGAAAACAGATGGGACCATGCCATTTTTTTCTTCTCACTTTTCTCTTTCCCTCATTTTCTCCTCCAATCCAACAAGAGAACATTTATTTTCCCCTCCGTTTTCTCCCTTACTTTTATCTTCCCCATAATTTTCTTTCAATCCAAATATACTATAAAAAAAGGACTTAATTAACTAAAGGTCTTAACGTTGCACAAACATGTTTCTATTTTCTGCGTTGTAGTATGTCATTGCATTCTCTTCAGTTATTGAAGGACTTTTGGGTTTTTTTAATCATGTATCAGACTTGATATAACTTAATTATATATAGGGCTACGATTGGCATGGCTACATTATACTTTTCGTCATTAAGTTTACACAAGGTTTCATTTGAGTCCCTTAAATTTATAAAGTATACTTTTAGTCTTTAAAATTTAACATCGTTAATGTTACTAGTGAAACATGCTGATGAAGTAAAAGTAAATTATGACTGTGTAGTTTTGATGAAACAAGCTTAATTTTTTTTAAAATAAGAAATACTTATATATCAATAAAAATTAACATCTAATTTAATTTTAATCCAAATTGTGACCCTTAATTTTTTTTTGGGAGATCATAGGACCATGGGCTTAAAAGCAGCGTAAGAGGTTAGTCATAAGGCTAATCGGTAAAGGTGGAAGAGATGGCACAAAGAATAGTTGGTGTCGAAAAGGGTAATAGGGGAATATTAAAACAGTTATATAGACAAAATAGTCTCATCATACCAGTCATACCAAAGTATTACCCATCCTCTTTAAATTCCCCAGTTTTGGATGGGCCCCAAAAAACAATTTTTTTTATGAGTAGGTAAGGAGAGGGGAGTAACATCCAATCTGGCTACTATTTTTTTTCCTAAAAAAGCAGATGATCATTCTCTCAATCTGGATTGTTGGATTAATATCTCAATGATCCATATTTAATATATTATTAAATAATATTTTAATATTATTTAATATATTTAATACTATAATATTATTTATAATATATTAAATCATGAACCTTAAGATTTTAATCAAATGGTCTAGATCTAGAAAATGACCATTCTTTTGTTTAAGAAAAAAGATGATAGCCAAATCAGCAAAGTCCCTTCCTCCATTTCTCCTCATATACGAGAGAGATATACACAATTGTCAGGAAAAGTAAGGGCAAAAACGTAAGGTTAAAACTTAAAAGTAAATTGTCAGGACCACAGGAAATAAAGCCAGCTTATGTACTATATATGCCTAGGGTAAAAGAGAAAAGAGGATATAACGTGAATGGAGAAAATTTGAAAAGTTTTTCACGGGTTCAAAGTGAATTGTCAGGAAAATGGGAAATAAACCCAGCTTATGCATGCCCATGGTAAAGAGGGTATGATGTGAATGGGGAAAATTTGATAAGTCAGTCACGGGTTTCCCCAATTTTTCACCTTCACACTCCCTTGTTTTTAGAAGAATCATGTTTCAATTTTCTTCACATTACACTTCTCAAGAAAGAAAGGCATGAGAGATTTCACTGTACTCCCTACCTCTCATTCATAATATAAATTGCTTCTTGAAGAATGATTTGGTACATAATATAAATCATTTTAAGAACAATTAATGCTAATTTATCAAATTTGTCTTTATAGTTAATGTTTAAATTTAACTTATTGTATTTTTTTCTCTCCTTCCAAACCTCATTTAGGGATACTTTGAGTTCATGCCAAAACAAAAAATTCAAGAAAATATTTTGTAGGGGAAGGAGGAAAAAGAAGCTGCTAACTATGACATTAGTCTGGATGATATGCTATGATTCACAATTAGTCTGGATGATATGCTATGATTCACAATTATGAGTGATGTTAGTAGTAATAAAAAAGAAGAAATGTGAGGTGAATGAAGAGGCAGAGAGGATAAGAAATGTACATGTTGATTAAGTGCGTGGGCAAGCGATTGCAAGCACCACTTTTCTGGATCTGATGATTTACGCTTAAACAACCACGCAATCTTCCCATATTCTAAACTAGCTACCCCATAATAGTAACTACCGGAGACAGAATATGTGAAATGAAGTCTGAAATGTTAGATGAAGAAGTAACTAAAGAGAAAGCAATAAAGCAACGAACAGAAGCAGCAGAAGATTTAATTACCTGAAAAATATAGAAATGCTTGGATAGATGAGGAAGTTGAAATTCTATCGCTGAAAGCCGTCGTTGAGGTTAAATCTCTGAGTCTTAGAAAAATATTTTAAGGTATTAAATGCATAAAAAATTATTTTAGGATACTTGGTGATATTGAAAAAATACTCTAGATTTCTGAATATTATTTTAAAATAAAAAAGGGTGCAACCTCCCCCTTTTTTTACACAAAAAACGGTAAGTTTTGGGCAAAGGAGAGGAAATGGATGGTAAGGGAGTGGAGCCGGACTCGTCCAAGCGAAGTATATATACAAGAAGTTCTGCCTCTAGTACTGAATATATTGACCCAATTAATTAATTAGAAGTGATTAAATAAGTTAAATAAATTATTTAATTATATCATATTTCCTCTAATTTATAATACATGGTATTTTAACTATATCACAAAAAATAAAAAATGACAGCTAAATTATTTAATATGTCCTAAAATGTAAATGTTTTCCGTTTTTATTCTTCTTGAAAAATGTGTTTAATTGCATTGAAAATATTATTTTAGAAGAGAGGGGATATAATGAGTGAGCAAAGTTAGAAAGTGAGATTAATCACATGAGCAAAATAGGAAAAAGAATATTAATTAAACTGGAGGTGACTTATATTATAGATCAAGCACTCCTTTTTTCCGATTTGATCGTCCTTAGCCATCCACGGCTCTCTCCACCTCTCATATGCCCACATCTCACATCTGCTCATTTGTTCCTTTTTTCACCTTGTCCTTTGATCATGAATATCTTTTCATATTCTTATTTATAAGTTCTTTTTTATCAAAAAAATCTAGTTCTATTTATAAGTTCAGTTTCAGTGTAGTAAATGAGATTGTGACAATTTTGTCCCTGTTTATTTTATTAATGAAGAAATAATTTAAAGATAAATAAAAAAAAGAGTTAAAAAGTATCTATTTATAGATGAGGGTATAATTAGACATTTACCTCGTAATCGTTCACTTCTCCTTGTTATATGAGATTTAGTTAAAAAGATATTATAAATAGGATCAGCAATTAGCAAAAATAAAATAAATGAACAAATCTGGAATTCAAAATCGAGATCTGGATTTTTTGAATTCAAAATCCATAACTCTCATGCAGCCAGCAAAATCAGTGTCGAACAGCCGAAACGCATGAAAGTGACGAATAAACAAACGAAATGGAACAGATCTGGGCCAAAGTCCAGAAATATTTAGAGGGATATGGAGCTTCAGATAAAGCAGAGTGAGAAGATGAAGGAGCACCCACATAACCTTCTTGCGAGGCCAAGGCTTCATCGGAGGAGATCGAACACCCGAATCACCCCGCTGTCACCTTCGGAGCCTTCATCAGAGGAGATCGAAGCTTGCAGATCTCCTTCCTCGCTATTGCACACTCAGATTTGAATGAAGAAGCGTGATTTTATAAAAGCCTGCCAACTAAGATGACATGTCCGATAAAAATGTATGCCACGTTGTGATTTTACTGGCCAGTGTATAAATGATGTAGTGCACCCAAGAATTTCTCTTGTGCAAGCATAGGGATACCAGATTCCAATTTGTCAATTGTACACACATGCACATTTATCTAATTTAATTAGATTAAGGAAGTTAGTTAAGTTAGGTAATATAACATGTATTTTCTAGAACATCATAATCATCTTCCTTAATTTCTTAATTCCCTCTCCTCCTTGAGTATTGTTGATTGTTGTTAAATTAAGAAAATATTGACAAATATGAAAACTATGTCTTATATTTAAAATCAAATTCAACTCCCTAAAGTTGTCTTATATTAATGACCAAAGGAAATATATTGATTTATAAGTTAAGTAAATTAATTTAGAAAAATATTATCAATATAAATACTTTAAAATAATTTACTTAATGTTTTTAATCTTTACAAATTAATCAACTGAATTTTATATTAAAGGTGAAAAATACTATGGTATGATGGATTATTGTATTTAATTTTTTTGCAGATGGGTGTGTGGAAAGGGAAGCCAGATTCCGAGTCATTGGTTGCTATATTGTTCATGCAAGCCTTGCCATCCATTAATTGGTTGTTGCCCATCAGAGGAGCCTTTTTTTTTTAATGAAAATTGTAATCACATTAATGAAAGCTCGAAAGAGCTAATACAAATACAAGCAGAAAAAAAACACACCTCAAACCTACTATCATTCACCCAACACTACCTCCTGATACGAAAGAGGTGGGTGGTTAAGAATACAAAAATTTCCTTTGATATTATAGGCAGACTTAGCTAAATAATCAGCTAAGCTGTTTTACTCCTTAGGAATATGATTGACCAACACTTCCCAGTTCTTAGATATCCACAACCTCGCTTCGTTTATAATATCTCTAAAGGGGTGAGTAAAATCACAACCCCTAGTCAAAACATTCAGAGCCTTTGTACAATTCGATAATATGATGACCTTTTTGTAATCTCTATTCCAACAAATTTGAAGACCTTGGATAACCGCAATGATTTCTGCAATTGCCAGTGAAATATTTGTAAGTTTACACATGAAACCAAATATCCAGCGACCATCTTCTCCACTGATAGTGCTCCCACAGCCGCTTCTCCCAGACTCAAGAACTGAAGCATCTACAGCTAGGGTGGTATAACCCTGTTAACGATCTTGGCTACTCCTTCCTGCACTTAAACTGTTCTGTTTAGTATAAAATTTACAATTAGATCGTAAATCCCTATTCTAGCTTGCCCTGAATAGATTATCATGTGCATTTGTGTTGTCTGTAGTGATCTGCTCGCTAAAGAGTTTTTTTCACTGATCTGCCCAAATATCCCAACAAATATAGCCAAATAGCGATGCCCATTGAATCTTTTCGATAAAATTCCTTCCTGCTTCATGATTGAGGTTCTACTACAGCCATTTCATGCCCTGGAGGGTTGTGAACTTTTCCCATAAGGTCAGGGCCACAACAGATATCCACTGTTCATTCGCATTGCTGCAATCCCTTATTAAGTGCATCAAATCCTCCTCTTGCTCACATCCAAATAGACATCTGGCTAACTCTTCCAAACCTCTCTGAACTCTCAGCTGTGCTATGTGTACTCTACCATGTGCAAATATCCACATAAAAGACTTAATTTTCTCTGGTACATCCCACTTCCACAGCATCTTCTAGATAGTTTCCCCTTCTTGATGTGTACCTGCAAACAGAAATTAATAACCAGATTTCACAGAAAAATGACCATCAGATGAAGGTTTCCAGAAGTAAATATCCTTCCCTCTTTCTTCCCTTGGTGGGTGAGCACACATTGTTTGATCTACAACTTATGGCTGGAACCATCTGCTCAATTTGTTTCTGTCCAATTCTCCCCAGCAATCAACATAATCAAAAACTTTTTCGTTCTTGTCTGTAAATGCTTCAAGACCTGGAATAAGGTCAATAAAAGGTCTATTGATTTCAGACCAGTTACTGAACCAAAAGGACACCAATTCACCATTACTAATCTTAACCCCCACCCCTTTTCAAAATTTTTCCCAGATAGTACAGGTTCCTTTCCGAGTAAGGGAAGCCCCTACCTTCTTTTTAATATCAAGGTTGAAAAATTCCTGACACCTATATTTGCTGCAAAGCACCTTGATCCAAAGCGCCTCCCTGTTGTTCAAAAGATTCCAGCACAATTTCATCAAGAAAGCGTCATTTTGTTTTCGCAAATCCCTTATTCCTAAGCCACCATCCTTCTTTTCTTTAGTCACTTGCTCCCATGAAACAAGATGAAGCTTCTTTCCCTTGTCGTCATCACCCCAGAAAAACTTTTCGTCCTCTTTTCCAATTCCTTTATTAAACCTTTTGGCAATAGCATAGTCTGCATATAATAGGATGGCAAGGCGTTGACCACCGATTTAATAAGGGTAGTGGTCCCAGCGAGGTTCAAACACCCACTTTTCCACCCTGACAATTTCTTTCGGGTTTTCTCCAATATTGGTGTAACAGTTCTAAGAGATTCTCTCTTATGAATCAAGGGTATCCCTAAGTACTTGCCCAAATCTCTTGTAAGTCTAACCCCCATACTTCGACTAAGACAAAGAGCTCTAGAATCATTAACATTCTTTGAGAAAAAAACTCTAGTTTTATTCTTATTTATCAATTGTCTAGACGCCCCACAAAAAGTCTTTAAATATTTCATCATACCTTCAACCTGTCCTTCTGAAGCCTCACCAAATAAAATGAGATCATCAAAAAATAAGTGAGAAATGAAGGGCCTTCCCCTTTTGAGTTGGATCGGTCTCCATGACCCATCCTCTATGGCATCATTGATGATATGGTTTAATCTCTTCATACATAAAGTAAAAATGTATGGAGAGATTGGATCTCCCTGCCGTATGCCTCTAGAAGAAGTAAAGGTCTCTGTTGCCTTCCCATTCCACAAAACCTAGAAGGATAGTGTAGTGATACAGGCCCTAATTGTTGCACACCATTTATGATCGAAACCCACTGCCTGAAGAGTGTCCTTGATAAAATCCCATTCAAGCCTATCATAAGCTTTTTCTAGATCAACTTTAATTGCAATCCATCCTTTCATTCCTGATTTGGATCTCATAGAGTGAATTACCTCTTATGCAATAATGATATTGTCATTGCTTTGTCTCCCTAATATAAAGCTACACTGATGATCCCCAATATTTTTCCCCATTACAAGACAGAGACGATAACTTATGACTTTAGTAATGATCTTATAACTCACATTACATAAGGAAATGGGCACGAAGTCCTTGATGGTTTTTGGGTTTTCCATCTTCGGTATAAGGACAATATTTGTATTGTTTATATTCTTCACCTTTGATGGATTATCCAAAACCTCATGAACTAAATTGCATATAGAGCCTCCTACTAAATTCCAGTACTCTTGATAAAAGACAGCCTGTAATCCATCAGGTCCAGGTGCTTTGAAAGCTTCAAGATCAAAAGTAGCATACTGAATTTCTTCATCTGTTACCTCTGCTAGAAGTTGCCTTATCTCAGTCTGATTTAGCATAGGAAAATGAGATCTTGTTCTAATCTCTTGTGTATCTCCGTCGCCCATTTTGAAGAGGTCCTTGTAATAAGAAACAGCTAAATTGTTTAGGGTACACTGATAAAAAACCTAACTTCCCTGAAAATCCTTGAGAGCCTCAACCCTATTTCTTCTCCTCCTTATAGTAGCTGTAGTATGAAAAAATTTACTATTTTTGTCTCCCCACATTAGCCAGTTGCATCTCGATATCTGGCACCACATCAATTTTTCTTGAGCCAGAACCTTGTTGTACTCATTCCATAGCTCCTTTTCAGTTGGAACCAGATATTGACTATCGTGTCTCCCCCTAGCTCTTTCCACTCCTTCAATTCTTCTGAGGAGATTTTTCTTTTTTGAATTAACATTTCCTAACTTGTTTTTATTCCATTCCTTGGCTCTCCTTGAAAAGTTCAAAAATTTCCCATTCCAACTATCCATACCCCAACTTTGTTGAACCACTTCATCAAAACCATCCTCAAGAAACCAAATGGCTTGACATCAGAAAGGTGATTGTTGACACTGATTCATCGAGTCAGGTTTGCTTTTGAGCAAAATTGGTTTGTTATCTGAACCAAACTTGTTCAAATGATGCACTTTAGTTAAAGGGTGCAACCAGTTCCAATCAATATTTGTAAAGGCCCAATCAATCCTTTCTTTAACTAGGTCTCTCTCCCAAGTATACTTTTCCCCCACTACATCAGTTTCAATTAAGTGAGATTGAGAAATACAATCTCCAAATTGCCTCATAGATCTAAAATTAGGATGAGCTCCACCTGTTTTGTTATCCGCTTAAAGATATGCATTAAAATCACCTATAACAACCCATGGCCCAGTAACAGTCTGACTTATGTCAACAAGCTCATCCCAAAGATTACATCTGAGGATACAATTTGGTTCTGATAAATGCTAGATATTAAAAAGGTCTCCAGGTTATTTGTCAGAATCACTTTAAGATGAATAACTTGGGTAGAAGAGGCAACATAGTGAACGACAACATCCTTAACATTCCATAGCACCCAAATCCCTCCCGCATAACCCGTAGGTTCCAATCTTAACCAAGTATTAAAACCCAATTTTCGAATAACTTTGTCTTCCTTGGTGCCGCTGATTCTAGTCTCACTAAGAATAATAATATTAATACTTCTTATATGAATCACATCCTTCAATCTTCTAGGAAAAGTTTTTAAGGTTGTGCCCCTAGAATTCCAAGATAAGATATTCATAATTAAAATAAAACTAAAAGAGAAAGAGCATATAACTTGGGAATTATTGTCTTGAAACAGATAGTTTTATGGCTTCATTAGCTTCCTGTATCTCTTCCTGGACTTCATCCTGAGTTTTGAACCACATATCATTTTGATCTATGACAAATCCCTACTTTTATTATATATTTTCTTATTTTATTTAGGTATTTTGTCATAATAACTGAGCTTAAAATGCCTTATTCGTGCTTAATTGAGATGAAGAGTAAATAGATTAAATTAGGACTAAAAAGGGTAAAATTGGCAAAATAATCACATTTACTCTTAATTATTGATTCTTGGGAGGATTTGACATTAGTTTAATTGTTAACAATTGAAAGTCCTTGAAATTTTGCATTAAAATTGGAAGTTATAGATTGGGGCTTTAATTTCAGAAATAACAATTTGGTCCCATGAATTTGCAAAATGCCAATTTAGTCTACGAGTAAAACTGCTACGTTTTATCCCCTGAAGTTAGGTCAGCTGAGAGCTTCAAAAGATACTAAATTGCACAGCCTGTGAGGGGAGGAAAGGGAGCACAACTGCAAGCCGCGAACTCCAGGCACCATCCGCCACCACTGCAATACCTCACCTTCACCACCTTCCATACTAGCCGACGGCACCGTCCACCACCACTGCAGGCCGCCGGCGAGCATCAACCCAAACCATAGCAGTGACAGAGAAGAACTAAGGGAGCTGAGCTGAGATGGGTGAGTAGAGGGAGCAGTCGAAAATACCATTCTTATCCTCATTATTATCTTTCCTCACCATCATCATCATTCCTCCACTGCTGGTGGTAGTCGTCCACTGTCTCAATCATCTACTCGTCTTCTCTGTTGTCCATCATTTCCTCTTTCATTGACCTCCTCGGATGATCTTCTCTCTATTCTCCTTCAGTTCAGAAGATAGGCCTGAGTTTGAAGCCACATACCAAAGAGTGTTGGACCTCTACTATTGCTTCTTCATCGGTTTTATTGCCAAACCGTAGCTCCCCTATTCTGACATTATCATAGGTCGTGAACTACTCTGATGCTTTTGTATTTAATTTCCATCCCTGATTAAGTTGATTTAAGTGCTAATTAGTTCCTTTAATTAGTGGTATATATGGCTGGAACTGTGAAATTGTTTGGTGAAATTGTAGTGGCTTATTCTCAAATCCTCTAGAGCATAGGTGATGGCTTGAGCTTGGAGCTACAAAGGGACGTGTCTTACCATTTAATTTCTATATTGCATCCTTTGTATTAGTTGATATCTAGGTCTAGAGTTTAATTAATTATTGGATTGAAATTTTACATTGGGGTTCCATGTAATCTATGAGATTAAATGTGTATTTGGATTTAATTGTGTGTATTTGACACTTTGGACTTCATTAGTAACAATTTTATGTACTTGACTTGGTATAGCTTTTGCATAAAGTTGTTATGAATCTTTAATTGTGATTGTAATGCAAGGGTTCTTGGTTACTTGTGTCATTGCATTTCATTGATTCAAATTGCTAGTGTTTAAATTGGGTTTCGGTTAAAGGGATTAATTTCTACCCGGTGTGGAGGAATTAATTCACCTAACTCAAACAACTCAAATGGTTTTTTGAGCAAATTTGTCAAGCTAGCACTCTCCCAAATTAATTGAAGCAAGGATAGCTTGAACCATTGTGCTAAAGGATTATCATCTTATTTTTATCACTTGTTAATTTTCATTTCATTAACTCCTTTATCATTTCATTTCATATTTTCAAGAAAAAAAAATCCCAAAAAGAAGTAACTTAGGACCATTTTAATTCTATTTGGAAAAGTTGTTTTTCATATATAAAAGATCAAACCATTTTCTCCATTTTTTTAGTCAATTTTGATACTTAGTTTACATAGAAATCATTTTCATTTTCTTGGCTCCATAAAGTGAACACGACATGGATCATGCTGCTATATTGCAATATTATTCGGTATTTGAACCCCAAGGCGACTAAAGGGAGTTTCAAGTGGTGCCGTTGTTGGGGAGCCAAGAAATTGGTTTTCTAGTAACTAAGTGTCAATATTTGATTGATTGGTAGCCTGAGCCTTTAGGCTTGTATTTAGGTAATTTTGCATTGCATTTAGTATATATTTCATTCACTTGTTCATAACATATTTCATGACATCTTCCCTTTTTCCATAGAAATTTTTCGAGAAATACAAATAAATATCTTGATTTTCCTTCCTTTTTGCATTTGCATTTTTAGGACTTAGGATTCATTGGGATTTATTTGATTGCAATTTAAATGGCTTGGTTTAATGAGGATTATAAGTTTCAGGTTTACATTATCCTCCTATGCATTCTTATTAAGGAGTGATAGAACCTCAAGCTTTCAATTCGTGGATGAATCTTATAGCACTTAGAGACATAAAGAATTTTCTGATCTCACATATTCTCAAAAGATTGATTTGCTTCAACAAGAATTGGATTCCCTCCATGCAGACATAAATAGAAGAGGAGCCTCTAAATCTCAACATCCTCAATATCTCTATCCACATTTGGAACCATCTTGTCCACAAGCCTCCTATTTTGACCATAAACCCACCTTTCAACTACCTCAAACCTACTTCAACTATACTACTTCACCCTACCTATTCTATCAAGAATCACTCACTCCACTCTACCAAGAACCATTATCTCTATTCCATCTTTCCCCATTTTACCTTACTTTCATACCATGTAGAACTCCCTACAAAGCACCTTTTCCATCATTCTATGAGCCTCCACCACAATCTTCTACACCTCAACCTAGTGGACTAGATGCTTACCTCACCTTACCAAACATGGATGATAGAACTTGTACATTGAGAAGAATGTATAATAAGCTCAAGGTGGAACACTTTAAGTTGTTTATGTTCAATGAGGCAAATATGATTTCTTAGAAGTAGAAAGAGCGAATGGAGAGATCGAGGGCTTTATCAAGGCATTTGTTGACTATGTAGTATGGATAAAGACCAGAGGAGAAGATAGAGCTCCATGGACTGATGACTCCAAGGATGAGGGAACCAATGAGCAAGAGACAAATTCCAACTCTCAAGTGGAAGATTTCAATCTTCAAGTGCCTATACCCACACAAGATGTAAAGAGGATGCAAGTGCATTTTCAACTAATAGAGGAGTCGCATTCAAACAATGGTAATATTCCTTCTCTTCTTGAAGAGGTTGACCCTCCTCTTACTACTATTCTTGATAATATGAGTGATGATGAAGTGGATGAAGAAATTATAGTTGAATCCCCTCAAATGCTTGATGCTGATAATGCTCACAATGATGTGTCCAATAGTAGTTGTGTAGTTGATGATGTTATTTGTATTATCTCTATTGATGAAGCATATTCTTCTCTTTCAAGTGTTGGTAAGCATGATTTAGAATTTTATAACGCTATTGAACTTGATGAGGAATTCATTTTTCCCTCTTCTTTAGACTCTTCTTTTGTTTGTTCATGTGAGAGTGAAATGTCATGTGCTATTTGTGTTGAAATTAATAATTGGCTCTCTACTTCACATGACATTGATTCTTCATCTAGTTCAATTGATAACATTAAAGTGCATGCTACACTTGATAAAGGCCTTGACAATTGTGTATCTTTTGACTCTTTTGAATTACATGCTTTAGGTAGTTGAATAAGGAAAGATTTAATGATTTTGAATGACAGAATTGTAAATGAAAATGAATTTTTTCATTTTGTTCTTTCTTGCGATTTGCCACCTGATATAGAAAATACAAATACTTGTTTTGAAATTGTAGGTGATGATAGCTTGATTAATTCTCTTTGTTCTTCCACTCTTTTTCCTCCCATCTCTTGTTATGGCAAAAGTGATGTGATGTACCCTAATACTAAGTTGGATTCCACATCTTCCAAATTGCAAACACAAGAGAATTTTGAAACTATGCCTACTAGTTTGGTTCCTACTGAAGGGAACCAAATTGATTTTCTTGGGTGTGATTCCTACTTGGAGAGTTTTGTTCTTAACATGTCTGCACAATACTTTAAGTCTCTCCATGTTTATATTTTTGGATTAGGTACTGCTTTTCGCTTGTCTTCTTTGTAGGCATACACTTGGAAGGGTCCTTTGAGGTACCAACCTCTATCTTACAATCTCCGACCTCTTCCAATTGATCCTGAACCGCCTCCACCTGAGAAAATCAAGCAAAGAGAAGTCTGCACAATGAAGACTATCATGTTTCTCATATTGGATGAGAACTTCTCTTTTAAGTGCCTTCAAAGATTCTAACAAAGGTTGTCTCTTTCCTCACTTGTTTTCTTCCTACTCTTTATGATTCTTTGAGCTTAGTTATTGTATAAGGAAGATAAGTATGGCAGAGAGACATAATCCAATAGTAAAAGGTAGAATTCTTTTGTTGTTCACCCCTTTAGGCTTTGAGCTCTTGCCATTCCTTGCCCTTAGGTTTTGCTTTGAGGACAATGCAAAATTTAAGTGTGGAGGAGGGATTAGGAATTGAGTCTTATGTTCTTCATTGTGCCTAGTTGCAAAAATGTGTCATTTTCAAAAACAAAATAGAAACTAGAGAATTATTGGTTCGAATCACACTCTTATATTTTAGCCACTCCTTGATTTGGAAATTTGTCTAAATAATTATGGGAATTGCTTATGCTCTTGGTTGATTTTTAATGAATTGATTTGTTATTGCTCTTAGAGTTAGCATTTGGATTAGTTGAGTTAATGCATTTTGATTAGGCTAATGGTCAATTAATCTTTGTAAATGTGCATTTGAGAAGAAAACCTGTGTTGGAAGGATTTTTAGCCTAATTTTCATTCATTAATGTGTGTTTGCCATCTATTCTAGTGTACCTCTAGAACTTGTTTAAATTCTTTTTCAAAATCACATTTGCATTTAGATTAATGAATATGATAAGGGCATTCATTCCATCACCCTTTATCCCAAACACAAACCCTATGCACTAATCCATTGTGAACCCCCTTTAAGCCCTTCACATTCTAAAATCTACCATAAATTAACAAGCACTATGTATGCATCCTATTTACATTAGATTGACATCCAAATATCATTGAATTGCCATTAATATGGTAGGTGTGAAGAAATGCCATTTACATACATTATATTTTGAAAGAAAAGGAATTAGAAGAAAAGGCATAGAAAAGAAAGAAAAGAATATAGGGAAAAAAAGTATAAAGGAAAAAAGAAAGAAAGAAAAGAATAAATAAAAAATATACGGCATTTGTTTTTATTGGCAAGGAGATGTGGTTATTTGAGCCTAAAATAAATGGATGCCATTGTGTACATTTGTGCAAACATAGTACTTGTTGTTTCATTATCCCTTCCATAAAATCATTTCCATCATTACAACCCTTTTAAAAGTCCCCTTGATTCATGAGTTTATGTGCTACATAGTGGTGGAGAGAGTAGAATTTCTACAAGCATATGGTAAGAACTAGTCTAGGTGGTGTTGAGCGAAATTTCCCATACTTGTGAGATGAGTTAAACACTTAAATCCTTGAGTGTTCTCTTGTGTGCATTTTTTTGATTAATTGTGCATTAGTATAGCCTATTTGCATTATCCCATACTAAACTTGTGTTAGCTTAATTAGTGATGATTGATTAATTCATTGACTCCAATCATGAGCATTTGAAGTTTTCATTGACTACACTTAAATCCTTGGGGCTTGAATTTAAGAAATAACAATTGGGTCCCTTAAATTTGCAAAATGCCAGTTTAGTCTATTAGTAAAACTACTGCGTTTTCTGACACTCAGCTTTTTATTTTTTCCATATCTCTTTGAGCTATTTAACTCTGGCTCACATTGATCACTGTCCACTTGAGTCTCTATCATTCCCTCAACTTGTGTCATTCCTCATCAGGCTGTGAATTCAACTGTTCACCTTTATCGGTTACTACTGTCAGGGCTACGAGAGCTTTCATAATACAAGTGATATGATTTTTCTGCAACTCCTTCTTCAATTGAGAGGATACAGTCACTTCTTTCTTCCTCTACTGTGTACTTGAAACCTTTTTTATACTAGGATTTATTTTATCTTTCGAAGGGATATCCAAATTCATATCTCTCAAAATCCAAAAGCGAGGCCCAGTGGCTATTTCTTCTTGTTTCCTTGTTGATCGAACATTACCTACCACCTCTGGGGTTTGTTTCTTGTTGGTCTCTGGTTTCTGTACGTGAGTCTCCCAGTTGATGTAACCTTCATCCATGCTCCATACTCTTCTTCCACCGGAATATCAGGTACTGTAATACCCCAACTTTTGAGACTTGAGGTTAGAGAATAAGCCTGAGATTAGTGGATTACTAAGCCCCGGTTTAGCAAGATTCCAAATTGTGATTAAGGGTTAATGGCTCCAAAAGTGGATGTGGTTAGTGATAAATAACCCTTTTGGAGACAATGATGTGATTTTGCACTCGAATGTGATTCGTAAGAGCTGTGAGCAATGCTGAAACCCTGTATTTAAGCTCAATTATGGATTGACATCTAAATTCACTTAAAATAGAGGGGAGGGCGCATTGTGGAAGAAAAGGAATGATATGGTGTGTTTGGTGGTGATTCAAGAGGAATTGCCATTATCAGGGGCAAAACGGTAAAGTTACCGACTGATTGATCGGTTACCGAAGAGGAAACTCATTGGTAACTTCAAGAACAATGGTTGAGATTGATTTGTGTAGAGATTAAGTGAGTGGAATCCCATGTGTGTGGGTTCATGTGAACTCATAGAGATGGAATAAGGGTGTGACAAGTGTCACAATTTGAGCCCTTGGATTTGGTCTAAGATTTCAACTCATTTTCTCTCTTTTCTCTTCCCTTTTACTTCGACCAATGTCTTCTTTTCTCCAAAAACTGCTACCTTCATCTTCATCTCCACTCTCTCTCTCTATTTCTCCATGGACGTTCAAGAAAGGGAGGAAAGAGAAAGGTAAAAGTTGAGATTTGGCTTGTTAAATGGTCTTTAATGCCTAAATTCTCTTCTTTAATGTTGTTCATAGTGATGAGAGCTTCATCTCTATGGTTTTAGATTATTGATTGGAGGTGTTTGATGGCTTGAGGAAATTTGGAAAGATGAAGAATCAAAGAATTGGTTTGGGAAAGAGAAAAAGGTGAGCATTTGCTTCCTTTTGAACTAAGTTTTGTGACTTTTGGTTAAGTATGGTGAATTGTGAATTTTTCCCTGATTTTATGGTATTTTCGTGTGGTATGTAATTGGATGAATTGGATGTTGTTTTATGTTTAAAATGGTGTCATGTTGTGGTATTTAATAGTTGGAATTGATTTGAATTGGATTGGACACATTGGTTGCAAATCTGGAAATTTTGTCCAGTGTGAATTCTGTCTGGGCAGTCTGGTTGTGTGGACGTTTTGACTGGGCAAAGGATGTCAGAAAATTCTGAAAATTTCTAGTCTTGAATTTCACATCCCAAGCTTCAAAATGGACATATAAATTGTGTCATTTAGTTTTGTAAACTAGGATTTATGTTTGCCCAAAGTTTGAGGTCAAAACTGGACGTAATTCTGGAGCAGTGTGGATATGTGTGTAATTCTGTATTTTTTTGGTGATTTCCAATAATGATCCATATTTTTCCTATGAATAGGACTTAAATATCATTCATTTGGATTTGGGTTCACCTCATTTTGATTTTTCTGGAATTAATTATGAATTTTTGAAGTTTCATTGGCTACAGCGCAAAAGTTTCTGTGCACGTTTTGGCCGAAGCCAAAAATTCTTGGCTGCAGCCAAAATCATTCTGTGCGCGTTTTGGCTGCAGCCAACCCCCATTTTCAGTACTTGGTGATTTTGAAAAGTGATTTCCAACCTAGTACATCCCAATCCTTTCAAGCTTTTGTTGAGCTTATTATTAGACACTTAAGGGACTCAAATGACAACCAACTTTAAGTGTAATGAAAGTAAAGATTTGGAATAGAGAATAAACCTATATCCTTACTTTGGTTATAGGTTTGATGTTCGCCCTGAACGAAGTTTGATATTCACCTGGTCGTGAGTAAGCGGTACTGGAGCTTACGTGGAAAGAACAAGTGTAGGGAACATATCTCTCCTGCATGTATTTGATATCTGTTTTAGTGTGTGTTGGTGCATGTCTTTGCTTTGCATAATTATGTGTGATTTGAAGCTATGTTTCAATTTATGCTATGGCCATAGGCATATTGTTCGAAGCATTGAGCTTGCAAATTGTCATTGTGTTATCATGAGTTGTGTGATGCAAGCATGTCATGCATTAAACATTTATCGTATGTGTATATTGATATTGTTATCCTACTGAGATTCTCTAGAATCTCACCCTCCCCTACTAACCTTTCAGATAGGGTAGTGGATCGTGGATGGAGCAAGTAGCCAAGGGCGATGAGGACTCTTTCGGGTTGTAATCTTGTGATAGTTGGTTATCAATGCATGTTTGGGATTAAGTATATTTGGATATATGATTGTATAGGTTGGAATGTAAATTCGAGTATGTATTTGGTATGAGAATTTATATAATCCCCTATTTGGAAAATTGTAAAGGGCAAATGTGCCTTGTAAGCTTGGGTTAATGTAAGAAATCTGGGATTTGCCGGAAATTTATATTGTGCACTCTGATAGTTATACGAATGTGATTTATCTTCGCAGAGTAGTTATATTTTATATGTGAATATGAGACCAATTCAATTAGATTTCAAAACATATTTGTGAAAACCCCGTCTGGTAGATGGGTTTGTAAATATTATTTAATTGTTATTGGTCTCTATTTCATTTTAATCGCGTATTTCGGATATAATTACGAAGGGGGTTACAGGTACAATCATAACTGTCTATTTTTCGACCTTCAGTTGATTGGTCTCCCTCATATCATTTTGCAAGGAACCTTAATCTGTAGCATGGGTTTGGTCCTGTGATTTCTTTGGGCACATCTCCTGTGTATGTCCATATAAACCACAAGTAAAACATATTGTATCAAGGCCTTCGTATTCCATTGGATAAACTTGATTCTGAAGAGAGAATCTAGATTGAAATTGCTTATTCAAATCTACTTCAACGCTTACTCTAGAAAACTTCCCACTTTCCACCACATGTTGACAGTTTTCTTTTTGTGCTAAAGTATGCATATCAACCTTTAGATCTCTTCCAATAAGGTTTCCTATCTCTATAATACATTCCTCCGAGTAGATGTGCATAGGAAGGGTGGGAATTCTTACCCAAATTACAACCTTGTGAACCTTGTTGCAGTATGGGTTAAAAGTTGGACTCCACCTCTGAATAGCCAGGTAGTACCCTTGAATAAGCCAAGGTCCGTCAAACAAAAGTTTATTGCATAGGCCTTCTTCTGTTGTTCTAAAAACAAAATAGTTATTGGGAAGATCAATAAGCTCAAAATTATCAAACTATAATAACGATTTGATTCTATCTTTCATCATAACAAGGTTGGTCTTCTTGCCTAACACAGTTAAAATAAGAGCATCTTTCCATGGCTTACAAAGCTCCTTTAATCTTTTGTCTGAAATATTTAACTTTGGGATCATTACTATCATCTTCTTCTGTTCTTCAGTTGCCTCCAGTGTTGTCTCCTCTTCTTCTTTTAACCATTCTTTCCATCTTTCTACAAGACTTTTATCAAAAGCTTTTTCTTCATTACCTAACAGCTTTGCTTTATAAGAAATCTAGGTTTTAGGGAGTATTTTTGAATCCCGGTTTTCTTGAGAATTCCTCGCATCAGTTTCCCTTATTTCTACATCTTTCATTTGGGTATCATCAGGCATCTTTTTTATGCTAAGCCCTAAGATATTGTCTTGTTCCTTAGATTATCCTCCGCCTCCTTTAGAGGTGTTTTCACATATCACCATGACATTGCTCATTCTTTCACAGAGTAGCTCACGTCTTTGAGAAAATAAAACTTCCGGATCTTCAATAGCTAGATCTCACAACTATTTTCAAACTTTTTCTAGATCTTTTCACACTCAAATCCAATCACAATACCAAAATAAAATAAATTTCAAAAAATGATCAACAGTAGAGATAAAGGAATCTGACCGAGATAATAATAGAGAAATTCCAAGATATGATATTATGTCAAAACGCAACAACCAGTGTCAGTAGTAATGTTATGGCTGGTCGAAGATGACAATTACTTAGCAATTTTAGTATGCTGGCCACCGATACAAAGCACGAGAACGCCAATCTAGCAATCTAGTTAGCCTGAAGATGACCACTGTTGATTAATCCAAGATTTAAATCTGAACCGAGAAGAGTCAACGGCGATGCAAAGTAGTACCCACTTCGACCAACACCGCCAGAAGAAAAACACTAGGATAATGACATCGTGGAGTGGAAGCCAGTGTCGGAGATGAAGCTCCGATGACCACCACGGACCACCTAGCTCTGATGACCACTGAGGACCGTTACAGTAGGCAACAATTAGAATTTTAAAGCTTCTCCTACTCACCGTTTAACCCTAAATAATATGCATTTTAGAGGAGCCTTTTGAAATGCAGGCCATCAACAACCAATTTCCTCCAACTAATAATAATAATAATAATAATAATAATAATAATAATAATAATAACAATAATAATAGGTAGAAATTTGTAAAAGATCTTTGTCATGAGACAATCAACTATATATTTTTCTATGAGAATGTTATGTATGTAGTGACATGTTCAATAAATAATAAAACTTATGGCACATATATTTCCCATCATCATATGTATGATATCAAGGTTAATCTATGTGTGCCTTTGAAATGAAAACCATATTTTCACCAAAAAAAAAAAGAAAAGAAAAGAAATGCAAGTCATATTGTTTATCATTTGGTAATTGATAAATCCTATTTTAATTTAGTTTTTCATATCTTTTTTAGCTAGGGATTTTATCTTGTTATTTGGGCAAAAAATGCATTATTTATGTATAATTATTTTGGATTAAAATTAATTACATAAAAAATAGAGTCGAAAATAGCAAAAATATCAAGGTTGTCAAACTTACGTTTTTTTTAAAGAAACATAACTATGCATTCAAAAAATAGTATAGTGTACAAAGTACCTGAGTAGGATACATACATTATGTAACATCTCAAATTGAGAGCTCTGATTATAAAGAATTAGTTTAAATTAAGTAAACTACTAAGCCTAGTTGAGCCAAATGCTTAGATAATTAGAAAAAGAGCCCAAATATATTGAGGAAATAGTATGAAATGTATTATGGGGAGTAAGAGAAATTATAAAGAGGCTTAGTTACCCAAAAATGGCTCAAATAATTTTAAAGTTAGTTTTGGGATTTCAAGGCCTATTTTCCCAAAAATTCAAGGAAAAATAGTTAGGGACCATAATTTGACTTGGAAATTTCAAGAAAATTATTTTAAGTCTTTATAAAGCTAATTAAGGAAGAAAATCCTTAATAATTTAAAGGATTAATTTATGAAAATTACACAATGAGCTAAAAATAGATATTGGGCTAAAGTTAAACTAAATTATGAAACCTAAGAAATTTAAAGAGTTGTAAATTAGACAAAGTGAGAAATCTAGAGCCTAGTGAGTGGGTCTAATAGGATAAAAATATACATAGAAATACACACACACACACACACACACATATATATATATAATGCACACACCCAAAAAACCATACTTGGCAATTTAGCACTCAATATTGGATACAAAGGCCCAATCCAATACCCACACCACACAGCCACCTTCACTTAATTAAACACTTCCTCACCTCTCATTTTATTTACTTCATTTGGCTAGAAAATGGAAAGAGAAAGGAGAGAAAAAGAGGAAGGGGGAGAGAGCCAAAAGGGAGCTAGAGGTAGAGATAGCTTGAAAGAGGAAATGAGGCTGGAAATCCATATACAATAATAGATTCTTCACTAGAAAAGTCTTCTACACCCTTTTCCAGCTTCATTTGAGTTGATTGGTGATTTTCTTTGGGTTAAAAATGAGCTGGAAGTTGGGTGTTCTTGAGAAAGAGTTTGTCACCAAAGTGTGAGAGACGCTTTTGCATGTTGATTTTGAGTGAGTTTTTGGGGTCCTTTAGTTCTGTAAAGTGGTTAACAAAATAGAGCATGCATGTTCAAGTTTATTGGGTCGAAATCCTTGAGGTTATAAGCTATGATTTGAGGTTGAATGTCCACTTTTCTTCTTGTTCTTGCAACTGAAAAACAGAGTTTGCACATGCATGGTCTCGTAAAAGGCAAAATAGAAATTTATGAGTGGGTTTGATTTAGTTTTTTTTGAGAATTAGATAGTGGAATATGTGTATAAGAAAATACAACCAAGAAGAGTTCAATTCAGGTAGAGAAAAGTGGTGTTTTTGAGGTTTTAGTGATAGGGGTCGTTTCTGTGAGTGTCACTGAAGCAGATGCATTTGGGCTAGGTTTTGATTAGACAAATTGTCCCCACTGTCTATGAAATTTTGCAAGCAAATATTACACATCCTAAGTTTTAAAATGAGTCCCAGAACATGTTGATTGGATATCTAGAGAAAAAGTTATGATTTTGGAAGTTTAGTTAGAAAAACAGGGAACATTCTGGGTTCCGAATCAATATATTCTTAAGAGGAATAGGGCGATAAGCTGTGGGCCAAATTCAACGCATAAATGTCTCACAAGTCAGTGTTTATAACAACAGTGCCGGCCTAAAATTGCAAGCCATCTCCAATGTGGTCGGCTTCGTTCACACCTGACTAAGAATGAACAGTAACTCGTCCTCTAATAGTTAACTCCAACTGCCATGTCACTTTGTTGAGTCATTTCAGTTGTAAATTTTCTGACATTCTTTAGGAGTGGGTCAAGTTTTTGCTTTCCCAATAAACTCTTTCTAATCGAATTCATTGATTCCCAAATCTGGAGGTCATATTAGAGTAGGTTAAGACCATATGTTCGAAATCTGATGCATTTACTTTCTCTTTATTCATTTGCTCAGAAGCTGCCTTTAATTTTCTGAAGTTGTTTTGTAAGTTGGAGCTCCGGACCAGTTTTTTTCCTCCCCGTTCCGATACTGATGTCTATCTTCAAGGATCTCTGACCATGCTGTTTAGAGAAGACCAAGGCTTCATATGGGTAATGAAGAAATAACAAAGCCCTCGTCTTTTTTATTTTGAAGCTTTCAATTTAACTATAGCTCTTTTTCTTTTCCTCCAGTCATCTTATACTGATTCTTCTGTCTGCCTTTTTTCTAAAATGGTTATACACAACCTAAGGCTAAACGATCTAGATCCTCACAATAGGGAGGCCACGGTTTTGGTGAAGGTTGATCTAGAGTTCTGGAGGACAGCTTCGGATCTGAGTGGGACACATTGTAGTTACCCAAGGAAGATTGTTTGTATTGATTATGTTGTATTTGATGAGAAGGTCCTTTCTTTCATGTAGCTACATTAAGTTTCTTTCCGGGTTCAACTTAATCAGTTCTAATCATGTTGTTCTTTATGGTTGTTGAAAAGGGGAATCGCATGTTAATGAGGTTAGGTGATGACGAGGTCATAGACCAACTCTGTAACTTACTTAAGGAGGGCCAAGAGCTGTTAGTCCAGAATTTCATTGTGACATGCTGTTGTGAAGGCATTCATGACAGCTTCATGATTAATCTGATTCTAACTACTAAGGAAATGTCGAGCTTTGTTTCCTAAGCACTGCTTCAAGCTTTGTGATGTTGTTGATTTAGAAGAGCAACTGCGTCAACCTGCCTTGGTCACAGGTTAATGCTTCTGCAGCTTTTTTTTCTGTCGTCTTCCTCTCTGTCATTTGTTATACCCATTGTTCTATTTCAGATGTTATGGGGCTTCTGTCTAGGATTGGTCCATTGAGTAAAGTTAGGATCAAGGGAATGATGACATATGAGCTTCCATTTGTCATTGCAGATAGACGGTAAAGTGTCAGTCATTGAAACTCTTTTAATGTTGATTCATTATGTATGGTCTAATTTCTTGCAACTTCAATTGTATGGTGTCAGGGGGAATCATTTTCCTGTTGTTCATCATGGTGAGTCGGCCAAGGAAGCAAGGAAGGACTTTGAGGTTGTCTCTCAGTTGTCTAACCTCATTCTCATTGTGCAGTTTGGGTTGATCAAGAGGGCTCACGGTATAGAAATACTAAATTATACATTGCTCTGTTTTCCTAGCATTATCATTATATATGTCATTCTTAGCTAACTAAAATAACTGGAAAACTGAAATTATCATGATATATGTCATGATTATCTAACTGAAATTACTGGATTTTTTTTGCAGTCATAACTAGAATTAGTAAATTACACATTTTTCTGTTATGTCTTCCTGAAATATGTTGACTAACTACCTTAGAATGATTAAAATTATCTTTTGTGAAAATCAACACTAATTACTTGAAATACACAACTTAAAACTAGATCCAGTTGACAAAAAAAAAAGGTTATGGATATGCATTTAGTGCTCATTACACTTTGTTGTTTTTGTCGCATACATGAATGTTATGAAACCTTATAATGGGGTTTGAAACATGTGATTAAAACCACTTTATCACATTGAGAAACATATGGAAGACGGGAGATAATAGCCTCTGAGTTATTGGTATAACCTTATTGATCATTTTTTTGACTCATAACATGCCTTAGTCTATGTCAACCTCACCCACGTTGCAATTATATTTATATTGCTCACTTATTTTTGCTATAAAATTCATTTTTTGGGACCTTATAGTAATTTTCTGTTATTCATATGAAGTGTAACTGTACCACTAATTCTATAGCTTATTTTCTTTTTACTTATTAGTTATTAGATAGGGACTGAATTACACATTGCATTTTTCTGACTTTTCCTACCATTTTTGTGATATATGTCATTTTTGCTAACTGAAATTACTGGATTCTTTTTGCACATATGTTGCCTAACTTGGTTGACTTTTCCTATATTACACATTGCTCTGTTTCACTAACCTTGTGTGCCCCTGTTAACTCTGAAATATTAGTAAAAGTGCCAAGTGAAAGTAAATGGACACTATCAACACTTGACAACCCAACACTAATAGCAACTTATCAACATACACCAAACTGTCATGAATTCATCTTTTTTGTTCCTTTGTGTCTTGGCAAATTATCCTCCACATCTCATTGCCTTTTTCTTGATCATGTTGCACCATGGATTTATAGGGAAAGTTACAATGGTCAACTACTGTTTTGCAACAAGAGTGCTGTGGAATCCAAGATTCAATGAGATCCTTCCATTGAGGGTTTTGCTGCTGTCAAAGAGGTGTATCAGGAAAGTGTAGTTGCTGTAACTATATCGTCAGTTAGTTTTACCCGACATGTGGTCTTACATGACCTTATTTTGACATGTTATCTGTATTACAGACTTAAAGTTTGAACATTTATACTTTTTGTCTAAACTGTAGTTTCAAGTTTTTCAGATTAAGGTTATTAATTACTGCTCAATTAGGTCTCAATAAGTCAGCTATTTGTTTTCTCCATTGGTTTGTACCATACCCAATCAAAGAGATGAAGGGGATCTGATTAGTGATCATGCCAAAAACTTGAATTCTGTATTAATTGGGGACTTTTACAATCTTGTTAAAATATGGTACTAACCAAAAGGCATTTAAACTCATATTATCAAGTTTCAAATTAGTCTGGTTTATTACAGTATAAAATGATTACAGTTAAAAGGAATATGTTATTAGCTATATACTAATTAGGTAGTTTCCATGTGGAAGATCTATAGCATAAATTTTTTGGCCAGTACTTAAAACATTCACTATGACCATTATAGAGGCCGTTTGATTAAAGGCCAACGAGGTTAATATATGTTACTAACCATAAGCCATTTGTCTAAAGTCACCAAACATCCAATGAAAATTTTTGTCTATTAATCTTCCATTCACATGGTTTTCATTTATAGCTTTGCTAATTCATGTGTTGTTTGTATCTTATCAGAATTAACTATGGAAAAAGTATATTATTTCAACGACAGTCATTTTCCTTTCATCAGCCATTTACAACGTATGGGAATCTATTAAATCTTGGATTAATGTGTAATTTTTCCTACATCTGCTTATGTGAACATACATTCTTGTCAATAAAGGAAAAATTAAACACATTTTGTTGACTTATATGTTTAAATACCGTCCAACAAAATGTAATACTGCATTAAGTGGCAAGGTTCACACTTCACAATGAGGATCAAATATGGTACAGAAAAAACGGCCTTCGAAGCAATATTAATTAATAATTAATTATTAATCTGGATGTCCCTTGCTGATAGATCGTTTTGTTCAGCACCTCCCAAAAAAACCACAAAAGTAGTATACGGTGTGTGCTTAAAGGACGACAGACAACCAGCCCAATTGGAAGCAGAGTTGGTTATTGTACAATCTGTTTAAAATCTTACTGTCCTACAAGGTGATGTACTTCCATAAGTCATTTTGAAGGTATGGCAATCCCTTGATTTTCGGTCTTGCATCTTATTCTTTGTACTTTCTCTGAAGCCAACGTTAATGCATGTCAATCAAGGTGTCATCATCAATTTATCTTCCCTGTCCTTTAAGTCCAGAGTCCGACCATAATGACTAATGCAGTATGTGGCACACAGATCCATATGGTAGTTGGTATGAATTGTTAACTCCCCTTTCACTATTCCAACTATCTCCTGATTTGTTTTAAATGCTTACTGTCTTACCCCTATTGGTCATGGTAACTGGTATGATCCTCCCTCATTTTTTTACATAAATTCATGTAATATAATAGTAGTTAGGACCACTATTTCCTGACTTCAACTTAAATGCCTATGGTCAAATACCTACCACACATGAATACTTGGGTAATAAAATAATGCATGTGTGGTTTATTGGATCTCAGTTTCCCCTCTGTCCTTCTATAAAGTCCAGTTTTGGCATTACGTTTTCTGTATGTTTTGGATTCTGGTGTATGTTGGTATAGTGATCTTACTTATTGAGTGCAATGGCAGGGAGGAAGTGTTCCATGATAAGAGAGATTGATGATAGCATTGATATGTGAAGGATTGTTGTGCATGTCATTAGGAGATGGAATAGCTATCTGAAAGACTCACCAACACAGTTGTATGCTATATGTTTCCTTCTCGTGGACCAAGAGGTTAGTAGGCTTTCTTAACTTCCCTGAATTTGTTACATTGATTGTGTATGGTGTCTCTATAGTTTTACTGATGATTTTTTTTTGTCTAGGGTTCTAAGATACAAGCCTCAATAATTAACAAATACATGTTCAAGAAATATGAAAAAGAGCCTACTGAAGGCCATTCCTACTTTATGGCCAACCTGGAGGTCATTCCTAATGGGAAGGAATATAAAGTTTCTACTTACAAGTTCAAGATGCTTTTTAATTCTGTCACTTATATTAAAGAAGAACCTGCTACAATCCCTTTTTCTGTCTTCACCTTCCTTCCCATAACAGACATACTATGTCAAACCATGGAGAAGCATGCTATGTATTTATTTGGTGAGTTACTCTCTCACCATACCGATATTATCTCACTTCAGTCAATACTAATCTGCTTTCTCTGTTATTAGATGTCATTGCTTTTGTGATAAGCATTGGGCCTTTAGAGGAATACCATTCAGGAACTGAAGTGACAACTAAGATGCGGCTCATACTGAGTGATGAGAGGTACGAAATGAATGTTTTTCATAAGTATTTAGTAGTATAGACATGGGTTTGTACTTTATCATTAATTGGAAGACTTTCTGTGCTCTAGGGAGAACACTATCCAGATGGTGTTATATGATGAATGTACTCTGAACTTTTGTACGAACGATTTCAATTCCATTCAAAAACCCATAGTATTGGTTGCTCAACTTGCAAGGGTTGGATTTGATGAAAGGGGTAAGTATGTTTTTAGTTCTAACAGAAACTAACAGGACTTAGTTGTGTCCCTTTTTTCTATTATTTTCTGTCACTGTGGTTATGGACCCTCTGTAACCCCCTGCCTTAAATAGCGTAATTATAATTCGATATTACGTAATTAAATTGGTTTAGAGACCGTCGAATAGTTCAAAACTCATTTAGAACTCCCTGTGAAGTAGGGACTTTATAAAATTTTCAAAACTTCTTTCCTATTCCGGTCTCAAGTTCAATTATCGAATATAATCACCTGTGCAGTTAATTCACATTCATTCATATCAGAATATCTAATAGCAATCCCGGCAACCCCCGGGTTCCGTTCATACACAAAAAGGGTTTACAACCTCCATATAGGGGACTACACAACTACGTTCAACTATTCTTTACAACCAACATAATATACAGACACCCTGTCCAACAGGTTTAACCAACATAACCAAAATAAATGCCCCTACAGGATTCTAACCGCTCCGGGTCGTACGCTTCTCCTTAGAGCCACTCGCCCTGTCTGAAAGGTTAGTTAAAGGAAAGAATGAGATTCAAGAGAATCCCAGTAGTAACAAAACATTTATACCACACATAAGCACACAGCATGTAAGCAAATCATCATACAGCAGCAGCACCACAAATCACACTCCACCCTCATCCCCTTTCTCCGCCGGGAAGGCACTCCGCCTAACCCGAACCGTTGTTAGCTACTCAGGGACTATTGGCGCGGCAGTGCATACATATAGCCTTATAGCCCATACAGCTATTCGGCTTTCGCAAATGGCCCGTCGGCCTCCACAAATAGCCTTTCGGCTCACATAATCACATATATCACACCTCATCCTCATCCCCTTTCTCCGCCGGGAAGGCACACCGTCCTAACCCGAACCGTTGTTAGCTACTCAGGGACTATTGGAATGACAGTGCTAACACAAATCCACAGATGTCGCAGCATACGAATTCATTACAAATCAACGATATAACACACATACAATGCATCATATATGGTACAAAAGAAAAGTCACTACCTCGTTCCTTTCTGACGTTCGCTGGCGTAGTTGGCTCACGAGGGCGGCAAATATCGAATCCTACAATTCCAAATGCACTATTTAGACACTTCCATAGTGTTACTTAGGGTTATATGAGTCTATAATGAAAATTTACAAAAATACCCCCGGGGACCCGGCCTGGGCCCGCCATACCCGGACCGGTTGCACTTTTCTCGAAATTCTAATATGGGCTATCCTAACATATTTCCGCCCAAGGAATCCATTTCCGTACTCAGAATTATCAAATTCAATATCAAATTACAAAATTGCCCTTGGCAGCCCTACTTTTAGGGTTTTAGGGGTGTTTCCGTAATTATGCTTTCTCGGCCTTTTTTGAAAAAGTGCCCAACTGTAACCCCACCTAATTTTTGCCCCTGAACTCAATGGAACCATCAAATCATTGAAAATCCAACTCTAAGACCCATTTCTAGGGCTGGCCGAAATAATGGTCTTCTCCAGGGAAAATCGAGGTTTTACGATTTCGGCTCCGTAAACGCGTTCCTTTCTACTCCTAACCACTTTATTAACCATTACATTAGGTTACAACTAACATTAAGACCCAATTTGGGCAGCATAACCCCTAGGAAACTCAATTTCCAAACTTTAAAACCAATGGCAATCCGGCGAAATTTCACCGATTAAATTGCCCACAGCAGCCAGAATAAGCAATATACGAAAGTTTGGAAGTTACCTCAAGCTCCCTCTGGCTTTTCCCAAATTTGGCTGAACCCTAGCCTCTTTGAAATACCAAATTTTGAGCTTCACAACCTTAAAGAATAAAGAGGAGTAGCTTAGGATCGGAGTTACACGCGTTAGAAGCTAAATCGTCGGAGAAATCGGCTTACCTTGCGAGATTTCTCTTCTTTCTCTCTCTAAGAGCTCTCAACTTTCTCTCACTATCTTCAGCTGGAAATGGCGTGAAATGGCTGAAGAAGATGAGCAATTTGATTAATAATCCATGCTGACATCATCTTTTAATGAGATGATGTCATAATTCCCATTTTCGGATTTTCTGGCAGATTTTCTGCCCAAACTTTGAAAAATCATAACTAATTCTAGAAAAATCGAAATGAGGTGATTCCAAAGCCAAATGAAAGATATTTAAGTCCTCTTCATAGGAAAAATATTGGCCATTAATAAACATCACCACACAATTCCAGAATTACATAAAACTCATCACTGCCCCAAAACAGAGTTCAGTTTCCATCCCAAACTTTGGACAGTTATATCTCCTGGTTCACAAAACGAAATGGAACAAATTATATGTCCATTTTGAAGCTTGAGATGTGAACTATAAGACTGGAAACGTTCATAATTGTTAGATACCATTTGGTCATTAAAAACGTTCACACAAACGGACTGCCCAGAATAGAATTTCACTGGACAGAATTTTAGATTTTGCATCTTTGCTTCCATTGGTTCCATTTTCATACCAAACATCATTCTCACATAAATTTTCACAAGGAATCCATTGGAATCATTAAAATATCCAAATTCCCATCACACATTCTTCAAAAGTGTTTATTCAACAATAATTACATCCACTTTTGAAGTCATTAGCCCTTAATCACTTTTTGGGATATTACACCCTCATTCGACCTCTATATATCATGTTCCAGGTACAACGGAGGTTTGCAGCTCATTCCATGCAACTAAGATCCACCTAAATGGGAAGTTCAATGAGGTTAATCAATTTATTGCAAGGTACAGAGAATCTGGTCCTCTTTACACTTAAATAACTGTTCTATTTTAAGTACTCATTATGGTAAATCAGGTTTCCTTAGACATGTTTTAATATGTAGTCAGATTATTTCTATCCACGTTTTAAAGGGTTCCTTTATAGCACTTGGCCATATTTCAATATTGGTTCTGTTATTGTGGACCGTATCTCCCTGTTATCAGAGGTGGCTAGCCTTAAACCATGTGTACTTCTTCATAATATTACACTACTCTAATGATAGTCATAATGATAACGTTAAGACATGGCATAGTAGTTATAAGTTATGCTTAGTCATGAAAATTAATTTATTTCTAGCTACAGAGATTATGACCAATTTGTACTTAAATATCAGTTCTCTTGTAAGTAATCAGGATGGAAAATCAGCTATTCTTCTCAGTCTTTTAGTATGTTGTCATTTTTTTTATTAACGTTTTAAATGGTTCCCTTCTTGAACTTGACTATTCTGTAATTTTGGTTATGTTTTGTGTGGATCATTTCTTCCTGTTTTCAAAGGTGGCTGACCTTAAACAGTGTGCTTTTCTTTCTAATATTACACTACTTCAAACTTAGTCCTGATGATGAGGTTAAGACATGGAAGAGGAGTGCTCAGTTAAGTTTACTAATAATAACAAATCTGCATAAGATGTAACCCCCTGCCTTAATTAACGTAATTATAATTCGATAAAACTTACTAAAAGGGATTGGAGACCGTCGGATAGTTCAAAACTACTAAATCACCTACCAAACAGTAGGAACTTACAAAATTTTCAAAACTTCTTTCCTATCCCGGTCTTGTTTTCAATTATCGAATATAATCACCTGTGCAGTTAACTTACATTCATAAATATTAGAGTTCGTAATTTAAACCCCGGCAACCCCGGATTTATCTATGCATTCATAAAGTTCCAAAACCTGATTAGGGGATTACAAAACCAAGTACTTAAACTATTTACATCTCAAAATATAATACAGTAATCCCTATCCAAAATGAATAATCCCCAAACCATACTAATGTCCCTAGGAAACTCTAACCGCTCCGGGTCGCTCGCTTCTCCTTAGAGCCACTCGCCCTGTCTGAAAGGTTAGTTCAGAGGAAAGAATGAGATTCAAGAGAATTCCAGTAGTAACTAAACATTTATACCATATATAAGCACACAACATGTAAGCAAATCATCATACAGCAGCACAATCACACCCCACCCTCATCCCCTTTCTCCGCCGGGAAGGCACACCGTCCTAACCCGAACCGTTGTTAGCTACTCAGGGACTATTGGCGTGGTAGTACATAAACATAGCCTTATAGCTCACATAGCTAACCGGCTTCACAGATGGCCCGTCGGCCTCACAAATAGCCATTCGGCTCACAATCACATAGTCACACCTCATCCTCATCCCCTTTCTCCGCCGGGAAGGCTCACAACCCTGACCCGAACCGTTGCTAGCTACTCAGGGACTATTGGACTGACGGTGCTTACACATATCCACATAAGTCGCAACACACGAACTTATCGCAAAGCAATGAAAATACACACATACAATGCATCACATATGGTACGAAAGAAAAGTCACTACCTGATCCTTTCCAGACGGTCTCTGGCACAGTGGGCTCACGAGGATAGCAGATGTCAAATCCTATAATCAAAATAGGGACATTTGGTTAATTTCCTTTTCCAAGTTCTTAATTCAATAACACTCTAAGTTGGTATTCATTTGGACTCTTTAGATGGCCATTAAATGCCTAAACATATGCCTAAAGGGTTGGGATAACTATCCCCAAAGATCCTTCTTTAGAAAGCTAAACACTGATTTTTGGACCCCTCACTCGAGCACAGAAGGCCGTGCTCGAGCATGACCCCCCATTCTCACTCGAGCACATGCGAGTGGGACGCAGGAAGTGCTTGCCCGAGAGCAACTCCCGCGACAAACCTACCCTCTCACTCGAGCACAAGAGGCTGTGCTCGAGCAGAGACCTCAAAAGAACACAAGCACCACGGAAGTGAGACCCCGCGTGTGACAACCCGAGAGTGATCCCAACACTCCAACCGCAAGTGTACTTGTGCACAACCCCAGTGTTCGAGTGATCCCTCAATACCCGCGAGTGCCATGCGCACTCTTGGCAATCTACCCACGAGTGATCACCTGAGACACTCACCTCCAGTGATTTCGTGCACCCTCACTCGAGCACAAACATTCTGACTCGAGCACGTTCATCTTATGCTCGAGTGAGTTCTTCCCTCACTCGAGAAATCCTATCAGGTGCCTAAAACGCAGCAACTGATATGATTGACCAGAATTCACCAATTGAATTCCAATGGTCCTATAACTCATACCATTACTCATTCTCATCCAAAACTTCACCATAAACCCGTTGGTGACCCAAAATAACCAACTTCCACTCAAATAACATAATCTCCTCTCTAAACCATAAATTCACCAAAACCATAACTTAACACACTTCCTCTTCTCAAATCCCCACTAAAACCACTGATATTTACACACTTTTTTACATCTATCCCAACACATTACATCACTAAATTCATCTTTTCTGAAATTACCAGAAATCAGGGCATAAATCCAGAATTCACAAAACTAACCCAATGGTCATAACATTTACATCAAACTTCATCAAAAACTCACCTCTTTCACTTGCTGAATTCAGAACTTGGATTCCTCCACTTTCAAATTTCCTCAAGTTTCCACACACCACCGATCACAAGTCTGAAAACATGGAAAGAAAGCTCTTGACCACTTACACAATATTAATGAGAAGTGTTTAAGCTTATGAAGTCATTTACCTTCCCAAATTTCAAACCCTTCCTTTCTCTTTCTCGCTTGCTCGCCGGAAATGGAGAAAATGGAGAGAGAATGATGATGATCACCTCTTCTTGGTTCAATACACACACATAGCCGACTAGGGAAGGAGAGAGGGAAGATAAATAAGTTGAATTTTTGACTTCAATCCCATGGTCCATAGCTTGCCACTTGGCATCCTCTCATTCCTCCCACTATGATTTCACATAAGCTTGCATGCATCAAATTCCACCCCATGATCTTTCAATCTCAGCCATTGATCAAGATTACTAAAGCGTTTCCTTTCCAATAACTGACCAATCGATTGGTAAATTTACCGTTTTGCCCCTAATTATCACAAAACTCATCAAACCATCACTAATGATCTTGATATCACATTACACAATATACACTTCAAATATGCTTAATTAACATTAATTACATCATTTGAAGTTATTAATCCTTGATTACAATCCAGGATATTACATAAGATGTCTTCATAACTAATTTTTATCATGCTGAATAGTCCTTCTCTGTGCATTCCATTTTGAGTCAGACACGTTAGGAAAGTGATTACTTCATTTTTGTCTGTCCATAGTGCTCAAAACCTGCCATCTCCAATGTTTAGTTCACTGAGTCAAAGTGTTGAGTCCCAGAGGTCTAATTCCTCAGCTGCAAGTCTTCTGAAAAACACTCCAAGAGTCAAAGTTTCTGACATCCAAAACCAGGAAGTGGTATGTTTAAGTCTACATTTTCTAATGACCACCAGTTGCCTATGCCAAATAACTGAAATTCAATTTATTGCAGGATAAATATTTTGCTGTTCTGTGTGAGTTCAAGAAGTTCGAAACCCGTCACAAGTAGGTTTATAAGGGGTGTGTAAGGTGTGGGACTAAACCAAAAGTTGTTAATGGATCAGCTTCATGTAGCAGCAATTACTGTAAGGGGAAACCCTGTAGAATCCAGTCAAAGTACGTTGATAAGCACTAATTATACTCTGTAGCAGTCCTGATTAATTTTATTACATAGTCATATATTATATTGATATCCGTTTATTATAGGCTGAGGCTTAATTACCTGATTGTTGATGATTCGGGAACTGCATCCATTGTTCTTTTTGACAAGCATGAATCTGAGCTTATGAAGAAAACTGCGGTTCAGTTAAAAGCTGATATTCCTGAAGTGTGTATATTCAATTTTTTCCCTTCACCAGTAACATGTTTTACTCAATTTCTGACTTTACTTGAGCTGTTTTAAAATAGGACGCAATTGACTATGAGTTTCCGAATGAAATAAACAACCTGATTGGGAAGAAAATGCTTCTTAAGTTGAAGTTGAATAAGTACAACAAGGACCACCCAAGCTCAAGTGTGTCGGTCGCCACATATGCTGAGTGTGCTGACCTTTTTGATGATTTTAATGAAGCTGCTTCTCAGGTCCATTGTACAGGAATTGACATTACTTTTTTGCACTACTTCACTAATGTTCACTGTACTAAACGATCTATTTTGTGTGGTTGTTTATCAGATGGGACAACCAAGTGCTTCAATCTGTATTGAGCAAGAAGATGTTCTCCTAATGAGTGATGCCATTGTCGAAGGTAAAGGCACCGAAGATATAGATCCCTCTGTCACACTATCTGAAACTTTCCCTACCATTGAGCTAGATGGGGTTCCTGTCCATTATGCCATGCCTAGAGCTCCTTTGAAAGGGAAGAGGAAGGTCACTTCAAAGAAAAATCATACTGTAGGAGCTAAGTTTACTACATTTGGACCTGACTCTCCAGCAAAATCACATTCCAAACCGTTGAAGTTGATTAAGCAAGAGAAAATTGAGTGGAAAAAAGAACTTCAGTTTAGTAATTTAAGTTGTTGTCTTTAATTCCTTTTGTAATCCTCAACTTTTTGCTGCTCTTGTATGACCAACGTCCTTATAGATGTGGTTAGTGTAAAATGCCACTTCTCTAGGAATTCAGTAGTTATTTTGGATATGTACTCCTGTTGTATCAGACGTTGTCTGGATTTCATATGATGTAAGTCCCTTTATTATGAATGATATTAACCTATAAGGTGTTGCCTATGTTATTAAGTGATATTATCAGTGGAATGCCATATGATTATGCATGATACATTTGTTTTCCATTACTTACATTATAATGGGAAAGTTTCCTTTAAGATACTTTTATGTGTACTCAAATTTTATCATTATATTTCAATCCAATTTTAACAGGCAGAAACAACTTAACGGATATAGTCTTATATATCATGACTATAGAACTTCCATTTTGGCAATATCATTCATTATGGATACATTTGGTCCCTTCAAGCAATTGGACCATGCTCATTCACTGATTGTGAAGTGTGACCTAATTGGTAGTCAGGTTTTGACTGCTTATTTTATTACTGATTTACTTCTGGTCTTCCAGGTCTACATGCATCTTAGCGCCTTGGTTGACTTATTTCTGCAGGTAAGAGGGGACTTATACTTATAGTCTTTGATTTAATATCACAACAAAATAAGGCAGGACCTATGTACTGTTAGTTCGAAAGTCATACCACAGAATTTTTATTGCTGTTCATTTAAGTTATTAGACATATGGCCTCTCAATGGAAGACATTGTCCACTTGTAGGTTGAATTCAATTCTTTAGTTGTTCAGCAGTAGGTGTATTCTTTTTATCAACTCTTGATTCATTGAAGATCAGTCATTATCCTACCATCTAGCCTCTTATTCCAAGGTATGACTTTCGTTTATATCTCTGTGCATATCTATTTGATTATTGAAGAATGTCATTTATTTTATTGCATTAGTATATTTCACACCCTATAGGGCTGAATGACATGTTGTGTGCCAAAGTGGAGGTATATATGACTCCCCTTGAAATATTAGGATAAAAAAGGAGCGATGCAGCAATACACTTGCCTTCTCTTTTATGGGTACTCTTCTTATAAAATAGGTGTAGCGCTCCATTTCAATACTGGAGGTCCATCCGTGCAGAGGAGTATAAATAGCCATTAATAAATTACATCATACTCATGGAAGGCTATATTCCTCCGAATTAAAATTACTTCAGTTTACATTATAACAATGTGAGGAACCTCTGCTATTACTCATTGATGCAATGACTTAACTCATGATGTATCTCTACTGAATGAGCTTCCCAGTTAAATATTGTTTGCCTATTGTTTCAATGTACATAAATTCAATCCATGTCAAGCAGGGTATCATAATCAAGTTTATGCCTTTTTGCTTATATAAATAACGCACATTTACTAAGAACCGTCTACCACAGCCCAATATTGCTTCCTGCACTACCTGCACACTAGTTTAAAGTTTAAACAATTTATTTCCTAAATCTGACACATTCTTGGGAATTACACCAACCTCACTAAATGTGTCTTCCACTGTGTACTGACCCTACTATGACTGAAATGTCTAAATGTTTGGTATGAGGTTGACTGTATAAGTCAAGCCCACATATATTCTTTAATGAGTAAGATACAGCTCCCAAATATACATTCTATAATGACCATGAAGGACATTGCCTTCACCTTCAAAGTGCACCGTCTACTGTCAACACCCATTTCTGTCCCATATTGGTTTAACATCTCTCATCAACCTATATCTTCAGTTTGTTTCTTAACATGTAAGCTGTTCTAATCATGGTATACCTCTTCAGTCAGCACTATGGAATCATACTCGGTTAAGTACGCATACTCTATCTGGCTTTTTGTAATGTAATCTGTGCTTAAATTGGGTTGCGGTATGTTGAAAGTTATATTGTTTTAAACCTGCTCATTATCCGACTATTACTATATGAGTGAAGTTGCATCTATTTTAGTTACCTTCAATATATTATTCTTCCATAGCTTTTCTGAATTTGATCATGAGACATGGTCTTATTGGGGTATTACCATGCTCGAGGAGACAATCAATACTACCTTAAGTTATTTGGGAGCTTTTAGTTAAAGTTCTTTGGATTACCTCTTACTCAATTCTTTTAGTTGCCACTTAAGTACTCTGCATTTACCCACATTGCGGCTATATTTTACAAGCTGAGACAAATATGTTTTTCCACTTAATTAGATTAACCAATTAGATTGAACTCGCGCCTACAGTGATCTTTTCTGTTCAACATAATCATCACTTTGGGCTTTACAACTTATTACTACAGATGCTTCCTTTTACATACTTCTGTATGTTTACAACATAACTGCCAGCCTAAACCAAATGATCCAACCTTTGCAAGTTCATTTGCTTCATGTAAATTCAAATGTTCCTTCCCCTGTGTACTTGAGGAAGATATCTAGTCTGCTGCTGTATGACAGTTTCTGCTATATCTGTCTCCTATGCAATCATGTTCATGTCCAATTTTTACTTCACTCATGATGTCAATATGTTATAGCCTCTTCGATGACTTCTCCTTTCTCCCTAAAATATAAAACTTTCATTTTTCCTGACAGGCCCCTAAAATATATTTATGCACGAAATAAATACAACCAAAATATACTAACACACATCGAATCACTTAATCAGAGAAAATGTTTCCCAAATAAAATAATACAACATCATTAAAAAAAATCACCTGACTCAGTGGACGCTACTTTTCTGATTAAACTTCTGTTATGGATGTTTATTTTTTAAAATCCATATCATTCTTCACATTTTGAATTTCAGATTTGAATATATTCTTTACCTACCTTCCTTGTATCTCTGCCTTGTATATTCATTTGACAATAAATTGTTCTTTGTTTCATTATCTGAAATTCCAATTTGGAGTATTTTTCAACTAACCATCTATAATTTACCTACATCATATTTCAAATATTTTGTTCATAATTATATTCATCCTAGGTTGTATGAGTCAATATTCAACCCTGCCATTGAACACCACCCAGTTCGTACGTGCTTATCATATTGCCTATGGGTTTTTTATTTAAAGGAGATTAGTTTTCTATTAAAGCTAACATTGCTATATATCTGCCGTTTTTAATGTATATAATTATATTAAACTATGATCGGCTTATGTCTGCTGATCTTATTCTATAATAATGCAATAACTGATGGCCCTCTGCGCTTTGCAAAAAATCATAAGAGCTTAGTTTGAGATACGGTATAAGATTTCCTACCAACAACTACTTGAATTGCCTAGATTTGCCATATTCCCCAACAATGTATGTTTAATTTTGACAGGCGGACATTGTCTACAATTGGTAAGCTCTTATTGATGGGTTGACATATAAACCATGATGCACATTGTGTAACACCCCGAATTTTGAGACTCAAGGTTAGAGAATAAGCCTGAGATTAGTGGATTGCTAAGCCCCGGTTTAGCAAGATCCCAAATTGTGATTAGGAGTTAATGACTACAAAAGTGGACGTGGTTAGTGATTAATGAACCTTTTTAGAGAATATAAAGTGGATTGTAGTCGCTTGTGTTATGAGCAACACCAAAACCCTATATTTGAGTTCAATTGTGGATTAACATCCAAATTGACTTAGAATAGAGGGAATAATTGAATGGGGTATTGTGATGGGAAGTTGGATATTTTAATGATTCCAATGGCTTCCTTGTGAAAATTCATGTGGGGAGAGTGTTTATTGTGAAATTGGAACCATTGGGAACAATCGTGCAAAAGTTGAAAACTCTGTCCATTGAAACTCTGTACAGGGCAGCCAATTTGTATGGACGTTTTAAATAGGCAAATGGTGTCTACAAATTCTGAAATTTTCCAGTATCAAAGTTCACATGTCAAGCTTCAAAATGAACATATAATTTGTATCATTTTGATTTGTGACCTAAGAGTTTTGGATTTTTGAAGTTTGCCCAGCGAAATTAATTATTTTCTGGAACAGTATGCAAAGATTGAAATTCTGGGACTTTTGTGGTGATTTTCAGTAATGGCCAATATTTTTCCTATGAAGAGAACTTAAATATCTTTCATTTGGCTTTGGAATCACCTCATTTCGATTTTTCTAGAATTAGTTATGATTTTTTAAAGTTTGGGCAGAAAATCTGCCAGAAAATCCGAAAATGGGAATTATGACATCATCTCATTAAAAGATGATGTCAGCATGGATTATTAATCAAATTGCTCATCTTCTTCAGCTCATTTCTGTTGTACACAGCAGCTGAATGAGGAGTGAGAACGTTTAGGTTTGTAGAGAGAGAAAGGAGAAGAAAAATCACAAGGTAAGCCGATTTCTCCGACGATTTAGCTTCTAACGCGTGTAACTCCGACTCTAAACTACTCCTCTTTGTTCTTTAAGGTTTGGAAAGCTCAAATTTGGTGTTTTGAAAGTTAGAGTTTTCAGCAATCTTTGAGAAAAGCTTGTAGGAGCTTGAGGTAACTTCCAAACTCTTGTATATTGACTATTCTGGCTGCTGTGGGCAATTTAATCGGTGAAATTTCGCCGGATTGCCATTGGTTGTAAAAATGGAAAATGGGATTTCCTAGGGGTTATGCTGCCCAAATTGATACTAAATGGTAGTTGTAACCTAATGGAATAGTCAATAAAGTGGTTAGGAGTAGAAAGGAACGTGTTTACGGAGCCGAAACCGAAAAACCCTGATTTTCCCTAGAAAACCCATATATTTCGGTCTGGGCTATAAATGGGTCTTAGAGTTGGATTTTCAATGATTTGATGATTCCATTGAGTTCAGGAGGGAAAATTAGGTGGGGTTACAGTTGGGCACTTTTTCGGAAAAGGCCGAGAAAGCATAATTACGGAAACGCCCCTAAAACCCTAAAAGTAGGGCTGCCAAGGGCAATTTCGTAATTTGACATTGAATTTGATAATTCCGAGTCCGGAAATGGATTCCTTGGGCGAAACTATGTCAGAATAGCCCATGTCAAAATTTCGGGAAAAGTACAGCCGGACCGGGTACGGCGGGGCCGGGCCCGGGTCCCGGGGGTATTTTGGTAAATTTTCAAGATAGAATCATATAACCCCCAGAAACACTATGGAAGTGTCTAAATAGTACATTTGACATTGTAGGATCGAATGTGAAGCCCCGAGTTGCTGGCACGCAAATCGAGGAGAAAAGACTGGAGGTAGGGAACTTATCTCTCCTGCATGCTCTGATAACTGTATTAATGTGTTGATGCATGTTATTGCTTTGCTTGATTATGTGGAACATGTATGAATGATTTGAAGCTATGTTTCAATATATGCTATGGCCATATGTGTATCGTTCGAAGCATTGAGCTTATAGATTTGTCATTGTATGTGTGCATGAGTTATGTGATGCAAGCATGTCATGCATTAAACACTTATCTTGCCTGCATATTGATAACGTTTCCCTACTGAGATTCTCTCGAATCTCACCCTCCCTTACCAACAATTTAGACAGGGCAAGTGGCTCGTCGAGGGAGCGGCAGGTCTCATTCGAGATGAGATTGTGTAATCCCCATTTGAAGAATTGTAATGGGCAATCGTGCCCTGTATATCTTTAGCGAAGGTATGTACCCGAGATTTCCGGGATGATTATGTTGTGCACTCTGATATTTATATGAATGTGATTTATCTTCGCGTAGTAATTGTGTTCGAAATGTGAATATGAGACCAAGTTTATAAATGATTTTGAAAGGTATTTTTGAAAACCCCATCATGTGATGGGTTAGTAAATGTTATTTGATTATTATTGGTCTCTATTTCATTTTAATCGTGTATTTCGGATATAATTACTGAGGGGGTTACACATTGCTTCACCATTGAGCATGGAAAATATTCTACCGACATGTAGCCTCAGGCCATGATACAGACAAATTTGTACGGGTAGGAGTGCTTATGCATTTTACCGACAATTTTTAGATGTGAATTACCTTCTGTTATAATGAAGAGAAGAAAAGTATGTTTAGAAGTTCTGCAAATTAAGTTAGACCTCACCATTTTTAATGGGTACTCATATCATTGAAGTTATTGTCTTCACTGACATATCTATCTCATGCTATTAGTGATGGGCAAATTAAGATATCATACAATGAAAATATCTTCCTACATGTACAAAGGTTGTAATAGAATATCTGCCGTATTCTATGATTCCATCTATATGTTGCTTAGTCCTTTTAAAGTTATCTTCCATCATAACATGCTTCACACCATCTCTAAGTTAAAGACATTGTTCAGACACAGTCAAATTAAAAATCACTGCATTCCAATTTGGGAATTCTATGCATATATGCTACAACATATTATTGTGTTAAAAATGTTTATATCAGATGCCTCCAAAGAAAAGACCACTCTTAATTAATGGCGCCAAATCTGACTTCAAAGAAAAAGCTAAGAGGATTGTTTTTTAGGATGTCACAAATGTGGTGGGTACTGAAAACTCACCATTTAATTCATTCACAAGTCCTGGTATGCTAGCTTTCAATTCATTCCTTTATATGTTGATAATGGTAGCAACTAGCTACGACATTTTATGTGTGTATGTTGGCAGGGGAGTTGGAGTTTAGGAATAGTACCATCAGGCGCCGAAGCAACAGATTTTGCTCAACTGAGAAAGATTCTGGAGATTGCAGTACACTCCTAAATGCATCATTAAGCAGTCACAGAAACATTTTTAGAGCACCGGAGGCAACGTGACGTCTAGATTTCAATCTTGAGCCATCATCTTCAAGTTCAAGTAATGAAATTGTGTCACACATATCACTTACCATGGTTCACTTAACCATAAATGAATGATGTATATAATATGTACAAGTACCTTTTGTACAAATGAAGTCTTTGTTGTGTATCATTTTTTTTCCTTACATCATGCAAAAGTTCTTGCTATGTACATTAAGCTTAATTTTTTTACTATGGTCGCAAGGTTCAACTTGACATCACATCTTAACAGAAAGCTCATCAACATGTCCAACTACCCAACCAAGTTGGATGAGAACTACATCCATGGTTATAAACCAAACAATAACAAACCCTCCTCCTCTTCACATGCGCCCAGGTTATCTTCATTTTAGCCTAAAATTCACAGATTATACTTCCATCATTTTCATCACAACCGAAAACTACGTCACTCATATTTTACTACTTCATACATTCTCTTTACCTTTTTCTTTTTTCCCTGCTTCATTACTGCATTTAATTGCATATTTAGGTCCTGAACAATATTACAAAGATATTCACTTCGAATATAACGACTACTTGGGCTCTAACAACGAAGAAGCTCAGGATGAGGCACAATCAATGGAAGGTTGCCTTTATACCTGTTGCAATTAGTTAATCCAATATGTCAAGGGATATTGACTCATATTGATTGCTGCAGATTCAGATAATGAGATAGAGTCTGAAGTTGTTGCAATCATAGCAAATTCGAAAGACAAAAGTAGAAGGAAACGACCACTAATTATTGGTATGAGAGGATTTTTTCAAATTGTTAATTGTGGCACATACTTCATGTCAATTAATTACTTTAATTCGTCATTCCATCCCAATAGTCATCCCTTCATTCTGGTATTAATTTACTTTTGTTTACACCTTAAAATATTGTAGAGTACCAAGATGAAGGGGATGCCATCAATACATGCAAAAACTGTAAAGCAAAGATGTGGTTCAATGAAAGGGTTCATAATCAAAAGAAGTCTACTGAACCAAATTTCACAATGTGTTGCCATGGTGGGAAAGTTAAGCTTCCAAAGAACAAAGAGCTTCCGTCAATGTTGTATGATCTGTTCTTCAACAAAACATCTGTGGCGTCGAAGAATTTTCATGCAAATATTAGGTCATACAATAACATGTTTGCCTTTACATCCATGGGAGGAAGAATTGACCATGCTAAAAATAATGGTTCTGGTCTTTACACATTTGTACTCTCTAGATTAAATTACCATCACATTGGTAGCCTTCTACCTGAAAATGGCATGAAACCAGTCTACTCACAACTTTATATATATGACACAGAAAATGAAGTTTAGAATAGGATATCTGCGGTGAGGTACGTATGTTATATATCCTCAAGTTTCGCATGTGATGACAACGTGATAATCAATCATACTTACATTCACTTGGTTTTGTTTTTCTTCCTTCCCAGTAAACACTTGAACAACTCGAGTATCGATCCTGACATTGTAGGTTCAATTATGAATGTCCTCAATGAATTCAATCCGTATGTCAAACAATATTGGATGGCTGGTGTAATGGTAACAAGACCTCACCCTCATGCCTTGAAGTTACGTCTTTTAAGCACCAGACAACATGATGGTCGAACATACAACCTACCCTCTACTTCTGAAGTTGCAGCCTTAATAGTTGGAGATATTGATATCAACTTCCACCGTAGAGACATTATTGTTGAGGAGTTATTAGGTACCCCATAAAGGCTACATGAGTTACTTCCTTCATACCTACCATTACAGTACCCTATCCTCTTCCCTAGAGGAGAGGATGGTTACAGGGATGATATTGTGCACTTCAAAGAGAATAGTGTAGATACTAACAAAAAAAATAAAAGAGTTAGTCTGAGGGAATATTTTGTGTACAAGTTGATGGCTAGAGACGATGAAGTCTCTGTTGTTTTACATACTGGGAGACTATTTCAACAATATATGGTATATGCATATACAATGATTGAGGCTCAAAGATTGTTATGGGTTAGGACACATCAAAAGGAACTCTGTGCCGATATGTACCAAGGTTTGTCTGATGCTTTATTCAATGGGGAGAGAAGTGCTTCAGCCACTGGGAAACGAATTGTTCTGCCTTTATCGTTTACAGGTGGGGCACGTTACATGATACAAGCTTATCAAGATGCCATGACGATATGTAGATTTGCTGGGTTTCCAGATTTATTCATAACATTTACATGCAACCCATCGTGGCCTGATATATCAAGATATTGTAAAAGTGGTTCTCTTACTGTTGCAAACAGAGATGATATATTATCTAGGATTTTTAGACTCAAACTTAGGGCTTTAATGAAGGTCATTAAGAAAAATAAGATATTTGGGGACGTTAGAGCAGGTACAAAATGTTTATAGATTCATTCTTTATGCTTCATGTTTTGTCAATCGTGTTATGTTTTTAAATAAATATGACTTTAGTGTAACATCTTTTCATGATGATCGGCTTATGGGTTTTGTTATGAAATCAATCTGTAACCTTTCTTTCATGTGAAGAATTAACTTTTTACATTTCCATCTTACAGAAGTTTATATGATTGAATTCCAAAAAAGGGGACTTCCTCATACACATATCCTCATATGGCTTGCAGAGCGTGACAAAATTCAATATCCTATTCATGTAGACACCATTATATCTGCTGAAATCCCAGATATAGACTCCAATCCTCAATTGTATGAGCTTGTACAAAAATTCATGATGCATTCTCCCTGTGGCCATCTAAATCCTAGAGCGCAGTATATGGTTGACAAGAAATGCAAGAAATTCTTCCCTAAGAGATTTGTTGAAGAAACTAGTGTTGATCAAGAAGGATTTCCTACCTACTGAAGAAGAGACGATGGCAAGACTATTGAAGTAAAAAGCATTCAGCTAGATAACAGGTTTGTGGTCCCATACAATCCTACATTGTTGTTTATGTTTCATGCTCACATCAATGTTGAAAAATGTAATCAATCTACCGCGATCAAATACCTATTTAAGTATATTAGCAAAGGGAATGATCGCGTGGTTGCCTCAATCTATTATAGTGAGCAAAATAGGAATTCTGAAACATTGTTTGATGAGATTCAACAATATTACAATTTCTGTTACATATCTGCATGTGAGGTAGCTTGGCGTATATTGGGTTTTGACATCCATCATAGGTTCCCACCAGTGGAAAGGTTAAGTTTTCATTTACCAAACCAACAATGTGTCATCTACTCTAAAGCTGATGATGTGGCTAAGCTTCTAGACAAGCCAAGAGTGTGTGAGTCTATGTTCTTAGCTTGGATGAAAGAAAACAAAGATGACGATTTTGCAAAAACACTATACTATTATGAATTTCCACAATATTATATGTACCATCGGAGGCAACGAATCTGGAAAAAAAGGAAAAGAGGATTTGCAATTGGACGTCTCACTCATACTTCACCTACATCTGGAGAACTTTATTACCTCCGTATTTTATTATCTAAAGTTAAAGGGCCATCGTCTTATGAAGATATTAAGATGGTTGATGGCGTTGCACGACCAACATTTCATGCAGCATGTATTGCATTAGGATTGTTAGAAGATGACACAGAATTCATTTCTGCTTTAAAGGAGGCTTCTGTTTGGGCAACAGGTCGGTTACTTCGTAGCATGTTTGTGAGTATGCTTCTGTGTAGCTGCCTAAGCCAGCCTGAGGTTGTTTGGGAGGAGACTTCTCAAATTCTATCTGAAGATCTATTATACATCCCACATCAAGACCCATTGTCGTCAAGTAAGTTGATGTTCATTGCTGCTTTTTTTACAACACTTTGTCATATGCGCTTTCTTATTTGTCTGCTTCTAATTTCTTAGGTATTAAGATATCAACATCAGATAGAGAGGAAGCTGCTCTTACTGAGATTGAAGGTCTCTTGCAGCAAAATGGAAAGAGTATTTTAGATTGCCCTTCATTTCCATTACCTTCATCTGTGTGTCATGTAGATGTTGGTAATCACTTGATTCATCAGGAATTAAATTACAACAAAGTTCAGCTTGCCAAGCAATCAGTAGAAATAATCAACTCATTGAATTCAGAGCAGAAAGTTATTTATGATACAGTCATGTGTTCACTTAATGCTGGTGTTGGTGGTTTTTTCTTTGTCTACGGTTACGGAGGGACTGGGAAGACATTTCTATGGAGTGCTTTTACTTCTACATTTCGATCCAAAGGTGAAATTTTCCTGACTGTTGCTTCTAGCGGTATAGCTGCCACATTGCTACAAGCTGGAAGGATAGCTTATTTGAGGTTCACAATACCAATTGAAGTGAATGAAGATTCTATGTGCAATGTCAAGCAAAATTCAATCTTAGCTGAGTTGATTAAGGCCACTAAATTGATTATATGGGATGAAGCACCCATGGTTCAACGTTTTTGTTTTGAAGCATTTGACAGGACTTTGAAGGATATTATGAGTTGCAATCAACCATTTGGTGGGAAGGCTGTCTTAATGGGTGGTGACTTTCGACAGTTGTTACCTTTTATTCCAAGGGGATCTAGAGCTACTATAGTCAACACTTGCATCACGTCATCATACTTATGGGATTCCTGTTCAATTTTCCATCTCACCAAAAATATGAGACTATCATCTGCACTAAATCAAGATAACCACAAATTACAGGTGTTTTCACAATGGCTCCTTGCTGTAGGTGATGGTAAGTTGGGGTTGCCACATGATGGTATTACGGATATTGAGATTCCTGAGGACTTCCTTATTCAGAGTTATGATGATCCTATGCATGCTATTGTGACCATCACATACCCAGGTTTGCTAAGGAATTTATGTAACTCATACTACTTCAATAGTCGAGCCATCTTATGCCCTACCATCAAGAGTGTCAACCATGTTAATGAGTACATGTGCTCTTTATTGCCAGGTGAACTAATAGAATATCATAGTTGTGATACTATTTGTAAGTCATCACAAGATGTTGATGGGTTTGAAGATTTATACACAACTGAGTTTCTGAATACGATTAATTGTTCAGGTTTGGCTAGGCACAGTCTTAATCTCAAGGTTGGAGTTCCTATAATGCTGTTACGAAATATCGACCAAGCCAATGGGTTATGCAATGGTACCAGGTTACGTATCACATTTCTTGGAAAAAATGTTATTGAGGCTATTACATTGAATGGGTCAAACCCGGATCAAAAGGTTTTAATACACAGAATGGATATGAATCCTTCAGAAGTTAGACTTCCATTTCGAATGAAGAGAAGACAGTTCCCTATTGCTTTGTCATTTGCAATGACGATTAATAAGAGTCAGGGCCAATCTCTGCACAATGTTGGCTTATATCTGCCTACACCAGTGTTTACATATGGGAAATTATATGTTGCATTATCAAGGGTTAAGAATGTTGATGGTTTGAAAATTCTTATAGATTATGGGAGTAATCCTCCTAAAAACACAACCACTAATGTAGTTTACAGGGAGATATTCAGAAATATTGGGTAGCATTCATTTCAACATGTGCACACATCTTTTGTATCGGTTTGTTATTTTGCCTTGCTATTTTAACTGTTGGTTGTTTAATGCTCTTCTCAAGTTCATGAAGTTGTTGTGAAGAGCATAATTTGTAGGATGCCTTTTGCAACTTAGTGGGGGGTTGAGATTATGTTGTACTAAGCAAATGCAATTTTTGTGTCATATGTACCATTTTTTTTTCAACGGATGTTTTGCAATAACGCATTGTCCCATTGTATTAAGTGGATAATGTGTTGTTAATTGATGTTATGTGTACCCAATGAAAGGTTATTATAATTCGTGTGTGATGTTGTGCCTACTACATCGGATGAGTGGGAGGTTATTTTATGCTTAGATGTGATGCGGTTGATGCACCCGCGCAAAGCGCGGGGGGATTTTTCGCTTGTTATTGATAGTAGGTAAATAGGTAAATTACACAAGGTTGCTTTGGTAATTTTTCAGTATTATTATTTTCCCCTTATAATAGACATTTAAACCTTTCAATCAAGTATTATAAATCAGGAAATGGATGTGTAAATTATAAGTTATGAATTTTTAAATTTTGGGTAGGAAACCTGGAAAAATTATGATTCTTTTTATGGTAGTCAAATTGGCTGTGCAATTTGGGAGCTTAGCACCATAAATTGATACTGGATACTATTTTTTCTATATAGATGACTTGAATATTATCACATAGAAGATTAAGCCACCTCATTTAGGATTTTCTAGCTTAAGATATGATTTTTTGAAGTTACTTAGAAATTGAGGCAAATTTGGGATTACATATGAAATTTCTAGTTTTAAGGAAAATGTAATTAGGGAATGATTTAAGGATTAGGGACAAGTTTGAGAGGCCAATTTAACCACATAAAGTACATAAATCACAGGAGTAGAAGACATATAATATGTCTTAAGTTGGTTGCAAAATAACCATAAGCATAATAAAATAATTATGCAAAGTAAGTATATCAAAATTTGTGTGTTAATCTACCCTTACATAAGTATAATGGTTAATAGGATTTGTCTTTTGATAATAAGGGAGAAGCAAAGGAAACACAAGCAAGAGGTAACTTGGAAGAAAGCTTTAAAAAGTAGTAAAACTTAATCTTATATAGTTCGTGATTGGTTGCTTGCATGATTATTTGCCATGAATATGCCTTTGAACATGTAATATCCTTACCTGAGTTTGTGCCATGGCCATGTGTATATGCTTGTAAGGTTTTTTTCTTACTTGGCTATTTACATGTATATTTAATTACCATTGCACATTATATATTAAGATAATTGAAAGAGGCAAGCTTCACTCAAGAGGAGGGTGAATTGGGTGATGTGATAAATTTTTCAGTTGATGCAGTGATATGAAATAACTATAGATAGAGTAGAATTGAGAAGATTAGCAAACAGAGAGTTATACTATTTCGGTCTAAAACCCAGGCCTACATCCAGTCCTCAAAGATCAAGATCTACTGAGATTTTTACTATCCTTCCAAGATTCAGTGTGATTGTCCTTGTATGGACTACAAGCAGAAATATTCTAATACCTAGAAATTTCTCTCCCTTTACGACAAGTCTTACAGGCATAAACAAACCTATGACCCTTCTCTCTTGCTTACATATACAAGTCTTATGAGTAGTAATGTTCTCTTCTTCTTACACCTCTGTAAGTCTTACAAGCAACAATGTTCTCTATTTCTTGTACCTTGTAAGTCTTATGAGCAGAAAGTCCTACTAGGAATTCTCTCAGCTGCTTCTCTTGTAAGGATATCTACCCTCTCAAGGTCCCTTACCTTGAGATCAAATGAAAATATGATTTGAAATGTATACAAACTCTCTCACAGAGCAAATATAATAAACACTGAAGTACAATATAAATACAAAAATATGAATGATAGAGACTCGAATAAATGTTTACTGTAAGCTTTCATTTTATGTATGTGCGCTCTTGATGGTCTCTAAAGCTCTGTATTTATTGTAAGTTGATTTTGTCCGTTGTATGATAGTCATTGTAGAGTGGAGCATTTCATTGTGGAACAGCATGTGTACATTTGAAATCTTTGAACAAGATATCATGGTAGGTACATGCTTAGTTGGTCATAATGATTTTGTTCGCCATTATTTGACTTTTTCTGCATATCTGGTTCAAACGATCAAACTCCTGTGTCATACTTGAAGTATATGTTAAATAATGTTAAATAATAATAATGAGTGAAAATAGAATGAATATATAACATTAAACCATGTTTGGATTATGCTGTAAGTATGTTGCATTTTGGCTTCTGACATAGCATCACTTGAGTACACTGAGCTTTACTCAAGAACAACATCATATTTTCTCTCCTGCTTCAGCTTTTGTGTTGCACTTCCATGCGAAAAACAAGAGTGCATTTTCTCACTTGAGAGTGATATGGGTCCTCACTCGAGTGTATATTGTCTTACTCGAGTACATGTGTATTTTGCACTATGAACTCACATTCTGGACAATACTCGCAGCCTATTTTTAAAAAATGTGATTTTGCACTTGTAAGTGATGTGGGCCCTTACTAGAGTGCACTAATCCTCACTTGAGTGCATCTATATATTCTTGTATCATATACCCTTTTACTTTAGCACTTGTATCATCTCTGGAGAGAGTGATTTTACTTACTCGAGAGTGTTAAGCTAGCACTCAGGTGTAGTACTAGTACAAAAAGGGTGTTTTAGACCGGCACATTTAGACCGGTTGCAGCGGATGAGGTCTAAAAGAAATGTGCGGTGGCATTTTTGTAATTATAAACAAATTGGAAGACCGGTTATTCTCTGAACCGGTCTAAAAAATATTATTTAGACCGGTTCTACAATAACCGGTCTAAAATATTAAACCTTTTAGACCTGCTTGGATTTTAAACCGGTCTAAAAGGATCAGAGGATAAAATTTTAAAAAATTAAAAATGTTTTTAGACCGGTTATAGATATAACCGGTCTAAAAAGTATTTTATTTAAGACCGGGTATTATAATAACCGGTCTTAAATAAAGGTTTTTAAGACCGGTTGTTTTAACAACCGGTCTTAAAGATATATTTTAGACCGGTTGTTCCTAACAACCGGTCTAAAAAATGTTTTTAAGACCGGTTATTTTTATAACCGGTCTTAAAACTCTTTCCCCAAATCCCTATCGCGGTTCACTCTCCGCGCCTTTCTTCATTCTGAATTCTTCAAAGCTAAACAGCAACGGTCAAGGTCGACGAACAGCAACTCCAAATTCGTCAAATCATGAGCGGAATTAGTGTCTCACCTTGTTCTCGTTTGCATTTGCCCTATGAAAATGGGATCTTGGAGCTAGCATCCCCGTTGCTCAGTGTTAGGCGCGCGTACTGGTGCTCTGTCTCTTCGTTGAGTGTCGACGTTTGACGGCGCTGAACACACCCTGTTCTCGTTTTTATTCACCCTCAATCTACGAAAGTTGGATAATCAACTTGCTAAAGCCTAATTCTCTTCCAGGTAGTTTTTTACTTCGTCTATTAATATTTTTTTGTGTGATTGCTGACGAAGAATGTTGTGGCCTAGCTCAAAAAAAATATAGGGATTCATTATGTTTCTGTTGAAGAATTAGGTTAGATGACAAACATGCATCTTTATTGTGTCATATATGAAGTCTCCTCCAAAAACAATGGTTTAAGCATACTATTGATGTGTTGGCTGGTAAAACGGATGAGTGGTTTTGATGTTAAGTTCATAGCCGGTTCAATAGAATACATATGATTCACAACCTATAATGTTCCAAAAATAAGGCTGATGTTTATAAGAAGTGGTGTTTAGTCTGATAATGACAGTCTTGCAGCATTTAGAAAGCTCCCATTCTGTTATGATGCTGTCAAAGCACCTTGTTGAGAAATTGATATGATAATGAAGTGGTTTTGTCATTTGGTTTGAACAAGAGAGTGATTCCCAGGGCATCTGTTTATCAAGTTCCTTTTTATCAAAGGGATAGGTGAATAAGGAAATCTTGCCCTCAATATTTGCCTAAGCTGAAAGGGAATTCAAAAATCGATTTATCTTGCGTCATGAGCGAGAAGCTATTGAACACCTAAAGCTGGATTAGTCTAAACTGGATGGATGTTGCAAGTTGAATGAATAATGGAAAATTATGGATATGGACTGAGATGAAACAAGTCCCTTTTCTGTGCATTTCTCTTGTCTTTTTCTGTTCACTTTGTTGAACACCCCCCCCCAAAAAACAACAAACAAGTCCCGTTTGGTTGAATTAGAAAGAGGTGGTAACAACCAATGTCCTACATGCATGATTGGTTGAAATCACCATATGTAGCCAGTTTCTCCCAATAAGCAAATCTCCATATGTCCTACATGCATGATTGGTTGAAATCCTACACGATTATTTCTCTTATGATGTTCACAAAACTAATCCATGATGAGAGCATGTAATTAGTTTCTCCCTACATGGAAATCACCATATGATGCAATTCCTACATGATTATTTCTCTTCCTGTGTGTTAACAATTCTAATCCATATCTATAAAGAGTGTAAAAAAAGATGGTAGAGGCGATCTAAACGAATATTCAATGAAATTCGCTCAGATGAATTATGAAATTTTATTTTGTTCTGTGCACAAGAGTGTAGAGAAGAATTTGCTCATAATTCATCAGTGATTTAGAAATTGGGGTCGATCACCTTTAATGATAAAGGTTCAGTTTCTTTTACTAAAAAGTTATAAAGGCACCCCATAAATACTTGTTCATTATGTAGTAGTTAAACTAGGTAGTTGGGTGTAATGATTGCCTACTCTCATTATACTCCTTCCTTTTCCAGGGGAAAAAGTAGAAAACAAAAAATGAAAGGTGTTGGAATATATGGATCGTAGTTGGATACAAGCTAAACGGACGAGTGTTGAATATGATATTGGGGTAAGGGGTTTTTTAGACTTTGCAAAAAGAAATGCCGATGATGATAGTGGGATGTTTTATTGCCCTTGTGTAAAATGTTTGAATGAGAAGCGATTAAGTGCTGCAGATATATATACACATTTAATTTGTGAAGGGTTTTGTAAGACGTATGTAGTATGGGTATGGCATGGTGAACAATTAGAAATGCCAAGTGCATCTCAACAGGGGGAAGTGACTTGTGATGATAATGACACGGATATGGATGATCGGAAAGAGGACATTATTCGTGATGTAGGAGAAGAGGCTTTTGAACAATCACATGTATATGGTAATATGTGCAGTGATGCTGAGAAGCCGTTGTACCCGGGGTGTAAAAAATACCAATTGCTGAATGCTGTATTGAAATTGGTAAGCTTGAAAGCACGGCATGGATGGAGCGATAAGAGTTTTTCAGAAACGCTTGAGGCCTTTAAAGATATGCTTCCTGATGATAATGTGTTGCCTTGTCGATACTATGATGCTAAGAAAATACTGTGTCCACTAGGGATGAAGTATAAAAAGATCCATGCTTGCCCTAATGATTGCATATTGTATAGAAAAGATCATGAAGAGAAGGAGCAATGTCCGATATGTGAAACTCCGAGGTATAAATCAAATAAGGGCCCTACAAAAGTGTTGTGGTATCTTCCAATCATTCCAAGGTTCAAGCGCCTGTTTGCTAATGAAATTGATGCCAAAAATTTGAGATGGCATGCAGATGAGCGGATTTCTGACGGAAAGCTTCGACATCCAGCTGATTCTTCTCAATGGAAACAAATCGATCAATTATTTCCTAGCTTCGGTGAAGAACCTAGGAATCTCAGGCTTGGGCTTAGCACAGATGGTATGAATCCTTTTGGTAGCCTAAGCAGTATACATAGTTCATGGCCTGTTCTGTTGGTAATTTACAACTTATCTCCTTTGTTATGTATGAAACGAAAGTACATTATGTTGTCTATGTTGATTTCGGGACCAAAGCAACCCGAAAATGACATAGATGTTTACCTAGAACCCTTGATCGAAGACTTGAAAGAGTTGTGGGATAAAGGTGTCGATGTTTTTGATGTGAACAAGAAGGAGACTTTTAATATGCGAGCAATGATCTTTTGTACTATAAATGACTTCCCTACATATGGGAACTTGTCAGGATATAGCGTTAAAGGCCACAAAGCTTGTCCGATATGTGAAGAAGGCACATGCTACCATCAACTTCAACATGGAAGAAAGACGGTTTACCTTGGCCATAGGCGATTTCTAAGACGAAGCCACCCTTATCGTAGATTAAAAAAAGCTTTTTTCGGTGGCCAAGAGTTTGAAGATGCTCCAGAGGCATTGACTGGGGATCAAATTTATGAAAAGGTGAAAAATATCAATACTATGTTTGGTAAGTCATCAAAGAGTAGAAATGAGAAAAATATATGGAAAAAAAGGTCCGTCTTCTTCGATCTTCCATATTGGCGCAATCTTGACGTCAGACACTGTATTGATTTCATGCATGTGGAGAAGAACGTATGTGATAGTATTGTTGGGACACTGCTTAACATACAAGGAAGTTCTAAGGATGGCGTGAAGGCAAGATTAGACTTGCAAGAAATGGGAATACGAGAAGATTTACATCCAAGGCCATACGGTAATAGAACTTTTTGTCCTCCAGCTGCTCATACTTTGTCTAAGGTTGAGAAAAGAAGCTTTTGTGAGTGTTTACATGGCGCTAAAGTTCCTTCAGGGTATTGTTCAAATTTTAAAAAGCTTGTATCGATGAAAGACTTGAAGTTAATAGGGCTAAAGTCTCATGATTGTCATGTCTTAATGCAACAACTACTCCCAGTAGCTATTCGAGGCATTGCCGAATATGATCTTCAACACATATTGACTAGACTTTGTTTCTTCTTCAATGCCATTTATTGTAAAGTCATTGACACGGAAAGATTGGAGGAATTGGAAAATGAAGGATATATGATCTTATGCCAGCTTGAGAAGCTTTTTCTTCCTTCCTTTTTTGATATCATGGTACACCTGGTTGTTCATCTAGTGAGGGAGATAAAGTTGTGTGGCCCTATCTATTTCCGGTGGATGTACCCGATCGAAAGAACTATGAAAATACTAAAAGGGTATGTGAAGAACCCCAATCGGCCTGAAGCATCTATTGTTCAAAAATATGTTTCTGAAGAAGCTATGGAATTTTGTCAACATTATTTGTCAAATGTACGACATATTGGTCTTGCTAAACTTCATGATCAAGAAGGGGGTAGACGCGGGGCAACAGTAAAGAGCATAGATGCTGATGAATTGCAACAAGTCCACTTGTACATCTTGAACAATGTTGATGAAGTTCAATATTACATGAATGCCCATAAAGAAATTGTACGGAAACAAAATAGTCGAATGACTGAACAAAGGTTAATCAGGGAGCATAACAGAGCTTTTGCACATTGGTTCAAACAAAAGGTTGACGGAGAAGAATGTGTTTATGATACAATAAATTGGTTAGCACGTGGTCCTGAAGTTGAGGTCATAAGTTGGACTTCATTTGTTATCAATGGTTATACCTTTTACACGAAGTCTCTAGATGATAAGAGCACCGTCCAGAACAGTGGTGTTGTATTAGTGGCTGAATCTATGCACTTCTCTAGTTTGAAAGATAAGAACCCTACATTGGCTGCTATACCTTATTATGGGGTGATTGAAGAGATTTGGGTGGTTGACTATGTTAAAATTAGATTTCCTATTTTCAAATGCAAGTGGGTTGATGTCAACAATGGTGTGAAGATCGATAGGTTAGGATTTACATTAGTAGATCTGAATAGTAGAAGTTTTGGAGATGAACCTTTCATTATGGCAGATCAGGCGCAACAAGTGTTCTATATCACTGATCAGGCAAATAAAATGTGGTCTGTAGCTCTCCAAGGAAAAAGGGTCATTGATATTGACGAGAAAAGTCACTCAAATTATGATCTTCTTGAGACTCCTTCTTTTTCCAGGGGTCTACCAGAACTGAACGAAGAAGATGAAGCAGATAATGCGCACGGCACAAGAAATGATCATCACGAGGGAATATGGGAGGATATCTCTTTATGATACTACTTTAACCTTAACTAACTAAAGTAATTATGATTATGATTATTATCCGAAGAATATGCTTAGTTATTTTATCGATATAGTCTTCACATGTCATAGCTTACGATTTATCTTTCTTTGTTGTCGTTACAGGAAAATGACGGATCCCCAGCGTTCTAGTGCAGAGGATCAGCCACCTCCTCCACCTCTGAGTCAGCCACGTAGTGCTCAGGAGAGCCAGCCAGCTAGTGTTAACCAGGGCGAGCCTAGCAATGCTCCGAGCCAGGGTCATAGTGAGCGCAGTAGCCAGTCTGTACGGAGGGGTAGACGTGGCACACGGTTGACAGATGTTTCCCTCAGTCGGAGTGCAGGTGAAAAGATACCGATTGAGTTTGATAGATATTGGAAACCAATCGGGCCTAATGCACAACGATATAGGAGTTTCGTCGGCCTCTTTGCACGTAACAAGCCGAGCATCTTGATAGAGGAGTGGAGAAATGTCGATGCAAAGGTGAAGCAGCATATTTGGGACACTATTCAGGTATACAATTCTCGTTTGTATGTAATTAATCATTATCAAATGTCACAAATTTGTCACTAACTCCTTCAATGCATGCACTTCAGCTCACCTACGACGTTCCTCAGAGTGAGATCTTGTACAACAAGACGATGACGTATTGTTATGAGCGCTGGAGCAAGTTTAAGACAAATCTGACCAACAATTACATTCATATTGAGGTGAAAGATGGTTAGCCTCGTCCTAATCCGTGCGACCACTATACATTTCTTGATCAAGCGACGTGGCAAGAATTTGTTAGGCTTCGGACTACTCCAGAATCTTTGGTTAGTTGACTTATTTTTCGTTTTATTTACTTAGCAATTATCTTAATTGATTCTAACACTTTCCTTTTGTATCATTTCTTATTCGCAGGCAAAAAGGCAAAAGGCACAAGAAAGCGGAAGAAAGAATGATTGCCCTTATACAATGTCTCGTGGGGGTTATGCAAAGGCTGAAAGAGACTTGTTGGCGGCCAAACGGAAGAGATTGGAAGAAGCATCTCAATCTGATCCTTCTGTTCTTCTTTCTCCACCTTCTCCAATTTGTCGAGAAGAAAAATGGCAATTTGCCCACCAAAAGAGGAGTGGGACTTATACGAGTGAACAATCTCGTATAGTTGGTGAAAGAATTGTAAGTATATATCGTTATTGTAATTAATTACATAAGAAACGTACATTATTACTTATGTTTGCCCTTTTGTTTTATGATACAGGATAAACTTAGAAAACAACAAGCTGAGGGCTCTTTTAAGTCGGAGGGCAGGAATGACATCCTCACAGTTGCTACTGGCAAAGAGGAGCATCCAGGCCGTGTCAGGGGAGTTGGAGGAGGGGTAGGGATACGGGATTACTTTGGAGCCCCCGTACGCCATTCCTCAAACATCGTGACTAGGGAGGAATTGGAGACTATGTTGGCCATTGCAAGAGCAGAAGCAAAGGCCGAGGCTGAAGCATCATTTGATGCAATATTAGAAACCCGGTTGAGCAAGATGAAAGAGGAAATGATAGTGTTTATGAGCTCAAGACAAGATACCAGTGCTCTACAGCCACAATCGATTGATCCTAATAAGCAGAGCACTAAAGGTAGTTGTTGCAACATCGGGCAGTCATCAGAGGGTCCTAACCCGCAAATTACTGGGCTTTGTGATCTTTTTTTCGAGGATCCTCTGAGACGGTTAGTTGCATGGGGTAGTGTGCATAACCTGGGATCAACTGTCCACCACCGACAAATGGAAGGTGATCAAGTTCGGGTGTCAGTTGACGAGGTGATTATTGCGGATGCACCTGTCCCTATCTCTTCTGATGAATTCAAGGTTGTTAGCGATGTCTTGGGCACATTCATCTTGTGCCCAACGAACCTTGTTTCTGGTCGAGCCGAGGATAGTCCGATCAAAGCCCCCCAAGTCCGATCAAAGCCCCACCAAGTCCAGCTCCCTTCACTGATCAGCAAGAAGTTTCACAGCCTCCATTGAATATCATGCAGCAAGTGATTCTGATGGCTTTTGATACATCATTCAAAACAAGAGAGTGGCCTACGAATTCATTTGTTGGATAGTTAGGAGTGACATGCTATCTTGAGAGGGATGATTTGCTGTCCCTGGTAGCTCCTGGACAAAATCTTACGATTGCGATTGTCCAACTGTTCTTAATGTAAGTAGCTTCTGCAATTCAAAGTAAATATTTTAAAAGTTTCACCGTTTACCTTTTATTTATGTGCTTGCGTTATTGTAGGTACATGCATCGTAGGTTGGTCTCCTCTGGCAAAAGCGAAAAATTTGGATTCTTATGCCCCCATCACATCCAAGAGAAAGGGACCACTGCTGCTACTAGACATACATACTTGTCACAGAGGCTTAGTGAAACTGGAACCGAGTGTTTCTTGGCTCCATATGTGCATAGGTAAGAAACAAATTGATATTTTATATTTTATATAATGTTTTATGTTTGCTTATTAATATTCTTCTGTTTTTTTTAGTGATCATTGGCAGTTGCTTCTTCTATGCAAGAGTAGTTACACTGTCATCCTCTTATGTTCCCTCCACTTCAAACCAGGGAATGATTTGAAAAAGACCATTAATTCGTTATTTTTCTTGCATTATTACCTTTTGTATGCAAAGTTTATGGAATTTGTGTAAAACCAATAACCTTTGTCATTGTGATGATCATAGGGCTATGCGGACATTCCTACACAGTGCTTGTGGTAAGCATGTTCGTGACTTAAAGGACCCTACATGGATCATGCCAAAGGTTAGTACATATGGATTTGTTTAAAGAATGTAATAAGACATGCCTTTATATTTGTTTTAATGATATCATGTTTTTTCTCAGAGCCGTCGGCAACCAAAGGGGTCCAACTTATGTGGTTTTTATGTTTTGAGACACATTTACAATATTATCACTCTAGGCACGACTGATTTTACTGAAGAGGTAAATTTATATTTCAGAACTTTTGTTTTACTTTATTGTTTTTAAGTTACTAAGTCAATGTTTCGTCTGGTTTTGGTGTTACAGATGTTTGATCTTGCTGATCCCTTTCCTGGAGAAGATATTGATTTCATTCGCACAAGTTGTGCTGAATTCATCCATGAGCTATTACAAAAATAGTGAGTTTTTTAATCCAATGTTACATTGTACATTATTTTATTTCATTCTGCATGTATTTGGCTCTGATTTGTATGTTTTATTTTATTTTTGTGATTGCTTGGTTTCATTTATTTGAAGCAATTTTTGTTATATGATCTTGTCTTCTATAATGTGAAAATGTTTGTTTCTTCTCATGGACTGTTTCATTCCTTATGTATTATCTCTCTCTCTCTCTCACCCTCTGTTCCACAAAATTGCATTCACAAAATGATTGAATTTTTTCTTTTTTTTTACATTTAGGACCAAAACAAAATCCTTGACTAACTCTTACCATTTCTATTCCTATCATAAGTCACTTTTAATTCATCCTCACAAAATAAAAAATGATTTTAAATTGATAAAATGTTCCAAGTTTTCCTTTATTAAAGAATACTTAACAAACTTATAATTGGGACTAGAGTCATACATTTGAGAGAAGTGGGAGTATTTAGATTTTGACGTAATAATATTGGAATCTAGACTAGTCATATTAGATAGTGATAGTAAAAACTTTTAATATATTCTTGTAGGCGCAAGATCAAAGTTGAAGGTGAAGTTGGGGTTTGCATAGATGTACTAACCACAGAAGGAATCCTGTAAAAGATTTGAAGCAAAATAATGTTAAAGTTCCAAAAAGGTTTAATCTTTACTTCTGTACTGTGCTTCTGATTTCATCAGTATAATATTCCCCTTAAAAAGTCCCACAAAGCCCTTCACTTTCAATTTTAATGCTTTGATCTGATGAGAATGGTAGAAAGATGACCCCTAATTATATATCTTTTTATATAAATATATGTGTGATTTTGTGTCACAATTTTAACAAGAATGTAGCAGAAAGGGAAAACATCACAGGCCATGATTAAAACTATGATTAAAACAGAAATCTTGTGGTCATGATTAAAACAATGCTTCAATAGTTGTATTGATGATATAAGCGATTTCTTTCCTTCACAAAGCACTCATTTCCAAATATTATTTTCTAGCAGAGAGAAATTAACATGTTCTAATTTTGATGAGTACATAATGAATGAAGTGAGTGAATTGGTGATATATGCAGGGATTATGGATTCTTCATATTCGTCAAAGGGAAAGAAGAAGGGCTTGGCAGATCAAGCACGTTATGCAATGCAATATGCATGTTATGCTGACAATAACAATATGGACCATTAAAGGGCATGTTCATTTCTTTGCATATTCATTACTTTTGTTTTACTATGCTGTCATTTGGTCATCATATCCTTACTGTCTAATTGCAAATAAATCATCAATGTATGACTGTACTGGCTTATATGAACATTAATTTGATGCTGCTATAGACTGGTGCTTTTGAATTTTAAAGTTGAAATCAGTGATTGTTATGTACTGCTGTTTAAAATTGGAGCATTCTGTGCGTGTACATATAATAAAAGGGACCTTTTTTTAAAAAAAGAATAATTTTTAAGACCGGTTGTAGTCACAACCGGTCTTAAAAAGTCTTTTAAGACCGGTTGTGGGAACAACCGGTCTTAAAGGTGAGACTTTTAAGACCGGTTGTGGGAACAACCGGTCTTAAAGGTCATACTTTTAAGTCTCACCTTTAAGACCGGTTGTTCCCACAACCGGTCTTAAAATACTTTTTAAGACCGGTTGTGACTACAACCGGTCTTAAAACTTATTCTTTTTTTAAAAATGTCCCTTTTATTAAGCCCGGTTTCACACTTTTAAGAACGGTTGTGACCACAACCGGTCTTAAATGTCTTACCTTTAAGACCGGTTGTTCCCACAACCGGTCTTAAATGTGTGACTTTTTAGACCGGTTCTAACAACCGGTCTAACAAATAACAGACTTTTTAGACCTCCTGTATCAAGACCTAATACAGAACCGATCTAAAAAGTCATTTTTAACCGGTCTAAAAAGTCATTTTTCTACTAGTGCTTGCTCATTGTAACCCCCTTCACGATTAAGGCCGAGATTAGTTCGTAAAAACGTAATTAATGTGGAATTAGAGACCGTAATAGATTTTGGGACTTAAACAAAGTCAATCTTCCCAAAATCATGGCTTACAAAAACTTTTACAAAATTTGTTCCTGACGGTCTCATATTCACATTTCAATACTAAATGGCCTATACAAGTTGATTTCATTCACCAATATCAGAGTATAAAGCAAATTCCCGACACACTCGGGTTCTATTCATTAATAAGGGTTTTACAAAGGCACAAAGCCCACAATTCATTACCCTTAACTTGGGGATTACACAAAACTATACTACAATCCCATTATATACAATTGTTTCCCAAAAGCATCCAAATGATATACATGATAACCAATAAAACCTAAATATACATCTAAACTGGAGCACTATCCGCTCTTCGTCGCCCGTTTGCCCTTGGATCCTTCTGCCCTGTCTAAAACATGGTTTTTGGGAGAGTGAGATTCTAAGGAATCCCCGTAGTAACAAATCAATCATATAATGTACAATAATAATGCACGTAAGCAGATCATTAACCACAACAAGCAACTACAACGGCAGTTACAACGGCAATGGTTAGTATGACACATGTCATCCCTTACGATTGCTCACGCTAAATTGCTCACGTTGCATTGCATCACAACAATCCACACAATACATTTCACCACACCTGGGATTCATATAATGCATTTCATACACAAGCCATACAGGCAAGATACACATAGCCCACGGCTGGATTCATAAACGCCGCCCCACGGGTCGGATTCACAAATATCCATGTCGATTACAACGGCAGTTCAACAGCCGACCTAGAGATGACCACCGTCAATCCCTACACGGCTCACGTTGACCTGCTCACGCCGTAATGGACTATGGCACACATTTCACAAAATTCAACGATAAGTTATGCATGCCAAAACATCATACAAGATATGAGAGAAAAGTCACTACCTTGATCCTTCCGGGCGTGTCCTAGCGCCGGTCTCTCTCGAGGAAGGCAAATGTCAAATCCTATATTCATAATTAGGGACGAAGAGTTATATTCTATTCCAAGACTTAATTAACTTGAAACACTTAGTTTTGGTTATCATAATTGACTCTTAAGAGGCCCCAAATGCCTCTAATAAAAGCCCTAAAAGGTTGGGAAACAATAGGTTAAAGATCCCCTTTCAATAACACAAAGTGCCAAAACACAGGGTTGGGCCGCGGCCCACCATTCCTTGGGCTGCGGCCCGCCACTCATGGGCCGCGGCCCAGAAATTTCCTGACTCTGGGCTGCACTTCGAAAAACCATAACTAATTCTAGAAAAATCGAAACGAGATGATTCCAAAGCCAAATGAAAGGTATTTGAGTCCTCGTTCAAGGAAAAATACAGCCCTTCACTGGGAATCACCACACAAATACAGAATCACCAAAAACTAACCACTACTCCAAAACAGAGTTCTGTTTCAATCCCAAACTTTGGACAACCATAACTCACAGAATACTAAACGAAATGACACAAAATATATGTCCATTGTGAAGCTTGGGATGTGACCTTTAAGACTGGAAAGGTTCATAATTTTCCAATACAGTTTGGTCACTCAAAACGCTCGTGCAAGCTGACAGCAAAAAACAGAGCTTAACCAAAACATATTTTCCAACTTTTCCCAAGTGATCCAAATGAATCCCAAAATCAACAACCAAGCTTATTCCCACAAAAATCACTCAAGGAATCCAATGGTAATGTCAAAATCACCAAAATCCCATTCATTATCATACTTTGGGTTTTGGGCAATAAAATCAACAAGATACCAATCTTAACCAAACTTCACATTTCAATTTCTAATCAATCTATCTATCACATACTCATTCCAAAACACAATTCTCATACCAAAAACATACCAAATGAACAGTGGCATCAGATTTTCGGATTCAAGCCAAAATTCCCAGAATTATTAACTACTTCAAATGGTATGAAACTTAGATAGATAGGTTAGTTTCACTCACCTTAGCAACTTCTCCAAAGAGAGTTCTTGATTCTCCAACAATCAATTTTCGTGTGGCACAAATCACAACCAAATGACCAAACTACACACACCAAAATGAAGCCCATTACTCAAGGATCAACATTTGTGAATGGAGTTTGAGCAAAGGAGATCATTTACTTACCCAAAGATCAAGCTTTCTTCCTTCCCTTGCCTTCAACAATGGAGAAAGAGAGAGAAGAGAGAAATGAGAGAGGGAGCACGAGAGAGAGAAAGAGATGGAGAGATGGAGTGAGAGAGAGAGAAAAGAGAAAAAGTGTTCCATTGTTCTCAGATGATCTCATCCAATGGCCACCACAATGTCACATGCCAGCATCTCCTTCATTCCCTCAATAAGCTCGCACAAGCTAAGCACACTGGATCCCGACCCACGGTCAAGGAATCACCACCCTTGATCTTAAATACCACACATATGCACTAATATTTCCAATTTCCACTAATTATGACATTAATTAATATTGTCATAAAATACATAATAATCCCAATTAAATTCATAATTATCCTCAATAATCATGATTATCCCTTAATCAAAAATTGGGATATTACAATTCTCCCCCCGTTCAATAAATTTCGCCCTCGAAATTTGTTACACATCTTGGGGCATAAACTCAGGAAATCTTTTCCTCATGTCCGCTTCCGCCTCCCAAGTGGCTTCCCTTGGAGACATACCCTTCCAGACCACCTTCACAAACGGTATGCTTCGATGCCTGAGCTTCCGCTCTTCTCGATCAATGATACGCTCTGGCTCTACCGCATAAGTGAAATTATCTTGCAACTCAACCTCTTCATACTCAATGATATGCTCAAGGTCTGGTTGATACTTCTTGAGCTGCGAGACATGGAATACATCATGCAATCTACTCAAACTCGGGGGTAGGGCTATCCGATATGCTACAGGTCCGATTCGTGCCAGAATCTCAAATGGACCAATGTATCTCGGACTCAGCTTCTTCCGCTTGATCGCTCTCCCGATGCCTGTGACCGGAGACACTCTCAAGAAAACATGATCCCCCACTTTAAACTCAAGAGGTCTTCTCTTATCAGCATAGCTCTTCTGACGACTCTGTGCTGTAAGGAGCCTCTTCCTAATAACTCAGATCTGCTCAGTGGTTTGGTCAATAAGATCCGGCCCATACAACTTTCTCTCTGACAACTCTGACCAGCACAACGGTGACTGGCACTTTCTCCCATACAATACTTCATACGGAGCCATTTGAATGCCCGCATGGTAACTGTTGTTATAAGCAAACTCAGCCAATGGAAGATAGTAGTCCCACTTTCCCTTGAAGTCTAGGACACACGCTCTCAGCACATCTTCTAAAGTTTGGATAGTCCTCTCTGACTGTCCGTCTGTCTGAGGATGGTAAGCCGTGCTAAACCTCAATTGAGTACCCATAGCTTCGTGCAAAGCCTTCCAGAATCTCGAAGTAAACCGAGGATCTTTATCGGAGATTATATTCTTTGGTGTACCATGGAGTCTCACAATCTGTTTGATATAGATCTCAGCCAGCCTATCAGGAGAATAGCTAGCGTTGATAGGTATGAAGTGCGCAGACTTCGTGAGTCGATCAACTATCACCCAAATCGCATCGTAGTTCTTGATCTTGGGCAGACCCACCACTAGATCCATGGCCACACTCTCCCACTTCCATTCTGGAATTTCTGGACTCTGGAGCAAACCTGGCGGTCTCTGGTGCTCAATCTTCACCTTTTGACAGGTAAGACACCGCGCCATATACTTTATCACATCACTCTTCAACCCGGGCCACCAGTACATAGACTTCAAGTTGTGATACATCTTGGTCATACCGGGGTGAAGAGTATACTGGCTCTTATGAGCCTCATCAAGAATTCTCAACCTCAAGTCAGCCTTCAGTGGAATATAGATTCTCTTCTGGTAACGCACCAATCCACTTGGTGACAAGTCATAGTCTCGAGCCTCCCCTCACTCAATCCTAGCTCGGATCGACTGGGCTAGCTCATCATGCATTTGAGCCTCTTCAATCTCAGTCCTCAGGTCATTCTCCCCTTGGACCACACCATAACTGGCACACAGGATTTCCTTTGAGAGATTCAAATCCCGAAAATCCTCTATCAGTTTCCATTCCTGGATCATCATTGTTGCCACTAGCACCGCCTTCCGACTCAAAGCATCCGCGACGACATTAGCCTTACCCGGATGATATTTGATCTCCAGGTTATAATCTTTCAGCAACTCCATCCACCGACGCTGTCTCATGTTCAACTCTTTCTGATCATACAGATATTTGAGACTTTTGTGGTCGCAGTACAGTTCCACTGTCACACCATACAGGTAATGACGCCAAATTTTCAATGCAAACACAATTGCCGCAAGCTCCAGATCATGAGTGGGGTAGTTCATCTCATGCGGTTTCAGCTGTTGAGAGGCATAGGCCACCACACGTCCCTGCTGCATCAGGACACACCCTAACCCCTGCTTACTCGCATCACTGTACACGACGTAAGCCTCACTGGGATCAGGTATAATCAACACTGGTGCCGTAGTCAATCTCTCCTTCAGCTCAATGAAACTCCGCTCACAACGTTCATCCCACAAAAACGGTTGATCCTTCCTCGTGAGCTTGGTCATCGGCAAGGCAATACGCGAGAAGTTCTGAATGAACCTCCAGTAATAACCAGCAAGACCTAGAAAGCTGCGAATCTCATAAACAGTTTTTGGTCTTTTCCATTCAAGTACTGCTTCCACCTTACTAGGATCCATTGATACCCCGTCTCGAGAGATCACATGGCCAAGGAACTTCACTTCCGTAAGCCAAAACTCACATTTGCTCAGTTTGGCATAGAGTTGCTTTTCTCGCAGAATTCGCAACACGATTCTCAGATGTTGTTCATGATCCTCCCTACTCTTGGAATAGATCAAGATGTCATCGATAAACACAACCACGAACTGGTCAAGATACTGTCGGAAGATGCGATTCATATAATCCATGAATACCGCCGGTGCATTCGTCAAACCGAAGGGCATCACAAGGAACTCATAGTGCCCATATCTCATTCTGAAAGCAGTCTTCGGAATGTCCACTGCCTTCACACGCAACTGATGATATCTCGACCTTGGATCAATTTTGGAGAATATGCACGAGCTAGACAATTGCTCTAACAGGTCATCAATCCTTGGGAGTGGATACTTATTCTTAACAGTTACCTTGTTAAGTTCTCGATAATCGATGCACAATCGCATAGCAGTAGCAGGCTGACCTGTGAGAGATTCAGACCCAGGAGTCACAAGAGTCTATAGACCCCATTGTGCCATTGAAAGTAGGTCTAGGTTAGGTTGAGCACCCCAGACGCGTGAGGGGGATGGGGATAGGAGCAAGACCTAGCATGGTCTATGGCAAAAACGATGCCTCTGAGGCTGGCAACTCTTGAGCACAGACATCCAGGGTCAGACATCAGAGGGATGAGTCCGTTGAGGAGCTACGCTTAACTTGGCCAGGACACTTGTTACAGTGGATCAGCAACAGCAGCAGATGCAACAGTAGGCCGATTACTACTACACTCAGTATTCACAGTGGCACGATATCACAAACTTCATGCTTGAGCGGTTGTGGAGTTACATCTGCAGGTTCCCCTTGTCCCTCGGTTCATCGTCCAGCCTACTCCTCCTACTGATGATGATAGTGCTGTTACATCTACCTAGCACCTCAATACTGACCCACCTGAGGGAGGACTAGAGGCAGCCCTAGCTCCAGATAGTTAGTTTAGGACAGTTATATATATATTTTTGAATCATTTACAAATAAACTTTGATATTTTATTTCCAGAATTTAAATTCTTGTTACATTTACAACATATTTTCAGAGCCTTGTTAAATTTTGTTGCATTTACGACAGTTTTATTTATATTTCTAAAACTAACCACAAAAACAAAAAATAAAAAAAAATAAGTAACATATTTTTGTAGCGGATTTATTGTAAAACTGCTACAAATATTTAAAATATAAAATTTTAAAATATTAGTAATGGTTATATATTAAAAACCGCTATAAATATCGTATTCACGTTGTGGTAGAGGTTTAGAATCCGCTACAAAATATTAAACATTAGAAAATCAGAATATAAGCTTCTAGGCATTCGTAATTCTCTATTCACTCATTTTCTTCACTATACTTTCTTTTCTCTCACTAGAAGCTATGGACAAGTCATAGATCAGGTTGTCACATAATTCTATGGAATATTTGTTTGGATAAAACAATTTTTTGGATTTTGTATTCACTTACCCCAGTTGTAATGGCAAGATCGTCTGTCCGTGTCAGAGATGCAAGTTCAAGAAGTGGCATGCACAACAACTTTTAAAGGAACATTTGCTTTTGAAGCCTTTCCCGAAAAACTATAAGTTCTTGGCAGTTCATAGTGAGAAGGCCAATATGGGATATGATGATGTTTTTCCTCAAAGTTTACAAGTGGGAGTTCAAGTAGATGAAGGTGATCCAATTAATGATGTTGAGCATGATGTATTTGGATTTCAAGATGACAACTTCAACGAAGAAGTGCAAGGTTTAGAGCTAGTGTTCATGAGGAATAAAGCAGCTTAGGATTTTTTCAGCTTAATGGATGAAGCAGATCGTCCTTTATATAAGGTTATTGGAAATACTCTAAATTATCTTTCTTAATCAAGTTGTATCATATCAAGTGCTTGTGTGGAATCATAGATAAGGGAATGTTAATGTTGCTCGAATTATTACAAGATGCATTCCCACAATGTTCTACGAGGCTAAGAAGATTATCAACAGGTTAAGGTTGAAATGTTAAAAAATTGATGCATGCCCCAGCAATTATAAGCTGCATTAGGGAGACGATTTCAGTAAGGAGACTTGTAAGAGATATCACACATCGAGGTACAAGACAATTCAGAAGGGGAAAAAGTAGAATAAGAAACCTTCAAAGATTCTCAGGTACTTCCCTTTGAGCCACGCCTATGAAGATTGTTTATATCGTCCCTAATGGCAGAGCACATGAGGTGGCATGACGTTGATAAGAATGAAGACGGTAAATTAAGACATCCCTAGGATGTAGACACCTGGAAAATGTTTGATAACGACTTTCCATCTTTCAGGCTGACCCCAGAAATGTTCGGCTTGCTTTGACGACTTACAATTTCAATCCATTTGGGAATCCTAGCACAAGTTACAGTATTTGGCCGGTAGTCTTAGTTCCCTACAACTTACCCCCTGGATGTGTATGAAACAAAGCTCTTTCATTATGACTATGATCATTCTAAGCAAAAAGGCACAGGGTAATGACATCGATGGGTATCTCCAACCACTTATTGTGGAATTGATTGACTTGTGGAATGTCGGCATCAAGGCATACGATGCTTACGGCAAGACATTGTTCAACTTGCGTGCATCCATGATGTAGATTATTAGTAACTTTCCTGGCCTTGACACATTATTTGGTTAGAATGTGCATATTGGGTCGATGTGTCCACCTTGTAATTTTGACTCTGACACATTGCATCTTTCCCATAGCTGAAAGTGGTGCTTCATAGGGCATCGGAGGTTTCTCAATGGAAGATATAAGTTTAGATTGCAATGGAATCACTTCGATGGGAAACCAGAAGAAAGAGGACCACCTCAGATTTTGTCCGGTATAGATATCTTACAGTAGCTTGAGAATGTTGAATTCGAGTTCGGAAAAAGCTACGATTTAGCACAAGCTCGCCAAAAGAGGTGCAGGACTTTGGTACCTCAGCAATGGAATAAGATAAGTATTTTCTTCACTCTTCCATATTAGAAATCTAATTTACTTTGACACAGTCTTGATGTCATGCACATTAAAAAAATGTTTGTAATAATGTGCTATATATGCTACTTTATGAACCCGACAAGACAAAAGATCATCTTCAAGCGAGGAAAGATTTACGCACCATGGAAGGTCGTAAAGACGCTTGGCTAGATGAGCATAATAAATTTTAACTGGCAAAGTTCACCCTCAAAAAACTGAACAAGGAAGTCTTCCACATGATCTTGAAGAAATTAAAAGTTCCTGATGGGTATTCAAGCAATATTTCATGATGTATTGACTTACAGGGTTGAAAGGTTGCTGGCCTAAAGAGTCATGACTCACATGTTCTTATGTAACAATTACTTCCTCAGGCTATAAAGAATGCACTTCCTCTCAATGTGTTCATCGTTTGGTGGAACTTTGTTCTTTCTTTTGAAAGTTGTGTTCCAAGGTTTTGATCGTTGAGGAGCTTGATCAGCTGCAGTCCAAAATCATTCTCACGCTTTGTCATTTGGAGATGATATTTCCTATATCCTTTTTCACTGTGATGGTTCACCTTACAGTCTACCTCATTCATGAAATAGAGCTCGCTGGCCCAATTCAATATCAATGGATGTATCCTATTGAGAGGTACTTATTTTATATATGTGCATCATTATTAGTTCTTATGTTTGTTAGTCACCCTTTTCAGCATTTAGTATCATTTTTCCCTTCTTTACTTTGTAGGTTTCTTGGAAAATTGAAAACTTACGTCAGGAATAAGGCATGGCCAGAAGATTCTACAGCAAAAAGCTATATAAGGGATGAGGTGCTGTATTTCTGTTTAATATACTTTGATGACTTTGAGATGGCTTTGAATAGGCCACCTTATATAGATGATTGCCCTAAACCTGCACCAACATCAAGAGAATTTATCCCTCATGTTGGTAAACCAGTTAGAGGAACTGAGAACTTCAAACTAACGGCAACTAAGAAGTTGCAAGCATAAAGACATGTATTGATTAATTGTACTCAAGTTAAACCTTTCCTTCAGTAAGAATTGTATAAGCACATGTTATTCTATATCTTTCATAACATTTTTTACTTTCATTTCACGATCACTTTCCCATGATTAATTGTAAAGAATTTAGAAATCATGTGAAGCGTCAACTCAGGATCCATACACAAACATCCTTTGAAGTTGACAAAAATGTCCACAGAGGTCCACAGAGAATTCTCAAGCTAGTTTGCGCGTAGAATACTAAATGACCACAACCCACACTCACCAGATTTCAGAGCTCTCGTAATCGGCCCTCTTGACCATACAAAAAGGTTTACAGCGTACAATGTCAATGGTTTCAAGTTTTGCATGTTTTCATGGGATGAAGGAATGCAAACTCGAAATTCGGGTGTTTATGGCACTTTGGTAAAAGGAGTTAAGTAGTAGTAACGCCAAAATGCAATTCGGAGGTGTCCCTTACTTTGGAAAGCTTCTTGATATTGTTGAACTTAATTACCAAGGTCGTTTCACCATGACACTGTTCAAGTATTTGTGGGCAAATACCACTACTTCTTGGGAACTGATAACTGACGACTTACGCAACACATCAGTCAATATCTCACAGCCAATTCATACTAGTAGTTTTCAAGATGATAAGCCGTATATTCTTGCCTCAAGGCATACCAGGTTTATTATATTAAGGACGAGAGGCATAGGGATTGGCACATGGTTATTCATTTAAAGCCATGAGACCTTTACGACATGAGTGATATCGATAACATCACCTACAAGAGCGAGCTATTTTAGCTCACTAATTTTGAAAACTCCTTCCCTGAAGACAATGAAAATTTACCTCTATTTCGGTGTGTTTTTTTAAGTTCACATAATTTAAATTAAATTTTTTTAACAAAATAATAGATCACTAACAATTTTCTACACAATTTCTGTAAGGATAGCGAGGATGAATGATCAAACAAATAATATTTTTGTCTTATAGAAAATTTTCAAAAATAAATAAATAAAATATTTGTAGCGGTTTTAAAACCGCTACAAAAACATGAAATAACCACTACCAAACACATTACACTAACCATTACAAATGCTATGTTGATCCCTATAAATACCCCCACCACATCTCTCATTTTAAACACCCCCCAATTTCTTTCCACCCTACCTCACTTTCATTTTCTCTCATTTACAAATTTTTTTCTATGGCCAAGGAGCTGAACAATGGTAACAAGTTTTTAAATTTTTTATTTCAATACTTTTTTCCTTCGCATAATATATATTCTCACTATTTTTTTGCAGATATTTAAGAACATTTTCTCGTTGTTTCCTTCTTTACATAATCATAATCACATTGTAGCAGATAATATAATAGTTCCTTGTTACCTATGTATCCTCAATAATATTATCAATACAATCTTCATACTTATCCAACTTAATTAAATCATTCATTTTAAATTATAAATGAGCTAAACTATTGAATAATAAGATAATTAAATTAGCTAAACTACTAAAATTATAAACTATTTTATTTAATATCAAAAAAATGGAAACAAATAATTGTATTTTTTTTCAATTTTACAACCATTTGTAGCGGTTATAAAACCACTACTAATAAAGGCACCATTTTAAAACAAAAATTAAATTTGTTGGCGTAAAATTTGAATTTCAATGAAATTGGCAGTGGTTCCAAAACCGCTACTAATTAATGGCGCCATTTTTAAAATTCATATTAGTAGCAGTTTGTAAACTACTACAAAAAGAGACCCAAGTTTGTATTTTTCAATTCCTGCCTTCCAAATGTTATTGTTTGAAATTTGTAGCGGCTATATAATTGCTACAAAGTTCCCAAAAAACTATTTTTCTCTTGAGAATTTTGTATCGGTTGTAGTTAACCGCTACAAATATAGTAGCGGTTTGTTTGCATGAGTAGCGGTTAAACATAACTGCTATAAAACTGCTTGCAATAGTGTATTTCATAGTGGTTTTATGAATTGCTACTCATGTTGTTGGTAGCAGTTAGAACCACTAGAAATTCACCTTTTTAATTGCTATTAAATCACAGTTTTTTTGTAGTGAAAACACAGTAATAGGGATGTAACAAAACTGTTAATAGACAACAACACTAAGGCCACTACTTCGAGAGAAAAGTGTATGTTATTCATATGAAGAGAATAATACACACAAATATTTGGTGCTCTGTTCACTTATTTATATACATGTGAGAATAGCTTAGTAGTGTCAAGATGGGACTAATCTACTATAAATGGCCCAATAATGTATTTATATTTAAACTATTTATTTCTACTATTTTCTACCTCCCCTTTCAAGTTTGGGACTGAAGATATCCTCAGTACCCATCTAGACTACTTTCCCAATAGGATTAGTTAACAAATCTGCATCTCGCTCTATCAAACGTACATACTTCAAATCTATCTGCTTGGCTTTAAGCTTCTCCCATATAAAATGATAGTCAATCTCAATGTGCTTGGTTCATTAATAGAATATTGGGTATGCGTTCCTTGATAGGAGTTTGCATAAATTGACTCAAATTCAGCACTCAAAAGGAAATGTCATGACAAGTCATAGTCAAATATATCAACTTACTAACCAACTTCCTATATTGTTTAGAGTTATGCAGTGACTCTCCTTTCTTATTTCTCCCTTCTTCATATGCAACCAACTTATGCATCATGGCCTCATAGGTACTCCAAGTGGCTTGTACCCACTCATGCCTACTTGTGATAATAAAATATTCAAAAGTTAATTCCTTTGACACAATATAGTTCCTTTTTTAGATCTAGGAAACTCTTTGCCAAAAAAATACTACATTAAACTAAGATCCTTTATATTGAAAGTATTATGCAAAAGCTCATTGGCCTCTTTAATGTCTATTTTTGTCTCCAATTATTAATAGGTCATCAACATATACTAAAAAAGAGTATATAACTTATAATTCCACTGCCTTGAAGCTTGCCGAAGTCCAAATTCAGCTTACATATCATATGCTCTCCCTTGCTCTCAAAGCGATATGACAGTTTTTATCAATGATAAATCATAGTTCCGAACTATCATATATGCAGACACTATATATGCTCAGTGTAGATACATTAAGCACTGCAAAAAAATGTGATTTAGTAGGGTTAAAAAGGTGCATTAACTACTACAAAATGATATTAGTAGTGGTTGACAAAACCGCTACAAAATCCACTATTGCAAACATTTTTGTAGCAGTTATAAATAACCGCTACTCAATAAATAAACCGCTATTATATTTATAGTAGTGTATTCCAACCGCTGCAAGATTATAATGTTGATAACACATTATCTGTCAACCGCTACTATATTTAACTAAGGTTTGATCAACAAGATCCGGTCCATAAAGTTTCCTTTCTGATAACTCATTCCAACATAAAGGTGATTGGCACCTTCTTCTATACAACTCTTTATATGGAGCCATCTGGATGCTCACATGATAGCTATTGTTGTAGGCAAACTCAGCAAGTGGAAGGAAGCGATCCCAACCCCATTTAAAGTCAAGAACACATGCCTGCAATATATCCTCCAGCATCTGAATAGTTCTCTCTGATTATCATCTATCTGAGGATGATAAGCTGTGCTAAACCTTAATTGAGTACCAGGGCCTCATGCAACGCCCTCCAAAATTTTGAAGTGAATAGGGGATCTTAGTAAAAAATGATGTTCATCAATACACCATGGAGTTTCACAATCTCCCGAATATAAATCTCTACCAGCTTATCCGGAGAATAACCAGTATTGATCGGTATGAAGTGTGCTAGCTTCGTTAACCGGTCTACAATCACCTAGATCGCATCATAATTCCTGATCCTAGGCAATCCTACAACAAGATCCATGGTTACACTTTCCAATTTCCATTCCAGAATCTCAGGACTTTGAAACAAACCAGGCGGTCTCTGGTGCTCAATTTTTATCTTCTGGCAAATGAGACACCTTGCTACATACTTTGTCATATCACTTTTCAAACCCGGCCACCTATGCATAGACTTCAGATTATGATACATTTTGGTCATACCAGGATGAAGTGTATATCAACTTTTATGCGCCTTATCTAGAATATTCTGTCTCAACTTCACTTTAAGTGGAACACAGATTCTCTTCTGATAGCAAACCAATCTACTAGGTGATAGATCATAGCCCTAAGCTTCTCCCCATTCAATCCAAGCTAGATTACGCTGTATCCAGCCATCTTGCCTCTAAGCTTCCTCAATCTCAGCCCTCAAGTCACTTTCCTCTTGGGAAATAGTGTAATTAGCACAGAGGATCTGATTTGACAGATTCAAATCACAAAAAATCTTCATTCAATTTCCCTTCTTGTATCATCATTACTGCCATAAGCACCATCTTTCGACTGAGAGCATCCGCGACTACATTTGCCTTACCTGGATGGTATTTAATTTCCAGGTTGTAGTCCTTAAGCAACTCCATCCACCGCCGCTATCCCATATTCAATTTTTTCTGGTCATATAGATACTTGAGACTCTTGTAGTCACAGTATAGTTCTACTGTCACACCATACAGATAATGCCTCCAAATTTTCAGGGCAAACACAATAGCTATAAGCTCCAGATCATGTGTAGGATAGTTCATCTTATGAGGTTTGAGCTGTGAGAGGCATAGGCCACCACACGTCCCTACTGCATAAGGATACACCCTAATCCCTGCTTACTCTCATCACTATACAAAACGTAGGTCAAGCTGGGATCAAGTATAATCAACATAGGTGCCGCAGTCAACCTCTCTTTCAACTCCAAGAAGCATTTTTTACAATGTTCATCCCACACAAAAGGCTGATCCTTTCTCGTGAGCTTGGTCATTGGCAAAGCAATACATGAGAAATTCTGAATGAATCTCTAGTAGTAACCAGCAAGGCCCAGAAAACTGCGTACCTCTACCACATATTCTGGCCTTTTCCAATCCAATACTGCTTCTACTTTATTAGGATCCACAAAGACCCCTTCTTGCGAGATAACATGGCCTAAGAATTTTACAACATGGCTTAAGAATTTTACTTCTGCTAGCCAAAACTCGCACATACTCAATTTGGCATAAAGCTTCTTCTCACGTAATGCATTCAATACAATTCTCAAATAATGCTCATGCTCTTTTATACTCTTAGAGTATATCAAAATATCGTCAATGAATACCACAATGAACTGATCTATATATTATTGAAAGATACAATTCATGTAATCTATGAAAACCGCAGGCAATTGGCATAACCAAGAACTCATAATGAACATACCTGGTTCGCAAAGTAGTCTTTGGAATATCTTCTGCTTTCACTCGCAGCTGATTATACCCTGACCTTATATCAATTTTTAAGAATACACAAGAACCGGATAGTTGATCTAAAAGGTCATCGATTCGGGGAAGAAGGTACTTGCTCTTAATCAACTCTCTATAGTCGATACACAGATGAAGACACCCATCTTTCTTTTTCACAAACAACACTGGAGCTCCCCAAGGCGACACGCTGGATCTAATTAACCCTTTCTCAAGCAAGTCTTCTATTTGTTTCTTTAACTTCACCTTTTCGTTTGGGGCCATACGGTATGGGGCCTTAGATATAGAATCAGCTCAAGGCACAAAGTCAATTGAAAATTGAACTTCCCTTTCCAGAGGCAATCCACTAAGATCATCTGGGAACACCCCAGGGAATTCACTTACCACGGGTATACTACTCAAAGTTTTACTAATCTCCACTTACACAAAGAAGAATACCATATACCCCTAGCAACCCTTTTCAAGATATTTTTCAGCTTTAACCGTAGACAGGAAATTCATACTAGCATTTACAACCTCGACCCTTTTAGAAGAAGGATAAATTATCCTCTTGTTCCCACAATCTAATAACACATTATTTGCCGTCAACCAATAAAAACCCAAAATGAATTCCAATTAGTAAAGCAATAGACAAATCAAATAAACAGTAGATTGGTTCCCTTCTACAGTTATGACATAATTCAAACAAGCTTTTGTGGTTAAGGCCTTAACACCCATCGGAGTTGACATTACTAGATCAAATGGTAATTATGCACATGCAATCCCAGGCGCTTCACGCAATCATAAGCAATGAAGGTGTGACTTGCACCTAAGTCAAATAGAACTTGCAACAGATAGCCATCAAGAGAAACTTTACCTTGTATCAACTCAGGAGATTTACAGGCCTCCTTGTGGGTCATAGCTAATACTTAGCCCTGAAGTTTTCGACCTTTGGTCTGGTCTTGGTTCTTTGCATTCAACAACTGTATACCCTATACGCTTACAGTTGAAGCAAATTATTCGACCCTCACAAGTCTTACCATGATATGACTGATTACAACAGGGACAGGTCCACGGTGTAAAAGGAGTTCTCTGCTGATCATGGCTCCTATACTGGTAGGGCTTCTTACCACTCCAAGATGAAGATCCTTGCCCTTTTCGCTTCTATGAAGTACCACCCTTACTGGGTTCACTACTGTGGCCAGTAGCTTTGGCAGGATATACCTCTCTTAAATTATTTTCTGTGATCCTATACTCTTCAACCGCCTTATTGAATTTAGTAAACATATGAGTGACCAACTGCTTCTTAAGATCACATCTCAGTCCCTGAATAAGCATATCAGAACTCCACTCTTCATCATCCTTATACCGGATGTAAGTGGAATACCGGTACAAATGGATGAAACGGGATAGAGAGTCATCAAAGCTCTCCGTGTCCCCTTATTTGACATTCAGGAATTCCATTTCCTTCTCGAGCCGTACTGATTTGGGAAAATATTTCTCATTAAATTCTTGCTGGAACGATTCCCAAGTTAACGGCATATTTCTGCTGTATAGAGTAAGGAAGATGTTCCTCCACCAGTGATATGTATCACCTTCTAACTTGTAGACAGCCAGACGAGCCTTCACCTCAAACAGGCATCCTAATACCTAGAAGATTTTCTCAAGGTGATTCAACCAATCTTCAGCCTCTTGAGGATCAAACCTCCCTCTAAACACCAGTGGCATATGTTTACAAAATCTGTGACCCAAAGCTGAAGGTCCCTTTCCTCTCTTACAGGTACCCCATGCGACTCATGATTTGGAACAGTGAGAGGTGGGGATTCCAGCGGTCGTGCTGACCCTTCAGCAATGTCCTCTTGACGAGTCTCTTCTTGAGTTTCCACCGGAGTAGACTGAACCGGGTCCTCTCTATTCTTTGCTTTCTCTACTTTGAGCTCTTCTCTTAGCTAAGCAATCTTATCTTTTTGATCCCAGATTAGACCCATCAACTCTTGCATAGGATCTAGTGGATTGTCATTGACTACTTCCACCTCTAGGTCTACACGCTGAATATTGGGGCATCCTCTAGTTTTCTTCATTCTATAAATAACTCACCCAATTAATATCACAAAGAAGGTATACACATATATGTCCATAAATCTCATGTATATACCCATATCAACAGATCATACATGTGCATACACAACAATTATCCATAAATGATCTTATATCCCTAAGGTCAACTAAGGGATTTATCCTAGCAACTCTACCCTTGCCAAGAACAATAGCTCTGATACAAAAAATGTAACCCCCTTCCCTGATTAGCGTAATTATGATTCATAAATGCATAATTAAAATGAATTAGAGACCACAAGGTAATTTAAGCTCATTTCAACTCCCTTCCTTACGATAAGGTTTTCACAAAACCTTTTAAAAGCTTTCCCCATCGCGGTCCCAATTTCAAATTTTTAACATATTTACCTGTGCAGTTAATTTACATTCATACATATTAGAGTATATAACCAAATCCCTGGCAACTCTGGGTTTTATACATATATATACTCAGGGTTTAAAGGCCTCAACTAGGGGATTACATGACCGAAATCAAATGTAATATTTACATCTCAAAATATACAGTAATCCCAAGTTCAAAAGTAGATAACCAATATCCCAAAATCAAATATACCCCAAAGGGTCCTAATCACTCCAGGTTTCCCGCTTCTCCTTAGAGCCACTTGCCCTGTCTAAAATGTTAGTTATTGGAAAGAATGAGATTCAAGAGAATCCCAGTAGTAACAAGTCACTCACACAGTGCATAAACACATAGCATATAAGGTCATGTTAGCAGCATCACAATGTATCATAGATTACACCACATGCGATAGCACTCATGGCTGTAAACTCTATGCGTCAGCTTTCACTGCGATCTCTATGTATACACAAAGTATCATTATGCATCAACTTTCGTTACGAACTCAAAGCATCACAATGTATCACAAAGTATTCTCAATGCATGACAAACATACATACAATGCTTCACACACAGTATAAGAGAAAGAGTTATTGTCTTGACCTTTCCTAACGTTCCTTGGCACAATAGGCTCACGAGGGCTACAAATATCAAATCCTATAAACCAAATTAGGGACAACCCGTCAATATCTTTTCCAAGTTCTTAATTCTGTAATACTTTAAGTTGGTTATCATTTAAACACTTTAGGTGGCTATAATAGGCTTAAACATATGCCTAAAGGGTTAGGAGAACTACCCCAAAGATCCTCATTCCCTAGAAGAAAACATTGATTTTTGACTGAATCACTCAAGTGAGGAAGGCCTCACTAGAGTACTATCCCTATTCGCACTCGAGTCCCAGCGAGTGAGACACAGAAAGTGTGTTCCTGAGAGTAGCAACACCTCCTAGAGTGGCCAGTGCACTCGAGCACTTACCTGGGCACTCGAGTGGTGACACATATAGTCACCCAAGTCCGATCGAGTGGGGTGCATGAAGTGACGATTCAAGAGCAACCAAGGCGACGAGTACACTCTAGTATTAGCCCTAGCACTCGAGTGACTTCCCATACTTGGTAGTACCCATGCGCACTCTCAACAATTAGCCTTCGAGTGAGAATCCGAGACGCACGCCCAGAGTGCTACATGTACATGCACTCCAATGACACCCTATATACTTGAATGATGACGTACGATACTCACGCTCACTGCCTGAGGACTTAACCTAGAACAAGGGAAATATCATACTGGACTCGAGTAAGACCCTACCTCACTCAAGTGAGGCTTATCAGATGCCAAAACATAGTAACTGATATAACTTTCCAGATTTGCCAAAACTAGTTCCAATGGTCCCAACACTAATACCAAAAACTTATTCCCATACAAAATGTCATAAGGAACCTATTGGTAAAATCAAAACACTCAAATTCTCCTCCTAACAGCAAATTTGCTCTTGGTTCTCTATATTACACTCAAGACACTTAACCATCAAAACTTCCACTTCTCAAATCCAACCTAATCCTAATAACTCAAAGATACCAATAGCTACCAATTCAACCATAACACTCTATCAAATTCTTATATTCCAAATTAACACTATATCCATGGCAAATTCCAAAGTTCACAAAGCTTTACCAAAAATCATAACAAAGACACCAAAATGCATCAAATGCTTACCTTCTCAACTTGCTGAAATCAAATCCTTGATTCTTCAACTTTCAAATTTTCGTAAGTTTCCAACTAGCATAAATCAAAATTCTGAAACCATGGCAAGGAAGCTCTCAACACCCTTAACAACTTTAGTGAATATAAGATGAGCATTTGAAGCCAAATACTTACCTAGAATTCAAACCCTTCATTTCACTTTCTTACCCAAGCTTGCCGGAAATGGAGAACAAGGAGAGAGATGAGATAATGATAGATTCTTCCCTTTTCCCATGCTTCTTCACCGACTTGAAGGGAGAGAGGGAAGAGAAAATTAAACTTTGAACATTTGACTTAATCCAAGGGTCTATCTTTTGCCATTTATCAAAATCTCATTCTCCCTACCATGAGTTCATATAAACATAAAGCACTTGATTCCACCTCTTTCTCATTCTATCCTAACCATTGATCTCAATTACCAATGAGTTTCCTCTTCGGTAACTGACCAATCGGTCAGTGATTTACCGTTTTGACCCTGATTATCACTACGCTTACTAAACCATTACCAAGAACATTTTACGTCATAATTCACATCATATACTGCAAAAGTGCTTAATTAACATTAATTACATCACTTTGAAGTTATTAGCCATTAATTACAATTTAGGATATTACAGATGGACCTTCATAAGAATTCATAGAGGGATTCCTAAATTGTCTTTGAGAATTTTCAGCACCTCCTATAGAAGTTCTCCTTCCCTTGATAGCCTCTATTGTCATTACCTCCCAATCTAGAATTGTTATTGTCCTTCCACTCTCCATTAAAATTGTTTTGATTATATTGGGGTGGTGTTTGATAATTCATAGCAGCCACATCACATTCTCTAGCTTGAGAAGGACAACTCAAAGTAGTGTGCATAGGGCTACCACAAGTTTTACAAGAAGTGGGCACCAAGGCTTGAGACATAAGAGGAGGATACAAAGCACCAACATTGTGGACTTGTTGAGCTTGAATGGTCTTTTGCATACAACCCATTTGATCACTTAAAATGGCCAACTTGTTCAAAATCTCATCGTTAGACCAAGCTCCAACTCCACATACTTGAGCTTTTTCTCTTGTACCAAATTGTTAGTTATTGGCAGCCACCTTTTCAATGAGATCCTAAGCTTTTTTAGAGGTCAAATCAATTAAAGACCCACCAGTTACAGCATCAATGGTGTCTTTGTTGTGATCAAGCAACCTATCATAAAAGTATTCTACTAAGTGTGCTTGAGAAATTTGATGGTGTGGGCATTTGGCAAGGAGAGCCAAAAAGTGAGTCCAATACTCATACAAGTTTTCTCCCATTGCTTGTTGAACGCTATAAAATTTCTTTCCTCATCTTAGCCGTTCTTATAGCTGGAAAGAATTTCTTTAAGAAAACTTTCTTCATTTGCTCCCAAGTTAAGGTTACAAAGTGGCGAGGAAGCATATAAAGCCACTCCTTAGCTTTTCCTTCCATAGAAAAGAAGAAAGCACGGATCACGACTTCATCCAAGTCAGCACCTAGAGGCTTCATGGATGAGCAAACCACATGGAGAGTCTCCAAATGCCTATATGGATCTTCACCTTCATTACCATGAAATTTAGGTAAAGCACTTATCAAATGTCCTTTCAATTCAAAATTAGCATTGAAATGATAGAAACTATAAGGATTATAATCAACATTAGAAGAAATTATATCTCTTATGCTCCTATTTCTTACATCATCATGCGCATGATTATTATTGTGAGGTACTTCTTTATGGCCATTATTAGGAACCTCATTATCTTGATGTTCAATGTGGCCATCCATGTTTTGATCTAGTACAATATGACTATCAATAAGAAGGCAATCAATAAGGTCAACAAAGAAATCACCAATATCAATAGCAATTTCAAGCTTTTCACACACAAAATGATAGCAAAATCTGATTCAAAAATAAAGCAATTTCACACACAAACTTCCTTTAAGATAACACCAAGAAAAATGCAGCAAGGTGTTCAATCTTAATGCAGCCACAAGCAATGGTCTATCACAAGCAGCAATTCAATGAGTTTCTATCATTTAGCACTCTCACATAGTCCAAGAAACAACAAAGAACAGCAATGAATGGTTAGAATTATTAGAAGAGGTGCTAAATTTTTTTTAGAAAAAATTTTGTTCACCGCAGTACTGACAGCATGAAAAATAACACAATGGTAGCAGAAAATTAGTACTAAAACATCAAATGAAATCTCATTATGACCGCAATTTCAGGCTTGACAATAGAAATCCCCAAATCAAATTTCAAACTAGAATGCACTTAGTAATTCTAAAATCAGAGCACAAGTTCAGATTCTCAAGACTTCACAAAATGTAGTTAAAGAATCCAATACACAGTGATGAAACTCAAGTTTTTTTTCCTCAGAAGCCTAAAAGTATCCTAGCCAAAGGTATGCGTTTCAATAATTTCATAGCTATCTCAATGCGGTACATGAGTCTGAAACCAAAATGTGCACAAATGATGCAAACTCAATTATAACTCAGAACATCAGATTTTTTGTAGATGCCTTAGAATATAAGAAGCAGCAAAAATGATAATTTTCCATAATTGAGAGCATAACAAAACACCAAATCTGATGAATTCCAAGTCAGCAAATAAATGGCAGCTTAAGCAATGAGGGGTCCAGAACACAAAGCAGAAATTTTAACATCATAACCTAGGTTTTGTTCTATAAAATTCCTGTAAAGTCCCCCAATTTCAAGCAGAAGATCAGACATGCAATCTTCACAAAGTCAATAAGGATTTCCAACAGTTTCAGTAGCATATTTGATCCTTTCCTAGCTACAATCAGTCATATAATCAGCAAACAATCCACTTTATATCAATTAAATCAAGAATTTCAATTCCAAACCCCTTCTTCCAGAGCATAACTCCGATTACAAATAACACTCTCAGCTATAAAATATTAAGGCAGAAACAGGGAGAAGAAACAAATGTTTATTTTTATTTTCTCAAATCTTATGCAAGCTTACTGTTTAGGACATCAACACAATATTTAGAAATAAAGAGATTGCGTCAATAAAAAATCTTAACAAGATAAGATATTTTGATGAATTGACAAAACAAGAGCTTCTGTCGGCAAGATTTCTTTCACAACTTGTAAGAACTTCAGCAAGTTTTAGGGCAAAAATCAGATTCCAAACACCCACATTTCTCCTAACAATTTCAAGTGATGTTTTAAAAGAATCAAATTATGCAAATCCTATACTTACACATCTCAAGGCTTGCATAATCAGATTCCAACATTTAAAATTCTAATATCCATCTGATATGTAAGTTTAAATCAAATGGTCGCTTGGATTCAGAAGAATTGGTCCATAAAGCATCAAGTTTAATGAACCAATTTAAATAGAACAAAACACTCATAGCAATTTAAACAGTTAACTGCTATTTTCTAGCAAACAATTATGTTCTTACAAATTTAGTCAAAAGCTAGTCAAATCTGATGCAAGATACCATTAAATGTCTATTAAGTTCAATGAGGTTTAGGCACAATAAATCCAAGCAAGAATGCTTAAGAATTAGCAAGGATTCAATGTTATACAACCCCCTTTTGGTAGAACTTAAGTCGCTAAAAAGAAAACAATAACAGCACCAACACCCTTACATCAACAAAAAAAACTCAGACAGTAAGTTCACAATGATGACAGTACCCAAGGTTCACTCACGATAGCAATTTTTTGATTTAAAACACCCAAGTTTCAGTAATTTGACTTCACACCAAATATGTCTGAAACACAAACAAAAGCACACATCTCTTTATTTTGTTTCTTTCCAACAACTTTTTATAAAAAGAAGAAAGAAAAGGAAAAAAGGGAAAAAATGGAGAAACAAGTATTCCTAACCTACACAAGATATTCCTTAGTCAAATTTTGCAATTGACACCCAATTACCTAGGAACTAGGCTCCCCAGTAATGGCGCCAAATTTAAAGAGCCATATAATGGGGCAATCAAATAAAACTAATCTAAATGCATTATAGGGCAACTAACCTAGGTTGATCTCTACGTAGAACCTATATTTAGTTCCTAAGTAATCTAGTGTGAATAACAAATTAATCAATGAGTATGGGATGTGTGTTTCATCTATCTAATTAAACTAAAGAGCTACTTGTTTATGAATTTCTTAATGTATAAAGTGAGTGGGTGGGTGTAAATGCAAGAGATGAATGTCCTAGGTGATTGAGTCCACTAACCATCCTTGTCCAATTTTAAATCTAAGTTCTTCTCTTAACTAAGCGCAAGGATTAGCAAGAACCCTTACTAATAAATACTCCTAACTTCTCAATTATATCTAAACTTAGACTCAATTATCAATTAGGAGTATCTTAAGTACTTAGCTCATGCTAGATTCATAAGAGATCCTCTCTACCACCAATGAATTCCTAGAAACCTAGCAAACAATTGATTTCAAGAGAATAGAAGAAATCAATTGAATAACAAAAGAGTGCTATAGTCCAACTACAATTCATGAGAGCAAATCTAGCACAAGTATCTTCATCCAGATTACATCAAGAGATTCACTCTAAGATTAGCCGTTGTCGGCTTTGTGCTTTGGTAACCTCTTCAAATATTAAACCAAGGATTGCAATATAGGGTGCAATCCTAGATCATCATTAATTACCTAGAAACTAAGTGTGATAATTGGCATAAAACAAGTTAAAAATGATTTCTAGCTTTTTAAATATCAAATAGGTTGCAAGAAAATGTAAAAGCCTATACTACAATATTTTTGGTATTTTTGGATATAAAATAATAGGTGGAATGAAATGGATGAAATGAATCTCTTAAAAATGGATTGCAAGGGCAATCATAGTTCATCTAATGATAACGGGAGTTTGATTTACTAGCTTAGTCAAAAATGCCCAAAAGACCCTTTGACCTAGCTTGAGTTAGATTGATGAAAGGCTTCCATACTGGGCAAGGTTTAACCCCCTAACTGAAACTCAATAGAAAACACTAGCAATTACAAACAAAGTCCCTCAAAATACCAAACCTCAAGCACTGTTGAGTCTAATACATTAATTGATGATTACTCCTAAACCTAGAAAATAATCACTTTTTAAAACACTATTAAAAACCACTTTGTCTGCAACTTATGAAATCACTAAGTTTTCTAAAATACCAAACCCTATCGACTGATAAGTCTAGCACCAAAAGAGAGGAACCCTTACTCTAGAAATGCTATTAATCACTCTTAGTATATGATTGTGAATTAATTGATGCAATTGGTTCCAAAGTAATTCAAAATCAACTCAATATCCACACAAAACCATGCAAGATAATAGAAAATCAAGAGAATTACAATGAAACATATATGTAACCACATATATTGATGAGCACAATATTCAACATCAACTAATTCAAATCACAAATTAATCCAAACTAAGTACTTAATTAAGTAACAAAGGTCTAGCAATATAAATACAATCCTCCAAGACAGAAAATCATAATTACAAAGCTAAACAAATGGATTAAAATTTAGAACTCCCCTTTGTTGTGCTTAGAACTCAAGCTCTTAGCTTCCATCTTCAAGAGTTACAAAATTTATCCACTGTCAACCATCAATACAGCTACACTAGACCCTCTTGATTTAAATATTCAGTTATAAATTATGGGATTGTAGAAGAAAAAAGGAGATTCACAAAAATTTGAAATCTAACAAGACATAATGCTAAGTCAAAATGAAGATTCCATTGGAAGCTGAAAATTTCAGGCAATTTGAGTTGTTTCTCCTATGCTCATGGCTTTTTGAAGTCTGACTGTGAATAGTGACTATGATAAAGGAATTGCAACAGTGAAAGATGGTGGAGGTACGGTTAGAGAAAGGTGAAGTTGAAGGTGAAATGTGGTCGATAGAGGTGGAGACCGGACTTGCCAGCTCTTGCGGTAGCTCTACCCCACTCTCTGGTTCTCAACTCTAAGCTCGTTGCAGCTCTTCTTCTGGAATGATGCAGCTAGCCGGTGGTGGCAGCAATGGTTGATAGTGCCGCCGGTGAGAGAGGAAGTCAAAGGTGATGAAGATCGAGATCCTCACTCTCAATGTTCTCACGGTGCCCTCTATTCTCCAATTCAATTCTCTACACTTTCTTTATGCTCTCAGCTGATTCATGTCTGACCTAGGGAATTTTAATCAAAACATTGTATTTCAATAGGACTAATTTGTCAATTTCTAAATTCGTGGGAACAAAATGGCATTCCAGAAATTCAAACCCCAACCTATCATTTCCAATTTTAATCTTGAATTTCAAGGACTTTCAATTGAAAATAATTAAACTAATATCAAATCCTTCCAAGAATCAATGATTAAGAGTAATTGTGATTATTTTGCCAATTTTACCATTTTTAGTCCTCGTTTAATATATTTACTCTTAATCTCAATTTATCTCAAGAACAGGCATTTTAGGCTCAATAATTATTACAAAATCTGCAATTAAAGTATAAAATATATAATAAAATAGGGATTTGTCACATCACCCATGACGTAAAGGGCTCGAGGCTTGAAATGAATTCCAATCTTGTGCCTCTCATTCTCGACATAATAAACATGGTGTGTCTCTAAGGCAAGAATATATGGCTCATTATTTTCAGAATGACCAGTGTGAATTGGCCATGAGAAATTTACCGATGTGATGCCTAAGTCGTCAGTTGTTTGTCCCCAGGAATTAGTGGTTTTGCCCACAAATACTTGAACAACGTCATTGTGAAATGATCTTGGTAATTTAGTTTGACGACAGTAAGAAGCTTTCTATAGTAAGGGATGCCTCCAAATTGCATGCTGGGATCACTGTTACTTGTATAAGTTCCATACACAGCCAAATTTTGAGTTTGCAATCCTTGATCTCGTGAAACCATGCAAAACTTGAAACGATTGACATAGTATGATGTAAACCTTTTCACATGGTTAAGAGGGCTGATTGCGATAGCTCTAAAATCTGGTGAGTATGGGTTGTAGTCATTTAATGTTTTTCATGTAAACCAGCTTGGGAATTCTTTGTGGACCTTTTTGTCAACTTCGGAGGATGTTTGTGTTAAATCCTGAGTTGACGCTTCACATGACTTCTGAATTCCCTGCAATTAATCATAGGAAGGCGAACATGAAATTTAAGTAAAAAATGTTATGAAAGATATAGAATAACATATGAGCATACAATTCTTACTGAAGGAAGGGTTTAACTTGAGTGTAATTAATCAAGATATGTCTATGTGCTTGTAACTTCTTAGTTGCTGTTAGTTTAAAGTTCTTAATTCCTCCAATTGGTTTACCAACACAAGGGATAAATTCTCGAGATGGTGGCACAAGTTTAGGATAATTGTCTACATGAGGCAGTTAGTTGAAAGCCATCTCAATGTCATCAAAGTACCTTGAACAAAAATACAGGACCCCATCTCCTATATAACCTTTAGTTATAGAACCTTTTGGCCACGCCGTATTCCTTACATAAGATTTCAATTTCCCAAGAAACCTACAAAGTAAAAAAGGGAAAAATGATACTAAATGCTGAAAAGGACGACTAGCAAACAAAGGAACTAATAATGATGCACATATGTAAAATGAGTACCTCTTAATAGGATATATCCATCGATATTGAACTAGGCCAGCAAGCTTTATTTCATGAACAAGGTATACTGTAAGGTGAACCATCACAGTGAAAAAGGATAGAGGAAAGATCATCTCCAAATGATAAAGCGTAAGAATGATTTTGGATTACAGCTGATTGAGCTCCATAAAGATCAAAACCTTGGAACACAACTTCTGAAAGAAAGAACAAAGCTCCACCAAAACGATGTATACATTAGGAGGAAAAGCAATCTTTATAGCCAGTGGAAGTAACTATTGCATAAGAACATATGAGTCATGACTCTTCAACCCAATAACCTTTCAAGCCTGTATGTCAATATATCATTAAATGTTACTTGAATACCCATCAAAAACTTTTATTTTCTTAAACATCACAAGGAAAACTTCCTTATCCGATTTTGTGATAATGATGTTTGCCAATTAAAATTTTTCATGCTTATTTAGCCACGCGCCTTCATGAACTCTCATGGCACGTACATCTCTCCTCGCTTGAAGATGATCTTTTGACTTGCTAGGTTTATTAAGCAGCATTTATAGCACATTGCCACAAACATTTTTGTCAATGTGTATGACATCAAGACTGTGATAAAGTAAATTAGATTTCTAATATAGAAGAGTAAAGAAAATATTTATCTTCCTCGATTGCTATGGCATAGAAGCAGAAGTTATGCCTGTCTTTTTCCCTGCTTTTGCTGCATCGTCACTTTTTTGAACTCGAATTCAACATTCTCAAGCTGCTGTAAGATATATGCACCAGATAAAGTTTGAGGTGATCCCTTTTTTCTAGTTTCTCGTTGAAGTGATTCCATAGCAATTTAAACTTGTGCTTTCCCTCGAAAAACTTCTGATGCCCCATGAAGCACCACTTTTTGCTGTAGGGAAGGTACACTAGGTCAGAGTAAAAATTGCAAGCTGGATATGTCGATCCAGTATGCATTTTCCACCCATATAATATTCCCAGGCCTAGAAAGTCACTAATCGTCTACATCAAGGCTGTACTGAGTTGAACAATGTCTTCTCATATTTTTCATATATCTCTATGCTGACATTCCATAGGTCAAGTAATTCGGTAATAAGTGGTTAGAGATATATATCGATGTCATTACCTGGTGCCTTTTTGCCTGAAATGATCATAGCCAAAATAAAAGAGCTTTGTTTAATACACATCCAATGGGTAAGTTGCAAGGAACTAAAACTATTGGCCAAATACTATAACTTGTACTAAGATTCCCAAATGGATTGAAACCATTGGCTGCTAAAGCAAGCCGAACATTTTTAAGGTCAACAGTGAAAGATTGAAAGTCTTTGCAAACATTTTCCAAGCGTCTGCATCCTAAGGATGTCTTAATTCACCATCTTCATTCTTATTAACTTTATGCTACCTCATGTGCTCCATCATTTTGGACAACATAAACAATCTTTGTAGGCTCAACTTCAAAGGGAAGTATTGGAGAATCTTTGCAGGTTTCTTCTTCTACTTTTTCCCCTTCTGAATTGTCTTATACCTTGATGTGTGACATCACTTACAAGTCTCTCTGCTGGAATCATCTCCCCAATATAGCATACAACCATTGGGGCATGCATTAATTTTTTGGTAGTTTAAGCCTAATATGTTAATAATCTTCCTAGCCTCGTACAATGATGTGGGAATCTCCACGTTAGGGAACATAATTTGTAATAATTCCAGCAACATCAATATTCCCTTATCTGTGATTCCATACAGGCACTTGATATGATATAATTTGATCCAGAAAGATAATTTCGAGTATTTTCAACAACCTTGATATAAAGGATGATTTGATTCATCCATTAAGTTGAAAAAATCTTGAGCTACTTCATTCCTTAGGAACTCCAACCTGAACCCTGCACTTCTTCTTTGAAGTTGTCATCTTGAAAACCAAACATATCATGCATAGCATGATTAAGAGGATCATCTTCGTCTACTTGAACTCCTACTTATGTACTTCGAGGAACAACATCATCATATCTTATATTGGTTTTTTCACCATGAACTCCCCAAAATATAGAGTCTTCTAGAAAGGGCTTCACAAGCAAATATTCCTTAACAATCTGTCATGCATGCCACTTCTTAAACTTGCATCTCTGACACAGATAGATGATTTTATGATTACAACTAGCGTGAGAGTATGCAAAATCCAAGAAATTGTTTAATCGGTACAAATATGATGGAGAATTGCATGGCAATATGATCTATGACTTATCCATATCTAGTGAAAAAATTTAGCAAGAAGATGAGTAAATACAGAATAATAGGTACATGAAAGCTTATATTCAAATTCACTAATGTCAAACACTTTGTAGTAGTTCCAAAACCCCTGCCTTAACCACAACCAAGTACATTTTTGTAGTCAACCACTACAAAAATGACAACTGTTGGTGGGATGTAAAATTCAAATTTCAAATGTTTGACAATTTGTAGCATTTACACCAAAGAAAACCCTACAAAAGTTTATGCCCGTTGATGGGAAATAAAATTCAATTTTCAAATTTTTAATTTGTAGTGATTCCTGTTCAACAACCGCTACAAACGTACAAGGGTGGGAATTAAATTATTCAAATTTCAAATTGATAGTTTGTAATGGTTTCTATGTAGAAACTGCTACAAATTTTCTTGATTGTTGTTTATGTCAAAATATTTAATTTTGCATGCTGTAGCGGTCACTGTTGGTGAAACCACTACAAATATACATGTTGTAGCGGTTATAACCACTACAAAGTAAAGGTTCTATTTGTAGTGGTTATCCTGTTACAACCATTAAAAATAATTTTTTTTTTGTGCATTCTAAATGAAAAATGAATATACTATTAATGAAAATATAAATATTAGAATTTTTGTATAGATGTTAAAAAGAAAAATATAATTCTCTTAAATCTACCTAAAAACATAAACTAACTATCTGGAGGGGTAGAATCACAGGGCTGATGATCATGTCCTCCCACAGGAGGGGGATCACGGCGCTGATCATCAAGTGCGGCTATATCAAGGCATTGAGCAGAGTGAATTGCACCATCATCATTGGTAGTAGGAGACAGCTGGACGATAAACCTAGCGACTAGGGGACTCTACAACTGCCCAACATGTAGTTCGTGAGATCCTGCCACTATGTATACTGGGTGTAGAAGAAATAAGCCTACTGATGCATCTAATAGGCCACCACAACATGTGTCTTAGCAACCTCTGAATAGAGGTCCACAACAAATTCATCCCCCAGACATCTGAACCCGAACATCTATGCTCAAGAGCTGCTAGCCTCTGAAGCATCACTCCTGCCCTAGACCATACTAGGTTTGGTGTCTATTCCTATACCCCTCACACGTCCAAGGCACTCAACTAGACCCAGACCTGCTTTCAATAGCCCAGTGGGGTCCACATACCCCTGTGACTCCCGTGTTTGGGTTTCACGTAGCTCAGCCTACGACTGCTACTTTCATTCCTGCCATTTTATTAAACAATAAAGTATTATTATTATTCACAAAATAAGTAGTTTTATAAAAAAATATAACAATAAATCATTATTATAAAATTATAAGTTAACTTACAATGGCCTCCTCTACTTGCTGAGAGGTAGGAGTCCCATCACGGTGTCTGTGGGTGATAGTGAATAACTCCCCGAAGTTTGTCTAGCAGTTCTCCTGTTGAGCCTTCCTATCCTAAAATAATGAAAACAATAAATTAGTATTATGAACAATTATAATTATTAAAAACATAAACATTATGAAAATTATAATTATAAATAAATTACCAGCTTGCTATAAGTAACAACAAATATCTTTGATCTTGCCATGTGGTGGATCCTCTACTACCCTTGGTACCTCGTGTTCCTCTGAGAAAGAACTTGCATAAAATAAACAACATTAAAAAAATTTTAAAAATATAAAACAATTGCAATTATTAAAAACATAAACATTATTAAAATTATAATTATAAATAAATTACTTGTCTCTCTACGCTCCTCCTGTACTGGACAAAACTCGCCCAGTCATTCAGTGAGACGCCGTCAGGGATGTTCTCAATCAGTTGCTACAGAGGAATCTTCCCATCCTTATTCATACTTTAGAAGAGATGATTCATCCTATTCCTCTAGTTATCTCCCATCTTTATCAGCATATACCTCTTTCAGTTATCCTGGATGGCAAACCTAAGCTGTAACACAATTGAATAAGAAATAATTAAATACATTTGCTTACAATTAATAAATATTAATTAAATACTATTAATTACCTTCACGACGTCATCCCACGCTAAATCCTTCGACCCCTTGGGAATGTTCTTCCATGTCTTGAAGTGGATAATGAACCGTCTCCAATTCTTCCATGTCTTCAAAGACATCTCATTCCTCCTCAATATATTCCCCATTTGTTGACACCGATCACATTGCAGAATAAATGTATATGCATCCTTGAATAGAGAGGGCCAGTAAAACCCGCTTTGGATGACTTTTGCAGCAATTTTCTCCCCTCCAAAATGACCTCCATATTCAAAAGAGTGACAGCACTGTAAAATGCATTCTTGTTCATTCACCAGGACACATATTTGAATGAGTTGGTCGAGGCACTTTTTAAACAAGTAAGGTTGATCCCAAAAGTATTTCTTCACCTCATGTAAGAATTTATGCCTTTGATGGGAATTAAGATCTACATGTAAAACTCCACAAACTAAGTAGTTAACAAAGCCAGCATACCATGATTTAATTGAGTTGTATATGTAGAAAGGTTGCTCATCAGGGAATGATGCCTATATTATTTCAGATTCATCAAATTAAAGCTTATCACTCAACCGTGAAAGATAGTCAACCACTTGATTTTTGGTGTCTTTTCTATCAATGATATTTATGTCAAACTCTTGAAATAAAAGCACCTAGCAAATTAATCTTACTTTAGACTCCTTCTTAGTGAGGAAGTACTTTAGAGCAGAATGATCAGTGTAAATTATGACCCTTATATCTACAATATAAGGTCAAAACTTCTCACAAGCATAAACTATAGTAAGTAACTCCTTCTCTATGGTTGTATAGTTAAGTTGAGCACCATCAAGAGTCTTACTGGCATAGTAAATAGGATGGAATAACTTCTCTTCCTTTTTGCCCAAGAACAACCCCTACTGCATAGTCACTGGCATTAGCCATGATAATAAAAAGCAAACTCCAAGACGGAGCCACCAATATAGGAGCTAAAATGAGACGTTTCTTTAATTCCTCAAAAGCTTATGACATTCAAGTTCAAACTTAAACTCCACATCTTTTTCCCGCAGCTTAGAAAGGGGCTAGCAATCTTAGAGAAATCTTTGTTAAATCACCAATAAAATTCTGTGTGACCAAAAAGCTTCAAATACCCCTCATATTGGTAGGTGGAGGCAACTGTTCAATGATAGCATTTTTACTCTGTCTACCTCCAAACCTTTCTTGGATATCTGGTGGCCAAGCATGATACCTTCTTGTACCATAAATCAACATTTCTCCTAATTCAGAATCAGGTTGGTTTCTTTTCATCTTGTAAGCACTAAATCTAAATTATCCAAACATGATTCAAAGGAAGGGCCACAAACAAAGAAATCAACCATAAATAATTTGATGGTTTTTTCAATCATGTTAGCAAAAATAGACATCATGCAGTATTGAAATGTTACAGGAGCATTACAAAGTCCAAATGGCACACTTCTGAAAGCGAATGTACTAAAGGGACATGTAAAAACAGTTTTCTCCTCATCTTCTAGGGTTATAGCAATCGATTGTACTCTGAACATCTATCTAGAAAATAGAAGAATTCCTAACCCGCTTGCTTGCCAAGCATCTGATTAATAAATGGCAGTGGAAAATAATCCTTCCTTGTGGTAGAATTTAGCTTCTGGTAATCCATACACCACCGTCACCCATTTATTATACGAGTGGGAACCAATTCATTTTGGGTGTTAGCCACTACAGTCATGCCACCTTTTTTAGGGACATATTGGACTGGGCTCACACATGAACTATCAGATATAGGGTACACAATACCAGCTAAAAGCTATTTTAGAATTTCTTTTTTTACTACTTCTTGCATCACTGGATTCAATCACCTTTGATGTTCAATAGAGGTTTTGTGATCATCTTCTAAAAGAATTTTGAGCATGTAAATAGAATGGCTTATTCCCTTAATATCAGCTATAGTCCACTCAATAGCACGCTTGTGCTCTCTCAACACTCTTAATAATTTCTCTTCTTGTAAAGCAGAGAGAATGAAAGATATAATAAACTAGTAGAGTATTAGAATTCCCAAGATAAGCATAGTTGAGGTGAGAAGGTAATGGCTTCAATTCTAGAACTAGAAGAACTTCAATAAAAGGTTTCAATGGAGTACTTAAGGCATTGGATACCTCAAGTGTTTCAAAATTCCTCAATCTTGAATGTGAAAAGGATTCTATACAAAAGAGTTCTTCAACAGCATCTTCCTCAAATTCTTTAATGTCTTTCTCACCAATCAAAAATGCCTATAAAGGATCTTTAGTCATGGAGGTAGATGGTTCTTGAGGGACAATTGAATCAAAAACATGAACAAAAGAGCATTGAACATAATCATCAAAAAATTTTAGAGCTTTGGGCATGTTGAATATAACCTTCTCATCGTCCACCCTCAAAGTGATTTCGCCTTTCTCTACATAAATGAGAGTTATAACAGTGGCCAAGAATGGAAGGACAAAGATTAGAGGAATTTTCCAATCAACTTTGCAATCAAGCACTATAAAATATGAAGGAAAGATAAATTTGTCCACCTTGACTAGGACATCTTTAATAATTCCTCTTGGCTTAGAAATACTATGGCCTGCAAAAAGAAGGGTCACTGTGTTAGGCCTTGGCTCTCCTAAACCTAATTGGTTGAACACTGCAAGACACATCAAATTAATGCTTGCTCTTAAGTCACAAAGAGCTTTACCATTGAAGCTAGTCTCGATGTTATAGGGGATATAGAAACTCCCTGGATCTTTAAGTTTAGTGGGCAACTTCTTTTAAATAATTGCACTACATTATTCAGTTAATGCAACATTTTCAAACTCATTGAACTGCCACTTCTTTGATAAAACATCTTTCAAGAACTTAGCATACTTTGGCATGCTTTCCAAGGCTTCAGCAAAAGGAATGTTTTTATAAAGTTATTTAAACATGTTTGCAAACCTCTTAAACTGGGTGTCTTTCTCTTTCTTCTTAAACCTTTGAGTAAAAAGCAATGGTGGCATGCAAGATAATAGTTGGCTTTTCTCATCATTTTTCTTTTATTTATCCTTCTTACTTCTAGCAACATCATCATTGCTTTCCTCAAATTGCTTTCTTTTCTTTTCTTTATCTTCCTTTACTATATTTTCTGGATCTGCAGTTTTTTCATCATTGTCTTTAAAAATTTTAGGACCGGCTAGTCTTGAACTAGACTTGCTTGAATTAGACACCCCAAGTAGCACCTTACCACTTCTCAAATTAATGGCATGGCATTCTTCTTTTCCACTCCTTTTTGGGTTAGGAATGGTATCACTAGGAAGACTGCCTCATAACATAGCATTCATTTGAGATGCTAGTTGCCTCATCTAGAATTTAAGATTTTTTATAGCCGTCTCATATATAGAAAAGGTAGCCTTATTCTCTGCCCTTGAAGATTTGATTTGGGACAATATTTTTGTCAACCTCTTATCTATCTTAGATTCTTCTTCCTTGACTGGAGGTTTCCTATGATGTGCTTGAAAATCTGGTGGAGTCATATGCTTGGTCCCAGAGGTAGATTCGTGTTACTGATTCAGGATGCTCCTTTGACTCCACAAAAATTTCAAATGAGATCTCTGAGCACAATTATATGTTTGTGAGAAAAGATTGCCCTAGGATTGTTGAAACTTTCCCATATCATTAACAAATTCAGTCGGTATGTACAAGGGATAATGATCCGGCATATGGATATCATTACATTGGTTGCACATAATTGGTGTGGCTTGAATAGAATACACACCTTGAGAAGTATTACTCTATATCTGGGATTCCAATATATTAAAACATTTATTTAAAAAGGATATAATAGTTGCAATTGGGAATAGGAGTCTTCTTTTTTACTAGACATAGATTGAGCTATCCTTCTATTATTACCTTGAGTGTTGTTTACAGACAATTAATCTAATAATCGAATCACTTTGTTAACAGGGACATTACGATAGCTCTATTACGTTGGTCATTGAATCGACTATTGCCTTAGATTGAGATTAAGGTGTGTACAGATGATTTAGACCATAACCCATTAGTCTACCCACCCCATGATTTCGGCATTGCTTCATTAGCAATTTATATCTCTCCTATGTTGTATAAAGATGTTCATATGCGTGTTGTTTGAAGCTCAGGAATTCCACCCTTGCTTCCAAAGATTTGTCATCTGAAAAGAATTGAACTAATCCCTAGCCTTCTCTTGTAGAGAAAGAGGAAATAACTAGAGTCTCAACATATCTTATGGAATATTTGAAAGAGTCACACATCTATAGGAAGTACATCAAATGCTTGTTGGGATCTTCATTATAAAGACCATGAAACGTCCTATGCATCTACAGTATTGTGATCATCACTGGATTGATCTCAAAGGTATGTGCCTGCATTTCTGGCATCTGAATACAGGATCGATTAACTTGTATATTCCTGTTGGTAAAATCATTAACTGTAGCTCTATCATATTTATCGTCCACCATGGTTTCAGATTCAACTTCAACTTTGAATGCATTTTCAATGAGAGGTACTCCGTCAAAGCACCACTAATAAGTCGTTCGGATATAAAGTTTGCATATACCTGAATGGTACCTACTAGAGGATCATACAAGCAAGAATCAAACTAATGAAGATCCTCTCTTTTAATGTTTTCAATGATTATATGTGTTAGTTTAAGATTCAAAGGTATTTGGTTAAGAATTCTCAAATTAGAACCAAGTTTATATACTCAACTAATATGCACAACCTTTTGCTGCAATTAAATGAGAATATACATTTTGCCTCAACTTATATTAACAATGCTAGTTTAGTCACTATATCTCTATGTTATTAACAATCCCTCCATTTATATAGTAAACTTCAAGTTAAGGATGATTTTAACTGAGTTCTTTGCCCATACTTTGCTTTCTTAAGTCAAAAGAGTGAACAAACCAATCTAAATAATGGCCAAACATTCAAAAGCTTTATGCATAGGATAAAGTCAACACATATGTATCATTCATACATAAAAGAGAGGAAGATTCAAGAATTAATCCATACAAAGGTTCAAAATAATCCTAGAAGGAAGAGTTTAGCTGCTTATGTTTAGAAATTGATTATAGAAATACAGAACAAATAAAGCTATATTAGCAAAATAGAGAATAAAGGGAAAGAAATCAGTAAAACCAAGGAAAATTAGCTTAAATCTCTTCATATTTTCAATATCTACTTGATTTTCCTTGATTTGCAATGCTTCCTGGGTTAGAGAAGTGCTTCAACCACCTCCTAAGGTTTTCTAGATCTGAAAGATGGTGTTCTGGTTCCTGGATCCCGATTTATAAGCCCTAGAATTCAAAACATGTACAGCTACTATCATGAGTTTTGGTCATGGTCAAAGGATCCTTGGTTGTGCCTAAATAGTAACTGACCAAGTAGTGGTCGTAGCTAAAATATGTCTTGGCTGTGACCAACAAATTGTGAGAGTCTTGGCTATGGCTAGTAAAATGGCTTGACCGCGGCCAAGATTTCTGAGATGTCTTGGCTGTGGCTATGAAATGGCTTGGCTGCAGCCAAGATTTCTGAGATGTCTTGGCCGTAATACTTGGTTCGTAACCAAGCTTTTAATTTGAATTTGTGCAGTAACCAAATCCTGTTTTCATCCCTTCTTGCTTTTTTCATGGCACTAATGACTTACTGGACTCTATTTCACCTTTTTTTCATTGAATTCTGCTTTCTCTAGCTCCAAGTGTGGTTGAAACATTGTCCTATCAAGATAGGAAAATCCATAAAAGCCAACAGTTGATGAACTTAATAAGATATTCATACACAACCTCATAATTGTGCTCTTTTTACAACAAATATACACCAAGCATATTTCCTTCACATATATACTCCCTGACACTCATTATTACACTAAAATATATGAGAATTTAAGGGGAAATGTGCCAGTTTGATAAGCATTTCATGAGGTTAATAGTACCCCCAATATTCCGAATGGCAAAGTCATTAACGATAGCTCTATCATATTTATTATCCGCCATGGTTTTAGATTTAGCTTCAGTAACTTTTTCAGCGTTAGCTTTATACACTCTTTTAATAAAGGGCACTCCGTTAAGTACTACTACCAATATGTCTTGATCCAAAGATTGCATATACCTAATGGTACCTATAAGAGGATCAAGCTAGCAAGAATCAAACCAAAACAAGAATCAATAATGAAAACAAAAAATGAATGTATACCTATTAAAAAGCTCAAGTGAAATTTACTAACTTAAGGCTAAGGTTGATTAAAAGATTTGTTAAACCAGATCCCCGACAACAGCGCCAAAAATTTGTTCGCCTCCATAAGTGCACAGATCGCACCAAGTAATAAAGTGATAAGTAAAGTATCATTCTTATAAGGATTTGTTTTAACAAATTAATTAAGCAATAAGCTTAGTACATTCAATCAAGTTGAGCCAAAACATGTTGTTGATGTGGAAAAGGAAGTTGTAAAATTTGGTTCTAAAGCAATGAAAAATGATTTTGTAAATTCAAATATGATGTGAAACTTAGGATTATTTATCCCCTTTGCATTTCATAAAAACCTGACAAAATTCCTCTCTTTTAGTGTTTTCAATAGTTATATGTGTTAGTCTAAGGTTTAAAGGTATTTGGTCAAGCTTTCTCAAGTCATAACCAAGTTTATACACTTAACTAATATGCATAATCTCTTGCTGCAATTAAATGAGAATATACATTCAACTTCAACGTACATTTGACAATGCTAGGTTAGTGACTATATCTCTATGTCAATAACAACTCATCCATTTATCAAGTAAACTCAAGTCAAACATGATTTTAACCAAATATTTTACCCATATTTTCTTTCTCAAGTCAAAATAAAGTGAACAAAACAGACTAAATGATGGCCGAACATTCATAAGCCTTATGCATAGGATAAAGTCAACATATATATCATTCATACATAAAAAAGAGGAAGATCTAAGTGTTAATCCATAAAAAGGTTCAAAATAATCCTAGAATGAAGAATTTAGCTACTCATGTTCAAAAAATGATTATCGAAATACAAAACAAATACAACTATATCAGTAAAATGGAGAAGAAAGGGAAAGAAATCAGTAAAATCAAGGAAAATCAGCTTGAATCTCTTCAAATCTTCAATCTCCACTTGATTTTCCTTGATTAGAAACACTTATTGGCTAAGAGAAGTGCTCCAGCCTCCTCCTAAGGTTTTCTAGATCTGAATGATAGTGTTTGGTTCCTGGATCCCAAATTTATAAGCCCTAGAAATCAAAACGTGTAGCAGCTATCATAGCATTTGGCTACGGCCAAAGGATCCTTAGTTGCAGCTTAAGAGTTTCTGACTATGTTTTGGCCGTGGCCGAGTGTTTGGTGGATTCCTGATCATAGCTAAGCTTCATATGAGGTCTTGGCTATGGCCAACGAAAATGCATGACTGCAGCTAAGCTTTTGGTTTGGTCCATGGGTGTTCGCTACCGCAAGTGCATGGATCGCTTCAAGTAATAAAGTGATAAGTAAAGATCGTTCCCACGAGGACTATGACGAAAGCGAGCTAACTAATTTAACCATGTTTTTAATTAGGTTGAAGGGAATCATTTAGATTTGATCAAGTTAAATAAAGAATTTTGATAAAAATAACAAAGAAAAACAGTGTAAAATTGAGAAATTGGGTTTAACTTCAAGAGATATAAACTTAAGATTACTTCTTCCCCATTGTATTTCATGAAACTATGCAAATATTCACTTATGCTAGTTAAATGAGTCTATATGCTAGTCGAAGATCCTAAAATCATCAACCAAGCTCTCTCAAGTCAAGATTGATTTTTAATCTTCATTAAAAATATTCAATCTCTTGTTTACAATTAATGAAAATCATCTTTCCAAAGCAAGCCTTCACTTGACTATGCTAGGTTGTTAGATATATCTCTATTCTAACAACAAATCATTCATTTAATCCCTAAACTTCAAGTCTAGCATGATTTTTCTTAAGTTCTATAATCAAAATAGCCCTCTCAAGTCAACTTGCCGTAGCCAATTACACAGAGAGCCAATTTTTCTTTTGATTCTTCACTTGCTACAGCAAGTTTGTCAACTTGCTGTGGCCAGTTACATAGAGAGCATACGAAGATCACTTGCCACAGTAACTTCATCAACTTGCTGTAGCCAGTTACACAAAGAGCAAATTTCTTGAGAATGTTTACTTGCCACAGCCAGTTGGTCAACTTGCTAAGGCAAGTTGTATAAGCTCCTTCTATCTTTGCACTGCTTCACCTCCTTCACTCTTTCCTTGTTTCTTGGTTATTGTAAGGCTTTAAAACTTGTCTTCATCCTCCTACCAAAGAGAGAGGATTTATAAATTATCAATTAATTCATAAATATACCAAGAATTTCTTTGATTTTTTGCTTTATACTTTGATATGCACATTTTCTTCTATATACTTCTTTCAATGTACATTTTGAACCCAAAAGTATGGAAAAAGAGAAGAAAATGTGTTGGAATGTTATGAATTTCTAAGAGTCAACACACCCCCAAACTTAAACATTTGCTTGTCCTCAAGCAAAAACTTGTATCTTCACTAAATTTCTCAAGTATCAGTCATTGATGCATGAATAAATTTGTCCTCATTAGCTGCTCAAAAAGTTATATGAAACAGGAAACCAAGAAAACATGCAAAGATGAACATTTCATATATTTAAAACATGCGCTTCAAGAATTTCGAAGTGTGTGTGTGTGTGAATGGAGTTAACATGTATTCCTTTTTGCACTTGCTTAAGTTAAAAGCAACACTTCAAGTCATATACCCATATTCAAACAATCAATTTCATCATTCTTCAATTCCTTCCTCTTTCTTCTAATTCACTCCACTTGACTTAGAAATCAAAGGGACTTTTCAGCTTGTAATGGGGCCAAGGGGTTTAGGTTCTCAAAAGAAAAGGTAAAGGATAATCAACAAATATCTCAAGATAGATGATAATCACTCAAGGGGTTTCTTCCTTTTCTCATTAAACATACTCCCCCCAACTTGAACTAAATTGATATTTTCCATATCAGCATTTTTGTACTTTTCCCTTTTCTTTTCTTTTCTTTTTCTTTTTGTTTTTTTCTCATTGTTTTCCTTTCTTGCTTTTTTTTACTTGATTTCTATACATTGTGAACCCTTTTACTGTCTACACTCCTTTTTTCAATCATTCAAAATTCTACACATCACCACATTCCACAACCCAATCAATTATCATCTATCTCAAAGCAAGGGAATCATGGTTTTTCATATTGGCTAAGGTAGGTAAATGTTAGGTTTTTAAAAGAGAATCACTAATTGGTTTTTCTATTAGGCTCAAGATAAGGGTTAAAAAAGGGAATAACATAAATTCGGTAAGCTTGAAAGGCTCAAACGCATTTTATAAAGTGCCCTAATTATGTCTCTAAATCTCATGACATAAATCAAAAGTTTTGAAGAATTCCAAAGATTATTCTGGAATTAAAAATTTGAAACAAAGGCATATAACTCAAATTGCTACAAAGCCCTTCAACAAGAACATCCAAAATAAAGCCAACTCCAATAGTGCTTTTTAAAAAAAATTCCTGAATAACATGACTTATCACTACAATACATCCATCAATGCACATTAAACAAAATTTCCTATCAAATATAAAAGAGTGAGTAGTAATTTATATCATTGGATTAACCAAGCAACTTTGACAAATAAATGAGAATTTCAGCTCATTTTTAACATTCTTCACAAACAAAAATTTAAGCTTGAGAAATTTCAAACATTCCAACAATTTTCTTTCAAAAACTGTTCAAAATTTCACAACTTTTACTGTGCACTCATCAAAGTTTCAAATTTTCAAAATTTGTCAAAATCGCAACAAGCTCTCACCCCCAAACTTAAAACTAGCAATGTCCTCATTATCAATTAAAAGGAAGGGAAATAAAAGAGCCATCACATAAATAGGATCAAATCCACATTTACAAATATCAATTACTAGCAAAAATTAAGACCTCAGTAGCCTAACCAAAACTTGTACATGCTTTCATCACTAGCCATCAGTAGTTAGGCAATTGAAAATCACAGCAGACATATCATCAGAAGGAGACAATTATATGAACCATTTAAAACTAGCCATCAAGAGCTAGGAAAGTTGCATCCATCAGTTATAAAGGTGTCAAAAACCACTGGCTATTAGGAACCCACAAGAACCATAAACAAATATCCATATCACAAGGTGATCAGCAGCCTAATCCAGAACAGAGGAGTGTACCATGGTTCATATGGACAAGCAAAAGGATGTATTTACATCCAAAGGTAGCTAGATTGACACAACAAAGCATAGGGCCTTCACAAAAGAATGCACCACAGTCAAAATGAAAGAAATCCAACCTAACCTATCTGAAAAAGAAAAGATCCCCTAAACTTGAATTCTTTCTAATCCTTTTTGCACTCAATGATTCCAAGCCTAAACCTAACCTCACTACCTCTTTTATAATGACCTCAAATCACCTCAGAACAAAGATTTAGATTGACACAATCTTAGGAAAGTTAATTTCAGCATTGGAGACATTCCCATATACTTTGCATAATTATACCATTGAAGCACATGTGCAAAAACAACTGCCAATTTAAGAAAAACTTTGCAATTACCAAAATTCAAAGAGACAATTTGCAATCCTTGGAGTTCAAGGAAAGTATGGTGTTTAAATGAGAGAAAACACATTTCCAATTACACATCAGTATGTAAAAGGATATTTTCATGTTTCACACATTTTTGTGCACCTTTTAAACCCAAATCAGCAGCTCATAGGTTCCAAACTTCAAAAATTCAGCAGCATGGTAGTATTGAATTAACAAATCTTGTTTAGAACAACATGGAAAAATGTAACAACATGCACCGGCAAATTGAGAACCTATGTTAGCAAGCCATTATCAGCAATTGTGATTCTCTACTCCTTAAATACATCCCAAGGGCACTAATAAATTTTTTAAGCACGAATTACAAAGTTCCAAATTGGTCAAAATCTTTTAAAATTTAGCCCAATCTGGATTGCACAAGCAAAAAGCACACCTCCCTAGTATACTCATAGTTCAACACTGAAATTCAAGTGTTCCATGTAAGCTCAACAACCCAGAAATTTCAAAACATCATCATTGAAGGGCATGTGAAAATGATTAAACAATCCATTACACTAGGAACAATATGGAACATGTGGCAAAATGAGACAGCAATTCCTGGACCACCTCCTTCCCCTTTTCTTTTTAATAAAAAATCATCTACAATTTCCCTTGACTAAATTGTTGATCCCATACCAAGTGCAAACCTCAAGTCTTGTATTTTTTTTAACTAAGTCATTTCTTAAGCCCCAACCTCCTCTAACTTACCAAACACAAATAATCCAGAATCAAATCTATCTTCTACTATACCCAGAAATCTAAAATGACAAGGGAAGAGTAAAAGGAACATACCACTTGGAGAATAACAGAGATAGACGAGGACAGTAGGAGATGAATTAACCAGCCACAAGCAAAGATAGAGATGACGAAAAATTAAGCTAGGCTTTAGACGATGAAGTAGGGAGGGGGAGCAGCAACTGAGTGAACGCTACAGATGGTGGAGATGGGTGGGTCATGGACTGGGAAAGAGAGACTGAGACAGTGAGGAATTGGGAGACTTGAAGGTGTGGCGGACCTGGGATGTGGCAGCCAAGAAAGAGAGTGACAGAGGTGGAAATAAGACCGAGAGTGACAGGGAAGGAGCTGATTGTGTGAGAGCAACAAAAGAGGAATGGGAGAGAGATAAAGAATGATGGAGTGATAGAGGATGAGTGATGGTGTTAGTGATGGCTGATTTCGGTGAAAGAAAATAGAGGGAGAGAACTGTAATCCAAACAGAGTGTGAGAGAGATTGAGAGCGGACAATGGAGATAGATGGCATTAGAATCGTGGCTAGCGATTCTGATCTCCCTAGATTTAGGGTTTCTTTGAATGAGTGTCGAGAGTGCAAGTAAGCAATTCTTAAAGTAAAGAGGCATGAGAGCTTACTTGAGAGAGAAGAGGTGAAAGGAAGAGGAAGAACGGCTAGGCGCTGTGCTCTTAGTGGTGCTGCAACAATTATGCTCTGCTAGATCTTTAATGGAGGTGGATTTAGGGTTAGGTCACGGTAAAGTGAAGAGAGAGAAGAGAGTGATTCAGAAAATGAGGAGAGGTCAGGATGAAAGAGAAGGAATGATTAGGGTTTGAGTGAAGAGGGAAATTACAATTAGGAAAACAAATTTTGAAATTGAAAATAAAAGTGGTTCCAATAATAAGCCTGGTTCATAGGGCAAAGTGGAAATATCATGGAAGAATGAATGGCAAAGAAGGAATAATACTTTTTTTCTTTTTCCTTTTCTTTTGTGAATAATGCTATACATAATTTTTTTTATTGAAGATACTACTGGCCGGGGCAAGTTTTTACACTTGCTGTGGCCAATCTTATAGAGAAGGGCCTAGTAGAACGCTGGAACACTGGCTACGGCAACTTTCAAAACTTGTTGTAACCAGTCTGATAGAGACAAACGCTAGAACACTGGCTACGGCAAGTGTAGAAAACTTGTCATGGCTAGTTACACAAAGAGCAAATTTACTTATAAAACAGCTAACTTGCCATGGCAAGTTATCACACTAGCCATGGCAAGTTTTGCTGTCATGTGACAGCATAACTCTGCACACAACAAACATTCCCAAATCACCTCATAACCATCAAACATGCTACTAAACATTCTCAACTCACCTCAAAACCATCAAACATGCTTTGTACCATCATTTATGAGCAAAATGAAATTTGAACAAGACTTTAGACCATCTAAGACAACAAGACACAAACATTCGCACATTCATGGAAAATACCATAACATATCAATTTCAACACTCAAATTACATCAAATAATGGTCACAAGTGAATTTCATAGAAAATAATCAACCCAATAACCACAGTAGCATCAATACTACTCAAAGTTGACCAATCATCATAATTGCACTCCAAAAGCATACATATAAGCTTAGAGTCAAATGTACTTCCCTAAATGCATTTTCCTTGTAACTTATGAATTCTTCCTCCTTAATTGATATTCCTCCTAGCTTCAAAAGTCACTTTCCAAGATGGGGCACCTTTCCTTCCTACAAAACAAAAAGATCAAACATAAATCAACCAAAAACACACTAAAAACCTTTAAAATGAAAAGTTTTAGTTTAGAACTTGGGTTGCCTCCCAAGAAGCGCTTAGTTTATAGTCTTTAGCCTGACTCTTCAACACAAATCACTAATCATAAGTATCAAAAACCAGAACCACCTTGTCTTCATTCCTCCTGTGACAAAATTTTTTTAACAACAATGGAAGTTCATTGAGATAAGAAACATGCATTTCTTCTATAAAAAATGACTTTGGAGTGTATGTTTTAGCCAAACTTATAGCAGGCTCCAATTTAACTTTTTCACATTCATCATCCATGCCTCCTGAATACTTTGAATAACCAATAAAATCTATTTGAATCTTATCAGTAAGAGTCAAAATATCAATAGGAGGATCAAGATCATAAATTGAAGGGATTTCCTCACTATTCTCTTGTTCAAAACAACAAAAGTTAGGTTCCAAAATCGAAACCTCAATGGGACACTCAGTATTTTGTCTCTTCCTCATTGATCTCCAACTCACAATCATCCCCAACATATGCACAAGCTTCTAGTATCAAGTCCTCATTCCCCATGGTCAATGTTTCACTTGAGACCTCATCTTTTTTAGAAGTATCTTTTGATATATCATTGAAAACTTCTTTTTGTTTCAAATTTTCAAGATTAGAAATAATTTCATCCACTTGAAGTTCTTCATTTTGGGCATGATCATTAATTTTCTCTTTTTGAAAAATTCTCAAGAATTTATTTTGACCATCTAAAAGACGTAGAAGCAAATCCTTTGTTGTAAGCTCCTCCTCATCAATGGGGGTAGTTCCATCAACATGAGAAGTATGTGATATATGAGGATGTGACACATATGAAGGAAAAGAACAATTTTGATCCTAGGATAATGGTTGTTCATGATTCCATCCAACGCTACAAGTATTATCATGAAAATCAAAATGAGCTCTAGCAAAATCATTCTTTAGATACTCCAATGTTAAGGCATGGGGACATTGCTCTCTCAAGTGATATTCTCCAAAATAATCACAACAAATGTAATTGTCATAATAAGAATTGTGATGATCATTTTCATTCTCAACTCCATAACTTGCCCCATCAATACACCAAGGATAATTCATAAACAAAGTTAAAAAGAAAAGAAAAACTAACAAGCACAAAAAGCAATAAAATTAACATAACCAACTAAACAACCTAAGATTAGAAACAAGACAAAAGAAAACAAAGAAAAAAGAAAAACACAAAAAACTCAAGCGTAATTAATCACATAATTACATTAATTAACTCAAAAGACTTTAGTCAATAGTCCCCGGCAACGACACCAAAAACTTGTTTGCTACCGCAAGTGCACAGATCGCTTCAAGTAATAAAGTGATAAGTAAAGATCGTTCCCACGAGGACTATGACGAAAGCGAGCTAACTAATTTAACCATGTTCTTAATTAGGTTGAAGGGAATCATTTAGATTTGATCAAGTTAAATAAAGAATTTTGATAAAAATAACAAAGAAAAACAGTGAAAAATTGAGAAATTAGGTTTAACTTCAAGAGATATAAACTTAGGATTACTTCTTCCCCATTGTATTTCATAAAACTATGCAAATATTCACTTATGCTAGTTAAATGAGTCTATATACTAGTTGAAGATCCTAAAATCATCAACCAAGCTCTCTCAAGTCAAGATTGATTTTTAATCTTCATTAAAAGTATTCAATATCTTGTTTACAATTAATGAAAATCATCTTTCCAAAGCAAGCCTTCACTTGACTATGCTAGGTTGTTAGATATATCTCTATTCTAACAACAAACCATCCATTTAATCCCTAAACTTCAAGTCTAGCATGATTTTTCTTAAGTTTTACAATCAAAATAGCCCTCTCAAGTATCTTCTAATTGAACAACTCTAATCATGTGGTGATCAAGCACAACATAGCATTAAGCTCAAAGGAAAATCAACATATAATACTCATTAACCAACAAAAGCAAGATAATCTAGTAGTTTCAATCCATATAATAGGTAAAAGTAATCCTAACTTAGAGTTCTAGCTACTCATGTTCAAATATAAAGAAATTCTACACATAGTTGCTGAATACATAAGAAGCTAAGTGGAAAAAGAGGAGAAAAGAAGAAAAACCAAGGTGGAAATCCCAAAATCTCTCTTGAGAAGAGCACCCAAGCCTCCAAAATGCTCTAAATCTCTCTCCCAAGCTCTTTCCTTGCATGCTCCAACTTCCCAGAGTGTAGAATCCTTGATTTCGACGCCCTTCCCTAGGTTAAATAGGGTTTTTCCGCTTCTGACATTAAAACGCACAGCTGCACTTTTTCAGGACTTGCTACGACAAGTCTGTCAAATTGCCGTAGCCAGTTACACAGAGAGCCAATTTTTCTTCTGATTCTTCACTTGTTACAGCAAGTTTGTCAACTTGTTGTGCCCAGTTACAAAGAGAGCATACGAAGATCACTTGCCATAGCAACTTCATCAACTTGCTATAGCCAGTTACACAGAGAGCAAATTTCTTGAGAATGTTTACTTGCCACAGCCAGTTGGTCAACTTGCTGAGGCAAGTTGCATAAGCTCCTTCTATCTTTGCATTGCTTCACCTCCTTCGCTCTTTCCTTGTTTCTTGGTTTTTGTAAGGCTTTAAAACTTTTCTTCATCCTCCTACCAAAGAGAGAGGATTTATAAATTATCAATTAATTTACAAATATACCAAGAATTTCTTTAATTTTTTACTTTATACTTTGATATGCACATTTTCTTCTATATACTTCTTTCAATGTACATTTTGAACCCAAAAGTATGGAAAAAGAGAAGAAAATGTGTTGGAATGTTATGAATTTCTAAGAGTCAACAGCGGGCAAGCTTCTGTTTTTGTCTTAGCCGTGGCCAAGCTTTTGTTGTGGGCTTGGCCACAGCTAAGGGAAAGTCTTGGTCGAGGCCAAGCTTTTAAAATTTAGCTTCATCACAATCAAGGTATGTTTTCATCCCTTCTTGCTTTTCCAAGGCACTATTGACTTCCTAAACTCTATTCCACCTTTTTTTCATTAAATTATTCTTTCTGTGACTCCAAGTGTTGCTGAAATATTGTCCTATCAACACAAAAAAATCCATAAAAGCCAACAGTTGATGAACATAACCAAATATTCATGCTTAATCAAAGAATTATTCTCTTTTTACATTATATATTTAGCAGTCACATTTCCTTGACATGTATACTCCCTGGTACCCATTAATTCACTAAAATGTGTAAGAATTTAAGGGGAAATGTACCAATTTGACAATAATTTCATGAGGACAACACCAATAAAATGGAATACCCATAGGAAAACAAAGAAGACACCATATGAGTTATGGAAAGGCTTTACACTAAACTTGAAATATTTGAAAGTATGGAGATGTATAGCAAAAGTGTTATTACCTGATCCTAAAAGAAAACAGATAGGTTTTAAAATTGCTGATTGTATGTTTATTGGTTATGCTCAATAGAGTCCTTCATATTATTTTTGAGTTTTGAAAAGTGACATTTTAGAACATAATATGATTATTGAAACTAAAGATGCAGAATTTTTTGAAAGTATTTTTCCTTTAAAAGTTGAGCATATTGCTAAGAGAGTTGAACAATTTTCTGAACAAAATTCAAAAGTAGATGGGGTTGAAAATTTACAGAGAAGTGAAAGACAAAGAAAAGAAACATCTTTTGGTGATGATTTTTATACATACTTAGTACAAGGCAAACTAAAGAAACTTTTATGAAGATGTTTCTTCTCTAGATGCAAAGTTTTGAAAAGAAACTATTAAAGCTGAGACAGACTCTAAATCAAAACAAAACTTGGGTTTTAGTGGACTTACCTCTATATATGAGCAAAACCTATGGATGTAAATGGGTGTTTAGGAAAAAAATACTTTCTTGATGGGTCTATACACAAATATAAAGCTAGATTAGTTGCTAAAAACTTTACCCAGAAAGAAAATATCGATTATTTTGATACATTTTTTCCTGTAACTAAGATTTCCTTTGTTAGAGTTCTAATTGCTTTAGCATAAATTCATAATCTTGTTATTCACCAATGGATGTCAAAACAACATTTCTAAATGGTGACTTAGAAGAGGAAATTTGTATGATTCAACCTGAAGGATGTATTATTCCTGGGCAAGAAAACAAGGTTTATAAATTAGTTAAGTCATTATATGGTTTGAAACAAGTACCCAAATAGTGGCATGAGATTGGATCAAGTTTTGATAAGTAGTGGTTTCTCTACTATTAAAGTAGAAAGATGTGTTTATATAAAAGTTGTGAATAATGATTGTGTGATTATTTTCTTATATGTGGATGATATGCTTATTTTTTGTACTAGTTTAAATGTTGTGCTTTAAACAAAAAGTTTTCTTGCTTCAAACTTTAATATGAAAGATCTTGGAGAAGCAAAGGTAGTATTGGGTGTAAACATCGCAAGGAATGAACATGGAATTCAACATTATCAAGAACATTATGTTGAGAAGATTCTAAAAAGGTTTAAACAATTTGATGAAGAACCTTTGAGTAATCCTTATGATGGTAGTATATGTTTGAAAAAACACGAAGGACATCTGATAGCTCAATCTAAATATGCACATATCATTAGGAATTTGTTGCATTTGATGAATTACACTAGGCCAGACATAGCTTATGTTGTGAATAAATTGAGTAGGAATACTCATTGCCCATGCAGTAAACATTGGGAGGCTCCCATAAGATTATTACAATACTTGAGAGGTATCTTGAATTAAGGTATAAAATATAGTCGATTTTCCACTGTATTAGAAGGGTACAATGATGCTAACTGGATCTCAAATTCAGATGAAACAAAATCCACTATGGCTATGTCTTTATTCTTGGTAGTGGTGCGGTCACATGGAAATCAGCCAAGCAAAAGATTATAACACCGTCCTTGAGGGACTCTGAGTTAGTTGCTATAGAGTTAGCTGGTACTGAGGCTGAGTGGTTGAAAAACTTCTTAGCGAATATCCCTCTGGGTGACAAACCATCACCATCAGTATCATTACACTGTGATAATAAAGTGGCGATAGCCACAGCTAAGAACAAAACCTTCAATAGTAAAAGTAGACACATATGATTAAGACAAAATATTATAAGGCAACTACTAAGAGATGGTGTTATTTCAATCTATTATTTAAAGTTAGAAATAAACTTAGCAAATCCGTTAACAAAACCCCTTGGGAGGAAAATGATTATTAAAATGTCAAGAGGAATGGGACTAAAGCCAACTACTAATTAATAGAAATGGCAACCTAACCTTTGTGATTGATGATCCCATGAAGAAGGTTTAATGGGTAAGAAAAAGTTGTTCATTAATTCTGACTAACACAAATATTTTACATTCCTTCCTATAATACTTTGAATGTGCTAGATTGCATTATTATAGGTTGATCAAAACTCTTAATGATTTCATAGTTTGACAAAACAGTGTGCATAGTGCAGGTATACTTACATGAAATAACCTCTATAAATGTGGATTGTGGCCACTCCTATGAAATTGTGGCAAAATATCTAGAGTATTCATTACACACTAGGCACGCATATGGCCAACATAATGTGCAAAACCATTGTTAACAGCGAAAATGTTAGGATATAATAAAACTCTTAATGCCTTTGTTACACACCAAGATTTGTTAGTTCATAGAAGCAGGCTTCACAGACATTTATGTATATCAAGTGTTATTGGTAAGGTTTGGTTCATAGTTTTAAGGACCACTATATACAATGGTTATATCATGTGGGTAACACAGTAGGTTTCTTTGTTACATGTGGGGAATTATTGTAAATATATGCATGTGTGTGAGTATGCCAAAGAAAATTGTCTCACGTTGCTTAAGAATAAGAGAGTATAAGCCTATATATATTATCATATTATCTTGGGCTTGCAAAGAGGCCTAGAGGAGTTATAGGCTTGCATGCACAACAGCAGACCACTGAAAGGTAAATGTAGTGGAAATATGACGATTTCCCCCTGTGCGTGAGTAAATACTTGGTACTGGCACCTTTTGTGAAAATATTTTGCTCCCCATAAATATTATTTTTGGTTTTCTAAAATAATGATTTATTTGGGCTTACCAAATAGTCTCTATATTTTAGGGTTTGAAGATTGCAACCCTTCAAGACTGAAAGTTGTCAACAGTCAGGCACTTCCCTAAACGTTTCTTCTGTTGCCAGCATATATGTCTATCTATCCAATGGTATCTATGACAAATCCCTATTTTATTATATATTTTCATATTTTTTGAGGGTTTTGTCATGATAATTGAGCTTAAAATGTCTCTTTTGTAATTAATTGTGATCAAATGTGTTTAAACGAAATTAAGGTTGAAAAAGGGAAAAAATGTCATATATTTTACGATTTACCTTAATTGATTAATTTTTGAAATATAAGGTATTATATTTAGGGTTTATTTTAATTTTATGTCAGTTTGGAAAAATTGGAAAAAAGAGCCCATAATTTCTGGAAATTATAAACAATTGGAAAAAGGACTTAGAGCAAATTTCAAAAAAGGACCCAAAAGTTTTTGAAAATCATGATTGGACCCATGAAAGTTTTCAAGTTCTCAATTTAGTCCGTCCTAAAAGATTTCAATCTTTTTATTGTCATCCCTTGGTCAAAATGCACATTTTGACCAAGGGATCCGAACACTAGACTCGACTTGGTCGCCTCTGTGTGATTGAATTCAGACATGGGGGACTAACAAGGAGTGCGCAGCGAGCTTCATCCACACAACACCATCTCCACACCTTGTCACCTTCAATTACCTTTCATCTACTATCACCTCACCATTACTATTGCTCCTCAACTACTGGTGACTATAACAACTCCACTATTGTTCGCCATACTTCATTCAATGGTGACATTTTCAAGCCAGAAATAAAGCATCAGTGGCGAATATGAAGGACGTGAGAAAGACTGAAAGCATAGAGAGAGAGAGAGAGAGAGAGGCAATCGAAGAGTTTGTATCATCTACCACCACTACCATCCTTTACTGAAGCTTCTTCTTCTTTATCAAACTTCACAAATCTTGCAACATTGAAACGATCTTGAAGGCGTCGTGAGTTTCCAGTGGACTGTCTGTAACCCCCTCAGTAATTATATCTGAAATACACGATTAAAATGAAATAGAGACCAATAATAATCAAATAACATTTACTAACCCATCACATGATGGGGTTTTCAAAAATACCTTTCAAAATCATTTATAAACTTGGTCTCATATTCACATTTCGAATACAATTACTACGCGAAGATAAATCACATTCATATAAATATCAGAGTGCACAACATAATCATCCCGGAAATCTTGGGTACATACCTTCGCTAAAGATATACAGGGCACGATTGCCCATTACAATTCTTCAAATGGGGATTACACAATCTCATCTCGAATGAGTCCTACCGCTCACTCCACGAGCCACTTGCCCTGTCTAAATTGTTGGTAAGGGAGGGTGAGATTCGAGAGAATCTCAGTAGGGAAACATTATCAATATGCAGGCAAGATAAGTGTTTAATGCATGATATGCTTGCATCACATAACTCATGCACACATACAATGACAAATCTGTAAGCTCAATGCTTCGAACGATACACATATGGCCATAGCATATATTGAAACATAGCTTTAAATCATTCATACATGTTCCACATAATCAAGCAAAGCAATAACATGCATCAACACATTAATACAGTTATCAGAGCATGCAGGAGAGATAAGTTCCTTACCTCCAGTCTTTTCTCCTCGATTTACGAGCCAGCAACTCGGGGCTTCACATTCGATCCTACAATGTCAAATGTACTAGTTAGACACTTCCATAGTGTTTCTGGGGGTTATATGATTCTATCTTGAAAATTTACCAAAATACCCCCGGGACCCCGGCCCCGCCCCGCCGTACCCGGTCCGGCTGTACTTTTCCCGAAATTTTGACATGGGCTATTCTGACATATTTTCGCCCAAGGAATCCATTTCCGAACTTGGAATTATCAAATTCAATGTCAATTTACAAATTTACCCTTGGCAGCCCCACTTTAAGGGTTTCAGGGGCGTTTTCGTAATTATGCTTTTTCGGCCTTTTCCGAAAAAGTGCCCAACTGTAACCCTACCTAATTTTTGTTCCTGAACTCAATGGAATCACAAATCATTGAAAATCCAACTCTAAGACCCATTTACAATGCTGGCCGAAATATATGGGTTTTAAGGGGAAAATTGGGGTTTTTCAGTTTCGGCTCCGTAAACACGTTCCTTTCTACTCCTAACCACTTTATTGACTATTCCATTAGGTTACAACTACCATTTAGTATCAATTTGGGCAGCATAACCCCTAGGGAAACCCATTTTCCATTTTTACAACCAATGGCAATCCGGCGAAATTTCACCGATTAAATTGCCCACAGCAGCCAGAATAGTCAATATACAAGAGTTTGGAAGTTACCTCAAGCTCCCATTAGCTTTTCTCAAAGTGGCTGAAACCCTAGCTCACTTCAACACAAGAAATGGAGCTTCCAAACCTTAAATTACATAGAAAAGTAGCTTAGAAATGGAGTTATACGCGTTAGGAGCTAGATCATCGAAGAAATCGGCTTACCTTGCGAGTTCTCTTCCTCTTCTCTCTCTAAAACTCCCTCTCTCTCTTTCTCCATGATGCTGCACGGTTTTTGGCTGATGGAGGAAGATGATGATGACTTTATAACATTTAGCTTATGTCATCTTTAATTATGATGATGTCATAATTCCAAAATTGGCATTTTCGGATTTTCTGGCAGATTTTCTGCCCAATTTTTGAAAAATCATAACTAATTCTAGAAAAATCAAAATGAGGTGATCCCAAAGCAAAATGAAAGGTATTGAAATCCTCTTCATTGGAAAAATATGATCCATTACTAGAAATCACCACACAATTCCAGAATTACACAAATTTCATCACTGCCCCAAAACAGAGTCCATTTTCGACCTCAAACTTTGGACAGTCATATCTCCTAGTTCCCAACATGAAATGGCACAAATTATATGTCCATTTTGAAGATTTGGATGTGAACTTTAATACTGGAAAGTTTCATAATTGTATAACATCATTTGCCTATGAAAAACGTCCACACGAGAAGACTGCCCGGACAGAATTCACACTGGACAACATTTCTAGTTTTGCAACCAATGTGTCCAATCCAATTTAAATCAATTCCAATGATTAAATACCACAACATGACACCATTTCCATCACAATACCCCATTCAATTATTCCCTCTATTCTAAGTCAATTTGGATGCTAATCCACAATTGAACTCAAATATAGGGTTTTGGCGTTGCTCATAACACAAGCGACTACAATCCACTTTATATTCTCTAAAAAGGTTCATTAATCACTAACCACGTCCACTTTTGTAGTCATTAACTCCTAATCACAATTTGGGATCTTGCTAAACCGGGACTTAGCAATCCACTAATCTCAGGCTTATTCTCTAGCCTCGAGTCTCAAAATTCGGGGTGTTACACTGTCAAGAAAGTCTTGGGTTCAAGATCATCTTCATTATTACCTCCTTCCTTCACTGTCGTTCAGCTTCACTGCCAACAACTTCTCTTATCCAGACTATAGTTTTCTCTTATATGTTTTTGTGTGGAAATTTCAACCCCTGAATTTAATTGGTTTAGTGCTAATTGATCATTTTAATATGTGATTTTATGGCAGAGTATTTGAATCAGAGTGAGAGTGTGATTATCTTTCTTAAAGGTATTCTCATGAGTGGCTAGGCAATTTTGTGCTCTTGGAGATGATTTGGAGATGGCTTGAGCTCACATGTGTTTCAAAAGAGAGTTTAAAATACCCAAAGCTCATTATATTTGTGATTTCTTAGTTTGAAGAATTCATTTATATATTGACACTATGATTTTAGTTATGTTTTATTCTATGGATTGAGTTCTTGTGATTTTAGATTTGTATTGAGGATTTGTACTTATCAATATATATAGTTATATATATGTTTCTTCATGATTCTGTTGCTTTTTAGGTTTTCAACATGGTAATTGATAAGTAAAATATTTGCATATTTATTTTCCCTTATATGATGATTTTGTGGATGATATTTGAGATTAATGTAATAAATTTATGTGTAATTGATAAATACAGGTTGATTTTGGCATAAATATTTTTATTACTATTATAATATTTACTTATTTTCTCTTTTGATAGCCACGCAATAAGAAGAGAAAGGAGACCAAAAATTGAACCGATGGGATTGAAAAAGTTAATTACTATAGCATCGGTTACTATTTATGATGGCACTATTCGCGACGGGAATCATTGTTCAAGACGGAAGTTACTGTAGTAGACGGAAGCACTGTTGCAAACATGATTTTCACTGTAGCAACACGTCTTTCACTGCAGCAACCATGGTTTTGTTACTACAGCAATGCCTTTTTTCCATATAAATAGAGATAAAGGCCAAACATCAAAGGGGAAGAGAGGGAAGAGATGTAGAGGCTTGATCCTCTGACAATTAGAGATCCTTCTCTAACAGTTCTGTAAAAATCGATCCGGCTCTCATACCTTTGATAATTACTTCTCTGACACTATATACAAGGCAGAGAGAGAAGAAAATTTTTAGTCCTATTTATAAGGCAGAGAGAAAAAATTTTGATATAACTATACAATTTTATCATATAGTTATTGTTGTACTTACTTTGTTCTCTTAGGGTATAATGTGTTTTAAATGGGGGTAATGTTGAAAAGTTGTAGATTTTATGAAAGAGTTAAGAAAGTTTAAAGTTTTCCTTTGTCTGTATGAAATATGTTGGAAGTGCCTTATATGCAGGATCAAAACAGCACATCTACGTAACCTATGGTTGTTTTCATTTGTAGCATGTGCTTGACCGTAAAATGCAAAATTTAAAGCAGAGAGCTTTAGGGGTCAAGGGAATATCACTTCCTCCAACGATAAATTATTTAATGGCTCAAATCGATCACCATGCATCTGTCGCGATGCTTTGGTCTGAAATTCCATATTACTTGTTGCGTCTCTTTTCCATGTTTTTTGGTTGTTGGAGGAAGAATCTAACTGAACTAATGTGCATCAATGTCCTGATCAAAATAGACAAACTTGAAATTGAAAAAAAAATGATAATTTTAAAAAAATATGGTGTCATGCATTTTTTCTGAAATTTACAGTCATCTCACTTTCAGGCCTTGCTATGAAACTTAGAGGAAGAATACAATATATATATATATATATATGTATGTGTATGCACACTTCTCACTAATCCGTACTATACCTTTTGGATAATTTATACTACCTCCGGTCCTTATTATTGGACTGAAGGTAATATAAATTATTAGTGTTAGATTTGGTTCTAAATATAAAATTTAAATTCACTTTATCTTCTAAATTCAAAACTTTTATTTTTTGTCAAAATTTTCTATAATGATTACTCATATAAAGATGGTTTCCATCCAAGAGTACATATTATTAGAGATGATATTTTAGAAAAACCAACTCATATTTCGTACAAATAACTAACTTAGCATGTGCTTGACCGTAAAATACAAAATTTAAAGCCGAGAGGTTTAGGGATAAAGGGGATATCACTTCTTCCTACCATAAATTATTTAATGGCTCAAATCGATCTCCATGCATCTGTCGCGTTGCTTTGTTCTGAAATTCAATGTCACTTGTTGCGTCTCTTTTCCATGTCTGTTGGTTGTTGGAGGAAGAATCTAACGGAACTAATGAGTATCAAGGGACTAATCAAATAGACAAACCTGAAATTGAAAAAAAAAAAGATAATTGAAAAATAATATGGTGTCATGCATTTTTTCTGAAATTTACAGTCATCTCACTTTTCAGGCCTAGGCTATGAAACGTGGAGGAAGAATACAATATATATATATATATATATATGTATGTACGTTTGTATATGCATAGTACTCACAAATCCATACTATACAGTTTGGATAATTTATACTACCTCCGGTCCTTATTACAGGACATAAGGTATTATAAATTACTAGGGTTAGATTTAGTTCTAAATATAAGACTTCAATTCACTTTATCTTCTAAATTCAAAACTTTTATTTTTTGTCAAAATTTTCTATAATGATTACTCATATAAAGATGGTTTCCATCCAAGAGTACATATTATTAGAGATGATATTTTAGAAAAACCAACTCATATTTCGTACAAATAACTAACTTAGCATGAGCTTGACCGTAAAATACAAAATTTAAAGCCGAGAGGTTTAGGGATAAAGGGGATATCACTTCTTCCTACCATAAATTATTTAATGGCTCAAATCGATCTCCATGCATCTGTCGCGTTGCTTTGTTCTGAAATTCAATGTCACTTGTTGCGTCTCTTTTCCATGTCTGTTGGTTGTTGGAGGAAGAATCTAACGGAACTAATGAGTATCAAGGGACTAATCAAATAGACAAACCTGAAATTGAAAAAAAAAAAAGATAATTGAAAAATAATATGGTGTCATGCATTTTTTCTGAAATTTACAGCCATCTCACTTTTCAGGCCTAGGCTATGAAACGTGGAGGAAGAATACAATATATATATATATATATATGTATGTATGTACGTTTGTATATGCATAGTACTCACTAATCCATACTATACCGTTTGGATAATTTATACTACCTCCGGTCCTTATTACAGGACATAAGGTATTATAAATTACTAGGGTTAGATTTAGTTCTAAATATAAGACTTCAATTCACTTTATCTTCTAAATTCAAAACTTTTTTTTTCAAAAGTTTCTATAATGATTACTCATATCAAGATGGTTTCCATCCAAGAGTACATATCATTAGAGATGATATTTTAGAAAAACCAACTCATATTTTTTACAAATAACTAACTTAACAACTTTCTATAATTTTTAATTGATAATTACCTAGCTCTTACATTAAGGACAAATTTAATATTTTATAATGCTATTTTTGACTCGATCCGGTTCTCATACCTTTGATAATTACTTCTCTGGCCCTATATATAGGGCTGAGAGAGAAAATAATTTTTATTTCTATTTATACGCCAGAGAGAAAAAATTTTGATATGAATATACAATTTTATTATTCATTTATTATTGTGTTAAATTTGTTCTCATAGGGTAGAATGTATTTTAAACAGGTGTAAAGTTGGAAAGTTCTTGAATTTTATGAAAGAGTAAATAAAGTTCAAATTTTTTGTTGGTCCGTATGAAATATGTTAGAAGTGCCTTATATTTAGGATCAAAGAAGCACATCGACGTAACCTATGGGCGTTTCTATTTGTAGCATGTGCTTGACCGTAAAATACGAAATTTGAAGAAGAGAGGTTTTGGGATAAAGAGGATATATCTTCTTCCAACCATAAATTATTAATGTCTCAAATCGATCACCATGCATCTGTCGCGATGCTTTGTTATGAAATTCCATGTCACATGTTGCGTCTCTTTTCCATGTCTTTTGGTTGTTGGAGGAAGAATCTATCCAAACTAATGTGTATCAAACTTGGAAGAAGAATACAATATATATATATATATATGCACACTACTCACTAATCCATATGATACCATTTGGATAATTTATAATACCTCCGGTCCTTAATATAGGAAAGGAGATGCTGTAAATTATTGGGGTTCAATTTTGTTATAAATTTAAGACTTCAATTCACTTTATCTCCCAAATTCAAAACTTTTTCTTTTTTTTTCAAAAGTTTCTATAATGATTAGTCATATCAAGATGGTTTCCATCCAAGAGTACATATTGTTAGAGATGATATTTTAGAAAAACCAACTCATATTTGTTATAAATAGCTAACTTAACAACTTTCTTTAATTTTTACAAGATAATTACCCAGCTCTTATATTAAGGACAGATTTAATTTTTTATAATGCTATTTCCTACTTGATCCGGTCCTCATACTTTTGATTATTACTTCTCGGACCTATATATAGGTTTGGGAGAGAAGAAAATTTTTAGACCTATATATAGGGCAGAGAGAGAAAATTTTGATATGAATTTATACTTTTATCATTAATTTATTATTGTATTTTCTTTGTTCTCATAGGGTATAATGTATTTCAAATAGGGGTAAAATTGGAAAGTTGCTGAATTTTATGAAAGAGTTATTAAAGTTGAAAGTTTTTGTTGGTCCATATGAAATATGTTAGAAGTCCCTTATATAGAGGATCAGAGAAGCACATCTACGTAACCTATGCATGTTTTAATTTGTAGCATGTGCTTGACCGTAAAATACCAAATTTAAGGCAGAGAGGTTTAGAGATAAAGGGATTATCACTTCCTCCAACGATAAATTATTTAATGGCTCAAATCGATCACCATGCATCTGTCGCGATGCTTGAATCTGTAATTCCATGTCACATGTTGCGTCTCTTTTCCATGTCTTTTGGTTGTTGGATGACGAATCTAACAGAACTAATGGGTATCAATGGCCTGATCAAATAGATAAACTTGAAATTAAAAAAAAATGATAATTTTAAAGTAATATGGTGTCATGCATTTTTTCTGAAATTTATAGTCATCTCACTTTCAGGCCTAGCTATGAAACTTGGAAGAAGAATACAATATATATATATATGAATGTATATGGACACTACTCACTAATCCAAATGATACCATTTGGATAATTTATAATACCTCCGGTCCTTAATATAGGAAAGGAGATGCTATAAATTATTGGGATTCAATTTTGTTATAAATTTAAGACTTCAATTCACTTTATCTCCCAAATTCAAAACTTTTATTTTTTTTTCAAAAGTTTCTATAATGATTAGTCATATCAAGATGGTTTCCATCCAAGAGTACATATTGTTAGAGATGATATTTTAGAAAAACCAACTCATATTTGTTAAAAATAGCTAACTTAACAACTTTGTTTAATTTTTACAAGATAATTACCCAGCTCTTAAATTAAGTACAGATTTAATATTTTATAATGCTATTTCCTACTTGATCCAGTTGTCATACCTTTGATAATTACTTCTTTGGCCCTATATATAGGTCTGTGAGAGAAGAAAATTTTTAGTCCTACATATAGGGCAGAGAGAGAAAATTTTGATATGTATGTACAATTTTGTCATTCATTTATTATTGTAATTACTTTGTTCTCTTTGGGTATAATGTATTTTAAATAGGGTTAAAGTTCCATAGTTGTTGAATTTTATGGAAGAGTTAATAAAACTGAATGTTTTCGTTGGCCCGTATTGAATATGTTAGAAGTGCCTTATATACAGGATCAGAGAAGCACATCTACGTAACCTATGGGTGGTTTTATTTGTAGGATGTGCTTGACTGTAAAATGCAAAATTTAAAGAAGAGAGGTTTAGGGATAAAGGGAATATCACTCCTCCAACGATAAATTATTTAATGGCTCAAATCGATCACCATGCATCTGTCGCGATGCTTTGTTCTGAAATTCCATATCACTTATTGCGTCTCTTTTCCATCTCTTTTAGTTGTAGGAGGAATAATCTAACCGAACTAACGTGTATCAATGTCCTTATCAAAATAGACAAACTTGAAACTGAAAAAAAAAATGATAATTTTCAAATAATATGCTGTCATGCCTTTTTTCTGAAATTTACGGTCATCCAACTTTCAAGCCTAGCTATGAAACTTGGGGGAAGAATACAATATGTAAGTATGTATATGCAAACTACTCACTAATCCATACTACGCTGTTGGTATTGGTTTTGATTCTAAATATAAGACTCCAATAAACTTTATCTCCTAAATTCAATTTTTTTTTTCAAAAGTTTCTATAACAATTACTTATATCAAGATGGTTCCCATTCAAGAGTACATATTGTAAGAGATGATATTTTAGAAAAGCCAACTCATATTTGTTACAAATAACTAACTTAACAATTTTATTTAATTTTTACAAAATAATTACCTAGTTCTTACATTAAGGATAGATTTAATGTTTTATAATTCTATTTCCTACTCAATCCAGGCCTTATACCTTTGATAATTACTTCTCTGGCCCTACATAAAGGGTTGAGAGGGAGGAAAATTTTTAGTTTTATTTATAGGCTAGAGAGAGAAAATTTTGATATGATTGTATAATTTTATCATTCATTTATTATTGTATTTACTTTGTTCTCATAGGGAATAATGTATTTTAAATAGGGGTAAAGTTAGAAAGCTGTTGAATTTTATGGAAGAGTTAATAAAGTTTAAAGTTTTCGTTGGTCCGTATGAAATAAGTTAGCAGTGCCTTATATATAGGATCACATAAGCACATCTACATAACCTAAGGGTGTTTTTATTTGTAGCATTTGCTTGACCGTAAAATACAAAATTTAAGGCAGAGAGGTTTAGGGATAAAGGGTATATGACTTCCTCGAACGAGAAATTATTATTTTTTTTTTTTTGATTACAAAGGCAAGCAAAGCTTGTAGAGTTTCATGGCCTATAAAGGAGGCCGTACAAAGTGGTCATGTGGTGTTGCACCACATTCCCGGGCAAAAAGGAGGATACAATCTGCAGGAGAAGTCCCCAGTTCGACGTAGACCTGGCTGTTCATGTGAGCCTGCCTTGCAAGGTAATCTGCACACCGGGTGTTTTCCCTGTAAGAGTGGGAAATCCGCAAGTCCCAGTCCGAAAAAATAAGAGATCTGGTGTCCAGGATGACATTGTATAAGGGGTGAGAAGTTGGACAACTAGACCATAAGAGGTGAATAGCTTGTAGAGAATCAGTGAACAGATTGATTTTGGTGAAACCCATCTGCTTACATAAATAAAGGCCTCTATAGATTGCATGGATTTCAGCCGCCGTAGGGAACGAGTGACCTAACTTCTGTTGAAATCCACGTATCCATGTGCCATGCTGGTCGCGAATAACACCCCCGCAGGCAGCCTGTCCTCCATTAAGCACAGATCCATCGACGTCTAAACGAACAAAATCCGGGTCCGGTGGTTCCCAGTGGACTGTGCCTCTTTCTGGAACTTGAAATATCTGGTGGTGATAACGTCCGCACTCCACTCCTTCTGAGAGGTGAAACATGCATCTATGCACTATTTCTTGTGGCTTCTTCGCTACCCCTTCGAATGCTTGACTGCATCTGTTCTTCCATAATAGCCAGCACGTTATGCTGAAAACGCGTAGCCATGACCATCGAGAGGTTCTCCTGTTTCCCGGTGATTGCTGCATGTTCCATTGTAGCCATTCCTGCAAACAACCACTAAAAAACATAGAGTAATATATGTTGTTAGTTAAAAAGGACCACACCCTCCGGGCTTGGTCACAATCTCTCAATACATGAAGGAGGTTCTCTTCGCTCTCACATTGAAAAGGGCAGGTGTTTGGGATAGTTGGGTTATGTCTCGCTCTTGTCACATTTGTTGGAAGCCTCTCATGGAATACTTGCCACATAAAGAGTTTGACTCTTTCAGGAATTCCCCAGTGCCATAAATGCCGCCAGTGAGATTGAGTTCTGAGGTTATGCCGGTGGTAGATATTATCGTAGGCCGACTTCACACTGAAATTACCATCGGGAGCATTTCTCCAACAAAACACGTCATCACTGTTGCTCGTAGGTGGTGACACCATCATTATCTTATCAACCACCCATGCAGGAAGAAAAGATTCCCATTTGGCTCTATCCCACTGCCCCGTAACAGTTGTGAAGGAACAAACCCGAGCATCAATATCAAGAAGGTGTGAGTTCCTATCAATGAAGTATTTTAGCGGCCTATCAACCAGTACCCAGTAGTCCTGCCAAGCAAAGGTGTTTCTACCATTTCTAATATTTTTCCCAAGGCCATTCTCGAAATCCTTCCAGACTGCGACTATGCCACTCCACACAGCCGATTGATTGCGCCGGCTCTGAATCGTCGGTATCGAATCTGTGCCACATGAGTATTTCGCACGGAGACATTTCACCCATAAGGCATCAGGTTTAGTGATTAGGCCCCAGCATAATTTCATCAGGAAAGCTCTGTTTTGGCAATGCAGATCTTTTATCCCCAGGCCTCCTTCACACTTCCTTCTCTTAAGAACGTCCCATGCTAACAGATGCATTTTTTTGGATTCATCATGTTGGTTCCAGAAGAAATCTCGACACAGTTTTTCAATTGTGGATAGCACCCCCTTCGGAACAAGGATTGATTGCATCTGATATTGCGGAATGGCGGAAAGAACAGATTTGATGAGGACCGTCCGCCCTGCCATACTTAGATATCTCCCTTTCCAGCTAGTCAACTTTGAGCGAATCTTTTGGAGAATCGGGGCAAAAGTCATTTTTACCATTCGTTTGTGAAGGATAGGGACCCCCAAATATTTCCCTAGGTCGGCCGTCAGGCCGATCCCCAAAACTTGACTCAGCGCATAAGCTCGGTTGAAGTGGACGTTACGGGAGGCAAACATTTTAGATTTGTGCAAATTGATTCTGTGACCAGAAACTCGACAAAACAGTTCCATGACATTTCGAATTACGTCCACTTGCTCATTTGACGCCTCACCGAAAAGAATGAAATCATCGGCAAAAAATAGGTGCGAGATCTGGGGGCCAGTAGCATTCAGCCGCAGGGGATGCCAGTTACCATTTCCAACTTCTTGATGAATTAGCTGCCCGAGCAATTCCATACAAAGGACAAACAGATAAGGACTAAGAGGGTCCCCTTGCCTCACCCCTCTTGAAGGAATGAAACTAGCTGATCATACACCATTCCAGATTATGCTCATCGAAGTGGCAGAGACACAGCACATAATTAACTTAACAAAATCAGCTCTTAACCCTAAGCTGTGGAGGGTAAATTCCAAGAAACGCCAGTCAAGCCTGTCAAAAGCCTTCTCCATATCAACTTTCACTGCTATGAAACCCTTTTTTCCCCTCTTGGTTCTCATGGAATGGATTGCCTCCTGAGCTATGATGATGTTATCAACCGCCTGCCTGCCAGCGATAAAGCTACACTGATTCTCGGCAACAAGATGGCTCATGATGCTTTTAAAGCTGTTAGCAATTACTTTACTAACAATTTTGTAGCTCACATTGCACAAGGAAATAGGTCTAAAGTCTTGCAAAGAAGTAGGCTTATCGATCTTAGGAATGAGAACAATGTTCGTTTGGTTTATTTCATGAATGTCCTCCGGTTTTGCAAAAATGTTGGCTACCAGATCACATATCTGTTGGCCCACCGTATCCCATTGCGTTTGAAAAAAATGGGGATGCAAGCCATCTGGTCCCGGGGATTTAAAGGCTCCCATCTCAAACGCTGCATTTTTTATCTCAACCGGGGAAACGTTCCTTTGAAGAAGGTGGAGCCGTTGGTTATCTAAGGGTGGGAAGCGTGCTGACCAGGGAGAAAAAGGGGTTGACGCGTTATCAGCCGAGTAAAGTTTCTGGAAATAGTCTAGTGCCATACCTCTCAACTGAGCCTCGTCCGATACCCATTGCCCATTGCCGTCCTGTAAGGCATCAATTCTGCATCTTTTCCTTTTTGACAGAACACTGGCGTGAAAGAATTTCGTATTCCGGTCACCCCCAATAAGCCACTTGCATCTAGATTTCTGAAACCAGATCAATTCTTCTTGAAAAACGATTTTTTGATACATGTGCCAGAGTTGTTTTTCAATCTTGTAGAGGCCATCTTCACAACCTTGAATGAGCCTAGCACGATCAATGCCCTCCAGTCTACGGATGATCTCTCTCTTATTTTTTGCCACATTCCCTACCACTCTAAAGTTCCACTCTGAAGCCTCTTTGACAAACATCTGTTTCCCCTGGAGCCAATTCCTTCCCTGCCAGGATAATTTGACTAAATCATTGAAACCATCCTCAATACACCATGCTGCCTGGTAGAGGAAGCGATTTTCTTTTTTACCGCGACCTGAAATATTTTTATCAGAGACAACAACCACTCGATGATCGGACTTGAATTTGAGGTTGTGATAAGCTTTAGCCTGGGGGTTTTGAATATCCCAATCAAAGTTACAGAAGACCCAATCCAGTCTTTCCTTTACCCCCGTTTTTTCCCAAGTGAATTTATCCCCCACTATCGGAACTTCAATAAGGTTGCAGCAATGAACACAATTTTGGAAATCGTTCATAGAGCTAAGAATGGGGTCAGCTCCTCCAATTTTATCATTGTGGCTAAGGAAGGCGTTGAAATCACCTAGCACCAGCCATGGAGTGGACACTGTATAATGGATATTCGACAGAGACGACCACAGATCCTTTCGCTTCAAAGTACTAGTATCACCATAAACAAAGGTGACAAGTGTGGGGCACATGCTATTATTTGCAGAGATATTACAGTGAAGAAGCTGTGTGCTTGAAGATATATAATCGAGATGAAGTTCACAGTTATTCCATAACACCCAAATACCGCCAGCGAACCCTGTGGCTTCGATTCTCAACCAGTCACTGAAGCCCAATTTTCTCACAACCTTATCGGCTCTAACACCACTGATTCGTGGCTCAATTAAGCACATAACGTTAATTCCATATTTTTTTACCACATCTTTTAATATCCGAGGAAACGCACTACCACCCGCACCTTGGCAATTCCAGGATGATACATTCATAATTAAAAAATATATAACAGAAGGCAAAAATAGGGACGCGGGACTTACTTGTCCGGAGGGTCCCCTCCCATCATGACGACTACTTCCAACTGTGAAATGGGGAGCACGTCCGAACCGTGGTCATTAAGGTCTTTGATGGAGCTTTCTTTAACCCACGGAACCACCTCCATGCACAAAGGGTCCGATGGTGAGGATTGCTTCTTGGCGTTACCTTCTTTCTTTTTTTTGGAAACTGCGTTGACTTCTTTTGCGTTCTCTTTTTGCTTATCGGTGCCATCTTGACCACAAAGGGATTGTGCATCACAAATAATTGAATGGCTTAAATCGATCACCCTGCATCTGTTGCGATGCTTTCTTCTGAAATTCCATGTCTCTTTTTGCATCTCTTTTCCATGTTTTCTAGTTGTCCGAGGAAGAATCTAACCTAACTAATGTGTATCAATGGCCTGATGAAAATAGATAAACTTGAAACTGAAAAAAATATGATAATTTTAAAATAATATGGTGTCATGCCTTTTTTCTGAAATTTACAATCATCTCACTTTCAGGCCTATCTATGAACCTTCGAGGAAGAATACAATATATAGTGTTATTAATATTGTTATAATATATATATATATATATAAGTAACTTTAGTATAAGACTTGAATGTCTCTTTGACCTCGGATAACGTTTTGAATAAAATTGTTCAACTTTATTTTTTCTGTTGGTATTGAAAAGTATAAAATAAAGGGAGATCGCCGTGTACAGAAACTAACCTCATTATATGATTATTTAACTGAGGAAAAATTATTTCTAAGTCGCTAATATGAGATTAATTAATACCAACATTTTCTCGATTTCTTTTATTTTGAATGTAAAAAAGTGTATCGGATGCTAAACACCACTTATAATTAACACGATGCATACAAACAAAATGAATTTTTTTTCTTATTCTCCTATTGAAAGCAATCCTATTCGAGGTACAGTTGAGAATAATGTTATTTATTTTTAATTTCATATAAATATACAAAATTCATTTTAGCCACACCACGAACTAAATTGATTATTGCATGTGTTAAATCAAAATTAGATTATTATTGGTTTATTGTTTTTCATAGTTCATAACAACTAAAGGGGCCCCTGCAAGGCAGCTACGTTCTGCAAAATTACACATTGCTCGATAAAAATGATAGTTTATATATCATGCTATAAATGAAAGTTAAAGTGAGTGTTTAGATGAGCGAATATATGGTGTTTAATCTACTTTTTACGTAAATTAAATAGAGACAAAACTCCTCTCACATACTTAGCTCGTATACCATAAATCACGATTAAAAAGTTGCTTTTAAACATTCCTATCGATGTTCCAAACACACACAAAAGCTTAACTTAGTTTAAGCTCGACCTTGTGCACAAGTTAAGCCATATTGAACATTTCTGCTCATCTACTCTGAGACTTGATATATAAAGTACTAGCTCACAATATAATCTAAGCTAGTAACTTTATCGTTGAGTATGATTATTATATTATATATTTGATGTCACTTTATTAGCTTGAACAAATGAAACTGAATAAAATTGTCATCGATTAATGTCAATATCATATTGAGTCGTTGCTATTGTATGATTGTGTAAAATATGAAATTTATGATTATTATTATTATTATTTATTATTATATAAATATAAGAACTACTTAACTAATTTTGGTATACTAAGAAAATGAGTGTGACTCAATCTCCCTAAAAAATACACATTTGAAACATTAAATTATATATTGATTAGTTTATAAGTTTGGAAAATTAGTTTGAGGGAACTGATAAATATAAAAGACGAAGTAGATTAAGATATTATCTTTAGGATCATATCCAACTCCTTACTAGATATTAAGGACTTGAGGAAGTACTATTTTTGAACTTAAATAATAGATAAATGCTCACAATTAATTCTTTAATAATAAATAAATATAAAATTTATTGTACATCAAATTAAGTGTAATGAGTTGAATGCATATTTACTTTGGTATTTATACATATGCTCCAGGGATTCAGATGAATATACTGTATATATATTATAGAAGAGAAGTGTTAATTATTATATGAATACAGTAGAACGTTAAGATTAATTAGCAGTGAGGGTAATAATCTAATACTACCGATCCTTAATATTTACAAGATTTCGTTTGTATTGTAAATTACACTATAAACAAGATCTTAGATTAAGGACAGAAGGTAGTAATTTGTTATAAACTTTACACTATAATATTGATTTAGCAGAATGATTATGATTCAGTGGTGTTAATAATTTAATAGTTTGTCTCACTAATTTAATTATGATCAGTGGTGGTACTAACTTATTATATGTCCTTTAGGCCAAAAAAAATTTAAGTATATTCGCTACTAATTTAATAATCTGGTTGCTTTAGAATTTATATATATAGGCTTGAACTGCATGGGACTGAAGACTTGAACGCTACAACTGTCCTTTAGTCATTGAATTGATAATTTTGTGAACATTTTGTGCTAATTTCAAGGTGGCTTGATTAGTGGATCAATGGTGTCTTGTGTTTGCATTGGTTAATTGAATGTGAATTTATTAATTATATTTAGCATTGGGTTTTATCATGATTAATCTTGATTTTTCATATGGGTGGCCATTGTTAAATTAAGATTAATGAGAAAATCAAGTGGTAATGCGAGGTGGCTCGGTTATTGGATGAAAAGCTAAATATGATTTTTAGGTTCATTTAATTGCTAGAGTGCTTAATCAACCTAATTTAGAGAGATTAATATGCAAGGTGGCTTGGTATTAATCAATCTAAGTTAGGTCTAATCTAAGGGGTGGCCCTTAGAGTTATTTTGGAACTAGTATGATTAAATCTCCCATAATCATTTGAAGTGAGGATTGCTTGCGCTATTGCTATGAGGGATTGCTTATTCCATTGTTGATTCCTTTACTTCTGTTATTTTATTAATTCCATCATCATTTCATTTCATATTTTCAAGAAAAATCCCAAAAAGAATTAGTTTAGAACAATTTAATTCTTAATTGCAAAAAGTAGTTGATGGTTAAAAAGACGAAAATTTTCCATTTTTAATGATTTCATGCCAATCATTGCACTTAGTTCCTAGGTAATTAATAAAAGGCTCTTCGAGAGACGATCCGGGATTGTACCCTATATTGCAATCCTTGGTTTAATTTTGAAGAAAGTTACCAAGGCACAAAGCCGACAAGCCTTATGTTCTTCAGTTACCTTCTTTCCTTCTCTTCGATGAAGCTACACAGAGGTTAGGAGCTCAGATTGAAGCACCATAAACTTGAACCAGAGACCACAACACCTCTGTCTCTCACTCGTCGTCACAACCTTCTTTTGTGCTATTCTGGCATTATCTCTAGTTTCTGGCGAGCACTCAGATTAAAAGCTAAAATTATTTTGAGGCAATGAGAAGCTTATTCCTTTGCTTCTTGGTGATAATGATTTGTGCTTGAGCTTAATGGACTACAAAGGGGAGTTTTTCTATCATTCCATTAGTCTAGAATTACATATTTGGATTGCCTAGTCTTCGGAATTTTTATATAAGTGATTCTGGAATAGAGATTGATGTTAATTGTCTCTGTTGGTTTGATATTTGTAGTTGAGATTGAATTTTGTAGTGTGAAAATTATATATGTTTGAATTTCCTTGTGGTTGCAATGATATGATGTTAATTAGCGTGTTATTGTCTAGTTAATGTGGTTGATTTGTATCCTTGAGGGGCTGTTTAGCACTCAAATTCAAGAAGACTCATGTTGCATTATTCCAATTTCGATTGCACATTAAGTGATTTTAAACAATATCTCAAGAGGTAGTAGTTAGCTATGTTCATAGGAGCTACTATTAATTAGGAATATTGGACTCAAGTGTTATCTTGGGGTTGTTCTTAAGACTTAATGAATTTTTAACTCCCATAATCTCTTTGAGAAAGGATAGGCATTTTCTTCATCACCAAGAGCATCCATTATACATATCTTCACTTTCAATTTAACATTTCTCATCATTTTCAAAAATACCAAAAAGATTAGAAATAGTTTTATATTTTATGAATTTTGATTTAAAGAAAACCAATTTCAAAACCCTACTTCTAACCATGTTTTTAGCATTTGGTCTAACCTAGGGAATCAAAATAAAAGGCTCCTTAATAAGAGAACGATCCCGAGTTGTTTGCACTATATTGCATTTAATTCGTGGTAATTTGTTATTTGACCCCGAGGCGGCTAAGGTTGTGTCAAATCAATGGAGAGCATGGGAGTAAAAATACGGGAAAAAACGCTCACCTTTTAGACTGGTTTTTGATAAAAACCGGTCTTAAAAGGGTGAAAAGAATAGTTTCAAAATTTTTCACATTTAAGACTGGTTTTAATTAAAAACCGGTCTTAAAATGTTCAAATTTTTAATTTTGTAAATATTTTTATATTTTTAGACCGGTTTTATTTATAACCGGTCTAAATAATTTTTTTAAGACCGGTTTTTTGGAAAACCGGTCTTAGAAGTTCTATATAATTATGAAATTGCCACCAGTCAAATTTTTTAAACCTTATCTGCAATAACCGGTTTAAATGTGGCGGTCTAAAAAGGGAATTTTGTATTAATGACACTAAGAGGGCTTTATAGCATCTCAAGAGTAGGGGTCCCTCTCTTGCGATGTTTGACTCATTGGTTAATGAGATTTGGAATATTAGAAGCTTAGTGTATTAACTCCTTAAATATTTTGATTGAGCAAGGATAGCCATTGAAAACCATTTCCAAGAGCATCTTCATCACTTACATTCTTAACCCATTTCCATTACTCCTTATTTGAAGAATCCCAAAAATATTTATTTTAATTGCAATTAATTCATGGTTTTGAAAACCAATCAATCATGTTTTACCCTTGTCAATTTGACATTATAATTACTCAATTTACTAGGAATTAGTATCATACTCGGCTCCTCAAAGTGAAACGACCAGTGTTGTATGCTATATTGCAATAATTTGGTTTTATTCTTGTTAAACCCAAGGCAACTAAAAGGGAGTTCTTCACTCTGTTCAGTCTCGACGTACGCATTGTCCAGATTGTTTTGTGATCATTGGCTCTTCCTGGAGCATCCCTATAAAAAGGACACAAACAAAGTGCTCAAAAACTACCTTACGATCTCTCCTCCTATGCATAACTTTTTCTTGCTACGATTACAATTACCTTCTACTAGTTCTGCTGCTTTGACTTGTTTCAAGAAGGGTCTATTTAATTCAAGGGAGTGAATTTCCTCTTTGCTGGTGGTCATGGAATAACTTTATAGGACAGTGTCCTTGGACGCGACTCATATCATCTGTTTCTTCGCTCTTCTAGATTGCTCGTTGTCAACTACAATATGTACTACATCCGATCCTTAATATAAGACTAGAGGTGGTATAAATTATTTGCCTTGGATTTGGTTCTAAATATAAGACTTCAATCCACTTCATCTCCTAAATTCAAAACTCTATTTTTCAAAGTTTATATAACGATTACTCAAATCAAGATGGTTTCCATCCAATAGTACATATTGTTAGAGATGATATTTTAGAAAAACCAACCCATATTTGTTACAAATAACTAACTTAACAACTTTCTTTAATTTTAATAAAATAATTACCTAACTCTTATGTTAAGGACAGATTTAATATTTTCTAGTGCTATTTGCTACTCGATCCGGCTCTCATACCTTTGATAATTACTTCTCTAGCCCTATATACAGGGTAGAGAGAGAAAAAAATTTTTAGTTCTATTTATAAGGCAGAGAGAAAAAATTTTGACATGACTATACAATTTTATCATATATTTATTATTGTACTTACTTTGTTCTCATAGGGTATAATGTGTTTTAAATGGGGGTAATGTTGAAAAGTTGAATTTTATGAAAGAGTTAATAAAGTTTAAAGTTTTCGTTGGTCTTTATGAAATATGTTAGAAGTGTCTTATATGTAGGATCAGAGAAGCACATCTACGTAACCTATGGGTGTTTTCATTTGTAGCATGTTCTTGACCGCAAAATGCAAAATTTGAAGCAGGGAGGTTTAGGGATAAAGGGAATATCACTTCCTCCAACGATAAATTATTTAATGGCTCAAATCGATCAACCATGCATCTGTCCCGATGCTTTGTTCTGAAATTCCATATTACTTGTTGCGTCTCTTTTCCATGTCTTTTAGTTGTTGGAGGAAGAATCTAACCGAACTAATGTGTATAATCAATGTCCTGATCAAAATAGACAAACATGAAATTGAAAAAAAACACATAAGAATTTTCAAATAATATGGTGCCATGCCTTTTTTCTGAAATTTACAGATATCTCACTTTCGGGCCTATCTATGAAACTTGGAGGAAGAATACAATATATATATATATGTATGGATATGCACACTACTCAATAATCCATACTATACCGTTTGGATAATTTATACTACCTCCGGTCCTTAATATTGGAACAAAGGTATTATAAATTACTGGGGTTGGATTTGGTTCTAAATATAAAACTTCAATTCACTTTATCTCCTAAATTCAAAACTGTTATTTTTTTTCAAAAGTTTCTATAATGATTACTCATATGAAGATGGTTTCCATCCTAGAGTACATATTGTTAGAGATGATATTTTAGAAAAACCAACTCATATTTGTTACAAATAACTAACTTAACAACTTTCTTTAATTTTAATAAAATAATAACCTAACTCCTACGTTAAGGATAGTTTTAATATTTTATAGTGCTATTTTCTACTCAATCCGGCTCTCATAACTTTGGTAATTACTTTTCTGGCCCTATATATAGGGCAAAGAGAGAAGAAAATTTTTAGTCCTATTTATACGGCAGAGAGAAAAATTTTGATATGAATGTACAATTTTATCATTCATTTATTATTGTATTTACTTTGTTCTCATTGGGTATAATGTATTTTAAATAGGGGTATTGTTGAAAAATTGTTGAATTTTATGAAAGAGTCAATAAAGTTTACAGTTTTCATTTGTCTGTATGAAATATGTTGTAAGTGCTTTATATATAGGATCAGAGAAGCACAACTACGTAATCTATGGGTGTTTTCATTTGTAGCATGTGCTTGATCGCAAAATGCAAAATTTAAAGCAGAGAGGTTTAGGGATAAAGGGAATATCACTTCCTCCAACGATAAATTATTTAATGGCTCAAATCGATCAACCATGAATCTGTCGCGATGCTTTGGTCTGAAAATCCCTATTACTTGTTGCGTCTATTTTCCATGTCTTTTACTTGTTGAAGGAAGAATCTAACCGAACTAATGTGTATCAATGTCCTGATCAAAATAAACAAACTTGATATTGAAAAAAAAAACATAATAATTTTAAAATAATATGGTGCCATGTCTTTTTTCTGAAATTTACAGATATCTCACTTTGAGGCCTTGCTATGAAACTTGGAGGAAGAATACAATATATATATATGTATGGATATGCACACTACTCAATAATCTGTACTATACCGTTTGGATAATTTATACTACCTCCGTTCCTTAATATAGGACCGAAGGTATTATAAATTACTGGGGTTGGATTTGGCTCTAAATATAAAACTTCAATTCACTTTATCTCCTAAATTCAAAATTGTTCTTTTTTTCCAAAAGTTTCTAAAACGATTACTCATATCAAGATTGTTTCCATCCAAGAGTACATATTGTTAGAGATGATATTTTAGAAAAACCAACTCATATTTGTTATAAATAGCTAACTTAACAACTTTCTTTAATTTTTACAAGATAATTACCCAGCTCTTATATTAAGGATAGATTTAATATTTTATAATGCTATTTCCTACTTGATCCGGTCCTCATACTTTTGATAATTACTTCTCGGACCTATATATAGGTTTGGGAGAGAAGAAAATTTTTAGACATATGTATAGGGTAGAGAGAGAAAATTTTGATATGAATGTATACTTTTATCATTAATTTATTATTGTATTTTCTTTGTTCTCATAGGGTATAATGTATTTTAAATAGGGGTAAAATTGGAAAGTTGTTGAATTTTATGAAAGAGTTATTAAAGTTGAAAGTTTTTGTTGGTCCATATGAAATATGTTAGAAGTCCCTTATATAGAGAATCAGAGAAGCACATCTACGTAACCTATGCATGTTTTTATTTGTAGCATGTGCTTGACCGTAAAATACGAAATTTGAAGAAGAGAGGTTTTGGGATAGGGTTAAGGTACAAAAATACACATGTGATTGTCCTCAAAGTGCACCCAACACCAAATGCTTTTTTTAGGTGCAACAGTGACTATGTGGTTACAAAATAGGTGCAAAAATACCATTTGACAGTTAGTTTAACTTTTTTATCTTGAAAGTGATGACATGTACGATGACATGGACGCTGGAGTGACATTCTGAAAAAAAAAACTTGCTGAAAATCAAATTTTCCTAATAAATCATATAATTTAATAAAAATTAGTAATATAATATATGTATTATAATGATTTTAATTTAATAATATTGGGAATCTAGGGTTGGGAAAAAATTGAACAATCAGTATGTTTTTTAGGGCAACAGCTTTGCTAAGTGAGTTAAACACTCTGCATTCAGATTTGAATCTACTTCAGCGAAGGTGGTGCTAAAATAGTGAAATGTGGGTAATATTAATTGCAAAGCTTTACCAGTTAGCAAGTTTTTTTTTCCAAAATGTCACTCTAGCATCCATGTCATCGTACACGTCATCACTTTCAAGGTCAAAAAGTCAAACTAACGGTCAAAGGGTATTTTTGCACCTATTTTGTAACCACATAGTCACTGTTGCACCTAAAAAAAGCATTTGGTGTTGGGTGCACTTTGAGGACAATCACATGTGTATTTTTGCACCTTAACCCTTTGGGATAAAGAGGATATATCTTCTTCCAACCATAAATTATTTAATGTCTCAAATCGATCACCATGCATCATATCTCTCGCGATGCTTTGTTATGAAATTCCATGTCATGTGTTGCGTCTCTTTTCCATGTCTTTTGGTTGTTGGAGGAAGAATTTATCCAAACTAATGTGTATCAATGGCCTGATCAAATAGACAAACTCGAAATTGAAAAAAAAAATTGATAATTGTAAAATAATATGGTGTCATGCATTTTTTCTGAAATTTACAGTCATCTAACTTTGAGGCCTAGCTATGAAACTTGGAAGAAGAATACAATATATATATATATATATATATGTATATATATGCACACTACTCACTAATCCATATGATACCATTTGGATAATTTATAATACCTCCGGTCCTTAACATAGGAAAGGAGATGCTATAAATTATTGGGGTTCAATTTTGTTATAAATTTAACACTTCAATTCACTTTATCTCCCAAATTGAAAACTTTCATTTTTTTATTTTCAAAAGTTTCTATAACGATTAGTCATATCAAGATGGTTTCCATCCAAGAGTACATATTGTTAGAGATGATATTTTAGAAAAACCAACTCATATTTGTTACAAATAGCTAACTTAACAACTTTCTTTAATTTTAATAAAATAATAACCTAACTCCTACGTTAAGGATAGTTTTAATATTTTCTAGTGCTATTTGCTACTCGATCCGGCTCTCATACCTTTGATAATTACTTCTCTGACACTATATACAAGGCAGAGAGAGAAGAAAATTTTTAGTCCTATTTATAAGGCAGAGAGAAAAAATTTTGATATAACTATACAATTTTATCATATATTTATTGTTGTACTTACTTTGTTCTCTTAGGGTATAATGTGTTTTAAATGGGGGTAATGTTGAAAAGTTGTTGATTTTATGAAAGAGTTAAGAAAGTTTAAAGTTTTCATTTGTCTGTATGAAATATGTTGGAAGTGCCTTATATGCAGGATCAGAACAGCACATCTACGTAACCTATGGTTGTTTTCATTTGTAGCATGTGCTTGACCGTAAAATGCAAAATTTAAAGCAGAGAGCTTTAGGGGTCAAGGGAATATCACTTCCTCCAACGATAAATTATTTAATGGCTCAAATCGATCACCATGCATCTGTCGCGATGCTTTGGTCTGAAATTCCATATTACTTGTTGCGTCTCTTTTCCATGTTTTTTGGTTGTTGGAGGAAGAATCTAACTGAACTAATGTGCATCAATGTCCTGATCAAAATAGACAAACTTGAAATTGAAAAAAAAATGATAATTTTAAAAAAATATGGTGTCATGCATTTTTTCTGAAATTTACAGTCATCTCACTTTCAGGCCTTGCTATGAAACTTAGAGGAAGAATACAATATATATATATATATATATGTATGTATGTGTATGCACACTTCTCACTAATCCGTACTATACCTTTTGGATAATTTATACTACCTCCGGTCCTTATTATTGGACTGAAGGTAATATAAATTATTAGTGTTAGATTTGGTTCTAAATATAAAATTTAAATTCACTTTATCTTCTAAATTCAAAAATTTTAATTTTTGTCAAAATTTTCTATAATGTTTACTCATATAAAGATGGTTTCCATCCAAGATCAGAGTACATATTATTAGAGATGATATTTTAGAAAAACCAACTCATATTTCTTACAAATAACTAACTTAGCAGCTTTCTTTAATTTTTACAAGATAATTAGCTAGCTCTTACATTAAGGACAGATTTAATATTTTATAACGCTATTTCCGACTTCGTCCGGTTCTCATACCTTTGATAATTACTTCTCTGGCCCTATATATAAGGTTGAGAGAGAAAAGAAATTTTAGTCCTATTTATAGGGCAGAGAGAAAACATTTTGATATGCATACACAATTTTATCATTCATTTATTATTGTGTTAACTTTCTTCTCATAGGGTATAATGTATTTTAAATAGGGACAAAGTTGAAAGGTTGTTGAATTTTATGGAAGAGTTAATAAAATTTAAAGTTTTCGTTGGTCAGTATGAAATATGTTAGAAGTGCCTTATATATAGAATTAGAGAAGCACATCGACGTAACCTATGGGCGTTTTTATTTGTAGCATGTGCTTGACCGTAAAATACGAAATTTGAAGAAGAGAGGTTTTGGGATAAAGAGGATATATCTTCTTCCAACCATAAATTATTTAATGTCTCAAATCGATCACCATGCATCTGTCGCGATGCTTTGTTATGAAATTCCATGTCACATGTTGCGTCACTTTTCCATGTCTTTTGGTTGTTGGAGGAAGAATCTATCCAAACTAATGTGTATCAAATAGACAAACTCGAAATTGAAAAAAAAAATTGATAATTGTAAAATAATATGGTGTCATGCATTTTTTCTGAAATTTACAGTCATCTAACTTTGAGGCCTAGCTATGAAACTTGGAAGAAGAATACAATATATATATATATATGTATATATATGCACACTACTCACTAATCCATATGATACCATTTGGATAATTTATAATACCTCCGGTCCTTAACATAGGAAAGGAGATGCTATAAATTATTGGGGTTCAATTTTGTTATAAATTTAACACTTCAATTCACTTTATCTCCCAAATTGAAAACTTTCATTTTTTTATTTTCAAAAGTTTCTATAACGATTAGTCATATCAAGATGGTTTCCATCCAAGAGTACATATTGTTAGAGATGATATTTTAGAAAAACCAACTCATATTTGTTACAAATAGCTAACTTAACAACTTTCTTTAATTTTAATAAAATAATAACCTAACTCCTACGTTAAGGATAGTTTTAATATTTTCTAGTGCTATTTGCTACTCGATCCGGCTCTCATACCTTTGATAATTACTTCTCTGACACTATATACAAGGCAGAGAGAGAAGAAAATTTTTAGTCCTATTTATAAGGCAGAGAGAAAAAATTTTGATATAACTATACAATTTTATCATATATTTATTGTTGTACTTACTTTGTTCTCTTAGGGTATAATGTGTTTTAAATGGGGGTAATGTTGAAAAGTTGTTGATTTTATGAAAGAGTTAAGAAAGTTTAAAGTTTTCATTTGTCTGTATGAAATATGTTGGAAGTGCCTTATATGCAGGATCAGAACAGCACATCTACGTAACCTATGGTTGTTTTCATTTGTAGCATGTGCTTGACCGTAAAATGCAAAATTTAAAGCAGAGAGCTTTAGGGGTCAAGGGAATATCACTTCCTCCAACGATAAATTATTTAATGGCTCAAATCGATCACCATGCATCTGTCGCGATGCTTTGGTCTGAAATTCCATATTACTTGTTGCGTCTCTTTTCCATGTTTTTTGGTTGTTGGAGGAAGAATCTAACTGAACTAATGTGCATCAATGTCCTGATCAAAATAGACAAACTTGAAATTGAAAAAAAAATGATAATTTTAAAAAAATATGGTGTCATGCATTTTTTCTGAAATTTACAGTCATCTCACTTTCAGGCCTTGCTATGAAACTTAGAGGAAGAATACAATATATATATATATATATATATGTATGTGTATGCACACTTCTCACTAATCCGTACTATAACTTTTGGATAATTTATACTACCTCCGGTCCTTATTATTGGACTGAAGGTAATATAAATTATTAGTGTTAGATTTGGTTCTAAATATAAAATTTAAATTCACTTTATCTTCTAAATTCAAAACTTTTATTTTTTGTCAAAATTTTCTATAATGATTACTCATATAAAGATGGTTTCCATCCAAGAGTACATATTATTAGAGATGATATTTTAGAAAAACCAACTCATATTTCGTACAAATAACTAACTTAGCATGTGCTTGACCGTAAAATACAAAATTTAAAGCCGAGAGGTTTAGGGATAAAGGGGATATCACTTCTTCCTACCATGAATTATTTAATGGCTCAAATCGATCTCCATGCATCTGTCGCGTTGCTTTGTTCTGAAATTCAATGTCACTTGTTGCGTCTCTTTTCCATGTCTGTTGGTTGTTGGAGGAAGAATCTAACGGAACTAATGAGTATCAAGGGACTAATCAAATAGACAAACCTGAAATTGAAAAAAAAAAAAGATAATTGAAAAATAATATGGTGTCATGCATTTTTTCTGAAATTTACAGCCATCTCACTTTTCAGGCCTAGGCTATGAAACGTGGAGGAAGAATACAATATATATATATATATATATGTATGTATGTACGTTTGTATATGCATAGTACTCACTAATCCATACTATACCGTTTGGATAATTTATACTACCTCCGGTCCTTATTACAGGACATAAGGTATTATAAATTACTAGGGTTAGATTTAGTTCTAAATATAAGACTTCAATTCACTTTATCTTCTAAATTCAAAACTTTTTTTTTCAAAAGTTTCTATAATGATTACTCATATCAAGATGGTTTCCATCCAAGAGTACATATCATTAGAGATGATATTTTAGAAAAACCAACTCATATTTTTTACAAATAACTAACTTAACAACTTTCTATAATTTTTAATTGATAATTACCTAGCTCTTACATTAAGGACAAATTTAATATTTTATAATGCTATTTTTGACTCGATCCGGTTCTCATACCTTTGATAATTACTTCTCTGGCCCTATATATAGGGCTGAGAGAGAAAATAATTTTTATTTCTATTTATACGCCAGAGAGAAAAAATTTTGATATGAATATACAATTTTATTATTCATTTATTATTGTGTTAAATTTGTTCTCATAGGGTAGAATGTATTTTAAACAGGTGTAAAGTTGGAAAGTTCTTGAATTTTATGAAAGAGTAAATAAAGTTCAAATTTTTTGTTGGTCCGTATGAAATATGTTAGAAGTGCCTTATATTTAGGATCAAAGAAGCACATCGACGTAACCTATGGGCGTTTCTATTTGTAGCATGTGCTTGACCGTAAAATACGAAATTTGAAGAAGAGAGGTTTTGGGATAAAGAGGATATATCTTCTTCCAACCATAAATTATTAATGTCTCAAATCGATCACCATGCATCTGTCGCGATGCTTTGTTATGAAATTCCATGTCACATGTTGCGTCTCTTTTCCATGTCTTTTGGTTGTTGGAGGAAGAATCTATCCAAACTAATGTGTATCAAACTTGGAAGAAGAATACAATATATATATATATATATGCACACTACTCACTAATCCATATGATACCATTTGGATAATTTATAATACCTCCGGTCCTTAATATAGGAAAGGAGATGCTGTAAATTATTGGGGTTCAATTTTGTTATAAATTTAAGACTTCAATTCACTTTATCTCCCAAATTCAAAACTTTTTCTTTTTTTTTCAAAAGTTTCTATAATGATTAGTCATATCAAGATGGTTTCCATCCAAGAGTACATATTGTTAGAGATGATATTTTAGAAAAACCAACTCATATTTGTTATAAATAGCTAACTTAACAACTTTCTTTAATTTTTACAAGATAATTACCCAGCTCTTATATTAAGGACAGATTTAATTTTTTATAATGCTATTTCCTACTTGATCCGGTCCTCATACTTTTGATTATTACTTCTCGGACCTATATATAGGTTTGGGAGAGAAGAAAATTTTTAGACCTATATATAGGGCAGAGAGAGAAAATTTTGATATGAATTTATACTTTTATCATTAATTTATTATTGTATTTTCTTTGTTCTCATAGGGTATAATGTATTTCAAATAGGGGTAAAATTGGAAAGTTGCTGAATTTTATGAAAGAGTTATTAAAGTTGAAAGTTTTTGTTGGTCCATATGAAATATGTTAGAAGTCCCTTATATAGAGGATCAGAGAAGCACATCTACGTAACCTATGCATGTTTTAATTTGTAGCATGTGCTTGACCGTAAAATACCAAATTTAAAGCAGAGAGGTTTAGAGATAAAGGGATTATCACTTCCTCCAACGATAAATTATTTAATGGCTCAAATCGATCACCATGCATCTGTCGCGATGCTTGAATCTGTAATTCCATGTCACATGTTGCGTCTCTTTTCCATGTCTTTTGGTTGTTGGATGACGAATCTAACAGAACTAATGGGTATCAACGGCCTGATCAAATAGATAAACTTGAAATTAAAAAAAAATGATAATTTTAAAGTAATATGGTGTCATGCATTTTTTCTGAAATTTATAGTCATCTCACTTTCAGGCCTAGCTATGAAACTTGGAAGAAGAATACAATATATATATGAATGTATATGGACACTACTCACTAATCCAAATGATACCATTTGGATAATTTATAATACCTCCGGTCCTTAATATAGGAAAGGAGATGCTATAAATTATTGGGATTCAATTTTGTTATAAATTTAAGACTTCAATTCACTTTATCTCCCAAATTCAAAACTTTTATTTTTTTTTCAAAAGTTTCTATAATGATTAGTCATATCAAGATGGTTTCCATCCAAGAGTACATATTGTTAGAGATGATATTTTAAAAACACCAACTCATATTTGTTAAAAATAGCTAACTTAACAACTTTGTTTAATTTTTACAAGATAATTACCCAGCTCTTAAATTAAGTACAGATTTAATATTTTATAATGCTATTTCCTACTTGATCCAGTTGTCATACCTTTGATAATTACTTCTTTGGCCCTATATATAGGTCTGTGAGAGAAGAAAATTTTTAGTCCTATATATAGGGCAGAGAGAGAAAATTTTGATATGTATGTACAATTTTGTCATTCATTTATTATTGTAATTACTTTGTTCTCTTTGGGTATAATGTATTTTAAATAGGGTTAAAGTTCCATAGTTGTTGAATTTTATGGAAGAGTTAATAAAACTGAATGTTTTCGTTGGCCCGTATTGAATATGTTAGAAGTGCCTTATATACAGGATCAGAGAAGCACATCTACGTAACCTATGGGTGGTTTTATTTGTAGGATGTGCTTGACTGTAAAATGCAAAATTTAAAGAAGAGAGGTTTAGGGATAAAGGGAATATCACTCCTCCAACGATAAATTATTTAATGGCTCAAATCGATCACCATGCATCTGTCGCGATGCTTTGTTCTGAAATTCCATATCACTTATTGCGTCTCTTTTCCATCTCTTTTAGTTGTAGGAGGAATAATCTAACCGAACTAACGTGTATCAATGTCCTTATCAAAATAGACAAACTTGAAACTGAAAAAAAAAATGATAATTTTCAAATAATATGCTGTCATGCCTTTTTTCTGAAATTTACGGTCATCCAACTTTCAAGCCTAGTTATGAAACTTGGGGGAAGAATACAATATGTAAGTATGTATATGCAAACTACTCACTAATCCATACTACGCTGTTGGTATTGGTTTTGATTCTAAATATAAGACTCCAATAAACTTTATCTCCTAAATTCAATTTTTTTTTTCAAAAGTTTCTATAACAATTACTTATATCAAGATGGTTCCCATTCAAGAGTACATATTGTAAGAGATGATATTTTAGAAAAGCCAACTCATATTTGTTACAAATAACTAACTTAACAATTTTATTTAATTTTTACAAAATAATTACCTAGTTCTTACATTAAGGATAGATTTAATGTTTTATAATTCTATTTCCTACTCAATCCAGGCCTTATACCTTTGATAATTACTTCTCTGGCCCTACATAAAGGGTTGAGAGGGAGGAAAATTTTTAGTTTTATTTATAGGCTAGAGAGAGAAAATTTTGATATGATTGTATAATTTTATCATTCATTTATTATTGTATTTACTTTGTTCTCATAGGGAATAATGTATTTTAAATAGGGGTAAAGTTAGAAAGCTGTTGAATTTTATGGAAGAGTTAATAAAGTTTAAAGTTTTCGTTGGTCCGTATGAAATAAGTTAGCAGTGCCTTATATATAGGATCACATAAGCACATCTACATAACCTAAGGGTGTTTTTATTTGTAGCATTTGCTTGACCGTAAAATACAAAATTTAAGGCAGAGAGGTTTAGGGATAAAGGGTATATGACTTCCTCGAACGAGAAATTATTGAATGGCTTAAATCGATCACCCTGCATCTGTTGCGATGCTTTCTTCTGAAATTCCATGTCTCTTTTTGCATCTCTTTTCCATGTTTTCTAGTTGTCCGAGGAAGAATCTAACCTAACTAATGTGTATCAATGGCCTGATGAAAATAGATAAACTTGAAACTGAAAAAAATATGATAATTTTAAAATAATATGGTGTCATGCCTTTTTTCTGAAATTTACAATCATCTCACTTTCAGGCCTATCTATGAACCTTCGAGGAAGAATACAATATATAGTGTTATTAATATTGTTATAATATATATATATATATATATATAAGTAACTTTAGTATAAGACTTGAATGTCTCTTTGACCTCGGATAACGTTTTGAATAAAATTGTTCAACTTTATTTTTTCTGTTGATATTGAAAAGTATAAAATAAAGGGAGATCGCCGTGTACAGAAACTAACCTCATTATATGATTATTTAACTGAGGAAAAATTATTTCTAAGTCGCTAATATGAGATTAATTAATACCAACATTTTCTCGATTTCTTTTATTTTGAATGTAAAAAAGTGTATCGGATGCTAAACACCACTTATAATTAACACGATGCATACAAACAAAATGATTTTTTTTTTCTTATTCTCCTATTGAAAGCAATCCTATTCGAGGTACAGTTGAGAATAATGTTATTTATTTTTAATTTCATATAAATATACAAAATTCATTTTAGCCACACCACGAACTAAATTGATTATTGCATGTGTTAAATCAAAATTAGATTATTATTGGTTTATTGTTTTTCATAGTTCATAACAACTAAAGGGGCCCCTGCAAGGCAGCTACATTCTGCAAAATTACACATTGCTCGATAAAAATGATAGTTTATATATCATGCTATAAATAAAAGTTAAAGTGAGTGTTTAGATGAGCGAATATATGGTGTTTAATCTACTTTTTACGTAAATTAAATAGAGACAAAACTCCTCTCACATACTTAGCTCGTATACCATAAATCACGATTAAAAAGTTGCTTTTAAACATTCCTATCGATGTTCCAAACACACACAAAAGCTTAACTTAGTTTAAGCTCGACCTTGTGCACAAGTTAAGCCATATTGAACATTTCTGCTCATCTACTCTGAGACTTGATATATAAAGTACTAGCTCACAATATAATCTAAGCTAGTAACTTTATCGTTGAGTATGATTATTATATTATATATTTGATGTCACTTTATTAGCTTGAACAAATGAAACTGAATAAAATTGTCATCGATTAATGTCAATATCATATTGAGTCGTTGCTATTGTATGATTGTGTAAAATATGAAATTTATGATTATTATTATTATTATTTATTATTATATAAATATAAGAACTACTTAACTAATTTTGGTATACTAAGAAAATGAGTGTGACTCAATCTCCCTAAAAAATACACATTTGAAACATTAAATTATATATTGATTAGTTTATAAGTTTGGAAAATTAGTTTGAGGGAACTGATAAATATAAAAGACGAAGTAGATTAAGATATTATCTTTAGGATCATATCCAACTCCTTACTAGATATTAAGGACTTGAGGAAGTACTATTTTTGAACTTAAATAATAGATAAATGCTCACAATTAATTCTTTAATAATAAATAAATATAAAATTTATTGTACATCAAATTAAGTGTAATGAGTTGAATGCATATTTACTTTGGTATTTATACATATGCTCCAGGGATTCAGATGAATATACTGTATATATATTATAGAAGAGAAGTGTTAATTATTATATGAATACAGTAGAACGTTAAGATTAATTAGCAGTGAGGGTAATAATCTAATACTACCGATCCTTAATATTTACAAGATTTCGTTTGTATTGTAAATTACACTATAAACAAGATCTTAGATTAAGGACAGAAGGTAGTAATTTGTTATAAACTTTACACTATAATATTGATTTAGCAGAATGATTATGATTCAGTGGTGTTAATAATTTAATAGTTTGTCTCACTAATTTAATTATGATCAGTGGTGGTACTAACTTATTATATGTCCTTTAGGCCAAAAAAAATTTAAGTATATTCGCTACTAATTTAATAATCTGGTTGCTTTAGAATTTATATATATAGGCTTGAACTGCATGGGACTGAAGACTTGAACGCTACAACTGTCTTCAGATCTTGAAGATTAACGTGGCATAGTGCGAAGCATTTTCTCTATTTTCAGGTGATTAAATTCACTATTTTCTCTCTTTAATGTCTCCTTATTTCTTTATAATAACTGTTATTTTAACTCTGTTAAAAAAAAATATCTTCACGATTTTTATATGTAGTAGACCTGGATTCCTATAGTCTCTGTACGTAATTTCTGATTAAACACCGCTATGAAATTTGAATATGTGTTGTGATTGTTTAGAATTTGGGAACACGAGGCGCTCGCCGGAGATTCGGTCGTGGGATTCAGAAAGTAACGGTGGCTTCAATTCACAACACGCTATGTAATCTTTCTTATCCTTTTTCCCAGTGCGCACACACATATACACACAGTAAGTTGCATATCCATGTAAATAATATTCTAAGATGCAATTTTTTTAAATATAATAAAATTTAAATATTTAGTTTATATTCCTTACACTAAGAAACTGAATTTCGCTACGATAAATTCTTGTGCCAATTGTTGTATTTTATTATGGTGGATTGTAGTTTTAAAATGGGTTAAGGTGGATCCAGCACCATAAAGTATTTTTTCAGGTATAACCAATGTCATAAAATATTTTGTAGTACATCCAGCATTATCAAGTATTTTTTTAGGTGTGTCAATCACCCTAAAGCACTTTTGTATGCAATTTTTCACTTAATAATTTAGCTAATTTAGGATACTAGATATGCTTAAAAAAATACTTCAAGGTATTAGATGCACTAAAAAATAATTTAGGGTACTGGAGGCACATAACAAATATTTCAGGTACTGGGTATACGACAAAATACTTTAGGATATTGAATACACTTGAAAAATACTTTGGGGTGTTGGATGCACGTTAACCATTTTAAAATTTTAAAAATATATACTACCTCCAATCTTAAATATATTATCTAGTTGACTTTTTTTTGGAGAGATAGAGGAAGTTAAATATGCTACTTAATTATATCATATATTGTGTATGATTATGTTATATATCAGTTTATAAGTCACAACTTAGTTTGAAAAAAAAACGATAAATATAAATACTTTAAAGTAATTTAATTAACTTCCTTAATGTTTCTAAAAATGTCAACTGAGTCTTATATTTATGAGCTGAGGTAGTAGTTTATTTGAAGACTACAGTAACTTTTAGCATCTTAAGATTGAAATAATTACTACCGATAGTTATTTAGCTTAACACTTCAAATCTTTTAATTATATTATAATAATTACCATTTTACTCGTCTATGTAGATTATAAATTGCCTGGTTGCACCACAAAATTTCTTACAAGAGACAATTATTTAATTTCTATTTAATGAATTATTCAAGTTATGCACTTACATTACAATTAAATTAATATTTTCCTTATTTTTAAAAATGTATAAATTTCCATTAAATAAATATGTTTTCTATACTCCTATGTAATTTTAAATCTTTATCTAAAACGTTCTTTATTAATCATCCTCACACTGGTTTGGTATAGTATTTTAATAAAAAAATATTCGGAAACTAAACTTAGATGTGTATTTAAGTTGCAAACAATACTATGCAATTTTAACCAGAGTACCCTAAAAAGATATTTCATCATTCATCAAAACTGTCCTTTTAAAAAGAAGTTCAATCGCACATTCATACGTATACATTAAAAAAGTTATTATATAAATTCATAAGCATATTTAAGTTAATTAAAAATATATTAAAAAAAACACTCACACACGCGGTAAAACTAGATATCATTTATTGTATAAAAATATTATAATTCAGGATAACTTTAGAAGGATCTTAGTTATATGAAAAGTACTCAACTAATTATCGAACTCATGTTCGCCTTTAAGGGAATCACCGGAGGGAGATGGTCGTTCCACAGTTACCTCAACACTGCACCAACAAAACGATCTTATCCATCATCAAGGTACTCCCTCCCTCATACACAGACCTAGGGCTGTGCAAACAAATTTGATGGTTCAGGTAACCCGATCAGACCTGCGTTGACCTAATCCGACTCAATTCTAATAGAAAATGGCCCAATAATGAAACCGGACTGAGTGGTCGGGATAGACTTGTTCTCAGACTCAGTGATCAGACATAATGTGCCCCAAAATCTAATTTCTCGTATGAGTGGCAAATAGCAAATAAACGTTTTCTTCTTTGCTAAAAATAATGATAATGATATTTTTCCTTTTAATCTGGATCTTTTTAACCAACTCACTCTCTATCGAATGTTGAAATAAAAGTTTATCATGTACGGCCGTTCATTAATAAAAGTTTCTCACTCTGTACCTAATGTTGAAAAACGCGCCTAGAGCTTAACGATGCAGCAAAGGAAGGTAATTGGGAAACAGATGCTCGAGATCATCTTGATTCTTGAATTTTTTTTTTCCTTTGTGCTCTTCTGTTACTGCAGCAGCTTTATTTTATTTCTTTATAATTAATTTTATCTTAAATTGTGTAAAAGAAGAACAAATTTTTTAGTTCATAGACTTTGGAATCTCTACTTGTCTTCAGCTTTTGTTTGTGTGAGAGATTTCCACGTGTTTGAATACAAGCAGGGACCAAGGAGAACTTGTCCGAGGAGAATCGATCATCAAATTCACATTCTGTAATCCAAATGTAATCTCTCTTATTCTTTGCTTTTCCATAATTTCCCTATCATACATTTATAACAAAGAGAAGTTTACAAAATGTAATTACATAATTACATGTATGTTGAAATAACATACATAGAAAATTATATTTTAATTAAGATAAATGTAAAAATTTATTTTCACTACAAATTTAATATATATTACGTGGGATAAAGTCATCAGCATAAGTGCATAACTTATGTTTATTATTCTTAAATTTTATTTATTTTAATATTTTATGTTTTTGAAAAATAATAGGGTAAAGTAGCATACAGCGCCATGATGTTATTTCCTAATTGCATCCAATACTTTAAACGATAAAAAAGATTAGGGTGCTAGATCCAACTAAAAACTAACATTAGGAGTATAAGTGTATAACTGGATGTATCAAGAGAATAACATCAAGGTGCTGAATGCACCATAAATAATATTAGAGTATTGGGTGCTATTTTACCCAAAATATTATTTATTTAAATATTATGATACTCAACTATTTGAAATTCCTTTAGTTAATAACAACAATTTATATTTTCTTCCTTTTTTCCAATTCTTGTTTTGGATGCTTGTCAACTAGTATTCTATTTATATTTCATAGGCATATTTAAATAAATTAAAATATATATTCAACAAAACCACACACACCGTAGTTGTAAAATTTTATTTACTAATCATTTTAAGTAAATACTTTTAAAAATATTATTTTGTTAATGAACTAATTAGTTTTATGTTTCATAAATAATTTTTATTTTTAAGAAGCTCCTACTATATGCACCTTCTAATGATTAAGTTATTGTTTGGAAAAAGAACATATGTATTTAAAAAAAATACTTAAGTTATAACAATGTTAATTTACAATTCAGAATACGACTCCAAACTACCCTGGTAGTAATAGATATCATATACTTATGAAAAAGATTATACTTCAAAATATATTGAAAGGGATATCATTTATATTAAAAGTAATTAACTAATTATTGAACTCATGTTCCCTTTTAAGGGCATCAGCGGGAGAAGATGAACATTCCACAGCTTCATCAGCATCATTACATCATCAAGGTACTCCATACATATATTTTTATTTTCATTACAACTGCACACATTATTTAAAACAAGTGGTGAAGAACTATTTTTGTACTTCAATAAAGACTTGGAATCTCTAGTCTATTAAATTTGTACATGAGAGATTTTCTTGTGTTTGAATATGTGCTTTGAATATGTCCTTCGGCGGATGTTGATAGCATTATGTAACTCAATTTAGATGTATATTCTCTGTCTTTTGAGCTCTATGGCTCATCAGGGGTTCAAGCTACCGGCTTTTGATGACCCACAGATTTAAAACTTGTTTTGAACCATATTGAGGAAAGGGAGCATTGTGTTCGCATTGCAAGTATGCGAGTCACGCGAAATAATAAAGTTATAAGTAGAGATCATTCCCATGGAGATTTGATTAACAAAATGATCAAGCAAGAGGCTTAGAATATTCAATTAAGTCGAGCCAAAATAACTTTTGATGTGGAAGAGAATTTTGAAAAACTACTTTTAAAACTAGAGAGCAATAAAGGAAAATGATATTTTAACTTCAATGATTAAACGGAGCCTAGAATTATTCCTCCCCATTGTATTTCATGAAACTTGATTGAATTCCTCTCTACTAGTATTTCAATGCATATATGTTGGTTCAAAAGCACTTGACAAGCTCTCTCAAGTCAAAATCAAGTTTCTCTTCTCATTAAAATGCACAATCTCTTGCTACACTTAATGAAAATCAATCTTTAATCAACAACCTTAATATGACAATGCATGGTTAGTAATTATATCTCTTTTTTTCCAACAAACCATCCATTTATCAAGTAAACTTCAAGACAAGCATGATTTTAACTAAATTCTACACCTAGATTAGCTCTCTCAAGTCAAACCCAAGTGAACAAATCAATCTAAATGGTGACCAATCACTTAGAAGCATTAAGCAAAAGATAAAATCTACACATATATATCATTATCTACCAAAAGAGAGGAATATTCAAGTCTTAATTCATACAACGGTTCAAGAGAATCCTAGAAGAAGATACACTTAGCTACTCATGTCCAAATATTCAAAAAAAACTAAGCCAAACTACAAAGTACATGATAAACTAAGTATAGAAGGGAAGAAAAGTAGAAAAACAAATTTAAAACCCTAAAAATCTCTGTTAGGATAATCACCCAAGCCTCCAAACTTTTCAAGAACTCTCTCCAAAGCTCTTCCTTTCGTGCTCCAAGGTTCCCAAGTGTAGAGAATATGTTTTTGGCACTTTTTCCTAGGTTAAATAGTGTTTTGCAGCTTCTAAAATCAAAATGTGCAGCTATACTTTTTTAAGACTTGCTATGGCAAGGTGACCAATTACACAAAGAGTCAATTTTCCTTCAGATTCTTGACTTGCTACGGCAAGTTTGTCAACTTGCCGCAACCGATTACACTGAGAGCAAACAGGGATTACTTGCCACAACAGGTTTGTCAAGCTGTTGAGGCCAGTTACATAGAGAGCAACTTCTTGACATTGTTTAGTTGCAATGGCTAGTTGGTCAACTTGCGGAGGCCAATTACATAGAGACAAACTTGTGATTCTCCTACTTGCTTCAGCATGTTTACAACTTGCTTAGGCAAGTTGTATAAATTCCTTCTTCTAAATTTGCAATGCTTGACTTTCTTTGTTCTTTCCTTGCTTCTTGGTTCTTTGAGGGCTTCAAAGCTTGTCACTATCCTCCTTCAAAAGTGAGAGGATTTATAAATTCCCAATTGAATCACAAACTATATAGGATATAACAAGAATCTATTTGATTTTTTTCCAGGTACTTTGATATACACATTTTCTTCTATATACTTGTTTCTATACACAATTTGAATCCTAAAATATGTAAAAAGAGAAAAAAAAATGTGCTGGAATGTTATCAATTTCTAAGAGCTAATATATTGCAAACTCACAAAGCAAAATCGTATGGCATAAGAAACATGCACATAAGTATATATATGGGCGCTTAAACATGATGTACAACGACTTATAATGTTTAAGAGCGGATCACAGAAGGAGATGAAACAGCGCAACAGGTTCAAGCATTAATCGATAAAAGAAGAACCATAGGTAGTCAGAATTCATATATATCATTGAATGCATGAACTGAGAAGCACAAAAAAAATGCTGAATAAACCTCACAGAAAAAAAAAGCATACTTAGAGTAATCAAAGACTCATGTATATTCTTTCCTTTTTTAAAAAAATCTCATCCAAAGAGAGGCAATACAAGGTAATTTATACAGTGGCTTCCATAACCTCTTGAGAATCCATTTAAATAAAAAACCTCTAGCTGTATAATCTTAAAAACAATTTTATTTATGTTAGCAAGATTATTGTAGAGGAAGAAACAAGAAACATTTCTTTCTTATGAACAAGACAGGGCGTCAAAACAATAAAAATCATGCCTTTCTAATAAAACATGTAAAAACTTGCAGCGGAATAAATATAGTCATGCTTAAACTCAAACATAAAATCATAGCCTCAGGATTAGCATGACTCTGATGCCAATGTAAGAAAATAAAGAGAAGGAGGGAGGGTGGGAGTGATCGTATTGAGTTGGGTTGGATCCAAGTAAGTAGAGATCAGGCAAGGATTAGACTACAAGAGCCTAATATGGTTTGTGCAGTAGTGCACCAAAACAGAGAAAGATGGAAGATGGGAAGAGAGAGTGCAAGAAGATTCAATTGCTCTGAGGTGAGTTCCAATGCTTGGTGGAGGCCTCTCTTTAGAGCCCCTCTTTCTTGCTACCAAGTTACATTAAACCCTGCAAGAACTCTTGATTGATTTCCTCAATCAAGAGGCTCCTCCTCCAAATCAATATATGTTGATTTGGTTGACTAATCACACATAAGTGTAATTCCATCAACCATAATTACCGACTTATTCTCTTCTTTGTTTGATTTGGATTTTTCTCGAACAAATAGTCTGGCCCATCAATGGCGGACTTAAACTCAAAATCCAACAATTTCTATTCCATTTGGTCAAAAAACACCCATTTATCAAATTTGGATAGGGGAGATTTTTGCAACATTTATCATATTTTTGGATCATCATTGAAAACTCATCTTTTTATGTAGACATCCTAAAATTATGAACTAGGGCTTATTTTAAAGCTCTAGCTAGATGTATACTATTTCCCTACAAAAAAAAGTTCACAATACAAGTCACTGGTTTTCCTTATCTTTGAGCATTAAGAAGTTCAAGGCTCATACAAGCATATAAACTACCTATGTACTAATTATTTCATGCATATATGCTTTCCATGTTCTTTAATCTTCACATGGCACTTACCTTTGGCTAAAGAACAGCCCCCCTTCTTCTTGTGGAGGTTAGGTACATGCCATTAGTACTTAAGTTGACATACAATATCTTGAACAAATATATACAGCAGCCACATAGTATAATCAACATTAACAAAATAAAAAATAAACTTCTTAAAAGCTTCCAACTTCAAGCTTCCTCCACTAGCTAGCTTGCTCTTCCCTTATAATGTACTTGCTCCTACTGTTAGTAAATGGTATAGAAAGGGTGAGATTCAGGGTAGGAATCTTAGTATACTAAGCATGTAATGTGCAATGATAATTAACCAAGCATGTAAATAGCCAAGTAAGAACAACACCTTACAAGCAAATAAACATGGCCATGGCACAAACTCAAGCAAGGATATTACAGTTTTGTTCAAAGGTCTAGCTATGGCATATATGGCAAATAAACATGCAAGCAACCAGGCACAAACCTCTTCTTGCTTGAATTTCTTTGGTTTTGCTTCCCGCTTTGCTTGATAGCAAAAGCTAGATCCTATTGAACATTCATGTGGGGCAGATTAATAGTCACAATTAGCATACTTCCATAACATAATTAATCTCTCAAAGCCCCAACTTCTAACCCATTCATTTAGCTCCTTAACTTGGTCATTTTACCTTGATCATCCTACTTCTTGTTCTTTGTCTTCTAATTCTTTTTGTCTACTGTTTTGCACCATTTTGCAAGAGGAATTCACCTTCAATCTCAAAATTAGAAAATTCTAGCCATAATTTTATGACCACTCTAGTCCAAACAAATGTGTATCCATACACAACATTTATTTGTGTGTGTTCAACAGTCCCAATTTGAAAGATATTGAATAATTCTTTCTTATGTTTTTGTAATCGGAGAAGTATTACAATATATAGAAGGAGTAGGACAAATTTCTAATTATTATGGCCTTGATTATTGCCTTGATTATTATCTAATTATATCCCCTAGAATCCTCCTAGAATCTCGGAATAATAGTAATTAGTGATATGGTCAGATTTTGTCTCAATCTAACCGTTACATGATCCTATTAGGAAATTAGGTTAAATCTATTGATTTGGGCTTGTTGCTAGGCCCATATTCTCACACAACCTATGCTAAGGACTTGCTATGTACTAACACGTCTTCTAAGCCCATTATCATGCTTTAACTTTTAACAAAACTCCACTCCCTCTTAGCCAATCAGCGCTGTCTGAAATAGGGAAGAGGGAAAAAGTTTATAACTTAAACTTAATCGCTTCAAAACGTTATGTGTGTGTTTGGGATCACTTAATTTTAGAGAATAAGTTCTTATTACGCAAGCCGAGATAAAACTCCTCTCACATACTTACCTCGTATACCGTGAATCACGATTTATAAGCACTTATTGCCCAAAAATAAGCTATACGGTTAGACTTTCCTTACGTGTGAATAAATGATTTAAGACACTTGGTCCTTATTCTTGCATCTTAAATCAATGGCTATTTTTTTTAATCCTTATTTGTTCTAAAAATTTGAGTTTACTGAGCATTCATCATCATCCTTATAACGTAGCATATATATTGGATGCTCTAAATGGTTAGGACATTTTATTTTTCACTTATATATGACTTTAATCTGAAAGTTTTCCAGAATAAAAAATGTCATCCTAACTTACATGATAGTGTTTGTACGCATGCTTTAATGATTTGAGATGCTTGTTGAACGTTTTGGTGGCATTAAAATTGCAATGTTCCATCCATTTCCACTCCAAGGTTTAGCTCCAACATGCACCAACTCCCATTGAAGCACATAACTCTTATATAACTTATCTACCAAAGCATTTAAACACTCCTAGACAATTCCATAAGAAGTTGAACAATCTCCTCTGAACAGTAAAGTGCAGAATCAAAACTCATCATCTAAAGCAATATTCAACATGCACAAGAGGAAATCACTACCACAAGCTCTAATCTAACAACTACCTGTGACTTGTACGGCTTAAATCTTCTGTTCCTTATTTCCTCTCTCTATAATCAGATTTTCCAGCCCAAAATCTTACCAAAGACACAACAATAGAGGAAAATTAGGATAGGATGATATCTAGGAGGCTTACCTCTATCTAGAATCACCTTCTCTTCCACCTTCCTGACTTCTTGGCCTTCTTCCTCTGTTTCTCTCGACCTTTCTCCTTCTCCCTATCTCTTTTCTGTTTTAGGTCGCAAATCGGGGGTGAGGGAGCTGCTAATGTGCTTATTGAAGAGAGAAACAGATTCTTTTAACGTCATAGGTGGTCCCACATGAAAGCTTGTCCCATAAGCCTTGATATAAGCACTTTATTTGGCCAATTCTTTATAAAATATGGAGCATGTCTTCTTAATCAGGCTAAGCACGTCTTGTCTTCACATTTTGGGTTTAACCATGGCCGCTTCCATTTTGAAGCTTTAAGTAGTGAAATTACTATTATACCCTTTTTTATGAGTACCAAATTATCAAGTAAATCCAAGAAATTATTCTGGGATACTTTTAAACATTTTTTGGCCTCCATTGTCTTTTTTACCTCATAAAACATTACCTGTAAAATTTTCATAAAAAAATTACCTCTAACTATTTTTCTTTGTCTTTTAGGGAAAATATACCTATAATTCCAAGAAAAGAGCGTCAAAATTATTTAGGTCACTTTTGGGACTTAATCCCCAAAATAATAATATTTCATCATGTTTCCTCAATCTTTCTAGGCCCTTAAATAATGTTAATAATTATTTTAAACCTTTTCTTTTTGACATACTTAAGACATTTAACTCAATTGGGCTTAATAATCTAGCTAATTCAGATTTATTATTGAACTTCTCGGCCCAAAATTTGGGATGCTACAAAAAAGTAGTTAAGTTATTGGTTACTTGTTAAAAATATGTGTTAGTGTTTTTTTTATTAAAGTATCATTTTAAAACATTCACATTGAAAAGCTCTCGTATATTTAGAACACATGGAGTAGTAAATATCGTTTTCCTATTTTGGCTGGAAAAAATGTTTTCCTTTTGTATCTTTAACTAGCTCACTCTTTATCTAATGTGGAACTCAAATCGTTCATTCATGTACTACTTTCTGTAGACGATAGAAGCACGTACCAAATGCTGTACAAAGCAGCAAAGGAAGGTAAATGGAAAGTAGCAAAGGAAATCTTGGAAAGGAATGGGAATCTAGTTAGTGCTGACTTAACCAATCGGGGGGAGACCATCCTCCACGTGGCCACTCAAGCAAACCGCAATGATTTTGTGAGGCGGCTGTTGAAATATCTCGATGACCACATGAATGGGGATGAAATTAGACGCTACTTGGAATTGCCAGACGCGCGTAAGAACACTGCATTTCTCTTCGCTGCAGCATCGGGGAATGTGAAGATTGTTGATGTAATGGGGGAAAGGAATCCAAGTTTGCGAACAAAAACGGGTCAAGATCCAACACTCACTCCACTTCACATTGCTGCTTTATTCGGAAGAGGTGAAATGGCACGACATCTATATGAAGGAACCGTTGAAGTTGAATATGGAGATGATGGCTTGAAGTTACTGTTATTCCTCTGTGTCAATGCCGGAATCTATGGTAAGTTCACACAAGACCATAGACTATAAAAGTTAATAAGTGCAAAATTCAAAGTGTAACATGCATAATATACTTTATTAAACTTGTATAAGAAACAATTATATATGACTTTATTTATTGATTCGTTTGTCCAGATTTAGCCTTGCGGTTGCTAAAAGAGAAGCCGGTTCTAGCTTTTGCAAGGGATCAAAACAACGAGACAGTATTGCATATATTGACTCGAAAGCCTTTAGGCATGTGAATTCATTTCTTTTTTCTCTTTTTTACCTTTTAGCTTTTCCTAAACATCCATTGATTTAAAACGTTTTGGCACGTGCTTTTGAAACTAATTAATGATGTTGATTAATTTTAAAATGTCATGACTTAATTTCTTAACTAATTAAATTGTTATATTGTGTTTCTCAGGTTTAAAGCAAGATGAACTTGTAACATACTTGTGGAATGATATATTTCTTACGCAACAACACGAGGATATCATAGAAAATATCAGCGGAGGTTCACATGTAGCATTTAATGCTGTAAAAGTTGGGAACTTTAAATTCCTAGGTTTGCTTATAAGTACCTATCCTTATTTGATATGGGAAGTTGATGAAAGAGGTCGAAGCATGATTCACATCGCTGTTTTAAATCGTCAAGCTGATATCTTCAACTTCGCACGTGAGTTAGGCTCAATCAAAGATTTAATAGTAAATTATAGGGACACACATGATGCAAGAAATTTATTGCACATGGCTGCGTCATTGCCATCAAATGATCGACTAAATTTGGTTTCTGGAGCAGCATTTCAAATGACTCTTGAGTTATTATGGTTTGAGGTATTTTGCTACATAAATATTTAGTCTATTTTTTTACTTACAAAAACTCATGCATGACCCTGCACAAGCACATGTTCATGCTTGTAATTTATTACTATATTTAATCTTTTATATTCATGGCATCATTTCCTAGGAGGTGAAGAAGATGGTGCCACCATCATTCATAGAGATGAAGGATACAAACGACTTGACTCCTCATGAATTATTTACAGTGGAGCATAAAGAATTAGTGGACAAGGCGGTGTCATGGACGAAGAAAACAACAAATTGTTGTTTGCTTGTTTCAAGTCTTATTACAACTGGAGTGTTTACTGCTACGTTTAGTATACCTGGTGGCACTGAAGACTATGCCGGAAGCCCTCATTACTTGGTGAATCAAAGAACGTGGTTCATAATATTTTCTATATTTGATGCAATTGCAATGATCTCATCCTCAACTTCCATATTTATTTTCTTCTCCGTCCTCATCTCACGCCATGATCAATATGATTTTCAGTACAAATCATTGGCCATGAAGTTGATGTTTGGATTAATCACATTATTAATATCCATATTAAGCATGATGATATCATTTAGTAGTGCATTCATCATGTATTTTAATAGCAATCACAATGGTTTGAAGTGGGTTCCTATCTTTATTTATGCGCTGGCTTTCATACCCACACCCATATTTTTATTTTCAATTTGGCCACTATGGAGTGATATAGAAAAATTAACCAAATTTCGTTGGAATATTTCGCAGTCATGGAAAGATATGTTGCACTGGAAAAATAAGCAGTTGTTGATGGATCTCTTCATGTAATGTACTCATATTGTCCAAGAGTCTTGAATTGATAGATCCTTTTTAAATAGGCAACTTTCAATTGCTGTTGACCTTGTCATGTCCTCCGTATCTTCGCACATCTTGTTTTGATAAGACTTGTGATTTCAAAGGTTTGTAATAGTGGGAGTTTGAACTGTTTGTTAGATTTTTCATCTATTTGTTGTTGGTTGTTTGATCAAATTCAAGGGAGTTTATACTATTCTTCGAATTTGTTCATGCCCATTTGCAATTATGATTTGTCCATATCTTCTTTAGTCATTTCCTTTTTTTCTAAATCTGGAGGAGCATGAGGCCTTAGTTGTATTAAACTAAATTCTATTTATTCTATAGCATAGGAAGTTGAATTTGAAGGATTACATTGATGTAGAGGGAAAATAAGAGCCTCTGCAATATTAATCCTTGAATTAAAAAAAAGTATAAATAAGTCTTTATATAGGCAAATCTAAAGCTAACAATAAAATCTAATTTGATTTAGTCAAATCAAATCATAATATCAAAGATATAATATCCATATTTAATCCTAAGATATAATAAATATCAAATAACAAACATCAAACATAATATTAATATAATAATTAACTAAATAATATGAAATATTAAATGAGGAGCACGTGCATGAGTCTTGAAGCATTACTCAACACTCCCCTTGCTTCAAAGGGGCACCAAACTTGTCTTTTTAATTTCCTAACAAAATCTTTGCTTCTTCTGTCTCTACAAAATCAGCATGCGTTTTTCCGCCTCCTTACTTTGCCCAGCAATTTGATTCCTTATGCCCAAATTTTTTGCATTTGTCATTGAATAGAGCTTCTATGTGGAGCTCCTGATTATTCGTTAAATTGAACAAGACATCTGCCACTACCACGGCCTCTTCTCGTAGAATCCTCCTTCACTTGAAGTGCCTACTCTTCACTTTTGTCTTCAAATTATTTCATCTCGGCCTCATCAGCTTGCAATGAACTCATTAATTCATCCAAAGAATATTTAGACATATCATGAGCCTCCTCAATTGCATCAACTACAAATTTAAATTGAGGAGTAAGAGTTCTAAGAATTTTAGCAACAAGTATTTCCTCAATAATTCTCTGCCTTCTTGTACGGACTCACTCTTCTTTAGTAGTTGTTGCATATGCAATTCTAAAGAAGAGGGTTATATTATATTGATAAAGAGGGAAAATAGAAGCCTCTGAAATATTTTTGATTAATCCCTGAATAAAAGAGAATGTAAATTAGTCTTTATATAGATAACTCTAAGACTGACCCTAGAAACTAATTTAATCAAATTGGAAAATCCCTATTTTGTTATATATTTTCATACTTTATTTGGGGATTTTCTCATAATTATTGAGCTTAAAATGTTTTTATTATGATTAATTAAGAATAAGAGAAAATGCATTGAATTAGAACTAAAAATGACACAATTGTCATAATAATTATAATTAATCTTAATTCTTAATTTTTGAGAAGATTTGATATTGATTTAATTGTTTTTAATTGTAGGTGCATGAAGAAAATGGATTAAATTTGAAAATGACAGTTTGGTTCTTGAATTGTAAAAATTATGGTTTAGGACAACGAATAACAAAAATGATAGATTGGTCCGTGACTCAAACTTCTGCGTTTTGCTGATGAAAATTAGGTCATATTATACCAATTTCAGCGTGAAGAACATAGAATAGAGCGCCACAAACCAACTGGACCTTCACCTTAGTTCTCCAAGCTTCGCCTTTCTTCTTCCTCATCGGTGACATCATTCGCTTTCATAGTCACTGGTGAGTTTTCATCATCACCTCCCAACTACCTTCACCAGGCTATCATTTTCCATGTGAACATGAGGAGGCACAGGGTGAACTGGAAACAAGGGAATCGGAGGCTTCTTTGCCATCAACAATCTCCTTTCACCACCACCATCGCCGGAGAACTAATTCTCTCCACCATTGCCGTTGGTTCCTTGCGTCCTCATCCCCATCAAGCAATCACATCCTTCCATTGTCTCTTTCCAGTTTCTTCATGCCCTTTGCACTAAGTTTGACAGCAACCACTTACTTTATCCATCAAATTTGCCACTCCATTTGTCTTCAGTTGGTTCCTTTATATTCAATGGAGTTGTGGCTGCAGTTGGCTTCATGAATGGGTAAATTTCCTAGACTCTTGAAGATGGAAGCTAAGGCTTGAGTTCCAAGTGCTACAAAGGGAAGTTCTAGTTTTAATTCATTAGTTTAACTATGTATTTATAATTTCCTTAGTTTTAGGAGTTGTAATTTGTTGTTAAGACTATGATTTTTGGTTTAATCTTTGTAAACCAATTTGTGATTTGAATTAGTTGATGTTGAACATTGTGCTCATCAATAAATGTGGTAACATATATGTTTCATTGTAATTCTCTAGATTCTCTATTATATTGTATGGTATTGCTTGGATATTGAGTTGATTTTGGATTGCATTGGAACTAATTAATTGTATTAATTAATTCACAATCACACACTAATAGTGCTTAATAGCATCTCTAGAGTAGGGTTTTCTCTTTTTTTATGCTAGACTTAATGGTTGATGGGGCTCCGTATTTTAGAAAACTTAGTAATTTTATAAATTGTATACAAGGTGGTTTTTAATACTATATTAAGCAATGGCTATTTTCTAGGCTAGGAATAATCATTGATAAATGCATTAGATTCAACGGTATTTGAGGTTTGGTATTTTAAGGGACTTTGTTTGTAATTGTTAGTGTTTTGTGTTGAGTTTCTGTTAAAGGGGTTAAGCCTTCCCTAGTGAAAAAGTGTTTAATCAATCTAACTCAAGCTAGCTCAAAGGGTCTTTAGGACTTTTTTTTTTTAATAAACTAGCAAATTGAACTCCCATATATATTGAACTATGATTGCCGTTACATGCCATTTTCAAGAGGTTTCACTTCATCCATTTCCATTCACCTATCCATTTTATAAACAAAACAAATACCAAAAAGAAGTAGTATAGGACTTTTTTAATTCCATTTGCAAAAGTAGTTTATAGCAAAAATGAACATCCTGCCCACTTTCTCCATTTTAATTGTTAATTTTGATATTTAGTTTACTTAGGAATTATTTTCATTCATACATAAAAGAGAGGAAGATCCAAGTATTAATCCATACAAAGGTTCAAATAATCCTAGAATGAAGAGTTTAGCTGATCATGTTTAGAAATTGATTATAGAAATACAAAACAAATAAAGCTATATTAGCAAAACAGAGAAGAAAGGGAAAGAAATCAGTAAAACTAAGGAAAATTAGCTTGAATCTCTTCAAATCTTAAATCTCCACTTGATTTTCCTTGATTTATAATGCTTCCTAGCTTAAAGAAGTGCTTCAACCACCTCCTAGGGTTTTCTAGATCTGAAAGATGGTGTTGTGGTTCCTAGATCCTGTATTTAGAAGCCCTAGAACTCAAAACACTTGCAGCTACTGTCACAGGTTTTGGTCACGGGCAAAGGATCCTTGGTTGTGCCCAAATAGTTACTGACCAAGTGGTGGCCACGGCTAAAATATGTCTTGGCCGCGACCATCAAATTGTGACAGTCTTGGGTGTGGCCAGTGAAATGGATTGGCCGCAGCCAAGATTTCTAAGATGTCTTGGCCGTGGTCATGAAATGGCTTAGCTACGGCCAAGATTTCCTGAGCTGTCTTGGCCGCAATGCTTGGTCGTAGCCAAGCTTTTGATTTGAAGCTCTACTGCAACCAAATATTGTTTTCATCCCTTCTTGCTTTTTTCATGGCACTAATGACTTGCTAGACTCCGTTTCACCTTCTTTTCATTGAATTATGCTTTCTCTAGCTCCAAGTGTGCCTGAAATATTGTCCTATGAGGACAAGAAAATCCATAAAAGCCAACAGTTGATGAACTTAATAAGATATTCATGCACAACCTCATAATGGTGCTCTTTTTACAACAAATATGCACCAAGCATATTTCCTTCATATATATACTCCCTGACACTCATTATTTCACCAAAATATGTAAGGGGAAATGTGCCAGTTTGATAAGAATTTCATGAGATTAATAGTACCCCGCATATTTCAGCTGACAAAGTTATTGATGATAGCTCTACATATTCACCATCCGCCATGGTTTCGGATTTAGCTTCAGCAACTTTTTTAGCTTCAGCTTCATACACTCTTTTAATGAGGGGCACTCCGTCAAGTACCACTACCAATCTATCTAGATCCAAAGATTGCATATACCTAATGGTACCTATAAGAAGATAAAGCAAGAAAGAATTAAATGAAACAAGAATCAAAAAAGAAAATGAAAAATGAATGTATACCTATTAAAAAGCTCAATCGAAATTTACTAACTTAAGGCTAAGGTCGATTAAAAGATTTGTTAAACTAGATCCTCAACAACAGCGCAAAAACTTGTTCGACTCCACAAGTGCAAGGATCATTCCAAGTAATAAAGTGATAAGTAAAGTATCAATCTTATGAGGATTTGTTTTAATAAATTAATTAAGTAATAAGCTTAGTGCATTCAATCAAGTTAAGTCAAAACATGCTGTTGATGTGGAAAAGGAAGTTGTAAAATCTGGTTCCAAAGCAATGAAAATTGACTTTGTAAATTCAAATAAGTTGTGAAACCTAGGATTATTTATCCCCTTTGCATTTGATAAAATCTTGACAAAATTCGTCTCTTTAGTGTTTTCAATGGTTATATATGTTAGTATAAGGTTTAAAGGTATTTGGTCAAGCTTTCTCAAGTCAGACCAAGTTTATACACTCAACTAATATGCACAATCTCTTGCTGTAATTAAATACGAATATACATTCAGCATCAACCTGCATTTGACAATACTATGTTAGTCACTATATCTCTATATCAATAACAGCTCATCAATTTATCAAGTAAACTCAAGTTAAACATGATTTTAACCAAATGTTTTACCCAGATTTACTTTCTCAAGTCAAAATATAATGAACAAAATAGTCTAAATGATGGCTGAACATTCAGAAGCCTTATGTATGCATGAAGTCAACATATATATATATATATATATATCATTCATACATAAAAGAGAGGAAGATCCAAGTATTAATCCATATAAAGGTTCAAAATAATCCTAGAATGAAGAATTTAGCTGCTCATGTTCAAAAAATGATTATCGAAATACAAACAAATACAACCATATCAACAAAATGGAGAAGAAAGAGAAAGAAATCAGTAAAACCAAGGAAAATCAACTTGAATCTCTTCAAATCTTCAGTCTCCACTTGATTTGCCTTGATTTGAAACACTTCTTGTCTTAGAGAAGTGCTTCTGCCACCTCCTAGGTTTTTCTAGATCTAAATGATAGTGTTTTGGTTCCTGGATCCTGAATTTATAAGCCCTAGAAATCAAAATGCATAGCAGCTATCACGGGCTTTGGTTGCTGCCAAAGGATCCTTAGCCGCAGCTAAAGAGTTTCTGACCATGTTTTGGCCGTGGCTGAGTGTCTGGTAGATTCTTGGCCGCAGCTAAGCTTCATATGAGGTCTTGACTACGGCCAATAAAAATGCTTGTCCGCGGGCAAGCTTCTATTTTGGTCTTGGCTGTGGCCAAGCTTCTATTGTGGGCTTGGACACAACCAAATGATTTATGGACGTTTTGTCTGCATTAGCCTTGGGGTCCATAATCAAAAATTAACCAAGGATTGCGTATAGGCAAACCAAGGATCATTATCTCTTCTCGAGGAGCTTTTTATTGAATCCTAAGTAATCTATATGCCATACAAATGCAATAAAACAAGGGGAAATAGTTTTGGATTTTTTCAAATTAATAGCTAAAAGAAAATGCAATCTAATAAAATGCTAGACTAATATTGTTGGTATTTTTAATAAAAAGGATGATTAATGAAATATGAATGAAGTGAATTCTCTTGAGAAATTAGTTCATTGACTATACTAACTCATTAAATGATATGGGAGTTTGAAATTCATCAAGTCTTAATTAAAAACCTCAAGCAAACATGTTGAGTTCAATTTATCTAATTAATGACTAATCCTACGATTGCATTCATAGTCATATGTTGGATAAATTGTTAAAAACCATTTGATGTGTGAAATGGATTAAATCAATATAATTGTTTCCTCTAATATGAATGCACAAACACACCACTCAAATTAACTCAAATCAATTACACAAACTAGTGAACATGTAGAAAGCATAATCTCTTTGAATTAATAGGAAATAATTAACTAAAAATCATCAAATCACAATAATTCCAATCCAAACACAATATAAGCAATCTTAGTTCAGCAATATGGAGTCCAATTAACTCAACAAGATCCTACTAAAACTACCTTAGAACTTAGCTAGAAATTACAATAACAATAGGAAATTCATAAAGAAACTAAGAAAGAAAATTCCCCCTTGAAGCTCTTGAATTCAAGCCAAAACCCCAATCCTCAAGAGTTGAAATTTCTAGCCATAAACTAACATTTGCACAGCCATTAAAACAGCATTCACTATCACAAACACTTCAGCCAACAAGAAATAATCACAGAATCAATAAGCAATTTAGTCTAAATTCCTTAGTAAATTGAAAGTGAACATGGAAAAATTCAGGGGAAGCACGGTCTGAACAGGATTGTACTGGTGGTGAATAGCTTGATGGTGATGAAGAGAACTGAAGCTTGTGGTAGCTCTTCTGGTTCCCGTTCGTCTGTCCCAGCTCACTCCCTTTAGCTCTCAACTCGTAGAACCCCATATCTGGTTTAGCTCCCCTGGTTCATGCCTCTGTTGCTTTCATAATGATACAGAAGTGTAGTAGCTCTTAGAATAAAAAAGGTGCTGGTGACTCATAAAGAAGGTCGCCGGCGACGGTGAGGTGGGGGTTGGAGGTTGTGATGACGTTGGACGTGGGATGTGAGGCAAAGTGGTCAGTCCTCTGTTCTTTGGGTGTGTTTGCGGCACTCTCCATTTCTAATCTCTCAGTATCGTCACCGGTAATGGTGGTGATCAATGGTGATGGTGGTAAAGGGAGGGCCGGCGAGGAAGAAGAAGATGAAGTGAAGATGGTGGCACTCCCTCTCTCCGTTTTGAAGCTCCTATGGTGCTACCTCATTCTTGCTCTCAACTCAGCTCTTTCGGATCTTACCCTTTTTTGAAGAAGCAGCCACATAGCAACGTAGGTCTTGGTCAAAACGCTAGTTTTGACAAGGACCTATTTGCAAACTTGAAAAGTTTAGAGGAGGGACTACATTACAAATATTTGAAATGTTGGCTGGGCAGAACTGTAATTTCTCAAACGTTGGGGTACTTTACTGTAGTTTTCTTTGACCCATTTCCTTTACAAATTGTGATTTTCAGAAATTTTGGGGCCTTTCATGTAATTTTCCCCAGCCCTCAAAATATTAATTTTGACCCTCCAAAATCTCGAATTTTCTTCCAAAACACCTACAATACAATATTAAGCACAAAGTAGCATCAAAAGTCCAAGAAATCATTTTTATGAACAATTAACAATTTTTTGATCATTTTGCCCCTAATTGCAATTAATTTAATACAATTGTCCCTAACTCAAATTAGTGCTTAATCATGCAATATTGTCTTAGAAAATGCATTAAAAATCCCAATTTAATTATGAAATATTATAAATATTATATAAAACTATGGTTCAATCAATTCCCCCATGCTTAGAAATTTGAGCAATTAGGTACAATTTTCTAAATTCAAATAACTAAAGCAATTGAAATTTGAGCAATTTCATAATTAGAAAGCAATGGATCAATTAATCAAATTCCTCAAGCCAACACTAATATAGTCAAGCAATGCAAATAAATTAGCTAACTACACAATCCAAAATATTAGAATGAAGCACAAGAGACTCTCAAGGTATTAGTGTTTAACTCATCTCACCTTATTGGGATAATTTCACTCTAATTCACTTAATCAACACCTTATCATAGGCTTGTAACAACTCTAATATCTCAACTACTAATAGCACTTAATGTAATGAATCAAGAGGACTTAAATGGCTTGTAATATTGAACGAAGGCTAGATGAAATGAATTGATTAGAAAAAGGAATAGTTGATATGCAAGTCAAAGTTAATGAATAAGTTCATAGCATCTAAATAACAAGACACACTTTTGCCAATTATTTTTTTCAAATTCATGAACAAGTGCCTTCTTGGTATTTCTTTTGCATTTCTTTTATTTACAAAACATTTCTATATATACTTTTTCTTTCTTTCTTTTTTTCAATTTTTTTTGCTATACTCTCTCTCTCTTTCTTCTTTTTTTTCAAACTATATACTTTTGTTTTTCAACATATATACCATTTTTTTTATACACCTAGCATTTCAATATACACATTGTTCACTTTCTATTAGCAAATTACTTTGATTTTAGAGCACTATGAACACTATGATTAAATGTCATGCATTCAACATAGGAATGGCTCAAAGGTGCAAGCAAATGGTGATGAATGAGGGTTTGTGTTTAGGTGAAAGGGTCTAAAATTGAATGCCTCTTTCATTTCCATCACATTAATGCAAACGTAGTTTTGAATAAGAGTGGAAACAAGTTCTAGAAGGCGAAAGACTAAGTGAACAGACACTTATAGAAAGAATTTAAGGCTCAAATAACCTTCCAACAAGGTTTTTCTCAAATGTATATCAAACTAACCACAACACATTTACTTAACTATTCCAAGCGCTAACTTTACTAAAAACAATCAATCAAAATATTGCAATCAATTAACAAAAATGCTCAACTCCCAAAAACATTAATCATGTAAAAAATTCTTTTTCTTAAAATAAGAAGTAAGCAAAAATCTAATTGTGGGTTCATTTCTTTTCCTATTCACTTGAAAAGCAAAACATGGTTTCAAAAAGTTGCCAAAACACTAGATTACATGAAAGCTCTCACAAATCACATTTCCAAAGTGGCAAATGCAACCCTTTACCACTTAGGACATGCATCAAAGCAAGTCATTCTTGAAAAGTTTTTTAGTTTAAGGCATTTTCTCATTTATAAACAACCAAATAATGGGATTTAAAATGTATTCCCCTCCCCCACACTTAATCAACACATTGTCCTCAATGTGTAAAGCAACTCTATTATTCTAACTTGTTCCTTAATGAAGTGGAAAGTTGTGAAGTCCAATTGCAATTGGAGCACAATATGTCAACATCACATAAAGAGAAAGAAGGAGAAACAAGTCATAATAACAGAGAAAATCAAGATGAAGAGGCACAATGGTAATTAAGTATGGTAGTGGCAAAAAATGCAAAGCATACTACTTGACTTCTACTTTTTTTCTACTGGATTGTGTCCCTCCCCTACGCTTACCTTCATCATACAACAATTAAACCCAAAGAATCATAGGAATTAGGAAGAAAACAAGTGAGGAAAGAGACAACCTGTGTTAGAGTATCTTGAGTCAGCCGAAGGAGAAGTTCTCATCCCTAATGAGAATTATGCATTTGTCATTGACAACATCTTCTCCCTCATTAAATTTCCTTAGTGGAGGTGGCTCAGGATCAATTGGAAGAGGTCCAAGAATGTATGGCAGATGTTGGTTCCTCCAATAACCTTTACAATAATGTGTTTGTAAAGAAGACAAACAAATAGCAGTATCCCATCCAAAAATAGAAACATGGAGAGACTTCAACTGAAGTAAAGGCATATTAAATTCCAAACTTTCCAATTAACTATCACATCTAAGGAAATCAACAATGCTCCAATTAGTAGGAGTTAAACAAATAGTTAAATTTTGAAAATTCTCTTGTGTTTGCAAAGTGGAAGGTGCGGAATCCAATATAGAGTTGGGGTACACTACATCATTATTGCAATCACCAGAGATGGAAGGGAAAAGAGTTGATGAAGAAGGAGAAATTATTAAATCATTACCGCCTAAGGCTTTGAAAGATTCAAAAAAATTATTTTGCTTTTCTAAATCGGGTGGCAAATAACAAGATAACACTTGTTGGAAAGATTCATCAACATGTGGGATTTTAGCAATCAAAATTTTAGAATCTTTGTCACCAACAAGAGTACAAGGAAGTAATCCAATGGGAATTGCAAGCATTTGACATTCAAGGCTATAATCTTTCTCACTCATATCCACCATAATGGCATCCATGCAAGATTCAACAGTTTCACAATTGTCATGCTTACAATGATCAATAGTACAAGGAGGTTTATCAAGATGAATGGTAGAATCAGGCACTTCATTAAATGCTTTCTTTCGAAAGTCAACAAGTAAGTGTCATTTTGCTTGACAACAGTCTACACAAATTTGATCTGCCATATAAGAACATGAAAATGTATTATGTCAACACCTATTTCGATTTCGATATCCTAAGAGTAAAAAAGACTAAGTTCCACAGGCATACAGAAAAGTACATATATACTGATAAAGGTATTCATTTACAATCTAGAGTCGTCCATAGACAAAACACAAAATATGACAGTGTTTCCATTATTTACAAGATTTCCCCAAAATATCTTAAGCATAAACTAACTATAACCACAAACTTTGACTTTTGCCTCTAGACACGTGCCAATCACTTCCTTATCTCTACGTCTTTGCCTTTTGATCAATTGGCACCTGTTGAGATGTTTGTTTAGGAAAAGGGGTGAGATTCCAAGGAATCCCATTAGAAACATGCTATCATTCATATAAAATATGAAAAGTAAATATGATATGCACATGTATGCACCAATTAATGAACAATATAAACAAATCATCATTAAGTATACAAGAGAAGGGCCCAGCCCTACTAATCATACACTGGTTGGATTCTCACCAACTCCTAGTGTAAGTGCACCTCTAGCACTAATTGCCCCTCTCTAGGCAAACCATGTTGATTAATAAAGCACATTTACAAACAATGGCATCCACACAATCATATAACTATAGCATCATGTATGAAGGATAATGTTCCTACCTCAAAGCTCTGTCAATACCTTTTTGTGTGCCACGTAAAATGTGTCAATTTTCGGCTCCCAACTCAGTCTTAGAATATTAAATGTATAAGAAATAGGTCATAATCTATTCAAGTATCATTTTAGACACTTCCATAGTATTTCTTGTGGTTATATTAGCTTATGGTGAAAATTTACCAAAATGCCCATGGGACCCCGTCTGGCCCTGCTATACCTGCCCGATTGCACGATTTTTCAAAATTTTGGCAAGGGATATCCTGACATATTTTTGCGTAAGGAATCCATTTCTAGGTTCAAAGTTACCAAATTCTATGTCAAATTACAAAATTGCCCTTGACAGCCCCACTTTAGGGTTTTAAGTGTGTTTTCTTAATTATGCTTTTTCAAGCTTTTTCGAAAAAGTTACTAACTGTAATCCCATCTAATTTTGCCTCCTGAATCCAATGGAACCCTCAAATAATTGAAAATGCAACTCCTTCCTGCTATTCTTGACTTGGCTGAAACATGTCTTAAGAAAAAGGGAAAATGCACTTTTGAAATTCAACCTCCAAAGCTTAAGTTTGTCCACTTCTAACCCATTATTAAGTCATTTAAACATATTCTAACCATGATTTAAAGAAATTTTGGCAGCATAACCCCTTAGGTTTAGGACTTTCCAAATTTACAAACTCAACAAAAATCACAAAATCCAACCACACACTTCAATAATAACAACATAATAGTATGGATTTGAGATTTGTGAAGTTACCTCTTGAGTTCTTGAGCTTTCTCTAGGCGTCCTCCTCTCTCTCTCTCCTTGAACTCAAGATGTGCTTTCTAAACCATGTATTCCATAGTGGAGAAGAGTTTAGGGAAGATCTTATGCAATGTTAGAAGAAACTCTTAAGAAATTAACACTTACCTAAAGCTTTCTCTTCTTGCTTCTCTCTAGAACTTGAGATCTCCAAAACTCTCTCTCTCTCTCTCTCTCTCTCTCTCTCTCTCTCTCTCTCTTCTTTTCTCTAGTCTTGGCCAAAATGACAAGGGAAAGAGGAAGGAAGAGTTGTATAATTATACATGTGCTTAACCATGTACAAGAAGTATTATTTTAACACAATTAGACATGTGCTTAACTTTAACAATTATAAACTAGTCCTTTACCTTAGGATAATGACACTTGACATGTTTCATTCCAATAATCATTTTTTCCCTCCCATTTTTCTTTTGCTAGGTTATATTTATAAGAAAAAGGGAAATAGAAATTGTTTCAACATTTCCATAATTCCTTTTATTGAATTATGCACAAGTCCTTCCAATTTCACAAATCTTGATTTATTTCATCAAGAATATTCCAAATATACATTCTCCTTTATTTCCCTTAATTAATTGAAATTAACCTCAACTAATTGGAAAATAATTAATCTTGAGCTAAATTGGCAAAGTTTCAATTTTGCTATTACCTTTGCAATCTAATTTCCTTTCTTGAGTTAATTTGCCCATTTTCTCATGAATATGAATATTTCTAAAATTCATAAGTTCCAAATTCATGAATATTCACCATTTTATTGAATTTCTCAATAATTAAAATATTTTTGGTGAATATAAAATTTGGGGTGGTACAGTTCTCCCACACTTAATTAAATTTCATCCCCGAAATTTGCTATACTTATACATTCATAAATTATGGGTAATGTTTCTTCATACTTTCTTCTGTTTCCTATGTAGCCTCTCTGGGCGATAACCCTTTCTAGATGAACAAAATGAACAAAATGCTCTTGTTTTTGAGTTGATTTTCCTACTGATCAATGATTTGGTCAGGCGTGACTTCGTAAGTCAAATCTTCACGCATTTCCACGTCTTCATACTCTATTACATGTTCTGGATTAGGTTGATACCTTTTCAACTAGGAAACATAGAAAACATTATGTAGCCTGCTCAGATTCGGTGGCAAAGCAATGCGGTATGCCTCAAGCCCAATCTTCTCTAAGATCTCGAACGGACCAATGTACCTTGGTTGCAACTTCTTTACTTTCAATACTTTGTCAATACTCATAATAGGTGATACTTTCATGAACACATGGTCACCAACTTCAAATTCCAGAGGTTTTTGCCTCTTTTCTGCATAACTTTTATGCTAGCTCTGAGCAGCTAGCAACCTCTACTTAATCAATTTTATCTGCTCCATTGTCTAATCAACAAGATCTAGGCCCAACAATTCCTTCTCAGATAACTCAGTCCAGCATAAGGGTGATTGACACTTTCTCCTATAGAGTGCCTCATATGGAACCATCTAGATACTCCAATGATAACTATTGTTGTAGGAAAACTTTGCCAACAGAAGGAATTTGTCCCAACTACCTTTATAATCAAGTACACACGCCCTTAGCATGCTCTCAAGGGTTTGAATTGTTCGTTCTATTTGCCTATCAGTTTGAGGATAATATGTTGTGCTAAATCAAAGCTTGGTACCTAAAGCTTTATATACTGCCTTCAAAAACTTAGAAGTGAATCGTTGATCTCGATTGGAGATAATGTTCTTCGGAGTACCATGTAATCTCACAATCTCCTTAATGTAGATTTTCTCCAGTTTGTTAGGAGAATAAAGAATACTAATTGGTAGGAAGTGAGTTGTCTTTGTGAATCTGTCAACTATCACCCATATAGCGTCATGGTTTGGGACCTTAGGCAACCCTGTCACAAAATCCATAGTAACTCTTTCCCACTACCAATTAGGAATCTCAGGGTTTGTCAAAAGCCTCGATGGTCGTTGATGTTCAACTTTTACTTTCTCACATGTTAAGCAATGAGTGATAAACTCAGTCACCTTTCTTTTCATCCCTAGCCAATAGTATTGAGCCTTCATGTCATAGTACATCTTTATTGTTTCAGTTCCGGTTATGGTGGAACTTAAATCCGCTTCTTGTGCCTGACTAATCACTTGGGTGACAAGTTGTATTCTTGAGTTTCGCCCCTATCAATCATACCTCTAATAGATAGTGCTTAATCATAATGCAGTTGGACTTCTTCAGTTGCTGCCCATAAATCATTGTATATTTGGCTAACACCACTGCCTAACAGAATCTAACTAGACAGATTTAAGTCTCTAAAATCCTCGATTAGTTTCTATTCATAGATCATCATGGCTACCACCTGTAGTGATTTCTTGCTTAATGTATCAGCAATGACATTAGCCTTACCAGGATGATACTTGATTTCTAGATTGTAGTCTTTTAGTAACTCCATCCATCTGTGTTGGCTCATATTGAGCTCTTTCTGACCATACAAGTACTTCAAGCTCTTGTGGTCGTAGTACAACTCTATGGTCTCACCATTGAGATAATGTCTCTAGATTTTCAAAGCAAACACAATTGCCACCAACTCAAGATCATAGGTGGGATAGTTCAATTCATGAGGTTTCAGCTAACGAGATGCATATGCCACCACTTGGCTATGTTTCATCAATACGCATCCCAATCTATGCCCACTAGCATCTGTACAAACAATATATGAAAATTGCAGATCTAGGATCATTAACACTGGTACTGTAGTTAACCTCTGTTTTAACTACAGGAAGCTCTTCTGACAATTCTTATCCCACACAAACTGTTAAGCTTTCCATGTCAATTTCGTCAACGATAATGCAATTCTGGAGAAATTTTGTATAAACCTTTGATAATAACTAGCTAGACCCAAAAAACTGCGCACTTAGAATATAGTCTCTGGTCTCTTCCAGTTTAGTACTGCTTTCGCCATACTTGGATCAATGGAGACCCCTTGTTGTGAGACAACGTGGCCCAAAAACTTTACCTCTGAAAGCCAGAATTCATACTTGCTCAGCTTGGCATAGAGTTGCCTATCCTATAATACGTTCAACACAGTTCTCAGATATTGTTTGTGTTCAGCTCTTCTCTGAGAATACACCAGTATATCATCGATAAAGACTACTATGAACTAGTCCAAGTACGGATGGAAGATTTGATTCATGTAGTCCATGAACACAGTAGGTGTATTGGTCAGCCCGAATGGCATCACCAGAAACTCATAATGCCCATATCTTGTCCTGAAAGTAGTCTTCGATACATCTTCTGCTTTTACCCTCAATTGTTGGTATCTCGATCACAAATCGATCTTTAAGAATACATAGGAACTAGACAACTGATAGAGAAAATCATCAATTCTAGGGAATGGATACTTGTTCTTAACGGTCACCTTGTTCAACTCTCGGTAATCAATACAGAGATGTAGGCTTCCGTCTTTCTTCTTTACGAAGAGCGTTGGAGCACCCCAGGGTGATACACTGGGTCGTATGAACCCTTTCTCAAGTAATTCCTTGATATGTTTCTTTAGCTCCGCCATTTTACTTGGAGCCATACGATATGGGGTTCTGGAAATTGGACCCGCTTTAGTCCTTAAATCAATCGAGAACTCCACTTCCCTATCTGGAGGTAATCCACTGACATATTCCGAAAAAACATAAGGGAATTCATTCACTATAGGGATACTTTCCAAGGCTATATCAGTCTTTGATTGAATAGAGCAGAATACCATGTACCCCTAACAACCTTTCTATAGATATCTCTCAACCTTAGCCGTGGAGAGAAGGTTAAGAGTGATTTTTGTGTCAGCTTGCGATTATGGATTCAAATATATGACTCTCTTCTGTTTACAATCCAACAATACACTATTCGCTATCAACCAGTCAATCCTCAAAATTACTTCTAACCCTTACAGTGGTAAACAAATCAGAACTATGGTCGATTCATACCTCTCAGCATTTACCACACAATTTAGACAAACGTCGGCCATCATAATTCTTGTACCCATAGGTGTAGATATAACCAAATCATATAGGGATTTATGTACAGGTAAATGTAACCGTCTCACGCAGTCGTATTCAATGAATGAATGGCCTACACAAGAATCATACATAACATGCACTAGAAAAATCATACCTTAAATAAGCTCTAGAGACTTTCTGGTTTCTTCTTGTGTCAGTATGTAGACCCTACCTAAAACGTTGGGTCTCGTCTCCTCTTACTACTGCTTTTATAGATAATCCCTGGCCGTATATCCTGGCTTGTTGCAAACATAACATACAAGTGGTTAACTCGGGTTTGGCCTAAACGAAACTCCACTATAAGATCTACTAGGGTGAAGTGGATTTTGACAACACCAATAATTCTTGCTTTTAGAAAAACACTAGCCTCCACGGCCCTCAGATTGATTCGATCTCTTAGGATCCCTTCTGGAAAATCCACTCTGTTCCTTTCATTTTTGTGCTGAGCTACTGCTTCTAGAAGCACCTTTATTCCCAATATGTATTACCCAGCTTGACATATGCTTCTCAATGTATCAACACTCTTCTACTACTTTGCTGAATTCAGTAAAGTGTTGAGAAATCAGCTTCTCTTTGCACTCGAGTCTTAACCCTTCAATCATCATATTTGCGTTCTATTCTTCATTATCATTCAGCTTATGGTACGATGAGTATCACGACACTCAAATGTACCTGGCTAAGTAATCATCAAAGCTCTCCTGGTCTTGTTGTTTAATACAGAGGAATTCTTTCTCCTTTTCTCTTCTGACAGTTGGGGTAAAATATTTCTCGTTCAACTTTTCTTGGAATAATTCCCATGTGATAGGAACATTCCTTCCCTTCAAGGTAAGATCTATGCCTTTCCACCAGTAATCAGCATCACCTTTTAGCTTGTATATAACTAACCGAGATTTCACTTCATTTGGGCATTACAGCATATAAAAAATCTTATCCAAACGAGCTAACCAATCTTCCGCTAGTTGAGGATTGAACTTCCCCCTGAACATAAGTGGTTGTTGTCTGCTGAACCTGCTCAACTAAGTTTGAATATCCACCTCAGGCTCTAGTTGTATATCCTCTGGTTGTTGTTCCTCCAGTATTTCTTCATCGTTACCCCTCATAAATTTATCCAGATGATTCTCTAGATGATCCTGCCTTTGCTGTACTCCTTGGAGGTCAACTCTTATTTCATTCATGGTTTGTTATTGTTGTTCTAATATATCTAGTATTCGTTGTTATACCAGATCAGGTCATGGCTCAATCGTGACATGATTATACCCTACACATGGCTTGCCATGAGTTCTACTCGGTTGAACTATCTCTATGTTTTAAACTACATGAAAATAGAGAAGAATTACATTTTATATAAGAGCAAGGACATTTTTGTTATTTCATAAAAGTCAGGGTACATAGATATGTCATACATAGTCTATCACAACGATGATGACGACGCAGAGGTTGGTGCTGCCAGTGGAGATGACGATGTAGAGGGGGACAGCACTGATGCAGCCGCCAGTGATGGTGTTGGCGAGGACTAGCCTAGTACTGTTGACCATTATTACTGCTGTTTTTCATTTTCTATGGAATTATGGTTTATTTCAGACTTTATTTCAGTACTGTGGTAACAGTTGAGCTTCCAGATATTATGGTTTATTATTGCTTTACTGCCTGACATCAGTGGTTTCATATGCTATTGGATATTATGATTTAGATAACTCTAGTGTTCATTGTTATATTTCTGCCTAGCTGTATGCTCATTTCTTTACCGGTGCTCTTTGTGACAACATGTGTCTTAGGACAGTGGGGACACTGTCTCCCTCAAGTTTGGGGGAGTTTTTATATTTGCATACACTTGTTTAAACCTGCTTTACGCCATTTCTTTGAGCTAAATGTCTGGGAATTGCATTGGATAGCTGAGTTGAATCAAATACTAGATATTCATGACTGCTTGGTTTTTGGTTTACACATGACATGTATAAATTGTTTTCATGACAAGACCTTTGAATTTGTAGTTGAATTCCTGAAAAGATATGAGCGATTCATACACTTTGAAAGCATTTTCTTTTCCTTATCACGGAACTATATGTTTTTGAGTAAATTGTATGGAAGTGGCTGTAGTTATGGCGCATAGTGTTAGCATATAGATCAGTTAAGTTAATGTATTCGAAATAAGCTAAGGTTGAATTAACCGTGGGGGTTGTGCACAAGAGAGGAGAAACCTCTGTTGGAAGGGTTTTGAGCCTGAATTTTATTCATTAGAGTGTTTGTGCCATCCATGCCAGTGTACCTCTAGAACTTGTTTAAATTCTTTTTCAAAATCACAGATGCATGTGGATTAGTGAAAATGATAGGGGCATTCATTTCTAAACCCATGAACCTAAACACAAACCCTTCACATTCATCCTTTGATCATCCCCTTTGAGCCATTCACCTTTTCTTTCTTTTAAAATCTGACATTTAAAAAGTCATGCATGATGTTGCTGTGTAATTGAATGATACTTAGAAAAGCCGGGAGTTAGCATTCGATTTACTATCTTCTTTCTTTTCAATAAATGCTGAGTTACACTCTAAAAAAAAGGAAAAAGGGATAAGAAAAAAAAACAAAACAAACAAGAGAAAAAGAAAAAGGAAAAGAGAAGAAGAAGAAGAGAGATGTCATTATTTACGCTTCATCATGCATGGCACTGATTCCAGTAGTCCCTTCCACTAGACCATTTCCAACATTACAACCCTGGTAAAGGCCCCCTTGATTCATAAATCTAGGTGTACAAGTGGTGGAGAGAGTAGAATTTCTACAAGCCTATGGCAGGACCTGCTATAAGTGGTACTGAGCAAAATTAACCCCAAGAGTGAGGATTAAACACATATAGCTGTGAGTGTTTTCTTGTGCACATAACTGTGGTTGATTGAGCTGTAGCCTATTCCCTTTACATTACCTAAAACTGAACTATATGTTAGCTTAAAACGTCAACAATGAACAATTCCATGCAAACTTGAAGCTCCGGGGACATTGAAGGCGTGTGAATTGAATTCAAGTAAAAAGGAAGGAGAATGCAATGGATTAGGTCTAGCTAATGATTCCAAATTATACATGCTGAAATATTGTTCCTGGTCTTGATGAATGAAGGATGAGTGTTGGGCAACTCTTGTTGAACATACATTTAGTTGAAAATGACTAGGGAGTTAGTTTTCTTTGATGAACCAAGCAGTCATGTATATTTGGTGACATGAGAACTTAAGAGAAGAGGGTCATGCATGAGCATTAGGCTGGATGGTGAGAGTTTACTCGAGGACGAGCAAAAGTTCAAGTTTGGGGGTGTGTTAACTTCAAGAAATTCTTACTAGAATTTCATATTTCATACTGTTTCACTTCATTTTGGAGGCATAAGTGGGCATTAGAATGGATTAAAGTGATTAATTTATGTTTATCTCATGTTATGCACAGCAAAATGAAATTGTGAAAGATATTACTCCCTAACTGTTATGAATGTCTAATGTTGTGTGAAAGTCCTTTGTGTGAACTGGTACAGATTAAGTCAGGGCTAACCCAGAGGAAGCTGCAGGCAATGAAAAAAGAGAGGAAGGAAGCTGAAGCTGACAACCAGTGAATGAAAGACCAGCTGGAAGATCAGAACAGAGCAAAAGGAGCCCAGAGACTCTTGGGCCGCGGCCCAAGAGTCTCTGGGCTCCTTTTGCTCTGTTCTGGGCCGCGGCCCAGGAAGCCCACACCAGCACAGAGAGTGGTGGGCTGCGGCCCACCACATCTTGGGCCGCGGCCCAGGATATCCAGGGGACCACAGAAAGTTGTAGGCCGTGGCCCACAATCCCTTGGGCCGCGGCCCATTAAGGAAACCGAGCCACAGAAAGTTGTGGGCCGCGGCCCACAAGCACCAACTTCAAAGTCAGAGACTCTTGGGCCGCGGCCCACCATCTTTTGGGCCGCGGCCCACCCCCGAAAATGAAGATTTGCGTTTTGGACAGCTGAGATGTTATAAAAGGCAAATGAAGGGTTTTGAGGGGGGTTCCCACTTTTGGAAAGCACGATAGAGGCGGCTAAGGAGGTTCTAAGAGCTGGGAATTGCTAGAAGCAAGGAGAATCAAGTGGGCTCAAGGATCAGAAGAGATTTCATTCCTGATTTTCTTGATACTTCTGTATTCTATCCCTTCTCCACTGTGATTCTGTTATGACTTCGTTAGTTCTTGTAATTTGTAATCAGCTAGTAAACATGTGTAGCTAGTTTCTTTTATTCTAGGATTGTTCGATAATTTTGTATGGATTGAACTCGAAGTCTTCTTCCTCTTCATTATATAATGGCATATATGTGTTAACTTTGCTCTGTTTTCTCTGATATTCATAAATAGCTAGCTATGAATAACATGTTCAAATGGATTAAGCTTGAGAGAGTTAATCTAGTTGAAGAACGAGGGTAGAGTTATGCTAGACCTACAGTTTAACTAGTTAAATGTAGGGTTTGTTAATAACCTAGAGATAGAGTCATTAACCTAGCATTGTCAAAGTAAGGAGGGGCTGATTAATGGATGTTCTCCTTTAAATGCAGCAAGAGATTGTGCATTTAAGTGGAGAATATATGTTGGTTATGACTCGAGAGAGCTTACCCAATGATTATCGATCCTTAGACTGACACATATAGATCCCATAAGCAGGAATGATGAGGAAGAAGTAGATTGAGTTCATGATAAACAAGAGGAGAGAGCAATCCTAGAGTCACTCTAATTGATTACTTTTGCAAGAAGCCCATTCTGTCAGTATTTTCTTTAGCCATTATCATTATGTCTTTTAAATTGGTTTTTCTCATACTCAACACTTTATCCGAGTCAACTTGATCAAACACATAAAGCTATTGTTCAACTAGTTGTTATTCAAATCTTCGTGGGACGATCTTTACTTATCACTCTATTACTTGACGCGATCCGTGCACTTGCGGTAGCGAACACTACTCGATCCGGCTCTCATACCTTTGATAATTACTTCTCTGACACTATATACAAGGCAGAGAGAGAAGAAAATTTTTAGTCCTATTTATAAGGCAGAGAGAAAAAATTTTGATATAACTATACAATTTTATCATATATTTATTGTTGTACTTACTTTGTTCTCTTAGGGTATAATGTGTTTTAAATGGGGGTAATGTTGAAAAGTTGTTGATTTTATGAAAGAGCTAAGAAAGTTTAAAGTTTTCATTTGTCTGTATGAAATATGTTGGAAGTGCCTTATATGCAGGATCAAAACAGCACATCTACGTAACCTATGGTTGTTTTCATTTGTAGCATGTGCTTGACCGTAAAATGCAAAATTTAAAGCAGAGAGCTTTAGGGGTCAAGGGAATATCACTTCCTCCAACGATAAATTATTTAATGGCTCAAATCGATCACCATGCATCTGTCGCGATGCTTTGGTCTGAAATTCCATATTACTTGTTGCGTCTCTTTTCCATGTTTTTTGGTTGTTGGAGGAAGAATCTAACTGAACTAATGTGCATCAATGTCCTGATCAAAATAGACAAACTTGAAATTGAAAAAAAAATGATAATTTTAAAAAAATATGGTGTCATGCATTTTTTCTGAAATTTACAGTCATCTCACTTTCAGGCCTTGCTATGACACTTAGAGGAAGAATACAATATATATATATATATATATATATATGTATGTGTATGCACACTTCTCACTAATCCGTACTATACCTTTTGGATAATTTATACTACCTCCGGTCCTTATTATTGGACTGAAGGTAATATAAATTATTAGTGTTAGATTTGGTTCTAAATATAAAATTTAAATTCACTTTATCTTCTAAATTCAAAACTTTTATTTTTTGTCAAAATTTTCTATAATGATTACTCATATAAAGATGGTTTCCATCCAAGAGTACATATTATTAGAGATGATATTTTAGAAAAACCAACTCATATTTCGTACAAATAACTAACTTAGCATGTGCTTGACCGTAAAATACAAAATTTAAAGCCGAGAGGTTTAGGGATAAAGGGGATATCACTTCTTCCTACCATAAATTATTTAATGGCTCAAATCGATCTCCATGCATCTGTCGCGTTGCTTTGTTCTGAAATTCAATGTCACTTGTTGCGTCCCTTTTCCATGTCTGTTGGTTGTTGGAGGAAGAATCTAACGGAACTAATGAGTATCAAGGGACTAATCAAATAGACAAACCTGAAATTGAAAAAAAAAAAAGATAATTGAAAAATAATATGGTGTCATGCATTTTTTCTGAAATTTACAGCCATCTCACTTTTCAGGCCTAGGCTATGAAACGTGGAGGAAGAATACAATATATATATATATATATGTATGTATGTACGTTTGTATATGCATAGTACTCACTAATCCATACTATACCGTTTGGATAATTTATACTACCTCCGGTCCTTATTACAGGACATAAGGTATTATAAATTACTAGAGTTAGATTTAGTTCTAAATATAAGACTTCAATTCACTTTATCTTCTAAATTCAAAACTTTTTTTTTCAAAAGTTTCTATAATGATTACTCATATCAAGATGGTTTCCATCCAAGAGTACATATCATTAGAGATGATATTTTAGAAAAACCAACTCATATTTTTTACAAATAACTAACTTAACAACTTTCTATAATTTTTAATTGATAATTACCTAGCTCTTACATTAAGGACAAATTTAATATTTTATAATGCTATTTTTGACTCGATCCGGTTCTCATACCTTTGATAATTACTTCTCTGGCCCTATATATAGGGCTGAGAGAGAAAATAATTTTTATTTCTATTTATAGGCCAGAGAGAAAAAATTTTGATATGAATATACAATTTTATTATTCATTTATTATTGTGTTAAATTTGTTCTCATAGGGTAGAATGTATTTTAAACAGGTGTAAAGTTGGAAAGTTCTTGAATTTTATGAAAGAGTAAATAAAGTTTAAATTTTTTGTTGGTCCGTATGAAATATGTTAGAAGTGCCTTATATTTAGGATCAAAGAAGCACATCGACGTAACCTATGGGCGTTTTTATTTGTAGCATGTGCTTGACCGTAAAATACGAAATTTGAAGAAGAGAGGTTTTGGGATAAAGAGGATATATCTTCTTCCAACCATAAATTATTTAATGTCTCAAATCGATCACCATGCATCTGTCGCGATGCTTTGTTATGAAATTCCATGTCACATGTTGCATCTCTTTTCCATGTCTTTTGGTTGTTGGAGGAAGAATCTATCCAAACTAATGTGTATCAATGGCCTGATCAAATAGACAAACTCGAAATTGAAAAAAAAAAATTGATAATTGTAAAATAATATGGTGTCATGCATTTTTTCTGAAATTTACAGTCATCTAACTTTGAGGCCTAGCTATGAAACTTGGAAGAAGAATACAATATATATATATATATATATGTATATATATGCACACTACTCACTAATCCATATGATACCATTTGGATAATTTATAATACCTCCGGTCCTTAATATAGGAAAGGAGATGCTGTAAATTAATGGGGTTCAATTTTATTATAAATTTAAGACTTCAATTCACTTTATCTCCCAAATTCAAAACTTTTTCTTTTTTTTTCAAAAGTTTCTATAATGATTAGTCATATCAAGATGGTTTCCATCCAAGAGTACATATTGTTAGAGATGATATTTTAGAAAAACCAACTCATATTTGTTATAAATAGCTAACTTAACAACTTTCTTTAATTTTTACAAGATAATTACCCAGCTCTTATATTAAGGACAGATTTAATTTTTTATAATGCTATTTCCTACTTGATCCGGTCCTCATACTTTTGATAATTACTTCTCGGACCTATATATAGGTTTGGGAGAGAAGAAAATTTTTAGACCTATATATAGGGCAGAGAGAGAAAATTTTGGTATGAATTTATACTTTTATCATTAATTTATTATTGTATTTTCTTTGTTCTCATAGGGTATAATGTTTTTCAAATAGGGGTAAAATTGGAAAGTTGTTGAATTTTATGAAAGAGTTATTAAAGTTGAAAGTTTTTGTTGGTCCATATGAAATATGTTAGAAGTCCCTTATATAGAGGATCAGAGAAGCACATCTACGTAACCTATGCATGTTTTAATTTGTAGCATGTGCTTGACCGTAAAATACCAAATTTAAAGCAGAGAGGTTTAGAGATAAAGGGATTATCACTTCCTCCAACGATAAATTATTTAATGGCTCAAATCGATCACCATGCATCTGTCGCGATGCTTGAATCTGTAATTCCATGTCACATGTTGCGTCTCTTTTCCATGTCTTTTGGTTGTTGGATGACGAATCTAACAGAACTAATGGGTATCAACGGCCTGATCAAATAGATAAACTTGAAATTAAAAAAAAATGATAATTTTAAAGTAATATGGTGTCATGCATTTTTTCTGAAATTTATAGTCATCTCACTTTCAGGCCTAGCTATGAAACTTGGAAGAAGAATACAATATATATATGAATGTATATGGACACTACTCACTAATCCAAATGATACCATTTGGATAATTTATAATACCTCCGGTCCTTAATATAGGAAAGGAGATGCTATAAATTATTGGGATTCAATTTTGTTATAAATTTAAGACTTCAATTCACTTTATCTCCCAAATTCAAAACTTTTATTTTTTTTTCAAAAGTTTCTATAATGATTAGTCATATCAAGATGGTTTCCATCCAAGAGTACATATTGTTAGAGATGATATTTTAAAAACACCAACTCATATTTGTTAAAAATAGCTAACTTAACAACTTTGTTTAATTTTTACAAGATAATTACCCAGCTCTTAAATTAAGTACAGATTTAATATTTTATAATGCTATTTCCTACTTGATCCAGTTGTCATACCTTTGATAATTACTTCTTTGGCCCTATATATAGGTCTGTGAGAGAAGAAAATTTTTAGTCCTATATATAGGGCAGAGAGAGAAAATTTTGATATGTATGTACAATTTTGTCATTCATTTATTATTGTAATTACTTTGTTCTCTTTGGGTATAATGTATTTTAAATAGGGTTAAAGTTCCATAGTTGTTGAATTTTATGGAAGAGTTAATAAAACTGAATGTTTTCGTTGGCCCGTATTGAATATGTTAGAAGTGCCTTATATACAGGATCAGAGAAGCACATCTACGTAACCTATGGGTGGTTTTATTTGTAGGATGTGCTTGACTGTAAAATGCAAAATTTAAAGAAGAGAGGTTTAGGGATAAAGGGAATATCACTCCTCCAACGATAAATTATTTAATGGCTCAAATCGATCACCATGCATCTGTCGCGATGCTTTGTTCTGAAATTCCATATCACTTATTGCGTCTCTTTTCCATCTCTTTTAGTTGTAGGAGGAATAATCTAACCGAACTAACGTGTATGAATGTCCTTATCAAAATAGACAAACTTGAAACTGAAAAAAAAAATGATAATTTTCAAATAATATGCTGTCATGCCTTTTTTCTGAAATTTACGGTCATCCAACTTTCAAGCCTAGCTATGAAACTTGGGGGAAGAATACAATATGTAAGTATGTATATGCAAACTACTCACTAATCCATACTACGCTGTTGGTATTGGTTTTGATTCTAAATATAAGACTCCAATAAACTTTATCTCCTAAATTCAATTTTTTTTTTCAAAAGTTTCTATAACAATTACTTATATCAAGATGGTTCCCATTCAAGAGTACATATTGTAAGAGATGATATTTTAGAAAAGCCAACTCATATTTGTTACAAATAACTAACTTAACAATTTTATTTAATTTTTACAAAATAATTACCTAGTTCTTACATTAAGGATAGATTTAATGTTTTATAATTCTATTTCCTACTCAATCCAGGCCTTATACCTTTGATAATTACTTCTCTGGCCCTACATAAAGGGTTGAGAGGGAGGAAAATTTTTAGTTTTATTTATAGGCTAGAGAGAGAAAATTTTGATATGATTGTATAATTTTATCATTCATTTATTATTGTATTTACTTTGTTCTCATAGGGAATAATGTATTTTAAATAGGGGTAAAGTTAGAAAGCTGTTGAATTTTATGGAAGAGTTAATAAAGTTTAAAGTTTTCGTTGGTCCGTATGAAATAAGTTAGCAGTGCCTTATATATAGGATCACATAAGCACATCTACATAACCTAAGGGTGTTTTTATTTGTAGCATTTGCTTGACCGTAAAATACAAAATTTAAGGCAGAGAGGTTTAGGGATAAAGGGTATATGACTTCCTCGAACGAGAAATTATTGAATGGCTTAAATCGATCACCCTGCATCTGTTGCGATGCTTTCTTCTGAAATTCCATGTCTCTTTTTGCATCTCTTTTCCATGTTTTCTAGTTGTCCGAGGAAGAATCTAACCTAACTAATGTGTATCAATGGCCTGATGAAAATAGATAAACTTGAAACTGAAAAAAATATGATAATTTTAAAATAATATGGTGTCATGCCTTTTTTCTGAAATTTACAATCATCTCACTTTCAGGCCTATCTATGAACCTTCGAGGAAGAATACAATATATAGTGTTATTAATATTGTTATAATATATATATATATATATATAAGTAACTTTAGTATAAGACTTGAATGTCTCTTTGACCTCGGATAACGTTTTGAATAAAATTGTTCAACTTTATTTTTTCTGTTGATATTGAAAAGTATAAAATAAAGGGAGATCGCCGTGTACAGAAACTAACCTCATTATATGATTATTTAACTGAGGAAAAATTATTTCTAAGTCGCTAATATGAGATTAATTAATACCAACATTTTCTCGATTTCTTTTATTTTGAATGTAAAAAAGTGTATCGGATGCTAAACACCACTTATAATTAACACGATGCATACAAACAAAATGATTTTTTTTTTCTTATTCTCCTATTGAAAGCAATCCTATTCGAGGTACAGTTGAGAATAATGTTATTTATTTTTAATTTCATATAAATATACAAAATTCATTTTAGCCACACCACGAACTAAATTGATTATTGCATGTGTTAAATCAAAATTAGATTATTATTGGTTTATTGTTTTTCATAGTTCATAACAACTAAAGGGGCCCCTGCAAGGCAGCTACGTTCTGCAAAATTACACATTGCTCGATAAAAATGATAGTTTATATATCATGCTATAAATAAAAGTTAAAGTGAGTGTTTAGATGAGCGAATATATGGTGTTTAATCTACTTTTTACGTAAATTAAATAGAGACAAAACTCCTCTCACATACTTAGCTCGTATACCATAAATCACGATTAAAAAGTTGCTTTTAAACATTCCTATCGATGTTCCAAACACACACAAAAGCTTAACTTAGTTTAAGCTCGACCTTGTGCACAAGTTAAGCCATATTGAACATTGCTGCTCATCTACTCTGAGACTTGATATATAAAGTACTAGCTCACAATATAATCTAAGCTAGTAACTTTATCGTTGAGTATGATTATTATATTATATATTTGATGTCACTTTATTAGCTTGAACAAATGAAACTGAATAAAATTGTCATCGATTAATGTCAATATCATATTGAGTCGTTGCTATTGTATGATTGTGTAAAATATGAAATTTATGATTATTATTATTATTATTTATTATTATATAAATATAAGAACTACTTAACTAATTTTGGTATACTAAGAAAATGAGTGTGACTCAATCTCCCTAAAAAATACACATTTGAAACATTAAATTATATATTGATTAGTTTATAAGTTTGGAAAATTAGTTTGAGGGAACTGATAAATATAAAAGACGAAGTAGATTAAGATATTATCTTTAGGATCATATCCAACTCCTTACTAGATATTAAGGACTTGAGGAAGTACTATTTTTGAACTTAAATAATAGATAAATGCTCACAATTAATTCTTTAATAATAAATAAATATAAAATTTATTGTACATCAAATTAAGTGTAATGAGTTGAATGCATATTTACTTTGGTATTTATACATATGCTCCAGGGATTCAGATGAATACACTGTATATATATTATAGAAGAGAAGTGTTAATTATTATATGAATACAGTAGAACGTTAAGATTAATTAGCAGTGAGGGTAATAATCTAATACTACCGATCCTTAATATTTACAAGATTTCGTTTGTATTGTAAATTACACTATAAACAAGATCTTAGATTAAGGACAGAAGGTAGTAATTTGTTATAAACTTTACACTATAATATTGATTTAGCAGAATGATTATGATTCAGTGGTGTTAATAATTTAATAGTTTGTCTCACTAATTTAATTATGATCAGTGGTGGTACTAACTTATTATATGTCCTTTAGGCCAAAAAAAATTTAAGTATATTCGCTACTAATTTAATAATCTGGTTGCTTTAGAATTTATATATATAGGCTTGAACTGCATGGGACTGAAGACTTGAACGCTACAACTGTCCTTTAGTCATTGAATTGATAATTTTGTGAACATTTTGTGCTAATTTCAAGGTGGCTTGATTAGTGGATCAATGGTGTCTTGTGTTTGCATTGGTTAATTGAATGTGAATTTATTAATTATATTTAGCATTGGGTTTTATCATGATTAATCTTGATTTTTCATATGGGTGGCCATTGTTAAATTAAGATTAATGAGAAAATCAAGTGGTAATGCGAGGTGGCTCGGTTATTGGATGAAAAGCTAAATATGATTTTTAGGTTCATTTAATTGCTAGAGTGCTTAATCAACCTAATTTAGAGAGATTAATATGCAAGGTGGCTTGGTATTAATCAATCTAAGTTAGGTCTAATCTAAGGGGTGGCCCTTAGAGTTATTTTGGAACTAGTATGATTAAATCTCTCATAATCATTTGAAGTGAGGATTGCTTGCGCTATTGCTATGAGGGATTGCTTATTCCATTGTTGATTCCTTTACTTCTGTTATTTTATTAATTCCATCATCATTTCATTTCATATTTTCAAGAAAAATCCCAAAAAGAATTAGTTTAGAACAATTTAATTCTTAATTGCAAAAAGTAGTTGATGGTTAAAAAGACGAAAATTTTCCATTTTTAATGATTTCATGCCAATCATTGCACTTAGTTCCTAGGTAATTAATAAAAGGCTCTTCGAGAGACGATCCGGGATTGTACCCTATATTGCAATCCTTGGTTTAATTTTGAAGAAAGTTACCAAGGCACAAAGCCGACAAGCCTTATGTTCTTCAGTTACCTTCTTTCCTTCTCTTCGATGAAGCTACACAGAGGTTAGGAGCTCAGATTGAAGCGCCATAAACTTGAACCAGAGACCACAACACCTCTGTCTCTCACTCGTCGTCACAACCTTCTTTTGTGCTATTATGGCATTATCTCTAGTTTCTGGCGAGCACTCTGATTGAACCATATTTTTATATGAATTTTTCATGATTAAATTGGGATTTTAATGTATTTTCTAGGACATTATTGCATTATTAAGCATTAATTTTGGTTAGGGACAATTATTCTTAATTAATGGGAATTAGGGGCAAAATGGTCAAAATTCATAAATTATTTTTTTATATTGTCCCTTGCACTTGTGATATTATTTTATGCTTAATTTTTGCATTGTAGGTGTTCAAGAAGGAAATTTGAGATTATTGGGCTTAAGATGAAAACAAGAAAAAAAAAATATAGGCCCAAGAGCTAAGGGCCAGAACAGGTACCAATATTAAAAAAAAAGAAAGAAAGAAAACAGAACAAGTTGGGCCGCAGGAGAGACAAGCCCAGAAAAAAAAGGAAGAACAGAAGCATTGGGCTGGACATGGGATCTGGATCTGGGAGCCCAAAACTCAAAACAAAGAGACAGAAACACAGACACGGGCTGAGAAGGATGCACAGACGCAGCTGGGCACGAAAAAAAAAAGGGGAAAGCAGAGCATATATTCAACAGCGCCGCACAGATCGTTGAGGGAGATCATCAAAGGAGCATCATCATCTTCGACCATCGCATATCACTTTCTTCTTCTACTCTCACCGGTGGCATAATCCCACTACCTTCTTGTCGTCGGCGAGAACCTCAATCTCCATCGCCATTAGATCAGACCCGACAGAACAGAGCGGAGAGCAGAAGGAGCTGGGAGCGAAACCGAGAACAGAGGAGGAAGACCTGAACCAGCAAGCACAGCCGCGATAGTGAGCTGAGAACTAGAAAGCCTGAGCTGCCGTAGGGGAGTTTCTGACCGCACCTCAAACCACCGATCACCACTTCTTCCTCCAGCATCATTTCCTTCTCTGTTTTCAACACCACCTTCTCCCAGATTCCTGCGAGTTGTTCTGCAATTCCGGTGAAACAATGCCCAGATTACGCATTGAAGTTCCAGCAGGTGACAGTTGCTGAAGCTCCGATGAGTGGCTGATTTTTGCTTGACTCTTGGTGGTAGAGGAGGTGGCTAGAGCTTCAAGGTTCTATAAGGTTCTATAAGGGGAGTTCATTATTTTCCATTAGCTTAAAATATGCATTATATTTGTGTGGATTGAATTTGCATTGATATGTGTGTATTTTTAAGACTTAGATGAGTGATAATTTGTCTATGATGGATTATTTTGTATTGAATTTGGTATTGGTGCATTTGAATTTTATTGGATTTATTTTCCTATTGGATTAATGAAGTTATACATTCTATGTGATATCTAGATTGTGTGATGGATTTAATTTAATTTTGAATGTCGCGATTGTGCTTTCAATTAAGAGGAACCAAGTGCATTAATCCATTTTCAATACACATCAAGTGGGTTTTTAACAATTTGCTTAAGAGGTGACTAAGAATGCGATTGTAGGACTAGTCATTAATTAGGTATATTGGACCTAATGCGATTGCTTAGGGTTTTAATTAGACTTGATGCGAAAGTAACTCCCAAATTATTTTAATGAGCTAGGAAAGCCACCAAATTTGTCACCAAGGTTCATTTTATCATATAATCTCTTTTTAGCCCAATTCATTTTCTTTATTATTTTCCAAAATACCAAAAATATTAGATTAGCTTTTAATTAAAAATTGCACTTTCTTTTAATTATTAATTTCAAAAACCAAAACTCATTTCCCCTTGTTTTAATTGCATTTGCATGATAATTGGTTTACCTAGGTAGTTCAATAAAGGCTCCTCAAGTGAGACGACCCGAGTGTTGCATTGTACTGCAATTCTTGGATTAAAAATATTTTGCATTTGACCCCAAGGCGTAAAGACACGGTCAAATCAATGGCGCCGTTGCCGGGGAGCTAAGTAATTGGCTTCCTAGGTAATCTAATTGTCAAATTCACTTTTGACAAGGGGTTTCTTGAGTTGAGCTTGTTAGTTTTGCATTTTGTTTTTCGTTTTTCATTGCATATAGTTTAGAATTTATGCATTTAGGTAATTTGCATAGCATTCATTGCATTGTTTTGACTTGGTAGCTTCTGTGTGGTGTTATTTGCTTTAATTTGATATGATTTTGAGCTTATTTATTTGAATTCACCATGTCTCCAAGTTGATTCATAGCACATTTGCATTTTTTTTGTCATTTTGAAATTCTTTTTCTTCTTTTCACTTGCATTTGTATTCTCTTTGATTTTTTTTTCCTCTTAGTTTTTATAGTTTTTTTTAGTTAGATAGTTATCTTGTGATTCATTGGAAATTTATTGCATTGAATTCTCATGGCTTGGTTTAATGGTAATCAAGGTTTACCTTTTCAATCTTACTCTTCTGTAGCAGATTCGACTGAAAGGAAAGAGACCATCTCTGAAAGCATCCATGCTATTCAACAAACATTGCAGCTTCTTCAAGCTAATTTGGGATGTCAAGATAGTCCAATTGGTCAAGAATGCCAAGGTCCATTCCACCCTTTATACCATGAACCCTACCAACAACCTTCATTCCAACCTCATTACCCACCCTACCCACCCGATAGATCATACCATGAACCTTCTCCACCACCATACAACCCATATCATGAGCCTCACTCTAATCCACCACTATATAACCGCATGCCTTATCATAACCCTTCTCCTTCATTCCATTCCTCTTTCCAACCATGCCATCCACCTCATAAGCCTCTCTACCCACCATTTCCACAATCTTATGGACCTCATTCCCAACCATTTGTGCCACAGCAAGAACCGATCATTGGTGACGTCATTCAAGAGCTTCAAAATCATATCACTCAGACTATCAATGAAGAGCAGTCAAACAAAGACACCTTTGCTTATCAAATGGAAGTTATTCAAGAGTTTCAAACTCAAATGGATGATGATACCAAAGAGCGGCGATCACAAATGGACTTTCTTCTCAGAAGATTGGAACAACAAGAGAAAGAGAGTGAGAGATTGGAAAAGGAACTTAAGCGTCTCACTCAGCAAGCACAAGTGTTGAAGAATCCCCAAGCAAATCCTTCTTCCATATCCTTCCAAAAACATGAAGTGGATGGTATACAAGAAAGCACTAATGAGCTGAAGGAACCACAAAAGGCTTCTCAGTTCCATACTCCGCCAGAGACTCACCCATCACCTACCCTTTCATATGAACATAGTGTTTTTGAGTCTTATGCTATTGAATTGAATTTGACATCAATCCATGCCATCCCAATTGTTGATGATCGAGTGCACGCTTTAAGGGAAGCAAATAACAAGTTGGATACCGAACATCAACGCTTATTGGATGCTGCATGGGAGTTTGGCACTTTGAGGGGCAAAATAGATAAGCTCAATGAAATGGTAGATCTCTCTAATGCTATCATACATCATATATGGTGGGAGCAATTTGGAGGTGAAGAGGGAGCTCCAATATTTTCAAAGTTGCATGTCGAGCAAGAGGGGAGTCCTAAAAATGTTCTAATGTTCACTCAACTCCAATCTTCCCAGAATTTGGAGTCTTGTGAAGTGCCACCTAACATTGAAACCAAGCTGGAGCAACCTGACATTCTTTGCTCAGAAATTCAAGAGCAAGAAGTTAAAGCTCATGAGCCAAATGCTACTTCACAAATGGAAGACTTCAAACCTTTGGTGCCTATTCCCACACAAGCACATGAAGTGGAGCAAGTACAAAAGAACATTGAAGAGTCTCACCTACTATTTGGTAATGATCCTATTCTTATAGAAGTAGACTCTCCTACTACTTTAACTAGTAAAGCAATTAATAATTTGAGTGATGATGAGGTGGATGAGGAAATCATTGTTGAATCCCCTCAAATGTTTGAAAATGTAATTGTTCAACCTCTTAGTTCAAGTAGTAGTGATTCAATTGTAGTTGTTGATAATCCTGTTCCTACTTCTTTGTGTGATGCTTTAACTGTTAAAAATGCTTCTCTTCATAGTACTAGGAATGATTGTGATATATTGGATGATACATTTTCATGTTCTTGTGCGAAAGATCAAATATGTGTAGATTGTTATCATGACAAACGCCACTTGCTTGTTGAGTTTCAAAAGAAAGCATTTAATGAAGTGGTTGATTCTACCATTGATCTTGATACACATCCTAGTATTATTGATGATTATAAGCATGACACTTGTGAACATGTTGAATCTTGTGTGGATGCTAATGTGGTTGTTGTGAATGAGAAACACCATTGCCTAGAAAAAGATCATTTTCTTGATTCCAATGAATTACATGATAGTTTCATACGGGAAGATTCAAATGCTTTGATTGATGATTTTACAAATGAAATTGATTCTTTCCATATGATTCTTTCTTGTGATTTGCCACCTGACATAGAAAATGAAAATGATTCTTTTGAAAGTTCAAAACCTTTAGGTGGCAACAATTTGCCCAATTCTCTTCTTTCTTCCACTCTTTTTCCTTCCACCTCTTGTAATTGCAATGATGATGTGGTGTACCCCAACAGTAAGTTGGATTCCGCACCTTCCACTTTGCAAAAACAAGAGGATTTTCAAAAATTGACTGGTTGTCTCACTCCTACTGATGGGAGTGCCATTGATTTCCTTGGATGTGATAGTTACTTGGAGAGTTTGGAACTTAATATGCCTTTAATTCACTTGAAATCTCTCCATGTTTCTATTTTTCGATGGGATACTTCTGTTTGCTTGGATCCTTTGCAGGCGTATTCTTGGAAAGGGCATAGGAGGAGCCAACATTCACCATACATCCTTGGACCTCTTCCGATTGATCCTGAGCCACCTCCACCAAGGAAATCCAATGCGGGAGAAGCTGTTCCAAATGCCAAATGCATGATTCTCATTGAGGATGAGAACTTCTCCTTCAAACGACTCAAGATTCTCTAACACAGGTTGTCTCTTTCCTCACTTGTTTTCTTTCGAATTTCTATGATTCTTTGAGCTTAATTGTTGTGTGAGGAAGATAAGTGTGGGGGAGGGACACAAACCAGTAGAAAAAGGTAGAAGTAGTGTAGTTTAGTACAATAAAAACCCCCTTTGTATGTTTTGCATCATTTGTGGCCACTATCCTACTTAATTACCATTGTGCCTTGAAATTCCATTTGCTAAGCACTCTCTTTAGAGTTGCTTAATTGCTTTACACATTGAGGACAATGTGTTGATTAAGTGTGGGGGAGGGAATACATTTCAAATTCCACTATTTGGTTATTTTTAAATGAGAAATGCCATTAACTAGAAAATTTTTCAAAATTTTTTTCAAGAATGACTTGCTTTGATACATATCCTAAGTGGTAAAGGGTCGCATTTGCCACTTTGGAATGTGATTTGTGAGAAATTCTTTGTGCTTTCATGATTTCTAGTGTTTTGGCAACTTTGAAACCATGATTTGCTTTTCAAGTGAATGGGAAGAGAAATAAACCCACAATTGGATTTTTGGCTTACTCCTTGTTTTTAAGAAATCAAAAGTTTCTATATCATTAGTGCTTTTAAGAGTTGAGCATTCTTATAATTGATTGCAATATTTTGATTGATTATGTTTGTAAGGTTAGCATTAAGAATAGTGAAGTAAATGCATTGTGGTTAGCTTCCTATGCAATTGATTATATTGGAGTGAGCATTAGAGAGAAACCTTGTTGGAAGGTTAATTGAGCTTTAAATTCTTTCCATGTGTGCATGTTCACTTAGTCTTTCACCTTCTAGAACTTGTTTCAACTCTTCTTCGAAACAATATTGGCATTAGTGTGATGGAAATGAAAGAGGCATTCATTCTAAACCCTTTCAACCCAAACACAACCCTACATTCATTCACCATTTGTTACCCCTGTTGAGCCATTTCTATGTTGTATGCATGTCATGTCATTTAATTATAGTATTCATGGCATTTTAAAATCAAAGTGGTTTGCCAAATAAAAAAATTTGAACAATGTATATATTGAAATGCCATGTATATAGAAAAAGAAAAAAAAGAAGAAAAGAGAAGTAGAAGAGAATTGAAAAAAGGAAAGAAAAAAAAAGAAAGAATTGAATAAAAAAAATATAGAGAGAAAAGCAAAAGAAATAGAAAGAAGGCATTAGTTCTTGAACTTGAAAAAAAAAAAAAAGAATTGGCAAAAGTTATTTAGGTGCTATGAACTTGTCCACTAATCTTGACTTACATATCAACTATTTCCTTTCTCTATTTAATTCATTCCATTTAGCCTTCATCCATCATTACAACCCTTTTAAGCCCTCTTGATTCGTTGCATTTAATGTTATAAGTAGTGGAGAAATTAGAGTTGTTACAAGCCTATGGTAAGGTGTTAACTAAGTGAGCTAGAGTGAAATTACCCCAATAAGGTGAGATGAGTTAAACACTAATGCCTTGAGAGCCCCTTGTGCTTCATTCTAATATTTTGGATTGTGTGGTTAGCTAATTTCTTTGCATTGCTTGACTATGACTAGTGTTGACTTGAAAAGTTTGATTAATTAATCCATTGCTTTCGTATTATGAAATCGTTCATCTTTTAATTGCATTGATGATTGGAATTTAGAAAATTATGCTTAATTGCCTTTGTTCAGGAGTACAAAGGTCTAAGTGCGGGGGAATTGATTGAACCATATTTTTATATGAATTTTTCATGATTAAATTGGGATTTTAATGTATTTTCTAGGACATTATTGCATTATTAAGCATTAATTTTGGTTAGGGACAAGTATTCTTAATTAATGGAAATTAGGGGCAAAATGGTCAAAATTCATAAATTATTTTTTTATATTGTCCCTTGCACTTGTGATATTATTTTATGCTTAATTTTGCATTGTAGGTGTTCAAGAAGGAAATTTGAGATTATTGGGCTTAAGATGAAAACAAGAAAAAAAAATATAGGCCCAAGAGCTAAGGCCTAGAACAGGTACCAATATTAAAAAAAAAAGAAAGAAAGAAAACAGAACAAGGTGGGCCGCAGGAGAGACAAGCCCAGAAAAAAAAGGAAGAACAGAAGCATTGGGCTGGACATGGGATCTGGATCTGGGAGCCCAAAACTCAAAACAAAGAGACAGAAACACAGACACGGGCTGAGAAGGATGCACAGACGCAGCTGGGCACGAAAAAAAAAAAGGGGAAAGCAGAGCATATATTCAACAGCGCCGCACAGATCGTTGAGGGAGATCATCAAAGGAGCATCATCATCTTCGACCATCGCATATCACTTTCTTCTTCTACTCTCGCCGGCGAGATAATCCCACTACCTTCTTGTCGCCGGCTAGAACCTCAATCTCCATAGCCATTAGATCAGACCCGACAGAACAGAGCGGAGAGCAGAAGGAGCTGGGAGCGAAACCGAGAACAGAGGAGGAAGACCTGAACCAGCAAGCACAGCCGCGATAGTGAGCTGAGAACTAGAAAGCCTGAGCTGCCGTAGGGGAGTTTCTGACCGCACCTCAAACCACCGATCACCACTTCTTCCTCCAGCATCATTTCCTTCTCTGTTTTCAACACCACCTTCTCCCAGATTCCTGCGAGTTGTTCTGCAATTCCGGTGAAACAATGCCCAGATTACGCATTGAAGTTCCAGCAGGTGACAGTTGCTAAAGCTCCGATGAGTGGCTGATTTTTGCTTGACTCTTGGTGGCAGAGGAGGTGGCTAGAGCTTCAAGGTTCTATAAGGGGAGTTCATTATTTTCCATTAGCTTAAAATATGCATTATATTTGTGTGGATTGAATTTGCATTGATATGTGTGTATTTTTAAGACTTAGATGAGTGATAATTTGCCTATGATGGATTATTTTGTATTGAATTTGGTATTGGTGCATTTGAATTTTATTGGATTTATTTTCCTATTGGATTAATGAAGTTATACATTCTATGTGATATCTAGATTGTGTGATGGATTTAATTTAATTTTGAATGTCGCGATTGTGCTTTCAATTAAGAGGAACCAAGTGCATTAATCCATTTTCAATACACATCAAGTGGGTTTTTAACAATTTGCTTAAGAGGTGACTAAGAATGCGATTGTAGGACTAGTCATTAATTAGGTATATTGGACCTAATGCGATTGCTTAGGGTTTTAATTAGACTTGATGCGAAAGTAACTCCCAAATTATTTTAATGAGCTAGGAAAGCCACCAAATTTGTCACCAAGGTTCATTTTATCATATAATCTCTTTTTAGCCCAATTCATTTTCTTTATTATTTTCCAAAATACCAAAAATATTAGATTAGCTTTTAATTAAAAATTGCACTTTCTTTTAATTATTAATTTCAAAAACCAAAACTCATTTCCCCTTGTTTTAATTGCATTTGCATGATAATTGGTTTACCTAGGTAGTTCAATAAAGGCTCCTCAAGTGAGACGACCCGAGTGTTGCATTGTACTGCAATTCTTGGATTAAAAATATTTTGCATTTGACCCCAAGGCGTAAAGACACGGTCAAATCAACAGATTAAAAGATAAAATTATTTTGAGGCAATGAGAAGCTTATTCCTTTGCTTCTTAGTGATAATGATTTGTGCTTGAACTTAATGGACTACAAAGGGGAGTTTTTCTATCATTCCATTAGTCTAGAATTACATATTTGGATTGCCTAGTCTTAGGAATTTTTATATAAGTGATTCTGGAATAGAGATTGATGTTAATTGTCTCTGTTGGTTTAATATTTGTAGTTGAGATTGAATTTTGTAGTGTGAAAATTGTATATGTTTGAATTTCTTTGTGGTTGCAATGATATGATGTTAATTAGCGTGTTATTGTCTAGTTAATGTGGTTGATTTGTATCCTTGAGGGGCTGTTTAGCACTCAAATTCAAGAAGACTCATGTTGCATTATTCCAATTTCGATTGCACATTAAGTGATTTTAAACAATATCTCAAGAGGTAGTAGTTAGCTATGTTCATAGGAGCTACTATTAATTAGGAATATTGGACTCAAGTGTTATCTTGGGGTTGTTCTTAAGACTTAATGAATTTTTAACTCCCATAATCTCTTTGAGCAAGGACAAGCATTTTCTTCATCACCAAGAGCATCCATTATACATATCTTCACTTTCAATTTAACATTTCTCATCATTTTCAAAAATACCAAAAAGATTAGAAATAGTTTTATATTTTATGAATTTTGATTTAAAGAAAACCAATTTCAAAACCCTACTTCTAACCATGTTTTTAGCATTTGGTCTAACCTAGAGAATCAAAATAAAAGGCTCCTTGATAAGAGAACGATCCCGAGTTGTTTGCACTATATTGCATTTAATTCGTGGTAATTTGTTATTTGACCCCGAGGTGGCTAAGGTTGTGTCAAATCAATGGAGAGCATGGGAGTAAAAATACGGGAAAAAACGCTCACCTTTTAGACTGGTTTTTGATAAAAACCGGTCTTAAAAGGGTGAAAAGAATATTTTCAAAATTTTTCACATTTAAGACCGGTTTTAATTAAAAACCGGTCTTAAAATGTTCAAATTTTTAATTTTGTAAATATTTTTATATTTTTAGACCGGTTTTATTTATAACCGGTCTAAATAATTTTTTTAAGACCGGTATTTTGGAAAACCGGTCTTAGAAGTTCTATATAATTATGAAATTGCCACCAGTCAAATTTTTTAAACCTTATCTACAATAACCGGTTTAAATGTGGCGGTCTAAAAAGGGAATTTTGTATTAATGACACTAAGAGGGCTTTATAGCATCTCAAGAGTAGGGGTCCCTCTCTTGCGATGTTTGACTCATTGGTTAATGAGATTTGGAATATTAGAAGCTTAGTGTATTAACTCCTTAAATATTTTGATTGAGCAAGGATAGCCATTGAAAACCATTTCCAAGAGCATCTTCATCACTTACATTCTTAACCCATTTCCATTACTCCTTATTTGAAGAATCCCAAAAATATTTATTTTAATTGCAATTAATTCATGGTTTTGAAAACCAATCAATCATGTTTTACCCTTGTCAATTTGACATTATAATTACTCAATTTACTAGGAATTAGTATCATACTCGGCTCCTCATAGTGAAACGACCAGTGTTGTATGCTATATTGCAATAATTTGGTTTTATTCTTGTTAAACCCAAGGCAACTAAAAGGGAGTTCTTCACTCTGTTCAGTCTCGACGTACGCATTGTCCAGATTGTTTTGTGATCATTGGCTCTTCCTGGAGCATCCCTATAAAAAGGACACAAACAAAGTGCTCAAAAACTACCTTACGATCTCTCCTCCTATGCATAACTTTTTCTTGCTACGATTACAATTACCTTCTACTAGTTCTGCTGCTTTGACTTGTTTCAAGAAGGGTCTATTTAATTCAAGGGAGTGAATTTCCTCTTTGCTGGTGGTCATGGAATAACTTTATAGGACAGTGTCCTTGGACGCGACTCATATCATCTGTTTCTTCGCTCTTCTAGATTGCTCGTTGTCAACTACAATATGTACTACATCCGATCCTTAATATAAGACTAGAGGTGGTATAAATTATTTGCCTTGGATTTGGTTCTAAATATAAGACTTCAATCCACTTCATCTCCTAAATTCAAAACTCTATTTTTCAAAGTTTATATAACGATTACTCAAATCAAGATGGTTTCCATCCAATAGTACATATTGTTAGAGATGATATTTTAGAAAAACCAACCCATATTTGTTACAAATAACTAACTTAACAACTTTCTTTAATTTTAATAAAATAATTACCTAACTCTTATGTTAAGGACAGATTTAATATTTTCTAGTGCTATTTGCTACTCGATCCGGCTCTCATACCTTTGATAATTACTTCTCTAGCCCTATATACAGGGTAGACAGAGAAGAAAATTTTTAGTTCTATTTATAAGGCAGAGAGAAAAAATTTTGACATGACTATACAATTTTATCATATATTTATTATTGTACTTACTTTGTTCTCATAGGGTATAATGTGTTTTAAATGGGGGTAATGTTGAAAAGTTGAATTTTATGAAAGAGTTAATAAAGTTTAAAGTTTTCGTTGGTCTTTATGAAATATGTTAGAAGTGCCTTATATGTAGGATCAGAGAAGCACATCTACGTAACCTATGGGTGTTTTCATTTGTAGCATGTTCTTGACCGCAAAATGCAAAATTTGAAGCAGGGAGGTTTAGGGATAAAGGGAATATCACTTCCTCCAACGATAAATTATTTAATGGCTCAAATCGATCAACCATGCATCTGTCCCGATGCTTTGTTCTGAAATTCCATATTACTTGTTGCGTCTCTTTTCCATGTCTTTTAGTTGTTGGAGGAAGAATCTAACCGAACTAATGTGTATAATCAATGTCCTGATCAAAATAGACAAACATGAAATTGAAAAAAAACACATAAGAATTTTAAAATAATATGGTGCCATGCCTTTTTTCTGAAATTTACAGATATCTCACTTTCGGGCCTATCTATGAAACTTGGAGGAAGAATACAATATATATATATATATATGTATGGATATGCACACTACTCAATAATCCATACTATACCGTTTGGATAATTTATACTACCTCCGGTCCTTAATATTGGAACAAAGGTATTATAAATTACTGGGGTTGGATTTGGTTCTAAATATAAAACTTCAATTCACTTTATCTCCTAAATTCAAAACTGTTATTTTTTTTCAAAAGTTTCTATAATGATTACTCATATGAAGATGGTTTCCATCCTAGAGTACATGTTGTTAGAGATGATATTTTAGAAAAACCAACTCATATTTGTTACAAATAACTAACTTAACAACTTTCTTTAATTTTAATAAAATAATAACCTAACTCCTACGTTAAGGATAGTTTTAATATTTTATAGTGCTATTTTCTACTCAATCCGGCTCTCATAACTTTGGTAATTACTTTTCTGGCCCTATATATAGGGCAAAGAAAGAAGAAAATTTTTAGTCCTATTTATACGGCAGAGAGAAAAAATTTTGATATGAATGTACAATTTTATCATTAATTTATTATTGTATTTACTTTGTTCTCATTGGGTATAATGTATTTTAAATAGGGGTATTGTTGAAAAATTGTTGAATTTTATGAAAGAGTCAATAAAGTTTACAGTTTTCATTTGTCTGTATGAAATATGTTGTAAGTGCTTTATATATAGGATCAGAGAAGCACAACTACGTAATCTATGGGTGTTTTCATTTGTAGCATGTGCTTGATCGCAAAATGCAAAATTTAAAGCAGAGAGGTTTAGGGATAAAGGGAATATCACTTCCTCCAACGATAAATTATTTAATGGCTCAAATCGATCAACCATGAATCTGTCGCGATGCTTTGGTCTGAAAATCCCTATTACTTGTTGCGTCTATTTTCCATGTCTTTTACTTGTTGAAGGAAGAATCTAACCGAACTAATGTGTATCAATGTCCTGATCAAAATAAACAAACTTGATATTGAAAAAAAAAACATAATAATTTTAAAATAATATGGTGACATGTCTTTTTTCTGAAATTTACAGATATCTCACTTTGAGGCCTTGCTATGAAACTTGGAGGAAGAATACAATATATATATGTATGGATATGCACACTACTCAATAATCTGTACTATACCGTTTGGATAATTTATACTACCTCCGTTCCTTAATATAGGACCGAAGGTATTATAAATTACTGGGGTTGGATTTGGCTCTAAATATAAAACTTCAATTCACTTTATCTCCTAAATTCAAAATTGTTCTTTTTTTCCAAAAGTTTCTATAACGATTACTCATATCAAGATTGTTTCCATCCAAGAGTACATATTGTTAGAGATGATATTTTAGAAAAACCAACTCATATTTGTTATAAATAGCTAACTTAACAACTTTCTTTAATTTTTACAAGATAATTACCCAGCTCTTATATTAAGGACAGATTTAATATTTTATAATGCTATTTCCTACTTGATCCGGTCCTCATACTTTTGATAATTACTTCTCGGACCTATATATAGGTTTGGGAGAGAAGAAAATTTTTAGACATATATATAGGGTAGAGAGAGAAAATTTTGATATGAATGTATACTTTTATCATTAATTTATTATTGTATTTTCTTTGTTCTCATAGGGTATAATGTATTTTAAATCGGGGTAAAATTGGAAAGTTGTTGAATTTTATGAAAGAGTTATTAAAGTTGAAAGTTTTTGTTGGTCCATATGAAATATGTTAGAAGTCCCTTATATAGAGAATCAGAGAAGCACATCTACGTAACCTATGCATGTTTTTATTTGTAGCATGTGCTTGACCGTAAAATACGAAATTTGAAGAAGAGAGGTTTTGGGATAAAGAGGATATATCTTCTTCCAACCATAAATTATTTAATGTCTCAAATCGATCACCATGCATCATATCTGTCGCGATGCTTTGTTATGAAATTCCATGTCATGTGTTGCGTCTCTTTTCCATGTGTTTTGGTTGTTGGAGGAAGAATCTATCCAAACTAATGTGTATCAATGGCCTGATCAAATAGACAAACTCGAAATTGAAAAAAAAAATTGATAATTGTAAAATAATATGGTGTCATGCATTTTTTCTGAAATTTACAGTCATCTAACTTTGAGGCCTAGCTATGAAACTTGGAAGAAGAATACAATATATATATATATATATATATATATGTATATATATGCACACTACTCACTAATCCATATGATACCATTTGGATAATTTATAATACCTCCGGTCCTTAACATAGGAAAGGAGATGCTATAAATTATTGGGGTTCAATTTTGTTATAAATTTAACACTTCAATTCACTTTATCTCCCAAATTGAAAACTTTCATTTTTTTATTTTCAAAAGTTTCTATAACGATTAGTCATATCAAGATGGTTTCCATCCAAGAGTACATATTGTTAGAGATGATATTTTAGAAAAACCAACTCATATTTGTTACAAATAGCTAACTTAACAACTTTCTTTAATTTTAATAAAATAATAACCTAACTCCTACGTTAAGGATAGTTTTAATATTTTCTAGTGCTATTTGCTACTCGATCCGGCTCTCATACCTTTGATAATTACTTCTCTGACACTATATACAAGGCAGAGAGAGAAGAAAATTTTTAGTCCTATTTATAAGGCAGAGAGAAAAAATTTTGATATAACTATACAATTTTATCATATATTTATTGTTGTACTTACTTTGTTCTCTTAGGGTATAATGTGTTTTAAATGGGGGTAATGTTGAAAAGTTGTTGATTTTATGAAAGAGTTAAGAAAGTTTAAAGTTTTCATTTGTCTGTATGAAATATGTTGGAAGTGCCTTATATGCAGGATCAGAACAGCACATCTACGTAACCTATGGTTGTTTTCATTTGTAGCATGTGCTTGACCGTAAAATGCAAAATTTAAAGCAGAGAGCTTTAGGGGTCAAGGGAATATCACTTCCTCCAACGATAAATTATTTAATGGCTCAAATCGATCACCATGCATCTGTCGCGATGCTTTGGTCTGAAATTCCATATTACTTGTTGCGTCTCTTTTCCATGTTTTTTGGTAGTTGGAGGAAGAATCTAACTGAACTAATGTGCATCAATGTCCTGATCAAAATAGACAAACTTGAAATTGAAAAAAAAAATGATAATTTTAAAAAAATATGGTGTCATGCATTTTTTCTGAAATTTACAGTCATCTCACTTTCAGGCCTTGCTATGACACTTAGAGGAAGAATACAATATATATATATATATATGTATGTGTATGCACACTTCTCACTAATCCGTACTATACCTTTTGGATAATTTATACTACCTCCGGTCCTTATTATTGGACTGAAGGTAATATAAATTATTAGTGTTAGATTTGGTTCTAAATATAAAATTTAAATTCACTTTATCTTCTAAATTCAAAACTTTTATTTTTTGTCAAAATTTTCTATAATGATTACTCATATAAAGATGGTTTCCATCCAAGAGTACATATTATTAGAGATGATATTTTAGAAAAACCAACTCATATTTCGTACAAATAACTAACTTAGCATGTGCTTGACCGTAAAATACAAAATTTAAAGCCGAGAGGTTTAGGGATAAAGGGGATATCACTTCTTCCTACCATAAATTATTTAATGGCTCAAATCGATCTCCATGCATCTGTCGCGTTGCTTTGTTCTGAAATTCAATGTCACTTGTTGCGTCCCTTTTCCATGTCTGTTGGTTGTTGGAGGAAGAATCTAACGGAACTAATGAGTATCAAGGGACTAATCAAATAGACAAACCTGAAATTGAAAAAAAAAAGATAATTGAAAAATAATATGGTGTCATGCATTTTTTCTGAAATTTACAGCCATCTCACTTTTCAGGCCTAGGCTATGAAACGTGGAGGAAGAATACAATATATATATATATATATATATGTATGTATGTACGTTTGTATATGCATAGTACTCACTAATCCATACTATACCGTTTGGATAATTTATACTACCTCCGGTCCTTATTACAGGACATAAGGTATTATAAATTACTAGGGTTAGATTTAGTTCTAAATATAAGACTTCAATTCACTTTATCTTCTAAATTCAAAACTTTTTTTTTCAAAAGTTTCTATAATGATTACTCATATCAAGATGGTTTCCATCCAAGAGTACATATCATTAGAGATGATATTTTAGAAAAACCAACTCATATTTTTTACAAATAACTAACTTAACAACTTTCTATAATTTTTAATTGATAATTACCTAGCTCTTACATTAAGGACAAATTTAATATTTTATAATGCTATTTTTGACTCGATCCGGTTCTCATACCTTTGATAATTACTTCTCTGGCCCTATATATAGGGCTGAGAGAGAAAATAATTTTTATTTCTATTTATACGCCAGAGAGAAAAAATTTTGATATGAATATACAATTTTATTATTCATTTATTATTGTGTTAAATTTGTTCTCATAGGGTAGAATGTATTTTAAACAGGTGTAAAGTTGGAAAGTTCTTGAATTTTATGAAAGAGTAAATAAAGTTTAAATTTTTTGTTGGTCCGTATGAAATATGTTAGAAGTGCCTTATATTTAGGATCAAAGAAGCACATCGACGTAACCTATGGGCGTTTTTATTTGTAGCATGTGCTTGACCGTAAAATACGAAATTTGAAGAAGAGAGGTTTTGGGATAAAGAGGATATATCTTCTTCCAACCATAAATTATTTAATGTCTCAAATCGATCACCATGCATCTGTCGCGATGCTTTGTTATGAAATTCCATGTCACATGTTGCGTCTCTTTTCCATGTCTTTTGGTTGTTGGAGGAAGAATCTATCCAAACTAATGTGTATCAATGGCCTGATCAAATAGACAAACTCGAAATTGAAAAAAAAAATTGATAATTGTAAAATAATATGGTGTCATGCATTTTTTCTGAAATTTACAGTCATCTAACTTTGAGGCCTAGCTATGAAACTTGGAAGAAGAATACAATATATATATATATATGTATGTATATATATGCACACTACTCACTAATCCATATGATACCATTTGGATAATTTATAATACCTCCGGTCCTTAATATAGGAAAGGAGATGCTGTAAATTATTGGGGTTCAATTTTGTTATAAATTTAAGACTTCAATTCACTTTATCTCCAAAATTCAAAACTTTTTCTTTTTTTTTCAAAAGTTTCTATAATGATTAGTCATATCAAGATGGTTTCCATCCAAGAGTACATATTGTTAGAGATGATATTTTAGAAAAACCAACTCATATTTGTTATAAATAGCTAACTTAACAACTTTCTTTAATTTTTACAAGATAATTACCCAGCTCTTATATTAAGGACAGATTTAATTTTTTATAATGCTATTTCCTACTTGATCCGGTCCTCATACTTTTGATTATTACTTCTCGGACCTATATATAGGTTTGGGAGAGAAGAAAATTTTTAGACCTATATATAGGGCAGAGAGAGAAAATTTTGATATGAATTTATACTTTTATCATTAATTTATTATTGTATTTTCTTTGTTCTCATAGGGTATAATGTATTTCAAATAGGGGTAAAATTGGAAAGTTGCTGAATTTTATGAAAGAGTTATTAAAGTTGAAAGTTTTTGTTGGTCCATATGAAATATGTTAGAAGTCCCTTATATAGAGGATCAGAGAAGCACATCTACGTAACCTATGCATGTTTTAATTTGTAGCATGTGCTTGACCGTAAAATACCAAATTTAAAGCAGAGAGGTTTAGAGATAAAGGGATTATCACTTCCTCCAACGATAAATTATTTAATGGCTCAAATCGATCACCATGCATCTGTCGCGATGCTTGAATCTGTAATTCCATGTCACATGTTGCGTCTCTTTTCCATGTCTTTTGGTTGTTGGATGACGAATCTAACATAACTAATGGGTATCAATGGCCTGATCAAATAGATAAACTTGAAATTAAAAAAAAATGATAATTTTAAAGTAATATGGTGTCATGCATTTTTTCTGAAATTTATAGTCATCTCACTTTCAGGCCTAGCTATGAAACTTGGAAGAAGAATACAATATATATATGAATGTATATGGACACTACTCACTAATCCAAATGATACCATTTGGATAATTTATAATACCTCCGGTCCTTAATATAGGAAAGGAGATGCTATAAATTATTGGGATTCAATTTTGTTATAAATTTAAGACTTCAATTCACTTTATCTCCCAAATTCAAAACTTTTATTTTTTCTTCAAAAGTTTCTATAATGATTAGTCATATCAAGATGGTTTCCATCCAAGAGTACATATTGTTAGAGATGATATTTTAGAAAAACCAACTCATATTTGTTAAAAATAGCTAACTTAACAACTTTGTTTAATTTTTACAAGATAATTACCCAGCTCTTAAATTAAGTACAGATTTAATATTTTATAATGCTATTTCCTACTTGATCCAGTTGTCATACCTTTGATAATTACTTCTTTGGCCCTATATATAGGTCTGTGAGAGAAGAAAATTTTTAGTCCTATATATAGGGCAGAGAGAGAAAATTTTGATATGTATGTACAATTTTGTCATTCATTTATTATTGTAATTACTTTGTTCTCTTTGGGTATAATGTATTTTAAATAGGGTTAAAGTTCCATAGTTGTTGAATTTTATGGAAGAGTTAATAAAACTGAATGTTTTCGTTGGCCCGTATTGAATATGTTAGAAGTGCCTTATATACAGGATCAGAGAAGCACATCTACGTAACCTATGGGTGGTTTTATTTGTAGGATGTGCTTGACTGTAAAATGCAAAATTTAAGGAAGAGAGGTTTAGGGATAAAGGGAATATCACTCCTCCAACGATAAATTATTTAATGGCTCAAATCGATCACCATGCATCTGTCGCGATGCTTTGTTCTGAAATTCCATATCACTTATTGCGTCTCTTTTCCATCTCTTTTAGTTGTAGGAGGAATAATCTAACCGAACTAACGTGTATCAATGTCCTTATCAAAATAGACAAACTTGAAACTGAAAAAAAAAAATGATAATTTTCAAATAATATGCTGTCATGCCTTTTTTCTGAAATTTACGGTCATCCAACTTTCAAGCCTAGCTATGAAACTTGGGGGAAGAATACAATATGTAAGTATGTATATGCAAACTACTCACTAATCCATACTACGCTGTTGGTATTGGTTTTGATTCTAAATATAAGACTCCAATAAACTTTATCTCCTAAATTCAATTTTTATTTTCAAAAGTTTCTATAACAATTACTTATATCAAGATGGTTCCCATTCAAGAGTACATATTGTAAGAGATGATATTTTAGAAAAGCCAACTCATATTTGTTACAAATAACTAACTTAACAATTTTATTTAATTTTTACAAAATAATTACCTAGTTATTACATTAAGGATAGATTTAATGTTTTATAATTCTATTTCCTACTCAATCCAGGCCTTATACCTTTGATAATTACTTCTCTGGCCCTACATAAAGGGTTGAGAGGGAGGAAAATTTTTAGTTTTATTTATAGGCTAGAGAGAGAAAATTTTGATATGATTGTATAATTTTATCATTCATTTATTATTGTATTTACTTTGTTCTCATAGGGAATAATGTATTTTAAATAGGGGTAAAGTTAGAAAGCTGTTGAATTTTATGGAAGAGTTAATAAAGTTTAAAGTTTTCGTTGGTCCGTATGAAATAAGTTAGCAGTGCCTTATATATAGGATCACATAAGCACATCTACATAACCTAAGGGTGTTTTTATTTGTAGCATTTGCTTGACCGTAAAATACAAAATTTAAGGCAGAGAGGTTTAGGGATAAAGGGTATATGACTTCCTCGAACGAGAAATTATTGAATGGCTTAAATCGATCACCCTGCATCTGTTGCGATGCTTTCTTCTGAAATTCCATGTCTCTTTTTGCATCTCTTTTCCATGTTTTCTAGTTGTCCGAGGAAGAATCTAACCTAACTAATGTGTATCAATGGCCTGATGAAAATAGATAAACTTGAAACTGAAAAAAATATGATAATTTTAAAATAATATGGTGTCATGCCTTTTTTCTGAAATTTACAATCATCTCACTTTCAGGCCTATCTATGAACCTTCGAGGAAGAATACAATATATAGTGTTATTAATATTGTTATAATATATATATATATATATATAAGTAACTTTAGTATAAGACTTGAATGTCTCTTTGACCTCGGATAACGTTTTGAATAAAATTGTTCAACTTTATTTTTTCTGTTGATATTGAAAAGTATAAAATAAAGGGAGATCGCCGTGTACAGAAACTAACCTCATTATATGATTATTTAACTGAGGAAAAATTATTTCTAAGTCGCTAATATGAGATTAATTAATACCAACATTTTCTCGATTTCTTTTATTTTGAATGTAAAAAAGTGTATCGGATGCTAAACACCACTTATAATTAACACGATGCATACAAACAAAATGATTTTTTTTTTCTTATTCTCCTATTGAAAGCAATCCTATTCGAGGTACAGTTGAGAATAATGTTATTTATTTTTAATTTCATATAAATATACAAAATTCATTTTAGCCACACCACGAACTAAATTGATTATTGCATGTGTTAAATCAAAATTAGATTATTATTGGTTTATTGTTTTTCATAGTTCATAACAACTAAAGGGGCCCCTGCAAGGCAGCTACGTTCTGCAAAATTACACATTGCTCGATAAAAATGATAGTTTATATATCATGCTATAAATAAAAGTTAAAGTGAGTGTTTAGATGAGCGAATATATGGTGTTTAATCTACTTTTTACGTAAATTAAATAGAGACAAAACTCCTCTCACATACTTAGCTCGTATACCATAAATCATGATTAAAAAGTTGCTTTTAAACATTCCTATCGATGTTCCAAACACACACAAAAGCTTAACTTAGTTTAAGCTCGACCTTGTGCACAAGTTAAGCCATATTGAACATTGCTGCTCATCTACCCTGAGACTTGATATATAAAGTACTAGCTCACAATATAATCTAAGCTAGTAACTTTATCGTTGAGTATGATTATTATATTATATATTTGATGTCACTTTATTAGCTTGAACAAATGAAACTGAATAAAATTGTCATCGATTAATGTCAATATCATATTGAGTCGTTGCTATTGTATGATTGTGTAAAATATGAAATTTATGATTATTATTATTATTTATTATTATATAAATATAAGAACTACTTAACTAATTTTGGTATACTAAGAAAATGAGTGTGACTCAATCTCCCTAAAAAATACACATTTGAAACATTAAATTATATATTGATTAGTTTATAAGTTTGGAAAATTAGTTTGAGGGAACTGATAAATATAAAAGACGAAGTAGATTAAGATATTATCTTTAGGATCATATCCAACTCCTTACTAGATATTAAGGACTTGAGGAAGTACTATTTTTGAACTTAAATAATAGATAAATGCTCACAATTAATTCTTTAATAATAAATAAATATAAAATTTATTGTACATCAAATTAAGTGTAATGAGTTGAATGCATATTTACTTTGGTATTTATACATATGCTCCAGGGATTCAGATGAATATACTGTATATATATTATAGAAGAGAAGTGTTAATTATTATATGAATACAGTAGAACGTTAAGATTAATTAGCAGTGAGGGTAATAATCTATTACTACCGATCCTTAATATTTACAAGATTTCGTTTGTATTGTAAATTACACTATAAACAAGATCTTAGATTAAGGACAGAAGGTAGTAATTTGTTATAAACTTTACACTATAATATTGATTTAGCAGAATGATTATGATTCAGTGGTGTTAATAATTTAATAGTTTGTCTCACTAATTTAATTATGATCAGTGGTGGTACTAACTTATTATATGTCCTTTAGGCCAAAAAAAATTTAAGTATATTCGCTACTAATTTAATAATCTGGTTGCTTTAGAATTTATATATGTAGGCTTGAACTGCATGGGACTGAAGACTTGAACGCTACAACTGTCTTCAGATCTTGAAGATTAACGTGGCATAGTGCGAAGCATTTTCGCATAGAACTTTCTTCCTTCCTTCTTCATCAATGCGCAGTGGTGTGGACAGATTTTTTGTAGTATTCAATTTTAATTATATGGGTTTGTGTTCGTTCTTCTGATAGGATCTTTTTGTTTCTCTTACCTAATATCTTCTCTGATTTCCTTTTTCTTTTCATAGTTTGAGGTGGTCTTATTTTTTGTTCTCTGATTTAAGTGAGAGTCTTCATGCGTTTTCCACGACTAAATGATATATTTTTCTTTCTCTGTTTTTTGACTAAAATAATATCAACCAAAGCATTAGAAGACAGATAGCTTGCTTTCCTTAAAATAAAGCAGAGATTACAAAAACCAAAAAGTAATAATTTAGCGATGCTTACGAAATAAACAGTTCGATGGGGGAATAAATCTCTTTTAATAGTTTCCAAAGGAGAAAAAAAAAAGAACGGAAAAAAAAAAGTAACAGAAAAAGATTTGAAGCAGGGATCAAAAAGTTAGTGAAGCATATAATGATGAAGCGCAAGAAGCGGGAAATGTGGTGGCAAAAACGGCTTTAAGGAATGGGTCCAAAAAACTTTGATGAAGAAGCCGAAAGAATTCTTAACTCTACCAATACCTTTAACTTTAACTTTAATTATATGTATGTTCTTTTAGACCTTTTGTGATTAGAGATAAAATGATGAAAAGGATAAGACGTAACAGTAAGATAGATCATGAGAATGCTTTTTTTTTTTAATACAAATAATGCTTTTAAAATTATATATCTATTCGGGTCATTTATATAACTTATTTTTGCTTTGACTTCATTTGAAGGCTGGTATCATTCCATGCACTCCTATTTATAAATAAAATATAAGATATCTTAAAAAACATTAAATTTGCAGAAGCATGATATTTATAAATTATTATAGGCGATATAGATCGAAAGTGATATTATTTTACTATCATGATTTTTACTTAGATACTTTCTTTATTTCTGAGGATTTTCATTACATTTAAATTTTATTTGTTAAAATTTCTTATAATGTATAATTAAAAAAGGATATGAATTTAATAAAGTTGGTCACATTTTCACATTTATATTTAATTATTATTTTCAAATACAATTTAATAAATATTTAATTTTCGTTTTATAATTAATATTATTTTAAATATTTTAAAACATAGTTGTTGGTTTGAAGCATGATCCCCCAAGATGATTTGAGTTCAACATTATGTTGAGTTTATGTGTGTCAACTTTTTCTGGTCATTTAAATGATTTTTTTTTTCCTGTCCTTCATTTGAAACTTGGGTCAAGAATTATTTCGGCTTCTTCATCAAAGTTTTTTGGACCCATTCCTTAAAGCCGTTTTTGCCACCAATGGAATCTTTAATTATACTTAATCTTCTTTAACTTTAATTATATGTATGTTCTTTTGGACCTTTTGTGATTAGAGATAAAATGATGAAAAGGATAAGACGTAACAGTAAGATAGATCATGACAATGCTTTTTTTTTTAAATACAAATAATGCTTTTAAAATTATATATCTATTCGGGTCATTTATATAACTTATTTTTGTTAATGCTTCATTTGAAGGCTGGTATCATTCCCCCTATTGAGAGTTGGTAATTTGTCTCAAATCTATACAACGCGTTTTAACACCTTCATTTAAAGTTTGGGTCTCATTCCCTATACTGAGAGTTGAGTCTCATTCCAAATGAAAATATGATTTGAAATCCTTTTCTTCTTTCATGCCAAAAAATAAATCCTCAAGGTTGAATCTATGCCATGCACTCCTATTTATAAATAAAATATAAGATATCTTAAAAAACATTAAATTTGCATCATCGTGATATTTATAAATTATTATAGGCGATATAGATCGAAACTGATATTATTTTACTATCATGATTTTTACTTAGATACTTTCTTTATTTTTGAGGATTTTCATTACGTTTAAATTTTATTTGTTAAAATTTCTTATAATGTATAATTAAAAAAGGATATGAATTTAATAAAGTTGGTCACATTTTCACATTTATATTTAATTATTATTTTTAAATACAATTTAATAAATATTTAATATTTCAATATTATTTTCGTTTTATAATTAATATTATTTTAAATATTTTAAAACATAGTTGTTGGTTTGAAGCATGATCCCCCAAGATGATTTGAGTTCAAGATTATGTTGAGTTTATGTGTGGTAACTTTTTCTGGTCATTTAAATGATTTATTTATTTTTCCTGTCCTTCATTTGAAGCTTGGGTCTCACTCCCCCTACTGAGGGTTGGTAATCTTAAATCTATACAACGCCTTTTAAGGCCTTCATTTAAAGTTTGGGTTTTATTCCACCCATTGAGAGTTTGGTCTCATTCCAAATGAAAAGATGATATGAAATCCTTTTCCTGAAGAAAGTGCACCTTTCTATTGTAAATATTGATCAAATATGAGAGAATTGGTGGAGTGTGAAAAAAAACATTTTAAGTTACGAAGTTATGAATGAGATTATTTAGACTGTGATAACTATTAGGTGATTATTAGTGCTTGGGCATGAATATTTAGTAGACCCTTAAATAATATGATCAAAATTTTGTAAAGGAATTCTGCATACTAATAAAGTCCCACTATGGAGAGTGAAGATGTTAAGAGGCTTTAGATAATGCTTACTTTTCAGCTATGCAGACTTTTGTATGCTAATTTTGAATTTTGAATTAAAGCTAAAATAGGATAAGGGAAAAAGTGAACACTGTTGTAATTTTGGATTTATTATTCTTCATTAAAAAAGGAATATGATTTCAGATCTTAATTTCATTTTAGTTGCAAATGGCTTCTTTTTGTCAGCAAGCCTAATCATCCAGAAACTTTCCCCAAATCTTAAGTAATGGTCATTGGTTTTATGGTGTTTTCTAAGGACAAACCGATATTATAATTGAACCCTTTGCACAATAAGGTCCTGGGTCCTGGATTCATTTTTCTACAAGGTATTGTGGTATTCAAAGTCTTTTCTTACATTTTAATTATTCCTTGATTGATTCCAGTATTATTGAAGCTTTATGTGTAACATTTGAAGATAAATATTCTCTCTGTTTTGTTTAAGAAAAGAAGACAAAACTACAATGTATAGCATTTTCACTTTCTACTCCCCATAGCTATGTTGTAAGGTTTATTGTATGCATATACATTATTTAATAACCTATTATAAAGTTGTGACCATTTTAGGATCTTAACTACAATTAGGGAATAATTATTTTTTAATATAATTACAATTAGGGTGTGTTTGGTTTGAGGGAAGGGAGTGGAGGGAAGGAGAGAGGGGTTAAATTATCTTTTTGGGTTGAAGGTGTTTAAATTTTGGGCGGGAATTCAAAATTTAAAAGAATTAGAGGGTAAATTTTGAGTTTCTCCCGTCCAAAATTGTAGTTTGACTCCCCTCCTCTCAAACCAAACACACCCTTAAGACATAATAAGTTCAGAATTATAAGCTCCCCGTGCCACCACATAAACTTATTCCCAAAGTTGGAATACCAATTATGTTGCTAAGGAACATTGATTAGTCATCTGGATTATGCAATGGAACTCGTCTCTGCATAACTCAATTGGGAAAGGCTGTTTTTGAGGCAATCACTTTAAATGGTTCACATCCAAATTAGAAGGTCCTCATTCATAGAATGGATATGAATCCTTCAGAAAGTCGCTAGCCTTGCCGTATGCAACGAAAACAATTCCCAATTACTCTTTCTTTTGCTATGACTATCAATAAAAGTCAGAGGCAATCTCTATGACATGTTGGATTGTATCTTAGCAAGCCAGTCTTTACACATAGACAATTATATGTTGCATTGTCAGGAGTTAAAACCATGAAAGGCTTGAAGATAGTTGTTGGCGATAATAACAGCAAGGACACGAGAACTACAAGGAATGTTGTGTATTAAGAAGTATTTCAAAAATTGAATTAGTGATAATATGACTATTAATAGTGTAATATGTAGGCGTTACATGTATATTATTAGTATGTCAGGAACATTTCAGGTAGTAAGACAATGAAAAATATTAGGAAAATTGTTAATATTTCTAATTTATAATAAGCATAAGCACAAGCTCCCCGTGCAACGCACGGGGAGTACACGCTAGTTTCTTTATAATAACTGTTATTTTAACTCTGTTAAAAAAAAATATCTTCACGATTTTTATATGTAGTAGACCTGGATTCTTATAGTCTCTGTACGTAATTTCTGATTAAACACCGCTATGAAATTTGAATATGTGTTGTGATTGTTTAGAATTTGGGAACACGAGGCGCTCGCCGGAGATTCGGTCGTGGGATTCAGAAAGTAACGGTGGCTTCAATTTTTTTTTTTGCTTCTTTCTTATCCTTTTTCCCAGTGCGCACACACATATACACACAGTAAGTTGCATATCCATGTAAATAATATTCTAAGATGCAATTTTTTTAATTATATTAAAATTTAAATATTTAGTTTATATTCCTTACACTAAGAAACTGAATTTCGCTACGATAAATTCTTGTGCCAATTGTTGTATTTTATTATGCTGGATTGTAGTTTTAAAATGGGTTAAGGTGGATCCAGCACCATAAAGTATTTTTTCAGGTATAACCAATGTCATAAAATATTTTGTAGTACATCCAGCATTATCAAGTATTTTTTTAGGTGTGTCAATCACCCTAAAGCACTTTTGTATGCAATTTTTCACTTAATAATTTAGCTAATTTAGGATACTAGATATGCTTAAAAAAATACTTCAAGGTATTAGATGCACTAAAAAATAATTTAGGGTACTGGAGGCACATAACAAATATTTCAGGTACTGGGTATACGACAAAATACTTTAGGATATTGAATACACTTGAAAAATACTTTGGGGTGTTGGATGCACGTTAACCATTTTAAAATTTTAAAAATATATACTACCTCCAATCTTAAATATATTATCTAGTTGACTTTTTTTGGAGAGATAGAGGAAGTTAAATATGCTACTTAATTATATCATATATTGTGTATGATTATGTTATATATCAGTTTATAAGTCACAACTTAGTTTGAAAAAAAAACGATAAATATAAATACTTTAAAGTAATTTAATTAACTTCCTTAATGTTTCTAAAAATGTCAACTGAGTCTTATATTTATGAGCTGAGGTAGTAGTTTATTTGAAGACTACAGTAACTTTTAGCATCTTAAGATTGAAATAATTACTACCGATAGTTATTTAGCTTAACACTTCAAATCTTTTAATTATATTATAATAATTACCATTTTACTCGTCTATGTAGATTATAAATTGCCTGGTTGCACCACAAAATTTCTTACAAGAGACAATTATTTAATTTCTATTTAATGAATTATTCAAGTTATGCACTTACATTACAATTAAATTAATATTTTCCTTATTTTTAAAAATGTATAAATTTCCATTAAATAAATATGTTTTCTATACTCCTATGTAATTTTAAATCTTTATCTAAAACGTTCTTTATTAATCATCCTCACACTGGTTTGGTATAGTATTTTAATAAAAAAATATTCGGAAACTAAACTTAGATGTGTATTTAAGTTGCAAACAATACTATGCAATTTTAACCAGAGTACCCTAAAAAGATATTTCATCATTCATCAAAACTGTCCTTTTAAAAAGAAGTTCAATCGCACATTCATACGTATACATTAAAAAAGTTATTATATAAATTCATAAGCATATTTAAGTTAATTAAAAATATATTAAAAAAAACACTCACACACGCGGTAAAACTAGATATCATTTATTGTATAAAAATATTATAATTCAGGATAACTTTAGAAGGATCTTAGTTATATGAAAAGTACTCAACTAATTATCGAACTCATGTTCGCCTTTAAGGGAATCACCGGAGGGAGATGGTCGTTCCACAGTTACCTCAACACTGCACCAACAAAACGATCTTATCCATCATCAAGGTACTCCCTCCCTCATACACAGACCTAGGGCTGTGCAAACAAATTTGATGGTTCAGGTAACCCGATCAGACCTGCGTTGACCTAATCCGACTCAATTCTAATAGAAAATGGCCCAATAATGAAACCGGACTGAGTGGTCGGGATAGACTTGTTCTCAGACTCAGTGATCAGACATAATGTGCCCCAAAATCTAATTTCTCGTATGAGTGGCAAATAGCAAATAAACGTTTTCTTCTTTGCTAAAAATAATGATAATGATATTTTTCCTTTTAATCTGGATCTTTTTAACCAACTCACTCTCTATCGAATGTTGAAATAAAAGTTTATCATGTACGGCCGTTCATTAATAAAAGTTTCTCACTCTGTACCTAATGTTGAAAAACGCGCCTAGAGCTTAACGATGCAGCAAAGGAAGGTAATTGGGAAACAGATGCTCGAGATCATCTTGATTCTTGAATTGTTTTTTTCCTTTGTGCTCTTCTGTTACTGCAGCAGCTTTATTTTATTTCTTTATAATTAATTTTATCTTAAATTGTGTAAAAGAAGAACAAATTTTTTAGTTCATAGACTTTGGAATCTCTACTTGTCTTCAGCTTTTGTTTGTGTGAGAGATTTCCACGTGTTTGAATACAAGCAGGGACCAAGGAGAACTTGTCCGAGGAGAATCGATCATCAAATTCACATTCTGTAATCCAAATGTAATCTCTCTTATTCTTTGCTTTTCCATAATTTCCCTATCATACATTTATAACAAAGAGAAGTTTACAAAATGTAATTACATAATTACATGTATGTTGAAATAACATACATAGAAAATTATATTTTAATTAAGATAAATGTAAAAATTTATTTTCACTACAAATTTAATATATATTACGTGGGATAAAGTCATCAGCATAAGTGCATAACTTATGTTTATTATTCTTAAATTTTATTTATTTTAATATTTTATGTTTTTGAAAAATAATAGGGTAAAGTAGCATACAGCGCCATGATGTTATTTCCTAATTGCATCCAATACTTTAAACGATAAAAAAGATTAGGGTGCTAGATCCAACTAAAACCTAACATTAGGAGTATAAGTGTATAACTGGATGTATCAAGAGAATAACATCAAGGTGCTGAATGCACCATAAATAATATTAGAGTATTGGGTGCTATTTTACCCAAAATATTATTTATTTAAATATTATGATACTCAACTATTTGAAATTCCTTTAGTTAATAACAACAATTTATATTTTCTTCCTTTTTTCCAATTCTTGTTTTGGACGCTTGTCAACTAGTATTCTATTTATATTTCATAGGCATATTTAAATAAATTAAAATATATATTCAACAAAACCACACACACCGTAGTTGAAAAATTTTATTTACTAATCATTTTAAGTAAATACTTTTAAAAATATTATTTTGTTAATGAACTAATTAGTTTTATGTTTCATAAATAATTTTTATTTTTAAGAAGCTCCTACTATATGCACCTTCTAATGATTAAGTTATTGTTTGGAAAAAGAACATATGTATTTAAAAAAAATACTTAAGTTATAACAATGTTAATTTACAATTCAGAATACGACTCCAAACTACCCTGGTAGTAATAGATATCATATACTTATGAAAAAGATTATACTTCAAAATATATTGAAAGGGATATCATTTATATTAAAAGTAATTAACTAATTATTGAACTCATGTTCCCTTTTAAGGGCATCAGCGGAAGAAGATGAACATTCCACAGCTTCATCAGCATCATTCCATCATCAAGGTACTCCATACATATATTTTTATTTTCATTACAACTGCACACATTATTTAAAACAAGTGGTGAAGAACTATTTTTGTACTTCAATAAAGACTTGGAATCTCTAGTCTATTAAATTTGTACATGAGAGATTTTCTTGTGTTTGAATATGTGCTTTGAATATGTCCTTCGGCGGATGTTGATAGCATTATGTAACTCAATTTAGATGTATATTCTCTGTCTTTTGAGCTCTATGGCTCATCAGGGGTTCAAGCTACCGGCTTTTGATGACCCACAGATTCAAAACTTGTTTTGAACCATATTGAGGAAAGGGAGCATTGTGTTCGCATTGCAAGTATGCGAGTCACGCGAAATAATAAAGTTATAAGTAGAGATCATTCCCACGGAGATTTGATTAACAAAATGATCAAGCAAGAGGCTTAGAATATTCAATTAAGTCGAGCCAAAATAAGTTTTGATGTGGAAGAGAATTTTGAAAAACTACTTTTAAAACTAGAGAGCGATAAAGGAAAATGATATTTTAACTTCAATGATTAAACGGAGCCTAGAATTCTTCCTCCCCATTGTATTTCATGAAACTTGATTGAATTCCTCTCTACTAGTATTTCAATGCATATATGTTGGTTCAAAAGCACTTGACAAGCTCTCTCAAGTCAAAATCAAGTTTCTCTTCTCATTAAAATGCACAATCTCTTGCTACACTTAATGAAAATCAATCTTTAATCAACAACCTTAATATGACAATGCATGGTTAGTAATTATATCTCTTTTTTACCAACAAACCATCCATTTATCAAGTAAACTTCAAGACAAGCATGATTTTAACTAAATTCTACACCTAGATTAGCTCTCTCAAGTCAAACCCAAGTGAACAAATCAATCTAAATGGTGACCAATCACTTAGAAGCATTAAGCAAAAGATAAAATCTACACATATATATCATTATCTACCAAAAGAGAGGAATATTCAAGTCTTAATTCATACAAAGGTTCAAGAGAATCCTAGAAGAAGATACACTTAGCTACTCATGTCCAAATATTCAAAAAAAACTAAGCCAAACTACAAAGTACATGATAAACTAAGTATAGAAGGGAAGAAAAGTAGAAAAACAAATTTAAAACCCTAAAAATCTCTGTTAGGATAATCACCCAAGCCTCCAAACTTTTCAAGAACTCTCTCCAAAGCTCTTCCTTTCGTGCTCCAAGGTTCCCAAGTGTAGAGAATATGTTTTTGGCACTTTTTCCTAGGTTAAATAGTGTTTTGCAGCTTCTAAAATCAAAATGTGCAGCTATACTTTTTTAAGACTTGCTATGGCAAGGTGACCAATTACACAAAGAGTCAATTTTCCTTCAGATTCTTGACTTGCTACGGCAAGTTTGTCAACTTGCCGCAACCGATTACACTGAGAGCAAACAGGGATTACTTGCCACAACAGGTTTGTCAAGCTGTTGAGGCCAGTTACATAGAGAGCAACTTCTTGACATTGTTTAGTTGCAATGGCTAGTTGGTCAACTTGCGGAGGCCAATTACATAGAGACAAACTTGTGATTCTCCTACTTGCTTCAGCATGTTTACAACTTGCTTAGGCAAGTTGTATAAATTCCTTCTTCTAAATTTGCAATGCTTGACTTTCTTTGTTCTTTCCTTGCTTCTTGGTTCTTTGAGGGCTTCAAAGCTTGTCACTATCCTCCTTCAAAAGTGAGAGGATTTATAAATTCCCAATTGAATCACAAACTATATAGGATATAACAAGAATCTATTTGATTTTTTTCCAGGTACTTTGATATACACATTTTCTTCTATATACTTGTTTCTATACACAATTTGAATCCTAAAATATGTAAAAAGAGAAAAAAAAATGTGCTGGAATGTTATCAATTTCTAAGAGCTAATATATTGCAAACTCACAAAGCAAAATCGTATGGCATAAGAAACATGCACATAAGTATATATATGGGCGCTTAAACATGATGTACAACGACTTATAATGTTTAAGAGCGGATCACAGAAGGAGATGAAACAGCGCAACAGGTTCAAGCATTAATCGATAAAAGAAGAACCATAGGTAGTCAGAATTCATATATATCATTGAATGCATGAACTGAGAAGCACAAAAAAAATGCTGAATAAACCTCACAGAAAAAAAAAGCATACTTAGAGTAATCAAAGACTCATGTATATTCTTTCCTTTTTTAAAAAAATCTCATCCAAAGAGAGGCAATACAAGGTAATTTATACAGTGGCTTCCATAACCTCTTGAGAATCCATTTAAATAAAAAACCTCTAGCTGTATAATCTTAAAAACAATTTTATTTATGTTAGCAAGATTATTGTAGAGGAAGAAACAAGAAACATTTCTTTCTTATGAACAAGACAGGGCGTCAAAACAATAAAAATCATGCCTTTCTAATAAAACATGTAAAAACTTGCAGCGGAATAAATATAGTCATGCTTAAACTCAAACATAAAATCATAGCCTCAGGATTAGCATGACTCTGATGCAAATGTAAGAAAATAAAGAGAGGGAGGGAGGGTGGGAGTGATCGTATTGAGTTGGGTTGGATCCAAGTAAGTAGAGATCAGGCAAGGATTAGACTACAAGAGCCTAATATGGTTTGTGCAGTAGTGCACCAAAACAGAGAAAGATGGAAGATGGGAAGAGAGAGTGCAAGAAGATTCAATTGCTCTGAGGTGAGTTCCAATGCTTGGTGGAGGCCTCTCTTTAGAGCCCCTCTTTCTTGCTACCAAGTTACATTAAACCCTGCAAGAACTCTTGATTGATTTCCTCAATCAAGAGGCTCCTCCTCCAAATCAATATATGTTGATTTGGTTGACTAATCACACATAAGTGTAATTCCATCAACCATAATTACCGACTTATTCTCTTCTTTGTTTGATTTGGATTTTTCTCGAACAAATAGTCTGGCCCATCAATGGCGGACTTAAACTCAAAATCCAACAATTTCTATTCCATTTGGTCAAAAAACACCCATTTAACAAATTTGGATAGGGTAGATTTTTGCAACATTTATCATATTTTTGGATCATCATTGAAAACTCATCTTTTTATGTAGACATCCTAAAATTATGAACTAGGGCTTATTTTAAAGCTCTAGCTAGATGTATACTATTTCCCTACAAAAAAAAGTTCACAATACAAGTCACTGGTTTTCCTTATCTTTGAGCATTAAGAAGTTCAAGGCTCATACAAGCATATAAACTACCTATGTACTAATTATTTCATGCATATATGCTTTCCATGTTCTTTAATCTTCACATGGCACTTACCTTTGGCTAAAGAACAGCCCCCCTTCTTCTTGTGGAGGTTAGGTACATGCCATTAGTACTTAAGTTGACATACAATATCTTGAACAAATATATACAGCAGCCACATAGTATAATCAACATTAACAAAATAAAAAATAAACTTCTTAAAAGCTTCCAACTTCAAGCTTCCTCCACTAGCTAGCTTGCTCTTCCCTTATAATGTACTTGCTCCTACTGTTAGTAAATGGTATAGAAAGGGTGAGATTCAGGGTAGGAATCTTAGTATACTAAGCATGTAATGTGCAATGATAATTAACCAAGCATGTAAATAGCCAAGTAAGAACAACACCTTACAAGCAAATAAACATGGCCATGGCACAAACTCAAGCAAGGATATTACAGTTTTGTTCAAAGGTCTAGCTATGGCATATATGGCAAATAAACATGCAAGCAACCAGGCACAAACCTCTTCTTGCTTGAATTTCTTTGGTTTTGCTTCCCGCTTTGCTTGATAGCAAAAGCTAGATCCTATGGAACATTCATGTGGGGCAGATTAATAGTCACAATTAGCATACTTCCATAACATAATTAATCTCTCAAAGCCCCAACTTCTAACCCATTCATTTAGCTCCTTAACTTGGTCATTTTACCTTGATCATCCTACTTCTTGTTCTTTGTCTTCTAATTCTTTTTGTCTACTGTTTTGCACCATTTTGCAAGAGGAATTCACCTTCAATCTCAAAATTAGAAAATTCTAGCCATAATTTTATGACCACTCTAGTCCAAACAAATGTGTATCCATACACAACATTTATTTGTGTGTGTTCAACAGTCCCAATTTGAAAGATATTGAATAATTCTTTCTTATGTTTTTGTAATCGGAGAAGTATTACAATATATAGAAGGAGTAGGACAAATTTCTAATTATTATGGCCTTGATTATTGCCTTGATTATTATCTAATTATATCCCCTAGAATCCTCCTAGAATCTCGGAATAATAGTAATTAGTGATATGGTCAGATTTTGTCTCAATCTAACCGTTACATGATCCTATTAGGAAATTAGGTTAAATCTATTGATTTGGGCTTGTTGCTAGGCCCATATTCTCACACAACCTATGCTAAGGACTTGCTATGTACTAACACGTCTTCTAAGCCCATTATCATGCTTTAACTTTTAACAAAACTCCACTCCCTCTTAGCCAATCAGCGCTGTCTGAAATAGGGAAGAGGGAAAAAGTTTATAACTTAAACTTAATCGCTTCAAAACGTTATGTGTGTGTTTGGGATCACTTAATTTTAGAGAATAAGTTCTTATTACGCAAGCCGAGATAAAACTCCTCTCACATACTTACCTCGTATACCGTGAATCACGATTTATAAGCACTTATTGCCCAAAAATAAGCTATACGGTTAGACTTTCCTTACGTGTGAATAAATGATTTAAGACACTTGGTCCTTATTCTTGCATCTTAAATCAATGGCTATTTTTTTTAATCCTTATTTGTTCTAAAAATTTGAGTTTACTGAGCATTCATCATCATCCTTATAACGTAGCATATATATTGGATGCTCTAAATGGTTAGGACATTTTATTTTTCACTTATATATGACTTTAATCTGAAAGTTTTCCAGAATAAAAAATGTCATCCTAACTTACATGATAGTGTTTGTACGCATGCTTTAATGATTTGAGATGCTTGTTGAACGTTTTGGTGGCATTAAAATTGCAATGTTCCATCCATTTCCACTCCAAGGTTTAGCTCCAACATGCACCAACTCCCATTGAAGCACATAACTCTTATATAACTTATCTACCAAAGCATTTAAACACTCCTAGACAATTCCATAAGAAGTTGAACAATCTCCTCTGAACAGTAAAGTGCAGAATCAAAACTCATCATCTAAAGCAATATTCAACATGCACAAGAGGAAATCACTACCACAAGCTCTAATCTAACAACTACCTGTGACTTGTACGGCTTAAATCTTCTGTTCCTTATTTCCTCTCTCTATAATCAGATTTTCCAGCCCAAAATCTTACCAAAGACACAACAATAGAGGAAAATTAGGATAGGATGATATCTAGGAGGCTTACCTCTATCTAGAATCACCTTCTCTTCCACCTTCCTGACTTCTTGGCCTTCTTCCTCTGTTTCTCTCGACCTTTCTCCTTCTCCCTATCTCTTTTCTGTTTTAGGTCGCAAATCGGGGGTGAGGGAGCTGCTAATGTGCTTATTGAAGAGAGAAACAGATTCTTTTAACGTCATAGGTGGTCCCACATGAAAGCTTGTCCCATAAGCCTTGATATAAGCACTTTATTTGGCCAATTCTTTATAAAATATGGAGCATGTCTTCTTAATCAGGCTAAGCACGTCTTGTCTTCACATTTTGGGTTTAACCATGGCCGCTTCCATTTTGAAGCTTTAAGTAGTGAAATTACTATTATACCCTTTTTTATGAGTACCAAATTATCAAGTAAATCCAAGAAATTATTCTGGGATACTTTTAAACATTTTTTGGCCTCCATTGTCTTTTTTACCTCATAAAACATTACCTGTAAAATTTTCATAAAAAAATTACCTCTAACTATTTTTCTTTGTCTTTTAGGGAAAATATACCTATAATTCCAAGAAAAGAGCGTCAAAATTATTTAGGTCACTTTTGGGACTTAATCCCCAAAATAATAATATTTCATCATGTTTCCTCAATCTTTCTAGGCCCTTAAATAATGTTAATAATTATTTTAAACCTTTTCTTTTTGACATACTTAAGACATTTAACTCAATTGGGCTTAATAATCTAGCTAATTCAGATTTATTATTGAACTTCTCGGCCCAAAATTTGGGATGCTACAAAAAAGTAGTTAAGTTATTGGTTACTTGTTAAAAATATGTGTTAGTGTTTTTTTTATTAAAGTATCATTTTAAAACATTCACATTGAAAAGCTCTCGTATATTTAGAACACATGGAGTAGTAAATATCGTTTTCCTATTTTGGCTGGAAAAAATGTTTTCCTTTTGTATCTTTAACTAGCTCACTCTTTATCTAATGTGGAACTCAAATCGTTCATTCATGTACTACTTTCTGTAGACGATAGAAGCACGTACCAAATGCTGTACAAAGCAGCAAAGGAAGGTAAATGGAAAGTAGCAAAGGAAATCTTGGAAAGGAATGGGAATCTAGTTAGTGCTGACTTAACCAATCGGGGGGAGACCATCCTCCACGTGGCCACTCAAGCAAACCGCAATGATTTTGTGAGGCGGCTGTTGAAATATCTCGATGACCACATGAATGGGGATGAAATTAGACGCTACTTGGAATTGCCAGACGCGCGTAAGAACACTGCATTTCTCTTCGCTGCAGCATCGGGGAATGTGAAGATTGTTGATGTAATGGGGGAAAGGAATCCAAGTTTGCGAACAAAAACGGGTCAAGATCCAACACTCACTCCACTTCACATTGCTGCTTTATTCGGAAGAGGTGAAATGGCACGACATCTATATGAAGGAACCGTTGAAGTTGAATATGGAGATGATGGCTTGAAGTTACTGTTATTCCTCTGTGTCAATGCCGGAATCTATGGTAAGTTCACACAAGACCATAGACTATAAAAGTTAATAAGTGCAAAATTCAAAGTGTAACATGCATAATATACTTTATTAAACTTGTATAAGAAACAATTATATATGACTTTATTTATTGATTCGTTTGTCCAGATTTAGCCTTGCGGTTGCTAAAAGAGAAGCCGGTTCTAGCTTTTGCAAGGGATCAAAACAACGAGACAGTATTGCATATATTGACTCGAAAGCCTTTAGGCATGTGAATTCATTTCTTTTTTCTCTTTTTTACCTTTTAGCTTTTCCTAAACATCCATTGATTTAAAACGTTTTGGCACGTGCTTTTGAAACTAATTAATGATGTTGATTAATTTTAAAATGTCATGACTTAATTTCTTAACTAATTAAATTGTTATATTGTGTTTCTCAGGTTTAAAGCAAGATGAACTTGTAACATACTTGTGGAATGATATATTTCTTACGCAACAACACGAGGATATCATAGAAAATATCAGCGGAGGTTCACATGTAGCATTTAATGCTGTAAAAGTTGGGAACTTTAAATTCCTAGGTTTGCTTATAAGTACCTATCCTTATTTGATATGGGAAGTTGATGAAAGAGGTCGAAGCATGATTCACATCGCTGTTTTAAATCGTCAAGCTGATATCTTCAACTTCGCACGTGAGTTAGGCTCAATCAAAGATTTAATAGTAAATTATAGGGACACACATGATGCAAGAAATTTATTGCACATGGCTGCGTCATTGCCATCAAATGATCGACTAAATTTGGTTTCTGGAGCAGCATTTCAAATGACTCTTGAGTTATTATGGTTTGAGGTATTTTGCTACATAAATATTTAGTCTATTTTTTTACTTACAAAAACTCATGCATGACCCTGCACAAGCACATGTTCATGCTTGTAATTTATTACTATATTTAATCTTTTATATTCATGGCATCATTTCCTAGGAGGTGAAGAAGATGGTGCCACCATCATTCATAGAGATGAAGGATACAAACGACTTGACTCCTCATGAATTATTTACAGTGGAGCATAAAGAATTAGTGGACAAGGCGGTGTCATGGACGAAGAAAACAACAAATTGTTGTTTGCTTGTTTCAAGTCTTATTACAACTGGAGTGTTTACTGCTACGTTTAGTATACCTGGTGGCACTGAAGACTATGCCGGAAGCCCTCATTACTTGGTGAATCAAAGAACGTGGTTCATAATATTTTCTATATTTGATGCAATTGCAATGATCTCATCCTCAACTTCCATATTTATTTTCTTCTCCGTCCTCATCTCACGCCATGATCAATATGATTTTCAGTACAAATCATTGGCCATGAAGTTGATGTTTGGATTAATCACATTATTAATATCCATATTAAGCATGATGATATCATTTAGTAGTGCATTCATCATGTATTTTAATAGCAATCACAATGGTTTGAAGTGGGTTCCTATCTTTATTTATGCGCTGGCTTTCATACCCACACCCATATTTTTATTTTCAATTTGGCCACTATGGAGTGATATAGAAAAATTAACCAAATTTCGTTGGAATATTTCGCAGTCATGGAAAGATATGTTGCACTGGAAAAATAAGCAGTTGTTGATGGATCTCTTCATGTAATGTACTCATATTGTCCAAGAGTCTTGAATTGATAGATCCTTTTTAAATAGGCAACTTTCAATTGCTGTTGACCTTGTCATGTCCTCCGTATCTTCGCACATCTTGTTTTGATAAGACTTGTGATTTCAAAGGTTTGTAATAGTGGGAGTTTGAACTGTTTGTTAGATTTTTCATCTATTTGTTGTTGGTTGTTTGATCAAATTCAAGGGAGTTTATACTATTCTTCGAATTTGTTCATGCCCATTTGCAATTATGATTTGTCCATATCTTCTTTAGTCATTTCCTTTTTTTCTAAATCTGGAGGAGCATGAGGCCTTAGTTGTATTAAACTAAATTCTATTTATTCTATAGCATAGGAAGTTGAATTTGAAGGATTACATTGATGTAGAGGGAAAATAAGAGCCTCTGCAATATTAATCCTTGAATTAAAAAAAAGTATAAATAAGTCTTTATATAGGCAAATCTAAAGCTAACAATAAAATCTAATTTGATTTAGTCAAATCAAATCATAATATCAAAGATATAATATCCATATTTAATCCTAAGATATAATAAATATCAAATAACAAACATCAAACATAATATTAATATAATAATTAACTAAATAATATGAAATATTAAATGAGGAGCACGTGCATGAGTCTTGAAGCATTACTCAACACTCCCCTTGCTTCAAAGGGGCACCAAACTTGTCTTTTTAATTTCCTAACAAAATCTTTGCTTCTTCTGTCTCTACAAAATCAGCATGCGTTTTTCCGCCTCCTTACTTTGCCCAGCAATTTGATTCCTTATGCCCAAATTTTTTGCATTTGTCATTGAATAGAGCTTCTATGTGGAGCTCCTGATTGTTCGTTAAATTGAACAAGACATCTGCCACTACCACGGCCTCTTCTCGTAGAATCCTCCTTCACTTGAAGTGCCTACTCTTCACTTTTGTCTTCAAATTATTTCATCTCGGCCTCATCAGCTTGCAATGAACTCATTAATTCATCCAAAGAATATTTAGACATATCATGAGCCTCCTCAATTGCATCAACTACAAATTTAAATTGAGGAGTAAGAGTTCTAAGAATTTTAGCAACAAGTATTTCCTCAATAATTCTCTGCCTTCTTGTACGGACTCACTCTTCTTTAGTAGTTGTTGCATATGCAATTCTAAAGAAGAGGGTTATATTATATTGATAAAGAGGGAAAATAGAAGCCTCTGAAATATTTTTGATTAATCCCTGAATAAAAGAGAATGTAAATTAGTCTTTATATAGATAACTCTAAGACTGACCCTAGAAACTAATTTAATCAAATTGGAAAATCCCTATTGTGTTATATATTTTCATACTTTATTTGGGGATTTTCTCATAATTATTGAGCTTAAAATGTTTTTATTATGATTAATTAAGAATAAGAGAAAATGCATTGAATTAGAACTAAAAATGACACAATTGTCATAATAATTATAATTAATCTTAATTCTTAATTTTTGAGAAGATTTGATATTGATTTAATTGTTTTTAATTGTAGGTGCATGAAGAAAATGGATTAAATTTGAAAATGACAGTTTGGTTCTTGAATTGTAAAAATTATGGTTTAGGACAACGAATAACAAAAATGATAGATTGGTCCGTGACTCAAACTTCTGCGTTTTGCTGATGAAAATTAGGTCATATTATACCAATTTCAGCGTGAAGAACATAGAATAGAGCGCCACAAACCAACTGGACCTTCACCTTAGTTCTCCAAGCTTCGCCTTTCTTCTTCCTCATCGGTGACATCATTCGCTTTCATAGTCACTGGTGAGTTTTCATCATCACCTCCCAACTACCTTCACCAGGCTATCATTTTCCATGTGAACATGAGGAGGCACAGGGTGAACTGGAAACAAGGGAATCGGAGGCTTCTTTGCCATCAACAATCTCCTTTCACCACCACCATCGCCGGAGAACTAATTCTCTCCACCATTGCCGTTGGTTCCTTGCGTCCTCATCCCCATCAAGCAATCACATCCTTCCATTGTCTCTTTCCAGTTTCTTCATGCCCTTTGCACTAAGTTTGACAGCAACCACTTACTTTATCCATCAAATTTGCCACTCCATTTGTCTTCAGTTGGTTCCTTTATATTCAATGGAGTTGTGGCTGCAGTTGGCTTCATGAATGGGTAAATTTCCTAGACTCTTGAAGATGGAAGCTAAGGCTTGAGTTCCAAGTGCTACAAAGGGAAGTTCTAGTTTTAATTCATTAGTTTAACTATGTATTTATAATTTCCTTAGTTTTAGGAGTTGTAATTTGTTGTTAAGACTATGATTTTTGGTTTAATCTTTGTAAACCAATTTGTGATTTGAATTAGTTGATGTTGAACATTGTGCTCATCAATAAATGTGGTAACATATATGTTTCATTGTAATTCTCTAGATTCTCTATTATATTGTATGGTATTGCTTGGATATTGAGTTGATTTTGGATTGCATTGGAACTAATTAATTGTTTTAATTAATTCACAATCACACACTAATAGTGCTTAATAGCATCTCTAGAGTAGGGGTTTCTCTTTTTTTATGCTAGACTTAATGGTTGATGGGGCTCCGTATTTTAGAAAACTTAGTAATTTTATAAATTGTATACAAGGTGGTTTTTAATACTATATTAAGCAATGGCTATTTTCTAGGCTAGGAATAATCATTGATAAATGCATTAGATTCAACGGTATTTGAGGTTTGGTATTTTAAGGGACTTTGTTTGTAATTGTTAGTGTTTTGTGTTGAGTTTCTGTTAAAGGGGTTAAGCCTTCCCTAGTGAAAAAGTGTTTAATCAATCTAACTCAAGCTAGCTCAAAGGGTCTTTAGGACTTTTTTTTTTAATAAACTAGCAAATTGAACTCCCATGTATATTGAACTATGATTGCCGTTACATGCCATTTTCAAGAGGTTTCACTTCATCCATTTCCATTCACCTATCCATTTTATAAACAAAACAAATACCAAAAAGAAGTAGTATAGGACTTTTTTAATTCCATTTGCAAAAGTAGTTTATAGCAAAAATGAACATCCTGCCCACTTTCTCCATTTTAATTGTTAATTTTGATATTTAGTTTACTTAGGAATTATTTTCATTCATACATAAAAGAGAGGAAGATCCAAGTATTAATCCATACAAAGGTTCAAATAATCCTAGAATGAAGAGTTTAGCTGATCATGTTTAGAAATTGATTATAGAAATACAAAACAAATAAAGCTATATTAGCAAAACAGAGAAGAAAGGGAAAGAAATCAGTAAAACTAAGGAAAATTAGCTTGAATCTCTTCAAATCTTAAATCTCCACTTGATTTTCCTTGATTTATAATGCTTCCTAGCTTAAAGAAGTGCTTCAACCACCTCCTAGGGTTTTCTAGATCTGAAAGATGGTGTTGTGGTTCCTAGATCCTGTATTTAGAAGCCCTAGAACTCAAAACACTTGCAGCTACTGTCACAGGTTTTGGTCACGGGCAAAGGATCCTTGGTTGTGCCCAAATAGTTACTGACCAAGTGGTGGCCACGGCTAAAATATGTCTTGGCCGCGACCATCAAATTGTGACAGTCTTGGGTGTGGCCAGTGAAATGGATTGGCCGCAGCCAAGATTTCTAAGATGTCTTGGCCGTGGTCATGAAATGGCTTAGCTACGGCCAAGATTTCCTGAGCTGTCTTGGCCGCAATGCTTGGTCGTAGCCAAGCTTTTGATTTGAAGCTCTACTGCAACCAAATATTGTTTTCATCCCTTCTTGCTTTTTTCATGGCACTAATGACTTGCTAGACTCCGTTTCACCTTCTTTTCATTGAAGTATGCTTTCTCTAGCTCCAAGTGTGCCTGAAATATTGTCCTATGAGGACAAGAAAATCCATAAAAGCCAACAGTTGATGAACTTAATAAGATATTCATGCACAACCTCATAATGGTGCTCTTTTTACAACAAATATGCACCAAGCATATTTCCTTCATATATATACTCCCTGACACTCATTATTTCACCAAAATATGTAAGGGGAAATGTGCCAGTTTGATAAGAATTTCATGAGATTAATAGTACCCCGCATATTTCAGCTGACAAAGTTATTGATGATAGCTCTACATATTCACCATCCGCCATGGTTTCGGATTTAGCTTCAGCAACTTTTTTAGCTTCAGCTTCATACACTCTTTTAATGAGGGGCACTCCGTCAAGTTTCACTACCAATCTATCTAGATCCAAAGATTGCATATACCTAATGGTACCTATAAGAAGATAAAGCAAGCAAGAATTAAATGAAACAAGAATCAAAAAAGAAAATGAAAAATGAATGTATACCTATTAAAAAGCTCAATCGAAATTTACTAACTTAAGGCTAAGGTCGATTAAAAGATTTGTTAAACTAGATCCTCAACAACAGCGCAAAAACTTGTTCGACTCCACAAGTGCAAGGATCATTCCAAGTAATAAAGTGATAAGTAAAGTATCAATCTTATGAGGATTTGTTTTAATAAATTAATTAAGTAATAAGCTTAGTGCATTCAATCAAGTTAAGTCAAAACATGTTGTTGATGTGGAAAAGGAAGTTGTAAAATCTGGTTCCAAAGCAATGAAAATTGACTTTGTAAATTCAAATAAGTTGTGAAACCTAGGATTATTTATCCCCTTTGCACTTGACAAAATCTTGACAAAATTCGTCTCTTTAGTGTTTTCAATGGTTATATATGTTAGTATAAGGTTTAAAGGTATTTGGTCAAGCTTTCTCAAGTCAGACCAAGTTTATACACTCAACTAATATGCACAATCTCTTGCTGTAATTAAATACGAATATACATTCAGCATCAACCTGCATTTGACAATACTATGTTAGTCACTATATCTCTATATCAATAACAGCTCATCAATTTATCAAGTAAACTCAAGTTAAACATGATTTTAACCAAATGTTTTACCCAGATTTACTTTCTCAAGTCAAAATATAATGAACAAAATAGTCTAAATGATGGCTGAACATTCAGAAGCCTTATGTATGCATGAAGTCAACATATATATATATATATCATTCATACATAAAAGAGAGGAAGATCCAAGTATTAATCCATATAAAGGTTCAAAATAATCCTAGAATGAAGAATTTAGCTGCTCATGTTCAACAAATGATTATCGAAATACAAACAAATACAACCATATCAACAAAATGGAGAAGAAAGGGAAAGAAATCAGTAAAACCAAGGAAAATCAACTTGAATCTCTTCAAATCTTCAGTCTCCACTTGATTTGCCTTGATTTGAAACACTTCTTGTCTTAGAGAAGTGCTTCTGCCACCTCCTAGGGTTTTCTAGATCTAAATGATAGTGTTTTGGTTCCTGGATCCTGAATTTATAAGCCCTAGAAATCAAAATGCATAGCAGCTATCACGGGCTTTGGTTGCTGCCAAAGGATCCTTAGCCGCAGCTAAAGCGTTTCTGACCATGTTTTGGCCGTGGCTGAGTGTCTGGTAGATTCTTGGCCGCAGCTAAGCTTCATATGAGGTCTTGACTACGGCCAATAAAAATGCTTGTCCGCGGGCAAGCTTCTATTTTGGTCTTGGCTGTGGCCAAGCTTCTATTGTGGGCTTGGACACAACCAAATGATTTATGGACGTTTTGTCTGCATTAGCCTTGGGGTCCATAATAAAAAATTAACCAAGGATTGCGTATAGGCAAACCAAGGATCATTATCTCTTCTCGAGGAGCTTTTTATTGAATCCTAAGTAATCTATATGCCATACAAATGCAATAAAACAAGGGGAAATAGTTTTGGATTTTTTCAAATTAATAGCTAAAAGAAAATGCAATCTAATAAAATGCTAGACTAATATTTTTGGTATTTTTAATAAAAAGGATGATTAATGAAATATGAATGAAGTGAATTCTCTTGAGAAATTGGTTCATTGACTATACTAACTCATTAAATGATATGGGAGTTTGAAATTCATCAAGTCTTAATTAAAAACCTCAAGCAAACATGTTGAGTTCAATTTATCTAATTAATGACTAATCCTACGATTGCATTCATAGTCATATGTTGGATAAATTGTTAAAAACCATTTGATGTGTGAAATGGATTAAATCAATATAATTGTTTCCTCTAATATGAATGCACAAACACACCACTCAAATTAACTCAAATCAATTACACAAACTAGTGAACATGTAGAAAGCATAATCTCTTTGAATTAATAGGAAATAATTAACTAAAAATCATCAAATCACAATAATTCCAATCCAAACACAATATAAGCAATCTCAGTTCAGCAATATGGAGTCCAATTAACTCAACAAGATCCTACTAAAACTACCTTAGAACTTAGCTAGAAATTACAATAACAATAGGAAATTCATAAAGAAACTAAGAAATAAAATTCCCCCTTGAAGCTCTTGAATTCAAGCCAAAACCCCAATCCTCAAGAGTTGAAATTTCTAGCCACAAACTAACATTTGCACAGCCATTAAAACAGCATTCACTATCACAAACACTTCAGCCAACAAGAAATAATCACAGAATCAATAAGCAATTTAGTCTAAATTCCTTAGTAAATTGAAAGTGAACATGGAAAAATTCAGGGGAAGCACGGTCTGAACAGGATTGTACTGGTGGTGAATAGCTCGATGGTGATGAAGAGAACTGAAGCTTGTGGTAGCTCTTCTGGTTCCCGTTCGTCTGTCCCAGCTCACTCCCTTTAGCTCTCAACTCGTAGAACCCCATATCTAGTTTAGCTCCCCTGGTTCATGCCTCTGTTGCTTTCATAATGATACAGAAGTGTAGTAGCTCTTAGAATAAAAAAGGTGCTGGTGACTCATAAAGAAGGTCGCTGGTGACGGTGAGGTGGGGGTTGGAGGTTGTGATGACGTTGGACGTGGGATGTGAGGCAAAGTGGTCAGTCCTCTGTTCTTTGGGTGTGTTTGCGGCACTCTCCATTTCTAATCTCTCAGTATCGTCACCGGTAATGGTGGTGATCAATGGTGATGGTGGTAAAGGGAGGGCCGGCGAGGAAGAAGAAGATGAAGTGAAGATGGTGGCACTCCCTCTCTCCGTTTTGAAGCTCCTATGGTGCTACCTCATTCTTGCTCTCAACTCAGCTCTTTCGGATCTTACCCTTTTTTGAAGAAGCAGCCACATAGCAACGTAGGTCTTGGTCAAAACGCTAGTTTTGACAAGGACCTATTTGCAAACTTGAAAAGTTTAGAGGAGGGACTACATTACAAATATTTGAAATGTTGGCTGGGCAGAACTGTAATTTCTCAAACGTTGGGGTACTTTACTGTAGTTTTCTTTGACCTATTTCCTTTACAAATTGTGATTTTCAGAAATTTTGGGGCCTTTCATGTAATTTTCCCCAGCCCTCAAAATATTAATTTTGACCCTCCAAAATCTCGAATTTTCTTCCAAAACACCTACAATACAATATTAAGCACAAAGTAGCATCAAAAGTCCAAGAAATCATTTTTATGAATAATTAACAATTTTTTGATCATTTTGCCCCTAATTGCAATTAATTTAATACAATTGTCCCTAACTCAAATTAGTGCTTAATCATGCAATATTGTCTTAGAAAATGCATTAAAAATCCCAATTTAATTATGAAATATTATATAAAACTATGGTTCAATCAATTCCCCCACGCTTAGAAATTTGAGCAATTAGGTACAATTTTCTAAATTCAAATAACTAAAGCAATTGAAATTTGAACAATTTCATAATTAGAAAGCAATGGATCAATTAATCAAATTCCTCAAGCCAACACTAATATAGTCAAGCAATGCAAATAAATTAGCTAACTACACAATCCAAAATATTAGAATGAAGCACAAGAGACTCTCAAGGTATTAGTGTTTAACTCATCTCACCTTATTGGGATAATTTCACTCTAATTCACTTAATCAACACCTTATCATAGGCTTGTAACAACTCTAATATCTCAACTACTAATAGCACTTAATGTAATGAATCAAGAGGACTTAAATGGCTTGTAATATTGAACGAAGGCTAGATGAAATGAATTGATTAGAAAAAGGAATAGTTGATATGCAAGTCAAAGTTAATGAATAAGTTCATAGCATCTAAATAACATGACACACTTTTGCCAATTATTTTTTTCAAATTCATGAACAAGTGCCTTCTTGGTATTTCTTTTGCATTTCTTTTATTTACAAAACATTTCTATATATACTTTTTCTTTCTTTCTTTTTTTCAATTTTTTTTGCTATACTCTCTCTCTCTTTCTTCTTTTTTTTCAAACTATATACTTTTGTTTTTCAACATATATACCATTTTTTTTATACACCTAGCATTTCAATATACACATTGTTCACTTTCTATTAGCAAATTACTTTGATTTTAGAGCACTATGAACACTATGATTAAATGTCATGTATTCAACATAGGAATGGCTCAAAGGTGCAAGCAAATGGTGATGAATGAGGGTTTGTGTTTAGGTGAAAGGGTCTAAAATTGAATGCCTCTTTCATTTCCATCACATTAATGCAAACGTAGTTTTGAATAAGAGTGGAAACAAGTTCTAGAAGGCGAAAGACTAAGTGAACAGACACTTATAGAAAGAATTTAAGGCTCAAATAACCTTCCAACAAGGTTTTTCTCAAATGTATATCAAACTAACCACAACACATTTACTTAACTATTCCAAGTGCTAACTTTACTAAAAACAATCAATCAAAATATTGCAATCAATTAACAAAAATGCTCAACTCCCAAAAACATTAATCATGTAAAAAATTCTTTTTCTTAAAATAAGAAGTAAGCAAAAATCTAATTGTGGGTTCATTTCTTTTCCTATTCACTTGAAAAGCAAAACATGGTTTCAAAAAGTTGCCAAAACACTAGATTACATGAAAGCTCTCACAAATCACATTTCCAAAGTGGCAAATGCAACCCTTTACCACTTAGGACATGCATCAAAGCAAGTCATTCTTGAAAAGTTTTTTAGTTTAAGGCATTTTCTCATTTATAAACAACCAAATAATGGGATTTAAAATGTATTCCCCTCCCCCACACTTAATCAACACATTGTCCTCAATGTGTAAAGCAACTCTATTATTCTAACTTGTTCCTTAATGAAGTGGAAAGTTGTGAAGTCCAATTGCAATTGGAGCACAATATGTCAACATCACATAAAGAGAAAGAAGGAGAAACAAGTCATAATAACAGAGAAAATCAAGATGAAGAGGCAAAATGGTAATTAAGTATGGTAGTGGCAAAAAATGCAAAGCATACTACTTGACTTCTACTTTTTTTCTACTGGATTGTGTCCCTCCCCTACGCTTACCTTCATCATACAACAATTAAACCCAAAGAATCATAGGAATTAGGAAGAAAACAAGTGAGGAAAGAGACAACCTGTGTTAGAGTATCTTGAGTCAGCCGAAGGAGAAGTTCTCATCCCTAATGAGAATTATGCATTTGTCATTGACAACATCTTCTCCCTCATTAAATTTCCTTAGTGGAGGTGGCTCAGGATCAATTGGAAGAGGTCCAAGAATGTACGGCAGATGTTGGTTCCTCCAATAACCTTTCCAATAATGTGTTTGTAAAGAAGACAAACAAATAGCAGTATCCCATCCAAAAATAGAAACATGGAGAGACTTCAACTGAAGTAAAGGCATATTAAATTCCAAACTTTCCAATTAACTATCACATCTAAGGAAATCAACAATGCTCCAATTAGTAGGAGTTAAACAAATAGTTAAATTTTGAAAATTCTCTTGTGTTTGCAAAGTGGAAGGTGCGGAATCCAATATAGAGTTGGGGTACACTACATCATTATTGCAATCACCAGAGATGGAAGGGAAAAGAGTTGATGAAGAAGGAGAAATTATTAAATCATTACCACCTAAGGCTTTGAAAGATTCAAAAAAATTATTTTGCTTTTCTAAATCGGGTGGCAAATCACAAGATAACACTTGTTGGAAAGATTCATCAACATGTGGGATTTTAGCAATCAAAATTTTAGAATCTTTGTCACCAACAAGAGTACAAGGAAGTAATCCAATGGGAATTGCAAGCATTTGACATTCAAGGCTATAATCTTTCTCACTCATATCCACCATAATGGCATCCATGCAAGATTCAACAGTTTCACAATTGTCATGCTTACAATGATCAATAGTACAAGGAGGTTTATCAAGATGAATGGTAGAATCAGGCACTTCATTAAATGCTTTCTTTCGAAAGTCAACAAGTAAGTGTCATTTTGCTTGACAATAGTCTACACAAATTTGATCTACCATATAAGAACATGAAAATGTATTATGTCAACACCTATTTTGATTTCGATATCCTAAGAGTAAAAAAGACTAAGTTCCACAGGCATACAGAAAAGTACATATATACTGATAAAGGTATTCATTTACAATCTAGAGTCGTCCATAGACAAAACACAAAATATGACAGTGTTTCCATTATTTACAAGATTTCCCCAAAATATCTTAAGCACAAACTAACTATAACCACAAACTTTGACTTTTGCCTCTAGACCCGTGCCAATCACTTCCTTATTTCTACGTCTTTGCCTTTTGATCAATTGGCACCTGTTGAGATGTTTGTTTAGGAAAAGGGGTGAGATTCCAAGGAATCCCATTAGAAACATGCTATCATTCATATAAAATATGAAAAGTAAATATGATATGCACATGTATGCACCAATTAATGAACAATATAAACAAATCATCATTAAGTATACAAGAGAAGGGCCCAGCCCTACTAATCATACACTGGTTGGATTCTCACCAACTCCTAGTGTAAGTGCACCTCTAGCACTAATTGCCCCTCTCTAGGCAAACCATGTTGATTAATAAAGCACATTTACAAACAATGGCATCCACACAATCATATAACTATGGCATCATGTATGAAGGATAATGTTCCTACCTCAAAGCTCTGTCAATCCCTTTTTGTGTGCCACGTAAAATGTGTCAATTTTCGGCTCCCAACTCAGTCTTAGAATATTAAATGTATAAGAAATAGGTCATAATCTATTCAAGTATCATTTTAGACACTTCCATAGTGTTTCTTGTGGTTATATTAGCTTATGGTGAAAATTTACCAAAATGCCCATGGGACCCCGTCTGGCCCTGCTATACCTGCCCGATTGCACGATTTTTCAAAATTTTGGCAAGGGATATCCTGACATATTTTTGCGTAAGGAATCCATTTCTAGGTTCAAAGTTACCAAATTCTATGTCAAATTACAAAATTGCCCTTGACAGCCCCACTTTAGGGTTTTAAGTGTGTTTTCTTAATTATGCTTTTTCAAGCTTTTTCGAAAAAGTTACTAACTGTAATCCCACCTAATTTTGCCTCCTGAATCCAATGGAACCCTCAAATAATTGAAAATGCAACTCCTTCCCGCTATTCTTGACTTGGCTGAAACATGTCTTAAGAAAAAGGGAAAATGCACTTTTGAAATTCAACCTCCAAAGCTTAAGTCTGTCTACTTCTAACCCATTATTAAGTCATTTAAACATATTCTAACCATGATTTAAAGAAATTTTGGCAGCATATCCCCTTAGGTTTAGGACTTTCCAAATTTACAAACTCAACAAAAATCACAAAATCCAACCACACACTTCAATAATAACAACATAATAGTATGGATTTGAGATTTGTGAAGTTACCTCGAGTTCTTGAGCTTTCTCTAGGCGTCCTCCTCTCTCTCTCTCCTTGAACTCAAGATGTGCTTTCTAAACCATGTATTCCATAGTGGAGAAGAGTTTAGGGAAGATCTTATGCAATGTTAGAAGAAACTCTTAAGAAATCAACACTTATATAAAAGCTTTCTCTTCTTGCTTCTCTCTAGAACTTGAGATCTCCAAAACTCTCTCTCTCTCTCTCTCTCTCTTCTTTTCTCTAGTCTTGGCCAAAATGACAAGGGAAAGAGGAAGGAAGAGTTGTATAATTATACATGTGCTTAACCATGTACAAGAAGTATTATTTTAACACAATTAGACATGTGCTTAACTTTAACAATTATAAACTAGTCCTTTACCTTAGGATAATGACACTTGACATGTTTCATTCCAATAATCATTTTTTCCCTCCCATTTTTCTTTTGCTAGGTTATATTTATAAGAAAAAGGGAAATAGAAATTGTTTCAACATTTCCATAATTCCTTTTATTGAATTATGCACAAGTCCTTCCAATTTCACAAATCTTGATTTATTTCATCAAGAATATTCCAAATATACATTCTCCTTTATTTCCCTTAATTAATTGAAATTAACCTCAACTAATTGGAAAATAATTAATCTTGAGCTAAATTGGCAAAGTTTCAATTTTGCTATTACCTTTGCAATCTAATTTCCTTTCTTGAGTTAATTTGCCCATTTTCTCATGAATATGAATATTTCTAAAATTCATAAGTTCCAAATTCATGAATATTCACCATTTTATTGAATTTCTCAATAATTAAAATTTTTTTGGTGAATATAAAATTTGGGGTGGTACAGTTCTCCCACACTTAATTAAATTTCATCCCCGAAATTTGCTATACTTATACATTCATAAATTATGGGTAATGTTTCTTCATACTTTCTTCTGTTTCCTATGTAGCCTCTCTGGGCGATAACCCTTTCTAGATGAACAAAATGAACAAAATGCTCTTGTTTTTGAGTTGATTTTCCTACTGATGAATGATTTGGTCAGGCGTGACTTCGTAAGTCAAATCTTCACACATTTCCACGTCTTCATACTCTATTACATGTTCTGGATTAGGTTGATACCTTTTCAACTAGGAAACATAGAAAACATTATGTAGCCTGCTCAGATTCGGTGGCAAAGCAATGCGGTATGCCACAAGCCCAATCTTCTCTAAGATCTCGAACGGACCAATGTACCTTGGTTGCAACTTCTTTACTTTCAATACTTTGTCATTACTCATAATAGGTGATACTTTCATGAACACATGGTCACCAACTTCAAATTCCAGAGGTTTTGGCCTCTTTTCTGCATAACTTTTATGCTAGCTCTGAGCAGCTAGCAACCTCTACTTAATCAATTTTATCTGCTCCTTTGTCTAATCAACAAGATCTAGGCCCAATAATTCCCTCTCAGATAACTCAGTCCAGCATAAGGGTGATTGACACTTTCTCCTATAGAGTGCCTCATATGGAACCATCTAGATACTCCAATGATAACTATTGTTGTAGGAAAACTTTGCCAACAGAAGGAATTTGTCCCAACTACCTTTATAATCAAGTACACACGCCCTTAGCATGCTCTCAAGGGTTTGAATTGTTCGTTCTATTTGCCTATCAGTTTGAGGATAATATGTTGTGCTAAATCAAAGCTTGGTACCTAAAGCTTTATATACTGCCTTCAAAAACTTAGAAGTGAATCGTTGATCTCGATTGGAGATAATGTTCTTCGGAGTACCATGTAATCTCACAATCTCCTTAATGTAGATTTTCTCCAGTTTGTTAGGAGAATAAAGAATACTAATTGGTAGGAAGTGAGTTGTCTTTGTGAATCTGTCAACTATCACCCATATAGCGTCATGGTTTAGGACCTTAGGCAACCCTGTCACAAAATCCATAGTAACTCTTTCCCACTACCAATTAGGAATCTCAGGGTTTGTCAAAAGCCTCGATGGTCGTTGATGTTCAACTTTTACTTTCTCACATGTTAAGCAATGAGTGATAAACTCAGTCACCTTTCTTTTCATCCCTAGCCAATAGTATTAAGCCTTCATGTCATAGTACATCTTTATTGTTTCAGTTCCGGTTATGGTGGAACTTAAATCCGCTTCTTGTGCCTGACTAATCACTTGGGTGACAAGTTGTATTCTTGAGTTTCGCCCCTATCAATCATACCTCTAATAGATAGTGCTTAATCATAATGCAGTTGGACTTCTTCAGTTGCTGCCCATAAATCATTGTATATTTGGCTAACACCACTGCCTAACAGAATCTAACTAGACAGATTTAAGTCTCTAAAATCCTCGATTAGTTTCTATTCATAGATCATCATGGCTACCACCTGTAGTGATTTCTTGCTTAATGTATCAGCAATGACATTAGCCTTACCAGGATGATACTTGATTTCTAGATTGTAGTCTTTTAGTAACTCCATCCATCTGTGTTGGCTCATATTGAGCTCTTTCTGACCATACAAGTACTTCAAGCTCTTGTGGTCGTAGTACAACTCTATGGTCTCACCATTGAGATAATGTCTCTAGATTTTCAAAGCAAACACAATTGCCACCAACTCAAGATCATAGGTGGGATAGTTCAATTCATGAGGTTTCAGCTAACGAGATGCATATGCCACCACTTGGCTATGTTTCATCAATACGCATCCCAATCTATGCCCACTAGCATCTGTACAAACAATATATGAAAATTGCGGATCTAGGATCATTAACACTGGTATTGTAGTTAACCTCTATTTTAACTACAGGAAGCTCTTCTGACAATTCTTATCCCACACAAACTGTTAAGCTTTCCATGTCAATTTCGTCAACGATAATGCAATTCTGGAGAAATTTTGTATAAACCTTTGATAATAACTAGCTAGACCTAAAAAACTGCGCACTTAGAATACAGTCTCTGGTCTCTTCCAGTTTAGTACTGCTTTCGCCATACTTGGATCAATAGAGACCCCTTGTTGTGAGACAACGTGGCCCAAAAACTTTACCTCTGAAAGCCAGAATTCATACTTGCTCAGCTTGGCATAGAGTTGCCTATCCTATAATACGTTCAACACAGTTCTCAGATATTGTTTGTGTTCAGCTCTTCTCTGAGAATACACCAGTATATCATCGATAAAGACTACTATGAACTAGTCCAAGTACGGATGGAAGATTTGATTCATGTAGTCCATGAACACAGTAGGTGTATTGGTCAGCCCGAATGGCATCACTAGAAACTCATAATGCCCATATCTTGTCCTGAAAGTAGTCTTCGATACATCTTCTGCTTTTACCCTTAATTGTTGGTATCTCGATCACAAATCGATCTTTAAGAATACATAGGAACTAGACAACTGATAGAGAAAATCATCAATTCTAGGGAATGGATACTTGTTCTTAACGGTTACCTTGTTCAACTCTCGGTAATCAATACAGAGATGTAGGCTTTCGTCTTTCTTCTTTACGAAGAGCGTTGGAGCACCCCAGGGTGATACACTGGGTCGTATGAACCCTTTCTCAAGTAATTCCTTGATATGTTTCTTTAGCTCTGCCATTTTACTTGGAGCCATACGATATGGGGTTCTGGAAATTGGACCCGCTTTAGTCCTTAAATCAATCGAGAACTCCACTTCCCTATCTGGAGGTAATCCACTGACATATTCCCAAAAAACATAAGGGAATTCATTCACTATAGGGATACTTTCCAAGGCTATATCAGTCTTTGATTGAATAGAGCAGAATACCATGTACCCCTAACAACCTTTCTATAGATATCTCTCAACCTTAGCCGTGGAGAGAAGGTTAAGAGTGATTTTTGTGTCAGCTTGCGATTATGGATTCAAATATATGACTCTCTTCTGTTTACAATCCAACAATACACTATTCGCTATCAACCAGTCAATCCTCAAAATTACTTCTAACCCTTACAGTGGTAAACAAATCAGAACTATGGTCGATTCATACCTCTCAGCATTTACCACACAATTTAGACAAATGTCGGCCATCATAATTCTTGTACCCATAGGTGTAGATATAACCAAATCATATGGGGATTTATGTACAGGTAAATGTAACCATCTCACGCAGTCGCATTCAATGAATGAATGGCCTACACAAGAATCATACATAACATGCACTAGAAAAATCATACCTTAAATAAGCTCTAGAGACTTTCTGGTTTCTTCTTGTGTCAGTATGTAGACCCTACCTAAAACGTTGGGTCTCGTCTCCTCTTACTACTGCTTTTATAGATAATCCCTGGCCGTATATCCTGGCTTGTTGCAAACATAACATACAAGTGGTTAACTCGGGTTTGGCCTAAACGAAACTCCACTATAAGATCTACTAGGGTGAAGTGGATTTTGACAACACCAATAATTCTTGCTTTTAGAAAAACACTAGCCTCCACGGCCCTCAGATTGATTCGATCTCTTAGGATCCCTTCTGGAAAATCCACTCTGTTCCTTTCATTTTTGTGCTGAGCTACTGCTTCTAGAAGCACCTTTATTCCCAATATGTATTACCCAGCTTGACATATGCTTCTCAATGTATCAACACTCTTCTACTACTTTGTTGAATTCAGTAAAGTGTTGAGAAATCAGCTTCTCTTTGAACTCGAGTCTTAACCCTTCAATCATCATATTTGCGTTCTATTCTTCATTATCATTCAGCTTATGGTACGATGAGTATCACGACACTTAAATGTACCTGGCTAAGTAATCATCAAAGCTCTCCTGGTCTTGTTGTTTAATACAGAGGAATTCTTTCTCCTTTTCTCTTCTGACAGTTGGGGTAAAATATTTCTCGTTCAACTTTTCTTGGAATAATTCCCATGTGATAGGAACATTCCTTCCCTTCAAGGTAAGATCTATGCCTTTCCACCAGTAATCAGCATCACCTTTTAGCATGTATATAACTAACCGAGATTTCACTTCATTTGGGCATTACAGCATATAAAAAATCTTATCCAAACGAGCTAACCAATCTTCCGCTAGTTGAGGATTGAACTTCCCCCTGAACATAAGTGGTTGTTGTCTGCTGAACCTGCTCAACTAAGTTTGAATATCCACCTCAGGCTCTAGTTGTATATCCTCTGGTTGTTGTTCCTCCAGTATTTCTTCATCGTTACCCCTCATAAATTTATCCAGATGATTCTCTAGATGATCCTGCCTTTGCTGTACTCCTTGGAGGTCAACTCTTATTTCATTCATGGTTTGTTATTGTTGTTCTAATATATCTAGTATTCGTTGTTATACCAGATCAGGTCATGGCTCAATCGTGACATGATTATGCCCTACACATGGCTTTCCATAAGTTCTACTCGGTTGAACTATCTCTATGTTTTAAACTACATGAAAATAGAGAAGAATTACATTTTATATAAGAGCAAGGACATTTTTGTTATTTCATAAAAGTCAGGGTACATAGATATGTCATACATAGTCTATCACAACTATTTATAATAGTTACGAAGAAATAGAAACATCATATATCCTATATACTACTGTACATGACATATTAGTCCTTTACATAACCAAAATACTAAGTTCGTACAACTTCCCAGGGGTCACTCATCCTATACTACCCCGGGTCAAGCATGCTTAACCTTCTTTGTACCCTCCCAAAACTACTGACTTTGGCTAACTCTTTCTCTATTTGTCGGTTTCGCTTGATTGCTCTTAACTCATAATACGTGCCGGTTAGCTCTGGTTACTAAACTAGCTCATATAGACCCCATATCATAGCTCAGTATACATAAAATCCCACACTAACCCTCTGATGTGCTACTAGAAAGTCTAGAAGCTCTCCTTCGGGCCCCGTTCAATGATAAGGTTCTTCTGTAAGTTCCAATATGCTGAGTTCGGGAAGAAGTATATCATAAAACAAACCCAACACTCGTCAGACACCGTAACCCCCAACTGTATCTGTAGTTGATACATAGTCTCTACGCCATCAAGGAATGCAAAATATCGGCCTCTCGGTGTATCATGCTCCTGTAGTGACCTATGATACTTGGCCATAAGAAGGTATGACAACTCCATGTCTGGCTGTAGATCGTACAGCACATGTACAGGCTTTGCCTGAGACTTACTATTGCTAGGCTCGTCTTCTGGAATATCCTCTGGATCATAGTAAGAATCCCACTTTGGGTACTCATTTGGCGCATCTCTGGTCTCCCTAACCTTTGTCACTCTTGGGGATGCCAGACTCTGTTGGAAATTATGCCCTAAGGGCCAATCATTGTACTTTAAACATTATTATTTTAATGAAATTTCTCCATTCTGTTATCATATTATATGCATGTTAACTATGATAATTGTATCCTTGGATAATTCATAAAGATTGTCCTAAAATGTCCCTGGTCGGTCATCTATGCGGGAGCAGAGATGAAACAAGATCATGATGACTTTGATAAGATATGGAGATATGAATCAAAGTCTTAGGCACTTGTAAGAGTACAAGGTGCTAGACTGACCCACTGTGAGAAAGCTACATGGATCAAGTCATAAGCTTTTCTCATGTATAACCACGTTACAATGCCCTTAGACTTGAGGTCATCATGGATTCCTACATGAGAGTTGCTAAGCTTTGAACTAGTCAAAAGTCACTTTTGACCGGGTGATGATAAAGGCTACGATCGGGCTTGGTGGTTTTTCATGCAGAGGAATATGAATGATCAAGATGGAATTTGTCCCTCACATTAGTAGAGAGATATTGGTGGGCCCCTCGATGAGTGAGTTTGAGAAATGTATGGTCATACTATGATGAAAGGAGTTTTTGTTTCTATTATCAGGCTACTCAGGAATCAAGAAAGTAATGGTCAGGAACAAGAGGATGACATTATCCATGCCTTATCCTTGATTGATATATTGTGTGACAAAAGGGACGTGACATGGTTGTATGACAGGTTGCATCGTGATAACGATCCTCATATGAATTGGGTAGTCGTAATGTCTTGCTAGAGGCCACTTGCGACTTTTGGGTTAGTATAGTTATTGGCCCACTACCAACTTCATATAGGCCTATAGGGTCACACACAAGAATGGCCCAACACGAGATAATGTTTTATTTAGGGTGGACGAATTTTATATTTATATTTATATATAATATAAAATTCATTAATAATATATAGATATATATTTTCAAAATATATATATCTTATATATATGTATATATATTTTATGATATTATTATATTATGTTAGTTTTAAATTTAATTTATTAAGATATATTAAATTTAATAACTAACATGATAGAGATATAGTATCTCAGATTTAATTTATGAAGATAAATTAAATCTAATGGCTCTTTATTTGGATTAAATAAATAGGTTAAATTAAAACTGTTGGACAAATTTAATTTAAACTGAATTTATTTAATTAGCTCATCAAGATAATTAATAGTTAATTAATTTTGAAATTAATGATGATTAATTTTGAAATTTGAAAATATCCCTCATAGGTTATAAACTTGATAGAGCAGATATATTGATACACCCATGAGAATTTAGAGCCGGAAGGAAACCCTAGGAGACATTAGAGGTACTAGCATGCAGTCTCAGTTAGAGAGCATTTGTGTGGATACCGGTAGAGGGAGTGGACCTGATGTGTTGGCTCCTAGAGATTGTGAAAACCCTGAATCATAAAAGGTATGAATCCTTCCAACTTGGTTTAAACGCCGTTGATAGATCCTCAATCAGGATTGGTAAAATTTTAAAATTCTTCCATTGTGCCTGCTTATCCTAACAGACTCAGCTCTAGATCGTACATAGGCAGCCTCATCACACTCTTCTGTGCCATGTATCTCATGCGCATACCCCCGTGCCTAAAATAGTCTATCATCAGCGTCTATCAAGAACATTTGCCAATCACTTCCCTGACTCTACGTATTTGCCGTTTGATCAATTGGCACCTGCTGAGATGTTTGTTTAGAAAAAGGGGTGAGATTCTAAGGAATCCCAGTAGAAACATGCTATCGTTCACATAAAATGCAAAAGTAAATATGATATGCGCATGTACGTACCAATTAATGAACAATATAAACAAACCATCGTTATGTATACATGAGTAGGCCCCAACTCTACTAATCATATACTGGTTGAATTCTCACCAACTCCTAGTGTAAGTATTAACCTCATGAAATTCTTGTCAGAAGTGCACATTTCCTCTTATTTCTACCACATTTTGGGAATACTAATGGGCATTTGGGACTGCTGAAGTAGAGGAAATGTGCCCTATACATACTTGGCACAGAAAGAGTATAAATGTAGGGGTAATATATGAATATCTATATGATTATCAAACTGTGATCTTTTATGAGTTATATGTGTTGAAAGGAAAAAAAATTTAGTCACAACTGGAGCCAGAGAAAGCCAAATTCAATGAAAAGAAGGTGAAATGGAGTTGAAGCCATCAACCGTTCCAAGAAAATTCAAGAAGGGATAAGAACAGCTTTTGGCAAGGGACAAATTTGTACTGCAGGGTTTCTGGCCGCGGCCAACATATTCACTGGCCGTGGTCCACAGGAGGTCAGAAACATACTAGCCATGGCCAAGTATTTTTGGGCCGCGGCTAATAAGTGTTCAGTAACTTAATGGCCACCGCCAACATAATCACTAGCCAAGGCCAAGGGAAACACATAAGCTCACTGGCCGCGGCCCACATATCTTCTGCCAGCGGCCAACTCTCGATACAGCTGCTATGTGTTTTGACATTCAGGGTGTATAAAAGCTGAAACTAGAGACTGATAAAGGGGTTCCTGATCCAGAAATACGTAGAGAGGCAGTTGTGACACTCCTCTGAGCTTGGGTTTGCCATAAAGCTAAGGAAATAAAGTGAGGATTGAAGATTTATAGAGATTCGAGCTGGTTTTCCTTAGTTCTACTGATTTCTTTCCCTTTCTTCTTCATTTAACTGATATGGCAGTTCATGCTCTGTATATTTGTATGCATTTCTTGAACATGAGAAGCTAAATTTTTATTCTGGGATTGTTTATGAACCTTTGTATGGATTAAACTTGATTCCTTCTTTCTTAAGGTATCTAATGGCATATGTTTATTGATTTTTCCTTGTTTTCACTACTATTCGTGACTAGCCATCACTAGGACATATGTTTATGAACTAAATGGATGGTTTGTTAGTAACATAGAGATATTGTTACTAGCCTAGCATTGTCATATTAAGGTTGGTGCCTAATGAATATTCTCTCTTAACAGTAGCTGTAACGCCCCAAATTTTGATTAAGGGCTGATGAGAATTAATGAGTATGTAATCGTGGATTAAAGTTGAATTAATTTATATTTGTGACAATATTAAGTAATATGTCATAATTGTTGGAGAAATTGATAGAATGGAATTATTAGCCTAAGTTGGTGATTAATGGGGAAATTAATTACTAACTAAGAGGAAATGAGATGTGGGATTAACTGGTTAATAGAGGGATTAGATAATTTACTTGGTGGTTTACTTGATGGGAACCAATGATAGTGTGACATGTGTCAACTTTGGAAGAAGAGAGAGGAGTAAAGAAAAGTCAAATGGAATTTTTAAATGTTTTACTCTCTCTCCTCTTCCTTCTTTTTTGGCTGACATGGGAATGGGAAGGCAACGAGTGGTTATTTCCTTCTTCTTCCTCACACACTCTCATCTCTCATCTCTCTCTCAAACCGGTGCCATTGTTAAAGGAAAGGGAAGGAAGAAAAGCTTCAAAAAGGTAAGGGAAATGATCTCAAATGCTCAAACTTCCTTCTCTAAAATTGTTCCTTGAGTGATGAGCTACATTTATATGGTTGTAGTTTGTCCATTGGTATTGGTTTGTGATCTCAAGAAATTTTGGAAGTTGGAGAATCAAAAAGTCCCTTTGAGAAAGTTGTTAAGGTAAGTTAAAGAAACCTATCTATCTAAGTTTTGTGCCAAATGGATTAGTTGTGAATTTATGGGAATTTATTGCCTATTTTTGAAAATAAGGGTCATTGGTCATTTGGCATGTTATTGGTATGGAAATGGTATATTTTGAATCTCTATGGATAGATAGGATTGATTGGAGATTGAATGATTGAGTTTAGTGATTTTGGAAATTTAGTGTTTATTGTTGCCCAAGACCAAAGCATGATAATGGAGTAGGAATTTGGTTGTTTTAATGGTTTTATCGGATTCTTTGAGTGATTTTGTGTGGGGATAGCTTTAGTTGAAGTTTTGGGTCTTTTGGAAGGTTTTGGTAAAAATTCTGGAAAACTGTCATTGTTTCTGCATTTTCTGGTTTCTGATAGCATCACTCGAGTGATCAAGGGTTCACTTGAGTGCGGGATGAACATCACTTGAGTGAGGATGGGTTCCACTCGAGTGCTATAGTGTATTCTCCCTTTTTGTCTCTAGTTTCATGGTGTACTTCAGTGAAAAAGAACAAGAGTGATGCCTCACTTGCGAGTTTGGTGGGTTCTCACTCAAGTGAGCCTCCTCTCACTCAAGTGTTGCTGTATTCGACACCCAGTGTAACCCCCTTCACGCTTAAGGCCAAGATTTAGTTCATAAACATGTAGTTAATGTGAAATTAGAGACCGTAATTGATTTGGGACTTATTAAAGAAATATTTTGCCCAAAATCGGATTTGCAAAAACTTTTCTAAACTCAATTACATTGGTCTCATATTCCCATTCAATACCATATAGCCTGTACACGTTGATTTCATTTACAAATATCAGAGTGCAAAATATATTCCCGACTCACTCGGGTTCCATTCATAATAAAAGGGATTTACACAAGGCACAAAGCCTACAATTCATACCCTTTTACTTAGGGATTACACAAAATCTACTATATACCATTCCAAAATATGCAATGATAACCATAATCTCCAAAATATACTCCTAAACAGGAGTTCTAACTACTCTTCGTCGCCCGCTTGCCTCTCGATCCTTCTGCCCTGTCTAAAATGGTTAATTTGGGAGAGTGAGATTCTAAAGAATCCCCGTAGTAACAAGTCAATCATATAGTGTACAATAATAATGCATGTAATCAAATCATTATCCACACAAGCAACTACAACGGCAGTTACAACGGCAATGGTTAGTATGACACACGTCATCCCTGACGATTGCTCACGCTGAATTGCTCACGTTGTATTGCATCACAACAATCAACACAGTATAATTCACCACAGCTGGGATCCATATAAAGCATATCATATTCGCAAGCCACATAGGCAAGATACACACACACAGCCCACGGCTGGTTTCACAAACGCCGCCCCCAGGGGTCGGATTCACAAAGATCCATGTCGATTACGATGGCAGTCCAACGGCCGACCTAGAGATGACCACTGTCACTCCCTATACGGCTCACGTTGACTTGCTCGCGCCGTAATGGACCATGGCACACATTTCACAAGTTCAATGATAAGATATGCATACCAAAACATCATACAAGATATGAGAGAAAAGTCACTACCTGAGTTCTTCCGGGCGTGTCCTAGCGCCGGTCTCTCCCGAGCAAGGCAAATATCAAATCCTATTTTCACAATTAGGGACGAAGAGTTATTCTCTATTCCAAGACTTAATTCACTTTCTAATGCTTAATTGGTTATCATTATTGCTCTTTTAGAGTCCTTAAATACCCCTAACAAAACTCCTAAAGGGTAGGAAGAACTATCCCAAAGACCCCCTTACTCGAAGGCAAAACACTCATTTTTGGTTATCTCACTCGAGCACAAGTACGGACATCACTCGAGCACAAATGCTCTCACTCGAGCATTGGTACGGACAGCACTCGAGCACAAGAGAAAGTGAGGCTGCGAGTGAGCACCCGAGAGCACAAAGAAACCTTTAGGAACTGGCTCACTCGAGCACAGAATCCTCACTCGAGCACGAGTACGGAAATCACCTCAAGCACAAGGAAGTGAAGACAGAAAGCACATGCCCGAGAGCACAAAAGAAAACACAGCAGCCCAAATGGCCCACCGTGCTCGAGCACACACGGTTCACTCGAGCAGACACCCCACACCCGCGAGTGAGAAGGCATACTCACGCACCTTACTCGCGAGTGACAACCCGAAAGCACCATCCCCACCTGAGGCACAAGCTCACTCGAGAAGACACTCAGTGCTCGAGTGAGAAGGCTATGCTCGCGAGTGTCAGAGCACACTCTTGGCATCCACCCGCAAGTGAAGACCCGAAGCAACTCTTCACTCTGAACTCCCACCATCACTCGCCCACCATCACTCGAGCAGCCCCAAGCTCACTCGAGAATTATTCGTCGCTCACTCGAGAACAAAACGACGTGCTCGAGCATTGCTTATAAAAACCCAGACAACTCAAAGCACAAAAGGGAACACACTCTCATCACTCGAGCACGATCATCCAGTGCTCGGGTGATATTCATCCCTCACTCGAGCAGACCCTCTCTACTCGAGTGAATCCCTCAGATAGCAGAAAAAAGCAGAACAGAGGCATTTTCCCAAACCTTTGCCCAATTGATTCCTATGGACACACAACTTAACCCAAAGCCATTCCCACACAAAATCACCCAATAAACTCAATGGAACACTCAGAATCATCAAAATCCTACTCCATTATCATGCTTTGGGTTTTGGGCAACAATTTCATCAAAACACCAATCTTAACCAAACTTCACATTTCAATTACCAATCAATCTATCTATCCTAAACTCATTCCAAAACACCCTTCTCATGCCAAAAACATACCAAATGAACAGTGACACTCATTTTCCAATTTCAAGCTCAAATTTCCAGAATTTAGAAACTATTCAAAATGGTATGAAACATAGATAGATAGATTGGGTTTCCTTACCTCTTTCACTTTTCCAAAGACACTCTTTGATACACCACTTTTCAAATTTTTGTGTCGCACAAATCAGCACCGAATGGCCATACTACACACACCAAAATAAAGCCCATGCTTCAAGGATCAACATTTAAGAAGGGAACTTGAGCAATGGAGATCATATACTTACCCAAAATCCAAGCTTTTCCTTCTTCCCTTAAGGCACAAAACTGACGAGAGAGAGAGAGATGAGAGAGGGAGTACGAGAGAGAGAAAGAGATGGAGAGATGGAGTGAGAGAGAGAAAAGAGGAAAAGTGCCCATTTGTCCTCATTAGATCTCATCCAATGGCCACCACAATGCCACATGTCACAATCTCATCCATTCCCACAATGGGCTCACGCAAGCTAAATACTCTAGATTCCGACCCACGGTCAAGGAATCACCACCTTTGATCTTAAATACCACATATGCAATAATATTTCCAATTTCCACTAATTATGACATAAATTAATATTGTCATAAAATACATAATAATTCCAATAAATTCATAATTATCATTAATAATCATGATTATCCCTTAATCAAAAATTGGGATATTACACCCAGAACTTGCCTCTCAGGTTGTCACTCACAGGTAAAATACTAGAGTGTGTCTCAACACTTGTGAGAATTCAGTATCCACCTGAGTGAGAAGTCACATGCCTGAGTATTTCTCTTCCTTTGAAATTCCATTTGCTCTCAAGTTCTCACTTCCTGGATTTTACTCTCTAGTGCACGAGTGTAGCATTTGGCTACCACTCGAGTGAGGTCTTATGTGCTCGAGTATCCCTGTCCCTAAAAAGTTCTTGTGATCTCGGGTGCTCACTCGCTATCCTTCACTCTCAGATACCCGAGTGCAAACCATTCCACCACTCTAGTGAGGCCATCTTCACTCGAGTGAATCAATGAAAAATATCAATGTATGTGCTTCCAAAAAGAGATCCCTGGGGTAGTTCTCCCAACCCTTTAAGGCTTTTATTAGAAGCATATAAGAGCATTTAAGAGACAGTAATGATAACTAATTTAAGTATTATGAAAGTATTGAGTATTGGATTAAGTGGTAATGAATTGTCCTTAATTATGACTTTAGGATTTGATATTTGCCCAGAGCATAGAAGGCCCGTGAGCGAAAAGACCAAGGTAGTGACACTTTATCCTATATCATGTATATTGCATTGCTTGTTTGCATTAGTCATTGAATACAGATACAGTAAGGGAATATGGCAAAAGGCCGGTCTTGAATACAGATACAGTTGAAGGGACGTGGCGTAAGTCCGACCTTGTATACAGTGAAGGGGACGTGGCAGTGTGCCTGGTTTCGAATATTGATTGATGTACTGTGATATATGTTTACTTGCTTTGTTTATATGCATCATATACGTAAACTATTGCTACTTGGATTCTCTAGAATCTTATTCTTTCCAAATAACATTTTTAGACAGGGCAAGTGGATTAAGAAGCAAGCAAAAGGATAAGGGTGATTAGGACTGCCGGCGGTAGTCTTAGTTAGTTATTTTGGTTTTATACTAAACTGGTTATCATTTTGGATAGATGTATATATGGAATAGATCATAGCTTGATAGTTTTGTGTAATCCCCAGTATGGATGCTGAGATGGGCAATGATGCCTTGTATAAACCTTTGGATTAATGCTATTATCCCAGGTGTATGTCAGGAATTATGCTGATACTCTGATATTATACATGTGACTGACTGAACAGGCCTATTGTTTTTACTTTGACATAAATGGAGATCTATTTATACAGGTTCTAGAAAATTTTTTAATTGTTCTAGATCTCTTATTCAATTATTAAAAGCGTTTAATGCTAATTGTAGCCTTGATCGAGGTGAGGTTACATATGTGGTATTAGAGCAGTTATCCTGGTATATATAAAAATTGCTACGATAGTTGCCCTAGTGTATAGCTTGAGTGATTGATGATTGATATAGCTGGTTGTATGCATATGTACATTCCTTATATTGATTGGCATAAAAGAGTTTAAGGAATATGTGTATACCTTTGTGTGATTTTTGACTAGGCGAATCATTTGTAGACTGAAGAGAATAATGGCTCCTATTAGAGTTAGAAGACCAGATCCGGAGGTGGACGAGATCAATAATAACCCTCCTGATCTGATGTAAGAGATGATTACTCTGATAAGAGAACAAAGGGACATGATCTGTGAGCTGAGGGAAGAGCCCAGGGAAGAACGGGCCAAGAGAAATAAGGAAAGGGCTCAGTCTACACATGAGGAAACATGAGAAGAAACCTGACCGGAAGAGATAGTTGAGGGGTCAAACCGATCCAATTAGTCTCCACCTCATACTGAGCAGAACCAAGGATCACATGGGGTGCCAGCTCATAATGATAGAGACCTTAATACTTGGGTTTCTAAATTCTGTAAGCACATGCCTCTAGTGTTTCAAGGAAGATTCGACCCTCAAGCAACGGAGGATTGGTTAATGAGAATAGAAAAGATCTTCAAGGTGCTTGAGTGTCCATTAGAAATGAAGGCAAAATTAGCTATCTATAAAAGTTTTTAATTGTTCTGGATCTTTTATTGAATTATTAAACACGTTTAATGCTAATTGTGGCCTTGATCGAGGTGGGGGTTATAATAGCAAGAGATTGTACATGTTAATTGAAGATACAGAGTTGGTTATGACTTGAGAGAGCTTAATCAAACTCTTATGAACCTTAGACTAATATATATATCCCATGGAAAGATTCTTGGAGAGGAAATAAGTCAAGTTTATGAAATACAAAGAGGATGAACAATCCTAGGTTTATTACAACTGTTGAAATCACAAGGATCAAGTTTTTGTTCAGTAATTCTTAGTTTTTATAAAATTATATCTTATGAAACTTCTTTATCTACACCAACATGTTTTGGCTCAACTTAATCAAATTCACCAAGCCTATTGCTTGACTAATTTGTTACTCAAATCCTCATGGGAATGGTCTTAGTTATCACTTTATTATTTGACACAATCCGTGCACTTGCAGATGCAAACAAGTTTTTGGCGCCGTTGCCGGGGATAGGTTTAACAAATCCTTTAGTTGACCTTAGACTTGTGATAGTAGATTTTGCTTTAGCTCTTAGTTAGGTTTACAATTTTTCTTTCCTTCTTTTCTTTGTAATTTTGTATTAGTTTGATACTTGCTAGCTTATGCCTTTTGTAGGTACCTTCTCGGTACATGCAACACTTACACCTGGACGGATTGATAGCGGTACTTGACGGATTACCTCGCATCGAAGAAGAGACTGAGTTAGAGGAAACTGAATCTGAATCTGAATATGAAGCTGAAAAATGGCAGATGAGTATGATAGGGCTACCGTCAATGACTTTGCTAGCCAGAATATGCAGGGTACTCAATCTTGCATTCGGATGCCGGAGATGCAAGCACACAATTTTGAGATCAAGCCAGTCAAAATTACAATGCTTCAAATGTATGGGTTGTACCATGGTCTCTATAATGAAGATGCGAACAAGCACTTGATGTACTTCTTAGAGGTGTGTGATTCCTTCAAGCAAAATGGAGTGCCCTAAGATGTGTTGAGGTTACGGCTATTCCCTCTTTCTCTACAAAGGAAAGCTAGAGATTGGTTCAACAATATCCGGAACGATCCATAACTTCCTGGGATGATCTTGAGGCTATGTTTAGAGCTCAATTTTTCTCTGATGATAAATATGTGGAAGCTAGGGATGAGTTTCTAAGCTTTAAACAATAGCCAAATGAGCATCTTTATATCGTTTGGGAGAGATACAAAATGTTAATGAATCAATGCCCTAATTATGGGGTGGACAAGTAGGTAGTAATCCAAATCTTCTGTACTTGCCTTAATCCTCAATCTAAGGTAATGGTTGACTCTATGACTAATGGAGGTTATCAGAATGTTCCTGTCAATGAGGTGTTTAGGATTTTAGATCAACTATCCACAAACAACACTCAAGGCATTGATAGAAGGATCACCCAAGCCATACCTACTACAAAAGAAGACTCTTCATCACAAATTGCCACAATCTTATCTGCTTTGAACAAGCGTTTTGATATGCTAGAATCTCAAATACAAAAGAGCACTTCTCAGGGTGTGCATTTTGTTTATGCTACTCCTATTATATGTGAGCAATGTAATGATGTCCACATGCCCGACCACTGCCCTCTTTACATGGGTACTGAATCTGTCAACTATATGGGCAAATTTCAACCTCCTCAAGGTAACCGTATTCATAAACTTACAACCGTGCTTGGAGAACTCATCCTAACTCCTCTTGGAGTCAAGGTAACACCTTGAATCCACCATATGAGTCTACTTCTGGCACTAAGCCTGTTCCTCCATTAGGTTTTCAAATGTAATCAAGGCAAGTTCCTATAAAAGAAGAGGAATCTAAGATGGACAAGATGCTAGCCCAGATCTTATCAGAGGTAGAATTTTTAAGGGTTGAGAGTAAGGCTACCTTTTCTCTTCATGAGACTACAATTAAGAACCTGAAGTATAAGTGGGACAATTAGCAGTACAAGTAAATGCTATGGCACAAAATGGTCTCCCAAGTGATACCATCTTTAATCCAAAGAGAGGCAGAAAAGAGGAATGCAAGGCTATTAACTTGAGAAGTGGCAAAGTAATACCAGATATGCCTAGCTCAAGTAAGACTAGCCCGAAGCAAGATGAGTAAGTGGATATTGAGATTGATGATGAAGAAGCCATGACTCAAGAAAGTGTAGTAGAAGAGGATGACACTAGAAAAAGAAAGCAAACTGAAGGAGGTTTGGATGATACTACCAAGAGCAAGGAGGGGGAACAAGAGATGAATAGTGAGAAGAAGAGAAAGCCAACCACCTCCGCTATCATGCCACCACTACCCTTCCCTCAATGATTATAAAGAAAGAGGAAGATGCTCAATTTAAAAAGTTTGTGAATATGTTCAAGCAACTCCATGTGAACATTCTGTTTGCCAAAGCTTGGAGGGCATGCCTAAATATGCTAAGTTCCTTAAGGATGTGTTGTCTAAGAAATGGCGATTCAATGAGTTTGAAATCGTGGCATTGACTGAAGAGTATAGTGTGGTTGTTCAACAAAAGTTACCTACTAAGCTTAAGGATATGGGAAGCTTCTACATTCCTTGCAATATTGGGACTAAGTTCAATGGTAAGGCTTTAAGTGACATGGGTGCTAGTATTAACTTGATGCCTCTAGCTATTTTCAACCAATTAGGATTGGGAGAGCCAAGGCCTACTACTGTGACCCTTCTCTTTGTGGATCAGAGTATCTCTAAACCTAGAGGAATCATTAAAGACGTCTTAGTTAAAGTGGGGAAGTTCATCTTTCCAGCAGACTTTGTTGTGCTTGATTGTGAAGTTGATTGGAAAATCCCTCTCATTCTTGGCCATCCATTCTTAGTCACAGCAAGGACTCTCATTGATGTGGAAAAGGGTGAGATCGCTTTGAGGGTTGATGATGAAAAAGTGATATTCAATATGCCAAAAGCTATAAATTTTCATGATTATTTAGCATAATGCTCTTTTGTCGATATATTAGATTCAATCATTCCTCAAGAATCATATACTTCTATGATCAAAGACCCTTTAGAAGCATTCTTAATTGGTGAAAGGAGCTTGAAGGAGTTTGATGAGGAAGCTATTGAAAATATCTTTCGTATGGAAGCATTCCCTCACTCAATACCAAAGACTTTTGAGCCACTTGAAGTGTCTGATGCTTTAGGTACCCCTTTGAAGCTTTCTATTGAGGTTCCTCCGGTTTTAGAGTTAAAGCCTCTACCTTCTCATCTCAAGTACGCTTACCTGGGGGATTCTAATACTTTACTGATTATTGTCTCTTCCATTTTCTCTAATTTTCAAGAAGAGAAGCTCCTACGAGTCTTGAGAGAGCAAAAGAATGCCATTGGATGGACGATAGATGATATCAAGTGAATCAGCCCTTTTATTTGTATGCACAAGATTCTACTAAAGGATAATCATAAAACTTCCATTGAGCATTAGAGGCACCTGAATCCAATTATGAAAGAAGTAGTCAAGAAGATAATTCTCAAATGGCTCTAAGCTAGAATTGTATATCCCATCTCTGACAGTTCGTGAGTGAGTCCAGTCCAATGTGTCCTTAAGAAGAGTGGCATGACTGTAATGGCTAACACCCAAAATGAACTGATTCCCACTCGAACGGTGACTAGATGGTGGGTGTGTATGGATTACTAGAAGCTTAACACTGCTACAAGGAAGGATCACTTCCCTTTGCCATTTATTGATCAGATGTTGGATAAGCTAGCGGGTCAGAAGTTCTTTTGCTTCCTCGATGGTTATTCCAGTTACAATCAAATTGCCATAGGACCAAAAGACCAAGAGAAGATAACTTTTACTTGTACCTATAGCACATTTGCTTTCAGAAGAAGGCCTTTTGGACTATGCAAGACGCCAGCTACCTTTCAAAGGTGTATGATGTTCATTTTTGCGGATATGATTGAGAAGACTATTGAAGTATTTATGGATGGTTTCTTTGTTTTTGGTCTATCTTTTGATTATTGCTTGGAGAATTAGGATACGGTGCTTAAACGATGTGAAGAGACCAATTTGATTCTCAATTGGGAGAAATGTCACTTCATGGTGCAAGAAGGCATTGTATTTAGCCATCTGGTATCTAATAAGGCTTTAGAAGTGGATTGAGCCAAAATTGCTATTATTGAGCAATTACCTCTACCTACTAGTGTGAAAGGTGTCCGTAGCTTCCTTGGTCATGTCAGCTTCTACCAGAGATTTATTAAGGATTTGTCTAAAATTTCCAAGCCAGTTTCCAAATTATTGGAGAAGGATGTGGAATTCAAGTTTGATAGTGAGTTCTTACTAGCCTTTGAGGAGTTAAAGAAGCATCTCATTTCAGCTCCTATCTTAGTAGCTTTAGATTGGGTTTTACCTTTCATTATCATGGCTAATACTAGCGATTATTCTGTTGGTGATGTTCTTGGGCAAAAGGCAGAGAAACTCTTTCAACCTATTTACTATGCTAGCAAGACTCTTGATTGTGCTCAACTTAATTACACCACCACGGAGAAGGAGCTACTTGCTATAGTTTATGCTTGAGAAAAGAGTTGACCTTACATTGTGGGTGCTAAGGTCAATATCTATACTGATTACTCAATTCTAAAGTACTTACTTATGAAGAAGGATTCCAAGGCTAGACTAATTCGATGGGTGCTTCTACTTCAAGAGTTTGACTTGAACATCATTGATAGAAAATGCACCGAGAATCAAGTGGCAGATCATCTCTCAAGGTTGAGTACCGAGATTCAACTTGATAATTTTGATATGATGCATGCATCATTCCTAGATGAGCAGTTATTCTTTGTTGATAATTCATCCACACCATGGTTTGCTGACTTTATAAACTACTTAGTTTGTGGAGTTTTACCTCCAGATTTCAATTTTCATCAAAGGCGTAAGTTTTTACATGAGGTAAAGAAGTCCTTTTGGGATGAGCCCTACTTATTAAAGAGATGCCCTAACCAACTCATTCGAAGGTAAGTCCCAGAAAATGAACAAGAGTGCATTTTGCATTGTTGTCATTCTTCTGAATATGGTGGTCATTTTGAAGGAGAGAAAACTGCTGCAAATGACATTCAAAGTGGGTTTTATTGGCTCTCTATTGAAAGATGCATATACATTTGTTCTTCAATGTGATAGGTGCCAAAGTGTAGGGAACATATCTAGAAGGAATGAGATGCCATTGAATAGTATGCTTGAAGTTAAACTCTTTGATGTTTGGGGGATTGACTTCATAGGTCCATTCCCTAACTCATTAAATAATGAATATATCCTGGTTAGGGTTGACTATGTCTCCAAATGGGTCAAAGCTACTACATGTCTGACTAATGATACCAAGACAGCATTGAAATTCCTCAAAAAGCACATTTTCACAAGATTTGGAACACTAAGAGCAATTATCAGTCATAGTGATTCTCACTTTTGCAACCACCAATTTCAATCCTTAATGAAGAAATATGGTGTCAAGCATAAAGTAGTATTGCCCTACCACCCTCAAACCAATGGCCAAGTAGAAATTTCCAATAGGGAGATCAAGAACATCCTTGAAAAGATGGTTAATATGACTAGGAAGGATTGGTCTTCCAAGTTGGATATGCTCTATGCGCTTATCGAACAGCCTACAAAACACCTATTGGTATGTCTCCATATCATTTGGTGTTTTGGAAAGCATTCCATTTTCCCGTAGAATTGGAGCATAGGGCCTATTGGGCTATCAAAAAGCTAAATTTTGATCCTCAAGCTGTAGGGGATAAGAGGTTACTACAATTGAATGAGTTGGATGAATTTTGCCTCAATGCTTATGAGAATACAAGGCTTTATAAAGAAAAGACCAAGAGAGATCATGACCGCAACACAGTTCCTAAGAGTTTTGAAACGGGTCAAAGGGTCCTCCTTTATAATTCCAAGTTGAGGTTATTTCTGAGAAAGTTGAAATCTCGATGGCCCAGTCCATTCACGGTGGTTTAAGCATCCAAATTTGGTTATGTGGAGGTGGAAAATAAGAAGGAGAGTGATTCAAGGTTAACAGTCAGCGGTTGAAGCATTATTAGGGAGGAGTTGTGGATAGGCTGGTATCCACTATCTACTTATCTCATAAAGAGTGACCAATATGAAGAGTCAAGCTAAAGACTATAAACTAAGCGCTTCTTGGGAGGTTGTTCTTAACTTGATCTTTTTAGTTTCTTTGATTTTAGTATATTTTTGGTAGATTTATGTTTGGTCTTTTGCTTTCACAGGTAGGAGAGGAACCCCAAATAAAGATAAGAAGAGAGCAAAAGGATACAAAGTAAGGGGGTGACTTGTGGTTTCAGAAAGGCATATTTCAAGAAAGTTCTTCAATTCCCATGATTTGATTTAACCTAATTTTAGATGATTATGACTTGATTTTATGACCACTACGCACTTCTCTTACATATGATAAAAATGTATTCATAGTTGTAGAATGAATTAGAGAAGCACTGTGCATTGTCTTTGCTTAATCCTGTCAACTTTCTTTTATACATAGTAAATTATGGATTATGGATGCATTTTGATCATGAGGAATTGTATTCAAATGTGTGGTCAATGGTTGTTGATTGTGTGTGACTCAAGAGGAAGTTATAGTGAAAGTGATTCAGTTTTGGTATATTGTGTTGAGTATCATAGGTGGAGAGCATAGTATATTGTCTGTGTATTTATGTTGCAAAGTTGATATATGATGGAGCTAACAAGAAACTACTGGCCACGTCCAAGCTAATGTTGGCCGCAGCCCAATAATGCACAAAAAGGTATGGGCCTAGCCAGCTAAATGTTGGTCGCGGCCAGGACAATGTGGACCGTGGCCAACCAATGCCAGAAGGTTATAGGCCGTGGCCAGATAAATGTGGGACGCAGCCCACTGATGTACAAAAGGTCTTGGGCCGCGGCCCAAACCCGACAACCATTATTTTAAAACCCTATTTCTTTTCTCCAAGTTCTCATTTCCCTCCCTCAGAGCACAACTCCCCATTTCTCTCCTTCTCTTAGTTTCGACTTCCCCTTCCACAACCTCCCTCCTATTTTTCCCTAAATCTTTGACCTCCATTGCATTTTTCCCTTTATTACATCTCTTCCATCTTTCGTTTTGTCTCGTTCTCTATCTCAGACCTGCACATCGTGTTCTGATTTTCTACAATGTAGGGCATCGAACATGAACCATCCTACTCTGATTTCTTAATTATTCCATTAATTCTTCAACTATTTGAGGTAATAGAGTCTCGTCCTCACTCTTTTACTTGCATTGTGGGTAGTTTAGTACAGTTTGGATTTGGGGACCTAGGCATAGGTTTGAATAATGCTATCGCTGAATCTAAGACTAATGTATATTCTTGTGGCATTTTTCTTTCCTTGTGCTTTGATCTATCTCATTATTATGATCCATATTGTGTTTTGTCAACCTACTTTGCTTATAAATCTGTTTTTCCTCTTTGTTTTTGGCCACGAATCAATTTTATCAATTTTTCAATAGAAGGAATATTGTTCTATGCATAAGTTTGAATAGGGCAGATTGGTTTAGCGATTGGCATTGTCTTGTTATGTCACATTGTTTCAAAATATTTTTTGTGCATCATGTTTTCAGGGAGCCAAATTTCCAAACCAATTTTAAATTCCTTTATTTATCAGTATAATGCACTTCCTTTTGAACTTAAATCATTTTTTCAAGGACATAGGAATAGGATCTAGACTGGACTTGTAAAGGTTGCTTTGGTATTGACTAGAGGTCTTTGGCACATTATTGAGATCTTCATGAAGCAAGGATAGGACTTAGGCTGGAATTTTGATTGATGGTTTGGTAATAGTAAGAGACTAAATTTGGGGGAAAATTCTCTTTGGATTTTCTTCGTAGTTCTGCAAGTTTTTCTTTTTCAAATTTGCTGATAGACTTTTCTTCCCTTCTTTGGTGTCAATCTTTGGTCTTGCTTGTATGCATATGAGATTATCATCTGTCTATTTCTCTAGCTACCATGCCTGCCAAGCATATCGCCAACCGAGTAAGCCTCAGAGCCATTGCTGAGGCCAAAGCCAAGATCATCAAGAGACCCCTGCTGCAAGAATACGAATTCCTTTTCACCGTCTCTTATGTCATTCATGAGCTAGCCACCTAGACATATCACTTTCAAAGGCTTATGGAACCCAAACTAACGAGAATCTACAAATTATCCATGAGTTTTACACCAATACCTGTGTGTGACATGTTTGGCAGTTCCCCCTTCAGGGTATCAACATTGATATCACTTTAGCCAGTTTCCGGCAATTTGCATCACTCTCGGTTATTGAGGAATGCAAATACCAGTAGCATTTAGCTAATACAGATGACATCCCTGAGGAAGCTATTTCTCGATTGCTGGTTTACAACGAAGAGGTGGCTTGGCAAAGTCGCGATGGGGCTCAGAAGTATTTACACCACGCTCAGTTATCGACTGAAGCTCGTGTCTGGTTGTACTTTGGCAAGGAATATTTCTAGCCTTCATCCAACCGAAACTGCCTCACTAGGGACCAAGCCCTCCTTATTTACCTTCTGATGAACAAGGAACTAGTTGACCTAGGTGCTGTGATTTACAAGTCTCTGAGAGATCACATTTTTTATCATACTGGTGGCCTAATGCTGCCATACTTTATCTCTACTTTCTACTCTTCTGTGGATGTCGTAACCTTATCCACTGATGTTTTGTTCAAGCTAATTAAGAAATTTCACTACCAGAGCATCAAGCTAAAACCAAATGAACAAGTTCCAGCATCCCAACGATCAGTTAGTGATCCTGCATTTGAACATGGTGGACCCTCTTAGCCTCATCTGGAACATGGTGAACCATCGTATACTCCTTCCTCTTCTCAGCCTCCTGTAACCTTAGATGTGATCCTAGCTGCCATCCAGCGTACTGAGGCCACTGCTGTCTAATGCCTCTTACATCTGTAGGACCACGGTGTTCGCCTGACCCGATTAGAAGAGTTATTTGCTACACACACTACTACAAAAAGAGGCTTTAACCTCCCAAATTTGGCACCTTTAACGTCCCAAAACGGGGGGACGTAGATGCTGGGGGCGTAGTAAGTTGAGACAAAAGACGTCCCAAATGATAGGGACGCCTAAAGTTTGACTTTAGGCGTCCCAAATTAAGAATTGGGACGCTTAAAGTCCCCACAGGGTGGGACTTTAGGCGTCCCAAATTTTAATTTGGGACACCTAAAGTCCCACCCTGGGGGACTTTAGGCCTCCCAAATTACAATTTGGGACGCCTAAAGTCCCACGCTGGGTTACTTTAGGCCTCCTAAATTTTAATTTGGGACGCCTAAAGTCCCACCTGGGGGACTTTAGACCTCCCAATTCTTAATTTGGGACGTCTAAAAGTTTGGTTTTTTTTTATACCATAATTTACATTCTGTATTACCCAACGAATTGAAACTGCAGAGACAGAATAAAAGATGGATTCATAAACCACACTGTCAGCAAAACATTAAACTAACACTAGGCAATGAGGGATAGAATTTGAAAGGATAGGCAAGATCAAGCTTCAAAAGTCACACTTAGTCAAATAACAAGGTATCCTCTTATCCAAATTCAATGAACATACCAAAAATTGAAGTAGCTAAAGCAATGCAAAGTTTAATTACAATGAGCTTAATTGGAAACCTTAACTATGACAAGTGTTTGCACTCTTCTCTCATAGAGGGTAGTTTTTCACTCACATCCACTTTAACCACACTCTACCATAGGCTTGTAATATTTCTAGGCTCTCCACTACTTGCAACAATGGCATAAATAAATCAAAAGGACTTTGTAGGGTTGTAATGTTGAATAGGTCAAATGATGGAAAGTATAACAAACATTATGCTTGCACCAAGTAAATTGCTAGATCACTTAGCACTATAGAACTAACTTAATTCACATATTTGACCATTGTGACTTTATTTCTTTCTTTGAATTTTTTTTTCACACTTCTTTTCTTCTTCTTCTTTTCTTTTTTTTTCTTCTGATTTTTATTCTTTTTTCTTTTTTCTTTTCTTTCTTTTTTTTTTAATAGTGCTAGGAAGAACTTGATAAAGGATGCAAACATAGCATTTGTATAATGAAATAGAAATGAAAGTGAAGGGTTCAAGGGGCTAAACAAAGGTAAATGATGAATGGTTTGTGTTTGGGTAAATGGGTGATGAAATGAATGCCAATGTCATCTCTATCCATACCATTGCAAAATGTAGCCTCAAGCAAGAAACAAAACAAGTTCTAGAGAGCAATAATCTAGGTGGATAAATCACACAATGAAATGAACAATTAGGCCCAAAATACCTTCCAACTAGGCTTTTTTTGTTTCTTAACAAACTCATCAAAATTAAACCATGCATCATTAAAACACTTGAATTTTATGGCAATTCACTAATTCAAAGCAAGCTTCAACCATGAATTCAACTAAGAGTAATCAAGATACTTGATCATGACTAAAGGCTTCAAAATCTCAGTGAATTGGACCAAAAAAAAAAATAACAGAGGACACAAGCAAGAGACAGAGGCATATGATATCACAGTGAATTCTCATGAGAATAACACACACTCCCCTACACTCAATCCTTACATTGCCCTCAATGTAATGCACAAAAACAAAGAACCTAGACGCACTTATCTCTTAGGTGAAGTGAATGTTGTGAAGTCCAATTCAAGATTGAAGCACAACACATCATCGTCACAAGGAGAGAGAGAAGACAAGACATAAGTGGAAATAGTTCTCAGAAATTAGGCATAAGGATCAGAGAAAAGGGTAGTGTAGGATAAGGTTGAGCACAAGGGTATGATTCATAATGGAGTTTATTCAATTGAAAAAATGCAAAACAAATAAACTACCTTTTACTACTCAGAAGTCCCTCCCCCACACTTGTTCAATAGCATATATCATCAAATAAAACAAGGAACAAGGTAAGGAAAGAGACTACCGTGTAATCATGGTGGCTTGTAGCTAGATAGGAAAATCAAAAGGAAGCTCAATATTTTGCTCCTCAACAGTTGAAGCGCAAGTAAGAGTAGAGGTTCCCAAATAAAAAGATAATAAGAATTAGGGCAACCAACAAGAGAATTCACCTGCAAAGAATTAACCAAAACAACAGCAGTACCTACTCCAAGGATGCCACATGAATCAAAATACTTAAATCCATGGAAAGCATTAGGACCAATGAAATGACATAATGGTGTAAGTAATGTGAGAAGACTAGAGTCAGGTGCATTCGATAACAAGTGCTTCTCACAACCAATAAAATCAACTAGTGGCATACAACAAGCAATACTAGGTATCAGAGAATCAATTTGCATTTCAGTAGTGGTAGTGATATAATCAAGCACTACTCTACCATCTATAGCACAATCCAAGTCAATAGAATCACTAACAACATCAAATCCCAATAAATCAGGAGGTAAATCACATGATAAGATTTGGGAGTATGATTCATGAATATGCTTGACATCATCTAGTAAAGAAGTATGATCATCACAAAGCACAAACCTAGGTCCAAGCAAATCAAGTGAATCAAGGTGAATCTCTCTTGCCAAATCAAAAGCACTAACAATTGAAACAATGGGTACATGCTTGTCATCATAAAATATGTGCACATTTAACCTTTGCAAACAAAGATTGACCTTAGGATTAGTGATCAATTGTGATTTAACATCTTTATCTTCACTCTTATGTGAAATAGAAAGTGCAGAATCCAATATAGAATTGGAATGCATCAAGTCACTTTCACAAGTAAGAGAGAGAGAAGAGAAAGATAAAGGAGTTTGATTCTCAACATCATGCATTGCATGCATATCACTAGGTTCTAGAGGATGGTCACCTCTACTTCTATGCATTTCAACAAATTTTGGATATTTCTCATCAATGCAATCCATACACATTGTATTTCCATCACAAGAACATTTAATTTCAGCACTAGAATCATCATTATCATCCAAATCATCACTCAAAGTATCATGCAAAGAAGTAGAATCATTATAAGGCATAGGCTCATCAAAGCTACCACTACTAGAATCCATGGGTTGAGCAATTACATGTTCAGGCATTAGAGGGATTTCAACAATTATTTCCTCATCCACCTCATTTTCACTCAAATCATGAATTACTTCATCAATCAAAGTAGTGGGAGAGTCAATTTTCATAAGGATAGGATTATTACTAAAGGATAAGGAAGACTCTCCATTGCTTTGTTGTACTTGCTTCACTTCTTGTGCTTGGATAGATGCATTCGATGGAATCATTGAAGTTTGAGAACTCTCCATATGTGAAGTATCATAAGGCTCTTGATTTTGGGTTCCTTGTTCCTCCTTTTGTAGGTCTTGAGGCCAATGGGTTCCAGCTTCACCTCTTGTCTTTACCCATAACATGTGATCATAGTATGCCTTGAAGAATTCATCAATATCTTTCAATTGCTCTTCTCTCTCCTTAGAGCTATCAATTGGTCCTTGATACATGAGTAACTGAAGATATTGCTCTTGGAGTGTCTCATACTTTCTTGTCAAGGCACTTGTTAGGGAATCCATGTTATGAGGTGAGAAAATGGTATCCAATCCACTAGGTTGTGGGTCATGAAATGGAAGTGGAGGGTCAAGGTAGGATGGTGGGGAAGGTTCACAAAGTGGTGGGTAAAATGATTGGAATGAGGGATGGTATGGTGAGTAAGAGGGTAGATGGTGCAAAGGTGATGGTTCATAGGGTGGTCCTTGTGGTGAAGGGATGGGGTCAAAATTAAGGTTGTAGGGTGGGGAACAAAGGTCATGTTGAGGTCCATATGGGGGTTGTGGTGGGAATGAAGGACTATCGAAGGGTTGGTGTGGTGGAAAAGATTGTTGGGGGTAGGGTTCATGACATAAATTGTGGAAGGATGAATCATATTCTTGACTATTGGAACCTCTCTCTAGACTCTCCAACTGGGCTTGAACAAGCTCTAATTGATGTTGTATGTCTTTAAAGCTTTGTGAAAGAGGATCTTCCATTTTGGTAGTATTATCAAGAGCTTCCCAAGGATGAAGAATGCAAAGTTGCTCACCATAAGACAATAGTAAACCACACAATGGTCACTAAGAACATGATAGCAAAGCAACAAAATGCAATTTTTTTTTGTGTTTTTTTGTTTTAAAGATGAAAATGAAAAACTACCTAAAACAAACTCAAAAACACACTAGCAACCAAGAAGAATCAAAGAAAACCTTAAGAACAAACTAAATCAAAAACTTAGAAAAATACCAAAAAAAAGAAAGAAAATTCAGAAAAGTATAGCAAACCTTCGAATTTGGCTAACTCACAGCAGACCTAATAGCTATAGCTATTAGTCTTGCTTAGAATAATGAAAAACATTACCCTGTCAAATTTCAGAATTTTCTGGGCACAAATATTTCAGTTCCAGCAAGACAGTGCTAATCGAAAATCAGAATTTCGCCAAATTTCAAATGAGTGCTACACACTTCCTACCAAACAAAGACAAACTATGACAACAGAAAAGAACACCTAACTACTTAAAACCTTGGCAATCATCCTCCCCGGCAACGGCGCCAATTTTGATGAACCCTTGTCGTGTGAGTTCACAAAATAAAACTAGGTTTAAGAATGTAGCATAGTAGCTTAACCTAGGTCGTTCTTGTGAGGAGATTAATTTCCAATTTTCTAAGTAGGAAAGTGATAAAAAACCTTAAAGTTGTGAGAAATCATTTTTGAGAAATTGCATTTGTAAACTAATGAACTAAACTAAGCTAAAGCAATATTTTTGTATTTTTCGGTTTTCAAAACAAAGAAGCAAAAGGAATTGAAATTAACACTAACAACAAGGTGAATTTAATAAACTAGAATAATGATGAAATGGGATTCCCTTGAGTTGAGGTTTTAGTCTTCCTTGCTTGCTAATAATATGAATTCCATAATGAGTCAAGAGGATGGAACTAAGATACCACTAGCTCCATACTTGCAATAATCATTTAACTCATTCAACCGAAGCAATTAAATGAATACTACCAATTAATAGTGACTCAAGGAGATGAATAACCAACTTCCAATTCTAGCTTGTAATTACCATTACAACAATTCAAAACATTCAGCTTAATCATTTAAATCCACTTAACCAAGTTGGAATAAACAATTCAACCTACTCATAATATGAATCATACAAAGCCTAATTAATCAACTCCTAGCTCAACAACCAAGTTTATTCACTTGGCATAACAATCTAGATCACAATTACATACTTAACCAAGCTACATAATTATGAACTAAAAAGAGAGCTTAAAAGAATTCCATTGAAGTTTAGAAGCTCAAACCATTACCCAACTCAAGGAAATCACCAAAGCTTAGCTACACATGGAGGAAGAGAATGAAGATTGATGATTGAAGAAGGAATTAGCCATGGAGATCAAAGTACCAAAAATAGCTCCCTTCTAATTGCAGCGCCTCCTCTTATTCAATTCTGCACAGCTCCTTCCCATTCGGTCAGCCTCTTCCACTCACAAACATCCTCCCTGCACACAGCCGCCATCCTGGACTTTTCTCTCCTCCTCCCTCAATCGCGTGCTTCCTTTTCTTTGTCTCGTGTTCCCCTTTTCTCCATGATCATAACGCAATTTAATCCTCTAACCCAGCCGCCAAAATGGACTTTTCTCCTCCTTCATTCATAGCCACAACACACTCCCTCCATTTCCTTCTTATTCCGTGTTGCCTCCTCCTATCCATCGCCTCCCCTCCTTTTATTCCCTTGTGTCATTGTTTTTGGGTCAGCCTTTAGTGCCAATTGGGTCCACAAAAACGGCTGTGCTTCCACTCTCTTTTCTTTTTCCTTTTACCATCGGTTCAGCCCCCTCACTAATTCAATTCGGTCTGCTACTCTTCTATAATTCGGTTCAGCGTTCTTGTTCTCTTCAACTCGGTCTCTCCCTTTCCTTATTGCAATTCAGCCGCCACTTTCTCAAAAGCCATGGTCCCCACTTCCTTTGCTTCTTCAATTGTCTTTAGGTTAAAATGTGAGTTGTGCCTTGTTTGGATAAAGTAGTGAAAATATGTTTTATGATATGTACAAAATTGCAATAACCAAACAAGGCCCTTACTCATTTAACCTCCTCTTAGAAAAAATGTGAAAATAAATTCTGCACTTGTGATGTTCCACGTTTGTCCTTCATTAAGCTCTAAAATAACATCTTTGACATTAACCATTCAAGTTGTGCCAAATCATCACCTACAAAATTATATTCACAAAGGTAATACCTTTTGCTCAAAATTAAAGAACATTGGGAATAACAAATATTAACTAAAAATATAACAATTTAACTAATATAATTCCCAAATTATGCTTTTACTGAAATCTCACTTTAACACTTGATTATGCCCAAAATATTCAATTAAGTCCCACAAAAGCTTAAGATTAATTAATAAAAAGATATAAATATTAAGCTCTATCACTGTCCATTACAAACTGGTAAGGACATCCAGCACTACAATCTTTACTATATATACATACAATAACCTTTCATGCAATCTACTACTATATATATCAACAAAAAACAACCAGAAAGTGTCAAAACGCTGTCATCACACAAGTACAAACTGATATAAAATAACAAGTTTACTGCTCTATATGTTGAAGAAGATGTCCAGCCAAAAGATCTCTGATCAAATCAAGGTCTTCACGTAGGTAGGCATCTTCATTATCAAAAATCTGAAAATTAGAAAGTAATAAGCTTTGATGAAATGAATCTCAAGCAAATGAATTAATTAGCATTTCGATTAGAACACCAAAAATAATATCATTTGAGAATGAAGAAGCGATTACCTTTTCAAAATCGCTAGTAATTCCACTTTGAGTTATGTTATACATATAAAGTATAACATAATATCTGCATTCAGTGTTGCCAGGTTGCCGAGGGCACTTTTAATCAAAGGGATGCAATTGGTTGTTAAAATCAATAAAGGTATGTCTAAAAGGACCGTCAATGAAATAATTATGTAGGATCGAATGTACTTACTATGGGATAAAACCACTTTGGCTTTTTAACAACTGCACCCTCGCGTGACCCACCTAGGATTCTATATGTTTGACAAGCACTATCATGAAAAGTAAAATGAACAGAAATTAGAACCATTCCTTTAATTTTGTTGTCAATGAAATACAAACAGGATAACTTCCGTGTCAAAGACGGATTTTGTATCTCTGTCTGGCTTGTTACTCAAGGGATCAAACCAATAGACTATGTTGCGGCGGGGACATATAACACACAAAGTCCAGTGGTTTCTTTAACATGTACACATTAAAATGAAGTTAGATGAGTGAGAAGACAATTATTTAGTAAACTTCTGAAATTGACAAAATGTAAATACGAACCGTTGGACAATGGGTGCTAGATAACAACGAAGTTTGTTTTGTGCCATTTAGTAGCCGACATAGTGAGTCCTATGCGCCACAGTACAAGTATCCCCTGTCGTATTCGCAGGACATAAGAATCCATACCAATTACTTCTTTCTATGTTTATGCAGAGATCGTGGAAGGTGCTATAATAGAATTAAAATAAGGAATCAATTCTTGAATGTATGAAAACAAAAAACCACTAAATGAATTATATGGGAAAATTGAAAAAAAAACTTACCGGACTGCAAATTTGACCCAGCCTGCATCTATCTCCTCCAACCTGATAAACTGCTTGAGATCTTTATTGTCAATCGTGTAGGGATACTCCACTTGGCCCACAATCCCTGGAGGCATCTTCAAGTCAATTTGTTTAATGCCCTTGTACATCTGTTGCAGCCGTGCTAAGAAGGGCCATTTGCTCGCAGCTTCGTCATCCTTTTAGAACATCAAAAAACAAATTGTTATTAGGATGCCAACAGATTTTCAGTAACAGTAAGGTAATTCCTACCATTGAAGGTGTTGCGTCTGAACCAATAAGATTGCGAGGCCAAAGGATGAAAGATCCTATCGCTTGACCTAACGTGCCAACCTCTGGATCGGGAACAGAGATGGCTGTACCTTCTTCCCCCTTTCTAACACTCGTCACATTCACCCTACGATAATCCTTCGGAATTTGCTGATTATGGTGGGTGGTAGCATATGTGTGAACGAGAGCATCAGCAACAACACGCAGCAGTGGATCATCCAAATAGAGGGTGCAAGGGTCTCCCGACACTGGATTGGGAGAAGGGTCGCCAAGTGGTCCCGACACTGGAGTGGGAGAAGGGTGGCCAAGTGGTTGCTCCAGAGGGTTGTAACTTCCTCTGGTGCTATTGAAGGCCGGGGATTCCTGAGTTCGAGCCTCGTCCCTTGCCCTTTGTGCTTCAAACATCTTTGCCATTTCAAGTTGAAGCTCTGGCAACAGCTCTTGTCGGAGCTTGTCACGAAGGTTGGCCTCGATCTCTCGTTCGAGCTCCTCTCGAATCTTGGCCACAACGTCCTTACTAGGTCCAGCTTGTGACGAATAACGTGGCTCTCGTCCAAAATACCTCACGGCACTAACTCCCCGTGTCTCTCCTCGAACACGACCAAGGTCATCTGCCTTCCCAATAGCCATTGACAAGATGTCCATCCGTCTACTTGGATTGAATGAACCTTGGCTACTCTGCTCGTCCAGGTCATCCTGTAGCATGCAGTTTATCGTAAATGTATCGAAACCACTCGCGACATGTAAAAAATTAGGTACTTATGGTATAACTACTTACAATCCTCGCAGCAACCTCAGCAACAGTCGGATTTATGTACTTCCCAGCCTTAATCCTCCCTGCTTTCCACTTTTTGTGACGTGGAGGAGGTGCCGGTGGCTGGATAACAACGCTAGGATCAGATTCCGCTGCTTCCTTCATTTTCTGTAACTCTTCTGCCATCATTTGCCGCTCAAGCTCCCGATATCCACCACGAGACATGAAATGTTGATATTTATTTTTTGCTTGCCTCTGGGCATTTGTTGCACTTAATTTCTATGAATGAAAAACAACAAAAAATGAATCAATGATATAAAGTATATGAAATCAACGATATAAGTAGTTCTATATCATGACAGAAATCTTACCAAAAACTCAGGATCTGCTCGTGATGCCGCAAACAACCTCCAGTCCTCTGGAGATAAATATGTATACTGTGCACATGGATCGTTACCCCTAAAGGCCCCTCGAATGTAATGCTTTGTTAGCTTGTTCTTGAAACCTTTCCATCGTACACGAACCTCATCCATCCAGTGCCTATGCATCTCTGTGGTGTCGGGGACATCGTATGTTTGCTGCAAGGTAAAACATAAGATTATTATATTTGAAACAATAAGAACAAAGCTACAATGCATCAAAACTTACATACCAAAAGTTGCTGCCAAATCATGTCTTTCGTTTTTGGGGGAACCAATCTCCAATTATCGTAGGTAATGCGCACTTTGCTTCGAGCCAAAAGCCCTATGTAGCTAATGAAGTGGTCTTCCTCAGGACCAATTGGATTCAGATTGTCATCGAAGTCTATATGCAGCCTCTCCTGTTGATGTTCATGACGTGCAACCAATGCTCCCATCTTTATACAGCCTCTAACCCTCCTTCTTGCAGGGGGTTCAACTCTAGGAATTTCGTCATTACTAGAGCTTTCGTCATCTCCACGCCTCTCGTCATCACTAACGTTGTCCATATTCCTGTTAACACAAAAAGCATCATCAGAAACGTAAGTAAATTGCAATGAAAACACATGTATATAGTAAGCAGGAAGTAAAACAGAAAAAACACAGTTCTCGTTTATAAATTAAGGTCTTACTCTAGATTGTTTCCCATAGTCCTTCACCATGGTCATCTCTTACAGCATATTCGTCATCATCTACCAATTCAACTTCATTTGTTCGAGGTGTAGTTGTTGTGAAAGGTGGTGTGTCATCAAGGTTGAAGGTCGGATCACCATACTTCTGTTTTTTACTTTTAAGGACAATGGACATATTTTTTCTGGCAGGATCGGTGACATAAAATACTTGTTTCGCGTGGCTTGCTAAAATGAAGGGCTCGTCTCTATAGCCAACTCTTCAAAGATCGACTGAGACAAAACCAAATTGTTTATCTATTACCACGGCATTGTTGCTAACCCACTTACATTTAAATAAAGCAACTTTGAACTTGTTGTACGTCATCTCCCATATTTCTTCTATAACTCCAAAATAGGCCATAGACGCTAATATGGGGTTTTTGTCTCTCGAACTGGAAAAGTGCATAGATTCAGCTTCTACCATGACCCCACTATTTTGCATGGTACTTTTGTCATCTTGCTCTTTGGTATAGAAGGAATAGCCATTTATATCATAACCGGTCCAAGTAATGACCTGAAACGAAGGCCCCCAAGCTAGCCACTCGATTGTCTCAGACACACCAATCTCATGCAAAACCTTTTCCTCGAACCACTGCATGAATGTCTTGTTTTGCTCAATAGCAATCTGCATGTCATTCTTCCTTGGATTCTTGTTCTTCAAAGTGTTTCTGTGTTCATTTATGTAAGGTTGAACTTCTTCCATATTATTCAGGATATACAAGTGGGCTTGCAACACCTCTTCACGAGGAACATTCTTCACTTTCAGTCCTCGTGTTCCCTTACTTCTCCCTCCTTCATGCCTAGATTGTTCCTTCTTCCCTGACATATAATCTTTGCAAAACTCCATAGCCTCCTCAACTACATATCTTTCTACTATTGAGGCTTCTGGTCGATAAGGATTTTTAGAATACCCTTTTAAGATCTTCATGTATCGCTCGAAAGGGTACATCGACCTCAGGTAAACTGGACCGCATAGCCTTACCTCCCTCACCAAATGAACTACCAAATGCACCATTATATCAAAAAATGAAGGCGGAAAGTGCATCTCTAGTTGTGTCAAAATAATGTAACCCTCATTTTCTAGTTCATCCAACTTTTCAGTGTCAATGACTTTGTTACAGATAGCATTGAAGAAAGCGCACAATCTTGTCACTGTGTTTCGTACTTCATCTTTCATTATGCCTCTAATAGCTACTGGTAATAGTTATTGCATCAACACATGGTAATCATGGGACTTCATTCCCACTAACTTCAAATCGTCCATTGAGACACATCTTCTCACATTCGAGGAATACCCTTGCGGCACCTTCATTTCATGCAAACACCCACACAAACTTCTTTTCTCTGCTTTTGATAGTGTATGCGCTGCTGGCTCCATGTATGCCCTCCTACCATCATCTCTTAGTTGTGGATGTAACCGTTCTCTTATTCCCATATCGACAAGGTCTAATCTCGCATTAATCCCATCCTTAACCTTCCCCGGTATGTGCAAAAGCGTACTGATAAGGCTATCACAAACATTCTTCTCTACATGCATCACATCAATACTGTGTCTCACGTCTAGCGAATGCCAATATGGAAGATCAAAGAAAATGGATCTCTTCTTCCATATGTTCTTCTCAGCTGCAACCCTCTGATTCTTACCAAAAGTGACATGGATACGTTCCACTCGACTGTAGACTTCCTTTCCGGTTAGTGACTTTGGAGCCATTCCATTCTCCGGTAAGCCGTTAAACCGCTTTCTTAGCCTACGATACGGGTGGAACCGATGAAGAAACCTCCTGTGGCCAAGGTAGACAGTTTTTCTTCCATACTTTAGTTGTTGGAAGTGTGTGTCTGCTTCACATATTGGGCATGCTTTGTGACCCTTCACGCTGTACCCTGACAAGTTTCCGTACGCAGGGAAGTCGTTTATCGTTGTGAAAATCATTGCACGTAGCTTGAAAGACTCCTTCTTATAAGCATCAAACACATCTATGCCTTCCTCCCACAACTTCTTCAAGTCCTCAATCAAAGGCACCAAATAGACATCAATATCGTTCCCTGGCTGTTTTGGTACAGAAATCATCATAGATAGCATCATATACTTACGTTTCATACATAGCCAGGGAGACAAGTTGTATATTACAAGGAGAACCGGCCACGCACTATGTGTGCTAGTAAGAGTTCTATACGGATTGATGCCGTCTGTACAAAGCCCAAGCCGTAGGTTTCTCGGCTCGCTGCCAAATTGAGGGAAGATTTCATCTATTTTTTTCCATTGTGGAGAGTCAGCTGGGTGCCGAAGATATTTCCCATCAGATATTCTCTTATCAGAGTGCCATCTCAACTTCTTCGCTTTTGTTGCACTCGCAAACAAACGTTTAAAATGTGGTATTATTGGAAGATACCACATAACCTTTAAAGGTTGCCTTTTACTTGTCACATCACCACAACCACCATCTTTTTTCACTTTGTATCGTGTAGTTTTACACTTAGGACACTCACTAAGACCTCCGTACTCATTTCTGTACAGTACGCAGTCATTAGGGCAATCATGTATCTTCTTATACTCCATACCCATTATAGACAGGATTTTCTTGGCCTCATACATACGATTTGGAAGTACATTATCCTCCGGAAACATATCACACAATAGTTCAAGCAGCAATGTGAAACTACTATCGGTCCACCCACAAGTTGCCTTTAAGTTAACCAAATGTAATGTTCCTGTCAGCCGCGTGTACTTACTACCACTGTACAATGGTGTCTCTACATCACTCCGGAGGCTATCATACTCCTGCGACTGCGCAAAGGATTCTGCCTCAACATCGTTAATCATTCTCTCCATTCTATCTTCATCTATGACATCCACAGCTCCCTTCTTGTGTGACGGACAATCAGTTACTTCCTCACCATGCCATATCCACCTTGTGTATCGCAGATTTATTCCATCACAAAGTAGGTGATCCTTTATGACATCAACATCCCGTCTACTCTCATTCAAACAATTGACACAAGGACAAAAATACTTCCCATTTCTTGCAGGAGCATTCTTTTTAGCGAATTCAATAAATTCGTCCACCCCTTTCTCATATTCCTCACTAGTTCTCAAAGCATTCATCCAACTATGATCCATTTTGTTACCACCTAAGGCATTACCAATAACATTCACACGTTGAATACAATTCTCAAGGACATATGATGGGATTGCCTAATTAAGTTATCAACCCAATTTAGGATTTTAAAATATGGGCTTAATAACTTTATTGCCCCCTCCTAGCCTTATCTCTCCTATTAAAAGGGTTTCAGTGCTATGTAACTTATTTTTTTAATAAGTATATGTATATAAAATTAATGTTTAAAAAAATAAATACAATAAGATTAAATTAAAGAATTTTTTTGAGGTTTGGAAGAATTAAAAACAAAACGAGTTTCATATTAACAAAACAATTTTAAGTTGAGTTCTTCCAAAAATAAAATTTTTTTATTGAAAATATTTAGATAAAAATCATTTAATGAATATTGGGGTTATCGTTTTCTTTTTAAGTTTTGGCTTGAATTATTCTTCATAATTCAAGAATTTGGAATTAACAAAACAATTGTGTGTAATTAATACAAGAATTTCTTTAATTTAAATAAATCATATTTTATTTTATTATATATACTAATTAATGGTGCAGGATTTTAATGAGAGGTTTTAACGGTTTCATGAACAACTATGAATTGTATTGGTTTTATGTGGCATACACTAATCAATGATTGGAAGAAACTTTTATGAGCCACTTTCATTATGTTACACTTGAACAAATAAATAAATAAAAGTTCAAAAACTTTGTCTTAAAATTTAATACTCTACTTCTAATCATTCTTATAAGTCACTTTTAACATGATCACAATAGTGAAAGAAATCTTTAAATCTCATTAACTCTACCTTTAAATTTAAAACCTTTCTAACTACATCCCTATTTAATATAACATTTTATCTTATAAGAACAAAGTTTACTCAATAATTAACGAGAGGCAAATTGAAACAGGGAGTAACTTTTAAACTTTACTCATATTTAACACAATGGAACGGGTGAGAATTGAACTAAGAAGACTTGTTTCTATTATACACAAGTAAATTTATATTTAAACAAGAAAATAAACCATTCCCAAATCAATGCAATTTAAACAATATAACCACACCAAACACATCAGGCTAATCTTTGATATCTCAATGTAAGCAATATATAATAAGCACAATCTCAACCATTTAATTTATTTTTCAAAAACAAAATAAACCATGCATATTCTGTTACAAAAAAAAATTGAAGAAAATAAACCAACCTGAGGGCGCCCCCTAGCTACTATGTTTGAGAGGTTGAGAAGATGTTGGAGCTCCACCCACGCACAACAATGGAGGAGAGAGCAAAACCCACTGTGGTGGAGGTGAGGTTGAAGCAGACACGGTTGCAGCCGTTGAAGAAACAAAAAGGAAGAAGAAGAAGGGAGGAGTCCGAGTTCAACAAGCTAGGCCGATGGTGGAGGAGAGAGCTTGAACAAAGGAGGAGGGAGGAGTTGAAGAAAAGAAAAAAACACAGCAGGGCCGACTACGGTATGGGTGGGGAGAGGAGGAAGAAGAGTAAAGTTGTTGAGAGGATGTGAGGTGAGGGTGTGATTTAGATGAGAAGACCGCATGTCAGACAAGTGTCTGACATGCAGGGGACGCCTTTAGGCGTCCCAAATGGTATTTGGGACGCCTAAAGGTGACTTTAGGCGTCCCAAATGCCATTTGGGATGCTTAAAGTAGGGACTTTAGGCGTCCCAAATGGCATTTGGGACGCCTAAACCCAGCTCCTGGCGCTAAAAAAATTTATGAAATTTATATTTCGCGCCAGGAAGCACTTTAGACGTCCCAAATTCAAATTTGGGACGCCTAAAGGTTCCCCTACACATATATAATTACGAAACTGCCACCGCCTCCCTTTTTAACCACCCAATTCTCAATTTGGGACGTCTTTGGGGGTGGTTATATCTCAATTCTGTAGTAGTGACATGTACCTGGTGTTGCTCATGCTGGTTAGGATGCAAGAAAATAAACCATTCCCAAATCAATGCAATTTAAACAATATAACCACACCAAACACATCAGGCTAATCTTTGATATCTCAATGTAAGCAATATATAATAAGCACAATCTCAACCATTTAATTTATTTTTCAAAAACAAAATAAACCATGCATATTCTGTTACAAAAAAAAATTGAAGAAAATAAACCAACCTGAGGGCGCCCCCTAGCTACTATGTTTGAGAGGTTGAGAAGATGTTGGAGCTCCACCCACGCACAACAATGGAGGAGAGAGCAAAACCCACTGTGGTGGAGGTGAGGTTGAAGCAGACACGGTTGCAGCCGTTGAAGAAACAAAAAGGAAGAAGAAGAAGGGAGGAGTCCGAGTTCAACAAGCTAGGCCGATGGTGGAGGAGAGAGCTTGAACAAAGGAGGAGGGAGGAGTTGAAGAAAAGAAAAAAACACAGCAGGGCCGACTACGGTATGGGTGGGGAGAGGAGGAAGAAGAGTAAAGTTGTTGAGAGGATGTGAGGTGAGGGTGTGATTTAGATGAGAAGACCGCATGTCAGACAAGTGTCTGACATGCAGGGGACGCCTTTAGGCGTCCCAAATGGTATTTGGGACGCCTAAAGGTGACTTTAGGCGTCCCAAATGCCATTTGGGATGCTTAAAGTAGGGACTTTAGGCGTCCCAAATGGCATTTGGGACGCCTAAACCCAGCTCCTGGCGCTAAAAAAATTTATGAAATTTATATTTCGCGCCAGGAAGCACTTTAGACGTCCCAAATTCAAATTTGGGACGCCTAAAGGTTCCCCTACACATATATAATTACGAAACTGCCACCGCCTCCCTTTTTAACCACCCAATTCTCAATTTGGGACGTCTTTGGGGGTGGTTATATCTCAATTCTGTAGTAGTGACATGTACCTGGTGTTGCTCATGCTGGTTAGGATGATGACAGTGAGGATAAGGATGATGATGATGCAGATACCAGTGATGATGGTGGCGAGGATTAGTATTGCTTATCTTTGTTGTTAGGATTTGCTTTTTTTTCTTGTTGCTTTGGTTGTTGATTCATACTATGTTCAATGGATTTTACTAGAATTTTTTTGGTTAATGGATGATTCTGGATTTTCCTTAATGTTGTTCCTCTCACATATACCTGTCATTATTCTATCTATGGATTGCTATGTTATCTATTCCATTACAGGCGATATGTGTGCACTTTGTGCCTTGTGATAGTGCAAACACTATCTGTCTCATGTTTGGGGGTATTTGATAGATCAAATGCATGTTTTTGATCGCTGACAAGAATTTCAAATTTTGGAAATGTGTTTTATATCTTGTCCTGCGAGTCAAAGTTGACTTAGATTTGATTAATCATATCTGAAGTAGAATTCGTGATCTGATAATAGAAATGTATACTTGGATTTTATGCTTTTCAGGAAAACAATAATAAATATTCATGAATTCTTGGTTCATATTTTAAAGCTGAATTCCTATTACTTTCTTGATTAAACATTGCGCACAAGGGTTGGAAATAATTTGAATGCTTCTATCAAGATATTTTATAGCAAATTGACGAGTATGAGCTTTTCTCATTGAAGGTCTTTTGAATTCATATTTGAATTTATTGAAATGAGTTAACATTTCACGTAATTCTAGAACATGAGTTGGACTCTCTTTGATATAAATAATAATAATTTTAAGGGAATTGATTATGCTCTGGGTTGATTTTTAATGAAGTAATTTGTTATTGCTCTTAGAGTTAACATTTGGTTTAGTTGAGTTAATGCATTTTGCTTAGGCTAATGTTAAATTAATCTTTGTGAATATGCATCTAAGAAGAAAACCTTTATTGGAAGGATTTCGAACCAAATTTTCATTCATTAATGTGTGTATGCCACCTATTCTAACGTACCTCTAGAACTTGTTTAAATTCTTTTTCAAAATCACATGTGCATGTAGTTTAATGAATATGATAGGAGCATTCATTTCTAAACCCATTTACCTAAACACAAACCCTATATACTAATCCATTATTAACCCCTTTGAGCCCTTCATATTTCAAAATCTATCATTTAACAACAAGCACTATGTATGCTTTCCTTTTGCATTAGATTGGCACTTAAATATCATTGAAATGTCATGAATATAGTTGGTTTGAATACATGTCATTTTCATGCATTATCTATAAAAGAAAGGGAAGAATAAAGAATTAGTAGAAAATAAAGCATTATAAAAAAAAGAGAAGAAGATGTCACTGTATACATTTGTTCGTGTATAGTACTTGTTTCATTATCTTTTCCATGAGACCATTTCCATCATTACAACCCTTTTTAAAAGTCGCCTAGATTCATGAGTCTAGGTGTTACAAAGTGGTGGAGAGAGTAGAGTTTCTACAAGCATATAGCAAGACCTAGTCTAGGTGGTACTGAGTGAAATTCCCTATATTTGTGAGAGTTTAACACTTAAATCCTTGAGTGTTCTCTTATGAACATGTCTTTGATTAATTGTGCATTAATCTAGTCCATCTACACTACCTCATGCTAAAACTTGTGTTAGCTTCATTAGTGATAATGATCAATCCAATAAAAATGTGGAGTACAATGAAGCAACTTGAGATAAGTTTGGGGGAGGAGATGAACAGTGTGAAAAATGTTGTCAATTATCTCAATAACTTTGAATTATCGATTTTCCTATTCTTTTGATGAGATTAACCTTTGACCACACTACAAGCCCTTAAAATCTCATTGATTTTAAAATTGTGTGAAATGATCTATAAGTGAAGAGAAAGGAGAATGCAAAAAGATTAAGCTTGGATATTGAGGTTGTTTATACATGTTGAAGTGTTGCATTTGATCTTAACAATTCTAGGCAGATTGTTATTTAACTCTCATCACACACACACATTCAGAAAAATGTTTGGAAGCTCATCCTTAAACTGTGAACCAAGCATCCCTTTATATTTTGTTGTTTTTCCTATTGAGCATTACATCATGAGTAGCCAATGAGGAAAATTATCATGCACATACACTCCGTCTGGGATTAATTAATCTAGCTCTTATTACTTAACTGATTTTACTCGAGGACGAGCAAAAGTTTAAGTTTGGGGGTGTGTTAACCTCATGAAATTCTTGTCAAAAGTGCACATTTTCTCTTATTTCTTCCACATTTTGGGTATACTAATCGGCATTTAGGAGTGCTGAAGTAGAGGAAATGTGCCCTATACATACTTGGCACAAAAAGAGTATAAATAAAGGGGTAATATGTGAATATCTGTATAATTATCAAACTATGACCTTTTATGAGTTCTTTATGTTGAAAGTAAAAAATATCCAGTCACAGCTGGTGCCAGAGAAAGCCAAATTCAATGAAAAGAAGGTAAAATGGAGTTGAAGCCATCAATCGTGCCAATGAAATTCAAGAATGGATGAGAACAGCTCTTGGCAAGGAACAAATTTGCACTGCAGGGTTTTTGGCCACGGAAAACATATTCACTGGCCGCGGTCCACAGGAGGTCAGAACCATACTGGCTACGGCCAAGTATATTTGGGTCGCGGCCAATAAGTGGTCAGTAACTTACTGGCCGCGTCCAACATAATCACTAGCTTGGCCAATGGAAGCGCAGAAGCTCACTGGCTGCGGCCTACATATCTTCTGGCTACGACCAACTCCCGATACAGCTGCTATGCATTTTGTCATTCAACATGTATAAAAGCTAGAACCGGAGACTAAAAGAGGGGCTCCTCATCCGAAAATACCTAGAGAAGCGCCTGTGACACTCTTCTAAGCCTGGGTTTGCCATAAAGCAAAGGAAATCAAGTGGGGATTGCAGATTGCAGAGATTCGAGCTGGTTTTCCTTGGTTATACTGATTTCTTTCCCTTTCTTCTTCATTTAACTGATATGGTATTTCATGCTCTATATCTTTGTATTCATTTCTTGAACATGAGCAGCTAAACTTTCATTCTAGGATAGTTTATGAACCTTTAAATGGATTAAACTTGATTCCTTCTATCTTTAAGTATATAATGGCATATGGATGTTGATTTTACCTTGTTTTCACTGCTATTCGTGGCTGGCCATCACTATAGACAATTTGTTCAATTAAGTTAAGCTTGAGAGAGTTAACTTAATTGCAGAACTTTGGTAAAATTATGCTAGAATTGAAGTTTAGAAACTAAATGGATGGTTTGTTAGAAAATAGTTATTAGCCTAGCAATGTCATATTATGGTTGGTACCTAATGAATATTTTCTCTTAAAGATAGCAAGAGATTGTACATATTAATTGAAGATACGGAGTTGGTTATGACTTGAGAGAGCTTAATCAAATGCTTGTGAACCTTAGACTAACATATATGTATCCCATGGAAAGATTCTTGGAGAGGAAATAAGTCAAGTTTATGAAAAAAAAGGGGATGAACTGTAGGATCGGTAAGCACAGCGGAAAAATTTAAAAATTTTCGCTGATCCTAATCGAGGATCTATCAACGGCGTTTAAACCAAGTTGGAAGGATTCATACCTTTTTTATGATTCAGAGTTTTCACGATCTCTAGAAGCCAACACGTCAAGTCCGCTCCCTCTACCAGTATCCACATGAATGCTCTCCAACCGAGACTGCGTGCTAGCGCCTCTAATGTCTCCAAGGGTGTAACTTGTGGCTCTCAATTCTGATGTACCCTGAGTCTATCAGCTCTATCAAGTTTATAACCCATGAGGGTTATTTTCAAATTTCAAAATTAATCATCAATAATTTCGAAATTAATTAACAATTAATTATCTTGATGAGCTAATTAAATAAATTTAGTTTAAGTTAAATCTGTCCAACAGTTTTAATTTAACCTATTTATTTAATCTAAATAAAGAGCCATTAGATTTAATCTATCTTCATAAATTAAATCTCAGATACTATATCTCTATCATGTTAGTTATTAAATTTAATATATCTTAATAAATTAAATTTAAAACCAGCACAATATAATAATATCATATAATATACATATACATATATATATATAATATATTTCAAAAATATATATATATCTATATAATATTATTAATGAATTTTATATTATATATATATATAAATATAAAATTCATCCACCCTAAATCAAACATTATCTCGTGTTGGGCCATTCTTGTGTGCGACCCTGTAAGCCCATATGAAGTTGGCAGTGGGCCAATAACTACACTAACCCAAAAGTCGCAAGCGGCCTCTAGCAAGATATTACGACTACCCAATTCATATGAGGATCGTTATCACGATGCAACCTGTCATACAACCATGTCACGTCCCTTTTGTCACACGATATATCGATCAAGGATAAGGCATGGAAAATGTCATCCTCTTGTTCCTGACCATTACTTTCTCGATTCCTGAGTAGCCTGATAACAGAGACAGAAACTCCTTTCATCATAGTATGGCCATACATTTCTCAGACTCACTCATCGAGGGGCCCAGTAATATCTCTCTACTAATGTGAGGGACAAATTCCATCTTGATCATTCATATTCCTCTACATGAAAAACCACCAAGCCCGATCGTAGCCTTTATCATCAGCCGGTCAAAAGTGACTTTTGACTAGTTCAAAGCTTAGCAACTCTCATATAGGAATCCATGATGACCTCAGGTCTAAGGGCATTGTGACGTGGTTATACATGAGAAAAGCTTATGACTTGATCCATGTAGCTTTCTCATAGTGGGTCGGTCCAGCACCTTGTACTCTTACAAGTGCCTGAGACTTTGATTCGTATCTCCATATCTTATCAAAGTCATACTGGTCTTGTTTCATCTCTGCTCCCGCATAGATGACCGACCAGGGACATTTTAGGACAATCTTTATGAATTATCCAAGGACACAATTATCACAGTTAACATGTAAATAATATGATAACAGAATGGAGAAATTTCATTAAAATAATAATGTTTAAAGTACAATGATTGGCCCTTAGGGCACAATTTCCAACATCCTCCCACTTGACCTAGGTGCAATCATTAATTTGCCTAATTCCCATTGCCCTAACATGACGCTCATGCTTTGCCCGTGCAAGTGGCTTAGTAAGAGGATCAGCAACATTATCTTCTCCTGCTACTTTGCATATCTTTATATCACCTCTATCATTGATTTGTCTAATAAGATGAAATCGCCTGAGTATGTGTTTGGTCCTTTGATGTGACCTAGGCTCCTTGGCCTGTGCAATAGCACCGCTATTGTCATAGAACAAATCTATTGGATTTGAGATGGTAGGCACCACCCCTAGTTCAGTAATGAACTTTCTGATCCAAACGGCTTCTTTAGCTGCATCTGATGCTACTATATACTCAGCTTCTGTTGCAGAATCTGCTATAGTGCTTTGGTTGGAGCTCTTCCAGCTTACTGCTCCACCATTCAGGAGGAATACATATCCAGATTGCGATTTAAGGTCGTCTTGGTCAGTTTGGAAACTTGCATCTGTGTAAGAAATTCTCTTGAGAAATCGGTTCATTGGCTATCCTAGCTCATTAAATGATATGAGAGTTTGAAATTCATCAAGTCTTAATTAAAAACCTCAAGCAAATGCGTTGAGTCCAATTTATCTAATTAATGACAAATCCTACAATTGCATTCATAGTCATCTCTTGGATAAATTGTTAAAAACCACTTGATGTGTTAAATGGATTAAATCAATACAATTGTTTCCTCTAATATGAATGCACAAACGCACCACTCAAATTAACTCAAATCAATTACACAAACTAGTGAACACATAGCAAGCATAATCTCATTGAATTAATAGGAAATAATTAACTAAAAATCATCAAGTCACAATAATTCCAATCCAAACATAATATAAGCAATCTTAGTTTAGTAATATGGAGTTTAATTAGCTCAACAAGATCCTACTGAAACTACCTTAGAACATAGCTAGGAATTGCAATAACAATAGGAAATTCATAAAGAAACTAAGAAAGAAAACTCCCCCTTGAAGCTTTTGAACTTAAGCCAAAAACCCCAATCCTCAAGAGTTGAAATTTCTAGCCACAAACTAACATTTTCACAGCCATTAAAATAGCATTCACTATCACAAACACTTTAGCCATCAAGAAATATTATGTCTATCATGTGAGGTAAAAGATAAGAATATTAGTGATTTAACAAAAACCTTAGAAAGATTCACTAAAAGAAGTGAAACTCTTAAAGTAATCTTAAAATCTCAAAGAGTTACTCGCGATAAATCTAGTATTGGTTATAACTCTGTTCATGATAAAAACATAGGGAAGAAGAAGAAGGGCAGTAAAATGTACCTCAAATACTTTAGAAATCCTATTCGTGCATCAAATCCATTTGCATCATGTAATTACTGTAATAGGAAAGGTCATTATACTTCATCATGTTATTTTAGAAAGACAAAAGATATTGGTTCATAGAAATGGGTTTCAAAAGGAACGCATGTGCCAAGAACATCTCATACTAACCATGAAGGACCCAAGAAAGTGTGGATGCCTAAAACTTGATGATATTACTCTAGGTATGTCTCAAAGCATCATGAGCAAACAAAAGGTACATTGATAGTGGATGCTCGAGACACATGACTGTTGATAAAGAAAAGTTTACCATGTTAGAAGCTAGAGAAGGAGGAGTGGCAACCGTTGGAGGTAACCAATCAGGACGTATTGCTAGAATAGGTGAAGTTGGAAGAACAAGTGGTGTCTAGATCAATGATATATATTATGTTGAAGGATTATGTCTTAATCTCCTAAGTGTGAGTCAAAGCACAGACAAAGATAATTGGGTAATCTTTGACTAAGAAGATTGCTTGATAGTAAACAAGAAGAATCTATCAAAGCAAAGATTTGAGCTCAAAGGGACGGTAATTGTTATACTATTGATTTAGATTCAAATTCTTCTTAAAGTTGTTTTATTACTAAAACGAGGAAAGTTGGTTATGGCATAAGCATCTTGTCATGTTGATATGAATCAACTTGACAAATTGATTAAAAAGGATTTAATGATTGGTCTTCTTAAACTTAAATTCAAAGATTGTATGATTTGTAATGCATGTCAAAAGGGAAAACAAACTAAATATTCTTTCAAAACAAAAAATTTGATTTCAATATCAAAACCTTTACAGTTGTTTCATATGGATTTAGTAGGACCAGTAAGAGTAAAAAGTTTTAGAGGAAATTTATATATATTAGTAATTATTGATGATTTTACAAGATTTACATGGACTATATTTGTAATATCCTGATTTGTAATCAAGGATTAGTAGCTTCAAATGATGTAATTAATGTTAATTAAGCATATTTGAAGTATATGTTGTGTGTTATGATATAAGGATGATTAGTGATGATTTCATGAGTCAAGAACCAATCAGGGGTAAAACGGTAAATTTACCAACTGTCTGGTTAGCTAATGATAAGAAAAACCCCTTAGTAATCAAAATCAATGGTTGAGATTGAAAGACCAAGGGGTGGAATTTGATGCAAGCAAGCTTAGGTGAAAGCATTGTGGGAAGAGTAAGATGATGCCAAGTGGCAAGCTTTGGACCATTGGATGAGTCAAAGTTTTCAAACACTCTTCTCTCTCCCTCTTAGTCGGTTTTTGGCATGGGAAAAAGGAAAGAATGATCATCACCAACATCTCACCTTCTCTCTCCATTTCTTCCATTTTCGGTGGTGCAAGCTAAGGAAAGAGAAAGAGAAAAGCTTAAGTCTTGGTAAGTAAAGGTCTCTATATGCTTATATACCTTTCATTAATGTTGATCAAGAAGTTGAGAGCATTACTTCTATGATTTCAGAATTTCCATTGGTGGTGGTTGATTGTTTGGTAAATCTGAAAAGTGGTGGAATCAAAGTGTTGATTTCAGCAAGTTGAAGAGGTAGGTTTGTAATGCATTTTGATATATATGTCAAGATGTTTGCTTAACCAATGAGAAATCTGGAAATTAGACCTAATTATGATGTTAAATGAAGGGTAGTCTTTGATGAGAGTGTCACTGTTCATTTGGTCAGTTTTGACACTTGGGAGTGATTAGAAATTGATTTGAAGTTGAATAAGGGAAATGTGTTAAGTTGTGGTTTTGGTGGATTTATGGTTTAGAGATGAGATCTTGTTGTTGAGTGGAAATTTGGGTTGTTTATGGTTGTCAATGGGTTCCTTGTGATGATATATGAGAGAATGAGTAATGGTATGAGTTAGGGAACCATTGGAATTCATTTGGTGAATTCTGGTAAACCATGTCAGTTTCCGCATTTTGGGTTTCTGGTGTGAATTCTCGAGTGAGAGAAGAACTCACTCGAGCACAGGATGAACGTGCTCGAGTGAGCATGTTTGTGCTCGAGTGAGGGTGCCTTTTTGGTGCTGCGGGTGAGTGTCTCAGGATATCACTCGTGAGTGATTGCCAAGAGTGCGCCTGGCACTCGCGAGCATTGAGGGATCACTCGCGAGCACTGGGGTTGTGCTCGAGTGAGTCTGTTGCCTGGGAGTTGGGGTGCTCTCGGGTAGGCACTCGCTGCCTTGTGCTCGCGAGCACTAAGGGTCAGTGCTCGAGCACAAGTGTTTGTGCTCGAGTGAAGGTGAAAGAAGAGGTTGAGAGGTGCTCTCGGGTTGTCACTCGCAGGCCTCACTCTTGTGATGCTCGAGTGTGCTCGGGGTCTCTGCTCGAGCACAGCCTCTTGTGCTCGAGTGAGAGAGTGGATTTGTAGAGGAGGTTGCTCTCGGGCAAGCACTCGCGGGAGGTCACTCGCATGTGTGCTCGAGTGAGAGTGTAGGTTGGTCGCGGGAGTTGCTCTCGGGCAAGCACTTCCTGCGTCTCACTCGCGAGTGAGGGGGAGTTGTGCTCGAGCACGGCCTTCTGTGCTCGAGTGAGGGGTGCGAGTGAGGGGTCCAAAAATCAGATCTTAGCTTTCTAAAGAGGGATCTTTGGGGATAGTTATCCCAACCCTTTAGGAATATGTTTAGGCATATTATGGCTATCTAAAGAGTCCAAATGAATACCAACTTAGAGTGTTATTGAAGTAAGAACTTGGAAAAGGAAATTAACCAAATGTCCCTATTTTGATTATAGGATTTGATATCTGCTATCCTCGTGAGCCTACTGTGCCCAGAGACATCAGGAAAGGATCAGGTAGTGACTTTTCTTTCGTACCATTTGTGATGCATCGTATGTGTGTATTTTCATTGCTTTGCGATAAGTTCGTATGCTGCGACTTATGTGGATATATGTGAGCACCGTCAGTCCAATAGTCCCTGAGTAGCTAACAACGGTTCGGATAAAGACTGTGTGTCTTTCCGGCGGAGAAAGGGGATGAGGATGAGGTGTGATTATGTGACATGAAAGCCGAGAGGCTGATTGTGGGCCGAAAGGTCGGTTATGTGCCGAAAGGCTATTTGTGAGGCTGACGAGCCGTTTGTGAAGCCGGATAGCTATGTGCTATAAGGCTATATGTATGCACTGCCACGCCAATAGTCCCTGAGTAGCTAACAACGGTTCGGGTTAGGCAGTATGCCTTCCCGGCGGAGAAAGGGGAGGAGGCTGGAGTGTGATATGTGTTGCTGCTGTATGATGATTTACTTACATGCTATGTACTTATGTGTGGTATAAATGCTTAGTTACTACTGGGATTCTTTAGAATCTCATTCTTTCCTTTGAACTAACCTTTCAGACAGGGCGACCGGCTCCAAGGAGAAGCGCGTGACCCGAAGTGGTTAGAGTTTCTTAGGGACATTAGTATAGTTTTGTTGGTTTATTCATTTTGGATAGGGATTTCTGTATTATGTTTTGGAGATGTATATAGTTTGAAATACTTGGTTGTAGTCCCTAAACAGGATTTGGAATTCTAGGTATGTAGTTGAACCCGGGGGTTGCCGGGAGTTTGGTTATACACTCTGTTATTCGTAAATGTATATAAACTGCGCAGGTGATTATATTCGATAAATTGAACTTGAGACTGGAAGAGGAATGAAGTTTTGAAAATTTCGTAAAGTCCCTACTACTAGAGGGAAGTTTAAATGAGTTTTAAACCATACGACGGTCTCTAATCTAATTTAATTACCTAATATCGAGTTATAATCACGTGTTTAAAAGCAGGGTGTTACATTTTGGTATCAGAGCTGTAGTTCCTGGCAAGGGTAGAGTTTGCTAGGATAGATCCCTTAGTTGGTTCAGGGATAAAAGATTGTTTGTGAATGATTGTTATGTGTGCACATATATGTTTAAATGATTTGGATATATATAAGTTTTGTGACCATATGTGCATACTGTCTCTGCTGAATTAATGGGGTAAGTTGCTTGTAGAATGAAGAAAACCAGAGGACGCCCCAAAATTCCGCGTGTAGACCCCGTGGTGGAGGTTGATAATGAAAACCCACCAGATCCTATGCATGAGTTGATGAGTCTAATCAAGGATCAGCGGGACATGATCACTGAGTTAAGGGACGAGCTCAGAGCAGAGAAGGCAAAGAATAAGGAAGTTCCGGTTCAGTCTATTCCGGAAGAAACTCAAGAGGAGACCCGTTATGAGGACACTGCAGAAGGATCAGCACGACCTCTAGAATCCCCACCTCGTGCTACCTTGAATCCGGAATCATATGGGATGCCACCCAGGGAGGAAAAAGACCTTCAGTATTGGGTCACCCGATTCTGTAAGCATTTGCCTCCGGCGTTCAGAGGGAGGTTTGATCCTCAAGTGGCAGAAGATTGGCTGAATCGTCTGGAAAAGATATTTGAGGTTCTCGGATGTCCGGATGAAGTGAAGCCACGGTTGGCCGTCTACAAGCTCGAAGGGGATGCAGATCGTTGGTGGCGGAATATCGCCTCAACATTGAAGAGCAATGAAACACCACTGACTTGGGAGTTGTTCTTACAAGAATTCAACGAGAAGTATTTCCCGAAGTCAGTCCAGCTTGAAAAGGAGACAGAATTCCTTAATATCAGGCAAGGGGACACGGAGAGTTTTGATGACTACTTGTCCCGATTCATCCGCCTGTCCCGGTATTCCTCCTATCTCCGGTACAAGGATGACGGAGAATGGAGCTCAGATATGCTTATTCGTGGTCTGAGACGAGAGTTGAGGAAGCGATTGGTTACTCACCGATTTAAGAAATTCAATAAGGCTGTGGAGCAATGTCGAATCACGGAAAACAACTTGAGAGAGGTGTATCCTAACAAAGCTATTGGCCACCGCAGTGAGCCTAGTAAGGGTAATGTTCCTCAGAAGCGTAAAGGCCAAGGATCATCTTCATTCAAGGGTGGTGATAAGAAGCCCTATCAGCCTGGAGGTCGTGAACCTCAGAGATTTGCAACCGAGTGGAAATGTCGTCGCTGTAACAAATCACATTACGGCCAGAATTGTCAGGGAGAGATGATTTGTTTTAACTGCAAGCGGCCAGGACATCTTTCCAGAGATTGTCAACAACCACGAGCGGAGCAAAGGCCGAAGACACAGGGTCGAGTGTTTGCAATGACCCATGAGGAGGCTCGTAGATCTCCTGAGTTGATACAAGGTAAAATCTCCCTAAATGGCTATCTATTACAAGCATTGTTCGACTCGGGTGCCAGTCATTCCTTTATTGCGTATGATTGTGTAAAACGCCTGGGTATGCATGTGCATAAGTTACCATTTGATTTGGTAGTATCAACTCCGATGGGTGTTAAGGCCTTAACCACAGAAGTTTGTCTGAATTGTGTTATAACTGTGGAAGGGCGTCAGTCTGTTGTAGATTTGATTTGTTTGCCGCTTTACCAGTTGGAAGTCATTTTGGGTTTTGATTGGTTAACGGCAAATAACGTATTACTTGATTGCGGGAATAAGAGGATAGTATATCCTGTTTCTCAAAGGGCTGAAGTTGTAGGTGCTTGTATGAATTTTCTTTCTACAGCTAAAGCTGAGAGATATATTGAAAAGGGTTGTCAGGGGTATATGGTATTCTTCTCTATTCAGGGGGAAACTGGTGAAACCTTGAGTAATATACCCGTGGTAAATGAATTCCCTGAGGTGTTTCCGGATGACCTTAGCGGATTGCCTCCTGAGAGGGAAGTTCAGTTCCCGATTGACATTGTACCTGGAGCTGGTTCTATTTCGAAAGCCCCATATCGTATGGCCCCAAACGAGATGGTGGAACTAAAGAAACAAATAGAAGATTTGCTTGAGAAAGGATTCATTAGACCCAGTGTATCGCCTTGGGGAGCTCCAGTGTTATTCGTAAAGAAGAAAGATGGAAGCCTTCGGTTGTGTATCGATTACAGGGAATTGAACAAGGTTACTATTAAGAACAAGTACCCACTTCCCCGGATCGATGACTTGTTGGATCAACTCTCTGGATCGTGTGTATTCTCAAAGATTGATCTACGGTCAGGGTATCATCAGCTGCGAGTAAAAGCGGAAGATATTCCGAAAACTGCTTTCAGGACCCGGTATGGTCATTATGAGTTTTTGGTGATGCCATTTGGGCTAACCAATGCGCCTGCGGTTTTCATGGATTACATGAACCGTATCTTTCGGAAATATCTGGATCAGTTTGTTGTGGTGTTTATCGATGACATTCTGATATATTCAAAAAGCAAGGAAGAGCATGAGCATCATTTGAGAATTGTATTGAATATCTTGTATGAGAAGAAACTATACGCGAAGTTGAGTAAATGCGAATTTTGGCTATCGGAAGTGAGATTCCTAGGCCATGTTATCTCGCAAGAAGGGGTCTCTGTGGATCCCAGTAAAGTGGAAGCAGTACTAGATTGGAAGAGGCCAGAATCTGTGGCAGAAGTACGCAGTTTTCTGGGTCTTGCCGGGTACTATCGGAGATTCATTCAGAATTTCTCCCGTATTGCGTTGCCGATGACCAAGCTCACGAGAAAGGATCAGCCGTTTGTGTGGGACGATAAATGCGAAAATTGTTTTGTGGAGCTGAAGGAGAGGTTGACGTCGGCACCTGTGTTGATTTTGCCCGATCCCAGTGTGACATATGTTGTATACTCTGATGCCAGTGGGCAGGGATTAGGGTGTGTCCTTATGCAGCAGGGACGTGTGGTGGCCTACGCCTCTCGACAGCTCAGACCTCATGAATTGAATTATCCCACTCATGATCTGGAGCTTGCGGCCATTGTGTTTGCTTTGAAAATCTGGCGTCATTACCTGTATGGTGTGACTGTGGAACTGTACTGCGACCACAAGAGTCTCAAGTATCTTTATGATCAGAAAGAACTGAATATGAGACAGCGCCGTTGGATGGAATTGCTTAAGGACTACGATCTGGAGATTAAATATCATCCGGGTAAAGCCAATGTAGTCGCTGATGCTCTGAGTCGAAAGACTGTGCTCGTTGCAGCTATGATGATACGAGAGGAGAAATTGATTGAAGATTTTCGTGATTTGAATTTGACGAACCAAATCATCTGTGCCAATTACACTGTTTCCCAGGAGGAAAGTGATCTAAAAGCTGAGATTGAAGAAGCTCAGAGGCAAGATGACTGGATACAGCGAAATCTGATTCGGATTGAACGGGGAGAAGTCCCGGGTTATGATTTGTCGCCTAGAGGATTGATTCGCTATCAGAATAGAGTCTGCGTTCCACTCAAGGCGGAGTTGCGACAAAAGATTCTAGATGAGGCGCATAAGAGCCAGTACACTCTTCATCCTGGTATGACCAAGATGTACCATAATCTGAAATCTGTGTATTGGTGGCCGGGTTTGAAGAGTGATGTGACCAAGTATGTGGCGAGATGCCTCACTTGTCAGAAAGTGAAGATCGAGCACCAAAGACCACCTGGTTTGCTCCAGAGTCCTGAGATTCCCGAATGGAAATGGGAAAGTGTGACTATGGACCTTGTGACGGGATTGCCCAAGATCAGAAATTACGATGCGATCTGGGTAATTGTGGATCGGTTAACGAAGTCGGCGCACTTCATACCAATCAATGCTGGTTATTCTCCTGACAAACTAGCAGAGATTTATGTTCGTGAGATCGTGAAACTCCATGGTGTTCCTAAGAATATCATTTCTGATCGAGACCCACGATTTACTTCGAGGTTCTGGAAAGCGTTGCATAAAGCTTTGGGAACTCAATTGAGATTCAGTACGGCTTATCATCCACAGACGGATGGACAGTCAGAAAGGACAATCCAGACGCTGGAAGACATGTTGCGAGCCTGTGTTCTCGACTTTAAAGGAAGTTGGGATCGCTTTCTTCCACTAGCGGAATTTGCCTACAACAATAGCTATCATGCGAGCATTCAGATGGCTCCGTATGAAGCATTGTATGGAAGACGGTGTCAATCGCCTTTGTGTTGGAACGAGCTATCCGAAAGGAAGTTATACGGACCAGATTTGGTTGATCAGACCTCAGCACAGATTCAGATTATTCGAAGGAGGTTACTTGCAGCGCAGAGTCGACAGAAGAGCTATGCTGACAAGAGGAGACGACCTCTAGAGTTTGAGGCTGGGGATCATGTGTTCTTGAGAGTATCACCAGTTACGGGCGTTGGGCGAGTTATCAAGAGGAAGAAGCTAAGCCCGAGGTATATAGGTCCTTTTGAGATCCTTGAGAGGATTGGGCCTGTTGCGTATCGAATAGCTTTACCCCCAAGTTTGAGCAGACTTCATGACGTGTTTCACGTTTCCCAACTGAAGAAGTACCAACCAGACCCATCCCACATAGTTGAGTATGAGAATGTTGAGCTTCAAGACAACTTCACATATGCGGTGGAGCCAGAGCAGATCATTGACCGGGAGGAGCGACGGCTCAGACACCGAAGCATTCCATATGTGAAGGTGGTCTGGAAGGGAATGACTCCGAGCGAGGCAACTTGGGAAGCGGAGGAAGATCTGCAGAGAAGATATCCGGAGTTTATGACTCAAGTAATGTAACAATTTCGAGGACGAAATTAAATTTTCGGGGGGAGAATTGTAATATCCTGATTTGTAATCAAGGATTAGTAGCTTCAAATGATGTAATTAATGTTAATTAAGCATATTTGAAGTATATGTTGTGTGTTATGATATAAGGATGATTAGTGATGATTTCATGAGTCAAGAACCAATCAGGGGTAAAACGGTAAATTTACCAACTGTCTGGTTAGCTAATGATAAGAAAAACCCCTTAGTAATCAAAATCAATGGTTGAGATTGAAAGACCAAGGGGTGGAATTTGATGCAAGCAAGCTTAGGTGAAAGCATTGTGGGAAGAGTAAGATGATGCCAAGTGGCAAGCTTTGGACCATTGGATGAGTCAAAGTTTTCAAACACTCTTCTCTCTCCCTCTTAGTCGGTTTTTGGCATGGGAAAAAGGAAAGAATGATCATCACCAACATCTCACCTTCTCTCTCCATTTCTTCCATTTTCGGTGGTGCAAGCTAAGGAAAGAGAAAGAGAAAAGCTTAAGTCTTGGTAAGTAAAGGTCTCTATATGCTTATATACCTTTCATTAATGTTGATCAAGAAGTTGAGAGCATTACTTCTATGATTTCAGAATTTCCATTGGTGGTGGTTGATTGTTTGGTAAATCTGAAAAGTGGTGGAATCAAAGTGTTGATTTCAGCAAGTTGAAGAGGTAGGTTTGTAATGCATTTTGATATATATGTCAAGATGTTTGCTTAACCAATGAGAAATCTGGAAATTAGACCTAATTATGATGTTAAATGAAGGGTAGTCTTTGATGAGAGTGTCACTGTTCATTTGGTCAGTTTTGACACTTGGGAGTGATTAGAAATTGATTTGAAGTTGAATAAGGGAAATGTGTTAAGTTGTGGTTTTGGTGGATTTATGGTTTAGAGATGAGATCTTGTTGTTGAGTGGAAATTTGGGTTGTTTATGGTTGTCAATGGGTTCCTTGTGATGATATATGAGAGAATGAGTAATGGTATGAGTTAGGGAACCATTGGAATTCATTTGGTGAATTCTGGTAAACCATGTCAGTTTCCGCATTTTGGGTTTCTGGTGTGAATTCTCGAGTGAGAGAAGAACTCACTCGAGCACAGGATGAACGTGCTCGAGTGAGCATGTTTGTGCTCGAGTGAGGGTGCCTTTTTGGTGCTGCGGGTGAGTGTCTCAGGATATCACTCGTGAGTGATTGCCAAGAGTGCGCCTGGCACTCGCGAGCATTGAGGGATCACTCGCGAGCACTGGGGTTGTGCTCGAGTGAGTCTGTTGCCTGGGAGTTGGGGTGCTCTCGGGTAGGCACTCGCTGCCTTGTGCTCGCGAGCACTAAGGGTCAGTGCTCGAGCACAAGTGTTTGTGCTCGAGTGAAGGTGAAAGAAGAGGTTGAGAGGTGCTCTCGGGTTGTCACTCGCAGGCCTCACTCTTGTGATGCTCGAGTGTGCTCGGGGTCTCTGCTCGAGCACAGCCTCTTGTGCTCGAGTGAGAGAGTGGATTTGTAGAGGAGGTTGCTCTCGGGCAAGCACTCGCGGGAGGTCACTCGCATGTGTGCTCGAGTGAGAGTGTAGGTTGGTCGCGGGAGTTGCTCTCGGGCAAGCACTTCCTGCGTCTCACTCGCGAGTGAGGGGGAGTTGTGCTCGAGCACGGCCTTCTGTGCTCGAGTGAGGGGTGCGAGTGAGGGGTCCAAAAATCAGATCTTAGCTTTCTAAAGAGGGATCTTTGGGGATAGTTATCCCAACCCTTTAGGAATATGTTTAGGCATATTATGGCTATCTAAAGAGTCCAAATGAATACCAACTTAGAGTGTTATTGAAGTAAGAACTTGGAAAAGGAAATTAACCAAATGTCCCTATTTTGATTATAGGATTTGATATCTGCTATCCTCGTGAGCCTACTGTGCCCAGAGACATCAGGAAAGGATCAGGTAGTGACTTTTCTTTCGTACCATTTGTGATGCATCGTATGTGTGTATTTTCATTGCTTTGCGATAAGTTCGTATGCTGCGACTTATGTGGATATATGTGAGCACCGTCAGTCCAATAGTCCCTGAGTAGCTAACAACGGTTCGGATAAAGACTGTGTGTCTTTCCGGCGGAGAAAGGGGATGAGGATGAGGTGTGATTATGTGACATGAAAGCCGAGAGGCTGATTGTGGGCCGAAAGGTCGGTTATGTGCCGAAAGGCTATTTGTGAGGCTGACGAGCCGTTTGTGAAGCCGGATAGCTATGTGCTATAAGGCTATATGTATGCACTGCCACGCCAATAGTCCCTGAGTAGCTAACAACGGTTCGGGTTAGGCAGTATGCCTTCCCGGCGGAGAAAGGGGAGGAGGCTGGAGTGTGATATGTGTTGCTGCTGTATGATGATTTACTTACATGCTATGTACTTATGTGTGGTATAAATGCTTAGTTACTACTGGGATTCTTTAGAATCTCATTCTTTCCTTTGAACTAACCTTTCAGACAGGGCGACCGGCTCCAAGGAGAAGCGCGTGACCCGAAGTGGTTAGAGTTTCTTAGGGACATTAGTATAGTTTTGTTGGTTTATTCATTTTGGATAGGGATTTCTGTATTATGTTTTGGAGATGTATATAGTTTGAAATACTTGGTTGTAGTCCCTAAACAGGATTTGGAATTCTAGGTATGTAGTTGAACCCGGGGGTTGCCGGGAGTTTGGTTATACACTCTGTTATTCGTAAATGTATATAAACTGCGCAGGTGATTATATTCGATAAATTGAACTTGAGACTGGAAGAGGAATGAAGTTTTGAAAATTTCGTAAAGTCCCTACTACTAGAGGGAAGTTTAAATGAGTTTTAAACCATACGACGGTCTCTAATCTAATTTAATTACCTAATATCGAGTTATAATCACGTGTTTAAAAGCAGGGTGTTACAATATTCCTTTGGTTCTAAAGATGAAACTTTTACTGAATTCATTATGTTTGCCAAGAAGGTCCAAAATGAGAAAGGAATTTCTATTATTTCTATCAGGGCTGATCATGGAGGAGAGTTTAATAATCAACTCTTTGAAGACATATGTAATAATCAGGGAATAGATCATAACTTTTCTATACCAAGAAAGCCTCAACAAAATGGAGTTATAGAAAGAAAGAATAGAGTCATTACGGAGAAAGCAAGGGAAATGCTCAATGAGAAAGAAGTATCACAAGTTTTCTGGGTCGATGCAATGAGCACTGCATACTATATCTCAAATCGGGTATATATTCGCAAGACTCTTAGAAAGACACTATATGAGCTATACAAAGGAAGAAAACCAAACCTTGCTCATCTACACATCTTCGGATATAAATACAACATCCACGACAATGGTAAAGAAAATTTAGGTAAATTTGATCCAAAGTCTGATAAAGGTTTATTTTCAGGTTATTCAAATAGAAGTAAAGTATAGAGTCTTTAATGAAAGAACATGCACTATAGAAGAAACCATTTTTGTTGTGTTTGATAAAGTAGACTCTTAGAAAAAATCTTTTGACGAAGAGGAATTTGAGTTGATAAAGAAAACTGAAAAGCTATCTATTTCAAATCAAAATGATTTTCAAACAAATGATTTGCAAACTGATGAAAATGTCAATGATCATGCTCAACCAAAAGCATGGAGACATATGACAGATTATCCAATTAAAAAAATAATTGGAGATGTTGATGAACGTGTCAAAACCAGAAATAGAATACATAATGAAGTTACATTTTCTGCATTCATTTATGAAATTAAACCTTCTAGTATTGAAGAAGTACTTTTTGACAATGATTAGGTGATTGCTATGCAAGAACAACTAAATCAATTTCAAAGAAACGAAGTTTGGGATTTGGTACTTCGACTTTAAAATCACTTAATCATAGGAACCAAATAGGCTTTCAAAAACAAACTTGATGAATATGCAATCATTGTGAGAAACAAGATAAGGTTAGTTGCCAAAGGCTATAATCAAGAAAAAGGTATTGATTACAAGTAAACACATGCTCTAATGGCAAGACTAAAAGCCAAACGAGTACTCTTAGCCTTTGCATGCATTAAAGTTTTAAACTTTGTCAAATGGATATGAAGAGTGCTTTTCTAAATGGCTACATTATGGAGGAAGTTTATGTAGAACAACCTCCTGGTTTTGAAGATAAAACAAAACATGATCATGTTTTCAAACTTAAGAAAGATTTATATGGTTTTACACAAGTACCAAGAGCTTGGTATAAAAGACTAAGCAAATTCCTTCTTGATCAAAATTTTGTCAAAGGAAAAGTGGACACTACATTAATCATCAAACATAACAAGAATGATTTATTAGTAGTTCAAATATATGTTGATGATATAATATTTAGAGCCACCAATGAAACTCTTTGTCAAGAATTTCAAAGCTTATGCAGGGAGAATTCGAATGTCTATGATGAGTGAACTAAACTTTTTCCTTGGACTTCAAATTAAGCAATGGAAGAATGGGATCTTCATATCCCAAACCAAATATTTGAAGTGTTAGAATCTATGTTTTGATGATAACAAAGTATTAATACATTGTTTTGTAAAGGAATTCATGTTTTAAAAATATAACGTTAAGCTTATTCAATTATCAAATGCATTTCACAAGTTATGAGAAAGTTACTATGAAAAATTGTTGATGCACTCAAGTGAGGAAGCTGCACTCGAGTACTGGAGGCATGAACACTCGAGTAAGGCCTCACACTCTTGCAAGTATTAGACAGAAGCTGGATCAGAAAGTGAAATTTTACTGATGCGCTTGAGTGTGGAGAGTACACTAGAGTCTAGATATAGGAAACACTCGAATATGTTCTTATACTCTCAAAAATGCCACATATAAGTTGATAAAGAAACCTGAAAATTTGTTGATGCACTCTAGTAATGTATGCTTCAACACTCGAGTCCAAAAAGTGTGTCCATGCAAGTGTTTCACAGAGAGTCAAGTAGAATAAAAAACTACCTGGTGCACTCGAGTGAGGAGCCTAACACTCGAGTATTGGTAAGAAGTTCACTCGAGTTCTGAAAGTGCAATCATGCAAGTGTCTTCCAGAGTGGATACAAGATACTGAAACCATAAAGTTTACTTGAGTTTCATGAACAAACACTTTAGTCAGGAACTAATACCCGAGTCAAGAAGAAACATTTTTAAGTGAACATCTGCAATCTTGCATGCTGAAGCAGAACTAGAAAAGTTCATTAAACTGTGATATGAGATGGTGCACACGAGTAAAGGAGTAAGGCACTTGAGTATCGGCTTCCACTTCTAGCATAAACTTCATACTTTCTGTAGGAACCAAGTGAAGATATGCTAAACAGCCACAGCACTCTAGTATTGAGATATTGCAGTCAAGTATGACATGAACACTATTGCAAGTGCTAAGCTCACTCGCAAGTATAGAGAGTTAGAAGCTGAAACTTGACATGTGTACTAGAGTGATGATTACCCCCTCCACTATTAACACCATACTTGGGTACATCATACCTCTATCTAACCCAGACCTAGACTTCACAGTTGACCATATTTTTTAGTTGCTAAGACCCAGTGAATCTATAGTACCCTTGAATTTCAAACCTATTACTATGTCAGACTCTCACCGTGCCCTTTTGTATATCTACACCCGAAGTATCATAAACAAATCAAAGAACTTCACACATTTTGCTTAAAGGAATTACTACTTGATGGCTTCATTTCTAGCAGGACATCAGAAGAATGTGGGTAAACTAATTTTAAGTTAAATAAGGACATTTCGATTCTCTTCTACTAGAACCACCACCATTCCATATCCTTAGCTTGTATCATTTATCCTTAGGCACAACAAAAAATTTTACTTAAAAGGCAGTGAGAGGTGAGGATTCCCATATTTGGAATGACTCAGTTGAATCATAAGGGAATGTCTTTTCCGTACTGTAAAGCACCTGCACCTCAGCATGAAACCACACCTTTAAGGGCCTCTGCAAAATGAAGATCTCTGTCTCATTCTCTATCATTCTTCAATAAACCAATTCAATATTTTATATCAGAAGTGATCAACAAAGCAATGGTTAGCCTATAGAAGGAATTGTTTACTGAATATAAGAAGCTGGTTAAGAAAATGGCATCACAAGTCATCAAACTGGTAGAAAAGACCAATCTGAACTTTGACATGATGATTAAGACTCAAGAGGAGCATATGAGGAGATTGAATGAATTGGAGTACTTTTTGCACAAACATATACCTGTTCAGCCTACCTCTGTTCCTCTCAAATTTGAAACTCAACCAACTAGCTCTACCTCCCCTACTACTACTAATCCTGCCACTACCATAATTTTTACCTGTATTGATCCCATCACTTCAACTACTGTGGACGTCACTTTGGATGGTCAGCAGCCAGATACTCAGCCCTTATCACCACCATTCATAGATCCATATACTGCATTAGTCTTATATACTCTACCTCAGCCATCTGATACTGATTCTATCATATTCCCTTAGTCTCCCTTTTCTGATGAAGACAAAAGGGGCAGAAGAAGGAGTCACCAATGGAAAAATTACTTTTTAGACAGGTTAAAATAATGTTTTAGGTCAGTTTTGGATCAAGTCTTAGTATAGCTGGTCTAGAAAGTTTGTTACTTTTTAGACCAATTGCTTAAAAGCCATCCTTTTTAGACCTATTGTAGCCACAACCAGTTTAAAAAGATATATTTTTAAAATAATATTCCTCTTGCAAATTAACTTTACCAAGCAAGCCATTTCAACGACATCCCAGATTTTGCAAAAGCAACAACACATTATCACACACAATCAGAAGCAATGACAGCAGCATTACTACACCCAGCATTACTTAGAAGCAACAACAATAAAAATCATTGAAAATCAACATATTGTCACACACAATCAGAAGCGATAATTTCATTTGTCTACAATTATCATCATTCTTTCTACCCACATTATCATCAAGCATTTTAAAAAACAATTTGAATCTACTAAGATAACAATGACCCATAATTTAACAATGACAGCAGCAAAATCTCAACTTTGTGCACTTTTAATTCCAAAACTTTTAAAGAAAAGAAGAGGAAAGACTAATTTCTCAGTATGTAAAGAAAATTCCCCAGTTTTCCAGAAAAATAAAGGAAAGAAAAAGTACAGAGGTCAATCCTTCAAATCCTATACATGTATCAACATCAAACTTGTATCGCCCATATCCCATAAACTGTCCTACATAGAGACATAAACCCAGTTAGATATGAAAACCATACACTTTATAATTGCATACAGCATGTAATTTGCATTGAAATGGAATTGCACACAGTAGCACAGTAATTCAGCACACTGCATGTAATTGTGATTACAACAACACTTTATAATTCATACAGTAGCAGCAATACGTATGAGAACAACATATCATTGGATTCAAAAACTCACTATTTTTGTAAAATTTCATATTTGAATTCAGCACAATATTTGTGGATGAAACCAATATCTTCTTCTATAAAGGGATTAGTAAGATCAAATATCTGTAACACCAAAGCCAAACAAAACATTAACTTGCTAACTTAAAAACAAAAAAAGTAATACAAAATTTTTGAAATATACATTTACCTCTTTAGTAAAATAAGTCATGCCTTGGGTGAAAATATTTTAAATGTGTCTTAAAACATACAAACCATATAAGTTGGACCCTGATGGTTGCTTACGGCTCTGAAAAGGAACATGACATCATTAAAACAAGTATATAAATATGGCTTATTGAATACATTCTTAAAAAAACCAATATGTACTAACCTTTGGGATGATCCATATAGGGTCTTTTAACTCACGAATATGCTTACCACAAGCAGTGTGTAGGAATATCTGTATAGACCTATCATCAAAATCACAAAGGTTACTTATTTTACACAAATTCCATAAAGTTTGCACACAAAAGTTAATAATGCAAGAAAACTCACGAGTTCATGGTCTTCTTCAATTCATTCCCTAGTTTGTAGTGGAGGGAGTACAAGAGGATGACCATATAACTCTTCTTGCATAGAAGAACCAATTTTATATTAAACTCATCAAGTGCCTAGTTTAGCTACTACATAATAAGTACATAGCAAATTTTATATTATAATGCATTTGTATAGCAAAGATCAATCACTTTAATTAATTAATGGCAAAAACTAATTAAATTACCCATCAATCACTTGAAGAATGGCTTTTAAGACTAGAAACTACACATCAAAGATCAGTTTGGTATGATGGGGTGGATTGCACGTTGGAAGAAAGGCTTTGAAAACCGAAAACTACACAACAATAACCAAATGTAAAATAAGCCTCAGGAACAACATTAGAAAAGCTTAACTTTATCTATAATAAAACCTAGACTCATAGATCAATATGAACTAATAATATCCTAACAGAAGCAAAGAAAATCAAAGTTTTGAGCATCTATAGAAAGTGAAAGAAAATGGGCTCTTATACTGTGACTAATGCCCACATGCTGAAATAAGCTAATTCATATTCCTCTGTGGTCATGGCACTTTAAATTTCAGCCTCTAATTTTCATTTAAAGCACATTAGATTAGTAAAGCAACAAATATAATTTTTTATGGTCTCAATGGAAAGCATTGAACAAATTGAGCAGTATGACCTTAGTATAACATCCGCCATAGCATTCTCCCAGAAGTTTACCTTATTAAAAATACAACATATACATATAGAGGTTCAACATAATGCAATTATTCTACATATCCATTATCATGCTCACAAAAAATGCAGATCATGGTCACAACTCATGAACATAATGCAAAACAATTTAGTCAAAAGAATATTACTTTGCCGTGTTAGTGTCTTCAAGTAGAAGTTGCAGAGCTTATTTTACAATAAACCAGTTGCTTTGTAGTTCACAACCACACAAAACTGTCACAGCAACCTAGAATCCAAAATGACCAGATAGACAATAATCTACACAAGGATCCAAATAGATAGCAAGTAACAATCACAATAGAAAAAATCTTGATAGTTTGCAATCAGATGCAAAAAACTACTACAGAAGAGAACCAGAATTAACATAACAATATTGATCACATAGACTTTAGTGACAGCAAGTTTTAAGCAGCACTGTCTACACTCAATGTTTAAAAGACAGCAAAATTCACCTTTTGCCGCAAGTGCCAAGGTTTAATAGTTGGCGTAACCGCCAATTCAAGCTTTTTACAGCATGTAATGTTGTTAGTGATACTAACCAAAGGACACTTTAGTGTCAAAGCTAAGTTATCAAGCAAGAAATAAAAATTAAACTTGAATACCAATATAATATCTACTCTACCATTTATTATTACTTGTCATGCTGTTAACTATTTATTTAATAGAAAAACATGGAGGAAATCTATGCAAATTGATGCCATTGATAATAGTGGGTAATAATAGTATAACTGTGATTTGTATTGCTTGTTGTATAATTTGACAATAGTTTGATTCTTTTATAATAATAGAAATGTATGTGGGAATGGTCTATTAAACTTTGATCAAAACATTTGATACTGAATTTCAAAAAATTTTCTATCAGTTGAAGCCTTGACCAGAAAAGCTAGTTTCTTTCTACTTAAGCTTTATTAATTGTAAAGTTGCTATATAGTTTTGCATCACATTTTTTTTTGTCGATAATAGAGTAACGGCTGGGACATAATAAATTTTTAAATTTACATTCTATTAATATAAAATCTGAACATAACATATCACCACACTTTTTTATAGACTCTTTTGGAATTGAGTTTCAGACGTCCCTATATTACATTGCACATCCTTGTCTTTATACTCAGATAGTAAAAAGAAACTATTGATGCTTTTTGGTAAAATTAATTTAGGCTAACCAAATTTAGTAAGTGAACACCTCTTTTATATAGAAATAGAAATTTTCCCACCCTTCATTATTGCTAAAGGTGTGCGCTCTCTAACGGCTTTCTAATTTCTAAGAGAGGGCAACATCACCTCTACTTCTAATTGTTCACAATCTTAAAGCAGCAACACAAAGAAAGCGTAAAGGTTGATTTCAATAAAATCAGTAAAGAACAGAATAGCAGATTAACATAAAGATTAAGTTCCACATTCTCATAAAAACTAAGATAATATATCCCGGTCCCATTACTTACTAATACAAATTCAGTAAGTGAGCACCTCTCTATATAGAAATAGAAATTTTCCCACCCTTCATTATTGCTAAAGGTGTGTGCTCACTAAAGACTTCCTTATCTCTAAGAGAGGGCAACATCACCTTTGCTTCTAATTGTCCACAATCTTAAAGCAACAACACAGAGAAAGCATAAAGGTAGAGTTCAATAAAATCAGTAAAGAAGATAATAGTAGATTAACATAAAGATTAAGTTCCACATTCTCATAAAAACTAGTATGATATATCCCAGTCCCATTACTTACTAATATTGTGGGAAAAGAAAAGCAAAAACAAAAGAAGGCATAGGAGATTAATATCTCAGAATTAGATATTGTAAATCTTTCATCAAAATAATGGAATCACCTTCAAAGTTAGTAGCCGCGCAACAAATTCACTAAACAATGAGTCTAAAGTAATGTTTCAGGTTGTCACAATAAGCGCAATCATTTTACTTCAACTTGCAATAAGTAGCTGTGTGCAAATACTAAATAGAATAGTAGCCATATCAAAATGGATGCGCAGGAAGATATAAAATTTTGATTCAATCTTCCCTAACTCCTTAATACATGGATCAACAATTAGGAATTATGCAGAAGTTTCCTAAATTGGTCAAAACTTGTTCAAATAAAGATTTTCCTAGCAAAGCAATTATTCAAATTAAGTGCAAATCCAAAAACACACACATCATAACTACCTCAAATTTAGTTTAAGGAAATTTATGAGCAATGACTCCAAAAATTACCCAGTGAATCAGAATGCACTCAAATTCATATCAAGTTCAGAATGGGGAAATGAAAAATTTGGAGTCTCTCTCTCTCTCTCTCTCTCTCTCTCTGTCTCTCTCTCTCTGTTTTTGGAGTAGAGCAGCCAAATAATTAACCAAAGCAAATGAATATAACCACTAAAAAGTACTTTATTAGGTTTAAGTCTTAGGATATGGCCGTCAAATATAAACACACAAAATCTAAGAGAATTCTACTCGATAATGAAGAATTAAAAAAAACAAAGGGAAGCCATTGGAAGGTTCAAACAAGCAATAGTAATGAAACATTTTTGAAGTCATCACCCTGCCCCATGCCGAAATGAAATATCAGAACCACAACGTCCCTATATTTCCAATCTCCTAAATCATACCCACAACCTTCTTTGTCAGCCATAGCAAACAAATCGCAAAAAAAAAAAAACAATAGAAGAAGAAAAAAAATGCCTACAAGAGAATAGGGCTTCAACAAGTAGCATATCCAAATTTTATGGATCGATGATGCATAAAAATGAGAAGAGAGCATATTAAGGCCATCGCAAACCTCCACACTCAATGAAAAGAGAGAGGAATGGTGGAAAGATTTGAGAATGTAAATAAGGCACGAGCTTGGGCCACCAAAGCATAAATATGGGAAATTTTTAAGACTGGTTATTCAAATAACCGGTCTTAAAACAATATTTTAGATTAGTTATTTCAATAACCGGTCTTAAAAATATTTGTTTAGACCGGTTATTGAAATAACCAGTCTTAAAATCAACGATTTTTTACTTTTTTTGCTACTGAAATTTTTAGACTAGTTCATAATCAAAACCTGTCTAAAAGGTGTAATATTTTAGGGACAACCAGTCTAAAAAGTAATAAATATATTATTTTTTAATTGCCTTTATTTTTAGAAAATATATTTGATCTGTTATAGGTACAAATGGTCTAAAAAATATATTGCATATATATATATTTAATTGTTTTATCTTTTTAGACCGGTTAGTTAAAAAACCGGTGTAAATAATAGTTTTTAGACCTTATTTTACTTGAACTAGTCTCAGACCTTATTTTGTCCTACGACGCTTCAGGATGAAGCACCGTAGGAGGCTTACCCATCCTGCGGCACTTCCCTAAATAAGCGCCGCAGGAGGCATCTCTTTTTTTAAAAAATAATTTTAAATTTTAAGTAATTTTTTCCTTTCTTAATGAACTCTGTATTTTACAGTATAAATTTACGACAAATTGGATAGAGCTAAATTAGAATCAAACTAAACCGGAATGAAATAACTCTAAAATATTAACTACATTGAACAAATTAAACTAGTAACAATTAATAAAATTATATTTGTAATCTCAAAAATTTTAAAAACTTATAATGAATAGAATGTTTAACAAGAGAGATTTGTAACTTCAAGAAAATACCTGGTAAAAAAATATAAGTGCACATAAAACTACGACCTAAGATTCATGACAGATTTTACACTTTGAATAAAAAAAAAGAAACTATAGTGCCAATCGATGAAAGCTTTTGTATTAAAAAAACAGAAAACAAGACTTACAAGGGAGTTTATATAGAAGGAGACAATAAGAAGAAAAAAGCTTCTGAGATTTAGAAACTCGGTATTTAGTTAGAGAAGAGGGCACCACAGTCGTACTTATTTTCTCTAGTACCATAAGCTTTGGTGTAAGCTTTTCAATCGGATTGGACTGCGTATTTCTTCAAACATGAGAGACTTTGGCAAGAGAACGATGACCTCCATATTTAGATCTATACGCACAAGTCACAACACAAAGAAGAAAATATATGGTGGGCTAGACAAATTTTTTAAAATAGAACACGGGAGAAAGGAAGCTATAGCGCTTACCTCTCAAGAGCTATAGCTTTCAATAATTGAAATAAAAATAAAAATAAAAATTATAAGGGAAGCTATGGCGCTTATCTATCAAGCACCATAGCTTTCAATAATCAGCAAAAAAAAGAGGCCTATAACAGTGCTTGCATTTCAAGTGCCGTTATAGGTCTCATAATAAGGCCTATAATGGCGCTTGCATTGCAAGAGCCGTTATAGGCCTAACCTACACTACTACAAAATATTGCTTTTACGTCCCTAAAGGACGTCCCTTTTTAAAAAAGGGACGTAAAAAATAAAGGTGGTGGCATTTTTGTAATTCTGAGTGAGATTTGAATAGTTTTAGACGTCCCCAATTCAAAAAGGGACGTCTAAAGTCACTTTAGACGTCCCCAATTTAATTGGGGACGTCTAAAGTTAAATTTTTTTTTTAAAAAAAATCAGGAACGCCTTTTGGTCACTTTAGACGTCCCCAATTTAATTGGGGACGTCTAAAATAAAATTTTTTTTTTAATCAGGGACGCCTTTTAACGTCCCTAATATATATTAGGGACGCCAAAAGGCGTCCCTTAAATATCAAGGACGCCACTTTTGGCGTCCCTAATGTTATCAGGGACGCCTAAAGTGGCGTCCCTGATATAAATATCAGGGACGCCACTTTAGGCGTCCCTGATTTTTTTTTTTTAAAAAAAAAAAAAAACTTTAGACGTCCCCAATTAAATTGGGGACGTCTAAAGTAACTTTAGACGTCCCTTTTTGAATTGGGGACGTCTAAAGTAAAAAAAAATAAAAAAAAATCAACTACACAACTTTAGACGTCCCTAAATTAAATTGGGGACGTCAAAAACAATTCAAATCTGTACTGACAGTCTTTATTTGTCAGTTTTATAGATCCACACTCTTCTTTCTCATTAACGCAACCACTACCACCAAACATTTAACTTTTACTTCTTCTTCTTTGTATGTTGTTGTTTCTTCTTTTCTCTCTCTTTATTTTCACCAGATCTGTAATGCTTACCACCACGCATTTAACTCTTGCTTCTTCTTTGCTCTCTCTCTTTTTCACCAGATCTATTATGTTTCTTACTATTTTATCTTCTTTCTATTTTTTTCTTTGGATTTCCCTTCTATTTTATCTTCTAACTCGTGTTGTTATGGTTTGTAGATCGAAACTCCAAAACATGCTTCATGGCCACGTTCCCACTGAGAAAATGAGGTACATCTCTCACTGTTGCTCTTCTCTATTCATTGTTATGAGAAAATGAATTTTAATAATAGAAGGAGATAAGTTTTTCGCAACTGATTCATCTTATTGTTATCATCTTCTGTTTATGAGATTTCAGCTTTAGAGTTATTATTGTGTAGATTTTGGATTTGGAGTTCAGATACTAGATCTGTAATTTTATTGACGATGATATGTAATTTCTGATTTTAAATATTGTTTAGTCCAGATCTGTAATATAAACGAATTTTTTTTTTTTAAAAAAAAAGCACTTTAGACGTCCCCACTTTAAAGTGGGGACTTCTAAAGTCCACTTTAGAAGTCCCCACTTTAAAGTGGGGACGTCTAAAGTCCCACTTTAGAAGTCCCCACTTTAAAGTGGGGACTTCTAAAGTGGGACTTTAGACGTCCCCACTTTAAATTGGGGACGTCTAAAGTCCCATTAGTGGGACTTTAGACGTCCCCAATTTAAAGTGGGGACGTCTAAAGTCCAGATTTTAGACGTCCTTTTATCTGCGGACGTTATTGCCATTTTTTACTACGACGCTCACATAGACGTCCCCTTGTTTTCAGACGTTAAAAGGCCTAAAAAAGGGACGTTAAAAATGTTTTTTGTAGTAGTGCTAACGTCTTTTCTTTTTTTTAAAAAAAAAATGCATCAAATCCAATGTATCTTTTTTTAAAAAATTTTAAATAACCCTTTGTATGACGCTTTCCCAGACAAGTGTCTTACAAGGTATATGGCAGCTATGGCGCTTTGCTGGTCAAGTGCCATAGTTGTTACATGTATTTGTTTTTAAATAGAAGTTTCCTCTGGCGCTTGTTTGAAGAAGTGCCATAAGATTAACGCCAGTAATCTTTATTTTGTAGTAGTGTAACTAACATATACTTCAAGTGAGAAACATGATATTATAGGTCATATGGCAAACATAATCATTACAGCGATTATGCGCCACCTATCACGCATGCAGTTGACCTACCATGAGAAACTGTCTGAGATTTCTAACGAATACATTCCGCACCTCAACGGAATACTACACTCCATAATGGATGATGTCATAACAAATAACTCAAACTTGCTATAAATACAGAGGATCATAGACAAGTCGGTAAGAAGAGAAATATACACAAATCAAGAGCTTATAACGAAAAAGAGTCTCTATTTTCATATTTTATTCTGTATTCATATTGTACTTCAGTGTTTACATATCTACTATATGAGAGAGTATGTAAACATTTCAAATTGTGTTTTGTATTGATTTCAAGTTAACAGGACGTTGAGAGGGTATATTTCCTTATAAGAGAAGCTATAGAGAAAATTCCTAGTAGGACTTTCTACTTGTAAGACTTACAAGATGCAAACAGGAGAGAACGTTACTGCTCGTAAGACTTACAGGGGTGTAAGCAAGAGAGAATGTTACTACTCATAAGACTTGTATAAATAACTAGGAGAGAAAGGTCAAAGGGATTGTTCTACTCGTAAGAACTGCCTTTAGGGGGAGAGAAAATTCTAGGTGTAGAATATTTTTGCTCGTAGTCCTTGTGAGGATAGTTGCTGCCTTACAGCGTTCTTTGAGTGTCAATACTCATTTCCATTTCGATATACGTAGAGTAATAGAGACCAAGTTCCATAGGCATACAGAAGAGTACATATATACTGATAAAATTAATTATTTACAGTCCAGAGTCAACCATGCATAATGCAACAATATTTACAACTATTACAGGATATCCAAAAGTATTTTAAACATAAATTATCTAAAACCACAAACTTTATCTTCATCTCGAGACAAGTGCCTGTCAATTCCTTTTATCTATGTCCTTGCCTTTTGAGCCGCAGGCACCCGCTGAGATGTTTTGTTTAGAAAAAAGGGTGAGATTCCAAGGAATCCCAGTAGAAACATGCTATCATTCATATAAAATGTAAAAAGTAAATATGATATGCGCCATGTATACACCAATTAATGAATAATATAACACATCATCGTCATGTATACATGAGTATGGCATCTGCTCCACTAATCGTGCATCGGTTGGATTCTTACCCAACTCCCAGTGTAAGTGCACCTCCAGCACTAACTGCCCTTTTTAGGCGAATCATGTTGATTAATAAAAGCACAAACAGTGGCATCCCAACATTCATATGAACTATGACATGATGTATGAAAGATAATGTTCCTACCTCAAAGCTCTATCACTCCCGTATCGCGTGTAACCCCCTGCCTTTAAACACGTAATTATAATTCGATAATGTATAATTCAATCAGATGATTTAAACTTATTTCAAATTTCTGCCTTATAGTGGGATTTTCACAAAAATCTTTAAAAATCTTTTTCCCATCCTTGTCTCAATTTCACTATTAGAATATAATTACCTGTGCAGTTAATATACAATCCTTCATATCAGAGTGTACAACCAATTCCCCGGCAACTCCTGGGTTCTATACATATATAATATAAGGGTTTATAGGTTTCTACCAGGGGATTACACAACCAAAAATCGAATCTAGAATTCGCATCTCAAAATATACAGTAATCCCAAGTTCAAAATGGATAACCAATATCTCCAATCAAATATATACCCCTAAGGGTCCTAACCGCTCCGGGTTAGTCGCTTCTCTTTCGAACCACATGCCTTGTCTGAAATGTTAGTCATTGGAAAGAATGATACTCGAGAGAATCCCAGTAGTAACAAATCACTCACATAATTCATAAACACAAAGCATGTACATAAATCACAAACAGCAACAGCAGCAGCAACTCAAAGATACATGGCTTTCACCACAAACGACAGCACTTACGGCTGTATACACAATACGACAGCTCTCACTGTAATCACAATCACGACAGTTTACACTGTAATCACCACCACGATAGCTTGCGCTGTAATCATAATAACGACAGCTTACGCTATAAACAACAGCTTACGCTGTAAACAACAGCTTACGCTGTAAACGACAACTATCACTAGCTGTAACCGCAACAGCATCAAAGATCATCACAAAAGAGAGATACAACACACATACAGTGCATTACACATAGTATAAGAGAGAGAGAGTCACTACCTGATCCTTTCCTGACGTTTCTTGGCACTGCGGGCTCTCGAGGACGGCAAATATGAAATCCTGTAAACCAGGTTAGGAACAACCCGTCAACCTCTTTTCCAAGTACTTAATTCTATAATACTTTAAGTTGGTTATCATTTAAACTCTTTAGGTGACTATTGTAGATCTAAACATATGCCTAAAGGGTTAGGAGAAACTACCCCGAAGATCCTCCTTCTAGGGAGAATTTCTTATTTTGGGCTGGCTAACTCGAGTGACACCCCCACTTACACTCGAGCACCAGTGAGTGAGACACATAAAGTGTTTGCCCGAGAGCAAACCTCGAAATATTTCTCACACTCACTCGAGCACAAGAGGCTGTACTAGAGCAATGACCTCAAGTGCACTCGAGCACCAGGAAGTAAGACCCAGTGAGTGACTACCCGAGAGCAACCATAAATTCCCAAGTCTTAAATTGATTCCCTCACTCGAGTATGCCCATGCTCACTCGAGTGGGATCATATCGCACTCGCAATTCAAGAAGTGTGCTCGCGGTTTCTACCTGAAGACTTAACTAAAATACCCAGAATTTCATAGTGTGCTTGAGTGAGATCCTCCCTCACTCGAGTGATGCCTATCAGATGCCAAATCGTAGCAACTGATATGGTTTTCCAGAATTGACCAATTTGCTACCAATGGTCCTAAGACTTATACCACAACTCATTCTCACTTATTTTAACACAAAGAACCCATTGGTAACCCAAAACAACCAAACTTCCACTCAAACAACACATTCCCATCTCTAGGTCATTAGATCACCCAAAACCACAATTTGCCAAACTTCCTCTTTTCAAATCCAAACCAAAACCATTGACTCCCATTCACTATTTAGCATCAATTCCACCACATTACATCACTTAATTCATATCTTCTAAAATCACAAGAAATCAGGGCAAAAATCCAGAATTTACAAAAACCAAACCAATGGCCAAAACAATTATACCAAAATGCATTAAATGTTTACCTCTTCCTTTCCCAAATATGATTTCCTTGATTCCCCAACCTCTTAAACTTCACAATCTCTCAAATACAACCAATGAAAATTCTGAAACCATGGCAAGAAAGCCCTTAACACCATGAACAACCTTAGTGAATATAAGATGAGCATTTGAAGCCAAGTACTTACCTAGAATTCAAGCCCTTTCTTCCTCTTTCTTGCCTAGCCACACTGAATGGAGAGAAAACTAAGATATTGATGAAGTGCAGATTTTTCATGCTCCCCATGCACATAGCCAACTTGGAAGGGAGAGAGAATGAGTGTTTGAAAATTTGACCTTATCTATGGTTCATATTTTGCCACTTGGCACCATCTCCTTCTTCCTACCATGATTTCACATAAACTTGCATGCATAGGATTTTACCCATTATTCCCTCAATCCTAGCCATTGATCTTGATTATTAAGGAGTTTTCTCTTCAGAAACGTACCAATCGGTCGGTAAATTTAGCGTTTTGCCCCTGATTATCTCAATACTCATTAACCATTACTAAGCACCTTTACATCACATTGCACAACACTTACTTCAAAAGTTCTTAATTATCTTTAATTACATTACTTTGAAGTTATCAATCCCTGATTACAATTCAGGATACTATATCGCGTGCCTCGTAAAACGTGCTAACTTTCAGCTCTCGACTTAGTCCTTAAATGTTAAATGTATAAGAAATAGGTTATAACTATCCATGTATCATTTTAGGCACTACCATAGTGTTTATTGTGGTTATATTAGCCTATGATGAAAATTTACCAAAACGCCTCAGGATCACAGCCCCGCCCCTCCATACTTGTCCCGACTGTACTTTTATTGAAATTTTGATATGGACTATCCTGACATATTTTCACCCAAGAAATCCATTTCTTGGCTCAAAATTACCAAATTCAATATCAAATTATGAAATTGCCCTTAACATCCCTACTTTAAGGGTTTTAGAGGTGTTTTCGTAATTATGCTTTTTCAGGCTTCTCCAAAAATGTGACCAACTGTAACCCTACCTAATTTTCCCTCCTAAACTCAATGAAACCATCAAATCATTGAAAATCCAACTCCTTCACCTTAGAATAGATTTAACCAAAATGTTGTTTAAGGGTAAAGGAAAAATTGCAATTTTGTGTTTCCACATAAAGCTTTATCCTTTGTGCTTTTAATAAGTTATTAAGCCATTTAAACCCATACTAAACAAGATTTGAAGAAATTTTGACAGCAAAACCCCTTAGGGTTATCACTTTCCAAATTTACAAATCAACCAACTAACACCAAACCAAACCAAACCAAGAACAACAATAGCAACAACAATAAACCAAAAGATTTGATGCTCTTGGGGTTAGCTTAGATTTCTGTCCTCACTCTCTCTAGAACTGACCTCTCTCCCTCTCTCAACCTTGGGATTTTTCTTGCTACACCATGTTTTCCATGAAGATCAAGAGGTTAGAGAAGAGAATACACAAATTGGAAGGCTTAAACACCTAAAAGTACAAGCCTTACCTTTGATTTTCCTTCCTCTTGGCTCCTCCTTCTCTCTAAACTTTCTTAAGCTCACACACACTCTCTCTCACTTCTCTTCTCTTCTCTTGGGATAGACATATAAGGCAAGAAAGATGAAGCATGGCTTCATAAAATATCCCACCTTTTCCTCTAATTATCTTAATTCAAAAATTAGAATTTATGACACCTATTTGTACTTGACTTTATCTTCATACAACTTATGTCATAAACCCCATTTAGGATTGAACTAATCCTCTCCCATTTGGTTAGCCCATAAAATGCATAAGAGCCCCTTCATGCACAAAATTAGGCTTTAATTCCATTGATCCAATTACATGTACAAAAAAAATTATTTTAATTTTAGTTGTACATGTGCTCTAATTTTACAATTATAAACTAATCCTTTTGTCTTATGATAGTGACACTTTCTCTTTCTTTCTTGGTGTTCCTAGACATGAAAATGAGGATAAGAAAGATGAGGGAAGAGCTTTATGAAATATCCTACATACTCCCTTAATTTATTTTATTCCTAAAATTTGACTTTTATGACGCACTTTTACTTTGATCTTATCCCTTCCAAATTGTGTCATATTCTTCAATTGAAAATGAATGAATCCTTGCATCTCCTTAAGCCCAACAATACGCCACTTTTTGTCCAAAGTAGACCAATTGGGTTTTTCTTTAATTATCTCAACTACTTGGTCAACATATCATACTTTATTGAATTTACAAATGTGCTCACTTTTCACAAATTCATATTTGGCTTAAGATGATGCCACTTGGCATGTTTATAAGCCAAATAATTATTTTCCCCTCCTATTTCTTTATTCCACAATTTACACAATTTCCAACACATTTTATTTTCCAATTTTCGTGATAGTACCAATTCTGGCAGATTTTCTGCTCAAACTTTAAAAATCATAACTAAATCTGTAGATATCGTTTTGAAGTGATTTCAAAGGCTATGGAACCCTTTTCGAATCTAGTTTCAAGAAAAAAAATATGGACTTTAGCCAATTAGAAGCACATCATTTCCAGATTTAATTTCTTCGACCGTTGCTCCAAAAACTTTCCAGTTTTTCTAGGCTCAATTCAAAAATGCATATCTTTTTGTATATAGCTTTAAATGATTCATATGACCTATCACGTTAAAGCTTGTGATGTCTACTTTCATCTTGTAAAATGTCATAATTTGTGCTCATAATTTGTTCTTCCAAAACCATATAACAAATGCACTGCCTTGTAGGCGATTTCATTGAAAACACTATTCACCTTTCAATTTTCAATATTTAATTCCTTTGGCCATAAATATTCATCATTTTATTGAATATATATAATAATTACAATATATTCTTGGTGAATAAAATTTGAGGTGTTATAGTTTTCCCCCACTTAAATAAATTGCACCCTGAAATTTGCAACATATTCATAACCATAAACTCTGGGGTAACACTTCTACGCACGTCTTACTAACATCATTACCACTGATCAAGATCTGCTTATACAAACTAAGATCTCTAAAATTCCTTGATTGACCTTTTACTCATAAATCATCATATCTACCATCTACTATTTTACAGCTCAATGCGTCAGTGATAACATTAGCATACCCATAATAACATTTATATTCCAAGTCTTAATGTTTCAATAACTCTATCCTCTTATATTGCATTATATTTCACTCTTTTTTATCATACACACATTTCAATCTTTGCGGTCGCAGTACAACTCCATAAATATGCCATAAAGGTAACGTTTATATATTCAATATAAACATTATTAACATCTACTTAAGATTATGGATGGAATAGTTCAATTTTTGAAGTTTCAGTAGATGAGATGCTTACGCCCTCACCCGGCTCAGATTAGTTTACATCCTATTCCATGTGTACTCACATTTGGGATTCTCAGTATTGGTACTTTAATAAATTTTAGTCATAAGCTCTCTGAAACTCCTTTCACAATCATCATCCCATACATATAGTTGAGTTTTTTTGGGGACATTCGGTATAGACACCTCATAAAAATCAACAAGACTCAGAACACTATGCATCTTAACCACAGTTTCTAGCCTTCTCAGTTCAGTACTGCTTCACTTCAGAGTGATTCTAAAGGCTATGGAATCCTTATCAAGTCTAGTTCCAAGGAAAAATATGGACTTTAGCAAGTTAGAAGCACATCATTCCCAAATTTAATTTCTTTGACCACTGCTCCAGAAACTTTCTAGTTTTTTGGGGCTATCTTCAAAACTTCAATTCTTTTTTTGTATAGCTTCAAATGATTCATATGACCTATTAAATTAAATCTTGGGATGTCTAATTTCATCCTGTAAAATTTCATAATTTTTTCTCATCATTTGGTCTTCCAAAACCACATGACCAACTCACTGCCTCGCAGGCGATTTCATTGAAAACATTGTTCACCTTTCAATTTCCAACATTTAATTCCTTTGGCTATAAATATTCACCATTTTATTGAATATATATAATAATTACAATATATTCTTGGTGGATAAAATTTGGGGTGTTACAGAGAGCCCACTAAATCTTAGAGGATTAATGAAAATCTTGGAACTGTGATTTCTGATGACTGTGAGTATGCCTAAGGTTTGGAGCCAAACCAATATAAATCTCTATGTACAAATTCTCTCATCTCTACTCTCTCTTCATTTATATATATATCACCGTAACAAGTGAAATTTTAGCACATCACCCAATACACCTCCTATTGGGTGACATTTGCCTCTTACAGTGTAGAGCATATTTGAATAATGAAGATTTGCTTCTGTTTATTCTATGGACATGAGTATGTTACATGAAATATTGAGCATATAGAAATTTCATTATGTGGTATGCATTTAGTTAAGGCTAACATGTCATACACTTAGCATATATCTTGCATGCAATATGGTAATTCACTACTACAAAATATAGATATTACTATCCTAAAGGACGTCCCTTTTTTAAAAAGGGAAGTTAAAAATAGAGGCAGTGGCATTTTTGTAATTAAAGAGGGGAATTGTGTATCTTTAGGCATCTCAAATTTGAATTGGGATGCCTGAAGTCCATTAAGTTTTGAAGTTTGCTTCCCTTGAACAAAAATTTTGGACTTTAGACGTCCCCATTCTAATTGGGAAGCCTAAAGTCCTCCCAATTAAACTGGGGTAGTCTAAAGTGGACTTTAGACTACCCCAGTCAAACTTGGGAAGCCTAAAGGCCTGCACCAATATCCCATTAGTCAGCTCCACACTACTCAAACTTTATTCTGTCTCTTGTTTAATGGGTTTTCTCTTCTTTATCCGTGTTTCCCTCTCTCTTCTTTCTCTTTATTTCCCACTGTTCCAATTACGCTCTTCTTGTTTATCCGACAGAGGTATAGGCTACCAAGGAAGGGATAAGTACATTGTCATTTCTCTATCCTTCTCACAACCATTGTCCAGTTGGTGCCATCGTGGGTTATCTCTTTCTCCGTCATCTGTAATACCCCGAATTTTGAGATTTGAGGCTAGAGAATAAGCCTAAAATAAGTGTACTACTAAGCCTCAGTTTAGTAGGAGCCCAAATTTATTCCCTAATGATTCTTATATCTTTGGGGTATTAAAGAAAGTAAAATGGTGAATTTTGGAGAATACGAAGTGAATTGGGATTTGTTTGTGTTATGAGCTATGCCCAAACCCCTGTATTTAAGTTCAATTGTGGATTAACATCTAAATTGACTTAAAATATAGGGAGGGTGTATATTGTGGAAATATGGAATGATGTGATGTGTTTGGTGATGATTCAGTAAGAATTGCCACAATCAGGTGCAAAACGGGAAAAAAATAAAGTTACCGACCAATTGGTCAATTACCAAAGAGGAAGCTAATTGGAAATTCAAATATCAATGGTTGTGATTAATTGTTAAGAGATTAAAAGAGTGGAATCCCATGTGTTTGTGTGCATGTGAGCTCATAAAGATGAAGCAAGATCTTGACAAGTGTCAAGACATGAGCCATGGATCTTGGGTCAACAATTCAAACTCTTCTTTCTCTCCTCTCTTTATGAAAGTTGACCAACTTGGGGAAGGAATTAAAAATCTGATTTCCTTTCATTATCTACACCATCTCATCTTCTCTCTCTCTCTCTCACTCCATGGACGTCCAACTCAAAGGGAGGAAAGAGAAAGCTTGAGGTGAGATTTTGGCTTGTGTAATGTCCTCTAATGCTTAAACAACCTTCTCTAATGTTGTTCAAAGTGATGAGAGCTTCATTGCTATGGTTTTAGATTTGTGAAAGAAGGTGTTTTGAGAGATTGAGGAATCTTGAAGTTGGAGGAATCAAAGAATTGGTTTGAGGAAGAGGAAGAGGTGAGTGATATCTTCTCTTTGACCTAAGTTTTGTGAATTATGGAATTTTGCACTGATTTTGTGTAATTTCAAATTGGATGAATTGAGTGGTGTTTTGTGGTGCAATTGGTGTCATGTTGTGTTTTGTGGCCATTGGAATTGATTTGGGAACTTGAGATGGAAAGTTCTGCAATGTCGAGTTTTGTGTTGTGTTTTGTGTTGACATGTTGTGGCTATTGAGGAACATTTCAATTTGATGTGAATTTGATTGATTTGGTGTTTCCAATTGATTCCTTGTGAAAATTTGTGTAGAAATGGTGTTTGTTGTGAATTTGGGACCATTGGGGACAAATGACCAAAATTTGGAAATTTTGTCAATTGAAACTTTGTGCTGGGCAGTCAGTTTGCACGAAAGGTTTAAATGACCAAATGGTGTCTACAAATTCTGAAACTTTTCATTCTTAAAGTTCACATTCCAAGCTTCAAAATGGACAAATAATTTATGTCATTTCGTTTTGTGAGGTGGGAGTTATGTTTGTCCAAAGTTTGGGATTAAAACTAGAATATGTTTTGGAGCGGTGTTGGATATTGAGAAATTCTATATTTTTATGGTGATTTTTGGTAATGGTCAATATTTTTCTTGTGTAAAGGACTTAAATACCTTTCATTTGGCTTTAGAATCACATCATTTCAATTTTTGTAGAATTAGTTATGATTTTTAGAAGTTCAGCCAAGGAAAAGGATTTTCTTGGCTGCGGCAAGAGGTTCCGGGCCGCGGCCCAAATGTTTTTGACCTGTTTTTGGCTGCGACCAACCCCTAAAAATCAGTATTTTTCACTTCTGAGAGGTGGTTTTTGATATGCTTTTTCCCAACCCTTTAGGTATGTGTTTGGGCTTTTAGTAGCCACCCGAAGGTCTTAAATGATAATCAACTCTAAGTGTTGGAAGTTGAGAGATTGGAAAAGGGAATAAGCCTATGTCCTTGATCGTGATTATCAGAATTCGATATTTACCCTGATCATGATATACTTGTGCTGGAGCACAACTGGAAAGAATAAGGTTGTGACTCTTCCCTTATACTATGTGTAAATGCAACATATATGTGTGTTATCATTATTTTGTGATGTTGTGGATGCTATGAAGCTTGTGTATTTGTGTGTCTTTCACTTGTGGCCGCATAGGGGGTTCCCATGGTGGAGGACCGTCCCGCTAGGGCCGTAATTTACGGGGGATTGACTATATAAGCCGAAAGGCTATTTTTGCTGCTGTGCTACATGATGATATGCTTGCATGCTATATGATTATATGTGGTATAAGTAATTTGTTACTACTAGGATTCTTTCAATTTCATTCTTTCCATTGACTGGCCTTTCAGACAGGGCAAGTAGTTCGAGAAAGAACCAAGCACCAAGGATGGGTTAAGCTCTTGGTTAGGAGCATTAGTTAGTAGTTGGTTATCATAGATTGGGGGTATTGTATAATTTCTATTCACCTTTGGATTTGGGATGCATATTGTAGAAAGATATTGTGTAATCCCCTGAATAGGAATTTGTATAATATTAGTAAAGGTATGGAACCCAGGATTTGCCGGGAATTATGTTGTGTACTCTGATATTTATATGAAGTGATATATTTGTGAGAAGTAATTGTATTCGAAATGTGAATATGAGATTAGGTGAATGGTATTTTGAAAGGTATGTGTGAAAATCCTATCATAAGGATGGGGAATTGAAATGAGTTTTGTTTATCTGATGGTTTCTAATTCATTTTAATCATGAATTTTGAATAATAATTACTATTTGTAAGGCAGGGGGTTACATCGTCCACAGGTTTATCTCTCACTCTCACAACTTTGCTTTCTTTAACACAAAAATGCTTGGAATCACTAAAGTTCTGCTTTTGTTACAAAAATTGCTTGGAAGCACCGTCTCCCTATACACCATGATAGCTAGTTTCCTTGACACCATCGGCCACTGTCCCTGTTGTTTCTGTTATTAAGAATTTAAAAATAAAAAATGCCCTGAAGTTATTAAAAAAAATTGAAGATACAACCACATTGTTTGCACACTACATAGAGGTCCTGACATGGGAAATTTATAGGAGGCGTTTGTAATAATCGAATGGAGATAATCATGGTGAATTTATAATTGTTTTATGATTTATTAGAGACCTCTAATAAATAAGATTTAATCGAGTATTTGAAACACAAAAAAAAACATTATTATGAATTATCTTGTACTTGCTTTTTAAACATATAGAAGGATCCTTATAAAAGTGCTAGATGTTTCCTTACCATGTAAGGGACATTGTGGTTTACTATGGATTATTTTTCGTTCATGTCTCTACAGTTTTAATTTGTTGGGTAATGAAGAATATAAATAGTCATTTTAAAAAAAATAAAACTTTAGACGTCCCCATTTTGAAATGGGGAAGTCTAAAGTCCCCCAGAACTGACACTTTAGACATCCCCAATTTGAAATGGGAAAGTCTAAAGTCTAGACTTTAGACTTTCCCATTTCAAATTGGGGATGTCTAAAGTGTCAGTCAAACACTTTAGATGTCCCTATTTTGGAATGGGGACGTCTAAAGTCCAGACTTTAGGTGTCTTTTTTTTTACGGACATTTTTGTCATTTATTTTCTACGTCGCTCACATAGACGTCCCCTTGTTTTCAGATGTTAAAAGGCCTAAAAAGGGACATTACAAGCATTTTTTGTAGGAGTGATTGTTTACTACTAAGATTCTCTCGAATCTCACCCTCCCCCAACCAACCATTTAGATAGGCGGGCACAGGAGGTGTGGTGAAAGCAGAGAAAAGGACTGCACGAGGAAAATATAGAAGGTTCCAGTTCAGTCCTGGAGAAGCAATTAGTCATATGCAGGCTTTTATTATATTTTAAGTTTGTAAGCACTATAAACAATCCCTGTGGGAATTCCTATAATATAATCATATACTTTATATTAGTAATTTTCATGCTATTTCTATGTGCCCACCGAACTACATCCAAACACTCTGAAAAATGTGGTAATAACATAACGGTCTTATAAGAGTTCTCTTGTGCTTCATTCTAATATTTTGAATTGTATAGTTAGCTAATTTCTTTGCGTCACTTGACTATGACTAGTGTTGACTTGAGAAATTTGATTAATTGATCCATTACTTTCTAATTATGAAATTGCTCATCTTTCAAATGTATTAGTGATTTGAACTTGGAAAATTGTACTTAATTGCCTTTGTTCAGGAGTACAAAGGTCTAAGTGTGGGGGAATTGATTGAACCATATTTTTATAGGCTTTTTCATAATTAAATTGAGATTTTTAACACATTTCCTAGGATATTAGTGCATTATTAAGCACTAGTTTGAGTTAGTGACATTTGTATTGAATTAAATATAATTAGGGGTAAAATGGTAATAATTTGTTAATTATTTATGTAAATGATTTATTGGACTTTTAATACTACCCTGTGCTTCATCTTGCTTTATAGGTGTTGAAGAAGAAAATTAGAGATTTTGGAAAATGGTAATAGCATCAAAGTAAATGTTTTTTAGGATTGGCGAAACTTGGAAACAAAGGCCCTTAGGATTTTTGGAAATTGCAAATAATAAGGTAAAGGGCCTAGGGAAAATTATAGAAAATGCCCCAAAGGTTTTAGAAATTAAGTTTAGCCCCATAAATGTTTCAAAAAGTGGCACTTTAGTCCTTATAATAGAACTTTTAAACTTTACAACTTGGTCCCTTCTCATTTTAGGTCAGAGATGTCTTCTTCCTCGTGAAGACAAACTTTTAAATAGAGAGTGAGTAACACGGACGAAGGGAAGAACTGAGACCTTTGAACCTTCCTTCTCTCCTTTACTTTCTTTCTTGCCGATGGCACCATTCCCTTCCTCTGCCACTGGCAAGATGCTGTTAACATGGGGAAGCACCACCAGTCAAAGAAGTTTGACAGAGATCAAATTAGAGGTGAGAAGGAGCTAATACCTGAGAGGAACCAAAAGAACAGAGACCACAGAGCATGAATCAAACGGCAAGTGAGGGAGAAGAACACCACCATCACCACCTTATTCCTCACAGCTAACATCGTGCTTCCCACTAGAGAGAGTTGCAAAGCAGGGGTGCGGTGGCCAAGATTCTGAGCCAAAAACTCAACTTGAATAGTGAAAAGGAGGACGTGGATGAAGCTTAACTCACCACCATCATCCATCACCATCTCTAGTGATCTCGTCCTCACTACCACCATCATTTCACTTCATTGCCATTTGCCAGAAATTTAGAACAACATCATAGATCCTAACTTCTTTGGTTCCCCTCTTAAGACCGACAGCTTCTCCACTCTCAGACTCTATTGTTCTTCTTTATTCCATGGTTTTCTTTTTCTAGCACTACAAAAAAACATCAGATTAGTGACGGAATTTAGCGACGGAACCGAATTAGCGACAGAATTCGTTCTGTGGGTAAAAAGACCGTTACTAATTAATTAGGGACGGAATTTTAAATTCCATCGCTAATTAGAGATGGATTAGCGATGGAAAATTCCGTCTCTAATTAGCAACGGAAAATTCCGTCGATAAATCCTGTCTCTAATTAGAGACGAATTCACTAATTAGCGACGAAATTTTCCGTCACTAAATTAGAGATGGAAAATTCCATTGCTAAATTCCATCTCTAATTAGAGACGAAATTTAGCGAAAGAATTTTCCGTCGCTAATTAGCGACGAAATTTCTGTCTCTAATCCGATGCAAAATATTTTTTTTATATAATTTAAATTGCCACATGTCCTCACAATGAGCCTCTACATGTTCCTCACCGACAGCCGCCACGTGTACCCACTGCCTACTACGTGTCCCCGTCAGCCGCCACCACCTCTCCTCCGCCCTCCACGTGTTCCAGTCAACCTCCATCGCGCGCCACGTGTGCAAGTTACAAATTGGCTACATTTTGTGACCAAGTTGGGATTTGAAGGCTTGACCTCTCACGCATGTGCTAGTGCCTTTGTCAATTGAGCTAAGAAGAACCTGTGTAATTTAAATGCAAAATCATATATATATATATATATATAAATTTTGCTTTGCCAACAAAATTAGAAATACAAAATTTAATCTATTATTAAATATTTGAATTTAGTTTTCTTATTTTATTTTATGAAATTTTTCTGCCTAAATTTTTATTATTAATATCTTTTTTATTCATTTTATGATATATTTTATTTTCTGTTTGCATTTATAAAATTTTTATTTTTATTTGTATATGATATATTATTAAAAATTCAAATATATTATATTATAATTTCAATTTCAAAAATAAATTTGAATTAATAATTTTATTTATTTTTTTTAATATTTATATTATTAATTTATAATTATAAAAAATATAATTATTGAAAAAATTAATTATTTGTGACGGAAATTAGTGACGGAAAAATTCCGTTGCCAATTTTTAATGATGAAATTAGAGACGGATTAGGGACATAATTTAGCGACTGAATGTAATTCTGTCTCTATTCTGTTGCTAAATTAAGGACGGAAAAATTCCATCGCTAATTTCCGTCGATAATTTTTAATGACAGAATTAGAGACAGATTAGTAACAGAATTTAGTGACAGAATGTGATTCCGTCTCTATTCCATCGCTAATTTAGTGACGGAAAAATTCCGTTGCTAATTTCCATCGCTAATTTTAGGGACGGAATTAGAGACAGATTATGAAATTTAGCGACGAAATGTGATTCCATCACTAATCCGTCGCTAATTTAATGACGGAAATTGTGAGGGATTAGGGACAGATTAGCGACGGAATGTGATTCCATCACTAATCCGTTGCTAAATTCTATTGCTAATTTTCAGTTTTTTTTGTAGTGTAGTTGTGCAAGATGTGTGGTTATGATTCAATAACTATGAGTAGCAAATTCTTGTGCTTCTTGGTGATTGACATTTGTGCTTGAGCTCAATGAATTATATAGGATAGCTTTCCTGTCATTCCATTAGTCTAGAGTTATATATTTAGGTTTCCTACTTTTAAGAGTGATTGTATAAGCTTCTAAAACTAAAGATTGATGTTGATTAGTCTTTGTTGGTTTAATATTTAATTTGTAGTTGAAATTGGATTCTATTGTGTGAAAATTATATATGTGTAAATTTCTGTCGTTGCAATGAGATTATGTTAATTAGTATGCTGTTGTCTAGTTAATGTGGTTGATTTGTGCCCTTGAAGGGCTATTTAACACTCAAATTCAAGAAGACTCGTGTTGCATTATTCCAATTTCAATTTCATATTAAGTGGTTTTAAATAATATATCAAGAGGTAGTAGTTAGCTATGTTTGTAGGAGTAACTATTAATTGGGAATATTGGATTCTAGTGTTATTTTGGGGGTTTTCTTAACACTTGATGAATTTTAACTCCCATAATCTTTTTAGGGAAGGATAGTCACTTTCTTCATTACCAAGAGCATTCATCATTCATATTTTCTACTTTATACCATTCCATTCACTCAATCACCATTTTTACAAAAAATATAAAAAAAAAAAATAGTTTAGCTTTTAATTAAATTGAATTACTCTTTTAGTTATTAATTTACAAAATCCAAACCAATTCCCCCTTGTTTCTTTGCATTTGCATGGCATTTAGATTATTTAGGAATCAATAAAAGGCTTCTTGACATGTGAGAACGATCCCATATTTGCCTATATACAATCATTGGTTAATTTTTTTATTGTCGGCCAAAAGGCTAACATATAAAAAACCTTCAATCACTGAGTTCAAAGGTGTATATATTATTCACCAATGGCTATAATATTAAATTGAAGCACACATATTGTTTATATATATTTGATTGACCAACAAAATTCTCTTTTCATTTTTTTATAGTGCTCAAAACAATAGGACTGAAGCAACGATTGTGGATACTGCATGATGTAACACCTCACTTTTTATTCACTAATATTCCTTGTATACTTGTGACAATAAAAGGAATAAAATGGTGAATTTTGGAACACATGAAATGACAAAAAAACCCTTAGTTCAGGTTACATAAAAAGTAGGCTAAAACAAGATATAAAGTGCAATTTTTGTCTTTCAAAAAGCCCATTATTGAAGCCCAACATAATCGATGAAAGAACACAAGTCTTGGGCCCAATTTATTGTGATTTTTTTCCCAAGAAGAGGAAAAAGAAGAAGGCCAAATTTAATTTAAAAAAATGTATGGGCAAAATGTTCATTCGGAAAATAAAAACTTAAAAGCCAATATTTTCTTCCTTTTCTATGGTATTGGATGTCAAGAGAGGCAAGAAAAAGATTAGATATTTGGGTCATGTTATGCCTAAACAAGGAGGAATTTTGGCCAAGAGAAAGATGTTTGAAAAGTTAAAAATTGTAGGTAAAATAAAATATGTGAAGAGGATAATTCATGATGCAATTCCCCCCCCTTCTTCCTTGGTGAATCACGGTGGAGTTGGGAAATAGTGGGGAAAAATAATTGATTGAATAAAGATGACACCATGTGGAATGAATTAGAGCCAAGTAATTAAATAACAAGTTATAAGGCAAAAAGCACATGGGAAATTGGCAAATAAAATAGTAATTTAGGAGAGATAAAGAGGATAATATCTAATATCTTTTAACTTTTTATTGGGCTTCATTTTCGTTCAGCTGAAACCCAATAAAGAGAGGAATAGTTGAAGAGAGCTTGAAGAACATGAAGAAGAAGCTAGCGTTCCAAGAGCAAAAATCAAATGTAAGAGCATGTAAATCAAGTGCTTATGCCTTCTAATCACTACTACAAAAAACATTTTTAACGTCCCTTTTTTAGGCCTTTTAACGTCTGAAAACAAGGGGACGTCTATGTGAGCGTCGTAGTAAAACATGGCAATAACGTCCGCAGATAAAAGGACGTCTAAAATATGGACTTTAGACGTCCCCACTTTAGACGTCCCCACTTACATATCTGGACTAAACAATATTTAAAATCAGAAATTACATATCATCGTCAATAAAATTATAGATCTAGTATCTGAACTCCAAATCCAAAGTCTACACAATAATAACTCTAAAGCTGAAATCTCATAAACAGAAGATGATAACAATAAGATGAATCAGTTGCGAAAAACTTATCTCCTTCTATTATTAAAATTCATTTTCTCATAACAATGAATAGAGAAGAGCAACAGAGAGACATGTACCTCATTTTCTCAGTGGGAACGTGGCCATGAAGCATGTTTTGGAGTTTCGATCTACAAACCATAACAACACGAGTTAGAAGATAAAATAGAAGGGAAATCCAAAGAAAAAAAGAGAAAGAAGATAAAATAGTAAGAAACATAATAGATCTGGTGAAAAAGAGAGAGAGCAAAGAAGAAGCAAGAGTTAAATGTGTGGTGGTAAGCATTATAGATCTGGTGAAAATAAAGAGAGAGAAAAGAAGAAACAACAACATACAAAGAAGAAGAAGTAAAAGTTAAATGTTTGGTGGTAGTGGTTGCGTTGATGAGAAAGAAGAGTGTGGATCTATAAAACTGACAAATAAAGACTGTCAGTACAGATTTGAATTGTTTTTTACGTCCCCAATTTAATTTAGGGACGTCTAAAGTTGTGTAGTTGATTTTTTTTTATTTTTTTATTTACTTTAGATGTCCCCAATTCAAAAAGGGACGTCTAAAGTTTTTTTTTTTTTTTTAAATCAGGGACGCCTTTAGGCGTCCCTAATATGAGGGACGCCTAAAGTGGCGTCCCTCATATATCAGGGACGCCACTTTAGGCGTCCCTCATATTAGGGACGCCTAAAGTGGCGTCCCTGATATTTATATCAGGGACGCCACTTTAGGAGTCCCTGATAACATTAGGGACGCCAAAAGTGGCGTCCCTGATATTTAAGGGACGCCTTTTGGCGTCCCTAATATATATTAGGGACGTTAAAAGGCGTCCCTGATTAAAAAAAAAATTTACTTTAGACGTCCCCAATTAAATTGGGGACGTCTAAAGTGACCAAAAGGCGTTCCTAATTTAAAAAAAAAAATTTAACTTTAGACGTCCCCAATTAAATTGGGGACGTCTAAAGTGACTTTAGACGTCCCTTTTTGAATTGGGGACGTCTAAAACTATTCAAATCTCACTCAGAATTACAAAAATGCCACCGCCTTTATTTTTTACGTCCCTTTTTTAAAAAGGGACGTCCTTTAGGGACGTAAAAGCAATATTTTGTAGTAGTGAATCTCGTTCGAACTTCCTCTAACCTCTTCTTCTTCTTGAAAACCATGATTAGCAAGTCAAAATAAGAGAGAAGAGAGAGAGAGCGTAGAGGCGACTTAGAGAGAGAAAGTGGTGAAATCAAGAGGTAATATCATAATCTTGATCCTCTTGTGTTATAAGATGTTGTTGTGGTTGCTATTGTTGATTTTGGCTTGGTTTTGAGTGTTTTGTAATTTTGGGATGATGAAAACCCTATGGGAAATGCTGCCACAATTTTCTATAATCATATTTATTTAGTGTTCAAGTAGCTAATCATGTGATTAGAAGTGCAAAGGAAGTGATTAAACAAGAGAAATCAAGAAAACACACTTTCCCTCTTAAGAACCTAAATTTCAGTCTAATGCAGAACATAAGGGAGGAACCGGAATTTTACAATTTTGATGCTTCCATTGGATTTATAAGGGAAAATTGTGTGGTAATATGAGTGTTCATGATATTTTGACATTTCTATGCAAATCTGGAAATTTATGAAGTTGTAAATGCATGCTGTTTGATTGTCTTATTGGAGGTAGTGGTATTGTGCAATGAAATTTGTTTGTCAAACCTAGTCCAACAATTATGAAACCTGGTAGGAATAAAGTAGACATCTGATGCTTTAATTTATAGGAATTAGTAATAGCTCAAGCCAGAACATGAATATAGGACGGACTCTGGAACTGAAAAATGATTCAGGTAATAACACTTTCTTTCATATACTATGTAATAATCTGTATGCTTTGTATAAGCTATCTTTTACAGCATGACAGCGCCTAGGACACATGACCTAGCTATGATCTGAGATCCAGTGATGGTTCACACGGATAAGCCAAGGGTTCAAATAATTGTTTGACCTTAGACACAAGTTAAGTCGGGGTTGCAAACATGTTGTTTGGCCTTCATTAGTGTGCATACAACATGAGTTTGTTTCTTACATGACATGATACACTGCATATTTATCATTGCATTATATATGTTTGATTGCTTGTTGCTTCTGAGATTCGTTCAAATCTCACCCTTTTTCAAGCTGAAAAACCTTACAGCTGAGACTAGTGGCTCGAAGAGCAAGGCAGTGGCCACCGGAGAGTAAGCATCCCAATGCAATCAGAAGTTGTTGCTGGTTATCTTAGACGTAGTTTTAATTTATTTTGAAGACTTTGTTTGTAACACCCCGAATTTTGAAACTCGAGGCTAGAGAATAAGCCTGAGATTAGTGGATTGCTAAGCCCCGGTTTAGCAAGATCCCAAATTGTGATTAGGAGTTAATGACTACAAAAGTGGACGTGGTTAGTGATTAATGAACCTTTTTAGAGAATATAAAGTGGATTGTAGTCGCTTGTGTTATGAGCAACGCCAAAACCCTATATTTGAGTTCAATTGTGGATTAACATCCAAATTGACTTAGAATAGAGGGAATAATTGAATGGGGTATTGTGATGGGAATTTGGATATTTTAATGATTCCAATGGCTTCCTTGTGAAAATTCATGTGGGGAGAGTGTTTATTGTGAAATTGGAACCATTGGGAACAATCGTGCAAAAGTTGAAAACTCTGTCCATTGAAACTCTGTACAGGGCAATTTCGTAATTTGACATTGAATTTGATAATTCCGAGTCCGGAAATGGATTCCTTGGACGAAAAAATGTCAGAATAGCCCATGTCAAAATTTCGGGAAAAGTACAGCCGGACCGGGTACGGCGGGGCCGGGCCGGGGTCCCGGGGGTATTTTAGTAAATTCTCAAGATAGAATCATATAACCCCCAGAAACACTATGGAAGTGTCTAAATAGTACATTTGACATTGTAGGATCAAATGTGAAGCCCCGAGTTGCTGGCACGCAAATCGAGGAGAAAAAACTGGAGGTAGGGAACTTATCTCTCCTGCATGCTCTGATAACTGTATTAATGTGTTGATGCATGTTATTGCTTTGCTTGATTATGTGGAACATGTATGAATGATTTGAAGCTATGTTTCAATATATGCTATGGCCATATGTGTATCGTTCGAAGCATTGAGCTTATAGATTTGTCATTGTATGTGTGCATGAGTTATGTGATGCAAGCATGTCAAGCATTAAACACTTATCTTGCCTGCATATTGATAATATTTCCCTACTGAGATTCTCTCGAATCTCACCCTCCCTTACCAACAATTTAGACAGGGCAAGTGGCTCGTGGAGGGAGCGGCTAGGACTCCTTCGAGATGAGATTGTGTAATCCCCATTTTAAGAATTGTAATAGGCAATTGGGCCCTGTGTATCTTTAGCGAAGGTATGTACCCGGGATTGTCGGGATGATTAAGTTGTGCACTCTGATATTTATATGAATATGATTTATCTTCGCATAGTAATTTTATTCGAAATGTGAATATGAGACCAAGCTTATAAATGATTTCAAAAAGTATTCGTGAAAACCCCGTCATGTGATGGGTTAGTAAATGTTATTTGATTATTATTGGTCTCTATTTCATTTTAATCGCGTATTTCGGATATAATTACGGAGGGGGTTGCATTTTGGTATCAGAGATGCCGTTCCTGGCAAGTAAAGGATTTGCTAGGATAATGGCAGTAGTTGCTGCCTTAAGTCATAGAGAATGGCTTTGTTTGTTGTGGTATATACATTATGGTCCCTGCTGGTTGTGGATATATGTGATTTGTGGACTGTGTATACATTATTTGATTATCGGGGAGTGGTGAATCATTGTGGAATCGAAAGATATAATGGTTTGCCTGAGAAATAGATGTGTAGATTCAGAAGTGGAGGTAATCAGACCCATCATCTGATTAGAGAACTAAGGAAAATGATTTCCTAGATGTGTGATATTGAGGGTCTAGGTTGATCATGGCTCCAACCTAGATGTTGGTTAGGTAACCCAAGGTGGTATGATGTTACATGTAGTGATATCGTGTTCAGCTTGTGTGTATAAAGGCCTTAAGACCTAGGGGACCCTGGTGCCTTAGGCTGGCAAATATATTTGGATTTGTGTTAGGGTTGATAATGCTCCGTGGAATTAAGGGTAGTGATTTCCCAGTTCAACTAAGGTTGAGGTTTACGAGATGAACTGTTATCCAAGGATCAGACTCAATAGCTGGGCTGATTCTTAGGAAGTTGATATGACCTATATGGTCTATGGTACCAGGATGTGGTACTAGATTGGCATTGAAATGTGTATCAGGTATCCTGAGGTTGCTAGTATTAATCTGGCACATGGAAAAGTGATTATGTGGAGAATTTGAATTTGAAAGAGTTATCTATGAGGATTCGAAGTGGAGAAGGCAACCTACGGGGAGTTCTGATCGGAGAGGGCTACCTACGTCGACGTCTGATCGGAGCGGATATTTGTGTTTTTATTACCTGCGGCCCACTGGGGGTGTGTATGGCATACAGTGGGAGGACCGTGCCTTCGGGGCGGTGGTGATACGGGGAATATGTGAGTCCTAGGTGAAATGTGAGTAACCCAGCTGCCTGCCAGGCTCAGTGTAAGGGCCGGCCAGCGGAGCCCTGGTACGTAGTTGATCAGGGGGGTGGGCACTCTGAAGGGGTGTGACAATATAAAAAAAAATTTGTGATAGCCGCCGTGACAACAAACCCTAGTGTGCAGCTGCCGTGGCGATGAACCTTAGTGTGCACTCGCCATGACGTTGAATCGTAGAATAGAGCTCTGGGAATGTTGGGAGTATGGGATCTCAACGAAGTGCTGGTTGTGGCTTTGAATGATTCAAGTTGAATCGGGCCAAGGTCTGACGCAGATGAATATATGTTGTGAATGTTATCAGTTGTGGTGGGAGATTCCTATGGGGCTTCTGTTAAATCAGCTTGACATTGTTAAAGCACAGATGAGGAGATTGACCTCAGAGTGTGCAGCGGAAGCGTGAGAATGTGATATGTTTGGGAATTGTGTTGAGCAGAAGCTCGAGGTTACCGTGAGAATGATGTGTTAATCATGGCTTCGGGAGGTAAAACTTCGAAGTCCAGATTATTTTGTGAAAAAGGGGTCTTGAAGGATCCTAGTTTGGTGAAGAGAATTTATGGTGGGTGGAATTATTAAAATGCCTGGTTCCAGCTTGTTGCAATTGTGCATTGTGAGTCTCTCACCTACGGCCGCATGGGGTGATTCCTATGGTGGAGGACTGTTCCGCTGGGGCGGTAGATTATGGGGGATTGACTATTTGTGAGCCGTGAGGCTATGTATATGCACTGCCATGCCAATAGTCCCTGAGTAGCTAACAACGGTTCGGTTTAGGCGGTGTGCCTTCCCGGCGGAGAAAGGGGATGAGGGTGGAGTGTGATTGTGAATCTGTGATAGTTGTGAACAAGCTGGGATTGAGGTGTGCCGTAGCAGAGCAGAGTTAGTTTAGCTGATGGCGAATTCGACTACATGATCGGGGATTCTTGTTTGTGAGGGCAATTACCCCGGCATGGCCAGCCTAGCTAGCCACCATGTTGGTTGCACTGGTGTTGACCCAAGGCCAAAAGGCGGTGCGTAAAATTAGAGTCTGCAATGTACGTTTGATAAGGAAGTGGATTTTCTTGTGAGTCCTGGGTGAAAGTTGAGTAACCCAGCTGCCTGCCAGTCCCGGTCAGGGGACGGCCATCGTAGCCCTGATACGTAGTTGACCAAGGGGGTAGGCACTCTGAAGGGGTGTGACAATAAAATTGTGAGTCCGGTAACCCACGGGCATATATCGGATGGGTGTGATGTGGGAGCCAGCCACGCAACAGAAGCGTGGGCACCCATTAAGGGGGTGTGACAATAAAGGCGCCTGGATAGAAGAGACTGAGACTCTAGGTGGGCCATTACGGTCGGGTACTTTGGATAGAAGAAATTGAGATTCTGGAGTGACTAGATGATGTGATATTGTGTTGATACCCAAAAGTCCCGGTTACCACTAGCGGAGTCACTGGTGGGTGTACGGGTGAGGGCGACACCATGAAAGTTGATACAGAAGTAATATTATGTTGATACCCAAAAGTCCCGGTTACCACTAGCGGAGTCACTGGTGGGTGTACGGGTGAGGGCGACACCATGAAAGTTGATACAGAAGTAGTATTGTGTTGATACCCAAAAGTCCTAGTTACCACTAGTGGAGTTACTGGTGGCTATACGGGTGAGGGTAAGGTTGTGGATGTGAATACAGTGAAAGAGTTTGTGTATACAGCTAAGGCTGTCGTTTGATGTATTGAGGTTGTGGTGTTTTGTGGTTACTCCCAGAAGGAGTAGCTAGTTTGAGTTAAGCAGAATGGTGGCCTATGCCGCCCAACTGTCAAGATCTTATGATATGTCTCATGAGTTAGAGCCTCCAGATATCGAGATGCAGTAGCCACTCATGAATTAAGGGGCTTGTGATGATTGTGGTTATGTTATGATGGTGTTGTGCCAATCGTATGTGGAAGCGATTGCAACTGTTTGGCAAAAAAAATATGGTGATTTGGTTTGTGTGGCAATCGTGAAATGGGCCGATTGCAGTTTGGGGCAATTGAGTTGCATTCATTGTTTGAGATTCTTGTGAGAATCGGATTTGTGGAGTATCATTTGTGTGTGGGTGGTCTAGAGGAGACCGTCCCAATATGAAATGAATTGTGAAACGGAAGCTATCGTGAAGAAGCATCCGTAGTTTTTGGATTAAGTGGTTTGACAAATTTCGAGGACGAAATTTATTGAATGGGGGGAGAAATGTAACACCCCGAATTTTGAGACTCGAGGCTAGAGAATAAGCCTGAGATTAGTGGATTGCTAAGCCCCGGTTTAGCAAGATCCCAAATTGTGATTAGGAGTTAATGACTACAAAAGTGGACGTGGTTAGTGATTAATGAGCCTTTTTAGAGAATATAAAGTGGATTGTAGTCGCCTGTGTTATGAGCAACGCCAAAACCCTATATTTGAGTTCAATTGTGGATTAACATCCAAATTGACTTAGAATAGAGGGAATAATTGAATGGGGTATTGTGATGGGAATTTGGATATTTTAATGATTCCAATGGCTTCCTTGTGAAAATTCATGTGGGGAGAGTGTTTATTGTGAAATTGGAACCATTGGGAACAATCGTGCAAAAGTTGAAAACTCTGTCCATTGAAACTCTGTACAGGGCAATTTCGTAATTTGACATTGAATTTGATAATTCCGAGTCCGGAAATGGATTCCTTGGGCGAAAATATGTCAGAATAGCCCATGTCAAAATTTCGGGAAAAGTACAGCCGGACCGGGTACGGCGGGGCCGGGCCGGGGTCCCGGGGGTATTTTGGTAAATTCTCAAGATAGAATCATATAACCCCCAGAAACACTATGGAAGTGTCTAAATAGTACATTTGACATTGTAGCATCGAATATGAAGCCCCGAGTTGCTGGCACGCAAATCGAGGAGAAAAGACTGGAGGTAGGGAACTTATCTCTCCTGCATGCTCTGATAACTGTATTAATGTGTTGATGCATGTTATTGCTTTGCTTGATTATGTGGAACATGTATGAATGATTTGAAGCTATGTTTTAATATATGCTATGGCCATATGTGTATCGTTCGAAGCATTGAGCTTATAGATTTGTCATTGTATGTGTGCATGAGTTATGTGATGCAAGCATGTCATGCATTAAACACTTATCTTGCCTGCATATTGATAATATTTCCCTACTGAGATTCTCTCGAATCTCACCCTCCCTTACCAACAATTTAGACAGGGCAAGTGGCTCGTGGAGGGAGCGGCTAGGATTCCTCCGAGATGAGATTGTGTAATCCCCATTTGAAGAATTGTAATGGGCAATTGGGCCCTGTGTATCTTTAGCGAAGGTATGTACCCGGGATTGTCGGGATGATTAAGTTGTGCACTCTGATATTTATATGAATATGATTTATCTTCGCATAGTAATTTTATTCGAAATGTGAATATGAGACTAAGCTTATAAATGATTTCAAAAAGTATTCGTGAAAACCCCGTCATGTGATGGGTTAGTAAATGTTATTTGATTATTATTGGTCTCTGTTTCATTTTAATCGCGTATTTCGGATATAATTACGGAAGGGGTTACATTGTTCATATTTTTCAAACCTTGCAGGGGATTCTCGTGTATCGTAAACAGGTACCTAATGTCAGTATGTTTTTGTTATTTCCTTACGAAGTTGCGTGCTTAATACTCTGCGAATATCGAAATGTTATGGGGTTTAACACATGATGCAGTATATGAAAGACAAAATCACCCAAGGTCCTGAAAATATTAATCAACGTAAGGTGTGTCATATGCTCAACTTGTTCATATATTCATTCGGTCAGCAATATATTACAATATCTAACTTCCATATATGTTTTTGTTTTGCGGTCAATAGTTTAATGCCTGCTACACAATATTTAGCAAATCACAAATGGAAGAAGTGGCTGAAGAGTTGGCAACAACTTTGTAACATCAGGGGGAGAGTGAAACCGTCGAATGGCTATAAATTTCTAGATATTGATTTGTTTGTTTTAACATTTTAGTTTTAATAGTGTATATATATACATGCATGGCTATAAATATATTCTAATTTGTTATATTATTTTGTATATGAATGAATGTAAATATATATTTTGATTCGCTCTATACAAATTTATATGCAAGGGGTTATCAAAAGTAGAACCCCCCCCCCTAATTTTTTTTTTTAAAAATTAGCTTCAATACATCACGATTGTTACCTAACAATCGTTATTCATTTCAACTATATATAACGACTGTTTAAATAAATCCATTAGCATTACTATCATTATTTAATGGTTGTTAAAGTGGAAAAATTATATATTGTGCAAGAATTACCATATATTATGACAGTTGTTTACATGTGCCCGTTACTTATTATCATAGCAATGTGTATATCATGGCCTCACCAAGCCCCAATACATACCGGGTGTTATATATATTATAGCTATTACAATAAGTCCATAATAAATAATGGTTCAAAACCTTAATTTATCTACACTAAAAATATATAGCCACTACAAAAAAAACGTGATTTAGTAGCGGTTTTAACCGCTACAAAGAAGGTTAGTAGCGGTTACTAGAACCGCTACTAAACCGTATGTTGCAACTAGTTTTGTAGCGATTATATAAAACCACTACTCAATCAAAAATAACCGCTACATCCTTTGTAGCGGTTCAACTTAACCGCTACAACACCCTCATGGACGAAATTTTTTTCAGAGATATTTGTAGCGGTTATATAACCGCTACAAATATAAAAAATTGAAATTTTGAGAGCGAAAAAAAATGACATTTTTTTATTTTGTAGCGGTTAACAAACCGCTACAAATATAAAAAATTGAAATTTTGTTGGCGAAAAAAATGACATTTTTTTATTTTGTAGCGGTTAACAAACCGCTACTAATTTTGAATTTCATAAAATTTGTAGCAGTTATGAAAACCGCTACTAATTTCATGAAATTCAAAATTAGCGCCAAAAAATATAATTTGAGTTGTAAAAAGGCGCGTTATTTAGTAGCGGTTTAATAACCGCTATAAATATTTAAAAAAATTTTAAAAAATATATGATTATTTGTTTCTGTTTTTTCAATATTAAATTAAATAGTTTATTTTGTTATTATTTTATCTATTTCAATTAGCTTATTATTCAATAGTTTAACTTATTAATAAATAAAAAGGAAAAATGTAATTGAATTGGATTAGTATAAAATTTATATTAATAATATTATTAAAGATAGGTAGGTAATAAGGAATTATTATGTTATCTAATATAATATAATTGTGTATGAAAAATAGATGAAAATGAGATACAGTTATGATATATCTAGAAAAAAAATGGTTAGAATAAATTTTATAGAAAGGAAAGAAGTATTCTAAAAAAAATTAAAAATCTTGTTACCATATTTGATCGTATTATTCAGCTCCTCTACTCATACGAAAGAAGTTGTAAATGAGAGAAAATGAAAGAAAGGTAAGGTGAAAAGAAATTGGGGAGTGTTTGAAATGAGTTGTGGTAAGGGTATTTATAGGGATCCACGTACTATTTGTAGCATTTAATGTAGTGGTTAATGTAGCGGTTATTAGTTAGTAGCGGTTATTTGTATTTTTGTAGCGGTTTAATATTTATAGTGATCCACGTACTATTTGTAGCAGTTAATGTATCCATTTTGTAGCAGTTATTCATTTAGTAGCGGTTAATTTTTTATTTGTAGTGGTTCAATAACCGCTACAAATATTATTTTATTTTTTTTTAAAATTTTTTTTACATTTTATTTTAAAAATTTTTTTGCATTTTTTGTAAAGACAAAAGCATAATTTGAATTTGATCACTCATCGTCGCCATCCCTACAGAAATTTCGTAGAAAAATTATTGTTATGGATGTATTATTAAATTTAAAAAATTTAATTCAAATGACGTGGACTTAAAAAAACTCACCGCAGTAGAGGTAAATTGTCATCGCCTTCAGGGATGTAGTTTTCAGAATCAGCTGGCTGAAATGGCTCACTCTCGTAGGTGATGTTATCGCCTTCACCCATGTCGTAAAGGTCTCTTGGCTTTAAATGAACGATCATGTGCCAATCCCTATGCCTCTCGTCCTCGACATAATAAACCTAATGTGCCTCTGAAGCTAGAATATACGGCTCATCATCTTGAGAAATACCAGTATGAATCGGCCGTGAGAAATTGACTGATGTGATCCCTAAGTCGTCAGTTGTCAGTCCCCGAGAAGTAGTGGTATTTGCCCACAAACACTTGAACAGCGTCACAGTGAAACGGCCTTGATAATTAAGTTCGACCACATCAAGAAGCTTGCCATAGTAAGGGACGCCTCCGAACTGCATGTTGGCGTCACTGTTGCTCGCATAACTCCTTGTCCCAAATGTGCCATAAAAACCCGAATTCTGTGTTTGCAATCCTTGATCCCGAGAAACCGTGCAAAACTTAAAATCATTGACATTGTATGCTGTAAACCGTTTTGCATGATCAAGAGGGCCGATTGCGAGAGCTCTGAAATCTGGTGAGTGTGGGTTGTGGTCATTTAGTATTCTGCGTGCAAACCAGCTGGGAATTCTCTGTGGACCCTCCTATCAACTTCCGAGGATATCTGTGTACGGATCCTGAGTTGACGATTAACATGACTTCTGAATTCCCTGCAATTAATAATGGAAAGGTGTTAGTTAAATGAAAGTGAGAAATGTTACGAAAGATATAGATCGAATAACATGTGAGTGTACAATTCTTACCGTATGAAAGGTTCAACTTGAGTGCAATTAATCAAGACATGTCTATGTGCTTAGAACTTCTCAGTTGCCATTAGTTTGAAGTTCTCAGTTGCTCCAACTGGTTTACCAACACGAGGGATAAATTCTCCTGATGTCAGCGTAGGTTCAGGACAATCGTCAAAGTACCTTGAGCAAAAATATAGCACCTCATCCCCTATATAGCCTTCAACTATAGAACCTTCTGGCCACGCCTTATTCCTCACGTAAGACTTTAATTTCCCAAGGAACCTACAAAGTGCAGAAGAGAAAATTGATATAAAATGATGAAAAGGACGACTAGCAAACATTAAATACGGAGAATAAATTAAAGCACATATTTAAAATGATGAAAAGGACGACTAGCGAGCTTTGTTTCATGAACGAGGTGGACTGTGAGGTGAACCGTCACAGTAAAAAAGGACGGAGGAAAGATCATCTCCAAATGACAAAGCGTAAGAATGATTTTCGACTGCAGCTGATCGAGCTCCTCAACGATCAAAATCTTAGAACACAACTTCTGAAAGAAAGAACAAAGTTCCACCAAAACGATGGAAACATTGGGAGGAAGTGTATTCTTTATAGCCAGAAGGAGTAACTGCTGCATAAGAACATGTGAGTCATGACTCTTCAGGCCAGCAACCTTTTGAGCCTGCAAGTCGACACATCGAGAAATGTTGCTTGAATACCCATCAGGAACTTTTAATTTCTTCAACGTCGCGAGGAACACTTCCTTGTTCGGTTTTGTGAGGGTAAGCTTTGCCGGTGGAAATCTGTCATGCTCATCTGGCCAAGCGTCTTCACGAACTCCCATGTCACGTAAATCTTTACTCGCTTGAAGGTGATCTTTTGTCTTGCCGGGTTCGTTAAGCAGCGTATACAGCACATTGTCGCAAACATTTTTTTCAATGTGCATTACATCAAGACTGTGGCGAAGTAAATTAGATCTCTAATATGGAAGCGTGAAGAAAATACTTATCTTCTTCCACTGCTAAGGCGCCGAAGTCCTGCGCGTCTTTTGGCGAGTTTGTGCTGATTCATCGCTTTTTCCAAACTCGAAGTCAACATGCTCAGCTGCTGTAAGATATCTATACCGGACAAAGTCTGAGGTGGTCCTCATTTTTCTGGTTTCCCATTGAAGCGATTCCATTGCAATATGAACTTATGCGTTCCATCGAGAAACCTCCGATGCCCCAGAAAGCACCACTTTCGGCTGTGGGGAAGGCGCAATGCGTCAGAGTCAAAATTGCAAGCTGGACACGCCAACCCAGTATGCACATTCCAACCAGATAATGTGCCAAGGCCAGGAAATTAACTAATCGTCTACATCAAGGCTTCACGCATGTTGAACAAAGTCTTGCTGTAAGCGTCGTACGACTCCAAGCCGACATTCATTAGGTCAAGCAATTCTGCAATAAGCGGTTGGAGATACACATCGATGTCATTGCCCGGTGCCTTTTTTCCTGCAATGATCATAGACATAATGAAAGAGCTTTGTTTCATACACATCCAGGGGGTAAGTTATAGGGAACTAAGACTACCGGCCAAATACTGTAACTTGTGCTAAGATTCCCGAAAGGATTGAAACTGTCGGTCGCCAACGCAAGCCGAACATTTCTGGGGTCAGTCGCAAAATCTAGAAATTCGTTGTCAAACGTTTTCCAAGCAGCTGCATCCCGCAGATGTCTTAATTTACCGTCTTCGTTTTTATCAATGGCATGCCACCTCATGTGCTCAGCAGTTTTAGACGACATAAATAATCTTTGTAGATGAGGTTTCAAAGGGAAGTACCTGAGAATCTTTGCAGATTTCTTCTTCTGCTTTTTCCCCTTCCGAATTGTCTTGTACCTCGATGTGTGACATCTCTTACACGTCTCCCTGCTGGAATCATCTCCCCAATACAACATACAATCATTTGGGCATGCATCAATCTTTTGATAATTCAACCCCAACCTGTTGATAATCTTCTTGGCCTCATAGAATGTTGTGGGAATCTCGGCGTCGGGGAATGCATCTTGTAATAAATCGAGCAACATTGACATTCCCTTATCTCTGATCCCACACAAGCACTTGATATGATACAATTTGATCAAGAAAGATAATTTAGAATATTTGCGGCAACCATGATATAAAGGACGATCTGTTTCATCCATCAAACTGAAAAAATCCCGAGCTGCTTCATTCCCCATAAAAACTGGCTCAGAGCCGTGCACTTCTTCGTTGAAGTTGTCGACTTGAAATCCAAATGCATCACGCACAGCATCATTCACAGGATCATCTTCATCTACTTGAACGCCTACTTGAGAATTTCGAGGAAGAGCATCGTCATATCTAATGCCGGCCTTCTCACCATGAACTGCCCAGAACGTATAGTCCTCAAGGAAAGGCTTCACAAGCAAATGTTCCTTCACAACATTTCGTGCATGCCACTTCTTGAACTTGCATTTCTGACACGGACAGACGATCTTGCTGTTACAGCTAGCGTGAGTGAATGCGAAATCCAAGAAACTATTTAATCCGTACAAATATTCAGGAGAATTGTGCGGCAACCTGATCCATGATTTATCCATAGCTACAAGTGAGAGAGAAGAAAGTATAGAGAAGAAGATGAGTGAGCAGTAATGACGAATGCCAAGAACCTTATATTCTGAAATTCCAACGTTTATAATTTTGTAGCGGTTCTAAAACCGCTACACTAACTGCTACAGTTATAAAATATTAGTAGCGGTTATATATATAAAACCGCTACTAATTTTCAAGCCGTTACACATTGGTGGGAAATTCAAAATTTATATGTTGAGTATTTGTAGCGGTTATATATATAACACCGCTACTAATTTTCAAGCCATTAACATTGGTGGGAAATTCAAAATTTACTTGTTGAGTATTTGTAGCGGTTATATATATAAAACCGCTACTAATATTAAAGCCGTTGGATAGCAAATTTAAAAATAATTTTTAATTTGTAGCGGTTATACATAACATAACTGCTACAAACGTGCACAAAGGCGGCAAATTTCAAAATTCAAATGATGAGTATTTGTAGCGATTCTTATTGTAAAACTGCTACAAATATATACATGTTTGTAGCGGTTTATATTATAGAACCGCTACTAACATATATATAGTTGTAGCAGTTTCACAAGAGAAACCGCTACAACTATATATATAGTTGTAGCAATTTTTATTTAAGAACCGCTACAAATATATATATTTGTAGCGGTTTTAACTTAAAACCGCTACAAATATATATACTTTATTTTTTTTAAATTTAGAAATATAAATAATATTATTGCAATTAATTCATAAATTAAACAACGCGATCTAATAATATAAATATAACTATATTAAACACAATAAGAAAGTTCTGAAATACAAACTCATATATATATATTTACAAATGTTTCAACAAAAAAAAATGTCCTAAACTAAGTAGTTGGGGGCTGATCATCAGGTGCTCCCTCAGGTGGGGCTCCCTCAGGCGCTGCTGGATCGGGCCACTGCGCAGAGTGAACCGCACCATCGTCATCAGCAGGAGGAGGAGGAGGAGGAGGAGTACTCGGGACAACATAGCGAGGGATAGGGGGAACCTCTGGATGCTACTCGTCCGGGAACAGGCGACTCCATGACCGCTCGAGCATGTTGTTCGCGATTTCACGGCACTGCGTCTGCTGAGCATAGATCAAATCAGGGTGCAGCTGCATCTGCTGCATATGCTGTATCTGCTGTTGCTACGCCATTTGCTGCTCCAAATCTGACTGCAGCTGGTCAATAGACTCGTCCCTCAGACGTCTGACCCCTTTAGAGCTGTCAGCCTCAGAGGCGGCGCTCCTGCCATAGACCATACTAAGTCTGGCGCCTATCCCCATCCCCCGCACGCCTCCGGGGTGCTCAGCCTGAGCCAGACCCGCCTTCAAAGGAGCCGTCGGGTCCACTGACCCCTGTGACTCCTCAGGCTGGGTCTGTCGCAGCTCAGCCTGCGACTGCTGCATCCGCTCCTGCCATTTTATGAAACAATTACTAATTAGCATTTTTCATTATTAACTTGGTTTTATAAAAATTATAATAATAAAATTACTTACAATGGCCACCTCTGCCTGCTGAGAGGTCGCAGTCCCGTCACGGTGTTTGTGTGTGATGGCGTACAACTCCCCATAGTCCATCTTACGGTTCTCCTGCTATGCCTTCGTCTCCTAAAACAATTACAAAATTCAATTAGTGTTATGAAATAATCAGCTAAAAGTAAGTGATATTTTGAAAAGTTACCAGCTCGCTATAGGTCACAGCAAAGGTCTTCGATCCTGCTGTGTGGTAGATCGTCTATTGCGCACGGATCTCGGTGTTCCTCTGAGAAAGTTCCTAGAAAAAAAAATAAATGTATTATAATTTAAAATTAAATACAAATTAAATTGAAATTATAATTTAATATTTAACAATTATAAAATTATATATAAAAAATCTAATAAATACATTACCTGCGCCTCAGGGCTCCTCCTGAACTGGACGAAACTCGCCCAGTCGTTCGGCGGCACGCCGTCCGGGACACTCTCGATTAGCAGCTCCAGAGGCATCGTCCCGTCCTTGTTCACCTTATGGAAGAGACGGTTCCTCCTGTTCCTCCAGGCGTCACCCATCTTCACAAGGGCGTACCTCTTCCGGTTGGTCCGGACGGCAAACTGCAGCTGAAAAAAATTATTTAAATATCAATAATTACAAAAAAAATAATTTAAAAAATATTAATTAAATAATTTTAATTACCTGAACCACCTCCTCCCAAGCCTGGTCCTTCGGCCCCCTCGGAAGGTGCCTCCACGTCCTGAAGTGAAGGGGGAACCGCATCCAGTTCGCGCCCAGGTCGTTCAGGAAGCGGTTGAGTAGGTGACCCCCATTGTGGATGGGCTAGTCAGTGCCCTCATTCCACGACACTATAACTCGCAGGCTCCGGTCCAAGCTGTTCACACTGGCCACGTCTAGCCTCCTCGTCGAAACGTTCCCCTGCCCGTCTGCACAGTTTACCGCACGTTAGATAAATTGTAATTCAAAGTTAACATTTCTAATTTAAATAAATAATTTACTAAATTAAAAAATTAATTTACCTTCGACCTGCACCTCAAACCCAGTGGACCGCGAAGACGACCCTCGCGGGTTGTTCTGCTCCCGAGCGTCCTCCTCATCGAGGAATTGCTCCATCTTCCTGAACCCAATCAGGATCTCGAACTCCTCCTCGTTGAGGAAGTCCTCGACGCTAATATCTAGCCCCCCAACCTCAGGCACCTCTAGTGTGGTTGTCTCCTGTGGAATCGTCTGCGGTGCCTGTGGTAGGGCCGACTCCTGTGGGGGGATGGGCTGAGATGCCGCGGTCGCCCTGCCTCCACGCTGCCCCTTCCCTCTGCCCCCTGCCCGGCTGCTGCCACCCCGTAAAATCGGTCTGGGGACCTCAGGGGCCTTCCCCTTATCCTCTCTTGAAGCCATATCAACTGTACAAATCAAAAAAAAAATTAGTCACATTATTATGCAAAAATCTAATACAAATACAAATACAAATAAAATACGTGTTATATATGTACCTCAAGTGCAAATACTGAGAAATACTGTAGCAAAAAATCCTACACAGACATCTGAACGCTCAAATCTTGAAGAAATCACTCAGAGAAATCCCAGGAAAAAAAATGAGCAAAAGGATAAATGAGGGAGGCGGTGGCTTAAATAGGCCAGATATTAGTAGCGGTTATTCCAATAACCGCTACTGTAACTGCTACAAATAATTAAATTTGTAGTGGTTCTACAATAACCGCTACAAATGATAACAACGTTTGAAATTCTGTAGCGGTTATTGCCCAGAACCGCTACAAAAGTTGAGACTCTTGAAATTCTGTAGCGGTTATACCCCTATAACCGCTACAAACTGCTGACCTTTGGTATTTTGTAGCGGTTTGGTTGCTGTAACCGCTACAAATAACCGCTACACTGTTGGTGGGGCTTGGTCGCGCCAAGTGGCGGGAATATTGTAGCGGTTTCTGTGTATTAACCGCTACAAGTTTTGGCGGGAATTTCGCGCCAAATTTCAAGCGGTTTTGTTTACCCAACCGCTTAAAAAAATGCGGCTAATCTGTCGCGCCACTTGGCGCGTAGCTTGCCGCTACAAATTTGTAGCGGTTTAGGTGAAAACCGCTACAAATACTATAATTTGTAGCGGTTTAATATAACCGCTACAATTGTACCGCTACAAAATACCTTTTTTTTTATAGTGAGTGCTCGTATATATGATGGTTTAGAACCATTATATATTGCATATAATAACCATCATAAAAGCCATTTTCTATAGTAGTGCCCTAATTTTTAAAAAAGAATAAGGCTGCAATACTTGATTGTTATTAAAGATAACGATAAAAATTTATTAGATTATTATTTGATGGTTAGACTGAACAACGGTTAAGTATATTAACTATACTTGATGGTTATTAAAGAAACACCATCAATTATTAATACCCATATAAGTCACATGTCCTTACTGAAGCCTCAATACATTTTAGTTTTCGTGTCAAAACTCTCAAATATTTGACGGTTACAAATTGTCAAGTATTGTGCCCAAAAAAGATATGACACATGTATACTTGATGGTTCTTAACTGTTAAATGTGGGAAAAAAAATCGTTAATTATTGACAATTCTGTAGTAGTGTTTGTAACTAAGTTTAATCAACATTTTAAATGACAGAATTTGATAATTATTTCTTATGAAAAAGAATAGAGAGTAACATCAAATTCAACTGTAGTATAGATTATTATTATTAAATTGTGCTAATAACTTTAAATGATAGTTATTTTGAAAAGGAAGCACTACTGAATTCTTTTCAACGATTAATTCTTGCTGCATGGGAATTACCCTTGTTCAAGAGCTAATGTCTACCGTGGGTCCACATTCACATCAGCTTCATATGCTGGTTAAAATCCTTTGGTGGATGTAAACATTGACTTCTCAATGAAAGTACATTTCTTATGCACAAGTCTAAATTGGAAGAGCCCAATCTCAAAAAACTATTTTGTTACGTTAGAGAGTCCCCTGAATTTATATATAAACCACACTTAATTTGAGGCTCCCCAATGTTTGTCAATCCCACATCAAGGAGCCTCAAAAGTGAAGTGTGGTTTATAAGTCCAAGGGGCTCTCCCACCCAACAAGCTAGTCTTTTAGGACAAACTCTCCATTTGGACTTGTATTTATAACAAAATATGCTTCCACTGAGATGCCAAAGTTTCCCCCGACAAAGTCTTCTGACCGATAAGAGGATGAGTGAAGTTCTATGATGTGGAGTTTGTGATTTATAAGTTCAAGCAAGGTTATGTGATGTGAAGTGTGAATTATAAGTTCAAGGGACTTCCCCACCTGATCAACTAGTCTTTTAGAATGAGTTTTCCCTTTGACCTTTTGATCATAATGTAAACTAAAAGAGCTTAAAAGCAAGTAGGATTAAACTTGGGATCTAGATCACCCGCATGTAGGACGAACTTGGTGCCATTAGGTCACGCAACCATTGACTTGATACCAATAACACTAATTATTTGTTCCTGCGTTAATTTGAAAGATGAATACTAACTGAAGACATGCATGACAATACATCTTAGATCAATTATTACATCATACAAAAAGGAGCAACATATGCCACAAGCAAGACAAACTTGGTGTCAGTAGGAAAGTCTTTTGAAATATACGCTCCCTTTGGAATTTTTGATCATAACTAACTACTTAAGCTAAAAAAACTTAAAGATCAAACCTTTGTTCTCCCACAAGCAAGACAAACTTGGTACCACTAGGCCACACAACAATTGACTTGATACCAGCAACTCTAATTATCTGTTCCTAGGTAAATTTGGAAGATAAATACATCTTAGACCAATTATTGCATCACACAAAAAGAAGAAAAGGATCGATTAAAAGATATTGATACATTGAAGAACACAAGGACAACAAAGCAAACCTAGACACCGAACAAACACACCGCGCGAGCACAATTGTGTTCTGAATTCCTTATCAAGCCATCTCACATCATCACTGTCACTTCAAATGAGAATCAAAATGAAATTGAGACTGAGCCAAATATAAAAAGAATAAGACTATTAGTATATATTTAAGCTGATTAAGAGATTTTGATACTTGATCACTTTGTTTTTTAGGTTCTTAATTACTATTCTTAATGTTAAAAATTATATTTAAGAAATATTGATCAATAGTTTCTTCAGCATAATATACATGTGTGTGTAGTGTATAGATACATTATTGACTGTAAAAATGCAAAGCAAATTCATAACAAAGAAATGAAAAAAAAAAAAGCATTCAATAATTAAGTTTTTTGTACAAAGAAAGGGTTTACGTACTCCTAGAGAAAAAGAAGAGTAATCAACCTGATAATGTCAGCATAAACGAGTCACAATCATAATGCTTATGAACTTTTGGAGCCTGAGCCCCTTTCTTTAGGAGGTTTCATTTTGGACTGATTACGCTGTTTGGTTTGATGTTGACCGGAGATTACATGAGGGTCATTACCCCGAGTTGTTGAGGTTGTTTGGTTATCAGAAGAAACATTTGGGATTGTTGAAGTTTCTTGGGGTGGAGGAGAAAGTAGCCTTGGATGATTTGAACGAACACCCAGGCCAACATTTGGGAATGCTGAACCTGCTTGGGGTGGAGCAGAAGGTTGCACTGAAGTATTTGGACCAAAAGCCTGGTCACGATTTGGGGTTGCTAGAGTTGGTTGGGATGGAGCAGAAGGTTGCCTTTGAGGATTTGGACCAAAAGCCTGGTCACGATTTGGGGTTGCTACAGTTGGTTGGGATGGAGCAGAAGGTTGCCTTTGAGGATTTGGACCAAAAGCCTGGTCACGATTTGGGGTTGCTACAGTTGGTTGGGATGGAGCAGAAGGTTGCCTTTGAAGATTTGGACCAAAAGCCTGGTCACGACTTGGGATTGCTAGAGGTGGTTGGGTTCGAGGAGAAGGTTGCCTTTGAGGATTTGGACCAAAAGCCTGGCCAGCATTTGGGAGAGGTGAAGGTGCTTGGGGTGGAGCACGAGGTTGGTTTCGAGAATTAAGGCGATCAGACTGACGATTGTTACGAGATCCCATAGTGCAACTTCAAGTAAGGATGGAGCATTGTAGAGGACATTTGCATGGAACTACTAGACTTATATAGCATAGTTTCTCTTTAACAACTTGATGGTTGAAGGTTCGCTTCTAAATCTGCCTAGGAAATTAAAGCTAATAAATATGATGGTTTGATTTTGAGAACATGAAACCAAATAGTTCCTGAATTCTAGGAGCTAAATAACTTATTTACAGTGGTTAAAATGATAAGTTAAATTAGTTATTATTGGAATATACTTAGTCCGGCTCTTGGTGGATTAGAGTATAAGCTCAATGCGAGTGAAGAAATTATGTAAATAGGGAGAGACATCGGTCCAGGGAGAACTTTTTTCTTTGTGATTAAAAATTCAAATCATGATAACTACCCATCCTAATGACATGTGATTATATTAGTGGGTGGGACTTAGTTTTGAGAGACGGATGAATAACTCATATGTATGACCCGTCTGATATAATGTGGGTGTTGTAAACGTTACGTTTAACTAGTTTTTATTCAATTATTGATTATTGATTCTTCTGCGAATAATTTTTTAGCGACACCTGTTAACTACTTAGCAATAAATTTCATTATTAGCATGAGTGTTTCTATAATTATTTCTTAGACCACTGGTCTTGAAATGCGCAAAGGTATTTAATTCTTCACGTACATCTAATCAATTTTTGCATCCCTTAGAGTGGAGAAATCCTTAGACTTTTCTAAAATGAGTTGAGAGATTTGCACAAAGAGGAAGGCCCTATATTTGTGAGACTAACTTATGCCAACTAAATTTAAGCTTCCATGGTCCCCGCTTGCATATTAAGTATTACTACCTCTTGCTCTTAATGTAAAAGTTAGACAAAGGATATGCTTTGGTCCTAAATATAAGGCCCTAATTCATTTTGTCTCACAAATTTGCAAACTTTTTTTTTCTAAGTGTCTCTATTAAATTGCGCATAATAAGTTTTCCTTTTATTTTAGATATGCTTTCGTTTTTTTAGAGCCTTTTTACCTGATTGTCATTTCAATAGAAAACAAAATAAAGAAAAGGCTCATACACATGCACATGTAAGTTTAGTTTGAAGAAAACAGTGAGGGAGGGACAAATCCCGTGACTCCCTCTAGTCTTTTTTCTAAGAGCTTGAAATTTGCCTTGATCCTTTTTATAAGACCTTACTTAATATTATCTGAATATTTAATGTGTTTTGCCATTTTTTCCTAATTAATTGTACTATCTCTTTTGTAGTTTCTTTTTTATTCTTTTTTTTATAGGTTTTTGTACTTTCTTTCTTTACTGATCTATTTCTCCGTCTTATTTGCCCCATTATAAATAAAAGCATAATTAAAAAAAAGGTTCATTTATGACATATTTATTATTTTTAACTAATTTTAACTGATTTTTTATGCTACGTAATTCATATCAGATTTTTATAACAACGATGGAAAGGGTATTCATTATTTCTATAGTATCATTCCTAAATCCAGGCCATATGTATTTTACCTCCTGGCCTGACAGTCTTATAGATTTTGACTTTGAATCAATGCTTCTTATTGGGTAGGGTAGCATTAATGACATCAACCATATTATCTCTTTAGCACATGCGCACATGGAAAATTAATTATAGGTCCCTCTAACATTAAATAAAAACCTTCAGATTGCTTCAATAAAATGGTAGAAAAATTTGATTTACTGCAAATATGTCAATTTTAAAATCATACCTTGCAGGCAAGGTAGATGTATAAAACTTGGGGTGGTCGGCTGGCGCTGAAATATGTACAGTTTAGATGAGTTGGTTAGTGAGGGAATTGAATACCACAGTCGAGGTAGATGTAAACATTCTTATTCACAAATATATTTATATATTACTCCCCAACAAGACAATGTACAAAATCTCGCCCATTTGCGTGCAAAACTATACATATATGTAATAAAATTAAGGTTCCAAGCATGGTGGAAATTAATTTTATATGGTGTTTGGTTTGTAGAAAAAAGTAGCCACAATATAATTCAGTTTGATCAAATTAAGTGCAATCAGCTGGTTACTAGATATAAATTGTTGTACACAATATAATTCAGTTAATAAGCTTAATAATTTGAGAAAACCTTATTTTGTGTCTCAACGTGGTTAACGTTTAAACGGTTTATTGAATTAATGTATTAACGAGTTTTCAAAACAACTTCATTTAAGATTCAAAAGTAGTTTAACCCTTCAAGTCTTGTACTTAACATGTCAATTAAATTCTCGTCCATTAATGGGCTTTATGAAAAGATTGAGTTTTGCTTCTGTTAAGTACTTAACAGTCAATCTTTGTGCTTATCATTTCATTGAGTTGTCTAAGAATAAAATCATATCGTAGGTTTCAGTGTTTGACGCATTAGCCTCACACATAACACGTGAACCATCCAGAAAAAAATTCCCTGGGGTTATATATGGTTAGTTTTTGTTTCTAACAGCTATATTTCTGACTGATCTACAAATGTAACACTGCAAACTTGTTTTACTTAACTTGGATCATCTGAAAATGCTAATATGAGTGCTTCAACCTTTCGACCCTTCGTTGGTTAAAAAAACAATATCATGAGCCAAAAATATTTTTCATTTGAGTGTTAGAGATTCGATGTACTCATCTTGCTCATTGAGAAAGTCCTATTTAGTAATCTTCTTAAATTATTCATTGTAAAGATAGGATGTGGTATCGATCTCTAGTTAGAAATCAAGGGTGAGATGTCCCTTGAAAATGAAATCAAGAATGTGCATGTCATCTCTTGTGTATTTCACAAGCATATCTGTTGGTGTATTGTAAAAAAGGAAAGATTATTGTATTTCTCAAGAACCAGATTCGAACTTGTGATAGTTTATAGTGGATTAAATATTACTCATTTGGTTCTTAATGTAGAATGTAATTTGGGAGTTGATGTTGGTCCTAAACGTAAGACCTATTCCACATGTCTATCAACTTTTTTCCAAATTAATTCTATTGACATTCTCTCAACAATAATCAAGCAGGAGAGGGAGAGAGGCAATTAAGGATGAAGATTAGAATGCTTCTGGAAAAAAAAAAACATATCAGATTAACTAATTTCATTAACATCCTTAGTATATTCAAATTAGCTGATTAGATTTTACACAAGGATCAAAGGAGTATAATACTTCTATGGAATGAACGTAAGCTCAAGGATAGAGCTAAACTAGGCCCGTATAAATCATTGTTCCTAGTTTATCTATTCCTTAATTCTTCACATTTCAAGCACGTCTATATTATGCCGTATATATGTTTTTGTGTTTAACACTGTGTTTGAAGTCCTTACCATTTCATTCAAAAGATCGTCTTTCATAAACCAAATTCAAGCTTCATTTTACCCATTGCGAAAATTGGTTGAGCATTGTTGCAAATGAATTTTTGATACATTAGATTTGCCCATTTTACCCCTCGCACTCGCAGGTGTCTTGTTATTTCTAGCATAATTAACGTCCGAACATATAAATATGTGAAACTTGGTTACTATTCATGCAAAACTATGTTATTATATAAATATGAATAAATTTATTTCAATATTTATATAATATATATAGGAGGAATTTAGCGTATATAAATTATTGCAAAAAGCATATACATTATGTTAAAACATACAACACTATATCTACATATTATAATAACATAATAAAATATCTACATGCCGGCCAAACAAAAAAACTATCCACATATTCCATCTCTCCACCGACAAGTATTTTTATTTTTTCCCCCCCGCACTTTCCGACAAGTATATTCAAGAATCATTAACTATAAAGCGTCTGGGACTCTGGGTTGTCAAACGTCATCCATCCGGAGTCTTTGAAGGCATATTTTAGCTATCAGCGTTTCTATTCTCCGTGACTATCAGTGTTTTTAATGTGTGTCAATCAACCGTCAATCTACTCCTAGTTCAAAATATCTTAGGTTTGTTTTGAATAGTCAATTCATTGCTTCATATTTTAAATTTCATTCTCGGAGTCATTCTTCATAGTATCTGATTTGTTGGTGGTTTACGGTTTTTTAATACACTCAAATAATAAATTAATTAGTTAAAAATAAGAGTAAAATATTCTAACTAACCTTTTGTTTTACCTTTACACAGCCCTCTCATCTATTTTTTCAAAGAATACATTTTAATATTTTATTATAAATCCTTAAGGATATTCTAAAAATATTCTTGAAGTATATTTTTAATTAAAACAATCATATTTGAATAAATTTTGTTTACTAATTTACCCCTCATTATACCAAATCCATAATTTATTTTTTAACATTATTATTCAGTGATGATCTATTTAATGTTTTTAATAAATTTATAAAAAACATTAGGTAATTTTTTATGTGAAAAATATTAACTTGATTGAAAATTTGAATTTTTTTTAACAAACACATTTTTAATGAAACATATTTATAACTTTTGAATTATAATATATTAATATAAAGATCTCAAAATTACGCTATTTTATGATTTTATAATTTAATTGAAAATATGTATATATGATTGGAAATATTTTAACCAACATATATATTTAAAAGGTTACATCATAAGTAAGTTTTAACAAATAGACAAGATTAAAATTTAAATTTTTGAAAAAATTATAATTATAAAATTAATTAACTTTGTAATATGGTGATCAATTTAACTGTATGAAAAAAATAAAAAATATATATTAAAATTGTTTGTTAATTTTTTTATTAAGATATGCAATTATTATTATTATTATTATTATTATTTATGTTGAGGAGAGGCATTTTCATCAAAGTGATGAGTCAATGCTGTGATTTAATTGTTACTAAAAGTTGGATGGAAATAAGTTGAAAATCAAAGCTAAAAGGGAGGTTTATTTATGCAACATATATTTTGATTTTAAGAAGTCCCATATAAGTTTTCAAAATAAAAAAAAGCTCTTTGTAATTTAGAGCAAAAATAATAGATGGGAGGTTAAAGTACATATTTTATCCTATATAAGTCACTCTTAGGATGTTTCACACCATCTAAGAAAAACCTTAAACTTCATTAACTCTCACTAGTACAAAATAGCCCTTTTAGACCACAACATTTACACCGGTTACTGTGGATAAGGTCTAAAAATTATGACCGGTGGCACTTTTATAATTTTAAAGACCTCTGAGACCGGTTTTTAAAATATATATGCGGTTTAAAAGATATTATTTAGAACGATTATCTAAATAACTGGTCATGAGAACAAAGTCAATACAATAATAAATTAAAGATAAAATTATACATTTATAAGAAAAGTTTCTCTTTCCGCGCCATAAATAGGACAAAAAATTTTCTTTTCTCTTTACCCTATAAATAGGATTAGTTGAGTAATTAAATAATAAATTAATTAGTGATAAAATATGTACTTCGCTTAAGAATTCAAAATATTATAGTTAGACTTACTTAGAATGATCCTTTTGCCAATCTATAAAACTTCCACAGAAATTTAATTTTCAATGTAATTTTTTGCCAACGAATTAACTTTCAATATAATTTTATTGTTTTTCCCAGATTCAATATAGTGTGTGATATGTTGCATTAGTTTTCCTTTTTTGTAAATTGCAATATGTAGTTGTTGTATATTAATTAATGCAATCAATTAATATATATATATATATATATAATGACTGTTGTTATATGGAGATACATTTAAAATAATTTCAAAACTGAATTTATTTTTTAACCTGAAAACAGAATTTATTGAGCCTTTTACATTTATGATTTTCCTATGTTTTAAAATTTTTAATTTAGTGTTCAGGTTAATTTTTAAAAAAACAAATTAGAGTTCTATTTCATGATAATAATCAGTGTTCTTAAGACCGGACTAGATCGACTGGTCTAACCCTGAAACCGTCGAATCAGCGGTCCAATCGGTCTGATCTGGTAACTAACCCCGGTTCGACCAGTTTCACATGGTTTGATTGGTTTTCTCAAGGTTTGACCTTCTTTTTTTATTTTTTTTAAATATTTTATTCAAAATTTCATATAAATACTCCTAAAATCTTCCATTCTTCACCGGTCTAATCCTGGTTTGACTCCGATATGACCCATTGAACCTTGACCCAATTCCCCGACCGGTCCAAGTTTCAGAACCTTAATAATAATCAATATCATAACAGAAAATAGAATAATCAATTTACAACCAATATTTGCAACTAATATTTCAAAATTTAATATTAATTTTTTAATAAATAAGAAGTCTATAAATAACATATGTGATATATGAGTGCATAAATTTCACATCGAGCTTGCAATAAAAAAAATTAACATAGGTATATAAAAATTTTCACAACTAACATTTCATCTTCTAATGATGATGGGGAAAAATCATTTAAATAGCATGGAAGAGGATACTTTGTATAATCCATTTTCTCCTTTTCTTTTAAGAATTCCATATCCACCCGATCAAAAAATGAACTGTTCAAATTTAATATTTTTTAAAAATATTATTAGAGTATTTTATAATTTATTTTTATTAATTATTTTTTATGTTACAGTTATGAATGGTGTATATCAAATTTTAATACTTTTATAAAATATAAAATCTAAACTATTTATTTTTTTTAATCTAAAGGTGGAGAGGTGATTCAAAGAAAAAAAGGAGATCAAGAATTCTAAGAGAACCCAAACCCGATTTTCGCTGGGAATCATAATTGTTAAAGCCTTGGCGGTACATGTGAATGGCAAATTGTACAGAAATTTCTATGCATTAATTTGGTTTGGTGCATGCATGTGGGAGGAAATTAAGTTTCAAATTAATGCGTGTTTTTGTTGTTGGACAGCTCACAAAATTCGTCCCTTTCAAAATGCAATAACATATCTCAAGCCACGTATTTTTCACAAGTAATTGCTTCATGGAGTATCAAATTAGTCATTTTGTTAGCTCGCAAGATAATGGGACTAGGGAGTTAAAGATGTGGACTCTTTTGTTAGAAATAAGCAAGTACTCCCTCCCATTGAAAAAATCAGATGTTGTTAACTAATTAACATGAACCCAGGAATGTTAGCTAAGTTATTTAATATATCTTAAATTGATAAAATTTATCTATTTTACCCTTATTAAATATTGTGATTTTCAAATGTGCATTATTTTATTATTTGTCACCTCTCTCTCCCTCTATAAGGGGTAAAAGTGGAAAGCAATGATTAATTATCTTGTTAACTTCTTACATTTTGGACCAATATTTTTTTAGAAGACTTCTATAATATACACCAGAAGGAGTTGACCCTCGACAGAATTGAACTAACACTATTACAAAAAGAGAGAATAATGGGGCACATTGTGTGACACTTCTTTAGCTTCTACTTCAATTTTTTTTTTTTTTTTAAAAAGCATACAACTTGTGCAAGTGCAAAAAATTATATATTTATATGAAAATTTTCTCTCTCTGTGCTAAAAATAGGACCAAAAATTTTCTTTTCTCTTTACCCTATAAATAGGATTAGTTGAGTAACTAAGTAATAAAGTAATTAGTGATAAAATATGTACTTCGCTTACGAATTCAAAATGTTATAATTAGACTTATGTAGAATGATCCTTTTGCTAACCTCTAAAATTTGCACAGAAATTTAATTTTCAATGTAATTTTTTGCCAACGAATTAATTTTCAATATAATTTGATTTGTTTGCCAACTTCAATATTACGTGATATGTTGCATTAGTTTTTTTTTTGTAAATTGTAATGTATAATTGTTGAATATTAATTAATGCAATCAATCAATATATATATATATATATGACTGTTGTTATATGGAGATACATTTAAAATAATTTCAAAACTGAATTTATTTCTTAACCAGAAAACAGATTTTATTGAACCTTTTAAATTTTTAATTTAGTGTTCAGGTCAATTTTGTTTTTAAATTTAGAGTTCTATTTGTTGATAATAATCAATATCATAACAAAAAATTGAATAATCAATTTGCAACTAATATTAAAAGTTTTAATATTAATTTTTTAATAAATAAGGAGTCTATAAATAACATATGAGAGTGCATGAATTTCTCATTGAGCTTGCAATGAAAAAAATAACATAGATTTATAAAAATGTTCACAACTAAACTTTCACCTTTAAATTAACATGGATGATGGGGACAAAATCATTTAATTAGCATGGAGAAGGATACTCTCAGAATCCTTTTTCTCCTTTTGGTCTAAGAATCGCATCTCTACCCTCAGATGAAAAAAATGATGGTTCATATTTAATATTTTCTTAAAATATTATTATAGAACTTTATAATTTATTTTTATTAAAATTTTTCTGTGTTGCAGTTATGAAAGGTGTATATCAGATTTTAATATGTTTAAAATAACAGTTTTATAAACTATAAAATCTAAACCATCTATTTTTAAATCTAATTGTGAAGATGAGAATCTAAAAAGAAATGAGATAAATGATTCTTCTAGAACCAAAACCCGATTGGTGCTGAGAATATATTAATATATAAAATAATTTAATCATAATATTCATCATAATCGTTAAAGCCTTGCCGGTACATGTGAATGGCAAATTGTACAGATATTTTCTGTGCATTAATTTAGTTTGGTGCATGCATGTGGGAGGAAATTAAGTTTCAAATTAATGCGTCTTTTTGTAGTTTGACAGTTCTGAAAATTCGTCCCTTTCAAAATGCAATAACATATGTCAAGCCACGTATTTTTCCCAAGCAATTGATTCATGGAGTATCAAATTACTCATTTTGTTAGCTCATCACTAGATAATGGGAATAGGGAGTTAAAGTTGTGGACTCTTGCGTTAGAAATAAGCAAGTAGTCCCTCCCATTGAAAATATAAGACATCCGATTGAAAATATAAGACATTATTAACTAATTAACACGAACCCAAAAATATTAGTTAAGTTATTTAATGTGTCTTAAATTGATGAAATTTATCTATTTTATGCTTATTAAAGAATATGATTTTCAACTGTGCATTAATTTATTATTTGTCACCTGTCTCTCTCTCCCCTATAAGGAATAAAAGTGAAAAACAATCATTAATTACCCTATTAACTTCTTATATTCTTGACCAATTTTTTTTTTTAAGAAGACTTCTTATAATATACACTAGAAGGAGTTGACCCTCGACATAATTGAACTAAATATACATAAAAGGGCTGAGCTTCCCCATTTCATAATGAGCTCGAACAACGCTCAAGAATTGGGAACTCTGTAAAATGAAGAAACATCAAAATTGTTTTCATTTTCTTGATAGGGGGGTCAAAATAGGGTATTATGAAAAATGTACATAGAGATAATTAATATTACTAATATACTCCTTTGACCCTATGTACTCCCTCCACTCCAAAATATAAGACATTGTTAACTAATTTGCACAAACCAAGGAATGTTATTTAAATCATTTAATGTGTCTTGAATTGATAACATTTACCTATTTTCCCCTTATTAAATAATGTGATTTTCAAATATGCATTTATTATTTGTCACCTCTCTCTCTTAGGGGTAAAAGTGGAACACAATCATTAATTACCTTGTCATCCTCTTATGTTAAGAGTATGTACTATATATTAAAGGCTAAAGGAGCATTGTTGCCCCAAAAGTATTTTCATTGGAGCAATGCAGCCTTGAAAGTTTTTTTTATCTCAATGTCACCTTGAAAGTTAAAAAATGTATCAATATCGCCTTGAGTTTACAGAGAGTAAAAGTTGACTGTTAAATGAACAAGCTGGCATAGCAAAAACACAATGTACATAAATGTGGATGACACATAGATGATTAGTGTTGTTGTGGCGAAGTAACGTTGCACTAGAGCAAATAAAAAGAAGAAAATGAAGTTCGATTGAGTTAGGGCCAACAAAATGGAGACAAAGCTTTAATAGAGGAAGACATAGTGGAGCATATATGCGTCTGAGTAGCATATGCCTTTAGAAAATAAGACATAGCACAGACTTTTCGGGATTAAAGAGGTATGGAATCTAAGATTGCTTTGAATGTGTGTTGTATTTGTTTATGTGTTCACATAGTGGTTTCACTTTATCACTCCTTTTTTTTTATCTTTGGGTAAAGGTTTTGTTTTGTTTTCTGTTGACTAAATTTAGGGTTCAAGTGAGATGACATCGGATGATAGTGGTTGTCCCAATGGTGGTGCATCAGGTGGTCCATCAGGTGATTGCGATAAGTAGTAGAACTATGATAGTTGGGTCAGTGATATTGAAAATGCTAAAAAGTCAGTTGAAGAAACAAAGAAAAGGCTATGGGGTAGGCATTAAATAATAAGTGCCGCAATGTTGGAGTTCTCTAAGTCTTGAATTGAGGAAGGTAGAGTTAAGTCCAGAGGGGATGGCGATGACAGTTTGGGAATATTGATAAAGAAGAAGAAGAATATTGGAATAATAAGTATGGTTATTTGGAGTGAAAAAAAAGATGAATTGAAGAAGACAATATATGAAGTTTGTGGGGATAAGGCTGAGGGTGATGGTAAGGGACTGATTGAGGGCGACAGTGGGAGACTAATTGATATAGAAGTGGCACGACATGTAGAGAAAATGATGGTCTAGTTTTAGGCAAAGGTGAGGACGATAATACTGAAAGTAAGAAGGAGGATGTAGGCAAGGAAGAGTGTGGAGGTGATGACGAGAGTGATATTGAGAAGGTTGGCAATGAAAGTGATAGTCAGCATAAGACTTCTGCCCGAGAGAGGATGAGGTGGGAGTGGATGCGGGAGATGATGAAAGTGATTATGAAGATGAGGAAGTGGAGGATGAATTGGGCCTAATTAGAGATCATGGGACTAGAATAAAATCAAAAGGGAGAGAACAAGTAGTTGGGCTCAATTGGAGGCCTTTTTATGTTGGGTTCCACATATGCAAACATGGCAAAATTGGCTTCCATTTTAAACAATTGTGCAATATGTAAGACCCCGTCTTACATATCACTTACCATTAGCCTTTATCAAAGTAGCTTTTACGCAATTCGGTAGGCAACACAGTAATAGCGTAAATATACTGATATATTAACACAAGGTACTTGATTACATTACCGGTCTTCCCCCTCAGGGTTTAATAATATATATACAATTTTGTTCAGAAATATCAAAATAAACTAATAATAACCAACAACTCTGTTTTCTTGACACGCACACTTCAATTTGCAAGATTATATTGCTGCTTTGCCCTTGGAGCCGCTAGCTTCTACTAGAATATTTTAATATATGGAAAAAAGGGTGTGATTTAAAAGAATCTCAGTAGTAAATACAATCAATCATATAAAATGTGATAATTAGACATGCAATGCACCATAAAGTGTAAAATAAAAATCCATACTGTAACGTGTGTGCGCAGAATACTTTGGGCCAAATGACTGTTTAGATCCCCTACTTGTCCGTGTACCTAAGCTAAGTCCCTGACTGTAACATCCCGATTTTCGGTCACCAAAATTCCTTATATTTAAGAGAATAAAATGGTGAATTAAAAAGCACACAGAATGACAAAATAAGGCAATTAGTGGTCACACACAACATTATTATGTGGGAACACAAATGGTACAAGTTGATGTTTGCTACCGGTGAGTTTTCTTGTGTACTAGTCTTATTTTGTGGCATTTTTAAATAGGTAAAATGATGGTAAAAATTTATAAAATTTAACAAGACTACAGTAGACATCCTAAACTTTAATTTGATAGGTCATATGACTCAATTAGAGCTATATACAAAAAGTTATGAATTTTTGAATTCAACCAAGAAAAACTGTGAATTTTCTGGAGCGGCATGTAAAGAATAAAAATCTGGGAATGATGTACTTCTAATTTGCAAAAGGCTATATATTTTCTTGAAACTAGACTCAATAAAGGTTCTATAGCATTTGGAATCACTCCAATTCAAGGTCTACAAAATTAGTTATGATTTTTCAAAAATGGGGCAGAAAATCCAAAAATGAAAAAAAAATGTAATGGCAAACTTATAATTTTTTCAAATACGTGCTAAATTAATTATTTTCCTTAATTAATTGAAGTCAAGGAAAATAAAGGGGACAAATATATTTGGAGTATTTTGGTCAATTAAATATGAATTTATGAAAATTTGAGCAAAAGTGCAAAATTGACAAAAATTGGGATTTTACGTGTATACGTAACTTGGACAAGTTTTAAAGCCAATTAAGACCAAAGGGTAGGACCCCTAGGTGTCTCCTACATGGAGCATGAAGAAGGAAATATTAGTTTGGCTTAATGAACAAAGTTACATGTACATAGGATTAATGTGCATAAAGTTGATTTTTTGCAATTTTGGAAATTTAATAAATAAATGAAATATGACATAAGCTATCATAATATATCATCTTCTCCTTCCTCTTGGGCTCAAAACTGACGCACATAGCAGCTGAAATAGAGAGAGAAAGTTGAGATTTTTAGAGAGAGAATGAGAAGGAAAAGCTTGTAAAGGCAAGTGATTTCTTTGGTAAATTGGTTCCTAACGAGTATAACTCCGCTTCTAAACATCTTTTCTATGTCAATTCAGTTTTGTGAAGCTCAAACTTTGGTATTCTAAGGCTAGGGTTTTCAGTCACTTTGAGAAAATCCAGAAGGAAGAAAAATGTAACCTTCAGACCTTCGTATATTGCTTATTCTAGCTACTGTGGACAATTTAATAGGTGAAATTTCACCGGATTGTCTTTGATTTGAAATTTTCGGATTGACATTGTCTAGGAGTTATGTTGATGAAATTGGGTCTAAATGGTAGTTGTAACCTAATTAAATAGTTAATGAAGTGGTTAGGAGTAGAAAGGAACACGTCTGCGGAGTCGGAATTGAAAAACCCTAATTTTCCTCGGGGAATGTGAGTATTTTGGCTAGAGCATGAAAGGGGCCTTAGAGTTAGATTCTAAATGATTAGATGATTCCATTGAGTTCAGAAGGGAAAATTAGGTAAGGTTACAATTGGTTTCGGAAAAGCTCGAAAAAGCATAATTACGAAAATGCCCCTGAAACTCAGAAATAGGGGCTGCCAGGGGTATTCTTGTCTTTTGACAGTGAATTTGATAATTTCGAGTCCAGAAATGGATTCCTTGGGTGAAAATTTCTTAGAATAGCCTAGATCAAAATTTCAGAAAAAGTATGGACGGACCGGGTCCCCAGGGGCATTTTGGTAAATTTTCATAATATGCTCATATTACCACCAGAAACACTATGGAAGTGTCTAAATGGTACATTGGAATTGTAGGACCGAGGCACTTAATTCGAGGTGGAAAAAGGTTTAAAGTAGGGAACTTACTTCTCCTGCATGTATTTGATATTTGTGCTGGTGTAATGATGCATGTTATTGCTTTGCTTGATTATGTGAAACATATATGAATGATTGAAGCTCTGTTTCTGTTTATATTGTGGCTATAGTTTTGTTGCATGAAACATTGAGCACGCAAATATGTCATTGTGTTAGCATGAGTTTATGTAATGTAAGCATGTCATGCATTAAGCACTTATCTTGCATGCATATCAGTACTATTTTCCCACTAAGATTCTCTCGAATCTCAACCTCCCCTACCAACAAATTAGACAGGTAAAACCAAGAAGTGTACTAAAAGCAGAGAAGAGAATTACAGCGGAGGAATGCAGTGGTGGAACAAAGATGGGAAGATGTCTCCGTTTCACTAGGACGGGTTTATATACCCCTAGAGCCCTGTGCGGGTACAAGGTTTGTAATAATTATGTACCAACCCTAAGGGGGGAATTTTTGGAATCATGCACATATTATCAGGATATTTATGCTATTCCTATGTTGCCAACCGAACTGCATATCATTTTCCACGAATACTCTAAAAAAGGTTAAAATAAGTAAGGGCGTAACACCGACCATAGCATGGTAATGTGCCCCAGGCACTGTGTTCATATCACAAAATATGGCAACAAACAATATATCAATAATTACATAGTTATGAGAGATAAAGTTACTACCTTGACCCTTTTTGATTCGCAAAAATGCTCCTCGAACTTCGTGTCACAGCTCGAGCTACCAATCAGGTCTTAAAATTTCAAATGTACAAGAATTAGGTTAAAACTCATTCATGTACCGCTTTAGACACTTCCAAAGTATTTTTGTTGGTTATACTAGTATATATAAACTACAAAATTACCAAAATTCCCCTAGAAACCTGATCCGACCCCAATTTTCCCCATTCAATCGTACTTTTTCAGAAATTTTGACTTAAGCTATCCTTACATATTTTCTTCCAAGGAATCTTATTTTGACCTCGGTTTTCATAAAATCACTGCCAAATGAAAATTTTACCCTTAGCAGTCCCTAATTAGGGTTTCAGGGGCATTTTGGTCATTTCACTTTCTACGGCTTTTTTGAAAAGGAATTCAACATAAACCCCACCTGATTTTCACTCTTGAACATAATGGAATCATTAGATTATTGAAAATCCAGCTTCTTCTCCCTATTCTAGCTCTGGCCGAAACTTACATGTATAAAAGGGAAAATTGGGTTTTTGAATTCTAACACCAAAAGCTTACTCCTTTTCACTCCTAATCACTTGATTAACCATTTAAACACCTAATACCCAATATTTGAGGAAAATTGGGCAGCATAAACCCTTAGGGTTAACACTTCCCAAACATAAAAATCTAAGCAAGCCAACCACAAATCCACCAACAACTTCAACAACAACAACAACATCTAAAACAAGGATTTAAGGTTTATGAAGTTACCTTTGGTTTTCTTCTTCTTCTCTCTCTCTAGCCGAAACTTCACCCTCCTCAAACCTTAAAATTTTGCTTGCTAAACACATGAATCCATAGAGAAGGGAAGCTTAGAGAAGGAATTTCACAAACTATGAGCTAAATCACAAGAGAAATCAAGACCTACCTTGAATTTTTCTCCTCCTTCTCTCTAAAACTTCAAACTTTCTTTCTCTTCTCTTATTCTTGTGGCCGATGGAAATAATGAAGGAAGAGGATGGGAATGTGTTTTAAAATAACTTACATTTTCCCTTAATTTAGTTAATTACCATAATTCCAAAAGTTTTGACTTTTGGTGACATAAAGTACTTAAGCCTTATCTTACTTCAAATTGTGTTATAAAGTCCAATTGGAATTAAACTAAACTTTCCTCCTCTTTGGTCAGCCCAAGTTCACGTCCTAAGCCCCTAGGAGAAGCTAAATCGGCTAATGTTAATTTATCCCATAATTACAACATTTGCCATTACAATTTTCTTTTTTCATTTTCGGATTAGTAGTAATTCTAGCAGATTTTCTGCCCAAACTTTGAAAAATCACAATTTTATTTGTAGACATCAAATTGAAGCGATTCTAAAGGTTATGAAACCCTTATTGAGTCTAGTTTCAAAGAAAAATATAGCCTTTAATCAATTGAAAACTCACAATTCCCATAATTTAATTCTTTGGATGTTGTTACATAAAATAGCCAATTTTCCTGGCTAATTTCAAAAAATCATAACTTTTTGTACACAACTTCAAATGATCTATATGACCTATCAAATTAAAGCTCAGAGTGTCTACTTTCATTCTGGAAAATGTCATAATTTTTTGTCATCATTGGTAATCCAAAATCATATGACAAACTCACTACCTCACAGGAAATTTCACTGGCAGCACTGTTCACCTTTCAATTTTCAATATTTAATTACTGTGGTCTTAAATATTCACCATTCCACCTTATTGAATATTTCAAATAATTACAATGTATTTTGGTGAATAAAATTTGGGGTGTTACGCAATAAATGTTTCAATGTGGGTTGGGTCTAGTTGAAAGGGTTGGTCCCTCACAACAGGGCAAACCAAAGATCAAATCCTCGTTGGGAGAGGTGCCTATATTTAGTGTCTGATAATGCCTAAAATAACATTACCTCCAATAGAAAGATACCTATGCTTAGCAAAAAAAAAAAAGCAATATATGTGGAATTGAAGTTGCACCTAAAAAAGAGTGAATACTTAAGATTGTAGGTAGTTTAGGATAAGAGTTTCCCTTTTCAGCTTTATGCTTTAAAAGAAGGGGCAAAACTTGGCTCCTTTTGAAGGCAGTAAATCTTAAACTCATGTGTAGTAGTATTTACAACAACCATAGGGCTTCTATGAAGTGGCTCGCTCACTTCTTACTTCAACAAGAAGGTGTATGAGAGGTCATGGTGTAAGGTGGCCAATATGAAGATGGATGTGGAAAAAGATTTGAAGTTCCATGTTAGCATTTACAAATGCAAGAGAGCTAAGAGGTTAATCATGCAAGAGATGCAAGAAAGTAATGTGGATGACTTTATGAAGTTGTAGGCATTTTGTTATGAGATATGGACTTAGAATCTTGAATTAGATGTACATGTTGAAATTTGCAAAGAGGCTCTTAAAGGTAGAAGAAGAGTGTTCTCTTGCATGTATGTGCGTCTCCATGCTTCAAAGGTATGGATTTGTTGTTGTAATATTCTATTTTTTTAGAATCAAAATTAGAGATTGAAATGTAACTTAAAGTATATCAGAAGCATATGTTATGATTTTATGAGATTATGATATAAAATTTATTTTTCACATTAGTGTATTTTAAAATTCATATATATATATATATAAATGAGTATCGAATAAAATACCGTATTGGAAGGAGTACTTTTTCGGTTACATAAATGTTTAGGTGAGTTGGGCCTGTGAGGTTCACTTGGGTTAGGGTATACCTCTTGCCTCAAAGAGCGCTTATAGAGGTACTTACAGATTGGCCACCAACAAGGTCCTTACATTAGCAACGGGAGTTGAACTTGTGACCTTGTTGGCTATGAGCCAACTCCTTACCAACTAGACTAACCTTTGTTGGCAGATGAAGTACTTTTGATATGAGTGTGTGCGCCTCGTTTAATAGTGTGATTTGACCGTGTCTTTACGCCTTGGGGTCAAATGCAAAATATTTTTAATCCAAGATTGCAGTATAACGCAACACTCGGGTCGTCTCACTAGAGGAGACTTTATTGAACTACCTAAGTAAACTAATTATCATGTAAATGCAATTAAAACAAGGGGAAAATGATTTTTTTTTATTTTTTGAAATTAATAATTAAAAGAAAATGCAATTGTTAATTAAAAGCTAATCTAATATTTTTGGTAATTTTCTTATGAAAATGGAGAATGAGTAAAAGTGAATCGAATGGTATGGAGTGGAAAATATCAATAAAGAATGCTCTTGGTAATGAAGAAGTGATAATCTTTGCTCAAAAAGATTATGGGAGTTAAGAATTCATTAAGTCTTAAGAACAACCTCAAGATAACACTTGAGTCCAATATTCCCAATTAATAGTAGCTCCTACAAACATAGCTAACTACTACCTCTTGAGATATTGTTAAAAACCACTTAATGTGCAATTGAAATTTGAATAATGCAACATGAGTCTTCTTGGATTTGAGTGCTAAACAGCCCCTCAAGGATACAAATCAACCACATTAACTAGACAATAACACGCTAATTAATATAATCTCATTGCAACCACAAGGAAATTCAAACATATATAATCTTCACATTGCAAAATTCAATCTCAACTACAATTATCAAACCAAAAGATACAATTAACATTAATCCCAATTCCAAAATCACATATATGAAAATTCCTAAAACTAGGCAATCTAAATATATATAATTCTAGACTAATAGAATGATAGCAAAACTCCTCTTTGTAGTCCAATAAACTCAAGCACAATTCATCATCATTAAGAAGCAATAAAATCAGCTAGTCATCATGTGAGCAACTTCCCAATTCTTCCAGAACACTACCAATCCATGGAAAATGAGTGAAAGTTGAAATTGCAAGAGAAAGGATGTGGGTTCTGTTGGGGCAGAGATGATGAACTAAGAATGAATAGCTGAAGGACGAATCTGTGGAGAAGAATTCAATGGGTTGGTAATTGATGGAGGTGAAAAACAGAGGAGCAGTGACAGTGGTGGTTATGGTGGTTCGACGAGAACAGAGGAAGAACGAAGGTGGCTGTGGTCGGAGGTGGAACCAGAGCTATCGGTGGTGAGCTGTGATTCCGTCGACGGCAGGAAGTCTTAGACGGTGGTGGTTCATCCGTCTCTTTCCCTCTCCTCTCAAACTATCTCCCACTCTCTCAAGCTTTCTGTTCTGTCTCTCTGGCCGTGATGGACGAAATCAGAAACGGTGGTGGAAGTTGTGAATGTCGTTGGCGGCTTTGGTGGTGGAGGTGGAAGCCACCGGCGACGACGATGGTGATGCAAGGTGAAGAAGATGATGGTCTGAAGATGCTCTCTCCTCTGCGGCGCTCACTCTCGTTGGTTCTCCTAATCTGAACCTCACCGGCGACGGAGAGAATGGATGAAAGGAAGTGAAGGTCGCCGGTGACGGCAGAGGTAGTCTAGGTCATCCTCATCCGTTGCGGCGCTCTTCAGCTCTGTGTATCTATATTCCCCCAGCTCATCTCTCGGGTTGCTGTTTTCACTATCGGGTCCGTCTGCTACATCCACAGGGTCCAGCGAGTATTGGATCACTTGGTCAAAACGACGTGTTTTGACCCAGGGACCAAAATAAAAACTCTGAACCTTTCTTTGAGGGACTAAATTGTCTTGTTTTGAAACTTTGGTGGGCAGAAACATAAGTTCTGAAGACTTGGGTCATTGTCTATCATTTTCCTGGGCCCTTTTGTTTCATAAACCATAATTTCCACAAAAATATGGGGACCTTTCTGTGATTTTTCCCCAATCTTAAAAAATATTAATTTGACCTCCAAAATCTCAAATTTCCTTCTTGAGCACCTATAATACAAAAATTAAGAACAAAATAATATCAAAAGTCCAAGAAAACATTTGTATGAATAATTAACAAATTTATGACTATTTTGCCCCTATTTATAATTAATTCAACACAAATGTTTCTAATTAAAAATAGTGCTTAATCATGTAATTATGTTCCATAAAATACATTAAAAATCCTAATTTAACCATGAAAAAGTATATCAAATTATGGTTCAATCATAGTGAATTAAATAATGTTGAGTAAATTAAATGATAATTGGAAAAATTTTAAGATCAATTTTTGAAAGACTGAGATTTGTTGAGGAATTATAATTATATTATTTATATTTAAAAATATTTAATATTTGAATACCTTTAAAAATAAGCACAATTAACATTTTTTTAAATAAATATAATAAATTTTAAATAAAGAACTATATCTCATAATATCTAGGTAGGAAACCTAAACCTAAATGCATTTCTTTTGGCCTTCTCCCTTGTATGTACATATGTCATTTTATCTTTCTTGCCCTTTGATTCATCCAAGAAAAAAAATATCTGTTTTGATGTATAGACATATGTGTGTATGTGTGTGCACGCGTGATGATTATGCGGAATCTTATATACACATATACTCATTGTATATGTATATTTAAAGGTAAATAAAGAGATAATAATGCATAATTAAAAGTAATCATCAAAAGAATCTGATTAAATCATAGAACATCTCAAATTTATTTTAATCATCCTAAATTTAGTTTTATATCTCCTAAGGAGATTTTATTAATAATAATTATACCAATTGATAATGATAAGATAAGATTAAGGAATTTTTGAACAAACTTGAGGTAGTCTCGATAAAGTGACGGTTTGGCATTTGTTAAATGTTGGATCTAAGTGAAACTTGGTCAGATTATTTGGGACATCAAACTTGTCACTTTCAATAGTTGGATCGTCTATTGGTTTTTCTAATGTCGGATTTATTAAGCCTAAACCTAATACAATTTTTTGGAACATGGAGGTCAACACTCTAATTAGAAGATTGATGTTTACATATTTGTTTACCATTGGATCAAGTTGCACTTTGAGCATTAAGTGTGCGAGATCAATGATTTAATGCCTATAGCCCATAGAAAAGAGGTTTTATCACAAGATAGCATATTTGGACTTGTTTTGGTGACTCTCATAAAAGACTCTCCCTTAAAGCTTTTTATTTGTTGGATTGGCTGCTTGACTACTTGGGAGCCAAAGGAGAACAGGTAACTCTTGGTTTGTCCATGTGTGTGTAAATCATGGTTGGTGTGATTAATTATATAGATTAAAATATATTAAGTCATATTTGTTAACGAGTATGATGCAATATATAAGTTGTTGAGACTGTAGAGTGGTATAATGCTATAGTTGTGTGATTACCTGATATACTTGAATCCTTTTTAAGCATGCTCGTATGATGGAGTGTTCAAGTGAAATCTTATAATGGTTTGTTCCTTCTAAGCATGCTTGGCTACATTGTTTGTTGTGCATGCATTATAGGTATTAGTGATGGGTAAGAAGATGGTATTGATGTGAATATTACATGATAGAGTGATTATATGGCTTGCCTCCACTTTGTCATAATAGTTGGCCTCTTCACTACTACAGAAAATGCTTTTTATTACTGTCATTATCTACCATATATAACATTCTAAACTATCATATAGATGGGTGCTATATATGCTCTACGAAATACATAACAGTTCCGAACCATTATATTTAGGATGTATTATAATGGTTCTTATATATCACCCGTTATGTATTGAGATGTGGTGAGGTCATGCTATAAGTAATATTGTAATGATTAAAAATGGGCTCATGTAAGCAATCGTTATATATATCATAATGCTAGCATAATAAATAACGGTCTCAAGTAAACAATAGTTATAAACTATGTAACATACACAACGGTGCTTTCATAAAACTGTTATATAAAGTATAAACATAAATAATGAGCATTATATTACAACCATTATTTATTTGCTATAAATGCTAATAGGTTTAATGAAACAATTATCATATTTAGTTTATACATAAATAACATTTTTTATGTAAGAACCATTAATTTCTATGAAAACAGCAAAGCCACAAAGCTAGGAATGTCTTGATCAATCCCAAATTGCACAGCTATATTCGATGGGTAAGCTTCTGTTCTATTATACAATCAAGTCCAACAAGCAATGCAATAGTATAAACTCTATGTCATGCATATATTAATACTCTATGTCTTCATATAAAAGATCATCAAGTAGTACACAAAATTACTTTTTTCCATAAAAATTTTTGCTTTAACGTCTAAAGAATCTAACATATAGTCGACATGTAAATTCCTCCACTGAAAAGTAGAGTATTGGATTGAGTCAACATAGTGAAATCTGTTAGATCTCATGTTTTGATGATAACAAAAGAATGGTTTGAAAAGGAAATGTTTAATAATCAAGCTTGAACTAAGTAATGATAGGAATAAGCTTTACTTGGGGTAAGCATGGAAGTAGTGAAGATTGGGCAAGAGAAAATGCTGAGGAACTTGATCAGAAGCAAATCTTCTAAGGCATTACTCGATGCACTACTCGAGTAATGAGACAAAACTTGAAGTAACAGAGGAGAACTTCCAGTAACCTGCCACCATTACTCGAGGAACTACTCGAGTAACCAGGTAAAATTTTAAGGTTACTCTCGGCCTGCTAATGTTACTCGAGGAGCTACTCGAGTAACCATGTGAAAACTTCCAGTTGCTTTCAAGTTTTCCCAATGATACTCGAGGAGCTACTCGAGTACCTTTGTTTCAGAAAATATGGACTTGTCAGCAGTTTGTACCACTGCTAATGTTACTTGAGGCGCTACTCGAGTAACCCTGTGAAAACTTCCAGTTGCCTTCAAGTTTTCCCCATGATACTCGAGGCGCTACTCGAGTAACCGTGTATTTGAAAATGTGAAGCTCTCGGCACTTTGTACCACTGCCAATGTTACTCGAGGAGCTACTCGAGTAATGCACTAAGGTGAGTGAAAACTTGAGGTTAGTACCCGATTAACTTGAACTCTCTTTATTTCATCTTCCTCAAGTCCTTATGGTTTAAGTGGATTCCTCGAGTATGTACCCCAGTATATGCAAATGTTTTCAAAGTAAACTTCAAGTCATTACCAGAGTAAATCATGTTCAAAAGTCTCAGTTACTCGAGGAACTACCCGAGTAACCTATGCTAAAATAAATGCATTACTCGAGTCCCTACTCGAGTAACAAGGTAATTGCTCTCGGTCTTGAAATCCTGCTAACATTACTGGAGTAGAGCATCGAGTAATCAAAATTTTTTTAAAGGATTACTCGAGGTGTTACCCCAGTAATCTATGAAGTTGCAAAAGCTTTACTGGAGTAGCTACCCGAGTAAATAACTATTCCCAAAGGTTTGAAATTTAGTTTACTCCATGCACTACTAGAGTAATCTTGTTTCTCATCATTAAATTTCAAATAAACAATGATTTCACGATGTTACTCGAGGAGCTACTCGAGTAAACTTCAAGGGATACTCGAGGAGCTACTCGAGTAAGCATACACAGAATTTTAGAAATCATTCAAACCTTCATTATATTGTTTCCTATATGATTAACCTTTCATTGTATTAGTATTCTTAGTCTATTTACAGATAAACAATGAAGAAATCATATCAAGAGATGAAAGTCAAAAGAAACGTTCAAATGCCAACCACCGCCAACGGATATTTTTCAAAAACTTGAAAAGTCAATAGTGGCTGCGCACTCACCAACGGACGAAAGGAAGTATTCCAACGGTCATCATCAACATACCTATATATATGGGAACCTTCAAATAGAGAGAGAACAACCAAGCACACATACGAACATATCATCAAGTTCATTGCTCTGTTTTCACATTGAAATTATATTTCTATGCTTCAGTGATTATCATTTACTCTGTAAGAGAGATATTTCATTCAAACTCAATATTTGTTATTGAGATAACTTAAGGTTATGGAACCTTGAGTTGGGATTGGATTACAACCTATAAGGGGGAGCGAGTGTCCAGGTGAAGGAACTTGCTTGTACTGTGGTGCCAAGAACCCACTGAATCTTGGAAGTTATAGTGAAACTCTCAGAGAAGCTCTGAGGACTGGATGTAGGTCAAAGTGGTTGTGGCCGAACCAGTATAACTCCCAGTGTACACTTCGGTGATATTTCTCCTTACTCTTTACTGCTTTATATTCACTGTCAAATTCTTATAATTGCAACGAAAATTTAGTATCACCCAATTCACCCCCCTCTTGTGTGAAACGCTTGTTCTTACATTTGGTATCAGAGAGTAGGTCTTCTTGTTAAGGTATAACAACCTAAGAAGGATCCAATGGCAAGCATGGGTGAAGGAATTCTTCCCGACAGAGCATCCATCACTAGACCTCCTGGTTTCAATGGAGAACACTTTTCTTTCTGGAAAGCAAAATTCAGAGTGTTCGTGATGGCTACTGAATACGGGCTATGGGATGTAATTGAAAGTGGAAACTATCAACCTACAAAGACTGTAGATACCCAGAAAATTCCAAAAACGCCAGCAGAATTTGATGAGAATGACAAGAAGCTTATCACTCTCAACAGCAAGGAAATTTTGATGTTACAAAGTTCCTTGAGTCAAAATGAATACTTCAGAATTTGCACACTTCCAACAGCAAAGGAAATGTGGGAAGCTCTGGAAATAGCTCATGAAGGAACTTCGGGAATAAAGGAGAATCGAATCAACACCTTGGTCACTGAATTCGATCTACTTCGAATGAAATCAGGTGAGTCGATTTCTGAATTTGAACTTAGATATACTCATCTTGTTAATCAACTTGCAGCACTTGGGAAAGTCTATGATCAACATACCCAAGTACGAAAGATTTTAAATATTCTTTCGAAAGAGTGGGAGGCCAAAGTCACTGCGATAGAAGAGGCAAAAGGAGAATCAATGAAATCAGTTGCTTCTCTATTTGGAAGTCTTTCTGAATATGAAAGCAAACTAAAGTTCAAACGGGAACTAGATGACATTGGTGACAAAAGAAAGAAAGGTCTAGCACTAAAGGCAAAAGAAGAAAATCAAGATGAGGAAGATGAGTTTGATGATGATGAAATGGGCTTGATCATAAAATGATTCAGAAAGTTCTACAAGAAAGGTCAAGGCTTTAAACACTTTCAAAAAGGAGGAACTAGCAGCAAAGACCATATCATTTGCTACGAATGTGGAAAACCAGGACATATCAAATCAGAATGTCCAGAACTGAATCAAAAGAGCAAAGAAAAGAGAAAAGGCAAATTCTTTAACAAAAAGAAGGCTTTTGTATCTGCTATATGGGGAGATAGTTCCTCTGGCGAAGAAAGTGATGAAGAAGAAGTAGCCAATATATGTCTTGTTGCTCAAGAAGAGACAGAAGAAGAGGTAAATGATTCTGAACCTACCTATGATGAATTACTCTCTGAATATAATGCTTTACATTCTGAATTCATCAAAGTAGTTAAAGAATTAATTGTTTTCAAAAAGAAAAACAAAGCTCTTGAAATTGAACTTAAAGAAAGTTCAGAAAACAATTGTGAAAATTGTTCTTCGTTGAAAAAGAAAAACATTGATCTCACAAAAACTCTTGAAAAGTTTACCAAAGGAAGTGAGATGCTAAGTGTGATTTTAAAAGAACAACGATTTGTGAATGACCGATCTGGTATTGGATATGATCCAAAAACAGATAGAAGAAAAGGTAAAAAGAAAGTAGGAGGTAAATCATATTTGAATTATTTCCAGCATTCTGTGCATATATCAAATCCTTTTGCATTTTGTAATTACTGTAATAGAAAAGGTCATTATACATCTTCATGCATTCATAAGAAGAAAGGAAACATAGGAACCTACAAATGGGTACCTAAAGGCTCATATGTTCAGAAAATTTTTTATACTAACCCAAAAGGACCCAAAAAGAAGTGGGTACCTAAAACTTAGTCATTTGATTGCAGGTATGCCTCAAAGCATCCAAAAATAGCAAATGGTTTATAGATAGTGGATGCTCTAGACATATGACCGGAGATTTCGAAAGTTTTACCACATTGCAACCTAAGGAAGGTGGAAAGGTAAAATTTGGAGGAAATCAATCCGGAAAGATAGCAGGAATTGGTGAAATAAAAAATGACAAAGGAATACAAGTCAAAGATGTATATTACGTTGAAGGCTTGTGTCATAATTTGCTGAGCGTAAGTCAAAGTGCAGATAAAGACAACTGGATAATATTTGATTCAGAAGAATGTCTGATTGTCAACAAGAAAGACTTACTACTTGATAAGAAGAATATCAAGGCTAAGCTTAGGGCAAAAAGGGAAGGTAACTGCTATACCTTAGATATTAGTAGAAATGAATCTGAAAACTGTTTTCTGAGTAATGCCGATGAAAGTTGGCTATGGCATAAAAGATTGGCTCATGTCAACATGCATCAACTAGGCAAATTACTCAAAAAGGATTTAGTCCTTGGATTACCCAAAGTAAATTTCAAAAATGATTTGATTTGTGACGCATGTCAAAAGGGTAAACAAACTAAATCATCATTCAAATTGAAAAATGAGATTTCACCAAATAGACCATTACAACTATTGCATATGGATTTAGTTGGCCCAACAAGAGTAAAGAGTCTTGGTGGCAACTTATATACATTGGTCATTGTTGATGACTTCTCTAGATTTACATGGGTTATTTTTCTATCATCAAAGGATGAAACCTTTGAAGAATTTATTGTTTTTGCCAAGAAAGTGCAAAATGAGAAAGGTATGTCCATTGCAGGTATTAGGACTGATCATGGTGGAGAATTTGAGAATCAAGCCTTTGAAGAATATTGTGATGCTAATGGTATTGATCACAACTTCTCTGCTCCAAGGACACCTCAACAAAATGGAGTCGTGGAACGAAAGAATAGAGTGCTCACTGAAATGGCCAGAGCAATGTTAAATGAAAAGAATGTGTCCCAAGTATTTTGGGCTGATGCTATGAGTACAGCATGCTATATTTCAAATAGAGCCTATATCAGAACAAAACTTGGAAAGACACCATACGAGCTGTACAAAGGAAGAAAGCCAAACATTGCTCATCTACACATCTTCGGTTGTAAGTGTTTCATTCATAATAATGGTAAAGATAACTTAGAAAAATTTGATTCTAAAACTGATGAAGGAATTTTCCTAGGATATTCTAACCGAAGTAAAGCATATAGAGTTTTCAATAAAAGAACATATGTTATTGAAGAATCAATTCATACTGTGTTTGATGAATTTGAATCCTCTGACAAAACCATTGATGAAGAACAGGAAGTTGTTTTAAATCAAGAAAATGGTCAATCTATTTCTAAGTCTCTTATTCCAGAAGTTGATGAAACCAAGAAAGAAGAGCAATCTCTAAGTCAACCTAAAGCCTGGAAATACAATAGAAGTCATCCCTTAGATCAAGTCATAGGAGACGTGAATGAAGGGATCAAAACCAGAAATAGAGTTTTCAATGAAGTAAGTTTTTCTGCATTCATTTCTGAGATTGAACCTTCTAACATTGATGAAGCCCTATCAGACAATGATTGGGTCATAGCAATGCAAGAAGAATTAAATCAATTTGAAAGAAATCAAGTTTGGGACTTGGTACCTCGACCCAAGGATCATCCGATCATTGGTACTAAATGGGTATTCAAGAACAAACTCGATGAATCCGCAATTATTGTCATAAACAAGGCAAGATTGGTGGCTAAAGGCTATAATCAGGAAGAAGGGATTGATTATGAGGAAACGTATGCTCCAGTGGCTAGATTGGAAGCTATACGTGTACTCTTAGCCTTTGCATTCATCAAAGGATTCAAACTCTATCAAATGGATGTTAAGAGTGCTTTTCTAAATGGTTACATCATGGAAGAAGTGTATGTAGAACAACCTCCTGGTTTTGAGGATGTCACTAAACCGGACCATGTTTTCAAACTTAAAAAGGCTTTATATGGTTTAAAACAAGCTCCTAGAGCCTGGTATGAAAGGCTCAGTAAGTTCCTTATTGATCAAGGGTTTGTACGGGGAAAAGTTGACACAACACTTTTTATAAAACGAAAACAAGATGATATTTTAATTATTCAAATATATGTTGATGACATTGTTTTCGGAGCTACTAATGAATCTTTGTGTAAGGAATTTTCTGAGATAATGCAGGGAGAGTTTGAGATGTCAATGATGGGAGAATTAAATTTCTTTCTTGGTTTGCAAATCAAACAAAGAAAGAATGGAATCTTCATATCTCAAACAAAGTACTTAAAAGAGCTATTGAAGAAATATGGAATGGATGAAGCAAATGGCTCGGACATGCCTATAAGCTCAACAACGTTGCTTGATGCTGATGTCAAAGGGAAAGACTACAATATCACAAAATATAGAGGAATGATTGGATCATTACTCTATCTCACGGCAAGCAGACCAGACATCCAATTTAGTGTTGGCATATGTGCAAGATATCAATCAGCACCAAAGGAATCACATGCTGAAACGGTCAAAAGAATCTTTAGATACCTTGCTGACACACCAGAATTGGGTTTGTGGTATCCCAAAGGAAGAAACGAATATCTTGTTGCATATTCAGATTCGGATCATGGAGGATACGAAACGGACAGAAAGAGCACCAGTGGACAAGGACAATTTCTTGGAGGATTTCTTGTATCATGGTTCAGCAAGAAACAAAATACAGTGTCTCTTTCGTCAACGGAAGCCGAATATGTTGCAGTCTCAAGTTGTTGTGCACAAGTGATATGGTTAAAACAACAACTACAAGATCTTGGTATTTACCTCAAAGAAATACCAAACTATTGTGACAATACTAGTACGATAAGCTTGGCAAAGAATCCAGTTCAACACTCTAGAACCAAGCATATCGATGTCAGACATCACTTCATCAGAGATCATATCCAAAAGAAAGATGTGAAAGTGATATTCATTCCTACTCATCTTCAACTAGCTGATATCTTCACAAAACCCCTTGCAAAAGATCAATTTCTATTCATTAGAAGAGAATTGGGAATGGTAAATCCCAATGAGTTATAAGAAATTTAAGCATTTCATAATATTAGATGAAGTCACTTGATAATGTTTTAATAATTACTAACTTAAGCATCGGAGTATATAGAAACGTGTTTTGCAGGAAGAAAGAAACTCTGTTTTGGGAAACAAAAACAGAGATAATCAGAGGACACATTTACTGGAGTACCAACTTGAAGTTATGGCTAAAACAGAAGCAATACCCGAGGAGTAAGTTGAGGTAAAGTAGAAGCTTACTCGAGTATGTACTCGAGTAATGGCCCCCAAAACTGGAAGTAACGGATCAAGTTACTTAATTTTCAAACATAACGGTTCAGTTTTCAAAGAAATGAAGAGTCAGAAGTTGAAAAGCTGTTTACCCGAGGCAGGCCTCGAGTAAACTTGAAGCTTACTCGAGGAAGGCCTCGAGTAATGTCGGAGCTCAGATTCTCAAAGTGATGAATAATGACTCAAATCTGACCTAAATGGACTATGAATGATCGAGGGAACATCCATGGATAATTACTATATTATTCATGCCAGGTACGTAATTTAAATGAATTATTTTTGAATTTTTCTGTATGATCACTCGAGGAAGGCCTCGAGTAAACTTGAAGGTTACTCGAGTCGGTACTCGAGTAATGTCGGGTGTTAGGTCTTTATCTTGCGCAAACTCGGTCATTTCCACAAAATCTCCTAGAGTAAATCACTATACACCCTCACAAAAACTTTTCTCAATCGATTCCTTACTTCATTTCTGTCAAAACCCAACTAATTTCAAGTCCAAAAACTTCCTATTTTGTTCAAAATCTTTGTGACCTAAACTCGCGACAGTGACCCTGTTTTTCTGAGATTTTTGATTTTCTGTGTTTCAAGATGGTTAGAACCAAGAATCTCAACTTCACAGATTCCTCTGATTCACAACAAAACCCTGATCTCCTTTCTCCTCCTACAACAAAGAGAAGAAAGTTAATCCCAAGACCAAAAGCCAAAGTTCCTCTTCAACCTCAATCACAACCTAAAGCCAAAGGTGTGGTGATTAAAGAGCCTATTGTGACTAGGGCTCATTCTAAAAAGAGCACATCTACAGGAAGAAGTAAAGGTGCCAAAACTCCCTCACCTTCTCATTCTGATTCCTCTACACCCTCTTTCACTCCAAAGCCTCCCAAGAAGCCAAAATATGACAAAAATGTGGCTAAGGCTATGGCTGGGATCATTGACCAATTGGAGAAGGGTCAATCTTCCAAGAAGTCCAAGATTCCAGAAGCAGAGATCACTAGCCCTCCAAAAGGATTCAATGTGGGCAAACTGGTGGAGTCTCCCAAGTACTTAACTCAATTCTCCAGAAGAAAAGTGTGTAAGACACACTATGTGGATCTAAGGATACTTCAAGAGGTATTGAAGCACGATCTTAGTCCTTATCTTGAGCCTTTTATGCCTTGGTTGTCCATTAGATTGCCTTTTTGCACAAAGGTAATCACTCATTTCTATTGCAACCTAGAAATCATAGATGAACCTAACCGAACCTCAGTAGAGGAAGAGATGACCACAACTGTGAGAGGTCAAAAGATTTTAATTTCACCTTCCAAAATCAACTTGTGGTTAGGAATAGAGAACCCCCCTGATGATATATATTCTGAACTTGAGCCAAATCAGATTTTTACCATTCTCAAACCTGGTGAGTTAGTTGGCCCCCTAAACTTTAAACCAAGTGATATGTGTGATCACCATAGGGTCCTTTGGTACATTTACTCTAGGTCCCTAGTAAACAAAGCCAACAACTATACCCACTTCTCCGATAGGAAGTATAGATGGTTTGCTTCACTTCTCTTGAAGGATCAAAAGGATCTGGGAGAGTATATATTTTCTGAAATGAAAAGATACAAGGTGGATGGAAAGGGTACCACTCCAATGCCATATCCCCAAATTGTGTCTCTTATCCTAAAAAAGAACAAAATATGGTACTTGGATAGTAAGGAGCCAATTGAGAGAATGGCCCCAGTGGGGAGGAACCAGATTGGTAAACTGAACATCGACATCCCTCTCAAAGGGCCACTGGAGTCTGGGTCCAAGAAGAAGCGAAAGGCCACTGAGGCAGAGACCAGTAGGATGGATGACACTCAGTCATCGGCTCCAGCTGCTACCACATCTTCACCATCCTTCCTGAATACCACTCTCCAGCATTTTATGGAGAACATACTCAGAGGCTTCCATGTGGACATAGCCAACACAAACGCTGAGCTAATCACCAACATGAACTTCAAGATGGGGGAGTTGGTTGAGAGAATGGATAGAAGGCATGAGGAGTTTCTAGCAGAGCAACGTGCCCAGGGAGAAACATTGAGACTAATTCTGGCACGATTGGATTCGTTGGGTCCCGGACCTTCAGCTGGTCCCTCCACTTCATCTGCACCACCACCCCCTCCAGAAGACCATCCTTCAGACATTCTTGTTCCTGAGGCTGAACCATCTACCCCTCTGGTTTCTGATCCACTCGAGCCCCAAGGGAAAGACATCTTATTTTCAGTAGATGATCCTGAAACCCATGAGACTACACATATTATCATCGATGATTCACCTCCCAAGCCACATCCAGACACTGCTTCTAAACCTATTCCCTCACCTACCCACACTGAGGAAATATCTCCCTCTTCATCACCTGAAAAGCATACACCTGAGATTTCACCTGAGACTCAGACCACCTCGGAAGGAGAAACCTCTACTATGGTTGTCTTCCAACCTTCTATTCCCGGCGATGACATACATATCCCTCCACTTAATCTGCCTGATCCAGTACCTTCTAGCTCATTTGATTCTTTAGAATCAAATGATTCTATGGTCCTTCCAGTAACACTAATTTCCATGGTCAAGCCTCCTAGCCCTCCACTTGATTGATGAAGCCAAAAAGGGGGAGAAGAGCTTGAGAGTGATTTTGTGGATGTGTCCTAGCTTAATTTGGGATATTTGGTTGTATATGGGCTCTAGGGTGCATTTTGTTATTAGTGTTTCTTGAATTTAAATTGTAATTTGAAATTCTTAAAGTTTAATGCAAGTGTGTTTAAATTATGACTTCATTTGATATCATTTAAGTTTTGAATTATGATACATGGTTGGACTAATGAAGTTGTTATGTATGCAAGGTATATTCAACCTTAATAAGAAATAATTAATTAAGAATCCAATTTGAAAAACCATGTTCAAAATCACCAAGTTTTGTCATCATCAAAAAGGGGGAGAATGTTAGATCTCATGTTTTGATGATAACAAAAGAATGGTTTGAAAAGGAAATGTTTAATAATCAAGCTTGAACTAAGTAATGACAGGAATAAGCTTTACTTGGGGTAAGCAAGGAAGTAGTGAAGATTGGGCAAGAGAAAATGCTGAGGAACTTGATCAGAAGCAAATCTTCTAAGGCATTACTCGAGGCACTACTCGAGTAATGAGACAAAACTTGAAGTAACAGAGGAGAACTTCCAGTAACCTGCCACCATTACTCGAGGAACTACTCGAGTAACCAGGTAAAATTTTAAGGTTGCTCTCGGCCTGCTAATATTACTCGAGGAGCTACTTGAGTAACCATGTGAAAACTTCCAGTTGCCTTCAAGTTTTCCCAATGATACTCGAGGAGCTACTCGAGTACCTTTGTTTCAGAAAATATGGACTTCTCGGCAGTTTGTACCACTGCTAATGTTACTCGAGGCGCTACTCGAGTAACCCTATGAAAACTTCCAGTTGCCTTCAAGTTTTCCCCATGATACTCGAGGCGCTACTCGAGTAACCGTGCATTTGAAAATGTGAAGCTCTCGGCACTTTGTACCACTGCCAATGTTACTCGAGGAGCTACTCGAGTAATGCACTAAGGTGAGTGAAAACTTGAGGTTAGTACCCGATTAACTTGAACTCTCTTTATTTAATCTTTCTCAAGTCCTTATGGTTTAAGTGGATTCCTCGAGTATGTACCCCAGTATATGCAAATGTTTTCAAAGTAAACTTCAAGTCATTACCAGAGTAAATCATGTTCAAAAGTCTCAGTTACTCGAGGAGCTACCCGAGTAACCTATGCTAAAATAAATGCATTACTCGAGTCCCTACTCGAGTAACAAGGTAATTTTTCTCGGTCTTGAAATCCTGCCAACATTACTGGAGTAGAGCATCGAGTAATCAAAAGTTTTTTAAAGGATTACTCGAGGTGTTACCCCAGTAATCTATGAAGTTGCAAAAGCTTTACTGGAGTAGCTACCCGAGTAAATAACTATTCCCAAAGGTTTGAAATTTAGTTTACTCCATGCACTACCCGAGTAATCTTGTTTCTCATCATTAAATTTCAAATAAATAATGATTTCACGATGTTACTCGAGGAGCTACTCGAGTAAACTTCAAGGGATACTCGAGGAGCTACTCAAGTAAGCATACACAGAATTTTAGAAATCATTCAAACCTTCATTATATTGTTTCCTATATGATTAACCTTTCATTGTATTAGTATTCTTAGTCTATTTACAGATAAACAATGAAGAAATCATATCAAGAGATGAAAGTTAAAAGAAACGTTCAAATGCCAACCACCGCCAACGGATATTTTTCAAAAACTTGAAAAGTCAATAGTGGCTGCGCACTCACCAACGGACGAAAGGAAGTGTTCCAATGGTCATCATCAACATACCTATATATATGGGAACCTTCAAACAGAGAGAGAACAACCAAGCACACATATGAACATATCATCAAGTTCATTGCTCTGTTTTCACATTGAAATTATATTTCTATGCTTCAGTGATTATCATTTACTCTGTAAGAGAGATATTTCATTCAAACTCAATATTTGTTATTGAGATAACTTAAGGTTGTGGAACCTTGAGTTGGGATTGGATTACAACCTGTATGGGGGAGCGAGTGTCCAGGTGAAGGAACTTGCTTGTACTGTGGTGCCAAGAACCCACTGAATCTTGGAAGTTATAGTGAAACTCTCAGAGAAGCTCTGAGGACTGGACGTAGGTCAAAGTGGTTGTGGCCGGACCAGTATAACTCCCGGTGTACACTTCGGTGATATTTCTCCTTACTCTTTACTGCTTTATATTCACTGTCAAATTCTTATAATTGCAACGAAAATTTAGTATCACCCAATTCACCCCCCCTCTTGTGTGAAACGCTTGTTCTTACAAAATCTTGGTAAACCTTTAACAACTACCTGTAATAGGAGAGGAAACTTGGATTAAAGCAAATGATTTTTCCAATAAAAATATCAGCAGGACTGAGTCAACACCTAGCTACAAAATACTAAGTGGATAATGGAAAATGAAGAGCGAAGAATGGAGAAAGGAAATCAAACATCCATATGAGGAGAACATACCACATAAAGAAATGTGACAGAGCTAGGGTTGCAGAATAAAAAGCAACTCATGCAGCTATTGCTACAAAGTACAATGAATGCTTTAGATTATATGGCTCTATTGAAAATGATTGATGAGGGCCAAAAACTTCAACTAAAAAAGTGGGGTTCTGAGTTGGTTAGTTCAATAAACCCTAATACAAGTATGGTAATTAATGAAAAAGCGTGATAGGGCAAGTGTAACAACTTGTGCAACTGTCGCTAAGAAGTATAGAGAAGGCTTTGGATTGTGTAGTTTGACTAAAAATAACAGTTGATAACCAGAGTAGTGGGGTTCTGAGGTTGGCGGGTTTGCATTCAACCTAAGACAAGTGTGCTAATGAATGAAATAGAGAAGCTGATAGACATTTAAATAGAGGTGAAAGTTTAACTTTATAATGATTCAAATACAATGCCAGTTATGTATTGAAGCATTGTTACATATATAATGTTTATTATATGAAACCTGTTAGGTATTTTAGAAACATATATTATGGTTGCTAGCTAACAATCGTTTATTATCTACGACATGATTTTTTTTAAAAAATAGGGGGTTCAACTATCGATTTCTCCCTATTTTTATATATAACACATAAACAAACAACAATACAATAAACTATCCATTAAAACACAAAAATTAACCCAGCTCAATAGAAGAAAAGCAGTCTAAACACAAAGTTGCATCATCATTAAAACAACAATACATGGTCAAAATACATAAATTAAGTGTCTCATTTTCTTTTTCTAGTCTTAGCCTTTTGTAAGTTACTCTTCTTAGCTTAAATTTTTCACTTCTTGTCAAGTAATAATTTTCTCCTCTTTGAAACCCAAATACCTTCATGGTCATCGTGTTTGAAGTAAAAAGCACCTTCTTCATCCAAACTTTATGGTTCAAGTAACCTCCCATTGAATGGATCATCCTTAACTCCATCAGTGATCTCCTCATCAATCACTTTATTTGTCAACAGAACAATAGATCATCCATGTTTAGAAAGATCATATATGTAGAATACTTGTTAAACTAGAGAAGCCATAATAAAAGGATCATCTTTATACTCTTCCTTATTCAAAGTCAATTGTATTAACCCTAAATCATCACTTTTCAAGCCATGATTATTGTCAATCTAATTGCAATGAAATATGGGAACCCGAAAGCCTATATATAATCCAACTCTTTGATGTGCTCAGTCACCCTGAAGTATGACATATATGCATATATAAGATTTCTATCTTTAGAACTAGATACATGCATTGTGTTAGCTACAAGAGTTACTATAATATCCTGAATTTTGGGATTGGAGTCTTGGGAATAAGCCTAAATTAAGCTGACTACTAAGCCCTGATTTAGCAGGTGCCCCAAATCTATTCCCAAATTTTCTTATATCTTTAGGGTATTAAGAAAGTAAAGTGGTGAATTTTGGAGATATCCTAAGCTTCCAGTGATTATGCTTCCAGTGAAATTTCCTGTGAGGCAGTGAGCTTGTCATGAGGTTTTGGAAGACTAAATAATAAGCAAAAATTATGAAATTTTATAGGGTGAAAGTAGACATCCTAAGCTTTAATTTAATAGGTATATGAATTAAGTAAAGCTATATATAAAAAGTTATGAATTTTTGAAGTTTGCCAAGCGAAATTGATTATTTTTTGGAACATCATGAAAAGATTGAAAATATGGGGATTTTGTGCTTCCAGCTAGCAAAAGGCTATATTTTTCCTTAAAACTAGACTTAATAAGGGTTTTATAGCCTCTAGAATCGCTTTGAAATGATGTCTACAAATTTAGTTATGATTTTTTAAAGTTCAGATAGAAAATATGCCAGAATTGGCACTATTCCAAAAATAGGAAACTAAAATGTGTTGGCAATTGAGTAAATTGTCGAATAAAGAAATAGGAAGTGAAAATAATTAATTGGCGCATAAATATGACAAGTGGCATAATCTTAAGCCAAATAATTAAATATGAATTTGTGAAATGTGAGCACATGTGTTATTATCATAAAATAATAATATTTGGTGCATGAAGTTAAGGCAAATTGAATGAAGCCCAATTGCTTCCTAAAGGACCATGGGTGACGTTTTTTTTTGGCCAACAAGAGGGGAGAAATTGGTTCAATTGAAATGGGATTTTATGACACAAATTTGATAAAGATAAGACCAAGTACAAGCTTTTTCTTAACTCCAATTTAAAAATAAAACAAAAAGGAAAACATGATGAGATGTTTTAAATGGTCATCATCATATATTTTTCTTTTATCCTTCTCATATTTATGTTGGATCTTAAGGAAGAGAGAGAGAGAGAGAGAAAGTGTCATAAGAGGATAAAGCCAAGTACATGTCTCATAAATCCTATTTTCATGATAATATTAATTAAGGGATCATGTTGGATATATTTAACTCTTCCTTCATCTTTCTCATTCCCATTTCATGTCCAAAGAACAAAGATAGAGGGAGAGGGAGAGCTTGAAAATCTAGAGAGAAGAGGAGAAATCTTAAGGTAAGACCTTGTGGATTCAAGTTTTAAGACTTCCAATTTGTATAATCTCCTATCTAATCTCTTCTTCTACATGAAACACTATGTTTAGCAATATAATCTCAAGCTTAAGGAGAGAGGAAGGAGATGCCTTGAGAGAGAGAGAGAGAGGATAAGAACTCAAGAGGTAACTTCAAAAATCTCAAATCCTTGATATTATGTTGTTGTTGTTTATGTTTGTAGTTGGATTTGGTGATTGTTGGTTAAATGTGTAAATTTGGAAAGTGATAATACTAAGGGGTTATGCCGCCCAAATTTCTTCAAATCATGGTTAGTATGTGTTTAAATAGTCTAATAAAGGATTGGGAGTAGAAAGGAACAAGGGTTTGAAGTTGAAAATCAATGTTTGCACTTTCCATTTTTCTTTAAAGGGTTTCGGCCAAGTGGGAATCAGGAGGAAGGAGCTGGATTTTCATAAATATGATGATTCCATGGTGTTTAGGAAGGAGAATTAGGTGGGGTTACAGTTTATCACTCTTTCAGAAAAGTCCGAAAAAGCATAATTATGAATACACCTCTGAAACCCTTAAAGCAGGTCTGCCAATGGCATTGTTGTCTTTTGACAGTGAATTTGGTAAATCGAAGTCTAGAAATGAATTTCTTAGGCAAAATATATTAGAATAGCCCAAGTCAATTTTTTGGGAAAAGTAAAATCAGACTAGGTACTGCAGGGTTGGGCTATGGCCACGGGGGCATTTTGGAAAATTTTCACACTAGGCTTGTATAACCACCAGAAACACTATAAAAGTGTCTAAATTGTAAATTTGATATTTTAGGACGAGTTGAGAGCCAATCGGTGGCACGCATTATGAGGCACGTTATTCGAAGATTAGGGAAGGCGATTAAGGTAGGGAACTTACATCTCCGGCGTGTATTTGATATTTGTGCTGGTGTATTGATGTAATACCCCGAAATTTGGGATTGGAAGCTTTGGAATAAGCCTAAATTGAGTGGACTACTAAGCCCCGAATTAGTATATGTCCCAAATCTAGTCTCTAATGTTCCTTATATCTTTGGGGCATTAAAGAAAGTAAAATGGTGAATTTTGGAGAATATAATCATGTTTTCGATAAAATTGCCTATGAGGTAGTAAGCTTGTCATGTTCATTTAAATGAACATATTATTATAAAAAATTATGAAATTTTACAGGATGAAAGTAGACATCCTAAGATTTAATTTGATAGGTCATATGACTCAATTAGAGCTATACAAAAAAAGATATGAATTTTTGAAGTCAGCACAGATAAACTGTGAAATTTCTGGAACAATATGCAAAGATTGAAATTCTGGGACTTTTGTGATTCCATAAAGCAAAATTATATATTTTTCCTTGAAACTAGACTCAATAAGGGTTCTATAGGCTTTGGAATCACTCCAATTCGATTTTTCTAGAATTAGTTATGATTTTTCAAAGTTTGGGCAGAAATCTGCCAGAATTTTGCAAAAATCCGAAAATTGGGAAAATTAATTAATTAAATTAGATATATCATTATAATCATCCTCCTCCTTCTTCAGCTCATTTCTGACGTGAACTTGCTGAACATAGAGAGAGGAAGTGTGAAATTTCAGAGAGAGAAAAGGGGAGGAAAAAGCTTACAAAGGTAAGTGATTTCTTCGGTAAATCGGTTCCTAATGCGTATAACTCCACTCCTAAGCTATTCTTCTATGTGATTCAAGGGTTGGAAGCTCAAATTTGGTGTTCAAGAGAGCTAGGGTTTCAGCCATAAGAAGAAAAGCTAGTGGGAGCTTGAGGTAACTTCCAAACCTTCGTATATTGACTATTCTAGCTGCTGTGGGCAATTTAATCGGTGAAATTTCGCCGGATTGCCATTGGTTTTAATTTTTGGAAATGGGTTTCCCTAGGGGTTATGCTGCCCAAATTGATACTAAATGGTAGTTGTAACCCAATGGAATAGTCAATAAAGTGGTTAGGAGTAGAAAGGAACGTGTTTACGGAGCCGAAACCGAAAAACCCCAATTTTTCCCGGAGTACATGTATATTTCGGCCAAGGCTATAAATGGGTCTTAGAGTTGGATTTTCAATGATTTGATGATTCCATTGAGTTCAGGAGCAAAAATTAGGTGGGCTTACAGTTGGGCACTTTTTCAGAAACGGCTGAAAAACCATAATTACGAAAACGCCCCTGAAACCCTTAAAGTAGGGCTGTCAAGGGTAATTTTGTAATTTACATTGAATTTGATAATTTCAAGTTCAGAAATGGATTCCTTGGGCGAAAATATGTCAGAATAGCCCATGTTAAAATTTCAAGAAAAGTACAGCCGAACCGGGTATGGTGGGGCCGGGCCGGGTCCCCGGGGGTATTTTAGTAAATTTTCAATATAACCTCATATAACCCCCAGAAACACTATGGAAGTGTCTAAATAGTACATTTGACATTATAGGATCGAATGTGAAGCCCCGAGTTGCTGGCACGCAAATCGAGGAGAAAAGATTGGAGGTAGGGAACTTATCTCTCCTGCATGCTCTGATAACTGTATTAATGTGTTGATGCATGTTATTGCTTTGCTTGATTTTGTGGAACATGTATGAATGATTTGAAGCTATGTTTCAATATATGTTATGGCCATATGTGTATCGTTCGAAGCATTGAGCTTATAGATTTGTCATTGTATGTGTGCATGAGTTATGTGATGCAAGCATGTCATGCATTAAACACTTATCTTGCCTACATATTGATAATGTTTCCCTACTGAGATTCTCTCGAATCTCACCCTCCCTTACCAACAATTTAGACAGGGCAAGTGGCTCGTGGAGGGAGCGGCAGGACTCATTCGAGATGAGATTGTGTAATCCCCATTTGAAGAATTGTAATGGGCAATCGTGCCCTGTATATCTTTAGCGAAGGTATGTACCCGAGATTTCCGGGATGATTATGTTGTGCACTCTGATATTTATATGAATGTGATTTATCTTCGCGTAGTAATTGTATTCGAAATGTGAATATGAGACCAAGTTTATAAATGATTTTGAAAGGTATTTTTGAAAACCCCATCATGTGATGGGTTAGTAAATGTTATTTGATTATTATTGGTCTCTATTTCATTTTAATCGTGTATTTCAGATATAATTACTGAGGGGGTTACATTTTTGGTATCAGAGCTGCAGTTCCTGGCAAGTAAAGGATTTGCTAGGATAATGGCAGTAGTTGCTGCCTTAACTCATAGGAGATGACTTTGTTTGTTGTGGTATACACATTATGGTCCCTGCTATTTATGGATATATGAGTTTAAGGGCTATGTGTCTACATTAATTGTGTTGTGGATATGGTGAGTCAGTATGATTCACCCGAGGATTTGAGGTGTAGACCTAAAGGTGGAGGTAATCAGACCCATCGTCTGATTAGAGAACTAAGGAAAATGATTTCCTAGATGTGTGATATTGAGATTCTAGGTATCGTGACTAACCTAGACGTTGGGTGAGAAACCCAAGGTGGTATGATGTTACATGTAGTGATGTCATACTGAGCTTGTATGTTTAAAGGTCTTAAGACCTAGGGGGCTGAGGTGCCTTAGGCTGGTAGAGATATTTAAGTTTATGCTGAAGTGGATGATGCTCCGTGGATTTGAGGGAAGTGATTTCCCGGTTCAACTGAGGTTGAAGGTTTGAAAGATAAATTGTGATCCAAGGATCAGACTCAATAGTCAAGCTGGTCCTTAAGAGGTTGATATGACCTATATGGTCTGTGGTACTAAGATGTGGTATTAGATTGAAATTGAAATGTGTATTACGTATCCTAAGGTTGCTAGTGTTAATCTAGCACAGGGAAAAGTGATTCTGTGGAGAATTTGAATTTGAAAGAGTTATCTACGAGGATTCGAAGTGGAGAAGGCAACCTACGGGGAGTTCTGATCGGAGAGGGCTGCCTACGGCGATGTCTGATCGAAGCGGCTATTGTGTGTTTATTACCTGCGGCCCACTGGGGGTGTGTATGGCACACAGTGGGAGGACCGTGCCTTCGGGGCGGTGGAGATACGGGGAATATGTGAGTCCTGGGTGAAATGTGAGTAACCCAGCTGCCTGCCAGTCCCGGTCAGGGGACGGCCATCGTAGCCCTGGTACGTAGTTGACCAGGGAGGTGGGCACTCTGAAGGGGTGTGACAATATTTATAAAAAAAAAATTTTGTGACAGCCGCCGTGACGACAAACCCTAGGGTGCAGCTGCCGTGACGACGAACCTTAGTGTGCACTCGCCATGACGTTGAATCGTATAATAGAGCTCTGGGAACGTTGGGAGTATGGGATCTCAACGAAGTGCTGGTTGTGGCTTTGAATGATTTGAGTTGAATGGGGCCAAGGTCTGGCATAAATTGTGAATGTTGTCAGTTGTAGTAGGAGATTCCTATGGGACTCCTGTTAAATCAACTTGACATTGTTAAAGCACAGATGAGGAGATTGACCTCAGAGTGTGCAGCAGAAGCGTGAGAATGAGATATGTTTGAGAATTGCGTTGAGCAGAAGCTCGAGGTTACCGTGAGAATGATGTGTTAATCATGGCTTCGGGAGGTAAAACTTCGAAGTCCAGATTATTTTGTGAAAAAGGGGTCTTGAAGGATCCTAGTTTGGTGAAAAGAATTTGTGATGGAAGGAATTAGTAAAATGCCTGGTTTCAGCTTATTGCAATTGTGCATTGTGAGTCTCTCACCTACGACTGCATGGGTTGATCCCTATGGCGGAGGACCATTCCAGTGGGGCGGTGGTTACGGGGGATTGACTATTTGTGAGCCGCTAGGCTATGTATATGCACTGCCACGCCAATAGTTCCTGAGTCGCTAGCAACGGTTTGGGTAAAGACTGTGTGTCTTCCCGGCGGTAAAAGGGGATGAGGGTGGAGTGTGATTGTGAATCTGTGATAGTTGTGAACAAGCTGGGATTGAGGTGTGTCGTAGCAGAGCAGAACTAGTTCAGCTGATGGCGAATTCGACTACATGATCGGGGGTTCTCAATTTTGAGGGCACTTACCTCGGCATGGCCAGCATGGCTAGCCACCAGGCTGGTTGCACTGGTGTTAACCCCAGGCCGAAAGGCGGTGCGTAAAATTAGAGTCTGCAATGTACATTTGATAAGGAAGTGGATTTTCTTGTGAGTCCTGGGTGAAAGGTGAGTAACCCAGCTGCGTGCCAGTTCCGATCAGGGGACGGCCATCGTAGCCCTGGTACGTAGTTGACCAGGGGGGTGGGCACTCTGAAGGGGTGTGACAATAATATTGTGTTGATACCCAAAAGTCCCGGTTACCACTAGCGGAGTCACTGGTGGGTGTACGGGTGAGGGCTACACCATGAAAGTTGATATAGATGTGATATTGTTGTGAATTCCCAAAAGTCCCGGTTACCACTAGTGGAGTTACTGGTGGGTGTACGGGTGAGGGTAAAGCTGTGAAAGTGGATATAGTGAAAGTTAGAATGTTTGTGTATACAGCTAAGGCTGTCGTTTGATGTATTGAGGTTGTGGTGTTTTGGGGTTACTACCGGAAGGAGTAACTAGTTTGAGTTAAGCAGAGTGGTGGACTATGCCGCCCAACTGCCAAGATCTTATGATATGGCTCATAAGTTAGAGCCTCCAGATATCGAGATGCACTAGCCACTCATGAATTAGGGGGCTTGCGATGATTGTGGTTATGTTATGATGGTTTTGTGGCAATCGTATGTGGAAGCGGTTGCATCTGTTTGGCAAAACAAAAAATATGGTGATTTGGTTTGTGTGGCAATCGTGAAATGGGCCGATTGCAGTTTGGGGCCATTGAGTTGCATTCATTGTTTGAGATTCTTGCGAGAATCGGATTTTTGGAGTATCCTTTGTGTGTGGGTGGTCTAGAGAAGACCGTCCCAATGTGAAATGAATTGTGAAACAGAAGCTGTCGTGAAGAAGCATCTGTAGTTTGTGGTTAGTGGTGTGACAAATTTCGAGGACGAAATTTATTGAACGGGGGGAGAAATGTAATACCCCGAAATTTGGGATTGGAAGCTTTGGAATAAGCCTAAATTGAGTGGACTACTAAGCCCCGATTTAGTATATGTCCCAAATCTAGTCTCTAATGTTCCTTATATCTTTGGGGCATTAAAGAAAGTAAAATGGTGAATTTTGGAGAATATAATTATGTTTTCGATAAAATGGTCTATGAGGTAGTAAGCTTGTCATGTTCATTTAAATGAACAAATTATGATAAAAAATTATGAAATTTTACAGGATAAAAGTAGACATCCTAAGCTTTAATTTAATAGGTCATATGACTCAATTAGAGCTATAAACAAAAAGATATGCATTTTTGAAGTCAGCACAGATAAACTGTGAAATTTCTGGAACAATATGCAAAGATTGAAATTTTGGGAATTTTGTGATTCCATAAAGCAAAATTATATATTTTTCCTTGAAACTAGACTCAATAAGGGTTCTATAGGCTTTGGAATCACTCCAATTCGATTTTTCTAGAATTAGTTATGATTTTTCAAAGTTTGGGCAGAAATCTGCCAGAATTTTGCAAAAATCCGAAAATTGGGAAAATTAATTAATTAAATTAGATATATCATTATAATCATCCTCCTCCTTCTTCAGCTCATTTCTGACGTGAACTTGCTGAACATAGAGAGAGGAAGTGTGAAATTTTAGAGAGAGAAAAGGGGAGGAAAAAGCTTACAAAGGTAAGTGATTTCTTCGGTAAATCGGTTCCTAATGCGTATAACTCCACTCCTAAGCTATTCTTCTATGTGATTCAAGGGTTGGAAGCTCAAATTTGGTGTTCAAGAGAGATAGGGTTTCAGCCATAAGAAGAAAAGCTAGTGGGAGCTTGAGGTAACTTCCAAACCTTCGTATATTGACTATTCTAGCTGCTGTGGGCAATTTAATCGGTGAAATTTCGCCGGATTGCCATTGGTTTTAATTTTTGGAAATGGGTTTCCCTAGGGGTTATGCTGCCCAAATTGATACTAAATGGTAGTTGTAACCCAATGGAATAGTCAATAAAGTGGTTAGGAGTAGAAAGGAACGTGTTTACGGAGCCGAAACCGAAAAACCCCAATTTTTCCAGGAGTACATGTATATTTCGGCCAAGGCTATAAATGGGTCTTAGAGTTGGATTTTCAATGATTTGATGATTCCATTGAGTTCAGGAGCAAAAATTAGGTGGGCTTACAGTTGGGCACTTTTTCAGAAACGGCTGAAAAACCATAATTACGAAAACGCCCCTGAAACCCTTAAAGTAGGGCTGTCAAGGGTAATTTTGTAATTTACATTGAATTTGATAATTTCAAGTTCAGAAATGGATTCCTTGGGCGAAAATATGTCAGAATAGCCCATGTTAAAATTTCAAGAAAAGTACAGCCGAACCGGGTATGGTGGGGCCGGGCCGGGTCCCCGGGGGTATTTTAGTAAATTTTCAATATAACCTCATATAACCCCCAGAAACACTATGGAAGTGTCTAAATAGTACATTTGACATTATAGGATCGAATGTGAAGCCCCGAGTTGCTGGCACGCAAATCGAGGAGAAAAGATTGGAGGTAGGGAACTTATCTCTCCTGCATGCTCTGATAACTGTATTAATGTGTTGATGCATGTTATTGCTTTGCTTGATTTTGTGGAACATGTATGAATGATTTGAAGCTATGTTTCAATATATGTTATGGACATATGTGTATCGTTCGAAGCATTGAGCTTATAGATTTGTCATTGTATGTGTGCATGAGTTATGTGATGCAAGCATGTCATGCATTAAACACTTATCTTGCCTGCATATTGATAATGTTTCCCTACTGAGATTCTCTCGAATCTCACCCTCCCTTACCAACAATTTAGACAGGGCAAGTGGCTCGTGGAGGGAGCGGCAGGACTCATTCGAGATGAGATTGTGTAATCCCCATTTGAAGAATTGTAATGGGCAATCGTGCCCTGTATATCTTTAGCGAAGGTATGTACCCGAGATTTCCGGGATGATTATGTTGTGCACTCTGATATTTATATGAATGTGATTTATCTTCGCGTAGTAATTGTATTCGAAATGTGAATATGAGACCAAGTTTATAAATGATTTTGAAAGGTATTTTTGAAAACCCCATCATGTGATGGGTTAGTAAATGTTATTTGATTATTATTGGTCTCTATTTCATTTTAATCGTGTATTTCAGATATAATTACTGAGGGGGTTACATATTGATGCATGTTATTACTTTTTTTTATTATATGAAAAATATATAGATGATTTAAGCTCTGTTTCTATCTATTCTATGGCCATAAGTATATTGTTTGAAATATTGAGTAAGTAGATATGTCATTGTGTGTGCATGAGTTATGTAATACAAGCATGTCATGCATTAAACACTTATCTACTATGCATATTGGTACTGTTTTTCTATTGTGATTCTCTCGAATCTTACACTCCCCAACCAATAATTTAGACAGGAGGAGACTGAAGATATGCTGAGAATAATGAAGAGAACCGTACAAGGAGGATTGCAGTAGTGGAAAGAAGATGAGAAGATGTCTCTGTTTTAATAGGACGGGTTTAGATGCCCTAGCAGCCCTGTGCGGCTACATAATTTTAAATTGTCATGTACGAACTCCTATGGGGAATTTTCTGTAATCATAAACATATTATTAGTATATTTATACAATTCCCATGTTGCCTACGTAAGTAGATATGTCATTGTGTGTGCATGAGTTATGTAATACAAGCATGTCATGCATTAAACACTTATCTACTATGCATATTCGTACTGTTTTCCTACTGTGATTCTCTCGAATCTTACACTCCCCAACCAATAATTTAGACAGGAGGAAACTGAAGATATGCTGAGAACAATTAAGAGAACCGTACAAGGAGGATTGCAGTAATGGAAAGAAGATGAGAAGATGTCTCTGTTTTAATAGGACGGGTTTAGATGCCCTAGCAGCCCTGTGCGGCTACATAATTTTAAATTGTCATGTACGAACTCCTATGGGGAATTTTCTGTAATCATAAACATATTATTAGTATATTTATACTATTCATATGTTGCCTACCGAACTACATATTATTTTTCGTAAATACTCTGAAATATCTGAAATAAGATAAGGTATGACAATTCTCGTATCACAGCCGAAAGTTGTTCTGGAGGTGGCCAAAATGGTTCTAGCAGAATGGAAGTTTTAGCAACAAGATAGCATATTGATATGGTTGTGATTACATATTAATAGGAAATATGCACTGATTGGATATACTAAAGGAGTGTATCTTCCCGATTTGTGAATCAGCCTTCAGAAATAGCGAGTACCTGGAGTGTAGCATGTGGTGTAATACCAATCTGAGGAATGTACCACTAGTATTTGGAGGGAACCAGTAGTATCAGGGAATAGAAGTATCAGGGTACTCAGAGGTGATATCAGTATCCAGATGGTAGTATTGGTGGTACTAGTGCACCTGGAGATGATATTGGTATGGCATTGTCGTATCAGGATGGTATCAGGAAGCAGTAGTATCAATCTGCATGTAAAGGTAGACTAGTACCCAGCCGACGGTATCGGTGGTTTCAGTACATATAGCAGTGATACCCGCACTCATGATAGTGGTATCAGGATGTTACTAATGGTATCAGAGTGGTGTCAGCTGTATGATGATGGAATCAACACACACAAAGGAGGTACCAATGCCCAGTTGACGGTGTTAGTGGGTCGAGTGCACTAGATAGAAGAATCGATGCACAAAATGATGGTATCAGAATACCAGTAGTAGCAATTCTGATAATGGTATCAGAATTGATATTGAGTATGTTATGACACTGATTCACAAATCATACACAGTATTTTGATACCCGGAGGCAATGGCTATGACATTCAAGACAAGAGTAGTGTCAGCTTACCGGTGGTTGGAAGTAGATAAAGTCGATATTTGCATTTTTGCATGGGGGTATGAAAGTTAAGCGTGCTAAACCTAGGAAAATCTTAGGATAGGTGAACCCTTGGGAAGTTAAGTTACCAAGGTCATGGAAACTTGAGGAATAGTAAATCCTCTTAAGGTTTTTCCATGGCTAATGATAATCTTAATTAGATGATATGAAGAATGTTTAAATGTATAGTGTAATAATGTAAAAATTGATTTTAAACAGAACATTTCTGTTGCAGTGCGTACTTCCAAAAAGGTTCATTCGATGAGGTTATGGGAACTCAAGGCATAGTAAATGTTTTGAGGATGTTACCCAAATACCCTAAAGGTTAGAATAGGCTCTATTGATCCTGATTCTTAGCAAGTGTATTGGGTATATTTGAGAAAAATGGTTTTTGATTAGTGTGATGTTAATGTTCTAGATTTCATGATAAACCTAAAGGTTGGGTTAGAGACCCTAAACTGTATGATATTACATGCCAGTGATGTTATAGTAGACCTCTGTGTCCAAAGGCCCAAAGACCTAGGGGACTAGTGTGCTCTTAGACTGGCAGATATACTTAGATTTGTGTTGGGTTAGTAATGATCCGTGGAAATGAGGAAAGTGATTTCCCGGCTCAGCTAACGTTGAAGTTCTAAGTGTTGAATTGTGATTCAAGAATCAAACTCAATAGTTTAACTAATTCTTAGAAATTTGATTTGACCTGTATGGTCTGAGGGACTAGAATATAGTACTAAAATGTATCAAAATATGTATGAGGTATCTCGAGGTTGCTAGTTGTTAATCTAGCATAAGGAAAGATCTTGATAATAGAGTATTCCCTTATTGAATGAGAGTAGTTCTCGATAGAACAGAGAGTAGATACGAAATATGGTCTCACGGTTGAGACAGAAAGTTTAATATACTAGTGGCTTTGGAATTCCCTATATAATGTAGGTAGAGTACCCCGATAAGGGAAGTAGAGTTTGTGAATATGCCTAGAGATGGACCAATAGTTGAAGTTCATATGAGATGGCCCAGAATGGTTTGAGTTGAAATGGGCCAAGAGTGGGCATTGAGGAATATAGATTGTGGGTGTCGTCAGGTGTCATGGGAGGTTCCTTTGGAACTCCTATTAAATCATCCTGACATTATTAACTCTCATATGAGTGATAGACCTCAAAGTAAGCAGTGGAAGCATTATAAATTTATGCTTAATCTTTAGGCACCGATGATTTGTTTGAGGTTGTTAGTCTCAATATGTATTCAGAAAAGATGATGAATTGTATATGCTTAAGCCAAAAGACCTGATGGACTAGTAAGTCCTTAGGGCGATATAATGTGTTATGTTTGAAAATTGTGACGACTCAAGGCTCGAAGCGGTAAGACCTGATGTGCAAGGTTGCATAGGGCGGTGTCCATAGGCTATAAGACCTATGTCTCTAGCACTATGGTTGATGCCTAGTTCGATGACATTGGACAAATGTGTCCAAGGTAATGTTTTGAGATTAATAGAACATTCAAACTGTACCATATTATAGCGGAGGCAGTAAGATAATTGTGGCCAAGCATTTTGGTGTCCAATGGTACCATGTCTCACATGAGGCGTGATTTTATCCCTAAGGTCATGGATTTGAGACATTGGGAGACAAAAGAAACCCACTTGGGGAATGGAGATATTCTTCCATGGGAGGAACCTAATGAAGTGAACCATGGCCGGCTCACCAGCTCAACAGACCTCATTAGGTCAGGTGAGGGACATCCAATAGACCTCGTTAGGTGGGGTGAGGATTGTGCCACTACATCAAAAGAAGGATATCTTTTGGGCTCCCAACTAGCCCAGAGTGGGCCGAACTGGGAGTACCATGAGTCATACGCCCGATTTCCCAATGGCCTGGACTGGGGTGTGAGTGCCCCAATTACCCAGAGGCCTGGACTATGGTGTGTAATGCCCTAAAATGTGATTAAGGGCTAATGATTTCAAAAGGGAATATGATGTGGATTGTGCTCCAAATGTGCAATAAGTAGGGCCCAAACCCTGTATTTAAGATTAATTGTGTGTAAAAGCTTAAAATTGACTACAAGGGGAAGGGAGGGCACATGAATGATGTAATGGAATGAGAAAATATGTTAGGTGATGATTTAGTAGGAATTCCCATAAGATTACTTTGAACCATTGTATGGATTAAGTACTCATTTCCCCTTTATATTTGTGATTAATGATTAGATTATGCTGATTTTACTCTTTGCTTAATGCTTCTTATTGATTGGCCACCCATGAGATTGTTGGGTTCACTTGATTGATGCCTAAGAAAGCTAGATTGAGTGTAGAACTTGAGTTTAATTGTGCAAGAATTTGAAATTTGAAAGTTGAATGGATAGTTTTATTAATGAGGCAGAGATACACTCGTTGACCTCATATAACCATATAAGATTTGTAATGAAAATTGGGTTTAATTAATTAATTAAGAGATTAATAAATTAATTGAACTAAACACCTATTTGGAGACTCGAGAAAGCACTTATAAGTAATTTAGTGTCTTTAGTTAGCATAATCTTTGATTAAGAAGCACATATTGTACGGATTTGATTGAGTACTTTTGAAATACAAGAGGGATAAATAATCCTAACTCCCATTTTATCCTTAAACACTATGAACCACATGTTTTTATTTTCTTTTTAATTTCAAAAATTGCTTCTTTCTACTATTGATAATTGTGTAACTCAAATTAGGTGAAAGTGCGATAATTGATACTTGATCAGGTTTTGGAACCAAATCCCCATGGGAATGATACTTATCACTTTATTACTTGGCGTGATCCGTATACTTGCAGTGGTAAACAGGTGCCTAGCCCTCTTTTGATTTCCTATTGAAATATTTTTATAAAGTTGATAGGGATGATCCTGAAGCAATCATCTTCATTATCCCATGTAGGATTTATTTTTTCCATGATTCAATCTATTTGAATTCATACCCTCTTTGTAAATTGTGTAATGTCCTAAATATGTATAAGGACACATGATTCCAAATATAAATGTAACGAATGTTAGATAAGCACTTTCAGGGAATAGAGTGTGAATTATGACCTGAATCAGTAGTAGAAGCTGACTAAACCTAGTATTTAAGTTTAAGTATGATAACAAAGTCTAAATTGGGCTAAAAGAGTGGGGAATGGCGTATGGCAAGAGAAAATAGAACTTGATAATGCCCCAAGTGGCAATCTAACTAAAATTTCCATAGTCAGGGGTAAAACAGGAAGAAAGAAATTTATTGGCCAATTAGTTAGCAATTTCCTCTCCTATTGGAAGAAGAAATTAACCATTAACAAAATGAGTAAGAGATGTACCTAAATGGCTAATTGAACTAGTTAGAGTAACTAAATAGTTACTTACTTTTTTAGGAATCATGAGATTGTGACACTTGTCACTACTTGAGTAAAATTGTTGGGAATAGATAAGGCCAAACATTTGTTACTCCCTTTCTTTTCTCAATTTCGTGCAAGTGTCTAGGAGGGGCTGCAGAGTTGATATTCATTAAATTTTTCTCTCTCTCCAAGCTCTCCAGGACATCCAAGCTAGGGAAGACGAAAGAAAAAGAAGTAAAGGTAGAAGGCAAGCTCTTTTCCTTAGTTTTGACCTTGCTAACCACCTCTAATGCTAAAAACCTCTTCCCTAACCTTGTTCCTCTTGATGAGAGCTTCATTTCTATGGTTTTAGTTTTTCAAGAAGAGGTGTTTCGTGTGTTCCAAGAAGAGGTGGAAGCTGAAATTAAAGAAAAACCTAGAGAAAGAGGTAGAGGTGAGAAAGAGCAATGTTTTGATGTATATATTGTGATGATTGGTTGAGAACTTTGGCTTGTGGAATTTTACCTTATTTTTGAGTATATTAGGGTTTTAAGAGTATATGATGTTTTGATGGTATTAATGGTGTCTTGTGGTGTGTCTTGAACATATGAAATAAGTTTGAGACTTGAATGGAAAGTTTAGAAGTTGTGTTAATGAAAATTTTGTGCAAGGTAGCAAGTTTGCAAGGTGTTTTGAAATAGTCAAATGATGTCTAAAAATTTTGAAACTTTCTAGTTGAATAAAGGGTGTGTCAAGCTTTAAAATGATATAAAATGGGTGTAATTCAGATTTGTGTATTGGAAGTTATGCTTTTCCAAAGTTGATGTTGAAACTATAATTTATTTTGGAATAGTATAGAAATTCATTGAATTCTGTATTTTTGTAGTGGTAGATGGCAGTAGTTCATATTTTTCCTATGTATAGGACTTAAAGAGCTTTCCTTAAAACTTTGAACTACTTTATTTCGATTTTTGTAAATTAAGTTATGACTTTTAGAAATTTAGCCAAGAAACAGGACACTTCTTGTCCACAACCAAAAGATTCTAGCCATAGCCAAACTGATTCTGGCCTGTTTTTTGTCGCCGCTAAAAGATTCTTAGTCGTAGACAAAAAGTTTCTGACCTGTTTTTTTGGCTACAGCCAAAGAATTCCTTAGCCGCAACAAACACCCAATTTTAGCACTTAGAATTTTTGAAAGGTGGTTTCTGGTCTAGCTCTCCCTAACCCTTTTAGGCTTTTATTTGGGCTTCTAATAGCCACTTAAAGGACTGTGCAGTTTATAAACCTGTGCAGTTTGGTTCCATTTAAGAATATCACAGTGTATAGTAAATTTCCCGATAACTCACAAGTTTCATCTATTCACCACAAGGATTTACAGGGCATACTCGCCCGTATCAGTTTCCCTTACCAGGGATTACATCTCACTAAACAAATTTACAACATTTATAATATGTACAATAATCCAAAAAATATGATAACCAACTAACAAACTGGCCTGATTCTTGGCTGATTTCAACTGACCATAACTCTTAACAAACATCCCCAAATGACACAAACTTTATTCCATTTTAAAGCTTGCAATGTCTACTAAAAAACTAGAAAGTTTCACAACTTTTTTACATTATTTGCTATTTCAAAACACTATGTAAAGTTGGCTCCCTGCACAGAATTTTCCAGAATTTCCAATTTTTGCACAAATGTTCCAAATGGTTCAAAATTCACAACCAACACTACTACCACACAATTTTCCACAAGGAATACAATGGAAACATAAAAACACCCAAATTCGCATTACTTTCTCATGTTCTGTTTTGACCACAGTTTCAACACAAAACTCAATTTCACCAACCTTCAAATTCAAGACTATAAACCAATTCCTTCGTCCAAAGGAGACAACAAGACACCATAACCATCAACAAAACACCATGACAGTCCTCAACACTAATGTACATGAAAATTAGGGAATAAATCCAAAAATCAAGGTACTCAACTAATAACTATAACATATATACCAAAAGGTAGATTTTGCTCACCTCTTTTACTATCTCTAGCTTGTTCTTTGATTCTCCACCACTAAATTTTCTTGAACTCCTAAAACACCTCCTTTTGAAAATCTAAAATCATAGGAATGAAGCTTTCATTAAGATGATCAAGATCAGAGAAGAGGTTTTTGGCATTTAAGGTCATTCATAAGGTCAAATGGAGCTCACTTATCTTGATTTCACTTTCTCTTTCCTCCTCTTGCTATAGCTGACTAAGAGCTTGAGAGAGATAATAAAAGATGATGATGAATTCATATTTTTAATTCCCTCTCATGCCATGGCCGACCATAAGAAGAGAGATGGAAGAAAAGAGTTGAAACTTTTGACTTTGATCAATGGTGTTAGATGATGCCATGTCTCCAAATCTTGTGGCTACTTCTATGTGCATGTAGCCATGTGATTATTCTCTCTTGTTCATATGGAAATTAGACACACCACTTAATCTTTATTTATTAGTGGATTCCTTCTTCGGTTACTAACTAATTGGCCAATAAATTCCTTTCTTCCCATTTTTCCCCTAACTATGTCAATTCCTACTAAATCACCATTAAGCACATTATATACTTCCATTTCTTCATGTCATGCGCCCTCCCCTCACTCTTAATTCAATTTAGGTTTTAATACCATAATTAAGATTAATTACAGGGTTAGGATATTGGTTACTACTACTTCGGTCATGATTCACTTTGTATTCTCCAAAGGTGTTTGTTTAACATTAATTACTTCCATATTTAGAGTCATTGGCCCTTAATCATATTTTAGAGCATTACAATTCTCCCCCTGTACAAAAGATTTTGCCCTCAAAATTTATTACACAACTTGAGCCATAAACTCTTGATAATGCCTCTACATGACTGCTTCCACTTCCCAAGTTGCTTCCCTTTGAGATATTCCCTTCCAGACCACCTTCACAAATGGTATGCTTTAGTGTCTAAGCCATCTTTCTTCCCTATCAATGATTTGTTTTGGCTCTACCACATAGGTAAAGTTGTCTTGCAAGTCAACATCTGTATACTTGATAATGTGCGTTGGATCAAGTTGGTAATTCTTTAGTTAAGAAACATGGAATATGTCATGAAGCCTGCTTAAGTTTGGGGGTAGGGCTATTCGATATGCTACAGGTTTAATTCTTGCAAGAATCTCAAATGGACCAATATAGCACGGGCTCAGCCTCTTCTGCTTGATTGCTCTTCCAATGTCTATGACTGAAGACACCCTTAAGAACACATGATCATCAACTTTAAACTCTATAGGTCTTCTCCTCTTATCAGCGTACCTTTTCTATTGACTATGGCTGTAAGGAGCCTATTTCTTATGAATCTAATATACTATGTGGTCTGATCAACAAGATCCAGCCCGTACAATCGTCTCTCAGACAACTCTATCCAGCATAAAAGTGATTAGCACTTCCTCCCATATAACGCTTCATATGGAGCCACCTGAATGCTCGCATGAAAGCTATTGTTATAGGCAAATTCAGTAAGTGGAAGAAAGTAGTCCTAATTTCCTTTAAAGTCTAGGACGCATGCTCTCAACATATCTTCTAGCATCTGAATGGTCCTTTTCGACTATCCGTCTGTCTAGGGATGATAGGCTATACTAAATCTCAATTTCATACCCAGAGCTTCATGTAAATCTCTCCAGAATCTTGAAGTAAAATGTAAATCTCTATCTGAAATAATGCTTTTGGTGTACCATGAAGTCTTACTATCTCCTGAATATAGACTTCTGCCAGTTTGTCCTGAGAGTAGCTAGTATTGATCGGTATACAATGTGCTGACTTAGTAAATCAGTCCACAATCACCCAAATTACATCATAGTTTCTAATCCTGGGTAAACCCATAACTAGATCTATGGTCACACTTTCCTACTTCTATTTTGGAATCTCAGGACTCTAAATTAATCCCAGTGGCCTCTGATTTTCAATCTTTACTTTTTGACAGGTAAGACACTGTGCCACATACTTGGTTACATTGCTCTTTAATCCTAGCTACCAATACATAGACTTCAAACTATGGTACATCTTGGTCATTCCGGGGTGAAGAGTATATCGACTCTTATGTACCTCATCCAAGATTCTCTGTCTCAAGTCAGACTTTAGTGGAACAAAAATTCTCTTCCTATATCGAACTAATCCACTAGGCAACAAATCATAGCCCTAGGTTTCTCCTCATTTGATCATAGCCCAAATGGACTGTACCCGATCATCTTACTTCTGAGCCTCTTTAATTTCAACCTTTAGATCACTTTCCCCTTGGGAAACAATGTAAATAGAATTTAAGATCTTGTTTGTCAAATTCAACTCCTGAAAGGTTTCTATCAATTTCCCTCCTGTATCATTATTGCTGCCAATAGCATCGCCTTTTGACTAAGCGCATCAGTGATGACATTAGCTTTACCCAAATGATATTTGATCTCTAGGTTGTAACATTTTAGCAACTCTATCAGCTAGTGTTGTCTCATATTCAACTCTTTCTGATCATACAAATACTTGAGACTCTTGTGGTTATAGTACAGTTCTACCATCACACCATCAAATAGTGTCACCATATTTTCAATGTAAACAGAATCGCCGTAAGCAGTAAATCATGAGTGAGATAGTTCATCTCATAAGGTTTTAGTTGTCGAGAGGCATAGGCCAAAACTCATCCCTACTTAAGGACATGGCCCAGCCCCTGCTTACTCGCATCACTATACGCAACATCAATAAAGCTAGGATCAAGTATAATCAATACCGGTGCCATAGTTAACCTCTCCTTCAGCTAAACAAAACTATTTTCACAACGTTCATCCCACTTAAATGGTTGATCTTTCTATATGATCTTGGTCATCGGCAAGACGATACGGGAGAAATTCTAAATGAATCTCCAGTAGTAACCAGTAAGACCGAGAAAACTGCATATCTTAGCAACAGTTTTTGGCGTCTTCTAGTTCAACAGTGCTTCCACCTTACTGGGATCTACTAAGACCACTTCTCATGAAATAACATGGGCAAGGAACTTTACTACCAAAACGCGGAACTCTCACTTACTCAACTTGTCATAGAGTTGCTATTCATGCAATATCTCCTACATTATTCTCAAATGATGCTTATGCTCTTCGTTGCTCCTGGAGTATATCAGAATGTTATCGATAAACACCACTATAAATTGGTCTAGGTACTATCAAAAGACATGATTCATGTAATCCATGAATACAGTAGGTGTATTAGTAAGGCCAAAGGGCATTACCAGAAACTCATAATGCCCATACCTAGTTCTAAAGGCAGTCTTCGGTATATCTTTTGCTTTCACTTACAGCTGATGATAACCCAACCTTAGATCAATCTTCGAAAGCACACAAGAACCAAATAATTGATCTGAAAGGTCATCGATTCTTAGAAGTGGATACTTTTTTTTTACTGTTATTTTGTTCAGTTCTTTGTAATCCACACACAGTCTCAGACTCCTATCTTTCTTCTTGACAAACAATACTGGAGCTCCCCACGGTGAAACACTGGGTTGAATGAACCCTTTTTCAAGTAACTCTTCAATTTACTTCTTTAGTTCTACCATCACATTTAGGGCTATTTGGTATAGGGCCTTCGAGATAGAACCAACACCAGACATAATTTCAATTGGAAATTCTTCTTCCCTTTCTAGAGGCAATCCGCTAAGATTGTTCGGAAACACCTTAGGGAACTCTTTTACCACGGATATATTGTTCAGAGTTTCTTTTGTCTCTCCCTACATGAAAACGAATACCTATCTGCATTGACACAACTAAATCAAATGGCAATTTATGAATGCTTAATCCCAGGCACTTCACACAATTATAGGAAATGAAGGAATGACTTACACCTAAATCAAATAAAGCTTACTATAAACTATCATTGAAAAGGATTTTACCTTGAATCAGGTCGGGGAACTTCCGGACTTCTTCATGTGTCATCTCAAACACGCTTCCCTGATTCCTGGGCCTTTGTTCTATCGGCGGCTATCTGCATTCAATAGCAATGTGTCCTAGCTATTTACAGTTCTAACAGACTACTTGCCCCATACACATTCTACTAGGATGTGCCCTCTAACAACAGAGCATGTCAATATTGTTGGAAATTATGCCCTAAGGGCCAATCATTATACTTTGAACATTATTATTTTAATGAAATTTATCCATTCTGTTATCATATTATTTGCATGTTAACTGTGATAATTGTATCCTTGGATAATTCATAAAGATTGCCCTAAAATGTCCCTGGTCGGTCATTTATGCGGGAGCAGAGATGAAACAATATCAGTATGACTTTGATAAGATATGGAGATAAGAATCAAAGTCTTAGGCACTTGTAAGAGTACAAGGTACTGAACCGACCCACTATGAGAAAGCTACATAGATTAAGTGATAACCTTTTCTCATGTATAACCACGTCATAATGCCCTTAGACCTGAGGTCATCATGGATTCCTACATGAGAGATGCTAAGCTTTGAACTAGTCAAAAGTCACTTTTGACCGGGTGATGATAAAGGCTACGAATGATCAAGATGGAATTTGTCCCTTACATTAGTAAAGAGATATTACTAGGCCCCTCGATAAGTGAGTCTGAGAAATGTATGGCCATACTATGATGGAAAGGAGTTTTTGTCTCTATTATCAGGCTACTCAGGAATCGAGAAAGTAATGGTCAGGAACAAGAGGATGACATTATCCATGCCTTATCCTTGATCGATATATCGTGTGACAAAAGGGATGTGACATAGTTGTATGACAGGTTGCATTGTGATAATGATCCTCATATGAATTGGGTAGTCGTAATGTCTTGCTAGAGGCCGCTTGTGACTTTTGGGTATAGTTATTGGCCTACTGTGAACTTCATATGGGCCTACAGGGTTGCACACAAGAATGGCCCAACACGAGATAATATTTAATTTAGGGTGAATGAATTATATATATATATATAATATAAAATTCATTAATAATATTTATAGATATATATTTTCGAAATATATATGTATATATATATTATATGATATTATTATATTGTGTTAGTTTTAAATTTAATTTATTAAGATATATTAAATTTAATAACAAACATGATAGAGATATAGTATCTCAGATTTAATTTATGAAGATAAATTAAATCTAATGGCTCTTTATTTGGATTAAATAAATAGGTTAAATTAAAACTATTGGACAGATTTAATTTAAACTAAATTTATTTAATTAGCTCATCAAGATAATTAATAGTTAATTAATTTCAAAATTAATGATGATTAATTTTGAAATTTGAAAATAGCCTTCATAGGTTATAAACTTGATAGAGCAGATATATTGATATGCACATGAGAATTGAGAGCCACAAGGGAAACCCTAGGAGACATTAGAGGCGTTAGCACGCAGTCTCGGTTGGAGAGCATTCATGTGGATACAGGTAGAGGGAGTGGACCTGACGTGTTGGCTCCTAGAGATCGTGAAAACCCTGAATCATAAAAGGTATGAATCTTTCCAACTTGGTTTAAACGTCGTTGATAGATCCTCGATTAGGATTGGTAAAATTTTAAAATTCTTCCGCTGTACCTGCCGATCCTAACAAATATCACTGGGGGTTTCTAGTGCTCATGATCTTCAGGTTGACATGGCTTCTTACCACTACCCTTAGACGAGGATCCCTGACCCTTTCACTTCTGAGGAGTACTTCCCTTACTGGGCTCACCACAACCACTACCCTTAGTTGGGTTCAAATCTCTCAAATTATTTTCTATGATTATGTACTCCTCCATAGCCTTATTGAATATAGTAAACTGGCAGGTGGCTAATCTTTTCCTCAACTCATGCCACAAGCCTCGGATCAACATATTAGAACTCCACTCCTTATCATCCATGCATCATAGATAGGAGGAGTATCAAGCTAGCCGGATGAAGTGAGAAAAGTAGTCATCAAATGTCTCTAAATCACCCTACTTAATGGGCAAGAATTCTAATTCTTTCTCTATTCTCATAGACCTTGGGAAATACTTGTTATTAAACTATTCCTGGAACAACTCGCAAGTCAGAGGCTTATTCCGATTGCGTATTGTCATAGCAATATTTTTTTACCACCGGTCGGCATCCCCCTCCAGTTTGTAAATGGATAATCGTGCCTTCACCTTGGTTGGGCAATCTAGTACTTCAAAAATCTTATTTAGTTGGATTAGCCAATCTTCAGCCATCTGGAGATTAAACCTTATCCTTAACACTGGAGGTAGATTTTGCAAAATTTGGAGACCCATTACTGTAGATCTCTGTTACCTCGAGCTAGTACCTCATGTGACTACTAATTTGGTGCTGTATGATGCAGAGATTCCTGAGATCGAATTGACCCTTCTACTATTTCTTCAAGATATGTCTCCTCTTGGGTCTCTTCTTTGGTCGATTGGACTCTATTAGCATTTTGCTTTTACTTCTCCTCTCGGAGCTCTTCCCTTAGTTCATTGATCATAACCCGTCATTCCATTATCATACCCATCATCAGTTGCATGGGATCAGGTGGGTTGTCATGTACCTCTTCCACCTCTGGTTATACACGTCGAACCTTTAGAAGAACCATTGTTCCTCTTCAATCTACAAATGATTCAACACATTAATATCACAATAAATGTATACACTTATTCCTTAAACTCATACCAATAACAACAAGAACATTCATGTGTATACTACAAACATTCATGGGTTATCTATCATCACTAAGTCAAAGAACTATAGCAATTATCTTAGCAAAACCTACCCTTGCCAGGAACTATAGCTCTAATACCCAAAATATAACCCTCTACCTAAATAGCCATAATTATAGTTTGAAAAGATGTCATTAAGTTAAATTAGAGACCAACGAGTAATTCAAAACTTATTAAAAGTCTCAAATTTAAGATAGAGTTTGGCCCTATGATAAAGTGGGTTTTCAAAAAATTTTCCAAAATCTGCTAAATATGGTCTCACATGCACTTTTCGAGTCTATAAACTTGTGCAGTTCGATTCTATTCAAAAATATTAGAGTGTATAGCAAATTTCCCGACGACTCACAGGTTTCATCTATTTACCCTAAGGATTTACAGGGCGTATTCGCCCATATCAGTTTCCCCTATCGGGGGTTACATCACACTAAAAAAATTTACAATATTTATAATATGTACAATAATCCCAAAAATATGATAACCAACTAACAAAGTACAATTTGTAATACCCCGAATTTTGAGACTCAAGGCTAGAAAATAATCCTAAGATTAGTGGATTGCTAAGCCCCAATTTAGCGAGATCCCAAATTATGATTAAGGTTTAATGACTTCAAAAGTGGATGTGGTAGTGATAAATAACCCTTTTGGAGAATATGATGTGTTTTGGCACTCGAATGTGATTTGTGTGTATTGTAAGCAGCGACGAAACCCTGTATTTGAGTTCAATTGTTGATTAACATCCAAATTGACTTAGAATAGAGGGAATAATTGAATGGAATATTGTGTTGGAAATGGTGTCATAGTGTGTTTTGATGTCATTGAAATTGGTTTGGAACTTTGGAATGGAAAAGTTGCAATGTTAGGTTTTGAAATGTGAATTGTGTTGACATGTTGAGATTGTTGTGAAAACATGTCAATGATATGTGAATTTGATTGATTTGGTGTTTCCAATGGATTCCTTGTGAAAATTTATGTGGGAATGATGTTTGGTATGAAAATGGAACCATTGGAAGCAAAGATGCAAAATCTGAAATTCTGTCCAGTGAAACTCTATTCTGGGCAGTCAGTTTGTGTGAACTTTTTGAATCAGCAAATGGTGTCTAAAAATTCTGACACGTTCCAGTCTTAAAGCTCACATCCCAAGCTACAAAATGGATATATAATTTGTACCATTTCGTTTTGGGAACTGGGAGATATGTCTGTCCAAAGTTTGGGATCAAAACTAGACTCTGTTTTAGAGCAGTGTTGAGTTTTATGTAATTCTGTATTTTTGTTGTGATTTCTAATACTGGTCCATATTTTTCCTATAAAGAGGACTTAAATACCTTTCATTTGGATTTGGGATCACCTCATTTCAAATTATCTAGAATTAGTTATGATTTTTCAAAGTTTGGGCAGAAAATCTGCCAGAAAATCTGAAAATGGGAATTATGACATCATCAAAATAAAAGATGACATCAGCATGGAATTAAAAGCAATTCCTCCATCTTCATCAGCCATTTCCTGATGCCATTTCACAAAAAAAAAACATGAGAGAGAGCTTGGAGAAAATAGGGAGAAGGAAGGAGAAATCTCACAAGGTCTTGAAGCAAGGAATTTCATTGTTTAAAGAGGCTAGGGTTCAGCCATAAGAAGGATAAGCCAGAAAGAGCTTAAGGATCAAATGTAAAGCCCCGAGTTACTGGCACACAAATTGAGGAGAAATGACTGGAGGTAGGGGACTTACCTTACTTGCATGTATTTGATATCTTTGCTTGTGTAGTAATGTATGTGATTGCTTTACTTGATTGTGTAGAGCATATTTGTATAAATGAAGCTCTGTTTCTATTTTGTTATGGACATAGTTTTGTTACATGAAACATTGAGCATGCAGAAATGTCATTATGGGGCATGCATCTAGATAAAGCTAACATGTCATACACATAGCATCTATCATGCATGCATTATGGTATCTGTTTCCTACTAAGATTCTCTCAAATCTCACCATCCCCTACCAATAATTTAGACAGGGCAAGTGGCTCATGGAGGGAGCAGCTAGGACTCCTTCGAGATGAGAGTTGGTAGTTGGTTATCAATGAGTTGTGAAGACTATATATGATTCGGTTGAATATAGGGTTATGAATTTGAGATGAGATTGTGTAATCCCCATTTGAAGAATTGTAATGGGCAATTGTGCCCTATGTATCTTTAGCAAAGGTATGTACCCAGGATTGCTGGGATGATTATGTTGTGCACTCTGATATTTATATGAATGTGATTTATCTTTGCATAGTAATTGTATTAGAAATGTGAATATGAGACCAAGTTTATAAATGATTTTGAAAGGTATTTCTGAAACCCCGTCATGTGATGGGTTAGTAAATGTTATTTGATTATTATTGGTCTCTATTTCATTTTAATATGTATTTCAGATATAATTATAGAGGGGGTTACACAAATCTTCTAGCTGGGAATTCTAGTCGCCCTTAATCACTTGTTTTTCCTTCGATCCACTAGCCCTGATTGTAGGTTAGTCATTGGAAAGATTGAGATTCATAGGAATCTCAGTAGTAACAATTCACTCATGTGATATATACCAACAAAGCATGTAAGCAATTATCACAAAGCAACAACACAACAATGGTTCACAACAGCAATACAACGGCATTCACAACATCAATAATATATGTGACTCTTGTCACATTCACGATAGCTTTCGTTGTAATTATGGCACAACAGCTTCTGCTGTATTTACTTTAACAACAGCTTTTATTGTATTCATAACGGCATAAACAACAGTATTCCCGTTCTTCACAATTCAATGAGAAGAACAAACATGTAATACAATATACATGATATAGTAGTTGAGCTCAAATGCCAAGATGCCAAGAGCCTCTTCTTTAATCTTGATCATCTTGATAAGGGCTTCATGTGTATGATTTTAGATTTTTAGGAGGATTTGTTTGAGTGCTCAAAGAAAATTGGTGGTTGAAGAACCAAAGAACAAGCTAGAGAAAGTAAAAGAGGTGAGGAAAAGCTATCTTTTGACACTTATGCTGTGATCATTGGTTGTATACTTTGGCTTTTAGAATTTGCCTTGATTTTCATACACATTAGGATTTTATGAGTTTCATAGTGTTTTTTGATGGAAATGGTGTCTTGTTATGTCCTTTGGACAATAAAATTGGTTTGGACTCTTGAATGTGATATTTAGTGAAATTGAGTTTTTGTGTTGAATTTGTGGTCAAAAAAGAACATGAGAAAGTAATGTGATTTTGGGTGTTTTGATGCTTCTATTGGATTCCTTGTGGAAAATTATGTGGGAATAGTGTTGGTTGTGAATTTTGAACCTTTGGAAACATTTGTGCAAAAACTGGATATTCTGGAAAATTCTGTTAAGTTAAAATTCTGTGCAGATGACCAATTTTGCATAATGTTTTGAAATAGCAAATAGTGTTAAAATTTTATGAAATTTTGTAGTTTTGTAGTAGACATTACAAGCTTTCCAATGATATAAATTTTGTGTCATTTTGATATGTGTACAAAAAGTTATAGTAGTTTGAATACAGCCAGAAAACAGGCCAGTTGTTGACCACGGCCAAAAGTTTTGGCCGCAACCAAAAAGCATCTGACCGGTTCTTGGTCGCTGCCAAAAGGGTATTGGCCATGGCCCAAAACCTTCTGACCTGTTTCTAGCTATGACCAATGGTTCTTGGCCGCATCTAAAATCTTTCTGACCATCTCTTGGCTATAGCCAGATAGTGGCTTGGCCACCATCAACCCCTCAGAAACTGCATTTAGAAATTTTGAAAGATGGTCTTAGGTCCAATTTCTCCTAACCCTTTAGGCATCTATTTGGGCTTCTAGTAGCCACCTAAAGGTCTTAAATGATAACTAATCCTAAGTGCATTGGAATTAAGAATAGGAAGAGGGAATAACTCGTCCTTGATTATGATTTATAAGATTTGACATTTACCCTGTGTGTGATAAACCAGTACCAGAGCACGAGTAGAAAGAACAAGGTAGTGATCCTTTCTCTTATATTATGTATAATGCATTGTATGTATGTCTTATCATTGAATTGTGTTGATTGCAAATGCTACGGTATATGTTGCTATGAAAGCTTTGTGTATATAGCCATAAGAGCTGTCATTTTGTGACGCAAGTCACACATTATATGGATACAGCTGTGAGAGCTGTCATTTTGTTACGCAAGTCAAGGATTTTGTGGATACAGCCGTGAGAGCTGCCGTTTGTGACATAAGTCATGTATCATGTGGATATAGCCATGAGCGTTGTCATTTGTGATGAAAGTCACGCATCACTATGATTGTTATAGCTATTGCTGCTTTGTGATTTTCTTACATGCTTTGTGATTATATATTGTATGAGTGAATTGTTACTACTAGGATTTTTTTGAATCTTACTCTTTCCATTAACTAACCTACAGTCAGGGCAAGAGGGTCAAAGGAGAAATAGGTGATGAAGGGCGGCTAGCGTTCCTAACTAGGTGTTTGAGCTTTTATGTTAGTTATCAATTTTTGGAACTTCTGTACCTATTGTAAATGTTGTAGATTTGGATAGTGCTATGTAATCCTCAGTATGGGAAATTGAAATGGGCAAGTAAGCCCCATAAACCCTTTAGTGAATGGATAAAACCTGAGTATAACTGGGAATTTTTCTTACACTTTGATATATATGAATGAAACTGAATTGCATAGACCAAATATATTCGAAATGTAAATGTGAAACCGTATTGAACAGATTTTGGAAACCCACTTTATCACAAGGCCAAATCCTGTCTTAAAGTTGGGACTTTCAATAAGTTTTGAATTATCCGTTGGTCTCTAATTTAACATAATGACACATTTTTTAACTATAATTATTGCTATTAAGTTAGGTTGTTACAAAGTGGATCTTTCTAAAGTTTGGTATAAAAATGATCCTTTCATTTTAGTATCACAGGCATAACAAGTGTTTTTCATTCTAGATCCTTCTAAGAAGAACTGGTCCATTATACTTCCATCGAACAAGAATCATCAAGAATAAGTTGATAATAAAAGTAATGAATATTTGAATATTTCTGAGGAAGATCTCTCTTTTGAGATGTTGTGGTCAAAATATATTGATATAGATGAAGATGAAAATGAAGATGAACCCTTATACATAAGACATAATCATAAAGAGGGGACTTGGTTTTCAAATCAAACAAAAAAGAGGAAAACATGATAATAAGTGCCTTGATTTTTTTCCTTGTATGTTTTATTACATGCATTCATATATTTCAACATAATTTACTTACATTGTCATGATTGTCAAGTGTATGCTTTGATGTTTTGTTTGGTTTATTTAACTTGTAGGAAAATAGATCCTCACACCGAAGTTGATATTGTTCCCATCGAACATGTTGATCAAGCAATATTTGAAGCCGAGGTAGCTCGAGGCAAGACTGTAATGTTCAAACTTATCAAACTAAGAAGTAAGGGCATTAGGTTGAAGCTTCAGTGGAATGATCAAGGAAATCCAGTCAAACCAAATGCCAGCTCCTTTATTAATTACATTAGGACATCGGTCAGTGAAAGAGTCCCCATTACAATTTCAGATTGGTGCCATGCAAAGAAAGATTATGGTGATATGCTCTTTGATTCAGTCAAGGTAAACATTATTTACTTTATTATTCTGGTTGTTTTGTGTCATGAAATTACAATCTAACAAATTATATGTGGTTTTTCTTCCAGTCTTGCTTCATAATTGAAGAAGATAAAGAGAAATTCGTGATGCGAAAATACGATAGACTTTTGAGAAATTTTCACTCTGCTCTTGTCAAATTCTACTTGCAGGATGACAATGATATTATCAATCATACACCACTGGAGATGTATGATGGAATTATAACTCAATAATAGTAGGATTAGTTTGTGGCCTCACATACTACTCCGTAATTTACAGTAATATAATATTAGCCTTTACATACTTGTAATGTAGTAGTAATTAATATTTATTGATATGAATCATTTGGATCTAAATAGGAAAAAAGTTAGTGAAATCATGAAAATGCATCCAACATGCCATACTGGTACATAAAAGAACCAGTCTCGTGTGCAATGTTGGAGCAACAATTAGTAAGAACTAATCATTATTTCATATGAATATAATATCTATGACTAATTTTTAACTACAACTAACTTTGATATGTAGCTGCAAGAATCGCATTCTGATGATGTCACACATATACCTCGGCATGATTTGTGACTAGCCGGCTACACAAACAAAAAAGGCGAAATTCCCAGCGAACAAGCCATAAAAGTTACTGAATATTGTTAAATAGTGGATTATACATACAATAAATATTTAGCTTTACTTAACTTATTCTATTTTATAATAGTTAATATTGTTGTAATTCTTTTTGTGGTAGAGGTCAATGATGCAGGAGCAGCCATACTTGGTGCATTATGTTAGTCACGACGATTTGCTCAACAGAGCGCTTGGAGTTCCTGAATATGATGGTCATGTTTTGGGTACTGATTTTGCAGTAACCCAAACATCATACTACGAATCCCAAAAGTGAGCCATAAAAAATGACATACTGCAACTATAGGAGCAAATTTCTTACTATAAGCATCACATAGACAAGCATCAAGTATAACAATTCACCAATCATATGCGTTTGATGCAAGAGCAAAACTCGTTATTAAAGGCTTAAATTGATGCCTTACTATAGTCTAGGCTAGCACCTAGTCTAGTATGTAATAGCATGAGTGTGACGGGTAGTTGCCCCTTTATGCCTAAAGTCCCCATTCCTTTGGTAATTAATTTCTTCTCCACTTCAATTTTTTTATGTTATACATTAGTATACCTTAATATATTAACTCTATTTTTCATAAGGGCGAATCGAACTGAAAGTTGCATGTCGATGATGTTAGATATGATTAGTTTTGATGATGTCAAATATAGATGTGAAATGATAAGAGCAAAAAGTTTATATAATGTATTTCTTTGACTAACTATTATATTACATATTTTGTAGATTAGTCAAGCAAATGAAAGTAGACTCAAAGAGATTTCCATGGATAGGTAATTTACCTAATTTGAATGTATATTCTAGGAGCTATGCCTTCTGGAAATTGACGCTTGTGCAAACTAGCGAAATATACACTCTTTCGATCATAACTTGCAGAATACAAGGAGTTTGGAGCTGATTCTTGTTGCATTGGAATACATATGGCAAGAGCATTCTTATGATACATCATTTGAATCAAATGAACAAAATTTTTCTAAAGTGTCCCCATATCACCCGCGAGTGTAAAACCTTTCTCTCTGAAAATGTCGTGCGAGTGATGTCCAGAAACAGCTGAAACGTGAAGAAACTTGCAACACTCGAGCACTAGGATTCTTGCTCGAGCATTGGATGATTTCTCACTCGAGCACATGGAAGTTTTGACATGGAAGTGATAACCCGAGAAGAAGCATGTACGTGAAAACTTGAGGCGCACTCGAGCAGGACGTTTTGTGCTCGAGTGATGTCGAGAATTCACTTGAGCAATGCGAGTGAAGAGCAGCGAGTGCTTGGCCAAGAATCATGAAGTTCAGAGAAGCACAAGTATTCTCGAGCATAGCTTCATATGCTCGAGTGACACAACATCGCCTGCGAGTGATAAATTTATCTCTCTCAAATCCTGATGCGAGTGTTGGTATTAAGGGCATATTCCTTGAAGAATATTCATATCACTCGAGTAGAAGCAGGTGTGCTCGAGTGAGGGACCACATCACTCGCGAGTACAAAAACTCACTCTTGTTAAAATGATGTGTGAGTGATAACCAGAAGAGAAACTCCCAGTGCAAAATTCAAGATCACTCAAGCAGAAGGAGTTGTGCTCGAGTGAGGCTCCATATCACTCGCGAGTGAGAATTCTGTCTCTCTGAAATCTTATGCTAGCACAGACCTAAAACTGAAGACCAAGGAGTAAAATCTTGATATCACTCGAGTGAGCCTATTTATGCTCGAGTGATACTCTGGCAGAAGACCAAAAACACCAAGTCTCACAGCGAACAATGCGAATATGGTTACATGTTATTGAATCAGTGTGTTTTCACTTGTTATTGATTCTAAATGTTAGCTAACATATATTTCAAGTGTGAAACAGGATATTAAACTTTCGGATTGCAGATTCAAATAAAAGTCAATTACGGTGAACTCCATCATTACACACCGAATGGTGGCTACCAACCACGACAAGCAAATGACCCACCATGAGAAATTGTCTGAAACACAAAATGCTCCACAACGTGATGTACAGCTCAAAATGAACCTTCCTGCTGTTCAACAAAACGCTCCACTTTGCAACGGACAGTAGCTCGTTTTCAAATATGCTCAACGTTCAAATGAAGCAATGGGACTCCAACGGACGAATGCTCACAATGGTCATCTTCTTCATCAACTATAAATGAGAAAGCATTCAATATCAATGGAAAACGGTGAAAGACAGAAAAAACAGAGCAACGACACCAACATGCAAATAACATGAATTCTCTGCTTCTACCCAAACACTCTCTGTTTTCCAACTTCTGTATTACTTATTAATGAGAGAGTGATTATTTGTATTGTAATTCAGTGAGTATTATATCCACTCTGTGAGAGAGTCTGTAAACACCTTCAACTATATTTATGAGTTGATCTCAAGGTAGAGGGACCTTGAGAGGGTTGATTTTCTTACGGGGAAGCAGTAGAGAGAATTGCCGTAAGACATTCTGCTCGTAAGACTTACAAGGTGCAAGTAGTAGAGAACGTTGCTGCTTATAAGACTTACAGGGGTGTAAGCAGGAGAGAACGTTGCTGCTCGTAAGACTTGCATGAGTAAGCAGGAGAGGAAGATCTTCGGGATTGCTCTGCTCGTAAGACTTGCCGTAAGGGGGAGTATTTCAGTGAGAGATTTGTAAAATGTTTCACAAGTACCCGGTTAAACTTGTGGATTGTAAAGGCTTTTCTTGTGCCTGGATTAAATGAGAAGATAGAGGATTTGAAAATCTCAGGAGGAGCCTGGGGACTGGACGTAGGCCATCACAGATTGGACCGAACCAGGATAAATCACAGTTTGCATATTCTCTTCCCTAAACTCTTATATTTCCAGCATATATTATTTAATCTAACTGTTGATTTATAAACCTTCATACTTACTGATTTCATTAAGATACGAAAAGATTTCTAAAGTTCTTAAGTTTTTATTATACACCCAATTCACCCCCCTCTTGGGTGATAGCCGGTTCTAACATTTGGTATCAGAGCCCGGGCTCTTGTTTAAAGGACTTAACCGTCTCAAGAGTTACAATGGCTAATTTTGGGTGTTTAATACTTTCAGAAGGTTTTGATTATACAATCCCACCATTTTTGAAAGATATTGATTTTTGGTTTTGGAAAGCTAGAATGACTAGTTTTATAAAAGATTTTGATTTTGATATGTGGAATGTTTTTACAAATGCTTTTGATTTCAAACCAAGAAAGGATTGGACAGAAAGTGAAATGAAAATGTTTTCGTTGAACATTAGAGCAATGAAAATTCTGTATAGTGCTTTAACCGAAAATGATTTTGAGAAAATTAGATTTTGTTCTAATACTAAACATATCTGGGACACTCTTGATTCTATTTATGCTTCTAACAATTGTGTTGAAGTTGAAAGTGTTGATAGTTCATGTGAAACTACACTCTACGCATCTACTATGCATGAACAATTGGAAGTTGATGATGAAGATGGAAAATTCATAGAACACTTCCATACAGTCAACATGTATAAACAAGAAGAACAAGATTCCCGAAAAGAGCTAAGTATGGACAAACATGAAAAATCACTCTCCGGAGCTCAAGATGAACTTAAGGTAAAAAGTTCCAATTCTTTGTGTGATTTTCATAAAAATGATTTTCAGAGTCTACAAAAGTTTAATTCTCAACCAATTGTTGATTCTATTGAGAAAACCAAAAATGTTTTCAAATATGCTGGAAAGTTTGTTTGGAAGAAAGAATATTCAAATCAAATCCATTCGAATTTATACTCTCATGATCGACATAATAGTTGCATGATATCCCATAATGCATATCTTGATGCAATTTGCAATTATTGTGGAAAATCCGGTCATATTTCTCATACATGCTATATTAGAAGAAATTCCCATGTGAGAAATAAGTATATTTGGGTACCGAAGAAACATGTAAAGGTTAATGCTAACAATCAAGGACCCAAGTATATGTGGGTACCAAAATGTCCATCTAGTACTTTATGTATGCAGGATGATCTGGAAAGAAATGGACATAAGGGTAAACAGAAGATGAAGAATACAAGAGGTTCTCATGCGCCAATAAAGAGGTTCATACTATTTATATCAAAAAGGAGAACTCTCAAGGCACCCATTGCTGGAGTTATAGAGTATAAACAGAGAAAGTTGCCAGCACCCAAAGAGAAAAATTCAAAGTATCAACATCATAGAAAGATGCAATGGGTAAGCAAAAGCAATCCTTCAAATATCTAAGGCAAAGGTACACAATGATAAAACCTCCTATACTATTGTTTGTAATATTTGTTGAGGTTTTATATTTTGGAACCTTAGGAATGAGCATTGCAAATGAGTTTGAAATTATGTTTTCGCATCCCTTAAAAAGCCATTTAATAGATTTATTTATAAAGGGATTGTAATGCTCAACAGGTTAATTCTTTATGCCAGTATAATGATTTGAAAAGAAAATATTTCTCTTATGCATAAAGACGTATTTAATTCATTATGCTCAATTGTTTCAAATTAATTATATTATTAGAGCATGTGAATTATGATTCCTACAAGGTAACCATGAGTGGATCCAAATAAAATTGGATACCAAAGGAAGAAAAAATATCTATAAGGTTTTATAGGAAGAAGAAAGTAAGAGCTTCATCTCAAGATTATGACTACATAAGATTTCACTCAAATCTTGGTGAAGTTGGACCTTGAGGATACATCTTAAATATGTAAACAAAAGGAGGCATTACTTGAGGCAACACTGCAAGTGCCTAGCAATAAAGGAAGAAAAGATGCACAGTGAAGTGTTACTCAAGTAACTAATCAAGTGATCATCATCACTGCATGACAACTGGGAGTGAATGTTCAAGTGATAACACCAACTGGAAGATTGGAAGGGCATAAATGAATTCCAAAGGATAATTTATCAAGTAATTACGAGATTACTTGAGCACGGTACTGTCTTCTTTATTCTTACCTGATATTATGCTTATATAAATTGTTTATTTGGGTAATGAATAACTTGCTCATTATTGCATACCATTAGCAATCAATCATTTATGGGTTTTTAAAATTGTTTTTAGATTGCTAAATGGACTGAAAGTGAAATTGTGCATAATCTTTCTATGTATTTGAGTTTCAAAATGCACATTTCAAAAATGTACTTGGATTTAAATTCATCTTGTTTATAAAAATGCATACACATTATTTAAATTTTTTTCATATTTTATTTGCATTTAAATCGGTTTCAAAATTGGAAGTTAATATTTTTGTATACTGAAAGTCAGAAATGCTTCAAATCTATCCACTAGAGTTTTCCTCATATTCACATACTTGTTTCTTAATCTTAAACCTGTTACTACTTGAACTCCTCAATCTTTATTTTTCTAACATGTTAGATCTTATGTCTAACAAGTTAACTATCTGTATGAGTTTCAAGTGTATTCCCTAGAAAAGAATTATGTATGTGAAAGCCTTGTGCCTAATGCATAAATCATTAGTTGGTCATGTTATTCTAAGCATTATAAATGTTCATTAGTGCATTGAATCTTAATGCATTAACCATTATTGTGGAATAACTTACCGGGATAATATTTTAGAACTCTAGTCATCTGGATCAATGAGTAGGTGCTTCATCATCCATAAATTCTTATACTCATATTGTTGCTCAAATGCATTACCATTTGTATTCATCCATTGTTTTTGAGTAACTAGAATCTTGCACTTTAAGTCTTGCTGCCTTGAATATTTATCCATTTTAAGACGCAATTCTAAAAGGCAAGGTTATCTCTTGATCAATACTAAAGTCATCATGCTTATATATGTCAAGATAAGTCATTTTGGAAAATTCATTTTTCATATGACTTTTGTTCTTGAGAAAATTCTCCAACATGTTAACTCTTATAATTAACATGTTATCTTTGTTGAATTCCTTAGTAAAGCTTTCTGATATATATTTTATAACTATTGACTTCCATTGTTTTTGCCATAAGCATTGGTATTTAACAAGCTTCATAAATGAGTTTTCATGCATTCAAAATCTTAATGTCATAACGCATATTTATGATTCGAAAGAACATTTGAGATTTTGAAACAATTTTCATATCTCATTATCATTCTTGAAAATTTGTTTTCATTCATGATTTATCATTTCATAAAAGTTGGTCATTATGGATAGATTATCTACCTTCTTTGATCCAACTTACATGGATTGTATAAAAATCATATCAATGACATATTTTCTATGAAATGTATTTACAAATTGTCATTGATCTTTGAAAATCACCATTCATTGATATCACTTATTCGTTACCCTTCATGATCTAATGGTTTAAATTTATTTAAGTGGGTAAAAATTTATCTTGGTCTTTGTTGGTTTATAGTACTCTTTGCTCAAATATCATATTCTTAATTGTATAAGAGCATAAGAGTTGGTATGTCTAATATTGTACGGACCCAAAAGAAGATGGGTACCAGAGAGCATATGTTTATACTTTTACAGGAGTTGATCAAGATACTTTCATTTTGGATACAAAGGTCAGAGGCTAACAGAAAAGGCATGACTGATAGTATTGCAGCGTGAGTTGAAGCAGAATATGTGATATTACTCAAATGAAACTCCATCACTAGCAAATAACTAACTAGTGATACAATCAGAGAAAGAGAAAGAGAAGGAAGATCTCTTAGTAGACCCAGCGGAGATTATTTCAAGCAGCACAGAGCCAAGAATAAGTTTATTCAATATGAATCTTTGTTGCCTACCCACCTTCCTTATCGTTTCAAGGTGATCAGACATTTTCACTATGATATGGAGCCAACAGAGATGTTCAAAGGAAGATGCTGAGATGCACAGAATCATCAAGCTTGATGAGCCTATGAGGATTCTTAACTACTATTCTAGCTCTATGTCTAATCTTCATTGGATTATCTGCTATACCTATACTAGAGCTATGATGAACAAGGCCAATAAATGAGAGACAACACTTTGCTAGAGTTGGTCTCCATGATCCTTCATTCTTTGGTCCATTTTTCTAAGGCTTTTTGAGAGAGGAGCTTCAACAATCACACAGAGTTTGCCACAAACATGCTGAGTTTATCACTTCTGTGAATGGCAAGATTAGACAACTCTGTGACTTGATCAACTAGAATCACAATGCCTTATTTTGAGCTCATCTTGGTATCCTAAAGTGCTCACATAAGACTACACTCCAAAATCCCTCAGTACTAGTCACATCATCCAGTATTGACTAGGACATGATGCATCAATGGACTACAGAGGATTATAACTCGAGTGATTATGATATTACTCGAGTGAGGTATTGTATTCTTGCTTAATTCAAAATCCTTGAGTTGTATCACTTGAGTATACAATCGAGTCATGATTGAGTAGAATCACTCAAGTAACCACTCAGGTGATATTGGGTTGTATCTCTTAAAACCTCTTATTAGCAATTGCCATTTAATTTCTCTCTAAATCTTTCAAAATCATTTTCTCTATAAAGTTTCCAATGGTTTCTCAAATCCAGGAGAGTTATTAACTGTTTTCCTAATGAAAATGTTTAAAACTATGCATCAATTAAGGGGGAGCTTCACATTCACATGTGTTTTATATATTGAAAGCTCATCTCCTATTGGAAAGAAAATCCTTTTAACATACTCATCTGTATTCACCATGTCTTGATTAGTTTTGATGATGAATTATTCTTATATTGTTCTTTTCATGATCTTAATTTTAATATATCATATGGAAAGGAACAGTTTGTTACTTGATTGAACTAACAATTCTCTTTGCAAAGAAAGATTAAATTTATGACAGGAGAATTTGTTGTGTGCAATAGCATTCCTCAACATACTACAAGAAGACTCTATCAACCTTGAGGATGTTTTTAACGCTCAATCAAGGAATATATATTGGATACAACATTCAAAGCAATATAACTGAGCATAGAACATGCTAAACAGAAGCTCAACTCAATTGGATAATCCTAGCAACAACATGAATATATATTGAGTTGCATAACAGAAGTGTGGTGTACATCATCATAGGATAAACCAACGGACTTCATGGAGTGCTTCATCAAATTTCAAAATCTACATGAGCATTTCTAAATCTTCTTTCTTTACATTTCAAGAATACGTTTCATATATTTCATTTATAAAAGTTTTCTTGAAAACCTCTCCAAATTTTTTTTTGTTCCCTCTCATTACAAATGAAAGTACTTTCACATAGGGTGAGTGTAAATTGTTTTTCTTGGTACATCCATTTTGATTAAAGTAATTTCTACTCTATTTACTTCTTCACAAGCTTCACTTCTTTATATATTTCAAACTTTTTGCTGATGTCAAATAGGGGGAGAAAAATATAAGAAAAATATGTACGTTACACTTTACATTATATATGTATGTTGCACTTCATTCAGACATATTTTTCTTAAAGGATTTGTCATCATCAAAAAGGGGGAGAATGTTAGATATGATTAGTTTTGATGATTTCAAATATAGATGTGAAATGATAAGAGCAAAAAGTTTATATAATGTATTTCTTTGACTAACTATTATATTACATATTTTGTAGATTAGTCAAGCAAAGAATGAAGAAGATTGAATTAATGAAAATGAACAAGAGGAAGAAGAAGGAAGAAATTGAAGATAGTCAAGGAGATGCTTACTTTGGTTATGGAGAATTATTATCAAGAGGAAAACTAAGAAGAAAGATATTGAAGAATGAAGAACTTGGAAGTTCTATCATGAATATCAAGATTCAAGTTGTTAGATGTGATATTGGAGGTTTCTATAATGATACCGGAGGTTTCTATGATCAAATGATGGTTGGAATAGGTTAATACGAAGCTAAGATGACTTATATATGAGTTTTGGCACTTCCAGAGGTGTTATGCTCGAGCACGAGGTGTTTCACTCGAGCACAGGAAGAACTCACTCGAGCACAGATGAGTTCACTCGAGCACGGGGTGAATACTCTGTTCTACTCTGTTTTACGTTCAGCCTGAGCGAGGTCTGGTATTTTGATCATATCTCTCAAACCACATGTCGGATTGACCCAAAACCAGTGGCATATGAAAGAGGACTCACAACACGTAAAATTGGCACCAGGAGTACATTGAAATAAGATCAAATGAAGGACATATGAATCGTGGAAAATGAAACGGAAATCACCGTCACTTTTTGACACAGGTTCGGTATTTTGAGTATAACTCACAAACCACACATCGGATTGAGACAAGACCAGTGCCAAATGAAAGTAGACTCAAAGAGATTTCCATGGATAGGTAACTTGCCTAATTTGAATGTATATTCTAGGAGCTATGCCTTCTGGAAGTTGACGCTTGTGCAGACTAGCGAAATATACACTCTTTCGATCATAACTTGCAGAATACAAGGAGTTTGGAACTGATTCTTGTTGCATTGGAATGCATATGGCAAGAGCATTCTTATGATACATCATTTGAATCAAATGAACAAAATTTTTCTAAAGTGGCCCCATATCACCCACTAGTGCAAAAACTTTCTCTCTAAAAATGTCGTGCGAGTGATGTCCAGAAACAGCTGAAACGTGAAGAAACTTTCAATACTCGAGCACTAGGATTTTTGCTCGAGCATTGGATGATTTCTCACTCAAGCACATGGAAGTTTTGACATGGAAGTGATAACCCGAGAAGAAGCATGTACGTGAAAACTTGAGGCGCACTCGAGCAGGACGTTTTGTGCTCGAGTGATGTCGAGAATTCACTCGAGCAGATGCGAGTGAAGAGTAGCGAGTGCTTGGCCGAGAGTCATGAAGTTCAGAGAAGCACCAGTATGCTCGAGCATAGCTTCATATGCTCGAGTGACACAACATCACCTACGAGTGATAAATTTATCTCTCTCAAATCCTGATGCGAGTGTTGGTATTAAGGGCATATTCCTTGAAGAATATTCGTATAACTCGAGCAGAAGCAGGTGTGCTCGAGTGAGGGACCACATCACTCGTGAGTATAAAAACTCACTCTTGTTAAAATGATGTGTGAGTGATAACCAGAAGAGAAACTCCCAGTATAAAATTCAAGATCACTCGAGCAGAAGGAGTTGTGCTCGAGTGAGGCTCCATATCACTCGCGAGTGAGAATTCTGTCTCTCTGAAATCTTATGCTAGCACAGACCTAAAACTGAAGACCAAGGAGTAAAATCTCGATATCACTCGAGTGAGCCTATTTATGCTCGAGTGATACTTTGGCAGAAGACCAAAAACACCAAGTCTCACAGCGAACAATCCGAATATGATTACATGTTATTGAATCAGTATGTTTTCACTTGTTATTGATTCTAAATGTTAGCTAACATATATTTCAAGTGTGAAACAGGATATTAAACTTTCGGATTGCAGATTCAAATAAAAGTCAATTACGGTGAACTCCATCATTACACACCGAATGGCGGCTACCAACCACGACAAGCAAATGACCCACCATGAGAAATTGTCTGAAACACAAAATGCTCCACAACGTGATGTACAGCTCAAAATGAACCTTCCTGCTGTTCAACAAAACGCTCCACTTTGCAATGGACAGTAGCTCGTTTTCAAATATGCTCAACGTTCAAATGAAGCAATGGGACTCCAACAGACGAATGCTCACAACGGTCATCATCTTCATCAACTATAAATGAGAAAGCATTCAGTATCAATGGAAAACGGTGAAAGACAAAAAAAACAGAGCAACGACACCAACATGCGAATAACATGAATTCTCTGCTTCTACCCAAACACTCTCTGTTTTCCAACTTCTGTATTACTTATTAATGAGAGAGTGATTATTTGCATTGTACTTCAGTGAGTATTATATCCACTCTATGAGAGAGTATGAAAACACCTTCAACTATATTTATGAGTTGATCTCAAGGTAGAGGGACCTTGAGAGGGTTGATTTTCTTACGGGGAAGCAGTAGAGAGAATTGCCGTAAGACATTCTGCTCGTAAGACTTACAAGGTGCAAGCAGTAGAGAACGTTGCTGCTCATAAGACTTACAGGGGTGTAAGCAGGAGAGAACGTTGCTGCTCGTAAGACTTGCATGAGTAAGCAGGAGAGGAAGATCTTCGGGATTGCTCTACTCATAAGACTTACCGTAAGGGGGAGTATTTCAGTGAGAGATTTGTAAAAGGTTTCACAAGTACCCGGTTAAACTTGTGGATTGTAAAGGCTTTTCTTGTGCCTGGATTAAACGAGAAGATAGAGGATTTGAAAATCTCAGGAGGAGCCTGGGGACTGGACGTAGGCCATCACAGATTGGACTGAACCAGGATAAATCACAGTTTGCATATTCTCTTCCCTAAACTCTTATATTTCCAGCATATATTATTTAATCTAACTGTTGATTTATAAACCTTCATACTTACTGCTTTCGTTAAGATACGAAAAGATTTCTAAAGTTCTTAAGTTTTTATTATACACCCAATTCACCCCCCTCTTGGGTGATAGCCGGTTCTAACAAATGATTCTTTCAAGAATGCGGTTGCTGTCGGCATGGTTTACAACACCAAAAGTGATATCTTGCATAATTTACCATTACCGCCAAACACACTCCGAGTAAGGGTCGATGTATTCACAAATGATGCTTCCCCCTTACCAATCCTTTCTCTGGATGAAGTAATAATGGTAAAATACATCGTCGGTGGTTATGTTGCATGGCCAATAGGTATGATTAAGCTATATGAAAAGGTAGTTAATTTACAATTCCTTTTACTTTTTCTATACACTTCAATCTAAAATCACATTATTTAATCTTATGATTTTTTTAGGTTGCTCCTCTTCATAAAGGAAAATGAATTAAAGGGTGTAGGAAGAACTCAAAGTGTTCATCAACCAAAGAGAAGTCCCAACCCTCAACCCACAACCGAAGTAACCGACAAATGCCCTCATATAACCAACAATTAGCATCAATGGCACTAGCTTTGATTAGCCAAGGAGTTAGTTAATACGTTTCAATATCAACATCTATCATATAGTTATAGATGATTATGTCGATAGTAGTTTGCTGAACGAAGTGCTTACTCGTGATTAGCTTAGTGTGAAGGCCATCAACATATAGATTAAGTACTTTATCATCATCGTCTATCACTATTATTATTATTATTATTATTATTATTATTAATCATTAATTTTTTTAGGTTTTAATGACATTGTTTATTTTCTATAAAGGCTCTTGTACCACGATCTGTTACTGCACATGAAAAGGGAAAATAGATTCGTATTTATGGGCCCACACCTCCTTAGTAGCCAGCATACGGGGGAGATTAGATGTGGAAGTACTATCTAATGATATTAAGGACATCTTCATGTCTAGAGCAACCCTAAAAGATGCTCTTTATTGTGCTATACAATCTGGGGTAAGTTATTTACGACAGTATTAAAGGACACTGGATTTTGATTATTGTCTATCTGACGGTTGCTGGTCATTAGGATTTACTATTTGGATCCTATAAAAGACCGGTTATCTAGACAACCACCCTAATTTGAAGATTATAATCAATAAGTAAGTGCATGGGTGTTTGTGTAGATATTTGTCATTATTGAATTACCAAAATTAATCAGTCACTACTTATTTTGTTAGTAAATTAACTGCTTACCGAAGCAAAGTTGGATTGAGCTATTCTACACGCAAAGACCCAGCCAGTAGCTATCCCTGGAGGAAGATTGTGGTACTTATATATATATATATATGAATTTAATTTCTCCAATTTATTTATTCAAAAACTTTTCTTCAAATATTTACTTAACTATTTCATTGTATTGTCAGTGCCCATTCCAACCAAATAATAATGACTGTGGTTATTACATTATGAAATTTATGAAAGATGTAGTAACTCATGAACACCTTTCTGTTCCTACCCAAGTAAGTTCTTTTACTTGCAGTTTCTGTGTTTTAACTTTAATTGACAAGTGTCTCAGTTAATTGATTTTTAGTGATTTTAATTCGTTTTGTGCATACTTTTTATGTAGTATTATAAAGATCAATGTTGTAACCAATTGACTTACCAACAAATAGATGAAATCATTGAAAATTGTGTGAATATATCATTAGGGAATTAGCTAATATTTAGGTACATATGTATTTTGTTTCTTGCCTACTCATCTTGGTTGTTTATGAATTAGTTGTACATTAGAATTATTACTTGCCTACATTCTACATACATAGGAACTTAAAATTAGTTGTATATTATTTGTTATGCTGTAATTAAATTACATTAGTACTGATTTTATGAATTAATTATTTTGATTCGAATTATTTCATCCTGATTTAGTGTGATTCTGGCTTGGGTTTTTGCTGCTGTGGATATGTAAAATGAAAATTGCTGGGATTGAATACATATGGGCGGTTTAAAAAAACGTGCTTCTAATGGCGATTCCCAGGGGAAAGGCCATAGGAGGTATTATGGGAAGCACAGTTGGAGGTTATATACCTCCAATGGCACTTCCCTGTTAGAGAAATATTACCTCCAAAGGGAAGCACCATTAGAGGTACTTCCTTGTTTTGGACCTCATATGGAGCTTCTCTGAACAAGCGCCATAACTTTATATCAAAAAAAATAAAATAAAATACTCAAGCTATGGCGCTTCCGTATATTCAAGAAGCGCCATAGCTTGTTTTAATGGCGTTGGAAGCTATTATGCTTCCCAAGTGCCATAGTGTTCTCTAAATTAATCGTCATAGCTCGTATTTTTTGTAGTAGTGTGTTGGTAGGTTTAAATTAGGAAATTACTTGTGAAAAAAACATAAAAAATTAAAAAAAAATCTCTTATTGATGATGATTGGATCATGTTATGAAATGTTATCAACAGAAAATACAAAAAATTGAAGGAAACAAAAAAGGTTCATTTATGAGGAAAACCCTACTTTTAAAGTATAACTAGGAGAGTAAAGGTTGAAGCAAGACAAAAAAATTGTGAGAGAAAAGAGACAAGAAAATGGTGAGAGAAAAGAGGTAAGGAATGGTTAGATGTACCTAAAAAGAGGGAAATCTATTGTTCATCTCTCATTTTATCTTGTTTTTCCTCATGCCTCCCAAGAAAGCTATGCTCTTATAGTTGAATGTCACACATGTGATGCCTCAACACCAATGGCTAGACGGTGGAATCCAATACGATGGGGATTGATTTATTTTCTTATAATTTTTTATTTTCCTTCTGTCTTCTAATTTTCTTTCCTTCTCTATACTTAGGGAAAGCCTATACCTATATGCAATGTTTTAAATATCGGACCGGATGCCGAGCTGGAGAGGCTAACAGGTCATGGTTCAAACTATTAGATCGGTTGAACCGTTTGGTTAGACCAGTAACTTAATAATTAAATTAAAAATAATAGCATTTTCATACATAATGATAGTCCAATTTGATGAAAAGTTAACAAGATCACAACATATATCACAATCAAATAAAATGATTTTTTATGACCTTATACCAAATAATATGATTAAAAGTAGCACATTAGTAAGGCAATTATTAAAATAAATTCATAGGTTATAAATTGTAGACAACATTATCTTAAAAAACATGTATCTCTAATTTTATACTAATAATTTTAGATAAAATTAAAGATGAGATAAATCATTAGTAAATAAATTTCAAAAATTTATAAATTAAAAATATAAAGAAAAAATAAAAAAATAAGGGAAAATTTGAAAAATGCACACACACACACATATATATATATATATATGGTCCTAAATATAAGATAGAGTTGCCTTTTTAAAATATATTAAGAAAGCTAATTAAATTACTTTAAAGTATTTATATTTATTATTTTTCTCCAGACTATTTTGCCTAACTTATAAACTAATATATAATCTAATAATACATAGCATATGATATGATTAAATAACTTATTTAGCTACATTAATCTCTTAAAAAAAGTTAATTATATCTTATATTTAGGACTGGAGAGAGTTATATATAAACTTAAAAAGATATCTACTACTCCTTATTTTAAAGGGGAGCAAAATAAAAAGATGTTCCTTGTTTGAGGAAAAGATGGCGTACCTTGGTTTTATAGAAAAGATAAAATATATATCCATTGGTTAAAAGGATACCCCTATTTTTAATAAATTTTAAGGCATGGGTAAATGTGTTCACAATATTTGATGCATCGGTGAATATGTGCGGCAGTGAAAATATCGCAAAAAAGAAAATTATTTATATTGGAAAAGGAGGATACACTACTACAAAATAAGGATTTAGTGGCACCCCTCCTATGGCTCTTCTTTAAAGAAGCGCCATAGATAATTGTTTAACAAAAACACCCAAGTTAATAAGCTACAGTGCTTCCTATAATAAGTGTCATAGCTTGTATTAGGCTTATATGGCACTCTCTTTAACAAGCGTCACACAAAACATTCATAAGAAAAAAAGAAAAATGAAAGTCCCAGCTATAACACTTTCTTAAAAAAGCGCCATAGCTAGGATTTTTTTTTGGAGCCATAGGCTATTGACTCCATAAATTCCTTCTCAATCAATAGAGAGCTTGTAGTTCTTTGTCCATCCTTTTTCCATATAGTTTATTACTGAATATCTCATTGTGTCTCACGTTTTCCCCCTCAATTCTTTACCTATAACACATGCCTACTCTCTACTTTAGGTATGTTTCTTATTTTGTTTGATGGCTTCACGAACGAATAGAATGTCACATCATACATACATACATTATTCCCCTATTGGCATGCCTGTTAAGGCCACAGTGCTTGGCCTAGGCAGGCACATGGTGGCTACAGTTGACCTTGGCATTTTGCCAAGGGTACTGTAGACTTGTGACTCATTGGCCAGTGCTTGCCCTACCAAGCACCGGCTGTAATATCCCAATTTGGGACTAAGGGCTAATGACTCTGATATTGATTGTAATTTGTGTAATTAAACACTTTTAGAGAAATATGATGTAAATTTGATATATATATGTGTGGTATTTAAAATTAAGGGTTGAGATTCATTGTTTATGGGTCGGAATCCTATGCTTTGAGGTTGTGTGAGCTCATAGTGGGAGTGAATAAGATGGTGACATGTGGCATGGTGGTGGCCATGGGATGTGGCACAAGAGGACAAAAGTCCAATTTTCTCTCTCTCTCTCTCTTCTCTCTCTTTTCGGTGGAGGCATGGGCAAAGGAGAGAATCCTTGCTTCATCATCATCATTTCCATCTCTCATTTTCTCTCTCTTTCTTCTCCGTTTCCGGCGCTCAAGCAAGGAAGAGGAATAAGGGAAAGCTTTGATTTTGGGTAAGCAATGATCTTCTTAAGCTCAAATCCTCTTCTCTAATGTTGTGTATCCCATTGAGAACTCCATTGTGATGGTTTAAGAATCTTGAAAGGTGGTGGTTTGTGTGTTGGAGAAATTTGGAAGTCGGAGGATCAAGATTCTGGATTTTGCAAAGTGAAGAGTTAAGCATTTAGTGATTTTTGATATATTATTTGTGATTTTTGGATAAGTTTGGAAAAATCTGGAAATTAGCCTTGAGTTTGTATAAATGTTGAATATAGGAATCTTATTGTGATTAATGTTGGAATTGGTCCATTGTGAAGATATTTAAGTATTGAATTTAGTTTGGAATGTTGGAAATGTGTTAAGAGGAATTGGAATATTGTGTGTATCATAGAGACCTAAGTGTTTGATTGTGGTCAAAATGGTTTTTGGGGTGTTTTGGAGGTTACCAATGTGTTCCTAAGGTCATTTTAAGTGGAAAGAAGCTTTGTGTGAGGTTTGGGAACCATTGGGAGCAATTTTGACCAATCTGGTATTTTCTGTCATTTGCTGCATCTCTGGTCTCTTATGCACAACGCTCAAGTGAGGGAAGATCGTGCTCGAGTATTGTGTCTATTTTCCCTTTTCTGCTTCGAGTTTTGCATGGGTTCTATGAGTGGAGCTAGAGTGCACTTCTGTAACCGTGAGTAAAGTTGGTGGTCACTCGAGTGAGAAAGGGATTGCTCGAGTGATGGTGCGAGTCCAGAGTTAGGTTTACTTTCTGGTTGTCACTCACTGGCCAATACTCAAAAGTGTGATCTGACACTCATGAGTGTAGGCCTCTCACCCAAGCACTGGGGGGTATGCTCGAGTGAGCTTGTCCCTCTGATGTTGCTTGTGCTCTTGGGTTCTTACTTCTTGTCTTGCACTTTCAGTGACTCGAGTGAGTTTGGAGTCATTACCCGAGTGCAAAGCTATGTGCTCGAGTGCAGTGAGCACTTTCTAGCCATGATGGTTGCTCACTGTCAAACACTTGCGAGTAAGAGCCGTTCTCACTCGGGCACGAGTGTCTCATCACTCAAGTGAGGTCATGTTCACTCGAGTGAGCCAGTCTAAAATCATTGTTTTACCTTTTGAAAAAGGGGTTTTCAAGGTAGTTCTCCCAACCCTTTAGGCATATGTTTAGGCCTCTAATAGTCATCTAAAGAGTCCTAAATGATAACCAACTCAGAGTAATATGGAATAAGTATTTGGAAAAGAGATTGATGGTTGTCCCTAACTTGCTATAGGATTTGATATCTGCCAGACGCGTGAGCCCACTGTGCCAAAGAACATCAGGAAAGATTCAGGTAGTGACTCCTCTCTTATACTTTGTGTAAATGTATTGTATGTTTTCCTATCATGCATTATGTGCTGCCGCTGCTTTGAGATGCATTGAGATACATGGTGGAGCATTATGCCTTATAGAGCTTCGTGTATTATGGAGCATTGTGCCTTATGATACGTTGTGCATTGAGATACCTTGTGCTTTGTGATGCTATTAGCATAGTGATTACCGCATGAGCGGGCATAGTGTTTGCAGTGAAAGCTGTCAATGCGATTACCGTGAAAGTAGGGCATAGTGCATTGTGATACAGTCGTGAATGCTGTCGTCTGTGGCGTGAGCCATGGATCATTGTGTTGTTGATTATGTTGGTGAACATGATACATTACATGCCTTATGTTTATATATTATATGAGTGATTTGTTACTACTGGGATTCTTTTGAATCTCACTCTTTCCAAATGACTAATATTTCAGACAGGGCATGTGGGTCGAAAGAGAACCGGCCAACCAGGAGTGGTTAGGGCTTTTGGGATATTTTGTATTTTAGATGTTGGTTATCTTGATGGCTTTTGGGATTACTGTATGTATATGAGATGTATATAGCAAATTTTGGATATGTAATCCCCATCTTGGGAAACCTTTAAACCCATTCTATATATATAAGTAACCCAGGGTTGTCGGGATTTTGGTTACGCACTCTGATATTTATTATGTGATATAACTGCACAGGTAATTGTATTCGAAAGTGAATGTGAGACCAGATGAATTCTGTTTTAAACGTTTGGTTTGTTAACCCCATCTCTTGGAGATGAGTGAATACAAAAAATGATTTTTGTTTTATTGGTCTCTATTTCACTTAAATTTTGTAGTTCGGATATAATTACCGTGAGGGGGTTACACCGGCCAATACATATTGCTTTTCATGTTTTTTTTATTAAGCCTGATGATATCTTTATTTTTTGGGTTAGCCCCCCTTGGCCGATGCTTGTGGGACAAGCGAAGGCAAGGCCCATTGCCCCCATGGTTTTTTTATTAAGCCCGACGATATCAGTTTTTTTTGTTAGCCCCCCTTAGCCGATGCTTGGTGTGGCAAGTGTCGGGCATTCCATGTTTTTTTATTAAGCTCGACAATATCAGCTTTTCTTTGTTAGCCCCCCTTTGCCGGCACTTGGAGTAGCAAGTGCCGGCCAAGGCCCATTCCATGTTTTTTTATTAAGCCCGACGATATCAGTTTTTTTTGTTAGCCCCCTTTGGCCGGTGCTTGGTGGGGCAAGCACCGGAGGTGGGTGTGCCGCCTTAGCTAGTGCTTGCCCCACCAAGCGTCGGCCAAGGCCATTGGTTTTCAAGTTTTTTTATTAATCCTAACGATATTAGTTTTTTTTGTTAGCCCTCCTTGGCCAGTGTTTGGTAGGGCAAGCACTAGAGATAGGTGCGCCACCTTAGCTGGAGGTGTGACGGCCATCAACATATGGATTAGGTACTTTATCATCATCGTCTATCATTGTTATTATTATTTTTCATCATTAATTTGATTGTTGTTTTAATTGCATTGTTTATTTTCTATAAAGGCACTTGTACCACGATCAGTTACTGCACACGGAACGTGCACATAGATTCGGATTTTTTAGCCCACACCTCCTTGGCAAGCATAGATTTGATGTAGAAGCACTATCTAATGATGTTAGGGACATCTTCATGCAAAGAGTAACCCTTAATATGCTTTTTATCATGCCACACAATCCGGGGTAAGTTATTTATGACAGTATTTTAGTGTATGTTTTTTTTATTCTTCCACTTTTACTATAACATAATTGTCAAACAAAAACCTTCAAAATATTTTAGGGGACATTGGATTTTGATTGTTGTCTATCCAACAGTTACTAAAGTCCCCGGGATTTACTACTTGGATCCTATAAAGACCGATTATCCAGACAATCGGTGTGATTTGAAGATTATTATAATCAATAAGTGCATGGGTGTATGTGTGATATTTGTCATTATTGAATTACCAAAATTAATCATTCACTTCTTGTTTTGTTAGTGCATTGACCGCTTACCGAAGCAACGTTAGATTGAGCTATTCCACACGCAAAGACCCAACCTATATATATGAATTTAATTACTCCAATTTTGTTATTCAAAAATGTTTCTTCAAATGTTTACTTAACTATTTCATTGTAATGTAAGTGCCCATTCCAACCAAACAATAATGATTGCGGTTATTATATTATGAAATTTATGAAAGATATAGTTACTCATGATAACATTTATGTTCCTACACAAGTGAGTTCTTTTTACTTGCAGTTACTGTATTTTAAATTTAATTGACAAGTATCTAAGCTAATTGATTTTTAGTGATTTTAATTTTTTGTGTGCATTCTTTTTATGTAGTATTATAAAGATCAATGTTTTGACCAATTAACTAACCAACAAATAGATGAAATAATTGAAGAATAGTAAAAATATATGGCCAAGGAATTAGGTAATATTTAAGTAGATACATAGGTTGTTTCTTGCATATTCATCTTGATTGTATATGAATTATTCATTGAACATTAAAATTATTTATTGCCTACATTCTACATACATAGGTACTTACAATTAGTTGTTCTTATTTGTTACATTGTAATTAAATTACATTAGTACTAGTTTTATGAATTAATTATTTTGATTCGAGCTATTTCATTTTGATTTGGTGTGATTCTGGCTTGGGTTTTTTTGCTGTGGATTTTTAAAATGTAAGTTGATATGGATTGAATGTGTATGGTAAAAAAAACATACCTCCATTGGCGCTTAGAGGTAATATACCTCCAATGACGCTTCCCCTAGCAAGCGCCATTTGTAATACCCCGAATTTTGAAATTTGAGGCTAGAGAATAAGCCTGAAATAAGTGGTCTACTAAGCCCCGGTTTAGCAGGATCCTAAATTTTGAAAAAGGGTAAATGACTCCAAAAGAGGATGTGATTAGTGATAAATGGACCCTTTTGGAGATTATGATGTGAACAGTGATTCATATGCGTTGTGAGCAGTGTTGAAATGCTAGATTTGAGTTCAATTATGGATTAACATCTAAATTGAATGAAAATAAGGGGGAGGGCATATGCATGGTGTAAATGAATGAGAAAATCTATTTGGTGGTGATTCAGTGTGAATTGACGTAATCAGGGACAAAACGGTAAAGTTACCGACCAATTGATCGGTTACCGAAGAGGAAGCTCATTGGTAACTCAAAGATCAATGGTTGTGATTGATTGTTATGAGATTAAAAGGGTCGAATCCCATGTGTGTTTTGTTTATGTAAACTCATGGAGGTGAAACAAGATTGTGACAAGTGGCACAATGTGAGCCCTTGGATTGGTCAGAGTGTCAAAACACCTCTTCCCTCTCTCCTCTCCCTTTTATTTCAGCCAAGAGCCTTCTTTGAATCAAAAATCTGATCTCATCCTCTCTCTTCTAGCAGCCATAGATGTCCAAGCAAGGAGGGAGGAAAGAGAAATCAAAAGGTGAGATTTTGGTTGGTTTGTTGGCCTCTAATGCTCTAATACCCTTCTTTAATATTGTTCATTGTGATGAGAGCTTCATTGCTATGGTTTTAGATTTTTGAAAGAAGGTGTTTGAGAGTTTGAAGAATTTGGGAAGTGGAGGAATCAAAGAATTGCCCTTGAGAAGAGGAAGAGGTGAGTGATAGCTTCTCTTTGACCTAAGTATTGCGATTTCTGATTGAGTTTTGTGATTTATGGAATTTTGCCCTGATTTTGGTATAATATCATGTGGAATGTAATTGGTGGAATTGGGTTGTGTTTTTTGTTGAAAATGGTGTCATGTTGTGGTATTTAGTCATTGAAATTGGTTTGGATTGGATTGGACACATTGGTTGTAAAACTGAAAATGTTGTCTATTGGAAGTCTGTTCTGGGAAGTCTTCTTGTGTGAGCGTTTTGAATGACCAAACGGTGTTTACAAATTAAGAAACTTTCCAGTCTTAAAGTTCACATCCCAAGTTTCAAAATGGACATATAATTTGTGTCATTTCGTTTTTTGAGCTGGGAGTTATGGTTGCCTAAAATTTGAGGTCGAAACTGGAATTTGTTTTGGAGCAATGTTGGATTTTGTGTAATTTTGGAATTTTGTGGTGATTTTTGGTAATGGCTCATATTTTTCCTATGAAGAGGACTTCAAGAGCTTTCAATAGGCTTTGCGATCACCTCATTTTTATTTTTCTAGAATTAATTATGAATTTTTGAAGTTTCCTTGGCAACAACAGAAAATCTTAGCTACAGCACAAACGTTTCTGTGCAAATCTTTGCCGCAGCCAGAAATTCTTGGCTGCAGCCAAAAACCTTCTATACACGTTTTGGCTGTAGCCAGAGGATTCTTGGCTGCAGCCAACCCCTATTTTCAATATTTTATGATTTTGAAAGGTGATTTTCAACCTAGTACGTCCCAATCCTTTAGGCTTTCGTTGAGCTTATTATAGTCACATAAAGGTTGTGAATGGTAACAAAATTTAAGTGATATGAACGTAAGGATTTGGAATCAAGATTGATCCTATGTCCTTTATGTGGTTATAGGGTTGGATATTCGCTTTAATCATGAGTAGCCAGTGCTGGAGCATACGTGGAAAGAATAAGTGTAGGGAACTTACCTCTTCTACATGTATTTGATAATTGTGTTGGTGTATTGATGCATGTAGTGCTTTACATGATTATGTGAAACATATATGAATGATTATAGCTCTGTTTCTATTTATGCTATGGCCATGAGTATGTTGTTGAAACATTGAGCACACAGATATGTCATTGTGTGAGCATGAGTTATGTATTGCAAGCATGTCATGCATTAAACACTTATCTTGCATGCATAATGGTATTTGTTTCCTACTGAGATTCTCTTGAATCTCACCCTCCCTGCCAACATTTTCGACAGGGTAGGTGGAATCAAGGATGGAGCAAGCAACCATGGGCGGCGATGACTCCTTCAGGTTGTAATCTTGTGATAGTTGGTTATCAATGCATGTTTGGAATTAAGTATATTTGGATATATAATTGTATGGGTTAGAATGTATATTTGAGTATGTATTTGGTATGAGAATTTGTGTAATCCCTTATTTGGAAAATTGTAAAGGGCGAATGTGCCCTGTAAAGCTTTGATTAACGTAAGGAATCCGGGATTGCCGGAACTTTATATTATGCACTCTGATAGTTATAGGAATGTGATTTATCTTCGCAGAGTAGTTATATTCGATATGTGAATATAAGACCATGTCAATTAGCTTTTAAAAGGTATTTGTGAAAACCCTATCTCAAGGATAGGATTGTGAATGAGTTTTAATAATTATTTGTCTCTATTTCACTTTAATCGCGTATTTCAGATATAATTACGGAAGGGGGTTACACCATTGGAGGTATTTATTAACTCCAAAGGCACTTCCCCTGGGAAGCGACATTGAAGGTAGTATACTTCCTCCGGTGCTTCATTGTATAAGCGCCAAAGCTTTTTATTAAAAAACATTAAATACTCAAGCTATGGCACTTACATATATTCAAGAAGCACCGTAGCTTGTTTTAATGGCGTTAGAAGCTACGGTGCTTCCTAAGCGCCATAATGTTCTCTAAATTAAGTGTCAGAGCTCGTATTTTTTGTAGTAGTGATAGGTAAGGCAATAAGAGTAATAAAACTGAGAGTAAAAAAATTGACATACAAAAGTACAATAACTTTTAAATTCTTGTGTGTTCTTCATTCATTTTTTCTCTCTAGTTTTATTTCCGGTGACCTTAGTTCTTCATCTTATTAACTTTGGCTCATTTCTAGTGAGTGATTCAGGTTTTCGTTTGATTTCATGGCTATTTTCCTCATTATTTTAATGTTATTAAGGGAAAAATCATAAAGGTTAGTATTACGATTTTTTTCCTTGTTCTCTCTCCTTCCCCCTCCTTTCTTCTTCTTCTTCAATGTAACTATAGGCCTCATCTTGTGAGCTGTCTAGTTTTTTAAAACTCACTCCGGCTCTTGGCTTTATAATGGTTTTCGGCTCAAATGCCGATTCTTGTTGGCTCAACACATCCCTTCCTATAAAATGGTTCTCAAACAAAAATGAGCCGTTCAGATCTCTGACTAACGGTTCGACCAGTCCAACATCTGGTCCGGTCCGATTCTAAAATCACTGCCTATATCATTGTTGTCACATATGTGAGCCTCAAAACTAATGGCTAGAGGGTGGAATCTAACATGTATAGGTTAATATATTCCCTTACCTTCTTTTATTTGTTTTCCTACTTTCATTTTTGATATCTTTCTCCTTCTTTTCACATCTATATCTTTTTCCTTTTTTTCCCCTTCTCATATTTTGAAATAGGCCATAGTACTTTCATTGTTTGACTCTTGCTCTCCATGATCTATTTTTTGGACTGTGGGCTCATTTGCAAATATTGGCATGGCATGAACTTGTTTGACCCTTCTCATTGATTGCAATGGAGCTATAAAACCATAATTTACATTGCCTTAATTTTTAAGATAGTATGCTTCTATGTGCAAAAATCTCATCACTACTTGATACTTGGTTGACCCCATGGGTTTTGTAGGATGTTCAACAGACTAAGCTTGACTAGTAATATAAGCTTACTCAATTATTCTATTTCACTTTGATATATGTTATAACTTATCATAAAGTGATTTTGTTGGTTTTTTCGATAATCAAATTATAGAATGTCTCTTCTAACTGAGAAAGATGATTTTGAATAAATGTTTTTGTGAATGAAAATAAAAAAGAAGATCTCTTACTTTCAAAAAAATAAACAAAATCACTTTCAAATGATTTTTATGCTATTTGAGGTTTTTGGAAACTCCGCAAGCATAAAAATTATTATTCTTTCATATGAGTTATTGGAATATATCCGCATGAAGTTTAGTTTAAACCATTTTTCAAATAAGAAAACAAAGAATTTTTTAAAATAAAAAATAAAAAATACAAACCAATCAAAAAATTTTTTTTAAAATAAATTAAATAATCATTTTCCCCAAGAAAAACATCAACAAAGTGACATACCTTTCTACCCCCGAACTACGTGTACTTTAATCCCTCTAAAGGGTATGTAGGCTTTAGGCTTTGTTTCTAAGTCAAGTCCAATTTTTTAAATAAATATATTTTTTCCTTGTTTTCCTTTTGTAAATAAACCTTCTTTTCTACTCCAATTTTCATTTTATTTATTTTGTAAATACTCTCTTTATTTCTTTTATGGGTAAGAAAAATAACTTTTAAAGGACATACTTATTTTTAAATAATTGGCTTAGAGTAGATATTCTTATCAATAGGTGTTGTAGGGTGCTTAACATACACTTTTCCAAAGCACAATTGACTCCTAAACTTATTTGGTTTTTGCATACTATTTTTCATATTTTTTTAAGGATTTCAAAATTATCCTTTTAAAAATTTTGGTGGCAGCACCATATTTTCTAAATTTCAGACGTTAAACCCTAAACCCTAAAACCTAACTCCATACTTTGTAAAAGATACCTTTTTATAACCTCGTCCTTCTCTTCCTCATCATGTTCATACACTATAGAGCTCTTTCCATTTGCCCCCCTTCCCCTCTTCATCCTCAATGTCCTCCTCCTCCTCCTCCTCCTCCACCGCCACCTCCTCCTCTACAATCCCCTCCCCCTCTTCCTTGAAGATAGCGTGTCAGCTTATGCCTTAGTAACTTCTTCAAAAAATAACCAACAATTGCAATATAGAGTGCAATCATAAATTGGCTCTTGAGGAGCCTTTTATTAACTACCTAGCAACTAAATGTGATTATTGGTATAAAACAAGTTAAAAAGGATTTTTGAGCATTTTATCTATCAACTAAGTTGCAATTAAACTAAATTTCTTTATATTTTTAGAATAAAAGTGGAGTGAAATGGAAATTGGTTTTGAAATATGATGGAAACCACCTAAAACAATGAATTTTATCTATCCTTACTTCAAAAAATAATGAGGTTATGCTAGTTTGACAAAAAGTGCTCAAAAGACTTGGATGAATTAAATCTCCCACATTGGGCAAGACTTAACTCCTCTAACCAAAGTTCATTTCAAAACTCCAGCCAATTAAATTAACAAAATGCAAGACAAAAGTAACGAAGGACCCTTAAATTACAAATATAATATATTCATAGCACCTCCAAGCACAAGCGTAACCAAGTCAATACACAAGATGTCCCAAATTTTATTCACCAATAAGTTTTGTACTTATTTGTGGCATTTAATGAAATGCGATGGTGAATATTCATGATTATAGGAATTAAACACTGAAAATTGGAATGTAACAGTGCTGCCAGTGAAATTTCCTACGAGGCATTGAGTTTGTCATGTGGTTTTAGATGATCAAATGATGTCCAAAAATTGTGAAATTTTACAGGATGAAAGTAGACATCTTAAGCTTTAATTTGATACATAATGAGTAATTTTTGGAGTAGTATACAAAGAATTATGGAATTTTGAAGTTAGCCAAGTGAAACTAGCTATTTTCTGGAACAGCACCAAAATATTGAAATTTTGGGAATTCCAGCTTCCAATTGGCTAAAAGCTATATTTTTTCTTAAAACTAGACTCAAAAAGGGTTCTATAGCCTTTAGAATCACTTTAATTAAAGTTCTTCAAATAAAGTTATAATTTTTCAAAGTTTGGTCAAAAAATCAATGAGAATTTCCAACTATTCCTTAAATGGAAAAACATGTTATGGCAATCTTGTAATTATACGATAAAATCCATCAGCCTATTCTTCTCTTCTAATGGACCCTAGGGCATGAATTTGGGCTGACTAAAAGAGGAAGGAGTGAGTCCACCTTTAATTGGAGTTATTACACTATTTCTTGTAGATAAAGTCAACTAAAAAGGTGTCATCAAAAGTCAAAATTTTGGATATTAGTAATTAGAGGAAATATGGAGATATTTTAGAAAACTCGTTCCTTCATCTTTCCTCCTTATTTTAACCATCCAAGCAAGAGAAGAGAGAGAGAGTGAGAGAGTGAGCTTGAAGAGTTTTAGAGATAAGGAGAAGAAAAATTCAAGGTAGGTCTTGATTTCTCTTATGATTTGGCTTCTAGTTTATGTAATCTCTTCCCTAAGATTCTCTTCTTCACGGGCACACTAAACATGACTAAACATAGTACCTATGGGTACACCGAACATAGTGCCTACGGGTACACTGATATGCCCAATTGGTGGCCTTGAGCCCAATTGAGGTACGAAACGGTCGGGGTTGCAACAGTGGTTGGCTTTGAATGTTTTCGACTAAACTGAACTGAATTGTGAGTTATTATAATATTATTGTATGTGATACATGGCATATTTATTATTGCATTTCCTATGATCGATTATCTGTTACTACTAAGATTCATTTAAATCTCACCCTTTCCATAAATGTAAAAAGTTTGCAATAGCAGAAAACGGCTCTGAATGCACAGTCAAATTTACCAGTAATTTATTGAAGGTTCAGGTCAAGATCAAGTGAAGACGTTGGTTATCTGAAGCCCCTATTATGATTTAAGGTCTATAATTACCATAAACATACCCTGTAGGGGAAATTCTGTAAGATAATCATGTATATTTTATCAGTATATCTATGCTATTATTGTGTACCCAATAATGGGTGGTAATAGAAAGGAGAGGCGGTTTGATAGTGACACTAGTACAAAAAAGGTTATTTAGACCGGCACATTTAAACCGGTTGTAGTAAATGAGGTCTAAAAGAAATGCGCGGTGGCATTTATGTAATTATAAAGAATTTGGGAGACCGGTTATTATAATAACCGGTCTAAAAAATACAATTTAGACCGGTTGTACACTAACCGGTCTTAAAAGATTAATTTTTAGACGGGTTATTAATAACCGGTCTAAAAATTAATCTTTTAAGACCAGTTACTAGAGAACCGGTCTAAAATGAAAGCTTTTTAAGATCGATTCTCTAACAACCGGTCTTAAAAGTGAATTTTTAAGACCGGTTGTTAGACAACCGGTCTTAAAAACTTCATTTTAGACTGGTTAATCTACTTAACCGGTCTTAAAACTTTCCCCAAATTTCAACCCAGCTCCCGTGCGCGCCATCTGATCCATTTCTGAAATCGACTCCAGTCTCACTCTCGACACCATTAACCCCATCGTCAACCTGTCTCTCACCTCCCAAATCCGTCTTCCACTCTATCTCCACCGTCTTTTCCCTTCCATTCCACCGTAACTCAAGCTCCCATCATCACTGACGCCCTCTTTCTCTATCCCTCCGCCTCCATCAATCTCTTTCTGGGCCGCCACCATCACAGATCTGGCTCTATTTCCAGCACCGCCAGCAACTGTCATCACAGCTTAGAAGCAGTTGGTAATCTCCCCTGTTTTACTGTCTTCATGTCTTTAGCCACCTGTGCTTTCTTGTATGTATGTGTGTTTCTTTTATGAGCTAAAGATCTTGCCTTTCTCTATTTTGGGATGGGTTTGGCTAGGTTAGAGTTGCAATTATGGTTAGGATTCACATATGCAGAGTATTTGTGAATGTCAAGGTTAATGGGAAACTTCGATGGAAGGTGGGAACTTGGGTGTCTGGTCATTCCAGGTTTAATGTTAATTGTGTTTCATTCGTTGGCTATGGACCTTCTTCTTCTGGTACTCTCAGTTCAAACCAGGGGGCTCAGTGTTCTACTGATGTTTGGTTAAATTCATCCTAAGCCAATCACAGCATCATAATTTAATCTGCTGCTTTTAGTAGTAAATTAAAGTTTTTCATATTGGTTTTTGTAGCTTTTGATTAGGATTAGAGAAGTCAGAATATACTACGTTTAGAGCAGTTACTTTACTCTGTCAATGGCCTACGCCCAAAAAATATCTGGGAAGGACAAAACAAAGCACCGTACAAAATAGTTTGCGTATAAATCCTGTTGTTGAACTGCTGCTAAAAATCAGAGAAATTAATGGAGAAGAGGGTCGTTTTCCAAACTACTGATCCCCGGGGCTACAAGAAAATTTGCAGCCCTCTAAAACATGTGATATCATATGCTTTGTCCCAGTTGAGATTATTGAAAATCCTGCATCACGCAACCGAGCCAAGTTATCTGTTCCATATTTGACACTGTCAGTCTCCTCCTACCCAAGGTGTATACTTGTCTCTCTGATTTCGACTGGCTGGCTCATTAATGTTTGGCCGACAACATCATCATGCGTCGTAAGTCGAAAAATTAAGTTGCACTCGTATAATTTATAAGTCAACCTTGTCAAATTTTTACTTCTTCTTTTTTTTTTTCTGAAACTTCCCTTTTTTTATTTTTTTAACCTCCCTGTGGTAATTTCCTCTTACATTTCCCATGGATTGTTGAAAAGCCATTAGCCCGGATCGATCGACATCAATCACACTCCTAACTGTGGGAGAAAACTCAACTTGATTTTTTCCCCCTGTCCGCGATGTATTTTCCTAAAAAATGTTGAGTTTCTTGTCACCCTGCTCAATCAATCCAGCTACTGATAGTTTGATAGTAACCAATTTATTTATTTTGAATTATATGGCCATGGCTTAAACTGTGCAAAGAGAGCAGCCAATTTACTTTTTAGCCGAGTGTATAGTTAGTGAATGACAAATTTTAAAAAACGACATAAAAATATCTGTATTGTCCATTTTTTTTATCTTCATGACATTTTAAATATATAGTTCAGGGAATATTTTCCTTTTGGGAGTGGATTCATGTATAGATACTGGGTCACCTAACGAGGAAGAAGAGATGAGTTTGATTGAGAAAAAGGTGATATATATGTATGTGTGTCTGTGTGAATTGAAATAGAATTATTTTCTTGTCAAAGAATCTGCATATTACATACACAGTAGTATTATACATGTCAATTCATTCCTTGCCTTTCAATAAGAAGGATAAGGCATGGTAGGCTTTAAATACAACTTTTGGTTACCATTTGAATCAAATTATTTTGTTCCTTCTTTTTGGAATCATATAAAATAACCCATTGGTCTATAGTCTCTAACTCTGTAAAAGAATATCCTAGAACCAGAAGATGCTAAAGTAAATAGAAGATGTAAAAACCCAAATAGATGCTTCATCTACCATTCTTGTTCGTACTGTCATTAAATTCCATAGTCCAACTATGGCCTTTTGTATGTTCTAACAAGTTCTAGAATATATAAGTCATTTTGTGGCCTTTTGTAACCTTGCTTTCAGTATAATGACTTGGCTTGAAGAGTTGCATATTGTCATATGATTTGGCACAATGGTGAATGAGTGTTTGATCACTTTTATTTTGCTTGATTCAAGTGAGTGAGCCATGAAATTCTTTGAATGATGTGGTACTAGCTTTACGGTTGAGCTTTCCAATCTATGTATGCTGTGGAATTATGTTCCTCGTGTGTGCTGAATTTTTGAAGTTTTCAATTTCCTTTGACATCCTGATGTGTAATTGGAAGAGAGATTTTTTTTCCCTTCTTTGATGTGCTCAAGAAACGTGAAACTGGAAAATAGAGTTTGGTTGTTGCAGTACAGTTTTCTGCTGTTGAAATCCAGAAAGATAGGTAGAAAATTGAAGCATAGATATATATATATATATAATTTTAAGGCCATGAGAAGAACTCAGTGCTCGTTTGGCTAACGAGTCTGCCATACTATTGTCATCTCTGTCAATATATTGGAACTCTACATTCTAGCTCCGTTCCAACATTGCTGTAATCTCTGTAAGCAGCTGCCATTTTTCATGCATATCTGGGATCTCATTTTGAAGTAGGTCGATAACCTCGTAGGAGACGCACCAAATCAACACTTCTCTGAACCCCCCATCCCAAACTCTTTTCATGCCCATAAGGCAACCCTAAATTTCAGCACTCAGAGCATCACCAGTACTGAGCCTCAACATAAATCCCTCCACTTATAGTTCTTTTTGCTTTGTTTAACTAGTTACCTTCTATTGATTTCCAACGGTATTGCTTGGATATTATTAGTCGAAGGACCAAAGTCACCCTAAAAAATATATCCAGGGACAAACAATATAATAATGGATCTAGCGTGTGCAGGCGTTAGACATTAAAAGAATATATATCCAAGTCACTTTCTCTGACAAACGCGCATTCTTTCCTTCCTCTTTCCACCTCCATTCCTCATTCCCTCACTCCTTCTCCATTCCACTTTCCCTCATTCCATTTTTTCCTCACACGCTACTCTAAATCACGATATTCTTTGTTTACTTCTAGTTACACTATGTACTTGGGTGTAATGATTGCATGCTCTCATTATTCTCCTACCTTTTCCAGAGAAAAAGTACAAAACAAAAAAAAGGTGTTAGAATATATGGATCGTAGTTGGATACAAGCTAAACGGACGAGTGTTGAATATGATGTTGGGGTCAAGGGTTTTTTAGACTTTGCAAAAAGAAATGCCGATGATGATAGTGGGATGTTTTATTGCCCTTGTGTAAAATGTTTGAATGAGAAGCGATTAAGTGCTGCAGATATATATACACATTTAATTTGTGAAGGGTTTTGTAAGACGTATGTACTATGGGTATGGCATGGTGAACAATTAGAAATGCCAAGTGCATCTCAACAGGGGGAAGTGACTTGTGATGATAATGACACGGATATGGATGATCGGATAGAGGACATTATTCGTGATGTAGGAGAAGAGGCTTTTGAACAATCACATGCATATGGTAATATGTGCAGTGATGCTGAGAAGCCGTTGTACCCGGGGTGTAAAAAATACCAATTGCTGAATGCTGTATTGAAATTGGTAAGCTTGAAAGCACGGCATGGATGGAGCGACAAGAGTTTTTCAGAAACGCTTGAGGCCTTTAAAGATATGCTTCCTGATGATAATGTGTTGCCTTGTCGATACTATGATGCTAAGAAAATACTGTGTCCACTAGGGATAAAGTATAAAAAGATCCATGCTTGCCCTAATGATTGCATATTGTATAGAAAAGATCATGAAGAGAAGGAGCAATGTCCGATATGTGAAACTCTGAGGTATAAATCAAATAAGGGCCCTGCAAAAGTGTTGTGGTATCTTCCAATCATTCCAAGGTTCAAGCGCCTGTTTGCTAATGAAATTGATGCCAAAAATTTGAGATGGCATGTAGATGAGCGGATTTCTGATGGAAAGCTGCGACATCCAGCTGATTCTTCTCAATGGAAAAAAATCGATTAATTATTTCCTACCTTCGGTGAAGAACCTAGGAATCTCAGGCTTGGGCTTAGCACAGATGGTATAATCCTTATGGTAGCCTAAGCAGTATACATAGTTCATGGCCTGTTCTGTTGGTAATTTACAACTTATCTCCTTTGTTATGTATGAAACGAAAGTACATTATGTTGTCTATGTGGATTTCGGGACCAAAGCAACCCGGAAATGACATAGATGTTTACCTAGAATCCTTGATCGAAGACTTGAAAGAGTTGTGGGATAAAGGTGTCGATGTTTTTGATGCGAACAAGAAGGAGACTTTTAATATGCGAGCAATGATCTTTTGTACTATAAATGACTTCCCTGCATATGGGAACTTGTCAGGATATAGCGTTAAAGGCCACAAAGCTTGTCCGATATGTGAAGAAGGCACATGCTACCATCAACTGCAACATGGAAGAAAGACGATTTACCTTGGCCATAGGCGATTTCTAAGACAAAGCCACCCTTATCGTAGATTAAAAAAAGCTTTTTTCGGTGGCTAAGAGTTTGAAGATGCTCCAGAGGCATTGACTGGGGAGAAAATTTATGAAAAATTGGAAAATATCAATACTATGTTAGGTAAGTCATCAAAGAGTAGAAATGAGAAAAATATATGGAAAAAAAGGTCCGTCTTCTTCGATCTTCCATATTGGCGCAATCTTGACGTCAGACACTGTATTGATTTCATGCATGTGGAGAAGAACGTATGTGATAGTATTGTTGGGACACTGCTCAACATACAGGGAAATTCTAAGGATGGTGTGAAGGCAAGATTAGACTTGCAAGAAATGGGAATACGAGAAGATTTACATCCAAGGCCATACGGTAATAGAACTTTTTGTCCTCCAGCTGCTCATACTTTGTCTAAGGTTAAGAAAAGAAGCTTTTGTGAGTGTTTACATGGCGCTAAAGTTCCCTCAGGGTATTGTTCAAATTTTAAAAAGCTTGTATCGATGAAAGACTTGAAGTTAATAGGGCTAAAGTCTCATGATTGTCATGTCTTAATGCAACAACTACTCCCAGTAGCTATTCGAGGCATTGCCGAATAGGATCTTCAACACATATTGACTAGACTTTGTTTCTTCTTCAATGCCATTTGTTGTAAAGTCATTGGCACGGAAAGATTAGAGGAATTGGAAAATGAAGGATACATGATCTTATGCCAGCTTGAGAAGCTTTTTCTTCCGTCCTTTTTTGATATCATGGTACACTTGGTTGTTCATCTAGTGAGGGAGATAAAGTTGCGTGGCCCTATCTATTTCCGGTGGATGTACCCGATCGAAAGAACTATGAAAATACTAAAAGGGTATGTGAAGAACCCCAATTGGCCTGAAGCATCTATTGTTCAAAAATATGTTTCTGAAGAAGCTATGGAATTTTGTCAACATTATTTGTCAAATGTACGACATATTGGCCTTCCTAAACGTCATGATCAAGAAAGGGGTAGACGCGGGGCAATAGTAAAGAGCATAGATGCTGATGAATTGCAACAAGTCCACCTATACATCTTGAACAATGTTGATGAAGTTCAATATTACATGAATGCCCATAAAGAAATTGTACGGAAACAAAATAGTCGAATGAGGGAACAAAGGTTAATCAGGGAGCATAACAGAACTTTCGCACATTGGTTCAAACAAAAGGTTGACGGAGTAGAATGTGTTTCTGATACAATAAATTGGTTAGCACGTGGTCCTGAAGTTGATGTCATAAGTTGGACTTCATTTGTGATCAATGGTTATACCTTTTACACGAAGTCCCTAGATGATAAGAGCACCGTCCAGAATAGTGGTGTTGTATTAGTGGCTGAATCTATGCACTTCTCTAGTTCGAAAGATAAGAACCCTACTTTGGCTACCATACCTTATTATGGGGTGATTGAAGAGATTTGGGTGGTTGACTATGTTAAAATTAGATTTCCCATTTTCAAATGCAAGTGGGTTGATGTCAATAATGGTGTGAAGATCGATAGGTTAGGATTTACATTAGTAGATCTGAATAGTAGAAGTTTTGGAGATGAACCTTTCATTATGCCAGATCAGGCGCAACAGGTGTTCTATATCACTGATCAGGCAAATAATCTGTGGTCTGTAGCTCTCCAAGGAAAAAGGGTCGTTGATATTGACGAGAAAAGTTACTCAAATTATGATATTCTTGAGACTCCTTCTCTTTCCAGGGGTCTACCAGAACTGAATGAAGAAGATCAAGCAGATAATGCGAACGGCACAAGAAATGATCATCACGAGGGAATATGGGAGGATATCTCTTTATGATACTACTTTGACCTTAACTAACTAAAGTAATTATGATTATGATTATTATCTGAAGAATATGTTTAGTTATTTTATCGATATAGTCTTCACATGACATAGCTTAAGATTTATCTTTCTTTATTGTCGTTACAGGCAAATGACGGATCCCCAGCGTCCTAGTGCAGAGGATCAGCCACCTCCTCCACCTCTGAGTCAGCCACCTAGTGCTCAGCAGAGTCAGCCAGCTAGTGTTAACCAGGGTGAGCCTAGCAATGCTCCAAGCCAGGGTCATAGTGAGCGCAGTAGCCAGTCTATACGGAGGGGTAGATGTGCCACACGGTTGACAGATGTTTCCCTCAGTCGGAGTGCAGGCCAAAAGATACCGATTGAGTTTGATAGACATTGGAAACCAATCGGGCCTAATGCACAACGATATAGGAGTTTCGTCGGCCTCCTTGCACGTAATAAGCCGAGCATCTTGATAGAGGAGTGGAGAAATGTCGATGCAAAGGTGAAGCAGCATATTTGGGACACTATTCAGGTATACAATTCTCTTCTGTATGTAATTAATTATTATCAAATGTCACTTCATTTGTCACTTACTCCTTCAATGCATGCATTTCAGCTCACCTACGACGTTCCTCAGAGTGAGATCTTGTACAACAAGATGATGACGTATTGTTATGAGCACTGGAGCAAGTTTAAGACAAGTCTGACCAACAATTACATTCATATTGAGGTGAAAGATGGTCAGCCTCGTCCTAATCCGTGCAGCACGTATACATTTCTTGATCAAGCGACTTGGCAAGAATTTGTTAGGCTTCGGACTACTCTGAATCTTTGGTTAGTTGACTTATTTTTCATTTTATTTACTTAGCAATTATCTTAATTGATTATAACACTTTCCATTTATATCATTTCTTATTCGCAGGCAAAAAGGCAAAAAGCACAAGAGAGTGGTAGAAAGAATGATTGCCCTCATAGAATGTCTCGTGGGGGTTATGGAAAGGTTGAAAGAGACTTGTTAGCGGCCAAACGGAAGAGATTGGAAGAAGCATCTCAATCCGATCCTTCTGTTCTTCTTTCTCCGCCATCTCCGATTCGTCGAGAAGAAAAATGGCAATTTGCCCACCAAAAGAGGAGTGGGACTTATATGAGTGAACAATCTCGTATAGTTGGTGAAATAATTGTAAGTATATATCGTTATTGTAATTAATTACATAAGAAACGTATATTATTACTTATGTTTGTTATTTTGTATTATGTTACAGGATGAACTTAGAAAACAACAAGCTAAGGGCTCTTTTAAGTCGGAGGGCAGGAATGACATCTTCACAGTTGCTACTGGCAAACACAAGAATCCAGGCTGTGTCAGGGGAGTTGGAGGAGGGGTAGGGATACGGGATTACTTTGGAGCCCCCGTACACCATTCCTCAAACATCGTGACAAAGGAGGAATTGGAGACAACGTTGGCCATTACAAGAGTAGAAGCAAAGGCCGAGGCTGAAGCATCTTTTGATGCACTATTAGAGACCCGGTTGAGCAAGATAAAAGAGGAAATGATAGTGTTTATGAGCTCAAGACAAGATACCAGTGCTTCCCAGCCACAATCGATTGATCCTAATAAGCAAAGCACTAAAGGTAGTTGTTGCAACATCGGGCAGTCATCAGAGGGTCTTAACCCGCAAATTACTGAGCTTTGTGATCTTTTTGTCGAGGATCCTCTGAGACGGTTAGTTGCACGGGGTAGTGTGCATAACCTGGGATCAACTGTCCACCACCGACAAATGGAAGGTGATCAAGTCCGGGTGTCAGTTGACGAGGTGATTATTGCGGATGCACCTGTCCCTATCCCTTCTGATAAATTCAAGATCGTTAGCGATGTCTTGGGCACATTCATCTTGTGGCCAACGAACCTTGTTTCTGGTCGAGCCGAGGATAGTCCGATCAAAGCCCCACCAATCCAATCAAAGCCCCACCAAGTCCAGCTCCCTTCACTCAGCAAGAAGTTTCACAGCCTCCATTGAATGTCATGCAGCAAGTGATTCTGATGGCATATGATACATCGTTCAAAACAAGAGAGTGGCCTACGGATTCAGTTGTTAGACAGTCAGGAGTGACATGCTATCTTGAGAGGGATAATTTGATGTCCCTGGTAGCTCCTGGACAAAATCTTACGATTGGGATTGTCCAACTGTTCTTAATGTAAGTAGCTTCTGCAATTCAAAGTAAATATTTTAAAAGTTTCACCGTTTACCTTTTATTTATGTGCTTGCGTTATTGTAGGTACATGCATCGTAGGTTGGTCTCCTCTGGCAAAAGTGAAAAATTTGGATTCTTATGCCCCCATCACATCCAAGAGAAAGGGACCACTGCTGCTACTAGACATACATACTTGTCACAGAGGCTTAGTGAAACTGGAACCGAGTGTTTCTTGGCTCCATATGTGCATAGGTAAGAAACAAATTGATATTTTATAATTTATATAATGTTTTATGTTTGCTTAATATTCTTCTGTTTTTTTCAGTGATCATTGGCAATTGCTTCTTCTATGTAAGAGTAGTTACACTGTCATCCTCTTATGTTCCCTCCACTTCAAACCAGGGAATGATTTGAAAAAGACCATGAATTCGTTAGTTTTCTTGCATTCTTACCTTTTGTATGCAAAGTTTATGGAATTTATGTAAAACCAATAACCTTTTTCATTGTGATGATCATAGGTCTATGCGGACATTCCTACACAGTGCTTGTGGTAAGCATGTTCGTGATTTAAAGGACCCTACATGGATCATGCCAAAGGTTAGTACATATAGATTAACATTTGTTTAAAGAATGTAATAAGACATGCCTTTATATTTGTTTTAATGATATCATGTTTTTTCTCAGAGCCGTCGGCAACCAAAGGGGTCCAACTTATGTGGTTTTTATGTTTTGAGACACATTTACAATATTATCACTCTAGGCACAACTGATTTTACTCAAGAGGTAAATTTATATTTCAGAACTTTTGTTTTACTTTATTGTTTTTAAGTTACTAAGTCAATGTTTCATTTGGTTTTGGTGTTACAGATGTTTGATCTTGCTGATCCCTTTCCTGAAGAAGATATTGATTTCATTCGCACATGTTGTGCTGAATTCATCCATGAGCTATTACAAAAATAGTGAGTTTTTGAATCCAAAGTTCATTGTACATTATTGTAAAAATGTACCCATATTAGGTTAGATTATTTTGTCCTTTGTGAAGCTTGAAGACCTTTATGAGATGTTTTATCTCTGATTATGAATATGAATGTAGATATTTAATGACAGATGTTTCTAGCTGTATTTGGCATTTGTTAGTTTGTCCCTTTTTTTGTTTACAAGATGGATGTCAATGGATCAAATCGCATATAAGCACTATTTGATTATTATGTATTTCATAAGTATCTCCAAGTAAGCTTTAAATGTTATAAACAGGGAAGCATGTTCTTGAGGCTTAAGTAATTCTAGAGCTAGTGAGGGGGTTGGAGGTATTGTGTATGCCTCCAATTTCTGTGTCTTCCTATAGAAGAGGCAATTAGAGGGACTTTTACATTATTCCTATATTGGGTTTCAGTTTTCTGGGACTTTTACTGCTGTCATTTGGTCATCCTTACTGTCTAATTGCAAATGAATCATCAATATATGACTGTACTGCCTGGTGATTTTGAATTTTGAAATTGAAATGAGTGATTGTTATGTACTGCTGTTTAAAATTGGAGCATTCTGTGCGTGTACATATAATAAAAGGGACGTTTTTTTAAAAAAAAAAAGCTTTAAGACCGATTGTAGTCACAACCGGTCTTAAAAAGTACTTTAAGACCGGTTGTGGCACAACCGGTCTTAAATGTCTAATATTTTAAGACCGGTTGTGGCACAACCGGTCTTAAAGGTCTCACCTTTAAGACCGGTTGTGCCACAACCGGTCTTAAATGTGGAGTTTTTAGACCGGTTGTGAGTAAAACCGGTCTTAAAAGTTTGACTTTTAAGACCGGTTATAACAACCGGTCTAAAAAATAACAGACTTTTTAGACCTGCTGTATCAAGACCTAATATAGAACCGGTCTAAAAAGTCATTTTTCTACTAGTGTGATGGAAGACATGGACATGAGCGAGAAGGTGAAGAATGAAGGTTAGAGAGCACCTTTGTCACAGTTGTGCTCTGTCTCTATAAGTCACTAAAACCGAACTCTAACATCTTTGCAGCTTCACCTGTTATGGCTAGGATAGTAATAAAAGGATGGTCTCCAACAACCAAGAAGGAATGGTGATAGAAGGAAGACAATATAGGTAAAGGTCCTTCCTCTCGATCTAGTTTGTGGTGTTGTGTCTCTTCTGATCAAGCTCAATCTGAAGTAGATGGTGGACGAAGGAGGGAGGTCATTGGTGACGAGGGAGGTGAAGGTAAACGTTACTACTACGTGAAGATATGCATGAAGGTTTGGCTATAGTGTTCTCTATCTCGCCACACTCTTCCTTGGTTTATGTCGAGCTTGAAGGTCCAAAGATTAGACCTAATTTCTATTGTCAAAGTGCTGCATCTTTAATAGTATACTAAACTAAAATTTCTAAAATTCGTGAAACTAATCTATCATTCCAAAAATTCATGCCCAAGTTGCCATTTTCATATTTAATCCAATTTCTTCAAGCACCTACCATTTAAAAACAACTAAAACAACATCAACTATTCTCAAAAATCAATGATTAAGAGTAATTACATTTTTTATGATACTTTTTCCCTTTTTAGTCCTAATTTAATGTATTTACTCTTAATCTTAATTTATCTCAAGAAAGTCATTTTAAGCTCAATAATTATGATAAAATCCCAATTAAAGTATAAAAAATACATAATAAAAATAGGTATTTGTCACTCCTCCTCAAATGGAGACTCTAATATAGACGTTGGTGAGCCTTGACTGCTCCTAGAGGCATCTCAATAGGCATGCCCATAGTCTAAATAGGAAGTTAGATCCTTCATCACAATCAGGTTGTATATGATCACTCCAATTAGACTCATTTTCTCCTTCCTTAGATGTCAATGATGTGCTGCAAACAAGGGGGAGGGGCAGGAGGAAGATGACTAAAAACTACTACTATTTCTTTTAATATTAAGAAAATTAATTGTTAGGGCAATGTAGCCTAAAAATATTAAAAAAAATAATAGTCACCACTTGATTATTAGTAAACAACATATACTCCCTCCGGTCCTAATTATAGGACATATTTACCTAACTTTGGAGAAATTAAGGATAATAGTTAAATTAGTTAATCATATTTATTTTCCTAAAATGCCCTTATTTAAAACTTAAAATTTAAAAAAACAGTAAAATTGAGGTGTATGTGGCATTAATGAGTTGCAAGCATTACTCACTTTGTAGAATACATAAATGTATTCTTAGATTATTATTGTGTTTAATTATTATTGAGAAAGTATCAATAGGGGTATTTTGGGAAGAAATTGACAAAAATTAGAACTTTTTCCTATAATTAGGACCAAGATCAACTCTCAAATATTGTCCTATAATTAGGACCGGAGGGAGTAGTAATTTAGGCAGTTTACAAGGCACGTTCATGGGTATTAGTAAATAACCATTATTTATGTTAACCATGGCAATTTATAAGGACACGTTTGGCTCTACACCATACCCTTTTCCATTCCAAAGGACACATTCTGCTGGATAACCCATGAAATCTTTTTTATTTAATATAATACTAAAGGACACATTCAGTAGTAAGATAATCCATGAAAACATTTTTATTTAAATATCCGATAAATGAACTCCATTTATTCATCCACTTCTATTCCAACTTCTCATATCCAACTTCTAACTTTTGTTCTACATCGATATCATGAATAAACACAAGAAATCTTTTGGTTCATCATCTTCTAATCTCCCTGGGATAAAATCAAAAGATGATCGCCATCCACCAACAAGCTGATTGAACCATAATTTATATATGATTTTTCATAATTAAATTGGGATTTAGATGCATTTTATGGGACATTATTGCGTGATTAAGCACTGATTTTAGTTAAGGACAACTATTTTGAATCAATTACAATTAGGGGCACAATGGTCATAATTTGTTAATTATTTTGCACAATTGTTTCTTGGACTTTTGATGCTACCTTATGCTTAATATTGCATTGTAGGTGTTTTGGAAGAAAATTGGAAATTTTTTAGATCAGAATTAATATTTAGATTATTAGAGAAAATTACAAAAAGGGCCCCAGAATTTCTAAAAATCACAAATTTGTGAAGAAAAAGGTGTCAGTAAAAATCACAGAAGAGAACCATCATGTTCAGGAAATTATAGTTGAGCTCCAAAATATTTCAAAACATTTTACACTAGTCCTTAATCAAAGGTTTTAAACGTTTCATTTAAGTTCCTAGTCAAAACACATACTGTTTGGTTGCTGCTTCTTGGAGCTAAGAGATAATCGATATGAACTAGATCCGACATGGAATAGAGAGGGAGCTTGAGCTGAGAGTGAGAGGGGGCCAACGAGCTTGAACTTGGGATTTTGATCATCTTCGCCTTCCTCTACTTCACTGTAGACAACGACATTCACCCTTAATACCATCCCCGCCAGTCTGAGTTGCTGCTGTGAGTTGCGGATAGAGTCTCGAGAGAGCTAAGAACTAGAAGCTCAGGAGAGAGGCCACACAAAGAGGGAGAGGAGCTCTGAACCTTTGGCCACTTCCCTCTCATAACCACATATCACCTTTACCATCAGCAATAGGTCAAAACGAAAGAGAAGATGAGACCACCATCCCTATTCATCACACCAGAATCATCCGCACCACTAAAGCTGCACTTTCACACAACTATCTTTATCAACCAGATCACCATTCGACCTATTCTGTGTTTTCTAGCAATGTTCATGTAATTCCGGTAACATTTCTAGACTCCAGTGGCACATTTGCAAATTCCAGTGGATCTGTTCTTTATCTCCGCCTTTTCCTCCTTTTCTTTCTCATCTTCATTCCACCGTCATCTTCTTCTTCACTACTAAACAACTATCCTTCCTCCACTGCCAATAACCATCAAAGATACCACTATCTTCCATTCCATCATTTCATAACCTTCAACATTTCCCTTGCCTTTCACATTGTGGCAGTGCCTTGCTACTTCATTTGAACTAACAGACCCTATTAACTCTTCTTTACTGCTTCAGTCTTTAAATTTCTATGGGATTCTGGTGTTCAAATCTAGTTGTTGAGATTATTGCAATCATGAGTGGCTACTTTTGCTTGAGTCTTGGTGGTAAAGGAAGTGGCTAGAGCTCCAATATGCTATAATGGGGAGTTCAATAATTTCCATTAGCTCAATTTATGCACAATGTTCTAGTTAGATTAATTTTGCATTGATATATGTGTATTTTGTAGACTTAGATGAGTGATTATTTGTCTACGATGGATTGCTTTTGTGTTAAACTTAGTACTGGTGCACTTGGATTATATTTTATTGAACTTATTTCCTTTTGGATTAATGAAGTTATGCACTCTATGTGATTACTAGTGGGTCTAATAAATTTAATTTAATTCGAATATTGTGATTGTGCTTCAATTAAGAGCAAGCAAGTGTATTAAGAAATTTTCAACACACATTAAGTGGGTTTTAACAATTTGTCTAAGAAGTGACTATAAATGTCATTATAGGATTAGTCATTAATTCGGGAGATTGAACCTAATGCGATTGCTTAAGGTTTTTAATTTGACTTGATGCAAAATTAACTCCCAAAATATCTTAGAAAGCTAGGAAAGCCACCAAATTTGCTACCAAGACTCATTTTATCATATAATCCCTTTTTAATACAAATCATTTCATTATTATTTTCCAAAAATATCAAAAATACTACAAATAAGTTTATTTTAATGAATTGTGATTCAAAGAAAACCAATTTCAAAAGCCCACTTCTAACCATATTTTTAGCATTTAGTATAACTTAGGGAATCAAAACAAAAGACTCCTTGATAAAGGAATGGTCCCGAATTGTTGGCGTTATATTGCATTTAATTCACGGTAATTTGTGATTTAACCCTGAGGTAGCTAAGGTTGGGTCAAATCACAAGCATTTAAGGGCTAATCCACATTAACTATGACCCCCAACATACGGTCACTAATTACATGAGAGAGCAAGGATGCATGGATAAGTACTTGAAGGAACTGACCTCTCTTATTCGCTCTTGAATTGAGAAGGTAGACAAATTACTGGAAAAGGATGAATATGATGATGCAATAGATCCTTCATGCTCATAACATTTTATTTTTTGTTTATTTATTCACACTCTCATTTTCTTTTGTAATTGTTTTTTGTACATTGGGGTTAAATATCAACTTAAAAAACTATTAAAAAATAGTAAAATAAGTAACGGTTATTTTGCAAAACCCTTTTCTTTTTAGAATACCATGTCAAATACCTAACAATTATTAAGCAAAAACCATCACCGTTTATGAAACCTAATGATTGTGATGTAAAACTATGAACTTTCATTCAAAAGTTCATTATGGTTGTAAATTAAGAACCATAACAAAATGACACCTGTCATAATGGTTCTAAACTTATAACTATGAGTAAGTTTTGTTAAGTCTTTTAAAACACCCGCTATCTCACATCTCTTCACAATCCCAAGTTGTTACACTTAACATGCTTGTCTTGGGTCGAATGTTACCCACCATCATCAGAACCTTACAACTCTGGTTGACTTTTATGGACATCGACAGTAGCTTTCAGGTGAACCATATCCTCCTCTACTTTCTTTGAACTTCAGTCCAATGGCCATGTGAGTTACTTCAATTGTGCTAACACGTGAGTTGCTTTGGTTACATCATGTTTTTATGGAATGTACATTGCTCATTTCCCTATGGCTGATTAAATGAGTTTTGTTTTCCAATTAAAATGGCTAGTTCTACTTCCTTCAGTATTGATAATGCCCTTAGTACTAGTATTCCCCTTGGTATTGATGTTGTCCTTAGACAAACTAGAAACGAGACCTTAGAAGAGGTGTTAGAATAAGTGCAAGATATTGTAAGGAGGGCCGATGTGTCTTGACTTTTATGAACAAAGCAAAGTTTTTTGGAATGTGATATGGAACAAAGAAGGTCAAGCTTGAGCCATCATACTTCATCATCAACATTAGCATCACAGCAAGGATCAATGTTCCTTTCAAGATGAGCAACTTGTATTTAGTACAAACAAATTATGCATACATTATTTGGGACAATATCAGGGTAAGGTATATATGCATGCTAATTACTTACTATGTACTTGTAAAAAAATGTTAACTTGAATTATGTTCTTTGTAGTCTGCATGTAATATAGATGAAACTTTTAAGAAATTTGTCCTTAATAAGCCTAGGCCATCACTAGCACATTTCGTCATGCATTGACAAAAGCGTACTTGCAGAATCCTAAGAGGCTAATAAGATAAAAGTTCCTGAAGATCTTCGGTCCACCATCAAACTGGATGAGTAGAGAGAATTTGTCATCTCACGTAGCTACCCCTCATTCTAGGTAATTGTTATTCATAGTTCATAACACCTACATATGTCTGTTTAACATCAACTGGAATGTTGTGCATTTTTGTAGGAATTAAGCCGGGTGAAAATAAATATATTATGTAAACTTTTTGCTCTCAATATTTAGTATCTATATTTGACATCATCAAAACTAATCATATCTAACATTCTCCCCTTTTTTGATGATGACAAATCTTTTAAGAAAAATATATGTGATTATGACAACAAATTGAATGCAATATATTTTTCTTGCCTTTCTCTCCCCCTATTTGACATCAACAAAAAGTTTGAAATATAAAGAAGTAAGGCTTGTGGAAAAGAAAATTTGAAAACAAAGTAAAAATGTCTTTCTTCTCATTAATCAAAATGAATGTGTCAAGAAAACAATTTTCTCTCCCTAATTTGAAAGTATTTTCATTTTTAATGTGATGGAACTAAAAAATGGATTTAGAGAGGTTTTCAAGAAAACTTTCATAATCAAGGCAAATTGAAATTAAAGATACAAAACATATTCTCAAAATGTGAAGAGAAAAGGTTTAGAAATACTCATGTAGATTTTGAAAAATGATGAAGCGCTCCATGAAGTCTATTGCTTCTTTGGTAATGTTGGCTCATGATGTTGTGTTCTGTACAACTCTGATGTATGTTCATGTTGTTGCTAGGATTCTGCAATTGAGTTGCGCTTCTGTTTAGCATGCTCAATACTCATTTGTTTTGCATATATATTTGTTGCTCTAAATATTGCAGCCAATATAATTTCCTTGATTGAGCGTTAAAAACATCCTCAAAGTTGATAGACTCTTCATGTAGTATGTTGAGGAATGCTAATGAACAAAACACATTTTGAATTGTGAAAATGAGATTCTGAATATTTTGCATAATAATGCATTGTGAAAATGAGATTCTGAATACATGCAAAACACATTTTTGAAGCCTGTTTATAATCAATGTTCATGTTAAAAATGGTGGAAGTTAAGAATTATAAAATATGTATCAGAAAGCTTCACTCTGGAGTTTAACTAAGATAACATGTTAATTATCAGAGATAACATGTTGGAGAATTTTCCCAAGTGCTAAAGTCATATGAATAACCAAAAGTATTAGCTCGATAGACATATATGAGCATCATGACTTTGCTAATGATTCATAGACTATCTTAACTCTTAGAATTGTGTCATGAATATTCAACTTAAGGATTCAGATACATGACATTAGTTACTCAAAGATCGATCATATCAATGGTTAATGTTTTGAGCAACAAAATAAGTATAAGATTTATGAATGATGAGGCATATACTCATTAGTCCAAATGGCTAGAGTACAAGAATATTATCCTAGTAAGTTATTCCACTATAATGGTTAATACATTAAGATTCCATGCATTAATGAACGTTCATAATGCTTGGAATAACTCAGCCAATAAAGATTCATGCATTAGACATAAAGCTTTCACAAATTGAATTCTTTTCTAGAAACTTGACTTGAAACTCATAGATGATCAACTTGTTTGACATGAGGTCTAACTGGTTTAGAGAATGGTACTGAGGAGTTCAAGCACTGGATAACTCATTTAAGATCATTGATTAATGGGAAAATGATGGGAAACCTCCAGTGGATGAATTTGAAGCATTTCTGACATTCAATATAAAAATACTAACTTCCAACTCTGAAATCAATTTGAATGCAAACAAGTAGGAATAATCTTCAAATAATGTGTATGCATTTTTATAAACAAGATGAATTTGAAATTTAAGTACATTTTTGAAATGTGCCTTTCAAAACTCAAATACATAGAAAGATTATACACAATTTCACTTTCAGTCCATTTAGCAATCTAAAAACATTTTGAAAACTATAAATGATTCATTACTAATGGTATGCAATAATGAAAACTTCTTCATTACTCAAAATAAATAATTCATATAATCACAATATAGTGTAAGGATTAGATATCACTGTAATTTCTCTTGTCCTTGCAACAGCTTGCTTGATTTTGGTGGAATAATATTGGTTTTTCTCCTTTACACAATCAGCACCAAAATCCGAACTCTAAAATTCAGCATCATCAAGATATGAATTTTTTTTCGTGTGGCCATAGCCTTGAGAAGATTTTTCTTATCTTACAAAACTATATAAATTTCTTTTCTTCATGGTATCCAATATTGCTTGGATCCATTTCTTGTTAGCTTGTAGGAATCAAGATAAAATTCACATGCTCTACGAATATAATCAATTCGAGGCAATTGAACATAATGAATTAAACATGTCTTTATGCCTAAGATATTTTTCAAATCATTATATATGCATAAAGAATTAGCATATTGAGCATTACAATCCCTTTATAAATAAATATATTTAGTGTCTTTTTAAGGGATGCAAAAAATAATAATAATTTCAAAACTGTTTGCAATACTCATTCTTAAGGTTCAAAAAACCTCAATAAATATTACAGGCAATAGCATAGGAGGTTTTATCGTTGTGTACATTTGCCTCATATGCTTGGAGGAATGCTTTTACTTACCCACTGCATCTTTCTATGATATTGATACTTTGAATATCTTGCTTTGGGTACTGGCAACCTTCTCTCAAAATATAGAGACTCCAAGAGTCTTATATTTGATGATTGAGAGATCCTCGTTTTCTTATTCTCCTCATTATAGTTAAATAGTACTCTATGGTAGCCCTTCCTTAAGGTAGAACATACTCCTTTTATCCATTGCTTCTCTTCATAATCACATTGTGTAGTTCTAGCAATGGGTGCTTCGAGAGTTCTCTTTTTTGATATAGATGATATGAACCTCTTTCTTGGTGCATGAGAAACTTTTGCCTTCTTCTTTATCATCTCTGTACCCTTATGTCCGTTCTTCTTATATTCAAATTGCATACATAAAGAACTAGATGGACACTTTGGTACCCGCATATACTTGGGTCCTTGATTGTTAGCATTAGATCTTATTTGCTTTTTAGGAATCCAAACAAATTTATTTCTCACATTCGAATTTATCCTAATATAACATGTGTGAAAAATATGACCTGATTTACCACAATAATTGCAAATAATAGAATGATATACATTATGAGTTTTTATGCAAGTATTGAGTCGGTCATGAGAGTAGAAACTCGAATGGATTTTATTTGAATAATCTTTCTTCCCAATAAACTTTCCAACATATTTGAAAACATTTTTTCTTTTCTCAATAGAATCAGCAATTGGTTGAAAAACAATTTTGTACAAACTTTGAAATTTTGTTTTCAAAATAACTCCAGAAGAATTGGAATTGTTTACCATATGTAGATCATGAGCTCCAGAGAATAATCCATCAAATTCGTCCATAATGAGCTCTTCTTGGGAATCATCTTCCTCTTGTTTTTCTATGTTGAACAAATCATGGAAGTGTTCTATGATTTCTCCTTCTTCATTGTCAACTTCCACTTGTTCCTGAACCGTAGATATGTAGCTAGTAGTTTCACATGAACTGTCAACACTTTCAACTTCAACACACGTGTTAGAAGTATACATAGAATCAAGAGTATCCCAAATATCTCTAGCAGAAGAGAAAAATCTAATTTTCTCAAAATCATTTTCGGTTAAAGCACTATACAGAATTTTCATTGCTCTAATATTCAACGAAAACATTTTCTTTTCTCTTTCTGTCCAATCCTTTCTCAGTTTGAAATCAAAAGTATTTGTAAAAACATTCCATATATCAAAATCATATGCTTTAATAAAACTAGTCATTCTAGCTTTCCAAAACCAAAAATCAATATCTTTTAAAAGAGGTGGCATTGTATAGTCAAAACCTTCAGAAAGCATAAAACACCCAAAATCAGCCATTATAAACTCTTGAGACGGTTAAGTCCTTTAAACAAGAGTCCAGAATCTGATACCAAATGTTAGAACCGGCTGACACCCAAGAGGGGGTTGAATTGGGTGTAAGATAAAAACTTAAGAACTTTGGAAAACTTTTTGTATCTTAATGAAAACAGTAAGTATAAAACTAATGAATCATAAATCAATAGTTAGATAAAATAATATATGCTGGAAATATAAGAGCTTAGGGAAGAGAATATGCAAACTGTGATTTATCCTGGTTCAGTCCAATCTATGATGGCCTACGTCTAGTCCCCAGGCTCCTCCTGAGATTTTTAAATCCACTATCTTCTTGTTTAATCCGAGCATAAGAAAAGCCTTTATAAACCACAAGTTTAGTCAGGCACTTATGAAGCCTTTTACAAATCTCTCACCGAGATACTCCCCCTTACGGCAAGTCTTACGAGCAAAGCAATCCTGAAGACCTTTCCCTCCTGCTTACCCGTACAAGTTTTACGAGAAGCAATGTTCTCTCTTACTTACACCCTTGTAAGTCTTACAAGAAGCAACATTTTTTACTGCTTGCACCTTGTAAGTCTTACGAGCAAAAAATCTTACCAGCGATTCTCTCAACAGCTTTCCCCGTAAAACCCACTCAAGGTGCCTCTACCTTGAGATCAATTTAGAAATATAGTTGAAAGTATTTACAGACTCTCTCATAGAGTAGATATAATACTCACTGAAGTACAATAAAAATAATCACTCTTTCAATAATAAGTAACATAGAAGCTTCAAAATAGAGAGTGTTTGGGTAGAAGCAGAGGATTCATGTTTCTTTCATTTTTCTAGTAGTTGCTCGCTGTCTCAGTAACCCATCGACTTTGAATGCTCTCTCATTTACAGTTGATAAAAATGATGACCGTTGTGAGCATTCGTCCGCTGGAGTCCCATTGCTTTATTTGACCGTTGTGTGCATTTGAACAACTAGTCGTTGTCCGTTCAGAGCAGAGCATCCCGTTGAAGAGTGGGATATTTCATTATGAGCTGTATGTCACGTTACGGAGTGTTGGTGTTTTAGACATTCGTTCATGGTGGGTTAATCTTTTGTCATGGTAGGTAGCCGATATTCGATGTGTAATGATGATTTCCGTCATAATTGACTTTCTTATTTGAATCGACAATCCAAATGTTTAATATCATGTTTCACACTTGAAATATATGTTAGTTAATGTTTAGATATGATAACAAGTGAAAACACAATGATTCAATAACATTTAAACCATGTTGGAGTTGATTGCTATGAAACTCTGTTTCACGGTGGCTTCTGTTAACATCACTCGAGTTCACTACCAATTCACTTGAAGTGATCTGATGTTTTAGATATCACTTCAAGTGATTCTAATTCACTGGAAGTGATCTTACATTCCTTCAAGTATTTCTGTTATTTACTGGTTATCACTTCAAGTGATTTTAAACTTCATTGGAAGTGATATGATATTCACTGGAAGTGATTCTGATAAACACTGGATATCACTTCACGTGATATTGAACTTTTAGAATATTACTCGAGTTTATTGACAATTCAATTTATGGTAAGTTCCTGTGCAAAACTTGTGAGAGCGTGTGCAGTCAACTCGAATTCTCATTAGACATGATCTGTTCATTTTCTCTTCAAATATGGCAAATAATATATCATCGGAAAGCTCTCATCATCCTCATTCCAATGCAACATGAATCAGCTCCAAACTCATTGTATACAGAAAGTTATAATCCAAGGAGTGTCTACTGTACTTAGACAATGTCTAAAATCACGAGCATCAAATTCAAGAAGGCACAAATCTTAGTATATAGCTTGAAATATGGCAAACTACCTATCCATGGAAAGCTCTTCAAGTCTAATTTCATATGGCACTAGTTTTGTCATAAACCAATGTGTAGTTTGAGAGTTATATCCAAAATACCAAAACTGTTGTGGAATAAGATGGTGATTTGACTTTCATTTTGTAAAATTCATATCTCCTTTATCTGAGCTCCTTTTGACTTGATCTTGGTTTCACAATGACGCATTGGGAGTCTAGTTTCATATGCCACTGGTCTCACCTCATTCTGACTTGTGGTTTGGGAGATATGATCAAATTAATGAACCTTGATCATGCTGAATGAAAACAGGGCATTGTTTTTTTCAACATCACTCGAGTGATTCTGAAGAGTTCACTCAAGTTTTGAAGAATTCACTCAAGTGATATTGTATTTCACTCGAGTGATCAGCTATGAAAATGCCAAAATGAAGCATGTGTAATATCCCAAAAAGTGATTAAGGGCTAATGACTTCAAAAGTGGATGTAATTATTGTTGAATAAACACTTTTGAAGAATGTGTGATGGGAATTTGGATATTTTAATGATTCCAATGGATTCCTTGTGAAAATTTATGTGAGAATGATGTTTGGTATGAAAATGGAACCAATGGAAGCAAAGATGCAAAATCTAAAATTCTGTCCAGTGAAATTCTATTCTGGGCAGTCCGTTTGTGTGAACATTTTTAATGACCAAATGGTATCTAAAAATTCTGCCATTTTCCAGTCTTATAGTTCACATCTCAAGCTTCAAAATGGATATATAATTTGTTCCATTTCGTTTTGTGAACTAGGAGATATAACTGTCCAAAGTTTGGGATGGTAACTGAACTCTGTTTTGGGGCAGTGATGAGTTTTATGTAATTCTGGAATTGTGTGGTGATTTTTAGTAATGGCCAATATTTTTCCTATGAAGAGGACTTAAATATCTTTCATTTGGCTTTGGAATCACCTCATTTCGAGTTTTCTATAATTAGTTATGATTTTTCAAAGTTTGGGCAGAAAATCTGCCAGAAAATCCGAAAATGGGAATTATGACATCATCTCATTAAAAGATGATGTCAGCATGGATTATTAATCAAATTGCTCATCTTCTTCAGCCATTTCACGCCATTTCCAGCTGAAGATAGTGAGAGAAAGTTGAGAGCTCTTAGAGAGAGAAAGAGGAGAAATCTCGCAAGGTAAGCCGATTTCTCCGACGATCTAGCTCCTAACGCGTATAACCTTGTTCCTAAGCTTCTCTTCTATGTTATTTAAGGTGTTTGAGAAGACAATTTGGTGTTCAAGGGGCTAGGGTTTTCAGCCACTCTTGAGAAACGCTAGAAGGAGCTTGAGGTAACTTCCAAACTTTTGTCTATTGCTTATTCTGGCTGCTGTGGGCAATTTAATCGGTGAAATTTCGCCGGATTGCCATTGGTTTTAAAGTTTGGAAATGATGAGGCCTAGGGGTTATGCTGCCCAAATTGGGTCTTAATGTTAGTTGTAACCTAATGTAATGGTTAATAAACTAGTTAGGAGTAGAAAGGAACGCGTTTACGGAGCCGAAATCGTAAAACCCCAATTTTTCCCGGAGAACATGTATATTTCGGCCAAGGCTGTAAATGGGTCTTAGAGTTGGATTTTCAATGATTTGATGATTCCATTGGATTCAGTGGGCGAAAATAGGTGGGGTTACAGTTGGGCACTTTTTCAAAAAAGGCCGAGAAAGCATAATTACGGAAACACCCCTAAAACCCTAAAAGTAGGGCTGCCAAGGGCAATTTCGTAATTTGATATTGAATTTGATAATTTTGAGTACGGAAATGGATTCCTTGGGCGGAAATATGTTAGGATAGCCCATATTAGAATTTCGAGAAAAGTGCAACCGGTCCGGGTATGGCGGGCCCAGGCCGGGTCCCCGGGGGTATTTTTGTAAATTTTCATTATAGACTCATATAACCCTAAGTAACACTATAGAAGTGTCTAAATAGTGCATTTGGAATTGTAGGATTCGATATTTGCCGCCCTCGTGAGCCAACTACGCCAGCGAACGTCAGAAAGGAACGAGGTAGTGACTTTTCTTTTGTACCATATATGATGCATTGTATGTGTGTTATATCGTTGATTTGTAATGAATTCGTATGCTGCGACATCTGTGGATTTGTGTTAGCACTGTCATTCCAATAGTCCCTGAGTAGCTAACAACGGTTCGGGTTAAGACGGTGTGCCTTCCCGGCGGAGAAAGGGGATGAGGATGAGGTGTGATATATGTGATTATGTGAGCCGAAAGGCTATTTGTGGAAGCCGACGGGCCATTTGTGAAAGCCGAATAGCTGTATGGGCTATAAGGCTATATGTATGCACTGCCACGCCAATAGTCCCTGAGTAGCTAACAACGGTTCGGGTTAGGCGGTGTGCCTTCCCGGCGGAGAAAGGGGATGAGGGTGGAGTGTGATTTGTGGTGCTGCTGCTGTATGATGATTTGCTTACATGCTGTGTGCTTATGTGTGGTATAAATGTTTTGTTACTACTGGAATTCTCATGAATCTCATTCTTTCCTTTAACTAACCTTTCAGACAGGGCGAGTGGCTCTAAGGAGAAGCGTACGACCCGGAGCGGTTAGAATCCTGTAGGTGCATTTATTTTGGTTATGTTGGTTAAACCTGTTGGACAGGGTGTCTGTATATTATGTTGGTTGTAAAGAATAGTTGAACGTAGTTGTGTAGTCCCCTATATGGAGGTTGTAAACCCTTTTTGTGTATGAACGGAACCCGGGGGTTGCCGGGATTGCTATTAGATATTCTGATATGAATGAATGTGAATTAACTGCACAGGTGATTATATTCGATAATTGAACTTGAGACCGGAATAGGAAAGAAGTTTTGAAAATTTTATAAAGTCCCTACTTCACAGGGAGTTCTAAATGAGTTTTGAACTATTCGACGGTCTCTAAACCAATTTAATTACGTAATATCGAATTATAATTACACTATTTAAGGCAGGGGGTTACAGCATGACTCGCGTGGTGTAACCCCCTCACCGTAATTACATCCGGATTACAAAATTTATGGGAAATAGAAACCAATCAAACAAAATCACAATTTATAATCCGACCTCCAAGAGATGGGGTATTTCAAAATCAGTTCTAAAACATACTTAATCCTGGTCTCACATTCACGTGCGGATATAATTACCAGAGCGATCAAATCACATAAACAATATCAGAGTGTGGAAACCAAAATCCCGGCAAACCCCGGGTTACTTACATAAATAACTTGGGTTTAAGATTTCCCAACTATGGGGATTACATAACCAAAATAATCATTTACATTCTTATGTACACTTGTCAATCCCTCATCCAAAACTATGATAACCAACTACCACTTAGATTTCGGAGTAAGCCTAACTACTCCTGATTGTCCGCTTCCCTTTCGAGCCACTCGCCCTGTCTGAAAAGGTTAGTCATATGGAAGGGGTGAGATTCTAAAGAATCCCAGTAGTAACAACAATTTCATACCACATGCAATCACAGAATATGCACACCAATCACCTCATACAGCAACACAAGTCACTCCACCCTCATCCCCTTTTACCGCCGGGAAGGCATACGACCTTTACCCGAACCGTTGTTAGCGACTCAGGGACTATTGGCGTGGCAGTGCATACAAATAGCCACACGGCTCAAATATAGCCTTTCGGCTTTCACAAATGGCCCGTCGGCCTTCACAAATAGCCTTTCGGCTCACAATTAGCCTTTCGGCCAACATATACACATATATCACACCCTAACCTCATCCCCTTTTACCGCCGGGAAGGCATACGACCTTCACCCGAACCGTTGTTAGCGACTCAGGGACTATTGGTATAGCGGTGCTTCCACAGTTTTCACAAAACTTGCAGCATACGATATTCATTTCAAAATGATGACATAATATACATACAATGTATCACACAAGGTATAAAGAAAGAGTCACTACCTGTATCCTTCCTGACTGGCTCTGGCACCTTAGCCTCACGAGGACGACAAATGTCAAATCCTATATCAATTAGGGACAACCAATCAATCTCTTATCCATATGTATATTTCAATAATACTCTAAGTTGGTTATCATTTAGGACTCTTTAGGTGACTATTAGAGGCCTAAACATATGCCTAAAGGGTTGGAAGACACTACCCAAAAGACCCCATAGTCGAAGGCAGAACACTGATTTTTGGTCATCTCACTCGAGCACAAGTACGGACATCACTCGAGCACAAGAGAGAGTGAGACTGCGAGTGAGCACCCGAGAGCACAAAGAAACCCTCGAGCACTGGCTCACTCGAGCACGTTGATCCTCACTAGAGCACAAGGCCAAATGCCTCACTCGAGCACCTGCGAGTGAAGTTCAGGAAGTGAGGACCCGAGAGCACACAACGCTCTCCCAGAACTGGATCACTCGAGCACAACCATTTGCACTCGAGCACACACCCCATTCCCGCGAGTGAGAAGGCACACTCAAGCACCTTACTCGCGAGTGACAACCCGAAAGCACTACTCCCACCTGTAGCACAATCTCACTCAAGCATGATCCCCAGTGCTTGGATGAGAAGGCTATGCTCGTGAGTGTCAGAGCACACTCGTGGCATCCACCAGCAAGTGAAGACCCGAAGCAACCCTTCACTCTGAACTCCCACTATCACTCGAGCAGACCATGCTCACTCGAGCATGTTCTTCGCTCACTCGAGCACAACGCGATGTGCTTGAGCATTGCTCTTAAATCCCAGGCGCACTCGAAGCAGAACAGGGAAAAACTCTCCCATCACTCGAGCATGATCATCCTGTGCTCGAGTGATGCTCATCAGAGACCAAGAAATGCAGAAAACCAGAAAATGCCAGATGGTTAAATCCTCACCCAAAGGTTCCCAAACTCTTCCCAATGCTCATACCTTTCAAGCACTAGCTAGGGAACACAATGGCAACTCCAAAAACACCCCAAAAACCACCTTGACCACAATCATTCACTAAGGTCTCTATGATACACATTCTCCAAATTTCCCTTAACACATTTCCATCATTCCAGATTACATCAAATACTCATATATCTCCAAACTAAATCATTTCCAATCATCAATCATAATAACTTCATATTTCCAGAAATGGGCATAATTAGGGCAAAATTCCAGATTTGACCAAACTTAGCCAAAAATCACAAACAATACTTTAAAATGCTCTAAATGCATGCCTCTTCTCTTTACCCAATCAAGAACCTTGATTCCTCAACTTTCAATTTCGAATCAATGCTCCAATCAAGACCATTCAAGGCTCTACAACCATCACAATGTAGCTCTCAATGAGACACATATCTTTATAGAAGAGGATTGGAGCAAAGGAGAATCATAACTCACCAAGGTTCAAGATTTTCTCCTTCCTCTTTCTTGCTTGCTCAGCGAAAATGGAGGAGAAAGAGAGAGAAAATGAGAGGTAAGGAGAGATAATGATGATGGTGTACACTTCCTCTTCTCACACACACACTCAACCGAAAATGAGAGAGAGAAAAGAGAAAAAGTGCTATCTTGTCTTCTAGTGCCATATCCAATTACTCCCCCTATGCCACATGTCATCATCCACTCACTCCCTTATAAGCTCACCAAAATCACAAAGCATAGGATTCTGACCCATGGTCAAGGAATCACAACCCTTGATCTTAAATACCACATGTATTTATTCTCAAAATTAACATCACATTAATCATAATAGTGCTTAATTACACTAATTACAATGATTCTCATAATCATTAGCCCTGATTACAAATCGGGATATTACACGTGGGGTTGATATGACTCTGATATAAGACACTTTTGCTTCCATTTTAGCCATTCCAATGTCAAACTTGATCATGAAGGCTTCCAATATTCATTTAACAACTTGAATCTTAATATTTCCATTAGATCTTTCCAAGTTCTTCTTTCTCTAATCTCTTCTCTTCTTCTTATTGGTTATTTTCCAAAATCTTTTTGTTTGCTTCGTGCTTTCTAGACGAATGTCTTCAATTTTTTTCTTCTTTTTCCTCTTAATCATTATCATCAATACAACTTGATATATTCTTCCTTTTCTTGACTAATTACAATATATTTCACATTAAACATAGTAGTTAGTCAAATGATAAAATAAATATATTATGTAAACTTTTTGCTCTCAATATTTAGTATCTAAATTTGATATAATCAAAAATAATCATATCTAACAAATATTAGTCCCCAGTTTATAGAAATAATGTCTTCAATTAACTATCAATGCATAGCATACCATATCCTAGGAAGTCACTGCACAGGGCTGCCTTTCTACAGATGAGGATGTATTAGCCAAGATATTCGGGCCTAACCATCCTGGTCTTCTTAGGAGTGATGGCTTTAGATTGACCAAGACAAAATATTATGCTCAGTAGCAAAATCAAAGAAATAATAGGAATAAAAATATGAAAAACTCCAAAAGCAATTTAATGAAATATAGAAACAAATATTGTTTCTCACACAAGAGCTTATGAAGGACCATTGTATGAAGCAACAAAGGGGAAATGGCAACCTAAGTACTAGAGGCAATTGCACATTTCCCCCATGATCTACCTAAGAGCTTAGCGGATGTTGAGTGTTTTACCAATAGTTTTGGACACTATACAATTGCAATTACTTAAAAACTCCCTTGAACAGTGCAGAAACTCAAGGGATTGAAGTCTGAAACTTTTGCCAGAATCTGAAAATTCCTTGCCAAAAAATACAAGTACTCACCGAAAAAAGAAATTCCAACGGTGGCAAAGAACAACAAATAGTGACGGTGGTTGGAGGTGTTTTGCCATTAAGAAGTCCGCCGGTGCTGTGACGATTGTTGGTGGTTAATAGAGGTAGCACACAATGGTTTGGGTTTGTGGGCTCTACTCCTTTTAGCAATAATCGTGGTGACTGGCACTGGAGGTGTGTGTTAGAACCAGCTATCACCAAGAGGGGGGGTGAATTGGGTGTATAATAAAAACTTAAGAACTTTAGAAATCTTTTTGTATCTTGACGAAAACAGTAAGTATGAAGGTTTATAAATCAACAGTTAGATTAAATAATATATGCTGGAAATATAAGAGTTTAGGGAAGAGAATATGCAAACTGTGATTTATCCTGGTTTGGTCCAATCTGTGATGGCCTACGTCCAGTCCCCAGGCTCCTCCTGAGATTTTCAAATCCACTATCTTCTTGTTTAATCCGGGCACAAGAAAAGCCTTTACAATCCCACAAGTTTAGCCGGGTACTTATGAAACCTTTTACAAATCTCTCACCAATATACTCCCCCTTACGGCAAGTCTTACGAGCAGAGCAATCCCGAAGATCTTCCTCTCCTGCTTACTCATGCAAGTCTTACGAGCAGCAACGTTCTCTCCTGCTTACACCCTTGTAAGTCTTATGAGCAGCAACGTTCTCTACTGCTTGCACCTTGTAAGTCTTATGAGCAAAATGTCTTACTGGCAATTCTCTCTACAGCTTCTCCGTAAGAAAATCAACCCTCTCAAGGTACCTCTACCTTGAGATCAACTCAGAAATATAGATGAAAGTGTTTACAGACTCTCTCACATAGTGGATATAATACTCACTAAAGTACAATACAAATGATCACTCTCTCATTAATAAGTAATATAGAAGTTAGAAAACAGAGAGTGTTTGGGTAGAAGTTAGAAAACTCGTTGCTCTGTTTTCTCTATCTTTCACCATTACCCATCGATATTGAATGCTTTCTCATTTATAGTTGATGAAGATGATGACCGTTGTGAGCATTCGTCCGTTGGAGTCCCATTGCTTCATTTGAAAGTTGAGCATATTTGAAAACGAGCTACTGTCCGTTGCAAAGTGGAGCATTTTGTTGAACAGCAGGAAGGTTCATTTTGAGCTGTACATCACGTTATGGAGCGTTTTGTGTTTCAAACAATTTCTCATGGTGGGTCATTTGCTTGTCGTGGTTGGTAGCCGCCATTCGGTGTGTAATGATGGAGTTCACCGTAATTGACTTTTATTTGAATATGCAATCCGAAAGTTTAATATCCTGTTTCACACTTGAAATATATGTTAGCTAACATTTAGAATCAATAACAAGTGAAAACACATTAATTCAATAACTTGTAACCACATTCGGATTGTTCGCTGTGAGACTTGGTGTTTTTGGTCTTCTGCAGAGTATCACTCGAGCATGAATGGCTCACTTCGAGTGATCTTCCTATTTTCCTCTTTGTGCTTCAGTTTTCGGGTTGTGCTTGCAAGGATTTCAGAGAGACAGAATTCTCACTCGTGAGTGATGTACGGTCTCACTCGAGCACAACTCCTTCTGCTCGAGTGATCTTGCATTTTTATACTGGGAGACTCTTCTCTGGACAGCACTCGCATCAGAATTAGAGAGAGATAAATTTATCACTCGTAGGTGATGTGGGGCCTCACTCGAGCACAACTCCTTCTGCTCGAGTGATCTTGTATTTTGCACTGGGAAGCTCTTCTCTGGACAGCACTCGCATCAGAATTAGAGAGAGATAAATTTCTCACTCGCGAGTACTCGCAGCTTCATGACTCTCAGCCAAGCACTCGTAGCTCTTCACTCGCATCTGCTCGAGTGAATTCTCGACATCACTCGAGCACAACCATTCATGCTCGAGTGCGTTTCATACTTTCACGTACAAGCTTCTTCTCGGGTTATCACTTCCATGTCAAAACTTGCATGTGCTCGAGTGAAAAATCATCTAATGCTCGAGCATGGATCCTAGTGCTCGAGTGAAGCAATTTTCTTCACGTTTCAGTTGCTTCTGGACATCACTCGCACAACATCTTCAGAGAGAAAGTTTTTGCACTCGCGGGTGATGTGGGGCCACTTTAGAAAAAATTTGTTCATTTGATTCAAATGATGTATCATAATAATGCTCTTGCCATATGCATTCCAATGCAACAAGAATCTGTTAGATCCCAAGTTTTGATGATAACAATAATTCAATTATGTATAAAATATGTTTTTGGAAGGTTAAGAAAAGATTCCGAGTTACCAAATGCATATTTGAAGTTTGCTGATATCTGCTGTGAAATTGCACTTGAGTGCTCGAGCATGAAATCTGCACTCGAGCACAAATCACTTCTGTACTCGAGCAGGTGTGAGAGAAAGCCAGGAAGTGTGTACCCGAGAGGCATTCTCCCTTTGTAATCAATGGATCACTCGAAGCACAAAGTTCGCACTCGAGCAGAGAAGTCATCCTCACTCGAGCACGTATACGAGTGAGGGCATGCGAGTGCTTGGCCGAGAGCAAGGTAAGGCATGCTTCCTATATTCACTCGAGCAAGGCACTGCGAGTGCTTTGCCGAGAGCAAGTTAAGGCATGCTTCCTATATTCACTCGAGCAAGGCACTGCGAGTGCTTTGCCGAGAGCAAGTTAAGGCATGCTTCCTATATTCACTCGAGCAAGGCACTGCGAGTGCTTGGCCGAGAGCAAGCTAAGGCATGCTTCCATCATTCACTAGAGAAAGGCACTGCGAGTACTTGGCCGAGAGTCTTGAAGTTCAGAAAAGTACAAGTGTGCTCGAGCACACCCATCCATGCTTGGAGTGACACGTCCATACTTGCGAGTAATATTTCCATCCCTCTCAAGATCAGTTGCGAGTGCTTGTTCAAGAGAGCATATTCCTTTAGAATATGCTTCTCACTCGAGCAGAGGTAAGTGTGCTCGAGTGAGGGCCAAATATCACTTGCGAGTGAAAATTCTATCTCTCTTGATTTCTGATGCGAGTGATGGTTTAGAGAGCATATTCCTTGAGAATATGCTTCTCACTCGAGCAGAGGTAAGTATGCTCGAGTGAGGGTCCAGATCACTCGCGAGTGTAAATTCTCACTCTTGTCAAAATGGTATGCGAGTGATGACCCGAGAGGACACTCCCAGTGTAAAATGCACAGATCACTCGAGCAGAGATATTGTGCTCGAGTGAGACCTCTCTTCACCCGCGAGTGAAGATATTTTCTCTCTGATTTTCCATGCAAGCACAACCCAATAACAGAGGTATATGAAGGAAAATAGGAGATCACTCGAGGTGAGTCTTCCATGCTCGAGTGATGCCCTGTTTGACCACAGAAAGTGATAAGTATCACAACGTTCATTACGAATATAGTTTATTGTTATTAATTTATATCATCATTACTTATTATTATTATTTAACATTGTTTTGATTATTTTAAAAGTATAATACAGGAAGATGAACGTTTCAAATTGGTTGTTATGGAGAAAAGTCAAACATTGGCAGACAACATAATTACAGACACGTTCGCACCAACCACTTTCAGATTATTCAAACTTGCGCGTGTTCTTCTACAGTTGCAAATGTCCAGCTCCTCCAATGATGATTTCTCAAACGGGCAAAAACTGGAGCAACTATATATATATACAGAGACTCTAAGAGTAACAAGAACAACGAAGCACAAGAATTCACAAGCTTATACCAATTCTCTGCTATTCATCTGTTTTCTCTGCATACACTTTGATCTTCAGTGTTTATTCATTTGTTCTGTAAGAGAGTCCTCATACAAACTCAAAAATCTATATTTGTGTGATCTCAAGATATTGGGATCTTGAGAGGGAAGCTATTCCTTTCGAGAGAAGCAGTTGAGAGAAATCCTTGTAGTGTCTTTCACTCATAAGTCTTGTATACATAAGCAAGTGAGAAGAGTCATAGGTTGTTTCTCTGCACATAAGACTTGTCGTAAGGGGGAGAGAAGCTTCTTGTTGAGAGAATATTTCTGCTCATAGTCCATTCAAGGACGATTGTTGTTTTGTGGCATTCTAAGAGCCCATTGAATCTTAGAGATATTGTGAAAAGCTCAGTAGGTCTTGATCTCTGAGGACTGGACGTAGGCATTGTTGTTAAGCCAAACCAGTATAATTCTCTGTGTTCAAATCTTCTCTACTCTACTCTATCTACTATATTTTCACATCATCACTTCAAACGAAAAATTTATAACATCACCCAATTCACCCCCCCTCTTGGGTGAAGCTTGCCACTTACATTTGGTATCAGAGCCTTGTCTTCTCAGAAGAGCCTAACAGCTTGAGAAGGATCCGACAAATGGCAACAATGGGTGAAAATATCCTTCCAGACGGTGCTTCAATCACTAGACCTCCTGGTTTTGCTGGAGAACATTTTTCGTTCTGGAAAGCCAAATTCAGAGTGTTCGTGATGGCCAACGAATACGGATTATGGAATGTTATACAAGATGGTGACTATGTTCCAATGAAGAAAATCGAAGATAGAGCAGTTAGAAAGAGTCCAGATGAGTTTGACGAAAATGACAAGAGGTTAGTAACATTAAATAGCAAAGCCATTTTAATGATACAGAGTGCTCTTAGTCAAAAAGAATATTTTCGTATATGTACTCTACCTACTGCCAAAGATATGTGGGATGCTCTTGAAATTGCTCACGAAGGTACATCTGGAATCAAAGAGAATAGGATCAATACTTTAATTACAGAGTATGATTTATTTCGTATGAAATCTGGAGAGAGTATATCAGAATTTGAATTAAGGTATACTCATCTTGTTAATCAATTATCTGCTCTTGGAAAGTCGTTTGATCAAAATTCCCAGGTAAGAAAGATTCTTAATATTCTTACGAAAGAATGGGAAGCAAAGGTGACAGCCATCGAAGAAGCCAAAGGAGAATCTATGAGATCCGTAGCTGCTCTCTTTGGAAGTCTTTCTGAATATGAAGGCAAGTTGAAATTCAAAAAGGAACTTGAAGAATTCGATGATAAAAAGAAAAAGGGAGTTGCACTTAAAGTTATTCAAGAAGAAGAAGGAACTTCCGAAAATGAAAATGTTCCTAGTGATGATGAAATGGGAATGATCGTAAGAAAGTTCAAGAAATTCTACAGAAGAGGACAAAGGAATTTCAAGAATTATCAAGGTGGACCAAGCAAGAAAGAAAACAAAGAACACCAAATAGTATGCTATGAATGTGGAAAACCAGGACACATCAAATCTGAATGCTTCAAGAACAAAGACAAAAAGAAGCAGAAAAAGAAAGCATATATATCATCTATTTGGGGTGATAGTTCGTCAGACGAAGAAAATGACAATGACGAAGTAGCCAATTTATGCTTGGTAGCTAAGGAAGAAGAATCAGACTCTGAGGTAAGTGACTCTGAACCTTCTTATAATGAATTATTATCTGAATATAATGCATTGCATACAGAATTCATTAAAGTTGCTAAAGATATGGTTAGTTATAAGAAGAAAGTAAAAGAATTAGAAAGTAATGTCATATCGTCATATGAAATGTGTAAAGAGAAAGATAAGAAAATAGAGGACTTAACAAAGATTGTTGAAAAATTCACTAAAGGAAGTGAAACTCTCAAGGTTATCTTAAGCTCTCAGAAAGTTTCTTTTGATAAAACTGGAATTGGATATAATGCTATGCATGATAAGAGTAAGAAGAATAGTAGAAACTATCTTAAATATTTCAAGAATTCTGTGCATACATCAAATCCATTTGTATCATGCAATTTTTGTAATAGAAAAGGACATTATACTTCATCATGTTATTTCAAAAAGGGAAAGGTCGTTGGAACCTATAAATGGGTTCCGAAAGGGACACATATTCCAAATACTAACCACAAAGGACCCAAGAAAGTGTGGGTACCTAAAACTTGATCATCTTATTCTAGGTATGTCTCAAAGCATCTCGAGCGAACAAATGGTATATTGATAGTGGATGTTCGAGACACATGACTGGTGACAAAAATAAGTTCACCATGTTTGAACCTAGAGAAGGAGGAAAAGTGACTTTTGGAGGAAATCAATCCGGACGTATTGCTGGAATTGGAGAAGTGGGAAGAACAGATGGCTTTCAAATCAACGAAGTATATTATGTTGAAGGTTTATGCCACAATCTCTTAAGCGTAAGCCAAAGCACTGACAAAGATAACTGGGTGATTTTCGACTCAAAAGAATGCTTGATAGTAAGTAAGAAAGATCTACTTCTAAACAAAGAAACTATCAAGGCAAAAATCCGAGCTCAAAGGGACGGTAATTGTTATACAATTGATTTAAATTCAAATTCTTCTGAAAACTGTTTTCTTAGTCGATCAGAGGAAAGTTGGTTATGGCATAAGCGTTTGGCTCATGTCAATATGAATCAACTTGACAAATTGATCAGAAAAGATTTAGTTGTTGGCCTTCCCAAACTTAAATTCAAAGATAACATGATTTGTGAAGCATGTCAAAAAGGCAAACAAACTAAATCTTCTTTTAAAACAAAATATGAAATTTCTACTTCAAAACCCTTACAATTACTTCATATGGATTTGGTAGGACCTGCAAGAGTAAAAAGTTTTGGAGGAAATTTATATACGTTAGTAATTGTAGATGATTTTACAAGATTTACTTGGACTATATTCATTGTCTCAAAAGATGAAACTTTTGCTGAATTTATTATGTTTGCCAAAAAGGTTCAAAATGAGAAAGGTATTTCTATTGTCTCTATTAGAACAGATCATGGAGGAGAATTTGATAACCAATTATTTGAAGATTACTGCAACAACGAGGGGATAGATCACAACTTCTCAGCTCCTAGAACACCTCAACAAAATGGAGTAGTGGAAAGGAAGAACAGAGTGCTTACAGAAATGGCAAGAGCTTTACTTAATGAAAAAGAAATGTCACAAGTGTTCTGGGCAGATGCAATGAGTACTGCATGCTATATTTCAAACAGAGCATATATTCGCAAATCTCTTGGAAGGACACCATATGAACTCTACAAAGGAAGAAAGCCAAATATTGCTCATCTTCATATCTTCGGGTGTAAGTGTTTCATTCACAACAATGGTAAGGAAAATTTAGGTAAATTTGATTCAAAGTCTGATAAAGGTATTTTTCTAGGATATTCTAATAGAAGTAAAGCTTATAGAGTTTTCAATAAAAGAACATGTACTATTGAAGAATCTATTCATGTTGTGTTTGATGAAATTGAATCCCAGACAAAACTTAATGATGAAGAAGAAATTGATTCAATCAAGAAAAAAAATCTATTTCAAAGCAGGATGATTTTGAAACAAATGATTTTCAAAATTTAGAAGATATTGATGATCATGATCAACCTAAAGCATGGAGACATATGAAGGATCATCCAATTGATCAAGTTATAGGAGATATTCATGAAGGTGTCAAAACCAGAAATAGAATCCTCAATGAAGTAACATTTTCTGCTTTTATTTCTGAGATTGAACCTTCTAATATAGAAGAAGCTTTATCTGACAATGATTGGGTGATTGCTATGCAAGAAGAATTAAATCAATTTCAAAGAAATCAAGTTTGGGATTTGGTTCCTCGACCTAAAGACCATACGGTTATAGGGACCAAATGGGTTTTCAAAAACAAACTTGACGAATCAGCAATCATTATGAGAAACAAAGCAAGATTGGTTGCCAAAGGCTATAATCAAGAAGAAGGTATTGATTATGAGGAAACATATGCTCCAGTAGCAAGATTGGAAGCAATACGAGTACTCTTAGCCTTTGCTTGCATCAAAAGTTTTAAACTTTATCAAATGGATGTAAAAAGCGCTTTTCTAAATGGTTATATTATGGAGGAAGTTTATGTCGAACAACCTCCTGGTTTTGAAGATGAAACAAAACCTGATTATGTCTTCAAACTTAAGAAAGCATTATATGGTTTGAAACAAGCACCCAGAGCTTGGTATGAAAGACTAAGCAAATTTCTTCTTGATCAAGGTTTTGTCAGAGGGAAAGTTGATACAACTTTATTCATCAAACATAACAAAAATGATATTCTAATAGTTCAAATTTATGTTGATGATATTATTTTTGGTGCCACTAACGAATCTATGTGTCAAGATTTCTCTAAGATTATGCAGGGAGAATTTGAAATGTCCATGATGGGAGAATTGAACTTCTTTCTTGGACTTCAGAGCAAACAAAAGAAGAATGGCATATTTATATCTCAGACAAAGTATTTGAAAGAGCTGTTAAAGAAATATGGTCTAGATAATGCTAACGGAGCCGATACTCCAATGAGTTCTACAACATTGCTGGATGCTGATGTAAAGGGACCTAGCTTCAACATCACAAAGTATAGAGGAATGATTGGTTCATTACTCTATCTTATAGCAAGCAGGCCGGATATTCAGTTCAGTGTAGGAATGTGTGCAAGGTATCAATCCAATCCTAAAGTATCTCATGCAGAGACAGTAAAAAGAATTTTCAAATATTTAGGAGATACTTCAGAGCTTGGACTTTGGTATCCAAAGAGAGGGAACGAATACTTAATGGCATATTCAGATTCAGATCACGGTGGATATAAAACTGACAGAAAGAGTACCAGTGGACAATGTCAATTTCTCGGAGGTTCTCTAGTGTCATGGTTCAGCAAGAAGCAGAACACAGTTTCATTATCTTCGACTGAAGCTGAGTATATAGCTGTGGCAAGTTGTTGTTCTCAAGTGCTTTGGTTAAAACAACAACTTCAAGATTTGGGAATTTATTTAAAAGAAATCCCAATTTATTGTGATAATACTAGCACGATAAGCTTGGCAAAGAATCCTGTACAACATTCAAGAACCAAGCATATAGACATTCGACATCATTTCATTCGAGATCATGTTCAAAAGAAAGATGTCAAAGTGGAATTCATACCAACTCATCTTCAACTTGCGGATATTTTCACGAAACCAATTGCAAAAGAGCAATTTCTCTACATTCGAAGAGAATTGGGAATGGTTAATCCCAATGAGTTGTAAATTTTCTTATTAAAAATTTAATTAAATATTTATTTTGATGATAATCATACTAACTTTAGCATCGGAGTGGCCAAAACTTGTTTTTGCAGGAGTCTCACTCGAAGCACTGGAGGTACTGCTCGAGTGAGGAGCTGTGTCACTCGAGCACAAGAAGCTCTGCTCGAGCACAACACTATTCATGATGCTCTGTTCTCTTATAGTTAAAACAGAGGTTAACAGAGGAGTTGTGAGCACCAAAGGAATATATCATAAACAACAGTGAGAATTGATCTCACTCGCGAGTGAGGAATTCTCACTCGAGCATGGTATGAACATGCTTGAGGTGAGGAATGTCTGCTCGAGTAAGGAAGAAGAATTTCTGTGCAAAAGCTATCTAAATCATAGTTACTCAAATGATCTTGGAGGATTTGAGTACAAAGATGCAAAATATATCAGGGAATCAACAATCCAGGTATGTTCTACTTGTTTTTTTATTTTTTTTCAGAACATCACCCGAGCACAGTTAGAACACTCGCGAGCACAGTATGAACATCACTCGAGCACTAGGGTTCATGCTCGAGCACTGTCACTTATATCAGTTACTGGGGAGCTCAGAACGTCGCACTTCCTCCTCTCACTCGAAGTGCTCTCTCACTCGAAAGTCACAACTCTTCATCTTCAACCGTTCTTTCATCATTTAATCACGTCCTCCTGCCTCAAATCGACGTTACAACCTCTCAATCTTCTATAAGAGGTGATTTTTGTCTTCTGCATTCTTCACTTGTGCCCTAATTTCTACTTGTATTTGTTTCTCCTCTTTCAAAAACCAAGAGTTCTTGCTTATCTTCCACTTTTCAAATGGCAAGAACAAAGTTACCCTCTATTTCTCAAATGTCTCATTCTCCTTCTTCCACTCACTCTGCTGCCAGTGAATCTGGAACCCCTGAACTTACACCTTCATCTCCCAAAAACTCTCCTTCACCTTCACCTCCTCCTAAGCCCAAAACCAAGAAGAGGACTCTGAAAACACACCCAAAGCCTAAAGTTTCAAAGAAGGACCAACCTCCTCCAAAGAAAACAAAAGGTGTGGTCTTCAAGGAACCCATAATCACTCGATCTCAATCCAAAGAGGTACAAGGAAAGGGAAAGAAGAAGGATTTAGAGCAACCTCAATCATCTTCTTCTTCTGGGGATACTTTCAGTAAACAACTCCGGGAAGCCATAGAGAAATCAAAACTGGACAAGATAGTTGGGAAGATTATATCTCATGCCGGTGTTTCAAGTTCACATCAAGTTAAGCAACCAAGTGCTTCAGCTTCAGGAGCACCTTCTGCCTCTCAAGCTCCAGTGGATGACCAACTTACTAGTCCTCCTGAGGGATTTAATGTGACAGAGCTTAAGGCTTTACCCCAGAAGGTATATGATGATGAATTTAAGCATAGACATTTCTGCCCTGTATTATATGTTGATTTGGATTATCTGAAAAAGACTTGTCATTTGGACTTGTATCCTTACCTTAAGTACTATGCTCCCTGGCTAAGTATTCATATGCCATATTCCCCCACTGTTGTGAAAACCTTTTACAGCAATATGAAAGTTCATAATATTAAGTCTAGATCTGGTGATCTAATTGAAGAAGCTGTATCTACAACCATTAGAGGGAAATTCATTATGATTTCTGCTAAAATCATAAATGATTTACTTGGTTATGTGGCACCTCCTATTGATCCACCCTCATTCTCTGCCAATGAAACCTTTAACATTTTGAGACCAAAAGATCCGATTGGCCCCCTCACTTTCAAACCTATTGATATGCCTGATAATCACAGAATCCTTCATTACATTTACTCCCGGAGCATAGTCAATAAATCCAGAAATTTTACCCACTTTGCTCAAAAGGATTACTATCTATTGGCTTCATTGGTTGCTGGACAACAAAGGAATGTAGGGGAGATCATTTTTAGTGAGATGAGAAGGTTTCGTTTTTCTTCAACAAGATCCACAACCATACCTTACCCTCAACTTGTTTCCTTCATATTGATGAAAAACAAGATCTGGTATCTGGAAGGGAAAGAAAGGGTGCTCATCTCAAGGTTTGGAAAGACTCAATTATCTCACATGGGAATCAATCTTCCGGTGAGTCGAACCAAAGCCACATCAAAGAGGGAACCCACTCCATCTAGAGGAGATGAGGCACAATCATCTGCACAAGGTCCTACTCCTCCTCCTTCATTTCTCAATACCTTACTGTCCAATCATCTGTCTGAGGTAATTAATCAAGCAGTATCAAGTTTGAAGAAGGAGCTAGTAACTGAGTATGAGAAGCTAGTGGAGAAGATGGAAACACAAGTTGTTAAATTGGTAGATCAGGCCAATCTTAACTTTGAACTGATGTTCAAAACACAAGATGAGATGTCACAGAGGATTACTAATATGGAGACCTTCCTCCATTCACATTTTCCCTCCTCATCTTCCGGAGTGCCTCCAGAGACCACTCATACATCACCCCCTCATTCAGAGACACATGTACTTTTCACTGATCCTGAGTCTAATGTCGATGTTACCTTTGTCCCACAACCACCATCTCCTCCTGACCAGCCCATTGATCCTCTCTCTGCCATGATATCTTTTGTTCCACCTCCAGATCCCCCTTCTGATGTTGACAAAACGGGGGAGAAGGATGTGTGATGTTTTCTGAGCTTCTGTAGGGGTGTATAAGGGTGTTTGGGTAGTTTTCTGTATTGGGTAGGATTTTGGTATGTATGTCATTTTACTATTTTTGAAGTTATATTCTGAAATTATCTTGTTGTTCAAGCTTGTTAAAGTTAATGACATAGTTCAAGTTTTTAATTTCAATGTTTCAAGTGATTAAGTTCTTGTCAAGCTATATATCTCATATTATACTTATCTTGGCTGTTAAGTGTCCAAAGGAAACATTGCAGGAAAACTTGAATTTAGAACTTGATGTGCATTTTGGAAACTTTGAATGAATTTCAAATCTTTTCAATTTTATACAATTTCCATTAAACCTTCATCACAAAGAGTTTTGTCATCATCAAAAAGGGGAAGAATGTTAGATCCCAAGTTTTGATGATAACAATAATTCAATTATGTATAAAATATGTTTTTGGAAGGTTAAGAAAAGATTCCGAGTTACCAAATGCATATTTGAAGTTTGCTGATATCTGCTGTGAAATTACACTTGAGTGCTCGAGCATGAAATCTGCACTCGAGCACAAATCACTTCTGTACTCGAGCAGGTGTGAGAGAAAGCCAGGAAGTGTGTACCCGAGAGGCATTCTCCCTTTGTAATCAATGGATCACTCGAAGCACAAAGTTCGCACTCGAGCAGAGAAGTCATCCTCACTCGAGCACGTATGCGAGTGAGGGCATGCGAGTGCTTGGCCGAGAGCAAGGTAAGGCATGCTTCCTATATTCACTCGAGCAAGGCACTGCGAGTGCTTTGCCGAGAGCAAGTTAAGGCATGCTTCCTATATTCACTCGAGCAAGGCACTGCGAGTGCTTTGCCGAGAGCAAGTTAAGGCATGCTTCCTATATTCACTCGAGCAAGGCACTGCGAGTGCTTGGCCGAGAGCAAGCTAAGGCATGCTTCCATCATTCACTAGAGAAAGGCACTGCGAGTACTTGGCCGAGAGTCTTGAAGTTCAGAAAAGTACAAGTGTGCTCGAGCACACCCATCCATGCTTGGAGTGACACGTCCATACTTGCGAGTAATATTTCCATCCCTCTCAAGATCAGTTGCGAGTGCTTGTTCAAGAGAGCATATTCCTTTAGAATATGCTTCTCACTCGAGCAGAGGTAAGTGTGCTCGAGTGAGGGCCAAATATCACTTGCGAGTGAAAATTCTATCTCTCTTGATTTCTGATGCGAGTGATGGTTTAGAGAGCATATTCCTTGAGAATATGCTTCTCACTCGAGCAGAGGTAAGTATGCTCGAGTGAGGGTCCAGATCACTCGCGAGTGTAAATTCTCACTCTTGTCAAAATGGTATGCGAGTGATGACCCGAGAGGACACTCCCAGTGTAAAATGCACAGATCACTCGAGCAGAGATATTGTGCTCGAGTGAGACCTCTCTTCACCCGCGAGTGAAGATATTTTCTCTCTGATTTTCCATGCAAGCACAACCCGATAACAGAGGTATATGAAGGAAAATAGGAGATCACTCGAGGTGAGTCTTCCATGCTCGAGTGATGCCCTGTTTGACCACAGAAAGTGATAAGTATCACAACGTTCATTACGAATATAGTTTATTGTTATTAATTTATATCATCATTACTTATTATTATTATTTAACATTGTTTTGATTATTTTAAAAGTATAATACAGGAAGATGAACGTTTCAAATTGGTTGTTATGGAGAAAAGTCAAACATTGGCAGACAACATAATTACAGACACGTTCGCACCAACCACTTTCAGATTATTCAAACTTGCGCGTGTTCTTCTACAGTTGCAAATGTCCAGCTCCTCCAATGATGATTTCTCAAACGGGCAAAAACTGGAGCAACTATATATATATACAGAGACTCTAAGAGTAACAAGAACAACGAAGCACAAGAATTCACAAGCTTATACCAATTCTCTGCTATTCATCTGTTTTCTCTGCATACACTTTGATCTTCAGTGTTTATTCATTTGTTCTGTAAGAGAGTCCTCATACAAACTCAAAAATCTATATTTGTGTGATCTCAAGATATTGGGATCTTGAGAGGGAAGCTATTCCTTTCGAGAGAAGCAGTTGAGAGAAATCCTTGTAGTGTCTTTCACTCATAAGTCTTGTATACATAAGCAAGTGAGAAGAGTCATAGGTTGTTTCTCTGCACATAAGACTTGTCGTAAGGGGGAGAGAAGCTTCTTGTTGAGAGAATATTTCTGCTCATAGTCCATTCAAGGACGATTGTTGTTTTGTGGCATTCTAAGAGCCCATTGAATCTTAGAGATATTGTGAAAAGCTCAGTAGGTCTTGATCTCTGAGGACTGGACGTAGGCATTGTTGTTAAGCCGAACCAGTATAATTCTCTGTGTTCAAATCTTCTCTACTCTACTCTATCTACTATATTTTCACATCATCACTTCAAACGAAAAATTTATAACATCACCCAATTCACCCCCCTCTTGGGTGAAGCTTGCCACTTACAGAATCAGCTCCAAACTCCTTGTATTCTGCAAGTTATGATCGAAAGAGTGTATATTTCGCTAGTCTGCACAAGCATCAACTTCCAAAAGGCATAGCTCCTACAATATACGTTCAAATTAGTCAAATTACCTATCCATGGAAAGCTCTTTGAGTCTACTTTCATTTGGAACTGGTCTAGTCTCAATCCGATGTGTGGTTTGTGAGTTATACTCAAACTACCGAACATATGTCAAAAAGTGATGGTGATTTCAGTTTCATTTTCCACGATTCATATCTCCTTCATTTGATCTTCTTTCAATGTGATCCTGGTGCCAATTTTACGTGTTGTGAGTCCTCTTTCATATGCCACCAGTATCAGGTCAATCCGACATATGGTTTGAGAGATATGATCAAAATACCAGACCTCACTCAGGCTAAACGTAAAAGAGAGTAGAACAGAGTATACACCCCGTGCTCGAGTGAATTCATCTGTGCTCGAGTGAAACACCTTGTGCTCGAGCATAACTCCCCTAGAAGTGCCAAAACTCATATATAAGTCATCTTAGCTTCATATTAACCTATTCCAACCATTATTTGATCATAGAAACCTCCGGTATCATCATAGAAACCTCCAGTATCACTTCTAACAACTTGAATCTTGATCTTCTTGTAAGATCTAACAAGTTCTTCTTTCTTCCATATCTTTCTACTTGATTTTTCTCTTGATAATAATTCTCCATAACCCAAGTAAACATCTCCTTGACTATCTTCAATTTCTTTCTTCTTCTTCCTCTTGTTCATTTTCATTAATTCAATCTTCTTCATTCTTTGCTTGACTAATCTACAAAATATGTAACATTAAATATAGTAGTTAGTCAAAGAAATACATTATATAAACTTTTTGCTCTTATCACTTAATATCTATATTTGACATCATCAAAACTAATCATATCTAAAAGTGTGAGGTGGGAAATAGAGGAAGGGGTGTTGATGATTATCCGTCCTTCGATTCAAAGAGTTGGGTCGCCGGCAACTAATGGTGGTGAGAGTGAAGCTTGCCGCCGGAGACAAGAAGGAAAAAAGAAGGAAATAAGAAGAAGAAGATCGATGATAAGATGATGCCTCTACGTCTGTCTTATACGGAGGAAAAAGGTGAAAGTGATTATGATAAGGTCCCTCTCCCCATGCTCTATTCTTATCCTTCTCCACCCTCCCATATGCCATTGTCATGTGTCTACCATTGAAGAAGGAGGTGAAGGGATGATGATGGTCTGTGATTTACATCTCAGCTTCCATTTCTGCCACACTTCACATGATGCATGTTTGATATGTATCTCCAATTGGTCTTTGGTCAAAAAGCAAGTTTTGACTAGGGACCAATTTGTAATATTCGAAACATTTGTATAGGGATTAGAATAAAAATGTTTGAAATTTTTTGGGGCTCAACCACAATTTCCTAATCATTTGGTTGTTTTTTGACATTTTCCTGGGCTCTTTTCTTCATTCACTTGTAATTTCCACAATTTTTAGGGACCTTTTTTGTAATTTTTATTGTCTTCAAAATATGGATTCTAAACCTCCAAAATCACCAATTTCTTCCAAAAATACCTGTAATACAAGATTAAGCACAAAATAGCATCAAAAGTTTAATAAATATTTTGTATAAATATTTAACAATTTATGACCATTTTGCCTCAAATTACAATTAATTCAATACAAATGTCTCTAATTGAAACTAGTACTTAATCATGCAATAATATCTTAGAAAATGCATTAAAAATCCCAATATAGTTATGAAATATCATATAAAAATATGATTCAATCAATTCCCCCACACTTTTGTACTCTTGAACAAAGGCAATCAAGTACAATTAAATTCATGTCATCAATGCATTTGAAAGATGAGCAATTTCATAATTAGAAAACATTAATGGATCAATTAATCAAATTCCTCAAGTCAAAATCAGTCATAGTCCAGCAATGTAAAGAAATTAGCCAACTTCACAATCCAAAATATTAGAATAAAGGACAAGAGACTCTCAAATTATTTATGTTTCACTCATCTCACCTTATTGGGATAATTTCACTCTAGTTTACTTAATCGACACCTGATAATAGGCTTATAACAACTCTAATGTATCCACTACTTATAGCAATTAATGCAACGAATCAAGAGGACTTAAAGGGCTTGAATGATATATGAAGGCTAAATGGAATGAATAAATTAGAGAAAAGAAATAGTTGATATGCATGTCAAAGTTAATTATAAGCTCATAGCACCTAAATAACTTGGAAACTCTTGCCAATTCTTTTCCAAATACATGAACAATTGCTTTCTTGATATTTCTTTTTCTTTTCCCTTTCTTTTTTTTTCCTTTTTTTTCCATACACATGGCATTTCAATATATATTGTTCAACTTTCTATTGGTAATTCACTCTGATTTTAGAATACCATAAACACTATGAATAAATGATATGCATACAACTTGGGAAGGGCTCGAAAAATGGGTAGCAAAATGGTGATGATTAAGGGTTTTATTTTTGGGTGAAATAGTTTGAAATTGAATGCATCTTTCATTTCCCATCACACTAATGCAAATGCCATTTCAAAAAAGAGTTGAAACAAGTTCTAGAAGGTGAAAAACCAAGTGAATATGCACATATGGAAAGAATTCAAGGCCCAAATAATCTTCCAACAAGGTTTTTCTCTAATGCTCCTTCCAACATAATCCATTGCATAGGAAGCTAACCGTAAAACATCTACTTAACTATTCCAAGTGCTAACCTTACAAACACAACTAATCAAAAACATTGCACTCAATTAAAATAATGCTTAACTCTTCAATGTACTAATGACACAAATTCCTTTTTTAAAAAACAAGGAGTAAGTAAAAATCCAATTATGAGTTCATTTCTCTTCCCATTCACTTGAAAACAAAAATGTGGTTCCAAAAAGTTACCAAAACACTAGATCACATGAAAGCTCAAAAAAAACATTTCCTGCAAATCATATTTCTGAAGTGGCAAATGAGACCCTTTACCACTTATGACATGCATCAAAGCAAGTAATTCTTGAAAAACTTTTTTGAAAAAGAATTCTAGTTTGAGGCATTTTCCCATTTAAAAACAACCATTAGGATTTAAAATGTATTTCCCTCCCCCACACTTAATCAACACATTGTAATCAACACATTGTCCTCAATGTGTAAAGCAAGTTGAAATTTAAGGAACAATGGTAATTAAGTAGGGTAGTGGCGGAAAAAATGCAAAGCATACATAGAGAGTTCTTATTATAATTGCAAACAAAAATGAGACTTCTCCTTTTCTACTAGATTGTGTCCCTCCCCCACACATATCTTCCTCATACAACTATTAAGTTCAAAGAATTATAAGATTTAGGAAGAATACAAGTGAGGAAAGAGACAACCTGTGCTAAAGTATTTTGAGTCATTTGAAGGAGAAGTTCTCATCCCTAATGAGAATCATGCATTTTTCGTTGAAAACATCTTCTCCTGTGTTGAATTTCCTCGATAGAGGTAGCCCAGGATCAATCAGAAGAGATCCAAGAACATACGGTTGGTACTGGCTCATCTAACGACTTTTCCAAGAATGTGTCTGCAAAGAAGATAGGCCAGAAATAGTATTCCATCCAAAAATAGAAACAATGAGAGATTTAAAGTGAATATGCGAAGTTCCAAACTCTCCAAGTAACTATCACATCCAAGGAAATCCATGACACTCCCATTAGTAGGAGTAAGACAACTAGTCAGTACTTTAAAATCCTTTTGTTTTTCCAAAGTGGAAGGTGTGGAATCCAACTTAGTGTTGGGGTACACCACATCATCATTGCAATCACAAGAGGTGGAAGGAAAAAAGTGCAAGAAAGAAGAGAATTGTTCAAATTGTTACCACCCAAAGCTTTAGAATTTTCAAAAGAATCATTTTCTTTTTCTATATCGGGTGGCAAATCGCAAGAAAGAATCATTTTCATTTGTAAAATCATCAATCAAAGCATTTGAATCTTCCCGTATGAAACTATCATGCAATTCATTGGATTCAAAAGAAAATTCATTTCTTAGGCTATGGTCTTTTGCACTCACATCATCCGTACAAGATTTAACATTCCCACAATTGTCATGCTTACAATCATCAATAGTACTAGGAGGGCTATCAAGATTAATGGTAGAATCACCCACTTAACTAAATGCTTTCTTTTGAAACTCAACAAGTAAGTGGCATTTTTCATGATAGTTGTCAACAACCATTTACATTTCGATATGCACAGAGTAATAAATACCAAGTTCCACAGGCAAAAAGAAAAGTACAAGTATACTAATAAATATATTTGTTTACATACATACATCATCTCCTCAGAGTTTGATAACATTTTCAGATTTATACAAAATGTCTAAAAATAAACTACATATAATCCACTAGCCCTATGGATCAGCTAGTTCCCACTAGCACATTATGAGATTCAGAAGAATCCCAGTAGCAACATTCTATCGTTCATATAAAATGCTAAAAGTAGATATGATATGCACCATATATGTACTAATTAATGAACAATATAATAACATGTATACATAAGATAAGGCTCAACTCTACTATTCATGTACCTTGGTTAGATTGTTACTCAACAACTAGGTATAGTGCCCTTCTCACACTAACTACCCCTTCTCGACAGACTGCCCCTTCTCGGAAAACCATGTTGATTAATGAAAGAACAAACAATGACATACACAATCATTTTGTTTTCTAGGGCTTTTCTGGAAATGTGTTCAACTGTAACCTCACCTAATTTTTCCTCCTGAACACAATGGAATCATCAATTTCATGAAAATCCAACTCCTACCCCTACTTCTAGACTGGGCCAAAACCTAGGAATACTTTGGGAAAATCAGGGTTTTTGAATTTTAACCTCAAATCCTTGCTCCTTTCTACTTCTAATTACTTGATTAACCACTTAATTACATTCTAAACATGATTTAAACTAAATTTGGGCAGCATAACAGCTAGGGTGCATAATTACCCAAATTTACAATCCACAGTAAATCAACCACAAAACCACCGATTAAACCAATAATAACAGCAACAACAAAAAGTATTTGAAGTTTAGGAAGCTACCTTTGATTTCTCCTTCTTCCTCTCACTTGGCCAAATACTCAAGTTCCTCAAACCCTAAAGTTTAACTGCCCAAACACCTTAAATCATATAGGAGAGTAGCTTAGAGGAAGGATTACACTAATTGGAAGCCAAAGTACCAAAGAAATCAACTTACCTTTACAATTTTGCTCCTCCTTCTCTCTAGAAATTCAAATGCTCACTCTCTCTCTAGCTCTCTCTATGGCTGATGGTTTTGGTGAGCAAGGAGGAAGAGAAAATTTTATTAAGTATCTTGCCTTTATCCCTTAAATTATCTTAATTAAACAAATTCCCAAATTGTTGACTTTTAAGGTATAACCAAGGTATTAAAACTTGGACCGGTCATTGAACCGGTCGGGGTACTGGGTTAAGGGTCAGTGGGTCAAACCGGGACCAAACCGGAGCTAAACCGGGACCAAACCGGTGAAAAATTGAAAATTTTAGACTTATAGTATGAAATTCTAAAGGAAAATTTTTTTTTTTTATTTTTATTAAAACACCAACCCGGACCGGACCGGGAACCGGACCGGTTTTCTGGCCGGTTCGCCGGTTACCGGGCCGGACCGGCCGGTCCGGTCCGGGTTTCACAACCATGGGTATAACTTTATCTACATGTAATGGTATGCCATAAACCCAATTAACATGTAACTAGTATTTCCCTTCCTTGGTCCATCAAAAAGACGCCCTAAGGGTCCATTAGAGCAGAAAAATTGGTTGATGGGTTTATCCCAAAATTAAAATGTTGCCATCACATTTTTATTCCATTTTCGGATTTAATGGAAATTCTAGCAAATTTTCTTGCGAAACTTTAAAAACCCATATCTTTATTTATAGACATCAAATTGGAGTTATTCCAAAGGCTATAAAACCCTTGTTGAATCTAGTTTCAAGGAAAAATATGACCTTTAGCCAATTGGAAGCTCACAATTCCAAAAATTTAAGATTTTGGACGCTATTCCAAAAAATAGATAGTTTTTCTGGACTAACTTTAAAAGTCCATAACTCTTTGGATACAGCTCCAAAACTACCTATCAAATTAAAGCTTAGAATGTCTACTTTCATTCTGTAAAATTTCACAATTTTTGGACATCATTTGGTCATCCAAAACTATATAACAATGTTGCTGCCTCACAGGAAAATTTTCACTAGCAACAAATCCTCATTCCTAGGACTCCTACTAAACTTAGGCTTTGCGGTCCACTTGATTCAAGCTTATTCCCAAGCCTCTAATCCCAAAATTTGGGATATTACAATAGCAATCTACACATATATGATATTCCTTACACAAGCATGAAAATATGCCATTCTATTTATCATAATTCCTAGTACTATGAAGAGAAGCATGTTTAACAGTTAAAGCATCAAACAAAGATGTAGGAGCACACTTATCAGGTACATATGAATCACTACTACTAGAAGCAATGGTTTGATCGATCACATTTTCAAACATTTGAGGGGATTCAATAATGATTTCTTCATTTACCTCATCATCACCCAATTAATTAATTGCTTCATTAGTTAAAGTAGTAGTAGAGTCTTCTTCTATTAAGATAGGATCATTACTAGATGGTAGGGAATACTCTTCAATGCTCTTTTGTACTTGCTTTACTTTTTGTGCCTGTTTATGAATAGCCACCGAAGGATTAAAAACCTCCACTTGGAAAGTGGCATGTGGTTGCACTTGAGCTTCAGTTTCCCTATCATTATTGGAGTTATTAGACCATGGAGCTCCTTCTTCTCCTTCAATCTTTATCCATATCATATGGTCAACAAATGCCTTGATGAAGTTTTCAAAGTCCTCCATTTCCTCTTCCATTTTGTCATAGAGTCCAAGAGCATCCTTGAGCCTGAATAAGTGTTGATGTTGAACCTTTAGTTGGTCATACCTTCTTCTTAGGGTAAGGGTTTAAGCATCCATATATGGCAAAGTGAGGAAGGCATCAAGTCTGGAAGGTTGATGAGCAGAGTGCTGGGATTGATGTTCGTGGCATTGTGGAATAGGTTGCACAAATGGTCTATGAGGTGGATGAACTAAGTTGGAAGTGAGATGGAATGAAGGGAAAGGGTTATGATATGGGTTATATGATGGTGAAGAAGGCTCTGGCTATGAATTATAAGGTGGGTGTGGTGGGTGATTAAGTTGGAATGACGGTTGTTGGTAGGGTTCATATATGGAGGGTGGAATGGACCATGACATTCTAGACTATTTGGACTTCTATCTTGACATCCCAACTTGGCTTGAAGAAGCCATATTGTTTGTTGCATGTAATGGATGCTTTTAGAGATAGACTCTTTCTTTCCAATCAAGTCTCCTACAAAAGAGTGAGATTGAAAGGATAGATATTGATTACCATTAGACCAACCATAAAAATTCAATACAATACAATCCCAAAGAATCACAAGTATCAAATAGAAGAAAACAAACTAGAAATCAAGAAAAATCGAAAAAGAAAACTCAAACATTAAGCTAGTGAAAAATCTGAAAAATAAAATTCAAGAAAATAAAGAAACATTTGAAAAGTGGCCAAAACGATGGAATTTGCCTAAACTTTACAATGTCCAATAGCAAAGCTATTGGTCTTGCTTAAAAAGGCCCAAAACTTTAGAAAACCAAATCTCAAAATTTTCTGGGCAAAAGTTTTTAAAAAAATTCCAGCAAGCTTCAACAGAAGGTGTAGCTAAATTTAAATGAAACTCCAAACAATTTTCAAGTGTGCAACACTTAGTTCCAGCCACAGATCAAGTTTATGCAAAAAGAATGCAAGAATTAACTTGGAGACATGGTGAATTCAAATAAGTGAGCTCAAAATTATATCAAGTTTGCAGTAACACCACACAGAAGCTACCAAGTCAAGACATATAAAAATGCTATGCAAGCTACCTAAATGCACAAACATTAATGCAATTTTTTTTGAATTTTTTTTTTGGATTTTTTTTTGTTTTTGAATTTTTTTAAAGTAAAGAAAACAAGTTCATACAAGTTATCTAAAAGCACAAATATTAATCTAAAAATTTTTTATGATTTTTTTTATAAAATTTTTAGTAAAGAAAATAAACAAAGCACAAATCCTAAAAGATATGTAATAAAAATCAAGAAAATATAAAACAAACAACCTTTAAATGAGAAACCCCTTGTCAAAATTGAATTTGACAATTATATTATCTAGGGAGCCAATTACTTGGCTCCCCGGCAACAGCGCCATTTTAATCACGGATCTTTTTGTTCGTTTAACCTTGGAGTCCATAATCAAAAATTTTACCATGGATTGTATATAGGCAAACCTAAGATCGTTCTCTCTTTTCGAGAAGCCTTTCATTGAATCGTAAGTAATCTAATGCCATGCAAATTCAATCACAAAACAAGGGGAAATTGGTCCTTTTCTTTTTTTTTTTTGTTAAAAATTAATAACTAAAAGAAAATACAATTTAATTAAATAAGTCCAACAAGAAACAAAGAAAATTTCCAATACTATCACACAAATTCAATTCACTATATAATACAAATAGTAATCAAACTTCAAACAAAATATAAAAACAACAATTTATTTAAAAACTCCCTTATAGCAATGCAAAAACTCAAGGGATTGAAGTATGAGACTTTTGCCATAACCTAGAAATTCCTTGCCTGAAAATGCAAGTACTCGCCAGAAATGGGACTGGAAAAAGAAATTCCGATGGTGGCAAAGAACAATGAAATGGTGACGGTGGTTGGTGGTGTTTTGATATTAAGAAGTCCGTTGGTACTGTGATGATTGTTGGTGGTTAATGGAGGTGGCACGCAATGGTTCGGGTTTGTGGTTTCTCCTCTATTCATCAACAGTGGTGGTGACCAATGTTGGAGATGTGAGGTGAGAAATAGAGGAAGGGGTGTTGATGATGATCCATCCTTTGGTTCAAAGAGTTGGTTCGCCAGCGGCTAATTGTGGTGAGAGTAAAGCTTGCCGCCGGTGACAAGAAAGGAAGGAAGGAAGAAGGTGATTTGACCGTGTCTTTGCGCCTTGAGGTCAAAATGTAAAATATTTATAACTAAAAATTGTAGTACAACGCAACACTCAGGTCATTCTCTTGAGGAGACTTTGTTGAACTACCTAAGTTAACTAAGTATCTAAAATGTAAGAAAACCTGCGGTTGGTTTTAAAAATCAATTTTTTTTAACTACAACTAATTAGATGGAATAAAATTAAATCCTAATCTACTATTTTTGGTCTTTTCTTTATAAAATGGAATGGAGTATGAAGATGGATATGAAATGTATAATGAATGCTCTTGGAAATGGGAGAATGGCTATCCTAGTTCAATTAAGACAATGAGAGTTAATTTTTCATCAAGTCTAATTGAAAAACCCCATGTAATCATATTGGGTCTAACACTCCTAATCAATGACTACTCCTAAGATCGCATTCATAGCCAGTGCTTAGAAATGTTATTGAAGTACCACTTGACGTGTATTTGAAAATGGATTAATGCACTTGTTTCCTCTTAATGAGAGCACGATTGCAACACTCAAACTGATTCAAATCAATTACACAATCTAGATATCACATAGAAAGCATAATTTCATTAAACCAATAGGAAATATGTCAATTACAAACTCCAAACACGTAAACCTAATCTTCAACACAAAAGTTCACCAATAAAGACAAATAATCACTCATCTAAGTCTCTAAACTATGCATCATCCAAGAAATATGACAAACAAGATCAAACACATAGTCCAAAGCAAATGAAAACTAAACAACTCCCCTAGTTGAAGCTTTGAAACTCCAGGCACAGTTCATCTCCAAGAAGCAAGGAAATCAGCCTCTTATGACTCTAAGAAGTAACCTAACGAACTCAACACACAATGGACGCTGGAGGCAATGAAGGAAAGAGAGACGGAATGGTGGTGTTATGGTCTCCGATGGTGGGAAACACGACTCTGACGATATAAGACGTAGAAATTGATGCCGATGGTGGTGATGCCCTCTCCTCCTCTCGTAGCTCCATTACAAATGAAAATGGCTCCCTCCGATGACGATGATAAAAGAAGGAAGGGGATGTCGTCGATGGTGGTAGTGCTCCATCTCCTTCCCTTCACCTCTCAAGCTCTCTCCCAAGCTCGATCTCTCTCTTTCTCTCTCTTGAAGACTCAAGCTCCGAATTCACCTCCTTCGTCTATAGTGTTGGATCTCCCTTAGGGCGTGTTTGGTTTGAGGGGAGGTGAGGGGTGGCAAATTACAATTTTGGATGGAAGAAACCCAAAATTTACCTTCTCATTCTTTTAAATTTTGGATTCCCGCCCAAAATTTACTCTCTCATTCCTTTTAGATTTTGGGCTACCGCCCAAAATTTAAATACGTTCAACCCAAAAAGGTAATTTAACCCCCCTCTCCTTCCCTCCCCTCCCTCCCCTCCCCTCAAACCAAACATACCCTTAAGCTGAAGAAGGCCCTAGTCAAATAGGTTTTGACCAGCGACCTATGTGAAAATCTCAAAAGTTCTAGGAAGGGATTAAAGTGCAAAGTTTTGAAACTTTGGTAAGGTTGAATTGTAATTATCAAAACTTTTGGGAACTTTTCTATGATTTTCCCATGATTTGCCCTAGGCCCTTTTCTTTATTCACTTGTAATTTTCAAAAAATTTCGGGACCTTTTCTATAATTTTTTCCAGTTCTTAAAATATTAATTCTAACCCTTCAAAATCTCCAATTTCCTTCCAGAACACCTACAATACAATGCAAGATTAATTACAATGTAGCATCAAAAGTCCAAGAAATTATTTGCATGAATAATTAACAAATTAAGACCATTTTTCCCCTAATTACAATTAATTCAATACAAATGTTCCTAACTCAAATTAGTGCTTGATCATGCAATAATGGCCCAAGAAATGCATTAAAAATCCCAATTTAATTATGAAAAATCATGTCAAAATGTGGTTCAATCATAAGGAAATACGAAGAAGAAGATCGATGATGAGATGATGTTGATGATGCCTCTGCACCTGTTTTATAGGGAGGAAAAAGGTGAAAGTGATGATGATAAGGTCCTTCTCCCTATGCTCCACTCTTATTGTTCTCCACCCACCCATATGCCATTGATGTCGTGTGTCTGCCATTGAAGAAGGAAGTGAAGGGATGATGATGGTCTGTGCTTTACATCTCACCTTCCATTTCCTCCACACTTCACGTGATGCATGTTTGATATGTAACTTCAACTGGTCTCTGGTCAAAAAGCAACTTTTGACCAAGGACCAACTTGCAATATTCAAAACATTTGTACAGGAATTAGAATGAAAATGTTTGAAATGTTTTGGGGCTCAACCACAATTTCTTGATAATTTGGGTTTTTTCTGACATTTCCTGGGCCCTTTTCTTCATTCACTTGTAATTGCCACAATTTTTAGGGACCTTCACTTGTAATTTCCACAATTTTTAGCAACCTTTTCTGTAATTTTTGCTATCTTCAAAATATGGATTCTGAACCTCCAAAATCACCAATTTCTTCCTAAAACACCTGCAAAACAAGATTAAGCACAAAGTAGCATCAAAAGTTTAAGAAATCATTTGTATAAATATTTAACAATTTATGACCATTTTGCCCCAAATTACAATTAATTCAATACAATGTCTCTAATTGAAATTAGTGTTTAATCATATGCAATAATGTCTCAAAAAATGCATTAAAAATCCCAATATAGTTATGAAATATCATATAAAAATATGGTTTAATCAGTTGGCAACATATGTGCAATATCAATGGGAGAGTAAATACATAAAATGACTGTAAATTTCTAGATACTGATGATTTGTTTGTTTTAAAGTTTGGTTTTAATAGTATATACTTGTAGATGAATTAATGACTGTAAATGTATTACGATTTGTTGTATTATTCTGTATATAAATGAATGTAAATATATATTTTGATTTGTTTTGTAAATGTATATACCGGGTGATATTGAAAACAACCTCATCCCCGCACCCCAAATTTTTTAAAAATAGTTCAGCTTCAATAAATCACGGTTATTATCTAACAATCCTTTATGTCGACTATATATAACGGTAGCTTAAACAAGTCCATTAGCATTATTACAAATATATAACGGTTGTTTTAAAAGAACCGTTATATGTGTTAATACACATATAACTATTGCTAAAGTGGAACTATTATGTATTATACAAATATTATCATATATTATGATGGTTGTTTATGTGTGACCGTTAATTATTATCACAACAATGCGCATATCATAGCCTCATCAAGTCTCATAAGCATTGAATGTCTGGAAGTTTTTGAAGAGGCAATATTGCCCTATAAGTTTAAAAAGTAGGACAACTTCACCTACTGTTAAAAAATTTTAACTTTGACCATTATATTTGACTGATATGTACACAGGCACTCAACACATGCCACCTCATCATCCACATCAGCAATCTCTAGCCCACTCACTTTGGTCTCCCAGAAACCCTTCCTTCCCCCTTCTTTCATTCAAAAGTCAAAACCTCAACTTTCCCTCTATATCATCTACTCCCATCCACACATAAACCCTAACGTTTCTTTTTTGATTATCGACCGCGATTGATGTAAATAAATGCATTACAGTTGCCACAGATTGGGATTGCTGATGGCAAATTCGAAATAAGATCACATGGGTTATTCCTTTCTAGAAGCTATTAACGTTATAATGGCACCTTCCTCGCACACAGTCGTCGGCTCTTCCGTCACACGCGTCCTCTCAAGCTGCCCTTCCTACTCCTACTTCTCCTCAAAGCCCCTGTCTTCTGGGAATTAGGGGCGAGAGTGAACATTTTTGTTGGGAAAATCATAGAGGAACACAAGATGAAAAGGGTTCAAAATGAAACTATAACCTAAGGAAATTCAACCCATAGCACCAGCAACAAGAAGCTGTATTACAGTGTTGCAAAGTTAGGGAGATTGCCGACTGTATTGTTGAGGAAGAGGGAGGGAGGTTTCAGATCTATGATTTTTTTTTTCTTTTTTCCTGCAAATCTTCGATCTGATTATTTGATTGACAAACCCCAAATCTCAAAAAATTGTAGCAGAGTTCGATGACGTTCAGAGAATAAGGCGGCTTTGGACGACTTGTACATACTGTTATTGAGTGCTCACTAAACTATGGGATTTGCCTTGACTAGTCCAGATAAATTTTCAAAAATCAACTCTCACACCTTTGGAGAATTAATCAGGAGATTTTTTTAAAAAAAGAATGAAAAGGTTATCGACGGATTAAGCGAGCGTAGTTGCTGCATACAATCAACAGGGTAAAACTGCTTTTATGCTACACTTTATTTATTTTCTATCATCTTCTGACTCTGTTAAAAATTTTTAGAATTTGCTTTAATGGTGGAAGGAATAGGGAGGGAGAGAGGAGGAAGAGAGAGAGAGAGAGAGAGAGAATTGATAGGAGGAGGCGGAGATGCGAGATGGGCAGATGATGTATAGATAAGAAAGAGAAGAGATGAGTTGGAATTCCTCAAGGGTATATTTGGTATTTTATATATTCTATTTTATTTTTGATGATGTGATATAATATGTGGCACAATATCCTATGTGGCAAAGCCTACTTAGCATAGTTTGGTCAATAAACATTGATTGTTTTGGTTGTTAACTAAGGGATAAGATTGTCTCATTTTTTAAACTTTCAGGGTAATATTGCCCTCAAAAACTTTCAGACACCCAATGCTCCTTAATGAAAACTTTAGAGGTATTTTTGCCCCTTAAGCCAAGATATTAATCACTAAAGTGTCTTGGAAATACTTTGAGAGAGAAATACTTACATACTCTACGAGTGTCACATCATTTGAACTCTATCCAATGAAAATATAACAAATTATATTATTTTAATCAAAGTTGGTTGATGACTCGTCTTAAAAAATTCAAATTTTATTTTATTTCTTAAAAGGGTTAATGTGCATTCAGCACCCTAAAGTATATTTTCATGTGCATTTAGCACCTAAAGTATTTTATGTTATACCCAGTACTCTAAAGTATTTTTTATAGTGTACCCAGCACGATGAAGTATTTTTTGGGTGCGTCCAATACCATAAACCTTTTTTTTTTTGCATCCAACAGTCTGAAGTATTTTTCAAGTGTATCCAACACCTAGATCATCTAAATTTTTAAGTAAAAAATTGTACAAAAAAATATCTTAGGGTGACAAATGACCATAAAAAATATTCAGGGTGCTGGGTGCACCACAAATTACATTACAGCACTGAAAGCACCACAAATCATTTTGTTTTAGATTTTATTTCATCTTAAGATGTTTTCTTAAACAAGATAAAATTTGAATTTTTTTTTATGAGCCAACAGCCAACTAAAATTAAAATGATCTGAATTGTTATATTTTTATTGGACAGAATTTGGATGACATGATACTCATAGAGTATGTAAGTATTTCTCACTTTGAGAAATAAAAAAGCAATATTAATAATAAAGTAAATATATTACTCCTAATATCATAACTCCAAAAATGAGATTGTTGAATGGATTTGGAGAATCGCTAGCCTTCATCATGATTCTCAGATCATGCAATCTATTGGCCATAACCGTTTACAAATTATAAAATGTGAAAATCATATATAAATATGGTTGAATTACTAAATTCTAATTTAGGTCATTGAACTTAACAAATTATATATCAGGTTATGTGTCATAATTAGGGATTTAAAATTTGGGTTAAATTACCTCCATATCCCTTAGTTATTAAAACAGTAAAATTGAAAACATAACCCTACCTCTGGTGGTAGGGTTTAAGATGGTGCTAAATTGTTCTTTTTTTTATTTGTAAAATGATGTGTTGAGGTGTTTTGTCAAACAGTGAAAACATGAGACATGTACATAGTGTGGGACCCATATAACGTCTGTTTGCATCCACTTAATGGTTGTGTTAAAACTTACCCCATTTTATAAAGCTTATGTACATTTTAGCACCTAAAAAAACATTAGTGTTAGATACCCCTATCAAAAAAGTTTCTTGTTAAAATTGCACATTTCCCTTGTTTTTTTTTTTTTTTTTGGGATCATGAGGATGGGGTAAGGTTAACATTTGGAATCGGGTTCTCTCACAGGGTTTGTGGTCTCCACATTAATTTTTCGTTAATTTACTTACATTAAAAACTTTAATTTTGATAACTTCTTTTTATCATACCCCATACGAAAGTCATTACTAAATTATCGAATTACCAGTGGTGTGTGGCTGAGTAACCTCAAAATCTTAAAAGTATTACCCAGGATTATGAATCAACGACATATCTTTGATAAACATTGTTTTTCCATGTTTTGGGTTTTCTTCTGTCAATTTTTTTCTCATTTTTGGTTACTAATACAGTTTACGTTTGGGTTTAACATGAGATGTATATAATTAGCTTGGATATATCAATGAGAGTATACTTTATTTTTCAATGTTTAGGTTGGGTAGAGATACTCCACAATTGGAACGTTATATTCGATTATATTTTTTCAATTATATATCTCTCTTCTTCTTCTTCTTCTTCTTCTTCTTCTTCTTCTTCTTCTTTTTTGGTTGATTTTATGATTGATTGCCCTTAAATCAAATTTACGAGTAATATTGATGAACAGGTAAACAAAGAGAGAACCTACATTGCGTGAGCAAAAATGGATTGCTTTATTCTATTTGTTTGTTAACAATAGCAATTAGAGAAACATTATGGAGAGCATGGAGAATATGTATTAACCACATAAGACCAACATACTCATACAAATTATAATTCACTTGCATTTAACAATGATCGTCCCTGACTTGAGGGTGATTAACAACTAACCCTAACTCACATTAACCTCTCTCTTAACATTGTGTGGATTTCACCATCCTATACACTAAACACATTAACCTTGACCGTTATATAGATTAGGGTCTCAACCAACTAATTATTTAATTTCACCTTAATACCTCTGATATTGTTATCAGTTTAACCCTAATAAGATCTAAACTCATACTTCTTTTGATACCATCTAATTGGGATATATATTCTCAATCTAATAATCTGGATTTAATTAAGTTAAATAGCGGCATATACTAAAGATTTTGTTTGTATATTTTATACGATTCAAGTTTTCAAATTAACAGAAATGTTGTCTGTCATATTTATTTGTGTAGTTTTATTAGTTACTTGATGTCACCCTTTTGAGTCCATCATGGCCTCCACCATCTTTAACTACTAATATTTATCGTTGTAATAAGCCCAAAAAAATCCCGACTCTTTCGTAAAAAGAATGGCCCCTCCTATATTTAGTTTAACATTATTAGTAGAAAAAATAATACCTCCTCTTGTCCTTAATATAGGACGTATTTGAGAAGTTAATTTTCGTCTTAAGTATATAAATATAATACACAGTTTTCATATTTATCAATTTTTTCTTAATTTACCACTATTAATAATCCCTTAATAATAATCAATAAGAAGAGATGACGGATTAAGAAAGATGACTAGGGTGTTTTAGAAAATATATGTTATATTAACTAACTTAATTAACTTTCTTGAATTTAATCAAATTAGATAAATATATATGATCTTAAGGAACTGAGGGAGTAAATTAATTTTCATATTCTCATTGATTGAATATAAGTTGACGCTGATAGTGTAGAATATATCAGGCTTTTATCAAACCAAGATATTTTATAGGAAAAAAGACACTTATGTACCACTTAAACTTCAAAATCCTAAATTAGTAATTTCCCTAACCTAAGTTGTCAATCCCATAACTCTTATAGTCAATAAAACCAATTTGAGATTTTGAAGCTCAAATGATATTTTTTTTGTCTTTTTCCCAATTTTATAACTAGAACGTTATTTATGGTTAACAATTATTTGAAAAATAAATATATGATATGAAAAAAATATAATATGTAAGGATGTAAAAAAAATATTACTTAATTGAATATTAGAATCGATAACAGGTGATATAGTATTATATTAATAATTAACAGATGAACAGGGATATATATTTTGGATTTTATACTTTTTATTAAAAAATTAAAAAGAAAAAAGAAAAAATAGGAATACAAACATTAAAATCCACCTTCCTTTGGCTGTTATTATATTTCATATACACTTCTTTATATATATATATATATATATATTACGTATAAAATATATTTGAGCCAAACTATATATATTACACATTTTTTGTGAATTATATATTTTAAGATAATGATGGCATAAAAAATAGGGAAAATCCCTATAAACTACCCTCGAAATCGCTAAATTCCGTTTTATTACAACGAATTCCAAAAACCCGAATCAATCATGTGTCAGTACAGAATGAACAGTGTATGGGTGCCAAAAGACGATTTTTCCCTTCAGCCCTCATTATCGCCACTTTCAGAATAACAACACGAGCCTCTTAATTAACAACTTCGTCTTCTTGATTAACAATTCCAGTTTCATCTTTTTACTTTCACAATAACAATATCGGTCTTGTTATTAACAACATCATATTCTACATTAACAACTCTCATTTCTTATTTCACAACTTCGTAATTTAAGTTTCAGGATCAATAACAGCACCTCTTTCTTTATTAACAACACCATATTTTACATTAACAACATTATATTTTGAAGATGCGAATATGTGAAAGAATAAAGCAGAGTTGTTAATCAAGAACCCGAAGTTGTTAATTAAGAGGCTCGTGTTGTTATTCTGAAAGTGGCGAGAATAAGGGCTGAAGGGCAAAATCGTCTTTTGGCACCCATGCACTGTTCATTCCGTACTGACACATGACTGATTCGGGTTTTTGGAATTCGTTGTACTGAAACGGAATTTAGCGATTTTGAGGGTCGTTTATAGGGATTTTCCCTAAAAAATATTATTTTGGCGCATGTGAGGTCGCTAGTATTGTTTCAATATTTTTTTTAAAAAAAAAAAAAAACTAGTTTAGAGCCCACCCAATGTGCGAGGGCAAAGTAAAGGAATTATGATCTTTGAAATGAGACCAAAAACTCATGGTTAAAAAGAGAAAGAAAGAAAAAACAACAAGCTCATAACATCTCTTTACTGGATTCTTTTTTCTTTTTTTTTTGGGCCCCAAACAGATATTGAAAAATGATTAGGAATGGGCTGAAAACCTGAAGTAAACCTACCATGACATTTTCCATTTATTATATTTCGTGGTGCAAAAGCTTATTCAAAAAATTTATATTTTTCTATTGATTTATGATCTTTCAATTCAAGAGAAATAATTGATAATATATCATTTTTTGTAAAATTCTACATTTTAATCATAAGAGGGAAGTTAAAAAAAAGTATGCTAGTAAGGAGGTCTTGGGTTTATGTTTTTCCTGTTGGTATATAAGAAAATTGCAATATCCTTTTATCATGAAGTCATGGTTTTTACTATTATTAAATTTTTAATTTAAGAAAATGATAGGAACCTATAATTTATGATAAAATTTCTGAGGTTATCTTTTGATTTCAGATAAATTTAAGTTTAAATTTATGATTAAAGCATTAAGATTTCCATATTGTTGGCCAAAAAAGTTGCAGAACCAAATCTTTATTGATTTCATTGAACTATACTTTCTCTAATTTTTATTTTTCACTCAATCTCGTCATTATTCATAAAAATTAATAAAACTTTTAAAATTTACTAATATGTCTACAAATAAAATAAATTCATCTAAAGTAGCTTGAGAATATATACCTTTAGTCAAATAAGAGGAAACAAACTTTCTACTACCTTCACATTAAAACATATTTGAAATTTTTTGATGCTTTCCTACACATTGAAGAAGAATTAAAAATATTTATAATAAATAATTAATATAATACCTTCTAATCATCAAAATTCTTCCTACAAATAGCATGGAGTAAGATATCAATTCCTCTATTCATCAGAAGATAATTGATGCATGAAATTGATTTTAGAAAATATAAAGATGTAATATTTTTTAATTTGGATAACTCACAACATAATAGAGGCATGAATAGATTCTCAATTGATTTAAAAATAATTTATAAAAATAATCAAGTTGCTATGATACTCCTAAAATTATTAAATTTCAAATAGTAAGTAAAACTAACCGGAAAAAAAGACAGAATTCCAATTAAAAATATATAAATATTTTGTAAATATAACATCTTAAATGAAGTCTTTTATGAAATATAAATATTTTATATTTGTAAATTGGTTAACTCCTAAAAAAGAGGCATCAGCAAATTCCTGATCGATTTAAAAAAAAAATTGAAAGCATCACATCCCAAATAAAGTATTTTTGGAAACTAATGTGGTGGGTTTTGTGGCTGAAATGGCGTTGGGAGTGGAGAATATGGGAGTTGAAGAGCAGAGTGAGAGGAATCTATTCTAAAAGTATTTTATGAAATATAAAAATAATTTTTAATTTCTAAAAATTATTAGTAGTGGGATTGAGAGGGTTGTAACATGATATGATTTCAAAATATTTTGAATGTCTTTTCATTATCTCTCTATTTTTAATATATTTATTTTTAAAAATATTTTATTTTATACTTTAATATTTCAAAATATTTTGTAATTTGTTACTATCTCTCATGTATCTCTCTTTAATTTTTGAACAAATTTTATTTTTTATATTTATTTTAGTTGTTACAATACTCATAGCAAGAGGGATAGAGGACATGGGGAAAGAATGTTAAAATGATAAGATTTCAATCGCTCTACTCTGCCTTTCTCCTTGTATACTCACTCGAGAAGGTTAGCATGATAAGATTTCAAAGTATTTTGAAAATACCCTCTCATTATCCATTTATTTTTAAAATATATATTTTATATTTTTATTTTTTAGCATATTTTTATTTTATCTTTATTTTAGTTGTGATGATATTCATGGCAAGAAGAGTGGAGGAGAGAGTGCCAGATATTATATTTTTATTTTTATTTTAGTTGTTATGATATTCATGGCTGAAGGAAAACCAGATGGGAAGAGGTAATCAATAAATATTATTTCTTATCTTTACTAGAAGCACCTAATAAAAATTTGACATACATTAATCAAGTTAGTTAAAATAATTTATTTCTAATAAAATATCATAATTACCCTAAAAATTAATGGTTACTTAAAGGGGTTAGGCTAATTAGTTAGAAAGTTTTATATTTAGTTAGGAATATTAGATGGAAAAAATAATATTTTAAAAAAAGCATGATGTAATGAAATATATTGACAGTGCTTATAGGACTCGATGGGGTAGTGTACATATAAATATATTTTTTAATTAAAAATATAATTTTTAAATTTAGTAATAAGCAGTTTTGAATTGATTAGCGTAAAATTTGATGATATTGAATCAACCTCCAATAATCAAAGATTAAGTTTAGTTATAAAAAATTATAATTTACACATCAAAACTTCAATAGATTTAATCGGCCGGGAAAGCTGAATCTCATATCTTTTATCAACTAACTAATAATCGAAGATTTTTCAGTCCAAAAAAAACTAATAATCCAAAATTAAATATTTAATTCAATCAAAAAAATAAAATTAAATATTTAAAATTTTTGAATCAAATTTTTGTATTTAATTTAAATAAATATTAATTAGAAAATATACATGAATGATTTAATAATTTTGATTTGTCAGAAATAAAAAAAGTATATAATAAAATTGAAATACAATGTAATTGGTAATATAAAATAAAGTTTTATTAAATATTAAGATAAAAATAATCCAAAGGATAAGAATATTTGATATGCTTAATATTCTTTTAAAGTTAAAAGACAAAAGATCATATCATAACCAGGTTTAAATAATCACAAATTCACAATACCAAATATATAAATGCCCCTCCATCGTCACAATACCATAATATCTCAGAGCCACTTGTTTGGTTTACCTATCTTTCTTCTTCGTTCTCTACCCATGGGCATAGAAAGAATCAGACGTTTGCGTAACTATAGGAAGCCGGGATGGAAGCCAACCATAGAGCCACCATATACATGGGCTTCATCAATTAGGGCAAAAGTTTTAAGTATGGAGGAGTTATTATGTCAGAATATTACTGTAATAAAAGGCGACCTTTATTGTAAGGAGTGTAAGAAGAAGTTCCAGATTGAGTACGATTTGCAATCTAAGTTCTCTGAAGTTGTTAGCTTCATAACTGAGAATCTGGATCATGTGCATGAACGAGCACCAGACGCTTGGTTAAAGCCTGACACTACTACAAAAAAGGTTGAAAGGTGGCACACATTTTATGGCTCTTCTTTAAATAAATGTCACAGCTGCCTTTTTTATTTTTTTCTTTTTCTATATATATAATTTAATTTAATTTTGGGTACCAACTGTGGCGCCTATTAGGATAGGCGCCACAATTGGGATGGCCAAGTGTGGCGCCTGCATTTGGTGATATAAACGCAGCTGTGGCGCCTGGCCCTGCAGCGCTGTGGCCACGTGTGGCAAGCGCCACACATGGCCCTTCATTAAAGCAAGTGTGGCACCTGCCATGCCTATTAATTAAAATAAAAAAAAATTCAATAAAGGAGGATAGTGTAATCCTCCCAGCCAATAGGAACCCCCCGGCCCTATCCTTATCTTCTAATTTCAATTCCCGCGTACATTCTTCCTCATTATTCCTTCTCTTTTGACTACAATTATTCAACAACTCCCTTTCCCTTTCTATCTTCATCCGTCACCCCCCTCCATCCATTTCCTATCTTCACACTAAAAAACACACCCACACGCTCACACGTCTTCATTAGCGAATCTATACTTTGTTTTAATTGTTCCAACTGCCATCCATCCCCACTCCTGTCCCTTCCCTTGGCTAATTTGTACTGTCTTTCATCCACTTTTGGTCCCCACTACATCCACTTGGTCCCAGCTGCTCAAATTTCCTCCTCCTCCTCACTCAAGATTGCGTCACCACGTGTGTAGCATATTTTTGTTATCACACGCACGTGTGTATATATAAATATGTTGATTATATATTAAAATAAAAACTACTAATGTTTAGCTATCCACACACACATCTCTTTAGAAAGTTTGATTCAATTCCTATATGGTCCTCTGCGCATTTTTTTTTTTGCCAACCTCTTCGCATATACTATACTATTAGTTTGGTTTTATTTTTTCATCTATATCTGCATCTATATATATATATATATATATAGTTAGAGGAGCATATAGACAATTATATCTCATATGCTAAAGTGGAAAAAAAAATGTTATTCATATCCACTCATGTCTCTAAGTGCTGCTGACTGCGTGCTTGCATGCTATGAAAATTGTTGGTGGGCCTATATAAGAGCGCCACACGTGATTATATATATATATATATAGTATATTATTGTCGATTAATGTTTTCTAATGATTATATATATGTTCTTTATGTCCTAGGATAGAAAAAAAATTGAATATTTATTTGAAATTCTATATTCTTTTCTATATTCATAGGAATTATGTTATCAATAGCTAAGAATAAAGAGTTAATAAATAAAATCTCAGTAGTTTATTAAATTCCTATGCATGCACAATTTCTGTTTATGTGCGCCCGCTTAGCTCAGAGGTTATAAATAATAATTCTATTTATATATTATATATATTATTTATATTTATTAATATATAATTATAATATATAATTGGTATATATATGTGGATCCTCTAAAAGATGGTCTTCCACAAAACCGTTCTGATATGCTACTATTGTTCAATGGGTAAGCGTACGTGCATATGTGTAAATATTTGCATGTGATTGAATAATCAAAAGTCATCAGTTTCTATTTGTTTTGTTAGTGCATTGACTGCGTATCGGTCCTCTATCTCGTTAAGCTACTCTAAAGCTGCTGACCCTCACTTTAGCTATCCTTGGAAGAAGATACTGATATTGATATATGAATTTACTCAAATTTTGTTAGTAAACAATTTTTATTCATAGACAGAGTTAAATATTGCATTATATTTTTGCAGTGCCATTTCCAACCCAATGATAATGATTGTGAGTATTATGTCATGAAATTTATGAAGGATGTAATTACGCATGATCAGGCATTCATTTCTCAAAAATTAAGTCATTTAATTGCACTCCATATTGAGTTTTAATTAGATTTAATTAGTTCCTGATAATTACGTTTTGCTGATTTTAATTTGTTTTAATTTGTGGCTGATTGTATATATATGTAGTATTATGAAGATCAGCGTTGATTTGACCGTATCTTTGCGTCTTAGGGTCAAATACAAGATTTTTAATCCAAGAATTGCAGTATAATGCAATACTCGGGTCGTCTCTCTTTTCTCAAGGAGCCTTTAATTGAATCCTAGGTAATACTAAATGTCATGTAAAAACAAATTCAATAAAACAAGGGAAAATTGATTTTTTTGGGTTTTTCTTGTTTAAAAAAAATAAAAAAAAAAGAAAATACAGTTTAATTAAATATATAAATAAACACACCACTCAAATTAATTTAAATCATAGGCAAAGTATATATATAAATCCCACAACACAAATTTAATCACACATTGTTCCAACAATAATCAAACAAAATATTTGAATAAAAAAAATAAAAACAACACTCCCCTGATTCAGATTCCACATGCATGCATGAAGTCAAAAGTTGCAATATGTATGATGATGTCAGCATATATGTATGATGATGTCATCATGCATTAATCCAATGAACGAACTGCTGCAACACGTATTTGACGAAGAAAACGCACTTCTCATTCGCAGATCCTCAAACTCGTGGCTCCAGGTGGTGTAACTCGAAATTTCAGCTTCCTCAGTTTCTGCAACTCGGACTAGTGGTTAATGATGAAGAGATCACCGGAATTGAGGAAGAGAGTGATGGGAGGTCGCCGGAAATGGGGGCCGGAAAACTGCAAAACTTCACCGGAAAATTGGAAACAACACGGGAGTCACAGAAAAACCGATGGAAAATGATGATGCGGTATTTGCATGATGAAAGGACGATGGTAGGAAGAAAATAAGACACAACGGAGGAGAAAATGGTTCACAAGAAATCAAGCTTCACCGGAAGTGGGGGCCAGAAAACTAGAATAGTTCGCCGGAAAATGCAAAACTTTCTAAACTATCACAGAGAGGAGATGAGGGTGTTGCACTTGTAGTTTTTGATGGCTTTTGGTGGAGAAGACCAAAGGTGATGGTGGTTGGGATGAAGGAGCTGCTGGACTGTGAACAAGATGATGGTGTGGTGATGAAAATTAAGAACGTGGTGGTAAGAAAGGTGCAGAGGCTGGTAAAGGTGAATGGTGGTGATGAAGGGAAGAGGTCGGTGGTGTAAGTGGTGACCTCGTTCTTACTTCAACTCCCCGTTCTGTAGTACCTCGGCAAATGAAAGAAGAAAATTGAAGAAGGAAGAGTTGCAGTCGGTATAGCTCCTGGTGGTGAAGATTGAGGTATATATAGTGAGATTGCCCTGTCCATTTCCCTTCACCAACCATATTGTTAGGTGCAGTCTGAAAGTAAGCTGCAACACAAATCTTTCCGTGATATGCGCGCATGTGATTTCTTCATATTCCAGAAGCTCAATGAAAAACCCCCCAGATTTTGCTTTTCTGTCAGTTTGAATGTTGAATTTGTGGCTTGGGTATTGTTCTGTAATTTTCTCCAATAAATTTTCCTAATGAAAAAGCTGATGGGTACTTTTCTGTAATTTGCTCTGGCCCTTTTCTGTAATTTTCCTTGTCTTCAAAATATTAATTCAGACTCCAAAAATCACCAATTGTGTCCCAAAGCATCTGCAATGCAAAATTAAGCATAAGGTAGTATTAAAAGTTCAAGAGATCATATGTATAAATATTTAATAATTATGGTCATTTTACCCTTTTATTACAATTAATTCAATACAAATGTCTTTAATTAAAATGAGTGCTTAATCATGCGATAATGTCCTGGAAAATACATTAAGAGTCCCTATTTAATTAATTAAAAATATATAAAATTATAGTTAAATCAAGCGTTGTGACACTTTGACTGACCATCAGCTTGATGAAGTGATCGAGGAATGGTGTGAATATGTTTTTAGGCAAATCTCTGGGTAGCTATATTATTTAATTCATCACTAGTTGCAGGCCTTTGTTGTGTTGTTTCTTGGCAATTGTTGTGTCATTCATGCATGTAATCAAGTTGAATTTGTTATATAATTCATTCACGTATAATATATTGTATAATTATTTTATGTTCTACTTTAACTAATTAATCATTTTGAAGTTATTACATATTATTGTTGTGTGCTTTTCTTCATTCTGCAGTATTGTGGATATAGATACAAAATGTTTATTAAATCATGCAGTGTGAAATATTGTACAATTACGGGAGATATGATCGAAAAAAAAAAGAGTTTTTGTGGCGCTTTTTTAAATAAGGGCCACAGGAAGAGCCCAAAAAAAGAAAAAATGAGAAAAAAAAAATACCCTCCTGTGGCGCTTGGTGGGGCAAGTGCCACAGGAGGGGGGTCTCCTGTGGCGCTTGGACCACCAAGCGCCACAGGAGACCCCCCTCCTGTGGCCCTTGCCCCACCAAGCGCCATAGGAGGGTATTTTAAAAAAAAAATTATAATGCTTTGGCGCTTACCAACGCCACAGCTTCTTTTAGTGGCGTCTAGATATATAGCACTTCCCTAGCGCTACAGCTAATCAATTTATAAGCGCCACAGCTTTGCTTTTTTGTAGTAGTGTGAGGACTTAGACTGTAAGTTTTGCGGTAAAAGAAAGTGTGTTCGACCTAATACAGATGAAACCATGAAAAGAAAGATGAACTGGTTGTTTCTGTTTCTGGGACAAACGATTGGGTATTGCACTCGCCCTCATCTTAAGTATTTTTGCAAGTATACCAAAATTCATAAAACTGCAGCAAAAGATCGATTAGTTTATCATACTTATCGGACTTTGCACTGTCACTTAGATCCGAAGGCTTCTTACCTTTATAACAATAATTAGCTAGGTTGGTTATATTGGGAGGAGTATATATATAGGTGTTGTTTTTCATGTTTAAGGCCTTTAAATTTTTTTGTGCCTTTTTCTTTCCCTTTAAACACTCTTATCTGATTTGCAACATAAATTTTGATGAATCATTTTACTTTTTGTGATTCATGGCTACTCATACTATTTATTGCTGGTTTCAACTTTGGATCTATATAATTATCAGTGAGATTACGCCTTGTTTTTCATTAATGTTTGGGTTTCATATAACCTTAACCATTTTAATTATTACTAATGACAAATACATGCAAGTTTAGCTATATATGACAACTACTTCTCAGAAGTTGAACAATGATTATAGTTAGTATTATTAGTGTAACGGCAAGGCTATGTGCCAGATACAGGTACTCCACACTTTTCCATGTCAGGATTTATCCCCCCCTCCGCCTCTTCAAGGCTTAGGGATTTTGCTCTCTAAGGTACTCCACATTTCCCCATACAGTCGCCTCCCCAAGGATCGAAGGTATGACCCGTGGGTCAAGCACAAGCCTTATGTGATCCGTGGTAGGTTTGTACTTGACCCTCAGGTCATGCCTTCGATCCTTGGGGGGGCTACTCTTTGGGGAAATGTGGAGTACCTGGAGAGGAAAATCCCTAAACCTTTGAGAGACGGAGGGGGGGACAAATCCTAGACAAGGAAACATGGAGTACCTGTGTCCGGCACCGCGGGGAAATGAGGAAGAAATGAGGAGTACTTGACCGTGCCGTTACAATTAGAAGTAATATAACTTTAATTATATATAACTAATGACAATTAGAAGTTCAGTAAGAACCACTTGTGCAATAATTAATGTAAGCAAAGAACCTATGAACTCCAGTAGTCCTCATATGTAATTCTCCCTCCATAATATTTGAATATTTAAAATTTCAAATCCAAAGTAAACATGGTTAAATCCCTAATTACAATAGTTGGCAAAAAAATCCCTCTAGAATTATATTTTTAATCTAGAGAGCTTTTAAATGTTTAACTTATAAAAAAACCAAATTCTTTATTCATCTACGTACACTGAATTATTAAAAGAAAAGAGAATGAACGCTACGTACAAGAGTATATAGGCGTTGTTTTTCAATGTTTAGGGCCTTTTCTTTTAGCCGTTTTCTTTCCGTTTAAACAATCAATTTTTGCTAAATAAAATTGTTTGGCCCCTCTGGATGACTCCAGTTAAAATGATCGAAATCAATAGATATTATTTACTACCTCCAGTCTTTAATTGAACTACAGAGGAAGATTTTATATTAAGAGCTAGGGTTAATATGATAACCACAATACAGACAAACAAGTCAGTGTGCAAAATCACAAAAACCTTGAAAAGACTTACCTCATTAATATTGTTTTGGCGTTTAGATTGCTTATAAGCTACTTTTCACATAAATCGAGACAAAACTCTTCCCACATACTTACCTCATATACCGTAAATCATTATTGAAAAGCTGCTTTTAAGCATTCCAATCACTGGCCCAAATGAGTAATAAGAGAGCGGACAATCTCAAAGTTCCTAAACATGAAACAAACATAAAAAAGAGAGATTGAAATACAAAACCATTTTATATATATGACCAGTAACAACTTGAAGAAACGAGGCTGTTATGACAATGAATTAGTCATTTTTTGGACGTAACAAGCGTTTACTCTCGGAGGGTTGTGTGAGATAAATATAATTTAATGATGGTAAAATTGGAAGAATACTTTGTAACTCTCCCCATACTTCAAGAAAAATCACATAAAGAAAGTAATGTAGTCAAAGATAGAAATAAACTACATCTCCTAAAATTAAGGGATATATTGCTGAAGAAATTATGATTACTCAATCAGTAAATTATGAAAAATTGTATGTATTGAATCATAGATCCAAACCGACCCAGTTTCTTATGAACCTGGTATTACAAGTTTTCATAAATAAAGTTGATGACTGATGGAACAACTTTTGCGTGGCGGAGAAGCATAACCAATGTGATCTACAATTATATTATTTAACTTATTGACGCCATTATTGGAGGAGCTTGAAGCTTTAGAACTAGAGACATTAAAGGTTGTACCATAGCAAAACTTCTGAAGAAGTTACCTTAAAAGTGGAATAGGTTTGTTTCTTTTGGTGTTTTCCTCAGAGCTCATCCTCCCTAGCTCTACTTAGTTGATACTACTTCCAGTCCTTAATATATGAGATCCACTTTGTAATTCAATAATTTCATTGAAGTGCATCTTATATTAAACACCTATCAAAGAATACCTGTATTAGATTATGCCAGCTATATACACTCTATTGATAGTTTAGCTCATGATAGTTGTACAACTAATAGTCAGTTTAGTAGTTTCATTTGGTTGTAACTAATACAAGCTCATACTCCCTCTAGTCCTTAATATAAGATATATTTGGGGGGTTGATCTTGGTCCTAAATATAAGATATAGTATTCATATTTATCAATCTTTTCCTAATTTACCCCTATTGATGCTCTTTCAACAACAATCAGAAAGAGAGGGAATAAGAGAATTAAGGAAGATTATTAAGGTGTTTTAAAAAATACATGTCATATTAAATAACTCAACTAACTTCCTTAATCTAATCAAATTAAAAAAATATATCTTATATTAAGGACAGGAGGAGTACAATACAAAGCATTATTCAATTCATTCTTATCTTCGCTTCTTTCCTCTGATCTCTAAACCGTTAATAACCTATTCCTTTCCACGACGTTACTCCCTCCAATCCTATATATAAGATACAAATGATTGAATTACGTGGATTAAAAGTTTATTAAAATTAGCTAAAGGCAATAAATGTGTAAAGTAACCTACTGGGAGGGAGAGCCCAACTTATAAATCTCACTTATCTTGATATACTATAACAAAGTGGGACACATAACAATGTCAAAACTATATTATCCAGATTATTGATATACTATAAACATCCATGAAGATAACTGTATTCAATTGAAATTGGACATGCTCTAGCTACATCAGTTGAGTATGTTTGAGCCGATCAAAAACAATTTACCCCTCTAATCTGGACGCGTTACCTCTCAACCATTCAAATGTCTTAACGAAAACAAAACCATACCATAGATACGAGTCCTATCATATAGATACCATGTCATCTCATTTCTTCCTTGTAAAGCAGTAAAATAAAGAGCAGTGAGGCCAACATTATCTATGATTTGTGGTAAGAGTGAGTTTTTCTGCAGCATTATCTGAACAATCTGCAAGTTTTCCACTGAAGCAGCACGTGAGAAGGCAGTGTTTCCATTGGAGGCTTGTAAAGCCAAGTCATCTTCATGCATTAATTTGACAAGCTTCTTTACAAAGTGAACATGGCCTGCTCCGGCTGCAACATGGAGTACTGTTAAGTGTTGCTTTGCTATGGCAGCAGTCAAAAGCATCCCGTTGTGACTTCGTAATATCGGCTCAGCTGCTACCCAATTTCCTCTCATTGCTTATTTGTAAAAAGCCTCACATAAAAATTTAAAATCTAACTAACCTCAAACTTAATCTTTTTCCAAAACTAATTATGCATGTGATAAGTTTTAGAGACAATTTAATTTTCCATTTTAAATGTGTGGATCAATGGTGCTGGAAGATGTTACTATTGTTTTTAATTATCATTAGCCACATTCACTATCTTTTCATCTTCTTGATATTTTTTTTTTGTGTGAAAGAAACTTATTTAAAAGTTTTTTAAAAAAATTAACTTATGTTATTATTTGTATAACTATAATTATGCAACTATAAGTGAACTTAGCTCAGTGATAGACTGCATGACTTTTAAAATTGCAAGACACTCATATTTTGAAGATTAGTTAATTAGGTCTAGCGTTAAAGACTAGATAAGTATATCATGAAAGTTATGAACTGTTGTTGGTTTTAAACTTTTTTAAATTGATTTTAGCCACATTATTAAAAAAATTTTGAGAACTGGAAAGCTTTGGAAGCTTTCCTATCAAGTTTTGAAGATAAGGGGATTAGTTACACAAAATTTAATGTTTAGGGAGATTATATATAATTTAACCACTACTTGAAGTTAAAAGGCCAAAATACACATTACCTCCTCAACTTAAACTCAGTTCCATATATCCCCCTCATCTTTAAAAGTTTAAAAATTATGCCCTCAACTTTCAAATCTTGACCATCAGACCCTTACGTTAAAGTTGACGGATTGTAAGCCACATCATATTATTTAACCGTATTTGGCAGATGTCATGTAATTCTTTATATTTATTAATTTATCCTAAATAAAAATTCAGAACTTATCCGGAAGGATAATTTTGTCATGCTACCAACACACATCTTCGCTCTAATGATGGATGAATTAACAGCTTCTTCTTGACATTTTTCTCTTTTTTTAATCATTTAATATAGTTTTCCTATCTCCAAGTCTCCATCTCCTCCCACATTACCCAGTACCCACAGTATAAATTTGAGAACCAAATGACCCTTTTTGCTTCTCCGATTAACGCCATGCTTCTAAGGCCAAATTTTCTCTTTCTCTTCACCTTCCTCCAATCAAGTAATGCAAAATTAAGCTACAACAGGATCACCTATCCCTCACTCCTCCTCCAACCAGAAAACCATAAATGCATGAAACCTGCCATTTTATCCTAAACACCCGTTCTCATCATTACTCAAAACTGAAGCTTCATTCTTCAAAACCAAATGGTTAGTGGCAAAATGACAAAATCATCCCATCGATGAAGTTCTGAATTTTTATTTACAATAAATTAATAAATATAAAAAATTACATGTCATCTATCAAGTAGTGTTAGATAATCTCATTTGGCTTACATTCCGTTAACTTTAACGGTTATTTTAACGATAGGGACCTAATGGTTAAGTTTTGAAAGTTAAGGGTGTGATTTTTAAACTTTTAAAGATGAGGGGGTTTATATGCAATTGAGCTAAAGTTGAGGGCATTATGTGTATTTTGGCCAAGTTAAAAGTATTTTAGGTGGTAAGGAATAGAGTGTATTGACAGAAATTCACCAATATTAAAATCTTATTAATTTATCTACGTAAAAATATTTTGGCTATATAATAATAAATTATATAAATAGTACTCCACATCTTAAATTGCAAGTTCAGATAAAAATTTATCCTCCATAGCTTATATAAATAGCACTCTCTAAAATAATAGGATGGATATTATCAAAATGTTGTGAGTTAAAAAATAATTATATAAATTTAAATTTCTAAAGTTTGGGATGATATAATAATTAAATAAAACTACATATATGACCATTAGTTATTTCAATTTGGTTTATGAAAATCTTAAGAATAATGTACAAAAATATATTTTAGCACATTTTAAGCATCATATTTATGATAAAATTATATTTTTCAGCTTTTTAAATAATTTATTTCAAAAACTTCGTTAGTATATGTTGTTGATCTTAAATAATGTCTAGTTGAACAAAATTAAGTTTAAAGGTGAACGACACTCTTGAAGTATGAGTTCATGCATTCCAATTTCATATTACCCCTCAAATTTTTGAAATACAACACGAATCAAGCTCTGATACCACTCTCACTAGCATTGGCTCTGATACCACAAAAAACACGACCTAAATCAAGTTCTATTACCACCTGCACTGGCAAGTCGACCTGGAAACCTGATTCTGATACATTTGAAGTTGTCAGCTTCGTAAATGGGAGTGAGGAACCAAAACAACATCAGCACGAGCACTAGAGGGTTTGGGTAAAACCCAAGAGTTTAAACTTTTTGTGTTTGGGAGATATCAAGATATCAAGAAGTGAAAGATTAATGGGTTGTTTTTGTTTTCAGGACAGATGATTGGTATTGTTATGTGCCTCATCTTAGGTATTTCTACCAGCATAATAACCATCCGGTAGGTGAACTCAAACCTGGCTTGGTTTATCTGATGAATTTGACTATGCATTGTCAATTATATCCAAGCTTTCGATATAATAATAATAATAATAATAATAATAATAATAATAATAATAATAATAATAATTAGGTTAGATATAATTAGAGGAGTATATAAGCATTGTTTTTCAATGTTAGGCCAAGTATTAAAACTCGGACCGGTCATTGAACCGGTCGGGGTACTGAGTTAAGGGTCAGTGGGTCAAACCGGGACCAAACCGGAGCTAAACCGGTGAAAAATTGAAAATTTTAGACTTATAGTATGAAATTCTAAAGGAAATTTTTTTTTTTTTTATTAAAAACACCAACCCGGACCGGACCGGGAACCGGACCGGTTTTCCGGCCGGTTCGCCGGTTACCGGGTCGGACCGTCCGGTCCGGTCCGGGTTTCACAACATGGATGTTAGGGCATGTTCTTTCTGCTTTTGTCTGGCTATTCATAATTAATTGGTTTCAACTTCAAGTTTATATTGTATCCTTTTTTTTTTATGTTAATTTGGTATTCAGATCTATAGATGTATCAGTTGACACTATAATAACTTGAGCTTTGAAATATCAATGACAGTATCCTTTATTTTTTGATGTTTGGGATTAGTAGTCACTTGCCAATGACAAATACATAACACAGGTTTAACTATACACTATAAAAAACATTGAATTATTGAGGGAAAAATTCAGTAAAAAAAATTAATTTCCAATGGAATTTTTTTGGTCAACAATTACCGAGAAAATTTTTTTCGTTAGTAAACACTAACAGAATTTTTTCCATTACTAAGGATTTCTGACAAAAGTTCCGCCAATAATTTGTTGCCAAAATTACCAATGGAATTGTTCCTTTTGTAAAATTTTTTATTTTCATTATTATATTTGAATAATTTATATAATATATTAAATATTAAATAATAAAAATAATATATAAAAATAAAAATAAAAATATTTGAATATAAGAAAATTAATATTTAATGTAATATATCAAATATATATTATATTAATAGTAAATATTTAATTGAAATAAGAAAATAAAATACATTATAAAAAAGAAATATATAAGTATATATTTAATATTATATATATTTATATTAATATTATATTTCTTTTTAATTGTTATATATATAATTATGTGAATATAAAAATCAAGATCAACACAGCTGAACTGGTAAAGGCATCAAGTTACCACCCAAGGTTTAGGGTTGGGTTCCTCGATCACTTTGTCAAGAAAAGCACTAAAAGTGCTTAGGGTTTGATAATTTCTATTACTACCCTTTTCTGAACCCAACAATAGCTAGCGAAATGTAGTATTGGCTTCCCTGATTCCCAAACCTCATCCCTCTTCCAGCAAACCCCTTTGGTGTAGTATTTATTTATTGTTTTGGGTTTTTGGGTGGTAAAGTAATAGTTTTAGCTATTTGACATGTGAAATAATGTATTACATACTAGAAGTAGAAATGTCCATGTTTTTAAAGGAAAAAAAGAAAATTCATTTTGGCTATACTAGTTGAGAATGAATGATTTTTGGTGAATTGTAATTAGATTGGTTTAAATTGAATGAAATCAAATTTGTACAACCCAAGTAAAGCAATAATTTATGATCTAATATATTATTCAAATAAGCACTCTCATCAACGTCCTCATTCACTTCTTTTAACAAAAAAAGAAAGGAACTCATATGAGAATAATATAATGCTTCACCTGTCTTTCATTTTACAAGGGCTAGAACTGATTTAAAATAGTTCAACGATAAAAAACAAATTAATAGTACATATAAGTATTCTTCATTCTACAATCGTCTAGTCAAGCATATGTCTAGAGGGCCGAAATACAGAACTTAGACGATAGGTTGAGTAAATGGTATCAAACAAAAGTTGAGAGTGCAAACCTAAATATATAATTATTGGCAAAACTGAAAGTACTAAAATGAAGCTGGGAACCCACTTTGTACCATGATAATATGTTATGAAGAAGGTGCTGCTAAAAGCCATCATCATGCTCGCTGTGGAAAAGAAGAGACTGACCAATCCAAATATCAGCTTTGAGGGTAGAGACTTGTAAAAATCATGTTCTGCATAGCGAGATACGAGGATAGAGAGAAAGGCCAGTATAGAAAATGAAGATGAAATTAGTGCAGTAGCATCTGATATTGCAAATATCAGAAATGCTAGTGTGTTCAAGTAATTGGGATTTCCGGTATCGTCATTATTGCCACCCGGTAAGGTAACCGCCGCAGTGAAAACTCCGGTGGCGATGACCGTAGAAACAAGCATGCATGACTTGGCTGTGCCTTTCATCCAACGTTCTGCATCTTTTCGTAATCTAGCATGTTCCATAGTAAACAATTCACTAGGAGTTTTGCCTTCAAGATTTTTCTTGTTGATGTATCCTGGTAGCATTACCTTCTTCACCTCCTAATAATATATCAAATGTGTTTGTTTAGAGTGAATTCAAGATATTAAACATGACTCATGAATCATATCATCTATTTTTCTCCCTCCGATTCAGTTAAAAATAGTTAAAGACAATCAATATGCAAAAGCTCTTTTATTTATGGGGAAACATACTGAGTGATGAGTGGATGATTAATACACTTAGACTAACTAATAAATAATGTGGGGCAAATTGGATAATGATACTAAAAGTTTTGGATGGACAGTTAGAGTTTCTTAAAAATAGTAATAGATCAGATCTAAGAAAATATTCTAATATATACAAGATCGGGAGATTATATAAGTAAAAGCTCCCGGCCATATGATCATTGTTCTCCTTTGTTCATTTTTGCTATTTGATATGAACGGTATATAACAGAGATCTTACGTACCTTGAACCATAATAATTCATACTTCATTTGAAGAGCTGCTCCTGAAACTAGCTCGAGTCGATTTTGTGGCGCTAATTTTGCAGCCAAATGCAATAAATTGTTTCCATCATGTTCATCTATAAATGTCACTATGATATCTTTGATTGAACCTAGATCATGGATGAGATTGAAAATGGTAGCATGGCGATGCAAAACAGCAATGTGAATTATACTTCGAAAATTGTCGTCCAACTCCCATATCAAATCTGGATAAGAGCCTATAAGCTGAGCCAGAAAATCAAAATTCCCAACCTCTGCAGCATCAAAGAGTAGTTGTGACGGGTAGCTTATTATTCTCCTCATTTGTAACACCGATTCTGTTAAATTGAGAATTTCTTCCCAAAGACGACCAACAAGTTCAAGAACTAAAGTTTGCTTTAAACCTGGGATGTAAAATTTGTAGCCACATTATTAATTTCTAGGTAATATACAGATAGATATACGTTATCAAGAGGTTATAGTTAATAAGCTCAAATATTATTTTTGTCATTTGTCAAGTGATCATAGGGTTAAGTATATACCTGATCTTATGAGCTGGTTTTGATGTTCTGGATTATGACAACCCGAATCTAAAGGCCTCCTTGCCAAGATGTGCAAACCTGTCTCACCTTTTTCATTCTTTGCTAAGGCCAGTGTATCCATATGATTTAACATTCTCAAAGCTAAATCTGCAAAATCTCTTAAAATAGTAAGAATTGTAAATAATTAAAGAAATTGCAAATGAAATTCATATTATTGTGTTCTGATTTAAGGGGACTTTCAAAATTGACTCATGCATGCGACCCAGGAGGGGAAATTGTTGCGCTTTTAAGAGCCATTTCACATAGCAACATGTGCAAAAAAACATGGGTGTAAATACATTATCATTTTACATATTCGGTAACTTACACATGCATGACTGCTACCAAACACTTATAAATAAATAGATGTGTATTATGCACACAAGTCTAAAAAGAAAACTCATCCCAAAAGACTAGCGTGTCAACTTCCCTTACGGAAGTCTTGCTCGGCAAACCCAGCTTCCCTAACTGCTCCAGGCCATGTCTTGCTAGTCAAGACCTTCTATTGGTAGCTCTACCTGAGGTCTTCCGATACTCTCACTCAAAGACTAGCTTATTGGAGGGTCAAACACTCCATGATAGCCCTTTCTGAGGTCATTAGGTTTTCTCATCACCCAAAGACTAGCCTACCGGATGAGAGAACCCCTGAACCTATAAATCTCACTTATCTCATGAGACTCCCAATGAGGGGACTCTAAACAATGTCAAATTATATTATGAAGATTATTGATATAATATAAACATTCATTAAGATAGCTGTATTCTTTTGAAATTGAACATGCTCTAGCTACTTCAAGTGGGTATGTATGTTCGAGCTGATCAAAACAATTTTCCCTCTAATCTGGACACGTACCATTCAAATATGTCACCAAAAAAAAAATATACCATAGATACGAGTGTTGATTAATGTGAGGAACAACTTCTTCCAATCCTCTTCTTCAAATATATGTATAGTCCTATCATATAGATACCATGTCATCTCATTTCTTCCTTGTAAAGCAGCAGAATGAAGAGGAGTGAGGCCACCATTATCTCTGATTTCTGGTAAGAGCGAATTTTTCTGCAGCATTATCTGAACAATCTGCAAGTTTCCCACTGAAGCAGCACGTGAGAAGGCAGTGTTACCATTGTAGTCTTGCAAAGCCAAATCATCTTTATGCATTAAGTTGACAAGCTTCTTTACAAAGTGAGCATGGCCTGCTACAGCTGCAACATGGAGTACTGTTAAGTGTTGCTTTGCTATGGCAGCATTCAAAAGCATTCCATTGTGACTTTGTAATGTCGTCTCAGCTGCTACCCAATTGCCTCTCATTGCATATTTGTAAAGAGGCACACATAAGTTTAAATACATGTCTCTTGCCTCTCCTGAAATGAAGTACATAACTTGCAGTAAATATATGCTTCCAATTCATGGCATTATTGAAGGAACAATGTAACAAAATTTAAAATCTAATCAAGGTTAAACTTAATTTTATCCAAAACTACTTTTGCACGTAATAAGTTTTGGAAACAATTTCATTTTCCATTTTAGATGTGTGGGCCAACGTTACTGGAAGAAATTACTAATGTTTTTAATTCTTATCACCCACATTCACCATCGTTTCATCTTGGTTGGATCCCACAGTCAGCGACTTAATTCTTTAATTTATGAAAAGAGATGCACCTGGGTTGGATCCCACAGTCAGCAACTTAATTCTACAACTTATGAAAAGAGAAGAACCGAAATAGTAAAATCTTTTAATAAAAGGAAAAATTAATCTCTCGTACCTTCAACTTTTAACCCAATTATAAGTCTCTCAGCTATAACTTGATGTGACTTTGTCCTGAATTTTTGACTCGTTTATAACGCAGTCCCTAAACTTTTTATTTTTTATATTATTATCCTTGTTATCTATGACTCACTTCTAAGTCATCCTGTGTGGCATCTAAGTTGTCCTTGTCATCTATGAAACTGTTCAAATTGCTCCATGTGGCTTTTGTTAAAAAAAAAACTCAACGAAAAAAGGGAAGGACTGGAGTAGTAGAGACGGGGGAAAAAGGAAGTTGCTGAGATGAAAGAAAGAGGCGATGAAAGATATAGGCTTGTCTTTACAACTTTTCTTTTTCTTCATCTTCATTTTCCTTTCGTCCTCTCTCTAGTCCTTTCATCGCCTCTTTCTTCAATCTCTTCAACTTCCTTTTTTTTCCCTCTTCGTATCTACAACTCTAGTCCTTCTCGTCTCTTTGCTTTGATTTTTTTTTACAAAAGCTACATGAACCTTGAGTTGAAGAAATTTGAACAGTATTATAGATGACAAAGAACTCAAACGCCACATAGGATGACTCATAAGTGAGTCATAGATGACAATGATAATAACATAAAAAATGACAACTTTAGGGAATGAGTCCTAAAGGAGTCAAAAGTATAAGGTTTGAATTATAAATGAGTCAAAGTTCAGGAATTGAGTCGCATCATGTCATAGTTAAAGGATTGAGTTATAAATGAATGAAAAGTTGCAGGACTGAAAGATTAATTTTTCCTAATTAAAATGAAAAGCCAAAGAAGGGTATAGACTCTACCTCCCGATACATTAAATCTTATTCAAGTACATACATATATCTCAATTTATTCTATTTCACACAGTAATAGATTATTTTTTTTAAAAAAATTAACTCTCAGAATTTCATGTAGAACCTCCTACTTGTTCAAATTTATCAGACTAAATAATGCAGCATGAGTTGACTGAATTAGGTAAAAAAAAAAGAATATAATTAAAGAATATAATAAGTTTAATTATAGACCATTACAAGAAGTTATATATTAATTTTCCAATGTAATGTATATAATTATAACTTCAATATTGAAGAATAGTATGAGTATTGGGTTCAACAATCAATTTCCTAAATTATTCTCATGATATTGTAAAGAGAGAAAATTACTGGTATCTTGCAGAAGATCCAAGAAAGGAGTGTTGAATTGAGCTGAAGCCACCCTTTGGATCTGAAAATTAGTTTCACTAACAGCCATTTCAATTGCGATAGCCTTTCCTCTCTGCCCATAGATGATGTACACGTCAACTATAATAAATTAAAACTGCAAATTAAACGAGCCATTATAGTTCCTAAAAGCTATATATTGTCATTATCACATCCATTGTATGTAATAAAAAATGATTAATATCCCACTTAGTGATAATAATAAGAACCACACATTATGTTTTTTTAAAAATGACTTGTAACAGAGACCGGAGTGCTAAAAGATTAAGAAAACTTTTCGCTTTCCATTCTCTGAATTTATTCATATCAAATTGTCTCCAAAAATTTTTGCGTCTATGTTGTTAAGGATTGCTCTCTCTTTTATCTGGTGGTGGGATCCCTCCTCAAGCTATGATGATGTATGTGTAGGAAAGTATTATGCAAATATATTGATTATAATACATAATGTATTGGTTGGCCAAAAAAAGAATATATAAATATTGTTGACATATTGTTGATAAAAAGCTGGAAAAATAATTTCCTAACAACCTTTTAATAACATTAATTTAATTACCTTTTACTTGCATATATAGAATGCACGCCAATTTATCTTTGATTTGATAAAAAATAAACTTTAAATATTAAAATAATTATTTTTTTAATCAATTGAAAGTAGAGATACTATTTTAATTTAAAAATGTATTAATATTTCATTTAAGTTTAGTTATTTTAAAATATTATGGCTAAATTGTACATATTCTCTGTAAGTTTTGAATCACATGTATGTGAATAACCCCGTTTGACCTTTGCAATTTGATTAAAAAAAACATGCTAAACTTTCGAGTTCACGGAAATAACTCCCTTACCGTTAATTTATTAATTAGTTAATAACGAAACATTATCCTCTATATTATAAACCAAGCACCTTCTTGAACTTTACTTTTTTGTGCAAGTATAACCTCTTCAAACCTGAAATATTGTGTAATAAATACGTAACAACCAAAATTTAAGGTTATGTGTAAATAAAATCCCTATCATATTGTACTCGTTAGTAAAACAACAGATACCTTCACAGCATTTGTTTAAACTTGAAAGCTTGGGAAGCTTTCATATCAAGTTTTGAAGATAAGGGATTAGCTACACAAAATTTAAAGTTTAGGAATTAAGATTATATATAATTTAACCAAATATTATTCATATAGCTACTTGAAGTCAAAAATAATTCAGGTGGTAAGGAATGAATGGCTATAAACAGAAATTCACTATTCAAATCTTCTTGGTTTAACTACATAAACATATTATGAATATATAATAATAAATTAAATAAATAGTACTCCGTACCTTAAATTACTAGTTCAATGAAGAGATTATTCTCTACCACAGCTTGCCTGCTCCAAAGATAAACCAGCTACTGAAGTCAGTTTTATTGGAAAATATAGGACGTCTTCTAGAAGAAATTTTCTTATATCTCAGGAAGATGAGGTACAAACAATTTTCTCATCTCTCTCTCTGTCTCACAGGATAGAAAGAGAGCAAAATAACTTATTCTGAACCGTGTGTATGGATGCATGAATGCCTTGCCAAAAAGAATAAAAGAACACTGAGCGCAAACAAACCTAAGTTAATTTGAACCTTCTTCAAGAAACCTAGAAGATAAATATGAAGATAGTATAATAATTAAATAAAACAACTTTGGGTACGTATTGGGCATTATTAGAAATCACATGAAGAATATATATATATATATATATTCCTGATCCACAGTACCAGAAGATAAACAAAAATTCAGAAGATGATGATGATGATGGAGTAAATAAGGTTTTTGTTTACCTGATTACAGAAATGGCTAGCTTGAGAAATTGCTCTAATAATTAAGTGCTTTTACTTCTGAAAAAGAAGAGCGGTCAAGTATTTGATCTTCTGTCCCTGAAGAATATTATTTAATGAATTATTGAAATATTAGTAGATATAGATATATATATTGGAACTCAAGTGCAACGATTTAATAGGGGAGAGAGAACCATCCTAGAATCTTTCATCACTCTTCGTCTTCGTCAACCTAATAAAGTCAAGTCCTATAAATAATAGTCATTGCATATTGACAAATATAGCAGTGATTTCCTCACATTTGCATCTTAATTACCTGGGCCGCCCAATTTTACTATAAGATTTCTTTTTTTTCCCAATTTACTATAAGATTTCTAGTTAAAAAATAAGATGCGTAATTAAAGATGATACATACTTGGATGAGTCTTTAAATCATATACTCCCAATGGTCCTTATTAAAAGGACTTCAAACTTGTTTTATAATGTAACATATTAATATGTTTTAACTAACTTATATATATATATATATAAAAGTTATTAAATGCATATAATGATCATCAGAGTTATAAAGGAACCAAATTTAATCTTATATACAACGTTAGCAATATCAACCAGCTTTTCATGTCTTAGTCATGATACTTCCTTGATCTTTTGACATCTTAGTTCTCAAAAAAAAAAAAACATTTCTAAATAGTGGTTGGTCCTCTGAAATTCACGAGTTTCACCGAACGAACGTATGACATTAATTATATATAACTTATTCAATGCATTTTAGATACAACGTTATTTATATTATCATGTATTTCGTTCGATATACCTTCCATTTTTCAGCACCAACGAAACATACGATTTTGACTAATCTAAATTCAGTTAACTTAATTGTGCAGAGGTGTAAGAATTTCCTATTGGCCATGCATCCATTCATCAGATTAAGAATTGATTTTGATAGCTTAATTTATAGGAAGTTTTAGAGTATGAGTTGTAGGTATTTAGAAGTTTCTGCACTTGAGATATGGGTATCTGAAAGCTCTTGTTATAGAATCAATATCTTCCCAAAGTTGTTAAAAAATGAGCAAATTAAAATCGCCCTAATAGTTAAAAAAATAATGTTGACGGTTAAAAAAATTTAATATTATTATATTTAATTGCCACGGGCCAAATTGCTCTTTTATTAATACTTTCAAGATAAAATTAATCCAACAAAACATTATGTATATAACCATGGCTCCTGCATGAAAACTACCGGGGAAGAATTGGATATTAACCAAATGACAAACCACTTTTAACAATATGCTTTTTTTCAAAAAAAAGAACAAATTACAATATTGTTGAATATATAGCATATACTCGTTCTTCGGTACTTATATATGGGACTCTTTAACCAATAAGAATAAAAAGTTGCTGTTAATTTAATTAGTAATATTAAATTTGTCAACAATTTGTATTATTTTTTCAGAATTACCCTTACTTTTATAACACACACGTAGAGAGTAACATGATATAAAATATAAAAGTGTTGGAGGCCACGGTTTCACAAAAACTACATAAAGGTACACATAATCAACTTTAGTTTTTAGTAGTTAATAATTGGAAGAGAATCCAATGATCAGACGATAATTTTTTATATATGTTGAAAGATATTAAGTATTTGAGTAAAATGGATCTTTTTATTCATGAAATCAAAATTAGTGGACTTGTTATTACCTTGTAAATAACTTTATTATTATTTTTTTAACTTATTTTGAACTTTAAAATTAACTCTCTCTTTTTGGATAATTTCCAATAAAATACCATTTGAATTTATAAAACCCAAAAAAGTTTATTAAGACATTGGGATAACAAAATGGTGACAGGGGATCAATTTGAAATTTTAAAGTGTTATTGATTTTATAATAATGCCCCTCAATTTTTTAAATTTAAAAAAAAAAAGGAAAAAGGCTCCCTCGCCGGAACACCAACTCCAGTCGTTGGTGGTTTTTTTTTTTTGGTTTAATTTTTTCTTAATGTGGAGCCAAGATGATGAAGGTGGGATTTGACCCCACCCCACCTTGGTTCCCCAAAAGGCATGGAGGATTGGGCTACCAAGTCTCTTTAAAATATATATGCATAAGAATATATATATATATATATATATAGAGTACAAATAAAAGCATAATGGCATTTGACTAAATGAGCAATGGAAATGAATAAAGGCGCAATAGTATTGATTAAAGTCATAAACTTATTGACTAAAAGGTATAATGTTATCAACTAAAGGCGTAAACGTATGTACTAAAGGAACAATGATATTAACTAAATGAGTAATGGTATTTATTAAAAGTATAATGATATTAAATGGATGAGTAATGATATTAACTAAAAGCATAAACATAGTAACTAAATGCTATATGTTCATTTAGTCAATACCTTTACATCTTTAATCATTTCCATTACTCATTTAATCAAATACTATTCAACCTTTAGTCAATATCATTACTCATTCAGTCAAATACCATTACGCTTTTATCAATACGTTTACGTCTTTAGTTAATATCATTACTCATTCAGTCAAATACCATTACGCTTTTAGTCAATACGTTTACGTCTTTAGTTAATATCATTACTCATTTAGTTAACACATTGATAGCTCTAGTGTGATCACCCTATTTTGTCCGGGCCCCACTCAAAAATACAAAAATAATTGATTATGATTGGTATCTAAATTGGCAATCATCATTGAAAGAATAAAATAAAATAAAAATAAGAAAACAAATAAGAAAATCCTCCTATTGATGATGATCGGTGTCCAAATTGGCGATCATCATTAAAAGGAAAAAATAAAAAAAAATTAAAATTAAAATAAATCCCCTCATTGATGATGATTGGCATTGTCATTCATTAAGGGAAAATAATAAATAAAAAAACGGAAAATAAAAAAAAATCTCATTTATGTTGATAGGTTTAAATTAGGAAACTACTTGTGGGAAGAATGAGAGAAAAAAATAATAAAAAAATGAAAATAGGAAAAAGAAGAAAATCCTCCTATTGATGATGATCGGTATCCAAATTGTCAATCATCATTGAAAGAGAAAAAATAAAAAAAATTAAAATAAATCCCTTTATTGATAATGATTGACATTGTCATTCATTAAGGGATAATAATAAATAATAAATAAAAAATAAAAAAAATACTCATTTATGTTGATAGGCTTAAATTAGGAAATTACTTGTGGGGAGAATAATAAAAAAAATTAAAAACAAAAACAAATCTCCACTAATGGTGATTAGGTCAAGCTAGGAAGTTTCATCAATAGAAAACAAAAAAAAATAAAAAAAAAAAATTAAAATAAATACCCTCATTGATGATGATTGGCATTGTCATTCATTAAGGGAAAATAATAAATAAAAAAATAAAAAAAATTCTCATTTATGTTAATAGGTTTAAATTAGGAAATTTCATATGGAGAGAATAATAAAAAAAATATTATTAAAAACGAAAAAAATCTCCACTAATGGTGATTAGGTCAAGCTAGGAAGTTTCATCAATAGAAAATATAAAAATAAAAATTAAAAATAAATTTCCATTGATGGTGATTGGGTCAAGTTAGATAGTTCTTAACATAAAATACAAAAAAAAAATCAAAAATGAAAATTCAGAAAAGAATGAGCATTTATGAAGAAAACTCTACCTTGAGATTATAAATAGAGGAGCAAGGGTTGAAGCAAGGGGGACAAGAAAAAATTAGGAGAGCAAAGACGCAAGAATTTGAGGAAATTTTTGAGAGGAAAGGGTAGCAAGAGAGAAAGCGTTCAATGGTTGCAAGTGTTGATGGCATGTTACTAAATTGGCTTGCTTTCAAAGACAAAAGGTATGCATAACTTGTATCGTTTAACTTGTATCGTTTTTTTTATCCCTTTCTTAGGTTCTCTTTCAAAAATAAAAATATTTTAACACATTTTTATAAATGAAAATAAAATGGAAAAATTCTCTTTCATGAAAAAATAAAAAAAATTTCTTTCATAAATAAAAAAAACATAAACCAAATAAAAACTGTTTTCTCTAATAAATTAAATAAATATTTTTTCTAAAAAAACATCAATAAAGTAACATGCATTTCTACCTCTGAACTACGTGGGCTTTGATCCCTCTAAAGGGTACGTAGGCCCTAGGCGCTCTTCCTAGGTCAAGTCCAACTTTGTAAATAAATATATTTTTCCTTATTTTCTTTTTGTAAATAAGTTTTCCTTTTTTTCTTTAGTTTTCATTTTATTTATTTTTGTAAATATTCTTTTTTATTTGGGTAATTATAATAAAATTAAAGGTCATATTCATTTTTAAATAATTAACTTAGGGTAACCATTCTTTTGAATGGGTGTTGTAGGGTGCCTAACACCTTCCTCATACACAATCGACTCCCAAACCCTAAATGGTTTTTGTAGATCAGTTTCACTTTCAAAAAAAGGTTTCCAAAAATATCATTTTTCAAAAATTTTGGTGGCGCCTCCATATTTTACAAATTTCGAACGCTACATCTAGTCAATACTATTATACCTTTAATCATTTTCATTACTCATTTAGTCAAATATCATTACGCCTTTATTTGTATTATACATATATATTCTTATGCATATATATTTAAAAGATGTTTGGTGCCCAATGGCCCCCAAGCCTTTTTGGGGAATCAGGGTGGGTTCAAATCCCACCTTCACCACCTTAGCTCCACATTTAAAACAAAAAAAAAAAACTTCAACCCCCTCCCCGCCCCGCCCCGCCCCGCCCCTAAAAAAACAGCCACTGGCCTTGTAAAATTCTTTTCTTAAAACTTAATTACCATACACTTAAATTACATCTCAGGTTGATTACAATACTATGGTGCAATAGAAATTATTTGAACATGAAGGTCTATCATAGTAGAAAATTTTCCATCTTTACTTTTCAAGCATCTACTACTGTTATCAAAAGATTCTCTTTTAAATCAAAACAAACCATGATAGAAAAGAATTTAAATAACTCATTTGAAAGCATCTATCATGGTTACAAAGGTTCTCAACCACTTAATGAATTTATCCATGATAAAAAAAATACCAATTAAACATCTAAAAATTTCTATCATGGATAACGAAATTCTTCTTATCATTTAGCAAACTAAACCATAATTAATCAATACAATTGGACATTGAGCTTCTTGAACCGAGAATGTCATATTCAACCATAAGCCCAAATAATGAAACCATATTTCACATAACATGCAAACACATTTTCAACATCAGAAAATATCAAAATGTGCATTTGTGGATTCACAACATCACTTAACAAAATCTCTAAAAGCCTCTAGCCTTCTACTAGCTAGTTAATCAAGAGTATAACTAAATCAGAGTTTACAAAAATGTGGGTCATATGAGAGGCAATATACATCAATATAAACACATAAATAAGTGGTGGAGGCTGTACCAAAATATAGAGCTATCTAAGCCTTCGAAACTCTCCACGACATTCCGGCACAGGAACTATCACCTGAAAAATGTTAAGAGCAACGGAGTGAGACAATATCCTTAATAACCAAAATTCCAACTCATCATACATATCAACGTATGCTAGTGAGGTGTCAAGTGGTACAAAAAATATTAGTACATATAATATCATTGACATAATCTTATAATTATACATATTAACTCATTTGAGTCTCTCCCAAATGAGGTATTCAAACATAGAAGCCTAAGAAGGCCTATCAAGTGGGGTAGAAAATATTAGTACATATAATATTATTTACATATTCTCATAATTACATACATTAACTCATTCTAGTCTCTCCCAAAGGAGGTATGCAAACACAAAAACCTAATAAGGCATATCCCCATCATTATTGAGATGTACACACAAGCCATAAGTGTAATGCCCCTAATTCTGTTTAAGGACTAATGACTTCATATGAAACTGATGTAAAGAATATTTGATGAATGATTTTGGGAAATAAAGTATGGGTTATGACCGAATTAGCTGTTGAAAGTGCCTAAACCCTATATTTTAGTTTAATTATGTGGAAAAGTTATTATGGAACAAAAATAGAGGGGGAATGGTGCATGAAGAGGGGAAAAGAAGTAAATCATGTGTCAAGTGGCAATTCAAGTGAATTTGCCATAGTCAGGGGCAAAATAGGAAGAATAAAATTTATCAGCCAATTAGTTAGTAGCTGATAAAGAAATTAACTACTAACTAAAGAAATGAATAGTGTGACTAAATGGCTAATGGAATTAGTTAGTGTAATCATATAGTTACATACTTTATAGTGAGCCATAGGATTTTGGGCATGTGGCATTATTTGGATGAAGCAAAGGGTTGTTGGAAAAGTCAAAGGAGCATTTTTAATTCATTTCTCTCTCTCTCTCTCCCCCCTCTCTCTTGGTCGGCTGTCAAGGCATGGGAAGGATGAAGAATTGTTCATTTCATCATCCTATTCTCTCTCTTGCTCTCTGTTACGTGTGTAAATAGTCTATTAAATAATGCAAGTGTACACTGTCGTAATCAAGTAATATAGAAGTGAGTAGAGTATCGTTCCCATGAGGATTGATCACTAAGTACCAAAATAGGTAATTTTAATTCTATTTAGTCAATCGATTCGTTGGTGATTAAGAGTACGAAATAAAAGATGAGCAAATATGAATGCAAATGATATGAAACAATAATGAGAAAAAGTCCTAGAGATTAGATTTCACTTAACAAATTCCAAATTGAATCACTTATCTAATCTAGCCCAATTTATTCCACATGATTGATAGTCGAGTTTCTCTAATTTAATTACTAGCCTCTTCCAAGGTCAAGCAATTCTATAATTAATTGCTAATCCAATATATTACTATATGAATGTAAGCAATTAATTATGTATTAAAATTTATGAAACTCTATAAAACTACACAACTCATATGAACATATTCCTATTTCATATGCAAGTTATGGTTTTAATTATAGGGTATACACACATGTATCTCCTTCCGGTCTCAACATATATATTGAAATCATTCAATAGATGGCCAATCAAATGAAAGCATTAAGAATAATAATTAAAACTCAATCATAAAGGAAAAATAAAACTAGATTTAATAAGTTGAGATTCAATCCGTTATTAATAAGCTACGTCATCACCCTAGGAAAATGAAAATTTAGCTCATGATAAAATTAAAAACAAAACCAAAATAAATTGGCATTATATAAAGCTAGAATGAAATCCTTATAAATACTGCATAAAACTTGAATATTAAATTCTCAAACATAAATATACAACCAAAAGATGCATGAAAAAATATAAAAATCTAGCTGTCCCGTTAGGAGGTAAAACATTCCATGTAGGTGGCATACAAAGAGTAATGCAATCCTAAGCCTTCCAAGATGGAGGCATGCAAGAAAATAATACAATGCATAAAATTAATTCTAAGATGATGTAGTAATTGGAGAAGAGATGAGAGTAATGAAATGGTGTGTAAGTAGATAAGAGAGGAGAGTAATGGAAATGAAATGGTATGTGTGGAGAAGAGATGAGAGTAATGGATATGAATTGGTGTCTAAAATGTGTAGGAGAGGGTGGCTATATATAGGGAAAAATGGAGTAAGGTAAACGAAGTGGTAGATGAAATGTGATTGGTGGATTAGTAGATAGAATGTGGTAGATGAAGTAGTTGGTGAAAAGGAAAATGAAGTGGTAGATAAAGTAGTAGGTGAAAAGAAAGATGAAGTGGTAGATGAAATGTGCTAGATGAAGTAGCAAGTGAAAAGAAAGATGAAGAGGTAGATGAAATGGTTGGTGGAATGATAGATGATTTCCGCTTTCAACTTTCAAGCAAAATTCGAAACCCTTGGAGATAGAACTGGAATTTTGTCTCAACATAAAAGTTATAGAGCTCTTTCTTAACTTTTTATCCATATAAAGAATGTCCCGATCCGACATCTAGAACTCCAGATATTGCCTAAAAACTGAAAGAGGGTCTAATTTAGTATTTTCCAAGAAATTCTATTTTATGCCAAAATCATTATTTATTTATTAATTACACCCAAATTTATTAAATTAAGCTCAAATGTCATCCATAAAATCATCATATAAGGGAGAATAAATATGCAACTATTTTACTTATCACTCTCTCATAGTCGGCCATCACAAGGAAGAAGAAAGAGAAAGAAGCCTAAGGTAAATCAAATCCTTCTTGAGATTTGACCTAGAAGATGATTTCTATAGATCAAATCTTCTTCTTTAATATTGTTCCTTTTGTTGAGAGCTTTGATTGTATGATTTTAGATTTTCAAGAGGTGGTAATTTGAAAACTCAAGAAAACTAGAGGTTGGTGAAGCAAGGAACAAGTTAGAGGAAGTGATATAGGTAAGTAAGAGCAATGTTTTGATTTGAATATTGTGGTCATTGTTGAGACTTTGAATTTTTGGAATTTTTCCCTGATTTTCATGTGATATAGGGTTGTATGAATTGCATAGTGGTTTATGATGGAAATGGTGTTTCGTTGTGTCATTTGGACAATGAAATTGATTTGAAGACTTGAATGTGAAGTCTGGTGAAATTGAGTTTTGTGTTGAAATGTTGTCTCAAAATAAAACATGTAAATGGAATGCGAATTTGGTTGTTTTAGCGTTTCTAGATTTCTTGTGAAAAATTGTGTGAGAAAAGGTTTGGTTGAGAATTTTGGAACCATTAGACACTTAGGTTGAAAACTGGAAATTCTGGAATTTCTGTCAAGTTAAAATTCTGTGTAAGGGACCAACTTTGTATAGTGTTTTGAAATAGCAAATGGTGTCAAAATGTTATGAAACTTTTCACTTTTGTAGTACACATTGCAAGCTTTTCAATGGCATAAAATTTGTATCATTTTGATAAATGTGCACAAAGTTATGGTCGTTTGAAAATCAGCTAGGAACAAACCAGTTATTGGCCGTAGCCCAAAAGCATCTAACCAGTTCTTAGCCACAGCCAACAGTGTCCTGGCCGCAGTTAGGCATAAATCTTGACCTTAAGCTTCCAATATTGAATTTAAAAGTTAAGCTTCCAAACTTATTGATTGCTGCCTGATTTTGAGATCCAAAACGGTGGAATTTCAACTTGGCATCCTCATGAAAGTTGTAGGTATGGATCTTAGCATGAAAGCCCAACTAGAGTCACCTCATTTCAACATTTGTAACTCAAATTATAGTTAAATTAGTGGACAAAGGTCAATCAAGGACAAATTCACATCCTCAACTTTCAAACAAAATTCAAAATCATTAAAGGTAGAATTGGGGTTTTGGTTCAACATCAAAGTTGTAGAGTTTTTTCTTAACTTTTTATTCATATGAAGAAAGTCCTAATCTGACACATAGAGCTCCAGATATTATCTAAATACCGAAACAAGGTCAAATTTAGTATTTTTCAAGAAATTCTATTTTATGCCAAAATCATTATTTATTTATTTATTAATTACACCCAAATTCATTAAATTAAACTCAAATATCATCTATAAAATCATTATAGAAGGAAAAATAAATATACAAATATTTTACTTATCATTAATCACCCTCAAGTGAGGGATAATCATTATAAGATAAACCCAAGTGGGCTACCATGATTGTATGAGTTTCTGACTCAATGAATAATGAAGATGTTATCTTCTACTTTGTTCTTTTTCTTCTCTAATCTCTTAACTAAAGGCACTTAAGGGGTATGTAGAGGATTTGTGCGACATTTTTTCAAAGTAACTCTATATATCATTTAATGATCAAAATTTAATGTGCCGAAATAAAATTTCCTTAATAAATAGATATGTTAGAAAAAATTAATATGGAAAATAAGATGGAAGGGAGTGTGCGTGTTTATATATGGTCCACTTAAAATATAGCTAATGTCAATTGGATGGAAGGGAGTGTGCGTGTTTATATATGGTCCACTTAAAATATAGCTAATGTCAATTGGTATACAATCATAAAAATATAATATTTTACGGATGACAAACTGTGCGGTAGCAAGCATTTTCACCACGTATTGTAGAGATCTCAAACTCAAGTCTGACATTGATCTGGTTGAGTGTATATATGTTTTACATTAACTTTTATTAAAAAAAATAATGTTCTTAATAAAATTACATGTAATTTGGGGGAAAAACAAATTGGTATGATAGTTAATAAATAATAATAAAATATAATAGTACTGATCCATTATATCTTTATCCAAGACGTGGTTGGTAATATTAAATATTAAATGATAATAATATATTTGCAAAACAAATCTCAATCATTAAAAGACAATCCAATGGTTGAAAAATTAAGTTGAGAGAGGAGTTAGTGGAGACACTCTTCTCCTGAAGCGGCTACAATACTGTCACCATATTTCATGCATATTGTAGCGCCTGGAATTTAAAAAAACATGGAGCCGTCACCAAAATTTTTGAAAAGGAATAATTTTGGAAACTTTTTTAAAAATGGAAACTGGTCTACAAAAACCATTTAGGGTTCGGGAGTCGATTGTGTGTGGGGAAGGTGTTAGGCACCCCACAACACCCATTCATAAGAATGGTTACCCTAAGTTAATTATTTAAAAATATTATGGCCTTTAACTTTATTATATTTACCCAAATAAAAAAAAAGAATATTTACAAAACTAAATGAAATGAAAACTAAAGAAGAAGAAAAAGAACATTTATTTACAATAAGAAAAAATATATTTATTTAAAAAAAAGAACATTTATTTACAACACGAAAATAAGAAAAAATATATTTATTTACAAAATTGGACTTGACCTAGGATGAAAACCTAGGGCCTACATACCCTTTAGATGGATCAAAGCCCACATAGTTTAGGGGTAAAAAGGCATGTCACTTGGTTGGTGTTTTTTAGAAAATATTTATTTAATTTATTTGAGAAAAATATCTTTTTTTTTTTTTGGTTTGTGTTTTTTACTTTTTTTCAAAACGCATTTTTTTATTATCTCATATGGAACCAAATTCATTTACTCGAAGAAAAGAATCAGTTTTTTTTATGTTGAAACATTTTTATTTGCAAAGAAAAAGAAAAGAAGTGCATTCTCATCATATCATTTATAGTAGAAAATTCAAGATGACACGTCGACTTCTACATCTATGACACCATCGCCCACATCCTCCGAAATAACTGATGGAATGTATGGGGAGTGGATGGTAGCGCCACGTCGGAGAAGGGGGCAATGGAACTCGAATGCAAGGAATGGCAATTTTAGTCGTGAGTATAGGCGTGATTTAAATTCTCGAAATATGGGAGGAGGATCTCGCTTTGAGGCTCTAAATGTTGAAGACACGACAATTATTGATGGCGGGGCTAGTGATAACGCATATCAGGGGAAGATTCGTGTGAGTTCTAAGACTGAAGAGAGGTTGCATGATAATAAATGTCCAAATGGTGAATTACCTGTATCAAATAAAGGGAGCAAGGGTAATAATAGATCGGATATTGCAAATGTAAGAAAGAAGGAGTTGAATGGTGAAGTTGTGAATAATGTTGGGCATTTTAATAAGTTGACTCAAATACGTGGAAGCCAAATAGCGAAGAAGAAAGGGTTTAAGGAGGGACCTTCCAAAGAAATATTGAGTACGGGGAAAACTAAAGAAGATGGAACATCTGGTAATTTAAGTGGGGAAGTGGGGTCTGGCAGAAAGAAGAATGTTACGAAATTACATTCCAATTCCCCCACTATTCGTTTAGAAGCCTCCAACCCTATTGATCCAGGTGCGGAAGGAGGAGAGACTTCTGTACCTCGGGTTAGTCCTCTTGGAGGTGTTGATGACGTGGTGATGTATGAGATTGAGGATGTACAGAAGGGACATATGTCTCAATGATGTCTGGTTTGTATGTGTTCTTCTATTCTTTTATTAAGTTTTTAATGATTATTATGACTTGGAATACTCGGGGTGCCGGTGGTGCCTCTTTTCGAAGGTTACTTAGTGATGTTGTTGCTAGACATGGTGTTACTTTATTTGCGCTGTTGGAACCTAGACAGCCAAGGTCAAAAGCTAAGCTCATTGCTAGGAAGTTGGGTTGGATGAATATGCATGTGGTTGAGGCTCGTGGTTTTAGTGGAGGTATGTGGTTGTTCTGGGACTCTAAATTAAATTTCACTGTTACTTCTTCAGGGGATCAATTTATTCATGGGGTGGTTAATAAAGGTACTAGTGAGGAGTGGTTTATAACTGTTGTGTATGGGCACCCAAATATAGTTATTAGACGTCATTTGTGGCAGTCTCTTGAGGGTATTAGACAATTGACTATTGGAGGTTGGGTTGTGATTGGTGATTTTAATGCTGTCTCTAATCCTGAGGAACGTTGGAGTAAGAATCACAGGACAACTATTGGTATTGATAGGTCATTTCGGAATTGGCTTCTGAGTAGCGAGTTACTTGATATTGGTTTTAATGGGCCTCAATTTACTTGGGGTAATCTGAATAGCCAGAGCAGAATTGACAGAGCCTTGGTAAATAACTGCTGGTTTACTAATAATCCTAATGCCACAGTGACACATTTGCCAAAGTATAAATCGGATCATTGTCCGGTGTTGCTTGATACTGAATCTCATGTTCTTACGGCTAAAAATCGAAGGCCTTTTAGATTCTTCGCACCTTGGGTTATGCATGATGATTTCAAGAATTTTGTTCATACTCACTGGGGGGTGGAGAACGACTGGGGCGGATCTGTTAAACAATTTACTGAGGATCTGAGGTTATGGAATAAAGAGGTTTTCGGAAATATATCCTATATGAAAGACAGATTATATCGAAGATTAGATGGGATTAATACAAGGATGGCCTTGGTAGGTTTCTCGGAGCACCTTGAAAAGTTACGAAGGGAGTTATGGGGAGAGCTTGAGAATCTGTTGGCACGGCAAGAAGTCATGTGGCTTCAATACTCTCGGGCTAATTGGTATGTGGATGGTGATCATAATACTAAATATTTCCACCCAGTGGCTAATGGCAGACGAAGAAGGAATAAAATAGAAGCTTTAAAGCTTGAGTCGGGGGAATAGACTTATAATGCAGCGGAAATTATGAGTTTGGGAAGCCAATTCTTTGAAAATTTGTATACTGAAACCAATAACTATAATGGTTCTTTGGTTTTCGGTTGTTCTTATCCTGAGATTGATGATGTTAATTTACATATTCTAGGAAGATCAGTTGAAGATCAAGAGATTAAAAGAGCTTTGTTTGATATGGGGCCGTTGAAAGCTCCTGGGCCAGACGGATTCAATCCGCTTTTTTACCAAAGTCAATGGGAAACTGTAGGAACGTCTGTGATTGAATTAGTAAAACGAGTGTTTAATGATCCGATGTGGATTCGACAAATCAATGGCACTCAGATTGTTCTCATTCCGAAGGTGGAACATCCAGAGACGTTTCGTGATTTTCGCCCTATAAGTCTTTGCAATGTGGTATATAAGATTGTTACGAAGGTTATTTCAAAAAGACTCAAGGAAATCATGCCTTTGGTGATAGCCCCGAATCAGTGCAGTTTTGTTAAAGGGCGTCAGAGTTCAGATAATGTTATACTAGTGCAGGAGATCATTCACTCTATGAAGTCCTTAAAAAAGAAAAAGGGTTTCATGGCCATTAAGATTGATTTAGAGAAGGCTTATGATCGTGTGAGATGAAATTTTGTCTACGAATGTCTAAAAGAACTCAAGATTCCTGAATATCTGAGTAAAGTTATTCAAGCTTGTATGTCGACGTCTCAGATGCAACTGCTTTGGAATGGAGAAGCTACTAATATGTTTTGCCCTTCCAGAGGGGTTAGACAAGGTGACCCAATATCGCCGTATCTTTTTGTTATCATAATGGAAAGATTGGGGCATCTCATACAAACGACAGTTGAAGATGGTGTTTGGCAACCGTTTAGGCTCTCCAAACGAGGTACTCCTATCTCTCATATTTTTTTTGCTGATGATTTCATTTTGTTTGCAGAAGCAGATCTAGATAACGCAGGGGTTATTAAGGCTATCCTTGATGACTTCTGTGTCATTTCGGGACAGAAAATAAATGCAGGAAAATCAAGAGTTTACTTCTCTAAGAATGTAAACCATATAAGAAGAAAAGAAATCAGTGAGTTTCTAAATTTTACTCAGACTTCGAATCTGGGAAAATATTTGGGAATGCCTGTTTTACATGAAAGAATATCAAAGGCAACGTATAGTTTTCTCCTGGATAAGATGGATGCTCGCCTGGCCAATTGGAAGTCTAACATGTTATCAATGGTTGCCAGGCATACTCTCGTGTCGTCTGTTATGTCGGCTATGCCTACTTATGCTATGCAGTCAGTGCCTCTTCTGTTGGGGCTTTGTGATGAAATAGACAAACGTTGTCGCAACTTCCTTTGGGGTAGTAGTTCTGCCGGCAGAAAACCTCATCTAGTCTCCTGGGACATCGTCTGTGCACGTAAGGAGGATGGAGGCCTAGGTCTTAGGTTGGCTCGTTACCAGAACCAAGCTTTCATGATGAAACTTGGTCGGAATATGATTAATAGAAGAGATTCGCTATGGGTCAAGCTTTTACGAGAAAAATATAAAGCCGGAAGTGATATTATTCCTAAAGTTGAGAAGCGCAGGTCAGAGTCTAGTACGTGGAGGGGTATTCGTAACTGTTGGGACAAGATCATAGATAGTTTATCTTGGAGAGTTACCAATGGTCAGAACACTTCTTTCTGGAATGATATATGGGTACCGCATTTTGACAAGCTTCAGAGGTTAGTAATCAGTGAACTGCCTAGAGATGTTGCTGAATGGAGAATAGCTGATTGTATCACTTCATCAGGACAGTGGGATATGAGTAAGTTTAATCACCTACTGCCAAGCCATGTATGTACAGCTATTGCAAGCATCAAATTCAATCATCTAAATGGGGAGGATTTTCCGGTATGGAGATGGTCTTCAGATGGATTTTTCTCCATTAGATCAGCTTACAAATATCTAGTATGCACCCCTCAATCTCATAGTATTAATTGGAGAAGATGTGTTTGGAAATTGAAGGTCCCTCAAAGGTATCGTATTTTCTTGTGGCTATGCTTTCATGGTTGTCTAATGACAAACATGATACGTTACCAGCGAGGTAGCCATCCTACGGGTACTTGTGATATATGCCATAACTCACGCGAGTCTCTATTACACGTTTTGCGGGATTGTCCATTCACTTCTGAATTATGGAAAGAATTCTTACCGTCTGATTGGCGTGATAAATTTTTCGGCATGATTGAGAGAAATGACTGGCTTACATGGTGTACGGGAAGAAAAGATGTAATACAGGGATTCGAGTTTCGTCTTTGGTTTACGGTTTTATGCCGGCATATCTGGTTGGCTCGTAATAACAGATGTTTTAACAATAACACTTGGAGTAGACAGGCAATATTGGCTCGTGCTCGTGTCTGCTTAACATGGGGTAATACAAGCTTGCTTCAAGATAAGAGTGCTGAAATGAATCAACAACAGTGGCAGCCACCACCGTTTGGGTGGGTGAAGATTAATACCGATGGTTCTAGGAAGGACAACTTAGGCACGTGCACGTGTGGAGGTGTGTTGAGAGATCACAATGGTGAATTTTTGATGGGGTTTATGTATCAGATCGGGCGAGGAACAATAGTATCTGCAGAAGCATGGGGTGTTTTGTGGGGACTTAAAGTCGCATAGGATAGAGGTTACAGACAAATCATGATTGAGTCTGACTGTAGTGAAGTGATGGATCTAATCCAGGGAAAGGTAGCTCAGGAACACCCTGATTGTGGACTGATTGAGGAGGTTCAAACGTTGCTGGATAGAGATTGGGAAGTGGAAATTTCACATTGCACTCGGGATGTTAACACAGTTGCAGACTCTATGGCTAAAGAAGCTTGGAAGATGGCGATTGATCTTCATATCACATATTCGCCCCCTGATGCTATTACTTCCTTTTTATTTAATGATGTAACTAGGATGAGATTTCATGTTGATTCAGGAGGATAGCTTCTGATGTGTTTGTAGTTTATCTTTTTCTATCAAAAAAAAAAGATCAAGAAAGATGTGGGGAGGGCATGTACCTTCGATGCTTTGAGTCTTGCTACAAAAGAGACAAAGTAAGGAAGCCAAGAAAAATTGTATCATCAAAGTATAAGAATCCCCTTTTTTATGGAAATATGGGAGCAAAATTTAAAGTGGAAGTACATACAACTCGTAATGCATAATATTAGTTAATTGCCCAAACAACTAATTGAGAGAGAGAAATAATGGGAATATGTATGATATAACATAGTATTAAGACCCATGCTTCAAATCATGCGCTGAACCATCATAAATGCCATCAAGAAGCCAAGTAATCACATGAAGAAAAAAAAGGTACTCCTTCCCTGACACAAAAAAATTAATACAAACAAAAGTTTGATTGCAAGAAAGAGAACGTGAGATGGTATGTGGATGCAAGAATCTTATATGTATATGCCTCTTGTCATATTGACAATTTCATTGGCATAGGAAAATATATAGACACCTGATAGAAGAGGAAAGAAAAGAATACAAACAAATTCTCAATAAGTTCCACCCTCTCTTACACCAACGAGAGAAAAACCCCATATTTTAGAAGAATTATGTAAAAGAATAATAGCTCTTTACCTTGCCTCCTTTCTCTCAAGAATTCTTGTGTCCTTTATTTCAACCATTGCACTCCTATTTATAGTCTCAAGGTAGGGTTTTCTTCATAAATGCTCCTTTTTTTTTTAAATTTTCGTTTTTTGATTTTTTTTTCTTCTTATATTAAGAACCACCTAACTTGACACAATCACTATCAATGGAGATTTTTTTTTAATTTTCGTTTTTTTTTATTTTTTTTGTATTTTCTATTGATAAAACTTCCTAACTTGGCCTAATTACCTTGTATTTTCTATTGATAAAACTTCCTAACTTGATCTAATTACCATTAGTGGAGATTTTTCGTTTTTAATTTTTTTTCATTATTCTCCCCACAAGTAACTTCCTAATTTAAACCTATCAACATAAATGAGATTTTTTATTTTTTATTTTTTTTATTTATTATTTTCCCTTAATGAATGACAATGCCAATCATATCAATGAGGGGATTTATTTTAATTTTTATTTTTTTTATTTTTTCCCTTTCAATGATGATTGCCTATTTAGACACCGATCATCATCAATAGAAGGATTTCCTTATTTTTCTTATTTTCATTTTTTTTTATTTTTTCTTTCAATGATGATTGCCAATTTGGATACCAATCATTATCAATTATTTTTGTATTTTTTTAGTGGGGCTCGGACAAAATAGGGTGTTCACAGTTGCCCCTCTTTACTTGTTTCGTAGCTGAGAAAAGTGAGATTCTCATCTATGAAGCAAGTAAAGATAAGAACACGTATTTTGTCCGGCCAGAGAACAAGGTGCGCCCTTGGAACCAAAGAGGGTTTGGACAAAATGCAGTGCCCATGCCCCTCTTTACTTGGTTCATAGGGGAGAAGAACGCAAGTGGAGATAGATGATTACCTGGAATGGAAGTGAATCGCCTAGTTGCATAGGACTTTGGTGGGGTGTAAAATAATTGTGCCAGCCGGTACTGGGCTTTAAGAGTGCCTGCTGATACAGGGCTTTGAAAAAATATTACCTGCAGTTATAAGGCTTTAAAAGAATTGTGCCAGCCGTTACTGGGCTTTGAGAGTGCCTGTTGGTATAGGACTTTGAAAGAATAATGCCTGCCAGTACAGGGCTTTAAAAGAATTATGCCAGCCGTTACTGGGCTTTGAGGGTGCCTGTTGGTACAGGGCTTTGAAAGAATAGTGCCTGCCGGTAAAGGGCTTTAAAAGAATTGTGCCAGCCGTTACTGGTCTTTGAGGGTGCCTGCCAGTAAAGGCTTTGAAAGGGTGCCAGCCGTTACTGGGCTTTGAGGGTGCCTGCCGGTACAAGGCTTTGAAAGGGTACCAGCCGTTACTGGGCTTTGAGGGTGCCTGCCGGTACAGGGCTTTGAAAAAGGTGCCAGCCGTTACTGGGCTTTGAGGGTGCCTGCTGGTACAGGACTTTAAAAGGGTGCCAGCCGTTACTGGGCTTTGAGGCTGCCTGCCGATACAGGGCTTTGAAAGGGTGCCAGCCGTTACTGGGCTTTGGAGGTGCCTGCCGGTACAGGGCTTTGAAAGGGTGCCAGCCGTTACTGGGCTTTGAGGGTTCCTGCCGGTACAGGGCTTTGAAAGGGTGCTAGCCGTTACTGGGCTTTGATGGGGCCTGCTGGTACAGGGCTTTGAAAAAGGTGCCAACCGTTACTGGGCTTTAAGGGTGCCTGCCGGTACAAGGCTTTGAAAAGGGTGCTATGAACATGTGGTGCCCCTTAGAATAGTGCTTATAAAGATAATGACATTGATAATAATGATGACGGTGATGATGACAATGATGATGATGAAGAGGATGATAATGGCTATGATAATGAAGGGAATATCAGAATAGTGATGTCATGATGGAGGTGATGACACTAATAATGATGATGACAGTGATGATGGAATCCTAATGAGGATGATGAATACAACGATCATGCTAATGATGATGATGATGATGATAGTAGTGATGATGATGATGATGATGGTGATGTTGGTAATGGAAGTGATGACATGCTAATGAGAATGAGTGCAATAATTGTGGTGTTAAAGAATAGCCTGGCAGGTGATATTGCTCCTTCTTCGTCCAGGTGCCTAATCAGTACCCTGTTACTTGCACAGTCTTGTCAGAGGTATGAAGACGTGTATAATGAGATTCACACAGATGCCACAGCCTAGAACCCTCAGTTGAGATTGTGTCCCTTTGTCAACTGTTTGACCCCACAACAAAAATTCTAGTTAGGACCTTCGCTAATGATCCTGAAATTACACAAGTTAAATAGGAGTAGAGGACACCATGTATATCAACGTGAGTGTTTATCCAAACAAAAGTTGTGCTTTCATTAAAAAGAGTTACCCTTATACAAATCATGGCACAAATTTTGACATGCGATTTAATAGAAGGGAAAGATATGCTAAGGATGAAGATTCATTTAAAAGAAATGATCTTCCAATATTCAAGTGGATGGATGATGATGATCATATATTGGTGTAGACATGATGTTATTAGGAGGTCCTTCACTTTTAGTTCCGTGTAGTCCCCCTGATAGTGCCTTGCTTAATTGCCAGAGATATGCACTTTTCTATGAATGATTACGGAGTCTTCCAAATAGAAAAAGTAAAGAGAGTCATAGGGGTAGGACTAATAACCTTCTTTGATATTTGTTTAACCCGCCCTTTCAGGTTTTTGACTTAACAACTAAGCCGCCCTTTTGGATTTTCAACTTAGTGAGCTTCTTTTCTTTTTGTTTTTTTGTTTTTGCTCTAACTTTTGCCTAAGTTGCCCTTTCGGGTTTTCAACTTAGCGAGCTTTTTTTTTGCTCTAACTTTTGCCTAAGCCGCCCTTTCGGGTTTTCAACTTAGCGAGCTTTTTTTTTGTTGCTCTAATTTCTGCCTAAGCCGCCCTTTCGGGTTTTCAACTTAGTGAGCCCCTTTTTTTGTTTTGCTCAAACTTTTGCCTAAGCTGCCCTTCCGGGTTTTCAACTTAGCGAGCTTTTTTTTTCTTTACATACAGTATTTCTTTACAGCATCTGAATTGATTGGCCTTGGTAGATCTTGGCCATTCATGTTTGTCAATATCAATGTCCCACCAGAGAAAGCTTGCTTAACAACATATGGGCCTTCATAATTCAGAGCCCATTTACCTCTATCATCTTCTTGATTTGGCAGGATCTTCTTGAGGACTAGGTCTCCTACTTTAAACCACCTGGGTCATAGTTTCTTATTAAAGGCCCTTGCCACTCATGACTGATATAACTGCCCATGACATATTACTGTAAGCCTTTTTTCTTCAATCATATTTAATTGTTCAAATCGAGAACGTATCCATTCGCTTTCATCTAGGTCTGATTCAGCCAAGATTCTCAGGGATGGTATTTCCACCACAATTGGAGTAACAGCCTCCATGCCATAAACTAAAGAGTAAGGGGTTGCCCCAGTTGAAGTACGCATTGTGGTACGGTATCCGTGTAATGCATATGGAAGCATTTCGTGCCAGTCCTTATAAGTCACTGTCATTTTGTTGATAATCTTCTTAATGTTTTTATTGGCTACCTTAACTGCACCATTCATCTGTGGCCTATATGGTGCAGAATTATGATGTTTGATCTTGAACTGATCACATAATTCTTTAACTGCTGCCCCATTGAGGTTTGGTGCATTATTAGTTATGATCCTCTCTGGTAACCCATATCTATAGATGATGTTGGCCTTTAAGAACTTGATGAAGGTCTTCTGAGTAATACTAGCAAAGGAATTGGCTTCTACCCACTTAGTGAAATAGTCAATTAGCCTGATGACATCTATTCCCCATATGGAGAATGGCCATGGAGATACGAGACTATGCATTATAGTCGGCGGGGCATTAGCTTTGTTGGCATATATTTGGCACTTATGACATTTTCTAATATAATTGATACAATCCTTCTCCATAGTTATCCAGTAGTAACCAGATCTTTAAGCTTGTTTAGTTAACGAGTGGCCATTTGCATGTGTACCAGATATGCCTTCATGGATCTCTGCCATAATCTTATGCGCCTCTCTCATGCCTACATAGCGAAGCAATGTCCCATCCAAGCTCCTCTTATACAGGACGTTATTACTAATAAAAAGCCCATTGTCAATCGCTGGATAGTCTTCTTTTCATTGTGTGTCGCATCTTGAGGGTAAGTACCATGTTCCATATACATCTTAACACTATGGTACCAAGGTTGCCCGTCATGTTCTCTTCCAATATTGAAGCAAAATGCTGGCGATCTTCTAGTCTCAATCTGTATTGGCTGAACTTGGACCCCACAATCAAGTTGGATCATAACTGCTAAAGTAGCTAACACATTAGCGAAGCGATTCTTTTCTCTAGCCATGTGATGAAAATTGATTACTTCGAAATTTTTGATCAACTCTATAAAATACTCTTGATAAGGGATCAACTTTAGGTCTTTAGTACGCCATTCGTCAGTCACCTGATAAATTATGAGAACTGAGTCACCATAGACTTTTAGGTTTTTTATCCCAAGATCTATGGCAGCCTGGAGACCATTAATGCAAGCTTCATATTCTGTCATGTTATTGGTGCAGTCAAATCCTAACTTTATAGCAATCAGAAATTGCTTTCTGTTCGGGGATATGATTACTGCCCCTATACCATTGCCATACATGTTTGCTGCCCCATCGAAATACATTTCCCACCCCTTCGATTTTCTTTCCTTGATCGGATCTTCTGTAGCACATATGTCTTCATCTGGAAATTTGAAATCTAGTGGCTGGCATTCATCTATGGGGTTTTCCGCTAAGTGATCTACTATCGTACTACCCTTGACAGATTTTTGAATGACGTATCTTATATCATATTCAGACAATATTACTTGCCACTTAGAGACTCTTCCAACTACATGCGGGCTTTCAAAGATGTACTTGAGTGGGTTTACTCTAGAAATTAACCAAATGGTGTAGTAAAGCATGTATTGCCTCAACCTCCTTGTAGCCCAGACTAAACCACAACAAGTTCACTCGATCATCTGGTAACGTGACTCACAATCATTAAACTTCTTACTCAAGTAGTAGATCGCTTGTTCTCTTCGCTTAGATGCATCTTGTTGCCCCAGCATGGCTCCCATGGAGTTTAGTCGTATTGTCAAATACAAAATTAAAGGTCGTCCTGGTACAAGAGGAACGAAAATTGGGAGATTTAGCAAATAATCCTTGATTCTATCAAATGCCTGCTGGCAATCTTCATCCCACTTTCTTGTGCAATTCTTCTTTAAGAGCTTAAATATCGGCTCACAAGTTGCAGTCAGGTTGGCAATGAATCGTGCAATGTAATTCAGTCGCCCCAAAAAGCTTCGAACTTCCTTTTCTGTTTGAGGAGGGGGCATTTCCCGTATTACTTTTACTTTGTCTGGATCTACTGTAATCGCTTTTTGGCTTACAATGAAGCCCAACAATTTTCCAGATAAAGCCCTAAAGACGCATTTGTTAGGATTTAGTCGTAGCTTGTACTTGCGTGCCTTTCAAACAGCTTTCTTAACACCACAATATGGCTTTCTCCCTCAGAAGATTTAGCTACCATATCATCCACGTATACTTCAAGTTCTTTATGCATCATATCATGGAAGAGTACCACCATGGCATGCTGATAAGTTGCCCCAGCATTCTTTAGCCCGAATGGCATGATGCGGTAATTATAAGTGCCCCATTATGTAATAAATGTGGTCTTCTCTTTATCCTCTCTATCCATAGGGATTTGGTTATACCCTGAGTACCCATCCATGAACGAGTACCTATAGCTACGGGCTGTATTATCAACCAGGACATCAATATGAGGCAATGGAAAATCATCTTTTGGGCTAGCTTTGTTCAAATCCAGATAATTCACACACATTTGAATTCTGCCGTCCTTCTTTGGGACAAGAACGACATTTGCTATCCATTGTGGGTATTTAGCTACTTCTAGGAAACCCGCTTCTAATTGCTTCATCACCTCCTCTCGAACCACTAAGGACATATCGGAAGTGAGCCTCCTCAATTTCTACTTTTTAGCCTTAGTGTCTGGGAATAAAGGGATCTTGTGAGAAGCAATCCCTGAATCAAGGCCTGACATGTCTTGATAAGACCATGCAAACACATCTATGAATTCTTTGAAGAGTTCAACCATTTGCTCTCTTTCGGGGTTATCTACTATCTTTAGTTCTTTCTTTTCTTCCTCTATGCCTATATTTATTACTTCAATTACATCTTCATGTGGGCACATTCTATTAGCGTCGGATTCGAGGATTTTTTTGTATACTTGAATGATCTCATCATCATCATACTCGTAATCATGCATATCAATGGCAACAAGCGAATCATCATTCAAGGATTCAGGAACCTCTGTGTTGGACAAGAGTTTCGAGGAAATCGATTTCCTGGAGGGTGAAAAATGAACAACAAATGAATAGAAGGAAAAAGAAAAAAAGGAATGGATATAAATAAGTGAATTTTATTCGCATATCATTCTTTATTCATGGTTCATATAAGAGCTCGCCTAAAGGCACATACAAAACATAAAAAGACAACTTTTAGCTAGGCATGTTACTCTAAAATGATAGAATTAAAGGTGTCCTCAAACTCCAATTTTCCAGAGCCCTTCCAGAATCATCAGCTAAAATCCACACACAGGTCTTTTTGCTTATTGTTGAAACCATTGCAACAGTCGGCTTGTTTAGCACTTCAGAGGATGTCGGGAATGTCTTCCTTATGTGGGGGATTTCAAAGTGCTCGTCCTCCCTCCTTATCTTCAAGTTTACTTGCTCTTTCAATTGCCTTTCTAATGGTGGTTCGTATCCTAACCCTTATCGCTTGTAATTCTCTTACAGATTTATGGGGGATTTGATGCCTTGGAGGTGAGTGCCCAATCCTTTACCATGCTTAAACCCATTCTTCTCCATTATCTTAATTACTATGGAGTTGACATTTTTATATTCCTTGAGTCCATCGACTTCAAAACCTTGGAAAACCATCCCTTCCTCATGCTCAGCAGTCTCAATATACGGAAGAGAGCCCGACTTGCTCACCATGATTTCTTCTTCGCCCTTGATTATCACTATCTTCCCACTATCAATGAACTTTACCTTCTGATGCAAGGTAGAAGGTACTACCCCAGCTGAGTGTATCCAAGGCCTCCCCAACAGCATAGAGTAGGATGGGTTAATATTCATAAGCTGAAAGTCTACTATGAATGAAGTTAGTCCAATCTGTAAAGGCAAACGGACCATTCCCAACACACCTCTCCGGGTACCATCGAACCCTCTAACCACCATGTTACTCTTTTCAACCTCTGATGCCTCTACTGACAATTGCTCAAATATGGATAGCAGTAAAACATTTAACGCTGATCCTCCATCTATCAATACTTTGGCCAGAATGAACCCTTTACATTTCAGGGAGATATAGAGGGCTTTATACTGATCAACAGCTGATTGAACAACTTCTTCTTCTGAAAATGAGATGATAGAGAATGCCCTCACCATATTCATAATGCTTGCAACCTTCTCCGGGGTCACACTGGACTGCATATATGCTTCATCTAACGCCTTTTGTAGCACACGAAGATGCGGTTCAGAACTCAAGATCAAAGAAAGAATTGAGATCTTGGCCGGAGTTTTGTTCAATTAGTCTACTATGCTATATTCACTTTGCTTCATGATTTGAAGAAATTCTTCATCTTTATTTTCCATGCCTTTTAGACCAGAACTTGATGGAATATCAATATTGGTTTGTTTTCCCTTCTTCGACAATCCAACATTTTGTGGCAGATAAGATTTCCCACTTCGTGTTACTCCTGTTGAGTGAACCATTGTTTCGTTGCTGGCCTCGGCTTCCATTACTTGTCCTGAGGGATTTTCGACAATACCTTTATACCTCCATGGCATGGCACGATTACTCTGATATGGAAAAGGGGTCGGTACCTTAATGGTCACTGCAGGCTGTTGCAATGGAGTCAAGATGGTGAAAGAGACAATATGAGAATTTCTCTTTTCATATGGTTCCTTAACGATGAACTCGACCTGTCTTTTCTCCACCATGCCTACTTCTTTTTCTTCTCGAGGCGTATAACCTGCCACTTTTAAACAAGCATGGATATCTTCTCCTACTAGTAGAGGATCGTTAGATAACTCAATTTCATCAACAACATTTACTTGGTTTTCATGGCTTGGAAGAGGATTGGCGTTGATAGTGGAGTTGTCGTTCCTCTTCAATTGAATGTGATTAGAATCAATTAAGTCTAATACATTCCTTTTGAATGTTGCACAATCCTCTATTGAGTGTCCTGGGGTGCCCATATGGTATTCACATCGGGCATTAGGGTCATACCAAGCGGGGAACGATGGTTGAGGCTGTTTGTAAGTACGTGGCCCTAACAGCTGGGATTCCAAAAGTTGGCGATATAGCTCAGTATTTGTCATGCCAAAATCTGGCCATTGCCGACTATCTCGTTGCTGCCAATTCCTTTGTCCGCCAGCTTGACCTTGCCTATTTTGTGTCAAATCATTCTTTGTCTGTCGAAACCCATCATTACCACCTTGATGTATTGCTTGGGGTTGTCTAGTGGTTTGGATGAAGCTAACGTCACCTTCCTTTTTCTTCCCATTGTTCCCTTTTTTGGTGATGCTCTCACTTTGAAGAATCCTACCGTCGCGTATGTCAGCATCGATTTGCTCACCAATCTCGATCAAACTAGAAAAATTGATGACATGCGTCCCAAACATATATCTATAATAAGGTTCTTGTAAAGTGCGGATGAAATAAGAACTGAGCTCAGATGGTATAAGGGGAGGTTGAACTTGTGCTGCGACTATCCTCCTTCTTTGGGCATAATCTTTGAAAGCTTTAGTGGCTTTCTTGCTCATTGACTTCAGTTGTTCCCTGGTGGGGGCAGTGTCAAGATTGAACCTGTATTGTTTCATGAATACATCAGTCAAATCTCTCCATTTCTTGATCTTTGTCTGATCAAGTTGCATGTACCATTCCAGTGCTGGCCATTTCAAGCTCTCATGGAAGAAGAGCAGCAAAAAGTTTTCGTCTTGTGACCATACAAGCATCTTAGTGCAATAGGCCTTAAGGTGGTATATCAGATTCCCTGTGCCGTTATACTTATTAAAGTCTGGCATCTTGAATTTCTTGGGAATTGAGACATGTAGGGCCAAGCATAAATCTTTTAAATCAAGTGAACCGCAAGTGTTTGGTCCTTGGAGGGCTTTTAGTTGGTCTTTTACTTCACCTAACTCTTCCTTCCACCCCTCCTTTTCAGCTGATAGGGAGGGAATGTTGAAAGTGTATGTTGAATCTTCACCTTGTTGTTCCTCCTTAGTGCTTGGAATTTGAGGATTGTGTTTACTCTGAGGCTCTTCTGTCATGTTTTCTTTCTCGCCATTTTCTGGTATACTTATTTCAGCATTTTTCAATGGATCAGATGTTCCTGACTCGTTCTCATTATTCTGGGTTTGAAGAGCTATAGTCATGGTGGAAATCATTTCTTTCAAATCTGCCATTTGTGCCTCCATATGAGACATCCGATGATTCAGATTAGATTCGGCTTCACCGGGATTGGCTGCCATCTGACGACTACGTGAGCGCGTGTTGTATGAATGCGCAGGGGGTAGCTGGTTAGGATGTTTAGACGGAGCAATATTGTATCACCATCTTAAAAAGGAACAAAATATCATCAGTTTATTTAAACTTACAATTTCAGGCGGGCATAGCGAGTTATCATATTGTTTTGGCATAAAGGTCTTCTGGCACAAGTATCCTCTAGCGTCCTCAGGGAATCTATTATTCCACAGGGAGAACTAGAGTTGATCATTAAATAGGAGGGACCTTAAGTCCCATCCTAGCTAAGATCTTTTCATTTGGTGAGTGTTTAGTCGGCACATAGTCTTCTGGAACGAGTGTCCCCTAGCTTCCTCAGAGAATCCATTATTCTACAGGGAGAACTAGAGTTGATCATTAGATAGGAGGGACCTTGAGTCCTTTCCTAGCCAAGATCTTTTCATTTGGTGAGTATTTAGTCGACACATAGTCTTCTAGAACAAGTGTCGTCTAGCCTCCTCAAAGAATCCATTATTCTACAAGGAGAACTAGAGTTGATCATTAGACAGAGGGGACCTTGAATCCCACCCTAGCCCAAGATCTTGTTATTGATCGTAGTGATAAGCACGCGAAAACAATGATAGTAAAAGGGGCGAGATATGCTTTTATTCGATAATATCAAAATTTGGCTACAAGATTAAGTTCCTCTACTATTTGATTACATAAGTTAAAAAATTCAACAATCTCTGTTGGTGGATTCAAAGGAATAACCATGCCTTCAGCGCTCTTAAATGTGCTAGCAAATTCTGGGCTCTTGGCATTAGCAAAGTTGATTAAGTTACCACACCTCTTTACCTATTCTTCTGTCTCAACAACTTGTCTATGGTAGAGGAGTTCCCAGTTGGCTAAATCTTTCCTTTTATGATTCAGCTTGTCTACGAGGCTCTGGATAGTTTCAGCGCTACTGTCCCTTACAGCAACCAATTCACTTTTCTTGTTTTCTAGGAGTTGAGTAAGAATATCAACTTCCCCTTGCAATTTCTTAAGAGGGGCATTGTCTTGCAGTTTCTCTTCGAGCAACTCTTTTGCTGTAGTCATCTTCAATAGTCGAACTCTATTATTCTTCATTTGCCTGTCGTTCTCTTGCATAGCCCTTTTTAAGTTTTTGTTCTCTTTTTCCAGCTTCATGATCCTTGAGTGTTCTTCTAAATCTCTTCTCTTTCTCTTTTCTGTCAGTTTTTCTTGAAGGGATGCACATTTATCTTCTAGCTGACTCATCTTTCTCTTATTTTGTGTTTCCATCACAGACAACTCCTCCAACTCCTTTTCTCTTGTTTCCAGGCGCCTTGCCAACTCTTTGTTTACTTCTTGGGCATCATTTCCTAACAAAGGATCTTGGGGAGAATAAGATGGATTGGCTCCTTTAATTCTGTCTTTAAGCCAGTCCTTATAGCCTGGAGTAGCACCTATTTCTCGTTTCCCTAGCTCAGCCTTTCCCTTGAATGCTATCTTGCTCCAAGCTTCTTTGATTTCTCGACATAAGTCCTTCCCACTATCTTCTCCATATAAGAAGTGTATGGCTTGCACTTCATCCTGAGAGGGAATTTTTTGCCGAAATGCTAATTGCCTTAATGCTAAAGAAGGGTTGTAGTTAATACATCCTCTTGGTCCCATGAGAGGCATATTAGAAAAGTCCCCGCAGTGATGGATAATCTCTTCATCCTCCCACCATTCTATTTTCCATAAGAGAGAATCTTCTGTTAATCGTGAGAACTCCTTCCTCCAATCATTTTTGTTTAATTGAAGATGAATGAAAGCCATAAGTGGATTAGTAAACTTGTCATGCCTTTCTCGGAAGTACTTCTTCTTTCCTAATACGTGACTCAGCATCCATACCTCAAGCAATGCAAGACAGCATTTTATTCGACCTTCCTTCTTTAGGTGGCATTGAGATAATGACATATAGGTTTCTGCTAAAATTGCAGGTACCAGGTTAATTTGGTAGTGTTCAACTAATTGAAAGACACTGATAGCTACCAAGTCGATTATTCCTGCTGATGAAGGAAAGAGGATCATGCCATAAATAGCCAATAGCCAAGGCAAAAACCCTGCAAAAACGCTCCCAATCTTTGTTTTCTGCTAATCTTGCTAAGCGAGCTTCCACTGTAGTCCTTTTAATCCCCTTGACCTGTCCAGTGCCTACAATTTGTACTTCTTCCATGTGAACCCCTAACAGCTTCGCTATTCCTCCCTGAGAAGGTAGTCGGCCTGGATAATGGTAGATCTTATCACTCCTCTCAATTGGCATCCTAAGGATTTCCTCGTATTCTTCAAGGGTTGGGGCAAGTTGAAAATCAGAGAAAGTGAAGCATCTTAAAGAGGCGTCCCAATACTGGCCCAGCTCTACGATAGCCTCATTATGCACAGGCACGTGTCATAAATCAATGATATTTCCATACTTCTTCATGAAACCCAATTTGACTGAACCTTGAATGTAGTGACTTAATCGAATTATGCCTTCAAGTGGTTCTGCTCCAGTAGTCAGTCTGATACCCTTCCCTCTATATACCTTTCCTATAGGAACTTGATTTAAACTTGGTTTTTGTGCCATTTAACCTTTATGCCAAATTTTCAGTTGTTAGATAACTCGTTTGCCCTTCATTAAAGAAAAGAGAAGGAAGAGTGAGAAACTATTTCCAAATGCATGCTATGCAAATGATTACATGTGCTTTCTAGCCTTGATATGGGTGATGGACATTAAGAAAAAGAACTTCAACTCCTCAAGAGATCCAATACCCCATAGGGAGGATGAAGTGCCCATTAACCTGCGAACGGCCCAAGCTATTACGCGGCTAAGGGTTTTGTTAAATTTTTATTATGTCTACGGCCCATATCAAATGAAGCTAAATGCCAATGGATGATGCAAAAATACCTCATGAGACATGAAAGAGTGACGACTTATACTTCAAGTTTTGATATGGGTGATGGACATTAAGAAAAAGAACTTCACCTCCTCAAGAGATCTATTACCTCATAGGGAGAATGAAGTGCCCATTAACCTGCGAATAGCCTAAACCATCACGCGGCTAAGGGTTTTTTAAAATGATGATTATGTCCAAGGCCCATATCAAATGAAGTTAGAATGCTAATAGATGATATAATGATACCTTATGAGTCCTAAAGGGTTATCTCTCATCGAGATGTTTTCTAACATGATTGATGTGATGAGATCATGGTCTTTTAGGGTCACAGACCCTTAGACTAAGGTTAGCTATCTAATGCATACCCCATCCTTGTGATGTATCTTTATGTGGAATGATGCTAGATACGTACTCAGGTGAAGCGACAATTAGTCACTTGATCCTAGGGATTCCATTGATTATGCGTGGATGACAATAAAGATTATCAACAATAAATAAATATATGCCCTCCAGTGTCCTATTTTAGGAATGACCCTAGGTTAGTAGTATCTATCCAAAGAAAGGCAGGTACTAATTAATTGGGTAGGTCTATAATTTCTACTAATAGGTGCAATGGTTTCAAGGTGGTTCTAATTCTCAGAGATAAAGGCCTCCTAACTACCCTCATCGTAAAGATGAAGACCCTATTTAACAAAATTGACCTTCAGGGGGTTCTAACAACCCCATAGGGACCAACCTTGCCAAAAGAGTAACAGCTGGGATGAAGTCTTCACAGTAACCTCAGGGGGTTCTGAAAACCCCACAGGGAGACCGCTAGAAACTTCCACTCACCTAAGGAACTCATAGACCCGGGTATAGGGCCTAAAATGTGTGTGAGGAGAATAGTGTCTGTGGAGAGCATACCAACCTATGGGCCTAGGTTTTACCCAACCCTCATCTACTAACCAGATCACAAGATAGATAGAAAAAAGGAAAAAAAACAAACAAATAGATGAATAAGGAATTTAATAAATAAAAACAACTATTCAAAAAAAAATAAGAAAAGGGTAATCAAAATAAAATTAAGAGGGTAATTAAAATAAAATTAAGGCCAAATTATTTTTAAACACTTAACTTAAATGGGCTTGACTCTCAAATGGTCCCCAGTGGAGTCGCCAAGCTGTAGCACCCAGAATTTAGAAAAACATGGATCCGCCACCAAAATTTTTGAAAAAGGATAATTTTGGAAACATTTTTAAAAATGGAAACTGGTCTACAAAAACCATTTAGGGTTCGGGAGTCGATTGTGTGTGGGGAAGGTGTTAGGTACCCCACAACACCCATTCATAAGAATGGTTACCCTAAGTTAATTATTTAAAAATATTATGGCCTTTAACTTTATTATATTTACCCAAATAAAAAAAAGAATATCTACAAAACTAAATGAAATGAAAACTAAAGAAGAAGAAAAAGAACACTTATTTACAATAAGAAAAAATATATTTATTTTAAAAAAAAAGAAAATTTATTTACAACAAGAAAATAAGAAAAAATATATTTATTTACAAAATTGGACTTGACCTAGGATGAAAACCTAGGGCCTACGTACCCTTTAGAGGGATCAAAGCCCACGTAGTTCGGGGGTAGAAATGCATGTCACTTGGTTGGTGTTTTTTAGAAAATGTTTATTTAATTTATTTGAGAAAAATATCTTCTTTTTTGTTTGGTTTGTGTTTTTTACTTTTTTTTCAAAAGGCATTTTTTTATTATCTCATATGGAACCAAATTCATTTATTTGAAGAAAAGAATCAGTTTTTTTTCTTATATTGAAACATTTTTATTTGCAAAGAAAAAGAAAAGAAGTGCATTCTCATCATATCATTTATAGTAGAAAATTCAAGATGACAAGAAGATCAAGAAAGATGTGGGGAGGGCATGTACCTTCGATGCTTTGAGTCTTGCTACAAAAGAGACAAAGTAAGGAAGCCAAGAAAAATTGTATCATCAACGTATAAGAATCCCCTTTTTTATGGAAATATGGGAACAAAATTTAAAGTGGAAGCACATACAACTCTTAATGCATAATATTAGTCAATTGCCCAAACAACTAATTGAGAGAGAGATCGGGAATATGTATGATATAACATAGCATTAAGACCCATGCTTCAAATCATGCGCTGAACCATCATAAATGCCATCAAGAAGCCAAGTAATCACCTGAAGAAAAAAAACGTACTCCTTCCCTGACACAAAAGAATTAATACAAACAAAAGTTTGATTGCAAGAAAGAGAACGTGAGATGGTATGCGGATGCAAGAATCTTATATGTCTGTGCCTCTTGTCATATTGACAATTTCATTGGCATAGGAAAATATATAGACACCTGATAGAAAAGGGAAGAAAAGAATACAAACAAATTCTCAATAAGTTCCACCCTCTCTTACACCCACGAGAGAAAATCCCCATATTTTAGAAGAATTATATAAAAAGAATAATAGCTCTTTACCTTGCCTCCTTTCTCTCAAGAATTCTTGTATCCTTTACTTTAACCATTGCACTCCTATTTATAGTCTTAAGGTAGGGTTTTCTTCATAAATGCTCCTTTTTATTTTAAAATTTTCGTTTTTTGATTTTTTTTTTTTTTATGTTAAGAACTACCTAACTTGACCCAATCACCATCAATGGAGATTTTTTTTTAATTTTCATTTTTTTTATTTTTTTTGTATTTCCTATTGATAAAACTTCCTAACTTGACCTAATTACCTTATATTTTCTATTGATAAACTTCCTAACTTGATCTAATTACCATTAGTGGAGATTTTTTGTTTTTAATTTTTTTTCATTATTCTCCCCACAAGTAACTTCCTAATTTAAACCTATCAACATAAATGAGATTTTTTATTTTTTATTTTTCCTTTTTTTTATTTATTATTTTCCCTTAATGAATGACAATGCCAATCATATCAATGGGGGATTTATTTTAATTTTCGTTTTTTTTATTTTTTCCCTTTCAATGATGATTGCCTATTTAAACACCGATCATCATCAATAGAAGGATTTCCTTATTTTCATTTTTTTCATTTTTTCTTTCAATGATGATTGTCAATTTGGATATCAATCATTATCAATTATTTTTGTATTTTTTTAGTGGGGCTCGGACAAAATAGGGTGTTCACACATATAAAGAAAAGTTTTAAATTTTAGTGATCCGACTTTAAAATTCAACGTCAAAGTTATTTATATTTAATCTACATCATACCTTATAAAACTAAAGTCAATATAATAATAAATAAAGGGTAAATTTATTTATTCTTATTAAAAATTTAATGATAAGATTTATATATAGGGCAAAAAAATTTATTATTTCCACCCCTATAAAAAGGACCGACCACGTACAAGAGTGTATATATATGCGCGCGCGCGCGTGTATATGAAGGGATTAAAATTAAAGTAGTGAAATACTCGCAGTCCCGACCGCCATAGACTGTTTAGTATATTTCACGTCAATCATTCAAATATCCCACATATCCCAGAAAACTAATGAACAATATGCATTTTAAATGGAAAAGGAAAATATAACATTTTGGGATTTCAGGATTGGTTAAAATTAAAAGCTTGATATGTTTCCCGTTGTTATGTTTTTAGCATAGTCTTATAAAATTGCTTTTTGAAAAAACAAAAACATCTGTTTGAATAGTTTTTCTAACTTGGTTTTTTTAACTCATCTTTTATTTTTCAAGTTGTTAGTTTTTTTTAAATGCTCAATTTTCAATGTTTTTGTTATCTAACTTTTAGTTTTAATACTCATTTTTAATATTTTGAGGACCAAAAAACTCAAAACTAAGTACCAAAAAAAAAACCAAAGCTGCTGACATTTGTTTTATTTGCAAATTGCACAATGAGTCAATTAACCATTTGTTCCTATCTTGTGACTAGGTGAAAATAGCTTGGTTTTGAAAGTTGCTTTTCTTTTAAAATGCAAGAATCCCATAGCTCTGATTTGCACCACTGGATTGCAGAGCTTTTATCTGTATGTTTTTATCTCTATGTTTTTATGGCAGAGTTGGAAGAGTAGATGTAATTATATCGATCTATCAGAGTGTCCAGCCTGATCCGGGCTTTATGTAACCCAAACAGGTTTACTGTTGCAGGAATACTTGGATGCAAATGGGTGGACTATTGTAGAAAGTGAGGATGCTTCGTTGGATGCTACTGAACATAGACTGTGCTGTACGGTTCCTAGACGTAACTATCTTAAGATTAATTCTGACGGAGCTTTTTCTAAAGATAATGGGATGGCTGCTATATCATTTGTTGTTAGAGATTCCAATGGATGGATGCTTGATGGAATTAATAGGCTGGTTAATGCTGAGTCTCCGTTTCTGATGATGGAATGTGTCTTTGCTTGAAGCTCATATTTACGCTGCTGAGAATGAATTGGAAGTTGTTGTTTATGAATCAGACTGTCTTGCTTGAGTTAACTGCATTACAAATGTTAATATTGTGATATCCTGATTGAGAATATCCTTGAACAAAGGAAATTAATCAGAAACCACTCTTTACTGTGAGTTTCCAGGAGAGCAAATTTGGTGGCTGAATGAGTCATTAGAGCTTCAGTAAAGGGGTCGTGGCCTGTTGATTGGATGTAGAAACCTCCAGTGTGTTTGAGGAAGCTGATTGAGAAGAATGCTACTACAATTTCTGATGACCATGGCTAATTTTGTCAAACTTCTTTAAGATATTGTTTCGGTTGTGTTGTTTCCGCTTCTGTTTGATTATTTTTTTGGATCTCTCCTCCAGTATCCCAGGGTAGGCCATATTTCAGACACTACAATGGCCCCAGACTAATCTGGATTGCACCAGGAACCTCTACTTAAGGGCAAAGTGCTGGTCAAAGGACAGGCTGCATTCCCAGGGCTCAAACTCGAGACCTCTAGTTAAGCGGCAAAGTGAGGCTACCACTATACCAACAGCACTTGGTTCACCTTCTGTTTGATTATGATGTATTGGACCTGCTCTTTTGATAATTTTATAACACCACCACTTTCTCCGGCCAAAAAAAAAAAAATCAAAGCTGGCTACTGATAAAATTAAAAAGATGAGCATTAATATGATACTATATCAGGTTCTAATTATAAGATAAAGTTAACTTTTTTGGGAGAAATTAAGGAAGCTAAATAAGTTACTTAATCATATCATATGTTATGTATCTTTAGATTATATATTAGTTTATTAGTTAAACTAATTAATTTAAAGAAAAAACTAAAAATATAAACACTCTAAAGTAATTTAATTAGCTTCCTTAATTTCTCCAAAAAAAAAAGTCAACTTCATCTTATAATTAGGACCGGAGTAATAATAAATATGAGTAATGACAGTTTTAGTGGCGTGCGTAATATTTTGTCTACATCCTACTGGAATAAAAAGTGGGGTTTTCATCATGTGAACGCTGTTGACCACACAGCTGTAGTTGATAGAGTACTATTGTGATAAGAAAAGAAATATCTTAGGAATATCAGCGAAGAAAGTATATGCAAATTTAGGAGTCATTATATTATATAAATGTAATATCTCAATTCATTTTATCTTTTAAATTTATAATTTTGTTTAATATTGATTGAACATATATTAAGAGCAAGTTTGTTACATCAATAAAGTAGTATCCATAGTGCAATTGATTAAAATTGGGCACTTTCGAAAAATCAAGATACATTTTTTTTATAAATTACTAACTAAACTATTTTTTTAGTATCATACAAATTAGTTATCTAATTATTATAAGTAGACTAAATGGAGTGAGAAAAAATTGTGTGGGATGAGTAAAATAATTGAAAGAATTCAATGTATGTGGTCCCTCAATTCAGAAATAATTTTAGGAATCTGGAAGGTCTGTATGCATGAAACTATGGGCTCATTGGTATATGGCATTAGTGCTTTGTCACTTTCCTTCCGAATTGACTGGACTCAAACAAAATGACATTGTCACAAATGTAAGGGCTTGCATTTGTATAAAAGTTCTTAGAAATAAAAATGATGGGAAAAGAACATATATATACATGTAGGACCGACAGACATAGTTTTGTTTCTCACTTATTATGTTAATAATCCAAATATTTTAAAAATGTGATTTCAAGTTCTCAATAGCAATTTTTATTCAATTTTTAAAATTAATATGTAATTTCACCTCATTTTTAATTAAGTCATTATGATTTTTTTTTTTATCCTTATAGTTTTCCATCAATAAAATTTTTAATGGGGATCTCCCCCAGCTTTTATGTTTGTAATTTTTGAAATTACATTTGTCCCACTTTATTTTGTATTTTTTGGTGGGCCTAAGATATCTATTGTCGGTAACAATGACTTACACTATAGACTTTCTAAAGGGACTTCATATACACCCTCTTCATTCTTCTTCATTATGTTTATTCCAAGACATCCCAAAACATGAATGGTGGTCAATGAATATGAACCGTGAAGGATCCAACAGATATTTTCAGTGGGATTCAAGGGCCCAATTTATTTATTTACCCAAACCAAAATAATTTTACTCCCTTACCCTAAATTAAAGTCGGGCGTTGGGCCTAAATAATGCCTGAAAATGCTGAAATGAGTGCCAACAGGTCGGGCCATACGACCTTTTTCCATATCGTGTTTTTTTGGACCTAAAATATCGTGTGGTTTTACTCTTGGTAAACCGTACAGCAAAATATAAATAATTTGAGTTCTAAATATAAAATCTAGTTAATTTTTTTTAGAAAGATTAAAAAAACTAAATATATTATTTAATTATAATATATATTATATATCATTAGATTATATATAATTTTATAAGTTAGTCTAACTAGTTTGGAGGAAAAACTATATATATATATATTTGGGTATTATAAAATAATTTATTTAATTATTTTAATCTCTCTAAAAAAATTAAATGAATCTTATATTTATGATCAAATAAAATATTACATTTATTTCAATCAATGAAATACAATTTAATTATCATCTAAAACGATACATTAGAAAGGTTACAATAGTCAAGGTTGTCAATTTTAATAGGATGTAAATTCATAAGAGTTTATTTTTATCAATAAATAACTATCAAAAATATATAATTAAATAATATATATATATATATATAATAATTTAGTTTAAATATATTTCAAATCTAAATAATTGAAATTAAATCCATGTACATTGATAGTTATCATACTAAACAAAGAAATTTATATATGAAGTAATTAAATATTATTAAATCCAAAAATTTTGCACTAATTCAAGAGCAAATTAAAACAATTTTATAATCTAGAAATGTAAAAATAATAAACTCAGGAATGAACTTGCAAGTTCAATCAAATTTGTGACTAGCATGAATTTAAAAACAAATTGACATAATTTTATAAGTTAAAAATTTAGAAACGACAAATTTAGTAAGTTAACTTGTAAATTCGACAATAATTACATCATACATTCTTGGCCAAAAAAGATTGCATAATCCTTGCATCCACTTGAGAGAGGAAGGGGGTAGGGGAGGGAGAGTTGACCAACATGAAAATAACATGGGCTCAGCACTTGACATGTGGACACTAGTGGACCCACACACAAAAAATAACGGTAATTTATCATAGTTGATGAATATGACATTTTTGTTTATTTTATAACAATTTATGAATATTTTTATACCTAAAAATTATTTATAATACTAATAGCTCTTCTTAAAAAAGATCCTGGGTAATTTTGCTTTCGTGCCCTATAAACAAATGTTCTAAATCAATTAATAACAACATTTCATCGCCAATGTTCAGACGTGCATAGCGTATTGTGCAAGTTTTCAACTTTTCTTCTCACAATGTCGGCTTTTGACCCTTCGGAACTTCAATTTTAATTAAAATCCTTTTCTCTGCTCTTCATTCTTTGTGTGTGTGTTTAGTTTTGTTTATGAAAATAAGCATAGTTTTTATGATTTATAATATAAATATATGAGAGCTATTTTATCATAATTTATAAAAAAAAAATTTATGAAACCGTGTTTGGTAATCAGTTAATTCAGAAAAGGCCTCTTCCTCGCTGCAACAGCTGAACAAAGTCGAGAAAGACGCTTGGAAGTCTGATATGCTATAGTGGATGCCCCTTTTTGTAATGAGAAAGGAAAAGGGAGGCAGTTAGTTTTTCCCTCATTTTCTTATCTGATTCTTCAGTTTATTCTTATTTTTACGTTGTTTTCTTATTATATATTTTATCTTCTTTCTCTTGAACTATTCTTTTTTTTTTTCCTTTTTTTAGTCCAAAAATTTTACAGGTCCTTGTAAACTTCCTTTTTTCCCGTCAACGAACCAGCATTCCACACTTGCTCGAGCCCGCCGTTGTCAGCCGTGCGTGGTTGTTCTCCGGCAAGTACTGTAGGAGGTTCGAACCCTAGGGCTTTGTCTACTCCCAAAATCCGGTGAGACTGATATGTTCAATCTGGCTCTGAATCTAGATTTGAATTTGTTCTTATTACTGTTTTGTCATTCAACAATGTGTGGGGCAGCCGAATGACGAGTCTTACAGATTTGGGGTTTAATTCTCGTAAGTTTCCCTTTTGTGTTTATGTTTTCAAGGAGATGGCGTCTCTTATGAGGCTATGTTTTTGTTTTTTTTTTTTTTACCCAAATAAATTGTCAGATTAAGTTTTGGCCTCCCTAGCCTTCTACAATTATTTTAGGTTATTGAAACTGTTATGTAGTGTATCTAGCCTTCTGCATCTGCTGTGATATGTTTTGAAGTGCTTCAATAAACTGGATTGGCCATGAACTTTGAGCAATCTCTGATATTAAATCTAGTGTTCTGTTTTGTCACTGTGACTTGTTTTACTCAACCTCGTTAAAATGAATAATGCTTGTTTTATTTATTTATTTATTTATTCTTTTATTCCATCTTTATCATCAATATGGGTACATAGAATAATAGCCATTGGACATTTCAGAGGCTGTTTCTAATTCTATAACCTACCAATGCTACCTCCGGTCATTAATACAAGAGGTAGTTAACGAATTTAGGTTGATTAAGAAAATTAGTTATGTTAGTTGTTTCTAATTCTTAAAATACCATATTTCATTATGACTACCTTGGATAGAAATCCTTTAATGTGCCATTCATAGGAATACTTTTGGAAAAGAATTATAAGTTTGGGAGAATGATTGATGTCTTGTATTTAAGACTAAATCTAACTCTCAAATAGCTATTATAGTAAGAACTGGGGATAGGATAAAGAATGATACGAAACTTTTCTCATGAAGTTCATTCTTTCGGTGTTAGTAGGAGCAAATCATGGAAGCATTATTTTCCCTGTGTGTCTATGGAGAAGCAGTTCAATGCTCATCTGATAATGTTCTCCGAGATATAACAAAGAAAGCTGCCAATACAACCTCAAATGTCGATAACACTCAGTGCCAAGGTACGTTCAGAGTTTAGACACCTGGCCATCACTATGAACTTTCACTTCTAGCAATTGGCGCTCCATGTCACTGACTGAAGAAAACCTATGATAGAAAGTATTGTTTCTTGATCAATCACTGCCTTAGTAATATTCTGTTATTAAATTCATTAATCTTATTGTAGTGGATGGTCAATATAAAAATTTACTTTTATATTGATCATTTGATAAGCAATATATATAATAATTCTTATCATTTGAAAAGCTTACAAAATAATTATCGACATATCATTTGGTTTGACAGATTTAACAGTCCTTCGCTTTTTCGACTTGGGAAAGTGTGAAAGGGCCCTACTAACCCTAATACGCCTTTTAGGTTTGACTTTTACTATCAGTGTTGGTTTGTATGAGTTCTTTTTGAAAAAATTGTACTGATTCCATTCTTTCTACTGCAGTGTTGATATTATATGACTCTTGAGCTTCATCTTGGATTTCAGTATCCTATCTAATGAAATTGTACATTTATACCATGGTTTTAGAGCTGTTTTTTACCTTTTCTTTTTCTTTTTGATTGTTTTATGTGTGTGTTTGGGGAGGGGGGCTTGGGTCCTTATTTTGCTTCGTCTTGTCTTGTTTTTTTGGTTACTTTCCTTTTGTTCGACCATCTTATTTCACTGTAAGCTTTGGGGCTTCTTAAGTGTTCTTTTAGCCAATGGCATGGTTTGTGATTTAGCTTATGGCTGTGCACTATTGGTGTGTCCGAAAACAAGTCGAGGTTTGAAAAATCAGAGTAATTGCATGGATGATCATTTGAGATATGGGGGGAATCAGAGTGATTTCATGTTTTGATGATCATTTGGATGATATTTCTCCCCTTGAATTAGTTTTATTGTCTGTGCCCTTTTTTAAATCGTGGGATAGAGAGGTACGTTGTTGCAACTTTAGTGTTTGTTTTTATTTAGATTTTTTCATTGTCTTTTTGTTAGGTCCTTAATCATTTTAAGATACACAACGGCTAGCATTATTTCTTGGTGCTTCTCAACTCGATCTTTTGAGGCAGATGATTGAAATACCCAGGTATGCCTTTTTCCTTCAAGTAATATACTTCTAGTACGTGGCAGTCCAATTTTAAAGGTCTCTTAAATGCATTCTTTTAGCCATGAAATTTTATTCTGGTTGCTAGTAATTGAGGTTATAATTAGGTCATTGATGCTGTTAGCCATCTTGCGTGTTCAGAAAATAAAATGAAGGGAAAGTATTTGGATATATAAACATAAGAGTGAATTAAATTTTTGAAAACTTGATAGCAACAACTGCAATCCATTATAAATTTAAGTTAATTTTCCTTTTGGCCATAATTTTTACCATCGGTGACTTTGAACTTTCCCACTTCTTCAACCCATGTGATTTGTTTCATTTGGTTGATACTGGTTTTACTGGTTTTGTTCCTAGTTTGCTTTTTGGGGTTAGGGTTGAGCAAGCCTCTCTCTTCACTGCTCTCTATACCTCTAAGTGGGGTATTACTTAACTACATCAGTAAATCAAGTCTCCCCTTTTGTAAATTTTTATAATTCATCCTTCTGAAGAGACGAAATTCTAAACTTATTTGCTTTGGCTATCCAACAATAAAATAGTTAATCAGATAATGACATACTGTTTTACTTTTTTTTTCCCCCTGGTTACTTATTGGCATCAGCTGTAGCCTCATTCATAGATCCATCAGCAGTAGCCTCATTCACAACCATATCAGCAAGTTCAACAACAGCCTTATCCACAACTTCCTCCTCATCAACATTCTCTTCATTTTTCTGTAAATGTTTCATAGAGATTCCCTCTTTGACTTCCATGACATCTTGTTCCAATTTATCTCTCCAAATATCCCAATAATTTTAATTATTATCCCTAATATATAAAGTAGAGAAGTAAGACTGACTGAATTATTGTATAAACTAACAAAGCTACTATAAACAAAGTAATTTTCAAACAAAAGCAAAGTCTACATTTTTCTCCTTTGCAGTGTAATAAAACAAGTTTCTTGCTTCCTTTCACACTAGACTTAATTCAATAGTCCATATCATTCTTATTTTTCTTTGACGAGTTTAAATTTTCTCCAACAAACATAGGACTTAAAGATAACCCCAAACTCCAAATTGAATATTGGTTTTCTTGCAAATCAAATTTACTTAATTTGTCTTTGGTAATGGGATGACATGAGCATGAAATTTTCCTTATAAGGCATCCAATTAATGTCATTATGCATGTGCAACCAGCATACATTTTAACATAAAATTTTTAGGTAGTTATAGATAACTAAAATTAGAAAAGTGATAGGAATTATTTACAGGGTTCACCTGATTCAGGCACTTAGTTATTTCAACTGATTGTGCTTTACAAAATGAACCTTTTCAAAGTGATGCTTAATTCGTTAGTTAATCTACAAGCCCATGGGAATGATGCTAGTATATCTTTCAAGTTGTATATCTCACGCAAAGGTCTAATATATTGTAAATCAAAAACATGTAAAAATAGAAGATAAAATAACGAGTTGAATATGGTTTAAAGTAAATTTAGTTTAAAGTAAAGGCAAGAATACAAGCAATGAACTTACCAGTAGAGCAAATGTACAGGGATGCATTTGCTGTAATGGAAACTACATTGTTTGTCTTATTACATTTGTTTTGGAACATGTTTGCTTTAAATCATATTCAGCTTACATTATTTTATCTTTGATTTTTGTTAGATTTTTTTTTACAATATATTAGGTTTTTACGTGAGCTATACAACATGAATAAGTTGCCTTCCTCATTCTTATTGGCTTGTGGAATAGCTAGCGAATTAAGTAGCACTTCAAAAAGTTCATTTCCTAGACCATACTTTGTGGAACATTTGAACCTTGTATGTTCCTATCACTACTTGCATCTTAATTTTCTTTAACTATTTTGAAAATATTATATTATACATGTTTGGTGCTTATGCAGGATGACATTATTTGCATGACCTGTAAGAAAAATTTCAAGCTTATGTCATTGTATTGTTAAAAACACATTAAACAAATGAGATTAGCAATAGTACCAATATCCAATTTGAAGCTTGAGCGTATTCATAAGCTCTATGTTTGTCAGAGACAATTTAAACCCTTCAAAGAAAATGAGAATAATATGAAAAATTGGATTAAATTACATGTTAAAGGAAGTAGGAAAACATTTTTTTATCTCGTTGTAAAGAAATAAAAAATAAAAGTTTGTATTTGTTGATGTTTATTTTTAGGCTTGTTATTTTACACAATGATTTTGTCTCGCTCCTTTATTTTTTGTATTAGGAAAAGTAACAAAAATTTGTTGGGATATTGGAAGAGAAAAAATTGGTCCAAATGTCATGGAAGTCATAGAGAGAATCTCCATGCAACCCTTTTTTTTTTTTTTGGCCAGCAATCTCCATGCAACCTTGTGGCTTTATTTTGTCTAACTTTGCATTGTATGTTCCTAACATGTATGTTGTATGTAACTGGAATTATGATTGTATGTCGTGTTGAACGATTATGTTTTTTTTCCCCTCGTGATATTTGCAATATACTACTATATATATATATATATAGTTTTGCTCACTCTAAATGTAAGAGCTAGTAGAAAGTTTTATTTCGGTTTTAAATATAAAACCTTAATCCATTTTGACTTATATCTATTGATTGTGCATATATTAGAAGTTTTTTCAATCAATAGAGTAGTATCCAATACAAAGTTTAAAATGTGATATGTTAAGAAAGCCAATATAATTTTTTCAATTTATTTAAATTAGTTATGTATAGTAACTTCTATATTTAAAAGAACTCAATGTATGTGGGCCCTCAATTGTGAAGTAATTTTAGGAATTAGAAAGGTCTACATGCATGAAACTATCAGCTCATTGCTATATTGCATTAATGCCACTATCCTTCCGAAGTGAACGGACTCACACAAAACGACATTGTCGTAATTCAACATTAATATCCTGTTTGAGAAAACGTTGGATGGTGGGAAAAGCCAAAGGAAAAGCTACTTTAAGGCTTCACCATGGTGTTTGCGTTTGTGGTATATATGTTAAAACGGAATCCGGATTCTCTCCAGTGCTCTTCTCATCCATTGCTCCTCCTTTTCCCAAAACGCTGCCGTTTTGGGTCATAAAAGGGGAGGTTTGGGTCCAATTTTTTTAAAAAATAAAGATATGTAGCACCCTGAAGTATTTTTTAAGTGACACTCAGTATCATGAAAAATGTTTTCTAAATTCAGCACGGTAAAATATTTTTTTAATTGCAACGAACAGTCTAAACTTAAGATATAAAGTGGTGATAAAATAATATTTCTTGTGATTAGATGCACAAAAAAATTATTTTAGGATATTGGGTATTATTGAAAAAATTATTTAAGGTGCTGAATGAGTTAAAAATTAATTTATGATATTAGATGTTACTCAAAAATACTTTAGAATGTAGTTTGCTATATAGTAGTTACTATTGAAAAATTATTTAAGGTACTGAGTGAGTTAAAATTTAATTTATGATACTGAGTGTTATTGAAATAATATTTTATAGTACAGTTTGTTAGATAGTAGTTACTATTAAAAAAAATATTTGAACGTGATTAGTGTATCAAAAATTATTTTAAGATACTAGGTGTCACTTAAAAAATACTTTAAGGTGTTATATATTTTTTTTTTAAAAAAAAAAAACTCAACCCTCCTCTTTTTTTGACCTAAAACGGCAGTATTTTGAATAAGGGAAGCGCAAATGGCACGGGAGAGAATCCGGATTCGTTAAAACGAGCTTATTGTCCAAAAGCTAACATCACCCGAAAAGTCATCTTGAACTTCTTTTCGCTTGCATCATCATGGAAAATATAAGAGAGAATGGGATAAAGAAAAAGAAGAAAAAAGAAAGGACACATGCAGGATGCAATGAGAAATTCCTTTTTTTTTAATTATATTATATTACTTTCTTTTACTTATAAGGTGGAGACAGGGGATGTTCATTTTAGTCCTATTTAGAAGATAAAGAGAGAAAATTTTCATATGAATGTATAATTAAACCTTTCATTTTATTATAATGTTAACTTTGTTTTCTTGAAGTGCATTGTGTTTTAAATAGGACCAATACTTAACCTGTATGAAATATGCTGTAAGTGGTTTATAAATAGAACAAATATTTAATTATCATAACATGAAATATATATATTATTTAATAAGATTTATTTTCTTTTTAATAATCTTTCACCCAAACTTACTTTTTAAATAACTATCCAAACAAGTTTCTATTTAAACAAAAAAAAAAATCAATTCTGTCATCGCCAATTCAAACATAAATCACATTACACTAACTAAGTTTTATCATAATTTAAGTTTCTAAAAATCATATTGAAAAAAGCTACTTCTGTCACCATTAATTTAAGCAAGCCTAATTATGTATAAATGGAAGTGATTGCACTTGGAAATTGGAAAGAAGCCGCTTACAAATAAAGATGCGGGTAAAAGCATACTTGCCCGAGCGACAGCCATTGATCTGTTTTTGGCATATTTTATGGTAATAATTCAAATATCCTAAAAAGTGATTTCAAGTTCTCAATAACAATTTGTACTTAAATAAAGAGAAAAATAATACTTCTTGCTTACAGTAAAACTTGGCCTTTGAACCTAAATATTGCCCGAAATGACCAGCTTGATATAATATATATATATATATATATATATATATTCTATACGTGAGTGTGTATTTGTTTTTTTATTATTCCAATCTTTTCTCTCATTGGGAATGTTTTAGTTACATACAAATAGACACATACATAATAAAGTGAAAGTTAAATTAAAAAACACTATCTTTACCTTTTTCCGTATAATGTATTGTTTTGTAATTTTGATGAACGCCGCAGCAAAATACCGAACTTATCTACATAAAAGATAGTTTGGGGGTTAAATTTCACACAAGATATATAATATCTCAAGTCATTTTATTTCTTATGTTGTTATTTTTCTGTAAATTAATATACCCAACATATAAAATGATATATAATTTGATGTTATATAAGGACATTTTAAAGAGATTATGTTACATTTATTTAAATTAACTCAATTTATTTTATTTCTTTAATCTCACCAAATTAATTTTAGGGAGTAGGAGTACTATCTTTCATCCTGGTTAAATTTGTGTTTCTCGTGTCACTATTAGTTACACATACGGTGGCTATTCATAAACAAACGTGTAATTCACGTCATCGCGTCTGTTCTCATATGAACAAACGCCATATACAAAATTAAATTAAAAAATTATATTCTATTCAAAATTATATTCTCCTTGACCTCCACCTCTCGGCCTTAGCAAGTTGAGCTTCTACCCTTGCCTTAGATGTCTCAACAAATGCTTGAATAGCTTCCCCTATTTGCATAGACCTAGGTTCTTTCTTTTTCTTTCGATCAGAGAATTCAATACTCCGCTTTCCACTATGTGTAACTCTCTCAACTATGTCTGGAGCAACATTGTCTTCATCCTTGTTAAGGTTTACATGAACTCCAGAATTGAGATATTCATAATCAAGTCGAACCTCATCATCAGAATTTGGTGGATCTTGCGTAGATGCATGATGAAGTACCCCTGTTGCAGTGCTTCTGTTAAATATTATGCCCAGCATTTTGTAATGTTCTAGCCCATGCTTTTTGAATTGTGAAGCCTCAGGATGTGCCTACAAATTATGTATTTCAATATCATAAATTTAGAAACGAAAGAACCCAAACTATCTAATCAAATAAATCACAATGATTACATACCATAACATAGTTATTCCAAACCTCCTCATTAGCAGTAACTGTATTTGTTTCAGCATCCCAACCAAATCCAGTGTGTTGTAACAATTGAGAAAATTCTTTGTGCTTCGTACGCAACCTATTGAACTTTTGCTTGACTTGGACCAAACTAAAAGTGCGCTGACTCTTCTCATTCAACTTTTCTAACATATTTTTCCAAACTTTGGATGGAAACACACCATTTTTCATATTTCCTTTGGTTACTTCTTCTACCATAATATCAATGTACCATTTAATAATATGCTTGGGCCAAATTGAGTGTTCTAATTGTTCAACCTTTCCACTAGATGCCATCTAAAACAAAAGAAAAGAACCGAGACTTCAGCAATATACATTCAAGTTAATTATCATTACAATGGAAAGATAGGAGAATATATATGTTCTTTAGTCATTAGAAGAATTTCATAGACACAGTCAAACCAGAAACAAAACCACAGATAAGACAGGACTTCTAAGTAGTAACTCAATAATAAGAGGCATATCCACTTTCCATGCCATGGAAAGTGGACAAACTTTGGTGATGGTCAAAGAAGTTTTCTGGTGTACTGGCCATTCTGTTATACTGACTGGATAACAAAGATTGTGGACAAATTTAACGAGACTACGACAATAGCCAATGCAGGGAAGTCAATAACTAGAGAGAATTTTTCCAAATATGCAACAAGAAACGCCAGAAACAGAATTCCATTACTTTATAAACTGTCTAATATGTGTGCTTTAGTAAGCACAGCCAAAAGATCCTACACAAAGCAATTGAAAAACGCTAATAAATTTCCACACAACAAACGTTATATATATATATATATCCAAGTTGAGCATTCATTTATAAAGTATAGATGAAAGCCTGCACATTGCTCACTGTTCAGGAAAATAAACTATAAAAACTAAAACAAACTCATGATAGGAATTTGCACAAACCTCTCTATATGAAAGGGAGCACCACACTCTGTGCCTCTTATGAGAACACAATATGAGGAATTAGTATTTCAATAAAGACACTAAGCCCAAAATTAAACTAGTCTATAGAGCCATCATATGCATAGAGACTTGGACAAGAATACATATCAATATATCAATACTAGCAAGTCCAAAGCCAATTTAACTGAACTGAACCTTCTTCTCTCAATGAAAAAAACAAGCATAAAAGGAGAAAACTGAACAAAACATGCTCACAATTCTATCACTGGAATCACAATCCAGAGCAGGCCCACTTCCTACTGACTGACCATACAGTATAGTGTTCTCTTCTTTCACGCCATATTTCTCCTCAAGGCACCTGCAAGCAACTTCTATGTATGCATAAGTGTCCTGCTCACTTGGCTATAAATAACAACAACAGACAGGTTACAACTAATTAGAAATTAGTGACATCCTCTTTAGATACCAAGTACCTTAATGCTGTACTAAACTTTGAATGTGAAACTTTCAAGATAGTGGCTTTACGAAGCCAAAAAGGACTCATAAGTCATCAGTATTTTGAACTGAACTGCATTATTGAATTACCATACCGTAATTATATTATGCTCCAAGTCAAGAGAGAGGCAAAGTGGAGTGCATTTTAAATGCATATGCACATCACTTTCAACTTTGTTAGTTAATTACTTTTGAGTTTGATAGCTTCAGAATGCCTAATGAATAGGTCCAATTTTGGTGGGTGCGTAAATGCCATATGCCAAATCATGAACCATTTGGGGCTTTTTCATTACCTATGGACAATTTCAAAAGAGATAACCACAAGAAGAGAGTCACAACATGCCAAGACGGATCCGCACTCCAAAAAGAACCATAAGCAGCCACATCACGCAAAGAGAGTCGAATCAACAAGAATCGCTAAAAAATAAAACGGACTCACTGATTAAAGACTAAGGAAAGAGGAAAGAGAGATTGACGATGGCAACCACCGAGCGGGGGACAGCGAGCAAGCGGGGAAGACGGTGAGGCACCGAGTGAAGCTTCGGCGGGTCGAAGAGAAGTGTCAAGTCGAAGAGAAGAGAAGTGTCGGGGTGGGCTACGTTTTTTTAGAACAAAAAGATAAGAAAAACAAAAACAGAAAATAGAAAACATAATTGGGCTGTTTCCGGTTTTTCGTTTTCAAAAACAAATATCTGTTTTTTTATTTTTAAAAACAATTAGAAGAAAACAAATTGTCAAACAGATTTTTTTGTTCTTTTGTTTTTAAAAACAAAAAAACAGTTTTCCAGAACAGAATCAAACAGGCCCATAATATCTCAAGTCATTTTATTTCTTATGTTGTTATTTTTCTGTAAATTAATATACCCAACATATAAAATGATATATAATTTGATGTTATATAAGGACATTTTAAAGAGATTATGTTACATTTATTTAAATTAACTCAATTTATTTTATTTCTTTAATCTCACCAAATTAATTTTAGGGAGTAGGAGTACTATCTTTCATCCTGGTTAAATTTGTGTTTCTCGTGTCACTATTAGTTACACATACGGTGGCTATTCATAAACAAACGTGTAATTCACGTCATCGCGTCTGTTCTCATATGAACAAACGCCATATACAAAATTAAATTAAAAAATTATATTCTATTCATAAGAAACAAATTTAAAATCTTAAACTTAAATTATTCTTGAAATAGTTGGAGGTATAAATATTAGATTTATGTGCTTATATTGATTAAAATAAGGGCTAAAGGGCTAAGAAAAAATTAAACCCCTCAGTTGCTTGTTAATGAAAAAAAAAATGATTGAAAATTAAAGAACTAATAGACAAAATTAATGTGAATTATTAATTCTTATTGTTATAAATTTGGTATGCATATATATGTATGTTTATATAGACATTTATCTTGAACAATATTTTTAAACGTACTTTTAGATGTAACAAAAAGGTGGAAATTTTGTTTAGGATGTATAAGCATGGTTGCCCTCATGACTCAATCAGTCAATTAGTTTTTAGAAAAAAGATTACTTTATTTGTTTTTCACATAAAAATTTTACTTTTTTTTGCATGTACAAATATTAAAGTATAGTTGACCATTTCCTCGTACTTAAAATTCATATTTTCCTTTCAATTCCTCCTTTCTCATGGTATATTTCTATTATGTTAGGTTTAGCCTTTAAAGAAATTTTATAAAGAGAAAAAAAGAACGTTGAAAATTATATAGATGAAAATAACGTTGAAATTTAGTCAATTGGGCCATGAATCTATGAAGAAAGTCATGATTCTGGAATTATTTAAAAGGGACATTAAATGCATATGAGGCTTTTATAAATGCAGGAATAAACCTATATTAAAGACTATAGGGTGAAGAAATTTCATATAAACTTCCAAAAGAAAACTTCCACCTTCCTCTTTCAAAAAAGAAATTCATTTCTATCCCCTTAAAAAATTCATTTATTGCTATTTAATTTTTATAAAATCTTAAATACATGTATATTAAAAAATATAGCTTTCTTTCATATATAACCTGCTACGAGGTGTAAACATAACGTTAAAATACTATAACAGTCATCAAATAATGACCAAACAGAAAAAAGCAAATACCAACTAAAGTTCTTGTTTAAAATTTTATTGGTTAGAATAACATGAATTTAAGTACCCATATTTTTAGTGCATAGAATAACTTCAAAGTATCAGTACTTTCTAAGTATAAAGGCATATCAAATCCTTATTACAAATAAAATTTTCAAACAGATAATTTTTACCCATTTTCCCAAAAAAAAAAAATCAACAAAAAATGGATGAGAAAATTTTGATGTGAATTTGTAGATTTATTAGCTTGAACTTGTATGCTACATCCACAGCATGTGAATTATATTATAGGAATATTATCTAGCTAGAAGCATTTATCAAGAGGTTCCCAAGAATACTTCTTCACCCAATTGGTTCGATTCAAACTACGATACACGCCGTCCATTCTCACCGACCAGTATATGTGGTGTTCCTTATAATCGACAGCCGGATCGAAAACCAAACAATCTGCACATATCTTATCAATTACGAAGAAGCATGTGGCCTTTTGCCTCATCGATGCGAAGAAAGTGTAGGAAGTGCCTGGTTCAATCTCTGTCTCTTGGGAAGTGAAGATTCCCACGACGAACAATCTTGACGAGTTTGGTTTCAGATCGTTGTGAAGATCCACCGACGACAAGTTTATGTCTATGTTTTGATCGTTGTTCCTACGTTGGTGTTGGTCGCTACTAGCACTTGTTGAGGTTGTCGCTGTAAGAACGAGGAGGAGGAGAAGGGCTGATGAGTGAAGGCAAGAATGCTTCATGATGCTTGATTTTCAGCTACGTACTGATCTTCTCTTGGATTTCTATAAATCTTCGTTGTTGTTTCATTTTATATATATAGTAGATGATGATACTGAATTACTTATGGGACTTACAAAATCTTTTTATTGTTCTATTAAAAGCATTTAATGCCCCCTTTAATGTAATAAATGCAATATATATGGTGTTGTGGGTTCTTCTAATTTTAAACACTAGTCCAGAATATAAGGCATTTATAGAAGAATAAATTGGTCTAAAATATAAGTCACTTGTAAGATAATTAATACTCACTTTTTAGTTTTGTCTTTGTAATTAATGCTTATTTCCAATCTTATCCACTCATTTAATTTTCTAAAACATTTTTCAATAAGGGTAAAAGTGAAAAAAAAATTAATTTATGATATATTTAATGAGTTAACTGTCACTACTTGTTTCCGGAGAATTATTTAAAGTTCCCTATATTATGAACTAAATAGAGTATACCACTATAATTCCAAAAGAGAATACTCTCCTTTTCCTCTTTTTCATTTTCTTCTCATAATCTCATCTTCACCCTTACATCATGAAATTGATTGTTTAGGTTTAATACCTTATAAAATTATTATTATAATATTTTATAAATTCAAATTTATTTATTTTTATGTATTACAGTTTTGAACTATATAGATACGATTTTAAGAGTTTAAATCTATTTATTTATATTTATAGTAATAATTTTGTTAAATATTGAATTTGAACCATTTATTTTTTTAATTTAACGGTGGATATAAGATTATGAGAAGAAAATGAGAAAGAGAAAAGAGAGAGAAACCCAACTCAATCCCTCTAGTCCTTATAATAAGTCTAATTTTACAAACTTGCTCTTATTTAATAATGAGTATTAAAAAAAGTTGCCACTAGTATATTTTCTCTCACCTATTTAATAAGGGTAAAATTGTAAAAGAGTCATTAATAACTCTCATGGTGTATTTATATTTAGAACAACAACTTTTGATGAACATAACTTATAATAAAGATAAGAGTGGAACAAGCATATGATAATTGATCCTATTTATCTCATAATTAAAAGTCCTTTTTAACTATTTTTATAGACATTAAATGTGTCTTAAATTGATATTCTATCTGGTCTTTTTTATGATAGCTTGATAACTGAATTATATGAGTTAAAAAACAGTTAAAATTAATTAAAAATAATAAATATGTAAGAAATTAACTTTTTTCAAGTATACAGTTATTATTTATAGCGAGGCAAGTAAGAGAGATCTTTTTTCTTTTGGCCAAAGCAAGTAAGAGAGATCAATAGAGTGGGAAAATGTGAAAGAGGAAGTAGTGTGGGAAAAATGGGAGAGGAATACCACTATTGATATCTTTCTCCATTTCCTCCCCATCTAATGTCTCCACAAAAAGATGGAGGGAGGGGAAATATAATTAATTAGGGGTAAAAATAATAAAAACACATTAAATGCTTAGACAATTTTAAATAGGATCTTACAAAAAGGACTAAGATAATTCATATTTCAGACTCTTACTAAAAAGTCAAGAGGTAGTGAAGTTTTTTGAATTTACCCTTATTAAAACTCATACACACACTCTCTCTCTCTCTCTCTGTCAACACCCATTAACATTTTGATATGCGTATAGTAATAAAGGTACAATTTCACAGGCATACAGAAACATCATAATTATACTGATAATAGTACTTGTTTACATACAAAAATCACTCCCGTAGGGTTTGATAATATTTACAAATTTGTCCAAAATATCCAAAAATATAGACTGCATATAACACTAGCTCCTATCTCAGGGTCCGCACCCATCAGTTTCCCGCGTCTGCCACTTTACCCTTGGAGCCACTGGTTCCCATTGGAACATTTATTATTTATGAAAAATAGTGAGATTCTAAGGAATCACAATAGTAACAGACTATCGTTCATATAAAATGCGAAAAGTAAACATATTATGCTCCATGTTATGCACAAACTAATGAACAATATCATAGCATATATACATGGGATAGGGGCTCAACCCCCACCATTCATACACCTTGGTTGGATTGTTACTCAACAACCAGGTAATAGTACCCCTCTTATACTAACTGCTCTTCTCGACAAAACCATGTTGATTAATTAAACTACAAACAATGGCATACACAAACATATATACAATAGCATAGTGTATGAAAGATAAAGTTACTACCTTAAACCTTTTTCACCTCGTAAAGCGTGCCTCGAAGTTCATGCCAACGACTCGGCTCTCAACTCGATCCTAAAATTTCAAATATACAGGAATTAGGTTAAACCTTATTTATGTACCACTTTAGAGACTTCCAAAGTATTTTTGGTGGTTATATAAGTCTATATTAAAAAAATTATCAAAATGCCCCTAGGGACTCTGCCTATTTGCACCAAGTCTGACCATACTTTTCCTGAAATTTTGATCAGGGCTATTCTTACATATTTTTGACTAAGGAATCCATTTCCGACCTCGGTTTTTGAAAAAATCAATGTCAAATGACAGCTTTGCCCTTGGCATCCCCTAATTAGGGTTTCGGGGGCGTTTTGGTCGTTTCGCTTTCTAGGGCTTGTTCCGAAAAAGTGTTCAACACTAACGCCACCTGATTTTCCCTCCTGAAAACAATGGAGCTATTAATTTCATGAAAATCTAGCCCTACCCCCTGTTCTTGCTCTGGCCGATACTTAAGGCATAACAAGGGAAAATGCAGTTTTGATTTACAACTCTGAAAGTTTGCTCCTTTTTGTTAGAGTAAGCGTTTCACCCAAGAGGGGGGTGAATTGGGTGATACTAAAAATTTCATTGCAAATATAAAACTTAACGGTGAAATTAAAACAGTAAAAAGTAAAGAGAAATATCACCGAAGTGTACACCGGGAGTTTTACTGGTTCGGCCACAACCACTTTGACCTACGTCCAGTCCTCAGAGCTTCTCTGAGAGTTTCACTATAACTTCCAAGATTCAGTAGGTTCTTGGCACCTCAGTATAAGCAAGTTCCTTCACCTGGACACTCGCTCCCCCTTACAAGTTGCAATCCAATCCTAACTCAAGGTTCCATAACCTTAAGTTATCTCAATAACAAATATTGAGTTTGAATGAAATATCTCTCTCAAGAGTGAATAAGAATCACTGAAGTACAGAGTTACAAATATTGTGTGATCTTATTCTTGTTTCTCTGTTTGGATGTTCCCGTTTATATAGATATGTTGGTGAAGACCGTTGGAACATTTTCTTCTCGTCCGTTGGAGAGTATGCAGCCACTATTGACTTTTCCAGTATTTGAAATATATCCGTTGGCGGTAGGTGGCATTTGAACTTCTCATTTGACTTTCCTTATTTGATATGATTTCTTCATTGTTTATCTGTAAATATGCTAGGAATACTAATACAATAGAAGGTTAATCATATAGGAAACAAATCAATGAACTTTTGAATGATTTCTAAATTTATGGGTTTCCCTACTCGAGTAGCTACTCGAGTATCCATTAAAGTTCACTCGAGTACTTATGCAAGTATCATCGAGAAAGCTTTGATGAACTGCAAGTCAACAAACAAATATGAGATTACTCGGGTAGTGCATGGAATAAACAAAATATCAAACCTTTGGAAATGTATGTTTACTCGGGTACCTACTCGAGTAATGTACTCTTTTCTTCATAGGTTACTCGGGTACCAACTCGAGTAAACCTTCAAATAAACTTTTGGTTACTCGATACTTTACTCCAGTAATGTTGTAGGATTTCAAGGCCGAGAGCACTTCAAGTTTGATTACCATGTTACTCGAGTACATACTCGAGTAAACTCAATTTATGTGCATAGCTTACTCAGGTAATGACTTGAGGTTTTTCTTTAAAAATAATTCTGCATACTCGAGTACATACTCAAGTAATCCACTTAAAATGAGTCATTAACTACCTGCGTACTTGAGTAGTACCTCGAGTGAAGTGTAATAAAAATAGATCAAGTTATTCGAGTACTACCTTCAGGTTTTTGCTTACCACAGTGAGTTACTCGAGTAGCTCCTCGAGTAACGTTGGCAGGGTTGAAAATGTCGAGAGCAACATATTTCTTGAAACAGGGGACTCAAGTACATACTCAAGTATCATTGGCAGGCCGAGAGCAACTGGAAGACTTTTACATGGTTACTCGAGTACCTACTCGAGTAACGTTGGCAGGCCGAGAGCAACTCCAAGTATTTACCTGGTTACTCGAGTAGCTACTCAAGTAACATTGGCAGGCCGAGAGCAACTTGAAATCATTTACACTATTACTCGAGTACTTACTCGAGTAACATTGGCAGGTTACTTGAAGGTGTCTCTGGTTACTTCAAGTTTTGTCTCATTACTCGAGTACATGCCTTAGAAAATTTGCTTCTGATCAAGTTTCTCAGCTTTTTCTCTTAGCCTTTCTTCATTACTCCAATGCTTACTTCAAGTGATGTTTTTTTTTCTATTATTACTTTGTTCAAACTTATTTATTAATCAAATCTTTTTCATACAATTCTTTATTATCATCAAAACATGAGATCTAACACTTTTCACTCCTAACCACTAAATTAATCATTTAAACACCTAATACCTAATATTTGAGGAAATTTGGCCAGCACAACACCTTAGGGTTAGCACTTCTCAAATTTACAATTCACAACAAACAAACCACAAAACCGCCAACAACTTTAACAACAACAACAATAACATCAAGAATTTGATGTTTGTGCAGTTACCTATAGATTTCTTCTTCTTCTCTCTCCTAGCCAAAACCCTACACCTCCTCAAACCTTGATTTTTGTTTGCTAAACATACCAAATCATGGAGAAAAGAAGCTTATAGAAGGAATTTCACAAGTTAGAAGCTAAATCACAAGAGAAATCACAATTTACCTTGAGATTTCTCTCTTCCTTCTCTCTAGGATTTCTAAGCTCGCTCACTCTCTCTCTCCTCTCTGTTAGGATCGACAGGCACAGCGGAAGAAATTTAAAATTTTACCAATCCTAATCGAGGATCTATCAACGACGTTTAAACCAAGTTGGAAGGATTCATACCTTTTATGATTCAGGGATTTCACGATCTTTAGGAGCCAACACGTCAGGTCCGCTCCCTCTACCGGTATCCACACGAATGCTCTCTAACCGAGACTGCGTGCTAGCGCCTCTAATGTCTCTTAGGGTTTCCCTTGCGGCTCTCAATTCTCATGTGCATATCAATATATCTGCTCTATCAAGTTTATAACCTATGAGGGCTATTTTCAAATTTCAAAATTAATCATCATTAATTTCGAAATTAATTAACTATTAATTATCTTGATAAGATAATTAAATAAATTCAGTTTAAATTAAATCTGTCCAACAGTTTTAATTTAACCTATTTATTTAATCCAAATAAAGAGCCATTAGATTTAATTTATCCTCATAAATTAAATCTGAGATACTATATCTCTATCATGTTAGTTATTAAATTTAATATATCTCAATAAATTAAATTTAAAACTAACACAATATAATAATATCATATAATATATATATACATATATATATATATAAGATATATATATTTCAAAATTATATATCTATATAATATTATTAATGAATTTTATATTTTATATATATATATATATATATAAATATAAAATTTGTCCACCCTAAATTAAACATTATCTCATGTTGGGCCATTCTTGTGTGCGACCCTGGAGGCCCATATGAAGTTGGTAGTGGGCCAATAACTATACTAACCTAAAAGTCGCAAACGGCCTCTAGCAAGACATTACGACTACCCAATTCATATGAGGATCGTTATCACGATGCAACCTGTCATATAACCATGTCACGTCCCTTTTGTCACACGATATATCGATCAAGGATAAGGCATGGATAATGTCATCCTCTTGTTCCTAACCATTACTTTCTCGATTCCTGAGTAGCCTGATAATAGAGACGAAAACTCCTTTCCATCATAGTATGGCCATACATTTCTCAGGCTCACTCATCGAGGGGCCCAGTAATATCTCTTTACTAATGTGAGGGACAAATTCCATCTTGATCATTCACATTCCTCTACATGAAAGACCACCAAACCCGATCATAGCCTTTATCATCACCCAATCCAAGTGTTTGGTCCTTGGAGGGCTTTTAGTTGGTTTTTTACTTCACCTAACTCTTCCTTCCACCCCTCCTTTTCAGCTGATAGGGAGGGAATGTTGAAAGTGTATGTTGAATCTTCACCTGGTTGTTCCTCCTTAGTGCTTAGAATTTGAGGATTCTGTTTACTCTAAGGCTCTTCTGTCATGTTTTCTTTCTCACCATTTTCTAGTATACTTATTTCAACATTTTTCAATGGATCAGATGTTCCTGACTCTTTCTCATTATTCTGGGTTTGAAGAGCTATAGTCATGGTGGAAATCATTTATTTCAAATCTACCATTTGTGCCTCCATATGAGACATCCGATGATTCAGATTAGATTCGGCTTCACCGGGATTGGCTGCCATCTGAAGACTACGTGAGCGCGTGTTGTATGAATGTGCAGGGGGTAGCTGGTTAGGACGTTTAGACGGAGCAATATTGTATCACCAGCTTAGAAAGGAACAAAATATCATCAGTTTATTTAAACTTACAATTTCAGGCGGGTATAGCGAGTTATCATATTGTTTTGGCATAAAGGTCTTCTGGCACAAGTATCCTCTAGCGTCCTCATGGAATCTATTATTCCACAGGGAGAACTAGAGTTGATCATTAAATAAAAGGGACCTTGAGTCCCGTCCTAGCTAAGATCTTTTCACTTGGTGAGTGTTTAGTAGGCACATAGTCTTCTGGAATGAGTGTCCCCTAGCCTCCTCAGAGAATCCATTATTCTACAGGGAGAACTAGAGTTGATCATTAGTTAGGAGGGACCTTGAGTCCTTTCCTAGCCAAGATCTTTTCATTTGGTGAGTATTTAGTCAACACATAGTCTTCTAGAACAAGTGTCCTCTAGCCTCCTCAAAGAATCCATTATTCTACAGGGAGAACTAGAGTTGATCATTAGATAGAGGGGACCTTGAATCCCACTCTAGCCCAAGATCTTGTTATTGTTCATAGTGATAAGCACGCGAAAACAATGATAGTAAAAGGGGCGAGATATGCTTTTATTCGATAATATCAAAATTTGGCTACAAGTTTGAGTTCCTCTACTATTTGATTACATAAGTTAAAAAATTCAACAATCTCTGTTGGTGGATTCAAAGGAATAACCATGCCTTCAGCGCTCTTGAATGTGCTAGCAAATTCTGGGATCTTGGCGTTAGCAAAGTTGATTAAGTTACCACACCTCTTTACCTATTCTTCTGTCACAACAACTTGTCTATGGTAGAGGAGTTCCCAGTTGCCTAAAACTTTCCTTTCATGATTCAGCTTGTCTACGAGGCTCTGGATGGTTTCAGCACTACTGTCCCTTATAGCAACCAATTCACTTTTCTTGTTTTCTAGGAGTTGAGTAAGAATATCAACTTCCCCTTGCAATTTCTTAAGAGGGGCATTGTCTTGCAGTTTCTCTTCGAGCAACTCTTTTGCTGTAGTCATCTTTAATAGTCAAACTCTATTATTCTTCATTTGCCTATCGTTCTCTTGCATAGCCCTTTTTAAGGTTTTGTTCTCTTCTTCCAGCTTCATGATCCTTAAGTGTTCTTCTAAATCTCTTCTCTTTCTCTTTTCTATCAGTTTTTCTTGAAGGGATGCACATTTATCTTCTAGATAACTTATCTTTCTCTTATTTTGTGTTTCCATCACAGACAACTCCTCTAACTCCTTTTCTCTTGTTTCCAGGCGCCTTGCCAACTCTTTATTTACTTCTTGGGCATCATTTCCTAACAAAGGATCTTGGGGAGAATAAGATGGATTGGCTCCTTTAATTCTGTCCTTAAGCCAGTCCTTATAGCCTGGAGTAGCACCTATTTCTCGCTTCCCCAGCTCAGCCTTTCCCTTTATGCTATCTTGCTCTAAGCTTCTTTGATTTCTCGACATAAGTCCTTCCCACTATCTTCTCCATATGAGAAGTGTATGGCTTGCACTTCGTCCTGAGAGGGAATTTTTTGCCGAAATGCTAATTGCCTTAATGCTAAAGAAGGGTTGTAGTTAATACTTCCTCTTGGTCCCATGAAAGGCACATTAGAAAAGTCCCTGTAGTGATGGATAATCTCTTCATCCTCCCACCATTCTATTTTCCATAAGAGAGAATCTTCTGTTAATCGTGAGAACTCCTTCCTCCAATCATTTTTGTTTAATTGAAGATGATTGAAAGCCATAAGTGGATTAGTAAACTTGTCATGCCTTTCTCGGAAGTACTTCTTCTTTCCATATACGTGACTCAGCATCCATACCTCAAGCAATGCAAGACAGCATTTTATTCGACCTTCCTTCTTTTGGTGGCATTGAGATAATGACATATAGGTTTTTGCTAAAATTACAGGTACCGGGTTAATTTAGTAGTGTTCAACTAATTGAAATACACTGATAGCTCCCAAGTTGATTATTCCTGCTGATGAAGGAAAGAGGATCATGCCATAAATAGCCAAGGCAAAAACCCTGCAAAAACTCTCCCAATCTTTGTTTTCTGCTAATCTTGCTAAGCGAGCTTCCACTGTAGTCCTTTTAATCCCTTTGACCTGTCCGATGCCTACAATTTGTACTTCTTCTATGTGAACCCCTAACAGCTTCGCTATTCCTCCCTGAGAAGGTAGTCGGCCTGGATAATGGTAGATCTTATCACTCCTCTTAATTGGCATCCTAAGGATTTCCCCGTATTCTTCAAGGGTTGGGGCAAGTTGAAAATCAGAGAAAGTGAAGCATCTGAAAGAGGTATCCCAATACTGGCCTAGCTCTACGATAGCCTCATTATGCACAGGCACGTGTAATAAATCAATGATATTTCCATACTTCTTCATGAAACCCAATTTGACTAAACCTTGAATGTAGTGACTTAATCAAATTATGCCTTCAAGTGGATCTGCTCTAGTAGTCAGTCTGATGCCCTTCCCTCTATATACCTTGTTAGATATGAATAGTTTTGATGATGTCAAATATAGATGTTAAATATGAGCAAAAAGTTTGTATGATATAATTATCTTCTACATTGACTAACTACTATATTTAATGTTGCATATTTTGTAGATTAGTCATAAATCCGATTGTGGGTTGATGTTATAATGCCTCATATGTGGAGAATGATTATCAAGAAGAAAATCAAGAGACAAGGGATTGAAGAAAGAAGGCATTGCAAGAACTAATAGGAATATCAAGCAAAGATTGAAGATATTCAAGAAGATATCTAGTTGGTTTATGAAGAACGATCATCAATTCAAGAAGATATCTAGTTGGGTTATGAAGAATGATCATCAAGTGGCAAAATAAGAAGAAAGAGATTAAAGAAAGAAGAACTTGCAAGATCACATGAGAATATCAAGATCCAAGCTATTAGAAGTGATATCGGAGGTTTATATGGTTAAACGGAAGTTGGAATTGGTCAATACGAAGCTAAAATGATGTATACGGAAGTTATGGTGCCTCCGGGGATGATTACTCGAGTAATAGGGTACTGCCTCATTTTGGAGGTGATTACTCGAGTAGCTACTCGAGTAATCTGCCGGGTTATTTGATGAATTTCAACATCCAATATCACAAGACTATCAAGATAGTAAGGAGACTATCAGAATAATATTTGACATATTTCAAATAGGACTATTCGAATAGTAATGGAACTATCAGAATAGTCTCAGTGCAAAAATTCAAATATTATTCGAATAGTAATTGAACTACCAGAATAGTCTCAGTGCAAATATTCAAATATTATTCGAATAGTAATTGAACTATCAGAATAGTCTCAGTGCAAAAATTCAAATATTATTCAAATAGTAATTGAACTATCAGAATAGTCCATAACTGAAAAAGGGTGATTTTATTCGAATAGAAGAAGTATTATTCGAATAGCAACAGCAGACTCTGTTTCTTTCAGCATGGGCGAAATTCAGTATTTTGATGATATCTCTCCAACCACATGTCGGATAGAACTGAAACTGGTGGCATATGAAACTAGACTTCCAACACGAACTTTTGACACCAAGATCACGTTCAAAGCAGTTCAGATGAGAGAGATATAAGCTTCAAAAGTTGACACATGAATCAGTGTCATATTCCAGGACAGCTTCGGTATTTTGGACAACTCTCAAAATACATATCGGATTGAAATGAAACTGGTGCCATATGAAAAAAAACTCAAAGAGATTTCCATGGATATATAATTTGACACATTTGAAGCTATATCCTAAGAGCTATGACTTCTGGAAGTTGCTGCTCGTGATGGCTCGTGAGTTCAGAGATGGTCTACGAACAGTAGATACTCTTTAGATCATAACTTTCTGTACACAATGAGTTTGAAGCTGATTCTTGTTGCATTGGAATGTAGATAATGAGGGCTTTCTGATGATATATAATTTGCTATGTTTCGAGTCAAAAATCAAGAATTCACTTGAAGGCACCACTCGAGTAACTGGTTGATAACAAAAGACTTTACTCATGTAGGTACTCGAGTAATCAAATAGAAAACTTCCAGTTGCTCTCGGTCTGCCAACGTTACTCGAGTCAGTACTCAAGTAAAGAGACAGAAACTTGAAGTAACCAGAATCGACCTTTAAGTAACCTGCCAACGTTACTCGAGTAAGTACTCGAGTAACCATGTAGATCACTTGCAGTTGCTCTCGGCATTTTCAATCCTGCCAATGTTACTCGAGGAGCTACTCGAGTAACTCACTATGGTAAGCAAAACTTGAAGGTAATACTCGAATAACTTGAAATGCTATTATTACTTCACTTGAGGCACTACCCGAGTATTCAGAGTTATTTAGAAGAGAACTTCAAGTTTCTACCCGAGTAAGCTATGCAGAAAATGGAAGGCCACTCGAGTAGCCACTCGAGTAACCTGTGAAGAAACTTGATGTTTACTCGAGTGAGCACTCAAGTAATGCTTCCCAGAAATACCAGCAACATTCTGAAGCTTTCGAAAATCATGGGATTAATCATGAAACTCACTCTTCTTGCTTCCAATCATTCTTACACCTCATTGTATTAGTGTTTAATGTATTTCTCCAGGAATGCAATGAAGAGATGATGTGAAGAGAGAAAAACTGACTTTACGGAAACGGAGCGTCAACGTGCACAACGGCTAGTTTTCAAAAATGAAGAACAGTCAAACGAAGCTAAGCCACTCTAACAAATAGGTTGAAATGCTTCCAACGGCTATCTCAACTCATCTATAAATATGGGAACATTCAACAAAGAGCAACACCAACGAGAACACTACAAGATCATGAATCATCTACTCTAATCCAACTTCTCTCTGTTCTTATCTATTTTCTATATCATGTATATTTGAGAGAGAAGTTATTTGTATTGTACTTCAGTGAGTATTTTATCCACTCTGTGAGAGAGTTTGTAAACACTTATATTTCTAAATTGATCTCAAGGTAGAGGAACCTTGAGTGGGTTAATTTCCTTACGAGAAGTTATAGAGAGAATCGACAGTAAGACTTTCTACTCGTAAGACTTACAAGGTGCAAGCAGTAGAGAACGTTGCTGCTCGTAAGACTTATAGTGGTGTAAGCAGAAGAGAACGTTGCTGCTCGTTAGACTTGCACAGGTAAGCATGAGGGAAAGGTCTTGGGATTGCTCTGCTCGTAAGACATGTTGTAAGGGGGAGTATCTCGGTGAGAACTTTGTAAAGGCTTTTCTTGTGCCTGGATTAAACAAGAAAATAGTGGATTTGAAAATCTCAGGAGGAGCCTGGGGACTGGACGTAGGCCATCACAGATTGGACCGAACCAGGATAAATTACAGTTTACATACTCTCTTCCTTAAACTCTTATATTTCCAGCATATATTAACTGTTGATTTATGATTCATTATTTTCATATTTATTGCTTCCTTTAAGATGCAAAAAGATTTTCAAAGTTCTTAAGATTTTTATCTTACTCCCAATTCACCCCCTCTTGGGTGTCAGCCGGTTCTAACATACCTTTCCTGTAGGAACTTGATTTAAACTTGGTTTTTGTGCCATTTAACCTTTATGCCAAATTTTCAGTTGTTAGACAACTCGTTTGCCCTTCATTAAAGAAAAGAGAAGGAAGAGTGAGAAAGTATTTCCAAATGCATGCTATGCAAATGATTACATGTGCTTTCAAGCCTTGATATGGGTGATGGATATTATTAAACAGAACTTCAACTCCTCAAGAGATCCAATACCCCATAGGGAGGATGAAGTACCCATTAACCTGTGAACGGCCCAAGCTATTACACGGCTAAGGGTTTTGTTAAATGTTTATTATGTTTACGGCCCATATCAAATAAAGCTAAATGCCAATGGATGATGCAAAAATACCTCATGAGACGTGAAAGAGTGACGACTTATACTTCAAGTTTTGATATGGGTGATGGACATTATGAAAAAGAACTTCACCTCCTCAAGAGATCTATACCTCATAGGGAGAATGAAGTGCCCATTAACCTGCGAATAGCCCAAACCATCACGCGGCTAAGGGTTTTTTAAAATGATGATTATGTCCAAGGCCCATATCAAATGAAGTTAGAATGCTAATGGATGATATAATGATACCTTATGAGTCCTAAAGGGTTATCTCTCATCGAGATGTTTTCTAACATGATTGATGTGATGAGATCATGGTCTTTTAAGGTCATAGACCCTTAGACTAAGGTTAGCTATCTAATGCATACACCGTCTTTGTGATGTATCTTTATGTGGAATGATGCTAGATACGTACTCAGGTGAAGCGACAATTAGTCACTTGATCCTAGGGATTCCATTGATTATGCGTGGATGACAATAAAGATTATTAACAATAAATAAATATATACCCTCCAGTGTCCTATTTTAAGAATGACCCTAGGTTAGTAGTATCTATCCAAAGAAAGGAAGGTACTAATTAATTGGGTATGTCTATAATTTCTACTAATAGGTGCAATAGTTTCAAGGTGGTTCTAATTCTCACAAATAAAGGCCTCCTAACTGCCCTCATCGTAAAGATGAAGACCCCATTTAACAAAATTGACCTTCAAGGGTTCTAACAACCCCACAGGGATCAACCTTGCCAAAAGAGTAACAGCTATGATGAAGTCTTCACAATGACCTCAGGGGGTTCTGAAAACCCCACAGGGAAACCGCTAGAAACTTTCACTCACCTAAGGAACTCATAGACCCGGGTATAGGGCCCAAAATGTGTGTGAGGAGAATAGTGTATGTGTTGTGTGGAGAGCATACCAACCTATGGGCCTAGGTTTTACCCAACCCTCATCTACTAACCAGATTACAAGATAGATAGAAAAAAGGAAAAAAAACAAACAAATAGATGAATAAGGAATTTAATAAATAAAAACAACTATTCAAAAAAAAAATAAGAAAATGGCAATCAAAATAAAATTAAGAGGGTAATTAAAATAAAATTAAGGCCAAATTATTTTTAAACACTTAACTTAAATGGGCTTGACTCTCAAACGGTCCCCAGTGGAGTTGCCAAGCTGTAGCGCCCGGAATTTAGAAAAACATAGAGCCGCCACCAAAATTTTTAAAAAAGGATAATTTTGGAAACCTTTTTAAAAATTGAAATTGGTCTACAAAAACCATTTAGGGTTCGGGAGTCAATTGTGTGTGGGGAAGGTGTTAGGCACCCCACAACACCCATTCTTAAGAATGGTTACCCTAAGTTAATTGTTTAAAAATATTATGGCCTTTAACTTTATTATATTTACCCAAATAAAAAAAAAGAATATTTACAAAACTAAACGAAATGAAAACTAAAGAAGAAGAAAAAGAACACTTATTTACAATAAGAAAAAATATATTTATTTTAAAAAAAGAACATTTATTTACAACACGAAAATAAGAAATAATATATTTATTTACAAAATTGGACTTGACCTAGGATAAAAATCTAGGGCCTACGTACCCTTTAGAGGGATCAAAGGCCACGTAGTTCGGGGGTAGAAAGGCGTGTCACTTGGTTGGTGTTTTTTAGAAAATTTTTATTTAATTTATTTGAGAAAAATATCTTTTTTTTGTTTGGTTTGTGTTTTTTACTTTTTTTTCAAAAGGCATTTTTTTATTATCTCATATGGAACCAAATTCATTTATTTGAAGAAAAGAATCAGTTTTTTTTTTATGTTGAAACATTTTTATTTGCAAAGAAAAAGAAAAGAAGTGCATTCTCATCATATCATTTATAGTAGAAAATTCAAGATGACAAGAAGATCAAGAAAGATGTGGGGAGGGCATGTACCTTCGATGCTTTGAGTTTTGCTACAAAAGAGACAAAGTAAGGAAGCCAAGAAAAATTGCATCATCAAAGTATAAGAATCCCCTTTTTTATGGAAATATGGGAACAAAATTTAAAGTGGAAGCACATACAACTCTTAATGCATAATATTAGTCAATTGCCCAAACAACTAATTGAGAGAGAGAAATAATGGGAATATGTATGATATAACATAGCATTAAGACCCATGCTTCAAATCATGCGCTGAACCATCATAAATGCCATCAAGAAGCCAAGTAATCACATGAAGAAAAAAAACGTACTCCTTCCCTGACATAAAAAAATTAATACAAACAAAAGTTTGATTGCAAGAAAGAGAACGTGAGATGGTATGTGGATGCAAGAATCTTATATGTCTGTGCCTCTTGTCATATTGACAATTTCATTGGCATAGGAAAATATATAGACACCTGATAGAAGAGGGAAGAAAAGAATACAAACAAATTCTCAATAAGTTCCACCTTCTCTTACACCCATGAGAGAAAAACCCCATATTTTAGAAGAATTATGTAAAAGAATAATAGCTTTTTACCTTGCCTCCTTTCTCTCAAGAATTCTTATGTCCTTTACTTCAACCATTGCATTCCTATTTATAGTCTCAAGGTAGGGTTTTCTTCATAAATGCTCCTTTTTATTTTAAAATTTTTGTTTTTATATATATATTTTTTTTTGTATTTTATGTTAAGAACTACCTAACTTGACCCAATCACCATCAATGGAGATTTTTTTTTAATTTTCATTTTTTTTATTTTTTTTGTACTTTCTTTTGATAAAACTTCCTGACTTGATCTAATTACCATTAGTGGAGATTTTTTGTTTTTAATTTTTTTTTCATTATTCTCCCCATAAGTAACTTCCTAATTTAAACCTATCAATATAAATGAGATTTTTTATTTTTCATTTTTCATTTTTTTTATTTATTATTTTCCCATAATGAATGACAATGCCAATCATATCAATGAGGGGATTTATTTTAATTTTCGTTTTTTTTATTTTTTTCCTTTCAATGATGATTGCCTATTTAGACACCGATCATCATCAATAGAAGGATTTCCTTATTTTTCTTATTTTCATTTTTTTTTATTTTTTCTTTCAATGATGATTGCCAATTTGGATACCAATCATTATCAATTATTTTTTTATTTTTTTAGTGGGGCTAGGACAAAATAGGGTGTTCACACATATAAAGAAAAGTTTTAAATTTTAGTAATCCGACTTTAAAATTCAACGTCAAATTTATTTATATTTAATCTACATCATACCTTATAAAACTAAATTCAATACAACAATAAATAAAGGGTAAATTTATTTATTCTTATTAAAAATTTAATGATAAGATTTATATATAGGGCAAAAAAATTTCTTATTTCCACCCCTATAAAAAGGACCGGCCACGTACATACAAGAGTGTATATATATGCGCGCGCGCGTGTGTATATGAAGGGATTAAAGTAGTGAAATACTCGCAGTCCTGACCGCCATAGACTGTTTAGTATATTTCACGTCAATCATTCAAATATCCCACATATCCCAGAAAACTAATGAACAATATGCACTTTAAATGGAAAAGGAAAATATAACATTTTAGGATTTCAGGATTGGTTAAAATTAAAAGCTTGATATGTTTCCCGTTGTTATGTTTTTAGCATAGTCTTATAAAATTGCTTTTTGAAGAAACAAAAACATCTGTTTGAATAGTTTTTCTAACTTGGTTTTTTTAACTCATCTTTTATTTTTCAAGTTGTTAGTTTTTTTTTTAAATGCTCAATTTTCAATGTTTTTGTTATCTAACTTTTATTTTTAATACTCATTTTTAATATTTTGAGGACCAAAAAACTCAAAACTAAGTACCAAAAAAAAAAACCAAAGCTGCTGACATTTGTTTTATTTGCAAATTGCACAATGAGTCAATTAACCGTTTGTTCTTATCTTGTGACTAGGTGAAAACAGCTTGGTTTTGAAAGTTGCTTTTCTTTTAAAATGCAAGAATCCCATAGCTCTGATTTTCGCCACTGGATTGCAGAGCTTTTATCTGTATGTTTTTATCTCTATGTTTTTATGGCAGAGTTGGAAGAGTAGACGTAATTATATCTATCAGAGTGTCCAGCCTGATCCGGGCTTTATGTAACCCAAACAGGTTTACTGTTGCAGGAATACTTGGATGCAAATGGGTGGACTATTGTGGAAAGTGAGGATGCTTCGTTGGATGCTACTGAACATAGACTGTGCTGTACGGTGCCTAGACGTAACTATCTTAAGATTAATTCTGACGGGGCTTTTTCTAAAGATAACGGCTGCTATATCATTTGTTGTTAGAGATTCCAATGGATGGATGCTTGATGGAATTAATAGGCTGGTTAATGCTGAGTCTCCGTTTATGATGGAATGTGTCTTTGCTTGAAGCTCATATTTACGCTGCTGAGAATGAATTGGAAGATGTTGTTTATGAATCAGACTGTCTTGCTTTAGTTAACTGCATTACAAATGTTAATATTGTGATATCCTGATTGAGAATATCCTTGAACAAAGGAAATTAATCAGAAACCACTCTTTACTGTGAGTTTCTAGGAGAGCAAATTTGGTGGCTGATTGGGTCATTAGAGTTTCAGTATAGGGGTCGTGGCCTGTTGATTGGATGTAGAAACCTCCAGTGTGTTTGAGGAAGCTGATTGAGAAGAATGCTACTACAATTTCTGATGACCATGGCTAATTTTGTCAAACTTCTTTAAGATGTTGTTTCGGTTGTGTTGTTTCCGCTTCTGTTTGATTATTTTTTTGGATCTCTCCTCCAGTATCCCAGGGCAGGCCATCTTTCAGACACTACAATGGCCCCAGATTAATCTGGATCGCACCAGGAACCTCCACTTAAGGGTAAAGTGCTGGCCAAGGGGCAGGCTGCATTTCCAGGGCTCAAACTCGAGACCTCTGGTTAAGCGGCAAAGTGAGGCTACCATTACGCCAACCGCACTTGGTTCGCTTCTATTTGATTATGATGTATTGGACCTGCTCTTTTGATAATTTTATAACACCACCACTTTCTCCGGCCAAAAAAAAAAATCAAAGCTGGCTACTGATAAAATTAAAAAGATGAGCATTAATATGATACTACCTCCAGTTCTAATTATAAGACAAAGTTGACTTTTTTTGGAGAAATTAAGGAAGTTAAATAAATTACTTAATCATATCATATGTTATGTATCTTTAGATTATATATTAGTTTATTAGTTAAACTAATTAATTTGAAGAAAAAACTAAAAATATAAACACTTTAAAGTAATTTAATTAGCTTCCTTAATTTTTTCAAAAAAGTCAACTTTATCTTATAATTAGAACCGGAGAGAGTAATAATAAATATGAGTAATGACAATTTTAGTGGCATGCGTAATATTTTGTCTACATCCTACTGGAATAAAAAGTGGGGTTTCATGTGAACGCTGTTGACCACAAGTCACCAGCTGTAGTTGATAGAGTACTATTGTGATAAGAAAAGAAATATCTTAGGAATATCAGCGAAGAAAGTATATGCAAATTTAGGCGTCATTATATTATATAAATATAAGATTTCAATCCATTTTATTTTTTAAATTTATAATTTTTTTTAATATTAATTGTACATATATTAAGAGCAAGTTTGTTACATCAATAAAATAGTATCCATAGTGCAACTGATTAAAATTGGGCACTTTCGAAAAATCAAGATACATTTTTTTAATAAATTACTAACTAAACTATTTTTTTAGTATCATACAAATTAGTTATCTAATTATTATAAGTAGACTAAATGGAGTGAGAAAAAATTGTGTGGGATGAGTAAAATAATTAAAAGAATTCAATGTATGTGGTCCCTCAATTCAGAAATAATTTTAGGAATCTGAAAGGTCTGTATGCATGAAACTATGGGCTCATTGGTATATGGCATTAGTGCTTTATCACTTTCCTTCCGAATTGACAGGACTCAAACAAAACGACATTGTCGCAAATGTAAGGGCTTGCATTTGCATAGAAAATTCTTAGAAATAAAAATGATGGGAAAAGAACATATATATACATGTAGGACCGACAGACATAGTTTTGTTTCTCACTTATTACGTTAATAATCCAAATATTTTAAAAAAGTGATTTCAAGTTCTCAATAGCAATTTTTATTCAATTTTTAAAATTAATATGTAATTTCACCTCATTTTTAATTAAGTCATTATGATTTTTTTTTATCCTTATAGTTTTCCATCAATAAAATTTTTAATGGGGATCTCCCCCAGCTTTTCCGATGTTTGTAATTTTTTAAAATTACATTTGTCCCACTTTATTTTGTCCCAAGATATCTGTAGTTGGTAACAGTGACTTACACTATAAACATTTGGCAAAAAAAAGACTTACACTATAAACTTTTTAAAGGGACTTTACTACTGATCATAACGACTCTTCATTCTTCATCATCATGTATTGTTTATTCCAAGACATGCCAAAACATGAATGGTGGTCAATGAATATGAACCGTGAAGGATCCAACAGATATTTTCAGTGGGATTCAAGGGCCCAATTTATTTATTTACCCAAACCAAAATAATTTTTCTCCCTTACCCTAAAAATCGGGCGTTGGGCCTAAATAATGCCTGAAAATGCTGAAATGAGTGCCAACAGGTCGGGCCATACTACCTTTTTCCATATAGTGTTTTTTGGACCTAAATATCGTGTGGTTTTGAAATCTTGTGTTGTTTTGAACTCTTGGTAAACCGTACAGCAAAATATAAGTAATTTAAATTCTAAATATAAAATCTAGTTAATTTTTTTAAGAAAGATTAAAGAAGCTAAATATATTATTTAATTATAATATATATTGTATATCATTAAATTATATATAATTTTATAAGTTAGTCTAACTAGTTTGGAGGAAAAACTATATATATATATTTGAGTATTATGAAATAATTTATTTAACTTCTTTAATCTCTCTACAAAAATTAACTGGATCTTATATTTAGGATCAAATAAAATATTACATTTTTTTTCAATCATTGAAATACAATTTAATTATTATCTAAAACGATACATTAGAAAGGTTACAATAGTCAAGGTTATCAATTTTAATAGGATGTAATCTTGTAAGAGTTTATTTTTATCAATAAATAACTATCAAAAATATATAATTAAATAATATATCTATTTATATATATATATATATAATAATTTAGTTTAAATATATTTCAAATCTAAATAATTAAAATTAAATCCATGTACATTTATAGTTATCATACTAAATAAAGAAATTTATATATGAAGTCATTAAATATTATTAAATCCAAAAATTTTGCACTAGTTTAAGAGCAAATTAACACAATTTTATAATCTAGAAATATAAAAATAATAAAATCATGAGTGAACTTGCAAGTTCAATCAAATTTATGACTAGCATGGTTTAAAAGCAAATTGACATGGTTTTGTAGGTTAAAAATTTAGAAACGATAAATTTAGTAAGTTAACTTGTAAATTAGACAATAATAACATCATACATTCTTGGTCGAAAAAGATTGCATAATCCTTGCATCCACTCGAAAAGGTGTTAAAATCGATCAGGCCTTAAAAAAGGGGGCATCAGGACTAGTCGGTTGTCGGGGACCCATGCTGGTAAATCCGGCGTTGGTCTTTAGGTTAACACTGGATACCTGGAAGGTGGTGCACCGAAGGCCAAGAAAGACCCAGCATTCATCAAAAACAAAAACAAAAAAGCAAGGTTATGGAAACCGGACCGGGTAGTGAACCGGTCGGGGTACTGGGTTAAGGGTCAGTGGGTCAGACCGGGACCAAACCGGAGCTAAACCGGGACCAAACCGGTGAGAAATTGAAAATTTTAGACTTATAGTATGAAATTCTAAAGGAAAAAGTAAAAAAAAAAAAAATTTTTTTTTTTTAAAAATGGGAACCGGACCGGGAACCGGACCGGCCAACCGGCCGGTTCGCCGGTTACCGGGCCGGACCGGCCGGTCCGGTCCGGTTTTCAGAACACTGCAAAAAAGAGAGGAAGGGTGTAAGGGAGGGAGAGTTGACCACCATGAAAATAACATGGGCTCAGCACTTGACATGTGGACACTAGTGGACCCACACAAAAAAAATAACGGGAATTTATCATAGTTGATGAATATGACATTTTTGTTTATTTTATAACAATTTATGGATATTTTTATACCTAAAATTTATTTATAATACTAATAGCTCTTCTTAAAAATGATCCTGGGTAATGTTGCTTTCGTGCCCTATAAACAAATGTTCTAAATCAATTAATAACAACATTTCATCGCCAATGTTCAGACGTGCATAGCGTATTGTGCAAGTTTTCAACTTTTCTTCTCACAATGTCGGCTTTTGCCCCTTCGGAACTTCAATTTTAATTAAACTCCTCTTCTCTACTCTTCATTTTTGATAAATATATGAGAAAAATTTTTATTTTAATTTATAAAAAATAGTTTCTGGACTCTTGATAGTTTACCAAACACTCACTTAAAAAAACAAAGATATGTAGCACCCTGAAGTATTTTTTAAGTGACACTCAGTATCATGAAATAATGTTTTCTAAATTCAGCACGGTAAAATATTTTTTTAATTGCAACGAACAGTCTAAACTTAAGATATAAAGTAGTGAAAAAATAATATTTCTGGTGATTAGATGCACAAAAAAATTATTTTAGGATATTGGGTATTATTGAAAAAATTATTTAAGGTGCTGAATGAGTTAAAAATTAATTTATGATGCTAGATGTTACTCAAAAATACTTCAGAATGTAGTTTGCTAGATAGTAGTTACTATTGAAAAATTATTTAAGGTACTGAGTGAGTTAAAATTTAATTTATGATACTGGGTGTTATTGAAACAATATTTTAAAGTACAGTTTGTTAGACAGTAGTTACTATTAAAAAAAATATTTGAGGGTGATCAGTGTATCAAAAATTATTTTAAGATATTGGGTGTCACTTAAAAAATACTTCAGGGTGCTACGTATTTTTTTAAAAAAAAAAATCCAACCCTCCTCTTTTTTTGACCCAAAACGGCAGTGTTTTAGGTGAGGGAAGCGCAATGGACGGAAATGGCACGGGAGAGAATCCGGATTCGTTAAAACGAGCTTATTGTCCAAAAGCTACGGGTATGTTTGTTTTAGCGATTCAATTGCTTATAAGTTGCTTTTTAATAGTGATTTACGGTATACGAAGTAAGTATGTGAGAGGAGTTGTGTCTCGATTTACGTAAAAAGCAACTTATAAGTTTTTATAAGCTCAAACAAACATGCTTTACATCACCCGAAAAGCCATCTTGAACTTCTTTTCGCTTGCATCATCATGGAAAATATGAGACAGAATGGGATAAAGAAAATGGAGAATTACACTTAGGTCCTATAGAAGAAAAAAAAAATAAAGAAATGGTCCCTGTAGATTGTAAAATGAAAAAATGGTCCCATTAACAACTCCATGAGCCTGTATTGACAACTCATTAACAACTCCAGGAGCCTATATTGACAACTCCATGGGACCATTTTTCATTTTGCAATCTATAGAGATCATTTCTTCATTTCTCATCTTCCTTGAAACCTTAATGTAATTCTCCCTAAAGAAAAAGAAGAAAAGAGAAAGGACACATGCAGGATGCAATGAGAAATTCCTTTTTTTTTAATTATATTATATTACTTTCTTTTACTTGTAAGGTGGAGACCGGAGGGGATGTTCATTTTAATCCTATTTAAAAGATAAAGAGAGAAAATTTTCATATAAATGTATAATTAAATCTTTCATTTTATTATAATGTTAACTTTGTTTTCTTGAAGTGCATTGTGTTTTAAATAGGACCAATATTTAACCTGTATGAAATATGCTGTAAGTGGTTTATAAATAGAACAAATATTTAATTATCATAACATGAAATATATATATTATTTAATAAGATTTATTTTCTTTTTAATAATCTTTCACCCAAACTTACTTTTTAAATAACTATCCAAACAAGTTTCTATTTAAACAAAAAAAAAATCAATTCTGTCATCGCCAATTCAAACATAAATTACATTACACTAACTAAGTTTTATCATAATTTAAGTTTCTAAAAATCATATTGAAAAAGGCTACTTCTGTCACCATTAATTTAAGCAAGCCTAATTATGTATAAATGGAAGTGATTGCACTTGGAAATTGGAAAGAAGCCGCTTACAAATAAAGATGCGGGTAAAAGCATACTTGCCCGAGCGACAGCCATCGATCTGTTTCGCATATTTTATGGTAATAATTCAAATATCCTAAAAAGTGATTTCAAGTTCTCAATAACAATTTGTACTTAAATAAAGAGAAAAATAATATTTCTTGCTTACAGTGAAACTTGGCCTTTGAACCTAAATATTGCCCGAAATGACCAGCTTGATATAATATATATATATATATATATATATATTCTATACGTGAGTGTGTATTTGTTTTTTTATTATTCCAATCTTTTCTCTCATTGGGAATGTTTTAGTTACATACAAATAGACACGTACATAATAAAGTGAAAGTTAAATTAAAAAACACTATCTTTACCTTTTTCCGTATAATGTATTGTTTTGTAATTTTGATGAACGCCGCAGCAAAATACCGAACTTATCTACATAAAAGATAGTTTGGGGGTTAAATTTCACACAAGATATATAATATCTCAAGTCATTTTATTTCTTATGTTGTTATTTTTCTGTAAATTAATATACCCAACATATAAAATGATATATAATTTGATGTTATATAAGGACATTTTAAAGAGATTATGTTACATTTATTTAAATTAACTCAATTTATTTTATTTCTTTAATCTCACCAAATTAATTTTAGGGAGTAGGAGTACTATCTTTCATCCTGGTTAAATTTGTGTTTCTCGTGTCACTATTAGTTACACATACGGTGGCTATTCATAAACAAACGTGTAATTCACGTCATCGCGTCTGTTCTCATATGAACAAACGCCATATACAAAATTAAATTAAAAAATTATATTCTATTCATAAGAAACAAATTTAAAATCTTAAACTTAAATTATGCTTGAAATAGTTGGAGGTATAAATATTAGATTTATGTGCTTATATTGATTAAAATAAGGGCTAAAGGGCTAAGAAAAAATTAAACCCCTCAGTTGCTTGTTAATGAAAAAAAAAATGATTGAAAATTAAAGAACTAATAGACAAAATTAATGTGAATTATTAATTCTTATTGTTATAAATTTGGTATGCATATATATGTATGTTTATATAGACATTTATCTTGAACAATATTTTTAAACGTACTTTTAGATGTAACAAAAAGGTGGAAATTTTGTTTAGGATGTATAAGCATGGTTGCCCTCATGACTCAATCAGTCAATTAGTTTTTAGAAAAAAGATTACTTTATTTGTTTTTCACATAAAAATTTTACTTTTTTTTGCATGTACAAATATTAAAGTATAGTTGACCATTTCCTCGTACTTAAAATTCATATTTTCCTTTCAATTCCTCCTTTCTCATGGTATATTTCTATTATGTTAGGTTTAGCATTTAAAGAAATTTTATAAAGAGAAAAAAAGAACGTTGAAAATTATATAGATGAAAATAACGCTGAAATTTAGTCAATTGGGCCATGAATCTATGAAGAAAGTCATGATTCTGGAATTATTTAAAAGGGACATTAAATGCATATGAGGCTTTTATAAATGCAGGAATAAACCTATATTAAAGACTATAGGGTGAAGAAATTTCATATAAACTTCCAAAAGAAAACTTCCACCTTCCTCTTTCAAAAAAGAAATTCATTTCTATCCCCTTAAAAAATTCATTTATTGCTATTTAATTTTTATAAAATCTTAAATACATGTATATTAAAAAATATAGCTTTCTTTCATATATAACCTGCTACGAGGTGTAAACATAACGTTAAAATACTATAACAGTCATCAAATAATGACCAAACAGAAAAAAGCAAATACCAACTAAAGTTCTTGTTTAAAATTTTATTGGTTAGAATAACATGAATTTAAGTACCCATATTTTTAGTGCATAGAATAACTTCAAAGTATCAGTACTTTCTAAGTATAAAGGCATATCAAATCCTTATTACAAATAAAATTTTCAAACAGATAATTTTTACCCATTTTCCCAAAAAAAAAAATCAACAAAGAATGGATGAGAAAATTTTGATGTGAAGTTGTAGATTTATTAGCTTGAACTTGTATGCTACATCCACAGCATGTGAATTATATTATAGGAATATTATCTAGCTAGAAGCATTTATCAAGAGGTTCCCAAGAATACTTCTTCACCCAATTGGTTCGATTCAAACTACGATACACGCCGTCCATTCTCACCGACCAGTATATGTGGTGTTCCTTATAATCGACAGCCGGATCGAAAACCAAACAATCTGCACATATCTTATCAATTACGAAGAAGCATGTGGCCTTTTGCCTCATCGATGCGAAGAAAGTGTAGGAAGTGCCTGGTTCAATCTCTGTCTCTTGGGAAGTGAAGATTCCCACGACGAACAATCTTGACGAGTTTGGTTTCAGATCGTTGTGAAGATCCACCGACGACAAGTTTATGTCTATGTTTTGATCGTTGTTCCTACGTTGGTGTTGGTCGCTACTAGCACTTGTTGAGGTTGTCGCTGTAAGAACGAGGAGGAGGAGAAGGGCTGATGAGTGAAGGCAAGAATGCTTCATGATGCTTGATTTTCAGCTACGTACTGATCTTCTCTTGGATTTCTATAAATCTTCGTTGTTGTTTCATTTTATATATATAGTAGATGATGATACTGAATTACTTATGGGACTTACAAAATCTTTTTATTGTTCTATTAAAAGCATTTAATGCCCCCTTTAATGTAATAAATGCAATATATATGGTGTTGTGGGTTCTTCTAATTTTAAACACTAGTCCAGAATATAAGGCATTTATAGAAGAATAAATTGGTCTAAAATATAAGTCACTTGTAAGATAATTAATACTCACTTTTTAGTTTTGTCTTTGTAATTAATGCTTATTTCCAATCTTATCCACTCATTTAATTTTCTAAAACATTTTTCAATAAGGGTAAAAGTGAAAAAAAAATTAATTTATGATATATTTAATGAGTTAACTGTCACTACTTGTTTCCGGAGAATTATTTAAAGTTCCCTATATTATGAACTAAATAGAGTATACCACTATAATTCCAAAAGAGGATACTCTCCTTTTCCTCTTTTTCATTTTCTTCTCATAATCTCATCTTCACCCTTACATCATGAAATTGATTGTTTAGGTTTAATACCTTATAAAATTCTTATTATAATATTTTATAAATTCAAATTTATTTATTTTTATGTATTACAGTTTTGAACTATATAGATACGATTTTAAGAGTTTAAATCTATTTATTTATATTTATAGTAATAATTTTGTTAAATATTGAATTTGAACCATTTATTTTTTTAATTTAACGGTGGATATAAGATTATGAGAAGAAAATGAGAAAGAGAAAAGAGAGAGAAACCCAACTCAATCCCTCTAGTCCTTATAATAAGTCTAATTTTACAAACTTGCTCTTATTTAATAATGAGTATTAAAAAAAGTTGCCACTAGTATATTTTCTCTCACCTATTTAATAAGGGTAAAATTGTAAAAGAGTCATTAATAACTCTCATGGTGTATTTATATTTAGAACAAAAACTTTTGATGAACATAACTTATAATAAAGATAAGAGTGGAACAAGCATATGATAATTGATCCTATTTATCTCCTAATTAAAAGTCCTTTTTAACTACTTTTTATAGACATTAAATGTGTCTTAAATTGATATTCTATCTGGTCTTTTTTATGATAGCTTGATAACTGAATTATATGAGTTAAAAAACAGTTAAAATTAATTAAAAATAATAAATATGTAAGAAATTAACTTTTTTCAAGTATACAGTTATTATTTATAGCGAGGCAAGTAAGAGAGATCTTTTTTCTTTTGGCCAAAGCAAGTAAGAGAGATCAATAGAGTGGGAAAATGTGAAAGAGGAAGTAGTGTGGGAAAAATGGGAGAGGAATACCACTATTGATATCTTTCTCCATTTCCTCCCCATCTAATGTCTCCACAAAAAGATGGAGGGAGGGGAAATATAATTAATTAGGGGTAAAAATAATAAAAACACATTAAATGCTTAGACAATTTTAAATAGGATCTTACAAAAAGGACTAAGATAATTCATATTTCAGACTCTTACTAAAAAGTCAAGAGGTAGTGAAGTTTTTTGAATTTACCCTTATTAAAACTCACACACACTCTCTCTCTCTCTGTCAACACCCATTAACATTTTGATATGCGTATAGTACTAAAGGTACAATTCCACAGGCATACAGAAACATCATAATTATACTGATAATAGTACTTGTTTACATACAAAAATCACTCTTGTAGGGTTTGATAATATTTACAAATTTGTCCAAAATATCCAAAAATAAAGACTGCATATAACACTAGCTCCTATCTCAGGGTCCGCACCCATCAGTTTCCCGCGTCTGCCACTTTACCCTTGGAGCCACTGGTTCCCATTGGAACATTTATTATTTATGAAAAATAGTGAGATTCTAAGGAATCACAATAGTAACAGACTATCGTTCATATAAAATGCGAAAAGTAAACATATTATGCTCCATGTTATGCACAAACTAATGAACAATATCATAGCATATATACATGGGATAGGGGCTCAACCCCCACCATTCATACACCTTGGTTGGATTGTTACTCAACAACCAGGTAATAGTACCCCTCTTATACTAACTGCCCTTCTCGACAAAACCATGTTGATTAATTAAACTACAAACAATGGCATACACAAACATATATACAATAGCATAGTGTATGAAAGATAAAGTTACTACCGTAAACCTTTTTCACCTCGTAAAGCGTGCCTCGAAGTTCATGCCAACGACTCGGCTCTCAACTCGATTCTAAAATTTCAAATATACAGGAATTAGGTTAAACCTTATTTATGTACCACTTTAGAGACTTCCAAAGTATTTTTGGTGGTTATATAAGTCTATATTAAAAAATTATCAAAATGCCCCTAGGGACCCGGCCTATTTGCACCAAGTCCGACCATACTTTTCCTGAAATTTTGATCAGGGCTATTCTTACATATTTTTGACTAAGGAATCCATTTCCGACCTCGGTTTTTGGAGCTCTGGAACCATAGTGGCAAGCATCAGGCAACCTACATCCACAGAGTCATCATTATGCTTTGTGTAAGCATCTCTCTGAGCTCTTGGAGCATTGGCTGCAGGCTCCTCAAGAATAGATTGATCTAGGACATAAGCCTTTATTTCCTGCTTGAGAACAATTCTGAAGTTCCTGAACCAGTCAAGAAAGTTTGTCCTATTTAGTTTGTCCTTCTCAAGGACCGATCGCAATGATAGTGTAGCAGTATTACTAGTCAACATGATTCTACAATTAAAATATGCAAAGTTAGTTAGTAATCTCCCACTAAGTTAACAACCCTCAAAATAACAATTAGTGGGTTAAGATCCATATTTGGCTTAAACTTAAGTCCGCTTTGGCAAGACCCTTAAATTCAAGTTATTTAGGTAGGTAGCCTATTTACCAATTACATCACATGTAACTCTTAGATGTTTATGGGATTCGACCATCATATGATCTCGCATGTTTAATCTCATCTAATGCCTTGAGATGCAAAACCATTTTGTTAATCTCAATTAAGTCCAAACACTAATGAATATTATGAGTAGCACCATTACTCATGCTTGTTTCATCAAAATAACTCAAGTGCATCCACTTTGGTGGTTTCCACAATTGAGCGATCCAGGTTTTGACAAGTATTCATTAATTGATGGCATTATGACTTAAGATTTGATTCAGAAGGCTTAATTAATTAGCTTTGTTTATATGGATGCAATCATGGTCGTATTTCATACAGATAAATACATATAAACATAAAAGTATTCATGCAATGATCTAATCAAAAGCATAATTTAAACGTGACACAACATAGCTTACCTAACCTATAATCCTCCCAAGCCAATGAGAGGACTTCTCTAAATAAAAAAAGAAATATATTGAGAGAAACCTCGTTTAAACATTAGAGGGGAGTGAGATGAGAAGAGAATGTATATCGAGAGTATTTAGAGAAAGGCACGGTACGCAGGCCGTATTTAAATATTACAACCCTTTGTAAAATTCTAAAACCATGTTGTTCACCATACCCAAACAAGTATAAATAATAAACCACAACAAGAATTCATACAATATGAAAAGCAATAAATGTCATGATCAGATTATATTGCGCTACGCAGAGGTGGTCACGACAGTCCCGCTAGTCGGTTAGCGGGCGGGGTCAAGGGGGAGCCGCCCTTGCGGGGTTGCAAGGGGCAGCACCCCTAGAGCTTTTGAAAAAAGGCACATTCCTTTTAAAAGAAATATTTGAAATTTTTAAAATTTTAAAATTTCGGACCCAATTTTTGCAAAAAGTTCATTTAGTCCAATTCTTAAGGGATTTCGGCCCAATTTCAAAAACAACGGCCCAGAACGCTTCTAATTCGGATTGTCTACCCCAAAGTTTTGAATCCCTAAATCCGATTAGAGACCCTAACGTGTCTGTACGCCATGTTCTTCACCTATTCGAAACCTAAACGATGAATTCTACTTCGGTTCAAATCCAAAATAGAAATCGTGATGCCAGTGGCGAAATTGAAACTTAAACATATCGCATATAATCGAAACAATTTCACCAAATCGCATAAACATACAGCACTATCTGAAAAACGCACATTAACGTTGAACATATTCCTTTTCGATTTAACATATTCGGACATTTTCTTATGAACACACATATATATCTCATATATATCACATGTATAAGAACATAAACTCAGTTTAAACGCACAATTGATCTGGCTCTGATACCACTGTTAGGATCAGCAAGCACAGCGGAAGAATTTTAAAATTTTACCAATCATAATCGAGGATCTATCAACGGCATTTAAACCAAGTTGGAAGAATTCATACCTTTTATGATTCAAGGTTTTCACGATCTTTAGGAGCCAACATATCAAGTCCACTCCCTCTACCGGTATCCACACGAATGCTCTCCAACCAAGACTGCGTACTAGCACCTCTAATGTCTCCTAGGGTTTCTCTTGCGGCTCTCAATTCTCATGTGCATATCAATATATCTGCTTTATCAAGTTTATAACCTATGAGGGCTATTTTCAAATTTCAAAATTAATCATCATTAATTTCAAAATTAATTAACTATTAATTATCTTGATGAGCTAATTAAATAAATTCAGTTTAAATTAAATCTGTCCAACAGTTTTAATTTAACCTATTTATTTAATCCAAATAAAGAGCCATTAGATTTAATTTATCCTCATAAATTAAATCTGAGATACTATATCTCTATCATGTTAGTTATTAAATTTAATATATCTCAATAAATTAAATTTAAAACTAACACAATATAATAATATAATATAATATATATATATATACATATATATATATATATAAGATATATATATTTCGAAAATATATATCTATATAATATTATTAATGAATTTTACATTATATATATATATATATAAATATAAAATTCATCCACCCTAAATTAAACATTATCTCGTGTTGGGTCATTCTTGTGTGCGACCTTATAGGCCATATGAAGTTGGTAGTGGGCCAATAACTACACTAACCTAAAAGTCGCAAGCGGTCTCTAGCAAGACATTACAACTACCCAATTCATATGAGGATCATTATCATGATGCAACCTGTCATACAACCATGTCATTATCACGATATAATTATCATAGTTAACATGCAAATAATATGATAACAAAATGGAGAAATTTCATTAAAATAATAATGTTCAAAGTACAATGATTGACCCTTAGGGCATAATTTCCAACACTCTTGTGCTTGGTCGGCTGAAATGAGGGAAGAGGATGAAGGGAAATGATTTTGTAAAATATCTTATTTTCCCCCTAATTATTTAATTACCCAAAATGCCAAAATTTTGACTTTTGCGTACACAATTTTATCTCAATGTAATTGTGTCATTAGAATGTAACTAGTATTTTCCTCCTTTGGTCCATTAAAAGTGACGCCTAGGAGTCCCCTTTTGGGTCTCAAATAGCTTCATCACACATGCTTTAATTACATGTACACTTATGTCACATTTTGGTCCAATTTAAACATGTGTTTCAATTTTCTCATAAATCCATATTTATTTGATCAAAATATTTCAAATATGTATTTCCTCTTTATTTTTCTTAATTAATTGAATTTAACTTCAATTAATTGAAAAATAATTTGTTTGATGCTTTGTTAGAAAAATTACGATTTTGCCACTACGGTTTTAAATAAACTCCTTCTATTCTTTTCCTTGACCAAAATTAACTTTAATATTAGGAAAAATATTATTCTTTACTATTTCTCCATTTTGGGCTTCAATATTGGGCTTTTTGGAAACCCAAAAATTTATTTCATAATTTATTCTAGCCCAATCCTTATGAAAATGAAAATTTACTGACTTCATAAATTTTAAGTTCATAAATATTCACTATTTTATTAAATATTTTCAATAATTACAATATATATTGGTAAATAATATTTAGGGCGTTATACTCTCAGTCTCTCCCCTTTACATTTACAAATCATTCCCACTTCTCTATACTCATCTTCTCTTTCCAACAAGAATTAAATAAGGATAAAATTAAAAACAGTCATTAATAATTTTCTAAGTGGACTAAAAATTTATTCTACCAGGAAAGTTATAATAAGGACAAAATATTAATAGGGATCTAAAAAACAGTTATGCCTTAATTAGGGATGTTCTTTTGAATTTCTGTAATTCCTTGTTGTTGGTTCATTGTACATAGAGGCGTTCAAATCTGGGACCGGGACTGAGATCCCCCACTCCCGGTCCTAGTCTCGGTTTTTGGCCGGGATGCAAATTGCATCCCGGTACCAGTCCAGGTCCCGGTAATCCCGGGCAGGACCGGGATCAAACCAGGAAATCCCGATTTTTTTTAAAAAATATTTAAATTTAAAATATATTATTATATTAGTTAAATTTTCTATAATCTAGTGTTTAAAGTAATTATTTAACACCTAACAAGGCCATAATAATTACACAAATTGACCTAAAATTGAAGAATAACATTTATTATTATTATTATTATTATTATTATTATTATTATTATTATTATTATTATCACCTTCATCATTTTTGTTATTATTTTTATACATTATATAGTAGGATTAGTATCACGATATATACAATTTAACTTCAACTAAATATGTGATACACATTTTATCAAATGATAACTTAAATTATAGGATAAAAAATACAAAAATAAAATAATAGCTTATTTTTTAAGAAAAAAATTAAAAAAAATAAAAAACCGGGACCGGGACCGGGACCGGGATCACAAGGTGTGTGACCGGTCCCGGCTGGGACGGAAAATTCCAGGGATCAAAATGTCCGGGACCGGGACCGGGACCGGGACACTTTGAACACCTCTAATTGTACATATCGGTCAATGCTTATAATGAATTGGTTATGGAATTCAAATATATGCAAGCATTGGTTTTAGGTATACCTCCCTTAAACTTTAAAATCTTAAATCAGTTTTGTTACCTTTCAGAGTATAGGTATTAATTAAACTTGAGTTGTAATGGACAATTCATTTTAGGAGAAAAATCACTTATTAGGGATTTTGAAATTCAAATGATATTTTTTTATTACCTCCATTTCAAAATAGAAATGTCAAATAACTAAATTACACAATTTGAAAAGTAAGTTAAAATTTAGTTAAAAATAATAAATATGGAAGAAAAAATATAACTTACTTTTCTTAAAAAACCCTATTTATGGAGAGGGTGAGTATGAGAGAGAATGAGTGAAAAAGGAGATGAGAGAGGAGTAAAAAAAATAGATGAGAGAGGCATATAATTAATTAGGGCTAAAATTGAAAAAAAAAAAAAAAAGATGAGACAATAACAAAGTGGCTCTAATATAAAAAACTACACTCCCTTATAAGTTTTGCTCTTATATTTTGAACCAGACAGAGTATCTTTTTTCCTTCAATATAAGTTGACATTGACCATATATTATCATAAATTAGTTTACCTGTATGCATTGTATATAAATAAAAAAAATTAATTACATTGTTTATGGTTCAAGAACATACGTACAACTGGCATGGTTTACAATTAAGAAAATGTTATGGCCGGAAACAAAAGAAATCTAGGATAAGAGATAGAGAATAGGAGAAGCAAAAATTCAAGAGAGAAAGAGGGAGCAATTCTCATTCAGTTTCTTGTGTTACAATACTTAGTACATAACCTCTATTTATAGGCTTTCAAGAGTCTTATACCAAAAGTCACCATTAATGGGAAATCAATACATAAGCAAACTTGGAGAACAAGTAGGAAAAGGAAACTTGAGAATAAGTAAGAAAAGTATATGATCTTGTTGGCTTAGGAAGGAAGTATAAGAAAGTATTAAATGTAGCCAAGTAGATACTGACTAGGATATAAGTTAATGGACATCCACATAATTAATATTCATAACACTCTCTCTTGGATGTCCATTATGAATGTGTCTTATTAAAAACTTTAACTAGGAAAAATCTAAGGGGACAAAACTCCTAGCCAAAGAAAAGATTACATCAGTCATTGATACACTATCCAATGCTACCTCATTAAAAACTTCACTTGGAAAACCCAGTGAGACAAAACTTAGATAAGGGAAAAAGACTACTGTAATATTCTAAATTTTGGGCCTAGAAGCTTGAGAATAAGCTTAAGTAAAAAAGACTACTAAGCTCAGTTTGGTAAGAGTTCCAAAGATAGAATGAGTTTTATGGGACTATATGATTCAGCTCTCTAAGTTGAGATCGAGTCTCCTGATTACATGAGACTCAATGCGTATAAGTAGTCAGGTATAAGATGCCGGTGTATTGGCACCTAGGCATACTTGGCGCCATTTGGTGGCACTTAGAGGTATATGTGGCGCCATCTGGGTCCCACATCTATAAAGTAGCTTTTAAGGTGGCGTAATGAAAAGTTGCCTTGTGTATCGGTAGTCGGAGGAAAGTTATCGGTGTTTATGTATACTTTGTGTGCCATAAGATACACAGGCTCACATGTGGCAATCTTTGAGGTATATGGCACAATCTTATGCTACACTGGCACATCTGTGGCACACTCTTGGACAAGGAACAAAAAACCGGATCGGGTAATGAATTGGTCACAAAACAGGTTCAACCGGGGTCTAATTGGTGGTCGAACCGGTCATATTAAAATATTACAATTTATAAGTAGGGATTATAGAAAGGATTATAGCGTGTTTGGAAACACGTTTTGGGGCATATAAGCCCAATTTTTCCAGAAAAAAGCCCAAATGAAACATGTTTTGTTTTTTTGATGTTTGGTGTAACTTTTTAAAATCACATTACGGGTAAAATAAACTACTTATTAAATAAGCTTCTCACTACAGCTTTTCTATTAAGTCACTTATTACGTAAGTCGAGATAAAACTCCTCTCACATACTTACCTCATATACCGTAAATCATGATTTATAAGCATTTATTGTCCAAAAATAAATCGTTCATCTAAACATAAATCACATTACAAAAACTGACTTTTTTATTAAGTCATTTTTAATAAGTCAGAATTATAATAAGTCATTTTTCTTACCGCTATCCCAAACACATCCTTAGACTTACTAGAACAATAGTAACTTATACAAAGGAGGAGGGATGAAGTAAATAATAACGTTGAAAAACAAATGTAAAGCATGAAGGAAAGAAATCTTAGCAATATAATAATATAATCAGGTCATGTTGGTAAAAAAAAAGTACTACATTCAGGTCAAAAAAGAAATCTTAGTATTATAATATGATCTCAAAAGGTGAAAAAATGATTATCTCAAAAATCATGAAAGTTTTTCTGGGACAAAAAAAAAAAGAGATGAGAGTCTCTTGGATTTTTAAAGCGTTCTGATTTTAAAAAAAATTAAGAAAACATAATTATTTAATATTTCTCGTATCCCAAAGTATGAACACTTTCTCCACTAAAACACATTTCCCCATTTCCCAATTACTTTTCTTTTCTCCACTTAGAGTATTAGACATCCAGTCCATTGCCTTCTTATTTTATCTTTCTTCTTTCTTTATTTTAGTTGCTTCATCTTTCTTCTTTCTTCATTTTCGTTGGACTTGTCGCTAGAGATGTGCACCTTCATCTTTTCTGGCACAAAAATCGTATTTTGTGTTGGTGCTCAAGCTAGCAATCGCCCCATAGAAGCATCCATTTATTTTTCCAGGCCGTCGTCTTTTTTCTTTCTCCTTCTCTTTCCTTTTTTCTGATTTGCGTTAGGCCGTCCGATTTTTCACTAACTCACCAGTTTTCCCGGTTTTGACTGGTTTTGTACCAGTTCAGCTCTCCCCCCTCTCAAGTAATGAACTGGACCGGACTGGAGACCGGTTCACCGGTTTTCTGGTCGGACCGGCTGGTCCAGTCCAGTTTTTTGTTCCATGCTCTTAGAGACATAGACATATGTGGCTAATTAGTTGGATAAAATATGCCAGTGTATGTGCGTACATGGCATTTTCAAGGCAGGTGCATGTACCCTACTTTTTTAAAGTGACGCCGGCTTGGTTTCAATTTTCTAGGACACCCGGCATGTATGTGGCGAAACCATGAGGCATAGGTGACACGTGGCGTAAAAACGAGTGACTTCGTATAAAAGTAGCTTTAATAAAGTAGTTTTTGGGGTGAAATAATGTGGCGATGCCACCTAGCATTCAATTTTAAGTTGGCCCAATGCGAAGGCGCCACCTAGCACATAAGAATCACATGTGCATTAGCCGGGATAAGTCCTTGGTCCGCAGTCAAGCCAGGTGTTATATTTTCCTGAACACCGAACATGAAAGTCAGAGGAAATAATTGATTCCCTTCCTTTAGAGTGAAAGTTGGCCAAGAAGGGAAAGGAAAGAGACATCCTGACACATGGCTATTTCCTTGACATCCCTCAAGCAAGCCGAATGAATTCCCCTATGAGTTAGCCAGTCAATTTTTTAAAGAAGTGCTTGGCACCCTAGGACACTACTACAAAAAACACAAGCTATGACGCTTAATTTTAAAATACTAAGGCGTTTCCCAAACGCCATAACTTCTAGCACCATAAAAAAGCTATGGCCTTTTATTGAATCTATGTAAGCGTCATAGCTTGATTATTTATTCTTTTAAATATCTTCCTATGACGCGTCCTCAAGGAAGTGCCATAAGAAGCTAGCACTTCTTATGGTGATTCTCCAAAGTAGTGTCATAGAAAGACCTAACTTCCTATGGCACTTTTTAGGACATTTGGTACTTCCTATGGTGCTTCCTGATGAAGTGTCATAGGAAGTTTTTTTTTAAAAAAATAATTTTGCGTAATTGTTTCTTTTCCTAGTGGGTCTGTATTTACAATCCAATTATCCACAACAATTTATAATAAAAATCGACATCAAAAAATCAAATCAAATCAAAATGAAATAACTCGAAACAAATAATTAATTCATAAAATCAGTACCAATATATTTAATTACAACGAAATAATTGTAATGTACAACTAATTTTAAATACCTACGTATGTATCTATGTAAGCAAGAAACAATTTTAAAGTACAACTAATTCATAAACAACACAAAAATAAGTAAGAAACAACCTACGTATGTACCTTAATATTGGCTAATTGCCTTACCATATATTCACACCATTCCTTAATGATTTCATCCACTTGTTTGTTAGTTAATTGGACATAATGTTGTTCTTCATAATACTATATAAAAATCATGCACAGAACGAATTAAATCACTAAAAATCAATTAACTTAAACACCTGTCAATTAAATTTAAAACATAGTATGAACTGCAAGTAAAAGAACTTACTTGCATAAGAACAAAATTTTGATGATAAGTAACTACATTTTTCATAAATTTCATAATGTAATAACCGCGATTATTATTTGGTTGAAATAGGTATTGCAACAATACAATGAAATAGTTAAGTAAATTTTTGAAGGAAAAATTTTTGAATAACAAAATTTGAGTAAATTCATAAGTACCACAATCTTCCTCCAGATATAGCTATTGACTGGGTCATTTTGTTTATAATAGCTCAATCCAACCTGGCTTCTGTAGGCAGTCAATGCACTAACAAAATAAGAAGTGATTGATTAATTTTGGTTATTCAATAATCACATACGTAAATATTTACACATACACCCATACTGTTACTTATTGATTATAATTATCATATCAGGCCAATTCTCTGAATAACCAGCTTCTAGAGGATCTAAATAGAAAATGTGAGGGCCTCCAGCTACTGTTGGATAGATAACAATTAAAATCCAATGTACCCTAAAATATTTTGAATATTTTACTTTGACAATCATATTATGGTAAAAGTGAAATAATAAAAAAAAATATACATTAAAATGTTATCACCTAACTCCTGGTATTAATCTTATCCTACCTAATTTATGGTATATTATTATTGATTGATTCATGTGTTCATCACTTCTTGATATAGCAAAATTTGTATTTAACATAAATTTTAATTTTTGGTATATTAAATTTCCTGATAATATTCCTTATATACTGTCTTATATGCTATTTATTATTCATCCATCTGTTATTAGTAATTCTATTGAAGAGTCTATTCCTTCTTTAAAATATGTTTTTACTAATATTTGTACTTGTGCTATATATATATTTCTAATACTTTATCTTTAAAATGTAATTTTGATATTTCATGTTAAATATGTTAGTTAGAATAATAAATTACTATAATTCCTCTCATGTCCCCTTTTATATCAGTCATGATCATTAAAAACCACTCACCCCTCCCATTATCTAGCTTTGGTCTTTTTCCCTTCCTATCATTTTCTTATCTAGACCGCTGGATGAAGATCTCAACAATCCAGACTTTTTTTATTATAAAATTATAATAAAAAAAATCTGAACCGTTGAAATCTTCATCCAACGATTCAGATTAAAAAAAGAGAAAAAAGGATGGGAAGTTAAAAAGACCGAAGCCGGATCCCTCCCGGTTACCCAAACCAAAGCCTTACCTTTCCTTCCATCCGCTGCTCTCCATCCCATCCCCTTCCGTCACCTCGCTTCGAACCAAACATGCCCTAAAAACCCCTTTCATTTGGTGGTAAATTCCTTTTTAGGTTCGGCATCCCACACTAGGTTGAGCTCACCTCCGATCGCCGTCCTCCGTTGTCAGCCCTGTGTGTTGTTCTCCAGCACGTATTGAAGAAGGTACGAACTTCGTCTTCTCCCAAAGTCCGGTGAGATTGATTTGTTCAATCTGGCTTTGAACTTGTTCACCGCGTCATCTGTTCATTATCAACCCTGCGTCGGACGCCGTCGCACCGTTTCTTGCTTTGTTTTAATTTTTTTTCACTTTAATTAACATGAAGATCGTAAATTGCAAGAGTGTTATTAGTGTTTTTACTCAGTGGCTTGAAGGAGTTGCCTGGATCAATTGCCTTACTATGGCATCTTCTTAAAGTATCTGGAACAAAAATTAAAAAGGCTATAATATCACTAATGCATGTAGATTTCAGTTGGGGTGCCTTTGATCAATCTCTTCCTGGTTTTTGAGCATTGCTTAACTCACAGTTTTGCTTTCCTGCAGATCTCAATGTCGATTTCACAGGAGCTATACCCTTCTCAAGATGACCTTCTTTATGAAGAAGAGCTCTTGCGCAACCCTTTTAGCCTCAAGTTATGGTGGCGCTATCTTGTTGCTCGATCAGAAGCTCCATTCAAAAAGCGTTTTGTTATCTACGAGCGATCCCTCAAAGCCCTCCCTGGAAGCTACAAGATTTGGCACGCTTACTTGCGCGAACGTCTGGAGCTCGTCCGTAACCTTCCTATCACTCACTCCCAGTATGACACTCTCAATAACACATTTGAGCGGGCGCTTGTCACAATGCACAAAATGCCCAGAATTTGGATTATGTATCTTCAAACTCTGACCGAGCAGAAATTGATAACTCGAACGCGCCGAACATTCGATAGGGCCCTCTGTGCCCTTCCTGTGACTCAACACGATCGAATCTGGGAGCCATATCTGATTTTTGTTAGCCAGAAGGGTATTCCTATCGAAACTTCTCTACGGGTATATCGAAGGTATTTAAAATATGACCCGACCCATATTGAGGATTTTATTGAATTCTTGATGAACTCCAGTCTCTGGCAAGAGGCTGCGGAAAGACTGGCTTCAGTATTAAATGATGATCAGTTTTATTCAATAAAGGGAAAAACAAAGCACAGGCTATGGTTGGAGTTGTGTGATTTACTTACGAGACATGCCAATGAGGTCTCGGGTTTAAATGTTGATGCAATACTTAGAGGTGGGATTAGGAAGTTTACTGATGAGGTGGGGAGACTCTGGACGTCACTGGCAGAGTATTATATTAGGAGGGGTTTGCATGAGAAGGCTAGGGATATTTTTGAGGAGGGGATGTCAACTGTTGTCACAGTGAGGGATTTTAGTGTGATTTTTGATTCATACTCACAGTTTGAGGAGAGCATGCTTTCATATAAGATGGAGGAGATGGGTTTAAGCGATGAAGAAGAAGAAGAAGAAGATAATGATCAAGAGAATGGCTTTGGAGATGAAGATGTTCGATTCTTGGGAAAATTGTCGCTGGAGGACTTTGAGAAGAAGATTCTTCATGGATTTTGGTTGAGTGATAAAAATGACATAGATTTGAGGTTGGCTAGATTAGAATATCTTATGGAGAGGAGACCAGAATTGGCTAACAGTGTTCTTTTACGTCAAAATCCTCATAATGTAGAACAGTGGCACCGTAGGGTGAAGCTATTTGAGGGAAATCCCACTAGGCAGATATTGACCTACACTGAGGCCGTCAGGACTGTTGATCCAATGAAAGCTGTGGGAAAGCCTCACACATTGTGGGTTGCTTTTGCAAAACTGTATGAAGATCACAAAGACCTTGCCAATGCCAGAGTTATATTTGATAAGGCAGTACAAGTCAACTACAAGAGTGTGGTTCATCTAGCTAGTGTGTGGTGTGAGTGGGCAGAAATGGAATTGAGGCATAAGAATTTCAAAGGTGCCCTTGAGCTTATGAGGCGGGCTACAGCAGAGCCATCAGTTGAGGTCAAGCGAAGAGGTAATCTGATTTGTATTTTCTTGGCATTGTTTTTGTTTATGCCCCTTTCAGAGTCAGTTTCTTAGTGGTCCAGATATTTTAGTAAGTTAGGTGAATTCTTTTGCTTATTTATAACTCATATGTTAGCATGTAAAAGGCATCTTGTGTTATAATTAGAACTTCATTGTTTTCCTGGAGATTTTCCTTGGCTATTAAGTTATATTCTCTGAGCCTTCTACCAAACACATATGCTGTTGCGTACCCTACGATGATCATCTTGGGGTTATTGAGAAGGAATGATGTGAACTTATGAAGAGAGTATCATTGTGGTTGTGCAGGGAGTGAACTAACTTTAGATTTTTGCTTATTCGTTATTTTTAGTGGCTGCTGATGGAAACGAACCCGTTCAAATGAAGTTGCATAAATCCTTGAGATTGTGGACCTTTTACGTTGACTTAGAGGAAAGTCTGGGTACATTGGAGTCTACTCGTGCAGTGTATGAGCGAATATTGGATTTGAGAATTGCAACACCACAAATTATAATTAACTATGCATACTTTTTAGAGGTATGGAACTATTTCTACATTTTAATACATCTTTTTCTGTTTTTACTGGATCTGTTTCTGGTTGATTGACAAATCTCCATTTAATTTCTCAGGAGCACAAATACTTTGAAGATGCATTTAAGGTTTATGAAAGAGGTGTGAAGATATTCAAGTACCCACATGTTAAAGATATATGGATCACATATCTCTCGAAATTTGTGAAGAGATATGGGAAAACAAAATTGGAGAGAGCAAGAGAGCTGTTTGAGAATGCTGTTGAAACGGTATGCACTTGTATCCAAATGATCTTATATTTTCATTGTCTTTAATTTAAAATTATCTCTCCTGAGGATAGTCCGGTGATTTATTTATGTTTTAGATCAATCTCAAGATTTGGGTTTTAAGGCACTTGGGAGGGGACCAGGGTAGATGTCAACTTAAGGGAAAGTGAAGGTTGAAAGTTAAGATAGCAGTCAAACTGCTTAAGAAATTTTGTTTCTCATCTTCTAAATGTAGGATGGTTTAATATGCTGGTAGTGTAAATGACATTGTGTTATATCAATGAATTTTCATGCATGTATGATATGACTTCTAAATGTAGATCAACCTTAGGATTTATTATGGGGTATCATATATGAAGTTCTGAATGCATTAGAGTGAACTTTACCAACAGGTTGTGTCCAGGTTTTGAACTTTGTCATCCGTGAAACTTCCTTGCTAGTCTTTTACTGATTTAATAGTACAGATTTAATGATATCTTTACACTATTACATATGGGATGGAGAGTTTGACGCCTTCACCTGACAATATAAAAAACAAAATTAACCCTTTCTCTTTTAAGGAGTGAAGGATGTAAGTAAAAGCAAAGGACTAGAAGTGTTCATATTTCATTGTGTTGCAAGTTTTGTTATAACTACGACTAATCTTTAGCTGAACATTGAGAATCATTATGTGCCTAAAAAAAATATCACACGATGAATTCTTGTCTTATGATTGATACTAAAGACATGTTTTCTGTTGTGTTTGTTCCCCCCACCACAGTTTGGCTTCTATTGAAATGTAACTTTTATTTGCTAATAATGTATATGGTGCTAACCTTTTCCTTCTCTTGGGTTTATGCTCTGAAAACAGGCTCCTGCTGATCAAGTAAAGCCATTGTACCTGCAATATGCAAAGTTGGAGGAGGACTATGGGCTGGCAAAACGAGCTATGAAGGTTTATGATCAAGCAACGAAAGCTGTTCCTAATAATGAGAAGCTAAGCATGTATGAAATATATATTGCTCGTGCTGCTGAGATATTTGGTGTACCCAAAACAAGGGAAATCTATGAGCAGGCGATTGAATCTGGTCTTCCTGACAAGGATGTCAAAACCATGTGTATAAAGTACGCTGAGTTGGAGAAAAGCTTGGGAGAAATTGATCGAGCCCGTGGAATATATGTCTTTGCCTCACAGTTTGCAGATCCACGATCAGACTCTGAATTTTGGAATAAGTGGCATGAGTTTGAGGTGAAGCATGGTAATGAAGATACCTTCAGAGAAATGCTTCGCATTAAGCGCAGTGTCTCTGCAAGCTACAGCCAGGTTGGTTTAGTTTAACTATTTAGTTTCTTTTTTCCCTGCATTCTGATGTAATTTAAGTCTTAACGGTAACGTTTCATCTTTTTTGCAGACCCATTTCATATTGCCTGAGTACCTGATGCAAAAGGACCAAACTGTGTCTCTGGATGAAGCCAAAGAAACATTGAAACAGGCTGGTGTACCTGAGGACCAAATGGCCTCGCTAGAAAAGAAAGTTGGGTTTGTGAGTGCTGGAGTAGAGTCACAGACTGATGGAGAGATTAAAGCCAATGCAAATAATGAGGATATTGACTTACCAGAAGGAAGTGACTCTGAGGACGACGAGAAAATAGAAATTGCTCAAAAGGATGTTCCGTCGGCTGTTTTTGGCGGTTTAGTCCGGAAGAGGGAAGAGAGTGAAAAAAATGAAGAAGGAACTCGTCTCGGTGCTTTGGAGAGAATAAAGAGGCTGAAGGGGTAACTGAATTGTATGCTCATCATCGACTGTGTATTTTCTTCTGCACCAATGAATTTTGTAGAGCTTTTGTAATTTCATAATTTTAATAGGAAAGCAGTTACTCTTCTAGCTTGTTAGGCCCCCATATGTGAAGAGGCAATGTGTAGTTTAGGAACAATTACATGGGGGGAAAGAAAGTTGCTATCATGTGATCAAGAGTTCTCTGGTTCACATTCTGGAAACAATTTCTCTATTTACAAGAGTAAGGTTGTGTATATCTGACCCTCTCCAAGTCCCACTTGATGAAAGCCTTATATAGTGGGCTGCCCCTTTTCATATAGGGAAAGTCTCTTGACAAATGTTTGAATTGTCTTTAACTTGTATGTTTGGAGAAAATTAGAAAAGAATATTAGTTAATTCTTATATGGTTTTAAACTTTTGGGATCGTATTTGAAAGGGAGTTCAATAACTATATGACGTAAAGATATTAAATATAAAAAGCTGAAAATTTACTTGTGTAAAATAAAATATTGGGATTTTTTTTTGGACTGAAAATATTGGGAGTTTAGAACCAATGAGTATGGAAGTTTGATAATACAACTGGAAATTTGTACGTTCACTTGTTAGTAGTTAGCCGTCTCTCAGGGCGACTGTTTTGGGGTTGTGGGAGCTTGCTTCAAAATGTTAGCAAAATACTCTATAATTTTTTTCTACAAAGCCATCCATATTAATTACTCAAAAAGAGAAACAAATAAATCAATTAAATAGAAGTACAAATCCATGTTTTAAAAGTAAAAAATGTCAGCATGTTAAGGTTCAAATGCTTACGGCTTTTGGTCGAACTATTGACTCAAATAAAACTTTGATAAACAATAATTGCCAATGTAATAAAATTGCAATGTATAAAATGTCCATTAAATAACACCACATGACTACAAATGATCCCAAAATATATTGACATTTTGAGATGGTTTTTTTTTTTTTAACTTTTATACATTTTTAAAATTTCTCTAGTGTTTTTTTTTTGTTAGGGCACAAAATATTTTCTTTGAAAACCGTTCGGGTTCCCCATCTAATTTTGGGTTCCAACATAATAACAGCTCAACTCCGATTCAATTTGGCTAACTATAAAAACAATTTTTTTTTTTCCAAAACCGATCCATTGTCAAGTGGAGTGACGGTTCAATTGGTTGGACCATTCGGTTTGGTTCTTAAATCACTAATACAAATTTAAATTTAACTTAATCACCTAAAATTTCTCAATTCATGTGAGGTGGTCAAAAGAGGGCTATATATATGACCAAGAAATATGCTTTAAAATAAATCTCAATTGTTGGCTTCGCTTGCTACCTATCACCTCATAATTCACACTGCAAATTTCATAAATAACTCGAGAAGTTCTAAATCTTGCATTACATTCACATCGCAAAATGTTCAACAGAGCTTTTGGATGGCATTTTTTACAAGTTTGCACTAAAAACTAATATTTAACCAGTTATTTATAGAGGCTAAAATTTGGAACTGGAATCACACAAGTAACTATCTTCCACTACCTAGGTGAAATGGAGAGAAGAGCAGAATACTATCATCCAAGCTTTACTATGTGAGGAAGAGAGGAAATTATTATACTAAGAAGCCTTGGTTGATTCTTCAGGGAGATCATCTTCCTCATGATATATGTTCTCTGCCATTTGCCATTTTTGAAGGATATTATCTTCAGCAACACTGGCAACAACACAATCCTCACATGGGGTCCATGAAAAGTCAGATATTTTATTTGTATGGCCGCCATGGATAAAAAACAGTTCAGGTGGACCATCCTCAGCATCTTCTGGTGTCGGCTCTTCATCAATCCTACAGATTCAGTGAAAATACTTGGCTATAGGGAAATAAAAAATCTAGCTCTGGCAATTAGCACATTATAATATTCCCTCCGGTTCTTAATATAGGATATATTTGGAAAGTTGGTTTTAGTCCTAAATATAAGATATATTTATCATATTTGTCAATCTTTACCTAATTTACTCATATTGAGGCTCCTTTAATAATAATCAAAGAGGAGATGGAAGGAGGGAATTAAAGAAGATGATTAGGGTATTTTAGAAAATATATGTCATATTAACTAATTTAACTTCCTTAATCTAATTAAATTATGTAAATATGTCTTATATTAAAAACAAAATGGAGTATCATTTTTGGATACTCCTTTTTTATTAGAAAATCAACCCACAAAAAAAGCAACAAAGCTTATCTAATCTCTGCATCTATGAGCTTCAGACTCGGAAAGAAGCCCTAAACAAAATACCACTATCCCATAACCTTAGAGTTAATGTTCAAAGGTCGCCACTTAACTGCTATCAAGATTAATTGTACTTGTTATAATTAGATTTTAGCTGTCACCGTTTTTCATAATTAAATGAAATTCAAGTAAAAAGTACGATATGTGCTTGGATAGACATGAATAGATGCAGCTATATTAATTACAAACAAATCATAAAATTGGGATTTGACCCAACTTAACAAAATAAGTTGCTAGAGTTGCATAAAACTTTCCCATATCAGTACTTTTCCATTGATTTGTTCAATATTTACTGCTGTGTCACTCATAAAACTTGGAAATTTTGCAAGTGATAAAAAGATTCCTAGGTCACAGAAGATTAATTTATGTTCACTAAAAATTTTGGAATTTCAACTAACTCCCTTATTCCTGTTTAGTCGATATCATCCCCACTTGTCATACTGTAAAACCAAATACAAACATGACTGCAATAGGATGCATTAAGAAATGATAAATCAGTATAATAATTTGTCAATAACCATTCCACTATGGTCGCATTACTTAATTATAAACATTTCAGACAGTGATTCCATTAGATAATACCTGCTAAGATCCCACACCATGAGTCTCCTGCCAAGACAACAAGAAGCCAAGATAGTTTCATTCTTTGGATTCCAGCCCACCTGGAAAACCTCCTCCCTGTTGTAAACAAGAATACGTTTTCAGATAAAAGTCACATAATCATAAAAAAATTTGGAGAAATTTAAAACATCTCCAAGGAGGATTGTTACTTGTGACAATCAAAGGTGTGAAGAGCAGTATTAATCTTGCGTACGTCAAACAACAAAACAGTTTTATCAGTAGAACCAGTAGCAACAACCCATTCATTGAATGGATTAAAAGCCAAGCAGTTGACCTAGCAAGAGATCCGACATTAAAAGCTATATCAGTAAGACGTACATATAAAAGATGTTAGAAAGTCGCCCAGGGTCTATGAAAAATGAAACTTAGAGGTGGAAAACTTCATCAAACTAAACACAAGGCCATCAGAGTGAAATCACACAAATGTACACGTGAAGCATGGCCAGGATGGTTATTGGCTAGAAAATCATGCATGTCACTAATTGTCCTTTTTTTACAAGAACCAACTATTTGGGTCATCATGTCAACAATGTGATGTTACTGACTTCCTTTACACAGCTAGCAAACAATCAGATAAGATACTAAGAGCATCTTCAGCAATTATAATATTCATTATCGCTATGTGGACATACATCCATCGCATCACTTTCAAATGGTAAAGAATAACAGTCCTAATAATCACTGTAATGCAAATTAGAGAGAAGTATATTTCATTCATGTATACAATAGGGTATTTATATACAAGATAGGAGCCTCAGGATTAATAGCTCATTATGGTGATTGATATTAATCACCATCCCTGATCATGTGGGATACTAACTATCCCTAATTATGCGGGATACTAATTATTTTTAAGATATTTATATTATTTCCTAACACTCCCCTTCAAGTTGGAGCATAGATGTTAATCAAGGCAACTTGTTACAAAGATAGTCAACCTGAGTGCCATTCAAGGCCTTAGTCAAAAAATCACCCAACTGATCACTAGACAGCGCATGTCCTGTAAAGATAAAGTTCTCCTTAATCTTATCACGTACAAAGTGACATTCAATTTCAATGTGTTTCATATGTTCATGGAACACGGAGTTGGAGGCTATGTGTAAGGCAGTTTTATTATCACACCACAGTTTCACAGGCAATGACGTGGCAAGACCGACCTCCTTCATTAACTAGTGAATCCATACAATTTCCTGTACGGACTGAGACATGGCTCAATACTCAACCTCTGTACCAGACTTTGATACCACATCCTGCTTCTTGCTCCTCCAAGATGCCAAGTTTCCACCTAAAGCACACAATAGCCTGTAGTGGACCCCCTAGTCGCCTTTGACCTTGCATGATCTGCATCATAGAAACATTCAATCTTTGTGTAGCCATGATTCATATAGAGTATACCACGACCAAGTGAGCTCTTCAAATAATATAGGACATGCTCTAAAGATTCTCACTGAGCAACGGTCGGTGCTATCATGAATTGGCTAAGTATACTGATAGGAAATGTTACATCAGGGCGAGTTACTGTGAGATAGTTCAATTTCCCAATCAGCCTCTAGTATCTCTCAGGGTAGGCAAACGGTTTAATCTACTCAGGATCAACTTTTGTTTTTTTCACATCCTCGGGTAGCTCATCAAACGGCACACTATCATCAATGTCCAAAAAGGGATTAGGAATCATAGGACAACTACTGGGTGTTGCTCCAAGTTTCCCGGTTTCTTCCAGTAGATCAAGGACACATTTCCGCTGGGTTAGGAGAATGCCTTTCTTGCTTCACATAACTTCGATCCCAAGAAAGTACTTTAACGAACTCAAATCCTTTGTTTGGAAATGAGAATTAAGATAGGCCTTGCGTGATGAGATCCCTAACGTATCACTACCTGTATATCGACATAGACTACTAAGAGAATCATGCCAGCATCCGTCCGTTGATAAAACACAGAATGATCACATTTACTTTGATTCAAACCAAACTTCTTAACCACAAAACTGAATCTGTCAAACGAAGCACGAGGGCTCTATTTCAAACCATATAAAGACTTCTGAAGATGGCATACCTTGCCATGCTCCCCCTGAGCAACAAAGCCAGGCGATTACTCCATGTAAACTTTCTCAAGAAGATCACCATTCAAAAAAACATTCTTAACATCCAACTGATGAAGATCCCAACCATAGGTAGCTGCCATAGAGATGAATAGATGAACAGAGGACAACTTGGCCACAGGAGAGAAAGTTTCGAAATAGTCAACACCATACGTCTGAGCATAACCCTTTTACAACTGAGTGAGCTTTCAACCGTTCCAAGGTGCCATCAGCTTTCATCTTAACGGCGAACATCTACTTACACCCAATAGCCTTCTTTCCAGGTGGTAAATCAACGAGAGTCCAGATATCAACCTTATCAAGTGCCATCATTTCCTCGTCCATCGCAGCACGCCAACCGGGATGGGTCAAGGCTTGGGGAAGGTTGGTGGGAATGGTAAGAGAATCTAAGGATGCTTTGATGGAACAAGACGTGGGTGACAAGTGATGATAGGAAACAAACGAGGAAATAGGGTACGTACAAGTGTGTTTACCTTTACGGAGGGCAATGGGCAGGTCAGCAGAAGGAGCAATACTATCAAGAGTATCAGACACTGGTTCAGGATCAAAGGCTAGAGGAGGCAAGGGGGCTAAGTCCGGATCAGGCACGGAAGCGGGCATTAGTAGGTCAAAAATATGAGCATCGACATTACTTTCCTTCGGACGCCACTGATAAACATGATGGAGAGGATGTGGAGTAGGTGCCGGGACAGACGCTAGCACTGGTGGGGAACGAACCTTATACACTAAGAGGTGATCAAGACCTAGGGTAGGGGTAGAAGATGGAGGTAGAGCAGAGATAGAGAAGAACAAAGTGGACTCATGGAAAGTGACATCTGTAGACACAAGATAGCGCCGAAGATCGGGAGAATAGCTCCGATAACCCTTTTGAACCCTAGAATAGCCAAGAAAGACACACTTGAGAGATTTAGGATCAAGTTTGGTAACAGTGGAACAAATATCTCGAATAAAACAGACACAACCAAAAATTTTTGGATCAATAGGAAATAAGGGTTTGGAAGGAAACAAAGTTGTGTATGGAATGTTACCACCGAGAACAAGAGATGGCATATGATTAATAGAGAAGCATGCGGTGGACACAGCATTAACCCAAAAGGATTTAGGAACTTGCATTTGAAACATTAGAGCCCGGGCAACTTCTAATAAGTGCTGGTTTTTTCTCTCGGCAACACCATTTTGAGTAGGTGTATCGGCACACGAGGACTGATGAAGCATGTCATGTGTAAGCATATAGTCATGAAACTAGGCAGAAAAATACTCTTTAGCATTATCACTTTGTAAGGTTTTTACAAAGACACCAAACTGAGTTTTGATCTCAACACAAAAATTGCAAAAATGAGAAAATAACTCCGAGCGATTTTTCATTAAATAAAGCCAGGGCCCAAGTGGTTCTAGAAAAACAATCAACGAAAGTAACAGTACTTAAAACCAGAAGTGGACACGACAGGACAAAGACCCCAAACATCAGAATGAACCAAATCAAAGGGGGACGCAGTCCGTTTATTGACGCGAGGTGCCAGGTGAACACGATGGTATTTGGCAAACTGACACGACTCACACTCTAAGGACGAAAAATGATGAAACTGAGGATACAACCTCTTTAAGGATGACAATGATATATGATCTAGATGACAATGAACGTCAAAAATAGAGGAACCACCAGAGCAAGCAAAAGAACGCGGCACCTAATCATCAAGAAAGTAATGGCCGCCAGATTCATATCCCCTACTAATAATCCGCTTCGTCGTAAGATCCTGAATTACACAACAGTCGGGGAAAAGTGAGATAAAACAGTTCAATTGTCGAGTAAGCTTGCTGGGAGACAGAAGGTTAAAAGCAAGGTCAGGAACATTAAGGACAGACGATCAAGAAATAGAGGATGTAGGTGTAACAGTGCCAGATCCAAGGACATGAGAAGAAGAACCATCGGCAATAGTTATGGAAGAGGGGTTGGCATAAGGTGCATATGTAGAGAACAAATGATGGTTACCTATCATGTGGTCAGTGGCATCGGAATCAATGATCCACTTTGAGGAAGAAGTAGCAAGGCAGGCGTCACAGTTACTTGTAGCAAGTGCACTCATGGTGGATGGAGCATTGTCAGAATGATCAGAGGATTGGGCCATATGAGCAGCACCACTACGTTGCAGCTTATTTTGCAACTTACGACAGTAACGTTTGGTATGACCAGGTTCCTTACAATAGAAGCAGACAATAGGACCAGGATTCGGGGATTGTTGCTTGAGTGTGGAGGACCTTGGTTCCTCAAATCAGCAGAGGTTGAGGATGGTGTACTATTTCCAGATTTCAAGAAACTCTGGTGTCGGTTATCAGTGAGACCACGGCCAGCTAACGCACTAGCATTAGGATTAATGGTCGGGTGTAAGAAACTATCTGCATGTAGCACACGAGAGTACACATCCTGAAGCGAAAGAAGTTAGAACTAGAATGAATCTGGGAACGAACTGTCTCATAGGCCGGATCAAGGGCAGTAAGAAAGCTAATAATCACCAATTTTTCCATATTATCAACCTGTGCCTGAAGGTTAGCTGTAGGCGGCATTAACATCTTCAACTCTTCAAACATTTTCTTAAAATCCATATAAAAATTCTTCAGGGAACGGCCCTATTGTTCAGCACGGTAGAACCCCTTACAGGCATCATGAATGCGGGTAATATTTCCTTTCCTAGAATATAGAAATTCCAAGTAGCTCATAAGTTCCTTAATGGTATTACAGTGACTAACCGAGGGAGGAAATCGCTGTCAATAGAATTCTGAATTTGCAAGAATAAACGAGCATCGGCTCTAGCCCAATCCATCTTCGGATCATCCGTGGGAGGTGCGGCAATCAAATGGACCTCCTCAATACTAAGCAAGTACATACGAACGGTTTTGCTCCAATCCATATAGTTTGTCCAGGTCAATTTGTGCTCAGTGATTTTGTTAGTCATAGGAACAATTTCGTAGTGACACTAGTCTTGGAATCAACCATCAATGCAAGTAGAGAGCACCAAAAAATATGGATGAACCCCAAACAAGCACACACAACAAAGAACAACCAACCTGAGGGGCCCCACAACCACAATAACCAAACAGCCCCAACAAAGAGCTAGCAAAGGCAAACAAGGCAAAAGGACAGCCCCCAAATAGAGCGAGCAAAGCCAAACACCGCAGAAACAATAACCAAACAAGCTTCCAAAAAAGTGAATAGAGCTAAATAGGGCAGAAACAGACAAGAGACAGAGGCAAGGACACGCAGCAAACAGTAGCAAAAAGAGAGATCAACAACCAAACGACAACCGGCGGGTACGCACGACACGAAACCACAAGGGAGAAGACAGCGGCATTGAGTCGATCCCAACGCAGCAAACGGTGGCAGCAAAATCGCCGGAAACCGCCCTCACACGCCGGCACGTGTAACTCAGGCAAGACTGGAGGTGGCGTGTGAAGGCCACACGCAGGTCGGATGGTGGCGAAACGCTGGGGAAAGACCGATCTAAAGACGGCGTGACCAATGGTGGGGCGCATGTGCACAGACTCTCCCACTCACTAAAGGACCCAGGCGTGGAAACGAAACTGACGGAGGAAGAGTAACAGTAACAACACCAGACAGGAAAAAATCTTTCAGAGAGTCCTAGGCTCTGATACCATGTAATGCAAATTAGAGAGAAGTATATTTCATTCATATATACACTAGGGTATTTATATACAAGATAGGAGCCTCAGAATTAATGGCTCATTATGGTGATTGATATTAATCGCAATCCCTAATTATGTGGGATACTAATTACTTCTAAGATATTTACATTATTTCCTAACACACCAAGTAGACTAATCAGGAGTTTTGTTACACAATGCAATTCAGTTCATGAATCACATAAAAATCATCAATAATGGTAATAAAAAAGAATATAAAAACATATTGCATATTTAGGTATAAAACCGTAATTTTTCTTTCAGGTTCTCTAAAGGGCTCAACTTAAAGAAAAATTAACTGGAAAGATATTGAGAATTGCACAAGCAAAGGGAAAGTAAAATGAGACATTCTTAACTGGTAAGCTAAATGATATACTGCATGACACTATCTTAGGCATAGTTGAATGAAAGGAGTATATATATAGCCATAAGTAAATCTTGACAGAATTATGCACCATGAACTGAATTATTCTTTGGGTTTGATAAGTTGGTTTCTTATTCCTCACACATTTGGTTATACTAAACAATTGTGAATTAAAAAAGGATCAGTCATTTCAACTGCCATTGCCAGATATCAGTCCATCTAAACATATAATTATATCAACACAGATCATGCTCATATTGAAAACATTTTCTGATTTTTCACATTGATTTTCACCCAAGTACTGTCATTCTCAGGAAGCCATAACATTATCCTAACATAAATATAGTGCATATGAATCTGCCAAAGCACACAAGAGAGTCCTTAATACGCACCTCACTTTGATGAGCAACTACAGACTGGACAGGGTTGCTGATTGATGGAGCCCGAAGATCCCATATAAGCAAGTATTGATCATCACCAACAGAACCAAATAAATATTCATGCCTCAAATGCCATGCTACATCTTCCACAACACCTTCATGAACCTGTTACAAATCAAGAAACTACTGAGTTTACAAGATAGGTTATGAAGTAGAATTAGAGAGTAAGGGAAAAATTTTATGATTTATGTTCATAGAAGGTATAAGTACATGTGCAAGGAAAACGCCTAGTATATTATTAATATGCCCGGACTGCGTTTTGTAACAAATTAAGGCATATAGATGGAATTAACATAAACTAATCCATTCAGTTTGCAAATACTTTTAGACATTTTGGTTCAAGTTAGCTAATCCATAAGACACGTCAAAGAACACATCTTCCATGATTGAATGGCTTAGAATCCCCTGCTACACATATATACTTATATATCCTATATATATACACGCAATTTAAAATCAGATATACCAGTCCCAGTCAAAATTCTGTTTCATCCCCTATCAAAATGGCGTAGCCTGAAGGTAAATCTTAACTAAATATGATAAGTAAACACTTTAACCCACGGTCAAAAAAAAGGAACCTTAAAAATCTGCATAGCCTCCAGGGTTTTATTTTTAGGAGCCGCATTAATATCCCACAAGCATATCTGAGCATCATCAGAACCACTTAGCAAGTGGCCCTGCTTGAATTTACGCCATGATAAATCATATCATTCAGTATTATGACCTCTTAGCCTTAAATCAGGATTACAGGCACCATCCAGAGGTGGTTTAAATATATTTTCTTCACCCTTACAAGGCGTATAGGTTTTAAAGCTTTAGATCAACGGTTACATTGAGGTAAGATGCCCAATAATACAAGACTTTAATTAGCCTATTGTGCAGACTAAAAAATGTACATAAAGAACTATATACCTTGTTTATCATGGTATGTTTGGTACATATCAGAAATGAAATCCGTTAATAATGCGCCGAAAAGGAAAGCAAGGTCTATTGTGCCTTTATTACAATTTCTCAATAGTATCTATCACTTAAAAAGGTTTATAAAACAATGATACAAGATCATTTCTTATTCATAATTCAACCTCTTTCCTTCTCCATACCTAAGATCAACATTAGCATGACCAAATGGCCCACTAAAAATGTATACAGTCATGAATTCATTCTTTTCAGGGCCTTCAAGTGTATTGGTGGCAAGTGGAAGACTTCCAGGGTATTGTTTGTCAATGTTGCACAACAAAACAGAAAGATGCAACTGTTAGACATGCAGAGAACATCTAGATTATGTATCACAACCCAAGGAAAGCAGAGTTTTAGCAAATTTAAGGTACAAAGGGCTCAATAACAGAGCCTGGGAAATATGATACCTTTTTTCTTTTAAACATTTTTTTTGACAGAATTACAACTTGAAATCCATTATAAAGCACCTCATGGTTCAGTGCACAGTGGGAAAAGAATGCAACTTTTTCTGCCATAAATCATGAAATTATTAATTTCTATTGAAACATGATGCCTTCATTTTATTAAAAAAATATAAATCGAACCTGCAAGTGATCACAAGTTAATATGATCACCATCTTAATGGAGATCAACCAATAAAGTCCTAATATCACAAAAAGATTGATTCCTTGCTTTGCCATTAGCACACTCGAATCCACCTACATCAGCGCGATCGTCATCATAATTGCGCGCCTCATTCTTGGCATCCTCCAAAGGAAGCTGGACTTGGGCAAGCATTAAGTAATTGGGTTCGTTCTCCGAAGTATGTGTGCCCAGAATCATCTTTTGGACCCAGTAATCCCTCCCCGGAGGCTCATCTCGATCAAGAAGCCACTCCACAGTTAGGGCAGGCCATTCTAGGGCATGGGTTATTACCAAATCATACAAAAATGGCGTATTCTTCATCCAGATTTGGTACTCCACGTTTATCAGTCTCTCTTCTATCTCTCCTTCATCTCCTCCTCGCCTTTCCGCATACCCTGATTTTCTCAGTCACTATCACTTCCTCGCAAGTTTCCCGCCAAAAACTGGAAGCGAGATGGAGAGGCAGAAAACCAAAGCTGAAATTGATTCAAATAACAAACCCGTCCAGAAACCATTTAGTGTTCAAACCCGCAAGTACTTCATTTCAAAGTTCTGAAATCCCGGTCATTAAACCGAAAGAGTATTAGGTTAAAGGTCAATGGGTCAAATCGGGTTAAATCGGATTAGACAGGTGAGAAAGGGAAGATTTTAAAATTATTTATATGAAATCTTAAATAAAATGTTAAAAAAAATGGTCAAACCGTGAGAAAACCGGTCGAACCGGAGTCAGTTGCCAAATTGGACCGGTGGTCAGTTTCGTGGTCGGACCGGCCGGTCCGGTCTGAGCTTGAGAACATTGCTTCATTTACAAATAACATTTTTTTTGTCCAAAAAAAAAATAACGTTTTTTTTCCAACTTCCACCTGAAGTCCAAGAATTGCTCAGAAGCTTCCTAGCATCAACTGAGGCTATTTTAGACTCAGTACTGCGGAACAGTTTTAGCGCTTTTAAGGGCTTAACGCTGTTTGTTGAAATGGTAAAAAGAAAAAAAATAGGGAAAAAGATAGTTAAATATCACATAAAATTAGAAAACCCACAAACCACCATTAATGTTTGCAAAAGACAGATAAGGGATGGGGTGAGAATATGAGCTTTTGATGTTTTGGTTGAAAGATCAAAATGCCCTTAAAACTTAATGAATTTAAAAGAGAGAGAACTGCCAAGACTTTATGCTTCCTTGGGCTATTCAACAAAACTTCTTTCTCTAACTCTCACAGTCGGCGCCGGCGTCCCCAAATTGGTAATGGTGGGTGCAATCCGTCACATACTCGGTTGAAGAAGAGTAAGAGTAAGTGAGTACTAAGGATATGGGGTTGTGGGTGTCGCATCACATGCTCCAACTTCTTCTTCCTCAAACCGTCACAGTCGACATCAGTGTCCCTGAATTAGCAATGGTGAGTGCACGTTTTTAGTCACTAATTATGTATACTGATTGAAAACTCTAGTCTTTTGCAATCTACTGTTAGTGTATGGAGGTTGACTAAAGCTTTAATCCCTTTATTCCAAAATTATGCAACTGTGCACAATTTCTGTACAGGAACTCAGAAAGTCAAGAACGATTGTGTGAAAATCAGCAATGGTATTAACGAAGTGTAGAATGGGTTTGACAAAATGCATAACGAGAATAACAAATATTACATGACTTACTGACCAAATGTGTTAAAAAGTTTGGCAAAAGGTGTGGGTTATGACAAATTGAATAATGAGAATGACAAAATCCCTAATGGGAATGACAAAGTTTTATTGGTTTTGATGAGATTAATAATGAGAACAACAACTTATTCTCACCAAATGTGTTAAAGTGTTAGCTTAAAAGGGCTGGCTTATGACAAAATCTCTAATGGGAATGACAACTAATTCTCAACAAATGTGTTAAAGTGTTGACCTAAAAGGGCTGGCCGCTAACAATTTCAGTAATGGGAATGACAAAGTTTTTAATGGTTTTGACATAATTGATAATGGAAATGACAACTTATTCTCATCAAATGTATGACAGTTGGCTGCAAAAGGGCTGGCCTCTGACAAAATCCCTAATGAGAATGATAAAGTTTTTATTAGTTTTAACAAGAGTAATCAAGATATCAAACAAGAGAAATCACACTTTATTTGTGAAAACTTGCAAGTTAGGATTCACCAACATTTGTATAAATCTCATTACTCATTTTGTCAATCTCATTATTTAATTGGTGTCAATTCTTTACACATTGCCAGTACTTTTACTCATTTTGTCAATCTCATTACTGTTCACCTTCTTCTTCCTCAGCAGCCTCCTGACTTTCTCCAGTATGCTCAACCAAACTCTTCCTCCAATTGCATAAATGTTCTCTCCAAGCACAACCTCTGTTAACCCATAACACCCAACTAATTCCTTCCTCCTTCAAATGCTTCTCAACCACCATCGACTACCTCCGTCCTTACTCCCTCTCTTCTTCTTTCCTCAACCACCATCGACCACCTCCACACTATCGTCTCTGTCTTTATCGCTGGACCTCTATTTTTTCTGGCAACAATTCAGACCAGGAGAGCTCCTCAGACACCTGAACTTGGGGGGCTCATCTTTCTTTCTTTCTTTTTAGTTTAAAAACTGAGGGCATAATGGTAAATTCATTAACATTTTAAAATCCCAATTTGATCCATGTCACCTTTATGTCCTTTACAAATGTTAACAGATCTTTAGAGGTTTTGAAATTTCATATGGTATTTATCTGGGATTCTCTCAAGAAAATACTTGATGGGAAAGACAAAAAATGTGATATTTAAGGCTTTTGTTTTTGGACAAATATATTTAAGCCCTAACCTGCGTGAGGCCAAAAATAGGTTTGGATTCCATATGCTATAAGACAAACAATTATTTTTTTTTGGGCACGAAAACTATATATCATTAAAGTCAAAAAAGAGTTACAAGGCTCAAAAACTGGACAAAACATAAGTTGCACAATCCTACAATCCCTCATGGGCACCACCTCTTCTAAGCATTGTTTGGTTCGAGATTTTTTGATGAGAGGGATGGGTGAGGGTGAGTGTGTTTGGTTGGGAAAAGTAAGAGGGAGGGGAGGGGAGAAATTTTGTCTTTTAGTGCTCCCCTCTCGTCCCCTCCTTTCGCGCCTCTCCAAATTTGGTGTTTTTTTAGGGGTGAGAAATATTATGTCTTATCGTGATTAAAATACCCATACTAATTTTTCATTATCTCATGTTTATCCATATAATTATAAAACTCATATGATATTACTAGGATAAGCCAAATAAATCAAAAAATCTATCTAATCAAATCCTATCTTACTAAATATTATTAAACTTGTCAACACCCGTTTTCATTTTGATAATCAAAGAGTAATAGAGACAAAATTCAATGGGCATACAGAAAAGTACAATTATACTGATACAAATATTCGTTTACAATACCGATATCGTTCGTCGACGGAATACAGAAAATACAACGGAAACTTAATATTTACGAATTTCTCCAAAATATATAAACATAAACTAATTATAATCCACTATCTTGTCCTCACCTCGAGACACGTGCCAGTTATTTCTCAGCGTCTACGCCCTTACCTTTCGAACCACTAGCACTCGCTGAGATGTTTATTTAAAAATAGGGTGAGATTCCGAAGAATCTCAGTAGAAACATGCTATCGTTCAAAGAAAATGCGAAAAATAAATATAATATATTTCATGTATGCACCAATTAATGAACAATATAAACATATCATCTGCATATATACATGAGTAGAGCCTAGCCCCACTAATCTGTACTGGTTGGATTCTCACCAACTTAGTATAAGCGCCTCTAGCACTACTGGCCCCTCCTTGAGCAAAAACATGTTGATTAATAAAGTGCATTTACAAACATTGGCATCCACACAATCATATAACTGTGGCATAATGTATGAAGGATGTTGTCCCTACCTCAAAGCTTTCTAGATCCTTTTTCAGATATGTCTCGTAAAACGTGTTGTTCCGATTTCTAACTCGATCCTAAAATATTAAATGTACAAGAAATAGGTTAAAACCTATCCAAGTATCATTTTAGACTCTTCCATAGTGTTTCTTGTGATTATATTAGTCTATGATGAAAATTTACCAAAATTCCTACTGGACCCCAGCTTGGCCCCGCCGTACCAGGCCTGATGGCACATTTTCCCAAAATTTTGACTAAGGCTATTTTGACATATTTTTGCTCAAGGAATCCATTTCTGGGCTCGAAATCACCAAATTCATTGTCAAATTAGGCAAATACCCTTGACAACCCATATTTAGGGATTTCAATGGTGTTTTCGTAATTATGCTTTTTCGGCCTCTACCGAAAAAGTGCCCAACTGTAACCCCACCTATTTTTGCCCACTAAATCCAATGGAACCATTTATTTTTTTTGAAAATCCAACTCCTAACACCAGTTTTGGTTCTGGCTGAAAGTTGAAGAAAAAATGAAAAAAAAATGGAGTTTTGTGTTTTAGCTTCCAAAACTTGTACTTTTCCACCTCTAATCCTTGGTTAACTCATTTAAACACTTCTTAATCATGATTTATGAAAATTTGGGCAGCATAACCCCTTACGGTTATAGCTTTTCAAATTTGCAAAACCAACAATAAACCACCAAACAACTCAAGAATCACAACAACAACATCAATACACTAAGAAGTTGAGGTTTTAGATATTACCTCTTGATTCATGGTGTTTCTCTATCTAGGACGTCCTCCCTCCCTCTCTTCAACCTTGAAGATTAGCTTGCTAAACCAAGATTTCCATGAAGAATAAGAGATTAGAGGATGAACTACACAAGGTAGGAAGCTTAATCACTTGAAAAACAAGTTCTTACCTTAGATCTTGCTTCTTCTTACTCTCTAAATCTCCAAAGGACTCACAAGCTCACTCTCTCTCTTTTTGCTCTTGCCTTGGCCGAAATGTGCTTGAAAGAGGAAGGAGAAAGTGTTTAGTAATTTGGTCTTCTCCCTTCCTAGCCCTTGATCTCATCAAGGGATCATAATGTGCACTACTATAGAATATATATACTGCTACCCTAAAAGATGTCCCTTTTTAAAATAGGGACGTCTAAAACATAGACGGTGGCATTTTTGTAATTATGTGTGGGAACTGGGTAGCTTTAGATGTCCCAAATATTTGGGACGTCTAAAGTATAAAAAAATTTAATATTTTTTTTACGTTAGACGTCACTTTATAACCACATGCCATATCATGACCCTTCTCCTTCATTCCATTCCACTTTCCAACCATGCCATCCACCTCATAAGCCTCTATTCCTACCATTTCAACCATCTTATGGACATCATTCTCAACCATGTGTGCCTCTCCAAGAACCTTCTATTGGTGGAGTTATTGGAGAATTCCAGAAACCAAGGACTTGTACTATAAATGAGGAGCAGTCACACAAGGACACCTTTTCTAATTGCATGGCCTCTATAATGAGATCAATGGAGCAAAGAGATAAAGAGCGTGCAAGTTTGGCCAAGGACTTTGAGTGTCTCACTCAGCCATCAAACGAAGCGGAGGGATGGAAGAAAGATGTTGAACAATTTAAGAAAAATATGGAGTTGCTATCACAAAAGATTTCTAAGTGCATCACTCCACAAGAGACTCTTCCTCCATTGCCTACATGTAATCCACCTATTCAAGTCAAGAAAGTCAAAAAGATGCGATTTCAACTTCCAGAGGAGTCTTCCCTTCCTGTGGAGGAGGAACAAGGAGTCCAACCTCAAGGGTCAAATGCAACTTCACAAGTGGAAGACAAAACATATGAAGTGGAGCAAGTTCAAAATAGTATTGAAGAGTCTTCCTTACCATTCGGTAATGATCCTATCCTTATAGAAGTAGACTCTTCTACTACTTTAACTAGTGAAGCAATTCCTGGTTTGAGTGATGATGAGGTGGATGAGGAAATCATTGTTGAATCCCCTCAAATATTTAAAAATGTAATTGCTCAACCTCTTAGTTCAAGTAGTAGTGATTCAATTGTTGTTGTCGATGATCTTGCTTCTACTTCTTTATGTGATGCTTCTATTATTGAAAATGCTTCTCTTCATAGTACTAGGGATGATTGTGGTCAACTGAATGATATATCTTCATGTTCTTGTGTGGTAGATCAAATATGTGTTGATTGTTATCATGATAAATGCCACTTGCTTGTTGAGTTTCGAAAGAAAGCATTTAGTGAAGTGGTTGATTCTACCGTTCATCTTGATACATCTCCTTGTACTATTGATGTTTCTAAGCATGACACTTGTGAAAATGTTAAATCTTGTGTGGATGCTAATATGATTGTTGTGAATGAAAAAGACCATTGCCTAGAAAAAGATCTTTCTTTTGATTCCAATGAATTGCTTGATAGTATTATAAGGGAAGATTCTATTGTTTTGATTGATAATATTACAAATGAAAATGATTCTTTCCATATGATTCTTTCTTGTGATTTGCCACCCGATATAGAAAAGGAAAATGATTTTTTTGAAAGTTCAAAAGTTTTGGGTGGTAATGATTTGAAAAATTCTCCTTCTTCTTCCACTCTTTTCCCTTCCATCTCTTGTGATTGCAATGATGATGTGGTGTACCCCAACACTAAGTTGGATTCCGCACCTTCCACTTTGCAAACACAAGAGAATTTAACTGTTTGTTTGACTCCTACTGATGGGAGTGCTATTGATTTCCTTGGATGCGATAGCTACTTGGAGAGTTTAGAACTTTACATGCCTTTATTTCACTTGAAATCTCTCCATGTTTCTATTTTTGGATGGGATACTGCTAGTTACCTATCTTCTTTGCAGACACATTCTTGGAAAGGTCATCGGAGGAACCAACATCCACTGTATTTCCTTAGACCTCTTCCGATTGATCCTGAGCCACCTCCACCAAGGAAATCCAATGCGGGAGAAGTTATTTTTAACAACAAATGCATGATTCTCATCAGGGATGAGAACTTCTCCTTCCAGCGACTCAAGATACTCTAACACAGGTTGTCTCTTTCCTCACTTGTTTTCTTCTTAAATCCTATGATTCTTTGAGCTTAATTGTTGGGTGAAGAAGGTAAGTGTGGGGGAGGGACACAAACCAGTAGAAAAAGATAAAAGTAGTGTAGTTTAGTACAATAAAAACCCCCTTAGTATGCTTTGCATCATTTGTGGCCACTACCCTACTTAATTACCATTGTGCCTTGAATTTCAACTTGCTAAGCATTATCTTTAGAGTGTCTTTACATATTGAGGACAATGTGTTGATTAAGTGATGCGACCCAGAATCAACAAATTAACTCTCCAAATTCAAGTCAAGATTCGATGACGAATCCTTTTGAGGAAAGAGGGAATGATGCGATCCAGAATCAACAAGTTGTCCCTTCAAATTCAAGTGACATCTCTTCCATTTCAAATTATCATTATCAAATTCCAACTCAACAAATCATGAGAGCACAAGCTAAAATATTCAAGGAAGCATTGATTGGGCTGATTGAAGAAGTTGTTGTAAATCAAATGGCAATTGGATCAATAAATCTGATTTACAAAACAAAGATGCTGAAAACGTCACTAAGTTCATTTGTGCTAAATATGGAGTTGTTAATCAAGTTTTGGGCTTGGAAACTTCAAAACAAAGAGCTTGGACCTAGTACTACACATGGGAGGCTCATTTGGGCCTAAATAAGCACATTTTGAGCCTTAATTTGCTGACTACATTTTCTTGAAGTTAGGTGTGCGAAAATCAACAAGGAGTTGGTGGGATATTTGACTTTTGTTTTCTTTAGCATGTTATATTTGATTTTTCAACTTTCTTCTAGATTGTATTAAACTTTTGTGTTTATTGTATTAGACTTTTAGGTTTCCTAGCACATGGTTTTACAATTTGTATTAGTTGTTTTCAAAATTGCACTTATTGCAATTAGGTCATATTTTCCTATAAATACTTGGTGCTTCTTCATTTGTAAGACACACAACTCAGATTTGAATCATAAATGAAAGTTGCACTTCTGCACTTTGTTTCTTGAGAGTGGATTCTCTCTAAGGGTTCTTTTTAGAACTAACAAACTTATCAAGGCTTGATCAACCTTGTGGCGTTTTTCCAACACTTCGGGTCCTTGTTCTTTTGTGTTCAAGGGTTCAAGTGGATCGTGGATCTGTGTTTAGCTTTCTTGGGGTGTGTATATTTCGGAATTGGTTGTGGGTTCGCACCATTAAGTGTGGGGGAGGGGAATACATTTCAAATCCCACTATTTGGTTGTTTTCAAATGAAAAATGCCATTAACTAGAAAATTTTTCAAGAATGACTTGCTTTGATGTATATCCTAAGTGGTAAAGGGTCGCATTTGCCATTTTGGAATGTGATTTGTGAGAAATTCTTTGTGCTTTCATGATTTCTAGTGTTTTGGCAACTTTGAAACCATGATTTGCTTTTCAAGTGAATGGGAAGAGAAATGATCCCACAATTAGATTTTTGTTTACTTCTTATTTTGAGAAAAGAAAGTTTCTATATCATTAATGCTTTTAAGAGTTGAGCATTCTTATAATTGATTGCAATGTTTTGATTGATTATATTTGTAAGGTTAGCATTAAGAATAAGTGAAGTAAATGCATTGTGGCTAGCTTCCTATGCAATTGATTGTATTGGAGTGAGCATTAGAGAGAAACCTTGTTGGAAGGTTAATTGAGCCTTGAATTCTTTCTATGTGTGCATGTTCACTTCGTTCTTCATCTTCTAGAACTTGTTTCAACTCTTTTTCAAAACGGCATTTACATTAGTGTGATGAAAATGAAAGAGGCATTCATTCTAAACCCTTTTACCCAAACACAAACCTACATTCATCTACCCATTTGTTTACCCCTTTGAGCCATTCTTATGTTGTATGTATGTCTTGTTATTCATAGTGTTCATAGTATTCTAAATCAAAGTGGTTTGCCAATAGGAAGTTGAACATTGTATATAGTGAAATGCCATGTATATAGAAAAGAGAAGTAGAAGAGAATTGAGGAAAAAAGAAGAAGAAAAGTATTGAAAAAAAAACAATGAAAGAAAAGGAGAGAGTTTAGTAAAAAAAATGTATACAATTAGAAAAAAAAAGGAAGAAAAAAAAATTGATTGAATAGAAAAAAAAAGATAGAGAGAGAGAAGAGCAAAAGAAATATCAAGAAGGCATTTGTTCATAAATTTATAAAAGAATTGGCAAGAGTTTTCAAGTTATTTAGATACTATGAATTTATTCATTAATTTAGATTTGCATATCAACATTTCCTTATTTTGTTTAATTCATTTCATCTAACCTTCGTCCATCATTACAAGCCTTTAAATCCCTCTTGATTCATTGCATTGAGTGTTATTAGTTGTGGAGAAGTTAGAGTTGTTACAAGCCTATGGTAAGGTGTTAATTAAATGAACTAGAGTGAAATGACCCCAATGAGGTGAGATGAGTTAGACACTAATTTCTTGAGAGTTCTCTTATGCTTTATTCTAATATTTTGGATTGTGTGGTTAGCTAATTTCTTTGCATTACTTAACTATGATTAGTGTTAACTTGAGGAATTTTATTAATTGATACAATGCTTTCCAATTATGAAATTGCTCGTCATTTAAATGCATTAGTGATTTGAATTTAGAAACTTGTGCTTTATTGCCTTTGTTCAGGAGTACAAAGGTCTAAGTGTGGAGGAATTGATTTAACCATATTTTTACATGATTTTTGCATGATTTATTTGGGATTTAAATGCATTTTATGAAGCATTATTGCATGATTAAGCATGAATTTTGGTTAGGAACAATTGTTTTGAATTAATGGTAATTAGGGGCAAAATGATCAAAATTATTAATTATTTTGTACAATTGTTTCTTGGACTTTTGATGCTACTTATGCTTAATTTTTGCATTGTTGGTGTTGTGGAAGGAAATTGGAGATTTTAGAGGATTAGAATTAATAATTTGAGGTTTTGGAAAAATTACAAAAATGGCCCCTAAACTTTCTGGAAATTATAAGTAAATGTAGAAAAATATGGGGGGAAATTACAGATAATGGCCCAGGAGTTTTAGAACTTATATTTTGTCCCTACAAATATTTTAAACAATTGCTCTTTAATCCCTCACCCAAAGCTTTTACACTTTTCAGACAGGTCCCTGGTCATAGCCCATTTTTGACCAGGACTTCCATCTTCAAGAGACACAGACCCAACTGTGGAGGAGCACAGGCCCGGAACGGTTTTTGGGCTTAAACTGAAACCAGAAAAAAAGAGAGACCCAAGCATACAAGAGAAAGCATAGGCCTAGAAAAAAACAAAGAAAGAAACAGATCCAGTGTGAATTGGGCTGCTTAAGAAAAGAATCAGAGGCCCGAGACAAAAAAAACGAAGGACCCGTCTGGGCTGATGGGCACAGGATTTGGATATGGCAGGAGGGACCCAAGAGGCAATCTGCAGCTGGGAGAATAAAAACAGAAAGCGCCGCACAGGGGATCTTCATCACCTGGAGCTTCATCATCATCGCAGATCATTACCGTCTCACCTTCCTCCACCGATCACTTCCACTTTCTCTTCATCTCTTACCGGCGGCACCATCCACCACTGCCGCCGGCGAGCTTCACCTGCCACAGCCACAACCGAGAACAGAACTGAAGGGAAATGGCAACGGCGAGGACCTCAGGGAGCTGAGAAAGAATCAGAGATCACAGCTGCAACACAGGACTTTTAAAATCACCATCGCCTCGTGTTCTTCATTCTTTTCCAACACTACAGCCACCTCAACCACTTCACCGATGAACAAGACTGGTCACCACCGTCACCTTCGTCATTTTCATCACAGAACCTCCATTTCTCTACACTTCACCACTACTGAAACACCACCAACATCCACCATTTCTTCACTGCCATAGCCATAAGCTTCAACACCACCATTATCATCGTCCTTCCTCTGATTCTTATCTCAACACAATCATTCCCTTGTTCTGAACTCACATAGCCATGGCTTCCTCTGTTTTGGTTCAGTCCAGCCCCTGAATTTAATTGGTTTAGTGCTAATTGATCATTTTAACCTATGATTTTATAGCTGGATGTTTGAATCAGAGTGTGATTATATTTGTTGAAGCTATTCTCATGATTGGCTAGGCAATTTTGTGCTTTTGGAGATGACTTGAGCTCATATGCGTTTCAAATGGGAGTTTATTTTATCTATAGCTCATTGTATTTTTGATTTCTTAGGTTTAAGAATTCATTTATATATTGAGACTATAATTTTAGTTATGTTTTATTCTATGGATTGAGTTGTTGTGATTTGGAATTTGTAATGAGGATTTGTACTAATCAATATATATGGTTATATATATGTTTCCTATGATTCTATTGCTTTCTATCTATTTAACATGGTATTGTTGGATAGTTTGATTGAATTGGAATTGTAATTGAACCTAAATGCATTGCTTATTTCATAATCACTCTCTAAGGGGTTTTAATAATGCTTAAATAAATGGGTTATGAGTTTAAGCATTAGACTCAATGGTAATTGGGGTTTGGTATATTAGAAAACTTAGAGAAACTCATTACACTAAGAGGGCTTAATAGCATTTCAAGGGTAGGGGTTCCTCTCTTGTGATGCTAGACTCAATGGTAATTGAGGTTTGATATATTAGAAGCTTAGTGAATTAACTCCCCAAATATCTTAATTGAGCAAGGATAGCCATTGAAAATCATTTCCAAGAGCATCTTCATCACTTGCATTTCTAACCAATTTTCATTCCTTCTTCAATTTTATTCCAAAAATATTAGTTTTAAAAGCATTTTAGTTTAATTGCAATTTAGTTGTTAGATAAAAAGCTCAAAGATCATTTTTAAATCATTTCATGTCAATCATTGCACTTAGTTTCTAGGTAATTAATAAAAGGCTCTTCGAGAGACGATCCGGGATTGTACCCTATATTGCAATCCTTGGTTTAAATTTTGAAGAGGTTACCAAGGCATAAAAGCCGACAAAGCCTAATTCGTCAAGTGGCGCCGTTGTCGGGGAGCCAAGTAATTGGTTCCTTAGTAGCTAAGTGTCAATCTTTGATTAATTGGTACCTTGAGTCTTTAGGTTGCATTTTAGTTAGTTTAGATAGTTTTGCATGTTTTTCAAAGCATATTGCATCTTTTGTCATTTTGAAATCCTTTTTCCCTTTTTCATTTGCATTTGTGTTCTCTTAGATTTTTTTTCCTTAGTTTTTATAGTTTTTTGTTAGATAATCCTCTTTGTGATTTATTGGAATTTATTGTGATTGGATTTCATGGCTTGGTTTAATGGTAATCAAGGTTTATCCGTTCACTCTCACTCTTCTGTAGCATATTCGACTGAAAGGAAAGAGTCTATCTCTGAAAGCATCCATGCTATTCAACAAACATTGCAGCTTCTTCAAGCTAAGATGGGATGTCAAGATAGTCCAATTGGTGAAGAATGTAATGGTCCGTTCTACTCTCCATACCATGAACCCTACCAACAACCTTCATTCCAATCTCATTACCCACCACACCCACCCTATAGATCATACCATGAACCTTTTCCGCCACCATACAACCCATATCATGAGCCTCACTCTAATCCTCCATCATATAACCACATGCCATATCATGACCCTTCTCCTTCATTCCATTCCACTTTCCAACCATGCCATCCACCTCATAAGCCTCTATTCCTACCATTTCAACCATCTTATGGACATCATTCTCAACCATGTGTGCCTCTCCAAGAACCTTCTATTGGTGGAGTTATTGGAGAATTCCAGAAACCAAGGACTTGTACTATAAATGAGGAGCAGTCACACAAGGACACCTTTTCTAATTGCATGGCCTCTATAATGAGATCAATGGAGCAAAGAGATAAAGAGCGTGCAAGTTTGGCCAAGGACTTTGAGTGTCTCACTCAGCCATCAAACGAAGCGGAGGGATGGAAGAAAGATGTTGAACAATTTAAGAAAAATATGGAGTTGCTATCACAAAAGATTTCTAAGTGCATCACTCCACAAGAGACTTTTCCTCCATTGCCTACATGTAATCCACCTATTCAAGTCAAGAAAGTCAAAAAGATGCGATTTCAACTTCCAGAGGAGTCTTCCCTTCCTGTGGAGGAGGAACAAGGAGTCCAACCTCAAGGGTCAAATGCAACTTCACAAGTGGAAGACAAAACATATGAAGTGGAGCAAGTTCAAAATAGTATTGAAGAGTCTTCCTTACCATTCGGTAATGATCCTATCCTTATAGAAGTAGACTCTTCTACTACTTTAACTAGTGAAGCAATTCCTGGTTTGAGTGATGATGAGGTGGATGAGGAAATCATTGTTGAATCCCCTCAAATATTTAAAAATGTAATTGCTCAACCTCTTAGTTCAAGTAGTAGTGATTCAATTGTTGTTGTCGATGATCTTGCTTCTACTTCTTTATGTGATGCTTCTATTGTTGAAAATGCTTCTCTTCATAGTACTAGGGATGATTGTGGTCAACTGAATGATATATCTTCATGTTCTTGTGTGGTAGATCAAATATGTGTTGATTGTTATCATGATAAATGCCACTTGCTTGTTGAGTTTCGAAAGAAAGCATTTAGTGAAGTGGTTGATTCTACCGTTCATCTTGATACATCTCCTTGTACTATTGATGTTTCTAAGCATGACACTTGTGAAAATGTTGAATCTTGTGTGGATGCTAATATGATTGTTGTGAATGAAAAAGACCATTGCCTAGAAAAAGATCTTTCTTTTGATTCCAATGAATTGCTTGATAGTATTATAAGGGAAGATTCTATTGTTTTGATTGATAATATTACAAATGAAAATGATTCTTTCCATATGATTCTTTCTTGTGATTTGCCACCCGATATAGAAAAGGAAAATGATTTTTTTGAAAGTTCAAAAGTTTTGGGTGGTAATGATTTGAAAAATTCTCCTTCTTCTTCCACTCTTTTCCCTTCCATCTCTTGTGATTGCAATGATGATGTGGTGTACCCCAACACTAAGTTGGATTCCGCACCTTCCACTTTGCAAACACAAGAGAATTTAACTGTTTGTTTGACTCCTACTGATGGGAGTGCTATTGATTTCCTTGGATGCGATAGCTACTTGGAGAGTTTAGAACTTTACATGCCTTTATTTCACTTGAAATCTCTCCATGTTTCTATTTTTGGATGGGATACTGCTAGTTACCTATCTTCTTTGCAGACACATTCTTGGAAAGGTCATCGGAGGAACCAACATCCACTGTATTTCCTTAGACCTCTTCCGATTGATCCTGAGCCACCTCCACCAAGGAAATCCAATGCGGGAGAAGTTATTTTTAACGACAAATGCATGATTCTCATCAGGGATGAGAACTTCTCCTTCCAGCGACTCAAGATACTCTAACACAGGTTGTCTCTTTCCTCACTTGTTTTCTTCTTAAATCCTATGATTCTTTGAGCTTAATTGTTGGGTGAAGAAGGTAAGTGTGGGGGAGGGACACAAACCAGTAGAAAAAGATAAAAGTAGTGTAGTTTAGTACAATAAAAACCCCCTTAGTATGCTTTGCATCATTTGTGGCCACTACCCTACTTAATTACCATTGTGCCTTGAATTTCAACTTGCTAAGCATTATCTTTAGAGTGTCTTTACATATTGAGGACAATGTGTTGATTAAGTGATGCGACCCAGAATCAACAAATTAACTCTCCAAATTCAAGTCAAGATTCGATGACGAATCCTTTTGAGGAAAGAGGGAATGATGCGATCCAGAATCAACAAGTTGTCCCTTCAAATTCAAGTGACATCTCTTCCATTTCAAATTATCATTATCAAATTCCAACTCAACAAATCATGAGAGCACAAGCTAAAATATTCAAGGAAGCATTGATTGGGCTGATTGAAGAAGTTGTTGTAAATCAAATGGCAATTGGATCAATAAATCTGATTTACAAAACAAAGATGCTGAAAACGTCACTAAGTTCATTTGTGCTAAATATGGAGTTGTTAATCAAGTTTTGGGCTTGGAAACTTCAAAACAAAGAGCTTGGACCTAGTACTACACATGGGAGGCTCATTTGGGCCTAAATAAGCACATTTTGAGCCTTAATTTGCTGACTACATTTTCTTGAAGTTAGGTGTGCGAAAATCAACAAGGAGTTGGTGGGATATTTGACTTTTGTTTTCTTTAGCATGTTATATTTGATTTTTCAACTTTCTTCTAGATTGTATTAAACTTTTGTGTTTATTGTATTAGACTTTTAGGTTTCCTAGCACATGGTTTTACAATTTGTATTAGTTGTTTTCAAAATTGCACTTATTGCAATTAGGTCATATTTTCCTATAAATACTTGGTGCTTCTTCATTTGTAAGACACACAACTCAGATTTGAATCATAAATGAAAGTTGCACTTCTGCACTTTGTTTCTTGAGAGTGGATTCTCTCTAAGGGTTCTTTTTAGAACTAACAAACTTATCAAGGCTTGATCAACCTTGTGGCGTTTTTCCAACACTTCGGGTCCTTGTTCTTTTGTGTTCAAGGGTTCAAGTGGATCGTGGATCTGTGTTTAGCTTTCTTGGGGTGTGTATATTTCGGAATTGGTTGTGGGTTCGCACCATTAAGTGTGGGGGAGGGGAATACATTTCAAATCCCACTATTTGGTTGTTTTCAAATGAAAAATGCCATTAACTAGAAAATTTTTCAAGAATGACTTGCTTTGATGTATATCCTAAGTGGTAAAGGGTCGCATTTGCCATTTTGGAATGTGATTTGTGAGAAATTCTTTGTGCTTTCATGATTTCTAGTGTTTTGGCAACTTTGAAACCATGATTTGCTTTTCAAGTGAATGGGAAGAGAAATGATCCCACAATTAGATTTTTGTTTACTTCTTATTTTGAGAAAAGAAAGTTTCTATATCATTAATGCTTTTAAGAGTTGAGCATTCTTATAATTGATTGCAATGTTTTGATTGATTATATTTGTAAGGTTAGCATTAAGAATAAGTGAAGTAAATGCATTGTGGCTAGCTTCCTATGCAATTGATTGTATTGGAGTGAGCATTAGAGAGAAACCTTGTTGGAAGGTTAATTGAGCCTTGAATTCTTTCTATGTGTGCATGTTCACTTCGTTCTTCATCTTCTAGAACTTGTTTCAACTCTTTTTCAAAACGGCATTTACATTAGTGTGATGAAAATGAAAGAGGCATTCATTCTAAACCCTTTTACCCAAACACAAACCTACATTCATCTACCCATTTGTTTACCCCTTTGAGCCATTCTTATGTTGTATGTATGTCTTGTTATTCATAGTGTTCATAGTATTCTAAATCAAAGTGGTTTGCCAATAGGAAGTTGAACATTGTATATAGTGAAATGCCATGTATATAGAAAAGAGAAGTAGAAGAGAATTGAGGAAAAAAGAAGAAGAAAAGTATTGAAAAAAAAACAATGAAAGAAAAGGAGAGAGTTTAGTAAAAAAAATGTATACAATTAGAAAAAAAAAGGAAGAAAAAAAAATTGATTGAATAGAAAAAAAAAGATAGAGAGAGAGAAGAGCAAAAGAAATATCAAGAAGGCATTTGTTCATAAATTTATAAAAGAATTGGCAAGAGTTTTCAAGTTATTTAGATACTATGAATTTATTCATTAATTTAGATTTGCATATCAACATTTCCTTATTTTGTTTAATTCATTTCATCTAACCTTCGTCCATCATTACAAGCCTTTAAATCCCTCTTGATTCATTGCATTGAGTGTTATTAGTTGTGGAGAAGTTAGAGTTGTTACAAGCCTATGGTAAGGTGTTAATTAAATGAACTAGAGTGAAATGACCCCAATGAGGTGAGATGAGTTAGACACTAATTTCTTGAGAGTTCTCTTATGCTTTATTCTAATATTTTGGATTGTGTGGTTAGCTAATTTCTTTGCATTACTTAACTATGATTAGTGTTAACTTGAGGAATTTTATTAATTGATACAATGCTTTCCAATTATGAAATTGCTCGTCATTTAAATGCATTAGTGATTTGAATTTAGAAACTTGTGCTTTATTGCCTTTGTTCAGGAGTACAAAGGTCTAAGTGTGGAGGAATTGATTTAACCATATTTTTACATGATTTTTGCATGATTTATTTGGGATTTAAATGCATTTTATGAAGCATTATTGCATGATTAAGCATGAATTTTGGTTAGGAACAATTGTTTTGAATTAATGGTAATTAGGGGCAAAATGATCAAAATTATTAATTATTTTGTACAATTGTTTCTTGGACTTTTGATGCTACTTATGCTTAATTTTTGCATTGTTGGTGTTGTGGAAGGAAATTGGAGATTTTAGAGGATTAGAATTAATAATTTGAGGTTTTGGAAAAATTACAAAAATGGCCCCTAAACTTTCTGGAAATTATAAGTAAATGTAGAAAAATATGGGGGGAAATTACAGATAATGGCCCAGGAGTTTTAGAACTTATATTTTGTCCCTACAAATATTTTAAACAATTGCTCTTTAATCCCTCACCCAAAGCTTTTACACTTTTCAGACAGGTCCCTGGTCATAGCCCATTTTTGACCAGGACTTCCATCTTCAAGAGACACAGACCCAACTGTGGAGGAGCACAGGCCCGGAACGGTTTTTGGGCTTAAACTGAAACCAGAAAAAAAGAGAGACCCAAGCATACAAGAGAAAGCATAGGCCTAGAAAAAAACAAAGAAAGAAACAGATCCAGTGTGAATTGGGCTGCTTAAGAAAAGAATCAGAGGCCCGAGACAAAAAAAACGAAGGACCCGTCTGGGCTGATGGGCACAGGATTTGGATATGGCAGGAGGGACCCAAGAGGCAATCTGCAGCTGGGAGAATAAAAACAGAAAGCGCCGCACAGGGGATCTTCATCACCTGGAGCTTCATCATCATCGCAGATCATTACCGTCTCACCTTCCTCCACCGATCACTTCCACTTTCTCTTCATCTCTTACCGGCGGCACCATCCACCACTGCCGCCGGCGAGCTTCACCTGCCACAGCCACAACCGAGAACAGAACTGACGGGAAATGGCAACGGCGAGGACCTCAGGGAGCTGAGAAAGAATCAGAGATCACAGCTGCAACACAGGACTTTTAAAATCACCATCGCCTCGTGTTCTTCATTCTTTTCCAACACTACAGCCACCTCAACCACTTCACCGATGAACAAGACTGGTCACCACCGTCACCTTCGTCATTTTCATCACAGAACCTCCATTTCTCTACACTTCACCACTACTGAAACACCACCAACATCCACCATTTCTTCACTGCCATAGCCATAAGCTTCAACACCACCATTATCATCGTCCTTCCTCTGATTCTTATCTCAACACAATCATTCCCTTGTTCTGAACTCACATAGCCATGGCTTCCTCTGTTTTGGTTCAGTCCAGCCCCTGAATTTAATTGGTTTAGTGCTAATTGATCATTTTAACCTATGATTTTATAGCTGGATGTTTGAATCAGAGTGTGATTATATTTGTTGAAGCTATTCTCATGATTGGCTAGGCAATTTTGTGCTTTTGGAGATGACTTGAGCTCATATGCGTTTCAAATGGGAGTTTATTTTATCTATAGCTCATTGTATTTTTGATTTCTTAGGTTTAAGAATTCATTTATATATTGAGACTATAATTTTAGTTATGTTTTATTCTATGGATTGAGTTGTTGTGATTTGGAATTTGTAATGAGGATTTGTACTAATCAATATATATGGTTATATATATGTTTCCTATGATTCTATTGCTTTCTATCTATTTAACATGGTATTGTTGGATAGTTTGATTGAATTGGAATTGTAATTGAACCTAAATGCATTGCTTATTTCATAATCACTCTCTAAGGGGTTTTAATAATGCTTAAATAAATGGGTTATGAGTTTAAGCATTAGACTCAATGGTAATTGGGGTTTGGTATATTAGAAAACTTAGAGAAACTCATTACACTAAGAGGGCTTAATAGCATTTCAAGGGTAGGGGTTCCTCTCTTGTGATGCTAGACTCAATGGTAATTGAGGTTTGATATATTAGAAGCTTAGTGAATTAACTCCCCAAATATCTTAATTGAGCAAGGATAGCCATTGAAAATCATTTCCAAGAGCATCTTCATCACTTGCATTTCTAACCAATTTTCATTCCTTCTTCAATTTTATTCCAAAAATATTAGTTTTAAAAGCATTTTAGTTTAATTGCAATTTAGTTGTTAGATAAAAAGCTCAAAGATCATTTTTAACTCATTTCATGTCAATCATTGCACTTAGTTCTAGGTAATTAATAAAAGGTTCTTCGAGAGACGATCCGGGATTGTACCCTATATTGCAATCCTTGGTTTAAATTTTGAAGAGGTTACCAAGGCATAAAAGCCGACAAAGCCTAATTCTTCAAGTTCGGTGCCTCTATTTGCGACGGTAACTCTCTCTTTATCACTTCTCAAATCTTACATGCTTGTCTGTTTATTATTATTATTATTATATAAGTTCCTCTCTTTTTTCACAATCAGATCTGGTACAGTGCATCTGGGTAAAAAATGGATTTTTTGAATTTTAAAGTTTGACTAAAATAAGTTTGAACAAAGCTAGCAAAGTGGTGGAAGTGTGGTGATGCTAACAAAGGAAATTCCAGAGCCAAAAAGAGAATGGAGAAAGCTAGCATTTTGTTCAACAAAACTATTACAGAGGATTCTCGTCTGGAACTTGTGTTTGCTTTCGTAATTGATGACCTCAATATCTACAGGAAATTTGAAATTCAAATGACTTTAGACGTCCCAAATTGAGATTTGGGACGTTTAAAGTCCTACACAGGGGGACTTTAGATGTCCCAATTTTAGATTTGGGACGTCTAAAGTGGAGGACTTTAGACGTCCCAAATCTCGATTTGGGACGTCTAAAGTCCTACACAGGGGGACTTTAGACATCCCAAATCTCAATTTGGGATGTCTAAAGTCCTCCCTTTAGACGTCCCATTTTTTTCGGACGTCTTTTCTTAAAACATATTACGCCCCCCACATAGACGTCCCCCCAGTTTTTGGACGTTAAAAGTGTCAAAATAGGGACGTTAAAACCCCTTTTTGTAGTAGTGGTAACACTTGTCACAATCCTCTCTTCCCTCATAATTACTCCATCAGCTTCTAATTGAGTTTGAACCAATGTCTTCCCTTGTTTGGCTCCTCCAAAACAGTCCTCCCCCCTTTGCTCCAACTAACTCATTCTTCTTCCAACTAAATCCAAGTTTGCAGTCTTCCATGCACTCAAGTTCTTTCCTTCCTTCACTCAAGCTAATCCTCTCATCATGCACTCAACCATTAACCTAGTAAATCACTCAACCATTATCATTATTGGCCATAAGTACCATGCCCTTGTAGCCTAGCCATCTTGACTTCATTCATGTAGCATGTGATCATGAAATCAAATTTTTCCCCTTATCTTCATGGTTGGACGAAATTAGAGAGAGGAGAAGAGAAGAAAAATTGCTTTTCACTAATTCCATAATTCACATAATTGAATGATGTATAACTCCCCCTAATTTCACAATTCTTGATTTATTTTACCAAGAATAATCCAATTATACATTTTCCTTTATTTTCCTTGATTAATTGAAATTAACTCCAATTAATTGGAAAATAATTAATCTTGGGCTAAATTGGTGAAATTATGATTTTGCTATCACCTTTATAAATTAATTCCTTTCTTGAATTTATTTGCCCATTTCCTTGTGAATATGAATATTTCGAAATTCATAAGATCCAAAGTTCATAAATAGTCACTATTTTATTGAATTTCTCAATTAATTATAATATATATTTTTGGTGAATAAGAATTTGGGGTGTTACAAAACTCATTCAAATCGGCCGTCTTTCTCCCTCGTGTCAATATTTATACTTTCCCTACCCTCTTCCCTCTTTGTGAATGCCACATGCTCCTTTACTTGTTGCTGCCGCAAGTTGTTCTTCCAGCTATCCAAACCTTCTTTCAGGTTGCATATGTCTATTTATATATTTCTTTTATATGATACATCACTTTATATAAGTTTATTTATTTATGTTCTAATTAAATATGTTTTAATGTTATAACATAATCACAAGTATATACTTGGAATAATCGTTGATAAGTTAGATAAGTTTATATGTTTTAAAAGTTATCACAAGTATCTCAATTAATAAAATATGATATCTAGATTATACCATAATTATCTTTGTTATCTTAGTATTATAATTTGATTTAGGATTCATATTTAAATTTAAAAAACATATTAAATTTGATGATTTAACATATTAAAATTATTAAAATCATCATTTCAAATATATATAAGTTTTTTTATTATATATAAGTGAGATAACAGAGGTTTTTTGTGATTTATATATTAGAAAATAATAACTTTGATATCTAAATAAAGTACTAGTACATATTTGTATACATTTAATTGACTCACATCCCTTCCCCTTCTAAATCAAACAAGAATACTTTCTTCGTCTTCCCTCCTATACAACCAAACAAAGCTCATAACCTCCCTTACCTCCTCCCACCTCCCCTCATTTAACCTCCTCTTCCCTCCCCTTCATTGAACCAAACAAGGCCTTAGTAGGGAGGTGGTGGCTAATCAAGGATGCACTAGTTTCCTACCAAATTATAATCAAGCTTTGCTAATCTATCCGCTATGCTAATCGATTCCCTAGACACTTGATAAATTACAACATTCCAATTTCTATGAAATAGATTGAGATCAAGCTTCATCAATGATATCCTTGTAGGAGTGGTTGGGTAAGCACCACCTAAGGATCAAGTTAACCGCTTTAGTGCAATATGAAACCACTTTCACTTGCTTGTGTCCACGAGCCGAGCACAGGTGCATGCCATGTATGATTCCTAGTAATTCAGCTATGGCCAGCAAAACTAATGAAAGTTTACAAATAAAGTCACCTAACCACTCCTCTTGCTTTCCTTTAATTGCTCCTCCATATCCACTGCTTCTTGAGGTGATGATTGTGGCATATGTTTCAAGTTTAACAAAACATGTTGTGTTAGTATTATTCACATGTTCTTCCTATTATGTGGCTAGAAAGAACATTTGGATAGTAGGTAAAACTTACCTTTCACCCTTTTAACTTGGGAAAATTTCACTACACCCCTACTATAGATAGTTGATATCAAACAATCCCCAAAACTTTCTGAAACTTTACTACCCCTAGGACTAAATTGAAATTAAGTTTTTTAGCTAAAAAGACATTCATACCCTTATCTTGTACATGACCAAGATGATTTAGTAAATCCCCACACGTGTCGTGTAAATAGGAATATTTGCTATGTGAATAGCATGTCTTCTTGTGAATTTGCCCCTTTTCTTGTACATGGCCGGGATAACCTTATTTCACTTATTTATATTATAAAAAAGCATATTTGACTTATAAATTTTCACATATGTCTTATAAATAGCATGTGTTCTTGTGAATGCCTCTTGTCTTATATATACATGGCTGATATTATCTTATAAATTCTCACATATGTCTCATAAATACTCATATTTGACTTGTAATTTCCTATATTTGTCTTGCAAATAGTATGTGTTCTAGTGAGTATGCACCTTATCTATAACATGGCCGAGATGGTCTTATAATTTTATTTATTTATCTTGTAAATAAATATATTTGACTTGTAAATTCCCATGTGCCTTATAAATAATCATATTTTACTTATAAATTCCCACGTGTTCTTGTGAATATACCTCTTATCTTGTACATAGCCAAAATAGTTTTGTAAATTCCCACGTGTCATGTAAATAAGATTATTTGACTTGTACGCTCTGTTTATTCTTTCTTTCTTTCAATGGGGTTGTTTTGTCTATTCCTTCCTCAAATTAATTGCATCCCCCCCCCCAAAATTGCAGTGATGTTTCATATTTTTATGGGGCAACTGAGAATTGTTTTGCTATAGTGCGGCTATATGAAATTTCCGCTTCAATTTTCATATACACACAATTTTATTTTGTTTTCTTAATCTTATAAAAGTGTTGGTCCTTGAATCGTAGTCTATTAATTTTATTAGCACAAAATGGAAACATAAAAATTTTAGGGAAAATTGTGAAAAAATCCCTCATTGGCAACTTATTTGCCAAATGGGACCTTCGCGTGCAGATTATCTTCCACGTGTGCAGAATATCTTCCCTGATATGCAGATGATCTTCCTTGTGTGCAAAATTTTTCCCTATGCGTGTGCAAAAATCTTCCCTATGTGTGCAGAAATCTTCCCTCCGTATGCAGACATCTTCCCTCCATGTGCAAGATATCTTCTCAGATCTCATTTAGCAAATAAGTTGTTCATGAGATCTTTTTTAGCAATTCTCCCAAAATTTTAAATGTTGACAGAAAATCATTATTATTTTAATTCATTAAAATAATAATGATTGACACACAAAAAATATTATTTGGGTTATGAAAATAAGGCAACATAAGAGATTGAGATGAATGAGATGAAGAAAGAAAAGAGAAATCGGAGAGAAAGAGGGAAAATTCTTATTCACATATGTATCACAAAGCCTCTATTAATAGGCCCCCAACTTTAACTAAGAGTTATATAAAATAAATAACAAAATAAATTCTCACAAGTGTACAATATCTAATACCTTTGAGCTATGAAACAGAAAACCCTAAAAAACCATTCATTAGATATGTTATGGAGAGTAATAGTAGGATATGAAAGTTTAAGAGTTAGGAGAGGCTATAGACATCCACTCCTAATATTGATAACAATTTTAGCATATATAAGGAATGATTTGCCTTTATCTAAAAATTTAATGTTCTTTTTTTCATTTTACCTTTAATTAATTGTATGTCTCTCTCGCCTATTTTACCACTTATTTTCTCTCATATTTGTTTTCAACCTCCTGTTCAGCAATATTCTCTCTCACCCTCATCATATTTATAAATAAGAGTACGTATGTTTAGAAAAAATGTTACATCTTTTATATATTTATTATTTTTAACTAATTTTAACGAATAATCCATTTTGCATAATTTGAGTAGTTATTGCTTATAAAAAAGAAGAGAGGGAGTAGTGTTTAAGTTAGAGGGTGAATATATATTTTCTAAAATTAAAAGATTAAAGGAAAATTTATATAGAATTCACCAAAGACACCCTTTTGCCAATTTGGATGTTTTGCGTCATTTTTACCCTTAAATATTGTCCACAACATAATATTTAGGGATGCTTAGGATTTACCAAAGAAGGGATGCATATGAGAAAATACTTTAAGAATAAAAATGTCATTTTTTTTTTGCCATACCGGTAAGAATGTCATTTAATCCTATAGAAATTATAAACATCCATGTATGAAAATGTATCTTATTAGTAATAGGTGTTGGCCATAGTTGAAGGAGCTTTAACGGCTTAAATACGTGATATCAACTTCTAGTCTATGTGAATGCAAAAAGGTATGTTATTAAGGGGGCTATCTTTAATTAGGTTTGAAAATACTTGAATATGACTTAAGCCTGTGTTTGGTATCACTTATTTTTGGATAATAAGTCTTTATTACGTAAGTCGAGATAAAACTCTTCTCACATACTTACCTTGTATACCGTGAATCACGATTTATAAGCACTTATTACCTAAAAATAAGCTATTTTAAATGAGCACAATAACATGCTCATATGGAAAATATGCATTTTATTGGGTTAGGTCCATCTGGAGGAAGAAAAGCCCAAAGAGTCCACTTCCTATATGGTCATATCAAAGGGATCTAGCTTGTCCCCTTTTCTTTTCTCCTATGCTCCTATTCTTTACCTAAAATTATGTAGTTTTAGGGTAAAAATAGCAATGGGAGCAATTTTTTTGAAAAAAAAAGAGAGATTCTAGTAATATCCAGTATCTCAAATTAATTTTTAGTACAGTCAATACCCTAAAATATTTTTTACTAACACCCAGTATCTATTGGAAAGCACTTTAGAGTGATGTTTTAGATACCAGATGCCACTAAAATCTATTTTAAGGTACTGAGTATATTAAAAATTAACTTAGGATCTACTGAAAAATATTTTAGAGTGATTGACTTTTATTTTTTTGTTTAAAAAAAAAATTCCCTCCTAACTTCGTTTACACCCATAACTACATAGTTTTGAGGTGTAGGATAGAAGTGGACAGTAAAAGAACAGGAGAAAAGCCAAGTCCATATCCAATTGCTACCAAAACAATTTATCATTAACATTTGACTAAAATCTATAAAATCCCCTTAAACTTTCGGTCAATTGTATATAACTTCCTTTAAGTTTTCAAAATTTAAATTAAAAACTTATTGACATTTTAATTTTTGACATTAAACCCCATACCTTTATTTAGGGTTAAGTTAGTGTCATTATGGTGAAACATCAATTGTTTGAATACAGTTTCTACTACAATCCAAATTTAAAATTTTCATTTGATGATTTTTAAATAAAAATCATTTTTTAAGAATTAACAGTAAAGAAATTATTTTTATTTTAGAGTTTGTACACATTAAAATAATTTTTAAAAAAATAAAAGTAAAAAAAAAATTAGACCATCTAGTAGACCGTATAAATTTTGGCAACCACTTCCCCAAAAAAAAGTTAATACACTCAAATCGACAGTTTTCTTTTGGGCCATGACGAAGGATTGACGAATTGAATGCCCGCATACACACAGACACAAAAGGCAGGCAACAAAGCAAGTGGAATATGTGAATTTCTTATGGTTGTTCAAAGTAATATTTAATCCCAAGCTTGTGTCCCTCATTCATTAGAAAGGTCTAAACATATACCATTTTCCAATTCCAAGCAAAGTTCATGCGGTAACCAGAATATGTAATAAGAGTAAAAGTGAGCTTGGTTCCAAACTTGAAATATTAGTAAAGCTAGAAAATCCTGTGTTCCTTGTCCAAGGTTTATTCGATGTATTAGTTCATATTTTGTAAAGCTTCACTGGAAAGTTTTTACCAAACTTCAATATATATACGTAAATGAAATCACACAAACCAAAAAACCAATAACAATAAACGATAATGGCAAATCCCACAAAAGATATGTTTAATAAACTGAATGAAGCAGCGCAGAAACTGAAAAATCTGGAGAGGGACGATAATAATTATCATCATCATCAACATCATCATCAAACTTCACGACGTCCCAAGATCCAAAGGGTCCTACATCATCAGAGAAATCGAGAGAATTTTGCAGAGTATTACTTTCCAAGGTTTGTGTCATTTGGTCCCATTCATTATGGCCAACCACATCTTCAACTAGGAGAACAGTTCAAGTACATGTGGGCATCAATGTATCTCCAAGGCAAGGACAGAGATTTCAAACATCAAAAGATTCTGGAAAATATTAAGAATCTGAAAGATCTCTACACAGAAGATGCCCTTGGAGATTTCAACAACGACGACGAGAAGCTGTCGGCGATATTGTTTGTGGATGGTTGTTCTCTGCTTCAAATATTGGTTAAGTTTGATTTCCAGAAACCTGAAGATCTGAAGCTTAAGGTTGATTTACTTGCTCTTCTTCGTCAGGACGTGCTCTTGCTAGAGAATCAGCTTCCTTTTCAGCTTCTTAGTCTTTTAACAAACGACGACAACCTCGTTCTTGAGGCCATAGACAGGTTTGTTGGTCGCTTTCAACGTTTCTCGTCCCATAATCCTGAGAGATTGTCGTCGATGCAACAAACTATGGAGGAGGAGGAGATTGGTGAGAATGGTTATTCTATTGCTAAGTCTTACTATTATGTTAACTTGTTCATATCAATTCTACATCTCATTATTATACTTAGCTTTTCTATGATTTCAACGGGCTAAATTTAAATTCACTTATAACTAAAGCAAATAAAGAATGACACAAATAGTACTAGTGGATCCCATTTCTGATAATATAAATCTCACAGACTAAAGTGGGACCAACTTTTTTACATATGTAAATGAAGTGTGCTTATATTTAAATATATGTTAACTTTCTCCTCTTATAAATCATACTCACTTAATATATAAAACATTTACTTAATCAGATTAAATTAAAAAAATTAATTAAGTTAGTTGATATGACTTTGTTTTTTTAAACATCCGGCCTATTATTTTCCTTAATTCCCTTCATCTCATCCTCTGACTTGATTATTGTCGATGGAATATCAATATGGGTAAATTAGAAAAAGATTAATAAATATAAGAAATATATCATACATTTAAGACCAAAATTAGATCCCCAATTAGATCCCACATTAATGACCGGAGGAATATCTATGTATGTACACATTAGTACTTTATTATGTTCACTTCTGCTAAGGAGCCTACTAATTCCATTATTATGGAATATTTTTCTATCAATCAGATTCTCTAATTCAAACTTTATCTAGAGCAAAAATTTCAAGACTCAAGGACAAAGGAGGGTAAAATATTAAAATTTGGGGAAAATTAGGATAAAGGACCTGGAGGGAAAAAAATATTTATTGAGAATGACCATAGGACCAAACATCATAATATAAATTTAAAATTACTAAATTGTCCCTAATCAAACCTCCTATATTATCTTGTATTTATAATTAAAAAATAACTAAAATTAAAAGTAAAACTACCCACATTCAAATGTAATACTATCCTATCTTTTTTTTTTAATTTTTATTTTTTACCAAGTTTTACACTCATGTAAAGTCAATATATTATTTAATTAATTGTGGTTCAAACTCCTATGTTTTTTAGTTTTTATTTTTCATCAAGTTCCGTATTAATATAATCAATTAATCATTTAAGTAAGGGTTAAGGTGTATCCAGCACCACGAAATATTTTTTAGGGTGCACCTAGTGCCCTAAAGTTTTTTATGGTGCAATTTTAACCTTGAACTTATTTTATGGTGCAATTCTTTATTTTTTTTATATATGTATACAAAGAGATGAAGGGTATTCCCTCAGCCTACGTTACCCAGAATTTCTGGACCAGTATAATCGTTTCAAAGCAAAGGTTCCAACTCATCCGATGGGCTTAGAATATGATGAGGCTTAGGCTCCATACCTAGCGATCTTTTAGCAAGATGATCTGCCACCCTCATTCCTATGAATATGCACCAGCTTCACCTCCCACTCTCTATTCATAACATATTTAATCTCAGTTATCAGGCCAGCTTCAGAGTGGGATTCCTCCACTTCTTCACGCACTACGCAAAGTATCTTTGAAGCATTCGTTTTGACCTTCAACTTTCTCACCCTATGGTCCCATGCAACTTTCAACCCTAAAAGCACTGCTAGAGTTCAGCCGAGAGACTACTGTCCCCCGCCATGTGATACATGAACCCAATCATAAAAGTGCCATTATCATTTTTTATAGCTCCACCACAACCCACACCGGCACATTTCGTGTATGCACTGTCAATATTAAGCTTGCTCCATTCCAGCGGCGAGACGTTACAAAGCTCACCATGATCCCCTAGTGGTTGGCCATTCAGATTAATCCCCTTCAACCTACTCTTTGCTTGCTGAAACGTGGCTAAAATTGACTGGACTTGAAATTTAAGACTTTCATTACTTATTAACTTGCCCTCGAAATGTGGTCATTTTGACGACGACAAAGAAGCCAACATATCGTGGAAAAGAACTCTCTCCAGTCAAGTCGAGACTTGCAAAAACTTATTCCTGATGTTTGCAATAATCAACCATTCCTGGAGCACCAAGTTGAAAATTTTGTTCTACTCGACTACATCTAATAACCCAGACCATAGTAGCTTGGTATCTCCGCAGTCCCGTAAAATATATAGCAAGCGCTCTGGTTGACGGTGACACCAAGCGCACGAGAGATCAACACATAGACCACGCACATGCTCCACATTAGTTAAAAGCTTGTTTTGCAAAGCGAACCACATGAATGTCTTACACCTGTAAATGATATTCATCTTCCATGCCTATTGCCAGTTAGAGCTCTCACTTCTCCATCCTTGGTGATAGTCGTGTATATTGATCTGACTGAGAACAACCCACTCTTATCTTGCCGCCATCACACAATGCCTATATCTTGACTCACCTCACACCCCTCTAAAACATGTGGCCATGCTTTCTTAATCCCAACCCAGGTATTAGAACCAGATCTCTCCATGTCAATCTTGGGTATGAGATCGTTGCCGCATTTATACCTGCTTTGAACAACACAGACCCATAAATCATCCTGCATTTAATGAGATTCCAACCAAACTTTGACATATACACAAGGTTTTGACTTTGCAAGTGTTTAATACACAAACTCCCATTCTGCTTAGGCTTATAGACAGTATCCCAATCTACAAGGTGTATCTTGCTTTAAGTTTTTTATTAGGCCCAAAGAAATCGCCTGTTACTTTTCTCAATCTCATCACATATTTCCATTGGCAGGTTCAATGCCTACATAGTGTACCCCCAAAATAGCCAAGGTAACTGATCTAATTAGAGCATTTCAACTTACTAAGGATAGAGAGCTTGCCTTCTAGCTTGATAGCCGCTTCTAAACCTTGTCTAGAACAAATTAGAAACTTTCACGAGAAACACACTAGGGGTGAAGCGACACCCTTAAATATTTTCCCAGGTCTGGTATAACTTGAAATCCTACAACTCTGTTGAGCTCAGTACACTTTGTATGGTGCACATTTTTAGAAGTTATATTAGCATTGACCTTAAGTTCGAAACTTTGACAAAACTCAACAAAGCAATTTTTAACCTCTGTAGCCTACTGTACTAAAGGCTCACAAAACAAAACAATATCATAAATACAAAATAAGTAAGAAATAAGAGGGCTATCCTCACATAGTCTAATTGGAGACCATTGCTTTGCCATCATTCTATCCTAAATCATTTGAGCCAATAATGTAAATCACGAATAAATATGGTGATAACGGATCTCCTTGTCGCGCTCCTTTGGAAGAAAGGAAACCACCACCCCTTTCCTGTTGCAAAGGAGTTCCATGGATGATGTAGCAACACAGATAGATATAACAACAATTAATTGCTCAAATAAATTTAACTCAACAAGGCATTTGATAAGGAAACCCCAATTAACTGTGTCATATGCTTTTTTCAAGTCAATCTTGATTGCCATAAACCCTTTCTTCCCTTGCATATTCCTCATAGAATGTATAGCCTCCTAAGCAACAATTGATTTGGGCTAATAATCTTAGCCATTACTGTCTTCAATTGCTTATTAATAACCTTAGTAATTATTTTAGATATCACACTACATAAGTTGATAGGCCTCAAATCTCTAAGCTCCTCAGGATTATCTTTTTTTGGAATTAGAACAATAAACGTACCATTGATCATATTGCTATTTTCATGATGTCTCCACATGTCCTTCATTAATTCACACATCGAACGTTCAACCATCTTCTATTAGCTTTTGATAGAATAAGGCATTCAAGCCATTAGGTCCCGGCCGCCTTTAATGCACTCATGTTAAACAGTGCTTCTTTGATTTCTGGCTCCCCTACCTCACGCCCTAGAAATCGTAACTGAGCATCATCAATCATTGGAAAGGACACAAGGCATTATATTGGGGTCCGTCGCACTCCTTCATCCTTAAATAAGGTGGAAAAATAAGAGATGGCAGAAGACTCTATTCGATCCCCCTCAAATCCATTTGTGACCTTCTTCCCGAATAGCCTCAATGAAATTCTTCTTCCGCCTACCATTTGCCCTAGAGTGAAAGTATTTTGAGTTTTTATCACCATGGAGAGTCCAATCACATCGAGCATTTTGGGCCCAAATAAAGAGTCTTGAAGTTAGGTACCCTTCAGTTCGCCCCATAATTGATTTTTAAGGGTCTCCAGCTCTGAACTTAATCCATAACGCTTTTCAACTCTTGAAATGCCATGCAACCAATTTAGCAACTTTCTCTTCTTCTTATTGTAAACCCGAAAACCTCTTTATTTCATGTTTTACAAGCTGCAGTGAAATTTTCTACTTGCTCATTCCAGCTGCTACCATCATTCCATTGTGATTTAACAAAGTTTTCAAAATCATCATGAAGTACCTAGGAAGTAAGGAATTGAAATGGCCTTACCATATTGGTTGGTGTCGCCCGAATTTCAGTAAATGTGGCTTATGGTTGGATTTTAGCCATGGTAGGTGCATCACCATAGCATTACGAAATTCCCTCAACCAACCATTAGAGCTTAGAATTTGATCAAGATAACTTTCAATCTTAGTACGTTTCCAAGTAAAATTGGGTCCCATGAAACCCAGGTCATTTAGATTATCATCCACAACGTTACAAGAATCTTTGTCTGGTTGGTGATTTTGACCAAGGGAGTTTCGTTCATGGCCCATAAGAATAGCATTAAAATCACCTCCCAAGCAACAAGGTCCAATCACATTATTTCCAAGTTGTACCAACTATCTCCAAAGTTCTTGACGTCTGGTAGGTTGCGGACTAGCATACACCTAAGTCATAACCCACTTTTGGTGTTTATGATTTTCTATTTCAAAATGTATGAATTGAGAATCTTTCTTCACAACAATTGCCTTATAAATCTTCTCAAACCATAAACATCATATACCTCCCTTAAAACCCTCAACATTAATAAACTCATAGCTCTGAAAGCCTAGCATACTCACAATCTTCTGAGCTTTATTACCATTGTACCTGGCCTTAAAAAGAGCAACAAAGTCCAAATGATGACAATTCTTTAATTCAAGGATTAGATTAGGGAAGGAGTATCCTTTAAACCCGCGTATATTCCATAAAATAAAATTCATTGAGAAACCATTAAAGTTGGTGAGGCGGAATGCCTCAAGTCATCCATCACAAGATCTGTTGAAGAAATATCATGGGCATTTCTCCCGGACCATCATTCAGCCCATACTCGACATCCACTAGGTACGTCATAATACAATCGTTTTCAATTCCTTGTTCCCCATCACTCACACTAGCTTCCAGTGGCCCAACTTCCTTCTTCTCCTCATGAACCTGACCCATATCATTTGGCCCATCTTGCTCAGTTTTGATGTTGAGACTCCCTCCTTAATTTTCTCATCCCTCTTAATGACCTTCTTCTGACCCTCACCCTAAATACCTCCCATATTTCTTGCACTCGAATCAAATCGTAATTCCTTCAAATCTATAGCATTAACTTTGGTGTGAAAATCTCGCTTAACCAATAATTGAGTCCTGAAAATCACGCCTTGCAAATCGTCACTCTGGCCTTCTCTAACATCCCCTTTGTGTTCTTCGGCGGTTGGTTCTTAGCTTGTTCTTTTGGTGCCATTGCCTTATCCTTCCTAACCCCTTCCTTAGTCGTCTCCTGTTCCTTCAATGGGCATTACCCAATATGATGGCCATATATGCCACAATGAAAACATACTAGGTGTAAACCTTTGTATTCTATTTTCTTGTCTTTACCAAAATGGTCAAAAATAAGGAAGCAGTAGTTTTTGAAGGTATAACTCAACACATATTCTCACAAAGCCACCCTTATCTAGAACGCCATTGTTTGATCTATTTACAGTGTGTGTCCAACCAAATTACCTAGTCGCCGTAAAGATTCCATGTTATACAACTCAACCTGTAAATCTGGTAACCTAATCCATGCAACAATTTTTTTTCTAGTAGTCTACCATACACTGATTAAAGTTGTGCCGCCAATGCTGGACAAGCAAGTAGTGGTCAACGATCATCCACGGTCCTTCTTGAAAGGCATAATCCCTCTTTCTTCCTATACTGAAAAGGATACAATGAAATAACCATTGGTTAATGCAGTAACTTTTAAGGGTTTTGAAGGGCGCCTCATTCTCTCAATTTGCTACCTCAAAAAACCCACCTTTCATGATAAGTGAATTCATTTATGGCTTACACCATATTGCATACTCCTCCGCTGTCACTCTCAGTTTTGGATATTTGCTAGTCTTCCTCAAGTCTTCCTCCTCGGTCTTCATTTCTTTTCCTTCTGCCTCTATAGTTTTCTCATTTTACTTAGCAAAGTAAAATGAGAAAACTATACAAGTTGGAAGCCAAATCATAAGGAACAACAAAGCTTACCTTGAGATTTTCTCCTTCTTCTCTCTAGATGTTCTTGAGCTCTCTCTCTCTCTCTCTCTTGGGGACGGAAATATGAAGGGAAAGATGAAGCAAATGCTTCATAAAATATCTCACTATTTTCCCTAATTATTTTTATTCCAAAAATTTGACTTTTATGACACACTTTATGTAACAGCACGGCCCCCTCGCCCAAGGGGCTACAGAGCGGTGCCGGACCAACCTCACCCCGCCTCCCCGATGTCTTTTGGATATGGTGTAAGTGGCTACCAAAGGTCACATAAGGCTTGTACTTATCCCTCAAGTCTTGCCTTCGATCCTTGAGGAGGTTAAAATCCCTTAAGGGGTGAAAATTTGTAAGCCTGTGAGAGGCAGAGGGGGGGACAATTCCTAGCCATCCAATAGACCTTGGGGGGGCGGGGTGAGGTTGGTCCGATACCGCTCGGTAGCCCCTTGGGTGAGGGGGCCTTGCCATTACAAGTAATGTGTAATTTGTATTGAGCTTAGTCCTCTATTTCTTTTGTTATAGAAAATTAAGTAACATTATTCAAGGGTTAAAATACTCATAAAATGGCCTTATAGTCTAGTGACATGAGAACTCTCCTATAAGTAGACCCTTCTCTTGATTTCATGAAGTTCAGAATTTTTTTAGTCTCCCTCCACTGATTAACTGAAAGTGGGCATGCATATATTGATAATGTGTGTGTATGTTCACTCTATGAATGTAAATGCAGGTGATTCATCAACTGGTTGTGAGCAACAACAACGTGAAGAAATTGAAGTGCGACTCCTACATCCTCCTCCACCACCTCATCTTCTACACCATCTCCGCAGCGAAATGATACGAGGCTTTCATCCAAAAGAAACCAAATCATCAAAACACAAACACAGATCAAGAACTTACAGAAATGTAAAAGAGCTCAGAGAAGCAGGCATTCGAGTTACGAAGCAAAAAAAGCCAGCAAGCCCCATAGACATCTCCTTCCACTCCACTTGGTTCGGTGGAAGACTCAAACTTCCCAAAATAGTCGTCGACCAAATCACAGCATCAACATACCTCAACCTCATTGCCTACGAGACCTTGCCGGATTTCGAGAACAAGCACGAGATCAGCTCGTATGTTGAGTTCCTCGACACGATCATTGACCACACCGATGATGTGAGGATGCTGCGGGCTGCCGGAGTTCTGCTGAACCGGCTCGGGAGTGACGAGGAGGTGGCCAAGCTGTTTAATACGATAGCCACCGATTTGAAGGCGAATGTTTCGATTTACGCGTGTGTGGCGGATGAGATAGAGATGCATTATAAGAAAAGGTACAAGACTTGGTTGTCTCAAGCTTTTCATATGTATTTCAAATCGCCTTGGACTATTATTGCGTTTCTTGCTGGGCTTTTTGCTCTTTTGCTTACTGCTGCTCAGACTTGGATCTCCTTCTTCCCCCTTAAGCAATAATGTTATTCATCAATGACGACGTAGAGATCATTGGAGACAGATCACCGTGTGAGTCCATGCATAAAGCCATAGCTTCCTTCTTCTTCTTCTTGTTTGTTCTAAACTCTCCTCTTTATTGTTTTCGTTGAGAAAAAAATGTATGGGTTATATACCTTTAATTTGGAATTGAGTCTTAACTCCCACTATACGTTGTATCTTTATTTTCTTTAAGGATAAAAAAATGTTGCAATTACATCGATAACAAAATTTTCCATCAATAATCTTTCGGTAATTTCCAATTGTTAAACCAATTTGCCACTTAAAATATAGCGACGGAATGGATTTCAATGATAACTTCATTTCCATCAGTAATTTGGTGGATAAATCGGAATATCATTTTGAAGTATGTGTTTTATCTTAATTTTTATGTTCAAAACTTTTATCAGCAATGCCTTTGTTGGTTGTTCTAGCTTAAATCTTCGGGAGAATGACAATAAGGTCCCAGAAATAGAATAAAATACTAGTAAAGCCCCTATAAAAAGAAATAACAATTTGTTGAGTCATTTTTAAAATATATTGAGTTGTAAAACATGCTTAACGAGTTGTTATTTCTCTTCGTAGGGATTTGACTGGTAGTTTCTTTAGTCCTTGGGACCTCACTGTCATCCTCCCATCTAGATACTGTGTCACTAGTTTTTTATAAGAAAGAAAACAAAGTAGGTCTAAATTCCATTGTTTGTTTCTCAAATAGAACACGGAGAAGATGGGAATTGGGAGAAAAATTTTATGGGTAGTTTTGAGACACCGACCACATTCTGTCGTAACCATCAACCATTTAAATTAATTAAACTTCTGCTGTGGTGGGCCTTTGAATAACAAGAGATCCCTTGTTCGAAGTTTACAAAGGAGGCTCATTCATTTTATCTCATTCCTCCATTTATAGCTCATGGAAATGAATGAAATTGCGCATTGTGGTTCGTGCAATTTGGAGGTCTATTTAATTGCAAACATTAAAATATCATATTTAGGTGTGAGGCGTCGTTTATATATATATATATATATATAGTATTTTTGGATGTAAGACAACCTACAAGAGGTGAATTGATGTGAGGTGTCGTTAACAAGTGATATAGGCAGACTGATAAGTACTGCTCCGGTCCTTTTTATAAAAAATTTTTATTCTAATTATACAAAATGAACTGGCAGTTAAAATTAGTTAAAAATAATAAATGTGTCAAAAATATAATGTTTCTTCTAAATATATCCTATTTATAAAAAGAGTGTAGGAAAGAGAATGAGTAACAAATATGAGAGAGTATAAGTATAAAATATGAGAAAGAATGTGTAACAAAATGAGTAAATAAAAGAGAATTAGTGGTGAGTGAGGGTAATTAATACAAAGATGGGTATTTAATAGGGATAGAAAACGAAAAAGTAATTTAAATTTTGAGACACAAGAAGAAAATTGCTTATAAGAATGACCAACACTAAGAGAGAAAAAATTACTTATAAAAAGAATTGGAGGGAATATTGTTTAGCATGATGATAAGTACAAAAATTTTTGTAACCGGATGAAACTGGTTGTTTTTGCATGGGAAGAGCAAGGAGCTGACATCAATGATTGATAACAACAAGAAGATTAATGACTGCTAACAATAAGATTCTGACATGGAAAGCTTTTGAGAATTGAATGGACAGGAGACACTGGCGTCAAAGAATTTGGTGTTGACTTATGTACTAAAAATGGAGTGTAAAGCAACATTATTACTATTTTTTTGTATACAGCCGCGATCAGGTCGAACCCGGGAGGGGGAGGGGGTAAGTGCCTAGATAGAGGGGAGAAGTGCCTAAAGGCATTTCGATGACCATTGCGACGCTGATCAAAACAACATAATATATGCATCTCATTTTTACTACTACAGTAAAACAAAAACTAGTTGTAATCATCTTTATATTGAACAAAACACAGTTGTAATTATCAATGTACATTATCATCTTATATGGCCTATGTGTATTAACAAGTGACTTTTTCCATTCCTTTTTATAAGAAATGATTAATGGTCTATTTGAGTTAGTGTTTGAAAAAACCATGTTCATACAAATCAAGATAAAACTCCTCTTATATACTTATCTTATACACCGTAAATCACATTATAAAAACAACTTTCACCGCTAATCTAAACAAGTGCTTGTTTACACTAAACGACGTAGATGAAAAAAAGTTGTTTAAATACAATAAATATATAAAAAGAATAACCATTTCCGCAAAAATACCACATCAGGATAAAGCATTCCTGTTAACAAGGCAGATCCCATTTAGCTGACAAATGTGAAAGTAACTGTGTGGGCACAAATTATGTGTGATGTTTATTAAATCTATAGGATAAGGGGAAAAAGGAAAAATCAATTCATAATAAGGAAAAAGTATGTAATTGATACAGCAGGAAAGAAGCTGCATTTCATTCCACGTGGTTAGAAACAATTTTATCCCCCTTGATCCTTCAAGAGATATTCTCATGTGATCCTTAAGTCACTATGAAACAAATAAGTGTGTTTGGGATAGTTATGGGAAAAATGATTTATTATCATTCTGACTTATTAAAAATAACTTAATAAAAAAATCAGTTTTTGTAATATGATTTATGTTTGGACGAGCGATTATTTTTGGACAATAAATGCTTATAAATCGTGATTTACGGTATACGAGATAAGTATGTGAGAGAAGTTTTATCTCGACTTACGTAATAAGTGATTTAATAGAAAAGTTATAGTGAGAAGTTTATTTAATAAGTAACTTATTCTACCCGTAACGCAATTAAAATAAGCAACCAAACACTGCAAAAACGTAACACGTTTTTATTTGGGCTTATTGCCCAAAAACGGGCTTATTTCTACCCAATAAGTGATACCAAACACACCCTAAGACTGCTAAAGAACAGAAAGCATTGAGTTTCATTTGGTTATAGCATTAGAAAAAATGTCCCTCATTCATTAAAGCTTAAAAAGATAGTTATTGCTGGATATATAACTATTATTATAGTTATATATCCAGTAATAACTATCTTTTTTGCCATACGAGTATTATTTAATATTTTATACAGACACAAGACTTTTTTTTTTTTGAGTTTTTAATCCGGTATCCTGGGCCAGCCCCTATGTCACGGGGAACTCAACGGGCCCAGACTAATCCAGATCCGCACCGGGGACCTCCACTTAAGGGTAAAGTGCTGGCCAAGGGGCAGGCTGCATTCCCAGGACTCGAACTCGAGACCTCTGGTTAAGCGGCGAAGTGAGGTTACCACTACGCCAACCGCGCTTGGTTCAAACACAAGACTTTTTTCTGTAAAAAAATTTTTTTCTGAGATTAATGGAGGATCATGAACTTCAAGAAAAAGGGTAAATTACACACCTCTCAATATTTGTTTAGCACCAAGGAGTAAAAAGTAATAACCAAAATCTCCCATGTTTCAACACACTGCAAATATGCCGTGTGAAATAGTCAAGTTACAATGAAAAAGGTAATGTCACAGGGAATTCCAGGCAATCAATTAGAACAACATCATACAATGTCTACCCATCTATCCTTTAATGCACCATCAACTAACCACATCCAATTACACAGGCAACTAAATTCTTATTAGACCACAAAATGGCTCAAATTAAAAGGCCATAAGGTTTAGGCTTACCTTCAATACGGACTGGCAAGTGATAATTACTCATGTTTACAGGGAAGACATTAACTGTAGCAAACCAGTTAGCTAAATATTCTCATAGGATAGATGGTAATTGTTGCATCCTTGTTCACCCTCATCCTTTTCTCTGTAAGAGGAGGAGGTTGATGAAGGTTAACAATTTTTCTTGAGTCCTTGATGTTGTAATGTTTCTCTGTGGAGATAATGAATTTCAGTTTACATTCAAAAAAATAAGGCCATATGGTTAAATCAAGCATAAAACAAATAATGTGTGTGTGTGTGTCTCACATCTAGGCCCCATCTGGCTGCACAAAGGGGTTTGCAATCTCATCTGTACCATCAGTTGGAGACACAAGCATGACAGCTGTTCCCCTACAAACCTGCAACACAACAAGAGCAGTCAAGTCCCCAAAGTGAAGAAGTATTCACATGGGTTCCAGAAGTTACTTGATAAAATTCAAACCACAAAATAGAAACTGGAAAGATAAAAATAATTTTAAAATGAGTTTGTGCATGCAATATTTTGAATATCAAATTTAGTAGGATGCAAATATCAGTTCTTTCTAATGACTTCAGAATATATAAAATTCTATCAATATTTTCCCAACCTTTCATTCTCCGAAACTCTATACATAACCAAAATCATATAAAAAGTGATATTGGCTTTTCCTACAATGAAAAGCACAGCTAGAAAAGTTTCATTCTTCCTCCCTGCAACTCCTTAACACACTCAAATAAAAATGCCTTGAAATACTCTTATTGAGCAATTGTGGGATCCTAGGAAGGGCAGGACAGAGAAGAAAAATATAACTAGGAGTTGAGTCTTTTATGAAGCTCATTTTGCTGCTTTATTCTTGTTTTATTTCCATGTCATTATTCTCGAATCTGGAAAAGTAGGTTGATTAGCTTATACAAGTGCTGCCTATATTTAGCAAATATTGATGGTTAAGCAACCTTCTGCCTTCCTGGGCTAGTAAAACTCAACTCAACCAATGAAGTTCATTTGAAAATTCTCTTTCATATGACAATGGATGTGTTTGCCTTGATTACCAAACTGTCCAAAGAACCCACAGAAAAGATGAAGATACGAGATTTCTTGGAAGCATGGCATGTATGTTCTATAACAAGTGAGGATAAGGGCATTATCAATAATGTGAAATGAAATTAATAACATTAACAGCCTATTAATAGGATGATGTCAAAATTTAGTTCTACATATTTATGTACGACAAAACAACAAAATCTACATTACTCAACAATGATCAATCACGGGGCTGAAAAATACCGTCAAAGTTTGGTCATTCAAAGCTATAGTTTCAGGCTTTAAGGTTAAAAGTTGATCACATGACATATTTGTTATTTCCTTCCCGACAAAGCTTCATAGACAAATGGAAAGAAGCCCCTTCCATTTGGCTAAAAACTTCACACCAAAGTTCAGACATTTAACTTACACAATGATTTAAGGTTCTACCCATTTTCATTTTTGTTTTTCTCCCTAATATAAAAAAAAACATTACCATATGTTCTTGATAAAGAAGCTGATAGAAACAAGATGCATGATTTAGCTATTTGTCAAATGAGTACCCCTTTTATCTCTTTATGTCTAAAAGACATTGACTAAGGAAAGATATCCAGTAGCAAGCTTCAAATAAATGGTTCATTGACTCAAGTTAATTTTAAGTACCAGTAAACTAGAATTTATTAGATAAAAAGATATATGTTTGATGTTCATGTGATAATAATAGAACCACACAGGAGGTAACCTACAATTAAGCCGAGACTTCTGGTCTGATCGGTGGTTTTCAGTGGGTCATTAGGATCTGCAGCAAATAAGAAAATAAAATGGATTTTATTTTTGACATACAATGGCACCAATTTTTCAAGATTAACTAAATGTGTTATGGACTTATGACAGAAAAAATAATTTTAATAAATCTACTCCATCTTTTAACTCCTGAGAATTTTCAGGTCCAAGATTTTGGAAATGGTATCAAAATTTAAAGTTATTGAATAATACTCTCATATTTTCCAGCAGAAACATATTACAAGGAGAAATTGGGAGTAATCCGAATTAATATGACCTTGATCATAGCGTAATTAGATCCCTGAAAATCCTCCTAAGATAGGATCCTATCAATGCTAATAATGATGATAAGATTTTATCACAATCTGACCATTACATCATATTCTTAAAACATAAGGTTAAAGCTCTAGAATATGGGCTTGGCGGCAGGCCCATATTCTCACAAATATAAAATATGAGAAATGTAGAGAGCCATACTATTCACAAACGTGAACAGTGAGATCAAAAGAATGGGGCCCACAGAGGTAACTTTAATGGCAAACTAAGAATCAGTCGTATGCAAAGTTCAGTGCATTATTAGCTTTTTAATTGCTAATTATTTTTGTTTTCAACTGTTACAATGCTACTCCTTTTCTATTGTATATTTTCTATTTATGAATATTGGATGAATTAATTCACTTGATACTGTTTAGGAGACTGTGGAACTTGATCTCATAATACTTCACGAGTAAGGCTTAGCAAGTATGCAGCATGTACAATACTGTGGATTCATGCCACAATGTTAATTATTAAAATCTTCTAATCACTTCAAATCTTTCGACATATTCAGCCGTACAAAAATTGGTGAGGTCGCATTAAAAAGCTAGCTTATTCATCAAAGACAAGTGGCCTTATGATTACAAATGAAGAAGTGGATAACAATTAGCAGTCATCTTTAAAACAAAAAAATACATGTCAAACTCAATGCAAAAAGATGCACAAATTGCATTTATGGAGTTGAATACATAACTCAAAATTAAGGACTCAGTCAATACTATTGATTCAAATGTTTCTATCAAGGCAATACACACACACATATATGTCAATAACTCCAGTCAAGTAAAATAAGGTGTTGGTAATATTTACCTCTTAGAAATTCTACAGCTTCATCCAGGACAAGGTTAAGTAACTGATCATAACCTTTTAGAGTTCCTGTCACTGCAATGCCACAAATTAAATATAAGAAGGCTGTAAATAAGTCCTTGCTATTTGCTACTTTATTAATTGATCCTATCGCTTAAAGTTGAAGCAAATGACTCAGTGCTCGTTTGGAATGGCTTATTTTTATCTAAAACGTGCTTATAATTCGTGATTCACGGTATACGAAGTAAGTATGTGAGAGGAGTTTTTTCTCGGCTTGCGTAATACGGGCTTATTTTTTAAGCCACCGCTAAAACAAACAAGCCTTCAGGTATTCAAATAAAGTCACAAATCAGTATTTAGGGACAGCATATCCTTGGTGAATTACAACAAACTCAAATACAGAGAATTAGACCCATATCATATCGTTGGTTTGTAGCGTTAAGAAAAATCAGAAAGCCAGAATCAGATTATAAACTATAAAGCCTAAAAAAACAGCTTGTTGAAAAAGCAGGCATGTTTCACTCTGCATAGCCAGTTAAATATTCAAATACTCCAGTTTAGTCCTCAAAGATGCTCTATATATCAAATAGATACTCTAGAGATTTTGTGTCACTTTAGGACTAAAAAAGTGTGCGCCCTTCAGTTTTACTGTTCTTGGGTAGGAAACTGGTATTGAGACACCAACAAGAAATATGTAGAGTTAGTGGAAAAGATCACATTTTGTATGTCAAAGTGATACAAACTATTAATGAAGTATTAAACTAATAATGACACCATCTTTCAAGTACCAAAATAGGTTTTTGTCTCAAAACAATCATAGTATGCTCTATCTCAAAAAATCAATTACACTTTACAGCCTAGTCTATTAAACCACGTGGCTTTAAACTTGGGATAAGAAAACGGAATTGGGTTACCTTGTCTGCCACCAGTAAGCTTGACTTGAACCCCTTTGTCCACAAATTTTGCCAGGTCCAAAACAGTTTCTTTCCTACCTGACTGTTTATAAAATAAAAACAACAATTAAAGAAAGGAAAGCACCCAAAGGCCTGAAAAAGGAAAGAAAAGCACCCGAACCAACACAATAACTACTTCACAAGCTTTTGCCTGTATCAGTGCCAGATAAACTTACCATGTCTCAGTAGGATTCGGTGGCTTATATTGAATTTCTTCTGCATCACAGCAAAAATCAAGTTGTAAGTCATACGACAGATAGAGAAGCTGAAATGTAATCCATACAACTTCATATAATTTCAAAATAAACTTCGTAATACTCCATATACATTTATATCTTATTTCTTCACTTTAAAGAATTTATTAAAAATTTAAATGTAAGCAAGAAGGGTGTATGTATACACATAATTGTCTACTTGTCCATTTTTTTAAGAAAAAAATGAATGATCTTGGGCTGGAAAGAAGCTCAGATTTTTTTAAAACATGATTGATCTTAGGCTTGGCAGCAGCAGGCTTTTTTTAAAAAAAAAAAAAATTCCAGTTGAGCAGCTCAAGGATAAGCAAGTCATCAGAGCACTTCAAAAGATTCGCACGAATGCTAACCCAGGAACCAACCTTAAACCAACTCCTTAATCTCCATCTCTCTATTCTCTCTCCACTCTATATCGATTCCTCCATTCTTACAACTTTTCTTTTTCCATCCACAAACAAATAAACATGCAGAGAAGATTAAGCGAGATTGAAGCATAGCAACAAAAACAGAGACTTCGATTAAGCAAGACTGCTTTCGGTATGAAGAAGACTTTTCACTTTTGAGTGGGGGAAGGAACGCAGGGAGCGACAAAATAACGAAGGTAGCAGGAAAGAAAGACGAAACCTACCTGAGTGGGATGACAGAGAGTGGTGACGGACAGCGACGGTGGGAAGGAGCGAGCGGCCACAACGCAAGCCGAGAGAAGTGAAAGAAGAAGACCTAAAGGGCCAATGGCGCGAGGGAGAGTTAGGCCTTGTTTGGTTGGAGGGGAGGGGATGGGAGGGGATGAAAAATGACCCCCTCCCCTTGTTTGGTATAAAAAGTAGGAGGGGAGGGGGTTAAGAAAAGGGGCCTCAAATCCCTCCCACTCCCTTAAATTGATTCCCTCTAAATTGGGGGGTTTTGGAGGAAGCCAAAAATTTGAGACCATTTTATCCTATGATCTTTTCATAATTCTAATTATACCACAAGTCCTAAATATATCACTTATTTAGAATTTGTGGGGTTATCGTGGCTTCAGAGGCCTTATTTATAGATTTTCAAGACCAGGGTCAATTCAGAATTTGAAATTCCACTAATCCATCAATTATTCTTGGGTAACCTCTATTGGTTTAATTATGACGACAATATGTTATTATGTCATTTAATATTATTGTTTTTAGTAACTATTTCCTACTATTATTATGAAGTCGCTCATACGGATATCCGCTATAGTCAATTGGTAATTCTCCATGTTGTTAGTATGCTGTATGGTCTTAAAAATTCATGAGCAAATAATTCTTAGTTGAAAAGCATTAGTGTTTTTTTTCCTTCACTGGACACACAACCAACTGACATACACTTTCTTGAGGCCAGTAGATGTGAAAAACAAAACCAACAAAGCACACCGCCTCCTTCAAATCTTATAAACAGGTTTTTAAAGTTTTTCTACCAATTTTATTTTTTCAAGTCCTCTACATTTTTTTTTCAATAGAAGGAATTTTTCATTTAATTTAACATGATAATTGCTGGAATATTCATATAACGAGAAATTAAGTTGGGGGGAATTGAAAACTATTTCCATTTTATATCTTCATCTTTTTATATAATTTATATTTAGGTGTAAACTAATTTAAATCATTTATATTAGGAAAAATATATAAACTAATGTTTAAGGGTAAAATGGTAAATTAGATTTTATCTCCCCTCCCCTCTCCTCTTAAACCAAACAAAGGATCATTAAAAAACATTTCCCTTCCTCCCCCTTCAACCAAACCAAACAAGGTGATCATCCATCCTCCCCACCCATCCCCTCCCATCCCCTCCCATCCATCCCCTCCCTTTAAACCAAACAGGCCCTTAGGATGAACGAGCTCCAGAGTGAAAGTGATTAAAATAAAGAACTAATATGATAAAAGGGGAAAAAGTAATCTTTTTATTCTTTTTTTTTTTTTAACATTAGTCTTTTTATCCTCACTTCCTCAGTAATTAACATTTGGCTAAAATCAACAAAATGTCCTTAAACTTCGGGGTCAATTGTATATGACTTCCTTAACCTTTTTGCTAAGCAAATTCTTTAATGTTTTAAAGTTTGAATTAAAAACTTCTTGAAATTTTAATTTTTGATATTAAATCCTATACCATTAATTAATTTGATGTTAAGTTATTGACCTGTTATAATGCTTATGCATGAGACATCAGTTGTTTGAATACAGTTTAAATAATCCAAATCTAAAATTTTCATTTGATGATTCCTAAATTAAAAAAAGAAATCATTTTTAGAAGAATTGATAGTTAAAAAATTACCTCCATTTTTATATTTTGCACCCATTAAAATAATTTTTAAAAAAGAAAAGTTAAAAAAAAATAGACCATCTACATCTAATCTAAACAGCCTAAACTTTGGGAAACACTTCCCTGAAAAAGTAAATACTCCCTTCGATCTTGAATATAAAACAGAGTTGACTTTTTTTAAAAGATTAAGAAAGCTAAATAAGTTACTTAATTATATCATATGCAATGTTTTTAAACCCGGGCCGGTCCGACCGTCAACCGTTGATCTCTGCGGCTCGGTTAGAATGTTTTGACAGTCTTTAGATCTAGGCCGTTTTGAGCCGTCCTGAACCATCATTTGAGTCGGAACCCGGAGCGGTTGCAAGAAAACTGGATGACTTGATGTTTTCATTGTAGGAAGCTTCTTCTTCGTCTGCTTCCATAAGTTCGTGGGGTACCATGGCAGCGAGAAAATGATGGAAAAAAAAAAAAGTAAACAAGCGAAAGAGATAAAAATGAAGATCAAGAAGAAAAACGTATAACAAATAGAGCAAAACCTACCAATCACATTCTCTTCCCCTCTTCCTTAGTATTATGGAGATTGCGTTGCGACACTGGTTAAAGTAAAAATTGCAGAGAACCTTCATTGCATCAGTGAAATTGTGAGGGAAAGAAGAAATGAAGTGCCTACATCTAATCACTCATCCTCTCTCTCTCATCACGTGGGGTGACAGTAAATTCATTTTGACTTTGTTAAATGTGCAAACTATTCAGTTTTCAAAATTTACTGTGATTTTTTATTTTTTATTTTTTATTAGTATATATGTTATTAATATAAAAGTGCTGGATGTCACTTTTATATCTATCCGTTCCCAATGCAAAGATTTCAAATGTGAGCATGAGAGTAGAAAAACATCTTGTATTATTATTTATTATTATTATTATTATTTTATTGTTATAATTTTTAGATTATAATTTTTCTTTAAAATTTATTAAATTTTTAAATATATCTTATTTTAAGCGTAACAAAAAATGTGCACATGATATTAAAAAAACATCCTGATTGAAAAAGGAGTCCTATGCTATTGAAGAGTTAGGGACAAATTTAAAAATAATCACAATAATACTGATTTAGATACAACAGGTGAAATAGAAGGCCTTGTTTGGGTTATTTCTTTCAATATCTTCTCGTTTGCGTTATTTTTTCCATTATTCATCTCCTTGTACTTATCTATATACTATCATTTTTTTATTAATTTGAATTTGTTATTATTATTTTTTTAATATTTTATTTTTTGTACATGCCTTATTATATATATAATACTATGTTATTCAATTATTACATTACCGGTTGGACCAACGATATGACTGATCCAACCGTTTGAACCATGACCCGCTAGCCTCTTCGGCTCGATATCTGGTCTGGGTTTTAAAACATTGATCATATGTTGTATATCCTTAGATTATATATTTGTTTATTAGTCAAACTAATTAGTTTTGAAAAAAAATATAAATATAAATATTCTAAAGTAATTTAATTAATTTCCTTAATCTCTCCAAAAAATTTAAATTTATCTTATATTTAAAATCGGAGGGAGTAGTAAATAGTAAATACACTCTACTAGAACTGGGAATACGGGTCGGCCTTTTACTGGCTCAAGTCTAAACGGGCCAGCCCGTTTAAGCCCGCTTCCTAAAAAAAACCATATTTTTTAAGCTCGCGGCCTTACAAGGCTGGCCCTTCATGGGCTTAAGCTTAAATGAGCTTTAATTAAAAAAATTATTTTTCAAGTTTTACAATTTATTTATTATTTTGCTTTAAATTAAGATACATTATTTTTAAAACTCATAAATTTTTAGTTAAAATAATCATCTAATGTCCAAATTAGCCTTTTTTAAAAAGTTTAAATGAATAAACCATTGTAGAAAATAAAATAAATCAAACCAATTAATAAGTGTTTTCCTGTTATTAATACTTTATTAAGTACTTTGGTATCTCTCATATTGATAATTTGATATAATGATATTATATTTATTAATTTATTTTGAAAAAAAAATTAAACGGGCCTAAAAGGGCCGGCCCTACAGGGCCTACCTGTTTAGGCCCGCTTCCTTTTTTAGCCTCTAAATTATAAGCCTAGCCTTTGAAGGACTCGGGCCTAAACCGGCTAGGCCTGATTTCCCGGCTCTACACACTCTACTCAAATCAACAGTTTCTTTTGGGCCTGGACAAGGATTGATGAATTGAATGCACACACGTGTAGGAAGGCAACAAAGCCTGTTTCATATGTGAATTTCTTATGGTTGTTCAAAGTAATATTTAATCCCAAGATTGTCTCCCTCATTCATTAGAAAGGTCTAGACATATATGTCTCATTTGGTATGCAGGAGGAGTTTTTAATGAAATTGGAATTGGAAGTGAAAGTAGTAATAGAAGAGGAAGTGAAATTTAAAATATGTTTCGTATAAAAGTGGAAGTGAGATATAAATTTTAATTGAAATGTATATTAAAAATACTAAAATACCCCGCTGAAAAAAAAAATCATTCTCTTCTTCATTGTTGTCCCTCTCACCCCTAGAAAGTCTACTTTGCCATGAATTAATAAACCAAGAATCCATATTACAAAATAAGCCATGAATAAATTCATTGAAACAAAATAAATTCACAATCAAACAAAAGTATTTTACAAAATAACCAGATTAATCCAGAACAAATCATAAATTGAAAAGGATTCTTGGATAGAGGAGCTTTGAAGCCATTGTCACCGAAGGTGGAGCACAGCCATTTGCCAGCGATAGTAACCCAAAAACAACCACCAGTATGAAATCAAATCTAAGAACAAACCCTTGATTTCTTGATCTATTGTTTCTATCGAAGATTGCTCTATTCACAACAATCTCATATATAAAAATGAACCCTTGATTGCTCAATCTATGTGTTTTGGTGTTTTAGAACCCTCGATTGCTGGTTGAAGGTCGCAGATTGAAGAAGGAGGGGCAATGGAGGTTGAAGAAGACAGAGGAATGTTGCTAGTAGAGGTACGTCATTGGTGGAGAATCATCGTTGTTGTCATGGTGAAGAACCTTTGCCGCCGATGGAGGATCCTGCTTGCTGATGGAGAGAAGGAGAAAGAGTATAAGGGCAATAAAAGAAATAAAGGCATGGAAGTGAACTTCCATGGGGTGAGGGAAGAAACTTACTTCCAACGTTTTTTATGGAAGAAGGCTCCATCAAGAAGCAACTTCCACTACACCAAACATATAAAAGGTTGAGTTCCACTTCCCTCTCCCCACTTCAATAGTACCAAACGGGGCAATACCATTTTCCAGTTCCAAGCAAAGTTGCTAGTAACCAGAATATGTAGTAAAAGTAAGCTTAGTTCCAAACTAGAAATATCAATAAAGCTAGAAAATCCTATGTTCCTTATCCAAAGTTTATTCCATATGATGAGTCCATATTTTGTAAAGCTTCATTGAACAGTTTTTACCAAACTTCAATATATGTAAATGAAACTACAAAAACCAAAACAACAGTAAAAGATAATGGAAAATCCTAAAGACATGTTTAACAAACTGAATGAAGCCGCGCAGAAATTATAAAATCTAGAGGTCGATGATTGGTGTCCCAATATACAAAGGGTCCTACATCATCAAAAATTACTACAAAAAGTTACATAAGCAGCGCACGTTTTGTAGTGCTTTTCTTCTATATGCTAGCACACTTTAAAAGCTAACAAGGGTATAGTACTAGTCGTTTGTATATGATTTGATTTAATAATCACAAATGCAATCATATTTTTAGTTGTTGTTTAATTTATTGTAAAATTGAAATAGATTGATTTCACTAAAGATGCAAGTTTATTAGATATTTATAATAAGCTTATTGAGATGTTTTTTAGTGTTGACAGTTTGTAAATACTTTTTGATTTTTACTAGTGACAAGAACAATTCACAAGTAAAGCTAGGTTTATTCAATTACAAAAAAATTATATGTCAATTTTTTTTTTTTAAAAAAACATGTTCTGTAGCCCTTCCTTGAGAAAGGGATACTACATGTGTATTTTTTAAATAGACACACACACACACACACACACACACATGTTGTAGCCCTTGCTCAAGGATGGCTCAAGGATGTGCTACAGAAAGGTATATTTATTAAAAATAAAATAAAATAAGAAGCTGTAGCACCTCATGAAATACTATAGCTTTTTTTTTGTAGTGGATGGATATATAGTGTTTTCAAAACACTACAAAAATTAAAAAATAAAAGCTACAAATATAGTATCTTTTAGTGGTGAGAGAAATCAAGCAAATTTTGCAGGGTATTACTTTCCAAGTTTGTCATTTGGTCCCATTCATTATGGCAAACCACATCTTCAACTAGGAGAATGTTGGAAATTATGCCCTAAGGGCCAATCATTGTACTTTGAACTTTATTATTTTAATGAAATTTCTCCATTCTGTTATCATATTATTTGCATGTTAACTGTGATAATTGTATCCTTGGATAATTCATAAAGATTCTCCTAAAATATCCCTGGTCGGTCATCTATGCGGGAGTAGAGATGAAACAAGATCAGTATGACTTTGATAACATATAAAGATACGAATCAAAGTCTTAGGCACTTGTAAGAGTACAAGGTGCTGGATCGACCCACTATGAGAAAGCTACATGGATCAAGTCATAAGCTTTTCTCATGTATAATCACGTCACAATGCTCTTAGACCTGAGGTCATCATGGATTCCTACATGAGAGTTGCTAAGCTTTGAACTAGTCAAAAGTCACTTTTGACCGGGTGATGATAAAGGCTACGATCGGGCTTGGTGGTTTTTCATGCAAAGGAATATGAATGATCAAGATGGAATTTGTCCCTCACATTAGTAGAGAGATATTACTGGGCCCCTCGATGAGTGAGTCTGAGAAATGTATGGCCATACTATGATGAAAGGAGTTTCTGTCTCTGTTATCAGGCTACTCAGGAATCGAGAAAGTAATGGTCAGGAACAAGAGGATGACATTATCCATGCCTTATCCTTGATCGATATATCGTGTGACAAAAGGGACGTGACATGGTTGTATGACAGGTTGCATCGTGATAACGATCCTCATATGAATTGGGTAGTCGTAATGTCTTGCTAGAGGCCGCTTGCGACTTTTGGGTTAGTATAGTTATTGGCCCACTGCCAACTTCAATGAGCCTACAGGGTCGCACATAAGAATGGCCCAACACGAGATAATGTTTAATTTAGGGTGGACGAATTTTATATTTATATATATATATAATATAAAATTCATTAATAATATTATATAGATATATATATTTTTGAAATATATATCTTATATATATATATATGTGTGTGTGTATATATATATATTATATGATATTATTATATTGTGTTAGTTTTAAATTTAATTTATTAAGATATATTAAATTTAATAACTAACATGATAGAGATATAGTATCTCAGATTTAATTTATGATTTATGAAGATAAATTAAATCTAATGGCTCTTTATTTGGATTAAATAAATAGGTTAAATTAAAACTGTTGGACAGATTTAATTTAAACTGAATTTATTTAATTAGCTCATCAAGATAATTAATTGTTAATTAATTTTGAAATTAATGATGATTAATTTTGAAATTTGAAAATAGCCCTCATAGGTTATAAACTTGATAAAGCAGATATATTGATGCGCACATGAGAATTGAAAACCGCAAGTGAAACCCTAGGAGACATTAGAGGCGCTAGCACATAGTCTCAGTTGGAGAGCATTCGTGTGGATACCAGAAGAGGGAGCGGACCTCACGTGTGGGCTCCTAGAGATCGTGAAAACTCTGAATCATCAAAAGGTATGAATCCTTCCAACTTGGTTTAAATGCCGTTGATAGATCCTCGATTAAGATCGGTGAAAATTTTTAAAATTCTTCCACTGTGCCTACCGATTCTAACAGTGGTATCAGAGCCAGGCCAATTGTGCGTTTAAATTGAATTTATGATTCTTATACATGTGATATATATGGGATGTGTACGTATGTTTATAAGAAACACTCGAATATGCATGTGATTTGGTTAATACGAAACAAAATTATTTAGAAAGATGTGATCTTGTAATTCCGTTGATTTTCGTTTTCGTTTAAATTGAATCTTGAAATTGTTTCGTTTTCGGTTTTGAAACATGTATGTGATTCTTGTTTTGGAACAAGCATGAAATCGATTCCGAACATGTATATCTTGAAACATGTATGTGATTTTCGTTTTGAACAAGCATGAAAAATTGGGTTCCTGAAGCGTTCTGGGCCATTGTTGTTGTTTTGAAAAATTGGGTCCGAAATTTAAAAATTTAAAATTTTCAAATATTTCTTTTAAAAGGAATGTGCCTTTTTCAAAAGCTCCAGGGATGCTGCCCCTTGCAACCCCGCAAGGGCGGCTCCCCTTGACCCCGCCCGCTAATCGGCTAGCGAGACCGCCGTGACCACATCTGCGTAGCACAATATAATCTGATCACGACATTTATTGCTTTTCATATTGTATGAATTATTGTTGTGGTTTATTATTTATCCTTGTTTGGGTATGGTGAACAACATGGCTTTAGAATTTTACAAAGGTTGTAATATTTAAATACGGCCTGCGTGCCATGCCTTTCTCTAAATACTCTCGATGTATATTCTCTTCTCATCTCACTCCCCTCGAATGTTTAAACGAGGTTTCTCTCAATGTATTTTTTTTTATTTAGAGAAGTCCTCTCATTGGCTTGGGAGGATTTTAGGTTAGGTAAGCCATGTTGTGTCACGTTTAAATTATGCTTTTGATAAGATCATTGCATGATTACTTTTACATTTATCTGTATGAGATATGACCACGATTGCATCCATATAAACAAAACTAATTAATTAAGCCCTCTGAATCAAATCTTAAGTCATAATGCTGTCAATTAATGAATACTTGTCAAAACCTAGATCGCTCAATTGTAGAAACCACTAAAGTGGATGCACTTGAGTTATCTGGATAAGACAAGCTTGAGTAATGGTACTGCTCATAATATTCATTATTATTTTAACTTAATTGAGATTAACAAAACGGTTTTGAATCTCAAGGCATTAGATGGGGTTAAACATGCCGGATCATATGATGATTAAATCCCATAAAGATCTAAGAGTTACAAGTGATGTAATTGGTAAATAGGTTACATACCTAAATAACTTGAATTTAAGTGTCTTGCCAAAGCGGACTTAAGTTTAAGCCAAATATGGATCTTAGCCCAGTAATTATTATATTGAGGGTTGTTAATTTAGTGGGAGATTACTAACTAACTTTGCATATTTTAATTGTAGAATCATGTCGACTAGTAATACTGCTACGCTTTCGTTGCGATCGGTCCTTGAGAAGGACAAACTCAATGGGACAAACTTTCTTGACTGGTTCAGGAACTTGAGAATTGTTCTCAAGCAGGAAAGAAAGGCTTATGTCCTAGATCAACCCATTCCTGAGGAACCTGCAGCCAATGCTCCAAGAGCTCAAAGAGATGCTTACACAAAGCATAAGGATGGCTATGTGGATGTAGGTTGCCTGATGCTTGCCACTATGGTTCTAGAGCTCCAAAGAGATCTGGAACTCATGGAGGCTCATGAGATGATTGTACATCTCAAGGAAATGTTCCAGCAACAGGCAAGGCCAGAAAGGTATGAAACTACAAAGGCCTTACATTCCTGCAACATGGCTGAAGGTGCATCAGTTAGTACTCATGTGCTAAAGATGAAAGGCTACATTGATCACCTTGAGAGGCTTGGATTTCCCATAAGCCAGGAGTTAGCTACGGATTTAATCCTCAACTCACTCCCGGAGAGTTATAACCAGTTTGTTATGAACTACAACATGAACAATATGGAGAAATCAATTTCTGAGCTGCATGGGATGCTCAAAACTGCTGAGCAAAGCATTAAGAAAAAGCCTAGCACAGTTTTGATGGTTTAGAAAGGAAAGGGTATGAAAAAGAAAGGGAAGGGCAAATGGAATGGTAATGGCTCAGGTGGTAAGACTAAAGAGTCAAATAAGCCCGAAACCAAGCCTGCACCCAAGAAGGCAAAACCTCCAAAGGAAGGAGTCTGCTACTTCTGCAATGAACCCAGTCATTGGAAGAGGAATTGCAAACTCTACCTAGAAGATCTGAAAAAGAACAAGAAGGATAGCGACGCTATCGCTTTAGGTATTTATGTTATAGACATTCATTTTTCTACTTCCTCTACATGGGTATTAGATACTGCATGTGGTTCTCACATTTGTACAAATGTGTAGGGTCTAAAGGACAGTAGAAAGCTGAAGAAGGGCGAGGTGGACCTACGAGTTGGAAACAGAGCAAGAGTTGCTGCTTTAGCCGTAGGCATTTATGAATTAGTTCTGCCCAGTGGGTTTTTGTTAGTTTTGAACAATTGCTATTATGTTCCTACTTTAAGTAGTAACATTGTTTCTCTTTCTTATTTGGATAAGGAAGGTTATACTTCCATTACTAGGAATGGTAAATGTTCTATTTATCGTAATGACATTTTCTATGCTGATGGTGATTTGCATGTTGGTCATTATATATTAAATTTGGAACATCCTAATAATGGGAATATCTATAACGTAACTACTAAGAGAATAAAATCAAACGATTTGAATCCGACCTACCTATGGCATTGTCGTCTAGGCCACATAAATGAGAAACGCATTTCTAAACTCCATCAAGATAGATTTCTAAACTCATTTGATTTTGAATCATATGATACATGCAAATCTTGCTTATTAGGAAAGATGACTAAGGCATCTTTTACTGGGCACAGTGAGAGGGCCACTGAATTATTGGGCCTCATACATACAGATGTATGTGGACCATTAAATATAACTTCCAGAGGAGGTTATGTCTACTTCATTACATTTATAGATGACTTTAGTAGATATGGCTATATCTATCTAATGAAACATAAATCTGAATCTTTTGAAATGTTCAAAATATTCCAAAATGAAGTACAAAACCAACTTGGTAAAACAATTAAAGCACTTCGATCTGATCGAGGTGGTGAATATTTGAGCCAAGAATTCATTGACCATTTTAGGAGTTGTGGGATAATCTCACAATTGACTCCTCCAGGAACACCACAATGAAATGGCATTTCTGAACGGAGGAATCGAACGCTATTAGATATGGTTTGATCTATGATGAGTCAAACAGATCTTCCACCGTCCTTTTGGGGACATGCCCTAGAGACAGCTGCGTTCACACTAAATCGTGTTCCATCTAAGGCAATTGAAAAGACACCATATGAGATATGAACTGAAAAGAAACCAAGTTTATCTTTTCTCAAGACTGGGGATGTGAGGTATATGTTAAGCAACAAGCCTCTGATAAATTAGCGCCCAGATCCACAAAGTGCCTTGTCATGGGGTATCCTAAAGAAACGAAAGGATACTATGTCTACAATCCCACCGATAACAAAGTGTTTGTTATTCGAAATGGTAAGTTTCTAGAAAGAGAGTTTGTCTCTAAAACAACCAGTGGGAGCGGCGTATATCTCAAAGAAATTTGAGAGCCACAAGATAGTATAGAACCACAGATGGAAATCAGAGAAGACTCACAACAAGTTGCTGAGCCTCCTCAAGTAACACAAGGTCCACGAAGATATGATAGGACATGGCATCAGCCTCAGAGATATGCATTTCTGATTACTGAAGGCCATGATGTGTTGCTCATTGAGCAAAATGAGCCCATTACCTATCGAGAAGCCACAGTAGGACCAAACTCTGAGAAATGGCTAAATGTCATGAAGTTTGAAATGCAATCCATGTACGACAATCAGGTATGGACCTCAGTCAATCCACTTGAAGTGTAAAAATCATTGGGTGCAAATGGGTTTTCAAGGAGAAAACTGACATGGATGGCAATGTAAATGTCTTCAAGGCACGACTGGTTGCAAAAGGATTCACTCAAACTCATAGTGTAGACTATGATGAAACCTTTTCCTAGTTGCAATAGCCAAATCAATCAGAATCCTTTTTGTCATTGCAGCATATTATGACTATGAAATATGGTATATGGATGTCAAAACAGCCTTCCTTAATGGAAAGCTGCTTGAGGATGTGTACATGACACAACCTGAAGGTTTTATGCGTCCAGAGGACTCTGATAAAATTTGCAAGCTTCAAAGATCCATTTATGGATTGAAGCAAGCATCTCGGAGCTGGAATCATCATTTTGATGAAGTAGTCAAAGAGTTTGGATTCATTCAAAACATCGATGAACCTTGTGTTTATAAGAAGGTTACTGGAAGCATAGTTGTATTTCTAGTGCTTTATGTAGATGACATCCTACTCATTGGGAATGATATTCCTACCTTGTAAAGTGTCAAGTCTTGGTTAGGAAAGTCCTTTTCAATGAAAGACTTAGGTGAAGCCACCTGTATCCTAGGGATTAGGATCTATAGGGATTGATTTAAAAGACTAATAGGCCTAAGTCAGAGCACATACATAGACAATATACTGCATAGGTTCAGTATGCATGATTCAAAAAGGGGTTACATGCCCATGTCTCATGGCATCCATCTTAGCAAGGATCTGTGTCCTAGTACACCTGATCAGCGAGATCGCATGAGTAAGGTTCCATATGCCTCAGCCATTGGATCCATCATGTATGCCATATTATGTACTCCATCGGATGTCTCGTTTGTCTTAAGTATGACCAGAAGATACCAACAAGATCCTAGTGAGGGTCATTGGACTGCCGTCAAGAATATCCTAAAGTATTTAGAAGGACTAAGGACTTATTTTTGGTCTATGGTGGATTGGATGATGAGCTCTGCGTAACCGGTTACACAGATGCAAGTTTCCAAACTGACCAAGACGACCTTAAATCGCAATCTGGATATGTATTCCTCCTAAATGGTGGAGCAGTAAGCTGGAAGAGCTCCAAATAGAGCACTATAGCAGATTCTACAACAGAAGCTGAGTATATAGCAGCATCAGATGCAGCTAAAGAAGCCGTTTGGATCAGAAAGTTCATTACTGAACTAGGGGTGGTGCCTACCATCTCAAATCCAATACATTTGTTCTGTGACAATAGCGGTGCTATTGCACAGGCCAAGGAGCCTAGGTCACATCAAAGGACCAAGCATATACTCAGGCGATTTCATCTTATTAGAGAAATCAATGATAGAGGTGATATAAAGATGTGCAAAGTAGTAGGAGAAGATAATGTTGCTGATCCTCTTACTAAGTCACTTGCACAGGCAAAATATGATCGTCATGTTAGGGCAATGGGAATTAGGCAAATTAATGATTGCACCTAGGGCAAGTGGGATGATGTTGGAAATTGTGCCTTAAGGGCCAATCATTGTACTTTGAACATTATTATTTTAATGAAATTTCTCCATTATGTTATCATATTATTTGCATGTTAACTGTGATAATTGTATCCTTGGATAATTCATAAAGATTGTCCTAAAATGTCCCTGGTCGGTCATCTATGCGAGAGCAGAGATGAAACAAGATCAGTATGACTTTGATAAGATATAGAGATATGAATCAAAGTCTTAGGCACTTGTAAGAGTATAAGGTGCTGGACCGACCCACTATGAGAAAGCTACATGGATCAAGTCATAAGCTTTTCTCATGTATAACCACGTCACAATGCCCTTAGACCTGAGGTCATCATGGATTCCTACATGAGAGTTGCTAAGTTTTGAACTAGTCAAAAGTCACTTTTGACCGGGTGATGATAAAGGCTACGATTGGGCTTGGTGGTTTTTCATGCAAAGGAATATGAATGATCAAGATGGAATTTGTCCCTCACATTAGTAGAGAGATATTACTGGGCCTCTCGATGAGTGAGTCTGAGAAATGTATGGCCATACTATGATGAAAGGAGTTTCTGTCTCTGTTATCAGGCTACTCAGGAATCGAGAAAGTAATGGTCAGGAACAAGAGGATGACATTATCCATGCCTTATCCTTGATCGATATATCATGTGACAAAAGGGACGTGACATGGTTGTATGACAGGTTGCATCGTGATAACGATCCTCATATGAATTGGGTAGTCGTAATGTCTTGCTAGAGGCCACTTGCGACTTTTGGGTTAGTATAGTTATTGGCCCACTGCCAACTTCAATGGGCCTATAGGGTCGCACATAAGAATGGCCCAACACGAGATAATGTTTAATTTAGGGTGGACAAATTTTATATTTATATATATAATATAAAATTCATTAATAATATTATATAGATATATATATATATATATATATTTTGAAATATATATCTTATATATATATATATATGTATGTATATATATATTATATGATATTATTATATTGTGTTAGTTTTAAATTTAATTTATTAAGATATATTAAATTTAATAACTAACATGATAGAGATATAGTATCTCAGATTTAATTTATGATTTATGAAGATAAATTAAATCTAATGGCTCTTTATTTGGATTAAATAAATAAGTTAAATTAAAACTGTTGGACAGATTTAATTTAAACTGAATTTATTTAATTAGCTCATCAAGATAATTAATTGTTAATTAATTTTGAAATTAATGATGATTAATTTTGAAATTTGAAAATAGCCCTCATAGGTTATAAGCTTGATAGAGCAGATATATTAATGCGCACATGAGAATTGAAAGCCGCAAGTGAAACCCTAGGAGACATTAAAGGCGCTAGCACGCAGTCTTGGTTGGAGAGCATTCGTGTGGATACCGGTAGAGGGAGCGAACCTAACGTGTTGGCTCCTAGAGATCGTGAAAAATCTGAATCATCAAAAGGTATGAATCCTTCCAACTTGGTTTAAATGCCGTTGATAGATCCTGGATTAGGATCGGTGAAAATTTTTAAAATTCTTCCGCTATGCCTACCGATTCTAACAGAGAATAGTTCAAGTGCATATGGGCATCCATGTATCTTCATGGCAAGGACATAGACTTGAAACACCAAAAGATTCTAGAAAACATCAAGAATATGAAAGATCTCTACAGAGAAGGTGCGTTGGAGAATTTCAGGACAATGTTGAGAAATTATCAGCGATATTATTCATAGATGGGTGTTCTCAGAAATCGAAAGATTTGAAGATTACAGTTGACCTACTTGCTCTTCTTTGTCAGGGCATGCTCTTGCTGGAGAATCAGCTTCCCTTTCAACTTGCTCTTTAGACATTATTCGTACTATAGACACATACCATAGACATGTTTGTTGGTTGCTTTCAACGTTTCTCATCCCATAAACCTGAGAGATTGTCATCCTTGTAATAGGCTACATAACCAGAGGACCCCAGAGGACAATTTTGTTGATTATATCATGGCATGGAGGAAGACAAATAAAAGATCTTATTGAAGAGTCATTTTGTAATTCCTAGATTATTAGAAAGATTTGATATATCTTTTAGATATTTTGAATTATCCTAAGAATCTTTTAAATTTTTTTATTTTTTTTTCAGGATATTATTCTAGATATATGAGTTGTCAAATAAGGATCTCAAGGATATTATTTAATATATTATTATTATTTCCTTGATTTAATTTTTTAGATGACAGCTTATCCTCAATATATTTAGAATATCTTTTTTAATTTTTGAGTCATATTGGGGTTAGGAAGTTTTTTATTATTATTATTAGTTAAAGCTAAGGTAAGTTGTACTTGGTTATTTTCAGACTATGATATCGTGAAGTTATGATTGAGAAGTCTCATTGACAAGCTTTTCCTTGTGTTTTTGTATTCTAAATATAATATGCGTAGACTGCAAGAGTTTGATCAACTCTTGTAGAACCTTTTTATAGCTAAAGATCTATAGACGAGTCACTTTAGGGTTTTAGTTTATGAACCTTTTACATCTAAAGATCTAAAGACAAGTTCTTCTTGAGTTTTAGTTAATCAAAACTTATACTTTAGCGGGTTTTGCCATATAAATCCAATATTACCAGGAGGAGGAGGATATAGGTGAGAATTAACAGTTCTATTTCCATTCGGATCAAATAATGGGTTGGAAAGGAATGAAAAATATTTTACCACAAAGGTGTTTGGTTTGCACGGGAAAAGAAAATGGGTTGATACGAAAATTTTTATTTGGTATGAAGAAAATGATATAGGAAAATGAGCTAAAAGACATTTTTTCCCCTGTTGTAAAAAATTATTTAAAGGCCCATGAGGAACATGCACACTATTGTTGCTCATTCAATGAATAAAACGAAGAAAACAGGTGGCATTTATTGGTGTGAAGATGTCCGACAAGCATTTAAAATTGAACGCCAATGGGGAGATGGCGAAGGAAAGAGCTATGGACAGTTGTTTTCGGAGAAGGTGGTTCGAGCTTCCTGGTGCAAGGTATGGAGCATACAAAAATTTTGAATCTTGCAATCCTGAAATGGAATTTACATTTTTTGGGTATATGGTTAAGCACAAATTTGTGTTTTGTGTTATAGGAAATGGGCACAGATCTCATGTATGGACTGCTAAAGTGAACAAGATACTAGTTGATGTGCTTGTCGAGATGGCACTCAGAGGTGAACAAATAGACAACACAGGCTTCAGACCTAGGTATTTATTATATATAGAATGCATGATGGAATAAAGGCTACTAGGATGTGGCTTTAAAGGGAATAGTGATATCCTCTGTTGCTTTGACGATGTTGAAAGGAGAATAGGTAACAGTGTTCGATATGATGTATGGCCCCCATGGAAATAATTTCATGTGGGACTAGGAGACGTGTATGGACTGCTGAAGCGAACGAAATACTTGTTGATGTGCTTGTTGAGATGGCACTCAGAGGCAAACAAATGGACAACATGAGCTTCAGACCTGAGTATTTAATGTATATAGAACTCATGATGGAATAAAGGCGGCTAGGATGTAAAATCCTTTCCTTCAAACGATAAATAACTAAGGATTTGATCAAACCATGTATCAAAATATTATCATGTACACAGTTGGGCTTTGGACTTTACAAGGCCCAAAATAAATATTCATTACCAAGCCCAAACTCTTTAACTGAATAATACTTCATCATATATCAAAATATCCATCCCAGACTAATTGTGGATCCACAAGTCATAAGGCCTCTAGGACATCCAAAATCATCAAGAGTAATTAAAAGTAAATAGTTAATACATCAAATCTCCAAAATAAATTAGAATATGCAAGACGAGCCCTAACATGACAATATATAATAATCCAACATATACCAAAAAGATGGAAGCACTAATGGACCCGCACAAGAACTATCACATGGAAAAATGTTAAATCAATGGGGTGAGACAAAAGCTTTAGCAACCAACAATCCATCTCATCGGACATATGAGTAAGTGCTTGTGAGGTGTCAAGTGGGACAATATAAAATCATAGCATTATTAAAAATGTCACATGGCTATGTGTGTGTGTGTATCAATTCACAATATCATAATCTGATTCTTATATTTATCATATAAGTGCACAAAAATCATTACACAAGAATTTATTCTTTATCCTGCCTCATTTCCTTTCCACTTTATTTCCTCTAACTGAACCTATAGGCTAGTACTCACCCATGTGACTGTTAGTTTAACTCAACAAACTTATCGATCAAGTGATATGGACTAGCCAAAATCCATAGAGTACAAGACTAGACCATAGGTTCCCCCTCTAATACATTAGTGGGTTGTCAAAGCCTTATTCGACACAAATGGGTCAAAGGATTAACCAGTGTACACCTGGAAGTCCACGATCTTATTTCCTCTTTATGTACAAGAATTCACTTCCTTATTTCCTCTTTGAATAACCTCCCATCAAATCCACATCCACTGTCCCCTCTCATATCAATACTCAAGAGATATAATTACACTGGATTATCACATGTTATTATCAATTCACAAATTATCAAAAGAATCTTTCCAATCTCATAAATAAATATCAATTCATATAATATAATATAATATAATATAATATCACTAGCCATTTCTCAATGAAAATAAGTCCCACAAGATAATTTCATTAACAATATAGTTTCATAGTCCATATCACGTGCCAATAACAAATTTATAGTTCTATAAAGTTAAAAATTAGCCACAAACATCATATACGCATGCACAACAAGAGGAAAGTGGTCACCTCTCACTAAAGCAAATTATTACCACACTGCTTTTAATCCAAGAGCGCAAACACATGCTATAATCAATTTACTACACATTAATAACTTTTTGAGTTATTAGAACAATCAACTTACTTAAATTAATTCTAAAATTTTAAAGTTTTGAATTAATTACTCCAAAAATTCCAATTTCACACTAAAATTCTAATTATTTATTTTAACATTAATTCAAATATTTTTCTTAACTTAAATAACCCATTTAAGTCATTCATTGTCATCAATTTCATTCAATTACATAAAATCCCCAATTTAAAGTTTGGGACATAAAATAACCAAATTATAAATCTTCACTTTAATAAAAAATCTAAATCAACTAAAACTTTAAGAATACCTCCTATAGTCCAAATAAACCATTTAGCCCAAATTTAATCTGTTTAAAAGTCTAATATAGAATTATTTGTCAATTGATTACATAGAAAATTGAATATAAAATCTTATATAAACTAAATAATAAAAGTAAACTAATTAAAATTAACTATTAATGATCCTCTACGCTTCTATAGTCATATATTGACAAAACTCAAAACTTGTCTAAAACCTTAACCCCAAAATATTATCTAACTAGAAAAAAATTACTATCATAAGAAAGAGAAAATTATTTAAAACAATTTTTATGAATGAAGTTTTGTGATTAGAAGTGATTTTGAGTATTTTATTGATTTCCAAAGTATAAACCCTAAGCTACAAAAATTGGAAATTGCAAGCTCTCTCCCTCTGAAAATATCACTTCGTCGTTGAGGCCAAGTGATGTGTAGGTGGGGTATATACAGGGTTCTAGAACCCAGACCAGACCGGCCAATCCGGCCGGACGGGAACCGGTGCCTAAACTAGTTCGGTTCAGTGACCGAACTGATTCACTTTTTTTAAAAAAATTGATTTTTTAATATTTTTCCTTAGAATTTCATATTAATAAACCTAAAATATTCAATTTCTCACCGATTTAGTCCTGGTTTAACTCCGGTTTGACCCCGATCTGACCCACTAACCCTTAATCCAGTATCCCGACCGGTTCAATACCCGATCCAAGTTTTGCTGAAAACCAATTCGGATTTATGTCAGAAAGGTCTACAACAGAAGCGATTTATTTATTAAGGAGGTATATGGAAAAGTATAGGAGCAAAGGAAGAGATTTGCATATGGTTTTCATTGATTTGGAAAAAGCATATGACCGTGTACCAAGAGATATACTCTGGAAAGCCTTGGAAAAGAAAGGGGTGCGGTTTGCATATATCAAAACCATTCAGGACATGTATGAGGGGGTTACAACCAATGTTATAACGACTGGAGGTGTAACAAAGGACTTTTCTATCAGGATTGGCCTACATCAGGGATCAGCTTTGAGCTCTTATTTGTTTAACCTAGTGGTAGACGTTCTAACTGAGCCTATAAGAGAGGAAATCCCTAAATGCATGCTTTTTGCGGATGATATAATTCTGTTGGCTGAATCCAATGAGGAAATTAATTTTAAACTTAAGATATAGAGAAGGACTTTGGAAGTGAAGGGTTTTCATCTGAGTAGGAGTAAAACTGAATATATGCATTGTAAGAATGATAAGAGACAAGGTCAAAATGAAGTGGAAGTTAAATTGAGGGGCAAGTTATTCTGCAAGTGACAAAATTTCGGTATTTGGGATTAATTATACAACAAGATGATGAAATTGATGGAGATATCAATCACACAATTCAGGTTGAATAGTATAAATGGAGAAAAGCTACTGGAGTTATTTGTGATCGAAAAGTATCTAATAAAGTAAAAGGGAAGTTCTACCGCATTGCTATAAGGCCAGCAATGCTATATGGTAGTGAGTGTTGGGCTTTAAAGGGTTTACATGAGTATAAAATGGGGGTGGCCAAGATGAGGATGTTGAGATGGATGTGTGGTCATACAAGAAGAGATAAGATTCGTAATGATCATATACGTGAAAGAGTTGGAGTGGCCTCTATTGAAGGAAAAATGGTAGAAAGTCGTTTAAGGTGGTTTGGGCATGTTCATCGAAGACCGTTGAATGCACCGGTGAGGAGGGTTGATTAAGCAGTTTGGAGTCCTGTAAAACGTGATCGTGGAAGGCCGAAGCGAACGCTTAATGAGATCATAGAGAGAGACCTTTTGATTAATAATATATCTAAATATATGATTTTCAACAGAACACAATGACGTTATGCGATCCATGTAGCCGACCTCATGTAATGGGATAAAGGCTTTATTATTATTGTTGTAAAAGACTTATTAAGGTTCAATCAGTTTTACATATTCTAACATTTTGGGTCCTTAATATAATCTTCCAAACTCAGGTGTTCAAGTGAATCACTAGACATTTTTATTTTTTTTGGCTATAGGAATCACTGGACATTTGTTTAGATTTCTTAGCTAGGGTGTGTATTTTCAGATGGGGTATAAGTTTGTGAGATTTTTTTCCTCGTGGGCTTGTGGGCTTGCACCATTTTAGTATCTGGGCAGCCCAAACCCATTATAGTCAATTAAAAGATACAACAACTTCATCCGCATCTTGTTATACCCATCTTTTTCTTATTAATGCCGAAAGGGATGAGGATAGTGACATCATAATTAGCGTAGAATAATTCTGGGACCAAGTGATCATCCAAACCAAGCCCGTTGACGTCAATTTCAAATGGACAGCACCGATGCCACGGCCGAACTGCAGTGGGGCTTTTAAAACGTGAACAACTGACCAATTTAAATATGACAAATACAAACAAACACAGGGGGTGTGCTGTCTCGTCACTTTCTCTGCTTCTTTTTTATTTAATGTATTTACTATTAGATTAAATTTTAATAATTGAAATCTATTTTATTTATTATGATAGATTTTTATTATATTTAATTTATAATAATATTTTTTTATAATATTAAATCTCAATCATTAAAATGTAATTTAATAATGAATTCCTTAAACAGAAAGAGAATAAACATTTCTCCCCCTTAGTAATTTTTTTTCCGGCCAATCTCTCCCCTTAGTAACTAACCCTTCGCATATGACACAACATATCCATTGACCAAGTAAAAGCTATAATTCAATTCTTTTTATATTTATCAAAAAATATATAATTTTTTTTGCCAAAGTCAAAATATATATAATTGAGTGGGCCATAAGAGGTGACAAAAAAGTGGCGCCCATAAGAATTATAAAGAGTTTAAAACATTTTGTACGTGTAACCCAATAATTTATACACCATTTATGTTTCATTTCTTAATATATTTAAAAATAAATAAAAAATCACGCTCATAAAATATCTAGAGTCCAAACAAAACGTATAAGCCCATCAATCATATAAGAAATTGGGACATCAAATAATTGAAACATGATTATCTTTTAATAGAAGAATATAGAACATAAAAGTCCCCATTCCTCCAACTTATGTAATCTCTACATACAAAGAGAGGACGTGGGCGAGAGAGACAGAAGACGGGACCCATGAGTTGGTTTTTTAAATATAATCTCTACAAGAAAGAAATGTCTCCATTAATCACTCTTTCCTTTTTCTCTTTATTTAAGATATCTACCATTAGATTAAATTTTAATTATTGAGATTTAATGTTACATAAAAATATTATTATAAATTAAATATAATAAAAATTTATCATGATAAATAAAATAAATTTCAATAATTAAAACTTGATCTAATAGTGAATACATCAGATAGAGATAGAGAGAGACAACCCTCTCCCGTTATTAGTCGAGTAAAATGATTTCTGACAAAGTTGGCCAAAAAAATGATTTCTGTAAAAAAAAAGAAAGAATATATTGACAATATGGAAGCAGTTATCTTCATAATCCTTTTTCTCCTTTTTTCCTCATAATTCCATCTCCATCCTAGATGAAAAAATAAATAGTTCAGATTTAATATTTTCTAAAATTATGATTACAGTGTTTTATAAATTATTTTTTCAATTAGTTTTATTTGTATTACAATTATAAATTGTGTAGATCATGTTTTAATAATTTAAATTTTTTTATTTATGTTTAAAATAATATTTTTATAAAATATTTAATCTGAATCATCCATTATTTTAAATCTAAGAGTGGATGTGAGATTTTTTAAAAAAAAGAGAAAAATATTCTAAAAGAATCCCAATCCCTGATAATATTATAATATTCATATAATTAAGCAGACTTGTAAATTAAACTGATAGTGGTAGTTGTCGTCGTCGTCGTCATCACGTTTAAAAAAATTATTATATTATTGCACACTTGTTAAACGGAATAATAAATCTTCATTTTTCTTAAACAAATCAAAGTTATATATATGTAAATTTTTAAAATACAAAGGTACTGAATATCTCTCCATCCTTTTTTATGCAAAACGAATATCTCTCCATCCTTTTTATGCAAGACGAAATGACATTAATTAAGAAGATTTTTACATAATATATATCGTAAGGATTCCTAATGATGAAGAAAGAAAAGAATGAAAATAATTATAAGTAATAATTTGAACACCAAGAAAATTGAAATCATCAATCATAGAAAGTATTTCCTGTCATGTGATATTGCTCTCCATCCTAAATGTAAGAGATAAAGGATGAGTTTGCTTTAGTTTTAGATTTAAAACCCCAATTTATTCTATTTTTTAAATTTATAATTTATTCTCTAAATTATCCATATTAATTATACTTAATAAGAGGTTTTTTTATTAAATGCAGTTTCCAATACAAGTGATTGAAAGGGCATTTGAATTAGTTAGCAAACTCCTATATTTAGGACAACACTAACATAGATTAGCAGAAAAAAATTTAAGCAAAAAAAAACAACATGTATTGAAATATATCTTTTTAACTATGTTATTATCTGATATTTATTTTGAGGTTTGTGACTTCTCCAACCAATAAAAATATTTTCTCTAGAAATCGAATTCAAGATGTACAGAGATCTAACAAAATCTTATATCATTATACTAACACCATAGTGATACATATACGGTGAAATATTTTGTTTTTGTGTGTGTGTTTTGGGGGGGGTTAAGTGCCCAATCTCATTTGGAAATATTGGTTTCCACGTCACATTCCCATGGGAGACCAAGAACATTTGTTTTTAGCATATCGATCTATGGACACTTCTGTGGGCCAAAAGTGGGAAAAAAAAACATCTAAAGCACACTTCAAGTTGGTTACTAGTTTGACTTTGTAGTATTTATGATGTTTTTAAAAAGTAATACCTCTTATTTTTAATATAAGACTTAATCAATTTTTTTTACAGATATTAAAAAAATTAAATGAATTATTTTAAAGTAGTAATATTTATCTTTTTATATCAAACTAATTTGTCTAGATTATAAACTGATGTATAATTAAATTATGTATAATATAGTTATGATTAACTAACTTATTTAGCTTCTTTAACCTCTCAAAAAAAAAAATTAACTATATCTTATATTAACGACCGGAAGAAGTATTAAATCTTTGTTAATCTTTTTTTTTTTGAAATTTTTTGAAAAAAAGACAAGAATATATCACTTGAACTTCAAAATTCTAAATCAGTGATTTCCTACTAAAATAAGTTGTCAATTATTGTACTCTTGTAGTTAATACCTATACTATTGTAGATAATAAGACTAATTATATTTCGGATTTTGAAATTCCAATGCTATTTTTTGTCTTTTTCCCAAAATTTTTTCAATTTATATATTACACTAACTATTTTTTTCCCTACGCAATGCACAGGATGATGTTTACTGTTTATGTCATATTCAAATTAAAATATCTTAATCCTAAGGATTTGTTAAATCATCCTTTACATTTGTTTATATATACCATATTGTCTACTGAGACGTTCAAAATAAATAATTTTCATGATATATGTGAATAAAGTTTGTTTCAAAAGGAAAATAACATAAAGTAGAATATGTTCATTTGAAGAACAAAAACAAGTTTATCAACATAATTATTTTTGCTTGAATATTCTTCAGTCTCCCACTTATATAGAACAATTATGCATAATTGAATCAACATGGCATAATCTTGTTGTTGATGTGTAATATACCTTGTGTTTCTATTATTTGCTACTTCATCTCTAAGAACACCAAGGATATATGGTACGACTCCTTATACCACAGTTGGAAAAAAAATATTTTTTAGATTAGTTAAAAAAGACATTTTAGATCGGTTTTGGATACAGTGTTGATACAGCGGGTTTTAAAAGTCTGTTACTTTTTAGACTGGTTAAGAAACTGGTATAAAAAAAATAAGTTTTAGATCGGTTGTTTATACATCCGGTCTAAACATAATGAGATTAATGGTACTTTTGAAAAAACAGTCATACTTTTGAAAGAACCAGTCTAAAAAGTATATTTTTTAGACCGGTTTTATAAATAACCGGTCTAAAAAGTTCCATTTTTTTAAAAAATATTTCTTTTAGCTAGCCAGCAGCAAGCCATTTCCCCTGTTAAAACATTTTACCCAGCAAACCATTCTAGCGACATTAAGCCTAATGGTGAAAAAACAGTCATTCTTCCTGCACCTCACATTCCATAGAAACAACAATAATAAATCATTCTTCCTAAAATAAATTCTTCTTTTACATATTCTCATTTTATCAAGCATTCTAAAACATAATTTTAACAGGTGTAACTTACAACATTCTTCCTCCATCCCACATTCCACAGAAGCAACAACAATAAATCATTAAAAATCAACACATTAATATTTACCGAGAAAGAACACAGCAGACAGTAATCATTCTTCTTGCACCTCACATTCCACAGAAGCACCAACAATAAATCATTCTTCCTAAAATAAATTCTTCTCTTACACATCATCATTTCATCAAGTATTCTAAAACACTATTTCAACAGGTGTAACTTACATCATTCTTCCTATATCCCACATTCCACAGAAGCAATAATAATAAATCATTGAAAATCAACACATTAATATTTACCAAGAAAGAACACAGCAGACAGTAATCCATCCCCGATGATCACTAGGTGGCTCCAGAGCATCTGCACTACCAGGACACCTCAAATCCTTCATTTTCCTGTGACAACAACAAAAAAGTCGTTTTATATATAAAATAACTATGTACATAATTCAAATATAATTTATGATAATTACTTTAGCTAGCTAACCTTCAAAGTATTAGATCTCATGTTTTGATGATAACAAAAGAATGGTATGAAAAAGAATTGATTAATAAATAAGTTTGAACAAAGTAATAATAGGGATAAGCATCACTTGAAGTAAGCATTGGAGTAATGAGGAAAGACCAAGAGAAAATGCTGAGAAACTTGAGCAGGAGCAATTTTTCTAAGGCATTACTCGAGTAATGAGACAAAACTTGAAGTAACCAGAGGCACCTTCCAGTAACCTGCCAACGTTACTCGAGTAAGTACTCGAGTAATAGTGTAAATATTTTCAAGTTGCTCTCGGCCTGCCAATGTTACTCGAGTGGCTACTCGAGTAATCAGGTAAAAAACTTGGAGTTGCTCTCAGCCTGCCAACGTTACTCGAGTAGCTACTCGAGTAACCATGTAAAAGTTTTCAAGTTGCTCTCGGCTTGCCAATGATACTCGAGTATGTACTCGAGTTACTATGTTTCAGAAAATGTGTTGCTCTCGGCATTTTGTACCACTGCCAATGTTACTTAAGGAGCTACTCGAGTAACCCTCTGAGGTAAGTGAAAACTTGAAGGTAGTACCCGAATAACTTGATTTAATGTTATCTCATTTTCCTCGAGTCATTACTCTAATATGGAAGTATTTAATGTTTTATTTTAAGTGGATTACTCGAGTATGTACTCGAGTATGCAGAGATATTTTTGAAGGAAAACCTGAAGTCATTACCCGAGTAAGTTATGCACAAAAAGTAAATTTATGTACTCGAGTAATAAGGTAATCAAACTTGAAGTGCTTTCGACCTTGAAATCCTAACATTACTGGTGTAAAGCATCGAGTAACCAAAAGATTATTTGAAGGTTTACTCGAGTTGGTACCCGAGTAACCTATGCAGAAAAGAGTGCATTACTCGAGTAGGTACCCGAGTAAAAAACTATTTACAAAGGTTTGAAATTTAGTTTATTCCATGCACTACCCTAGTAATCTTATATTTGTCTGTTGACTTGCAGCTGATTTAAGTTTTCCCGGTGATACTCGAGTAAGTACTCGAGTAAACTTCAAGGGATACTCGAGTAGCTACTCGAGTAAGCAAACCCAGAAATTCAGAAATAATTCCAACGTTCATTATTTTGCTTCCTATATGATTAACCTTTCATTGTATTAGTATTTTTAGCTTATTTACAGATGAACAATGAAGAAATTATATCAAGCAAAGAAAGTCAAATGAGAAGTTCAAATCCCACCTACCGCCAACGGATATTTTTTAAAAACTAAAAAGTCAATAGTGGCTGCGCACTCTCCAACGGACGAGAAGAAAATGTTCCAACGGTCATCATCAATATATCTATATATATGGAACATCCAAACAGAGAAATAACAACGAGAACACACACAATCGTATCATCAAGTTCATTGCTCTGTTTTTACGTTGTAATTGTATTTCTATGCTTCAGTGATTCTTATTCACTCTGTAAGAGAGATATTACATTCAAACTCAATATTTGTAATTGAGATAACTTAAGGTTATGGAACCTTGAGTTGGGATTGGATTACAACTTGTAAGGGGGAGCGAGTGTCTAGGCGTAGGAACTTGCTTGTACTGTGGTGCCAAGAACCCACTGAATCTTGGAAGTTATAGTGAAACTCTCAGAGAAGCTCTGAGGACTGGACGTAGGTCAAAGTGGTTGTGGCCGAACCAATATAACTCTCGGTGTACACTTCGGTGATATTTCTCCTTTCTCTTTACTGTTTTAAATTCACTGTCAAAGTATTATATTTCCAACGAATTTTTAGTATCACCCAATTCACCCCCCTCTTGGGTGAAACGCTTGCTCTAACACAAAGTAGTTTGATAAAGGGATATCCTCCCATATCTCTTCATGATGATTGTTTCTTGTGCCGTATTCATTATCTGCTTCATCTTCTTCGTTTAATTTTGGAAGACCCCTAGAAAAAGGAGTCTCAAGAAGATCATTCATTGAACGACTTTCCTCATTAATATCAACGACTATTTTTCCTTGGAAAGCTACAAACCATATTTTATTTACCTGATCGGTAATGTATAACATTTGTTTCGTCTGATATGTCATAATAAAAGGTTCATCTCCAAAACTTCTACTATTTAGATTAACTAATGTAAATCCTAATTGATCATCACACCATTGTTGACATCAACTCACTTGTATTTGAAAATGGGAAATTTAATTTTAACATAATCAACCACCCAAATCTCTTCAATAACCCCATAATAAGGTATGGCTGCCAATCTAGGATTCTTATCTTTCGAACTAGAGAAGTGCATAGATTAAGTCACTAATATAACACCATTGTTTTGGATGGTGCTCCTATCATCTAGGGACTTCGTGTAAAACGTATAACCATTGATCACAAATGAAGTCTAATTTATGACATCAACCTCGGGACCACATACTAACAATTTAGTTGTATAAAAAAACACATTCTTCTCCGTTAACATTTTGTTTGAACCAATGTGCAAAAGTTTTGTTATGTTCCCTAATTAACCTTTGTTGAGTCATTCGATATTTCCTTTTCGTACAATTTCTTTATGAGAATTAATGTAATCTTGAACTTCATCAACATTATTCAAGATGTACAAGTAGACTTGTTACAATTCATCAGGTTTCACACTCTTTACTGAAACCCCGCGTCTACCCCATTCTTCATCATGACGTTCAAGAAGTCTAATGTATCTTACATTTGATAAGTAATCTTGACAAAACTCTATGACTTCTTCAGAAACATATTTTTAAACAATATATGCTTTGGTTGGTTAGGGTTCTTCACATACCCTTTTAGGATTTTCATAGTTCTTTCAATTGGATACATCTATTATAAATAGATAAGGCCATACAACTTGATCTCCATCACTAGATGAACAATTAGATGTATCATGATGTCAAAAAAAGTAGGAAGAAAAAGCTTCTTAGGATGGCGCAAGATCAGATATCCTTCATTTTTTAGTTCGTTTAATCTCTCCATCTCAATGACTTTATTACAAATAGTATTGAAAAAGAAACAAAGTCTAGTCAAAATATGTTGAAGATCATATTTAACAATGCCTCAAATAGCTATTGGGAGTAGTTGTTGCATTAAGACATGACAATCATGAAACTTTAGCCCTACTAACTTCAAGTCTTTCATTAACACAATCTTCTTAAAATTTGAAAAATACCCTGAAGGAACTTTGATGCCATGTAAACAGTTACAAAAACTTCTTTTCTCATCCTTAGACAAAGTATGAGAAGTTGGAGGACAAAAAGTTCTCTTACTATATGGCTTTGGATGCAAGTCTTCTCTTATTCCTATTTCTTGTAAATTTAATCTTGCCTTCACGCCATCCTTAGAACTACTTTATATGTTGAGTAGTGTCCCAACAATACTATCACATACGTTTTTCTCCACATGCATGAAATCAATACAATATCTCACATCAAGATTGGGCCAATATGGAAGATCAAAGAAGATAGATCGCTTTTTCCATTTATTTTTTTCATTACTGCTCTTTATAGTCTTACCAAAGATAATATTAATATTTTTCACCTTTTCATAAACTTGCTCCCCAGTCAATACCTTCGGAGCATCTTTAAACTCTTATTCATCAAAAAAAGCTTTCTTTAATCTACGATATAAGTGGCCCGTCAAAGAAATCTCTTATAGCCAAGATAAATCGTCTTTCTTTCATGTTGAAGTTGATGGAAGTATGTGCCTTCTTAACAAATCAAACATGCTTTATGCCCTTTAACACTATATCCTGACAAGTTTTCTATATACAAGGAAGCCATTTATAATACAAAAGATCATGGCTCGCATTTTAAAAACCACCTTCTTGTTGGCGTCAAAAACATCAACACTTTTATCCCACAACTCTTTCAAGTCTTCGATCAAGGGTTCTAGGTAAACATCTATGTCATTTTCGGGTTGCTTTGGTCTCGAAATCAATATAGACAACATAATGTACTTCCGTTTCATACATAACAAATGAGATAAGTTGTAAATTATCAATAGAACAGGCCGTGAACTATGTATACTGCTTAGATTACCAAAAGGATTTATGCCATCTGTGGTAAGCCCAAGCTTAAGATTCCTAAGTTCTTCACCGAAGCTAGAAAATAATTGATTGATTTTCTTCCATTGAGAAGAATCAGCTGGATGTTGAAGCTTTCCATCAGAAATCCTCTCATCTGCATGCCATCTAAAATTTTTGGCATCAATTTCATTGGCAAACAAATGCTTGAACCTTGGAATGATTGTAAGATACCACAACACTTTTACAGGAGCCTTATTGGATTTATACCTTGGAGTTTCACATATCGGATATTGCTCCTTCTCTTCATGCTCTTTTCTATACAATATGCAATCATTAGGGCATGCATGAATCTTTTTATACTTCATCCCTAGTGGACACAGTATTTTCTTAACATCATAGTATCAATAAGGCAACAAATTATTATTTGGATGTATGTCCTTAAAAGCCTCAAGCGTTTCTAAAAAACTCTTATTGCTCCATCTATGCCGTGCTTTCAAGCTTACCAATTTCAATATTGCACTCAACAATTGATATTTTTTACACCCTGAGTACAGCGGCTTCTCAGCATCACTGCACATATTACCATATGCATGTGATTGCTCAAAGCCTCTTCTCCTATATCACGAATAATATCCTCTATCCGATTATCTATATCCGTGTCATTATTATCAAAGGCCACTCCCCCTGTTGAGATGTACTTGATGTTTCTAATTCTTCACCATGTCATACCCATACTGTATAACTCTTACAAAATCCTTCACAAATTAAATGTATATATATATATATATATATTTACAGCACTTAGTCGTTTCTCATTCAAACATACTACATAAGGGTAATAAAACATCCTACTATCATCATTGGCATTTCTTCTAGCAAAGTTTAAAAAACCCCTCATCTCAACATCATATTCAACACTCATTCTTTTAGCTTTTTATCTAACTATGATCCATATATTTAACACCTAGTAGCACCCTATTCAATAGCAAAACAATAGACAAAAAACAAGATAAGAAAGTATAAATAAATTGTAGCATCCTATCAATTATCAAACTCTTGTTCATAACTTTATGTTCAATTCAAACACACATAGCAAATATCATAATGTGATCATTAATGGCAATCCAAGATCAGAAAGTATAAATAAAATATAATGTGATCATTAAGCTAATATCTAAAGTTATCATCGAGTTCAATGACGAGAGTAAGACAGAGAGCAATATTAGGCATACTCAAACAAAGCCATAATCATAAAACAGAACACCTTCATTTCCTACTTCAAGCATATTAGAATCTGATGCTAAACATGATTAAACCCACCCAAAATAATATCAAAAGGTTCAATTTCAAATTATTAACAACAATCAAAACAAACCAGGAAAGTTGTTTCACGAGTAGTCACTCTTTGTGCTCCCGTTTGGAAGAAGAATGAGCGACAATTTAAGGGAGAAGGAGTTGGAGTTGGAATGTTATCGATTGATGACGAAATGAAGGTCGACTATTGGCAAGATATATGGGTAGTGACTCTTCCTATACTAATACAGACCCAGCCCAATGACACCAATAAGATTAGGAAAAAGAACACCGTTGGTTAGATTGCGAGATATTATGTTCAGAGAGGAAGATTGCTCCAAATTTAGAGCGAAAGAGGATGGCGGAGTTGTGAACAAGAATACCGTCGAAGAAATTTCAGGGAAAAATAAGTTCAGAGAGTAAGCTACGATTCGGCGGGAGGAAGAGAAGAGCGAAATTTTAATTAGGGTGCTTATTTTTAAGACCGATTATTAAGAATAACAGGTCTTAAAGGTACTTTTTAGACCAATTTTTAAAATAACTAGTCTAAAAAGTTTCAACTTTTAGACCTGTTATAATATAAAACGGTCTTAAAAGTTAAAAAAAATTAATTATGAGTTGCTTATTTAGATCGGTTATAGAAATAACTGGTCTAAAAAATGAATTTATTTTTTATTATTTTATCCTTTTAAGACCGGTTAAACATAAATGAGGTCTAAATACTATCTTTAAGACCTGATATCCTCGAAACCAATCTCCGAAGTTATCTATAATTATAAAAATGTCATTGGTCATACATTTTAGACTTTATCCCTCTATAACCGGTCTAAACGACAGATTTTATACTAGTATACATAAAAATGAAATGAATTGAAGACAATTTTTTTTTTCAGGAAACCGTAGGTGAGTGTGTATGATATATAATAGATCTTCCTTAAATTTAAAAATAGGGTCTTCAAAATAAAAATATGGAAACGGCAAACCTAGCTCACCGTTTCTTAGGAATTTAACAATTGGAATTGGGGTCAACTTTATTCTGAGGAATGTAACTTTTTTATTAGGTTTGTTAATATTATTTCGTTGTTCACTACATATTAATTAAATTAATTATTAATTACTATATATTAATTGAGTGATAATAAATTGTGGAGTAAGTTCTCAAAAGGGAAATATCTATATGAGCATATGAATGATGAAGGGTCAGTTGATAATCATATTTATTATTTTATAATTAATATTTTTAAGTGGTTTTTTTTTTCAAACGACTTTTTTATGGGTTTAAATGATTTTTATAGGTTTTTTTGATAGAACATTTTGGGGATCATATATAATTTATTTCTATAAAACGAATAATCTCTTTGTATTTTGAAGACCTAATTGGTTAACATGTGAGGAATTAGCATCCTCTTTCTCAGACAAACAAGAGCGTCATTTTTTTCCCAACTTCAGAACAACACTTAATTCTTTTCAATAAAATATCAGCTCAAACTCTTAGATAAAAACTAGAGCAAGGTTTCCTTTTTTTTTTTTTTTCCTCTTTAAGTTGAAACAAATTTTTCCCTTTTTCATTAATTGCAGATCCTAATTATTATTTCATCCTTAGCTTTTTAATTTCTATTCAAAAGTAATATTTTAACGGGCTTCAACCTATTAGAAACATAAATCAGCCGAAAATATTTTTACAAACTCCACCTCCACCATTTGTTGAATAATAGCTACAACTCGTATATTTCATCCTTAAATATAAGAGACATAATCATACATATGTAATTAACAATACATAAATTGCTGCTTTAAACTTCTTTTTCTCCTTCCTAAGTTTCTCCATCATTCATATCTTGTTTGCATTTAAGCTTCCTCACCTCACAATATATTGCATCAAGCTCTTCACTCAATCTTCTCCCATCCTCTGCTTTTCGAAGAATGTAATTTTTATCATATAATTTGTCAATATCATCTAATAGGTCCTTAATCACCGCATTTGCCCTCTCACCAAAGTCATTATTATGCCAAGAGAAGAATCCACAACCCCTCTCCTATGTTCACAATAACCATTACAGGTTATTTATCCATTTAATTACACATACATAACAACTACACTTTGAATTTATGATTTTGGTTTATTAGTTGTGGTAGATAAAGATTATGGATGTATTCATGATGTAGGAGAAGAAATTCTTGATATTTTTTATCCTTCAAGCAGAGCCTACTACTCAAAGTGAAGCATAATCAAATGTCCTTAAAATTGATGATAATGACGAAGAAGATGAAAATGATAGTCGTCATACTCATGTTGCTTAGAGTGGTTATCTTCTTGCCTTATCATGCTTTGTGTAAGTTTTTTGTAGACACTATTTTACCTTTGATTATAAATTAGTGATTGTGTTTGTTTGTTGTTTGAGGCGTTCTATTTAAACCTTAATGTTGATAATATTTATATGTTAAATTCAAACTTTAATTGTTGTTATTTACTAATTATATTTCTCTAAAAAAAACCATAGAAATAATAGTTTTTTTTGGTACAACACAGAAATAATAGTTAAATCTTTTGAAAAGGTCTTCTGGCTTTGCAAGGCCGGCCCTAGCCGTTTGCTCTAAGGCTGGGCCTTGAAAAACAGTAGGTTTTCTTACCCCTAATCTAAAAAAAACTGGCCCTTTTAGACCTTGATCCGTCAAGGACCGGCTCTGATTCCCTAGTGAAATATGAGTAGAATGGATTCAAATTTTTTTTTTTGGACTAAAATAAGCATTTTCTATTTTATGTCAAAATCTTTGCCTGCGGAAATTAAAATATATCACTTTGGTCTAATTTATAAGTCACTTGTAACTAAATCTCACATATCAAGTAGAGGTAGTTAACTCGTGATTATGGGGTAAATTTTCAACTATACTCTCATTTATGAATGCGTACTTTTCAACTATTTTTTTTCTATCTATCTTTAAATTATTTTTTTATTGGTACAATAAATAGGGGCAAAATTGTTATAATCTCATTTACTACGCTGAAACTAGACTTATAAATATGGCCAAATTTTTCTGTCAGAAAAGGACTTATAAATAGGATCAGAGTGATATTACTCATTTCAGTCCTAAATATAAAATAAAGTTAACTTTTTTTTGGAGAGATTAAGGAAGCTAATTAAATTACTTTAGAGTATTTATATTTATTTTTTTCTTCAAACTAGTTAGTTTAACTAATAAACTGATATATAATTTAAAGATATATAATATATGATATGATTAAATAATTTATTAGTTTTTTTAATCTCTTAAAAAAATTAATTTTATTTTATATTTAGTATAGAATGGAGTAAATGAGTAATTATTATTATTCTTCCCCTCGTTGGCAAAACCAATCATTATTACCCTGACCAGAATTATGCTTGGTGCCTGTTGTGCGGTGGAATTAATTATTCTTTGTTTTCCGTTTTTCCATTTCCATTATCATGGAACACAGCGCAACGACATTACCAAGCTGCGTGGAAACCACCTATTTTCAGTTAGTGTCCATATTTTTCTCTACCGTTTTGTTGTCGGAAAAACCAACTTGGGTGCCGTACTGTTCATCTATTCGATTTGATTCTTGCGCATGTGAAATTGAGCTGAGATTTTTCTATTATGTGGCTGAGACGAACCCTCTTCTCCATGTGACCCCACCCGTGTAATTTCAGTAACAGGGAAGAGACTGAAAGACAATTATCATTTTGTTTTTCCTTTCTTGTTACGTGTCAAACTTGTTTATCTGCTGTTTGATTGGGATTTTTGTTATTAATTTGAAATTAGCACATATTTGGGCTTCGGAGTTCAAATTACTTCAGCTTTTTAGTTCAGGTTCTGTTCTGCGCTATTTGTCAAATGCATAAGTGTCTTTGATTCTGGGTTTATTGACTTGTGTTTATAGTCATGGGCTGAGTCAGTTTGAATTCTGGGAATTGAATTCGTCTCTTTATCCACGTGTGGGCTGTTTGCATATCATATAAATTCGTCAAATCTCCAATTTTGTCTGTCTGTGCAGATTATGTTGTTCATTTTCAGTCGGTAATTGCAGTGAGTATGGATTTCGTATGAGGCAACACTGAAAGTGTTGCTCCTATCATTGACATAAGAACAGAGGAAGGCGTGTATAAGACAAGGTAGCTAATTACGCCTGATTCAAATGGCTTCAAGAGTAGATAGCAGTGAAGACTGTGAAACCAAAGGTAGCATGTGGGTTTTGGATCAGAAACTTGACCAATCTATGGATGAAGAGGCAGGAAGACTCAGAAATATGTACAGAGAAAAAGTAAGATGCAACTTCTCATTATTTAAGATTCTCCCCAACTTCATTACTTGCAGATGTGGGAATTTTGTTTTATTTACATAAGTTCGTGAAAGATTGGCTCTGCTCCCCTAATAAATATGGCAAAAAATTTCGCGGAGACGCTTCCCAGGCGCGTCCTACTGGGGAGTCTGTTGGTTACTTTCTATCATAATAAACAGATAAAAGGCCGAGTTTCGTGTAATGATTTCCTTTCTTCCTTTTCTGAAATATTAATACGCTCTTATAAAATATAAGCGCAAACGATGATCCTTTTACCCTTAACATCACTTTTTTAATTTCATTCTGTTTTATTCCATTATGTGTTCCAATCAAGTCTTGCTCTAGGTTGGCAAATTTGAACGGCACCCTTTGAGTAGTTAAGGAAAATATACTTTTAGGAAAGTTCCCTTGATGAGCATCCCTGTAGGAGCCCCTTTGAGGGCTTGTGAGTAAGAATCGTCTAGCAAAAAGATGGGAACATAGAGTGCTCATGGTCCCACAGCTTGGGGGCCGATGAGTAAGAATCTTTGAGCTCTCATGTTTTTTCCCCACATGCTTAAAGGGAACTCAAGTCCCTTCTCAATGTGTGTTCAACAAAGAAATTCGGTTTTTATTTGTCACTTGTCATCTCCACATTTTCTTCTTGGGTTCCAGAGGTAATTTACTATGGCTATTTGTATTTGAAATTATAATATATTGTTGAATCTTGTTGATCTAGTTTTGATTTCTTCAGAAATTTTCTGCGCTATTGCTTCTGCGGCTTGCATATCAGAGTCTTGGTGTGGTTTATGGGGATTTGGGAACTTCGCCCTTGTATGTTTTCTACAATACTTTTCCCAGTAAAGTGAAAGAACAGGAGGATGTGATTGGAGCTCTTTCTTTGATTATATACTCTCTTACTCTGGTACCGCTCCTAAAATATGTTTTCATTGTATTAGCAGCAAATGACAATGGACAAGGTATGAATTGTTTTGCATATTTTGGTCTTTAAGATAATTGAGATTGGATAAATGAAACTCTGTTTTGTACTTTTCAAGGTTAATAACGAACTTTATTTCACAAGATATTTCTCACAAGATTTCTTATTTACACCAGCCACTGTTTTTGCCACTGCAAAAAGTAGTTCTGCCTGCCTAAAAATAATTTTTCCTCAATTTTTGCTTTTGGGAAAATGAAAAACGTCATTATGCTTGTACCATGAATGGTGCAAACTTTGGGATATATCTTGGAGTTACTTTTCATTCTAGCAAAAGCAATCTTCTAAATGTGATTCCCAGATATTCCCTCCAACAAATATGTCTGAGTTTGTGAAGATACTTTATATTTGATGACTTAATGGATACTCAAAAACTGTGTAATTCATTCTATTATATCATATTAGACGTGTCTTGGACAGATGAGTCAATTGGACACTGATAAACCCGCAAGTTTTCTGAACTTTCATATTTGTGGAGCAGGGGGAACATTTGCACTTTATTCACTGCTTTGCCGACATGCAAATATAAAAACAATTCCTAATCAACATCGTACTGATGAGGAGCTAACAACTTATAGTCGGTCTACCATCCATGAAAAGTCATTTGCTGCAAAAACACAGAGATGGTTAGAGGAAAAAGCTTCCAGGAAAAATGCTATTCTTATTCTTGTCGTTGTTGGCACCTGCATGGTTATTGGAGATGGGATTCTCACCCCAGCTATATCTGGTATAACTTTATGCTCAACTGATCTGATTCACATTATTTTTAATTTTTCTTTTTAGTTTGTAACTGTCAACTGGCTATATACATGCACATTTAAGCAAATTCACTGGACTGTAAGAATACATAACATTGATATGGTGATAAAAAACAGTTATATAACCTAGAATTAGTTGGCACAGAGGTGGATGTAAGAATGAAACTTGGGAGGGGCCAGAAAAGGATTATCTTAGTACATGAGGCATTGAGAAAAAAGAAACAGTGATATAACCTAGAATTAGTTGGGACAGAGGTGGATATAGGAATGAAGCTTGGGAGGGGCCCAAAACACATGATCTTAGTACATAATTTATTAAACTTGTTTTCCTTCATCCATTTTGATTGTTTGATAAGATTGTTTGGCATGTTAACATAAAGACTATGCCTTTCTTTACTTGAGATGCATCGTTCAATGACTTGTTATTAGCTCTTACAAGTGCCACTCAGAAATGCAGCTATTCTTATTTGCTTTTCCTCTACCTTTGTGCTTTTCCTTGTGTTATTTATTCAAATTTTCGGAAAGCCTTGTGCTTAAGAAAAGAAGTTCCCTGTTAATAGGTGTTTAGAATTTGAGAGAAACTGAATATGGGGCTTACAAGGGTACTGGAGTTGAAATTTTCCTATCAATCATGTTTAAAGGAATATTGCTAAAGGCTCCAGAAAAAAAAATGAATTTGCTGCAATTAGCCTCTTGTTTATCATCTTTAAAAAGTCTCTGTTATTTAAAAAGATGCATAACTAGATCTTATGTTACAGTTTTATCAGCTGCTGGAGGCATCAAGGTAAATAACCCTGACGTCAGTAGTGGTACGGTCTTATCCCTAAAAGGGGAACAATTTCTTCTGTTTCCCCCACCTAATTCCTGCAAGTTCTTATAGGTTTTCATGTCATGAATTCCTAGAGTCTTAAATAAACTTTATTCCATCTGGCCTGCAGGTGTAGTTGTGGTGGTTGCTGTTGTAATCTTGGTTGGGTTATTTAGCATGCAACATTATGGTACAGATAGAGTTAGTTGGCTCTTTGCTCCAATTGTCCTCCTTTGGTTTCTACTTATTGGAAGCATAGGCATTTTCAATATCTGGAAACATGACAGCAGTGTTCTAAAAGCTTTTAATCCTGTTTATATATATCGGTATTTTCGAAGAGGAGGAAAAGATGGTTGGACTTCCCTAGGGGGTATATTGCTGAGCATAACAGGTACTTCTAGCTCAACAGCCATTTATTTACTTCCTCCGGTCCTTAATATAAGAGCCAGTTGACTTTTGTTGGAGAGATTAAGGAAGCTTAACAAGTTAGATTCAAGTATTTATATTTATCGTTTTCTCTCTCAACTAATTTGTCTGATTTATAAACTGAAATATAATCTAATGATACACAATATATGGTATGATTAAGTAATTTATTTTGTTTGATTATTCTCTAAGGACCGGATGTAATAATTCTTTTGGATTTGACTAATTCTCATGATTTATTACAGGGACAGAAGCTCTATTTGCAGATCTATCTCATTTTCCAGTTTCAGCTGTACAGCTAGCTTTTACTCTACTTGTTTTTCCTTGCCTTCTTTTAGCCTATTCCGGACAAGCTGCCTACCTTGTGAATCACTTGGATCATACAAAGGATGCTTTCTATAAATCTATTCCAGGTTTGTCATATTCTTTAGTCTTCTGAAACTTGCCTCTTGTGTTGTAACATTTAAAATATTGTTAACTAGTGAGTGAATAATTTATTTTTTCTTTTTATTACTAAACAAAGTAGTGAACTAGCAGTGTCATTTGAATAATTTGAGCTGAAGACATGGCCTAAAGTGCTTAACCATAAGTTACTTGCAAGGCATTAAATGAGTTGTAAGCACTTTCTTACCCAACCATTTCTGTCTGGAGTTGGGAGCTTGATTTTTACATTTCTTTGTTTGATCTCTGTTAAAACATGTGGTTGGGAGAACTTGGAGGCTGAAGAAAAATGTGCTTAATCTCTTTGTAAAGTATTCTAAAAGAAGAGGTCAACTACAAGATAAACCCCGACCTATCAACTGAACAGTTTGAAAACATAGAGGGGGGACGTTGAAATGGTTTTGAAATATTCGTATATAATAAAATATCTCCAATATTTATCCTTTTATCTCTGTAGTTTAGGAGAATATGGCTGTATATATTTAATTCGTTTTGTTATGCCGTTTATCTAGTCTTTTAGGATGCTCCTTACATTGACTGTAGAAACCAGATTTATCTGTTTTCTTGCATTACCTATTACTGGAAGTCTATGCCTTGCTTCCCATATAAAAGCACCATCTTATATACATATATATTTTCCTGAACTAATATATCCAGAAGGAAGCATTCCTTTTTTGGGCAAATTGCGAATCTTGCGCAGAATAAAGTAAAGGGAAAAAAGATACTTAGGAACGACTTAATAAAGTGAGGCTTAAGATTGTTTAGTCCATTTATAGAGTAAAGATTTTTTAATCTGAGATATAACTGATGTGGGAGTTATAACAAAGATAAACCAATGACTATACCGACAATAAGGAAGTATGTGATTTAATGATTATTTAATGAGACCTCTGATTATTTGTTAGATGTTGACTGTTCTTAGTTTTGCAGAAAGAATATATTGGCCAGTATTTATTGTTGCAACAGCAGCAGCTATAGTTGCAAGCCAAGCCACAATATCTGCAACTTTCTCAATTATTAAGCAAGCCTTTGCACATGGCTGTTTCCCAAGAGTAAAAGTTATACATACATCAAAGAAATTCCTTGGCCAGATATATGTTCCGGATATTAATTGGATCCTTATGATTCTCTGCATTGCTGTTACTGCTGGATTTAAAAATCAAAACCAGATTGGAAATGCTTATGGTAAATTTTTTCCATTGTTATTAGTTATGTGTCATATAATTCCTGTTGTAAGATGTGTGCTGCATCTGAATTTTTAAACGAATGATTGATAGTAAGTTCATAGTAGTTATCAAATGACTGTAATGTCAAAAGGCCTAAATTCCTAGTAATTAGCCCTATGCCTCTAAGTTATAGACAGTCCATCTGGGCTAACTTCGATGCTTTTCTGTCAATTGAAAGATAAACACACTAATAATAAAATAAATTGGAAAGACAAATCCATAGCAGTGAGGGATTGACTGATTTTCAGGCCTAATTCGGAGTTCAGCTATTAACTATTTACCATGATTCCTTACAGCATTCCAAAGTCCCAGCTAAATAAGCCACTTGTAAAAGTTTGACAAAAAAATTATTACGAAGTCTTGCATTGACTAAAGCAGTAAGCCTTGACCACAACCACACAATATATTATGCTACTTTGCGCTTCCTCCTATACACTTGATGTTTTCTAAGATTTGCAATAGTTTATTTATAATTGTTTGCATGTTTATATTAAATTATGGACTTTTATTACAGATGAATGTATCAAAATGGAGATCCCTATCTCATTTTCAGGTCAATCCATTTGGATTGATGCCTCAAATAACACTGTATTCTATCCGGGGTCTCTAAAGTATTTGCATCTGCATTCCATTTTTTTAAACTTGTTGAATCGTATTTTTACTACTCCCCAGCTCTTTTGTTGGTCTTGTCGTTCTTTTCAACGTTGGTTTCAAGTATAGAATTGTCATTGTCATTGTCCCAACAGGTACTGCAGTTGTGCTCGTTATGCTGGTTACAACATTGCTTATGGTGCTAATCATGATTTTAGTGTGGCGCTGCCATTGGATCCTCGTCGTGATCTTCACTGCCTTATCGTTGATTGTGGAATGCACTTACTTCTCTGCTGTACTTTTCAAAGTGAACCAAGGTGGGTGGGCTCCCCTTGTAATTGCTGGAGCATTTCTTATAGTTATGTATGTTTGGCACTATGGCACAGTCAAGAGGTATGAGTTCGAAATGCATAGTAAGGTATCTATGGCATGGATTCTGGGGCTTGGCCCGAGTTTAGGACTTGTTCGTGTCCCGGGGATCGGGCTAGTCTACACGGAGCTTGCACGTGGAGTACCTCACATCTTTTCTCACTTCATCACCAACCTACCAGCCATCCATTCTGTAGTTGTATTTGTATGTGTGAAGTACCTACCTGTCTATACCGTCCCAGAAGAAGAGAGATTCCTTGTCAAGAGAATAGGACCAAAGAACTTCCACATGTTTCGATGCGTAGCGCGGTATGGCTACAAAGATCTGCATAAAAAAGATGACAACTTCGAGGAAAAACTGTTTGATAACCTCTTCATGTTTGTTCGGCTCGAGTCTATGATGGAGGGATTCTCAGATTCAGACGAGGATTACAGTTTATGTGAGGAGCCAAGAGATTGCCCGGTGAATAATAACAACAGCAATAGCAACAACAACACAGCCTCTTTTGATATGGATCCAACAATGTCATCAGTGGATTCAATTGTGCCTGCTAGATCTCCATCACATGTGAATATTCGAGTGAGGTCGTCCGGTCTACAAAGCAGCCACACCGAGGGCGACGAGCTCGAGTTCCTGAATAATTGCCGGGATGCAGGGGTGGTTCACATACTAGGGAACACAGTTGTGAGAGCAAGAAGGGATTCAAGATTCTACAAGAAAATAGCAGTGGATTACATATATGCTTTCCTTAGGAAGGTGTGTAGGGAGAACAGTGTGATCTTCAATGTGCCCCATGAGAGTCTTCTAAATGTTGGGCAGGTTTTCTATGTATAGATTGTTTAGATTATAGTCCTTACAAAAATGTAATTTTGTATGATTTGCCTCTTGTTATCAAGATCATAAGAATAAGACGTGAATCTTGTTGTGTCGTGTATGAATAAGGCCTTGTGTATCTTTATCATCTGTTGCCAACTCTGATCTGTGTTTGTGTTTTGTTTCATATCATTGTTGGTTGTTAGAGTTTGACTAAAACCAACGATCTAAAATTATATGAACCAATATCAAAATTTAATCATACTACAAGAATTAACAATGCTATTAACAATATGTATTGTTAATCATTTGTTGCTAACTCATTTGAATTTGTGTTCTTTTTCTTACAGAGATGGAGCCATTTATTACCTTAATTAATAGCTTGTCGATGTTTCAATTAACAGGTTCCTTAAAATCATCAAATTGCAATGTAGTCCTAAGAAACTTGAGTGCTATTAATTTCAAATGTGAAAGCATAATTTTGCCCCAATGACAAGTTTAGAACATCTAATATCAAGTTTATAGTAATCAATGACAAGTTACATGGAAACTAATGACTAGTTTAGAGCAACAAATGATATGTTATATGATAACTAATGATAAGTTTAGAGCAACCAATGATAACTTACATAGCAACAACAAAAGTTTCATAAATAAATATCATATACATGCAAAGATTGTTAGTTATATGCTGTTTTTATGATTTATGTTATTGTTTCATTGAGTGTGAGGGACAATTTGGATTTTTGGTCTGTTCTTGTGGAGATTGTGCTATGCTTTTGTGTGCTTAGATAGGGACGAGTGCAAAGGATAAAGCTTTATATGTTTATAACCCCTGTTATGCGATTTCACAACAAGTATATTATATGTTTATAACCCTTGTTATGCAATTTCGAAACATGTCGTCAATACAGTGCTCTAAAGTTGTTATTGTTGCTTATGTAGTTGCCAATAACAATTTTGTTATGTAGGGTGACAGAAAAAGATGGCGAATACATTTGAAAAATATATATTATATATTTCTTGCATAGATAAGGACAATTTCTAAATGGAGAAGAAGGTGATTTGCAATATGTTTCTTTTGGGGGGGGGCAGCGTTAAAACAAAAACTATAAAGGAAGATACTATGTATAAAGAGTTAAGAACAATTGTAGCATTAATTGTTAGAAAAGAAAGTAATGGAAGTACCATAGATAAAACAACCTTTGTGAACCTTGTAGATGATGAAGAACATTTTATTAAATTCAATGAACAAAGTGATCATGTGTATGTAGGAGAGAACATAGATGACAATACACATCCAATAACGGATGATGCAAGAGAAGAACATGTGTAAGTTGTATTAGCTTTTTGAACTAATAGTTTATGTAGTCTCTTGTTGCCATATAACTTGTTATTGGTTGTTCTAAACTTGTCATTGGTTGCTTCAAACTTCTCATTGGATGCTCTAAACTTGTCATTGAGGTAAAATTGTACTTTCATGTTTGTAATTAATAGCACTTAGGCCCTTTAGGATTTCAATGCAATTTGATGATTTTAAGAGACTTGATTGTAATTAATTCTGTTAATTGGGACTTGGTTGCAATTTTCCCCCAAAAATTTGTTTAATGTTGATGTGTAGCATATCAAACAAAAACTACTTTTTAGCGAATACTCCTAAATTATTTCAAGCATGTCTTTGTGGTTCAGTTTATATAAATAAAATGATTTAAATTACTTTTCCGCACAAAAAAAGATAAAAACATCCCTCTTTTAACTCACACCTCGTAAATTAGTGTAATGATTAACTTTAGATCCTTGAGGGCTAAGACTTTAAGTTTCTTAATAAATAAACTGTAGTTCTTCTTATAGTTATAAGAGATCATTATTTTTAATTTTTTGGCCAACAGTTATAAGATATCATTATTAAATTAGTGAAAAGAGATTCCTAAATATAATTCATATTATATAATTAAAAAGTAAGATAATAAATTTAATAAAAGCCTCCAACATTACAATTGCCACTAGAGCAATTTTTTTTTTGGCCAAACACTAGAGCAATATTCAAATAATATTTTTTAAAAAAATATTATGATTACGACAAAAATTTAATGCTCAGTTGTTATTATAGATGGGTGGAGTCTCAATTTTAACAAGAACAAATTGGACAATATACCTAATTTCAATCTGAAGGAAGAAATAAATAATAATCTTGATCTTGGAATTGAACAAGACATAAAAGAAGTATAGTTATTTGATTTCTGTATCAAGAATGAATTAAAACACTATTAGATTGTAATCTTGAAGCAGCACAGAGAACAAGTATGGTGATACACATGACCACAAACCTTAAATCTCCTCGAAACATATCGAACACATTAAAGACTCTTCAATCTGAACCTTTTCTAAATTTTCTATTGACGTCCGATGGCTTTCTTCGTCGTCTCCTTGTTCTTCTTCTATTTATTCGTAGCCATTATTCTCATCCTCCCCAACTTCTTCTTGATCTTCTTCTTCTGAATATGCTTCTTTGAACATTTCTTCAAGTTCGTTTTCTGAAACAGGATCCCCTCGACTATCCAGAAGCACAGATAGAATTATTTCACGTCCAAACTTTGTACGTTGATCAATTTCAAATATGGATGGCCCAGTAGTTTTGTTAGACATCTTTACTCCTGAAAGAATCTTTAGTAGTGAAAGAAGAGAAATAAAATGAAATTTCTATGTTTTGAGCTAGTGGTATCTTACACACACACACAAATATATGGAGAGTTTCCTAAATTATATATAGATGGAAGTTTCCTTTTAGATTTAGGAGGCCTTTGAATTCTGGATTTAATTGGATTTGTTATGGTTATAATTATTTATTTGAAAGGATATTTAGATTCTTATTTGATAATGACATATATTTTTTTAAAAAAATATCTATTTTTGAAATAATATCGGATCTTTTCAGCAATGAATATTAAATTCCAAGATGCATAATTTATAAAATTTAAATTAAAATATAAAAAAAATCATAAACATTTTCGAAGGCTGAATAATAGTAAAGTGGTTTCGAGTTAAAAAAAAAAAGATTAGGGTGTCAAGTTTTTTTTGACCATGGTGTTAATTTTAGGATCATACTTGTATCAATTATTTTATATTCATTATGTTAAGTTCTCCAATCAGTCATGTTTCTTACTTTTTTTTTTCCATGTGAGTTTATAGTTAAATGATAATATTTTAAAAATAAGACATATGGCAACTCATGATTGGAGAACTTAACATAATTTTTTTTGGTTGAAACTTGACATAATGCATATAAAGAAACTTCAACTAAGTATTTTTCTTAATTTTAAAATTTTAAAACATCAACCAAGCATATTCCTTAATTTTAAACTTTTAAAACTGTGAGCGTTCTTTGCATCCAACTCAAAATTTAAGAGAATCATGTATATTTTAAACTTATAAATATATAGATATATATATATATATATATATATATATAAATATATTAAAATTTAATTATATTTTCAAATTTTTTTATGGCTTAATATTTAAAAGTGACTACATATACATCATTTTTCATCTGATGGGCAAAGAAGAAGAAAATAATTAACATTAACATTAATCCAATAAAAGTGATCATATATCGTCACCATATGATACAATCATTTTTCAAGTGAAATTTTATTATTGTAAGTAACAATAATACTTGTTCAACTAAAACCTTTTATATACTTTCAAGTCTACCTAAGAGAGTTGAAAAAATGCGAATTAATCTCTTTACCCTACTGTTTGTTTTCTTCCCCTAATGTTGAGAAAAGTGATTCATCAAAATGACAATCGGCAAATCGTGCTGTAAATAAATCTCCAGTAGATGGTTTTAAATATTTTAGGGTCAAAGGAGATTCATACCCAGCATATATTCACATCCTTATTTGAGGACCCATTTTGATGCGTTGTGGTGGTGCTACTGACACATATACTACATACCCAAAAGTCCTTGTATGAGAAATATTAGGTTCCTGATCAAAAACCATTTGTAAGGGGGGAACCTTTAGGTAACTTGTTGTCCTAATGCGAATTAACATTGTTACATGCAAAATGGTATGGCCCTAAGCAGAAATTGAGAGATTAGATCTCCTAAGTAAATGTCTTGCAATTAGTTGCGTAATATCCCAAATTTTGGGATTAGAGGCTTGAGAATTAGCCTCAATCAAGTGGATTGCTAGCCCCTGATTATGAATTTTAGATCATTGGAACAACTCGCAAAGTTACAATTTGCTGGCAGTGTGTTTTCTTGCGTGATAGTGAGATTGTCATGTATTTTTGGATAACCAAATGGTGTCCAATGATTGTGAAATTTTCTAGAATAAAAGTAGACTTATCAGGCTTTAATTTGATAGGTTATACAAGTCATTTGGAGTTGTACACAAATAATTATGTATTTTTGAAGTTAGCCTAGTAAAACTGGTAAGTTTCTGTGACAACATCCAAAAATGGAAATTTTGGAAATTATGAAATTCCAGTTGGCTAAGGATATATTTTTTTTCTAAAAATAGGCTTAATAAGGGTCACATAGCCTTTAGAACCATACCAATTGGACTTCTATAAATAAAGATATGAATTTTCAAACTTTGATGAAAATTCTATAAGCTTGTGTGAAAATCACAATATGTAAAGGCAAAATGGTAATTTGCCATAAAAAGCAAGATGCAATTATTTTTCCCAATTTATTTGGCCATTTTCGGTCAAAAAGAGATATGAAGGGGGAAAAACAATAAATTGAAAATAAATATCCCATTTGGAGCAATTTTTGGTATATGGTAAAAAAAAAAAGTAATGAGGAGAAAGTCAAATATTGCAACTCTAAATAGATTTATGTGGAGGAGGATAAATGCGATAATTGAAGACATATTATTACTCCCTCCCAACATTCATTTTCGGCCAAGTAAAATGGCCAAGGTAGGCAATAAAATATAATAAAGAAGGGAGGTGGATGAAGATATTATAAGAGGGCTTTTATCTCTTTCTTGGCTCCACATTTCGGTTGAAGCAAGAGAAATAGAGAGAGATAAGAGCTTGAAAAGCTTGAAGAACAAGAGAAAGAGTTAGGGTTCAAGAGGCACAAATCCAAGGTAAGAAGCTTGAAATCAAGTGTTTATGCCTCCTAATCCGCTTAAAACCTCTTCTAACCTCTTCTTCTTGAAAAGCATGGTTAGCAAGCAAAATCCAAGAGGGAGAGGGGGGGGGGAGAGAGGAAATGGCACCTAGAGAGAGAAATTGAGAGAAGCAAGAGGTAACTCAAGAACCCTAATCCTCTTGATTAATATGTTGTTGTGGTGGTAATTGTTGTTGTTGTAGGCTTGGTTTTGTTGATTTTGTAATTTGGGAAGCTCAAACCCTAAGGGGAAGTGCTGCCCAATTTTCCATTAATCATGTTTAAATGGTGTTTAAGTGATTAAACATATGATTAGAGGTGAAAGAAAGATTATTAATGGATTGAAATCAAGAAAACATCATTTTCCCTAACAATTCTAATATTTTGGCCAGGCCAGTTGGAGTGGGTTAGAGCTGGAATTTCATGGTTTTGATGATTACATTGGATTTAGAAGGGAAAATTGTGTAGGAATATATGTGTTCATGACTTTTAGAAATTTGTATGCAAATCTGAAATTTATTGAAGTTATGGGAGGCATTGTTGTAGTCAAATGAATTTTGTTAGTAAAATCTAGTCCAAAAAATTATGAAACTTTAAAAGATTAAAATAGAGATGTAGAACTTTAATTTGGTGGATAGAGCATGATTTTTGGATGAGTAGATTAAAAGATATGATTTTTCACAGTTAAACCTTGTTTCTGGAAGGACATCTGGAACAGGGGAGGTTTGATGAAATTCTAGGAAAAATGTGATGACCATGGTTAGACTTAGGCTTTTTTTTCCATAAAAGTACATTTGAATAGCTTTGTTAGAGCAAGCGTTTCACCCAAGAGGGGGGGGGGGTGAATTGGGTGATACTAAATATTTCGTTGCAAATATAAAATTTGATAGTGAAATTAAAACAGTAAGGAGTAAGGAGAAATATCACCGAAGTGTACACCGGGAGTTATATTGGTTCGGTCACAACCACTTTGACCTACGTCCAGTCCTCAGAGCTTCTCTGAGAGTTTCACTATAACTTCCAAGATTCAGTGGGTTCTTGGCACCTCAGTACAAGCAAGTTCCTTCACCTGGACACTCGCTCCCCCTTACAAGTTGTAATCCAATCCCAACTCAAGGTTCCACAACCTTAAGTTATCTCAATAACAAATATTGAGTTTGAATGAAATTTCTCTCTCACAGAGTAAATAAGAGTCACTGAAGCATAGAATTACAAATATGATGTAAAACAGAGTAATGAACTTGATGATACGTTCGTGTCTGTTCTTGTTGTTTTCTCTGTTTGGATGTTCCCATATTTATAGATACATTGGTAATGATTGTTGGAACGTTTTTCTTCATGTCCGTTAGAGCGTGCACAGCCACTATTGACTTTTCCAGTATTTGAAAAAACATCCATTTGTGGTAGGTGGCGGTCGGTAACATTTGAACGTTGCATTTGACTTTCCATATTTGGTAAGATCTCTTCATTGTTTATCTGTAAATAAGCTAAGAATACTAATACAATGAAAGGTTAATCGTATAGGAAACAAATCAATGAACGTTGAAATGATTTATAAGTTTCTGGACTTGCATACTCGAGTAGTTACTCGAGTATTCATTTAAGTTTACTCGAGTACAAACTCGAGTATCATCGGGAAAAACTTGATGAACTGCAAGTCAGCACACAAGAATAAGATTACTCGGGTAGTGCATGGAATAAACTAAATTTCAAACTTTTGGAAATAGTTGTTTACTCGGGTACCTACTCGAGTAATGCACTAATAACTTTATAGGTTACTCGGGTACCAACTCGAGTAAACCTTCAAATAATCTTTTGGTTACTCGATGCTTTACTCCAGCAATGTTGGCAGGATTTCAAGGCTGAGAGCACTTCAAGTTTGATTACCTTGTTACTCGAGTACATACTCGAGTAAACTTACTTTATGTGCATCACTTACTCGGGTAATGACTTGAGGTTTTCCTTCAAACATAACTCTGCATACTCGAGTACATACTCGAGTAATCCACTTAAAATAAAACATTAAATACTTCCATACTAGAGTAATGACTCGAGGAAAATGAGATAACATTAAATCAAGTTATTCGGGTACTACCTTCAAGTTTTCACTTGCCTCAGAGGGTTACTCGAGTAGCTCCTCGAGTAACATTGGCAGTGGTACAAAGTGCCGAAAGCATCACATTTACTGAAATAGGGTAACTCGAGTACATACTCGAGTATCATTGGCAGGCCGAGAGCAACTTGAAAACTTTTACATGGTTACTCGAGTACCTACTCGAGTAACGTTGGCAGGCCGAGAGCAACTCCAAGTATTTACCTGGTTACTCGAGTGGCTACTCGAGTAACATTGGCAGGTTACTGGAAGGTGCCTCTGGTTACTTCAAGTTTTGTCTCATTACTCGAGTACGTACTCGAGTAATGCCTTAGAAAAATTGTTCCTGCTCAAGTTTCTCAGCATTTTCTCTTGATCTTTCCTCATTACTCCAATGCTTACTTCAAGTGATGCTTATCCCTGTTATTACTTTGTTCAAACATATTTATTAATCAATTCTTTTTCATACCATTCTTTTGTTATCATCAAAATATGAGGTCTAACATTCTCCCCCTTTTTGATGATGACAAAACTTGGTGATTTTGAACATGGTTTTTCAAATTGAATTCTCATTTAAATATGTCTTGTTAAGTTTAGATTCAAAGTGGTTTTAAATATAGCATACACCTTGCATACACAACAACTTCATTAGTCCATAATGTATCATAATTTAAAGCTTAAATGGACTTAAAATGAAATCATAACTTAAACACACTTGCATTAAACTTAAAAGTTGTATTTTACAAGATAACAAGATAAAACTTAACAAGTTCAAAAGAACAAAAGACTCCAAAAGACTCTGTAAAACCCATATACACCTAAACACCCAGAAATAAGCACAGACACTTCCACAAAATCACTCTCAAGTTCTTCTCCCCCTTTTTGTCTTCATCATTCAAGATGAGGATTGGAAGGCTTGACCATGGAGATGGGCTTCACAGGAAGGACTAAGCCACCATCTGAACTGGAAGAGTCAAAATAACTGGAAGATGCAGGTTCAGGGAGATTGACTGGGGGAATATGGATGTCATCTCTAGGAGGAATAGGAGAAGGTTGGAAGACAACCATAGTGGTCTCAACCTCTGGAGGGGTATCAATCTCTGGAGTGTGATGTTCAGAGGAGGAGGAAGGAGATATTTCCTCAGTGTGGGTAGGTGAAGGATTAGGTTTAGGAGCGGTTTCAGGCTGAGGTTTAAGAGGGGAATCATCAATGATGATATGTATGGTCTCGTTGGTGTCTGGGTTATCCACTGAATAAAGGATGTCTTTGGCTTGAAGCTCAGGTGGACTAGAGACCGGAGGAATAGATGGTTCAGCCTCAGTAACAGGAGTATCAGAAGGAGGGTTCTCTGGAGGTGGAGGTACAGAAGAAGATGGACCGGTAAAAGGTTCGGGACCCAATGAGTCCAATCGTGCCAGAATCAATCTCAGAATCTCACCCTGGGCACGTTGCTCAGCGAGCAACTCCTCATACCTCTTATCCATTTTCTCAACCAACTCTCCCATCTTGATATTCATGTGGGTTATCAGTTTAGCATTCGTGTTGGCGATATCTACATGGAATCCTCTCAGCATATTTTCCATGAAGTGCTGGAGAGTGGCATTGAGGAAGGATGGTGATGATGTGGTGGCAGTTGGAGCCGATGACTGAGTGTCATCTATCTTGCTAGTCTCAGCCTCAGTCTTCTTCTTCTTCTTTGACCCAGACTCCAGAGGGCCTCTGAGAGGGATGTCAATATTCAGTTTCCCAATCTGGTTTCTCCTAACCGGAGTCAACCTCTCAATAGGCTCCTTGCTATCCAAATACCATATCTTATTTTCTTTCAGGATCAGTGAGACTATCTGAGGATATGGCATTGGTGTTGTAGCCTTCTCATCCACTCTATACCTTTTCATTTCAGAGAAGATATACTCCCCCAAATCCTTCTGTTCCTTCAGGAGAAGTGAATCAAACCACCTAAAGTCCCTATCAGAGAAGTGGGTATAGTTGTTAGCCTTGTTCACTAGGGACCTAGAATAGATGTACCATAGGACCCTATGATGATCACACATATCACTTGGTTTGAAATTTAGAGGGCTAACTAACTCTCCAGGTTTTAGGACAGAAAAGATTTGGTTTGGTTCAAGTTGAGAATAAATATCATTTGGGGGGTTCTCGATCCCTAACCACAAATTAATCCTAGAGGGTGATATGAAAATCTTTTGGCCTCTTACTGTGGTGGTTATCTCTTCCTCAGCTGAGGTTCTGTTTGGTTCATCTATGATTTCTAGATTACAGTAAAAGTATGTGATAACTTTTGTGCGAAAAGGTAATCTAATGTATAACCAAGGCATAAAAGGATCTAGATATGGACTAAGGTTGTGCTTCAATACCTCCTGAAGTAGCCTGAGATCCACATAGTGTGTCTTGCACACTTTCCTCCTGGAGAACTGAGTGAGGTACTTTGGAGACTCCACCAATTTGCTGATATTGAATCCCTTTGGTGGGTTGGTGATCTCTTCTTCTGGCACTTTGGACTTCTTGGAAGATTGTCCCTTCTCCATTTGCTCTAGAATTCCAGCCATAGCCTTAGCCACATTTTTGTCATACTTGGGCTTTTTAGAAGGCTTAGGTGTAAAAGAGGGGGTAGAGGAATCAGAGGGAGTAGGTGAGGGAGTTTTGGTACTCTTGCCTTTCCCAATTGAAGTACTCTTTTTGGATTGAGCCCTTGTAGCAATAGGCTCTTTAATCACAATCCCTTTTGGTTTCGGTTGAGGTTGGATTTTGGCTTTGGATCTTGGAGTAAGTTTCCTTCTCTTTGTGGGAGGAGAAGAAAGAGGATCAGAGTGTTGTTGGGATTCAAAGGAATCTATGGGAGTAAGGTTTTTAGTTCTCATTTTTCTGAATCAGTGAAAAAAATGAAAGTCTCAGAAAAACAGAGACACAGTCGTGAGATTAGGGCACTGAGAATCTGAACAGAATAGGATGTTTTTGAGGATGAAATCTGTTGGGTTTTGACGGAAATGATGCAAGGAATCGATTGTGAAAAGTTTTTGAAAGAGGGTATAGTGATTTACTCAAGGAGATTTTGTGGAAATGACCGAGTTTGCGACAGATAAAGACCTAAAACCCGACGTTACTCGAGGCCTTACTCGAGTAATGTTCAAGTTTACTCGAGGCCTTACTCGAGTGATCATACAGAAAATCTCTAAAATAATTCATTTAAATTGCGTACCTGGCATGAATAATATTGTAATTATCCATGTATGTTCCCTCGATCATTGTCAATCAATTTTGAATAGATTTGAGTCTATTTTGCATCAATTTGGAAATCTGGACTTCCAGTTACTCGAGTCCTTACTCGAGTAAGCTTCAAGTTTACTCGAGGATCGCCTCGGGTAACCTGTCTTTTCAACTTCTGACTCTTCATTTCTTTGTAACTGAATCGTTAGATTTAAATTCCAAGTAACTTGATCCGTTACTTCCAGTTTTGAAGTCCATTACTCGAGTACATACTCGAGTAAAGTGCTTCTTTACTTCAAGTTGTTCCTCGGGTAATACTTCACTGTTAGTCATTACTTCAAGTTGGTACTCCAGTAATAGTGTCCTCTGATAACCTCTGTTTTTGTTTCTCAAAACAGAATTTCTACCTTCCTGCAAAACAATTTTCTATACACTCTGATGCTTAAATTAATAATCATCAAAACATTATCAAATGACTTCATCTAATATTATGAAAATCTGAAATAACTTACAACTCATTGGGATTTACCATTCCCAATTCTCTTCTAATGTATAGAAATTGATCTTTTGCAAGGGGTTTTGTGAAGATATCTGCTAGTTGAAGATGAGTAGGAATGAATATCACTTTCACATCTTTCTTTTGAACATGATCTCTGATGAAGTGATGTCTGACATCGATATGCTTGGTTCTAGAGTATTGAACTGGATTCTTTGCCAAGCTTATCGTACTGGTATTGTCACAATAGATTGGTATTTCTTTGAGATAAATACTAAGATATTGTAGTTGTTGTTTTAACCATATCACTTGTGCACAACAACTTGAGACTGCAACATATTCGGCTTCTGTTGACGAAAGAGACACTGTATTTTGTTTCTTGCTAAACCATGATACAAGAGATCCTCCAAGAAATTGTCCTTGTCCGCTGGTGCTCTTTCTGTCTGTCTTGTATCCTCCATGATCTGAATCTGAATATGCAACAAGATATTCACTTCTTCCTTTGGGATACCACATACCCAATTCGGGTGTGTTAGCAAGATATCTAAAGATTCGTTTGACCGTTTCAGCATGTGATTCCTTTGGTGCTGATTGATATCTTGCACATATGCCAACACTAAATTGGATGTTTGGTCTGCTTGCCGTGAGATAGAGTAATGATCCAATCATTCCTCTATATTTTGTGATGTTGTAGTCTTTCCCTTTGACATCAGCATCAAGCAATGTTGTTGAGCTCATAGGCGTGTCAGTGCCATTTGCTTCATCCATTCCATACTTCTTCAATAGCTCTTTTAAATACTTTGTTTGAGATATGAAGATTCCATTCTTTCTTTGTTTGATTTGCAAACCAAGAAAGAAATTTAATTCTCCCATCATTGACATCTCAAATTCTCCCTGCATTATCTCAGAAAATTCCTTACACAGAGATTCATTAGTAGCACCGAAAATAATGTCATCAACATATATTTGAACAATTAAAATATCATTGTGTTTTCATTTTATGAAGAGTGTTATGTCAACTTTTCCCCGTACAAAACCTTAATCAATAAGAAACTTACTGAGTCTTTCATACCAGGCTCTAGGAGCTTGTTTTAAACCATATAAAGCCTTTTTGAGTTTGAAAACATGGTCAGGTTTAGTAACATCCTCAAAACCAGGAGGTTATTCTACATATACTTCTTCCATGATGTATCCATTTAGAAACACACTCTTTACATCCATTTGATAGAGTTTGAATCCTTTGATGTATGCAAAGGCTAAGAGTACACGCATAACTTCCAATCTAGCCACTGGAGCATACGTTTCCTCATAATCAATCCCTTCTTCCTGATTATAGCCTTTGGCCACCAACCTTACCTTGTTTCTGACAATAATTGCAGATTCATCGAGTTTGTTCTTGAATACCCATTTAGTTCCAATGATCGGATGATCCTTGGGTCGGAGTACCAAATCCCAAACTTGATTTCTCTCAAATTGATTTAGTTCTTCTTGCATTGCTATAACCCAATCATTGTCTGACAGGGCTTCATCAATATTAGAAGGTTCAATCTCAGAAATGAATGCAGAAAAACTTACTTCATTGAAAATTTTATTTCTAGTTTTGATCCCTTCATTCACATCTCCTATGACTTGATCTAAGGGATGACTTCTATTATATTTCCAGGCTTTAGGTTGACCTAGTGGTTGCTCTTCTTCCTTAGTTTCATCAACTTCTGGAATAAGAGACTTATAAATAGATTGACCATTTTCTTAATTTAAAACAACTTCCTGTTCTTCATCAATGATTTTGTCAGAGGATTCAAATTCATCAAATACAATATGAATTGATTCTTCAACAACACATGTTCTTTTATTGAAAACTCTATATGCTTTACTTCGGTTTGAATATCCTAGGAAAATTCCTTCATCAGTTTTAGAATCAAATTTTCCTAAGTTATCTTTACCATTATTATGAATAAAACACTTACAATCGAAGATATGTAGATGAGCAATGTTTGGCTTTCTTCCTTTGTACAGCTCGTATGGTGTCTTTCCAAGTTTTGTTCTGATATAGGCTCTATTTGAAATGTAGTATGCTGTACTCATAGCATCAGCCCAAAACACTTGAGACGCGTTCTTTTCATTTAACATTGCTCTAGCCATTTCAGTAAGCACTCTGTTCTTACGTTCCACGACTCCATTTTGTTGAGGTGTCCTTGGAGCAGAGAAATTATGATCAATGCCATTAGTATTACAATATTCTTTAAAGGCTTGATTTTCAAATTCTCCACCATGATCAATCCTAATACCTGCAATGGACATACCTTTCTCATTTTGCACTTTCTTGCCAAAAACAATAAATTCTTCAAAGGTCTCATCCTTTGATGATAGAAAAATAACCCATGTAAATCTAGAGAAGTCATCAACAATGACCAATGAATATAAGTTACCACCAAGACTTTTTACTCTTGCTGGACCAACTAAATCCATATGTAATAATTGTAGTGGTCTATTTGTTGAAATCTCATTTTTCAATTTGAAAGATGATTTAGTTTGTTTACCCTTTTGACATGCATCACAAATCAAGTCATTTTTGAAATTTACTTTGGGTAATCCAAGAACTAAATCCTTTTTGAGTAGTTTGCCTAGTTGATGCATATTGACATGAGCCAATCTCTTATGCAATAGCCAACTTTCATCGGCATTACTCAGAAAACAATTTTCAGATTCATTTCTACTAATATCTAGAGTATAACAGTTACCTTCCCTTTTTGCTCTGAGTTTTGCCTTGATATTTTTCTTATCAAGTTGTAAGTCTTCCTTGTTGACAATCAGACATTCCTCTGAATCAAATATTATCCAGTTGTCTTTATCTGCACTTTGACTTACACTCAGCAAATTATGACACAAACCTTCAACGTAATATACATTTTTGACTTGTATTCCTTTGTCATTTTTGATTTCACCAATTCCTGCTATCTTTCCGGATTGATTTCCTCCAAATTTTACCTTGCCACCTTCCTTAGGTTGCAATGTGGTAAAACTTTCGAAATCCCCGGTCATATGTCTAGAGCATCCACTATCTATGTACCACTTGCTATTTTTGGATGCTTTGAGACATACCTGCAATCAAATGACTACGTCTTAGGTACCCACATCTTTTTGGGTCCTTTTGGGTTAGTACAAATAATTTTCTGAACATATGAACCTTTAGGTACCCATTTGTAGGTTCCTATTGTTCCTTTTTTCTTATGAATGCATGAAGAAGTATAATGTCCTTTTCTATTACAGTAGTTACAAAAAGCAAAAGGATTTGATGTATGCACGGAATGCTGGAAATAATTTAAGTAAGACTCACCTCCTGCTTTCTTTCTACCTTTCCTTCTATCTGATTTTGGATCATATCCAATTCCAGATCAATCATTTACAAATCGTTGAGCTTTTAAAATAACATTTAGCATCTCACTCCCTTGTGTAAATTTTTCAAGAGTTTTTGTAAGATCAATGTTTTTCTTTTTCAAAGAAGAACAGTTTTCACAATCCTTTTCTGAACGTTCTTTAATCTCAATTTCAAGAGCTTTATTTTTCTTTTTGAAAACAACCAAATCTTTAACTACTTTGATGAATTCAGAATGCAAGGCATTATATTCAGACAGTAATTCATCATAGGTAGATTCAGAATCATTTACCTCTTCTTCTGTTTCTTCTTGAGCAACAAGACATATATTAGCTACTTTTTCCTTATCACTTTCCTTGTCTGAGGAGCTGTCACCCCATATAGCAGATACGAAGGCCTTCTTTTTATTGAAGAATTTGTCTTTTCTCTTTTCTTTGCTCTTTTGATTCAGTTCTGGACATTCTGATTTGATATGTCATGGTTTTCCACATTCGTAGCAAATGATATGATCTTTGTTGCTAGTTCCTCCTTTTTGAAAATGTTTGAAGCCTTGACCTTTCTTGTAGAACTTTCTGAATCGTTTTATGATTAAGCCCATTTCATCATCATCAAACTCCTCATCCTCATCTTGATTTTCTTCTTTTGCTTTTAGTGCTAATCCTTTCTTTCTTTTGTCACCGATGTCATCTAGTTCCCGTTTGAACTTTAATTTGCTTTCATATTCAGAAAGGCTTCCAAATAGAGAAGTAACTGATTTTATTGATTCTCCATTTGCCTCTTCTATCAGAGTGACTTTGGCCTCCCATTCTTTAGAAAGAATATTCAAAATCTTTCGTACTTGGGTATGTTGATCATAGACTTTGCCAAGTGCTGCAAGTTGATTAACAAGATGAGTATATCTAAGTTCGAATTCAAAAATTGACTCACCTGATTTCATTCAAAGTAGATCGAATTCAGTGATCAAGGTATTGATTTGATTCTCCTTTATTCCTGAAGTTCCTTCATGGGCAATTTCCAAAGCTTCCCACATTTCCTTTGCTGTTGGGAGTGTGCAAATTCTGAAATATTCACTCTAACTCAAAGCACTTTGTAACATCAGAATTGCCTTGCTGTTGAGAGTGATAAGTTTCTTGTCATTCTCATCATATTCCGCTGGCGTCTTGGGAATTTTCTGAGAATCTACAGTCTTTGTAGATTGATAGTTTCCACTCTCAATCACATCCCATAGCCCATATTCAGTAGCCATCACGAATACTCTGAACTTTACTTTCCAGAAAGAAAAGTGTTTGCCACTGAAACCTGGAGGTCTAGTGATGGATGTTTCGTTGGGAAGAATTCCTTCACCCATGCTTGCCATTGGATCCTTCTTAAACTGTTAAACCTTAACAAGAAGACCTACGCTCTGATACCAAATGTTAGAGCAAGCGTTTCACCCAAGAGGGGGGGTGAATTGGGTGATACTAAATATTTCGTTGCAAATATAAAATTTGACAGTGAAATTAAAACAGTAAGGAGTAAGGAGAAATATCACCGAAGTGTACACCGGGAGTTATACTGGTTCGGTCACAACCACTTTGACCTACGTCCAGTCCTCAGAGCTTCTCTGAGAGTTTCACTATAACTTCCAAGATTCAGTGGGTTCTTGGCACCTCAGTACAAGCAAGTTCCTTCACCTGGACACTCGCTCCCCCTTACAAGTTGTAATCCAATCCCAACTCAAGGTTCCACAACCTTAAGTTATCTCAATAACAAATATTGAGTTTGAATGAAATTTCTCTCTCACAGAGTAAATAAGAATCATTGAAGCATAGAATTACAAATATGATGTAAAACAGAGTAATGAACTTGATGATACGTTCGTGTCTGTTCTTGTTGTTTTCTCTGTTTGGATGTTCCCATATTTATAGATACATTGGTAATGATTGTTGGAACATTTTTTTTCATGTCCGTTAGAGCGTGCGCAGCCACTATTGACTTTTCCAGTATTTGAAAAAACATCCGTTTGTGGTAGGTGGCGGTCGGTAACATTTGAACGTTGCATTTGACTTTCCATATTTGGTAAGATCTCTTCATTGTTTATCTGTAAATAAGCTAAGAATACTAATACAATGAAAGGTTAATCATATAGGAAACAAATCAATGAACGTTGAAATGATTTATGAGTTTCTGGACTTGCATACTCGAGTAGTTACTCGAGTATTCATGTAAGTTTACTCGAGTACAAACTTGAGTATCATCGGGAAAAACTTGATGAACTGCAAGTCAGCACACAAGAATAAGATTACTCGGGTAGTGCATGGAATAAACTAAATTTCAAACTTTTGGAAATAGTTGTTTACTCGGGTACCTACTCGAGTAATGCACTAATAACTTTATAGGTTACTCGGGTACCAACTCGAGTAAACCTTCAAATAATCTTTTGGTTACTCGATGCTTTACTCCAGCAATGTTGGTAGGATTTCAAGGCCGAGAGCACTTCAAGTTTGATTACCTTGTTACTCGAGTACATACTCGAGTAAACTTACTTTTTGTGCATCACTTACTCGGGTAATGACTTGAGGTTTTCCTTCAAACATAACTCTGTATACTCGAGTACATACTCGAGTAATCCACTTAAAATAAAACATTAAATACTTCCATACTAGAGTAATGACTCGAGGAAAATGAGATAACATTAAATCAAGTTATTCGGGTACTACCTTCAAGTTTTCACTTACCTCAGAGGGTTACTTGAGTAGCTCCTCGAGTAACATTGGCAGTGGTACAAAATGCCGGGAGCATCACATTTACTGAATTAGGGTAACTCGAGTACATACTCGAGTATCATTGGTAGGCCGAGAGCAACTTGAAAACTTTTATATGGTTACTCGAGTACCTACTCGAGTAACGTTGGCAGGCCGAGAGCAACTCCAAGTATTTACCTGGTTACTCGAGTGGCTACTCGAGTAACATTGGCAGGTTACTGGAAGGTGCCTCTGGTTACTTCAAGTTTTGTCTCATTACTCGAGTACGTACTCGAGTAATGCCTTAGAAAAATTGCTCCTGCTCAAGTTTCTCAGCATTTTCTCTTGATCTTTCCTCATTACTCCAATGCTTACTTCAAGTGATGCTTATCCCTGTTATTACTTTGTTCAAACATATTTATTAATCAATTCTTTTTCATACCATTCTTTTGTTATCATCAAAACATGAGGTCTAACAAGCTTTACATAGGCTTTGAAACCAGTTGATTTGGAATTTTCTAGAATTAATTATGATTTTCCAAAGTTGATTGAAAATCTGCCAGTTTTCTGAAAAAATAGTGAAACTGCATTGTGCAGAGTTGTACTGTGCAGAAATTGTTGAAACTGTGATAGATAACCAACAAACTGTAATTAAAGGTAGTAATAGTTCAATTAATAACCAATTACTTGTAACTTTAATTTTATAGGAATTTGCAATAGCCCAAGCCAGATCAAAGGTATTGAACAGACAAGTAGAGCAGGAAAGGGCAATTTCATGTAGTAGCACTTTCTTTCATACACTATGTGATTATTATATGTTTGTGTATGCCATCTTCTATAACATAAGCATAGTGTCTGGGACACACATATTAGCTTAGTTGTGGTCTGAGTCTCAACGGAGGCACAGAGTAGGGGTGAGCATGGTGCCCAGGAGCCCGGTATGCCCACTCGAGCATGGTAAAAAATTACCCTGCCCAGCCTAAAAAAAGTGGCCCATAAAAAATTTGGGCATCTTTGGGCAGGACTAACTATCGGGTAGGGCCAGGCATTGAGCAGGGGGTACCGCTTTGCCCATTTAGCCTTGCCCGGAGAATTATAAACAATTTATTTAAAATATATATTATTTTATACACTAGTACAAAAAAGGCGTTTTAGACCGGGCCATTTAGACCGGTTGTAGTTGATTAGGTCTAAAAGAAATGCGCGGTGGTATTTTTGTAATTAAAAACAACTTGGGAGACCAGTTATTAGGGAACCGGTCTTAAAAATAATTTTAGTATGGTTTTAAGACCGGTTCTCCTAACAACCGGTCTTAAAAGTGGACTTTTAAGACCGGTTGTTAGGGAACCGGTCTTAAAAATAATTTTAATATGGTTTTAAGACCGGTTCTCCTAACAACCGGTCTTAAAAGTGGACTTTTAAGACCGGTTGTTAGGAAACCGGTCTTAAAACCATTTATTTTAGACCGGTTATCCAACTAACCGGTCTAAAAAGTTTTCCCCAAATTGAATTTCGCGCTGCTCTTCCTCGTGCTTCTCCCAATCTGAAATCCCTCCCAATCTTTTCTCTCCTCAGTCGTCGACTCCCCGTCCGTCGTCGCTGTCGGTGGCTGTCAGATATTCTTAATCGTTTCCGTCGTCGCTGTCGGTGGCTGTCATTTATTCTTAATCGTTTCCGTCGTCGCTCTTCGGTCGCCTTCATACACTGCTTCAGCTGCTCGTGGTTGTCATCGCTGGTGCTGTCCGTCATTCGTTGGTCGCTGTCATTCACATCTTCATCCTCTTTTTTGAGGTATGCTTCATTGTCCTCTACAATTACTATATAGAAGTTGGTTTTCCAGTATTTCTGTTCTGGAAAACAAGGTTATCGGCCTAGGCTTAATATAAATTTTCTTGTGTGTTTGGTGTTTGGTATCCTTTGGCCCCCTGTCTGATAGTTTATTGTGTCCATATGTTCATTCCTTGATCGTTGTTGCGTGAGCTATAGTGCAATTTCATGAACTGCAATGCTGCTCTGTGATCCACTTGTTGAAATCGGTTAAAATTTGAGTCAGAGAATGTAATATAATCCTCCCTTCTTATTTGATTGTGTTCTTCACTCAAGGTATTTTTGTTGGGACAGGTAAACATGATTAATCTCATCAAGTTGAAAATGGTTTAGGGATGCCATTGATCAAATAAAAAAACATAATGGTCTAATTTTTTGAACTTGCATAAAACGAAGTTTGTAGGTCAACTGAACTCCGTTGAAGGTATGACAACATCCTTATGAGTACCCAAAAACTAAAAGCAAGTTCGAAAGTCAAAACCGTGAATTCTTCAGAAGTTAGGCATGTATATGTGTCTCTCACAATTTTTTTCACTGTAATAATGTTGTGTTTGATAGATACGGCATTCAGGATTACGACTTGAACCAAAGGACATAAGAATAAAAATCCAAGCTGAAATGGATTATATTAGGAACAATTTTATATAGCTCATTTTTCCTTGCAAAGTAAGCAAAATATTTAAAGTATATGTTGTCCTATTCAATTCTAACACCAGAAGTCAAAATTGTTAAGTTGTCCTGTGCAATGATGTTTTTAACAATCAAGAAGAGTTCAATGTGCATTTTATTGTCCTATATGAAGAAATAAATTTATATATTTAGTTCGGCCTATAACATGTAAAGTCTATAAAGAGATTGAAATGTACAAAGATTGGTTCTATATATTAGAAGCTAATTGTACATGACATTATTAAAAAGAATAAAATGTTATTTTTATGCAAATTGTGTGTATCTATTTTTCTATTCATTACCTTGTGTGTAGTTTTCCAAAAGATCTATGGTTTCAAGTTATAGAATTTCATTACCATGTGCCTGCATTTGCAAATGTCAATGGTTGTGACATCAAAATATGATAGTTATATATATCACTAAGTAGTAATCAAGTTATTGATTCATAACATCAACAAACTTGCAAAAGAAATTAAATAGTTGAGTCCACAGACACACACACATATTTATGGAAGAAGAGATATCGAGAAGCTAGAGTAGAAATTATTAGGCTCTTCTGGTTTATCATCTCTAACTCTCGTAGGGGACCATTTTCTCTCCCTCTTCTTCAATTTTGATTTCCCTTTCCCCTCTATTCCTTCCCTTATAATTTTTTTCACTTAAATAAATAATGGTATATGTATATATATTCCCCCTGCCAAAGGCAATTTTGTTGTGATGAAATCGAATAAAACCCTCTGTCATGACTCTTGACCTTGCTATAACTGCTGCAAGTCTCTATAGGGGTCCTCATCCTCCCTCCCTCCGTCTCATCAGTCCAACAAAACTTTATTTATTTTAAGGGAAAAGGTGTGGTAGTTAACTATCACTCTATTAATAAATTCAGCTAAATCATCCTCCCTACCTCCAGTATTAGCGAATTTGATGATAGGGATCTTCATGGTCTCTTTTGAAGCTATCAACCTACTAAATAGGGTTTGTGACTCTTCCCACCATTTTAACGGTATTGTAGATGAAGTTAGATTATTTCTTCATACAATTTATTAGTTGCATATATTGAGGGAAGATAACTTCCTACTGACTAACTAGCCAAATTTAGACACACCAACCGGTCTCCATCACCTACAAATTGCCTCTCTGATTTTATTTTCTTTGATTACTAGCAATAGTAAGACAAGTCCCAACTCAACTTGCAAGCCCACGTTATCATTATGTAGTAGTTAAACTATGTACTTGGGTGTAATGATTGCATGCTCTCATCATACTCCTACCTTTTCCAGGGGAAAAAGTAGAAAACAAAAAAAAGGTGTTGGAATATATGGATCGTAGTTGGATACAAGCGAAACGGACGAGTGTTGAATATGATGTTGGGGTGAGGGGTTTTTTAGACTTTGCAAAAAGAAATGCCGATGATGATAGTGGGATGTTTTATTGCCCTTGTGTGAAATGTTTGAATGAGAAGCGATTAAGTGCTGCAGATATATATACACATTTAATTTGTGAAGGGTTTTGTAAGACGTATGTAGTATGGGTATGGCATGGTGAACAATTAGAAATGCCAAGTGCATCTCAACAGGGGGAAGTGACTTGTGATGATAATGACACGGATATGGATGATCGGATAGAGGACATTATTCGTGATGTAGGAGAAGAGGCTTTTGAACAATCACATGCATATGGTAATATGTGCAGTGATGCTGAGAAGCCGTTGTACCCGGGGTGTAAAAAATACCAATTGCTGAATGCTGTATTGAAATTGGTAAGCTTGAAAGCACGGCATGGATGGAGCGACAAGAGTTTTTCAGAAACGCTTGAGGCCTTTAAAGATATGCTTCCTGATGATAATGTGTTGCCTTGTCGATACTATGATGCTAAGAAAATACTGTGTCCACTAGGGATGCAGTATAAAAAGATCCATGCTTGCCCTAATGATTGCATATTGTATAGAAAAGATCATGAAGAGAAGGAGCAATGTCCGATATGTGAAACTCCGAGGTATAAATCAAATAAGGGCCCTGCAAAAGTGTTGTGGTATCTTCCAATCATTCCAAGGTTCAAACGCCTGTTTGCTAATGAAATTGATGCCAAAAATTTGAGATGGCACGCAGATGAGCGGATTTCTGATGGAAAGCTTCGGCATCCAGCTGATTCTTCTCAATGGCAGAAAATCGATCAATTATTTCCTAGCTTCGGTGAAGAACCTAGGAATCTCAGGCTTGGGCTTAGCACAGATGGTATGAATCCTTATGGTAGCCTAAGCAGTATACATAGTTCATGGCCTGTTCTGTTGGTAATTTACAACTTATCTCCTTTGTTATGTATGAAACGAAAGTACATAATGTTGTCTATGTTGATTTCGGGACCAAAGCAACCCGGAAATGACATAGATGTTTACCTACAACCCTTGATCGAAGACTTGAAAGAGTTGTGGGATAAAGGTGTCGATGTTTTTGATGCGAACAAGAAGGAGACTTTTAATATGCGAGCAATGATCTTTTGTACTATAAATGACTTCCCTGCATATGGGAACTTGTCAGGATATAGCATTAAAGGCCACAAAGCTTGTCCGATATGTGAAGAAGGCACATGCTACCATCAACTTCAACATGGAAGAAAGACGGTTTACCTTGGGCATAGGCGATTTCTAAGACGAAGCCACCCTTATCGTAGATTAAAAAAAGCTTTTTTCGGTGGCCAAGAGTTTGAAGAGGCTCCAGAGGCATTGACTGGGGAGCAAATTTATGAAAAGGTGAAAAATATCAATACTATGTTTGGTAAGTCATCAAAGAGTAGAAATGAGAAAAATATATGGAAAAAAAGGTCCGTCTTCTTCGATCTTCCATATTGGCGCAATCTTGACGTCAGACACTGTATTGATTTCATGCATGTGGAGAAGAACGTATGTGATAGTATCGTTGGGACACTGCTCAACATACAGGGAAGTTCTAAGGATGGCGTGAAGGCAAGATTAGACTTGCAAGAAATGGGAATACGAGAAGATTTACATCCAAGGCCATACGGTAATAGAACATTTTGTCCTCCAGCTGCTCATACTTTGTCTAAGGTTGAGAAAAGAAGTTTTTGTGAGTGTTTACATGGCGCTAAAGTTCCCTCAGGGTATTGTTCAAATTTTAAAAAGCTTGTATCGATGAAAGACTTGAAGTTAATAGGGCTAAAGTCTCATGATTGTCATGTCTTAATGCAACAACTACTCCCAGTAGCTATTCGAGGCATTGCCGAATATGATCTTCAACACATATTGACTAGACTTTGTTTCTTCTTCAATGCCATTTGTTGTAAAGTCATTGACACGGAAAGATTGGAGGAATTGGAAAATGAAGGATACATTATCTTATGCCAGCTTGAGAAGCTTTTTCTTCCGTCCTTTTTTGATATCATGGCACACTTGGTTGTTCATCTAGTGAGGGAGATAAAGTTGTGTGGCCCTATCTATTTCCGGTGGATGTACCCGATCGAAAGAACTATGAAAATACTAAAAGGGTATGTGAAGAACCCCAATCGGCCTGAAGCATCTATTGTTCAAAAATATGTTTCTGAAGAAGCTATGGAATTTTGTCAACAGTATTTGTCAAATGTACGACATATTGGCCTTCCTAAGCGTCATGATCAAGAAGGGGGTAGACGCGGGGCAACAGTAAAGAGCATAGATGCTGATGAATTGCAACAAGTCCACCTGTACATCTTGAACAATGTTGATGAAGTTCAATATTACATGAATGCCCATAAAGAAATTGTACGGAAACAAAATAGTCGAATGAGCGAACAAAGGTTAATCAGGGAGCATAACAGAACTTTCGCACATTGGTTCAAACAAAAGGTTGACGGAGAAGAATGTGTTTCTGATACAATAAATTGGTTAGCACGTGGTCCTGAAGTTGATGTCATAAGTTGGACTTCATTTGTGATCAATGGTTATACCTTTTACACGAAGTCCCTAGATGATAAGAGCACCGTCCAGAACAGTGGTGTTGTATTAGTGGCTGAATCTATGCACTTCTCTAGTTCGAAAGATAAGAACCCTACGTTGGCTGCCATACCTTATTATGGGGTGATTGAAGAGATTTGGGTGGTTGACTATGTTAAAATTAGATTTCCCATTTTCAAATGCAAGTGGGTTGATGTCAATAATGGTGTGAAGATCGATAGGTTAGGATTGACATTAGTAGATCTGAATAGTAGAAGTTTTGGAGATGAACCTTTCATTATGGCAGATCAGGCGCAACAAGTGTTCTATATCACTGATCAGGCAAATAAAATGTGGTCTGTAGCTCTCCAAGGAAAAAGGGTCGTTGATATTGACGAGAAAAGTCACTCAAATTATGATCTTCTTGAGACTCCTTCTTTTTCCAGGGGTCTACCAGAACTTCACGAAGAAGATGAAGCAGATAATGCGCACGGCACAAGAAATGATCATCACGAGGGAATATGGGAGGATATCTCTTTATGATACTACTTTGACCTTAACTAACTAAAGTAATTATGATTATGATTATTATCTGAAGAATATGTTTAGTTATTTTATCGATATAGTCTTCACATGTCATAGCTTAGGATTTATCTTTCTTTGTTGTCGTTACAGGAAAATGACGGATCCCCAGCGTCCTAGTGCAGAGGATCAGCCACCTCCTCCACCTCTGGGTCAGTCACCTAGTGCTCAGCAGAGTCAGCCAGATAGTGTTAACCAGGGCGAGCCTAGCAATGCTCCGAGCCAGGGTCGTAGTGAGCGCAGTAGCCAGTCTGTACGGAGGGGTAGACGTGCCACACGGTTGACAGATGTTTCCCTCAGTCGGAGTGCAGGCCAAAAGATACCGATTGAGTTTGATAGACATTGGAAACCAATCGGGCCTAATGCACAACGATATAGGAGTTTCGTCGGCCTCCTTGCACGTAACAAGCCGAGCATCTTGATAGAGGAGTGGAGAAATGTCGATCCAAAGGTGAAGCAGCATATTTGGGACACTATTCAGGTATACAATTATCTTCTGTATGTAATTAATTATTATTAAATGTCACTTCATTTGTCACTTACTCCTTCAATGCATGCATTTCAGCTCACCTACGACGTTCCTCAGAGTGAGATCTTGTACGACAAGACGATGACGTATTGTTATGAGCGCTGGAGCAAGTTTAAGACAAGTCTGACCAACAATTATATTCATATTGAGGTGCAAGATGGTCAGCCTCGTCCTAATCCGTGCAGCACGTATACATTTCTTGATCAAGCGACTTGGGAAGAATTTGTTAGGCTTCGGACTACTCCTGAATCTTTGGTTAGTTGACTTATTTTTTATTTTATTTACTTAGCAATTATCTTAATTGATTATAACACTTTCCTTTTGTATCATTTCTTATTCGCAGGCAAAAAGGCAAAAAGCACAAGAGAGTGGTAGAAAGAATGATTGCCCTCATACAATGTCTCGTGGGGGTTATGCAAAGGCTGAAAGAGACTTGTTGGCGGCCAAACGGAAGAGATTGGAAGAAGCATCTCAATCTGATCCTTCTGTTCTTCTTTCTCCGCCATCTCCGATTCGTCGAGAAGAAAAATGGCAATTTGCCCACCAAAAGAGGAGTGGGACTTATACGAGTGAACAATCTCGTATAGTTGGTGAAAGAATTGTAAGTATATAACGTTATTGTAATTAATTACATAAGAAACGTACATTATTACTTACGTTTGTTATTTTGTATTATGTTACAGGATGAACTTAGAAAACAACAAGCTGAGGGATCTTTTAAGTCGGAGGGCAGGAATGACATCCTCACAGTTGCTACTGGCAAACACGAGCATCCAGGCCGTGTCAGGGGAGTTGGAGGAGGGGTAGGGATACGGGATTACTTTGGAGCCCCCGTACACTATTCCTCAAACATCGTGACTAGGGAGGAATTGGAGAATATGTTGGCCATTGCAAGAGCAGAAGCAAAGGCCGAGGCTGAAGCATCTTTTGATGCACTTTTAGAGACCTGGTTGAGCAAGATGAAAGAGGAAATGATAGTGTTTATGAGCTCAAGACAAGATACCAGTGCTCCCCAGCCACAATCGATTGATCCTAATAAGCAGAGCACTAAAGGTAGTTGTTGCAACATCGGGCAGTCATCAGAGGGTCCTAACCCGCAAATTACTGGGCTTTGTGATCTTTTTGTCGAGGATCCTCTGAGACGGTTAGTTGCACGGGGTAGTGTGCATAACCTGGGATTAACTGTCCACCACCGACAAATGGAAGGTGATCAAGTCCGGGTGTCAGTTGACGAGGTGATTATTGCGGATGCACCTGTCCCTATCCCTTCTGATGAATTCAAGGTCGTTAGCGATGTCTTGGGCACATTTATCTTGTGGCCAACGAACCTTGTTTCTGGTCGAGCCGAGGATAGTCCGATCAAAGGCCCACCACCAAGTCCGATCAAAGCCCCACCAAGTCCAGCTCCCTTCACTCAGCAAGAAGTTTCACAGCCTCCATTGAATATCATGCAGCAAGTGATTCTGATGGCATATGATACATCCTTCAAAACAAGAGAGTGGCCTACGGATTCAGTTGTTGGACAGTCAGGAGTGACATGCTATCTTGAGAGGGATGATTTGATGTCCCTGGTAGCTCCTGGACAAAATCTTACGATTGGGATTGTCCAATTGTTCTTAATGTAAGTAGCTTCTGCAATTCAAAGTAAATATTTTAAAAGTTTCACCGTTTACCTTTTATTTATGTGCTTGTGTTATTGTAGGTACATGCATCGTAGGTTGGTCTCCTCTGGCAAAAGCGAAAAATTTGGATTCTTATGCCCCCATCACATCCAAGAGAAAGGGACCACTGCTGCTACTAGACATACATACTTGTCACAGAGGCTTAGTGAAACTGGAACCGAGTGTTTCTTGGCTCCATATGTGCATAGGCAAGAAACATATTGATATTTTATAATTTATATAATGTTTTATGTTTGCTTATTAATATTCTTCTGTTTTTTTCAGTGATCATTGGCAGTTGCTTCTTCTATGCAAGAGTAGTTACACTGTCATCCTATTATGTTCCCTCCACTTCAAACCAGGGAATGATTTGAAAAAGACCATTAATTCGTTAGTTTTCTTGCATTATTACCTTTTCTATGTAATGTTTATGGAATTTGTGTAAAACCAATAACATTTGTCATTGTGATGATCATAGGGCTATGCGGACATTCCTACACAGTGCTTGTGGTAAGCATGTTCGTGACTTAAAGGACCCTACATGGATCATGCCAAAGGTTAGTACATATGGATTTGTTTAAAGAATGTAATAAGACATGCCTTTATATTTGTTTTAATGATATCATGTTATTTCTCAGAGCCGTCGGCAACCAAAGGGGTCCAACTTATGTGGTTTTTATGTTTTGAGACACATTTACAATATTATCACTCTAGGCACGACTGATTTTACTCAAGAGGTAAATTTATATTTCAGAACTTTTGTTTTACTTTATTGTTTTTAAGTTACTAAGTCAATGTTTCGTCTGGTTTTGGTGTTACAGATGTTTGATCTTGCTGATCCCTTTCCTGAAGAAGATATTGATTTCATTCGCACATCTTGTGCTGAATTCATCCATGAGCTATTACAAAATTAGTGAGTTTTTGAATCCAAAGTTCATTGTAAAAATGTACCCATATTAGGTTAGATTATTAGTTCATTGTAAAAATGCTGCCTTGAACTGTTGTTGCTGCCATACTGAACTTTGAATGTGCCGAATTAATGGTTGCATTTGGACTGTGTGTTGGAAAGGGATTTGGCAATTAGAAAGGTGAAATAGTGGCTCTTGTGAACTGCTGAACCTGTGAAATTAATTGCTTCTGTTTTGCCAATTTTAAATTTTTGGAAGACTTCAGATTGTTGGCTGGTGTTGGACATTGCTGCTGTAATTTGCATTCAGCTTTGAAAAAATAGAGATTGAAAATTTGAAATTGTTAGCAAATTGGATTCATTTTTTGCTGCTGAAAACTGAGATTGAGTTACACATAATTCCTGTTAATTTTGTGCGTTCTCGCTAGCACTTGCGTCTTATCTTAGAAACATTGAATTGTGGGTTGTGATCTTGGGGTTTATTGCTGTTAATTGGATTTTGTCTGTAATAGGCGTGAAAGCTTAGTCATTAGCTGCTGAAAGGTAAAATTGGATTGTGTGAAGTTGTTGGTGGATTTGGATTGGTCTCTTGTTGCTAAATTTTGAATTGCTATGAACATTGGGGAACTAAAAATTGACTAAGGAACAGTTTGATCTCCTTTTGGCGTTGTTAATTGGAGCTATACTAAATAACTTCTAGTGTTGTTTTCATATTGGGATTTTGAAGTACTTGCTCTGAAGTTGCCCTGCATCTAAAATTGCATTTTGTTGTCATTTTGCGCTGTTACGTATTTGGAAATTATTGAACTTGGATTGCTATCATTTGAGAAAACTTTTGCTGTCCTAATATTAATTTCTGTCATAAAATTGGTTTTCCAAGTGCATGAGAGTTCATTGCATTCAGAGTTTCATCTTGCTCCTGGAAATTGTGTGATACTTGCTACATTGTTAATTGTTGATTTTCTTTTTTGATATAATGACTATTCATGTGAATAATAGCTTGGGAAATTTCATTGCTTGACATTCATTGTAATTTTGAATATATTGTTGCTGAGCTTGGACATCTGTGTTGTCATTGATTGAAGGTTAATTATTAAGCTTTTAAAATTTAGTAAAAGATCATGTTGATATTTCCATCATTAGACTTTATCTAATTTTTGCTGTAGCAGGTTGCTTTAGAATTGTAAGAAAATTGCTATTTGCTATTTGGTTTGAAAGAGTGAATTCATGACCTATGGAGATTGACCCTGATGTATAATAACACCTTGTTGCTGCATCCTTGACTTTGTTAGTTGAATATACGTGAATTCTATTGCAATTTAACAATTTTTGGTCCAGAAGCTCGAAACTGAAATTTATCTGCTGAGACATGTTAAAATTGGAGCATTTTCTGTGCGTGTACATATAATAAAAGGGTGTTTTTTAAAAAAAAAAATTAAGCTTTAAGACCGGTTGTAGTCACAACTGGTCTTAAAAAGTACTTTAAGACCGGTTGTGGCACAACCGGTCTTAAATGTCTAAGCCTTTAAGACCGGTTGTACCCACAACCGGTCTAAAAACTCCACCTTTAAGACCGGTTGTGGCACAACCGGTCTTAAAGGTGAGACATTTAAGACCGGTTGTGGGCACAACCGGTCTTAAAGGTGAGACATTTAAGACCGGTTGTGGCACAACCGGTCTTAAAGGTGGAGTTTTTAGACCGGTTGTGGGTACAACCGGTCTTAAAGGCTTAGACATTTAAGACCGGTTGTGCCACAACCGGTCTTAAATGTGAAGTTTTTAGACCGGTTGTGGGTACAACCGGTCTTAAAAGCTTAGACATTTAAGACCGGTTCTAACAACCGGTCTAAAAAATAACAGACTTTTTAGACCGGCTGTATCAAGACCTAATACAGAACCGGTCTAAAAAGTCATTTTTAACCGGTCTTAAAAGTCATTTTTCTACTAGTGATATAAAATTCATAGGCCCTATTTGTTACGCGAAAAGTTGAGGAGGGAAAGGGAAGATTGCAAAGTTCCTCTGCTTAAAATGCGTTTGGCTACCCAAAGTGACCGTAATTGTGATTCCCGCCAAGTCGAATCTTCCTTTAAATATGGGAAAGTGAGTTCCCACCAAAAGTGGGATGAACTTGAAAATGTTCCTGGCAAGATAAAATTTGAGACAAAAAAGCCCCTGAAAACATATACAATAGATAAAAGACGGAGGCATAACGCGCAGAAGGCTTTGGTGCACCAACTTGGTATAGAGTCGAAAGCTTGTCTGGAAAAGGGAAGAGGCAAATAGCGTGCGAAACAGAACTCATAATCAAGGTAATGTTTTTTTGATTATGTTGTGGATTATGGCATGAAGAACCCAATATGTTTGCTGTCTGCGCTCTATGTTGAAAAACCAGAGAGATGCACAAAATGCTATAAGGCTGTGTGTATGTGGGTTAATTTAGTATGAGCTTATAAATTGGTATGTTTGTGATGTGGGTCGTATTGGATGAATAGATGTGAAAGAAAAGCGGAGTCGAAAGCTGAAATGATGAATAGTACCATGAGGAAGACGATGAACAGTGAAGATGAGGTTGAGTTCAAACTGGGGTTATTAAGTTCGAACTGGGTTGTTAAGTTTGAACTGGGTTGTTAAGTTTGAACTTGAACTTCTGGTGAAATGATGAATAGTACCATGAGGAAAACGATGAACAATGAAGACGAGATCGAGTTCGAACTGGGGTTATTAAGTTCGAACTGGGTTGTTAAGTTCAAACTAGAATGTTAAGTTCGAACTTGAACTTCTGGTGAAGTTAGGGGTATTTTAGGTTTTCACACAATCTTCACACTTAAACCACTCTCTTTTCTTCCAACCAAACATCTCATCTTCCCTCAACCTATGTTCCATTCCCATGTCTACCAAATAGCTTACTCTTTTAAGTTCCTTCTCAATCTTCCCTTCCTTTCCGTTCCCTCCTAAAATGTTCCTTGTACCAAACAGGCCCATAGTATTCTATACACATATACATATATACACACACACACACACATATATATATATATATATATATATATAAAATTTCATTTTTATGAAATATTTTATATTATTATTTAATATTCATCCACCACATTTTACATATAACTCATTGCTTTTTGGATGGATGTGGTTTTTTGATTGGGAAGGATGATACAAAGCATTAAAAAGTTGAGATTAAAGACAAAAAATGTTTCTTTGAAGTCCTTATTGCAATTTCACTATTCATATCAATCAATATTCATAAACAGACACATATTACTTCATAATTTATCATGTAATTATTAAGATATATAGTAGTTTTTTTTAATTTCAAGACTAAAGTTATAGATTTATTTTGAGATATCTCAAGGTGTGAAATTATGGAATGTATTTGAAGTTTTTAATAGTATTTATTAGGTATAATTGGAGTTTTTGTACATATAGTGTTAGTTAGGGAATTACCACTTGGGTAGGGATGCCTGCCCTTGCCTTGCCCAAAATGGTTAGGGGTTCTATCGAGCAAGGCCAGCCATTGGGCTGCAAAATACAACCTGTTCATCCTTTGGGCTGGACATCGGGCAAGGGTCTTGCCCTTCCCATGTCCACCCCTAGCTCAGAGTAAACCAGGGTTGCAAACAGTCATTTGGCTTTGGACAGTGTGCACACAACATTCTATCATTTCACATATCATGGTGCATGGCATATTTTTTTTCACATCGTATATGTTTAATTGTATGTTACTATTGAGATTCTTTGAATCTCACCCTTTCCATAAATGAAAAAAAATGTTTTCAGCAGCAGATAGAGGCTTAGAGGGTAGAATCATAATTGCCGGCAACAGAAGGTTCTAGATGAGCACAAGAGGAGATGTTGGTTAATTGAAAACCTTTTATTGTTTTAAGGTCTGTAAATATTATGTACAAACCCCGATGGGGAACTTCTGTAATATAAGCAAGCACTATTTGATAAGTAAAATATTTGTATATTTATTTTCCCTTATATGATGATTTTGTGGATGATATTTGAGCTCAATTTAATGAATTTGGATGTAATTGATAAATAAATAATGATTTTGGCATAAAATAGAATTTCTTGAAAAAAAACTAAATCAGACCCTCTTTCAGTCTTTAGGCAATATCTAGTGTTCTAAATGTTGGATTGAGACATTTTTTATATGGATAAAAAGCTAAGAAAGAGCTCTACAACTTTTATGTTGAGACCAAAACCCAGTTCTATCTCTAAGAGTTGCGAATTTTACTTGGAAGTTGAGGTTGTGAATTTGTTCAAGTCTGACCTTTACTCACTAATTTGACTATAATTGGAGCTGCAAATATTGAAATGAAGAGTTTTCACTTATGTCGTTTAGCTAAGATCCAGAGCTACAACCTCATGAAGATCAAAATGTGAAATTCCATCAAACACTTCACCTACCACTCCATCTTCTATTTCACTTACTACTTCATCTACCATTTCACCCACTCCATTCTTCTCCATATATAGCCATTCTCTCCCTCACATTTACCACACACAATTTCATAATCATTACTTTCCTCTCTTCTCCACATACACCATTTTAGAGTAGTTTAATGTGTTGTATTTGCTTCTTGCATGCCTCCTTCATGGAAGGCTTAGGTAGTCTTCCTTTATGGATGGTATAGGTTGCCACCCACATAGAAGATTTTACCTCTTAAAGCGATGGCTAGATTTCTCCATTTTCATGCATCTAGTAGTTGTATTTTTATGTTTTAGAATTTAATAATCAAGTTTTATGCAATGTTTATGAAGTTTTTAATTTATTTTAGTTTTTTTTTAATTTCATCATGTGCTAAACTTTCATTTTCCTAGGGTGATGACGTAGCTTACTAATGACGGATTGAATCTTAACTTATTAAATCTAGTTTGAATTTCTCCTTCATGGTTGAGTTTTAATTATTGTTCTTAATGCTTTCAATTGATTGACCACCTTTTGAATGATTTCAATATGTATGTTGAAACCGGAAGGAGATGTATGTGTATAGATCTTATAATTAAAACCATAACCTGCATATGAAATAGGAATATTCATATGGATTGTGTAGTCTTAATAAATTCCATAAATCTTGATGCATAATTAATTGCTTTATTTCATATAGGGATATATTGGATTAGCAATTAATTATAGAATTGCTTGATCTTAGAAGAGGCTAGTAATTAAATGAGGAAAACTTGACTATTAATCATGTGAAATAAATTAGACTATAATAGATAGATGATTTAATCCGGAATTTACTAAGTGAAATATGATCCCTAGGACTTTTTTTCACAGTTGTTTCATATAATTTGCATTCATATTTAATCATTTTTAATTTTGTAATCTCAATCACCAACTAATCAATGGAAATAGAATTAAGATTACTAATTTTGGTACTTAGTGAGCAATCTCATGGGAACGATACTCTACTCACTTATGTATTACTTGTTTACGATAATGTACACTTACACTATTTAATAGGTCATTTACACTCATAACAATTTTTTGGTGCGGAGTAGTAAAAAAACAAACAAAAAAAGCAAAAAGAAAAAGAAAGAAAAAAGGGAAAATCCCTGAAAAGGAACCTTAAAAGTGTGAAAAGACAGAGAGGTGTTTCAAAATTGGAAAATCCTGCAGAGGTGCTTTTGACTGATCAGGGATTTTGAATTTGGAGAGCAAATGACTAGTTTGCCCATCGAGCTTAAGAGAAAAGAAGTGAGAGCTATGTGCAGAACTAGTGTGAAAGATGAGCAAAATGAGAGTGAAGGAGAGAGCTGGCGTAATGTAACCCATCTAAGGTATGTACAAATATTCCCTTGTGTTGTCGATCCTCAATCATTATTTTTCCTCATCTTCATTTGGATGGGAAATGAGGGATTCGGAGCTGGGTATTTGGGTTGGAGGGACGTGAAGGTTGATTTAGTGCAAGGGAAAAAATAGCTAACACTGAGTGAATGTGATAGAAGATGGTGATGGAAGATGGGGTGAGTTAGAGCTATGAGGTGAAGAGAAGAAAGACGGTGGATTTTATAGGAAATGTTGTGAAACCCTAATGCAGATACGTGAAACACTAAAGTGGGCATTTAGTTTTATTTTTCTGAACTGATAGGAGGCTACGATGGTATATTAGGTGAGTTAGAGGTATAAGGGTGAAGAGAAAAAAATAGGGTGGATTTTGTGGGAAATGAGTAAGATGAAGTTGAGAAACCTAATGCAGATTTGTGAAACACTGAGTGGCCATTTAGTTTCTTTTTTCTGAACTGATAGTGTGCTGATTTATTTGTTGCAGGGAACTTGACAAAATGGATGAAAATATTGGGTCAAGTTGTGCAAAGGAGTTGTTTTATTATTTTCGTGTAGGGGAAAATTTGAAAGTAATAATGAAGGTGAAGTTAAATACATTGGAAAAGTTAGGACAATGTTAGTTGTTGCTAGTTTTTGGGTACTGTCATGGCTTTAGTTTTTGTATGCCATTTGATATCCCATTGTTATTTATGTGAGGTTATAGCCCATTATGAGGCCTAGATATCAATATGTCAAGGTTTTTTTTGTACAGGTTATCCACTCCATTATTTTGTAACTAATGTATATGGTGGAAGAAGAATGTTATTGTCCTTTTTTGATAGAAAATGATAAGACAATTGCACTTTCATAGCGTATTGATGTTTACAAACGAAAGCTGTGAAAGTAGTGAAGCAACATGTGAAACACTTATCTAAACATGAGAAAATGTAACTGTTTCTTGACGACTGCTTAATAGAAATTGCTAAAAAGTGTAAGTGTCAGGGATTTTGTAGTACAAGTTGATAAAAAGTGAGTGAAACTGCAAAAATGGTTATCTAAACTTTGCGAAATACTTAAAAAAAATTGATAACCGGTAATATAAAATTGGGAAAAGCATGCAAGGGTTGGGGGATATTGTTGTGCTAGTGGAGAAAATAGTGAGGGAACCTGCGATATTGCTTATATGAACTTGCAAAAGCCCTATATACAAATGACAAACTCTTATTGTTAGTTGGGAAACGCATGCAAGTGTCAGGGGATTTTGTTGTGCTAGTGGAGAAAAAAGTAGAGGAACATGTGGAAATGTTATCTGAACTTGTGAAAGTCATATAAAATATTGATATACACTTATCTGAAATTGGAAAAACCTTTAGATTTTTAGGGGATTTTGTTTTGCAAGTTTAGAAAACATGTCAGGGAACCTGTGCAAATGCTTATCTGAACTTGGGAAAGTCTTATAAAAAATTGATATATGCTTATCTGAAAGGGGGGAAAACATTAAGATTTTTAGGGGATTTTGTTTTGCAAGTTCAAAAACATGTCAGGGAACCCACGCAAATGCTTCTCTGAACTTGGAAAAGCCTTATAAAATATTGATATACACTTATCTGAAATGGGGAAAACCTTCAAATTTTCGGTGGATTTTGTTGTGCAAGTTCAGAAAAAAGTGAGGGAACCTACAGAATGCTTATTTGAACTTGTGAAATCATTATAAAAAATTGATATATACTTACCTAAAATTGGGAAAACATTCATAGTGTCAGGGAATTTTGTTGTCCACGTTCAAGAACATGCCAAGGAATATACAAAAATGCTAAAATGAACTTGTGAAAACCTTATAGAAATATGACAACAGGTTATTTGAAATTGGGAAAGCCATGCCACTTTCAGGGTGTTTTCTTGTGTAAGGTGAGGAAAGTGTTATACACATTATGAAAAGCCTTATTTGTACTTGTGAAAATGTTAAGAAAATTTGTTAAACTATTATCTGAATTCGGAAAACTAGTTAACTGTCATAAGATCGGAAACACATTTAGCAAGATAACACAAGACCAGTGTTGTCAACCAAATGGATTCATACATCTAACAAGGGGAAAAAGTATTTAACTTCACCTTCATTATTAACTTTTCCAAAAACCAGCAACAACTAAACATTTTCTAAAAATAACTTCACCTTCATTATTACTTTCAGATTTTCCCCTACATGAAAATAACAAAATAACTCCTTTGCAAAACTTGACTAAACATTTTCATCTATTTTGTCAAGTTCCCTGCAACAAATAAATTAGTAGACTATCAATTCAGGAAAAACAAAACAAAATGGCCACTTCAGTGTTTCACAGTTCTACATTAGGGTTTCTTAACTTCATCTTACTCATTTCCCACAAAATCCACCCTATCTTTTTTTCTCTTCACCCTTATACCTCTAACTCACCTAATATACCATCGCATCCTCCTACCAGTTCAAAAAAACAAAACTAAATGCCCACTTCAGTGTTTTATAGATCTGCATTAGGGTTTCACAACTTTATGTTACTCATTTCCTATAAAATCCACCCTCTTTCTTCTCTTCACCCTCATAGCTCTAACTCACGTCATCTTCCATTGCCATCTTCTACCACATTCACCCAGTATCAACAATTTTTCCCCTGCACTAATTCAACCTTCACGTCCCTCCAACCCAAATACTTAACTCCGAATCCCTCATTTCCCATCCAAATGAAGATGAGGAAAAATAATGATTGAGGATTGACGATGCAAGGGAATATTTGTACATACCTTAGATGGGTTACATTGTGCTAGCTCTCTTCTTCACTCTCATTCTGCTCGTCTTTTACGCTAGTTCTGCACATAGCTCTCACTTCTTTTCTCTTAAGTTTAGATGGGCAAACCAGTCATTTGCTCCCCAAATTGAAAATCCCTGATCAGTCAGAAGTATCTCTGCAAGATTTTCAAATTTCAAAACTCCTCTCTCTCTTTTCAAACTTTTGAGTTCGTTTTCAGGGATATTCTCAAGAAAGAAAGAAAAAAAGAAGAAGAAGAAAATGAAAAGAAAGTTAAGTATTGTGGGCTGTTGTGATGAAATAAATTTATTCATAAGTAGCCCATTCTTTAATTTTTCTATTTCTTTAGCTCTTCATATCATGTTTTACGTTTCCTTTACCTTAACTCTATTATAACCTTTAATAAGTCATTTTGATTTGAATTATGCATGTGAATTAGGTAGTAGAGATTGAGATTTTTAGCAAGCCTATGGTAGTGCAATTTTTTTGTTGAATTTGAGCGAAACACTTACCCTTAAACAATTGAGAGATTGGGAGATTGAGTTACAATTACGAATTCAATTCATTCATTTTCAAATAAAATTACCAGTTTATGTTTTCATTGATTCATGAATACTATGACCTTTTTATTCTTTAATTGTGTTCTTGCTTATGACTTGTCACTTCTGATTTTGTTGGAAGCACTTATTAGTTACTCCTTATCCGAGGACGTCCAAGAGCTAAGTGTGGGGGAATTTGATAACTAAAATATTTGTATATTTATTTTCCCTTATGTGATGATTTTGTAGATGATATCTGAGCTCAATTTAATGAATTTGGATGTAATTGATAAATAAATAATGATTTGGGCATAAAATAGAATTTCTTGAAAAAAAATACTAAATCAGACCCTTTTTCAGTTTTCAGGTAATATCTGGAGCTCTAGATGTCAGATTGAGACGCTCTTTATATGGATAAAAAGCTAAGAAAGAGCTCTATAACTTTTATGTTGAGACCAAAACCCAGTTCTATCTCCAAGAGATGTGAATTTTTCTTGACAGTTGAGGACGTGAATTTGTTCAAGTCTGACCTTTACTCACTAATTTGATTATAATTGGAGCTGCAAATATTGAAATGAAGAGTTTTCACTTATGTCGTTTAGCTAAGATCCAGAGCTACAACTTCATGAAGAACAAAATGTGAAATTCCATCTACTGTTCCACCTACCATTCTATTTACCATTCCATCTACCACTTCACCTACCACTTTATCTGCCACTTCATCTTCCATTTCACCAACTACTTTATCCACCATTTCACCTACTCTATTTTCCCCTATATATAGTCATCATCTCCCTCACATTTGCCACACACAATTTCATATCCATTACTTTCCTCTCTTCTCCACATACACCATTTTAGAGTAGTTTAATGCATTGTATTTGCTTTTTGCATGCCTTCTTCATGGAAGGCTTAGGTAGTCCTCCTTCATGGATGGTATAGGTTGTCACCTACATGGAAGATTTTACCTCTTAAAGGGACGGCTAGATTTCTCCATTTTCATGCATCTAGTGGTTGTAGTTTTATGTTTTAGAATTTAATAATCAAGTTTATGCGATGTTTATGAAGTTTTTAATTTATTTTGGTTTTGTTTTTAATTTCATCATGTGCTAAACTTTCATTTTCTTAGGGTGATGATGTAACTTACTGATAATGGATTGAATCTTAACTTATTAAATCTAGTTTGAATTTCTCCTTCATGATTGAGTTTTAATTATTGTTCTTAATGCTTTCAATTGATTGACCACCTTTTGAATGATTTCAATATATATGTTGAGACCAGAAAGAGATACATATGTATAGATCTTATAATTAAAACTATAACCTGCATATGGAGTAGGAATATATTCATATGGATTTTGTAGTCTTAATGAGTTCCATAAATCTTAATACATAATTAATTGCTTTAATTCATATAGGGATATATTGGATTAGCAATTAATTATAGAATTGCTTGACCTTGAAAGAGACTAGTAATTAAATGAGGGAAACTTGGCTATCAATCATGTGGAATAAATTGGACTATAATAGATAGGTGATTCAATCCGAAATTTGTTAAGTGAAATATGATCTTTAGGACTTTTTCTCATAGTTGTTTCATATCATTTGCATTCATATTTAATCATTTTTAATTTTGTAATCTCAATCACCAACTAATCGATGGACCTAATAGAATTAAGATTACTAATTTTGGTACTTAGTGATCAAACCTCGAGGGAACGATACTCTATTCACTTCTGTATTACTTGTTTACGACAGTATATACTTGCACTTTTTAATAGACTATTTACACACGTAACAATATTGTTTGAATAATATTAGTATATTTTTGCTATTCCTATGTGTCTACTAAACTGCGCAATTGCTACTCTTATTATGATAATAAGTGGTATGTAAGGCGGGGTATTACAAGTTGCACCCTTTGAACCAATGATTCTACAAGTCCATTTTGTATATGAACATGAACTATAGGATGTTCAACATCAATTCCAAGGGACATACAATATTCAATAAAGCTTGTGAAGTAAATTCCCTAGCATTATCAAGACATATTTTCTTGATAGGATAGTCAGAGTAATGTACTCTTAACCTAATCAATTGAGTAAGTAATCTCGCAAATGTCATGTTGCGAGAAGATAATAATAAGCAAAAATGTGACCATTTAGTTGATGCTTCAATTAAAACCATATAGTACCAAAATGGTCTGCATGGTGTGTGTATTGGCCCACAAACACTACTACAAAACAGGGATTTAGTGGCGCACCTCTTGTGGCACTTCTTTAAAGAAGCACCAAAGATACTTTTTTTTTGGTAAAAACAAAATAATTTGGAAGCTTTGGCGCTTACAATTATAATCGCCATAATTGACGTTAAGCTTGTATGACGCTTCTGTAAACAAGCGCTAAACAAGGCCTTCAATTTTTTAAAAAAAATGAAGCGCCATTGCTTGCTTTTACTTGCTTGACATTATATTTTTTGTTTAAAAAAAGTAACTTGCATGGTGCTTACCAGGAAAGTGCCTTTCAAGGCCTCTCTGTATTTCCAAAAAAAAAAAAAGCCATTCCCTTTTATTGCCTTGAGTTATTTGACATTTAAAAATAAAATGTCCCAAACTTATTTAAAAAAATAATTAAAAGAAGCTTTGGTGCTTCCTAAACTAGCACCATTGCTTCTCATTTTTTTAAAAAAATGGGATCCCAAAAAATATGAATTTTTGGCTAAAGCTTCCTCATTGTTATTAAAAAAAAAACGGAAGCTTTGGCACTTCCTTAGCTTCCTAATTGTTTTTTTTAAAAAAAAATAAATAGGAAATATATATACTGATATTGATACAGAGATAATATATGAATAGAATCAACATCTAATAGGAAATAATGCAAGATCCATGCTTTATATCCTTAACTGATAATGTTAATTGCAGAGATTTTTGTCTTCATAACATGTGATTGAGCATGCAGTAATTCATTCATACCTCCTTATATCCATTCAATATGGGGCAACTCTAAACTGTTCCTCCAGAATGAAAATAAAACCAATTGTTTTTGTTTCTTATTTAAATTTATATGAGAGTAGTATTTGCTGTGAATTTACATGAAACTCCAAATTAAACAATCTATATTCTCGTAAACAACGTAGTTTTCTACAACATTAATAGATGATTATTTAAAATTTAGTAATATGTAGTATGTCTCATAAAAAAAAATCTTGAAATCTAATTGCTCATAAAATTTGAAACCGAAGGAAAAAGGAAGTTACAGAAAAGAACAAAAAAAAAAAAGTTATAGCAGGACGCTCAAGCTCTAAATATGCAAGTGGTAATCCATCAGGTTTAATTTTCTAATCAAAATTTAGCTCATGGATTTTTTTTCTAATTACAAAAAGTTATGTGGAAAAATTTCAAAATTCTGTTAAACTGTCATTAATAATAAAAATCACACCTGGCAAAATTTGCTTGGAAAATTGGATCTAACGGATATAAACAAATGGACATATGTTTTGTCCTATAAAAAACTAAGAAAAGGAAATACAAAACAACAAACAGCTATCCATGTGTTGAATAAAAGACTATTAATGTGGGTTGAATAAAAGTGACAATTTGTTGCGGTTGAAATGCCTGAGAATCATCAAATCATAATTGAGGTGAAGGAAGAAGGCAATGGTGGATTTGGCACTTCAACAAGTCCTTCCAACATCTGCATCACAGTCTTCATGCTTGGCCTAATTGCTTCTTGCTTCTCTTGAATACACCCCAAAAAAAAAAAGGAAGCTTTGGCACTTCCTAAGGAAGGGCCAAAGCTTCCTCATTGTTTATAAAAAAAAAATTGGAAGCTTTGTTTTTATTTTAAAAAAAATTAGGAAGTTTTGAGGAAGCGCCAAAGCTTCCCATTTTTTTATTTTTTCCCATTGAAATACCCATGCCTCCTTTGGCGCTTTTTGTATAAGCGCCATACAAGGTGATATAAAATTTTAGAAAATTTTATCACCCATTATTATCACTCTCCTGCTTTTCTTATCCATTGTCTCAACTCCTTACTCTCTTTGACTGGCGGCAAGTAGAAGTTTCTTTGGTCTCTCACATTCTATTTTTTCTTGTCTACTCCTTGTGCATATTTTTTTAACATTTGGTCACCACTTCCGTTGCAATACACAACTTCCTTCCCCACTTGTTCTTTTTCTTCTTGTCTCGTTGCAATACATAGCTTCCTCTCCCACGTGTTTTTTTTCTTGTCTTGGCCTCCTACATAAGCTCTTGTAAGTGTTTTTTTTAACATTTGATCCACTTTTTTTTTCTTTTTAGTTAAAATATGTGTGACTCTTATAAGCTTTGTCTGCTTAAACTTCCTATATATTGTAAGTTTTTAAATTTTTAAGCTTACAAATATAATAATATTGGTTTAATTGTATGTAAAAGTAATGTGTATGGCTCAAGTTTAAACAACTTAAATGCTAGGGTTCTTTTATGCTTGTAAATGAAGACGCAATATTACAAAGGATACCTGCAAGTATGGTGATGGATCATTCTACAAATATAATAATACTCCCTCCGGTCCTAAATATAGGACAAAGTTTGTAGTGCAATGCAATTTGCACTACAAACTTTGTCCTATATTTAGGACCGGAGGTAGTACTAGTTTAATCCCCCCGTAGAAGTACATGTTCTCAATAGTGAAAAAGTTATTGTGAATGACATTGATGAAATGGTCAAATTGGGTGGAAGTGTTATAAATGCCACAGGTAGTTTAATAAAGGATTGTTTTGGAACCAATTAAATTAATAAATGAGGCTTGTTTTTTTGCTAGCTTGTTATGGAACCAATTACTTTAACTATGATATGTAGTGTTAGCAAATATGATTTATTTTGTTGTGAGTTGTGAAAAATTATTATGATACTGTGGGATTAATTAGTTGATTATTTGTGACTTAAAGAGAGCATTTAATATTTGGAAAAATTTAAATTTTAGGATGTTATGTTGATGATGTTTTGTTTTGTTTTGTTTATGAAATATATGAAAGATGTAGTTACTTATTGCAGAGTTATATTCCTGTGAAAGTAAGTTCCTTTACTTGCAATTGATGTTGTGTTTTAAATTTAATTGACAAGTGTTTAAGCTAATTGACTTTTAATTATTTTAATTCTTTGTGTACATGATTATTTATGTAGTATTACGAAGATCAATGCTTTGCTGAATCGACTGACTATCAAGTGGATGAAGAAATCATTGAAGAATGGTGTGAATACATGGTTAGACAATTTGCTAATTTAGGCATATAGGTTCTTTCTGGCCTATTCTTGTTTTGTTTATTCACTTTAAAATTAGTTGTACATTATGATTATTGTAATACAATTGTAGTTATTTTACAATACATTTGATAGTGATTTTATTAATTAATTTGTTATTTGCTTTGCGTTATTTCATTTTGCTATTGTAATTGCATGTTTCATCAAGAAAAGAAAATAATAACAAACAATTATTTTTAAAAACAAAAATATGCCTTCTTTGGCGCTTGATCATCAAACCCCAAAGGAGGGTCCAAAGGAGGTATGACCTCCTCATCAAGCGCCAAAAACCACCTCCTTTGGCGCTTGTTCATCAAACGCCAAAGGAGGCACCATGACTCCATGCTCCTCCTTTGGCGCTTAAACTAGAAGCACCAAATTAAAGGAGGCACCATACCTCATTTGGCGCTTCTCGTAGAAATGTCGTAGGTGTTTATTTAAAGATGTAATTCTGAAAAATAACCTATGGTGCATCCATAAATTCAAAAAGCATCATAGGTAGTTTTACTGGCATTGAGAGCTTTGGCTCTTCTTAAGCGTAATGATATTCTTTAAAATAAGCACTGTTAAATCCCCCTTTTGTACTAGTGAAATATCTCCCTATATCTGCTCTAGAAATGTGAGAGACTCACTTCATACTTTGCTTGGAGAGGGTCAAATAATTAACTTTCCCTTAGAACATGCAGCGTATGGGAAAACATGTGATTGTGGTATTTGCTTACACTTCAGGGTATGTCTAAATGAATTCCCAATTATTTATCGCATTATGATTGACCTGAGATGGCCTAACAAGTCATGCCACACATTAAATTCATTAATAAACTTCTGATTTACATTGGCAAATTGCTGATTTGCATTGGGAGACTTCTGGTTTTCAATAGCACGTGTTTCAATTATACTTACAAATTTATAATACAAACCAGAAGAAAAAGCAGGAAAACTTTCTAATATGCATTTTCTACCAGAAACTATATTTGTGATAGCAAGACATTCTTGATTACTTTTAGTCATTGTTTTATATGATATTCATTTCAGCAGATATCTTTGAAACTCAATAAGTTTCTTTTAGACTTGGTAGAATAAAATGCATTGTCAATGCATAATTTGTTCCTTCAGGTAATGCAATATTAGCTCTTCCGGAGCCTTCAATCAAATTTATACTACAAGATATAATCTGAACGTTGACTTTTTGCATTACCAAGGAAGAAAAATATTTATAATTTATGAGTATGGTGTGGCTTGTTGTGCAATCAATGAGACATAAATCTTCAAGATTGATGCCAATAAGATTCATGTCAACATATTCAGAATTTTTATCCTTATCAACATGATTTATTTTAACCTTTCCCCACTTCGGGTGGGACTCTGAACCACCATGATTACGCCCATGGCTATAACCACGTCTACTTCCACATCCATGGCTATAATTAGATTCATTTGTTAATACATTCACTTCTGATAATGTAGTCAAGCCTGTTGGATGGGATTTGTGATTTTTCATCAAAGGTTCATTGTTTCATTTGGCCACATGGAGGCAAAAAATTAATTCAACATATTTTTTAAACCACTTTCATCATATTGCTACTGTAAGAGCAAATTGAATGTATTCATTTATAACGATCTTTTGGAAGGTTGACCATCTTCTAGTGGTCATACCGTTCTTTAAAATTGTTTCAAAGAACAGGTGAGTCTTTTATGGTCAAATATTCAATTTTGAGGCCTTCTTGCAAATGGTGGTGTAGAAAAATCATGGATCAGGCATTCAAGATAAATTGTTTTTTTTTTTATAATGACAAGAGCCACAAATTTAAATTTCACAAGATTTAACATAGTTCAGACTAAGGCAATAAAAGGGGATTCATAAAATATGAAATATAAAAGCGCAATATAATAACACAAATGATAATAAGAGGAAATTCATAAAAACAAGAAATAAGTTATAAGGTAAAATATTACAACAAAATAAAAAATTTATAGCTTCAGGCTAATTAGTCTCCCTCCTAAGCTTGTCTGCAACAATTTTCCTTTTCATAAAAGCTCTCCCTCCTAAGCTTTTCATGGAGAGCATCAGAAAAAGAGGACATGGAAGAAGATGATGGTGAATAATGGTGATTTTGATTGGTATTGTTATTATTGTTTGCCACCATTAGGAAGTTTGTTTTGAGCCTTTTGGTGTTTTCTACCACTCATCAAAATGACTGCTTCACCGTATGCTCATGCTGCTTCATCTTATACTTATGTTGCTTCTTCTGCAGTATAAAATGTCCCCAGCCACACCATTCTTTTCCTGTATTCACATACCACGGATGAATTAGAATTAATGAGTCAGTATTTTTGTAAAAAAATTAAAATAATTGAGATGGAAGAGAGACACATATGTTACACGTGGGATTATTTCTTAATTGAGTTGGAATCAAATGATGGGTAATAAAATAAAATTATTGAATTCTAAAATCTTATTTTATGTCATGTGACCTGATTTAGGATTTGTTCAATTTAATGACCCAATTTAAAATTTGAATAATTTAGTTGTCATATTAATTATGCCAATAAGAAGGATTATTTATATAGATTCTCCATTCCAAGGGGTAGGATGTGCGTCTCCCGGTCCTCTCTACTAGGAAAAAGTCATCTCAATGCTCTAATACCCACACCAGATATAGATCGAACTATCTCGCAATGTTTTGAACGTCATTTACTTGTGAAAGAGTTGAGCATCGAATTAATCTTTGGCAATCAATTAATTTTAAAATCTTAGGCATCGTTATCAAAAATTTATATTTTAATTTTGGTCCTGCAAAATAATTACAACTTTTAAGATCCTTGTTAATAAATATTTTGTTTCCTTGGTACTTCTCCCTAATTCTCCCTTGAAAATTCTACTGGCCAAATAAACCTAAAGGTTCTCGAAATTTATTTATTTGGTTTTTGGGTCAACAGTTTCCGAAATTTGTTCAACAACTCATGATTCATGTAATATAATCAAACGGCCTTGACATGTAAATATATTTTCAGTGGATCAATATCAAAACGGCCTAATCTGGCTTTCAAGTTTCAGTGGATCAATGTCAAAATCTCAAACTAAACATTCAACTATAATTTTTAATCAAATATATACAAAAAATTGAAAATCATAATTTTATTTAACATATATAAAAAATGAATGAAAATTAATTAATCAAACAAATAGTACCGGATATCATATATTAATATTAATTTTTATCAATGTTCTCAGGTTTAAGCCCTGATATAAAGGCGCATTAATACCTTGTTAGGAGAGTTTCATTAGCGATAGTCTAATATATTTCTTTAATTAATATTGTTCAAAAGAAATCGACTTCATTTTTCTTGATTCATTCAACCACCGTTGATTAAATTGAATACACAAGAATTTTATGTAAAAATATTATAACAAAATATAAATTTATATGTACGCATGTAGTGAGTATGTGTGTGCATATAAAATATTAATTTTTGAATGCACAGTAAAAAGAGAGGCCCATTAGGTAGGGATGGAAATAGGCCGGGCCCCTAACAGAAGCCTACAACCTAGCTTACATAAAGCCTAGCCTAGCCTATTTAGTTAGGTTAGGCCGTAGGTTTCTGTTAGGGGCTTGACTTATTTAGATAAACATGCCTGACCTATTTTCATAAGGCCTAGCCTATTTAACTTTTTTAATTTATACTATAATATAATAATATATATTGTCATCTAAATAATTGTATAAATTATTTATAAATTTATCAATTTAACCTTAATTCTAAGTTTCATATTTCATCGTTATTACTCTTAACTCTTACTTTCGCATCAATCATTAACCCCTACCTCTCTTCTCTCCGATCGCTTGAGATGAGTCGCCTGTATTTGGTATCACTTATTTTTGAACAATAAGTCCTTATTACGCAAGCCGAGATAAAACTCTTCTCACATAGTTACCTCGTATACCGTGAATAACGATTTATAAGCACTTATTGCCCAAAAATAAGCTATTCCAAACGAGCATGACTCACTCCATCTTCCTTGATTTGAGTTGTCCACTAAAGCATAATAATTTATATGAGTTTATTTTAGTGTCAAATGAAATATTATAATCTCAGTAGGAGGAGTTTGCCCCAATTTATGTGGGAACAGCAAAAAGAGATAAAATTTAGTTTTACATGTTACTTGTTATGCATAGTCAATTTCAGAAAATATATTTCATTAGTCAGCAGACATTAGTTGTCTTATTCCTATTTGATCAAACAATTGTTGTCACTAGAGATTCTTTTCTTTTCCTTACTAATCTTTTTTATTACAATGAGAATGGATGTAAAGCTTTTAAGACATAATATAATATTTTAAATAAGTGTGAAGGTGGTTATATATGAATTTAGATGTGTAGGATTTAAAGACTATTTAAAGACCTATATTTTAAGTAGGCTTTTAAACAGGTTTCATGTCTTGTCAGGTTTTTTGGAGGCCCAGGCCCAAGCCTAAAAAAAAACCTACATACAGGTTCAGGCCCAAGCTCATGTTTTAAATTTTTGTTGCTGACCAGGCCTATTTAGATAAAGTCTAACCTAGCCTAGCCTATTTCCACCCCTACTATTATGTGTGATAACCCAAATGTGGGGGAGGAATTAATTAACGTTAGATTACAAAAAATGTAAAAAATATTAATTAAAAAAACATTTTATAAAGTTATTAAGATATATATCCTATATTTAATAGAATCTTTATAGTATCACAATAAATCTTAACATGATATAATTTGAATTTTATTTGGAACATCTTTTAGTTGATTGCTTAATTATTTGATGAGGATTTGGAAGATATTTTGAAATTTAAATATTAAGTTAATATATATAAGAAGATATTTAGTGAGTATCAATAATCAATAAATCTCATCATATCCGAAGACATCACAGAACTATATCTAGAAGACCTATATAAATTTTAGCAGCTTTTTTTAACAGCCATATAGTATAAATAAAAATTTTAGATTTAAATCCCTACAAAACCCTAAATTCCTAAACCTTTTCTCCATCATCCACTTCTTAGTTTATGCGGCCAGAAGCCTAAGCTACGGGCGACTAAAAATTCTCTTTCGTCCCTTGCGCATGGTTCCCTCTTTTCCGTTATGCCTCCAAACTCATTTTACCACTACAAAGCTAGCCTTCTACCCTCTCTCACGTAGGAACCAGTTTCCCTACTCATCTAGAGACCTCCTCTCATCTGGACTGTCCAGATGAGATTTGGATGATTCGGATTTAATTTTTTTTTGAATAGAGATTTTTAACTGAAAATTTCAATTTTTTTAAAAAATATTAGTTAAGGGATTATTTTTATTTTAGATTCTCTACCGGTTAAAATAATTTTTTTCTGAAAAATGAAAAAATAAAAAAGTTAAATCTGTACTCTCCAAATGAGAGGAGCTCTTCCTACACTTCCTTTGGACACTACAAAAAAAACGTGATTTAGTAGCGGTTAAAAATGGGTATTAGTAGCTGTTTTAACCGCTACAAACAACATTAGTAGCGGTTAGCAAAACCGCTACTAAATCGTATGTTACAAGAGGTTTTGTAGCGGTTATATAAAACCGCTACTCAAGGAAAATAACCGCTACATAATTTGTAGCGGTTAAACCCAACCGCTACAACATCTTCATTAGTGAAATTTTTTTCAGAGATATTTGTAACGGTTATATATCCGCTACAAAAATAAAAAACTGAAATTTTGAAGGCGGAAAAAAGAAATGAAATTTTTTTTTCTATTTTATAGCGGTTAAAAAATCGCTACTAATTTTGTATTTTTATGAAATTTGTAGCGGTTATATAACCGCTACTAATTTCATGAAAATTTAAAATTAGCGCAAAAAAATTAATTTCAGTTTAAAAAAGGAGTGTTAATTAGTAGCGGTTTAACAACCGTTACAAAAATCTAAATTTTTTTTTAAAAAAATATGATCATTTGTTTCTGTTTTTTTAATATTAAATTAAATATTTTATTTTTTTATTAGTTTATCTAATTTAATTAGCTTATTATTCATTAGTTTAACTTATTTATAAATTAAAAGGAATAATTTAATTTAATTGGATTAGTATAAAAATTGTATTGATAATATTATTAAGGATACGTAGGTAATAAGGAACTATTATGTTGTTTACTACAATGTAATTATGTATGAAAAATAGATGAAAATGAAATAAAGTTGTAAAATATCTAGAAAAAAAATGATGAGAATAAATTTTATACAAAGGAAAGAAGTATTGAAAAAAAAATTAAAAAACTTGTTACCATATTTGATCATATTGTTCAGCTCCTCAACTCATACAAAAGAAGTTGTAAATAAGAGAAAATGAAAGAAAGGTAAGGTGGAAAGAAATGGGGGAGTGTTTGAAATGAGTTGTGGTAAGGGTATTTATAGGGATCCACATACCATTTGTAGTGGTTAATGTATCCATTTTGTAGCGGTTATTTTTATTTTTGTAGCGGTTTTTAATTAGTAGAAGTTATTTTTTATTTATGTACCGGTTATTAAACCACTACAAATATTAATTAATTTATTTTTTAAAATTTTTTTTCCAGTTTTTTTTTAAAGACAAAAGCTTAATTTGAATTTGATCACTCACCGTCACCATCCCTACAAAAATTATGTAGAAAAATTATGGTTAGGGATGTATTATTAAATTTAAAAAATTTAATTTAAATGATGTGGATTTAAAAAAACTCACCGCAGTAGAGGTAAATTGTCATCGCCTTCAGGGAAGTAGTTTTCAAAATCGGTTGGCTGAAATTGCTCACTCTCGTAGGCGATGTTATCTCCTTCACCCATGTCATAAAGATCTCGTGGCTTTAAATGAATGACCATGTGCCAATCCTTGTGCCTCTCGTCCTCGACATAATAAACCTGATGTGCCTCTAAAGCAAGAATATACGGCTCATCATATTGAGAAATACCAGTATGAATCGGCCGTGAGAAATTTTGTAGTGGCCGCAAAACCGCTACAGTACTACAAATTTGTAGCGGTTATATATATATAAAACCGCTACTAATGTTCAAGCCGTTAGAATTTTGCACAAAATGGTGGGAAATTCAAAATTTAAAAGTTGATTTTTTGTAGCAGTTATATGTATCAAACCACTACTAATATTAAAGCTGTTGGAAATCAAATGAAAAAATTAATTTTAAATTTGTAGCAGTTATACATACATAACCGCTACAAATTTGCACATTTGAGTATTTGTAGCGGTTTTTACTATTAAACCGCTACAAATATGGAACGTTATTTATAAATATAAGAAAAATAAATTATATGTATGTTTGTAGCGGTTTTGCCAACAAAACCGCTACAAAGATAACAAAATTTTATTTGCAGCGGTTATTTATTTTAGAACCGCTACAAATATATATATATAATTTATTTTTTTTAAGGTTTAGAAATATAAATAATATTGTTGCAATTAATTCACAAATTCAACAACGCGGTCTAAGAATATAAATATAATTATGGTAAACACAATAAGAATTTAAGTTCTGAAATACAAAATTATATATATTTATTTACAAATGTTTCAACAACAAATAAAAAAAAGATGTCCTAAACTAAGTAGCTGGGGGCTGATCATCTGGTACTCCCTCAGGTGGGGCTCCATCAGGTGCTGCTGGATCGGGCTGCTGGGTAGAGTGAACCTCACCATTATCATCAGCAGGAGGAGGAGGCTGCACGACGAACAGAGGGACAGGTGGAACTTGTGGATACTGCCCGTCCGGGAACAGGCGACTCCATCCGCGCTCGAACATGCTGTTCGTGATATCATGCCACTACGTCTGCTGAGCGTAGATCATATCAGCATGCTCCTGCATTTACCGCATCTACCGCAGATGCAGCTGCTGCATCTGCTGAGCCACTATAGCCTGTGTCCACTCCAAATTTGATCGCAGCTGCTCAACAGACTTGTCTCTCGGACGTCTGACCCCTCTAGAGCTACCAGCCTCAGAGGCGGCGCTCCTACCATAGACCATGCTAGGTTTGGCGCCTATACCCATCCCCCGAACGCGTCCGGGGTGCTTAACCTGAGCCAGACCCTCCTTCAAAGGAGCCGTCGGGTCCACTGACCCCTGTGACTCCTTGGCCTGGGTCTCTCGCAGCTCGGCCTGGGTCTCTCGCAGCTCTGCCTGCGACTGCTGCATCCGCTCCTGCCATTTTATTAAACAATTACTAATTAACATTTTTCATTATTATGTTGGTTTTATAAAAATTATAATAATGAAATTACTTACAATGGCCGCCTCTGCCTGCTGAGAGGTAGGAGTCCCGTCACAGTGTCTGTGTGTGATCGCGTACAACTCCTTATAGCCCGTCTGACGGTTCTCCTGCTGTGCTTTCCTCTCCTAAAACAATTACATAATTCAATTACTATTATGAAATAACCAGCTAAAAGTAAGTGATATTTTGAAAATTTACCAGCTCACTGTAGGTGACAGTAAAGGTCTTCGATCCAGCTGTGTGGTGGATCGTCTGCTACCTACGGATCCTGGTGTTCCTTTGAGAAAACGCCTGGAAAAAAATAATATAAAATGTATTAAAAAATATAAAACATTTAAAATTAATTACATTTAAATTATAATTTAATAATTAACAATTACAAAATTATATATAAATAATCTAATAAATACATTACCTGCCCCACAGCGCTTCGCTTGAACTGGACGAAACTCGCCAGTCGTTCGGCGGCACACCGTCCGGGACGCTCTCGATCAGCTGCTCCAGAGGCATCGTCCCTTCCTTATCCACCCTGTGGAAGAGACGGTTCCTCCTGTTCCTCCAGCCGTCACCCATCTTCACGAGGGTGTACCTCTTCCGGTTGGCCTGGACGGCAAACCGCAGCTGCAAAAAAATTATTTAAATATAAATAATTATAAAAATCCTATTAAAAAATATTAATTAAATATAATTAATTACAACAAATATTAATTAAATACTATTAATTACCTGAACCACCTCCTCCCAAGCTTGGTCCTTCGGCCCCTTCAGAACATGCCTCCACGTCCTGAAGTGTAGGGGGAACCACATCCAATTCGCGCCCAAGTCATTTAGAAAGTGGTTGAACAGGTGACCCCCATAGTCGATGGGCAGGTCCGTGCCCTCATTCCATGGCACTATAACTAGCAGTGTCCGGTCCATGCTGTTCAGACCAGCCACGTCCAGCCTCCTTGTCGACACGTTCCCCTGCTGATCTACACAATTTACCGCATGTTAGATAAATTGTAATTCAAATTTAACATTTTGAATTTAAATAAATAATTTATTAAATAAAAAAATTATTTACCTTGGACCTGCACCTCGTGGGTTGTTTTGCTCCCGAGCCTCCTCCTCATCGAGGAACTGCTCCATCTCCTTGAGCCTAATCGGGATCTCGAAGTCCTCCTCGTCGTAGTCCTCGACGCTAATATTTGCCCCCGCAAACTCAGGCACTTCTGGTGCCGTCTTCTTCTGTGGGATCGTCTGCGGTGCCTGTGGTAAGGCCGACTCTTATGGGGGGATGGGCTGAAATGCCGTGGTCGCCCTCCCTCTGTGCTGCCCCCTCCCTCTGCCCCCGCTCTGCTGCTGCCACCCCGTAAAATCGGTCTGGGGACCTCGTGTGCCTTCCCCCTATCCTCTTTTAAAGCCATATCAATTGTAAAAATTTTTTAAAAAAATATTTTAGTCACATTATTATGCAAAAATATAATAAAAATACAAATACAAATAAAATACATCTTATCTCCTTACCTCAAGTACAAATACCAAGAAATACTGCAACAAAAACTTGTTTACAGACGTTTGAATGCTCAAATCTAAAGAAAACACTAAGAGAAACTTCAAGAAACAAAATGAGCAAACGGAGAAATGAAGGAGGGAGGGGAGTTTAAATAGGCGGAATATTTGTAGCAGTTATTTCAATAATGGCTACATAAACTGCTACAAATCACTAGGGGCGGCTAAACTTTGTAGCGGTTCTAATATAACCGCTATAAACTACAAAAACCTTTGAAGTTCTGTAGCGGTTAAGGTATAGAACCGCTACAAATTTGGAGACCTTTGAAATTCTGTAGCGGTTACAACCTAATAACCGCTACAAAATACGCGACATTTGGAATTTTGTAGTAGTTTGATTGGTAAAACCACTACACTGTTGGCGCGTCTTGGTCGCGCAATGTGGCGCGAAAACTGTAGCGGTTATTATTTATTAACCACTACAATTAAACCGCTACAAATTTTGGCGGGAAATTCGCGCCTTATTTGTAGCGGTTTTTCTTAGGTAACCGCTACAAAAAACGCAGCCAATTTGTTGCGCCACTTGGCGTGTAGCTTGCCGCTATACATTTGTAGCGGTTTAGGTTAAAACCGCGACAAATGTTAATATTTGTAGCGGGTAATTATAACCGCTACAATTTCACCGCTATAAAATACCTTTTTTTTTGTAGTGGGATGAGTAGAGAAACTGGTTCCCTCTCACATATCAAATCGTCTCCCACGTTCTTATGTGTCCTTGCTGTCCACGTTACCCTATCATCTATTTTCAAGTGTAGACACACACCAGGTGATATTCGTGATAGTTCTTCAACTAGCACCAAGTTTTGGAAGTGGTTAAAAAAGGGATATCTTTTTTTTTGAAATCAAAAGGGATATCTACTATTGATCCTAGAGACTTTAAACTGTTTTATCTCTCTTTGAATTCTGAATGTGATTGCCTCAATTTTTTTTTTTGTTTCAGCTATTTTTTTTTCAATTTATGAATTCTTGAACTTCAACCTTATGCAATATTTATGGGAATTTATGTCAGTGTCTTATGAGTGACAATTGTTGGTATGTGTTATTCCAACAAATTATAATTCATTAAATTAAAGTTGTGTGATGATATTTATTAGTATCCGTATTTCAATTGTCATTGTGCATCTTTTCCCTTTCATTTTGTATAATTATTTTTTCAATTAATATATTTTCCTTGCCTTCTCCTTTTTATTTTTAACTTATGGTTGACTTGAAATCTTTTATGTTTTAAAAATGATTTATCATTTAAAAACAAAAATATTATTTTTTAAATGACTCCTTTTTATTTTACCTTCTTTTAGTTTTTTTATTTCAAACTTTCCTTTTGTTTTCGAAAACTCAATTGATGTATTTTCATGAACGTGAAGTTATTTTTGGGATGTATAATAAATGTATATATCCATATGGAAGATGTATTAGATATATATCTATATACATGTGTGTGTGAGAGATATCATATATATATATATATATATATATGTAGGTGAGACCGTTATTCCTCACCATGAGTTATTTGGTATATAATATATGAGATATTTATATAGGTGAGACGGTGATTCCTCACCATGAGTTATATGGTATATGATATATAAGATATTATATATGTGGGGCGGTTATTCTCCACTAGGCTATTGTGACTGAATGTTAGTTGATGATTGCAACTTTTTTATTTATAAATAAGGAGTGAGAAAAATTTTATTGTCCTTAGCATATACTATTTTCAATGTCAATATTTAAAAATTTTTTCTTTTGTGAAAGTTATTTTGCGAAAAGCTCTCGTGCGCCTTTACTTCCCTTCTATGCACTTTGTTATTTATGTTTTCACTGAGTTAGTGGTAGACTCACCCCTCTATATTTTTTTCCAGATAATGCAACTTGTGAGATTAATTGTGATTCATATGCATCCTGTGGGGTCCCGTGACAACATGACTGATATGATGGTGTCAAGTCTTATTGTGGAGATGTTTACATGAGAGTCTGTATAAATTGCTTTGTCTTGCTAGGCTAAGTGGAATTACTTGGTTTAGCCTATGCATTGGTCATGAGTTGGATTTTTGGATCATGACAAAGTGGTATCGGAGCCTGGTTGCTGTTTGTCATAGTAGTCATTGGATGCGAGAGTAGCAGAATCTTGTTTGTAACTGTGTCTTTGGCTAGCACAGATTATATGAAAAAAGCTTCTACCACCAAATCCACGTCACAAAATCTTGCATCGTAGTTTGTATTAGACGATTTGGTTTGTCTATTTGTGTTTCTCTAGATGAAATTTTGGCTGATTTCCTTTGTTTTAAATATGAAAAATATGATTAAAAGTCAGAAGTGCTTTGAGTTGTTACACATGGATGTGTGGGGATCCTATTGGTAGCTTTCAAATCTAGGACATCATACTTTCTTACTATGGTTGATGATTATTTGAGAGCCACATGATGACAAGCAAATCTGAAACTGTCAATCATATAAAGCATTTCATAGCTGATGTTCTAAGTCAGTTCTCTCTTCATGCTAAGAAAGTAAGGAGCTTTAAAGGCACTAAATTCATAAATCATGAGCTTAGGATCACTTCGGAGAGAAGGGAATAGTGCATGAGACAACTTATCCCTATACCCCTGAGCAAAATGGAATAGTAGGAAGAAAACATAGGACTTTGATGCAAACATCTAGATTCTAAATTTTTCACTACCTATTTTGAGTTGACTAAAAGCTGATATAACTTTGTCACTTTCATACCCATGTAGAGCTTTATATATGGAAAGTTTAATCCTGTGATGTTGTATGTTGTGTTAGGTGATGGATCCTTTTGTTGCGTTACCATTTAGACTTTTATGTTAACTTTTGTGGTTGGTAGCACGAGACACGCACGTTTTGTGAGGCATAAATAAGATTGATTCTTTTAAAGGGATGTCTTTAGATTCTATAAAATATAAGTACTTTGTTAAATTTTACACTTAAATGAATAAAATAAAATGCCGTCAACTTTATTTGTCAGAACAACTATTTCGTTAACTTCTACACATTGAGTATTAATTCCATTAAAAATATTTATATTTATTGGTTGTAGACTATAATGTTTATATACTTGGATTTCTATTTTACTTTTAATAAAAAAAGGATATGATTATATGCAGTGAGACATTTTCATGATAATGTTGTGAAGCCATTTGCTGTTTTTTAATGTGATCCTTTTCGGTTAGTTAAGCTTGAGGTGATACACTTATATGTATTTTTCATATTTACTAGGGGTTGTCAAAGGTGTATAATAGTTTGATAAACCCATGGTTATACCTTGTTAAAGATGTGAATATGATAAGCAGATACATAAAACATTTGAGCTTTAGGACATGATTTATTATCCAAAGATTTTATATACTTTGATATAATTAACTTTGTCATAGATTTTATTCGTATTGTCATGTTGGGAATGTTACAATAAATTAGTGGAGTTCGAATTTATGTGTTTCCCTCCTCATATAGGGTATCAGAGTTGGCCCTTATAAATAGAAAAAATTCAACCTCAACGAGAAAAGGAGGGCCGGGGGGGGGGGGGGGGGAGGGAGATTACGAGAATTACATTCAAGGATAGGCAAGGGCACATAGACAATAAACGTGACATTAGGATCAAATAATGTGAATGCCTTAGGATACTTCCCTAAATGTTTACGTGGGTTAATTATATGAAGTTTGCGACAATAATTTATGAAAGTCACAAAAAAAAAAAAAAAAAAAAACAGCAGCAACAACAACAAAAAAATAATTCAGCTACCCAATCTACTTTCATGTCTTAGATAATATATAACTCCGTTGAGTCTTAGAGAATTAGGTGACTGTTACAAAATGATTTTGCTAAAAAATTCATGCACGACAATTATCTTCAATGAAGTGCGTTTATGAGGAAAAGGGGAATTGGAAAAAAAAGGGATAACCTTGTATGACTACTATAGATAGCTAAATGGTCAAATTAGTTGAAAACAACTATCCAATAAAATATAGATAAATTCGTTCATTTTCATTTGTCAAAAAAAAAAAAAAAAAAGCTTGACATTGAGTTGTTACAAGTGGAGTTAGGCAAAAAGATATTTCAAAGGTCGATTTATTATCATGCATGTGGAGTTGACATTATGAGTTTCTTTTTTTTTCTTTTTTTTTTGTGATTTTCATGACACATGACAAACTAAGATTCCAATATGTAGGGAAAAATATATTAACTAAAATAAGGAGATTAGGCATACCTGGACGATTCCATGTTCGGATCCGGGTCAAAGCTCCAATACTCCATACTTGTGCCCACACAATTATTAGACTACTAGAGCCTAATTGTGATTTGCACAGCAGATCACCAGAACCAGAAAGATGGTAGGAGAGAAGGGAATTGCCAGAAAACTCAATGGCGGGGCGAGTTGCAATTGAGGAGGCACACCCTATTTATAGTGGTTTATGGAGGCCACTAATTAGGAAACGTGTGCACTCCTTCTTGCCCTCTAAGACAGGAATTAATTGTCTCTCAATTAATTCCCTAATTATGGTGATTTGTTCCTCTTTTAACAAATCCATAATTATTGCTAAATATTCTCAAATCTGCATCTTATGCTGATTTTATTCTTATTTGATTAGGCTACTTATTTCCTAATCAAATAGTCTAGCCCATCAAGGGCGGACTTGGACCCAAAGTCCAACATCTCCCACTCGCACTTAATGGGCCTCCCATTGTGCGTGCATTACTCTTTCTTGTTTCATACTTGGCGTCTGCCGTGACTGCGTGGGCAAACACATCTTTCAGATTTGGTGCTTGTGATACTAGAAATCCTTTATATCGGACCAGCATCCAAGGACACCCTTTATATATAACCGTAAGCTATATGTTCATTGCCTCATATGCCCCAGATTCTCCCATACATATTACTCATGGCATATCTAATCCTTCTCGAGTTAATATGATTATTAACTCAGATTGCCTTCTACGCACATAGTATCCGCACTTACTAGCTACACATAAAGCTAGTAAAGGGTCGACCACAGATACTAGTACATCTTATGTATCTAGGAGTAAATCTTCCTTTTTGACTAAACATCAGTCCATCTTGACTTGGTCGCTTTCCTAGTTTTCACTCATCTGACCGAATCGAGTGTGATCATGGAGCTTCAGCTAAAGTAGCTGTCACCAAACCAAGCTTTTATGATGCCGCCTAAGTCTTAAGGGCATCGTGGAAGTATTCTTCCTTCCTGGGACTCACACTGTGGTGAACTAGGGATCTTTCACCCACATCCCGTGTTGCAGTTTAACTCTCAAGCACATGCAGTATGAATTGCATGCTACGGTGAATAGTTTGAGGTGTACGTCGATTTCTTTATCTTTCACTGTACAGACATTAGTTCCAAAATGTACTCAACATTCGAACCAGAACTTTCTTTTTCACAATATCTCTTTTACAATCTCGTTTGTGAAAAAGAGTTCTTTGCCTGGCTACAGGTCTATATTCATGCTTCGATCCATTTTCTGTGTATATGCACACATGCGGATCTCATCTCAGTCTAACTGAGGCGACTCAAACGCAAAGATTCTTCTCAACCATCTCATGGTGATCATTTGCTCGTCTTACCTTCCCATGCCCCCGTAAAACATGGGAAGACGGTTGTTCGTGTGAGTGAACCAACCTCTTTTGACCTGTACGACATACAAAACTGTATACCTTTATGTATTTACTCATAACATACATACCATTTCTTTTATCTTCATATAAAAGAAGTTCACGACCTTATATTTTATTTGCGCCCCTAGATTTTCACTAACTCAATGAAAATCAAGCTATGGGCTCAATAAGGGGATCTACCTACATCTTGTCAGTAGGAGGTCATTAAACTATCGCTTTCCCTCTTTGAAAGCATATCTCTCATAGAGATGTATCAAAAAGGTATGTTTCGCCTTGCTGTGATACTTAGGATCCTCATCATAAGATATTATCGCTCGGATCCTTCTATCCACCATTCATTCCCAATATCTCATAGGAATTACTTTAGCCATATGGCACTTTGAATGATGGCAGAACACGCCCTGCGTTCTATTTCTATGGATAACAGGAAAAATACCATGTATATTTCCTTACTCCATCACCATTTTGCCTAGGTCTTGTATTGGAGTATCCTTTCAAAGGAAAGTTGTTTGTCTTGACAACTTAATCCATGGTTATTCTCATAACCCATTTCACAGCAGGACCAAAAAGCATCTTCCAAGTCTGACCCAAAAACATTTGGTCTTATGTACACCAATATGTACATTCACATTACCAACTATAGTCTCACATGGGACTTTATCCACCTTTATTATGTTGGATTCCTCATAGGACATGTAACCTCTTTAGGTTTATGCCCTTGACTTCAGGGGTGTCCATGGGTTTGCACTTTGACATCTTAAGATGTCTAAGGATTACACTTGTACATGTCTTAGGTGGAAAAGACTGTATCTTTCTTGTGCAACTTCGTTTATCTTGTCAATCAAGATATTTGTTCAACCCATGACTTTCTTAACTCAGAATTTAAGGATTCTCTGATCCTTTATTCCTTTGACTCCCTTGACACTTGTTTCATTTGTCACTTGACAAATGATGATTTCACAAAGAATCATCACTAGACCATTTGGAACTTATGTAGTGTTCTTCGATTATTTAGAAGTTGGTGAGGCTTTCACCTTGTGAAAACCTCATATACTACTATTTAGGTGATTGTTTCTACGAAGCCCTTAAGCTGCTTCAGTGTAGAGTTCATCATCCAATTTCCAAAATTCCAAATTGGAAGGTGGTCTTTACATCATCTTGATGCAATTTTCAAGACTAAGCTTGTTATCATAGCCAAAGTTCAGAGTTAATACACACAATGGACAACCTTCCATTGTATTACCCCTTAGCCACTAAGTGTTTTAGATTCTACATGTCCCCAACAGATTTGAGAACCTACTTGTTCCCAATCGCCTCTTGGCTAGGTGACAAATTACTCAAACACGTATTTGGCTTAAAAGGAATCCAAATCCTCCTGCATGACACTTTGCAATTCATCTTAGTAGGTCCTTCTAGTGTCTTTCAAACACGTATAGGTACTTATCATCACCTTCTAAATGATGAAGAGAGCATTCAATCCATTAGGGAATCTATCCCTTATAGTCATTCGTTAGATGACAATTTGCTCCGAGGTGGATTTCATAGGATTCTTTTCCTATGTATGAGTGAGGTAATTCTCTTGTAACTTACCTCTTACCTCTTTCATTGTAAAAATGGTCTCAATCCTCCCACTCGGATCAGTGAACTTAGGAACACTTGGTTATTCCTTGTCACTTGTAAACCTTTTAAAGAGATTTATTGTGATTAATGCTCATTTCCTGCTAGGAAATCTTGGTTTTATGAACGTTGTGTCCCACGGTTTTCTCTCAGTCACTGAACCGCCATCATTTTCACTAATGAAGATGTGTCATGTCAAATTCTCATGTTATCTCACAAAGAGATACCTTGTATACCTTAGCCCTAATCTTCCTTACTCATAGGAAGAAGTGTGAATATAAAGTTGATAACCCTTATGGTCTTAACGAACTTGGCCTTGGTCTAAGGCCCATCCACAATTCATAGGGTAAGGTCGTGACTGACATAGAGGGCATGTGGTTAAGTGTGAATATAATAGCTATGAGTCCACCTACCAACATATAGCTGATAGCCTCATTGATGCCATTATGTTCATAACCAAAACAAAGGAGAGGTCTATCTCTCTATTTCAACAACTCTATTATGTTGAAGGGTTCTAGGTATTGATAGTTGCCTAACAATGCCTTTCTTGTACACAAAATAGCTTGAACTAAGCACATGGGTGTCTTTAACCCTTGTTAGTTCAAAAGGTCTTATCCTTTCAGTTTCACTGATTCCTGACTAGATCAGCCATTATCTAACAGCTTCACACTTGCCAAAAATCAAGTAAACATTACTGTATTTCGAGTAAACGTCCACAACGTTAATGAAACACCAAGCTGTTTGTGTTTTGCCCTCACGTTTATTGGTTCACCAACGTCATAATTTGCCAATTGCAGTGGATATTCTCAAAAATGTTTCTTTGTCTTTCTTGCTAGGTAGAATAAGTTTTCAACTTATTCATAAGGGTATTAACCCTTCAGCAAACGTTGTTTAGCAAATACTCTTTTGCTAGTTTGATCATTCCCTTTGATCAAGAAATGGAATCTTTTATCCCTAGAAAAGAGACATCAAAATCCAACGAAGGATTTGAGAATCATAGTCCCATCGATCCTTAACTAAAGAGATAGCAAAGATGTGATTCTGTCAGTTGCAATTTGCATGGAGTGAATCAGGGTGGTTTATCTATGCAGAGTTAACGTGCAAGTTCCAATCCCTTGATTCTATCTCTTTATTGCTTTGCATTTGACATGAAGCCATATGCTTCTGTGAAACATCCACAACTTATGTGGATTGCTACTTTTACAACCCTTAATGGTTTATCAATGTAGCATTTCATCTTTTGTAGAAACCATTTGATCTTTCTAGATCAAGTTTTCCTCATAGGTTCCTTGCTCTTGGGCTTAGAGGATGAATCCTCCCACTCTTTAGCTAAGTTCATCTGACTGATGGATCTTGGATCCTTCAGTCTCTCACACTTAAGTTCAATGTGGTGAATCACATTGCTGAAGGTTACAATATGCATATCAGGGGCAATCTTTACTTTCGTATACGCCCACTTACTGAAAGACATGGCTCACTCTCACTCATTGGGAGACATAGCTTTCTCCCACTCACTGGGAGATGTCTTATCACAACATACACTTGTTGTTTGTTAGAAAGAATTTGGCATTTAGTTTGTCTCAACTTCTTAGTATGACATATGCCTCAAGTGTTGCCTAAACAACGTGTTAGGACTTAGTACACTATATTAAAACTTAACTTAGTTTTAACTTTATGGAAGAAGATCACTTATTTCACTATCTTCCAACAATATCCACACGGCTTGGATAAAGTTACATTGCTCATACCATCATAAGTTTGAGCAATGTTGTTCTTTCTATGCTTGATAGCATAAACCTTTTGTATCCTTCAGTTGCTTCAGCCTCTGAATGCTGAAGACTAGTTGGTAGGATGTCCCTGACATCTCATTCCTCTTGAATGAAAGAGATTTGAGAGTTTCTAACTCCACAGATATCTCTATTGAGCTTGTCTTCATAACCTCAGTCATAATTGGTCACTCAGACGATTATGGTATACAAATCTTATTTGTTCAAATAAGACAAAGGATAATTAGATAATAAGTTCACTAGTTTCATGTTCAGGAGACAACTATGTTGACTCCCATCCCAATCATACTAGTTAGCTCATCACCCTTTTATCCACAGTCTTCATTTGAACACTTTCCCCTTTGGATTTCTAGACGTATTCTAGAAAAACTCCCACTCAATCAAAGAGCAGTTATATTAACAAGATAATAACATATTATCATCTAACTAGCATGAATGTTCAAGAAAACAAGAAGAGAATATACTGAATTCAATTCTATAAACTAACAGAGAATTTAATCTTAAATTCAATGGGAAAAACAAGAACATTCAAAAATTTAAGCCTCATATCATTGTCTCTTAACTAGGTTCTCCTTCTCATAGGCCCTTCTGACTATATTAACTCATGTAGCATCTAGTTACAATGTCAAGCTCCTCTTTGCCATGTGTACATCCACTCATTTGGATGTATATTTGCAGCATACCTCCCACTTGATGAGATGATTCTCACATCTCTATCTCTCTTGTCCTTTGTCACAACACATGTGATAAAAGGTTGACTTTTAGAAGTCATTGCTTCAACATTTGGGAAAACTTATTATTATTCAATAATCATTGAATAATTTTAAGTTGCTGCAATTTTTCAGGTTTTATCTCTAAGAGTTTGAATCAAGATTGGATAGGAGTTTATATTCAAAAACTCATTTGAATAATCCCATACTTTTAAAGAATCTTTCAGCATTAACCTTATGTTGCAGCTGAAATTACTCTTAAAAACAAGCCAACATGTCCCAAAAAATAATTGAACCAACATTGATTCAATTCCAACATTTTTGGGAATCTCTAAGTGCACATAAGCACCTTTTTGACTCAAATCATATCCAAACGTGCTTCAAATATATGCAAATTATATATCAAATTGAAGCTCTCGAATTTAGGGATTTTTAGGAACCAACCACATCTCAATCGGAGGTCCCATGCGCTCCCTTGCGCCCCTAGAAGGTGTTTGGATGGAAAAATCCTGAAAAAATGGAAAAATCCAGAATTGGCCACTCTCGGAGGCGGCGCGTGACGTACACGCGCTGCCTTGCGGCCACCGGCCGGTGACACGCGCCGGCCCAAATGACTCCACGCGCCGTCCTCTCTCCGACGGTGCTTGCCACGTGTCAAACGGAGACCCCAGTGGCCCCCACGCGCCATGTGTCCCTTTTTCTTTTTTTTGGTCAACAGTCAACGGATGACTGTTTGACCGTTGACCAGTCAATGTTGACTGGTCAACCGTGACACGTCACCGATGACGTGTCAGTGATGTGGCGCTGACGTGTCTCGGTCAACGGATGACGTGGCCTCGTTGACCGATGATGGCGTGGCGGTTGTCGCTGACGTGGCGACCTCTCATTGGCGCCACGTGTCATCGGTTGACCGATGACGTGGCGTTGACTGCCACGTCATCGTCTTCAACCTCCAGCCGGGTCAACCCGACCCGGTTGGAGCTCCAACGGGTCATCGCGACCCGCCAACTTTGGGAGGCCATATCTCCCTCGTTTTAGCTCCGTTTTTCGCGTTCTTGGTGTCGTTGGAATCGTAGTTCAGCGAACTACAAATCCATGGCATTTATTTGATCTTAAAACCTCTGTTTCATTGATCAAATCGCGAGTGAAGTTGCGGCGGTGACTAACGACCCGCGAACTTCTTTCCTTTGTTTCTCCCTCATCCGGACTCCGTTTGACGCGTTCTAAGCATTGTTGGAATCGTCTCTTCGAGATCTACACATCCATATCCTTACTTTGGGCAAAAACACCGAGTTTCAAACACCCAATTTTTCTCGACGTTGTCGGCGCGACGTAAAACGGATCGGATGTGTGTCTCTGTGTATCTCAGAAGCTTTCCTAACCTTTGAGAGTTAAAAGTCTCTTGTTTTTTGTTCCACATAGGTTCCCAAAACGCAACTTTAAGAAATCGAAGAAGAGAGGAGAAGGTGAAGGAATTTTGTGCCATAATATATACATATATACATGCGCATATGTATATAATAGTTAGAGGAGCAGAGAATGCATTCATAAACACACAGCAACGAATATATATATCATGTCTGGAGCTTTAAAATATGCAGAAGCAATGTGTATATATTTTCAAGTTTCCAGTAGCATACAGACAGACACGCATATATATATATGGAGGCAGAGACATACGCATAGAACATGAGTGAAACGAGACTTAAGAATTCTTACAGAGCCAAACGTTGTATACATACAATGCCAGACATATATTATTTTATCATATAATCTCATATATATGATTGCACAGCGGAAATAAAAAAAATTGAGATATAAACAAAATTATATCATACTATTATTCACATAGAATAAATCACAGCCTCAAGGATCAAATGGCTCTGATGCCATTATAGGGAAAAATATATTAACTAAAATAAGGAGATTAGGCATACCTGGACGAATCCATGTTCGGATCTGGGTCAAAGCTCCAATACTCCATACTTGTGCCCACACAATTATTAGACTACTAGAGCCTAATTGTGATTTGCACAGCAGATCACCAGAACCAGAAAGATGGTAGGAGAGAAGGGAATTGCCAGAAAACTCAATGGCGGGGCGAGTTGCAATTGAGGAGGCACACCCTATTTATAGTGGTTTATGGAGGCCACTAATTAGGAAACGTGTGCACTCCTTCTTGCCCTCTAAGACAGGAATTAATTGTCTCTCAATTAATTCCCTAATTATGGTGATTTGTTCCTCTTTTAACAAATCCATAATTATTGCTAAATATTCCCAAATCTGCATCTTATGCTGATTTTATTCTTATTTGATTAGGCTACTTATTTCCTAATCAAATAGTCCGGCCCATCAAGGCCGGACTTGGACCCAAAGTCCAACACAATAGCTAGCTTTCGTTACTTTATTCTTTTTAAGCCATTCTTTGATTATTTGTGATTGTGTTGATCATTAATATTTAATTAATACTATTCAAAAAGGGCAATGAGAAGCATAAGATACTTAAAAAAATTACTACGAAAACTTTGAGGGAAAACTGTTAACCATACATAAGAGTACACATGTAATATGAATGTTAGGGAATTAGAAGATATAACTAGTAAAGGGATGGGGTAGAATTATATATTTCATTCTTGCAATAGCAATCTTCTATATGTAATTCCCTGATGTCCCCTCCAACGAATATGTCTGAGTTTGTAAAGACACTTCATATTTAATGACTTAATGGATAGCGTATTAGACGTGTCTTGGACAGATAAGTCAGTTGGACACTGATAAACCCCTAAGTTTTCTGAACTTTCATATTTGTGGAGCAGCTGGAACATTTGCACTTTATTCACTGCTTTGCCTACATACAAAGATAAAAACAATTCCCAATCAACATCGTACTGATGAGGAGCTAACAACTTATGGCCGGTCTACCATCCATGAAAAGTCATTTGCTGCAAAAACACAGGGATGGTTACCCACAAAAGCCTGATACAGTTAGTAGATAGTTAGGTCCCCTTAAAGATGATGTCTTGGGTTCGAACCAAGCAGTATACATGGAAAAGGTTTTATTGGAAGAGGCAAAACCCACTTTAGTGATCTCTACGCCTCAGGAGAATTAGAGCCTATTTGGTTTCACCCCATTACATGCCTGCAATGGTAATTATGATTGCATTAAAAAGAAAAAAAATGTTTGATTGCTCTTTAGTATAGTAATAGAGTTTATCATCGTAATGATAATTACAAAAAAATTAGTAATCCTCATTCATACCTCCCCTTATCAATCCTCATTACCGCCCCATTATATAGTTGAAAAAGTTTAGTTTACCGTTTAGTTTTATTTTTCTTCTTTTCACTTGTCTTATTTCACCTACCACACTACGCCACAACTGCTACCGCCACTACCTCCTCCTCCTCCGCCACCGCCTCCACCGATGCCACCGCCATGACAACTATTGCTATCGCCACTACCTCCGCTTCCTCTTTCACCACCGCTGCCACCACTGCCTACTCCTCCGCAACCACCGTCGCCGCCACCCTTTGTTACCGCCACTACGTACCTCCTCCTCCACCATTGTCGTATTCACCACATGCCATCGCCACCACCACACCACTATTACTGTGAACTCCACCACCACGTCCATTGCCATTAGACAATCCTCGGTGAGATAGCATAATGGTTATGATGAGGCAATGTGATGGCTCTTAACTGTTTTTTCTGCAAAGATTATATTAAGGGTAAAATAGACTCTATATGATATATTAATTTTACATAATTATTAAAAAAATAACTTATTGCACCTTTGCTAAAATTCAAACCAAAGACTACTTTGGTAATTAATATTATATTGTATTACTAATGTATTGCACTATACTGTAGGGTATAATGGAATCAAATCAAATGGACCCTTACATGATTATAGGAGACGGGATTCTCACCCTAGCTGTATCTGGTATGACTTTATTCTCAACTGATCTGATTTACATTATTTTTAATTTTTTTATTCATTTGTAACTGTCAACTGGCTCTACATACGTACTTTATCTACCACTACATGTACTTTTACATGTTGTACGTGCACATTTGAGCAAATTAACTGGAGTATAAGAATACATAACATCGGCACAGAGGTAGATGTAGAAATGAAGCTAGGGGGAGGCCTAAAAAGCATGATCTTAGTACATGATTAGTTAAACTTGTTTTCCTTCATCCACTTTCATTTTTTGATAAGGTTTTTTGGCACGTTATCGTAAAGACTATACTTTTCTTTACTTTGAGATGCATCCTTCAATGACTCATTATTAGCCCTTACAAGTGCCACTCAGAATTACAGCTCTTCTTATTTGCTTCCTCGACCTCTGTGCTTTTCCTTATGTTACTTGTTAAAATTTGTGGGAAGCCTTATCAACACCTGTTTACATTTCGATATAGGCAGAGTGTTAAAGGCATAGTTCCTCAGGTATACAAAAACATCATAATTATACTGATAAAAATACTTGTTTACACTACTACAAAAGGGACTTTTAACGACTTTTTTTATGCCCTTTAGATGACTATTTTTATGGGGACGTTTATGTGAATGTCGTTGAAAATTCAAGAAAAGACGACTGTTATTAAACAGTCATTGTATCTAGACATACAACGATTGTTTTTGCTAAAACAGTCGTTGTAACTATATGTTTTTTTTTAAAAAAAAAATCTATGTTTTACTCCTTACAACCTTCAATGCCATTGGAAAAGCACCAACTCAAACAATTGCATTTTGAATCTTCAAAGTTCTATCATGACATATAGCGCATATATCATCATATATAACATCATTTCAATATTCAAACTTCAACTTTCAACGTAAATCATGACAATCATATGGCCAAAGGAGATGACATGCTTCCATGAAATCCATATGCTTCATCATCATTTTTCAAAGTGTTCTCTATAAAGCATAATGCCTTAACAAATTCAAAGTACTCATAAATAAGAAACTAGGAAAAGTATTCGAATATGCAAACTTATATAGCACTATACAAAACCACTGCACTATGTAAAAAAACCTCTACACATCATCACCCCTTTATGTGTTGCAGAAGATATCCTGACAAAAGGTCTCAAATCAAATTAATGTCTTCGATTGTGTAGGGGTCCTGATCACTAAAAATCTATGCACAAAATGGAGAATATGTTAACATAAATCAATAAATTGAATGAAATAACTAACAATTCAATTACAAGAAAAGAAAAGAAATTCAGTTGAGAATCAATAAATGATCACCTGTTCAAAATTAGTAGTAAGGCCACTGAAAATGATGTTATACATATAAAGTATAACATAGAAGCTGCACTCAGTTTTTCTTGCTTGCCGAGGGCACTATACATCAAAAGCAAATGGTAAAAAAGAATAAAGGCCTATGTAAAGCAATAGTCAATCGAAGAACTTGAATGTAAAGAACTTACCTTTGGCTGGAACTACTTTGTCGAATCACTTTTACCGTCATGTTTCCCACCCATTATATAATATGTCGTCAGTGCACTGTAATAATTAAAATGATAAACAGAAGACATTAAAACAATTGAGTAAAATCAAAAATCAATGACTGACAAACAAATTAGCTTACATGTTAAAGATGTTTTTGATATCTCTGTCTGGCTTGTAACCCAGTAAGTCAAACCAAAAGATGACGTTGATCGAGGGACAAGGAACACAAAGACTCCAATGATAACTATAATCACATATATAGATTAAAATGAGGTTAATAACATGATACTTCTTAGCAAAGTGAATGTGTACAAATATATCAAATTAAGTTACTTGCCCTTCAATAATTGGTGCTAGATAACAAGGCAGCTGAATCTCTCCTATTGTATAGACTACATAGCTCATCCGATCTTCCAACCTGTGGTTATTACGCCGTGGCATATTGCCAGGACATAAGAAGCCATATGTAGTGTTAACCTTTCATTCGGCACACATTTTGTGGAAGTAGCTACCACATAAATGAAATGAGAAATGACTCAATAAATGTAGAAATCTAAAACTCCTAAATATCATTGCATTAATTAAAGTTAAAAATTATAAATAAACTCACATGATTGCAAATGTGACCCATCCTATGTCTATTTCTTGCAAAGATAGGAACTCTCTAATATCTTTGTTATCAATTCCATAACTATACGAGATTCTTTGACCCACAATCCCATAAGGCATCTACAAATTGACCTTGTTAATTTGTTGATGAATATTTTACAGTTGTGCCAATAAGGGAAATTTTGTTGCTTCTCCTTCATCCTAGTAACACACAAAATAAAGATTATAAGTAAGATGTCAAGGATCAAGTAACAGTAAGGTGTTTCCTACTATTAGAGGGGTTGGCATAGTTTGATTAAGATGTTGAGTCCACAAGATGAAAGATCCTATTGCTTGACCTAGTCTGGCAACCTGTTCATCGGGGAATGAGACATCTACACCTTCCTCGCCTTGTCGAACACTTGTGACATTGACCTTACGTTGATGGTCCTGGATTTGGTTATTATGGTGGGTGGTAGCATGTGTGTATACAACAACATCAACAACAACACGCAGGTAAGGGACATCTAAATATAGAGTGTAAGGTTCTCTAGGCTTTAGTGAAGGACTAGGGTTGCCATGTCCAACCTCTGGCGGATTGTAACTGCCTTTGGTGCTGGGAAAGGCCAGGGATTTCTGAGTAAGAGAAATGAAAGAATTAATTAAAATAACGTAAGGAAAAACTCAATATTATATTAAATGAAATTATTTACAAACTTGAGATTTAGGCTCTGCGTTATACATCTCGCCTTGGATGTGAGACAACACCATCGAATTTATCTCACCACGTGGCTCACTCAACAGCTCTTCTTTAAGCTCATCTCGAAGTGATTGATGCATTTGCACTACTAGCTCCACCAAATTTCCTCTCGAACCCTAGCCATAAACTCCTTACTCATTTCACCTTGTCCATAAGGTTGTATACCTCGTCCAAAGTATCTTGAGATACCAACTCCCCTGACTCCCCTCTAACCTGACTAGGGTGATCTAGATTCCTAAGAGCCGTTGCTAAGATGTCCATCCTTCTAGTTTGAGTGAAGGAACCCTGGCTGCTCTGCTCTTCAAGTTCATCCTGCAACATACAATGAATAAATAAAAAGTAATTCAATGCAATCTTGTTAGGAAAATGTTTAACACACTTAAATATACTTATTATTAAATACTCACAATCCTTTTAGCGACATTAGCAACGACTAGATTTATATATTTTTCTCCTTTTATCCTCCCTGCTTTCCATTTTTTGTGATGTGGGGGAGGAGGTGACGCCTGCACGATAATACTAGGATCTGCTTGGGCTACTTCCTCCAATTTCTGTAATTCAGCCTATATCATCTTCTTTTCGAGCATCCGATAACCCCCACGCGACATGTAATGCGGATAATTATTTTTAGCTCACCATTCTTTATTTGCTTAACTCGATTCCTATATAAAGAAAGAATAATGAAAACTGAGTTAGTGAGGTCAAGTAAGTTCAACTAAAATGTTTAACACTAAGATGAATAAAATATACCAGGAATTTGGGATCCTGCAGCGATGCCACAAACAACCTCCAATCATTTGGAGAAAGAAACGAATACTCTTTACAAGGATCTCTGTGGCTCTTTGACCCTTGAATGTACTTGGTTGTGAGCATGGACTTGAAATCTTTCCATCACTCACGAACTTCCCCCATCCAATGTTTGTACATCTGCTTCGTATTGGAAACATCATAGGTTTGCTACAAAACAAAATATATATAATAGTTATATATGAACAAATAGAAATAAAGATAGAGATAAAAATACAACTTTACATACCAAAAGTTGTTCCTAAATCATAGCCTTCGTGTCCTTTAAAACTTCCCTCCAGGTAGGAATTAGAACGCTAACTTTACTTCAACCCAAAAAGCCAACATAGCCAATGAACGTGTCTCCCTCTTCGTTGATTGGTTTCAAATCAGCATCAAATTCCACGTAAACCGTTGCCTTTTCTTCCTCATGACGTTTGACCAATGGCCGCAACTTCATGCTTCCTCTAACCTTTTTCTTAACAGGTGAGCTAGCAGAGTCGCCTGAATTTGAAATTGCCATGATCCTGCTAAGAAATAAATATGAGATATGATAAGTAAATTGAAATTACATGCACACTTTAAACAATTCAAAATCTTAGAAATTACATACACACTTTAAACAATTCAAAATTTTACTTTAAGTGTTTTCCCAAATTCCTTCACAATGATAAACTCTAGCTGCATATTCATCATTATCTACCAATTCTAATTCAGTTGGCATAGGTGCATTTGTAGTGAAAGGTGGTGTGTCGTCAAGATTAAAACTCGAATCACCATCCTTTTGTATTTTACTTTAGAGTACAATAGACAATTTTACATTTGCTGGATCAATGACATAAAACACTTGTTTTGCCCGACTTGCTATAATGAATGGCTCATTTTTATAACTAACTCTTTCAAGATCAACTGAGGTACATCCAAATTGATCTATTTCAACAGCATTATTGTTTACCCACTTGAATTTGAATAAAGGAACTCTCAACTTAGTGTAGCTTATCTCCCATATGTCTTCAATAACTCCATAATAGACCATGGATGCCAAAATGGGTTTTTGTCTTTCGAACTAGAAAAGTGTATTGATTTGGCTACCACCATTACCCCATTATTTTGCATAGTACTTCTGTTATCCTGGGATTTTGTGTAGAAAGAATACCCGTTTATATCAAAACCACTCCAAGTTATGACCTCAAAAGAAGGCCCCCAAGCTAACCATTTGATTGTCTCAGATACATTGGTCTCGTGCGCTATCTTATCTTTAAACCATTCTATGAAAGTCTTGTTTTACTCATTAGCTATCTGCATGTCATTTTTTCTTGGATATATCTCCTTTAAACTCATTTTTTGTTCAACTAAGTACAACTGAACTTCTTCCGTAGTATTCAAGATATACAAGTGTTCTTGCAACACCTCTTCACGACGCATGCTCTTCACTTTGTGCCTCGTGTTCCCTTACTTATACCCTTTTCATGACGAGATTGGGCCTTCGACCTTGATAAATATTCTTTGCAAAAGTCCATAGCCTCTTCAACTACATATCTTTCCACAATTGAGGCTTCAGGTCGATAAGGATTTTTAGAAACCCTTTTAAGTTCTTCATGTATCACTCGAAAGGGTACATCTACCTTAGATAAACTATGCCACATAGTCTTACCTCCATACCAAGATCAACTATTAAATATGCACCATTATATCAAAGAATACGGGAACAAAATACATCTTTAGTTGGGATATAATAGTATAACCCTCATTTTTCAATTCGTCTAAACTTCTAATGTCAACAACTTTACTACAAATAGCATTAAAGAAACTACACAACCTTGTTATCGTGCTTCACACATCATCTTTCATAATGCCTCTAATAGCTACTGGTAATAGTTGTTGCATCAAGACATGGCAATCATGGGACTTCATTCCTACTAACTTCAAATCGTCCATTGACACAAGCTGGCTCACATTAAAAGAATACCCTTGTGGCACCTTAATGTTGTGCAAACACCTACACAAACTTATTCTCTCGGCTTTTGACAATGTATGCGCTGCTGTCTCCATATACGCTCTCTTACCATCATCTCTTAGTTGTGGATGCAGTCATTCTCTTATTCCTATTTCACTGCTAAATCTGGGATACATTTCATCTACTTTCTTCCATTTTGGAGAGTCAGCCAGTGCCGAAGGTATTTTCCATCACATACTCTATCATCATAATGCCATATCAACTTCTTTGCTTCTTTCGCATTAGCAAACATTCGTTTGAATCATGGTATGATTGAAAGATACCACAAAACCTTAAAGGTTGCTTTTTAATTGTCTCATCACCACACCTAGTACCTTTCTTCGCTTTGTATTTAGAAGTTTTACATTTCAGACACTCACTTAATCCTTCATACTCATTTTTGTACAATACGCAGTCATTAGGGCAAGCATGTATCTTTATATACTCCACACCCATCGTAGATAATATTTTCTTTGCCTCATATATACGATTTGGAAGTACATTATCCTTTGGAAACATATCACACAATAATTCAAGTAACAATGTGAAACTACTATCGGTCCACCCACAAATTGCCCTTAAGTTGACCAAGTGCAAAATACCTGACAAGCGTGTATACTTAGACACCCATGGTATAAAGGTGTCTCTGCATCACTTTGCATGCTATCATATATAGGCGATTGTGCAAAACATTCTACCTCAACATCATGAATCATTTTTTCCATTCTATCGTCATCTCCAACCTCCAAAACTTCCTTCTAGTAGGACGCACAAGCGGTTACTTCCTCACCATGCCATATCCACCTTTTGTACTGAAGATTTATTCCATCACAAAATAAGTGATCTCTTATATCATCAATATCTCCTAGACTCTTATTTAAACACTCCACACATGGGCAAAAATACATCCCATTTTTACTAGATGCATTCATTTTAACAAATTTAATAAACTCTTCCACCCCATTCTCATATTCTTCACTAGTTCTTAAAGCATTCATCTAATAGTGACCCATTTACTACCACCTATGCCATTTTCAACAATACTCAATTTTAGACCAATTGTCATTATGAAATGAATATGGATGAAGAAAAGGGATGCCTTGCTCATTTTTTAAAAATTTTAGCAACTTTTGTGCTTAAATTCAACAATAAGAATGATAGACAATACAATACAATACACTATTTATATATATATATATATATATATATAAATAGTTGCCACAATCTAATAATAAGGTTTCACCTGGGTTAAGGTGCAAAAATACCCATGAACTTTTCTCAAAAGTGCATCCAACACCATAAACTTTTTTTAGGTGTAAAAATACCCATGAACTTATTAAAATGGGGCAAAAATGTCAAACTGTTAATTGGTACAAGTGTCCGTTTTGTGGGACCCACAATTTTATTTTTTGAGGTACAAAAATACCCATGAACTTTTCTAAAAAGTGCACCCAACACCATAAAAGTTTTTCTGGGTGCAAAAATGCCCATGAACTTTTCAAAAAGTTTATGGTGTTGGGTGCACTTTTTAGAAAAGTTCATGGGTATTTTTGCACCTCAAAAAATAAAATTGTGGGTCCCATAAAACGGACGTTTGTATCAATTAACGGTTTGACATTTTTGCCCCATTTTGAGAAGTTCATGGGTATTTTTGCACCTAAAAAAAGTTTATAGTGTTGGATGCACTTTTGAGAAAAGTTCATGGGTACTTTTGCACCTTAACCCTTGATTATAAAAGCAGTGCATTCTTCAAATTTCAAACACAAAACACCATGCATATCTATAAAAATTTGAAGGCTTGGGTTGTATTGAATTGAATGATTGAAGGGTTTTTTTTCCCTTCAAATAATTAACTTAATCAACTTTTTCAATACATGCAAATTAGTTATCTAGTTACTAAGTACGCATGACATGAGAGGGTACCATATATTTCCCATTAGTCTCACATAATGTTTATATCTATATGTAAGTTAAATATCTATTTTATTTTTATAAGTACATGGTACAAAATAATTTTTTAAGAGAAAATTATTTGAATAAGCCTCTATTGTAAAATTTATTGTACGAAGGTGCTTGTAAATATATGTTTTTAAATATATGTTTTTCTTTTTTTTCCTTTGTAGAATTAATTACTATGGACTAGTTTGGTTTAAATTTGTAAATGAAGAGCAATGCTTAAATCACCATTTTAATACTTCAAACATGTATTATGCATTTAAGATAACTATTAAGTATGGCAAGTATCAAATGGCAAGTATGTACAAATCAATTTTTCCACCTTCAATTTCAAACACACAAGTCTTAACACCTACACCAATGATTCAGCACTTGCAAATATATGTCCAAATCATTATTCAGCACTTAAAACTCAATTTTTCCAGCTACAATTTCAAACTCACAGTCCAAATCAGTTTTAAGCTTTCCACTTTTTGGCTTCAAACAATGAGTGACGGTCCAAACATGTGAAATTCCAAATGAGCAATGCCAATCTCACAACTTACCAGTTAAGAGTGACAAAAAGCAACAAACACAGATAAAAAAAATCAAACAATCAACATAGCTTGTCGCAAAAGAGGGAGACTAGGGATTGCAAACTCAGAGGATGAAACGAAGCCACATAGCACATACTTAAACTCAAATAATGCAGCTTCAAGCAAGAAAAAAATCTGGATTGCAAGCTCAGAGGATGAAACGAAGAATGATATCACATAAAATTTAAGTTCTGCCTTACCTAGCTTGTTGCGGGATGGAGAAGAGGGAAAATAGGGAGGATGGACCTAGCAGCTACATAACCCACCGTGAATTGAGAAGAGGAGGGAGAACGAAGAACATGGACACATAACCACTTTTGGTTTCAACAGAGAAGAGGAGGGAGAACCGCCAATAGAGAAATGCAAATGGTGCCAATGGAGAAAAAAATGAGTCTTTGGTAAACAAAACAGCTTTACTCTTTAAGTTGCTTTGACATACTCTGCACCATCTTTGACTTGAGCTCTTCACATGCAAAACAAGATATAATGACTAGTTTTAGAAAACTAGTAGTTGTAGCCATTTTCAACGACTGGTTTCAACACTAGTCGTTGTATATATTCTTTCAACGACTGGTTTTTAAACCAGTCATTTTAGCTTTTGTTTTTTATTCATGCTATCTGTTCGAGGGAGTAGATACAATGAATGGTTTCAAAACCAATCATTGTATGTGATCTTTCAATGACTGGTATTAAAACCAGTCATTGTATCCTATTTTTTTCTTTTAAAGACTGTTTCTTATAATAGTTGTTGAAACTTTACTTTCAACAACTGATTTCATAAAAGCAGTAGTTGAAACACCTATTTCAACGACTGGTTTTATGAAACAATCATTGAAACACAACCACTTCATCTTTTACTACTATTTTTTTAAGAACGGTCGTTAATTTGTGTCGTTGAATCAACTGTTGTTAGTAGTGTTACATACATCAATCATCCCCGTAGGGTTTGATAGTATTTACAAATTTAACCAAAATATTCCAAAGTAGAGACTACATATGACCAACTAACCCATATCTCGAGATCCGCACCTCAGTTGCCCGTGTCTACCACTTTACCCTTGGAGTCGTTGGTTCCCTCTGTAATATTTATTGTTTATGAAAAAGGGTGAGATTCAAACGAATCTCAGTAGTAATAGATAATCGATCATAGAAAATGCAATAATGAATATGTCAAAATACCACATACAACAATATTATAATATAACACACAATTCGGTTCGGTCAGGAACATTCAGAGCCAACCACTGTTGCAACCCCTACTCGTTCTGTACCTCATCTGGGCTCGTGACCACCAACTGGGCATATCAGTATACCGTAGGCACTATGTTTGGTCATGTTCAGTGTACCTGTAGGTACTATGTTTGGTCATGCTTAGTGTATCATATATATTACAGAAGATGGAATATACAAAGCATATAAACATTGACATAATGTATGAAAGATAGAGTTACTACCTTAACCCTTTTTGCAACAGAAAAAAATTCCTCGAATTTCGTGTCAACGGCTCAGCTATTAATCCAGTCTTAAAATTCAAATATACAAGAATTAGGTTAAAACCCATTCATGTACCACTTTATAGACTTCTAAAGTGTTTTTAGTAGTTATATGAGTCTATAGTGAAAAATTACCAAAATGCCACCGGGGACCCCACTCCGCCTCAACTTACCTGGTCCGACTGTACTTTTCTCAAAATTTTGACTCAAGCTATTTTGAGTGCCTAAGGAATTCATTTCCGGACTCAGAATTACCAAATTCACTGCCAAAAGACAAAAATGCCCTTGACAACCCTTAATCTAGGCTTTCAGGGGCGTTTTGGTCATTATGCTTTTTAGGACTTTTCTGAAGAAGTGATCAACTGTAACCCCACTTAATTTTTCCTCCTGAATGCAATGGAATCATTAGATCATCAAAAATCCAACTCTAATTCCCTGAACTAGAGATGGCCGAAACCTAGGATTCTTCAAGAAAAATTGGGGTTTTCTAATTCTAACTCCGCAGAATTGCTCCTTTATACTCCTAATCACTTTATTAACTATTTAATTATGTTATAAACACCATTTAGACTCAATTTGGGCAACAAAACGTTTAGGGTTCAATATTTTCCCAAATTTACAATCACAACAAATCCAACAGAAATTCATCGATTAAACTAACTACAACAACTTGAATAACAAAAGATTAAAGTTTTGGAAGTCACCTTTGTCAACACCCATTTCTATTTCAATATGCGCAGAGGAATAAAGACATAATTCCATAGGTAAACATAAAAGTACAAATATACTGATAAAAGTATTTATCTACATACAAGATTCAATAGTGCAGAGTTCGTTATTAATTACAATTTCGTCCAAAATATTCCTAGATAACTACATATAACTATTGTTCCTCATCTCAGGATCCGAGCCCTTCAATCTCTCATGTCTGCACCCTTTCCTTGGGATCCACTACCTCCCGTTGGCACCATTTTGTTTATGAAAAAGAATGAGATTCCAAGGAATCCCAATAGCAACATACTATCGTTCATATAAAATGTGGAAAGTAAATATGCTATGCACAATGTATGCATCAATTAATGAACAATATAAAATCAACATTGACATGTATACATGTGTAGGATTCCACCCCACTAATCGTACACTGGTTGGATTGACATCGACCCCCACGTGTAAGCACACTTCTTGCACTAACTGCCCCTTCTCGGTAGACCGCCCCTTTTTGGGCAAACCATGTTGATTAATTAAGTAAAAAAATGGCAACCACAAAACATATAAACCATGGCATCATGTATGAAGGATAAAGTCACTACCTTAAGTCTTTTCACCTCGTTTTGTGTGCCTCATGAAGCATGCCAACTTTTGCGCTCTCAATTTGGTCCTAACATATCAAATGTGCAAGAATTAGGTTAAAACCCACTCATATACTATTTTAGGCACTTCCATAGTGTTTCTGGTGGTTATATGAGTCTACTGTAAAAATTTACCAAAATGCCCCTGGGGACTTAGCCCGGCCCACTGTACCCGGTCCGATAGTACTTTTTCTGAAATTTTGATCTTGGCTATTCCAGTATATTTTCGCCCAAAGAATCCATTTTTAGACTCAAGATTTTCAAATTCACTGCCAAAAGACCAGAATGCCCTTGGAAGCCCTTATTTCAGAGTTTCAGGGCGTTTTGGTAATTATGCTTTTGAAAACTTTTATGAAAATTGATCAACTGTAATCCCACCTAATTTTTCCTCCTAAACCCAATGGAATCATCAGATCATCAAAAATCCAACCCCAATCCCCTAAACCAGCACTGGCCAAAATTCCCAATTCTCTAGGAAAAATCAAGGTTTTCCAATTCTAGCTCCGTAAACTTGCTCCTTTCTACTCCTAACCACTTTATTACTATTTAATTACGTTATAACTACCACTTAGACTCAATTTGGGCAGCATAACATTTAAGACACAACTTTTCCCAAATTCATAATCAGAGCAAATCCAGCAGAAATTCGCCGACTAAATTACTCATAGTAGCCAGTACAACCAATATTTGAAGTTTCGGAAGTTACCTTTGCTTCCTCGTGGCTTGTCCTTAGTGTGGCAGAAACCCTTGCTTCCAAAACACCAATAGTTTTGCTTCAAATACCCTAAGTTACATGGAAGAGAAGCTTAGGAGAAGGATTACACCGGTTAGGAGCTAAATCGTCGGAGGAATCGACTTACCTTGCAATTTCTTACTCATTCTCTCTCTAGAACTCAACAAGCTCCTTCTCTCTTTATGGCTGCTGCTTCACGTCAGTTTGGAGGAAGGTGATGAAGCAAAAGTGTTTTTATAATATCTTATATGATACTTTAATTAATTAATTATTTTTTCAGAAATACCAAACTTTGAATTTTCATGTAATCCAATTGTGTAATAAGCTCAATTAGCATGTAACTAACATTTTCCTTTTCTTGTTACATGTAAGAGACACATAGGGGTCCTTCCCTTTGGCCTCAATTGGCTTCAAAACTTGTTCAAGTTACGTGTATATTTTGTATCACAATTTTGGTCAAATTTTCACTTTTGCTCTAATTTTCCATAAATTCATATTTATTTGACCAAAATACTCCAAATATTTTTTCTCCTTCATTTTCCTTAATTAATTGAAACTAAATTCAATTAATTCGATAATAATTAATTTGGTGCTTGTTTGACAAAATTACAAGTTTGCCATTCATTTTCTTTCATTTTTGGATTTCTGGCAGATTTTCTGCCCATTCTTTGAAAAATCATAACTAAATTTGTAGACATCATATTGAAGTGATTCCAAAGGCTATAGAACCCTTATTGAGTCTAGTTTTAAGAAAAAATATATCCTTTAGCCAATTGAAAGCACAAAATTCTCAAAATTAAATTCTTTGGATGATGTTCCAGATAATCAATAGTTTTTTTAGGCTAAATTCAAAAATTCAAAACTTTGTGCGTACAACTCCATAAATTACCCATTACCTATCAAATTAAAGCTTAGGATGTCTACTTTCATTCTAAAAATTTTCATAAATATTTGTCATCATTTGGTCGTCTAAAACCATATGACAAACTCCCTACCTCGTAGGCGATTTCACTAAAAACACTGTTCATCTTTCAATTTCCAATGTTTAATTCCTATGGCCGTAAATATTCACCATTTTATAGAATATATTAAATAATTATAATACATTCTTGGTGAATAAAATTTGGGGTGTTACAACTTTAGCTTCCTTCTGGCTTTTCCCTTGTTGGCCGAACCCTAGCTCCAACAACACTAAAATTCTTGCTTCAAACATCTTGAATCACATAGAAGAGAAGCTTAGATGAAGGATTACACAAGTTAGGAACCAATTTACTGAATAAATAAACTTACCTTGCAAGTGCTCTTCCTCCTTCTCTCTAAGATTCCACACAAGCTTTCTCTCTCTCTTGAGCACAAATGGTGTCGGTTTTGGCTAGGGAAGATGAAGGAAAAATGATTTTATATCATATTGCTTTATGCATTAATTTTCCTTAATTATTTATTTAGAAAATTCACAATTTTGATTTTTTATGCACATAAACTTTATGTACATGTAAGTGGGTCACAAGCCCAAATGAAATTCAACTAAGTCTTTCCCTCTTCTTGTTACATGTAATGGCGTCCCAAGGGTCTTTCAATTAGCCCAAATGACTTTTTCCATTTTTCTCATAATTTCAAAATTGCCATTATATTATTTTCTTTATTTTTGGATTATTTGGCAATTCTGGCAGATTTTTGGCCTAAACTTTGAAAAATCATATATTTATTTGTAGACATCAAATTGGAGTGATTCTAAAGGCTATAGAACCTCTATTGAGTCTAGTTTCAAGGAAAAATATATCATTTATCCAAATGGAAGCACAAAATTCATAGAATTTAAGTTTTTGGACACTGTTCCAGAAAATAGGCAGTTTTTTTGGGCGAACTTTAAAAATTCATAACATTTTGTATACAGCTCTAAAAATTACCCATAACCTATCAAATTAAAGCTTATGATGTCTACTTTCACCTTATAAAATTTCATAATTTTTGATCATCATTTGGTCATCATCCAAAATGGTATGACAATCTTACTGTCTCACCGGAAGTTTTTACTGGCAGCATAATCACATTCTCCAAAATTCACTCTCCCATTTCATTAAATGCCACAAATGTTTACAAAGCATATTAGAGAATAAAATTGGGGTGCCACAAGCCTTGTGCTTTAGAAAAGAAGTTCCGTGCTTAGAATTTGAGAGAAATCGAATATGAGTATTGAGAAATTACTTAAATAATGGGGATTGAAAACATTCATATTCGGCCTTATTACTAGCGTCCAAAAGTTGAGCATTCGTTTAAAGACAGCTCGGCTTTTGGGTGGAGACCCTAATTACATGGACTAAGTTCATTTTCCTTTACTCTGGTTATGAGCTTATCAGGCCCATGAAAAGCCCAAAGCCGAAACTAATGTCTTTTTGTTTACATTTTATTTTGTGCACACAATTTTTTATTCAATATTTTATAAAAATATTTTTAATTCTTTGATATATAGATACTTATATTATATAAAGATAAATGTACTATTAAATCATGTTTAAATATTTTCAAACTCAATTAAAATAGTTATTTCAACGTAATAATGTGGCGTTGTTTATGAATAATTAATAGTTTAAACTTATGTTAGTTTCAAACGCATTAGATTGCCATCCCAACCAAATGACTAACAGAATGACACAATAATTGTATCTGACCACAATTAACATAATTCTAACCGGACAGCTACTCAAATGACAAAATAATAGTATTTAACAATTAACATATTCCTAACTGCGCAACTACTCAAATACAAAATATCTTATATCCTAAAATATCCTTTGTCAATAAAAAATAAAAGTAGAACTGTTATTTGATTTCTACATCTGGAATAAATTAAAAGAGTATTAGCTTGTAATCTTGAAGCGACACAGAGGACAAGTATGGTGGTTGATGAGCCATTTGAGGATGCAGTTATGGTGATACACATGACCACAAGGCTTAGGAACTCGAACGGCTCCTTCTTTTTCTTCGTTATTTGAGGGAGTAATCTCCTCCAAACATACTGAAGACATTAAAGACTCTTCAATCTTAACCTTTTCTAAATTTTCCATTGACTTCCAGTGATTATTGCCGTCGCCGCCTTCTATTTCTTCATCGTCATTATTGTCGTCGTCCTCCCCTTCTTCTTGATCTTCTTCTGAAGATGATTCTTCGAACATTTCTTCAAATTCGCTTTCTGAAACATGGTCACCTTGACTATCCTGAAGCACAGCTTGAATTATTTCACGTCCGAAATTTGTATCTTGATCGATTTCAAATACCGATGGCCCAGTAGTTTGGTTAGACATCTTTACTCGTGAAAGAATCTTTAGTAGTGAGAGAAGAGAAATAAAATGAAATTTCTTAGTTTTGAGCCAGTGGTATATTATGCAGATGGAGAGTTTCCTAAATTATATATAGATGGAGTTTCCTTTTAGTTTTAGGCGGCGGATCTTTGAACTTCTGACTTAATTGGATTTGTTTGCATTATAATAGTTTGTTGAGAGGATATTTAGATTCTTATTAACGATGTCTACTTTTTGTAAGAAAATTATTTATTTTTGAAATAATATGGGATTTTTTAAAAATTAATATATTAATTAGTTTCTAAATATTTACTACTGTTTAGTCGAATATATTCAAAGAAATAATACCTAAAATGAATGTAAAAAATAAGTAGTTTAAATTTATTATTATTATTATTAAAAATATTAATTTATAATTCGTAGATAAATTTTCAAATAAAAACAATATAATTTTGAAATATAGGTAAATTTAATTGTATATTCATTTTATTAAGGAAAAATTGTTCAACGACCTCAAAATTTATTGGTCAAAAGGTGTTTGATTAATATTATAATAATGCTGATAAAAAATAATATTATAATAATATTGTTATGAAATGTAAAATCTCAACCATTAAAAATTAATTCAAGCGTAGAAAGGATAGTTGAGAGAAAAGTAAACAGCTATTCCCTCTCAGCGATTTTTAATAGGTTTTCATATCAAATATCATGTGAAGGATAGTTTTGTGATGTCATGTTGATAGGTTTTGGTATTTTATTTATTTGAATGTAAATAGATATTTTAATTTCTAGAATAATTCTCACCCTAATCTTTATACAGATGGCATCTTAGGATTAAGACCATTGTGCATTCCATTCCTATAAAAGGGTTTTTTACCTGAAGCATTCAGGATTTTTGTGAACTCTACTATTCATCCTTAATTTTTTATGATCAAAGTGTTCTTACTAATATTCTTTTGATTATTATTAAGAAATTACTTAAATAATGTGGTTGAAAACATTCATAATTATTGATATTTTTAGGACAATCATAATATACGTGAGACTCCCTTACCTAAAAAATTTGGTCTTATAACTAATGTCCATACGGTGCTTTCTAATACTCAAGGACTCAACACATAGGCGTGGTCATTTCTTGGCTAAAGGGTGAATTTATTCGGTTTGTGTATGAGATTATAATTTTGATGAACAGGATAAGTTTATGAATGGAATCCCTATATTTGAAGGAATTGGTCAATTTTCATCCCAGTGTTGCTTGATTTGAGAAAGTAAATCTTGAGAAGAAAGAATTGATGAAATGGAGTAATGAGATTGAGAGGTGAGGCATAGCGTGATGATCGTTGTTGTTGCTATGGTGGGTGAAGGAGGATGAGTGGAGGGCAGTGGGACAACATTGGGGTGGTGGTGGGTGTGCAGTTGAGGAGATTGCAGAGAAACAGAATTCACAAGGCCAATAGGTGGTTTACTTTTTGGAGGATTAGTAGCACCTGCATTCTCAAGTAGCAATCAACCGTGTTAATTTGTGCATGGGTAGGCATGGCCACCGAATAATGTGGGTTTGTGCATGGGTAGGCATGGCCACCGAATAATGTGGGAAGAGAGAGGAAGTAGTACAATACCATGATATTGATGACGAAGAGCTTGTGAAGGTGGTAATCAAATGTCATAATCTACTTGGAGGTTGCTGTGAATAGCAACGGGGAGAAATTAATGAAGAATGCAGGGAAGATGAAGAATACTGTTAAAAAAAAGAGAGGGATGGAACAATATAAATATATAATTACCATTAGTGCTAGCTATGTACTTGTTGCTAATATCTTAGGACTATAGCATTGATCCCATAAATATATAATTATATACCATTAATGATTTAAAATTTAGTACTTGTTGCTAATATCTCAGGGCAAGTCAATCGCAATTTGTAGGACTAATATATAAAAATTTCATTTCACTCACTTTTCACACATAGGTGGGTGGGCTACGTACGTAGATTTATAATGTCATTGAGCTCTATATATTAAATAACGTTTAAGTAATTTTGTTTATTCTCTGGAAAGCTTATAGACACATATGAAAATTTTAGTTTATCATCTAAAATTTTGTTTCTTCTCTATATAAATTGCCGAAGAATACTATTAAAGAGGAAGAGAGGGAGGGAATTGAACAAATTGCGATTGATGTTTATAGGGATTACGTTAGTGGCATTGCAATCTAGAAGGACTATATCATTGTCAATGGGAATGCTTTAAATTTTTTTCCATCTTCCAAAGCGGATTCTAATAATAAAATAACTATAAGTTAAACAATATGAATATATAATTACTTATAAAGATGCTTCATTACCTATAAAAATCCTTTATGTGTTGCAGCTAGCTGATCATATACCAAAGATGAGGGAAGTGTTGTCACAAACTCTCACATCTGTACCCAAAGCCTCTTATAAATTGCAATAATTGTTTGAAAGGAGGAGGGAAGTTAAGAAGTGTTATTAAGCAAGAGGAAAAGGCAACAATTATGATAATTACCTTGGTCAATTATAAGTTTATACAAATATGAGCTAAAGCATGCCGATTGTATTCTTAATTTTTAACTGGGAATTCAACAATATTTATCAATAGTGATGCATGAAGCGACCCATGGTATCAAATAAACTCTCCAGGCCAGACTAACTTGGGTTAAGTAGGTAGAAAGATTTTGGTTCTGTATACCTTCAGTCAAATATCAAAAGTTTTCAATGAAATGATCCAACGAAAAATCCACTTCAAAAATCAACGCGTGTTATTCCTTCTCAAACCACATGTTATAGTTTTTTTTTTTAAAACTTTCTATTGGATGATCACCCATCCCAATCCCTCTGCGCTGCTCTTCCTTAACACAATTTATTCATTTACCATTAATCGTTGATTATTAATGATGATGATGATGTAACTTTGATGTGGAACATAAGCAGTGAGATGAACAGAACAATATATACAAAAAAAGGGGATGGGGGAGGAGAAAAATTAGAAAACACATTTGACAAATTAAAATCATCGTTCAGGGTAAAAAATGAGTAGGGTTGCTATAAAAAATGTTGAGTGATGAGAACCCATGATCATTGACTTAATAATTCATAAAACATTTTTGCTAAAATGGTCCATATATATTTAGCTAACTACCACAAATATCCCAAGTGATTGGTGATTGAACCCGAACGGCCGAACCGACCCATTTCTTAATAAATTGGGTTTTACAAATTTTTGAGGATATGGTTGATTGGTGATTGATGATTGATTATATTTTGAATGTGATTATTAAAAAATTACAAACTAAAATGAACAATTGGTAAGAAGAATATATTTGAAATTAAAGATATCCTTATATGTCGGAGATTGTAGTTTGTTATGGATTCCAAAAATGCCAAATTATTGTGTGAATCTGGTTTATCATGTCATTTGTGGTCTAACAAATAAAAATATAACAACACATGAAATAATTTGGTATACCTCCTAAATGTTAGCTGACATTTTAATAAAATTAAAAGATTTCACAAGATTTATTTTTTTATTACTTGTGAAATTTTAATTAAGGGATTTATGTTTTTTTAAGAAAAATAAGCATGTGAATCACATGAGTTGCCAACTATAATTAATATTAATTGAGTTGTTGTATTTTAATTAGTTAGACCACAAATAACGTGCCGAACAAGGTTCACACAAGAATTTCTCAAAATGAATAGTTAATTGAAAGAAATATGAAAAGTATGTATTGTTTCATCAGCGGCCTATATTCAGAAAAATTCCTTGTATTTAGCCTACAAGTTTTACCCCTAATTAATTTCTTGGATTGGCAGTTGGTTATTAACTTATTAAATTTTAGTCATTTTTATATCTTTATTTTTTTTATAATTCAATACATCTCAACCCTAAGTCAGACAAGATAATAGCAGACAGACCTAAAGCTAGAGACTATATATAAAATAATGATTTTACACATTGTTGGTGCAGGTGTAACCCCAGCCATATTCTAAGTCAGGTCAAATGGCTCAATTCATGACTTTGTAATTGGGTACTTTTACCTATATGCCCTCTTACTCTTTCTCTCTCATTCTCCTCAATCCATCTCCCCCCCCCCCTCAAGTCCGATTCCAATCTCTCTATATCTCCAATTCAGATTTTAATCATGTTATATTTTTAGAGATTCAAAATCAGAGTGTCACTATATATCTTACAAATGTGTACAGTGTCAAAATGACCACGGGAATCTTCAAATGGGTGGTTGGGGGATCGAATCGCGGATCCTAAGAGAAGAGGATTTAATTAATTGAAGTCTAACAGAATTAAACCTCTTCATGTTGAGACCTCTATTATACCGAAAAAGAATGTCTCCATTAATCTATCTCTCCATTTCCTCTCCAATGAATCTCTCCGGGAGAGGGGCCTCTCCACTTCCCTTACCGTCCACTTCCCTCCACTTCTTTATTCTCACCATTAGATTAACTCTAAAAGGTTGATATTCAATATCCTATACAAATTAAAAATTATACATAGAATACTTTAACAAAAGTATAAAGATATAAACAGTTATATCAAATTTTAATAATTTAAATTTATTTATATATTTTTTTGTTATTTAATATTATAATAAGATTTTTGTAGAATATTAAATCTCAACCGTTTAAAGTTAATCTGACGGTGAGAATAAAGAAGTGGAGGGAAGTGGATGGTAAGGGAAATGGAGAGGCCCCTCTCCCGAATGTCTCCACCATTAGATCAAGTTTGAATGATTGAGATTTAATGTTATATTAATATTTTTATATGACATTAAATTCCAACAATTGAAACTTGATACAATGGTGGAGACATTCACTGGACAGGAAGTGGAGAGAGAAATCAATGGAGACATTTCTCTCCACAATAAATTGAACGTTACATATAATTTCAATTCTTGGTTGAATCAAGAAATAAATAATAACCTTTATAAACAAAGAAATAAATAATAACCTCGATCTAGAAATAAGTGTAATAAATATTCCCTATGTTCCTTTTTATAAGATACTAATAACCGAATTACATATATAAAAAACTTAGTTAAAATTAGTTAAAAACAAAAAATATGTAACAAAACTGAAACTTTTTTTCCAAAAACACCCTTATTTATAAAGAAGGTGGGTGTGAGAGAGAATAAGTGGAAACAAGTAAAAAGGCAGACATACAATTAATTGAGGGTAGAATGGAAAAAAATGCATTAAATGTTTAGATATATTCAAATGCTATCTTATAAAAAGGAACATGTATATTGAAATAATGGTATTTTATATAAAGGAACAGAGGGAGCATTAGTTTAGGTAGCCGGGATAGTAAATAAGTGTTACTTTAGGTAGTCGGATACTAAAATGAACTGAGTGGCTTTCTTATTTATTCACGATGATAAAACAGCATAACAAAATCCTAACCGCACAATTATACAAAATAATATATGATATCCTAAGGGAGAAGAACCAAGGGAAATCATGTTGGGAAAAATAGAAAAGAGAAAGGGACGACAACTAAAGAAATTATATGAATAAGTGAAGAGAAACCGCAATGCTGAACAAATAGAGAAGCAGCTCCAAAGAAGATGTTAGAAGGAGGAAGGAGATAAAAAAAAGGGAGAATGAGACGAGAAAATCTGGGTTAACCATTCACTCTCTCTCTCTTTTTTTGAGATCGCTTTGATTACCATTTGATAACATGTTACTTTAGGTATTTAGGTAGTCGAGATAGTAAAATGAACTGAAAGTCTTGATTATTTATTGATGATGATAAAAGGATAAAAAGTACTTACCCAACTAACTGAATCACAAAGTAATAGCATCTGACAGTATCGCAACTGCGAAAATAACATAATCCTAACCGCACAACTACTCATATACAAAATAATATCTAATATCATGAAATATCCTTTGGTAAAAGAAGAATGGTTATTTGATTTCTATATATATAAGACTATTTAGATTGTAATACTCTTGAAGCAACACACAGGACAAGTAGGGTGGTTGATGAGCCATTTCAGGATGCAGTTATGGTGATACACATGACCACAAGGCTTACGAATTCTATTGACTTTCCATGATTTTGAGGGAGTAATCTCCTCAAGACATATTGAATAAATTGAAGACTCTTCAATCTCAAACTTTTCTAAATTTTCTATTGACTTTCCATGATTTTTGTCATGGTCTTCTTCTATTTCTTCACCTTCGTCCTCTTCTTCTTCTGAATAGCGTTCTCCAAGCATTTCTTGAAAGATAGACACTATGAGGATAACCTCAACTATCCAGAAGCACAGCTCGAATTATTTGGCGTCCAAAATTTGTGTGTTGATCAATTGCAAATACCGATGGCTCAGTAGTTTGGTTCGACATCTTTCCTATTCTAGTGACAGAATTTTTTTTTTTTTTGGCATCAGCTAGTGAAAGAATTTTAGTAGTGAAAGATGAGGAATAAAATTGAATTTCTAAGGACCCGTTTGTTATGCTGAACTGAAGGCGAGAGGAAAGAAGATTCCACACTTCCCTGGTCTTAAATCTGTTTGGCACTCCAACAGTAACTGAAAATTAGTTCTCGCCTCCTTCCATGTTCCCTTAAACATGGGAACCTCAGATCCCTCCAAAAAATGGTGCGATCTTAAAATTGTTCTAGGAAGGCAACTTAGTTTGACCAAGATGCCCCCACCAAAAGTTTCTCACTCACTCTCTCTCTCTCTCCCCCCTTGCTCTGTTTCTCTTTGGTTAGGGTGTCCATTTTCTCTTTGATGGTGTAAGAGGAAGATGATGATGACGGTGGGTGAGTTTGGTGAGACTAGAAGGGAAGGTAACAATGGTGGGAGGAAGAAGAGGGAGTGATGCCAGAGAGAGAGAGAGAGAGAGAGAGAGAGGACGGTGAAGATGGTGGAGAGAGAGTGAAGGTGGTAATGGAAGGTGTTGGTGCTAAATGAAGAAGGGTGCAAAACCATATAAGGAAGATGATGAATAGTATCGACGAGGTTGAGTTCGAACTGGGTTGTTAAGTTCAAGTTCTGTTTCTTTTCTGGGTATTTTGGGTATTTCACCCATTCTTCCCACTTAACTCACTGCCTTTTATTCCTACCAAGCATCTCATCTTTCCTCAACCTAGGTTCCTTCCCATGTCTACCAAACAGGTCAAGTTTTTAAAGTACCCTTTCAATCTTCCATTCCTTTCCATTCACTTCGCTTCCTTTCCTTTCCCTCCTCAAATGTTCCTTGTACCAAACAGACCCTAAGTTTTGATCTAGAGGTATATTATATCTAGATGGAGTTTCCTTTTAGTTGTAGGAGGATCTTTGAATTTCAGGTGTAATGGGATTTGTTTAGGTCATAACTATTTAGCTTGAAAATACTCTATTTAGATTCTTTTTAAATAACAATATCTATTTTTTTACAAAAATAATTTATTTTTAAAACAATATGGGATCCTTTAAAAAATGAATATATATATATATATATATAAATATATATTACATATTCCAAAATGCAAAATTTATAAAATCTTAATTAAAAGATCAAAAAAATCATAAACTTTTTTGAAGGCTGAAGTTATTGATTAGCCTTCCAAGAAATTAAAAGAAAGAAGTTATATATTAATTAATTTCTAAATATTTGCTACTGTGTAGTCGAATATGTTCAAAGGAATAATATCTAAAACTAATGTGAAAAACAAGTACTTTGAAAGTTTAACTATTATTAAAAATATTAAGTTATAGTTCGTAGATAAATTTTCAAATGAAAAACATTATAATTTTGAAATATACGTAAATTTAATTATACATTCAATTTATTAAGGAAAAACTGTTGAACAACCTCACATTTTTTAGCCAAAGGAGCTTTGAATAATTTTATAATAATGTTAGTATAAAAAAAAATTCATGAAATGTAAAATCAAAACCATTGAAAATTGATTTCAATGGTAGAAAAAATAAGTTGAGAGAAAAGTAAATAGTTATTCTTCTCCCCAACTTTTTTAGGGTTTATATATCAAATATCATGTGAAGGATAGTTTTGTGGTACTATGATATTTTAATAATCATAAATGGCATAGTTTTGAAGGCCAAATGTTATCTTTTTTGTGGTCCTACAGTCTAATACTTGTTGAAATTTGTGGTACCAAACACAGGAAGAAAATATCTAAATTTAATATGCTTATGAGGAATGAAGCAACACATATATATTACCAATAATAGAGTCCTGAAGGTTAATAATTCATATAAAATTGCTAGTGGTTCAAGCATAGCACAATATATTTGAAGAGATTCTTGTAATGGTTTTGAAGACAAATATTTATGGACATTTATATCATGGGAAAAGTAATAGAGATTCACCAACTTGCAATGTTTGCTTGCTCTATGATCATTTATGGTCAATGCATATAGCTGCAATAAATCAAATAATGAGTATTGGTTAGGGCTCCAGAAGATTCAAAGACATCTAGCTTGATTAATACTAAAATATCTATGTGCCCAAACGGCTACATGATAAGTCAACAAATATCCTTGTGCCCAGAAGGCTATATAATGTTTATTTGTTAAAGTAATTTACTATATTATGATATTTATGTACTCTTGCAAGTTAACTATTCATTGTGTTTTATATAGTCAATAGCCCTTGCAATAGTAATATTGGAGCAAGACGTTGATAAGGTCTGTTATATTTGTCCGCACATTCCCCTCAAATTTTCTTTACTACACTTTTAGCCCTTTGTAGTATGATCTCTATGCAGTTTGCTTTTAACCTTATGAATCTCTAGAGATATAACAATATATATATTTATTAAAGAACTACTTGGCAGTTCCTGGAGAACTTTACGTAACAAAAACTGAAATATTATTAATTAATATAGTTCCTGAAGAACTAATAACAAAATTGATACAGTTCTTGAAAAACTAATATAGAAATAAGAAAAATATGTTTATATAGTTCATACTTGAGGAGGAGATTGTTGGAGTACAAGTGAGTCATGTTATATGAGATTTCAATCATGTCATATATTATAGAAATTAAAAATTTGTCACAGTTAATCAAAAGTTCATTGATGTAGACAAATTTATTGTTGGCATGCTAGTTTTATCATCCAAGTCACATATATGATACAACAAATTATTATATATATATATATATATATATATTATGTATTGACATCCATTAAAGAACCATAAGATTCTTTATGAATAGCCAACATACATATTATTATATGCTACTTGTTCTTAAAGAATACTGACTATGAGAATATCACCTGTTGTCATTTGGGATAGATCTTTGAATTTCTAAAAATATATCAAACTTGTAAATAGGGGCCTATTCAAATATCATAGAAACCATATAAGTATTCAGTAAATTTGATTGATGTATTTATAAGTTGGTTACATGTTTGTAACTTGAAGTTTGCAAGGTTGTTTGAATAAATTATTATAGTGCACAATTTCCAGACTATATGATCCACTAAATGATCTAGTAAAATTATTTATCAAAGCCTCCATATGTAGCTAGATCAAAATTTATGAGAACAAAAGTCACATTTTAGTGTTGGGATTGTTGATTTTACATATTATAGTACATAAATGCATCAAGCCAACATAATATTATAAATTCTCCCATTATAATTGGCCTTTGGTCAGGAGTCAGATATTTTCTATATTACAATTTTGAATGTGTAATTATATTCTTCTTTGATTAGGAACTTTTTAGCGTACGTTAGCCTTGGGGTCCATAATAAAAAATAAACCAAGGATTGGGTATAGGTAAACTTAAGATCGTTCTCTCTTCTCGAAGAGCCTTTTATTGAATCCTAAGTAATCTAAATGCTATGCAAATGCAAGTGATTTAAAGTCTTTAGTCGCCTCAGGTTAAATCAAAATAAACCAAATTATGCAGTGAAGGGCACAACTCGGGTCGTATTCTCTTGAGGAGCCTTTTATTCAATTCCTAATCTAAACTAAGTGGCAAAAATATTAAGATGGGTTTTAAATTGATTTTTTTTTCTTTTTAATAATGGAAATTAACTTGAACTACTATTTTTTGGATTTTTTTGAGAAATTGTTGAGATAACTAATGAAATTGTGATTTAAACAAATTAATGATGAATGCTTCTTGGAAAAATGGAATATAGGTTATCATTGCTCAAATTGAATTGGGAGTTAAACCACTCACTAAGTCAAAAATTAAACCTTAACAACTCGTTAAGTCTAGTATATTAATTGGTGATTACCCCTAGAACTCTAGCTAGATAATTACCTCTTAATACACTATTAAATACCACTTAGTGTGCAATTTAGGATTGGATTCATACAACTTGTTCCTCTATGCAATGAACACTCAACTGAGATATTCAAACAAGATCTAAGCAGTTATAATACTCATTCAAACTATGAAAGAATAGACAACCACATTAAACCAAAAGGACATATAAAAATTTAAATATCAAACCACATAAACCAATCTAAATCACAATTGTTCAATTCTACTAAGATAAACAACTCGCAATCTCAGTAAATTAACCATATAACATAAAATCCTAACTCAGGAAATTCGTTACATAATTAAATAAAAAGATTAAAACAATTAACTCCCCTGAATGTATCTCTGAAGTTCAAACCAGTCTTCCATCTCCAAGAAGCAAGAAGGAATTTAGCCTCTCATGGAATCTGTCCCAGCTGCAACTTTTTGAATGCCACAAGAATCCATTGAATTGAGATAATGGAAGAAGAAGAAGATGAAATTGTTGGTGAAGCTTGGTGAAGGTTGTCTCTTCTCTTCCTCTCTCGCGTGCGCCACTGCGTCTGTGTTCTCCTCTGCGTGTGCGTGAGTCTCCTCTGTTCTCTCCTTCAGATCTGCCGCTGCGTTCTGGTTCTGGTTCTGTGCATGCTTTTTCTGGTTCTGCCGCTGTTGTAGTTCTCCTGTGGCTGTGCGCATCCCTCTCTAATTTCAAATTCTTTTTTTTTTTAATTTCCTTTTTTTATTTGAAATCTAGGTCAAATCTCTTTAAAATTGGGATATGATCTTCCAAGATTATGTTTAGATAAGATTTTCCAAGATTTAATATGAGAATCTGGACAAAAGAATCAGTTTCAGAGGTGTTAAGACGCTGATTCTCGGATATGGGGACCAAACTGGAGTTTTGGAAATTCAGGTTACTGTTATGTAATTTCCTCTGATGGCCAAATGAATCAGTTCCACGGTGATGTCCGTATTTTGGGATTCAAATGGTATTTTTTAATTTCGGGGTCCTTTTCTGTAATTGTTTCTGATATCTTTCCTCCTGAAAGTGACAGCTAATATTACAGAAAAGTGCCCTTTTCCTGTCAGAATTCTCTTGGAGCCACACATAGAATCTTATTTTCTGCTTCAGTCCTTAAAAATCTTTACTTTTTGGTCCCTCAGCTCCTCCTTTTCCAATGTGACCTACAATTTAGATCAATATCTTGTAATATCTTTATTCAAAATTCAAATTTTAAAAAGTAATTACAAGATTATAACAAATATATGCTTTTAAGATTTATTTTCACACAATCATCTTTAATTCAATTTAATCATAATAAATGTTGTTTAACCCAAAAATTAATGATAAAATCCCTACGTATGACATTAAATATTATGATAAAATCGGGATATATCAGCAAGAAAACAAGGGGAAATGGATTTTAGTTTTTCAAATCAATAACTACAAGAAGAATGCAATTCAATTAAAAGCTAAACTATTATTTTTTGGTATTTTTATGACAATGGGATGGATGTGAGAAAATGAATCTTGGTAGCAAAGTAAATGGCTTTCTTAGCTTCTTAAAATGATTTGGGAGTTAATTTATCATCAAGTCAAAGTGGAAACCTTAAGCAAACGTATTGAGTCCAATTTATCTAATTAATAACTAATCCTACGATCGAATACATAGTCAACTCTCGAATAAATTGTTAAAAACTACTTGAAGTTTGTTCGAATATTATTTTGATGCACTTGTTTCCTCTTAAATAAGAGTACAATCGCGACACTCAATATGAATCAATGCAACCACACATCATAGTAATCACATACAATGTATAATCTCATTAAAACATAAGGAAATAAATTCAATACATAGTCCAAATGCATCAACACAAAATTCAACACAAATACTAACCAACAAGTACAAATAAACACTCATCCAAGTCTAAAAAATATGTACCAATGCAGAATCCAAATAGATCACAATTAATACATATAATGAGCTAATGAAAAAACTAATAAACTTCCCTTTGTACCATATTGAAGCTCTAGCTACCTCCTTTATCACCAAAACCCAAGCAATTTAGCCTCCCATGAATTTAATAGCAGCCACAACCTCCTCAAAACACCAAAGTTCCATGGAAATATGAGTTAATAGCCAAATTAATGAAAGAAGGAAGTGGTTCGGTCAACGAGAGAAGAGAAGAATTAGTATGTGGTATTGAAGCCATGGGTTCTGTTAGAAAATGGGAGAGACAGTAGATGAGAATGATGATACTATGACAAATAAAAGAATGAGGGAGTGATGTGATGATTATGAACAGAGGAGGTAGTGGAATAGTGAAGAGGGAGGGTGGTTGATGGTGAAGAGAAGAGGAATGGTGACACAATGACAAAGGGAAGAATGAAGGAGTGTTGATTCTGTCACGTTTGGTGAGGAAATGGAAGGATATATGAGAGACAAAGATGTGGTATGGAGGAGGAGGAAATGAACAGGGGGTCTGTGATCTATGGTGATGTTGGTAGTGTGAAGGTGGAAGAAAATTGATTGAGTGAAAAGTGTAAGACAATGGTGGAAGGAAACTGACGGCTTCCGGTGACGGTGGAGAGAGGGGAAAGTTGGCAATGGCGAGAGTGAGGAAAGGCGATGATGATGGTGGTATTTGATGGTAGCTTCCATTAATGAACCCTTTAGGTAGTGAGAGGAGGATGCAGAGCATCGACGGTGGTGTAAGGGAAGAACGTCGCCGGTGGTCTCTGGTTCTGAAGAAGGTGACAATAAGAGATGGTGGTCTCGTCTCTGGCAGTGGTGAGAATGATGAGTATGGTGAAGCTCGGGTCTCTCCTCCAATCTCTGCTGCATCTCTCTCTACAACTCCGGCAGGTGCAGCGGCTTTCCCAGCTCTGTTTTGAGGTCTCACTGTCTCATCATTGTCTCCCTCGACTCTCTGTGGTGAATCCATGGTGCTCACTCTCTCGCCGTCAATGAAAGGTAATGGAGGTTGAGGGAGGGCCGGTGACAGTGAAGAAAATGATGGTAGTTGATGGAAGCCCTCCCTCTCTCTTCTCAAGCTTTATCTCTCCTCTCCGTGGCGCCCCCTCTTAAGCTCTCAACTTTTCTACCTTTTTCTTTTAAATGTGTCAGGTCCTGGAACAAGGAGGAGGCCCTGCTCAAAATAGGTTTTGACCAGGGACCACTCTAAAAAACTTTGATCCACGCTGGTTTCATATATGACATAGTAAAGGAAACTAATACTTAAGAGTACATGTTTCCCATCAAAATCAATTTAATGTGTTTAGCTTTTCTTAATATATTATTTATTTTATAATAATTCTTATTATTATAGAATAAATAATATGATTACTATTTTGTAGGGAAAATTACTCATAAGTGTCAGGTAAAAAAATTAAACCATAAAGATCCAAAAAAATGTAATGTTTTTACAAATTTAACTTGTAAACATGCAAGTTCGACTTGTACGTGTAGACATAAATTGTTAAATTTAACTTGTAAATATAAAAGTGTGAGTTGTAAATATATAATTTTTAAAGTATTTCTATATTTTATTTGTTTTAACAATTTTAAGTTGTTATAACATTTGTTTTAACAAAATTATATACAATTTTGTCCTCATTTCTATATAATTTTTAAATATACGTACAATTTTGGAAACAGTTGCAGGAGAATAAAGAGAATTAATGAGGACAAAATTATGAATAAGACTCACTACCATCAAAAGCTTCCTATGTATTTTTTTAAAAAAAATTTAAAAAGACCACATTCCAAAAGAAAAAATTAAATATATATATATATATATATTATAATAGGAAGCTTTGGTGCTTCCTAAGGAAGCGCCAAAGCTTCCTATATATTTTTAATTTCTTTTTTTTTTAAAGGCCACATTCCAAAAGACAAAAAAAATTATAATAGGAAGCTTTGGTGCTTCCTAAGGAAGCGCCAAAGCTTCCTATGTATTTTTTAAAAAAAAAAAAATTGATCCATGTTTTTAAACACTCAGCCATTATCATCCCGCCATTATCGTCTTATAAAATTTAAACATCCCGCCATTATCGTCCTCCTGCTTCCTATTTCTCATAAATTCCGATCCATTGCTCCCCTACTCCATTAGTCCACCAGCTTTTTAGGTACTTATTTGAAGTTTCAGCAATATAATGGCACTCTTTTATGAAGCGTCAAAGCTTCCCTTGTTTACAAAATTTAAACACCCCGCTATTATCATCCCACCATTATCGCTCTCCTGCTTATCATTTCCCATAACTTCAATCCATTGCTCTCTCACTTTATTGACCTACTAGCTTTTTTTATTCGTTATCTCCACTCCTTCCTTTCTTTGATGGCAACAAGTAGAAAAGTAGGAGATCCCTAGCTTGTAAGCATTGTTTTTTAAACATTTGATCCATGTTTTCTTTTTTTTTTCTTTTTAGTTAAGATCTATAATGACTCTTATATGTTTGCTTATATTTTTTATTTTTCAGGTATTGATTTGAAGTTTCAACTTTGTCAGCTTAAACTTCCTATACATTATTAGTTTTTTAATTTTTAAACTTACAAATATAATAATATTGTAGTGATTTTATTGTAATACAAATCATTGTAGTTACTGTTTTACATTTTTTACTATCGCATTGTAATTTGCTTGTTTTATCAAGAAAAGAAAATAATTCAAAAAAAAAATGACTAACATTGTTTTATATTGTAATTGGCCTACTAGATGAAATATATCATTATTTATTTGCTAAAATTTATATATGATCATCAGACATTTATTTTTGCATTACATCGTACAGGAAAAAAACATTTAAACAAATTATTAAAAAAAGGAAAAAAAATATTTAAAAAAATTATTAAAAAAAAAGCCAAAAAAGAACCCACCTTTGACGTTTATATGATAAACGCCAAAGGAGGTAAAACCTCCTTTGGCGTTTATCTTATAAACGCCAAAGGTGGGTTCCCACCCTCCTTTAGTTTTTAAGCCCCAAAGGAGGGCACCTCTTCCTTTGGCGATTGTTACATAAAACGCCATATGTAATTTATTTATTTATTTAATTTGATAAGGTAATGTATGGCGTTTTTGTAAATTAAAAAGCGCCATAGGTATTTTTAATGGCGTCAAAAGCTTTGACGTTTCTTAAACGCCAAAGTATTTTTTAAAATAAGCGTCATTATATTGCTTTTTTGTAGTAGTGAAAGTTTTCCCAACATGAGTGGCAGAAAATGAGTAGATGCAAAAGAAAATACATTGAATATGCATCAAATGTAGATCCTCAAATATAACAGTATGATCCATAAGTTCATCAAATATTGTATTCTTAACATATTATAATATTTTCCAGATGTAGTCATTGGCCTAAATGAGAATTCTTATATCTCAGGTTCCAGTTGAAAAATGATTTAATCAATATAAATGAAAAATGAGATATTTCTGAAGCATGAGAAAATGATCGGTTCCAAAAAAAATGGAGCAAATAATCATGATGATCATAGTGAAGAGGTAAAATTTGAGACATAACTATTCATAAGACCCTAAAAGAGGTTATGATACCTAAAAGCAACAAAGAAATCTCAATTAGTTATGTCATAAAAGAAAAGGGAACCGAAAAGATAAAGTTGTTGATAACGGGTTTAAAGATAATATCACATGATCAAATAGGGATTTTATATACAAATATGTCATAAGATACATATATAATAATAGTTGGCCAACAAAGAAGAAAAGGCGCAACATGCAATATTATAACATGAATTCGTGTAGCCCGAGCACCTGAAGTGTGATGTTAGTATCATATAAAAAGGCATTATTGTGCAAAAGAAAGGAGAAGTGCAATGACAATATTTTTCGCAAAAGTTCACTATTGATGGACATTATCTTGTGGTAGATTAAATTTTCATGTCTTGTTAATTTGGAAATCAAGGAGTATATGAAATTTTGATATGTATCTTGAGAAGATGAATATAATGTGTGACTTACTATAATGTGAATTATATATGAAGCTCAAAAAGATTTAAAATGCTAAGAGTATATATCTGAAATAATTGTTATGCTTATAAAATCCCTGAAGGATCACATACATGTATGGATTTAGATTTAAACATATGATAGTCCCTGAATGATTCAAGTTGCCAAAAGCATTTGATTAAAGTATATGAAACTCCCTAAAGGATTCAAGTTACCAAAAGCACAATTCAATCAAGATCTTTATATGGTTTGAACCAACCAGGGTATATGTGATATTACTGACTAGGTAAATGTCTACTGAAGGAAGGATATAATATTTCTGTTATGATCATATATATTTACGAAAATATTTGAAAGTGAGTTTACTATAATTGCAGTTCATGTTGAATAGTTCATCTTGAAGAATTTGCAAAAACTTTGAATTGCTTGACCTCCTGAAGAGCTTGCAAAAGGTGTGAATTGCTTAAACTCATGAAGATATTGCTAAAGTTAAGAATTACTTAAAGAAAACATTTGAAATAAAGAATTTGAGAAGAATAAAGTATAACCCTCTGCCTTGAAAACAGTACTTATTATTTAAAAGTACATAATTAAAATGGATTAGAGACTGACGAATATTTAAAGCTCAAATCAATCCCTTCCTTACGGTAAGGTTTTTAAAAATTCTTTCAAAATTTTCTTTCTTGTCCTGGTCTCAAACACAAGTTTTGAATATAATTATCCTGTGTAGTTAAATTACATTCATACATACTAGAGTGTATAACAAAACCCCAACAATCCCCAGGTTTCATATATACATATATAGGGTTTCAAATTCCTATTTAGGGGATTACATAACCAAAAATAATATTTACAACTTATACAATCATCCCGAATCCAAAATATGACAACCAACTATAAACTATGTCTGTACTATCCGCCCTTGGTCGTCTCTTTCCCCTTAAAGCCACTTGCTCTGTCTATAAGGTTAGTCAAAGGAAAGAATGAGATTCAAGAGAATCCCAACAGTAACCAATCACTCATAAAATATACAAACACATATTATGTAGGTAAACCACAACCAACAACCACAATGGTATAAGGCTTTCACCACAAACAACCTGCACTCATGGCCGTATACTCAAGTCACCAGCTTATGTAATACCCTGAATTTTGAGACTTGAGGCTAGAGAATAAGCCTGAGATTAGTGGACTGCTAAGCTCTGGTTTAGCAGGATCCCAAATTGTGATTAAGAGATAATAACTCCAAAAGTGGATGTGATTAGTGATGAATAAACCCTTTTAGAGATTATGGTGTGATTTGGCACTCGAATGTGATTCGTAAGTGCTGTGGGCAATGCCGAAACCCTGTATTTAAGTTCAATTATGGATTAATATCTAAATTGATTTGAAATAGAGGGGAGGACGCATTGTGGAGGAAAAAGAATGATATGGTGTGTTTGGTGGTGATTCAAGAGGAATTGCCATAATCAGGGGCAAAACGGTAAAGTTACCGACCAATTGATCGGTTACCGAAGAGGAACTCATTAGTAACTTCAAATGGTTCACACAAAGTACACACAATCAGCCTCTAGATCCTCACTCTCTCGTTTTCTCTCCCTCTAGATCCAGGCTTTGATGCCAAATGGTTCAGAAACCATACACTTAATTTCTCAATCAATTCGATCTGAATGCATTACAAAGCCTTAAGCCCTCCTATTTATACTAATTAGGAAGGGAATATAATCATGAAATTAAGCATAATGATGAGGATAAAGCAAAAGAAATGCAATGAATAAAGAAAAGCACATTCACTGAAAGCACATCCACCAAACACTCCACTACACCTACTTATCTATTACTGTTTCATGATGTTAGGATCACACTTGTTACTTGTTAGTGATGGTAGTCAATTGTGTCTGACAGCATATTCAGTAATTGAATAGCAGTATCAGTTACTTTTAAGATCAAATTAATTTTTTGTCATCGAGAACTCAAGTCTTCTTCGGTAAAATTGTACGGATTAGCTTTCATATTAAAGTGATCCATATTCTCATCATAAAAGTTGTGCATAGAGGGAAGAATAAATGACCCTGGAAACTTCATGTTGTATTAGACCATGTCATTGGGCTTATAACATACACTACATATACAGTGACGCAAAAAACTTGTGGGAAATTGGAAACTGCTCAAAACCATTTTGGAATTACCCTAAACAGAAAATTGAAGCATGCCTTTAATACTTGTGCAAGTTACGGCACGTTTCATTCATACTCTGTTTTCAAAGTCTCTACTTTATTCTTATCTACAAACATCAACATGGAACCAGAAACAGTTTAATTATATTCAACAACTTTCATCTAAAACTCACTTTGAAGGAGTAGTGGATTCTTTACTCTGTTTGTATTTGCAGACACCACCGACATGCCGATTCGTCAAAGCAACTTATTTTATTCGCCTGCCAAAATTTTCATTTATATGGAGTTTATAAAATTATCATTTCCCTGGTTGGAATTATTCAACGGATTTAAAACAACTCGATTCACTTCATTTAATCAAATCACGGTCTCGGTTGAGACATCCACAAACTTGCAATCCTTATAACAAATAGACATTTAAATTCCCAACAATCATACACCCCACATGCGCATCATAAAATACTATTGTGCATGATAGCTTCAAGCTTCGTTAGAATTATAATTGACATTAGGCATGAAGCAGTTCTTCTGCAGTGTGCTATAATCAGTCCTTATAAAGATATCTTCTGCAACAGAAAATGGCCCAAGCAAGGAGATGAAATTCCTGCACATTCAACTCCTCTGCACAATCTACAATTAAAATTAATAACATCTTGAAGACAATCCTTTACACACTGAAAAAATAAATTTTGAAGTTTAAATTACAGAGCCGCACAAGCTGATTCAAAGAAACGTACCCTCAAGACCATGACCGCCATTTGAGTTCCTTGGTAGAAACTAGAAAGCTCTGGCGCTGTATGTATGTAAGCAAGTCGAAAAAATAAACCATGAAAGCAATAATTATTACAAAAAAGGACATCAAATAAATAACTATATTAGAAAGTAGTAAATGATTAGCCGCATGTAGTCATTGTGAATGCAGCTATCATAGTCAAGAATGGATACATGTTCTTAATTTGCTAATAATGTAAGAAGGAGATAATACCTGTTAATTAAGTCATCATCGCCTTGCGTTTTCTGGAATTAAAGTTCGGCTCTGAACATTCTGAGGGATATACTCCACGCTTTTGTTTACCAGTGAATTTGAAGAGAAGAGTTCTGTTATAAGTGGTGGCTTCATGATTTCTTCTATTGCCTTCAATTTTGTCCAGTATTTTTTCAGATAGTGCTGTATTAGAACACAGGGGAACACTTCCAGGGCTGTATTCTTTTGGCATTGGCAAACATTGTCCGAGAGCCGCCGTTTGATCCTCCTCAACACCGAAGATAATTGAGGGGGGCAAAGCAATTTTCCTTTGGGCCAGAGTAAAAAATGACGTTGCAAAAAACGAAACCCATTAAATTCTTTATAAATATATATTTGTTTGTTATGCATAACTATATATTATTATAAAAAACTAAATATAAATGTAATAATAATATAAAATAATTTTATATATTCTTATAATTTTTAATATAAATTAATTTCAAATTAAAAAATTTTACATCTTAAATAAGTTTTCATATGACTATATTTTTTTCCAATTTTTTAATTTAAATTTTATCTTTAATTAAAATTAAGGGAAAAACCCATATAAAGCTACTTAAAATAGGGAAATTTTAAATTATGTTAGTAAATTTAACAAATCCTTAATTAAGTCATTAACCTAATTTAGGATTTTAAAATATGGGTAAAATAACTTTAGTGCCCTCCCCTTTTTTCTCTCCTCTCTTAAAAGAGTTTTATTGCTATATGACTTTATGGCTCTATATATATATATATCAACATTAATATATAATCAAACAAAATATAATTTTTCCAAATCAAAGGATTTTTTTTATGCTCTAAAAGGATCATAAAAAATAATTCAGTCCACAGGAAAAAAAAAGGAATCATGATACATGCCAACTGAAATCATTTAATTGATTTTAAAAATCAATTAAAAAAATTGTTTTTTTCAACCAAAAATCATTCAATTGATATTAAAAAAAATAATAATAAAAAAATTGAGTTTTTTTTTAAAAAATAATGTAGTTATTTTTATCAAGTGAGAGTGTGAGACAAAAGAAAAAGGAAAGGATAATACTTGCCAACTTCAGTTTAAAAATTGAGTTTTCTTAAAAAAATAATGTAGTTATTTTTATCAAGTGAGACAAAAGAAAAAGAAAAGGATAATACTTGCCAACTTCAGTTAGCAAAAATCAATTGAAATAAAAACTACTTTCACCAACAATACTTTAAACAAACTCTAAATAATTTTCCCTAATGCATAAGTGTGAATTCTTAAAAATAATTTAGTTAAGATTTCATTTTTTTAATATGAATTATTAATATGAATTATTCATTTCTATTAGAAAGGCAAGAAACTTTGATATACTTCTAAGGATATTTTAGATAAAAATATTAAATTCACTTAAAATTTCATAAAATGCTTATTGAAATATAGAAATTTCCAAGAAAAAATTTATATATGAATTAAATATATATTTCATATATTTATTTAAAATATAATTTTTTATTGTGACATTTTTTTTTTGAAAAATTTGTTCGTGTTAATAAAATGAACTCCTTACTTAAAAATAGTGTAAGCTTTTGTTCTTATGAGGACAATTAATATATTTAAACTATAGATGAATCATATTTTGTTTTATGAAATATTAATGTTGATATTTATATATATATAGAAAAACATAAGTCATAAAGTAATGAAACTCTTTAAAGAGGAGAGAGGACATGACATTAAAGTTATTTTATCCATATTTTAAAATCCTAAATTAGGTAGATGACTTATTTAGGGATTTGTTAAATTTACCAAACAGATTTAAAATTGTCCTATTTTAAATAGCTTTATATGAGATTTTTTCTAAAATTAATTAATAAATAATAATTTATATATATACATATATATATATATATATAATAATTTTTTAATAATTAAATTTCTCTAAATAATAATAATTTCTCACAGAATTAGTCACGGAATTATTGGAAATTTTTGTGGCTAATTCCATAGCAAAAATAGCTATGGAATAATTTCGTGGCTAATTCTATAGCAAATGACAAGATTTTCCAAGGAATATTTTTCTGTGGCTAATTCCGTGAGAAATTTTATCACAAAATTTGCCACGGAAAAACATTCTATGACAAATTTTATCAGAAATTCAGGGTTTTTTTTTAAGTGTCAATTGATATAAAGTTAAAAGTCACTTTGATAAAGGAATACTTATGTGAAGGGTTGGCACACCCTGTTTGGATCCACCCTATTTGATTTACATATTTTTTTTAAAATTTTTGAATCATGACAACCATTTGATTTAATATACCTAACAAATAGTCAAAACCCTATGAATAATCTGGACCTTTCATCGCATTTTTCCTAACTATAAATTAAAAAGATACAACCCAGTAATTAGGTACCACCATCAGTAGGGCTGGATTATGAAATCCAATACAACAAAGAGTAAAAAAATATATCTATGCTCTGTTTGATTATAATGATGTGACTCAGAAATATATCTTCTTCTTCTTCTTTTTCGGATAAAACGCAGAAATATATGTAACACAATATGTTATCTGTTCTTTTCATTACATTAGATTAGTTCTTCTGGTTCATAACACCCAAAAACAAGAAAGATTTGACCTGCCAATTAAGGGCAAAATCAGCATTCAATATGATACTATTAAATTTTTAGTAAACAATAGTCACAGATGCTAATGCTGGTTCTTTAGCGGGCTATTGATGAATTTCCATCAGATAACAGTAGCTAAAGCTAAGGTTATCACAATCATTACAAGTTACATTTATTACTCTTGCCAAGTTACAGATGTTTTATGCAAATTTTTTTTAAAAAAAAAAATCAACCAATTTTTGAACGTTTTGGTTCATTTGCATTCCATTTGAAGGTTTCTTTTTTCTTTTTTCTTTTTTTGGGGGCTGGGGGCCAACAACCATTTCAAGTATTAAATAGCTTTAAAAACTTTATTATGATTGAAAAATATATTTTAAATTTTAATACATTTTGAATGTTAATTAAAACATTCGAAAAAAAAAATCAACGATTCCTGCAACAGAAAAAGTTGATGTCACACACCTCTCAGGCTTAGGGTATGCATTTTAAAGAAATCACCTTCATGCTTGAATTCAAATGTAACCTTTGTGTTCTTAGTGGTGTCTGGCAAGCATATCGAATTGAAATCAGCTATAAATTCAGACATATTTTAAGTGCATCTTATAATTATGACCGTGTATACCCAAAAAACTGTATCTTATAAAGAACATCCAAAGGAGGGTAACTTTGTCACATAATTTTTTTCCCATCAATTTTGTCTGATAATTACAGAAGTAATCAATTTCACCCTTGATCAAATTCATATGGTGTAACATTAAATAAGAGCAACATCAAAAAAGTCAATAAATATTCTGTTTTATACTTTATAAAAGGAATAAAAAACATCATATCTTATAAAAAAGATTGGAGGAATACCATCAAATTAAACTGTGAACGCTTCAATTAATATGACATACAGAATCAAAATTAATTCGATCGTTGAGACGGGCAAAAAGGAATGGTAGGGACAGGGTCCATTGTGTTTGAAGTTGAACCCATGCACAGGCACAGACAAATAATGCAATTAAAGCCGTACCAATAAGAATAATTATATAAGACTTAAGGTTGAATTTATATAATTGATGATATCAAGTCAAAACTCACTTTGATAAAGGAATTGTTAGGTGAAGTGTTGGAAGCTTCCCGGAAGGAATGGTTTTGCATCTAACCATTGATTAGGGCAAGTGGGAATAATTTGACCGCAATACCAACTTTGTCCTATTTGATATAAATATTTCTTAACTTTTGAATCATCACAACCATTTCCCTTACTTTACGGAGTAAATATTCTAAACCCAATCAATAATATGGCCTTAAGTCCTTTTACTCCTGTCCAAAACCTAAAAAGTGAAACCCATAAATTAGATGCTCACATAATTATCAATAAACAAAGAATTGATTTATTTTTTTTAATAAAAAATTGCAGGACTAGAATCTTGGAATATATATTCCTTTTTTTGTAAATTGTAGAGTACAATTTTCCAACATTTAATGTAACAGAATTTAGGAGCTAGTTATGTGTGTTGGCCGTTGGGTACGTTAGGTTGCAATTTTGGCTACACATGTACACTGCTTCCTTTTATCCAACATAAGAGCTAAATATGTACCCTATAAATATTTTTTAAGAAAATTAGTTAAATTAATTATTAAGGAAAAAATGTATATTGATTTTCCTAAAATACTATACATGTGCAATCAATATGGTTAGTTAATTTCAAAATAAAAATTACAATTTTGGATGATAAAATGAACTAAAGTCTTATATTTAGATCCAAAACAAACCCCTTATCTATCTCTTTTTTAGAGGATCGAGGATAATTATTTCTTAGAAAGATGAATGTATTTGATGTTGCCACTGTTTTGTAAGAATGATTTTTTTAGGCTAAAATATACATTTAGACTTTTATATTTGTATTAAGTTTAAGTTTAGTCCCTTAAATTTAAAAATGATACTTTTAGTTCTTCAATTTTAACACAGTTACTTTTATTTTATTGAAAATGTTGACTCATCAATTAAATGTTAACAAGGCAGACTTAAAATTTAAAATATAAAAATAATTATAAGAGTAACCAATAAAAATATAACACCTAATTTAATTTTAATCCACCACCTGTATTTTATTGGGAAATAAGAAAAAGATCTCCTTCCTCTCCCCTTTCTATACACCACCGTCTCTACTTTCTTCTAACCACAGCCAACACCCTTGTCTTATGCAACTCCAACCATCCCATGGAATCTTCTGCTTTATCTTGGTGCACTTTAAGATATTTTTTGATCAGCGATAACGCTTCATCAATCTTTGTTTCATCAACAAAGAAAAAAAAATCCCTTAATAACATTCTTCAATCTGCACCTCGAGGATTCGCCTGTGGGCGACGACGTCATTAATCGTGTAAAGCAATGAGATAGATTAACTGTCAGTTAAGAATGTTCTATCGTCCCTAGATGTTTTTTTATTCTTTCAAAACTACTGAAGGTACTATTTGATTAGTGTGCCTTTACATCTCTAAACAACACCACCAATTTCTCCCTCAGATATAATGCAATATCGGATGCAGGCCTCACCTTGTAAGTAACGGTCCTTATGGGTTCGAAGGTCACTCCATCATGTGGTTCAAGTATTATAGTAAAAGACCCTGGGATTGGGTCTAGGATGGGGAGGTTGGGAGTTCTGGAGAGAAGGGAGGGTCAGTGGTGTGGTTGGAGGAGAGGAGAGATGGTGGAGATGGTGATGTTGCATTATGATTGGTTGCTCATATAATTATTTTTATATTTAAACAATTTAATTGATGAGTCAGCTTCTTCCGTTAAATAAAAGTAACGGTGTTAAAATTGAAGGACTAAAAGTATCCATTCCAAATTTAAGGGACTAAACTTAAACCTGATACAAACATAAAAGAATAAATGTATAATTTAGCTACTTTTTTTAATAACCACATATTTAAACATATCATATAAGTCTTGATCTGAGAACTGTTCAACTTTTGTAATGATTATTGCTGCTTTTTGTATTATTTATAAATAAATTTGAAAATAATCCTTCACATGGATTTTGTTTTATGAGGTAACTGTTTGCAAATGGCTCTGTAACTTCATGTAAGTTTCACCAACTATTTAATTTAATAATTACAAAAACAGAGACGTACGTTTTCACGTTAACATATATGGCCAATAACGAGGTTTACTGTGATGAAGAAAATCTTTTTTGGGTTTAAGAAACCAAGTTTTTGGCTCTCAGTATCTTCATGATTTTTTCCCAAAAATAACTTTCTTTAAGTCAGGTCAAATAATTTATTTATGTATTTTCTTAAATGATATTTTCAGTATTATTAATTTATTATCGGTAGCCCATATGATATGGCAAGTTAATGTTGTGTAATTTATGGGATGTCTCGTTCATGCTCACTTGTATTTAATATTACCTAGATCCTTAATATAAAACTCATCAGTTAACTAATTTAGAAAAGTTGATGAAGCTAAATAAACTGTTTAAATATATCATATGTTACACAATCTCTTTGACATACTTATATGTATTATTGGATTATAACAAGCATGTTATGATTAACAATAACATCACCTTCATCGTGGATATGCAGAAAATCTGTGGTACAAGTGCTAGGAACTCAGTGGTATGATCTGCAAATGTTCTTGAGGTAATCAATCCATTTCGTTTCTGTGAAAAAAACAATAGAAAAAGAAGTACAGTAATTCTAGATACTTACTATTTTCCAAGCAAGGGAGAAAAACCAACAAGAAATTAATCTGCTCAAAGTCATATATTTATCACTTTAGTAATCTGCTTCACATGTAACAAATAGTACCTCTCAGTGCTGTTTGTGTGAGCCGTCAAAGTTTAATCCCATTTCACGAAGCTGATAGTAAAGATATACAACATTTTGCTCTTTTTCTTTGTGTGTATACATGTGGTAAGATAAGGGATAAGAAATATCATCTGAAAAATTCAAACACAATTGTCAGAACTAATTGTTGATTTCGAGGACTCCAAAGGAAACAATTTCAAATTCTTCACAACTATGTTAGTACATGACTTGTATAAATATTTTCGGGGCATATAGTATTGATGAATATTGACACCAGAAATTAGTGGCCAGTGGTGCTGCTATGAAAAACAAGCAGGATTATCACAGAGATAATGAAACCTAAACTCGTGAACCTTGATTTTTTGATAATAAAAATATAACACACCAACTTATTAGTGTTAAAAATACAAGAGCATAATTGAAGTTTCATATTTATCAAGATTATTAAACAATATCAGCTGTGTGTTCTTTAGTCCCAAGTCAAAATATTACAGGTCATTGGTTGAACATAGATATATATCACTGAAATGTTTAATTAAGTTTCCTAAAATTATTATGACATCAATTGGCAGCTTATCAATCTTATTAGGAAATAAGGCATATCGACAGGATTAAATACATTAGAGAGTAATAGCTTTCAAACTGCACAATGAACAGTTTACTCTATCTTTGGCATTGACGGAAATAGTCTTCACAAATAAATGAATCACCCGTACCTCCGATTCTTCCAGGAAGCAACGGTTTTTTGATCTTATATTTCAAGAAAATTGTAATTTACACTTTGGGTATGCTTGGTGTTTTTTATTCCAAACTTTGGGACTTGGGAGATCGTATGTTTTTTTAAGCCCCTTTTTTCTGACTAAAAACTAGAAAGTACTCTGTCCTCTGTCCTTTCTATGAGAGAGGGTGTCTTCACTAACTTTTCTTCCAACTTTTTTTTTACTTAATGTCTCCACCATTGAATTATATTTTAAAAGGTGATATCTAAGAGGGGTGTGGTTCTTTTATACAAGAGTCACCTTGCTTTTGTCTCATCATTTAATTTTGTTCCAATTTTACCCACAATTAATTATATGCCTCTCATTTATTTTTTTCACTTCTTCTCTCTTATCTTTATTTCCACTCATTCTCTCTCCCATTCACCCTCTCCATAAATAGGAAATTTTTAGAAAAGTAAATTATATTTTTTACATATTTATTATCTTTAACTAATTTTAACTAACTTTTCAAATTACATAATTTAATTATTTGGCTCTTACATTTTGAACCGGAGGTAGTATTATTATATTACATGTAATAAAAATCTAAAATTATAATTTTGTTACATAGCATTACATCTCACTCATTAAAACATAATTCAATCGTTGTGATATTAAGAGGAGATGATGTTAGTTGAAACACCCATTTCCCCATTTTTACAAGCAATATATTTTCTCTCTCTTGGAGCTAGTCCTTAAAATAATCAACTTTTTTTTGTCTTAAAATTTAAACTACTTTCCTTTTCTACTTCTATTAATTAAAGGACAAAACTTATATCCAGTTTCTTATATCCATTTCATCCGGTTACCCAATCAACAAGCGAGCGACACTTGGATATGTTAACCACTTCATCTTTTAACGCCAATTATCCCTGTATTCTCTGTCTCGGGATTCTTCCACAGAAACAAAGATCAGACTAAAGACACAGCCACAACAAACTAAAAATAGGAAAAATTGAAGCTTGACTTACAGCTGAAGGGCGCTGGCAAACAAAGAACAGCAGCAACGCCGTTGACAGAGACAGCAACATTCGTGAGGAGACAGCAATGTTGGTGAGGGTGTCGACTCTGAACGCTAAAAGATTACTAGAGATTGAGAAGATGGTGGGTAGGGACGCAGTAGAGACTCTGTTCATGGGTAAAGTAGTGAAGATCGCTGGTGGGTGAGGGTGAGGGTCGTGCGTTGCAAGGATAGGGACGGCGGTGACTCGGCATGGCGATTGTGGGATGGGGTATGGGAAAAACTGCGATTCAGAGGGGGTACGACAATCATGGCTGAGGGGAGACGATGTATAGCAACGATGGAGGTGCAGAGTGTGAGAAGGCGACAGCGACGTTGTGCGACGGTGGTCCTGGCCGTGCTCTTAATATCGCTCAAGCTCTTGATTAAGCTTCAAAGCACCAAGCTCTCCACAAGACTCTCACTCATGAATTCAAAAATTGATTTAAAAGGAGTTTGGGGAATATGAAAACTCTGCCGAGAAGCTCTAACAGAGAAAGAGGGAGATGCACAAGAGGTGAAAGAATTGGGAAGATAGGGGTCTTACTATGCTTGTGCGGTGGGTGCAGAGGATGGCCAAGAGAAACTCAAATCTTAGTTAGAAACTAACGAAAGTGAACGGTGTTAAATGATGACCTAGTTAATAACGTCAGGTGTCATGTTTTTATTGGAAAATTGGATAAATGGATATAAGGAACTAGATATAAGTTTTGTCCCTAATTAAATGTATATCTTTATATTAATTATCCCGCACTCACAACTAATTCTCTTTCATTTAATCATTTATTACACATTCTCTCTTATATTTTCTACTCATTCTCTCTTCTATATCATTTTCATAAATAGGAGCATATTTGGAAATAACATAACATTTTTTACACATTTATGGTTTTTAATTAATCTTAACTGTCAGTTCATTTTGCGAAATCAAGGTAGTTGTTGCTTATATAAAGGAGCGGAGGGAGTAACACCCAATATACTATTCCTCCTATCTTTAATGTAAGATCCAATTGATTTTCTTTTGGAGTGATTAAGGAAACTAAATAAATTATTTTAAAGTATTTATGTTTATAATTTTCTCAAAACTAATTTGTTTGACTTATAAATTGATATATAATTTAATGATATATAATACATTTTATAATGAAGTATTTTATATTGCTTCCTTAATTTCTAAAAAAAAATCATCTGGGTTTTATACTGAGAATCCGATGGAGTAACATAATTAGGGTTGCATTATGATATCCTTAGGTACTGCTCCAGAAATAATTATCAAAAAACAAAGAATTGATTTTTTTTAAAAAAAAAAATTACAGAACTAAAATCTCGGAATAGATTTTTTTTTGTTTTGTAAACTGTCGAGTATAATTTTCCAACATTTAATGTAACAGAATGTAGGAGCTAGTTATATGTGTTGGGTTAGGTTGCAATTTTGGTTTGACTTATGTATACGTACGTCCTTTTATCTAACATAAGAGCTATCTAACCTACAAATTATTGTTTTTTTGAAAAAGTTAGATAAGTTATTTGGAAAGAATTGCATGTTGATTTTCTTAAAATACCACAAATGATAATTTGCATTGGAAATTATCCTTATTGATAGAAACTATATTTACATGTGCAATCAATATGCATTAATTTGAAAAAAAAAAATTTGGATGATAAAATGAATTTAGGCCTTATACTTAAGTTCAAAACAAACCCCTGAACTTATTCTTCCATTTAGGATGGGGTGATTATTTCTTAGAAAGATGAATGTTTTTGAGGAATTGTCACAGCAATTTAGTTAAGCTTTTCAACTTCAAAGCCTTTTGCAGTGATGCTTGTAAGGTGAATATCAAGATCTAGTTAAAAAAGGACTTGCTCATGGCCAAGGCAGCCCATTAGCTTTAACCGCCTTGAGGAATAAAATGTAGAAAAATCAAAATTAACAAGTAACAAATTGAGGTGACAAATATTTTTTAAAAGAAAAATAATCAAGTCAATACAACAAAATACATGTGTCATATGCTTGTTTATATGCTTGGTATTATCTAAGTTTTTTCATTATAGTGTAAAACAAAAGCCACTAAGCATGTCCCTATTACCTCGGATACAAAGAAACGTAGCCACAAAATGATATGGAATGATTGTTAAAAGTAAAAAAATTAGCAATGAATGCAAGATTATTGCACAAAATGACATCAAATAAATATCTATATTAGAAAGTAATATAATCAACTATTTTTTTTTGGAACCTCTATATAGTAGACAATGATTGGCAGCATGTAATCATTGTGTATGCAGCTATATATATATATATATATATATATATAGGGGAGCATCAGTCAAGTATGAATATATGCTCTTAATGTGCTTAAATTGGAAGGAGGAGATTATACCTATTAATTAAATCATTACGGCCTTGCGTATCCTGAAATTAGAGTTCAACTCCGAATATCCTGAGCCATATATGGGGTACACTCCACAACCTTCGGTGGGATGCAAAGAAAAGCCATCATAAAAACTGAATTTGAAGGAAAATTTTGGGTTGTTAGTGTTGGCTTCATGATTTCCTCTGTTGCCTTCAAGTTTCTTGAGCATCGATTCAGATACTTTTGTATAAGAACGTAGGAGAACATTTCTAGGCCTCGAACTCTTCTTTTGGAGGCTCATGGCATAGCATGGTCAGTCATTGGGAGGTGAGATTCAAAGCTTCAAGCTTTGTTACAATTATAATTAACATTAGCCATGAAGTAGTTCTTCTGCAGTTTGTTATCTACCCTTACCAAGTTATCCCCTGTACGAGGTTATTATTATTATTATTTTTACTTTATCCATAAAAGCTTGAAATTAACATCTAGAATGCTCAAACCTATGTTTCACAGTTGCCAACATGTATCAGTGACATCATCAAGTGTGAGCAAACGCTCCCACTTTCTTGAAGGAATCACACACAAAAAATGTCTAAAACAGAATATGTAAGAGAAGTAATGGTAAAAACTTTAATACCGTCAATAATTTGTTAGTGTTGTTGAAGAAATGGTTTTAGGTGATTTTGATTCTCATGAGCAAAGATTCCAATTAATTCATCAATACTTTATGGTCCTTTAGAAAGATTCCAATCACTTTACCTTATTCACAAAGTAGCACTTGCAGGTCACGGCCACTTGAATTATTTTCTTAGAGTTGAATTGAGTAACAATCGAGCAGAAAACATTACCTACATTATTGGCTCGCAACGAACCTGACGACATTATTCATTGCCATGGTCGGCTAGCTTGTTTTATAGTCAATATACTGCATCTCGATATTATAGTGTTTATTCAAAAAGTAATTACTTTTTGAATAAAAACAGAACATATTCCTTTGAAGATGTTATAAATTTTAAATATATTTTGTGTGTGCACAGTTTGAGAAGACAGGATGTATGTATATGATGTAATTAAACAAGACATAAATCCTGCAAACAGGACAGAGTTATGAAAATAAACTCTTTAAAATAATTAAATTTTTATGTTCATGGTTATTGATGGAAAAGTAACTTTAATTCCTGAAACATAATCTTCTTTGTTTTTGTGATTCAAAAGTTTAGCTTTATCATTTGAAGCCATCCAACTAAATAAGTTCATGCACCCAAGTTTCACGTGATAAATAATTTTTGTTTTAATTCAGTTCCACTTATTAATGGCTAATTAAGTTAAATTAAGCCTCAACAACCATGGTACCAACAAATCTCTCTCTTCTTTGTTGAGAAATAGTGATAATGATGATGATGGAGTATGACAGCAAATAAGGCTTGACTCCCTTTAAGTAATGAGATACAAATGAACAACAACTGAAACTTTTACTCTTTTCATATTTGGAATACATTTCCTTCCCACTCTAACCATCACCTTTCTTTTATTTTTCGCATTGGAAAACTTTGGACACACGTTAACTATGATAACAATAATATATATTTTATAAATAAATAGTTTAAGAGTTTTCACAAGATTGCCTTTATCTTTCCTACAATTAAAATATGATAGGTTCATAACAATTGCTCTGTTACTTCCCTGCGAATTCCTCTGGCTTAATGTGGCTGGATAGAATAATAATTACTCTGTTCCTTGTTTTTAAGGAATTTTCACCGATACAAAGACTAATAATGCTCCCCACCAACACCAACTAGTCACCTACAAAAAATAATTACCACAAGTACTATAATATTGCAAGTTGGTTCCTTTATGCTCTGTTTTCAAGTCTCTACTTTGTTTTTACCTACAAACATCAATATGCGAATCAGAATCAGTTTAATTATATTCAAAAGCTTCATGGAATTTTTCCAATAACTATCAATGGGTTTAATCTGACGTGGCAATTATCGTTAAAAAGATAACGGTCAATTAAAGACAGGGAGTTAATAGTTAAAAAATGAAAGGTTATGGGGGTTTTATATAATTTAGCCTAATATATATTTATAAATAATCGGTTATGTTTATATAATGAGATTATATATGTATAATTTTGCAATGGTAAAATGCTAAAGTATTCCATCCGAACTGGTAAGGCTTCACATACCTATGCAAAGGCGTGGGTTCAAACCAAGGGGGAACCAAGAGGAGATGAATTTTTAGATTTTCAAGAATTATATAGTGGTGACATGTGGTAGGGCGATACAATGACACATGACGTCATGGCATTTGAAATTTTAAAATTAGCGACATAATTGAATTCCGTCGCAACTTCTAACTGCTAAAAAATCTATCCGAAATTTGTGATGGAAACATAATTCTGTCAGAAATGGATTTGTCATAGTCCTATTAGCGACGGAATAGTGCTTTTTGTGTATGTCATTTTTTTTTTCTTCTATACTATTACTATTTATTGTACATGTTAAGAGAATTTGTATCATGAAGTAGTTTCAATGTAAATAATTTAAAAGGGTATTTTAGGAAAACCAATATAAACTTTTGATAAATAACTAATTTCTTTAATTTATTAAAATTAGTTAAATGGATATTATAATAAGGAACAAAGTTAATTAGCTAGTATATAAGAATAGAAGGGGAGTATGTCTTAGAAAGATGAATGTATAGAATCTATATTGTTTTGTAAGAGTGATTTTTTAAAATAACCACATGTTTCAATATCTCACTTAAGTCTCAATATGAAACCGTTTAACATTAATCTGTAAATATTATTTCCTATAAGAGTTTTTATATTACACATAAATAAATTTAAAATAATCCTGGCCTTTTGTTTTGTGAGGGAACTGTTAGCAAATTGCTCTGTAAATTTGCGTAAGTTCTACGAACGATTTAATTTAATAACTACAAACAAAGAGACTGAATATGACAAATTTGGTATTGAGAACAACTTATTTTGATTAGATTAAGGAAGGTAGTTAAGTTAGTTAATTATAATAAATATGCTATGTTTTTCTTTAAATATCCTTATTTAAAACTCAATTTAATTTTTAAAAGTCTACATAATGGTCTTTTATGTGTTTGATGCCAGTATGTAGAAGGCTTGAGTGAAGAGCGCGTAACTAAAGACTCTGGACATTGGAATACATTTCATTTCCCATTCTAACCAACAACTTTCTTTTATTTTTTTGCATTGGAAAACTTTGGACACACGTTAACTATAATGTCAAGTTTTTATCTTTCCAACAATTAAAATACAATAGGTTCTTTTGGGGCCAAACTAATGAAGTCAAGTCTTTGGCGGAAATTCATTTGCATGTGATAGGCTGTCCGTGACTATGGTCCAACAAAATGTGTGGCCTACGTTGAAAAGATGGAGTTGATGCTTCATACCAGTTACTCTGTTGCTTCACTTCAACTTCCTCTGACTTTAATGTGACCGGAAGGAATAATTATTTCTTTAGATTTTTTACAAGGCATTTTCATCGATACACATTTTCTTTAGATTTTTTAAATCCGGGACCGGGATCGAAACCGGAATCCCCCAATCCCGGTCCCAGTTCCAGTTTGGTCCTGATCCTGGTAATCTTGGGATCGGAACCAGGACCAAATAGGGAAATCTGTGTTTTTTTATAAAAAAAATTAAATTTAAAATATATTATTATATTAATTAAATTTTCTATAATCGAATGTTTAAAGTTATCATTTAACACCTAATAAGACCATAATAATCACACAAATTGATCTATAATTGAAGAATAACATTTTATTATTATTATTATTATCACTTTCATCATTTGTGTCATTATTTTTATATATTATATAGTTAGGATTAGTATTACGATATATACGATTTAACTCCAACTAAATATGCGATACACATTTTATCAAATAATAAATTAATTTATAAGGTAAAAAAATATAAAAATAAAAGAATAAATTTTTTTAAGGAAAAAAATTTAAAAAAAAAAAACGGGGACCGGGACGGAACTGGGATCATAAGGTGTGATCCCGGTCCCGATCCTGGTCTTGGTCCCAACCAGGATGGGAAATTCTAGAGATCAAAATGTCCTAGACCGGGCTAGGACAATCGAAACTAGGATACTTTGAACACTGCTAGACAGAAGACTGACCACTTGTGAAGAGATAAAGGCAGAAAACAAAACCTGATGTGTTCTCAACAGCTAAAACAAGTTTATCATTTGACTAGTACCCTTCCGAAATGATGTTTACAAGAACAAACAGTGGGTTTGTCTATATTTAAATTATTTTAGGTTTTCTTTGTTAGCCACAGTTATTTTGTCCTCCAACTGATAGAAGATTTCCGAGGAGTGATTTATTAATTTTCACAAAAATATGTTTAAAATTATGTGATGATTACATATGTGGTTGACCTTGACAACACATATTCAAGACGCGTAATTAATTTTGTAATGAAAGAAATCGTTTTTGGTCATTACATACAGTTTAGAGGGTTTTACTTGTCAATTTAAAGGATTCCACGTGTCATTTTCACTTCATCTTGTAGTCGTTTATTGGACATAGACATGTACGCCTGAAATTCATCCCAAAGATGTCTAATTTGATTAATGCATGTATTTGGAATAGCCACCGGAAAAGTAATCTTTATACAATCTGATTTTTATAATCTGATTTTTAATAAAAATTAAATTATGTGATGTGATTTATATTTGGATTGACAGTTGTGTAAATAATTTTTTAAAAATTAAAATTTATTTGAATTGGTAATAGCATAAGTGTTTTAATAATAATGCTTTAATAATAATGATAAGAGAGAAATTAAATTAAAAAAAATAAAAAATAATACGAACAGAAAAAAGTTGCCATAACATGGCAACCATATGACATCCTTCCCCGAAGAAACAAACAGAGGGACCGGGGGGAAAATTAAAAAAAAAAAAAAAAAAAAAAAGCTATTACGTTGTTATTCTTAGGGGTGGAAATAGACTAGATTATAACATTGCAGAAGGCAACAAAAAAAAAACCCTCCGTCGGACTTCAACAACAGCAGGTGACTAAGCTGAATAGGGATGGAAATGACGCAAAGAAAATCAGACCCACCGCCAGAAAAAGTTAGGACAACCAAGAACACAGATGAAGACAGACGGCTGAAGCGAACATGCTCTTTAGGTTCAAAGATTTGTGGCCGCCGAGAGAGGTGAAGAGAGATCGGAGTCGCGAGCAGAGGCAGAGAGAGAGAGAGAGACGATGGAGAAGAGAGAGAGAAAGAGGAATATGTGGGTTGTTCTGATATAATTATTACAGGTTAACAGTCATAAATTTGACCCAATGTGGAGAAGCCAATCGCAAAAAGCAACTTCAGTGGCTTAAGGTAAAAGTGGTTTTTCATGCCTTAAGCCTTTTCATAATAAGCTCAATCAAAAGTTTACCCAAACTCAATTTCAGTTGTGTTTTTGGGTCCAAATCGTGCTTATGGGTGGCAAATACTGTGAAGCTAAAATATTTTAAGATTGACATGTGATGGCAAATACTATGAAAACAATTAATAAAAAATTCATAATTTGTTTTTGATGTTTTAGTTATTTTTGTTCTACGGATAACATTATATTTTCATTAATAAAATTATGTTAATCAAGCAAACTATTTTTTCACCATCTACTTTATCATTTTAGATATATTTTTCAAAGTAAAAATTCATACAACTTGTTCTGGAAATTACTCTACAAAATTATTTTGAAACAATAAAAATAGGAAATTGAATGGAACAAGTACGCTTTTTGCTTTTTAATCTCTAAGTTCTTTCTTCCTATAAAAGAATAGTGATTTGCCTTGAACCCAAATATTAAGAATCATTCATTCCTTTAGGTTTTGTTTGATTGGAGGTTAGATTAGGTTGGGGTGGGGTTATCTTTGTTTGGTTGGAGGTTAGGTTATGTTAGGTTGGGATAGGTTGGAGGTAAAAGAGTAGTGTTTGGTTGGAAGGAGGTTAGGTTAGGTTAGGTGTTGGGTGTTTTTTTGTCTTCTAGTGGTAACCTAACCTAGGTTGTGAACCCTCCAAAATTGGGGTTTTACCTAGGTGAAATAATATTTGTTTTCAATTGTGACTAAATTGCCCCTGACAATTTTTTAAAATTCCAACACTGCCCTCCCTTTTAAAACTTGACCTCCTGATTCAATGAACTTTCTAAATAATAATAATTTTATAAATAATTATTTATATGCTTACACAAATAATTATTTTATAAATAATAATTTTATATAAATAATTATTATTAATAAATACATTATAAAAAAAGAAGGAAAATATGTAGAATGACATTTTAACCTCCTCTAACATAACTTAACTTAAATAAACTTCATTTAACCTAATTTTCGTTGAGCCAAACCACATTATAAACTCTTCTAACCTAACTTAAGTAAACTTCACTTAATCTAACATTCGTTGAACCAAACAAAGCCTTAGAGGCCTCACCCATCCACCAAGCACAAAATGTAGACTTAGTTGGATAGCACAATCCGTGCTCTTGTCATTATTATGATCTTCAATTTGAAGTTAATGACAACTCGAAGATAATTTTCAAATTACAGATTTAATACACAACTTTCTAAAAGCACAGAAAAAGAAGAAAGCAGTTATTATGAAAGATAACAGAAGAAAGGCTAACTTCAGGCACTTAACCCGTCTTAATGAAAAACATATAACTTTTTTTTTTTATCTCCAAGAACACTATGAACACATCATTTTTACGCTTGTGTCCTCACCTCTAACTGTGATGAACACATCATGCTTTTTTTTTTTTTGGAAGAAATTGGTTCAGAATAGCACATGAAGCAGCGGCATCCATCATTTTTATTGTCAGCTTTTCATGGCCGAGAACGATGACTTAATAAATATACTATGTTAAACTGCAAAGACGGGAGAACATAATATTTGTTCATATATATTTTTTTAGTATAATATTAGTTATTCCCTTATATCCTGAATATAGGACATATTTCAGAAGTTGATCTTGATTTTAAATATAAGACATATTTTTCATATTTTGTCAATCTTTTACTAATTCACTCTTATTGTTGCTACCTCAACAATAATCAAGGGAAGAGAGAATGAGGGAATCAAGGAAGATGACTAGGGTGTTTTAGAAAATACATGTCATATTAACTAACTCAACTAACTTCCTTAATCTAATCAAATTAGGTAAATATGTCATATATTAAAGACAACACGGAGTAATAGATATTAATGACTGAATATAGGGCTCGCATGATAAAGAATATATGCAACTAAAATTAAAGTCAATTCCAAGAATTTAATTTTCTTGGTGACCCTCAAATCTCTGATAGCTGCAATCAGCATTTGCTGTGATAGCAAGCTATCACACATTGCCCCACATTTGATCAATACTTTATGAAATTCAGAGGAGATAAAAGCTTCACTGCTTCTCCACTGTTTACACCTACAAATAAAGTTGGTTCAATGGTGAAGATCGTTTTTTAGCCTCTGCTACAAAAGTTGAACTCTTTTGTAAACAGACAGAAAATCCAACAAAATGGAAGGACTTACGAAAAATAGTTTTTTAAATAGACAAAATTACAAGAAGATAAATTATTTCCATCCTAAATCTAGTCATCTTAATTTTTGGTTGAACATTTCACTTCACCAATGCTTATTTTTCACGGTATCTAATGAATCTATGCTATATGCATACCTAGTTTCCTACTATTATTTTATGCATTACTTGACTTCTGCATATCAAGAAACATATCAGGGAAGTTGTTTGAGAAGATAAATACTCATCGTAAGAAGCCATGAAATTGAAATAATAATTTTGGAGCTAATTGGATTCAACCGTATCAATAATATATTACAAAGGATCACATTTTAATTAAAAGCGTCCTAGGGTAGCAATGATGTCCCAAAATCAAACATATATTTTAAAAAGTGAGATGCATACCGATCAAGTAATGAATTATAAGTAATTTAATCCTGATGAATGTGATTCTTTAATTTGTAGCTTCCAAATTCAATTCAGACAGCATAAATAGCAACTCATTGACATCATGAGATGTCTTGGACCAAGAAATTAGGGGAATAGATTGAATGATTGAAGACTCCTTTAATATTTCTTCGTTGAAGGGAGTTGGTGTTGGTCATCGATATTCCGGTGCCTCTTTGTTGGTATACTTGCTTTCAATTTATTTTGTTGAGGGAAGTTTGTATAATCTGAGACATACATTGGTCGAACTCCACATTCTTTGATTAAGCAATCATTGGCCTTAAATCCCCATTCACCCATCAAACCATGGCCAAACTTAAATCCAAATTGAAGCTCTGCATCATCACGTAATACCCTCTTTCGAAGTTTTTGCAGTATGCGTTCACAATAGAGGGGATCGTACCATAGAAAAACATTATCTGAATTCAATTTTACCATTGAATAGTGCCATCCTGTCAGAGGCCATCCTGTTGGACCTTCCAAATAAAAGCGAAAGCCTGCCCCCCGCAAAGAATCACTCCTATCATAGAAAATGCATTCACATGTCGAGTGACATTCATCCCTTTCTTTTAAGGAGAAATGAGGTATGACAAAGCAAAACATGAAACCCTTTAAGTTGTTAAAATTTGGAACAAGCTGAACACTCACTTGTAATTCTGCACAATTTATCGTTGAACTTTTGTAAGTAAACCACTCTGGAATAATACTTCCTTCAAAATTGCCCCATTTTCCTTGCTTCAATGAGACACTGACATTTTGTAGGATTCCATGAAAGGAATTCTCATCAACATTTTGACAAGTCTCTTTTTGGCCACTCAAATTTGAGTCCAATAATTCCATTTGTTGAATGAAGTTGTTATATTCCGAGGCATATATTGGACAGACTCCACATGCTTCAATCACACCATCAACAAACTTCTCTCCATATTTGGCAACAAAGAATTCAAATGACACCTTTAGCCTGTAATTCGTGTTGTGACTGTCCGTTGCTTCGTGGAAGTTTATGAATGTGTCAGGATCACACCATAGGAAAACATTATGTGAATCCAAATTATTCATCATCAAATGAAATTTTGAGCGTGTGCGTTGCTTACCATCATAATAAAGTTGGCATTGCAAGTGACCAGGCGGGTGATGAGAAAGAACAGAGCAAAAAATGAAGCCAACTAGGTTGTTTGTGGCTGGAGGAAGCTCAATAGTTATATAGTTGGAAGCCTCTATTCCCTGATTAAAAATAAACCACTTTGGAATGTTTCTTCCAGGGTAACAAACAGCACCTCCTCGTTTTGTGTACACCGATCGCTTCAATGAGAAATAAGCACTTTCCATAACAAAAGATAGTGAGCTGTTTTCCAATTTCAAGCAATCGTTCAGAAATAGGAACCTCAGTTCTGGAGCAGAAGTTATTGAAGGGGATACAATCTCCAATGATATGCAACCATTAGCATCAACATGTTTGATGAATGGCGGCAGTTCTAGCACAGAACGAAGTCGTCTACAATTGCTCAAGTAAATGTATTTTAACTTTGAAAGATGCTTGACGCTACAGGGCAAGATTTCTACATTACTTCCATTCAAGTCCAATGAAGATAGCGAAGATAAGGAGTCGACGAATTCAGGGAGTTCATACAGTTGTTTGCAACCACCAAGAATAAGTTGTTGAAGATTTATGAGATAATTAACTGGAGAGCATAGTGTTGAACCCAACTTTATTTCATCTGGCAACAACGAAGATTCAATATGAGAAGTAAGTTGTAGTGTCTTTAATGATGAACATTTGAAGGCATGTAATTCTTCAATGGATGGAGGAAGCTCTGGTATCGATCGAAGGCTCTTACAAATGCTTACACAAAGATATTGTAGCCTTGAGAGATGCTTGATATTGTTTGGAAGTTCAATTAATTTGCATGCTCCCCTCACAGAAACTGATGTTAGAGATAGCAAAGCATCAAATAACGTACAGAGCTTTGATTTGTCAATTATTCCTCCGCAATTATCAAGAAAAAGCTGTTGAAGAGATCTCATGGAACAAATCTCGTTAATTGGAAGAATCTTCAGTGGTGCGCTGTTGAGATCAAGCCTTTGGAGTTTCTCCATATGCCCAATTGAAAAGTCCAATATCTCAACACCTGTATAGTCTATTTGTAAATAAGTTATTTTATCTGAAGAGAATGAAAATTCCTTAAGACTAGAGCAACCAGAGACATTTAGGCGTGAGAGAGATTTTGACTGACTCTCCATTTTCAAACTCTTCAGCTTTTCGCAAGAACTAAGTTCCAGATGACTCAATCTCGGGAGAGATAAAATAGATGGATCAATATGGCATAAACTTTCACATGCAAAAAGATCAATCCATTCAAGATTTTGAGCCGTACAAAGATCTGGCAACTCTATCAATAGTTTGGATTCTCTTAGGTTTATCTCCCTTAAATTCACCAAGTTCTGCAACAATAAAAAAAATGAGGAAGATTACATAGGAATCAATAGCCTTAAATTTCAAATAGTAATAAAAAAAAAGGATCAAAACTCAAATTTGTATGTTATACCTGCACGCCATCCCATAGTTTTTTAAGGTGGCTATTAGGCATGCAAAGTTCAACTAACTTCTCAGCACAAAATGGCAATGGTAGAGAATTTAAAGGAAAATTGTCCCACCGAAGATAACTTAATGAATTGGAAAATGACTCAAGTCCTGAAGGAAGATTCACCATGCCCGATCTTTTATGCCAGGGTGAATAGAATATCAAAATCCTTAATTTAGTCATCTTTCTAAAGGCATCAGCACTCAATTGTAAATCTTGTAAATCTCTAATTCGAGACAAATCTAAACGTATGCCTTCAATTGCATCAGTTCCCTGAACAACACAAAAATCCAAAAGAAAATAAATAAATTACTTCATATTAACAATTTTTTCACCATATGCCAAATCTCTAATTGAAAAGGTAAATATTTTTCTTACCAAATTTCTTTTGAGCACATCATAGATCTCATCAGGATTCCAAAGTCGACTACGTCCTTCAGGATTCTTACACTCTTGACGGACAATTTTGAAAGCCATTGTTTGAATTAAATCATGCATTTGTACCTTATGATCAATACTTATCAGATCCTTATCCATAAGGGTTCTCAAACCAATGCTTGTGTGAAAGCCACAGCCATCCAACACTGCTATAACAAATTCCCTAGATTCACCTTTCAAAAAAGAAGCAATATCTAAAAATATCTCTTTCTCCTCGTCATCAAGCCCATCATAGCTCACTTTTAACACGGAATGAATATCTTGATGGCTTGACATTTCTACTTTTCTCAATGCACATTCCCATTCCTTTACAGTTTTGGAATAAAGAAATGAACCCAAAATGGTTAATACTAATGGAATGCCTTGGGTATAAGCAACTGCTCTCTCAACTAGTTCTTCATATTCACTTTTATAACCAGTTTTGCGGAAGGCTTTAAGGTTGAAAAGCTTAAGTGAATCGTGGTAGCGCAATGCCTTGGCCTTGTGTATTTTGTCAACTCTCCCATCAAGTACATGCTTATTTGTACTTGTTATGATGACTTTACTACCGGGTCCCAAAGGGGGAGCTTCACGTTCCAAATAATCTAACTGACTTGTGTTGCTAACATCATCAAGTACAATGAAAACTTTTTTACGACTGAGTCTTTCAAGAGATGTATCTTTTGAAAGTTCATTAAAAAGTTGATCACGTATATATTCTAGCCCATGCTTTACTTGCTTTTCTCTTAAATTTTCCAAAAAGCAGCAACTGTCAAATTGAGAGCTTAATTTGGTATAAACAACCCTAGCCATGGTTGTTTTGCCTATCCCGCTCATACCCCAAATTCCAATTGTTGAGAATCCTTCTAACAACAATTCAATATGATCTAAATTCTCGTCAATTCCAACAATATCTGCTAATACACTTCTTGGAGGCTCGTGGTTTAGTTTTTTGATGATGTCATAGACAATATTTTGAATGAGTTCTGCATCATCCCTAATATAAGAAAATGAATTTGAAAAAGTATCAAGGTATGAAGTGAAAATCATTTAGGAATTAATTCATTAAATAAATTGACAACTAATTGATGAAAGTCTTTTTTGGTGACATGATAAGATTATTATTCAATATAATGACAAATTTCTTCGGATCGTTTTATCAAAATTGTGTGGATATATTAATTTCCTCCATTTTCAAAATTATTCAAACTATACATATAAATTAAAAAAGGATGTTTGTATGAATTCAAGAAAAGAAAAGAAAAAGTCAATTTTTATGATCACGAAGGAATAAATAAAAGTGTGAAACTGTGATTCAAAAAGATTTAGAATTAGAGAACGAAGAGTGACCTGTAGTTGCTAGAGTGCCATCCAGTTAAATTTCCAGTTTCAAGGAGGGCTCGTCTCCACTCATCCACCTTGTCTGGGTTTTTCTTCAAATGTTCTTCAAATGCTTCCTCATAAGTTCCCCTTTGATGGCGTACATGAGATGGGTCCACTTGGTAGAATATAGGAACAACAAGCTGTCCCTCCTCTTCTTTACATTGAAGGATCTTAATGAGCTCATTCAAACACCATTTTGAAGTTGCATACCTTTCAGAGAAGACAACCACAGATATGCTTGAATTCTTAATTGCTCCTCTGAGTGACTGGGAGATGTCACCGCCTTTTGGGAGCTCATAATCAATGAAAGTCTTAATACCTCTGAGGCATAAGGCTGTATGGAGATGGCTGGCAAAGGTTCTGCGAGTGTCTTCTCCTCTGAAACTGATAAACAGGTCATATTTCTTGGAAGACGAAGACGAAGAAGCTGCAGCACCCATGGTATTCAAAGTGCACACCAACAGATCTTTGTGTGCGTGTGAGAAATGGCAATAGTGATGATGGAGAATGGCAGTGAATAGGTTTTACTCACTTTTAAGTCTTCATAGCCTATAGATCAGCGGCTGATATTGGGAAACATTTCATTCCCATTCTAACCCCCGACCATTATTTTATTTGTTTGCATTGCAAAAATTTGGGCACACGTTAACTATGATTTTTTTTTTTGATAGTGACACGTTAACTGTGATTTAATTTAAAGGATGTCGCTGAAAGCCGGTTTGCCTATAAAGAAATGGTTTACCACTAATTAGTTTACAAGCTCCAACACACATTAACTATGATTGCAACCAGCAAAATACCATTGAAATATCGAAATCTCAAATCAAGTATTCAAATTTCAATAATCCCAAATCACTCTTTCAAATTTTAAAATGTTAGAGAAAAGACATCATTGCTATTCACTTTTATTCATTTTAAAAATGCCACCTAAGCACCATTAACTGGGCTGGCAATGGGTGTTAAGGCTTCTTTTTTTTTTTAAAAAAAAAAGGTGAGGGTATTGATGTCATTTTGCAACATTTCAAAATTTTAAATCATTTTACTAGAACTGATTTGGGATTATTGAAATTCAGCCCTATGATTTGTCATTTTTATTTCTTAAGGTATTTTTGTGTCTTTCTCCCTATTTTACAAACAATAATTTAAGAGTTTTCACAAGATTGTCTTTATCTTTCCAAAAATTAAAATAGGGTAGGTCCTTTTTTTGGAGCCAAATTATAAAGTCAACTAATATGGCAAGGCGGGTTCGTTCATGCTCTATTTTTAAATATCTTCTCTGTTTTCATCCACATATATCAATATGCAAATCAGAATCAGTTTAATATATTTAACAACTTTATAAAATTTTTGCAGTGACTCCTCAATTGGGTTAATCAATTTATCAGCGATAGTTTCCTAAATTAAATTGAACTCTTCAATGGGTACACCCGAAGCTTCCTGGAAGGAGCGGTTCTACATCTACCATTGATTAGGGCAAGTGGGTGTTATCATTTAGTGAATCACAACAGCAAATTTGTCTTGTTTGATATAAACATTCATGAATCATCGCAACCATTTGATTTTTCAGCCCCTTTTTTTTGACCAAAAACTAAAAAAAAGTAAAACTATTTAATTTAATAACTACAAAAACAGAGACATGCCAATATGACAAATCACGCAGCTCAATGAAATTAGCCAACAAAAAGTTAGGCGGCAGGTGACTTGGGTCACTTATATTTAATAGGTAGAAAATGACTGACCACTTGTGTAGAGACTAAAGCAGAAAACAAAATCCGATGTGTTCTCAACAGCTAAAACAAGTAGATCGGTGTTGGAAGCGTCTTTCATTTGTTAATGTCTGAATAATTATATTTGACTCTGCAACAAGTAACAAATAGTTCTTCTTTTTATACTATTCGCCTGGGCAACTAAGTCTCGTATAGTTCTTGTAATCTTCCATTTTAGTTCCATTACTTCAAAGATCAAGAAAGCGTCATGCAATAAAAAGAAGAGCTAAATAGATTCAAATTAATTTGTCATGTGAAGTAAATAAAATAATTTGGAGAGTATCCTATTTTCAAAATACACTAGGAACTGATGACATTAAGTTTTTATTCCTATTATAACACTAGACTAGTGTAAATATATTCCAAGATGCTTTATTCTTCTTAAATACATATATATGAATAGATGCAGAGTTTGCATCAGAAACAAGATAAATAACTAAAAGTTAATTCCAAAAATTTAACATTTGATCTACACGTATTTAGTAAAGGCATACAAGATGTGTAAAATAGTGGTTAGAGAAGACTAATACACTTGGTTGAAAACCAAACAACTTTTTATATGTTTTGAGATATATTATATTTATTATGTATAAATTTAAGTTATATTTTGTATTGAGATTAATATATTGATTTTAGATAAAAAAATTTAATGACCATGTTTTCTTACCTTCTTAAAAAAGATTTGTTTACATCTCAAGAAAATTACTTCTACAACCTTATATTTTTAATCACATGACAATAAATTATAAATTTTCTTAAATGAGCTAGATGTAAAATTAAAGTTGACTTTTTTGATATTCTTCTTCTTACAGAAAAGATTTGTCTCCAGTTTCTAGATCTGTCACGTTTTAATGATCATTTCCTAAGTATGAAGCTTCTTGTGAAGGATGCAGTGAATAGAGAACAGATCCATTTTCTGTTGATGTATACCGAAGTGTGATGGTTAATGGTCATTGGACGCTTGACCTTATACATACTTTAGTAGAATTAGGAAGGCTTGCATCTATTTTATAATTGAATTTGTTTGTGTTCTTACCATTGTTCTTAAAACCGGACCGGACCGGCCGGTTCGGACCGGAAACCGGCGAACCGGCCAACTGGCCGGTCCGGTTCAACCAGTGGACCGGCACTGTTCCGACCCGGTCTGACCCGGGGTTGACCCGGTCTGACCCGGTCAACCCGGGGTGAACCGGTGCAACCCGGCCGGTTCACGGGTTGCCCCCTTTTTTTTTTTTTTTTTTAAAAACTTTGCTTTTTTAAGCTCCAAATGACATTTTTCTTACGTTTTTTTTTCAGAAAAATTATTTTCCTAAAATTTTTTAATTTTCAATGAGTTTTAAAAGGATTATGGAATATTTTTGGCATTAGTTGGAGAAACATTCTTATGTACTTAACAATATTTTTGTGGGTATTAGGTTTAGAAGGTTATATTGGACTATTGGTTAGAAAAAAACTCTTATTTAATTTTTTAAATAGTATGGATGAATATTTAAATTATATATATATTTTTAATTGACCCCGGTTTGACTACCGGTCTGACCCCCGGTTTGACTCCGGTCTGACCCACTGACCCTTGACCCAATACCCCGCCCGGTTCAGTGCCCGGTCCGGGTTTTAATACCTTGGTTCTTACCATTGAAATATACACAGACGATATTGTTAATGACTGATTTGCTGTTTACTATCATCTGTAGCTTCTCTTTATACTATCAACCGGTATTCTATGCTTTTTTTGGATCATATTATCAGGTATCCAAGTAACTGACTACTCCAGTTTCGAGTTTCGTGGCTGCCCCTCTTAGCATAAATGTTTCCTTTAGGACTTGAACTCAAGATCCAGAGGGATTTAGTGGGGCCTTACACCATTAGACTAACTTTGTGTTGGTTTCTATCATTATCATATGTAGCTGAGGTGATGTTAGTTGGATGGAACCAAAAAAAAGTGAATATGGCCATCTATATATTCAGAAAAAAGATAAAATTATTAGTGAATTGATATGAAGTCAAAAATCACTTTGATAAAGGAATAACTACGTGAAGGGTTGTCTGCTTCCAGGAAAGAACAGTTTTGCATCTAACCCGTATGTTGATTAAGGCAAGTGGGTGTTATAATTTACTGAATCACACCAGCAACTTTGTGATGTTTGATATGAATATTTCTTAATTTTTCGATCACAAAAATCATTGGATTTAATTTACGTAACAAATATTCAAAACCCAATGAATAACCTGGCCTTTTTCGGTCCTTTTTCCTGACCAAAAACTAATAATAAAACCCAGTAATTAGATGCTAACATAATTAGGGTTGCATTATGATATCCACAGTCCAAGTACTGCTACTGAGATAATTATCAATAAACAAAGAATTGATTCATTCTTTTACAAAAATTTTACAGCGCTAAAACTTGGAATAGATATCTTTTTGCAAATTTATAATTTTTCAGAATTGAAATTTTAAGTATATTAATATCTTGGGATTAGGTTGTGATTTTAGCTTGGCATGTATTCTACTCTCTCCAGTGTTAAACGTATTTAAACGTAGGACTTAGATAACTGTAGATATAAAATTTAACTAATTTCACTGCATTGGAAACAGCCGCATGGATAGAAACTTCCTCTTCTTGTACAGTGTATAGGGATAGTTTGAGGATCAATATAAATTTGAGGGACCATGTAGAATAAGATCTTACATTTAGAATAAAATCAAAACCCGTAAACTAACTCCTATATTTGGGATATGATTATTTCTTAGGAAGATAAATGTATTTGAAGAACTGTCAGTGAATGATTTTGAATGATTTTCTTAATAACCGTATATATAAATATCACATGTAAGTCTTAATATGAAACTGTTTAACATTAGTATATATTATTGCTTTTAAGAGTTTTATATATATTATACAACAACAGCAAAGTCTATCCATCTATAAGATTATATGTTGTGTATCATCAAATTATATATCAGTTTACAAGTCAGACAAATTAGTTTGGAGAAAAATAATAAATATAAATATTTTAAAATTATTTTGTTTAGCTTATTTAATCTCTCCAAAAAGTAGTAGTCTTCCCAAATAATTTACATATCCAAAGCTTCCAAGCAGCACAGGTAAATGTTTGATATAAAAGAAAGGAAAAGGAAGTTAGGTGAAAGGTTGTCAGCTTCTAGGAAGGGAACGCTTTTGCATCAAACCATTGATTGATTAGGGGGCAAGTGGGTGTTATAATTTAGTGCATCAAGATACCAAATTTGTCGTGTTTGATTTAAATATTTCTTAATTTTGAATCATCACAACCATTTCATTTATTTACGGAGCAAACATTATCAACCCAATAAAAAAAAAATCTGTGCCTTTCAGCCCTTTTTTTTCTGACCAAAAACTAAGAAATGAAACCCTGCAATTAGATATTACAATAATTAGGGTTGCATTGTGATATCCATAGTTATTGCTCCAAACATAATTATCAATAAACAAAGAAGTGATTTATCTTTTAAAAAAAATTACAGAACTAAACTCTTGCAATAGATATCTTTATTGTAAACTGTACTACCTCTGGTTTTAAATATAGGACTTAGTATGTAATACAAATTGCACTACAAATTAGGTCGTATATTTAAGATGGGAGAAGTATAATGTTTCAGCTTTTAATGTAACAGAATGCATATAGAATCTAGATATGTGTGTTGGGTTATGTTGCAATTTTGGCTAGAAATATATGCTACTTCCTTCTATCTAACATATATAGGATCTAAATAATTAAAGTATAAATATTTTTTTAAACAAGTTAGTTAAATTAGTTTTTTTTAAAAAAAAAATATGTATTGGTTTATTCTAAAATACCACAAATGATCATTTGTATTGGAAATTATTCGCATTGATAGAAACTTCATTTACATGTGCAACCAATATGGTTAGCTAATTTTTAAAAAAAAATTACAAATTTGGATGATAAAGTAAATTTAGATCTTATATTTAAATTAAAAACAACCTCTTAATTAGCACTTTCATAGCTCACATAATGTGGCAAGTTGACGTTGTGGGATGTTTGTTTCATGCTCAGTTTTCAATTCCAATGCTTTACCTAACATTGTGCAACGTGACCAGCTAATCTGTATTTAAACAACAAAAGATTAGCCGGCAGGTGACTTGGCTCAATTTAATTGGCAGAAGACTAACCACTACTTAAAAAAATCTGATGCTGTCCATTAATTCAAACATTAAGGAAAGCGCGCCCAGAAATGAAAAGATTACTCCTGCGGTAAAAGTATCCATCCAAATTTTGTCCTTGGAAGAAAATATAAAAAAAATGGAAAGTATCCTATGAAGAAGAAAGCAAAGAAAACAATAATATATTATCAATCTGAAACTCTACTTTCCATAGATAACGAACAGTTCTTCTTTTAATATTGTTCGCTTGAATGGAAAAGCTTCAAAGTGTTGTATCAAGCAGGTTATGAATAACAAGAAATATCACCTTCTTCATCGTGGATATGCAGCATCCTTAATTTTAACACTTTTACTACACATCCAGAAGCACTTTGGTGCAAACGACAATTAAAGTCCATAAATTGAAACTTGCATATTTATCCTTAGGTTACTATTCATTTCATATTCCAGTTCCATGGTCCGACTTTAAAAACTCGTTATTAATTATAGGAAACTCATATGGGGGTGATCTAAAAATAACTTAATCTGAACAGTCATGATCATGCATCTTGAAATCATGATTTCAAGACCACACTAACATACAATCACTTATTGATTATCATATTACATAGGTTATATATATGCCAAGGCTTCATAATTAATGTACACAACTCATGGGATTTGTTACATATTCTATAACTCATAGCACAACATATAGACATGGCATTTTCTCTCTTCTTACTCGAGTTCTTCCTTTAGAGGCTCATAACCTAGCGTGGTTAGTCATTAGGAGGTGAGATTCAAAGCTTCAAGCTTTGTTACAATTATTGTAGGTTTTCGGGCGTACCTGGAATCCGATTGACTCACTGAGTACCCACACGAGATCGGAGCACCAATTCGGACTCTGATCACGTTATACGGCAGATTCACCATACGGATGGGGAGGAACCATAAGAGAAGTTTTCTGGAAGTTTTTCTCATATTGAAAAACCACTGACTCTTACAATCTATTATTCCCATATTTAATGTACAGGAAGTTACTGATTTAAATTTCAAATCATAAGGATAAAACTCCTTATTCAAACCCAAACTTTTTCATAATTTTATGATAGCCCCAACTGAATTGGGTTTTGGGCCTGATCCATCAAGGGTGGACCAGACCTATTCCAACATCTCCCACTCACACTTGGTGGATCAATTGTTATGGGTCATATCTCTTTCTCTTCCATCCTTCTGTCATACTAGGTGCTCTGCCGTAACCGTGTGGGCATGACGTCTCCATTTGGTTGTCTTGTATTAGGAATCCCTTTCACAGAGACCAACACAAGACAACCCTGTAGTGCAGCTTGGTCGTATTTAATATAATGCCTCCGATGTCCTAGATTTTAACTCGTATACACTTTCTCCATAGCCAATCTAATCCCCCTTGAGTCAAGATAAAACTCAGATGGCCTTGCTCATATGCATAGTATCCACACTTATGAAATTACTCAAGTAACATCATAAGGGACCGGTCTCAGACACAAGCATAAGTGTGTATATTCCAAGTAATCTTTCTTTCGCCCATATATGATTTCAATATGAATCAACCGCTTTCTTAACATAATGCCTTTAGATCGTATCGATCATGATCATAGGAAAAAATGCTAAAGTAGCAGACGTCAAAACATATCTCCATCATATTGTCAAAGTCAGAGGACATCATGAAAGGGTAAACCTTTCCGGGACTCACACAACAATGAAGCAGGGATCTTTTCACTTGCTTCCCGTTTGCGGTTCTCTAGCACATGTGGTATGAATCGCATGCTACGGTGTTACTCTTTATTATAAGAGCGTATGTCGTTTTAATCTTATTATTAACACCGTACAGACTAAAGTTTAGACACACACAGTATTTAAACCAAAATTCTTCAGCTTTACTCACATGACGTCAATCTGAAGAATTTGTTGTCTGGCTACAGGTATCATGGACGTGGGTTTCCATGATTCGATCTATATTTATAATTATAGATCTCATCCCGACTAAATGCACTACTAAGTCGAGGCGACATTTAGTTTTGTGTTTCTTCTCTACCATATAAGCTCTCTCATTGCTTTACTGGTGAACACATATGTCTCATCTTCACACACTCCTTCAGAGTGTCAAAGGTGGTCGCTTGTGTGAGAAAGCCGACCTCATCAACCTGTACGACATACTAGACATTGTATAATTCTGCATACACATGTAAAACTATAATGAAGTATTTATACTTCATTTCATATGCATGCCAAAGGACTCAACATGCTCTTCATGTATTTCCTTGGCCACATGCTTAGCTAGGGGACTTGCCATAGGAAAGTGTTGTTCAACAACAACTTTATGTGCTACAGTATTTCTAACAAGAATCACATCTTCATGTTTAGTTTTGATATGATACTTAGGGTCTTTTACTTAGGCAATGGCTGCAGTGTTTTCACAATACATTAACACTAGATTTAAAATTCTCACTTTCAAATCATAGATGTTTTCCCAAACATCATCAGCCATATAGCCACATATACTGACATAGTACATTAATATACGCATGATCATTATATGCCCTAAAAAAGTATCTCAAGACCTTTTGTGAAGACATTCCATGTCTCTCACAATGGTTAGACTAGTACCAACATACAAGTCTTATCACAAAATAGATATATGGTCTTGTACACATCACTGCATACATAAGACTACCAACAACGTTTGCATGGAAACCTTTTTCCATTTTCTATGTTGATTTAGTTCAGGGACAAAATCAAGACTCAAAAATCATTACTGAAGCCACTGGGGTATCTATGGGTTTGCATTAACTCATATAGAAATTGCTCAAGAATCTCCTTAATATGATTGTCATTGCAAATAGATTTCATCATCCATATAACCACTTAAAGGTGTAGATTTTACATCCTCTTGATGTATTACTAAATCTTAACAGTAAATTGTGGCCAGAATAAGTCTGATTAAAAATGCACAACAGGTAAGATGAAAGTCTTCCTATTATGCTCACCCCTTTGCAATCAAATGAGTCTTGTAGTTTCTAATTCTTAACCATGATTTTTTTTTATGAATCATCACTTCCATTGTTTTCTTCCATTTTGCCTTTGCAGGAATCTTATATAGAACACGACTCTATCTTCTAGAGCAGCCATGAATTCCTTTCTGAATTACTGCTTCTTATTTGGAGCTTCCTGCTTCTCTTGTTTAGGTCTCTTTATTGACCCTTCTAAGCTCCTACTCACAAGGACGATTAAGAATCGTTGGCTGGTTCTGTACTGTCTTGTCTATGTGTCTCGTAAAGAAACACATGGTTATTATTTTCGCCCTTATTTAGAAACTAATGCATAATAAATGTGGTAGCTTTCAGTTCTTTTCACTTACAATTCCATCTTTTCACTTATGAAAAAATGAAGTCAGTCACAATTCCATCTTTTCACTTAAAAAAATGAAGACATTACTCTTATGAGCTCCCACTAACAATCACAATGGGAATGCGTAATTGACCCTTATGGTTTGCACTCTTATGATCTATGGAAAATCAAATCCAATTCGCATTTGACCATAATTCATAGAGTGTAGAAGTGACCACTTTAGAGGGCACATGGTTAAGTTCAATACCACACACACTCGATGAAAACAAATATGTGTACTAATCCGCCAAAAGTGAACCTTAATACTCTCCCACTCACATTTGGTTGGCTAGCTTGAAACATCATAACCATGTCTCATAATGCTTTATTACACTTTTCAGCAAACTCCATATGGTGGTGGAGTGCATTAGATAACTAGCTATCTAACTATCTTTCTTCGATCACAGAGTTCATTTGATCATTCACAACATTGATTAGTTCATACATAGGATTTCAAAACTTCTATTGATTCAATTGATTTTGCAACATATCAATTTACAGTCCAAAATACTTAAACTTCAAACTTACGCGGAATTAAATATGTATGATCATATTTGTGAATAATCCTCATCAAGAGTAATAAAATATTAAAATGTCCAGCTCTGTGCCTTGCCCTCATACTCAGTACCAAATTTATCACAGTGGAATAATTGCAATGGAAATTAGGTCATTTTCCCTTTACATAAATCTTTTTGTGTTGCTTTACTTGCTAGACTATCACAATGACATCTGCACATTGGAAACTAAACTTAGTAATCCTCATTATGCTAACTTTGGTTTTAATTCCCATGTCATTTGTCTAGCATGACACATAATCAAGTCAATACTTGAATCACAAAAGGCGGTAAAGCAACTAAGCATAAAGATTCACCAACAATGCTCAACTTTAAAGAAATCTCATGAGAGGAAAATTGAATCAGAATTATATATGTGCCACAAAATCATGAAAGTTTAAATCAGTTGAACCCTTGATCTTGACGGCATGAGACAACAACTCAATCTCATTTGAACCAGTGCATGAAGCACATCACAGAGAATTAATGTCATTCCACTACATAAAGTAGACTTGTAGGTGCTTATACCTTTTACTTCAACCTCATGTCGCCACCAACGCTAAGCTTCTGGCTTAGATGTGACAATAGAGAACGTTTAATAAAGAATTTCAATCCCTATCATTATGATTTATGGAGCTTGTGTCCTTTTTGCGTTCCTCTTATTTGGAACAATTCTCTGCAAAATGGACTTTTCTTTAGCAGGGAAAGCATTAACCTCACTTAGGTTAGCCTTCTGCTGGGAGAATTTCTTACCCTTCTTTGAACTTAGGGTCGTCCTTCTATCTCTTTCCTGAAATCTCTTACCCTTCCTCAATATTGGGTGTAGAGTGCGGAGGACTTGGCCTCCCCTATGGGGTAAGCTTGTCCAGAGGACTCACAAACCTCTAGACATTCATTCCCAAGCCCCAAGTACTTCAATACATCATTGAAAGTAATAATGTTTTTTTTTATTATTATTATTATGGGTCATACTGACTTTCATGAGCTCCCACCTAGAAAAGGAGCATCTTGATGAACAAACTGAACTTGTTCGTTAAACAATACATATTCAGTTTCTCTCAGTTTTCTTATTAAGTTGGTCATCTCATGTAGATATTGTCTCTTAAGAGGTGTTTAAAGTACCTCAAGAGATATTCTTTGAATGTAATTCACATGGCATTGCTGTTGGATTTCTTTCACATTGACACATGCATTTGTCAAGTATAGCATACGCAGGGCAATTAATGTTATGAAATTTCCCTTATCACGGCCATGTCGGTGTTATAACCTCTTATTTGCTGAGTAAATCCTCAGTTTTAGTGCCATTTGACCCAAATCAATGGCTTTTCAACATCTTTTATTTATATGAAACCTTTCAATGTCAGATATCACAATTGTCCCCATTTAGCTTATTGATTAACATTCTTGTTCTTGGCAGCCTTCTTTGGCTTAGTTACTTAAATCATCCCACCTACAAGTTATTCGCAATTGATATGAACCAAGAATGTCTTTTTATAGCACATTGAAGTATACAATGTCATGTACTTATATTATTCTTGACTAGAAAGGTAATAACAACATTGGGTCTATGATCAGGAGAATACGTTTGTACCTCCCATCACACAGATTCCAACAATGTCATTATCATCTATCAAGAATTTCATACAAGTACTTCACATAGGCGTACCTGGAATCCGATTGACTCACTGAGTACCCACACGAGATCGGAGCACCAATTCGGACTCTGATCACGTTATACGGCAGATTCACCATACGGATGGGGAGGAACCATAAGAGAAGTTTTCTGGAAGTTTTTCTCATATTGAAAAACCACTGACTCTTACAATCTATTATTCCCATATTTAACGTACAGGAAGTTACTGATTTAAATTTCAAATCATAAGGATAAAACTCCTTATTCAAACCCAAACTTTTTCATAATTTTATGATAGCCCCAACTGAATTGGGTTTTGGGCCTGATCCACCAAGGGTGGACCAGACCTATTCCAACAATTATAATTAACATTAGCCATGAAGCTTCTTCTGCAGTTTGTGATCAGCCCTTACAAAGTTATCCCCTGTCTGATGATATTATTTTTTTACTTTATCCATAAATGCTTGAATTTAACATTTACTGTGCCCAAACCTATGTTTCACTGTTGCCTGCATGTATCAGTGACATCATCAAAGATGTGCAAATGCTCCTACTTTTTTGAAGGAATCACACATTAAAAAAAGTTTAAAACAAAATATGCAAGAGAAGTGATGGTAAAAACTTTAATACGATTAATAATTTGTTAGTGTTGTTGAAGAAATGGTTCTAGGCGATTTTGATTCTCATGAGCAAAGATTTCAATTAATTCATCAATATCTTATCGTCCCTTAGAAAGATTCCAATCACTTTACCTTGTTCAAAAAGTAGCACTTGCAGATCACGGCCACTTGAATTATTTCCTTAGAGATGAATTGATTAACAACCAAATAGAAAAAATTACCTTCATTGACCAGCAACGAACCCGACAACATGATTCATTGTCATGATGAACTAGCTTATTTCATAATCAATATATAGAGCATCTCAATATTATTGCTTTTATTCAGAAAGTAATTACTTTCTGATTAAAAGCAGAACATATTCCTTTGAAAATATCGGAGGCGGAGGCGGTGTTTGTCGAGTGAGGATGCCGAAGGAAGGGTAGTTTAGGCATATCAAAAATATCTATAGGTATATTGGTCAGAACAGGTCAACAAATTACCCTTCCCCTCCAAATCCCCCCACTTTTGAAGGGGAGGGTAATATGGGGGAGGGAAATTTTTCTGCATTTGTTTAGGTGCCAAATAAGCTGAGGGGAGCAAAATCCCTCCCCTTCCTTCCAATCCCCTCCCCTCCCCTCCCCTCAAACCAAACAGACCCTATAGGATGACTTGTCATGCGTTTACACAAGTATTAACTTTTAATAAATGGATGAAATCTCCCAACAAAAAATGAATATGGCCAGCCATTTAGAAAAAAATATAAAGCTATTAGTCAATTTATATGAAATCAAAAGTCACTACTTTTGATAGAGGAATACTTACGTGAAGGGTTGACACACGGCAGATTGCAGGAAGGATCCATCAATTAGGGGAAAGTGGGTGTTGTAATTTAGTGAAACTCAACCCCAACTTTGTGATGTTTGATATAAATATTTCTTACTTTTTGAATTGTCACAACCATTGGATTTAGTTTATGTAGCAAATATTCTCAACCCATGAACCTAAAAATAAAACCCAGTAATTAGATACTACCATCATTAGGGTTGGATTATGATATCCAGTACAATGAGGAAGCAAATGGCCTATGAACGCCAATGCATAATGCTGTTATTTGCAGTAACCGATTAAGGCAAAAAGTCTCATGTGAAACCCAAGGCTATATATGAGTATGGGGAGAGGGTTTAAGGAAACTGACATATTTTTCAGATAAATATATACCTTTATCAGTAGTATAGCTTTTATATTTCGAACCGAAAGAACAAAGTATCTATTATTCTTTTGGAGGTCAAATTAGTATGAAGTCAAGTCTCTTGCAGAATTGCATTTGCATGTGAAAGATTGTACGTAAATAAGGTCCAACAAATTGTGTGGCCTACATTGAAAAGATGACGTAACTGCTTTGCTATTTCATCTGCATGGTTGCCAAACTTCATAGTACAATAAAGTGATCCAAACCTTGTGGTTAGAAAAAATGACACTTGAAACTTCATGTTATATTAGCCCATATGATTGGGCTTACAACATACACTACATACAATGATTCAAAAAACTGAGGGAAGTTGGCAACTCCTTAAAGCCATTTTTGGTTTACCCTAAGCAGAATATTGAAGTTTACTTTTAATTACCAGCAATCCAGAAAACAAGAACTCTTAATTCACATGTCTTAAATTTACATAAATGCTTGGTATTGCAAATTTGCAAATTCCGAGCAGGCTTGAAATATCCACCAAGCACTACTATAACTTGCAATCCTTATAACAGAGACATTTAAATTTGCAACAATCATAACTCACCACAAGCGCATCATAAAATACCATTGTACATGATAGCCTTCAATCTTCGTTACAAGTATAATTCAGATTATATATGAAGCAGTTCATCTGGAGTGTGTTATAATCAGGGCTTGTCAGGATATCCTCTGCCACCTATACATGCCCATAGAGAAGTGATTCACTATGCTGATCAGATAGCGAAGATGGTGCACGAAAGTAATGGCAATCTGATCATTCTGCAAGCCCCAGAAAATGCAGCTTTGTTAGCCGATCGCTGCGGTTATAGATAGTTAAATGCAGTTTTCTCTTTGTTATCAGTCCTTTTCTTATTGATTAAATGTTATATGTTTTGTGCTAAAATTCAGGACTAGATCTTGTCCTTTTTTATCCAAAAAAAATCCTCTGCCACAGAAAATGGCCCAACCAAGGAGATGAAATTCCTGCACAATCAATTTATCTTCTCAATCTACAATTAAAGTTATCAACATGTTGATGATAATCCTTCACGCTAACACTGAAAAATTAAATTTAAAGTTTAAATTACAGAGCCACAGAACATGATTCAATAGACTTTTAACAGCAGAGGAAAATAAGAAAGCAGAGGGAAAAGAATGAAAAAAACTAACAGAAGAAATTGCCTAAATAACAAAAGCATAAGCACTGAAAGCTTATTGTTGTGTTTCTGCACTTTCAAATTATTTTTGATATTTCTTCTGAAACTAAGAAACGTAACAGCGTGAACAAGAAGACGGCTATTTCAGTCCAAGACTCCTTTCTAGTTGGCCAGATTTCAAAATTTCTCTGAAAAGAGACCTGCTAAACGGACCAAGTCAAAAAGCAATCATGAAGGATTAATTATATGATATACACCCTCTTTTATATCTGTGTTTCTTGTGCTCATTGATAGCTACATAATTAACCACCATATAGATAGGAAATAAGGCGATTCAAGCATATCAACAGAATTAAATACATTAGAAGCTAATAGCTTTTTACTTGGAAAACAGAGCAGGTATTTAATTTGGAAAATATCCACTTTTATACATTTATTCACCATCCCTATAGTTTTTGCCAACACATTGGTTAATTACTAGGTCAAGACAGTTGCTTGCTAGATGAAAATTTTAATAAGAGAGGCATATAAATACCAGAAAAGGAATCATACATGATTTAATCCCATTTTATGAAGCAGATAGTGAAGATATGCAACAATTTGCCCTTTTACTGTGTATATATATATATGGAAAGGGATAAGAAATATCACCTGAAAAGTTCAGACACAGTTGTCAGAACAAATTGTTGATTTCAAGGACTCCAAAGGAAATTCATTTGAGCGAGGGGACCATCACTAATGTGTAAAATTGATATTTTGAGAAACATCTGCCTAAATGAAACAGTAAGTAAACATGAAACAATTTCAAATTCTTCAGAACCATGTTAGCATATGACCAGTATAAATATTTTCCAAGCATATAGTATTGCTAGATATTGAGTTATTGACACATGATACTAGTGGCCAGTGGTGCAGCTAAGTAAAACAACAGATTGTCATAAAGATAATGAAACCTAAACTGGTGAACCTTGATTTTTTTAATACCAATGGTTCATGATCATGTAGTGGACTTACACTAGGTCAGTCGGCAAAAGAAAAGACAGTAATATTAGCTGAAAAAGATATAAGGACCAAACACATGATTTGCATCATGGAGAAGAGGAAAGTGATTCTAGCAATTGCATAATCAACACCCCACACCACATTTGATCATATGAAACTGAGTTCATAACGATATACCACACCCAACTTATTAGTGTTAAAAATACAAGAGCATTAATGAAGTTTCGTAATTATCAAGATTGTTAGGCAATTTCAGCTGTGTGTTCTTTAGGCCAAAGTCAAAAGCTTACAGGTCCTTGGCTGAACATAGATATCACTCAATGATGAACAAAAGAAACATATATGTCATTCATAGTAGAGAGGAATAATCCCAGACACATACTATTAAAAAAACAGAATAAATTCAAGGCGTGGAAGAAAGACCAATTGAGACTTTTCTGTTGGAAACAGTGGTTCCAGCAAGGGTGAACTAATGAACAAAGCAAGAAGGGCATTTATGAAAGTCAACAGCTTAAGCAGAGATGACTCTAAGTTTTGTTTGATTATTTTTCAAATGGTTTTTGATGACTGAACATGTTATACAATGAAGTAAGGCTACATACCAACTACATATTGCTTATTGCTATACACTGAATCAAGGAAAATGTCAACCATGTTAGCTTGGCAAGAAACCTGCTCATTGTAATAAGCCAACAGTAAGCCAAAGCTTAAGTTAGGAAATAAGGCGATTCAAGCATATCAACAGAATTAAACACATTAGAGGGTAATAGCTTTTTTCTTAAAAACAGAACGGATACTTAATTTTGGAAGATATCCACTTTTACACATTTCTTCACCGTCTCTATAATTTTTGCTAACACTATGCATTTATACCAGATAAAGACAATTGCTTACTAGATGAAATTTTAACGAGAAAGGCATATGAATACCTGAAAATGAATCATACATAATTTATATATGATGAATGTTGTCATTCACACATTCCAAATTCAATTGTGAGAGTGAAAATAGCAACTCATCAATTCCATGAGTTATCTTAGACTTCAAACTCAGCAATGAACACTTCTTCCATTTCTTTGTGGGAGTGGGTTGCTGCTGCTCATCATCAATATTCTGATGCCGCTTTCTTCCTGTTATTGACTCCAACTTCAATTTCTTTTTTTGAAGGAACTCTCTGTATTCTGAGGCATATATTGGGTGAGCTCCGCATTCTTTGATCAAGCAATCACCAAACATAAATTCAAATGTGACCTTTGATTTATCTTTCCCAATCTTACTAGGGCGTGTTCTGCTTTGAATATCCTCTAGAATGAGTTCACAATAGATGTGATCATACCATAGGAAAACATTATTTGAATTCAATTCTGTCATTGAATAGTGCCATCCTCTAGGGCCTTCTTGATAAATGTTATATTCATCATCATAGTATCCACACGATGAGCGACATTGATTCCTTTCTGTTAAGGAGAATTGAGGAATAACAAAGCAAAAAATGAAACCCAATAAGCCATCAAAACTAGGATTAAGCTTAACAAAGACATAAGACTCTTTTGTCAAGCTTTTGTATGCAAACCATACTGGAATAATAATCCTTTCAAAATAACCACATGTTGCTTGTTTCAGTGAGAAACTAGCATATTCCAGTATTCCACAAAATGAAAGCTCCTCAAAATCATCAAAAGTGTGTTCCTTCGTTCCCAACTCCAATTCCATTTGTTGAGGGAAGTTGTGATAATCCGGGGCATATATTGGGCAGACTCCACATGCTTCAATCTAGCCATCATGTTTCATTTCCTTCATAAAAATAAACCCAATAAAATCATCCCCATCATATGTAACAACATAGAATTCAAACGAAAGCCTTGGCTTGTAATTGGCGTCTGGATATTTTGCTAATATGTTGCTATAAGTGTTCCATAGAAAAACATGATGTGAATTAATTTGTTAAGACAAAACTCAAGCTTGTGCTGCACTTATCACCATCTTCATCATAAATTTGGCATTTCAAGTGGTAAGAACAACTTTCCTTTGGAGTAAACTTCGAAATAACAGAGTAGGAAATAAAGTCTTGCAAGTTGTTTATGGTTGAAGAAAGCTCAATAGTTATGAAGTTGGGAGCTTTAGCTATCATCCGGTTATGTATAGAGCAATCTGGAACTTTTCTTTTGGGATAACAAACATCAACCATTTGATTTCTATGTACCCCATGCTTCAAACAGAAATAAGCAAACGCCATAATATGGGAAAGTGAATGGTTCCCTACTTTGCAATATGAAAGAATAAGCCTTCTCAGATTTCTCAGATACCTGATTGAGGAAGTGGGTTTTATATTCTGCTACATTATTTGCTGTGACAACAATGGAAATTCAGTATGAGAAGTGAGCATTAATGTCTTCAGATGTGCAGTTGGTAGCATCTAACTCTTTGATGGATGGTGGGAGCTCAGGCAAAGATTGAAGGCTCTTGCAATTCGTTAAGGAAAGAGATTCTAGTTTTGGTATATGCTTAATATTGCTGGGGAGCTCAGCTATGATGCAACTTCCATCCAAATGAAAACTAATTAGAGATTGTAAAGCATAAAATAGGATATGTAACTTTGATTCATCAATTATCTCTCCATAGTCACAAAGAGAAAGATCCTTAAGAGATCTCAATCCATAAAACTCATTGACTAGAATATTCTTCTGTCTTGAGCAATTGAGTGAGAGATTAGTAAGTTTGTGGAGATGCCCAATTGAGGAGCCCAATGACTCAATGCCAGTTCTATTTAATTGTAAAAATCTTATGCTCTCTGATGATAATGAAAATTCCTTCAAGCTATAGCAATTATTAACATTAAGGCTCTCTAGAGATTTTAAATGACTCTCACTTTGCAAATCCTTCAGGTTTATGCAATTAGTAAGCGACAAGGACTTTAATCTATGGAGAGATAAAATAGATGGATGAAGATGGCATAAACTTTCACATGAGAAGAGATTAACCCATTCAAGATTCTGTGCCTTGGAGAAATTATGCAGCTTTGCTAATTACTTAGATCCACAAAGGTCTAATCCCTTTAAATTTACCAAATCCTGTATTGATTAAAAAGAGAAACATTACATGGGAAACAAAAGTCAAATTTTCAATTGACGAGAAAAATTTAAGCTCATATTTGAATATTGCACCTGCGTTCCATCCCACAATTTTTTGAGCTTGCTCCCATTCATACTAAGTTCAACAAGCTTCTCTGCACAAAAAGATAACGGTAGAGCCTCGGAAGGAAAATTGTCCCATTGAAGATAACATAATACATTGGAAAATGACTCTAGGCTTGAGGGAATATTCCCACATAACCTTCTATCTGAATTAGATGAATAGAATTTGAGAAATCTCAAATTAGTCATCTTTTTTAAGGTGTTAGAAGTTAGGCATATATCTCCAACTTGAGACAAATCTAAACTTATGCCTTCAACCGCATCAGTTACCTGAATTACACAAAATTCAAATAAAAGTATGTAAATATCATCATATATTAGTAATTATTTTCAATGTAGACACTTCTTGTGTTAAAGTCAATTGCTTCTATTTCTTACCTGACTATTTTTTAATATAGCATGGATTTCATCAGGATTCCATAGTCGACTTCGTCTTCCAGGATCTTTTATGCACTATTGACAAACAATTTCTCGACCCATTTGTTGTATTAAATCATGCATCTCCACATGATGAGAAATGCTTATAAGAGCCTTATCTCTGAGGGTCCTCAAGCCAATTCTTGCATGGTAGCCATAGCTGTCTAAAAGAGCTACTACTTTAGCTACACTTTCACCTTTTAGGAAGCAAGCAATTTCCAAAAACATTTCTCTCTCTTCATAATTTAGTCCATCATAGCTCAATTTTAAGGGCCTGTTTGGTTTAAAGGGAGGGGATGGGATGGGAGGGGATGGATGGGAGGGGATGGAATGGGAGAAGGGAGAATCACCTTGTTTGGTTTGGTTGGAGGGGGAGGAAGGGAAAGGTTTTTTAATGATCATTTGTTTGGTTTAAGAGGGGAGGGGAGGGAAGATAATATTTAATTTACCATTTTATCCTTAAACATTAGTTTATATGTTTTTCCTTATATAAATTATTTAAATTAGTTTACACCTCAATATGAATTATATAATTTATAAAAAAAAATGAAGATATAAAATAGAAATATTTTTCAATTTCCCTCAACTTAATTTCTTATTATATGAATATTCCAGTAATTATCATATTAAATTAAATGAAAAATTCCTTCTATTGAAAAACAATGCAGAGGAGTTGCAAAAAAAAAAAACAAATAGATGTCATGCGCTCACACTTGTATTATGGATTTATGGATAACTCTGGTAAAAAAAAAAAACAGATTTATGGATAACATTTTACAGTCGAATTCACCTACGAAAATATCATCACCAAAATTATATTTTAATCGCCATTTATTCCGCTGGAGATATTCATACTCATGATTTGGTTGAACTACAAGGTTGGAAAAAAACACACACAAGCGTGAAACACTGGAGATGATAAAAGAAGTTATATTTTTATTGAAGACTCATAGGATATAATTAGGAATATGAAAAGATTATGGGGGTAAAATAGTCTCAAATTTTTGGCTCCCTCCAAAACCCCCCAATTTGGAGGGAGCCAATTTGAGGGAGTGGGAGGGATTTGGAGCCCCTTTTTTGGGGCCCCTCCCCTCTTACTTTTCATACCAAACAAGGGGAGGGGCTCATTTTTCATCCCCTCCCCTCCCCTCCCCTCCAACCAAACAGACCCTAAAACTGCATGAATATCTTTATTGGTAGTCTTCTTTAATTTTTCCAAAGCACTTTCCCATTCCTCTGTAGTTTTGGAATGTAGAGATGAACCCAAGGTGATTAAAGCTAAAGGATTGCCTTCAACGTAAGCAACAACTCTCTCAGATAGTTCTTCATATCCACTTTCATAATTATCTTTGTGAAAGGCTTTGAGGTTGAAAAGGCTAACCGATTTGTAATAGCTCAATGGCTTGGCTTCATATATTTCATTAACTCTTCCAAGAAGCAAATGTTTACCTCTTGTCGTAATGATGACTTTACTACTAGGTCCCAAAGAATGACATTCTTTGGCCAAATAATCTAATTGCTTTATATTATTAACATCGTCAAGCACAATGAAAACCTTTTTACAACTAAGTCTTTTCATGGCAAATGTGGACCCAACCATGGACTCTTCTTCCTTCAATAGTTCTCTGAGAAGTTTATCTCGTATATGCTTTAGTCCACATTTTTCTGATTCTTCCCTTAAATTTTCAAAACAACAGCAACTTTCAAATTGGAAGGAGAGCTTGGTGAATACAGCTTTAGCTACTGTTGTTTTACCTACACCACCCATGCCCCAAATTCCAATTATTGAGACATTTTCCAATAATGATTCAACACAATCAGCATTCTCCTCAATTCCAACAAGACCTTGCAATGCACTAATTGGATACATGTGGTTCAGTCTTTTCAAAATGTCATGGACAATATTACGAATGAGTTGTGATTCGTCCCTAAAATATAAATTAGCATAAAAAACATTAGACACGAGAAAATGAGTTAAGAGTGATAGAATTAAAGCAAACAAGTATTTCATTGATAATTGTTAGATTTCTTGGATGTAAAGTTAAGCATTTTGAGCAAGAGGGAAGAGTCCATGGAGGTAACTAAAAATTAAGTCATGTTAGCCTCTTTGGGGCTATGGCACAGAGTTAAGGGTGCCATGCAACATTGTCAAAATATATATGCGGAGTTCTTCTCAAGTGTCACAATACAAAAGGTAGTAGTGCTATGGCAGTTGTTGGACCCAAAAACACACAATTACGTTAATGAAACATTCACTTTCTCATGTGGGATAGAGCCTTTATTACCTAAGTGCGAACAGAGACTTCTAGCTAAGTTATCAAGACTACGTAAGCAAGGTGAATGAATCTCTTAGGCGGAATAACAGTGGCAAACCATACAAAATATATTATAAAATGCAATACATGTGTGTACGACTAATTATTTTTATTCATGTCCTTTATAGTCCAGATTAATTTTTCTTAAAGGTTGTATAACTAGTAAACAATAATAATCAAAGTTGGAGCTGAAGGCATACAATTTTAAAATCACACGGTTTAACCAAGTTTTTCCAACAGAATAAACAAATACAAGTACTAAGGCAAGTTGCCAATTAACCTAGAAATGAACAAAGTTATTTAATAATTTAAAGATCTAGTTTTTGAGAGAGAAGACTATGCACTGACCTACAGATCCGAGAATCCCAGCCAATTAAGCTTGCAGTTTCAAAAAGAGCACGCTTCCACTTGTTCACCTTCTTAGGGTTTTATTGAGTAAAGTGTTTTGCAAATGCTTCCTGGTAAGTTCCCTTTTGATTGCGTACATGAGATGGGTCGACTTGGTAGAAAATAGGAATAACAAGCTGTTATTGGACCTCTCTACACTCTAGGATCTTAACCAGTTCGCTCAAACACCATTTGAGGAAGCATAGTTTTTAGAGAAGATCACCACAGATATGCTCGAGTCTTCAATTGCTTGAATGAGTAATTGCGAAATATCATCGCCTTTTGGGAGTTCATAATTTATGTAGGTTTGAATACCGCTCATGCATAGGGCATTGTGAAGATGGCTGGTGAAGGTTTTGCGAGTGTCCTCACCCTTGAAACTCAGAAACACGTCATGTTTCTTGGGAAAAATTGCAGAGGATGATGATGATGATGAAGATGAAGCTGCAGCTCCCATGGTTTTCTGATTAATTACCTATTCGATCTATCAGAGGGCACAAAAACACTGTTTACACTCTACCAATTCTTATCATCAGAGCCTCATGAACAGCCATTGAAATTTACTCTTTTCTCATTGGAATATATGCAGTTTATCACCATTCTGTCCCACCTACATTTTATTCACACTAGAAAAATTGTTCCCTCCGTAAATATGATCATTACGAATCAACTATATATCAACTAGTGGGTTAATATTTTTAAGAAAACTTTGTTATCAAACTATATTGAAATTTTTATTGGTGACAAGTATCTATATCCAAGTAACAGTACTCTTGTGCACAAAGTTTGTAAAGTATTGTTGCCTTCAATAATATATAAAAGTTTAATAGCTAGGTTCTTACCAATAATAAAATTTTAATGGGGTACTCCCCCCCCCTAACAAAAAAAAACCAAATTTTAGTAGTAATACTTGGTACTCTAAATTATCAAATGGTGTAATTTTCTCAAAAAATATTTCAAAACATTGTAATATTGGCCTTACTATTAATTAGGGGTGTACATGGGCAGGGCTGGGCAAGGCATGGACCATGCCCGATGCCCAGCCCGGAAAAAGAATAGGCGGCGTTTTGAGGCCCGTTGCCCGGCCCTGTCCAATGAAAGCTCGAGTAATTTTGGGCTGGGCTGGGCAGGGCGGGCTTGTGTGCACAAAAATCTCTCAAAAATTTAAAAATAATAAAGTATTAAATAATAATAATACAAAAAAAATATATAGTTTGGTATTTCAAAACATATTTTATGATATAGTCCTTTTAAGATTTTATTACTTAGAGTCGATTCATGGGCCAATAAAACAAATTAATTCAATAAATATTATTTTCTTATTATTTGAAAATAATTTACTTTTCAAAAACTCAATTTACCCACTTCTTAATTAAATATGTGTATGAAAAAATATGCCTATATGCCTAGTAAATACAAAATATGTTTATTCATTAAATTCTAATTGAATGGTAAGTAAATACTTGTTCAATTATATATACAATATATATATTTTTTAAATACAATTATACATACATATTGGGCAAGGCCAAATGAGCAGGGTAGCACACCTTGCCCGGTGCCCAGCCCTGCCTGGTATTTGGCCCTGCCCGAAGATGCCCAAATGATTTATGGGCGTATTTTTTAGGACCGGGCTGGGCATTTTTTTGTCTGGCTCGGGCGGGTATTGCGGGCCTCAGGGCCTTAGGAACACCCCTACTATTAATAGAGGTTAACTATGACTATTAAAATGTTTTGTTTTTTTTTATACATAGGAATTCAATAGACAAAACTAGAAATAAAACAAACGAGAAAAGGAAAAACACATTAAGTAATGCCTCGCGCTATGAGGAGGCTCGTGGTTGACTCTGTCGACATAATTTGTATTCCCAAGCCAGCGCGCAGTGCTTCCATAGCTAGCATATCAGCTTGCTCATTCTCTAGACAATCAATAAGTCTAACATAAGCATTCCATTCCCGACTCAGATAGTTTTTCACTTCCAGGATCAGTTCCCTATCTGCATGTAGCTCTAGCGAGCTGGTACCAAGGAGGGACACCACTGCATGCGAATCACATCGAAGTTCAACTCTTCTGCACCCACAGTCCCAAGCACGCCGAAGACCCCATAAACACCCCCATAATTCTGTCGTTAGGCAGTCCTGTGCCTCTATACGGCAAATGAATGATTCAATAATGCTTCCATTTGGACGATATAAAATTCCTCCACATCCCGCTGTTTGCCGATCTCGGGTTATTGCCCTATCAACATGTACAACAAATAGGTCCCCTTCCAATTGGTGAGAGACGCCATCATTTGAACGTCCTTCGATTCTCCTACAATTATTTTTTTGGAAAAAGGTTTTAGCTCAGGACGAGACAATAAACTATACCTTTAATCTCGACTAGGCCCTCAATAGTTGACGGGGTAGGCCCTAAGTGCACTCTCTCATTGCGACGTCGCCACAATAACCAACAAGCAACACCTAATACATCGTTCCAACGACCTATATCTATCTTCTTACTATTCCTGATATTCATATAGAACCAGTCATTTAAGTTACACTCCCAAAATCTTCTATCTGTTGGAGAAATACCCAGACGTACCCAGAATTCTTGTGCATGAGTGCAATCCCGTGAAACATGGAAGGACGTCTCTATCAATTGCGGACAAGAGCTGCAGAAGCCATTCTGATGGATTCTGCGATGCAACAAAGATTCGTTAGTGAGCAACCTATTATGACGCATCAACCATAGATGAGTTTTGCACCTCTGTGGAACTTGTAACTTCCATATCTTGGTCCAATCTGGTGATTCACAAGATTGACTCCCCTCTAAGATCCTATATGCTGAGGAAACTGAGAAATGGCCACTCCTTTCATGTTTCCATCTCACCTTGTTCTCTCCATGCTTGGTTATCATCTCAATACTGTCTTGTACATTTGGCCACGTGGCTTTAATTCCACTCCACACTCAAGATCCAGGTCGTTGAGTATCGATTTGGGGTAACAGGTCATTCCCACATTTGTATTTACTCCGAACTACTTTAACCCATAATGAGTCCTTCCTTGTTACTAAGCCCCAACCCACTTTCATCATGAAAGCACGGTTTTGGATAGCTGAGTGCCTCAACCCTAAACCACCACTGGCCTTCTTGGAACATATCATATCCCATGCAACTAAATGGACCTTCTTCTTATCTTGAGTAGATCCCCAAAGAAAGTTGCGCGCACTTCTTTCAATTTCATCACAACAAGAGGCAGGAATGAGGGATGTCTGCATAACATGATTCGGGATAGCCAAAGCCACTGACTTAATTAGTGTGTTCCTACCAGCCATGGAGAGAGAATGGCCTTTCCAATTTGATAATCGTTTGCGGACGCTATCCACTACATATTGATACGTAGCCTTCGTAACCCTCTCATGATGAAGAGGTACCCCAAGGTACTTTCCTAGGTCAGCTGCCATTGTAAATCCCAAAGTCTTACTTAGTTGAGCTCGAACATTGTGATTCACATTCCGAGAGAAGAAAACCCTCGTTTTGGCCACATTCACTTTTTGTCCTGAAGCATTACAGAAGGATTGAAGACAATCTTTGATAGCATTAACTTGATCCAACCTAGCTTCTGCAAATAAGACCAAGTCATCTGCAAATATGTGTTGAATGTCATAAGTTCTTCAATTAATAAATTAGTTATAATAAGTGATGGAGCTATTTTTAAGGGTTAATAGCTAGATGTTGAACGATGTATCCATATTCACTATCCGATTCCGATTAACTCATTTCTCTCATTTGTATTTTTCTTAAATCTCAATATCACATATTCACTCTTCGATTAAAAAATTAAACTAGATGGTTTATATTTAATTTTTTATAAAATTATTATTATAAACATAAATAAAATTAAATAGTTTAGATTTGATATGAACGATGAATAATGGTAATAAAAAGGAATAGATTTATAGAACATGAGAATTAAAATTGAGCAATCTTTTTTTTTTTCAATTTAAGGGTGGAGATGTGATATTAAATATATCCTATTAAACATTGTGTCTAAACAGTAATTGGTCCTCATAAGCATCCTACGTGGCATTTTAAACCAATAACAACTTGCTTTTACACCGGCGGTTTTAGGTTTGTTTGGGAAGGCAGTGGGGAGGGTAAAAACTATGGTAGGAGAGAAAAAAACATAATGGGGCCAAGAAGGTATGTTTGGAAAGCATTTAATAGGTTGCACTTTTACCTCAAAAGCGGCTTTTTCAAGAAAGCAGCACCTATGGTGCTTTCGTGGGAGGCTAAGTGCGGTGAGAATTGTTTCCTTCGTTTTGACCCTTGTATCTTATTTTACTTTACATTTATGTATAATTATTTTTTTTGGATTCTGATACATTTATTTATAATTGTTTTTGGTATAATATGAAGCCATATTTGTATTCATTTATAAATCGGTGCACTTCCATCTTGAGCAATAACTGCCCGTTAATTTCAATATTATTTTTAAATTTTATATTTATATTCTATTCATTGAATAAATCTAACAAAATATTTTTTAATATCTACAGAAAAATTTTCAATAATATATCAAATATTTTTATTTTATAATTATAATTTTTCTCTTAAATTATCACAATACATACCTATAGTATATATGTAATATTTAATAAAATTAATGTTCTTTTCAATCGTTTTGCATCTAAACTTACTTTTCAAATAATTATTCAAACAAGTATCAATTTTGTTTTAAAAAAGTCACCTTTAACACCATCAATCCAAATATAAATCACATTTACAATTTGACTTCTATCCTATCTTAAGTTTACAAAAATCATATTGAAAAAAAAAAATCATTTTTGCTACTACTAATCCAAACAGACCCTTAATGGTCACACGTATATTGGTCCCAGTCAGTAACAATCTCTTTTGCGCTAGTGGCAGCCAAAATATTATTGTGATAGGTTTGAAATATATTTAACCATCCTATTGGTCCTTCCATTCAGTCATCCATAATAAATTCATTCTAGAGTTGATTTCCAGAGAAACCTAATTGAGAGTCACATTTTCTATAAAAGGATCCTAATTTTGCCTTGACATGATTAGAAAGTTATGTGGTGTTCTTGTACCTATCTTTTGTTTCATATTAAGGAGGTTTACTGTTCAGGTTGGTCCATATTAATTATTAATTATTAATTAATTTATTTAAATTTTAAAATCATAAATTCCCAATATTCTCTCAACTCTCATTCGTTTCCTCCACTCATTTTTCAGATTTCAATTTCAAATTTCAAATCCAAATCCAAATCCTTCCAATATATTTTTTAATATAACAAAATCTTTTTTTGGGTTTTTTAAATATAACAAGATTTCAATTTCAAATCCAAATCCTTCCAATATATTAGTATTTAACAAAATCCACATGGCGCTATTAGCTACTGATTACTGGTTACTTACTGTTGCAATGTCCATCGTTGACACGTCATACACTGGAAGGCTAGCAACACTAATAATTATTTAGGGGACAATGATGTAATCACTGCGTGATATATGGACTTAATAATGATAACATATTTCCCTTCATCTCCATCCACTTCCACATGGTCGTAATAATGCCTCATCGATGACTTCCGTTTGAAACTGCATCGCCTTCGAACCTCCGAAATGATCGGCAGTGAATGCTCACATTGCTTGAGATGAATGGTGACCAAAAAAAACAGCAACATAAGAATATTCAACTTATTACCCGAAGTAATATTCCATTTGAAGTCATTATGAAGTAATGGTATTTCCATCAAAGATGCAGCTATGTAAAAACTTTCAAGAATATATTAACCGTTGGATGCTATGGAGTTTTTTGGGCAGTTATGTTTTTAATTTTTCTTGCTTTTGAAGCATCCTTTTGATGGAACGTTCTAAAGTTATGGTATTTCCATCAATAAAAGTTATGGTATCCTTTTGATTTATTTTTCTAAAAAAGTTCCACGGAACTAGAATCTTGGAATTAATATCTGTTTTTGTAAATTATATAATTTTTCAACTTTTAATGTAACAGAGTTGAAATTTTTAAGTAGATTAACTTCTTGGGGTTAGGATGTAAATTTGGCTTGCCATTCATACTACTCTCTCTCTCTCTATGATAGGAGTTAGATAGCTAATTCATAGATATTAATAAAATTAGTTAAATTAGTAATTATTATTTGTAAAAGAGGTGTGTTAGTTTTCTTAAAATACTTCATCAAATCATTTGCAACGAAAACTACCTTATTGAATAATCAATAGTTTGAAAAGTAAATTATAAATAATTAGGAGATAAAGTTAATTGAGAAATATGTATAAAAAAAAAGTTAATTGAGAAATTATATTTAGGACTAAAGAAAATCTCTCCACTACTATAAAGAGGAGCTCATGCATTTAGGACGAGAGCAATTATTTCTCTGAAAGATGAATGTATTCGAGGAACTGTTACTGTTCACTGTTCTGTAGGATTTGTTTTGCCAAAAAGAAACTGCTGGCCAGAAAAATAACAATAATAATAACCACATATTTAAATATCTCATATAAGTATTAATCTGAATCTGTTTAACATTTTTTGGACAAAAAAAGAAACTGCTTAACATTTGTAAATATTATTCCTTGTAAGAGTTTTTAGATCATATACAAATAAATTCAAAAATAATCCTTCGCATGGCTTTTGTTTTACGAGGGACCTGTTGGCAAATTGCTCAGTAACTTCATCTACGTTACATAAACTATTTAATTTAGGGAGAATTACATTAAGGTCCTGCACAAGAGAAAAAATGATCCCATAAATTTGTCAATGACTCCCTTAAATTTGTTAATTGAAACCCTTAAACTTGTCAATAAGACTATTTCTTCATTTTTTATTTTGTGCGAGACCTGAATGTAATTCTCCCTTTAATTTAATAACCAAAAAAACAGAGACATGTTAATAGAACAAATGATCATGCGGTTAACCGCCATGAACAAAATCTTTCTTTTCTTTTTGGTTGAAGGGGTGGACATTAATAACATGAAGTTACCGCCGAAGATGAATTTTAAAGCATTGCAAGAAGGTTATGATATTATTCCTGAGTTATAGGAGGAGGAGGAGTAAGAAGAAGTCCTTAGCTGTTATTGGAAGTAGAATTGACAAGTGCCATGTTAGTCGAAGATCCTTGACCTCGAAACTTGAAACCAGAAGGAAATCTATGCTTCCTATAACAAGTGTGTTCTGTGTGCCTCTGTTTGCCACAATATCATAAATGTAGCAATGTACACATCAGGGTTCAGTTAAATTCATATTAAATACTATGCAAAGACACTCACAAATTCATTTATAGAGTGTTCCTAGTAGTACAAAGTAAAACAACGGTGAGAACTCAGCAAGTACAATCAGAATTCAAAGCAATTTAACTCTCGGATTCACAAATTTTGATAGCAAAGAGCTTAATACACAGCAAACATTCTTAATTCAATCAAGTATAGAGAATTCTAAAGGCAAAAGATCAAGAAAAATCATAAAAAAGACATTGAAAGTTACATGTAACCTAAGCTCTAATACCATTTTGTCAAGCCCCAACATACTAAAGCGTGACCGGCACAAAGTATATTGTTCTTACGATATATACACACACAATAAAGGAGTGAACATCATGTCTACATGATTTTTGGAACAACCTTTCTCTACAATGAACAAATAAATCAAATTCGTCTTAGAATTAACTTTACAATTTCAGTTAATGCATCCATTTGATAAGTGATCCATTCCATAATTCAAATGAAGGAGTAGGCTTATTTATTCTCTCTGGAACACAAAAAACCTCACAAGTGAACAAAGTCTCGATACAAAACTTATTACTAAAATACTTGAAATAAATTTGTACCGATGCAACCAGATTTATAAAATTTCATACTATAAATGAGATAAGAGCTTTCACTGAAATATGTATAAAAACAAGTTGTCAGACTTAGCATAATATATTCTTGTATTTAAAAACATAGAAATTTAAGAAAATAATAATAAGTTCAACGGAAATAAAAATTTGATAAAGTAATTTCCTTTCACTAATAAATAATGATGAAAACATTTTCTTTTCCTAAAAACTTGTTTCATTAGAGAAACTATCACAAAGCGAATAACAAGCATGGCTCGAAGGCCATGAGTAACAAGCGCAGCGTAAAGGCGATGAAACAAGCGTAGCTTGAAGCCACGAAGACAAGCGTAAACACAGTCCACGAGGGTGAATAACCTAGCGTGGCACGAAGCCACAAAAACAAGCGTGGACACACAATCCATGAGGGCAAATAACCAAGCGTGACATGAAGCCACAAAAACAAGCGCTTTGTGCTAGTTCCTCTACCAAAAGTGTCCACAAGTTTACAGCAAATCATTTCTTTCGATTTATGAAAGTTTATCTTATAAAGAATTCTATACACCAGTCATTTGCTATATTTCCAATCCTTTTATGATGACGTAGAGTTTAAGCATTTACCTAAGCTAAAGCCCAAGTCAAACTATAACCACTATCAAAAATTAATAATATCATGTATGTTTATATCTCCTCTCGTTTAAGGAATTTTAACAAACAAGTAGTACACATTGAAACTCAATTACATAAATCATCTTCATACCGTAAAAGCAGTTTTCCAACATTTTCTTTGGCACAAGGTGAGCAACAACAATCATATAAGCAATGACAAATTCTTACTCGTACTTGCAATCTTTCCAAATGCACAGCTTGATTTCATCACAATTTACCTTTCCATCAATAAATCCCTCAATGCTTTCAAAGCAACTTTTTTTTTCCAATCCTTTCCACGTTTCAACCTCAAGACTGAACACTTTTTTAGCAACAAAATTATATTAACTACACTTGATTGCTCATTTTAACTAAAATTCCTTATAACACATTTTGTCAAACAGTTGATGTGCATATAAAAAAAAAACAAACTCAATTGTGGCACAAGCTCATTAGTTTCAAATAGTTGACCAAACAACTAGTATGCATTAACAAGCCTTAAAAGTTTCATCAACCAAAATAAAACCCTCAGCTTCTTGTCCAAGTTTTGATTTAAAAAAAGGATAATTCCAAAAAAGAGAAAAACAGAACACATCAAATTTGAGCAAATAAATACCTAGTTCAAATGAGCTCTTCTTTGAACCTTCAGCTGAACAATTTTCTAACACCTCCCATGTTACTTGCATTACAGCAGCAAGGACAAGGAAGAACAGAGAACTATTACACCTCAGCCTCATACACACACGACACATAGAATATCAAGAAGAGGCGAGATAACCATGGAAGAGCAAGGGAAAAAAATTAAAAGCCACCTCAAGCCTCCAGACATACAGAAAAATAAAAAAAAAATATACGAATGCTAAATTGATTGGCACCCAACCCACCACCCACGTCAAGAGAAACAAGGAAGAAGAGAACCTTAGAGATTGCGGGACACCAGCGTTTGACCAAAACAGAGGAGGACGATGTTTAGCTCACTCCCACACGAAAACGCACTAAACAGAGGCAGATTGATGTTGTAGCAAGGAGGAATAAAAAAAGGGAAGTAAGCGGTTGAGAGTGTGGCGCCATTTGCGCTATGACACGGAGCTTCCAGAAATTTCCCTCCCCTAGTGTTCAGCGACTGAAAAAGTGAAAAATATATTGGAAGTGAAGAATTAGAGAGACGCCCAAAATATCCAATGGGCTCATCTTTTTTTTTTTTTTTTTGGAAGATCGGCTCTATGGAAATTTCTTAACGGTAAAAAAGAAAAAGGGAAAATTCCAAAAAACTACACTCAAAATATACAAAGGACAAATCAGTACAACGAAATTCAGAAAAGACAAATCAGGCGAGTGTCAGAAAAAGGAGGAATCTACCCTTTTGAAATTTCGGCCAAATTATGAAAATGCCCTTCATGCACATTTCAGAATAACACCATGATCATCGGAATTAACATCTTCGGATTCGGTATTAACAACTGCAATTCTTCATTTTACAATTAACAAATTTCAGGACCAATAACAACACATATCTCGCCATTAACAACTCTGGATTCGATATTAACAACTCCAATTTCTTCTTTCAACACTTAACAAGTTTCAGGGCCAATAACAACACTCACCTCGCCATTAACACCTCATGATTCGCCATTAACAACTCCGATGTTGTTATTGCGACTGAGGGTTGAAGGGCATTTTCGTAATTTGGCCGAAATTTCAAAAGGACAGATTCCTCCTTTTTCTGACACCCGCCTGATTTGTCTTTTCTAAATTTCGTTGTACTGATTTGTCCTTTGTATATTTTGAGTGTAGTTTTTTAGAATTTTCCCAAAGAAAAAAACCATTCAGTACATGTCTCCCCTTTATTTTCTTTCTTTCCTTTTATCTTATAATATATCTTGTAAAATAAAAAGAATATGAGTAGAATTTATAGTGAGATTCCTTTATATCTCCGTAATATCTTGTAACATCTCATATAAGAAAAGACAATATATAAAATTTAATTGAATTGGTATAAAATATTCATAAGTTTATCTAAATATATCCAAAAATCTACACATCTAATTATATTCTTATCAACATATAAATATTCGAACTCCCCACCCATCAAACAACAAACAATAGTTTTTACCTGACCATCAATCAATTTTTGTCACTAATTATAATTAAGGATTTAACAATTGTTTTACACTATTTTTCAAGCCTGAATGAACTTGATAAAATATTAACCAATAATGAGATAATTATTATATTTTATTTTTAGGGCTATTACATTCTACGATTCTTAAAAAAATTCGGTCCGCCGAATTTTAGGGAAATGTTGGCCTCAGGTCTCAAACAAATGAGGAAATTTGATACATCTCACTATCAATATGCCATGAGGCTTCTAAAAAGATCATGTCACTGGACTTTTTTGAATAAAATTTTCCCCAATATCCACTTTTCTAATAGACTAATAGATGTTCTTCTCCTCAAAAGTTTAGTTTGACCTTCAACTCTCTTTCTTTATCTTTGGTGTTAAAAATCTTAAATCTTCCATATTCAATATGATTTTAGAAAAGCAAAATAGAAAAACTAAAAAAATAATTGTGAAGGGATAAAGAAAGCAATTGAATCCCTTTCATTCACTGGGAAACTTATAGATATCCAACCCTTTGTGATTCTCACTCTGACCTACCTCAAGAGCTTCATAATCAGTCTGGAAGTTGGCTTAGCCCTCAACTGTCACACCCTCTTTTTATTTTCACCTATTTCAGAGTACTTGCGGAAAACGATATACAGTTCAGTGGGTAACATAGGAATAACATGAATATACTGATAATAAGTGCATGATTACATAAATTCCCAATAGGGGTTTGTACATGAGCATTACCATCAATGTAGCCACACAGGGCTACTTGGGTATCTAAACCCATCCCAGTGAAACAGAGATATCTTCTCGTCTTCGTTCCACCACTACAATCCCCTCATATGGTTCTCTACATTATTCTCAGCATATCTTCTGTCTTCTCCTGTCTAAATTGTTGGTAGGGGAGGGTGAGATTCGAGAGAATCTCAATAGGAAAACAATACCAATATGCATGTACGATAAATATTTGATGCATGACATGCTTGCATCACATAACTCATGCTCACACAATGACAAATCTGTAAGCTCAATGCTTCGAACAATATACTTATGGCCATAGCATAAATTGAAACATAGCTTCAAATCATTCATACATGTTTCATATAATCAAGCAAAGCAATAACATGCATCAACACACTAACACAAATATCAAATACATGCATGAGAGGTAAGTTCAATACCTTAACCCTTTTTTGCCTCAAGACGTGTGCCTCGTAAATCCATATGTATCAGTTGAAGTGGTCGATTTGTGGTAATCTCAATTTTTGATTTAAAAGATGATTTAGTTTGTTTACCCTTTTGACATGCGTCACAAATCAAATCGCTTTTAAAACTTACTTCAGGTAAACCAAGAACTAAATCCTTTTTGAGTAATTTGCCTAGTTGGTGCATGTTGACATGAGCTAGTCTCTTATGCCATAACCAACTTTCATCGGTATTGCTCATAAAACAATTTTCAGAATCATTTCTATTTATATCAATTGTATAGCAATTACCTTCCCTTTTTGCTTTGAGCTTTGCCTTGATATTTTTCTTATCAAGTTGTAAGTCTTTCTTGTTGACAATCAGACATTCTTCTGAATCAAATATTATCCAGTTGTCTTTATCTGCACTTTGACTTACGCTCAGCAAATTATGACACAAGCCTTCAACGTAATATACATCTTTGACTTGTATTCATTTGTCATTTTTGATTTCACCAATTCCTACTATCCTTCCGGATTGATTTCCTCCAAATTTCACCTTTCCACCTTCCTTAGGTTGCAATGTGATAAAACTTTCGAAATCTCCGGTCATTGTCTAGAGCATCCTCTATCTATATACCACTTGTTGTTTTTGGATGCTTTGAGACATATCTGCAATTAAATATGATTAAGTCTTAGGTACCCACTTCTTTTTGGGTCCTTTTGGGTTAGTACAAGAAATTTTTGAAATATATGAATCTTTAGGTACTCATTTGTAGGTTCCTATCGTTCCTTTCTTCTTATGAATGCATGATGAAGTATAATGACCTTTTCTATTACAATAATTACAATGAGCAAAAGGATTTGATGTATGCACAGAATGCTGAAAATAATTTAAGTATGATTTACCTCCTGCTTTCTTTCTTCCTTTCTTTTTATCTGATTTTGGATCATATCCAATTCCAGATCAATCATTTACAAATCGTTGAGCTTTTAAAATCACATTTAGCATTTCACTTCCTTTAATGAATTTTTCAAGAGATTTAGTAAGATCAGTGTTTTTCTTTTTCAAAGAAGTGCAATTTTCACAATCCTTTTCAAAATTCTCTTTAATCTCTACTTCAAGAATTTTGTTTTTCTTTTTGAAAACAATTAGTTCTTTAACTACTTTGATGAATTCAGAATGTAAATCATTATATTCATAAAGTAATTCATCATAGGTAGGATCAGAATCAGTTACCTCTTCTTCTGTTTCCTCTTGAGCAACTAGACATATATTGGCTACTTCCTCTTCATCGCTTGCTTCATCAGAAGAACTATCTCCCCATATGGCAGATACAAAAGCTTTCTTCTTGTTATAAAATTTGCCTTTTCTCTTTTCTTTATTCTTTTGAATAAGCTCTTGACATTCTGATTTGAAATGTCCTGGCTTTCCACATTCATAGCAGATAATGTATTCTTTAATGCTTGTTCCTCCTTTCTGAAAATTTTTGAATCCTTGGCCTTTCTTGTAAAACTTTCTGAATCATTTCATGATTAGGCCCATTTCATCATCATCATCATCATCAAGCTCTTCATCTTCATCTTGTTCTTCTTCTTTAACTTTCAGTGCTAGACCTCTTTTCTTCTTGTCACCAATATCATCTAGTTCTCGTTTGAACTTTAATTTGCTTTCATATTCAAAAAGACTTCCGAATAGAGAAGCAACTGATCGCATTGATTCACCTTTTGCTTCCTCAATTGCAGTGACTTTTGCCTCCCAGTCTTTAGAAAGAATATTTAAAATCTTTCGTACTTGGGTATGTTGATCATAGACTTTTCCAAGTGCTGCAAGTTGATTAACAAGGTGAGTATATCTAAGTTCAAATTCAGCTATCGACTCACCTGACTTCATTCGAAGTAAATCAAACTCAGTAACTAGAGTATTGATCTGGTTTTCTTTTATTCCAGAAGTTCCTTCATGAGCTATTTCCAAAGCTTCCCACATTTCTTTAGCTGTTTGGAGTGTGCAGATTCTAAAGTACTCATTTTGACTCAAGGCACTTTGAATCATTAAAATTGCTTTGTTGATGAGTGTGATGAGTTTCTTGTCATTCTCATCATATTCTGCTGGTGTCTTGGGAACTCTTTGTGAATCTACAATCTTTTCAGGTTTGTAGTTTCTACTTTCAAACACATCCTATAGCCCATATTTAGTAGCCATTATGTAATACCCCAAATTTTGAGACTTGAGGCTAGAGAATAAGCCTGAGATTAGTGGACTGCTAAGCCCCGGTTTAGCAAGATTCCAAATTGTGATTAAGGGTTAATGACTCCAAAAGTGGATGTGGTTAGTGACAAATAACCCTTTTGGAGATTATGGTGTGATTTGGCACCCGATGTGATTCGTATGCGCTGTGAGCAACGCCGAAACCCTGTATTTGAGTTCAATTATGGATTAACATCTAAATTGAATGAAAATAAGGGGAAGGGCGTATATATGGTGTAAATGAATGAGAAAATATATTTGGTGGTGATTTAAGAGGAATTGCCATAATCAGGGGCAAAAAGGTAAAGTTACCGACCAATTGGTCAGTTACCAAAGAGGAAACTCATTGGTAACTTTAAGATCAATGGTTGAGATTGATTTGTGTAGAGATCAAAGGGTGGAATCCCATGTGGTTGTGCTCATGTGAGCTCATGGGATGTGTGTCAAGATGGTGACACTTGGCAAATTGTGGACCCTTGGATCTTGGTCAACATTCAAACTCTTCCCTCTCTCTTTCATAGTCGGTTAACACATGAGAAAAAGGGGAAAAAACTTATTCTCTCTTGATCATCTTCATCTTCACTCCCTCTCTCTCTCAAGACTCCATGGCATCCCAAATAGAGAAGGAAAGAGAAAGAGAAAGGTGATGTTTTGGCCTTGTTCTTGTCCTCTAATGTTCAAACACTCTTCATTAATATTGTTCATAGTGATGAGAGCTTAATCTCTATGGTTTTAGATTCTTGATTGGTGGTGTTTGATGTCTTGAGGAAATTTGGAAAGATGAAGAATCAAGGAATTGGTTTGGGAAAGAGGAAGATGTGAGTATTTGAAGCCTTTTGATCTAAGTTTTGTGAATTATGGTTGAGTATTGTGAATTTAGAATTTTGCCCTGATTTTGTGTGATTTTTGAATTGCATGAATGGCCTTGTGTTTGAGTGGCAATTGGTGTCTTGATGTGTTATAGAGCCATTGGAATTGGTATGAGAACTTGGAATGAAAAGAGTGGCAATATGCGTTTGTGTTAGGGTTGTGTGTTGACATGTTGTGAATCTTGTGAAACATGTCAATATAATGTGAATTTGGTTGATTTGGTATTTCCAATGGATTCCTTGTGAAATTTTGTGTGAGAATGATGTTTGATATGAAAATTGGACCATTGGAAGCCAATTGTGCAAATTTGGGAATTCTGTCAATTGGAAGTTCTGTCTGGGCAGTCTGTTTGTGTTGTCGTTTTGAATGGGCAAATGATGTTAGAAAATTCTGAAACTTTCTAGTCTTAAATTTCACCTCCCAAGGTTTAAAATGTACATATAATTTGTGCCATTTCGTTTTGGGAACTGGGAGTTATAGCTGTCCAAAGTTTGAGGTCGAAAATGGATTCTGTTTTGGGACAGTCTTGAGTTTTGGGGAATTCTGTGTTTGTGTGGTGATTTCTAGCAAAGGCCAATATTTTTCCTGGGTAGAGGACTTGAATAAATTTAATTTGGCTTTGGGATCACCCCATTGCGATTTTTGTGGAATTAGTTATGATTTTTGGAAGTTCAGCCAAGAAACTGGATTTCTTGGGCCGCGGCCCGTGGATTCTAGGCCGCAGCCCAAATGTTTCTGGGCAGTTTTGGGCCGCGGCCCACCCCCAAAAATCATCATTTTGCACTTTTAAAAGGTGATCTTTGGTCAAGTGTTTCCCAAGCCTTTAGGCATATGTTTAGGCTTTGATTAGCCACCTAAAGGTCATGAATGGTAACCAACTTTAAGTAATATGAAAGTAAGGCTTTGGAATAGGGAATAACTCTATGTCCTTACTTTGGTTATAGGGTTGATGTTCGCCTTGGTGGTGGTTTGGTATTCGCCCTGATCGTGAGCAGCCGGAGCTGGAGCTTACGTGGAAAGAGTGTAGGGAACATATCTCTTCTACTTGTATTTGATATATGTGTTAGTGTGTTGGTGTATGTCTTAGCTTTGCATAATTGTGTGTAATTTGAAGCTTTGTTTCAATTTATGCTATGGCCATAGGTATATTGTTCGAAGCATTGAGCTTGCAAATTGTCATTGTGTTATCATGAGTTGTGTGATGCAAGCATGTCATGCATTAAACATCTATCATACATGCATATTGATATTGTTTACCTACTGAGATTCTCTCGAATCTCACCCTTCCCTACTAACCTTTCAGACAGGGTAGTAGATCAAGGATATAGCGAGTAGACAAGGGCGATGAGGACTCCCTTTGAGTTAAAGATTCGGTGGTTGGTTATCATTATAGTAGGGGTGTGTATTTGTATAAATGGATGTGTTTACATGTGTGTTGATGAGGATTTGTTATGTCTATGAGAAATGTTTGTGTAATCCCCATATGAGGGCTTGTAGGGGCGAATATGCCCTATAAGGCTTTGAGTTAATGTATAGAACCCGGGATTGCCGGGATTATTATTGTGTACTCTGATTTGTTATGAATGTGATATTCCGCGTAGTAATTGTATTCGAAAAGTGATTATGAGACCAAGTTTATAAATGATTTCGAAAGGTAATTGTGAAAACCCTATCGTGAAGATGGGATTTTAAAATGTTATTTGTTTCTTATTGGTCTCTATTTCACTTTAATCGCGTATTTCAGATATAATTACGGCAGGGGGTTACACATTACAAAGACTCTGAACTTCGCTTTCTAGAATGAGAAGTGTTCGCCATTGAAACCCAGAGGTCTTGTGATAGAAGCTTTGTCGGGAAGAATGCCTCACCCATGCTTGCCATTGGATCCTTCTTAGGCTGTTAAACCTTAACAAGAAGACTTATGCTCTGATACCAAATGTTAGTTCAAGCGTTTCACCCAAGAGGGGGGTGAATTGGGTGATTCCAAAAATTTCGCTGCGTATAAGGAAATTTACGAAATATTAAAAACAGTTAAGAGTAATGAGAAATATCACCATAGTGTACACCGGGAGTTATACTGGTTCGGCCACAACCACTTTGACCTACGTCCAGTCCTCAGAGCGTCTCTGAGAGTTTCATTATTTCTCCAAGATTCAGTGGGTTCTTGGTACCTCAGTACACAACAAGTTCGTACACCTGGACACTCGCTCCCCTTTACACGTTGCAATCAAATCCCCAACTCAAGGTTCCACTACCTTAAGTTGTCTCAATAACAAATATTGAGTTTGTAATGAAAAACTCTCTTATAGAGCAAATATATAATTTCTGAAGTACAAATGAATGAGTATATGAAAACAAAGCACTAAATGTATTAATTGATGTGTGTTCTCAGTTTGTGTCTCCTTGTTTTCTTCTCTTTGAATGCTCTATATATATAGATGATTTGTAGTGTCCGTTGGAAGCAATTTCAAACTTGTCCGCTAGAGTCGCACAACAACGGTTGACTATTCTTCGTATTTGAAAACTATCCGTTGGCGGTAGGTAGCGTTAGGTGAACGTTCGGACTTTTATTTGACTTCTCAAATCTGTCATACTCTTTCATTGTTTCTCTGCAAATGTACTTAGAATACTAATACAATAAAGAGTTAATCATATAAATAACAAATCAAGAGACATTAGATGAAAATATAATTTCTGAACCGCCTTACTCGAGTGGCTACTCAAGTGATCAAGTTTCTTACTCGAGTGGTCCCTCGAGTAAACATGTCAAAAATATGGCAGTGAGCAAATCAACATTTTGCATCAAGAATTACTCGGGTAAGACATGGAGTGATATATTACAAACCTTGAAAATACCTGATTACTCGAGTGCCTACTCGAGTGGCCATGTCTTTACCTTCACATATTACTCGGGTGATCACTGTGGTAAACTGCTTACTCGAGTGGCTACTCGAGTGGACATCATTTTTCTTCACACCTTATTCGAGTGGTCCCTCGAGTGGCTATCAAATAACCTGGCAAATTACTTGATTGCTCCCTCGAGTAATGGCATCAAATTCTTGCCCGAGAGTTTACTATCTGGTTACTCGAATGGCACTTCAAATAACTCTGCAGATTACTCGGGTTGTCCCTCGAGTAATGCTATTTTCTCATTGGTTACTCGAGTGGCTACTCTAGTGATGGGCTGCATTTCTTGGCCGAGAGTCACTGGAAGATTTTGGACCTGGTTACTCGAGTGGCTACTCGAGTGATGCCTGTGAAAATCTTGTTACTCGAGTGGCTACTTGAATAATTGTCTATATAACTTTGCAGATTATCCGAGTGATCCCTCGAGTAACTTCTTTCAAAATTTGGCAGTGCCTCACTAGATGAAATTCTGTTTGCTTACTCGAGTGGCTACTTGAGTAATGGCTTCTGTTACCCGAGTGGCTACTCGAGTAAGCCTTCTTAAAAATTGTTGATTACTTCCAGTGGTGACTCCAAGTGATGCTATGCTACTTTGTTCAAATCTATTTATTTGTTATCAAATCCTTTCATATTATTGATCCAATCTTTGTGATCATCAAAACATATGGGATCTAACACTTCTCTCTCTATGGCTGCTGCTTCACGTCAATTTGGAGGAAGGTGATGAAGCAAAAGTGTTTTTATAATATCTTATATGATACTTTAATTATTTATTTAATTTCCAAAAATACCAAACTTCGAATTTTCATGTAATCCAATTGTGTAATAAGCTCAATTAGCATGTAACTAACATTTCCCTTTTCTTGTTACATGTAAGAGACACCTAGGGGTCCTTCCCTTTGGTTTCAATTGGCTTCAAAACTTGTTCAAGTTACGTGTACATTTTGTGTCACAATTTTGGTCAAATTTGCACTTTTGCTCTAATTTTCCATAAATTCATATTTATCTGACCAAAATACTCCAAATATATTTTCTCCTTCATTTTCCTTAATTAATTGAAATTAAAATCAATTAATTGGATAATAATTAATTTGGTGCTTGTTTGACAAAATTACAAGTTTGCCATTACATTTTCTTTCATTTTTGAATTTCTGGCAGATTTTCTGCCCATTCTTTGAAATAGCATAACTAATTTTGTAGACATCATATTGAAGTGATTCCAAAGACTATAGAACTCTTATTGAGTCTAGTTTCAAGAAAAAAATATATCCTTTAACCAATTGAAAGCACAAAATTCTCAGAATTAAATTCTTTGGATAATGTTCCAGAAAATCAACAGTTTTTTAGGCTAAATTCAAAAATTCAAAAATTCAAAAATTTGTGCATACAACTCCATAAATTACTCATTACCTATCAAATTAAAGCTTAGGATGTCTACTTTCATTCTGAAAATTGTCATAAATATTTGTCATCATTTGGTTATCCAAAACCACATGACAAACTCTCTACCTTGTAGGCAATTTCACTGAAAACACAGTTCATCTTTTAATTTCCAATATTTAATTCCTATGGCCGTAAATATTCACCATTTTATAGAATATATTAAATAATTATAATACATTCTTAGTGAATAAAATTTGGGGTGTTACAACCTTAGCTTCCTTCTGGCTTTTCCCTTGTTGGCTGAAACCGTAGCTCCAATAACACTAAAATTCTTGCTTTAAACACCTTAAATCACATAGAAGAGAAGCTTAGAGGAATGATTACACAAGTTAGGAACCAATTTACTGAAGAAATCATCTTACCTTGCAAGTGCTCTTCTTCCTTCTCTCGAAGATTCCACACAAGCTTTCTCTCTCTCTCTCTTGAGCACAAATGGTGTCGGTTTTGGCTAGGGAAGATGAAGGAAAAATGATTTTATATCATATTGCTTTATGCATTAATTTTCCTTAATTATTTATTTAGAAAATTCACAATTTTGATTTTTTATGCACATAAACTTTATGTACATGTAAGTGGGTCACAAGTCCAAATGAAATTCAACTAAGTCTTTCCCTCTTGTTACATGTAATGGCGTCCTAAGGGTCCTTTAATCAGCCTAAATGACGTTTCCCATTTATCTCATAATTTCAAAATTGACATCACATTATTTTCTTCATTTTCGGATTATTTGGCAATTCCGATAGATTTTCCGCCTAAACTTTGAAAAAGCATATCTTTATTTGTAGGCATTGAATTGGAGTAATTCCAAATGCTATAGAATCCTTATTGAGTCTAGTTTCTAAAAAAAATATATCATTTAGTCAATTAAAAGCACAAAATTCCTAGAATTAAATTCTTTGAATGATGTTCCAGAAAATCAACAGTTTTTTTGGGCTAACTTCAGAAATTCAAAACGTTGCGTATATAACTCCATAAATTACCCATGACCTATTAAGTTAAAGTTTATGATGTCTACTTTCATTCTAGAAATTCTCATAAATATTTGTCATTATTTGGTCATCCAAAACCACATGACAGTCCCTATCTCGTAGGCAATTTCACTAAAAACATTGTTCACCTTTCAATTTCCAATGTTTAATTCCTATAGCCGTAAATATTCACCATTTTATAGAATATTTTAAATAATTATAATACATTCTTGGTGAATAAAATTTGGGGTGTTACAACCTTAACTTCCTTCTGGCTTTTCCCTTATTGGCCGAAACCCTTGCTCCAACAACACTAAAATTCTTGCTTTAAACACCTTGAATCACATAGAAAAGAAACTTAGAGGAATGATTACACAAGTTAGGAACCAATTTACTAAAGAAATCAATTTACCTTGCAAGTTCTCTTCCTCCTTTTCTCTAAGATTCCACACAAGCTTTCTCTCTCTCTTGAGGACAAATGGCGTTGGTTTTGGCTAGGGAAGATGAAGGAAAAATGATTTTTTATTATATTGCTTTATGATATAATTTTCCTTAATTATTTATTTAGAAAAATTCACAATTTTGACTTTTTATGCACATAAACTTTATGTACATGTAAGTAGGTCACAAGCCCAAATGAAATTCAACTAAGTCTTTCCCTCTTCTTGTTACATGTAATGGCGTCCCAAGGGCCCTTCAACTAGCCCAAATGACTTTTCCCATTTATCTCATAATTTCAAAATTGTCATCACATTATTTTCTTCATTTTCGGATTATTTGGCAATTCTGGCAGATTTTATGCCTATACTTTGAAAAATCACATCTTTATTTGTAGACATCGAATTGGAGTGATTCTAAAGGATATAGAACTTTTATTAAGTCTAGTTTCAAGGAAAAATATATCCTTTATCAAAATGGAAGCACAAAATTCCCAGAATTTAAGTTTTTGGATACTGTTCCAGAAAATAGATAGTTTTTCTGGGCTAACTTTAAAAATCCATAACATTTTGTATACAGCTCCAAAAATTACCCATGACCTATCAAATTAAAGCTTATAATATCTACTTTCACCTTGTAAAATTTCACAATTTTTGATAATCATTTGGTCATCATCCAAAATGGTATGACAAACTCATTGTCTCACCGGAAGTTTTTACTGGCAGCATAATCATATTTTCCAAAATTCACTCTCCCATTTCATTAAATGCCACAAATGTTTAGAAGGCATATTAGAGAATCAAATTTGGGGTGCCACAAGCCTTGTGCTTTAGAAAAGAAATTCCGTGCTTAGAATTTGAGAGAAATCGAATATGAGTATTGAGAAATTACTTAAATAATGGGGATTTTTTTTTTTGACCTTGCTTAAATAATGGGGATTGAAAACATTCATATTCGGCCTTATTACTAGCGTCTAAAAGTTTATCATTCGTTTCAAGACAGCTTGGCTTTTGGGTGGAGACCCTAATTACATGGACTAAGTTCATTTTCCGTTACTCTGGTTATGAGCTTATCAGGCCCATGAAAAGCCCAAAGCCGAAACTAATGTCTTTTTGTTAACATTTTATTTTGTGCACACAATTTTTTATTCAATATTTTATAAAAATATTTTTAATTCTGTGATATATAGATACTTATATTATATAAAGATAAATGTACTATTAAATCATGTTTAAATATTTTCAAACTCAATTAAAATAGTTATTTCAACGTAATAATGTGGCGTTGTTTATGAATAATTAATAGTTTAAACTTATGTTAGTTTCAAATGCATTAGATTGCCATCCCAACCAAATGACTAACAGAATGACAAAATAATTGTATCTGACCACAATTAACATAATTCTAACCGGACAGCTACTCAAATGACAAAATAATAGTATTTAACGATTAACATATTCCTAACTGCGCAACTACTCAAATACAAAATATCTTATATCCTAAAATATCCTTTGGCAATAAAAAATAAAAGTAGAACTGTTATTTGATTTCTACATCAGGAATAAATTGAAAGAGTATTAACTTGTAATCTTGAAGCGACACAGAGGACAAGTATGGTGGTTGATGAGCCATTTGAGGATGCAGTTATGGTGATACACATGACCACAAGGCTTAGGAATTCGAACGGCTCCTTCTTTTTCTTCCTTATTTGAGGGAGTAATCTCCTCCAAACATATTGAACACATTAAAGACTCTTCAATCTTAACCTTTTCAAAATTTTCTATTGACTTACGGTGATTATTGCCGTTGTCGCCTTCTATTTCTTCATCGTCATTATTGTCGTCGTCCTCCGCTTCTTCTTGATCTTCTTCTGAATATGATTCTTCGAACATTTCTTCAAATTCGCTTTCTGAAACATGGTCACCTTGACTATCCAGAAGCACAGCTTGAATTATTTCACGTCCGAAATTTGTATCGTGATCAATTTCAAATACCGATGGCCCAGTAGTTTGGTTAGACATTTTTACTCGTGAAAGAATCTTTCGTAGTGAGAGAAGAGAAATAAAATGAAATTTCTTAGTTTTGAGCAAGTGGTATATTATGCAGATGGAGTTTCCTAAATTATATATAGATGGAGTTTCCTTTTAGTTTTACGCGGCGGATCTTTGAACTTCTGACTTAATTGGATTTGTTTGCATTATAATAGTTTGTTGAGAGGATATTTAGATTCTTATTAGCGATGTCTACTTTTTGTAAAAAAATTATTTATTTTTGAAATAATATGGGATTTTTTAAAAAAATTAATATATTAATTAGTTTCTAAATATTTACTACTGTTTAGTCGAATATATTCAAAGAAATAATACCTAAAATGAATGTGAAAAATAAGTAGTTTAAATTTATTATTATTATTATTAAAAATATTAATTTATAATTTGTAGATAAATTTTCAAATAAAAACAATATAATTTTGAAATATAGGTAAATTTAATTGTATATTCATTTTATTAAGGAAAAATTGTTCAACGACCTCAAAATTTATTGGCCAAAAGGTCTTTGATTAATATTATAATAATTCTGATAAAAAATAATATTATAATAATATTGTTATGAAATATAAAATCTCAACCATTAAAAATTAATTCAAGAGTAGAAATGATAAGTTGAGAGTAAAGTAAATAGCTATTCCCTCTCAGCGATTTTTAATAGGTTTTCATATAAAATATCATGTGAAGGATAGTTTTGTCATGTCATCTTGATAGGTTTTGGTATTTTATTTATTTGAATGTAAATAGATATTTTACTTTCTAGAATAATTCTCACCCTAGTCTTTATACAGATGGCATCTTAGGATTAAGACCATTGTGCATTCCATTCCTATAAAAGGGTTTTTTACCTGAAGCATTTCAGGATTTTTGTGAACTCTACTATTCATCCTTTATTTTTTATGATCAAAGTGTTCTTACTAATATTCTTTTGATTATTATTAAGAAATTACTTAAATAATGTGGTTGAAAACATTCATAATTATTAATTTTTTTAGGACAATCATAATATACATGAGACCCCCTTACCTAAAAAATTTGGTCTTATTTTATAACTAATGTCCATACGGTGCTTTCTAATACTGAAGGACTCAACACATAGACGTGGTCATTTCTTGGCTAAAGGGTGAATTTATTCGGTTTGTGTATGTGATTATTATTTTGATGAACAGGATAAGTTTATGAATGGAATCCCTATATTTGAAGAAATTGGTCACTTTTTGTCCCAGTGTTGCTTGATTTGAGAAAGTAAATCTTGAGAAGAAAGAATTGATGAAATGGAGTAATGAGATTGAGAGGTGAGGCATAGGGTGATGATCGTTGTTGTTGCTATGGTGGGTGAAGGAGGATGAGTGGAGGGCAGTGGGACAACATTGTGGTGGTGGTGGGTGTGCAGTTGAGGAGATTGCAGAGAAACAGAATTCACAAGGCCAATAGGTGGTTTACTTTTTGGAGGATTAGTAGCACCTGCATTCTCAAGTAGCGATCAATCGTGTTAATTTGTGCATGGGTAGGCATGGCCACCAAATAATGTGGGAAGAGAGAGGGAGTAGTATAATACCATGATATTGATGACGAAGAGCTTGTGAAGGTGGTAATCAAATGTCACAATCTACTTGGAGGTTGCTGTGAATAGCAATGGGGAGAAATTAATGGAGAATGCAGGGAAGATGAAGAATACTGTTAAAAAAAAGAGAGGGAGGGAACAATATAAATATATAATTACCATTAGTGCTAGCTATGTACTTGTTGCTAATATCTTAGGACTATAGCATTATCCCATAAATATATAATTATATACCATTAGTGATTTAAAATTTAGTACTTGTTGCTAATATCTTAGGGCAAGTCAGTCGCAATTTGTAGGACTAATATATAAAAATTTCATTTCACTCACTTTTCACACATAGGTGGGTGGGCTACTTACGTAGATTTATAATGTCATTAAGCTCTATATATTAAATAACGTTTAAGTAATTTTGTTTATTCTCTGGAAAGCTTATAGACACATGCGAAAATTTTAATTTATCATCTAAAATTTTGTTTCTTCTCTATATAAATTGCTGAAGAATACTATTAAAGAGAAAGAGAGGGAGGGAATTCAACAAATTGCGATTGATCTTTATAGGTATTACATTAATGGCATTGCAATCTAGAAGGACTATATCATTGTCAATGGGGGTGCTTTACAATTTCTTCCATCTTCCAAAGCGGATTCTAATAATAAAATAACTCTAAGTTAAACAATATGAATATATAATTACTTATAAAGATGCTTCATTACCTATAAAAATCCTTTATGTGTTGCAGCTAGCTGATCATATACCAAAGATGAGGGAAGTGTTGTCACAAACTCTCACATCTCTACCCAAAGCCTCTTATAAATTGCAATAATTGTTTGAAAGAAGGAGGGATCCTTAAGTAGTGTTATTAATTAAGCAAGAGGAAAAGGCAACAATTATGATAATTACGTACCTTGGTCAATTATAAGTTTATACAAATATGAGCTAAAGCATGCCGATTGTATTCTTAATTTTTAACTGGGAATTCAACAATATTTATCAATAGTCATGCGTGAAGCGACCCATAGTATCAAATAAACTCTCCAGGCCAGACTAACTTGGGTTAAGTGGGTAGAAAGATTTTGGTTCTGTATACCTTCAGTCAAATATCAAAAGTTTTCAATGAAATGATCCAACGAAAAATCCACTTCAAAAATCAACGCGTGCTATTCCTTCTCAAACCACATGTTATAGTTTTTTTTTTAACTTTCTATTGGATGATCACCCATCCCAATCCCTCTGCACTGCTCTTCCTTAACACAATTTGTTCATTTACCATTAATCGTTGATTATTAATGATGATGATGTAACTTTGATGTGGAACATAAGCAGTGAGATGAACAGAACAATAGATACCAAAAAAAAAAAAAAAAACGGGAATGGGGGAGGAGAAAAATTAAAAAACACATTTGACAAATTAAAATCATCGTTCAGGGTAAAGAATGAGTAGGGTTGCTATAAAAAATGTTGAGTGATGAGAACCCATGATCATTGACTTAATAATTCATAAAACATTTTTGCTAAAATGGTCCATATATATTTAGCTAACTACCACAAATATCACAAATTGATTGGTGATTGAACCCGAACAGCCGAACCGACCCATTTCTTAATAAATTGGGTTTTACAAATTTTTGACGATATGGTTGATTGGTGATTGATTATATTTTGAATATGTGATTATTAAAAAATTACAAATTAAAATGAACAATTGGTAAGAAGAATATATTTGAAATTAAAGATATCCTTATATGTCGGAGATTGTAGTTTGTTATGGATTCCAAAAATGAGAAATTATTGTGTGAATCTGGTTTGTCATGTCATTTGTGGTCTAACAAATAAAAATACAACAACTCATGAGATAATTTGGTATACCTCTTAAATGTTAGCTGACTTTTAATAAAATTAAAAGATTTCACAAGATTTACTTTTTCATTACTTGTGAAATTTTAATTAAGGGATTTATGTTTTTTAATAAAAATAAGCATGTGAATAACATAAGCTGCCAACTATAACTAATATTAGTTGAGTTGTTGTATTTTAATTGGTTAGACCACAAATAACATGATGAACAAGGTTCACACAAGAATTTCTCAAAATGAATAGTTAATTGAAAGAAATATGAAAAGTATGTATTGTTTCATCAGCGGCCTATATTCAGAAAAATTCCTTGTATTTAGCCTACAAGTTTTATCCCTAATTAATTTCTTGGATTGGCAGTTGGTTATTAACTTATTAAATTTTAGTCATTTTTATATCTTTATTTTTTTTATAATTCAATACATCTCAACCCTAAGTCAGACAGACCTAAAGCTAGAGACTATATATAAAATAATGATTTTACACATTGTTGGTGCAGGTGTAACCCCAGCCATATTCTAAGTCAGGTCAAATGGCTCAATTCATGACTTTGTAATTGGGTACTTTTACCTATATGCCCTCTTACTCTTTCTCTCTCATTCTCCTCAATCCATCTCCCCCCCTCAAGTCCGATTCCAATCTCTCTATATCTCCAATTCAGATATTAATCATGTTATATTTTTAGAGATTCAAAATCAGAGTGTCACTATATATCTTACAAATGTGTACAGTGTCAAAATGACCACGGGAATCTTCAAATGGGTGGTTGGGGGATCGAATCGCCGATCCTAAGAGAAGAGGATTTAATTAATTGAAGTCTAACAGAATTAAACCTCTTCATGTTGAGACCTCTATTATACCGAAAAAGAATGTCTCCATTAATCTATCTCTCCATTTCCTCTCCATTGAATGTCTCCGGGAGAGGGGCCTCTCCACTTCCCTTACCGTCCACTTCCCTCCACTTCTTTATTCTCACCATTAGATTAACTCTAAAAGGTTGAGATTCAATATCCTATACAAATTAAAAATTATACATAGAATACTTTAACAAAAGTATAAAGATATGAACAGTTATATCAAATTTTAATAATTTAAATTTATTTATATATTTTTTTGTTATTTAATATTATAATAAGATTTTTGTAGAATATTAAATCTCAACCATTTAAAGTTAATTTGACGGTGAGAATAAAGAAGTGGAGGGAAGTGGATGGTAAGGGAAATGAAGAGGCCCCTCTCCCGAATGTCTCCACCATTAGATCAAGTTTGAATGATTGAGATTTAATGTTATATTAATATTTTTATATGACATTAAATTCCAACAATTGAAACTTGATACAATGGTGGAGACATTCACTTGACAGGAAATGGAGAGAGAAATCAATGGAGACATTTCTCTCCACAATAAATTGAACGTTACATATAATTTCAATTCTTGGTTGAATCAAGAAATAAATAATAACCTTTATAAACAAAGAAATAAATAATAACCTCGATCTAGAAATAAGTGTAATAAATATTCCCTATGTTCCTTTTTATAAGATACTAATAACCGAATTACATATATAAAAAACTTAGTTAAAATTAGTTAAAAACAAAAAATATGTAAAAAAAAATGAAACTGTTTTTCCAAAAACACCCTTATTTATAAAGAAGGTGGGTGTGAGAGAGAATAAGTGGAAACAAGTAAAAAGGCAGACATACAATTAATTGAGGGTAGAATGGAAAAAAATGCATTAAATGTTTAGATATATTCAAATGCTATCTTATAAAAAGGAACATGTATATTGAAATAATGGTATTTTATATAAAGGAACAGAGGGAGCATTAGTTTAGGTAGCCGGGATAGTAAATAAGTGTTACTTTAGGTAGTCGGATACTAAAATGAACTGAGTGGCTTTCTTATTTATTCACGATGATAAAACAGCATAACAAAATCCTAACCGCACAATTATACAAAATAATATATGATATCCTAAGGGAGAAGAACCAAGGGAAATCATGTTGGGAAAAATAGAAAAGAGAAAGGGACGACAACTAAAGAAATTATATGAATAAGTGAAGAGAAACCGCAATGCTGAACAAATAGAGAAGCAGCTCCAAAGAAGATGTTAGAAGGAGGAAGGAGAGAAAAAAAAGGGAGAATGAGACGAGAAAATCTGGGTTAACCATTCACTCTCTCTCTCTTTTTTTGAGATCGCTTTGATTACCATTTGATAACATGTTACTTTAGGTATTTAGGTAGTCGAGATAGTAAAATGAACTGAAAGTCTTTATTATTTATTGATGATGATAAAAGGATAAAAAGTACTTACCCAACTAACTGAATCACAAAGTAATAGCATCTGACAGTATCGCAACTGCGAAAATAACATAATCCTAACCGCACAACTACTCATATACAAAATAATATCTAATATCATGAAATATCCTTTGCTAAAAGAAGAATGGTTATTTGATTTCTATATATATAAGACTATTTAGATTGTAATACTCTTGAAGCAACACACAGGACAAGTAGGGTGGTTGATGAGCCAGTTGAGGATGCAGTTATGGTGATACACATGACCACAAGGCTTACGAATTCTATTAACTTTCCATGATTTTGAGGGAATAATCTCCTCAAGACATATAGAATACATTGAAGACTCTTCAATCTCAAACTTTTCTAAATTTTCTATTGACTTTCCATGATTTTTGTCATGGTCTTCTTCTATTTCTTCACCTTCGTCCTCTTCTTCTTCTGAATAGCGTTCTCCAAGCATTTCTTGAAAGATAGACACTATGAGGATAACCTCAACTATCCAGAATCACAGCTCGAATTATTTGGCGTCCAAAATTTGTGTGTTGATCAATTGCAATTACCGATGGCTCAGTAGTTTGGTTCGACATCTTTCCTATTCTAGTGACAGAATTTTTTTTTTTTTGGCATCAGCTAGTGAAAGAATTTTAGTAGTGAAAGATGAGGAATAAAATTGAATTTCTAAGGACCCGTTTGTTATGCTGAACTGAAGGCGAGAGGAAAGAAGATTCCACACTTCCCTGGTCCTAAATCTGTTTGGCACTCCAACAGTAACTGAAAATTAGTTCTCGCCTCCTTCCATGTTCCCTTAAACTTGGGAACCTCAGATCCCTCCAAAAAATGGTGCGATCTTAAAATTGTTCTAGGAAGGCAACTTAGTTTGACCAAGATGCCCCCACCAAAAGTTTCTCACTCACTCTCTCTCTCTCCCCCCCTCTTGCTCTGTTTCCCTTTGGTTAGGGTGTCCATTTTCTCTTTGATGGTGTAAGAGGAAGATGATGATGACGGTGGGTGAGTTTGGTGAGACTAGAAGGGAAGGTAACAATGGTGGGAGGAAGAAGAGGGAGTGATGCCAAAGAGAGAGAGAGAGAGGACGGTGAAGATGGTGGAGAGAGAGTGAAGGTGGTAATGGAAGGTGTTGGTGCTAAATGAAGAAGGGTGCAAAACCATATAAGGAAGATGATGAATAGTATCGACGAGGTTGAGTTCGAACTGGGTTGTTAAGTTCAAGTTCTGTTTCTTTTCTGGGTATTTTGGGTATTTCACCCATTCTTCCCACTTAACTCACTGCCTTTTATTCCTACCAAGCATCTCATCTTTCCTCAACCTAGGTTCCTTCCCATGTCTACCAAACAGGTCAAGTTTTTAAAGTACCCTTTCAATCTTCCATTCCTTTCCATTCACTTCGCTTCCTTTCCTTTCCCTCCTCAAATGTTCCTTGTACCAAACAGACCCTAAGTTTTGATCTAGAGGTATATTATATCTAGATGGAGTTTCCTTTTAGTTGTAGGAGGATCTTTGAATTTCAGGTGTAATGGGATTTGTTTAGGTCATAACTATTTAGCTTGAAAATACTCTATTTAGATTCTTTTTAAATAACAATATCTATTTTTTTACAAAAATAATTTATTTTTAAAACAATATGGGATCCTTTAAAAAATGAATATATATATATATATATATATTACACATTCCAAAATGCAAAATTTATAAAATCTTAATTAAAAGATCAAAAAAATCATAAACTTTTTTGAAGGCTGAAGTTATTGATTAGCCTTCCAAGAAATTAAAAGAAAGAAGTTATATATTAATTAATTTCTAAATATTTGCTACTGTGTAGTCGAATATGTTCAAAGGAATAATATATAAAACTAATGTGAAAAACAAGTACTTTGAAAGTTTAGCTATTATTAAAAATATTAAGTTATAGTTCGTAGATAAATTTTCAAATGAAAAACATTATAATTTTGAAATATACGTAAATTTAATTATACATTCAATTTATTAAGGAAAAACTGTTGAACAACCTCACATTTTTTAGCCAAAGGAGCTTTGAATAATTTTATAATAATGTTAGTATAAAAAAAAATTCCAATCATATTGTTATGAAATGTAAAATCAAAACCATTGAAAATTGATTTCAATGGTAGAAAAAATAAGTTGAGAGAAAAGTAAATAGTTATTCTTCTCCCCAACTTTTTTAGGGTTTATATATCAAATATCATGTGAAGGATAGTTTTGTGGTACTATGATATTTTAATAATCATAAATGGCATAGTTTTGAAGGCCAAATGTTATCTTTTTTGTGGTCCTACAGTCTAATACTTGTTGAAATTTGTGGTACCAAACAAAGGAAGAAAATCTCTAAATTTAATATGCTTATGAGGAATGAAGCAACACATATATATTACCAATAATAGAGACCTGAAGGTTAATAATTCATACAAAATTGCTAGTGATTCAAGCATAGCACAATATATTTGAAGAGATTCTTGTAATGGTTTTGAAGACAAATATTTATGGACATTTATATCATGGGAAAAGTAATAGAGATTCACCAACTTGCAATGTTTGCTTGCTCTATGATCATTTATGGTCAATGCATATAGCTGCAGTAAATCAAATAATGAGTATTGGTTAGGGCTCCAGAAGATTCAAAGACATCTAGCTTGATTAATACTAAAATATCTATGTGCCCAAACAGCTACATGATAAGTCAACAAATATCCTTGTGCCCAGAAGGCTATATAATGTTTATTTGTTAAAGTAATTTACTATATTATGATATTTATGTACTCTTGCAAGTTAACTATTCATTGTGTTTTATATAGTCAATAGCCCTTGCAATAGTAATATTGGAGCATGACGTTGATAAGGTCTGTTATATTTGTCCGCACATTCCCCTCAAATTTTCTTTACTACACTTTTAGCCCTTTGTAGTATGATCTCTATGCAGTTTGCTTTTAACCTTATGAATCTCTAGAGATATAACAATATATATATTTATTAAAGAACTACTTGGCAGTTCCTGGAGAACTTTACGTAACAAAAACTGAAATATTATTAATTAATATAGTTCCTGAAGAACTAATAACAAAATTGATACAGTTCTTGAAAAACTAATATAGAAATAAGAAAAATATGTTTATATAGTTCATACTTGAGGAGGAGATTGTTGGAGTACAAGTGAGTCATGTTATATGAGATTTCAATCATGTCATATATTATAGAAATTAAAAATTTGTCACAGTTAATCAAAAGTTCATTGATCTAGACAAATTTATTGTTGGCATGCTAGTTTTATCATCCAAGTCACATATATGATACAACAACTTATTATATATATATATATATATATATTATGTATTGACATCCATTAAAGAACCATAAGATTCTTTATGAATAGCCAACATACATATTATTATATGCTACTTGTTCTTAAAGAATACTGACTATGAGAATATCACCTGTTGTCATTTGGGATAGATCTTTGAATTTCTAAAAATATATCAAACTCGTATATAGGGGCCTATTCAAATATCATAGAAACCATATAAGTATTCAGTAAATTTGATTGATGTATTTATAAGTTGGTTACATGTTTGTAACTTGAAGTTTGCAAGGTTGTTTGAATAAATTATTATAGTGCACAATTTCCAGACTATATGATCCACTAAATGATCTAGTAAAATTATTTATCAAAGCCTTCATATGTAGCTAGATCAAAATTTATGAGAACAAAAGTCACATTTTAGTGTTGGGATTGTTGATTTTACATATTATAGTACATAAATGCATCAAGCCAACATAGTATTATAAATTCTCCCATTATAATTGGCCTTTGGTCAGGAGTCAGATATTTTCTATATTACAATTTTGAATGTGTAATTATATTCTTCTTTGATTAGGAACTTTTTAGCGTACGTTAGCCTTGGGGTCCATAATAAAAAATAAACCAAGGATTGGGTATAGGTAAACTTAAGATCGTTCTCTCTTCTCGAAGAGCCTTTTATTGAATCCTAAGTAATCTAAATGCTATGCAAATGCAAGAAAACAAGGGGAAATGGATTTTAGTTTTTCAAATCAATAACTACAAGAAGAATGCAATTCAATTAAAAGCTAAACTATTATTTTTTGGTATTTTTATGACAATGGGATGGATGTGAGAAAATGAATCTTGGTAGCAAAGTAAATGGCTTTCTTAGCTTCTTAAAATGATTTGGGAGTTAATTTATCATCAAGTCAAAGTGGAAACCTCAAGCAAACGTATTGAGTCCAATTTATCTAATTAATGACTAATCCTACGATCGAATACATAGTCAACTCTCGAATAAATTGTTAAAAACTACTTGAAGTTTGTTCGAATATTATTTTGATGCACTTGTTTCCTCTTAAATAAGAGTACAATCGCGACACTCAATATGAATCAATGCAACCACACATCATAGTAATCACATACAATGTATAATCTCATTAAAACATAAGGAAATAATTTCAATACATAGTCCAAATGCATCAACACAAATACTAACCAACAAGGACAAATAAACACTCATCCAAGTCTAAAAAATATGTACCAATGCAGAATCCAAATAGATCACAATTAATACATATAATGAGCTAATGGAAAAACTAATAAACTTCCCTTTGTACCATATTGAAGCTCTAGCTACCTCCTTTATCACCAAAACCCAAGCAATTTAGCCTCCCATGAATTTAACAGCAGCCACAACCTCCTCAAAACACCAAAGTTCCATGGAAATATGAGTTAATAGCCAAATTAATGAAAGAAGGAAGTGGTTCGGTCAACGAGAGAAGAGAAGAATTAGTATGTGGTATTGAAGCCATGGGTTCTGTTAGAAAATGGGAGAGACAATAGATGAGAATGATGATACTATGACAAATAAAAGAATGAGGGAGTGATGTGATGATTATGAACAGAGGAGGTAGTGGAATAGTGAAGAGGGAGGGTGGTTGATGGTGAAGAGAAGAGGAATGGTGACACCATGACAAAGGGAAGAATGAAGGAGTGTTGATTCTATCACGTTTGGTGAGGAAATGGAAGGATATATGAGAGACAAAGATGTGGTATGGAGGAGGAGGAAATGAACAGGGGGTCTGTGATCTATGGTGATGTTGGTAGTGTGAAGGTGGAAGAAAATTGATTGAGAGAAAAGTGTAAGACAATGGTGGAAGGAAACTGATGGCTTCCGGTGACGGTGGAGAGAGGGGAAAGTTGGCAATGGCGAGAGTGAGGAAAGGTGATGATGATGGTGGTATTTGATGGTAGCTTCCATTAATGAACCCTTTAGGTAGTGAGAGGAGGATGCAGAGCGTCGACGGTGGTGTAAGGGAAGAACGTCGCCGGTGGTCTCTGGTTCTGAAGAAGGTGACAATAAGAGATGGTGGTCTCGTCTCTGGCAGTGGTGAGAATGATGAGTATGGTGAAGCTCGGGTCTCTCCTCCAATCTCTACTGCATCTCTCTCTACAACTCCGGCCGGTGCAGCGGCTTTCCCAGCTCTGTTTTGAGGTCTCACTGTCTCATCATTGTCTCCCTCGACTCTCTGTGATGAATCCATGGTGCTCACTCTCTCGCCGTCAATGAAAGGTGATGGAGGTTAAGGGAGGGCCGGTGACAGTGAAGAAAATGATGGTAGTTGATGGAAGCCCTCCCTCTCTCTTCTCAAGCTTTATCTCTCCTCTCTGTGGCACCCCCTCTTAAGCTCTCAACTTTTCTACCTTTTTCTTTTAAATGTGTCAGGTCCTGGAACAAGGAGGAGGCCCTGGTCAAAATAGGTTTTGACCAGGGACCACTCTAAAAAGTATAAAAGCTTTGCATGAGGGACTAAAGTGCAATTGTTTGAAATATTTGAAAGGCTGAACTATAATTTCTAAAACTCCTGGGTAATTATCTGTAATTCCCCATCATTTTCTACATTCACTTGTAATTTCCAGAAATTTTAGGGACTATCTCTATAATTTTTCCCAAACCTTAAAGTATTAATTCTAACCCTCCAAAATCTCCAATTTCCTTCTAAAACACATACAATGCAATATTAAGCACACGATAGCATCAAAAGTTTAAAAAAATCATTTATATGAATAATTAACAAATTATGACTATTTTGCCCCTAATTACGCTTAATTCAATACAAATGTCTTTAACTCAAATTAGTGCTTAATCATGCAATAATGCTTCAGAAAATACATTAAAAATCTCAAATTAATCATGAAAAATCATATCAAAATATGGTTCAATCATTTTTATTGCACCACAATATTGAACATAGATGGATATTCAAATAAAGTTGAGATAAATGTTGGGTAAGAACCTCCTTCCTCTTGTTTGTCTCTAAATGAAACAAAAAGATGTTTCTAAAGAGAGAATAAATGGATTTAGGAGATTTATAGTGCATGATTAATTGATTTTCATTCGACAAACACTACTACAAAAAAGGGCTTTAGTGGCGCAGCTCTTATGACACTTTTTAAAAAAGCGCCAAAGATGATTATTTATTTAAAATTATTTTGATGCTTTGGCGCTTACAATTATAAGCGTCATAGTAGACGTTAACCTTATATGACGCTTTCATGTACAAGCGCCAAACAATGTCTTCAATTTGTTTTAAAAAAAAACAATAAGAAGCTTTGGCGCTTTATGTGGAAGCGCCAAAGCTTCTTATATTTTCAAAAAAATAAAAAATAAAAATATAATAGGAAGCTTTGGCGCTTCCTAAGGAAGCGCCAAAGCGTCCTATATATTTTTTTAAAAAAAAAAAATTTGATCCACGCTGGTTTCATATATGACATAGTAAAGGAAACTAATACTTAAGAGTACATGTTTCCCATCAAAATCAATTTAATGTGTTTAGCTTTTCTTAATATATTATTTATTCTATAATAATTCTTATTATTATAGAATAAATAATATGATTACTATTTTGTAGGGAAAATTACTCATAAGTGTCAGGTAAAAAAATTAAACCATAAAGATCCAAAAAAATGTAATGTTTTTACAAATTTAACTTGTAAACATGCAAGTTCGACTTGTACGTGTAGACATAAATTGTTAAATTTAACTTGTAAATATAAAAGTGTGAGTTGTAAATATATAATTTTTAAAGTATTTCTATATTTTATTTGTTTTAACAATTTTAACTTGTTATAACATTTGTTTTAACAAAATTATATACAATTTTGTCCTCATTTCTATATAATTTTTAAATATACGTACAATTTTGGAAACAGTTGCAGGAGAATAAAGAGAATTAATGAGGACAAAATTATGAATAAGACTCACTACTATCAAAAGCTTCCTATGTATTTTTTTTAAAAAAAAAAATTAAAAAGACCACATTCCAAAAGAAAAAATTAAAAAAATATATATTTATATATATATTATAATAGGAAGCTTTGGCGCTTCCTAAGGAAGCGCCAAAGCTTCCTATATATTTTTAATCTCTTTTTTTTTAAAAGGCCACATTCCAAAAGACAAAAGAAAATTAAAATAGGAAGCTTTGGCGCTTCCTAAGGAAGCGCCAAAGCTTCCTATGTATTTTTTTTTTAAAAAAAATTGATCCATGTTTTTAAACACAGCCATTATCATCCCGCCATTATCGTCTTATAAAATTTAAACATCCCGCAATTATCGTCTTATAAAATTTAAACATCCCACCATTATCGTCCTCCTACTTCCTATTTCTCATAAATTCCGATCCATTGCTCCCCTACTCCATTAGTCCACCAGCTTTTTAGGTACTTATTTGAAGTTTCAGCAATATAATGGCACTCTTTTATGAAGCGTCAAAGCTTCCCTTGTTTACAAAATTTAAACACCCCGCTATTGTCATCCCGCCATTATCGCTCTCCTGCTTATCATTTCCCATAACTTCAATCCATTGCTCTCTCACTTTATTGGTCTACTAGCTTTTCTTATTCGTTATCTCCACTCCTTCCTTTCTTTGATGGCAACAAGTAGAAAAGTAGGAGATCCCTAGCTTGTAAGCATTATTTTTTAAACATTTGATCCATGTTTTCTTTTTTTTTTTCCTTTTTGGTTAAGATCTATAATGACTCTTATATGTTTGCTTATATTTTTTATTTTTCAGGTATTGATTTGAAGTTTCAACTTTGTCAGCTTAAACTTCCTATACATTATTAGTTTTTTAATTTTTAAACTTACAAATATAATAATATTGTAGTGATTTTATTGTAATACAAATCATTGTAGTTACTGTTTTACATTTTTTACTATCGCATTGTAATTTGCTTGTTTTATCAAGAAAAGAAAATAATTCAAAAAAAAATGACTAACATTGTTTTATATTGTAATTGGCCTACTAGATGAAATATATCATTATTTATTTGCTAAAATTTATATATGATCATCAGACATTTATTTTTGCATTACATCGTACAGGAAAAAAAATATTTAAACAAATTATTAAAAAAAAGAAGAAAAAATATTTAAAAAAATTATTAAAAAAAAAGCCAAAAAAGAACCCACCTTTGACGTTTATATGATAAACGCCAAAGGAGGTTAAACCTCCTTTAGCGTTTATCTTATAAACGCCAAAGGTGGGTTCCCACCCTCCTTCAGCGCTAGATTTTTAAGCCCCAAAGGAGGGCACCTCTTCCTTTGGCGATTGTTACATAAAACTCCATATGTAATTTATTTATTTATTTAATTTGATAAGGTAATGTATGGCGTTTTTGTAAATTGAAAAGTGCCATAGGTATTTTTAATGGCGTCAAAAGCTTTGGCTTTTCTTAAACGCCAAAGTATTTTTTAAAATAAGCGTCATTATATCGCTTTTTTGTAGTAGTGAAAGTTTTCCCAACATGAGTGGGAGAAAATGAGTAGATGCAAAAGAAAATACATTGAATATGCATCAAATGTAGATCCTCAAATATAACAGTATGATCCATAAGTTCATCAAATATTGTATTCTTAACATATTATAATATTTTCCAGATGTAGTCATTGGCCTAAATGAGAATTCTTATATCTCAGGTTCTAGCTAAAAAATGATTTAATCAATATAAATGAAAAATGAGATATTTCTAAAGCATGAGAAAATGATCGGTTCCAAAAAAAATGGAGCAAATAATCATGATGATCATAGTGAAGAGGTAAAATTTGAGACATAACTATTCATAAGACCCTAAAAGAGGTTATGATACCTAAAAGCAACAAAGAAATCTCAATTAGTTATGTCATAAAAGAAAAGGGGACCGAAAAGATAAAGTTGTTGATAACGGGTTTGAAGATAATATCACATGATCAAATAGGGATTTTATATACAAATATGTCATAAGATACATATATAATAATAGTTGGCCAACAAAGAAGAAAAGGCGCAACATGCAATATTATAACATGAATTCGTGTAGCCCGAGCACCTGAAGTGTGATGTTAGTATCATATAAAAAGGCATTATTGTGCAAAAGAAAGGAGAAGTGCAGTGACAATATTTTTCGCAAAAGTTCACTATTGATGGACATTATCTTGTGGTAGATTAAATTTTCATGTCTTGTTAATTTGGAAATCAAGGAGTATATGACATTTTGATATGTATCTTGAGAAGATGAATATAATGTGTGACTTACTATAATGTGAATTATATATGAAGCTCAAAAGATTTAAAATGCTAAGAGTATATATCTAAAATAATTGTTATGCTTATAAAATCCCTGAAGGATCACATACATGTATGGATTTAGATTTAAACATATGATAGTCCCTGAATGATTCAAGTTGCCAAAAGCATTTGATTAAAGTATATGAAACTCCCGCCTAAAAGATTCAAGTTACCAAAAGCACAATTCAATCAAGATCTTTATATGGTTTGAACCAACTAGGGTATATGTGATATTACTGACTAGGTAAATGTCTACTGAAGGAAGGATATAATATTTCTGTTATGATCATATATATTTACGAAAATATTTGAAAGTGAGTTTACTATAATTGCAGTTCATGTTGAATAGTTCATCTTGAAGAATTTGCAAAAACTTTGAATTGCTTGACCTCCTGAAGAGCTTGCAAAAGGTGTGAATTGCTTAAACTCATGAAGATATTGCTAAAGTTAAGAATTACTTAAAGAAAACATTTGAAATAAAGAATTTGAGAAGAATAAAGTATAACCCTCTGCCTTGAAAACAGTACTTATTATTTAAAAGTACATAATTAAAATGGATTAGAGACTGATGAATATTTAAAGCTCAAATCAATCCCTTCCTTACGGTAAGGTTTTTAAAAATTCTTTCAAAATTTTCTTTCTTGTCCTGGTCTCAAACACAAGTTTCGAATATAATTATCCTATGTAGTTAAATTACATTCATACATACTAGAGTGTATAACAAAACCCCAACAATCCCCAGGTTTCATATATACATATATAGGGTTTCAAATTCATATTTAGGGGATTACATAACCAAAAATAATATTTACAACTTATACAATCATCTCAAATCCAAAATATGACAACCAACTATAAACTATGTCTGTACTATCCGCCCTTGGTCGTCTCTTTCCCCTTAAAGCCACTTGCTCTGTCTATAAGGTTAGTCAAAGGAAAGAATGAGATTCAAGAGAATCCCAACAGTAACCAATCACTCATAAAATATACAAACACATATTATATAGGTAAACCACAACCAACAACCACAATGGTATAAGGCTTTCATCACAAACAACCTGCACTCATGGCCGTATACTCAAGTCACCAGCTTATGTAATACCCCGAATTCTGAGACTTGAGGCTAGAGAATAAGCCTGAGATTAGTGGACTGCTAAGCCCTGGTTTAGCAGGATCCCAAATTGTGATTAAGAGATAATGACTCCAAAAGTGGATGTGGTTAGTGATGAATAAACCCTTTTGGAGATTATGGTGTGATTTGGCACTCGAATGTGATTCGTAAGTGCTGTGGGCAATGCCGAAACCCTGTATTTAAGCTCAATTATGGATTAACATCTAAATTGATTTGAAATAGAGGGGAGGACGCATTGTGGAGGAAAAGGAATGATATGGTGTGTTTGGTGGTGATTCAAGAGGAATTGCCATAATCAGGGGTAAAACGGTAAAGTTACCGACCGATTGATCGGTTACCGAAGAGGAACTCATTGGTAACTTCAAGATCAATGGTTGAGATTGATTTGTGTAGAGATTAAGTGGGTGGAATCCCATGTGTGTGGGTTCATGTGAACTCATAGAGATGAATTAAGGGTGTGACAAGTGTCACAATTTGAGCCCTTGGATTGGGTCAAAGATTCAAACTCTTCCCTCTCTCCTCTCCTCCCTTATTTGGACGTTTTTGGGCCCAAAATCTGCATTCACTTCATCATCTTCATCTCATCATCTCATCTCTCTCTCTTGGTTCTCCATGGACGTCCCAAAGCTAGGAGGAAAGAGAAAGAAGAAGCTCAAGGTATGGTGCCCTAAATGGTCTCTAATGGTTAAATCCTCTTCACTAATCTTGATCATGTTGATGAGAGCTTCATTGCTATGGTTTTAGATTTGTGAGAGGAGGTGTTTGAGAGCTTGAGCAAAATTGGAAAGATGAAGAATCAAGAAATTGGTTTGGGAAAGAGGAAGAGGTGAGCATTTGCTTCCTTTTGATCTAAGTTTTGTGACTTTTGGTTAAGTATGGTGAAATGTGAATTTTTCCCTGATTTTATGGTATTTTCGTGTGGAATGTGAATAGTGGAATTGGATGTTGTTTTATGTTGAAAATGGTGTCATGTTGTGGTATTTAATCATTGGAATTGATTTGAATTGGATTGGATACATTGTGTGCAGAACTGGAAATTCTGTCCAGTGGGAATTCTGTTTGGGCAGTCTTTTTGTGTGGACGTTTTGAATGGGCAAATGCAGTCAGAAAATTATGAAACTTTCCAGTCTTAAAGCTCACATCCCAAGCTTCAAAATGGGCATATAATTTGTGCCATTTCGTTTTGGGAACTGGGAGTTATATCTGTCCAAAGTTTGAGGTCGAAAATGGAATCTGTTTTGGGACAGTCTTGAGTTTTGGGGAATTCTGTATTTGTGTGGTCATTTCTGGTAAAGGCCAATATTTTTCCTGTGTAGAGGACTTGAATAGCTTTCATTTGGCTTTGGGATCACCTCATTTCAATTTTTGTGGAATTAGTTATGAGTTTTGGAATTTCAGCCAAGAAACTGGATTTTCTTGGCCTCGGCCAGTGGATTCTGGGCCGCGGCCCAAATATTTCTGGGCAGTTTTTGGCCGCGGCCAGTGGATTTTTGGGCCGCGGTCAACCCCCAAAAATCAGCATTTTGGACTTTTAAAAGGTGATCTTTGGTCAAGTGTTTCCCAAGCCTTTAGGCATATGTTTAGGCTTTGATTAGCCACCTAAAGGTCGTGAATGATAACCAACTTAAGTGTTTGAGAGTTAAAGAATTGGAAAAGGGATTAACCCTATATCCTTGTTTGGTTATAGGATTTGGTGTCCGCCCTGATCGTGAGCAGCCGGAGCTGGAGCTTACGTGGAAAGAGTGTAGGGAACTTACCTCTTTTGCTTGTATATGATATTGTGTTAATGTGTTGATGCATGTTATTGCTTTATTTGATTATGTGGAACATATATGATGTTTGAAGCTCTGTTTCTATTTATGCTATGGCCATGAGTGTGTTGTTGAAACATTGAGCATGCAGATGTGTCATGGTATGGATATGTGATATGTATTGCAAGCATGCCATGCATTATACACTTATCATACATGCGTTTTGGTATTTGTTTCCTACTGAGATTCTCTCGAATCTCACCCTCCCCTATCAACATTGTAGACAGGGAAGGAAGAGCGAGGATGGTGCAGGCATTCAAGGACGGTGAAGACTCCTTAGAGTATTTGAGTTTGGTAGTTGGTTATCATAGATGTTGGGATAATTATATATGATATGGATATATATTTGAGTATGTATTCGGATATGTATTCGAGATGTGTGTTTGAAAAGACTTTGTGTAATCCCCATATAAGGGCTTGTAGGGGCGAATATGCCCTGTAAGGCTTTGAGTTAATAAATGGAACTCAGGAGTTGCCGGGATGATATTGTTGTATACTATGATATTTGTATAAATGTGATATTCCACGTGATGTAATTGTATTCAAAATTGAATATGAGACCAGGTAAATTAGATTTCAAAAGTTATATGTGAAAACCCTATCGTGAAGATGGGATTTTAAATAAGTTTTGTTTCTTATTGGTCTCTATTTCATGTTAATCGCGTATTTCGGATATAATTACGGCAGGGGGTTACAGCTTACGCTGTATAATAAAGTCACCAACTTATGTTGTATGCACAAGTCACCAGCTTTCACTATATAATAAAATCACCAGCTTTTGCTGTATACACAAGTCACTAGCTTACGCTGTATAACAACAGCTGTCACTAGTTGTATGAGCAGCAACATCACAAAACATGATAACACATACATACACTGCATTTACACATAGTATAAGGGAAGAGTCACTACCTTGTTCTTTCCTGACATGCTCCGTTGCAAATGGTTCACGAACAGGGCAAATGTCAAATCCTAAAACCAAGATCAAGGATAACAAATCAGTCTATTTTCCAAGTTTTTAATTCCATAACACTTAAAGTTGGTTATCATTTAAACTCCTTAGGTGGCTAATAAAAACCTAGACACATGCCTAAAGGGTTGGAAGAACTACCCCAAAGATCCTCCTTTTAGAAGAAAAATACTGGTTTTTGGCTGATTCACCCGAGTGAAGAAGGCCTTACTTGAGTGATGGATGCCTTACACTCAGTTAAGGATAACTCTCACTCACGAGTGTTTGATAGAGAGCAACACCAAAGACAAGAAGTGCTCATTTCACTCGAGTATCAGGACCATTACTCGAGTTTCACAAAGTGAGGCACAGAAAGTGTCTACCCACAATGACACATTCCACACTTCCAACCACATTGTAAACCAAATCCACCTAATGACCCAAATTCTTCCATTTCAATTTCTAATCTAACTCCTATAGTCCAAAGGCACAACCTAATACCATTTTTCATGTACTACAACATCCTATTCATCCATTTCCAATTCTCATGAAATCAGGGAAAAAATCCAAAGTTTTCAAAACTTGGCCAATGACCACAACAATTACATCAAAATGCTAATAATTCTTACCTCTTCCTTTTCCCAAGGTGAGTTCCTTGATTCCTCAACTTTCAAATTTCTTCAAGTACTAAAACACCACCTTTCAAAAATCTAAAACCATAGCCATGAAGCCCTCAACACCATGAACAAAATTACTAAAGAGCGTTTGAGCTAAAAAGGACACTCACCAAGCTAAATCTTCACCTTTCACTTTCTCTTTCCTCCTTGAGCTTGCTGATAATGGAGATGAGATAAGAGAGATAAGATAATGATAAAGAAGATCAGTTTTTCACTTTGTTTTATGCCCCTAGCCAACTTGGAGGAAGATAGGAGAGAGGGAAAAGTGTTTGAACATTTGACCAAATCCAATGATCCACATTTTGCCACTTGTCATAATCTTGTTTTCTCAACCATGCACTCACATAGGCTCTAAAACACATGATTCCACCCTATGGATCACTTGACAATAATTCACAACCATTGATATCTAGATTACCAATAAGTTTTCTCTTTGGTAACTGACCAATTGTCGGCAAATTTCCAATTTTTCCCTTGATTATCACAACATTTACTAAATCATCATCAAGCACATTTAGATCATTCCCCTATCACAACCATGCACCCTCCCTTCATTAGGGTTCATTTTAACCTTTATCTCATAATTAAGCTTAACCACAGGGTTTGGGCACTGGTTATAACACATTCAGGTCAAAATTCTAATCACATTCTCCAAAAGTGTTTGCTTAACATTAATTACATCACTTTTGAAGTCATTAGACCTAAATCACTATTTAGGATATTACAATTCCCCCTCCCCCGTCAAATAAATTTCATCCTTGAAATTTGTTACACTACTTGAGTCATAAAATCTGGATACTGTCTTCACATAACTGCTTTCGCTTCCCAAGTGGCTTATCTCGGCGTCATCCTTTCCAGATCAACTTCACATATGGAATGCTTCGGTGTCTGAGCCATCGTTCTTCTCAATCAATAATCTGCTTTAGCTCCACTGGATATTGTATTCTTAAGCACTAATTTGAGTAAAAGACATTTACATTAAATTTAGTGTAAATAGGGCCAAAATGATCATAATTTATTAATTTATTTGTGTAATTGTTTCTTGGAATTTTAATGCTACATTGTGCTTAATCTTACATTACAGATGTTTTGGGATGAAATTGGTGATTTTTAGAGGTTGGATTAATAATTTGGAGGACTGGGCAAATTACAGAAAAGCTCCCTAACATTATAAAGAATTCAAGTCAATGAAGAAAAGAAACAAGGGTAAATTGCAGAAAATGACCCAAGACACAAATTCAACATTTTCACGAGGAAGCTGTGAATTACAGAGAAGTAAGGAATATTGCTTTTGGTGAGCAATGATGAAAAAGAAACAAGGAACATTTCTTTTAGCTGGAATTTAGAGGTGGTAATTCGGGTTGTGGGTTGTGATGGGGCGGGCTGGTATAGCCCGCCCTGCTTGCGAGCTGGCTAAGCCCGTTTAGGCAAGCTCTCATATCATACTTCTTTTCTTTTATATATTTGTGTTATGAAGTCAATTTCATTCTTACTTTCCTTTTTTTTTTTTCATTTATTCACATCACAAAACTATATAAACACATTTCTTTTAAATTTAATAGTAGTAGAATAAATAAATATAATATGAAAATATGTGTCAAATAAAAAATATGGGGAATTAATTAAACTCATTATCAAAGGAAATGAGATAAGGGAGAAACTAACTGCATTTGAGAAATAAATAAAAAAAATTATGCGGGCCAGACCGCCAACCCTCAAGTGAGCTCGCATTAGCCAGCTGCCCGTTTAGCCCATTTTTAAAAGGGCCACCAAGCCCATTTATTTTGGGCGGGTCCAGCGAGTCCGGCCTGAATTACAGGCTCTAGCTGGAAATGAATGAAGAAGGATCCAACTGAGCTACACCTAACGACAATTGAGAGTAGTTGTTGTTGGTCGAAGTTTAAAGAAATGAGTACAGAGAGTTTAGCTTCACTATAAATAGCTCTCATTCTCACCATAACCACCGGTGAGACTCATCCATCATCCTGACTTAGAAGAAAAACCTTCAGCCTTCCTTTTTATCTTTAGTCTTCTTCCATTTTCCTTGCTGAGGTACGACATAATAGGGAGTTAAAGTAAGAATGAGGTCACCACTATCACCACCGGCCTTTTCTCTTCATCCCCACCATTCACCTTAACCAGCCTCGGCATTTTCCTCTCCTTTATTTCGCCACCTTCATCATCTTCTTACCTTCCTTGTTTTACTATCATAACAGTCAGTGTAATACCCCGAATTTTGAGACTCGAGGCTAGAGAATAAGCCTAAAATAAGTGGATTGCTAAGCCCCAATTTAGCAAGATCCTAAATTATGATTAAGGGTTTAATGACTCCAAAGGTGGATGTGGTTAGTGATAATAAACCCTTTAGGAGACTAAGATGTGATTTGCCACTCGAATGTGATTCGTATGTGTTATGATCAGTGCCGAAACCCTATATTTGAGTTCAATTATGGATTAACACCTAAATTGAATGAAAATAAAGGGGAGGGCTTATGTATGGTGTAAATGAATGAGAAAATGAGTTTGGTGGTGATTCAGTATGAATTACCGTTATCAGGGGAAAAATGGTAAAGTTATTGACCAATTGGTCAGTTACCAAAGAGGAAACTCATTGGTAGCTTCAAGATCAAAGGTTGAGATTGATTTGTGATAGATCAAAAGGGGTGGAATCATGTGTATGTGTGTGTATGTGAGCTCATGGTTGATGGAGAAAATGTGTGCCAAGTGTCAAATTATGGACCTTTGGATTAGGTCAATATTTTTAACTCACTCTTCCCTCTCTCCTCTCCCTTTTATACAGCCAAGAGGCCTAAAAATCCACTCCCTTCTTTATCATCTTCATCTCATCATCTCATATTTCTCTCTTGTGTCTCCATGGACGTCCAAAGCTAAGGGAGGAAAAAGAAAAGAACAAGGTAAGTTTTGGTTGACTTATGGTCCTCTTTAGCTTAAACACTCTTCTATAAAGTTATTCATAGTGATGAGAGCTTCATTACTATGGTTTTAGGTTTATGAAAGGAGGTGTTTGGGAGCTTGAGGAAAATTAGGGAGATGAAGAATCAAGGATTTGGCCTTGGGAAGAGGAAGAGGTGAGTATTTGAAGCCTTTTAATCTAAGTTTTGTGAGTTTTGGTTGAGTATTGTGATTTGTAGAATTTGCCCTAATTTTGTGATGAATTTCGTGTGGTATGAAATTGGAGAATTGGATTGTGTTTTGTGTAGCAAATGATGTCATATAGTGTCTTGATGTCATTGAAAGTGATTTGGGAATTTGAAATGGAAAGTACGGGATGAAAAATACCAACAGAGCTTATACTCCAATAAGCTCTACAATATTGCAGATGCTGACATAAAAGGTCTTGATTTCAACATTACCAAATATAGAGGAACGATTGGGTCATTACTCTATCTAATAGCAAGCAGGTTGGATATATAATTCAGTGTTGGAATGTGTGCAAGGTATCAATTTGCTCCTAAGGTGTCACATACAGAAACTGTAAAAAGAATATTCAAATACCTAGGAGACACTGCAGAACTTGGCCTATGGTATCCAAAAGGAGGAAATGAATATTTGATGGCTTATTCAGATTCAGATCATGGAGGATATAAAACTGACATAAAAATTACCAGTGGACAATGTCAATTTCTTAGAGGTTCTCTAGTATCATGGTTCAACAAGAAGCAGAACATAGTGTCATTATCTTCCACTGAAGCTGAATATATAGCTACAGCAAGTTGTTGTTCTCAAGTACTATAGTTGAAGCAACAACTTCAGGACTTGGGAATATACTTGAAAGAGATACCTATCTACTGTGACAACACCAACACTATTATCTTGGCTAAAAATCTTGTACAACATTCAAGAACCAAGTGAATAGATATCCGACTTCATTTTATACAAGATCATGTACAGAAGAAAGATGTCAAAGTAGAATTCATTCTTACTCATCTTCAACTTGTCGATATATTCATAAAGCTGATTTCCAAAGATTAATTTTTATATATATGAAGACAATTGGGAATGGTTAATCCCAATGACTTGTAAGTGTTTCTTGTTAATTATTGTGTTTAGTATGTGTTTTGATGATAACCATACTAACTTAAGCATTAGAGTAGGTAGAAGTTTGTTTTGCAGGATTGTCACTTGAATGCAGGAGATGTTACTCAAGTGCAAGGAACATCATCACTCGAGTCATGGATGAACTCTCAAGTGCAAGTCTAACTCATATGCTCTGTTTCAAGCTTGCAAAACAGAAGTTAACAGAGGAGATAGAAGTACTAAGAGCACACTTAAAATTCAAAGGGAATGTTGGATCTTACTCGAGTAAGGAAATAGCCTACTTGGGTACAGGAAGAACACATCTGAAGTGAGGGAAGAACTCTTAAGTGCCATAGGTACAAATTTATAAATCATCTTTAAAGTATGGTTTACTCAAGTGATCTTGGAGGACTTGAGTACAAAGATAAAGATCACAACAAAATACATTCAAACTAGGTACGCACAAGTTTTCTTGAATTTTTCTCTGTCTCACTCGAGTACAGTAATAGATGAACCGAGTATATAAGTATGAACACTCCAGTGCTTAGGTTTCTCACTCGAGTATCGGGGTTTATATCAGTTACGCGATAGCTCAAACGGTGTACTTTTTCTTCTCACTCGAAAGTGTGTCCTCACTCGTTCATCACACCTCTTCACTTTTGGCCATTACCCATTGATTAAATGCCTCAAATCCTTTTTATTTTTGGTTACAACTCTTCAATCATCTCCAAAATGTCATATTTTTCTATTTAAACTCCTTATTTGTGCCCTAAACTTCCAAATCTCACCAAAAATTTCACAATCAATTTTTGGTCTTCAATCCTTTCTGAATCTCACAAAATGGTTAGAACAAAGGTTTCTCAAGTTTCCCAGAAGTCTCCCATTCCTTCACCTTCTCATCTTACCGCTAGTAGTCGGTAACACCATCGACGACACCGACTCCAACTCCAACTCTGACACCTTCACCTTCTTCTACACAACACCTCCTCTAAAACTAAAGACTACCAAGAAAAGGACAAACCCAGCTAAAAAGAAACATCCAAAGTCGAAGGTGGCTAAAGAGGTTCAACCACCTCTGAAGAAAATAAAGGGAGTCATCTTTAAGGAACCAATTGTCACACATTCTCAATCAAAGGAGGAGCAAGGAAGAGGAAAATGGGAAGATAAAGAAGTACGAGGGTCTTCCTCTGACGATTCCTTCAATATACAACTCCAAGAAGCAATGGAGAAATCGAAGTTAGATGCTTTGGTTGGCAAGATTGCCTCCCAAGCTGATGCCTCTTCATCTTATCATGTGGGGCAGTTTAGTCACACTAGTTCACAGTAAGGAGTGCCTTCTACTTCATAGGCTCCAGAAGAAGAAGAACAAGACACAATTCCTCCAAAAGGCTTCAACACTCAGGAATTACAGCTATTTAACCAGAAGGTATATAATTCTGAGTTTACACATAGAAGCTTCTGTCTTATGGTTTATGTGGATTTAGACTATTTGAGTAAAAACTATAGCCTGGATTTCTGACCTTTCCTTGGATTATATGACCCTAGTTGAGTGTACACCTTTGATATTCACCTACTGTTGTGAGAACTTTTTACTGCAGTATGAAAGTGCACAACATTGTATCCAGAACTGGAGAGATAATAGAGGAAGGAATATCCACTATTGTTAGAGGCCAACACATTATGATATCATCCTTAGCTATGTAGCTCCTCCTAGTAATCCACCCTCATTCTTAGCCAATGAAGCCTTTTAGAGATTAAGGCTAGAAGACCCTATAGGACCTCTCAACTTTAAGCTTATTGATATGCCTGATTCTCATCGTACCCTTCACTGTAACACCCCAATTTTTTATTAAGGGCTAATGGTAATTATTGAGGATAATTATCGAATTAAAGTGGAATAATTATGTGTTGTATGGCAATTTTAATTAATATGCCATAATTATTGGGAAATTGAAAGATATCTATTGCTTAGTGATTAATGGAAGAGATTAATTACTAATTAGGGGGCATGAGATGTGAAATTAAAATGGCTAATGAAGTGGTTAGAGTAACTAATTAGTTACTTGCTTTATGAGAGCCAATGAGGTGGAGACATGTGGCAAAAGGTGAGGATGAAGAGAGAGGAGTAGAAAAGTCAAATGCTACATTTTAAAATGATTTTCTCTTCTCTCTTTCCTCTCTATGCGGCTGTCACAAGTATGGGAGGGATGAGAGTAGTTCATTTCATCATCATTTCATCTCTTTCCACTCTCTTCATCTCTCTCATTCCTCTCTCTATTCGACTGCCATGGCTGCAGAAGAAGAAGAAGAAGCTCTAGAGATAGGTAAGCATTTGACCCTCCAAATGACCTCAAATGCTCAAACTCTCTTCTATAAAGTTGTTCCTTGGAGTGAGAGCTTCAATTTGATGGTTGTAGTTTCTCCATTGGTGGTGATTTGAAGAATCAAGAAATTCTACAAGTTGGAGAATCATGAAGTGCCTTTGGGAAAGTTGTTGAGGTGAGTGAAGCTTCATTTTCATATAAGTTTTGTGGCCATTGGTTGGGCTTTGAATTTCTAAAATTTTTTCCCTAATTTTCGTGATTTAGGGTCTTGGGAGTATAGTATGTTGTTGTTATGGAAATGGTGCCTTGTTTGGTGTTTTGAATTGATAGAATTGCATTGAAGATTAAATGTGAAGTTTGGCACCTTTTGTGTTGGTTTTGTGCTTTGGTCAAAATAGGGCATGTTGATAGGTTGTGATTTTGGTCATTTTGAGGTTACCATTGTGTTCCTTGTGAAAATTTATGTGGGAATAGGCTTGATTGTTAATTTTGGAGCCATGGGACACTTTGGTAGAAAATTGGAAAATCTGTCCCTTGGAACTCTGTTCTGGAAATTTTATTTGTGTGGACGTTTTGAATGACCAAATGATTTCATAAAATTGTGAAACTTTTCAGTCATAAATTTCACATCCCAAGCTTCAAAATGGACAAATATTTTGTGTCATTTTGTTTAGTATTCTGGGAGATATGTTTTGCCAAAGTTTGGGATCAAAACTGAACTCTGTTTTGGGGCAGTGATGAGTTTTGTGTAATTCTGGGATTGTATGGTGATTTTGAGCAATAGTCCATATTTTTCCTAGAAATAGAACTTAAGTACCTTTCATTTGGCTTTGGAATCACCTCATTTTGATTTTTCTAGAATTAGTTATGAATTTTGGAAGTTCAGCCAAGAATCAGGGAATTTCTTGGCCGCGGCCCAAACCTTTCTAGCCTGATTCTGGCCGCAGCCCATGGGTGCTTGGCCACGGCCAGTGACCTGCTGACCATATATTGGCCGCGGCCCAAGGAAGGGCTAGCCGCGGCCAACCCCTGTATTCCAGCACTTTGAGTTTTTGAAAGGAGATCTCTAACCTATTGTTTCCTGACCTTTTAGGGCTTTTATTAGAGGCATTTGTGGCCTCTTAAGGGTCAATTATGATAACCAAATTTAAGTGTTATGAAAATGAGAATTTGGAAAAGAGAATGATCCTATGTCCTTGATTTGGTTATAGGGTCAGATATTCGCCCTGATCGTGGTTTGATATCTACTCGGATCGTGAGTAGCCATTGCTAGAGCATACGTGGAAAGAATAAGAGTAGGGAACTTACCTCTCCTGCATGTATTGATATTTTTGTTTGTGTATTGATGCATGTTATTGCTTTGCTTGATTATGTGAAATATATATGAATGATTGAAGCTCTGTTTCTATTTATGCTATGGCCATGAGTATGTTGTTGAAACATTGAGCATGCGGATATATCATTATGTGAGCACGAGTTATTGTGATGCAAGCATGTCATGCATTAAACACTTATCTTGCATGCATATTGGTATCTGTTTCCTACTGAGATTCTCTAGAATCTCACCCTCCCCTACCAACATTTTAGGCAGGACAAGTGGCTCGAGGAAGGAGCAAGCGACTAGGGACGACGAGAATCCCTTATGGGCATTTGTATTTGATAGTTGGTTATCGTTATATGCTAGGATAATTGTATATGTTCGGATGATAGATTAGAATGTATAATTGGATATTGGATGTATATGTGCTTGGATGTCTATTGGGTTATTTGGTTATGTATTGGAGATGGATTTGTGTAATCCCCGTTGAGGAAATTGTAAAGGGCGTATGTGCCCATGAGCCTTTAGTGAAGATATGAACCCGGAATTTCCGAGATTGTTATTGTGCACTCTGATATATTATGAATGTTAAATATCTTCACAATGTAATTGTATTCGAAATGTGAATGTGAGACCAGGTTAAAGTGTTTGTGAAATGTATTTGTGAAAACCCTATCTTAAGGATGGGGAATCTAAATGAATTTTGATTATTATAAGTCTTTATTTCACTCTAATGTTGTATTTCGGATATGATTACGGAGGGGGTTACATTCACTATATTTATAGCCGGAGTATGATCAACAAGTCTAAAAATTTTACCAACTTGGCCCAAAGAGATTACTACTTGTTGGCATCCTTTTTAGCTAGCCAACAAGGGATGTTGGTGAGTTGATTTTTAGTAAGATGGGAAGATTTTGATTTTCTTCATCTAGATCCACCACAATACCATACCCCTCACTTGTCTCTCTCATTATTCGGCACAATAAAGTTTGGTACTTGGAAGAAACTAAGAGGGTAAGGATTCTGAGGTTTGGACACACAGTTGACACACATGGTAATCACTCTTCTGGTCAGTAAGATCAAGGCTACATCTCAGAGAGAACCCACACCATCGAGAGGTGATGAGGCTCAGTCTTTAGTACAAGGTCTATCTCCACCTCTATCATTCCTTGGTGCTTCTCTTAAGGGTTATCTGACCGATGTGATCAACCAAGCAGTTACTGGTCTAAAACAGGAATTGCTTACTGAATATAAGAAACTGGTCAACAAGATGGAATTTCAAGTCACCAAGTTGGTAGATAAGGCAAATGTCAACTTTGACTTGATTTTTAAGGCTCAGGAAGAATAGTCAAAGAAAATCAGTTATTTAGAGACGTTCTTGCATACTCAACTTCTGACTCCTCAGCTTGATATGCCTCCATTTTCTATATCTACCACCACCGTTTCACCATCCCAGACATAAATCCATCTACTCTTCACTTACACCGATCCCAAGATAGCTACCCTGATTGATGTGACTGTTGATCATCCATCATCACCCTAGCCTACAACCTTTGATCCTTAGCATTATCTCCACTATTTGAGCCTAATCCTATTGATCCCTTTATTGCTATGGTGTTGTATACTCTGCCTCAGCCATCAGACATCACTTTCCCTCAGCCCCCTTCTGATGATGACGAAATGGGGGAAAAGAACATGTTATGTATTTGCGTTGTATGTGGACTGATATTGGCTAGGGTTAGATTAAGGGGGAGTGTTTGAGTTTTAATGTATTTTTGGGTTATGGGTTGTTAGCTGCTGATTTTTGATGTTTTTGGGATTATATGGGTGTATTTGGATGTCACCTATGTAGTTTTTGATTTTCTATTTACCAATGTACTTTTCAAGTTTATAAATAAATCCAAGTTTATTTTCATGTTCTTTAAGTGTTCAATAAGTTTATTATTCAATTGTGTTATTATGACTTATCTTTGCCTAGAGTAACCATTGGAAGCTTTTCAGGACCATTGGAAGCTTTTCAAGAAGTTTTTGAAATTAAGTACAAGTGAAGTAACTCAATAATTTAGTGATGTGCATTTGGAAATCCTAAAAGTGTTTTGGAAATACTAAGAGTGTTTTTCAAAGGCTTTTCAATTCAATCAAGTTTTCAAATTCATCACAAAGGTTTTGTCATCATAAAAAAGGGGGAGTATGTTAGAATCTAAGTTTTGATGATAACAAAAGGTGATTATGTGATTTGGTAAGAAACTTATGTTTTAAAGTCATAAACATTGAGTCAATTGATTACTAAATGCAATTCACAAGGTTCAGTGATGGTTGCTGTGGTTTTAACTGATACCCTTGAGTGATGGTTGTTGTGGTTTTAACTGATGCACTCGAGTGATGAAGCTCGTACTCGAGTAAGAATCAATTTTGAAATCGAGTCAAGGAAGTGTATGCTTGAAAGTGTTTTATAGAGAACCACTTAGTTCAGACATTTTTTTGCAATATTACTCGAGTGAGAGGCACTACGCTTAAGTGATAACCAGATTTGCACTCGAGCATGAAGGCACACTCTTGTAAGTTTTTGACAGAGAGCAAAGTCAAAGACAGAAAATGTTAGTTGCACTCAAGCATGGACTCAATACTAGAGTGAGAGCCTCAAGCTCACTCGAGTCCTATAAGTGTGGTACAAGAAGTGTTCACCTGAGAGCAAGGAAGAGCTCAAGTGAGAAGTGTACTCGAGTAATGGCTTTGATAATCGAGTGATGGAGCAATACTCGCGAGTGAGAAAACACACTTCCTCAAATATTGCCATAAGTGATTAGCATAAGCTTGACCAGATGAGAGGAAATACTGATGCACTTGAGTGGGCATCTCAGTACTCGAGTGACGCCCCACATCACCTACAAGTGCAAAATCTCACTCTTGCAAAACTTGGTGCGAGTGTTGTCCAGAAGCGAAGCCTGAAGCTGAAATAAAATGGTGCACTCGACTGAGACATTGTCTCTTGAGTGGGGACCCAAATCACTTGCAAGTGCAATATCTTACTCTTGCAAAAGTTGGTGCGAGTGCTATCCAGAAGTAAAGCCTGAAGTTGAAATACAATGGTGCACTCAAGTGAGACATTGTCACTCAAGTGGGGACCCACATTACCTGCAAGTGCAAAATCACACTCATGAAAAATATGTTGCAAGTGTTATCTAAAGACGTGAGCCCATAATGCAAAATACACATGCACTTGAGTAAGACAAGATGTACTCGAGTGAGGACCCACAACACTCATAAGTGAGAAAAGGCACTCTCACTTTTTCGCATGAAAATGCAAATCAAAAACTGAAACAGAAGAGGATATATGATGTTGCATTCAAGTGAGGCCATTGTGCACTCGAGTGATACTCTGTCAGAAACCAAAACACAACAAACTTACAGCGATCAATCCAAACATAGCTAAATGTTAGTTATTCATAAAGTTTTCACTTGTTATTATTATTAAACATCATTTAACATATACTTCAAGTGTGAAACAGGAGACTGAAAGTTTGAATCAGAGATGCATATGGTAAGTCAAAAACGGCGGACATAATCATTTCGTTCAAAGTCAACCAGCTAAGCATGCACGTTATAGACCTACCATGATATTTTGTCTGGAGATTTCAAACGCACACATGCCACTCTATAATACTACGCTGCGCTCCACAATGGCTATCATAAAATGGAAAAAATCATTTGGCTATAAATACAAGGCATGAGAGACTATCAAAGTAAGAGAACATCCAACAAGAAATATACACAAGCAATTACACAAGTCTTTGTTTTTCATATATTCTCTGTATTCATATTGTACTTCAGTGTTTATTATATTTGCTCTGAGAGAGACTCTGTATACATTTCAAATCATATTTTCATTTGATCTCAAGGTACAAGGACCTTGAGAGGGTAGATATCCTTACAAGAGATGAGTTGAGAGAATTCCTAGGAGTACTTTCTGCTCGTAAGACTTACAAGGTGCAAGCAAAAGAGACAGTTGCTGCTCGAAAGACTTACAGGGGTGTAAGCAGGATAGAACATTGCTCCTCATAAGACTTGTAAAAATAAGCAAGAGAGAAAGGTTATAAGATTGTTTTTGCACATAAGACTTGTCGTAAGGGGGAGAGAAAATTCTAGATATTAGAATATTTCTGCTCGTAGTCCATACAAGGATGATTGTTGTCTTGTGGCATTCTGAGAGCCCACTGAATCTTGGAGGAATAGTGAAAATCTCAATAGGTCTTGATCTCTTAGGACTGGACGTAGCCTTGGGTTTTGCATCGAACCAGTATAACTCTATGTGCTAATATTCTCAACTCTACTCTATTTACAGTAATTTTCATATAACAAAATCAACCGAAAAATTTATCACATCACCCAATTCACCACCTCTTGGGTGAAGCTTGCCTCTTTCAGGTGTGTTTCTGCAACTTCTGGCCCCATTCCTGCAAAGCTCTTAAATTTTCGGTTACCTCTTTCTTTATTTTCATTCCACCAATATTGATCCTCCACCCCTCATTGTCACACCATCATATTCTCTGTGATTTTAGCAAGTATTTTGTGAGTTCTAGCTGTGTCTGCAATTTTTTGGTAGAGTTGTGCATTTTCTGATGAGTTTCTTGAGTTTTCCTGCCCCTATTCCAGTGACCACCGACCGTGACTTTTTAGAACACATATCTGTCCTTGTCTGTGAACACCCTATTTTTTCCGGGCCCCACTCAAAAATACAAAAATAATTGATGATGATTGGTATCCAAATTGGCAATCATCATTGGAAGAAAAAAATAAAATAAAAAATGAAAATAAGAAAAATATGAAAATCCTCCTATTGATGATGATCGGTGTCCAAATTGGCGATATCATTAAAAGGAAAAAAATAAAAAAAGTGAATTAAATGTCATTCATTAAGGGAAAATAATAAATAAAAAAAATAAAAATAAATAAAAAAAGGAAAAAATCATTTATGTTGATAGGTGGGAAAAATAAATTACTTGTGTGGTTTAATTAGTAGTGCAAGGGTTGAAGTAATACACACAAGAATTTTGAGAGAGCAAGGAGATAAGGTCTGTGACTGAGTTTTCATCCTTTTCTTTTATTTCTAATGATACATGGGATCTTATTATTTTCACCAAGTTACTTAATTCACTATGATTACATCTTCATGTTTTCATCACCCCTTCTTTAGGCTTACCTCATCGTTATTCACATGTGTGCTTTTGATCATTATATGTTTATGCTTTCATCATCACCTCTTTACTTACCTCATCATGATTCCCATGTGCGTGAACCATACACCATGACTTTGATATATATTAGGTTTGTCAAATATAATGGATCAAGTGACTTATAAATATCAAGATGAATAGTATGTGTTGGCCTCTTTCATATTTTAGGTATTATTGTTGGCATGGAGATTATAATAATATGTTGACATTTCACCTTCTTGTGTGTCTAACTTGCAAGGATAAAATGTATGCATAAATCTCTTCATCCTTGGCTTCTCATTCTAACTTGTGCTGTTTTCCTTCTTGTTCTTCTTTATCCCTTTCTTAGGTTCTCTTCCAAAAAAGAAGAAAAAATATTTTAACACATTTTTATAAATGAAAATAAAATAGAAAAACTCTCTTTCATGAAAAATAAAAGAAGTTCTCCCATAAATTAAAAAAATTAATAAAAAATAAAAAAAATATTTTTCTCAAATAAATTAAATAAGCAGTTTCTAAAAAAAACCAACAAAGTAACACGCATTTCTACCCCGAACTACACGCTTTTCTACCCCGAACTATGTGGGCTTTGATCCCTCTAAAAATTATATGAGCCTATATTTTCATTCTAGGTCAAGTCCAATTTTGTAAATAAATATATATTTTTTTCTTATTTTCTTTTTGTAAATAAATGTTCTTTTTTTCTTTTTCTTTAGTTTTTTCATTTCATTTTTGTAAATGTTTTTTTTTTTTGGTAATTATAATAAAATTAAAGGTCATTATATTTTTAAATAATTACCTTAGGATAACTATTCTTGTGAATGGGTATTATTTGGGGGTCTAACACCTTCCCCATACACAATCGACTTCCAAATCCTAAATGGTTTTTTTAGACTAGTTTCATTTTCAAAAAAATGTTTTCAAAATTATCCTTTTCTTTAAATTTTGGTGGCAGCTCCATATTTTCAAAATTTCGGACGCTACACTGTCACTCTGTTTCAGAAGCACTATCACCACCACTAGTAAGGTTAAAGACACGGTTCAGCGTCGAGAGGACCTGAGAAGGAGTATTTGCTGAGATGTATCTTTCATCGTCAACATGCGCATTTTCCTACTGTAACTTCATGCATGCACGTGGAATAGCAGCAAAGGAGAAAGCCGCTGGAAAATTCAGAGTGTTTCGCTGGAAAAATTCAAGCTTCGCCGGAAGTGGGGGCCGGAAAACTGGGTTTATCACCGGAAAATGCAAAATTCCACCGGGAAAACACCACAACACTGAAACTTCACAGAAAAGTCGATGAGGGATGATGATATGATATTTTCATGATGAAGGGATGATGGTAGTAACAAATAAGGCTCGCCGGAGTTGGGAAGGGGGGCCGGAAAACTGAAAATCACAGAGAACTCTCCAACGATGATCTGTAATTAGAAGGAGTACGCTGATGATGGTGATGATGATGGTTATGAAGAAGAGGGTGATGAAGATGAAGAATGTGATACTGTTATGAAAAAGAAGGTGCTGGCAGTAATGAAAATGATGAGGAAGGAAAGGTGGTGAAATGAAGGAGAGGAAAATGCCGAGGGTGGTTAAGGTGAATGGTAGTGATGAAGAGAAGAGGTCAGCGGTGATAGTGGTAACCTCGTTCTTACTTCAATTCCCCATTCTGTAGTACCTCAACAAGAAAAAAATGGAAAAAGAAAACTGAAGATATAAGGGAAGGCTGATGATGGAGGGGTGTCGCCAGCGTCTATGATGAGGAAGAGAGTGCCGCCGGCGACAAGGAAAGAAGAAGGAAGGAGGAAGAAGATGGAGGTCGGATGGAGTTGTCTGCTGCTCATGCTCTGCGTCTCTTTTTAAGGATGGAAAAAAAATGAAGTGGTGATGATGATGATGAGCATCATGTTCCAGCCCACGCTCCACTCTATGTCTTTTCCTTTTTATTATTTTTATAAACACAAGCCATGTCCCATTTCATTATCACTGGCCGAAAGAAGAATTGTTATGCTCCACTATCTCATGTCTTCCACCTACTACTGCCCATTCACGCCTTCAACATTCCTTTTTTGTCTCCCACGTTCAGGTATGAAGAAGGCCACCTAATGTTCCCGAGTCCAATCGCAAGTTTTGACCTGGCACTCAAAATATTAATTGACTCTCTAAAATTATCAATTTCTTTTGAAAACATCTGTAATGTAAAATTAAGCATAATATAATATCAAAAGTTTAAGAAATCATTTTTATGAATATTTAACAATTTATGACCATTTTGCCCCTAATTTCAATTAATTCAATACAAATGTCTCTAATTAAAATTAGTGCTTAATCATATAATTATGTCTCAAAAAATATATTAAAAATCTCAATTTAGTTATGAAATATCATATAAAACTATGGTTCAATCAAACAATCTAGTAAATTTGTTCCCCAAGTTACTCATGCGACAATATTTGGAAAGCTTGTTTGTGATATCAAATTTCACATTTTCAATGGTATCAACTCATGTTCCCCAAGAGGGGTACTCTTTTTCCCTTATCTATAATTTTATCCCAATGGGTTTTCCTAGCAAAGTTTTTAACGAGGTAACACTAGATAATATATCAACAAATGGTGTCCTCATTTTCTTCTACAAGGTTTTTGTCCCACCGAACTCTTCCTAGTTAAAGGCTTTTTAACGAGGCACAATTGTATGTCATGGACATCCCATGAGGAGTGTTAAGAATAGAATATTTGTATGTATGTTCATATTTTCCCACTATCTCCGTTATCCCACAATTATCTCTTATTGTCATTAAATCTATAAATATTGATATAGTTTATTGATATTGTAAAGTGCCTATAAACATAGGGCATGTACCATGTACTTGGCATGTCTTGATAGTGAATAAGGTTTATCCTTTCTTGCTCTCATATTCTTTCTTTCTCTTATTATCTTTCCTTTTTATTTATAATAAAACTTAGAACTATTTGTTTAACATTTATTTAATCTTAAAAAATTGTGATTTTGAGATGTTATAAAAGTCATAAATAATTTTGTAAATAATCACAATCATAGAAATTATAATTAAGTTATTTTAAATTGAATACACAAGATTTTTATGTAAAAAATATAATAACAAAATATAAAATTATATGTACGCATTGTAAATGGATAGTATGAAGGATAGTTTTGTCATGTTATTATGTTAGGTTTTGGTATTTTATTTCACTTTATTTTATTTGAATGTAGAAAGATATATATTTTGCTTTTTAGAATATTTCCCACCCTAATCTGTCTACACATGGCATCTTGAGATCAACACCATTGTGCATTTTATTCCTATAAAAGGGCTTTTAGCCTAAAGTATGTTTCAGGATTTTTGACAACCCTACCATTCATCTCTATAATTTTTTTTGAACAGTTTATTCTTACTAATATTATTATAATTAAGAAATTGTTTAAATAATTATGGGTATGAAATCATTCAAAAATATTAATTTTTTACAATGGTAATAATAATACACATGAGATTCCAGTATTTAAAAAATTTGAACTATCAACACAGTTGTTTTTAGTACTTAAGGTCTCAACATGAGCAAATGGTTGACATTTTGTAAAGATGAATAAAAACATATTATAAAAAAAGAAAGCTCTAAATAATCCGAGAAAGACATGGCTCAAAATAAAAATTTACCCAAATATCATTCATATAAAAAAAGAGATTAATTCTATGATGAAATCCTCCCACAAAAACCTTTTGATGAATTCCTAATTACATGTTAATGAAAGCAGCTCCTCACCCTACATGTTCTCATCCCATCCTTAGAAAAAGAAACACTTTTGTAATATATTTCAACCATTTGTGCACTACAAACTTGAAGCTCACCTATTAAAAACTCAAACATGTCACCATCAATAATGGTTGGATTTTAGTTTTTTTTTTTCCGGCGAAATTCAAGCAATACCCATATGGCTACACTAATACTTGCCTAAGCAAGGCAACTCCAGCTAAGTCTTCTTGAAAGATCTCACATACTTCTGAAGGTGGTGGGCGCCAAATAGTGAACTTATGATGAGGACTCGTGCACATGGATGCCAACTTGCCTACACATCGATTACCTTCCCTATAGACATGTGTGATAGATATTTGCCACTCTTTTTCTAGGAGGTCTTTAATATGCCTTGAAATAAGAAAGCAGCCTTGTAGTTTATAATTGTTTTGAGTTCCTGAATTACTTGTTCTGCATCACACTCCAACTGAATCCTTAAAACCCCAACTGCTAGTAGAGCTTCAGACCCTCTAAAATGCCCCACGCTTCAGTCGTGTAACTATCACATTTGCTTATCCATTTTGTGAAACCCCCCAGCCATTCACCACTATCTTCCATAATTACACCTCCGCATCCAGAGAAGTTAAAGGGAGTTTACATTCCATCCACTTTCAACTTACACCATCCTCATGTTGGTAATTTCCAGAAAACCCAAATGATTTTATACTTGTTCCTTGTACCTCATCTCGCTTCCAGTTATGCTTATAGTTTTCTTGGTGTCTTCTAATGGTTTCTTGGGGGTCGCAAGGAAGATGGAAGTCCTCATCATGAATTTGTTTGCTTTGCCACCTCCATATATGCCAGCATGTGGTTGTTAATAGGTCTACCCAGGATTCATTCATTTCTTCCTTCCTTACATTCTTTAAATTTACTTGAATCCAATTATTCCACTCAAGGGAGAAGAAATCCTTATACCTGAATGGTGGCACAAGTTTCTTCCACACCATTTTGCCTTATGAGTAAACCCGGATAGCATGAAATTGATCTTCACATTCCTCTTTACAAATGTCACATATTCCCTCCCATAACCCCACCCACTTGTTCTTTTCTTTATCGCAAATTTGCTGTGAAGAGTTTTCCATAAAAACACTCGAATCCGCTCTAGCACTTGCATCTTCCATATGATCTTCTAGACACCATCTATCCTTAGGGTCTCATTCTTTAACTCTAAAGTTAGCAACAAAATATGAATCCTTCACTTCCACTTCTATCCTTAGGGTCTCATTGTCATTGTCTCCAATAGAGGAATCCTTACTGGGATTGGGCACCGCTAACATCCTTGTCAAGCAAAGCCACTTCCTCTATATAGACCATTGCCCCTTCCTTCAACAAGTTGATTAACAGACACAAGTGGTCTAATTCCTTAGGTTCCCTTACTATATGTAACTCCCAGTTATAGTAGCACTAACAGGGAATCATTATACTATTCACATGAGCAGAGAATGTAACTTAAAGCAAAACCCTTTGCTCTGATTGGACCTGTATCTTTGAGCAGACAATTCCATTACCAGAATCACTGCTCGACTACTAAAACTATAACGTGTCATTATCGTAATCGATCGGATGAGCTAGTACAGAAAAAGTCCGATCTACTTTCATAAAGTCATTTTAAATTCCCAACCTCAAGATAAGATTTGAACCTGTAGTTGAGTGAATTTTTCTAAATATTTCAAAATCTTATAGAGTTTCCTTATAGCAATTTGCAAATTCATTGTTACTCATTGATTCTCATCTTTATTCAATTTAATCAAAGTGATTCGCTGCTCATTCTTAACTCATTCATTTGCATATTCCTCAATACTATTCAACTAGGCATGTTCATACAAGTATTCTCATACATACAGTGATAATTTACTCATAACTAATTATCACATACAAATCTTCAATTCACCATCGGTTTTCTTCTTGCACATCTCCCTGCATTCCTCTTCTAAGTTTACCTACCTATATGGTTGGTGAGCAAGAGTGAGATTCAAGAGAATCCTAGTAGCGAACAGTGCTAACAATTGCATACAAGAAATGCTTTGCGCATGACATGCTTGCTTACATAAATTCATGCCAACATAATGACATGTATACATGCTTAATATTCAATACATTACACTAATGGCCATAGTATAAGTAAAACAGAGCTTCACTCATTCACATATGCTTTATACAATTCATCAAAGCAATTAACACATCAATACACAAGCACACATTCAATTTATGCAAGTTAGGAAAGTTCCCTACCTCTTGTCTTTATGTCCTCCTCTTGTACCTTTTCTTCCAACAATTGTAGTTCTTGAAAGTTCTTCAATTTCTTCTTCCTTGACCTCTCATGATCCTAGATACTTAATCACATCATTAGAGACATGATAGAGAGTCATTGGAAGTGTATATTAGTGTCCAAGAAGTTAGGGAGGCTAAACACATCATGTTGGTTATCTTTTGAGCCACTTAGGTAGCTATTGGAAGTCCAAACAAGTGCCTATAGGGCTAGGAAAGATGAACCAATAAAAAATGTGAAATACTAAAACAGGAGTCTTGGCAGCGACCAAGAGAGGTTAGAAACTTTTATGCCAAGACCAAGCAAATCTTCTGGCCGTGGCCAAGAAATTGTCTGTTCTTGGCCCAACTTCCAAAAATCATAACTAAATCTATAAAACTTGAAATAGAGTGGTTCAAAGTTCTATGGAAAGCTCTTTAAGTCCTCTACACAAAAAAAATATGAACCACTACCATCTACAACAACAGAATTCCATAAATTCCCATACTGTTCCAAAATCAAGTCCAGAAACAGGGCACCATTTTGAAAATCCATATCTCTTAGTATACAAGTCCAAAAATTATGAACCACCTATCAAATAAAAGCTCTAGATGTCTACTTTACTCTTGGAAAGTTTCATAACATTTGGACTAGGTTTGGCCATTCAAAATTTCATCACAAATAGACTGCCTCCTAAAAACTTCAATCTAGCAATCAACAATTTTGTAACTTCACTATCAAACTAGTCTAGTATCATCACTAATCCTCATAGATCATCATTTTCATGATTAAAACAGCATATAGCCTTAAACTCATAGCTTGGATGAAATTGTAGGGAAGCATCATAAAATCCGCAAAACTCCACCAAAAAACACAATACTTGGTTCAAATTAAAGCTCAAGCTCACCTCATGCTCTTCCTTGAGCTCTTCTCTTTATTCTCCAACTTTGTCTCTTGCTAGGAGATTAAAAACACCTCATTTTCAAAAACAAAAATTGTAGAAATGAAGCTCTTGGAGAGGAGAACAACATTCATGAAGATCATTTGAGCCAAAGAAGGGATTACAAAGGCAGAAACTGAGCTAGAAGCTCTTACCTTGATCTTGCTCTTCCTTTTCTCTTTCTATGATGATCTTGGTTGACTTTTTGGAGAGAGAGGGAAAGTATAAAATGCCTGAAATTTCTCTTCCCTTGGCACCTTAATATTTAGATGAAAGTTGGCTAAAAGAGAGAGGGAAAACATATGGCTAATAATCACTCTTCTAGATAAAAGTTGATGGTTAATTAACTAAAGTGTAGTTAGCTTAAGTTGAGTTGAATTTTCTCTTTCTTTCCCCTTCCTACTTAACCGAAATATGCTGCCCCAAATGGAGAGGAATTTGTTGACTCAATTATCTTAGTTTATCTCCACTTAACCAAATCCTTACCCCACAATTTCCCAAGTGTCAAGTTCCTATGGCTCTTGGAAAAAGCAAGTGGTTAATTAATCAACTAAGGTTGACTCAGTTAACTAAATTGGTCTTCCTACTTTAGCCAACATTTATCCCAATTAAAGGAAAAAATAAATGGTTGCTTGCTTTATTGGTCACATGACCAATTTGCCCTTACATTTATTCCATTTTTGCACTAGTTGGAAAATTAGGCACAATTTTCATCAAACTTTGAAAATTCATATCTTTATTTATAGAGATCACATTGGTGTGATTCTAAAGGCTATGTGACCCTTATTAAGTCTATTTTCAAGAAAAAATATAGCCTCTAGCCAACTAAAAGTTTACAATTTTCATAATTATTGTTTTTGGATATTGTCACTGAAAATTGTCAATATCACTAGGCTAACTTCAAAAACATATAACTCTTTGCATACAGTTCCAAATGACCTATATACCTGTCAACTTAAAGCTTGATAAGTCTGCTTCCATATTGGAAAATATTATAGGCATTGGGCATCATTTTCCTATTCAAAAATGTCACACAACTAGACTGCCATGCAGGAAAAATGCACTAGCAGCAAAACCTCATTCCTATGACCCTTGTTAAACCCGGGCTAAGTAGTCCACTTAATTCAGGCTTATTCTCAAGCCTCCATTCCCAAAATTTGGGATATTACAAAGGGTTGTTAGATATGATTAGGTTTGATGATGTCAAATATAGATGTGAAATGATAAGAGCAAAAAGTTTATGTATTTATTTTATACTTTTGAGTAATTACTGTATTTAATGTGTAATATCTGTAGATTAATTAAGTTGAATTATGGAAGAAGAATGAGAAGAAAAAATTATCAAATATGGGGAAATGAACAAAGAAGTGATTGAATTGATGTTATTTTGCTCATAATGTCTCATAAATGTAGAATGATCATCAAGAAGAAATCAAGAAGCAAGGGATTGAAGAAAGTTATAAACTTGTGGGTTGATGTTATTTTGTTTATAATGCCTCAAGAAAGAAGAAATTGTAAGATCTAATGAGAATATCAAGATTCAAGCTGTTAGAAGTGATATTGGAGGTTTTTATGATGATACCGGAGGTTTTTATGATCAAATAATGGTTGGAATGAGTTAATACGAAGCTAAGATGACTTATATATGAGTTATGGCACTTCCAGAGAAGTTGCACTCGAGTGTGAGCTCAACACTCGAGTGCCAGAGGTGTTGCACTCGAGTGCAGGAAGAACACACTCGAGTGTCGGGAGCACTCTGTTCAGCTCTGTTTTCCGTTTTGCCTGATATAGGTCTAGTATTTTGACCATATCTCAAAAATCACATGTCAGATTGAATTGAAACTAGTGGCATATAAAAGTAGACTCTTAACACAAAAAATACACACCAAGATCACATTCAAAGGAGCTCAGATGAAAGAGATATGATCTTTGGAAGTTGAAACTGAAGTCACCATCACTTTACAAAGCAATTTATTATTTTAAATATAACTCATAAAATACATATCGGACTGAGACAAAACCAGTACTGTATGAAAATTGACTCAATGGGCTTTCGATCGATATGTAATTCATCAAATTTGAGGTTATATGCTAAAAGATATGCCTTTAGGAAATTGACACTTGTACTGTCTAGTGCGATAGACACCCTTTCAATCATAACTTGTAGGATATAAGGAGTTTGGAGCTGATTCTTTTTACATTAGAATGTATATGATAAGAGCTTTCTTATGATACACTACTAGCCACATTTAGAATCAAATGAATTGATCGAGTCTGACGTGGCATCTAAACACCCGCGAGTCTAAAAACGTACTCTTTGAAAATATCACGCGAGTGTTGCCTAAAGGCTCGGATCTATAGTGCAATATATATGTGTACTTGAGCGAGGCCATTCGCACTTGAGTGAGAGCTCAATACACTCACAAGTGAGAAATCTCATTCTTGCAAATATCCTATGAGTGTGCTCCAGAATCAACTGCAACGTGGAAGAATTTCACCAACACTCGAGTAAGAGATGTTACACTTAAGTGAAGTCCAGATCTATACTCGAGTCCTACGAGTGTAACAATGAAAGTGTTTTCCCAAGAGAATTTCAAAACCTAAAAATATGAAGTACACTCAAGTGAGGACCATATCACTCAAGTTTTGGTAACCCACACTTCCTGTAATTCCAATTGCACTTGAGGTGTTGGCAAAAAGTTCAAGTGCACTTACTGCACTTCCGAGGAGCACTTCCAACAAAAATAGAGCAACGCTTCGTAACTTCTAAAAATCATATAAAGGATTATGTAAATCATTTTTCTTGCCTCCAATCACTCTAACACTTCATCATATTGGTGATTAGGTATTTTTCAAGTGATCAAACAAGGATTGATACACAACTTGAAAATGTGTCTGTCACAGAAGCAGACTTCAATATAGAGTCACAACGAATAATCAGAATATGGTTAAAGGTTATTTATTCATTATGATTTTACTTGTTGGTATACATAAATGTTAACTAACATATATTTCAAGTGAGAAACAGGAGATTAAAAATTTGGATTGCATCTTCAAGAACGGAGGTCACTTATGGCAAATATCATCACTCGACGTGATGAATCCCAGAAACTAGAAATTCAAATTTTGACCAATGATCTAACATACCTATGATTAACACTTCATTGTATTAGTGCTTGATGTATTATTACAAAAAAACAATAAAGAGATCATGCAGTATGGAAAAACTACTTCACGGAGCGTAAGGAGCATCTATGTAACAGCTAGTTTTTCAAATACACTCAATGGTCAAATGAAGCAATGAGACTCAACAGATAGGTTGAAATACTTACAACGGTCATATCCTACTCAACTATAAATAGAGGAGATTCAAGAAGAGTAAAACAACGATGAGAACTCAATGAAGCCAATATGCTTATATCATAAGCCATCCACTCCGACCCAACTACTCTCTATTCTTATTTACTTGTTATATCATATATATTTGAGATAGAGTTATTTGCATTGTACTTCAGTGATCATTTTATCCACTCTATGAAAAAGTTTGTAAACATATTCATCTTTATTTCTAAATTGATCTCAAGGTAAAGGAACCTTGAGAAGGTTGATTTTCTTACGGGGAAGCTATAGAGAGAATTGTTATAAGACTTTATGCTCGTAAAGACTTACATGGTGCAAACAGTAGGGAACGTTGCTGCTCGTAAGACTTATAGTAGTATAAGCAGGAGAGAATGTTACTGTTCATTAGACTTGCACGGGTAAGTAGGAGAGAATGGATTTCAGGAGTGCTCTGCTCGTAAGACTTATCGTAAGGGGGAGTATCTTGGTGAGAGATTTGTTAAAGGCTTCACAAGTGCCTGACTAAACTTGTAGGTTTGTAAAGGCTTTTCTTGTGCCTAAATTAAACAAGAAGATAGTGGATTTGAAAATCTCAGGAGAAGCCTGGGGATTGGACGTAGGCCATCACGGATTAGACCGAACCAGGATAAATCATAGTTTGCATATTTGCTTCCCTAAGCTCTTATATTTCCAGCATATATTATTTATCTAAATGTTGATTTATGATTCATTAGTTTCACACTTACTATTTTCATTAAGATATGAAAAAATTTCCAAAGTTCTTAAGTTTTTGTCTTATAACCAATTCACCCCCTCTTGGGTGTCAACCGGTTCTAACATTTGGTATTAGAGCCTGGGTTCTTGTTTAAAGGATTTAACCGTCTCAAGAGTTACAATGGATGATTTTGGGTGTTTTATTCTTTCAAAAGGTTTTGAATATACAATCCCGCCTCTTTTGAAAGATATTGATTTTTTGTTTTGGAAAGCTAGAATGACTAGTTTTATAGAAGCATATGATTTTGATATGTAGAATGTTTTTCCAAATGCTTTTGATTTCAAACCAAGAAAGGATTGGATTGGACAGAAATAGAAAAAAAATGTTTTCGTTGAACATTAGAGCAATGAAAATTCTGCATAGTGCTTTAACCAGAAATGATTTTTTGAGAAAATTAGATTTTGCTCTACTGCTAGAGATATTTGGGACACTCTTGATTCTCTGTATACTTCTAACAAGTATATTGAAGTTGAAAATGTTGACAGTTCATGTGAAACTTCAAGCTATGCATCCACGTTGCATGAACAATTGGAAGTTGATGATGAAGAATGAGAAATCATATAACACTTCCATATAGTCAACATGGATAGACAAGAAGAAGAGAATTCTCGAGAAGAGCTCATTATAGACGGACATGAAAAATCACTCTCCGAAGGTCAAGATGAACTTAAGGTAAAAAGTTCCATTTCTTCTTATGATTTTCGTAAAATTGATTTTCAGAGTTTACATAAGATTATTTTTCATTCAATTGTTGATTCTATTGAGAAAAGCAAAAATGTTTTCAAATATACTAGAAAGTTTGTTGGGAATAAAGAATGTTCAAATACAATCCATTCGAGTTTCTACTCTCATGATCGATACTTCATGATATTCCATAATACATATCTTTATACAATTTGCAATTATTATGGCAAATCTAATCATATTTCTCATACATGCTATATAAGAAGAAATTCAAAAGTGAGAAATAAATATATTTGGGTACCGAAGAGACATGTAAGGTTTAATACTGACAATCAAGGACCCAAGTATATATGGGTACCGAAATATCCATCTAGTACTTTATGTATGCAGGACAATATGGAAAGAAATGGACTTATGGGTACAGAGAAGATGAAGAAGCCAAGAGGTTCTCATGTACCAATTAAGATGTTTATGTCATCACGAAAGAAAACTCTCAGAACATCTATTGCTAGAGCTACAAAGTATAACCACATAAAGAAGCAACGGATGAAAGGAATATGTTCCACCTCAATGAAGGCCTACTATAAAGTACCATTCAATTACCTTAAGGAGAACAAAAGGAGGAGGATTTCTCATACATAAAGAAAAATACTCTCAGAATCTACATCATATGGGAGAATATTACATGCACCCAAAGCTAGGAATTCAAAAGTCAAACATAACAGAAGAATGCATTGGGTAAGAAAATGCAATACTCCAAGTGGCTAACGTAAAAGTAAACAATGGTAAAACCTCCTACACTATTATCTTTAATGTTTATCAAGGTTTATACCTTGTTACTTGTTACCTTAGTTATAAGCATTGCACATATGTTTTCACAATCTTTAGAAAACAAATTCATAAAAAGTTGCAATGTTCAATAATCTAACTGTTAATACATATACGCATACTTCATGACAAATAATTTTTATTCATAAAGTCATACTTAATTCATTATGCTCAATTTCTTTGAAGTGACTATATTCTTAGAGCATGTGAATTATGATTCATACAAACTAACTATGAGTGGATTCAAGTAAAATTGGATACCGAAGAAAGAAAAAAGGTTTTATGATTTTGCAGGAATAATTTGAAAAAGAAACATGACACTCGAGTGTAGAAGGGAACACTCGAGTATAAGGCATGTTAACACTCGAGTTCTAGATGAACACTCGAGTACTTATTTGATCCATATGCTCTAGTTTTAGATTGCAAAACAGGGATTAATAGAGTGTGCAGAAACTCTAAGGACACTCTCGAGTTCATCAAGAGTACTGTCACACACTCGAGTGAGAAGTGATCACACTCGAGTGCATGAAGAACTTATCCGAAAGTGTAGCAAGAACTCTAGAATGCAACAAGTACAAATGCATGAATTAGCTTCAAAACATGGTTTACTCAAATGATCTTGGAGGACTTGAGTACAAAGATATAAGAAGGTGGAAACTAATTTAAGCGGCTACAAGTTACACTCAAGTCAGGTACGCTATATCAGTAATTTCAAAATTCAACAGTCACACCCGTACTTTCCAATTCAATTTGAGTGGTAAATATTTGCTTATTATTGCATATTATTAGCAATCAATCATTTATAATTTTCAAAACATTTTTCTGATTGCTAAATAAATGAAAAGTTAAACTATACATAGTTTTCTATTAGTTTATGTTTTGAAGTGCACAATCCAAAAAGGTGTTTTAGTTTCAATCCATTGTGTATTATAAAAGTGCATACACATGATTTAAAAATTATTTTGTCTGCATTCAAATCGGTTTTAAAATTGGAAGTTAATATTTTTGTATACTGAAAGTAAAAAAATGCTTCAAATTCATCCTCCAGAGTATTTTCCCATCATTGACATATTGATCATTGATCTTAAATGTGCTATCCAAAGCTTGAATTCTTTAATCTTTATTCTCTAATAAATTAGACCTTATGTCTAACAAGTTAACTATCTATATGAGCTTCAAGTGTATTCCCTATGAAAGAATTCAATCTGTGAAAATCTTATACATACATCTTCGGTTAGCCATGCTATTCCAAGAATTATGAATGTTCATTAGTGCATTAAATCTTAATGCATTAACCATTATAGTGGAATAACTTACTAGGATAATATACTAGTACTCTAGTCATTTGGACAAGTGAGTATGTGCTTCATCATGCATAAATTCTTATACTCATCTTGTTGCTCAAATGCATTAACATTTATCTTCATCTATTTTTGAGTAACTAGAGTCTTCTATTCAAATTCTTGCCTTGAATTTTCATATATTTCAAGACACAACTCTAAGAGGCAAGATTATCACTTGATCAATATTAAAGTCATTATGCTTATATATGTCTATCAAGATAAGCCTTTTTGACTGATTCATTTTATGACTTTTGTTCTTGGGAAAATTCTCAAACATGTTAACTTCAATGTCTAACATGTTATTATCTTAGTTATTGTCTAAAAGAGAAGTTTTCTTGTATGTATACACTTAAACTATTGACTTCCATTATCTTTGGAATAAGCATCGATTGTAAACATGTTTCAAAAATGATTTTTTCATGTATTCAAAATCTTAATAGCATAATGCATATTCATGATTTGAAAGAACATTTGATATTTTGTAACAATTTACATATCTCATTATCATTCTTGGAAAAATTTCATGCATGATTTATCATTTTATAAAAGTTGGTCATTATGGATAGATTTTGTACTCTCTTTAATCCAACTTATATCAATTGCATGAAAATCTTATCAATGACATATTTTCTATATAAAGTATATTTACAAATTGTCATTGATCATTGAAAATCACCATTCCTTGTATCATTTGCTCATTACCCTTTATAATTCAATGGCTTGAATTGACTGACTAAAATTATTTCTTAGTCTTTGTTGGTTTATGATACTCTTTGCTTAAATATCATATGATTTAATTGTATAAGAGCATAGGAGGTGTTATGTCTAACACTATCTGGACCCAAGAGAAGTTGGGTACCAAAGAGCATATATTTATACTTTTATAAGAGTTGGCCAAAATGCTCTGCTTTCAGATACAAAGATCAGAGGCTAAAAGAATAGGCATGATTGTTAGTGTTACAATGTGAGCAGAAGTAGAATATGTGATATTACTCAAGTGAAATCTCAGCACTAGCAATTGACCAATTATTGATACTGTCAAAGAAAGAGATGTTTAAAGGAAGACACATTATTCTACTAGAAATGGTTTCCCTGGTCCTTCAGTCTTTGGTCCATCTATCAAGGGCTATCTAAAAGAGGAACTTCCATACTTTCACATTGAGATTGCTACAAATAATACTGAGATCATCATTTAATAAATGATAAGATGAGGTAGCTGTGTGACTTAATGAACCAAAAATTTAAAGATTTATTTACAATGATAGATGACAAAATAATAGAGCTATGTGCTACGGTGAAATCAAATTTTCTCGATGGTGTTTGCTAAGCAAGGAGATCATACTAAACTAATATACAGATAAGGTCTTACTCCAAGCTCATCTTGGTATGTTCAAAATGAACACAAAGACTACACTTCAGAATCCCTCAGTACAGATCACATCACTAGATAGTAAGTGGCCAACGATGCATCAATGGACTACAGAGGATTATAATTTGAGTAATTATGATATTATTCGAGTGAGGTATTGTATTCTTAATTAAAATTCTCTGAGTTGCATTACTTGAGTTAACAATCGAGTAATGGTCGAGTATGATTGATCAAGTGACTACTCAGGTGATATTGGGTTATTTCTCTTAAAACCCTGAATAGCATTGTCATTTTCAAAGCTTGATTTCTCTCTAAATCTTTGGATTTTCATACTCTTTTTCTCTACAAAGTTTTTAAATGGTTTTTCAAATCCTGGAAAGTTATTATGTATTCCTCATAATGATTTTTAAAACCATGCATTCATTAAGGGGGAGCTTCACATTCATATGTGTTTTATATCTTGAAAGCTCATCTCCTTTATTGGAAGAAAATTCTTTTAACATACTCATCTATAGTCACCATGTCTCGGTTAGTTTTGATTATGAGTGACTCTTATATTGTTCTTTTCATAATCTTAATTTTAACATATATATAGAAAGGAACCTTCTATTACTTGATTGAACTAACAATTCTCTTGGTAAAGAAAGATTTAAATTTATAACAGGAGAATTTGTTTTGTACAATAGCATTCCTCAACATACTAAGAGAAGAATCTATCAACTTTGAGGAAAGATGTTTCAACGTTTAAACAAGGGAAATATATTGACTACAACAATGAAAGCAACAAATACATATGCCAATACAAATGAGTGTTGAGCATACTGAACAGAAGATCAACTCAATAGGAGAATTCTGGAAACAACATGAATATATATCAGAGTTGCACAACAACAGTATGGAATAAAGCAATGGACTTCATGGAACGCTTCAACATTTCTCAAAATCTACATGACCATTTCCAAACCATTTCTGTTTACATTTCAAGAATACGTTTCATATTTTCAATTTTCAAATTACCTTAATTATAAAAGTTTTCTTGAAATTTTTCTTCAAATGTATTTTTTGTTCTATAACATTAAAAATGAAAATACTTTCAAATAAAGGGAGAGAGAAAATTGTTTTCTTGACACATTCACTTTAAGCCTTACTTCTTTCTATTTCAATTTCTTGCTGATGTCAAATAGGGAGAGAAAAAGGCAAGAAAAATATGTTGCATTCAAATTGTTGATGTTCACACATATTTTTCTTATAGGATTTGTCATCATCAAAAAGGGGGAGAATGTTATATATGATTAGTTTTGATGATGACAAATATAGATGTGAAATTATAAGAGCAAAAAGTTTATGTATTTATTTTATACTTTGACTCATTATTGCATTTAATGTGTAATATCATGCAGATTAATTAAGTTAAATTATGGAGGAAGAATAAGAAGACAAATTATCAAATCTAGGAAAATAAACAAAGAAGTCATTGAATTGATGTTATTTTGCTCATAATGTCTCATAAATGGAGAATGATCATCAAAAAGAAATTCAATAAGCGAGGGATTGAAGAAAGTCATAAACCCAATGATAGGTTGATGTTATTTTACTTATAATGCCTCAAGAAACAAGAAATTGCAAGATCTAATGAGAATATTAAGATTCAAGCTATTAGGGGTGATACTGGAGGTTTCTATGATGATACCAGAGGTTTCTTTTATCAAATGAAAGTTGGAATAGGTTAATACAAAGCTAAGATAACTTATATATGAATTATGGCACTTCCAGAGAAGTTGCACTCGAGTGTGAGCTCAACACTTGAGTGCCAGAGGTGTTGCACTCGAGTGCAGGAAGAACACACTCGAGTGCCGGGAGCACTCTGTTCAGCTCTTTTTTTTGTTCTGCCAGATAAAGGTTAAGTATTTTGACTATATCTCGCAAACCACATGTCAAATTGAGCTAAAACCAGTGGCATATGAAAGTAGACTCCCAGCAAGAAAACACATACCAATATCACTTTCAAAGGAGCTCAGATGAAAGAGATATGATCTTTGGAAGTTGAAACTGAAGTCACCATCACTTTACAAAGTAGGTTTAGTATTTTGGACATAACTCATAAAATACACATCGGATTGAGACAAAACCAGTGCCATATGAAAATGGACTCAAATTTTTCAATAGATATGTAATTCATCAAATTTGAGGTTATATGCTGAGAGATATGCCTTCTAGAAATTGATGCTTGTACTGTTTAGTGTGATAAACAATCTTTCGATCATACCTTGCAGAATATAAGGAGTTTAGAGCTAATTCTTTTTGCATTGGAATGTATATGACAAGACCTTTCTTATGATACATTACTTGCCATATTTAGAGTCAAATGAATTGATCGAATCTGACATGGCACCTAAACACCCTCAAGTCCAAATATGCACTCTTTGAAAATATCATGCGAGTGTTGCCCAGAAGCTCAAATCCATAGCGCAATATATGTAACCTCCTGCCTTAATCAGTGTAATTATTATTTGATAACGCATAGTTAAAATGGTTTAGAGACCGTCGGATAATTCTAAACTCATTTTAATCCCTGTCTGACAATAGGGTTTTCACAAAAACTTTCAAAACTTTTCCTTATCCTGGTCTCAATTTCAAATTTCGAATATTATTACCTGTGTAGTTAATTCACATTCATACATATCATAGTGTATAACCAAATTCCCGGTAACTCCTGGGATTTACACATATATAAACTAAGGGTTCACAAATCTCAACTAGGGGATTGCATTATCAAAATTAAATGTAATAATTACATCTCAAAATATACAATAATCCCAAGTTCAAAAATAGATAACCAACATCCCCAAAATCAAATATACCCTAAAAGGACCTAATCGCTCTGGGTTTCCCGCTTCTCTTTAGAGCTACTAGCCCTGTTTGAAATGTTAGTCATTGGAAAGAATAAGATTCAAGAGAATCCTAGTAGTAACAAATCACTCACACAGTGCATAAACACATAGCATATAAGGTCATGTTAGTAGCATCACAATACATCATGGCTCACACCACATACGGCAGCACTCATGGCTGTAAACTCTATGCGTCAGCTTTCACTGCGATCTCTATGTATCACAATGTATTACTAAGCTTCAGCTTTCACTACAAACTCAAAGCATCACAATGTATCTCAAAGTATTCACAATGCATGACAAACATACATATAATGTTTTACACATAGTATAAGAGAAAGAGTCACTACCTTGTTCTTTCCTGACGCTCTTCGACATCATGGGCTCTCGAGGGCGGCAAATGTCAAATCCTATAAACCAAGTTAGGGACACCCCGTCAATCTCTTTTCCAAGTTCTTAATTTCGCAATACTTTAAGTTGGTTATCATTTAAACTCTTTAGGTGGCTATTATAGTCCTAAACATATACCTAAAGGGTTGGGAGAAACTACCGCGAAGATCCCTTTTTAGGAAGGAACACTATAATTTCAGGCTGAGTTACTCGAGTGAAGAAGACCTCACTCGAGTGATGCCTCCATTGCACTCGAGTCCTAGCAAGTGAGACTCAGAAAAGGTGTACCCGAGAGCACCAACACACCTTGGAGTGGCCAGCCCACTCAAGTATGAAGACTTGCACTCGAGTGATGACCCCAAATTCACTCGAGTACCCAAAAGTGAAACACCAAAAGTATTTACCTGAGAGCACACCCAACCTTAGAAGAGAAAGCTCACTCGAGTACTACCCCTGATACTCGAGTGAGAACATAACACTTGCGAGTGTCATATCACACTCTCAGAGTTTGGCTTGCGAGTGCTTGGCCGAGAGCAGTCGTTAACATAAACATACACATGCACTCGAGTGAACCCATGCTCACTCGAGTGATGACTTATATCACTAGCTGGTTGGGAAGTGCACTCACACTTTCCACCAGAAAACCCAAGCAAAATATAGTAGAAAAAGGGGATTTATGTTGCTGCACTCAAGTGAAACCCTCACTCACTCTCGTGATATTCATTAGAACCTAGAAACGCAGCAACTGACAGAGTTTTCCAGATTTACCAAAATTGATTCCAATAGTTCCAAAACTTATACCAAAGCTCATTCCCACACAAAATCTCCTAAGGAACCTATTGGTAACCTCAAAATATCCACATTCACATTCAATTAACACATTTTCAACTCTAGCTCTTAAGGTCATATAAAACCACAAACTACCAAACTTATTCATTCAATTCCAGATCAAACCTAATGAAATTATAACACATCCTAACACCATTTACTACACATTACCATTCCAAACTCTTCCATTATCTAATTCTCATGAAATCAGGGCAAAATTCCAGAATTTACAAAACTTAACCAAAAATCATCACAAATATACCAAAATGCATCAAATGTTTACCTCATCACTTTGCTAAGATCAAAACCTTGATTCTCCAACTTTCAAATTTGTTTAAATACCAAAACACCCCTTCTCAAAATTCTGAAACCATGGCAAGAAAGCTCTCGACACCATGAACAACTTTAATGATGAGCATTTGAGCATTTGAGAACTAGAATATCATTAAAATCTTACCTTTATGTTTCCTCTTTCCTTCCTTGATCAATGAGAAATTGAGAGAGAAAATGAGAGAATGATGAACAAGATCAAATTTTCCCCTTCCCCATGCATGTCTAGCAGAATAGGAGGAAAAGAAGAGATAGAAAAATGAAGGTTGAACATTTGACCATCATCTATGGTCTAAAGCATGCCACTTGTCAAAATCCTAGATCTTATCACATGGGAACACATGAATTCAAAGTACATGATTCCACCCTATTAATTACTTAATCCTAGCCATTGATTATTAAATTACCAAGGAGTTTCCTCTTCGACAACTGACCAATCGGTCGATAATTTACCATTTTGCCCCTAATTATCACAATGCTTACTAAGCCATCATCAAACATATCTTACGTCACAATTCACATCATATACTTCAAAAGTACTTAATTAACATTAATTACATCAATTTGAAGTTATTAGCCCTTAATTACAATTTAGGATATTACAATATATATGTGCACTCAAGTAAGAGCTCAATATACTAGCAAGTGAGAAATCTCACTCTTGCAAATATCATGCGAGTATACTCCAGAAGCGGCTGCGAAGTGGAGGAATTTTAGCAACACTCGAGTAAGAGATGTTGCACTCAAGTGATGTCCAGATTTATACTCAAGTCCTGTGAGTGTGACACTGAAAGTCTTTGCCCAAGAGAATTTCAAAACCTAAATATGAAGTGCACTCAAGTAAGGACCTTATCGCTCGAGTGTTGGCAACCTATACTTCCTGCACTTCCAAATGCACTTGAGGTGTTGGCAGAAAGTACAAGTGCACTTCCGAGGTGCACTTCCAACAAAAACAGAGCAACACTTCGTAACTTTTGAAAATCATAGAAACGATTATGTAACTCATTTTTGTTGCCTCTAATCACTCTAACACTTCATCATATTGGTGTTTAAGTATTTTTCAAGTAATCAAACAAGGATTGACACACCACTTGAAAATGTGTCTGTCACAAAAGAAGACTTCAATACAGAGTCACAACAAATAATCCGAATATGGTTAAAGGTTATTTATTCATTATGATTTTACTTGTTAGTATACATAAATGTTAACTAACATATATTTCAAGTGAGAAATAGGAGATTAAACATTTGGATTGCATCTTCAAGAACGGATGTCACTTATGGCAAATATCATCACTCGACGTGATGAGTCCCAGAAACCAGAAATTTGACTTTTGACCAATAATCCAACATACCCATGATTAACACTTCATTGTATTAGTGTTTGATGTATTATTACAGAAAAATAATAAAGATATCAAAAACCAAAGAGATCATGCAGTGCAGAAAAACTACTTCACAGAGTGTAAGGAGTGTCTACATAACGGCTAGTTTTTCAAATACACTCAACAGTCAAATGAAGAGGGAGTCTGAGATCATTTCACAGAGTGTAAGCATTGTACTTCAGTGACCATTTTATTCACTCTGTGAGAGAGTCTGTAAACATCTTCATCTTCATTTTTAAATTGATCTCAAGGTAGAGGGACCTTGAGAGGGTTAATTTTCTTATGGGGAATCTGTAGGGAGAATTGCCGGTAAGACTTTCTGCTCTTAAAGACTTACATGGTGCAGGTAGTAGAAAACGTTGCTGCTCGTAAGACTTACAGTGGTGTAACAGGAGAGAACATTGCTTCTCGTTAGACTTGTACGAGTAAGCAGGAGAGAATGGATTTCGGGACTACTCTGCTCGTAACACTTACCATAAGGGGGAGTATCTTGATGAGAGAATTGTTAAAGGCTTTACAAGTGCCCGGCTAAACTTGTAGTTTTGTAAAGGCTTTTCTTCTGTCCAGATTAAATAAGAAGATAGTGGATTTGAAAATCTCAGGAGGAGCCTGGGGACTGGACATAGGCCATCACATATTTGACCGAACCAGGATAAACCACAGTTTGCATATTCTCTTCCCTAAGCTCTTATATTTCCAGCATATATTATTTTATCTAACTGTTAATTTATGATTCATTAGTTTCATACTTACTATTTTCATTAAGATACAAAAAGTTTTCCAAAGTTCATAAGTTTTTATCTTACACCCAATTCACCTCCCTCTTGGGTGTCAGCTGGTTCAAACAAGGGTCTCCTTATGTAAAACCTCTAATAGGATTAAATTCATCAAGCTTTTCCCCATGCCACAAAATCCTCATTGTTGCTGAAGAAACAAATTCCATAATTCTTCGCACCATGTCTTTGGAACATTCAGCTCAATTAGCACTCTCTCCATATATTCCTAACTTATTCGATCATATGCTTTCTCTAAGTCAATTTTAATTGCAAAGAAACCTTTTTCCCTTTCTTTTTCCTCATTAAGAGTATCAATTCATTGGTGATAATAATATTATCATGGATGTTTCTTCCTAGTATAAAGTTTACTTGATATGGAGACACAACATTCGGCATTTTATTCTTCAAACAAGCCACAATAATCTTAGAGAGGCCTTTGTATATGACATTGCATAAACAGATCAGTCTTAGCTGGTTGACTATCTTCGGCTTCTCAACCTTGGGGATAAGAGATATTAAATTTTTGTTTACACTCCTAATAGTCTCTAGTTGTTCGCACATATTTCGAATAACCATCTTCACACTGTTCCCTACAATTTCCTAATTCCTTTGAAAGAATCGAGCAGAAAAACCATCTTCACTTGGGGCTTTCATGCTCTCGGTGGAGAATATTGCTGTTTTAATTTCTTCATCTGTAATAGACTAACTAACATCCCCCCATTCAAGCTCTAAAATTAGTGGCCAGGAATGTCTCATGGTCGCCCATTGCTGCTAACTCTTTTCCTCCCTGAACAGACTCTAAAAGAAATTATTGACCAATTCTCCTACTTCTTTCTTTCCTTACACCTATTCCATTACTTCATTTTTCAAGGTAAACACTCTATTCCTTCTTTGTCTTATTCTTTTTTGTATGGTAATAAGACGTGTTATGGTCTCCATCATTTAGTCATTATGACTGCGACTTTTGAAACCACAAAATCTCCTATTATGTAAGCACCTCATTCATTTTTGTGTGCAATTGTCTCTCCAGTTCTTCAAACTTCAAATTATCACTAGCCTACAATTTCATTTAAATACCATTTATTCTTCTAATCAAGGTTTTCTTTTTCTACGTGTGGCTGAAAGTTCCTTTATTCCTCTGTGATAACTTTTGTTCTAACTCTTTCAGTTTAGACCAAATTGGTACTTCCCCTGTCCATTTTTCTTTTAGCATGTGAATGAAGATGGTATGCATAAGCCAAGCTGCCTCAAATCTAAATGGACAGCATGTTTTGTCTCCTACTTCTACCTCCAAATACACAAAAAGTGGATGATGATCTGATTGCATTCTTGGCCCCACTCTGACAAAACCTTCCCCAAATTTATTCCTCCATTCTACATTGCATAAGGCTCAATCAAGCCTCTTGTAAAGTTTATGAGTAGTCTAAATAAGTGGCCCCCTCCACGTAAATAGTGGACTTTTGATTTGAGATCAATTAACTTACATTTATTAATATGCTCCATAAACCTTTGGCACTTTCTGAAATTCACACTGAGGCTCCCACATCATTTAAAATCTCTGGCTAAGAGCCAAGGAACTAAAATTCCCTCAACAAGTCTCATTAATTCCCTCCATATATCCTATCTTTCTTGTTCTTGAGGGCTAGCATAAACTGCTATGAAGATGCATTTTCCTTTGTTATCCCTTCTACTGCACAATGGATATATTATGTATGCATTTCCAAGATGTTGATTTTGATCTCCTCATTATTCCACATAGGCCATATTCCTCCAGAAATTCCCCTAGCCTCCACTATGGAATAATAGTGAAAGCCTATTCTCTTAATGGCTCTCTAGGCAGTGCTCCTGCTACAACGAGTTTCAACTAAAGCCACAATCTTTCGCACAAATCTCTTCTTTAAGTTCTTTCATGGCAATACATAAAACTTTTCCGACTACCCTACAAGTATTCCATTCTAAAATTATGGATAACACATTAAAGGATAACAGGTTGTGACATATTTACTGGGTACGCCACAAAAACGCCATGCTTCAATGCCTTTCCAATCATTCTTTGGTAGTCTCTTCCTCATATTCATCAAGAAATTTTTCCACTTTTGAAATTCCCATCCACTGTGAGGAATAAGGGTCAAGTGGTTTGGAATCCTCCAATTCAGTGCCTTTGTGGATAGGTAGGTCTTCAACATTCTCGTCATGCATTTCTTCATAGGATGTTTCTATAGGTGGCTATTAGAAACCTAAATAAATGTCTAAAGGGTTCGAAAGAACTTTACCAAAGACCACATTTTAGAAGTGAAAATGCTGATTTTTGGGGGTTAGCTACGGCCAAGGAATCTTTGGATGCGGCCAAAAACAACTCAGAGAGTTTTTTGCTGTAGCTAAGAATCTTCTGGCAGTAGCCAGGAAAAATTCTATTCTTGGCTAAAATTCCAAAAAACATAACTAATTCTAGAAAAATTGAAATGAAGTGATCCCAAGTCCTATGGAAAGGTATTTAAGTCCTATATACAGGAAAAATACCAACCACTACCACAAAAATACATAATTGCACAAATTCCCCGTGCTATTCCAAAACAGATTCCAATTTCAACCTCAAATTTGGAAATACATAACTTTCAGCACACACATCAAAATGACCGCCATAATTTATCAATTTAAAGCTTGACATATGCACTATTTCAACTGGAAAGATTCAGAATTTTTAGCCATAATTTACCCATTCAAAACTTCCATGCAAGCTGATTGCTTTCACTGCATTTTTCACCAACAGCATTTTTTCAGTTTTCAACAAATGTTTCCAAATGTTCCAAAATTCTCATCCAACACTACTCCCACACAATTTTCCACAAGGAATCCAATGGAAACATCAAAACAACCAAATTCTCATTCCATTAATGTGTTCTGTTTTTGGCACATTTCAACACAAAATCTCAAAACTAACAAACTCCACATTCAAGGTTCAATTCAATTCTATTTATCCAAAACTCAACACAAGGCACCATTTCCATGATCACAACATACCATACTCTTAAGACCCTAATCCACAAAAAATAGGGCCAAAAATTCCAGAAATTAAAGCCTTAATCAATGGCTACAATATTCATATCCAAAGGTTGCTCTTGCTCACCTTTATCACTTTCTCTAACTTGTTCATTGCTTCACCAACCACTAAATTTTCTTGAGTGCACAAACCACCACCTCTTGAAAATCTAAAACCATAGAATTGAATCTCTCAACAAGAGGAACAAGATTAAAGAAGAGAATTTTGGCATCCAAGGTCATTTTCAATTCTAAAATGGCTTACCTTAACTAAAAGCTTCTTGCTCTTTCTTCCCTAGCCATGGCTGCCAAAATTAGAGAGCAAGAGAGAGATGAAGATGATGATATGATGATATTTCCCTTCCCATACCTATGACAGCCGAAAATACAAGGAGAGAGGGAAGAGAAATAATTTAAAATATGCTTCTTTGACTTTTCCAACAACTCTCTCTTCAACAATGATGTCACTTGTCCTAATCCCATAGCCTCTCATAAATTAAGTAACTATATAGTTACCCTAACTAATTCCCTTAATCATTTGGTTACACCACTAATTCCTTTAGTTAGTGATCAATTCCTTCTTCGGTTATTGACTAATTAGTCGATAAATTTTCTATACTTCCAATTTTGCCTCTGACTATGGCCCTTCACTATAATTTCCACTTAACCCATACTTTATTTCCTTAAAAGAATTCATCAAACATTCTTTACAATCTCAAATGAGGTCATTAGCCCTTAAATAGAATTTGGGGCATTACACCACCATCCAAGCTCCATAGGTATTTTCCGATGGTCTTACCACCGCTTCATGATTTCTGGTAACAACATTATCTTGTTGTCTACCTACCAACACCGTCAATCCTTAAACCATCTCATTTGCTCTCTTCAGGGGACACTATTCCGTTGCATGTCCAAATTGGCTACAATGAAAGCAAATGAGATGGAGGCCTTTATACTCACCATGTATGATGGTAGAAGGGGCTTGTTTAAATCTACCTCCACACATATGCACATACATGGTTCTTGCTCTTGTTAAGGTCACCTCATCCACTCTAATAGCAGTTCCTATCTTGTTCCCAAGGTGGTAGAACAACTTCTTATCATAGTGATCACCCAAAGTCCGAGAAGTCGGACCCATACCCCCACTTTATTTATTTGTTCATTCCAAGGATTAAAGTTTCTTTTCCATGTTTAGACTGTGAAGTAATGTTGCTTCACTAATCATGGCCCTCTATGAAGGGCAAAGAAATAGCCATCCCTACTTTGAAAAGTAGCAATCATTAAACCATTACCAATCATGGATAGTTCCACTATACTACATCATTTGCACTTGTCTCCTAAGCCTCATAAAACCAGTTGTTCCACCTAGGATTTTGATTATTATTATTATTATTGTATTACTCTAGTACTTCTCTAGCCGGTGCTTCTCTTCCTCTGAAAACTCAATATTGGGTCCTTTTTCAGTATCTGATACTTCAACTCCTTCTTTGATTCTTGCATCCTCTAGAAGGATTAGATTTCCATCGCACCATTTGTCATCTCCATCACAATCACTTGTACCACCCCCTCTCCCTTTGGGTCTCAGAGCCTCACTATATGACAATGGAGTTGGTGCATTCTGTTTTGAATTTCCTTCATCATCAACTTCCATCCAATCCTCCATTCGAGGTTGTAGAGCCACTTTCCCTATAAAGCTTCCATATTTCTTCAGCATTTTCTCTCTCCCTTCAACTTCTTTTCCTATAGTATTTTCATCCTCCTTTAGTCCTAGGGGCTCGAAGTTCCCGTTATTATTGTTCATAGTTGTCTCGCTTACAAAATCCTCACTACCACCTTTTCGTTCCTCCAAAGGATGATCCGAAGGGTGATTGCGAGGATTGGGATCAGTCAGTGACATGGAAATTCTCGCACACACTCTAGAGCTTATCTCTCTAAGCTCTAAAGTCTAAAACGAGATGGTTTCTCGCCTTTCACTTAATGGTTGTATTTTAGAAAGGAAAAAAATTGTTTAGCCTTTTTTTTTTTTTTTGCTAGCTCAAAATAAAGATTTAACCAAATATCATTCATATGGAAAAAAGGATTAATTCTAAAAAAACAAGAAATAGACTCATTAATAAATAAAAGATTAAAAAAACAATGTGTATAATTTTTTTTTAATAAAAATCTATTAATTATACATATAAGAAGGACTCATTTAATTATGAAGATTAAAAAATTCAAGTATTATCTTTTTTTTTTCCGAATTAGGACTCATGCAACAAATGATGGCTTGGGTTACACCTACACCAGCAAGGTGTAAAATCATTAGCACGGATATTCTATATTATGCCTTTAGCGTTAAGTCTATCTGCTACTACCTTATTTGACCTCGGCTTAAGATGATGTGTGGCATTATTAAAAAAAATATAGATATAAAAGTGACTGAAATTTAATAAATTAACTAGCAGCTGCAATATCCAAGAAATTAATCTGGGTAGAACTTGCATGCTAGTAACGATGAATTTTTCTAACTAAAATAGACAGCTGATCAAACAATACATATAGAACTTTCTGGGACTCCCACTAATAGTATCCTTTACCTTCATATTTCTCTTCACCATAAGAACGCCTCCGTCCCCACACAAGGATATATTTAATTCACAATATGATTTTCTGCACAATAAGGTCATAGGAGGACTTGTAAAAGCCCCATTGCAAACATGTATAATATTATAATTCGAACAATTCCTTCTAATTATATTTTGAAGTCATCAGCAGAAAAAATTATGTCAACAACTTTACAATAGTGCGCCGTCTTTGTTTCGGTCAAAAAAAAGTCTTTGTTAATATTTTATTATTATTGTTTTGGTGCATTACCTGTTGTAAATAGAATTTATATAACATAAATACCAATGTAAATACAGAATTTGGGGAAAAAAAGTGCAATATCTCAAAGATTGGATAGGTGTGTTGCATGGAGAGATTGAAAGTGGTGGTAATCAAATTGTGAAAAAAAAAAAAGCGCCCGCATGTTGGCCACTAATATTTTACATGTACAAAATATGAATAATTGTTAACAACTATAAATTGAATTATGCATGGTAATGGAAAAAGGAAAAAAAAAAAGCAATATGATATATGTGTGAGGGGGGGGGGGTAGAGATTGAATTGGGTAAAGGACACGAATAAGTAAATATTTGCTTGCTGATTGCATTTTGATTAAGTGCTAGGTAATTAATTTCAACAAGTAAAAGAATGGTACCTATTCATTGCACAAGAAAATTAAATAAATTTAGATATATTAGAAATTAAAAAGAATAATTTAATTGTGACATAATAACCATTAGATATTAAATTAAAATTGATACATGAAATGGGGTTTGGGTTCTCTCAGAATCCTATCTCCACCCTCATATTGAAAAAATAGGTGGCTTAGATTTTATAGTTTATAAAAATATTTTTTTAAACATAAACAAACAAATTTAAATTGTTAAAATCTAATATACACAATTCATAACTACAACACAAACACAATTTAAAAAAAAAAAGTTATAGAATGTTATAATAATAGTGTTCGAAAATATTAAATTTACAGGAGCTTTGACTAATAAGTTGGTTTTTTCTCTCTCTTGAATAGCGTGCCTTCTTCCTTTCTTTCAAAATGGGTGATTAGAACCACTGGAAACTTCCACCAAACCGGCCTTCTAACGTCCTAACTAGCGGTAGTAATAAGAAAAAGAAAAATGAATCTCCTTCTTATGTAGCACAAGACACTCATATGGCTGATGAAGTATCTCCAGAGACTGATGTTTCAATGGACCATGATGATTCTCAGAAGGAGAGCACAGATAAGACCCAGGCAGTTCATACATCTTACAAGGATTGACTGTATGGAAGATGAGGACGTGCTTTCTGACACAATTAATATGGAATGGGATATGCTAGAGCTATCTAAGGAAGTAATGGCCCTAATGAAAGTTCATCCAGTCATTCCTATCACAACAGAGGAATATAGTACATGGTGTAGGCCTTGGAATGCTACACTAATTCTCACCGTGTTAGGTAAGAAATACAATATCTACACCTTAAAGGCCCATCTCAGTCGAATTTGGAATACTCCTCACTTTGACCTTGTTAATATGGCCGATAATTATTTTATCATTTGTTTCCTACAAAAAGAAGGTTGGGGTAGTTATACCAGAAAGTTCTCTATAGGGGTCCCTGGGTTGTACAACAACACACTATTTTGGTTCAGAAATGATCTTCAGAAAAAACTTGTTTCACATGTCATTGCAGCCAATTCAGCCTACCAAGTTGAATACGAGGGCCTTGGATTGATTTGCTTTTCCTGTGGACAATATGGGCACCGTAAGGAGAATTGCCAATGGACATATCGAAACATGCCTCAATCAGATTCTGCACATCAGATACCACTTGCTCCGACATTCATTAAGCTGATGCTGGCGAATCACACACATAATGTTGAAGAGCATTTCAGAGAATGGATGATTATGGTAAATGCTAGAAGAGCTTATTTTTTGCATAGGATGCACCAGCCAGGAAGCTCACCAGAATAGGGGAATAGAACAAAACTTCTCATAGGCGCCATAGATGGTCGATGTGCCTCATGATTCCATGCTTTCACCGATCTAGAGGAAGAAGGTAGCTTGGCGGTAGGACAAGGACAGATCATCATGACCTAGGACTCAATAGGCAAGAGAGCAGAGGATGTGAAAGAATTTCAGGATGAGGTCTATAATGAACTACCCGTGACCACAAGGGCAAGCTCCTCTCAATGAAGTAGAGGCAGAAGTCAGAATGTGCAGAGGAAGGGAGTACTTGTCACTAAGGGTAAAGGAAAAGCACAAAATAAGGGTTATAGGCCAAGAGAAGGAAATAGGGCCCAAAATTATAAAAGTACATTTGTGCCAAAACAATTGGGCCAATTAATACCCAAGAAGCTCACTGGGCCTACAAAAACACCTTTGGGCCGATGAGAACATCTTGTAGTGGGTGGTTCATTAGCCCAAATCAATGCTAATGCAATTTTAGCATCACAACATGAAGGTGGGAAACATAATGAGTCTCTTTTACTACTGGAAGGACCCAAGGAAACTGCAACAACACCACTTGATGCTTGCAGTAAGGAGAAATGTAAACAAAGCATGTGTGTTGTACAAAGAACCCCTCTTTTGTCTTCCATGTCAACATCTTTAGATGACAGTATTGGAGATGATTTTATGGATGCAACACTGACTATAGGGGACCGACATGGTTTAGTAGAACATACCACATGAGTAGAAAAGTCTCTTGGTGATTAGTAAGTATTACAATTGTTTCCAAGTCTTGTAATTATGATAATTGCTTCTTGGAATTGTAGAGATGCTGGGAATCAAAATTTTCCTCGCATTGTTAAATATTTAGTTAAAAATAATAATATAGATATTTTATGTTTGATTGAAACATGTATTTGCGGTAATAGGGCTGATATGGTAAATCGTAAATTAGGTTTTAGTAATTAGATTAGATTAAAGGCCACTGGTTTTGTGGGGGAGCATTTAGATTCTGTGGGCTAATGATGCTACCCAGGTGGATTATCTCTTCTCTACCACCCAACTTGTTCACTGTAAATTTATGATAAGTGAATAAGGGATTCTTTTTTTGTCACTTTTGTCTATGGGGAGACGGAGGTGAGTAGAAGAGAGAGTTTGTGGTGTTCTTTACAAGGTATTGCGCAAGCTATTGAGGATGCTTGGATGGTCATTGGGACTTCAATGCTTTTTTGGATCATACAGATAAAGTGGGGGGATCTGATCCTCCTCTTCGAGTAGTGAAACAATTCTCATATTGTATTAGTAACTTGCATATATTGGAAATACCCATTGTTGGTGAGCACTTCACTTGGGAAAGATAGGGGGTGAAAGAAAGACTTGATTGGGTATTTGGCAACCTCACATGGGAGCTTAGTCATCCAAATAGTAAGGTCTTTCCCCAACTCCATTATAAATCAGATCATCGGGTGGTACTAGTCTCGAATGGTACCAATTCCCCAAATCAACAAGCCAGGCGTCATTTCAGTTACGATCCGGTGTGGGCATTAGAAGATAGCTTCTCTCAAGTAGTCTGTAAATCCTGGGAAAATATGAATTGAGGTCAAGAAAGAATAAAATTTGAAATTTAGGCCACCAGATGGAATTATAGTGTTTTTGGCAGTATTCCCAAACAAAAAATGAACCTTCTCAAGAGATTAGAGGGTATTGATAAAGCTAGGCAAAATAATACCTCTAACAGCCTGTTTAAACTTAAGAAAAGACTTTGGAAGGAGTATAGCAAGCTAAATGCACAAGAGGAACTCCTTTAGTATCAAAAATCTAGATGTAAGTGGCTTGTTTGGGGTGACAAGAATACTAGATTTTTTCATACCTCAGTGTTGCTTAAGCGGGAAAAATAACACATAGAGGCTCTCCAAGATGAAGATGAGAACTGGTTTATTGAGCTAGATCAATTGAGAGAGAAGGCTGTGAAGTCCTTTAAAGACCTCTATACTAAAGATAATTGGGTTCTTGATTCCATACACTGGACTGCACATTTCCCACCTCTGCAAGCTAGGGATGATCTTTTGATTTATAAAGATGTGGAGGATATGTAAATCAAGAATGCTGCTTATAAGATGGGGGCTTTAAAAGCTCCTGGACCAGATGGTCTCTAGGAACACTTCTTCCAAACTCAATAGAATCATATTGGGGATAATGTTTGTGATTATATTAGAGATGCTTGGTGCCACTCGGAGAGGGTTAGGGATATCAATCATACCTACATTTTCCTTATGCCAAAAATTGATAACCCCTTGACTCTCAAGGATTTTTGCCTTATCTCTCTTTGCAATGTTATTTTCAAGATTATCACTAAAATCATTGCGGAGAGAATGAAGGGGGCGATGCAATATCTGATCCAACCTTAACAGTATGGTTTTATTGCGGGCCGCCAAAGCAGCGATAACATCATCATTGCTTAAGAAGCTTTTTATAGTATGTGGAGTAAGAGGAGGAAGAAAGGAATAGTGGCTATTAAGGTTGACATGGAAAAAGCTTACAATTGCCTACATTGGAAGTTTCTTCAATCAACTCTTCTCAATGTTAGGCTTTTAGATGAGCTGATACACCTTATGGCTTGTACATCCTTGGTGTCAACAAAAATCCTTTGGAATAGGATTCAATCTCCAGCCTTTCAACCTATAAGAGAAGTTCACCAAGGTGATCTACTTAGTCCATACTTATTTGTGATTTGTATGGAACATCTAGGTCAGTTAATCACCAAGGAAGTTTAGGAAGGTAATTGGAAAGGGCTTTGCTTCAATAGACATACTTCAATCATTTCATATTTGTTCTTTGCTGATGATCTTCTATTGTTTGGTAAGGCTACCAAGGATTAGGTTGATCTAATGAGAGAGACTATGAAATCCTTTTGTGAGATTTCAGGACATCAAATATGCCTAACCAAATCCAAGGTGTTCTTCTCTAGGAATGTGAATTTTAATAGAGCACTTGAGCTGAACCACTATTTGGGGATCAGAATTACGAGTGACGTTGTTAAATATCTTGGTGTTCCCCTTCTGTATCATCGAGTTATCAAGGCCATCTATTTTCTAATCATTCACAAGGCAAAGAAGAGATTAACCAATTGGAAACCCAGATTCCTTACCATAGCAGGTAGGACAGTTTTGGTTAAATTTGTTTTGTCAACTTTACCAAGCTACCATATAAAGACTATGCTTCTACCTAAAGGCTTATTACAGGAGTTGGAGAAAGTGAGTCGTACTTTCCTCTGGAACCAAGGACAAGAAAGGAGGAAAATGCATCTTATTTTGTGGGATCAGATCAAACAACCTAAAGAAGATGGGGGTTTGGGTATTAAAGATCTACAACGCCAGAACATTGCTTTTATCATGAAGCTCTACTAGGGTCTCTTGACCAAGAGAGAAGCCCTTTAGGTTAGATGTTTGAAAGGAAAATATAGGTCTAGAGATAGTGACTACCTAATGGTTTGTAAGAAACAAAACTCCTCTAATGTGTAGCGTAATATCACTACTGTTTGGGACACCTTTTATCGAGGAATTGGCCGCAATTTTGCAAAGTGGAACTATAGCCAATGCCTGGTGGGATCTATGGACTCTACTTAATAAACCCTTAATACACTTTGTTGATCACAATTTCCATACATTAAAGCCATGTGCCAAAACAAGGGACTTTGTCTTGGCAAATGGTGGTTGGAACATATCAAAATGGAGAGAATTTCTACCAGAATGGTTGATCAATTTTATCATTCAGGGTAAACCACCAGGTGGAAGTGGAGATGATCGTTTCTGCTAGAGAAACACTTTGGATGGCCAATTTAGTGTCTGTGCTGCCTACAATTTCATATCTACCCAGCAGGATTGGAATGCTCCAACTCTGTGGAAGAAAGTGTGGCAATTACCTGTTACGAAGAAAGTGAAGATGTTCTTTTGGCAGGTCATTCATGAGAAACTACCTACCAACTCACTCAAAGTTATGAGAGGTTTTCCAGTTAGTGATGTGTGCCCTTTTGAATGTCACCAAAAGAAACTGTTTTACATATTCTTCATGATTGTGAGATTGCGAGAGAAGTGTGGTTACATTTTATTAATCCTAACTCTCGTTTTAGCTTTTTTTCATTCTGATTTGCAGGTATGGCTCAAGAAAAATATGTCACTCTCTTTGGGAAAGGTTTATTTTCTCCATTGGCCATGAATCCGGATTTTCAGTATCCTGTGTTGGTTGTTATAGAAAAATAGATGTCAGGGTGTCATAGAAGGAGCTCGAGTTCAGGCTAATGAACTTATTATTCACGAGGGCATGTATTAGCTCATGGAATCCAACCTTTCTGACCCTCTGAAGCATCAACTTTTCTGTTTCAATAGTGATGAGGATCGCAATGGGCAACTCCCACTGGAAGGATATTCGACTAGATGTCGATGGATCGGTTAACAATCACCACAATGTAGTATGTGGAGGATTGGTTCAAGACAATAGCGGCAACTGGGTCCTTAGATTTCAGCGCAAGCTAGGGTTTGTTCCACCGACAACTACAGAAATTCTTGCCTTATTGACAGGTCTACAATTATGTAAACAGTATGGATTCCCCAAACTTGTTGCCTATACAGATTCACTTGAGGCATATAACCTGGTCATGAGAGATGGTGCTTTTAATCATCCCTTGAGATCAACAATTAATGAGGTCAAAGATTTGCTCTACTCAGAATGGTACATTGAACTTCGATATGCACCAAGGGATTCAATCATGTGTACTGATTATTTAGCAAAGGATGCTCAACACTTGGTTCAAAGTTTTGTAATTTTGTCAGTTCCCTATTTAGGGTGTATTTCCTTCCTTAGGGCAAATCTCCTTCACCCCTTTTGATGTTGATTATGTGATGTAATATGTACTATTCAAGTTAGTTTGGCCATTATATATAAAAAAAAGATAATATTAAATCTAAATCATTCATTATTTTGATCTAAAGGTGAACATGAAATGACACCAAGTTTTGCCCAATCAACGTTGCTTCTGCTTATTAAAAAGCGTGCAAAACTTCATTGCTGGTATGGGTGATCAACTTCAACGGAAACTTCCACCGGACCGACCATCGGATCTTCTTATTTGTGGGAGTAATAAGAAAAAAAAAGAAAGAGGTCCTGTCTCTATAGACAGCGGATATAGAAATGGAAGATGAAGCTCCTACAGAGACTGAATCAGATGCTCACGATTGTATAGATCACGATAGCATTCATGCGAAAAATTCACCCAGTGTTGAGAAGAAACAGATCTCGTGCAAAGCCTCATTAATGGGATTCAATGGTATAGACAATGGGGGTGATTGTACAAAGGATGATGAACTCCTCTCAGATGTCCTCAACTGTGAATGGGAGTTACCTGAACTTACGGACGAGATAAAAGCTCTAATGCAACAATACCCTGTGGTCCCTATCACAGCAGAAGAATATAGTGACTGGTGCAAACCATGGAATGCTAGATTGATTATTACAGTGTTAGGTCGTAAGTATAATGTCTATACACTGAAATCTCACCTCTCCAGATTGTGGAAGACACAAGAGTTTGATCTAATAGACTTGCCTAATAACTATTTTTTAGTTCGGTTTCTCCCAAGAGAAGGGGGCTCAAGGTTACCACAGAGTGCTATATGACGGACCGTGGGTGATTCAACACCATACCATCCTTGTTCAACTTTGGTCTCCCAACTTAGATCCCTTCACCAATTCTTTGGGTAGGGTAGCAATTTGGGTCAGAATCCCTAATATTCCTATGCAGTGCTACAACAAGACTTTCATTACAAGATTGGGGAATAGGATAGGGAAGACTATGAAGGTGGACATGCTCAATCCTTCAGAATTGACATCTACTACAGCCAGAGTTGAAAGGGGAAAATATGCCAGGATTTGCGTGGAAGTTGATTTGAGGAAAAAATTGGTACCTCATGTGATTGCGGCGAACGTGGCATTCCAAGTTGAGTACGAGGGGCTTAATCTTATATGTTTTGTGTGTGGGAGATATGGACACTGGAAGTAATCTTGTCAATGAACCTTCAATACTTCAAACACCTCTGGTAATGGTTCAACAAACTAGCAGAAGACTCCTGCGGCAAGCTCGCCGGCGACGAAACCGACTCTAAACGCCGATGAAGAGTTTGGGCAGTGGATGATTGTCGGACATCCAAACAAAGCTCGTCTACCCAGGAAGACCCATTCTCGATAAACCAAGCTTGATCATAATAGCGAATCTCAGGTGAGCAAACACTCTGAGAAGGGTGGCGCTAGATCGCGGTTCGGGATCCTCGCTGGACTGGAGGGAGAAGACGCGATAATCAGGGAGGGGGCTGCTACCACGGTTCAGACTCGCTGATCAGAAAGGGATGGGCTAGTTCAGACGTTGCAAGCAGCGGATGACAGGGAAGACACTAGCTTGTCAGGAAAACTGACAGGGACAAACACTGAAGTGACAAGAGAAGGGAAACGGAGCAGCGTGAGGGAGCGGCCAATGCTAAAGTCGACACAGGGAAGTGATTCTGAGAAGCCTATTGGGCTTTGGGTTGAGAGAAAAACATTAAGGAAGAAAGAGGCCTCTTCCGATGGGCCAAGCACACATAGGCATTCGGTTGGGCCTAAGCCCCATAATAATAAAAATTCTTCTTCGGGCCGCAGGGAGCATGTCATGGTGGGAGGGAGTATTACCCAATCTAATTCCACACCACTTCATGTGTAGACCAAAATTGGGGACAACAAAATAAATGGAATGCTATTGATTGAAGGCCCAGTAGCTAACTCTGTCAAGGAAAGTGATGCCTACACGAAGGAAAAATGTGAACATAGTATGCAAGCCATAAAATCTCATCTTACAGTTTCCCAAGATCCTTCTCAGTTTGAGGATGATGTTGGGGATGACTTTATGCATGCTGAGTTTGAAAATCAAGATATGCAGGGTTTAGAGAAGGGACGGAATAGGAAGGATCCCAAGCAGTTGGACATGTAAGTGTCCTTTCCATTTTTTCTCTTAATATTGTTATAATGACAGTCGCTTCATGGAATTGTAGAGGTGCTGGGAGTCGTGCGCTCCCTACCACCATTAAAGAAATAGTAAGGAAATATAATATTGATGTTTTGTGCCTTCTTGAGACCATAATTAGTGGATCTCGTGCGGATGCTGTCTCTCCTAAATTGAGATTTAGTAATTGGATTAGATTGGAGGCTACTGGGTTTGCTGGGGGTATTTGGGTTCTCTGGGATAATAATTCTATACAGGTTGATTATTTATTTTCTAGTACCCAATTTATCCACTGTAAGCTGACTGATAGGAACACTCGTGGGTATTTCTTTACCACTTTTGTCTATGGGGAACCTACAATATCTAGAAGGGCTAGTTTGTGGGATGGACTGAAGGGCATTACATCTTCCATGCAGGAAGCTTGGATGGTGATTGGTGATTTTAATTCTTTCATAAATCCTACGGATAAAATTGGGGGTTCTAACATGTCTCTTAGAGCTATGAAGCAGTTTTCTGACTATATTAGAGACTCCAATCTTCTTGAAATTCCTTTTGTGGGAGAGCGTTTTACTTGGGAGAAACAGGGTATAAAAGACCGACTTGATTGGGTGTTTGGGAATTTAGAGTGGGAACTTAAATTTCCTAGAAGCAAGGTCTTCCATCAGTTGCATTATAAGTCTGACCATAGAGTCCTTGTTGTGGCCGAGGGAGGAGGAATGACTAACCGTCGGATAAGGCCCCACTTTCAATATCAACTAGCATGGTCTTTAGAGGACAACTTTCAGGAGGTGGTCCATAAAGCGTGGGAGAACTTAGATTAGTGTAGTGGGGCCGTGAAATTTGAAAAGGATGCTGTGGAGTGGAATCTTAAGACCCTAGGCAGTATACCCAAGAAAAAACATCAAATTTTGAGGAGATTAGAGGGAATTGATAAGGCGAGGTCTAACAATATCTATAATGGTCTATATAAGCTAGAACAGAAACTTTGGCAAGATTACAGCAGATTAAGTGCACAAGAAGAGCTTATCTGGTTCCAAAAGTCTAGGTGCAACTGGTAGAAGTGGGGAGATAAAAATACTATATTTTTCCACACCTCCACTTTAATTAGAAGGAAAAAGCAACATGTCGATGCTTTACAAGATGGAAGCGGGAATTGGATCAGGGACCAAGAGACTCTGAGGTAGATGACCAGTCAGTTCTTCAAAGATCTTTATACTAAAGATGACCAAGTTAGGGATTCTTCAAATTGGATAGCGGCGTTTCCTCCTTTAAAACAACAGGACTTTGACTTAATCCACAAAGAAGTTCATGATATTGAGATTAAGAATGCGGCCTTCATGATAGGAGCCTTTAAAGCACCGGGGCCTGATGGCCTTCAAGCTCATTTCTTCCAAACTCAATGGGATCACATTAGTGGTAAGGTATACGATATGGTTCGTGGAGTTTGGCAAGATCCTGAGCGTGTTAAGGACATTAATCATACTCATATTGTGCTGATCCCTAAGGTGGATAACCCTCATAGAATGCAAGATTTTCATCCTATCTCGCTATGCAATGTTATATACAAGATTATAACGAGAATTATCGCTAGCAGATTAAAGGAGGCCATGTCTTATCTAATACAACCTCAGCAATATAGCTTTATTGCAGGAAGGCAAGGCAGTGACAATATCATTATTGCTCAGGAGGTCATGCACTCTATGAGAAATAAAAAACGAAAGAAGGGTTATGTGGCCATCATAGTTGACATGGAAAAAGCCTATGACCGGCTAGACTGGGATTTTCTAAAATCCACACTCACTAGCTTAAGCCTAACTAGTCAAATGATTCAGCTTATTATGGCCTGTACCTCGATTGTGTCCATGAAAGTTTTGTGGAATGGCACGGCATCTACCCCATTTTGTCCTACAAGAGGCCTTTGACAAGGTGATCCTCTTAGCCCTTACCTGTTTGTTCTGTGTATGGAACGGCTGGGTCATAGTATTAGTCGGGAAGTGACTAATGGCAATTGGAAGGGGTTTACTTTTAATCCTCGCTCTCTCGTGATTTCTCATCTCTTCTTTGCTGATGACCTTCTTCTGTTTGGGGAGGCCTCTTTAGAGCAAATAGAGAAAATGAAAGAGATAATGCGAGCCTTTTGTGAGGTATCCGGACATAGGGTCAATCTCGATAAATCCAAGGTCCTGTTCTATAAAAATTTTCATTTTACTATAGCCTTGGATTTGGCTCATTGTTTGGGAATAGGTCTTACAGGGGACCTTGGGAAGTATCTGGGAGTTCCGCTTTTCCACAAGAAAGCCACTAAGCTTCATTTTTTCCCCATTGTTCAAAGAGCCCGAAAGCGACTAGCGAATTGGAAAGGTAAGTTTCTTACCATTTCTAGGAGAACTATCCTGATTAAGGCCGTGTTGGCCGCTTTACCTAGCTATCAGATGCAAACCTCCCTTCTTCCAAAAGGAATTCTGAAGGATCTTGAACAGATTAGTCGTTCCTTCCTCTGGAATCAAAGCCAGGAAGGAAGGAAGATGCACCTTATTGCATGGGACCAAGTTAAACAAGACAAAGAGGATGGTGGCTTAGGTGTTAAAGATCTTCAAAGACAAAACAAGGCTTATATAATGAAGCTTTGTTGGGGCCCTTTTACTAAACATGAAGCCTTATGGGTGAAATGTCTAAAAGGGAAATATGGCTGTGGGGATAGATTATACCCTATAGTAAGTAAGAAGCATAACCAATCTGATGTCTGGAGAAGCATCACCAAGGTGTGGGATCAGTTCTATAAAGGAGTTGGCAGGGTATTGAATGATGGTATGACCAGTCATGCCTGGTGGGATTTATGGTCACCATTGGATGAGCCGCTCATTTCTTTGGTTGACCATAACATACATCTCCTTGATCCTTCTGCTAAAGTGAGGGATTTTGTGTTGGTTACTGGAAGATGGAATCTAGAAAAGTGGAGAGAGTTTCTTCCTCATTGGGTGATCAACATTATTGCTCAAGTGACTCCGCCACATGGAAGTGAGGCTGATAAATTCTCTTGGAGGAATGCTTCGGACAACCGTTTCAGTATCCGAGATGCTTACAAGTTTTTATCCTCGACAAGTTCCCAAAACTCGCTGGTCCCTTGGAAGAAAATGTGGAAGTTACCGATACCAGAAAAAGTAAAATTTTTTCTATGGCAAGCTATTCATGAGAGACTTCCTACTAATTTCCTCAGAGCAAAGAGAGGTTTAACTTATAGTGGGGAGTGCCCATTCAAGTGTCAGAGAGTGGAAACAGTTCTACATATTTTGAGAGATTGTGAGGATGCTAGATCAATGTGGCTTAGTTTTGTTAAACCTAATTGTCGCATTAGATTTTTTTGTTCTAACTTGCAGGATTGGCTTAAGGAGAATTTATCAAGCAATATAGGTTTTGCCAGGTTTTGTAGATGGCCTTGGGCAAAGATCTTCAGTATTATATGCTGGCTACTGTGGAAGAATTGTTACAAAGGGGTGATGGACGGATCCCGAGCTCAACCTAAGGACATTGTCCACACGACTTGTTTTCAGCTTCTGGAAACGAGTGTATTTGGGAAGTTCACAGCCCAAGTCACGCACTTTGCACATGATGATGACAGTTTATGGAGTCGATCACCAGAAGGTTTCATCAGACTTGATACAGATGGATCAGTTAATGCGCAACGATCAGCTGCTTGTGGCGGGGTAGTTCGAGACAGGAATGGCAATTGGATCCTGGGGTTCCAACGCATACTTGGAGTTCAATCACCCACTGCTACGGAACTATTGGGTCTTTTATCGGGGCTTCAATTATGCAAGCAACACTGATTTCGATGTGTGAGAGCTTATACAGACTCTATGGAGGTATTGAATTTGGTGTTGCGAGATGGGGGACATGATCACCCGTTAAGAGAGGTCATATGTGCGGTGAGAGATTTTCTTTTCTCAGATTGGTAGATTGAGCTCCGTTATGCTCCTCGAGAAGCAATCCGATGTGCTGATTTTCTGGCTAGGGATGCGCAACACCTACTGAGGGGACTGGTGATTCTCCCATTTCCTCATCCAGGATGTCTACAGATTTTGAGAGAAGACCTTTCTCCTAGAGGAGGAGCTCCTCTATTTCCCTAGTGTAATGTAATTTCCATTTTATGGCCTTTCTATCAAAAAAAAAAAGGTGAACATGAAATTCTAAAAATAAAATGAGAAAAATAATTATAAGAGTATCCTCCTCCCATGAAATGTTATATAACTAAAGATATAATAACTGTGCCAATAGTTTTGTGCCCTAGTGGCATGTAAATAACTCCTTGATAGGGTTTTGCGAGTTCGATCCTAATAATCTTAAGCTATTAACACTAGCCCATCTAATTTAAAAAAAATATATATAATAAATGTAGAGTAATAAATTAAACTAATATTTTTTATATCAAATATGATCTCAATCACATTAATAGATAAGTAATGAAGCTTCTTTGTGAAATGAGGCACTACAACAATTTGGAAAAACAAGCACCACGACAAATAAGTTTATAACCGATCCACCTTATATCTTAAAGAGTCAAATGATTTTTTGTACCACAATTTACATACCCATTATATTCAAAGAAGGATTAAACCGCCCAGGGGGCGTGGCTCGGATGGCTTGAAAGGGGGAGCCAAGGTGCCTCCTCCATCATATAGCCTCAAGGGCCCGAGCTCAATCCCTAGGAAGTCTCCTTTATCCCAAGGGCGATTTCGGATTAGTCGGTTCTCGAAGAGGCCGGATACTGGAGGCTTTCACGCAAAAAAAAAACAAAAAAGTATTAAACCCACAACCTCACTTTTAAAAAAGATTTGAAAGTTTTAGTGTCCGTTAAGTTATAAGGCCCCCAATGAATCTAACACACTTTATATGGCCAAAACATATATTTCGAGAATAATTGTAATGCTTCAAAAATATTAATATAATATTAATTGTAATAGCAAATCTTTTAGTTCCAAAGTCCCATAATATTGTTCTCCTTATGTGCTAAATATATGGCCTAATAGAACAGGCCGTAGCTAAGCTCTCCAACATCATTACCATTCTCCACAACTCGTCCCCAAAGAATAAAAATGAATTCCTTTTAGATCCTACAAAATCTTTGCCAAATAAAATTATCCAATAAATTCATTCCCCTTCTTAATCTTCTGTGAGCCAATTGGGGAACGTTTGAAAACTTGATTAGAAAAACCATTCTCGAAATACATATAGCTTTCTTTAATTTTTAATTTGATGTGTGTTTTTCTCTTTATTAAATCTTTAAATTTTATTCTTTTTTTAACATCATCATTAGCCCTTATAAATTTGCTCTAGTTCATTATTAGCCCCTGCACAGTAGCTAATAAAAAAATTTTCCAACTTTACCCCTATTAAATTAGGTTTCAAATGAAAGAGAACTTACAAAAAATCACATTTGGACAATCCAAGTAGCTAATAAAAAATTACAGTGGCTAATAAATTTTTTTTTCAACTTTACCCTTATTTAATTAAGTTTCAAATGAAAGAAAACATACAAAAAATCACATTTAGACACTCCAAGTAACTTGTATTATGGACTAAGGCACTCTTCTAAAAAGTGATTTATAGTATGAACATGAAGGAGTATAAAGTAAAATTAAAAGGCTTAACAAGGAGGAGGAAAAACAAATGGGTACCAAACAAAAGTTGAATGAAACCATAAACTCTACGAAGAATGGACTAAAACTTGATAGATCGCATTCAAGCTGTAGCCTTTACTCTAACATATATACTCTTTGTAGCTTTGCACAGGAAAGCGCTCGGAGCCTTTTTTTTTTCTTTTTCTTTTTTTTCATATTCACGTATTTGTATCAGGAGGTATTCTAAGTTATACATAGTGCAAATAGTATACAGTTTCAAAAATCCAAGTATGAAGAATCTAGTGTTACACTAACAATGACTCCCACATGTCCTCTCTTGCACTGGAAATAACTTGTGAAAGACACACAAACGACTGTCCAGGCTTTTCAAACAGAAACCGGTGTCGGAGTTGAAGGAGGCACCCGATTTTCAGCTGGAATTTCAGCAAATTCTGACAGGAGCGCCCGGAATTCGTCCCCACTCATTGTCTCCTTCTCCAGAAGCACCTCGACAATCTTGTCAATGGCCTCCCTGTTGTTCCTTATGTGGCTAAGTGCAATTTCATAGGCTTCATCTGATAGCCTCTTGACCGCGGCGTCAATGTCTTCCGCAAGCTTTTCTGACATCGAGTTCCTGGCCATCATTCTCATGATGACATCAGCGCTCTGAGATGAAGCATCCATAAGCGACCATGGGCCAATCTCAGACATTCCAAATGTTGTTACCATCTGCATGGATGTGATTTTTCCAAAGAAGCACACGCATCAAGTAATTGTTCAATAATAGGTAGGAAAATTGAAACTTCTCATTTTTTTTCTTTTTTTTCTTTCTTTGTTTTTTTTTTTTGTGAAAGATGAACATTGTTAATGAGAAAGATATTCCTAACAATCAGATAAAACAGCATCACTTAATTGGACAGTTAACACTAATCATTTCAAGAGGTATTCAAGAAACCATTTACCGATCAGTTTTGGTTTAATGTAGTTGAGTGCCCTCTTCTCCCGTGGTGATTGAGATTAAGTGCCTGTTTGAATTAGTTTGGGGAAAAAAAGCATGTGTGCTGTACAAGATAAATATGTAAAAGAGTTTTGTCTCATAAAGTGCAAATCTGATTATTTTAAGAAGCCCCAAAAGTTGGAGCCGAACCAACAATTTTTGTTTTAACCAAAAAAGGGCATAACTTCTTGTCACCAATCAATATAGCAAGGTTATTATTTCCAAAATAATTTCGGTCGATGTCAATGAACAAGTACCTGTTTGGCCAAACCAGTGATTTGCTGCAAATCACCAGCTGCACCAGTTGTAACCTCAGGTTCACCAAAAATAACTTCCTCTGCAGCTCTGCCACCAAGTCCACCAACAATTCTCGCGAAAAGTTGTTGTTTGGAGATCAGAGTTGGGTCATCCGAAGGAATAAACCAAGTAAGACCCCGAGCTTGACCACGTGGAATTAGGGTTACCTTTTGTACAGCATCATGACCGGGAGTCAAAGTTCTGTACACAAGTAAAGATAGAATTGGATATATTAGAACACCATATAGAATTCTCAATTCGGTTAAAAAGAGAATTGAAATATCAATCATAATTTCCTCCTTTTTTTCTTTTTTTGTTTTCTTGTTTTGTTTTTGCCTTTCCATTTGGCCTCATATAAGAGCACAAAATGTAGCAAACACACTTCCCTTCCAATGCAATCATACACAGCAAAAAGCTGAAAATGAAATAAACCCAAAGCCTGATTTCTTACTTACCCACAAATGGCATGCCCAACTTCATGATACGCCACTAAACTCTTGCTCTTCCCATCAGTCATCACTGTTCCTTCCATTCCAGCCACAATTCTATCTATAGAATCATCGATCTCTTTAGATGAAATCGCTGTCTTTCCACGACGTCCAGCCAATATAGCAGCTTCATTCAAGAGGTTTGCGAGATCTGCTCCGCTAAAACCAGGTGTTCTCATTGCAATTACATCTAGAGAAACATCAGCATCAAACTTCTTATTGCTGGCATGAACTTTAAGGATTTCAGTTCTTCCCCGAATATCTGGAACATCAACAGTCACCTGCAAGAACATTTTGTTGATTAACGTACTCTTTCATATTTGCATTTATTAATTCCAATCATTATCATACCTGTCTATCAAAACGACCAGGTCTCAATAAAGCAGAGTCTAGAATGTCAGCCCTGTTAGTTGCTGCAATGACAATGATACCAGTATTCCCTTCAAACCCATCCATTTCAGTTAAAAGTTGGTTGAGGGTCTGTTCTCTCTCATCATTTCCTCCACCGATTCCAGTTCCTCTTTGTCGTCCAACAGCATCAATTTCATCAACAAATACAATACAGGGAGCATTCTCTTTCGCCTTCTTGAACAAATCACGAACTCGAGAAGCACCAACACCAACAAACATCTCAACGAACTCAGAACCTGAGATTGAGAAAAATGGAACACCAGCTTCACCGGCAATAGCCTTGGCTAATAGTGTCTTCCCGGTTCCTGGAGGACCTACAAGAAGGACTCCTTTTGGAATGCGAGCCCCAACGGCAGTGAACCTCTCTGGTTTCTTCAAAAACTCCACCACCTCCATAAAATCTTGCTTTGCCTCATCCACCCCAGCAACATCATCAAATGTCACTCCAGTGTTGGGTTCCATTTGAAACTTAGCTTTAGATTGACCAAAAGCAAGAGGAAAGCCAGGCCCACCAGGACCACCCATCCCTCCAGATGATCGTCTTGATAGAAGGAACAGTCCTCCAATCAAGATTAGAGGGAAAGCTAGATTCCCAATCAGGTTAAACAACAGAGAACCTGAATCTTCTTGGGCATTATGGGCTGCAAAGTCAATGTTCTTTTCCCTAAATTTCTGGAGGAGCTCTTGGCTGAGTCCTGGAAGTTGAACCCTGACTCGCTGCACCCTATTACCCAACTCCGGAGAAACAGCCTCAACAATAGCTATGGTTCCATTCTCAAACAAATCCACTTTCTTAACTCTATCCTTGTCCAAATACTCCAAGAATCTAGAATAAGACATTCTGGAGGAGGAAACCCCTTGTTCATCAGCAAGTGCTTTCCCATTTCCCAATAATGCAGGTAAACCCACTCCTGCACCTCCAAGCAGTTTCAGAAAGCCTCTTCTCCCCTCATGCTGCCTTTGATCCAAGGATGCCTTTATGTAAACTGACTTTGATGCCCTATTTGATGATGGTAGTCTCCAGGATGAAATGGAATACCTTCTGCGAAAGTCCTTGCTAAAAGTTCTTTTATTACTCCGTGTAGATAAACTGTTCCCAACAACACACACCGATGATGCTGCCGCCATATTCTGCACTGACAAAGTTGTAAACATTGCATAGTTAATTGATAAGTAGGAAAGCAAATATAGAAAAATTATCATTTATTACTGCAAAAGTGCAAAGTGGAATGTAATCTCTTGTAACACACCTAATCAACAAATCAAATTCCGTCTATGTCAAAAGTCCCATCTATATTGTGCCCTTGGGCAAATTCCGGATGCATAGTGATCAAGAGAATGACAAAGATACCCAATGTAAAAAGCCCACACCAGAAGCCAGTTCAAAGAATTGGTACAACGTTATATAGCAGCATACTGAAGAGTATAAGCGGGACAAACATGTTAGAGACAATTAGTTAGTCACTCACTACACTAATTTTTCTTTAAGATTCATCAAAAAACAATTTTTCACTAAACTTAACCACCCAAGTCAAATATTGTAGCCGTGTATAATGAATTCATTTGAAAAACCAAAATAATCCATCTCCCAATATTCAATTCAACAAGAAAACGAAAAAGAAAAGTAATTTTGCAGAAGTAAAGATAAGACAACAGCTAATTGACTGTACAGACTGATAAAGAACGAAAACTTGACTAGTTTCAGATGTAAGCTAGCTCACGCTCCAAAAGAGCACAGAATTTCACAATTCACACACACACAATAGTAATAGTACAAAAATGATAACCATAGTAACGCAGTTCTGAAAACACTAATTCAAAACTAACAAATATCAAGAAATCTGCAGCTAAGATCAGCTTTTCTAGTCAATTCGTAACAGGATTGAAGCGTTTCTCCAATTGATAAAAAGATAAAATTCCAAAACGACTTTGATTGACTGTTGGATTTTAACTGATAACTAATGAGAAGAAGTACGAACATACCCACAAAAAATCTGAAGTAGAGAAAGAAGCACATACCTCAGAAGAAGGGATTCTGGGAAGAAGAGAATCTCTGGGCGTTGGGCGCAGAGGAAGATGCAATATACAGGAGAGACGTATATATGTGTGCATATAGAAGAAGTGGATGTGGCTCAGGGAAGGTAGACGTGGCCTTTTGCTAATGGCTGTTTCGTCCTTCGACGGTGTTTAGATTTTTGTTACGAGTTTTGAGTTTCTCTTCTTCGCTTCTTGTTTGCTTCTGGGCCACCGATCGTATTTTAGATTTTTATTATGCATTTGATGGGCTAACAGTATTCACAGGTTATATGCAAATTATATTTTAACGGGAAAATTATTTTAGAAATATTTAAGTTTTTTTTGTAAAAAAAAATATAATTCAAAAATTATATACCTTAAGTACATATAAAAAAAATTCATTTTAATAAATTATGAATGAATTTAAATTTAGGGAGAATGACGGAAAAAGAATTTTGAAAATGCAAAATCCGAAGGGAGAGAGGGAAATTTTTGCTCTCTCTTAGGAAACAAGTCACGCCTTTGCTTGCATGATGGGAGAACCACAATGCCGGAAAATGCCTCCGGACAAAGCCAAGGATGAAGATGCAACACTGGCTAATGCAAAAACATCCAAGAAGGAGGTTAAAGAAGATGTCATCATGAGTGATAACATGCTAGATGCTGAAGGGTGTCACAATCACAATGAGTCTGAGGAACAGATTTCTTTACCAACTCAAACACACACATCATACAGAGACTCACTCTTGGGTTGTAACGGGAAAGACTTCAATGGTGTAACCTACGGAAATGCAGAGATGGAGGAAGACTTATTACTGTCAGAACTAATAGACCAAGAATGGCAACTACCTGAACCTACCAAAGAGATTAAGAAAATGATGGATATTTACCCAATCATGCAAGATACTGCTGAAGAATTTAATAAGGGCTGCCGGTCATGGAACAATGCTCTTATTATCACTTTCCTGGGAATTAGAATTAATTTCTATAGACTCAAGGAACACCTAGGACGGGTGTAGGGCTTTAATGATTTCGAATTGATTGACCTACCAAACAATTACTATATGGTTAGGTTTAACAATGATGAAAGTTGGGGGAATAAATACAAAAGGGTTCTTTTTGAAGGACCCTGGGTCATTGCTCAACACAACATTATTGTGCAGCGGTGGTCACCATATTTTAATCCCTTTCATAACTTTCTGGGACGTCTTGCAATATGGGTAAGAATACCCAATATACCTCTTCAATACTACACCAAAAAATACATGTGAAGGCTGGGTAATATGATAGGCAAAACTCTGAAAGTTGATTCACATACCATTGCCAATGTTGATGACGACCGGGCTTAAGTGGCAAGAGGAAGGTTTGCCAGAATCTGCATTGAGATTGACTTGCAGAAGAAATTGGTTCCTAGGGTAACATGCTCGACGGCACTATTCATGTTGAATACAAAGGCTTAAAGCTCATTTGCTTTATGTGTGGAAGGTTCAGACACAGGAAAGATAACTGTCCTTGGACCCATGCTCTAAACGACACCACAGCGTCGACTACAAAAAATCAGACTCCTCCGTCACCTACCATGCCAAGAAAGTCGTCGGAAATACGTTACCGGAGGAAGCAAAGCAATTCGGACCTTGGATGCTGGTCAAAGGGGCCAATAAATCGTGACTTCCAAGATCTGATATAAGCAAGGGCAAGTTAACTGAAACTGGATCTGGTTCGAAAGTAGGTAAAAAAGGTTCCAGGGGCACATACCAAACGAGATTTCAACTTTGGTCAACTTGGGAGAAGAGGAAGGAGAGGTGTTGGGCTCGATGCACAAAGTAGGAACACAGCCTACCTCTGTATATGACAGAAGCAAGGCAGTGGTGATGTATGAGGAGCGAAAGGAATTGCATAATAGAAAATAACACCTACAGAATAGCGGTGGGCACGGTCAACATGATGAGCTCAAGATAATAGGAGACACCAAAGTGGGCCAAGGGAAAACAACTAACAAGCCCAGTAGAGGAGGGAGAGATCCGACGGCCCAAATAATAAAAATAGGGAATGGGAAGAGAGATGGGAAAACCCAATCAAGCAAGCTTAGTGCCGGGCCACGTGAGGGCTCTCAACAGACCCACTATGTAATTAGTGGACATCTCAACTCCAAAGAAGCCCAAGTCTTGGTTAGTGGAGATTTCAACTCTAAAGAAGCCCACGTCTTAACTAATGACAACAAAAAGGAGAGTGAACGGGAACATATTAAGGAGCAAACTCCTAATTCCAGAACCATGCCACATTACCTAGGGAACGATGCCCCAACCAGAAAAGAAAATTCTCATAACGAATCTGGCTTGCACGAAGTAGCGAGAACATCAGAGCAACTTATGGAAGAAGAAAATCCTAATCAAGGTATGCTAGTGGACAGCGAAACGCAGTATTCAGGCAAAGTGGCAGGTGAACCCCCAGACAGGTAGCTTCTGCCTTTTCATCTCTATTTCTACTTTTATATTTTTTCTATGAATATTGCTTCCCGGAATTGTCGTGGAGCAGGAGGTAAGTCATTTTCATGAATTGTCAAAGAGATTGTTAATAAATATTCTATCAATATTCTGGGTTTGCTTGAAACTAGAATTAGTGGAAATAGAGCTAAGCAAACGGTTAGAAGACTGGGCTTTACAAATTGATTAGAGCTGAAGCCTCGGGGTTCACAGGAGGCATATGGATATTGTGAAATGAGTTGGAGGCTAAAGTTGAATATATTACATCATCCACCCAATTTGTGCACTACAAGATTACAAATTCTATTTCTGGTGAAATAACCTATACCACTTTTGTCTATGGGGATACCACAATTGCAAGAAAATGACCTCTGTGGGCATATTTGTGTGAACTAGTAACTACAATATGGGGACCATGGCTCATTTTAGGAGATTTTAATGCTGTTATGAATGAGATGGATAAGATAGGAGGGACCAGACCAACTCACCAATTGATGGCTCCCTTCAAACAATGTATCAATCAATGTGAGATGATAGACCTCTCAGTAGTTGGTGATTGGTTTACATGGGAGAAGACTGAAGTTAAGGAGCGGCTAGATTAGGCGTTCTGTAACATTTATTGGAATCAAACTCATCACCACATCAAAGCTTATCATCACCTTCGTTTCAAATCAAATCATTGTGTGGTTGTCATCTCCGATGAAGGTAACAATCAAAAGAATAAGTTCCCCTCAGCTTATAAATATCAAGTGGCGTGGGCTCTAGAATCTGATTTTCCTAGAATTGTAAAAAAGGCTTGGAATGAGAAATACTGGTTAGAAGGATTAAAAACTTTCCAAGAGAACACTACAAAGTGGAATGCCGAGGTAGTAGGAAACATCCCCCAGACGAAACATAAAGTTCTGAGAAGGCTAGAGGGAATTGACAAAGTGAGGCAGAACAATCCTCAAAATGGTCTTCACAGATTGGAAAAATCTGTATGGCTTGAGTATGTGAAACTGAGTAATCAAGAGGAGCTCTTGTGGCATCAAAAGGCAAGATGTAAATGGCTACAAGTTGGGGATAAAAATTCAAAATATTTCTATGCCACAAAGATTATGAAGAGGAAAAGGAATTATATTGAAGCTCTTCAGGACATAAATGATAATTGGGTGTATGATCAAGAATCATTGGGTATTATGGCGTTTGATTTTTTAAATCAACTATACACCAGAGATCCTGATGTGCCAAATACTACTAGTTGGCTTAAAGATTTTCCCACCCTTAGTGACAATCTCAATTCAAAGGAATATCAAACATGGAGATAAGAAATTCTGCTTTCAAGATGGGCACTTTCAAAGCCTCAGGACCAGACGGTCTTCAGGCACACCTCTTCCAAACCCAATGGAATGTTTTGGGCTCCAAAATATGCGATCTAGTGCATGACATTTTTACAGACCCATCCCAGCTATTGGATATAAATCACACAAATATTACCTTGATCCCGAAAGTGGAACACCCTGAGACTCTCAAGGAATTTTGTCCCATTGCATTATGCAACGTGAGCTACAACATTGTTAGCAAAGTAATAGCCAATCGATTGAAGCGGGTGATGGATTATTTGATCTTGCCCAACCAATGCAGTTTTATTATGGGCTACCAAGGTATTGAAAACATCATTATTGCTCAGGAGGGTATACACACGATGCGCACCAAACGAAGAGGGAAAGGATATGTTGCGGTAAAGGTATATAAGGAAAAAGCTTTTGATAGACTGGATTGGGATTTCCTCCGTTCTACCATTGGTAGTTTAGGGTTGTCTAAAGAGTTTGTGAATCTCATTATGACATGTGTATCATCCACTTCAATAGGGGTGTCTTGAAATAGCTCACCTTTAGAATCATTCTCTCCTTCAAGGGGTATTCGACAAGGAGACCCATTGAGCCCACTCTTGTTTATTTTGGCAATGGAAAGACTAAGTCAGCTAATCCAATATGAAGTTGAGGATGGAAGATGGAAGCCCCTGAAACTTACTGCCAATAGACCTTTGATATTTCATCTAGTCTTCACCAATGACTTGATTCTCTTTAACGAGGCCTCTAATGAACAAATAGAAGAAATGAGAAACATCATGAGTTTCTTTTGTGGGGTCTTAGGTCACTGTGTGAATTTATAGAAATCAAAGATGTTCGTATCCCGAAATGTCCACTCGAGTCAAGCCATTGCATCCAGTCAAAGTTTGGGTATATCATTAACTGTGAACCTAGGCAAATACCTTGGAGTTCCCCTCCTACACCAAAGGGCCACCAAGGTGACCTTTACGCCGCTCATCCAGAAAATACATAAGAAGCTAGCAAGGTGGATGAGAAATTATCTAAGTTCTGCAGGACGTACAGTTTTAATTAAATATGTTCTCTCAGCAATTACCGCCTACCAAATGCAAACTGTCCTCATGCCAAAAGGAGTCCTTCAGGAAATTGAGAAAATCAGTAGAGATTTCTTTTGGTGCCAAGACCAAGATGCAAGGAAATTACACCTTCTGGCCTAGGATACCCTCAAAAGAGACAAACGACATGGAGGACTTGGACTTAAGGATCTCCATTGTCAAAACATGGCCTTCATCATGAAACTATGTTGGTGTCTTCTAACCCGCTCGAATGCCCTTTGGGTTAAATGCCTACGGAGCAAATATGGATGCGGCAATGGAAAATATCCCAAAGTTGAGAAGAAGCATCAACAATCTACAGTGTGGCAAGCGATCCTCTCGATATGGGATAAATTCATGGAAGGAGTTAAATGCAAACTTGGTACAAGTTCCAATACAAATGTTTGGATGGAGAAATGGCCACCCTTTGATCGACCCCTCCTTGAATATGTGGATAGAAATTTCCATCTGATAGATCCTAAGGCGACAGTAAACCAGTTTCTCACACCCACGGGTGCTTGGGACATTATGAAATGGCGTGAATTTCTTCCTTCATGGGTTGTTCAAAAGATTCAAGTCCTCCATCCTCCAAGGGGCTTGTGTGCATATGGTTTTTATTGGAAGGCATCATCTAATGGCAACTTTAGTGTCAAACTCAAATCTGCTTACCACCTAGCATAGAATTGCTCAAACCATACTCCTGACCCCATGTGGCAAGCACTTTGGTGATGGGACATTCTAGAGAGGGCAAAATTGTTCATGTGGCAGGTTTCCCACGAGAGAATATTAACAAATTCCTTGAGAGCAAAACGTATTCTTACTACATCTCCAAATTGTCCCTTTGAGTGTATGTGTGAGGAATCCATTATTCATACATTGAGAGACTGTGAGACGGCGAGAAACACGTGACTGCAATTAATTAACCCTTTATACATAGATGTATTTTTTAGCTGTGATTTGCAGGTATGGTTGAGATGGAACCTAAAGGATGATCCAACCTCCCGGTGAGTGGCAAGGTGGCCGTGGAATAGGATCTTTGGCCTTGCATGCTGGACATTGTGGAAGAATCGATGTAAGAAAGCTTTTGATGGAGTTAGTGACTCATCTCGAACCTTGGAGAATTGTTGCATATATCAGCTCATGGAGGGGGTGGAGAATGGAAAATACAGGCACTACATATTCCAAATTCAGGATAGAACAAATAGTAGATGGTTCTTATCGCTGGTGGGTTTTGTTCGAGTGGACGTGGATGGATCGATTTCTGAGCAACATCAAGCGGCAACAGGAGGCTTGATTCGTAATGAAAGAGTAGATTAGGTGGTGGGTTTCCAATAAAAAATTGGATATGCACGCTCCACTACGGCAGAGGTTATAGCTATTGGTACTGGGCTTAAAGTGTGCAAATCACTGAAGCTATCAAAAATAAAGTTGTTCTCTAACTCAACCGAGGCTATTCATCTCTTACTAATTGATTGTGGTCCGGACCACCCTGTTAGGGATGAAATAGATGACATCCGATCCCTTATCTCTTCGGATTGGGATTTGGAGATAGTGCATGTAAATCGAGAAGCCTTAAAGAGTGCTGACTTCCTTGCTCGTTCTGCTCATGAGATGTAATTGGAATTCACAGTACTGCAAGAGCCACCTACATGGTGTTGGGCCCACATGAACCAAGAGTTAATTGATGCAGAATTGGGACCTCCGTCCCACCCTGACTCTGTATTTTGTTAACATGTAATTTTCAAGTGTAATGCTTGCTATCTCATTCAAAAAAAAAAATGCAAAATCCCGAATTAGGTATTTTTCATAAAATAAGTTTCAAATTTCTTATCAAGTCTTGACATTACTTTATTAATTCTTAATAACAAACCTGATTTAAGACTTTACAATTTCAAAGTTCTTTTTCTTTCATTTTCCCTTTAATTTATGTAGTAGGCATTACCGATTTATGCTTCTATATTCACACTCTAAGGGGCAACCTTTTATCTTGGAATGAATGTAAATTTTTTATTTTAAATTTTAAATTAATTTTGATAAAAATATGTATAAATTGGGTTGTATTTTGTAAAATAATTTGATTTTTTTAACTAGGCGCATGTATGCTCCTATGGGAAGCAATCATATTCAAATCATTGTTGGGCACTAAATATTAGCACCTCTTTCAATAAAGATTTGAACCTTGATCTGTTACATCGTAAAAGACTAACCCCTTCCACAAAACTCAATCCTCATTAATAAATAATTTTATTTGATAAGCCCTTCCATCAATATTTGAGAACATATATGATGCTTGGCAAGTTTTACTTCAAAGAATAAGGAATTAAGAAAGTAGGTAAAAAAATTTAAGCACATAAATATTTTGGGACAATTACACCAAGGCTCCAAGCAAGGAAAATAATATATAAAAAGTCTCAGAACTTGCCAATGATAAGTAGAGGTGATACCATAGATAAATTATGAAACTTTTCAGATATCATCTTCTTTAGTTGAAAACTTGATGTGATTTCCAAAAGGAAAAAAATATCTTTGCTATATACCACACATCAAAATAAATACCTTTCCAATTACATATTCTAGTAACTAATATTTCTACCATCTTTTGTCATAAAAGCAACACACTCCTCCAATCTTTAATATAAGACAACTTTAGGGAGTTTATCTTATTCTTAAATGTAAAACATAGTTTTTATATTTACTAATATTTTCCTAATTTGTCACTATCAATGCTCCCTCAATAATAGTCAAAGAAGAAAGGCAATGAGAGAATTAAGGAAAATAACTAAAATATTTCAGAAAATACATGTTATATTAACCAAAACAACTAACTACCTTAATCTAATCAAATTAGATAAATATGTCTTATATGAAGAACCAGAAGAATATTAACATAATTCTTTCCCAGCAAAAACGAAAAAGACTAAAAATAAAAAGAGAAGCTAGGTAGCAATTATGGCTTTACAATGACTTATTCCTATTGTCTCTCTTGTAAAAATAAAAAATTTCCAAATTGCATACTTAATTAACAATATAAATACAAGACAAGTTCAAAAGAAATGCAGGCATTCATTCATCAGAGTAGCTGTCATCACTATCTTGCTCATATATCTGATATTCTTCATCACTGACATTTTCTTCTGCTCTATCATCATCATACCCACCAGAGGGAAAGCTATCAAAAAGCTCCTGTAGATGGGTTCTTGAAATGTTCTCTGCATTCTTATCTGAACTATGTATAGGAACACTAAAGCACATATATGGATCCAATGATACATGAATCACATTTGAGAAATTCTAACAATAAACTTAATTAAAAGGTATTGATATCATAAACCATAATACACCATTCATCAAGAAACCAAATTGAAAAATAATTATTCAAATGAATGGCATCAAGTCCAGACGCAAGCAGTGGATATCAATATCAATATAAAATACATTTAAATTATATTCAGCACCCAAAAGTATTTTTTAGTAACACCCAGTATCCTAAAATAATTTTTTTGTGTACTCAACACCTTAAAGTATTTTTCCAATAACACTCAATATCCTAAATTTAGTATACTCATTGCTGCTAAAAAAGTACTTTAAAGGTAAAATTGAATCAAAAATTTCCTTAAGATGTTGTGCGCTATTGAAAAAATTATGTTAAAGGTGCTAAATACACAAAAAACTACTTTTGGATGCTGAGTGCTACAAAAAAGATACTTTAACGTGCTGGACATAACTTAACCTTATAAAATATTAAAACTACAGCAGATTACACAATTTACAAGAAATAAACAATGCGACTCATTCTTAGACCTTCGTGCAATAGATGAGAAGACAGATAGTTATAGGATAGGAGATTCATAATGTTCAAGACATAAACTCATTCGATTGAGCCATGGACTAAAATAGGCAGGTTTTAGTGCGTTGAAAAAAAAAATATATTTCAAATTGGTAAGGATGCAAGGATGTGATGGCAAAGGCATGTCACCGTCTTCAGCCTACAAAAAAAAAAAAAAAAAGCAAAAATTACTAATAATTCTCAACAAAAGTCGGTTGGAAGACGATTAAATACAAAATGAAGTTAGACGAGAAAGATTGTACCAAATCAAGTTCGTCATAAGCACCCCATTCCTCATCACTGTTGTTAGCCTCAGCTTCATCTTCCTCATTATCTTCAACATCAGTCGCTTCTTCATTCTCTTGCAAACCTAATATTCCAGATACAGACTTTTCATTAATATCAGCACATAGTAAATATTATTTTGCAAAGTCTCAATCAGTTAGAAAAAATTTGCTTGAGTTCAGGATTACAATATACATGAAATTAATTTTTGTAGTACAACTAAATAACCATGACATTACTAATTAATTAATTAAAAGAGCTAGAAAAAAAAACACTTAAGAGAAACCTAGATTGGTTTTTCTCCTTTTGTTGATGATAATGGGAAGAAAAAATGGAAATTCTGTATGTCATTTGAAATAAAACATAAAAGGAGAAAATAATAAGGAATCCCCCGAGAAAAACAAAAGGAGAAAGAAAGAAATGAAAGGGCTAAAAAGATAACCAAAAGGATCAAGAATGACACGAATACCTTACCCCTTTGCATATCCAAAGGAGAAAGCCCTATTAAATAAACTGAGAAGAACATGAAATGCAAATTTTATGATAAAGGGACTTCTTGAAAGATAAAAGTGATAGGAGGCAAGAAAAGAAACTTAAAATTGGACATTCAGCACATTTTGATTTTGATAAACTAAGTATAATTGAAATCAGAAGAGAGTAAGAACGTAGGAATACAAGAAATCCTCTGAAAGAACACATATACAGTCACAGAACAGAACTGCATAAGAAAAGCCCAAATTAAGAAGACTATGCACAGAGCACCAAAGAAAAGCCACAAATACAATTTTATCCCATAACATACAATTTGATCTATGTTAGGCGAAGGCCCAAAGCTATAAAAAAGGGTAGCTAAGGTATTTTATGCATGGCAGGTAGAGGAAAGAGAGTGACGTGGGTGTAAAAAGGGTGTGGTTAGTTACGGGACGGGTAGAAAAGATTTTGGAAAATCATGGGAGAGTCTGTGTGTCTCGAATACAAAGAACTGTAGCTCTTTTCTCTTCTAGTTTAAGCTTCACTCCATTAGACCTATACTCTGTGGAGTAAGTGATAAAATAACATCAAATCAGTGGTTGTTTTATCACATATATTCAAAGGAAAAGAAACAACCTTGAAAGAGATATTGCTCTCCAACCAAACAAACCACATAACCCCACAAATTATACACAGCAATAAAATTTTGCCTTTCTTTTTGTTACCAAACCCTTAAAACGAATTTGGAGCAACAGATCTGTCAGGGCACCCAAAACACCATAAAAATACCAAAGAGCAGCTCTTTATTTAGTGAGACTTGAACCTAACGGATATTACATCGCCCTCGTGACAATACTGATACATGGCTATGTGGCTCTAATTATTTTATTCAGATTTGACAGCCTCTACAACAACAACAACAACCATCCTTATCCCACTAGGGGGGATTAGCTACATGGATCGTACAGAACTATTGTGCTCTATCAACAACTAAATCTTTGGATAAATTATTAACCAAAAGATCTTGCTCAATAACTTCAATAAATATTCTCTTTGGTCTTCCTCTATCTCTTTTCAGAGGACCCAATATTGCTTGATCTACCCTCCTCAATGGCACATCCAATGGCATTTTTTGAAGGTGTCTGAATCACCTCAAACAATTTTCTACAATTTTCTCTTTAACAGATGCCACTTCAACTCTTCCATGTATATGTTCATTATGAATTTTGTTTTTTCCTATATGACCACACATCCATTTCAACATCCTCATCCTAGCTACCCCTACTTTATGCTCATTTTGTCCCTTTGCAGCCCAACATGCACTACCATATAGTATTGTTGGTCTTATAGTAGTAAGATAAAACTTCTCTTTTACCTTATTAAATACTTTTTTATCACAAATAAATTTGGTATGCTTCCTCCATTTAAACCACCTAGCTTGAATTTTATGATTAACATCTCCATCAATTTCACCATCTTCTCTTAACAATTTACAAAACTAAAGCAAAATGAAAATAAAGCAACTACAAAGGTATGAACCTGAGTTAGCTTGCCGGTTGTCCTCTCCATCAGGCTTTATATTTTCCATGCAGCAGTCCCTCTTTAATTTTTCAAACCTTGAAGTAGCAGCTCTGAGTGAGTCTTCTGCACCACTGAGTAACTTTTCTGCATCTCCGAGTAAGTTTTCTGCACTAGCTTTTGGAAATACTGATAGAAACCTCATCATAACACGTTGTATAAAACAACTCTTTATGTTGTGTGAAAACCATCCTGTTTCAAACTGTAAGAAATTAGCATGTTAACAGAAAATATGATAGTTGGCCAAATATATTATCATAACTTTATAAAGAAATATAAATCAAGTAGTTGCTGCATTTTTTAAATTTGACAGTGAAAGGAAACTCAACAAACATGCATAGATTCAGAACAAAACAAGACTACACAAAATCGGGAACCAGCTTGTTACTACTAGACCACAACTAAACGTTTCTCAGCTTCTTCTTTGTTGTTCAAGTAACTAAGTAACGAGGAACTTTATGTGACCCCATAATACATAATCATAGAGCTCTTCCTTCAAGCTAGTTTAATGTTTTAAGACGAATAGAATAGAACCTAGAGCTACTCAAGTATAACTAGAACTTTTATCTATATGTATATTAACAGATTTTTAGCGTAAGGACATTAGAATTAGTAGATGTAAAGAAAATGAAACAAAGGTTGCCATAATTTAGAAAAACAGGAACCAGAAACTTTTTGGCAGAAGAATTAAAAGGATCAAATTTGTTTGAGGAAGGGTGGCCCAAAAATGCAAGAAACAGTGAAAATGCAAAGATGTAGTAGAAAAGGAAGTGAAGAGGGAGAAAGAGAGGAAAACAGGGCAGGTAGAGAGAAGGGAGAGAAAGAAGATAGATGAGAGAGGGGAGAATAGAGCTAACAGAGCACTAGTAATCTGTGTACAAAATTTACAGGGTGCTGGTACTCTGCAGGCATAAAAATTTATCAGACCCTTCTCACCAAAAAAATTTCCAATAGGGGGCTTTTCCCCAATTTTTCCCCTTTATTATTATAATTACATAACAGAAGATACCTCATCAAACAACCTAAAAAAGCTCATTGGGAAGGTAATACTTTCAAAATAAATCAAGCCATTTAACTGCCATATACTTTTATTTGTTTGAAATCTGAACTTGATGATAGTTTACTCATGGTTATGCAGAAGAAGCACATACACTTCAAGAAAGGAACAGCGACTGAATCTGACATGTTAGAATCCCTTATTAGACACGATATTAAACTTCATACTACACAACAGTATGCCTTGTGTTCTTTCAATATACAGATTATAAAGCTTCTTAGCAACAATATTTCTGTGGCTATATTTTTGAATGTCAATGATTAATCGTGTTTTTAGGATCTTATTTATTCTTATTGCATGAAAATGTATTTGTTGTTCCTGGAAAATAACTTGAGACCACTTTATCCATTCCTTCCATTTTTCGACATTTTCCCATATTTTCCAACCCATACACACAACCAATCAAGATTCTGAACGAAACACAAACAGATCTGAAATAAGTCAAAATGCCATGCAACAGCAACATTTGAAAGTGTACTCAAGGAGGAGAAAATGACTAGCGATTGGTCACCAATGCACAGCTGAAGAACTTTGCACATAAATCCAATTCCAGATTTTTTCTTATTCCAAGTACTGGTGTTGGAAATGATTTGCATGTTCCCATCGCATTATGGAAAGGAGTCAAGATCTTGCACAGAATCCCATCAGTAGCTATTTCATAGAGGTTATCCCTTAAATTTCAAGCATTTGTTACTGGTGCTTCTAATGAGAATTACCAAGGGATGAGAAAAATATGAAACTATTCATAAAATTGCTTAGCATCTCTATTTATCAAAGAATTTTCATATTGTATAGATGTATACCTTGAAAAAAACAACGTGAAAATGTTAAATGAAAACTCATATACAATAACTTACAGTACAAGTTGCCTGCAGGGGAGGCTTCTTTATTTCCAGTTGGATGTAATCGTCAACAAGCTCAAATAACTGTAATGACGTCTGGAACTTGTAAGGGAAAACACGAAAAGCACATAAATCCTCCCATCTATGCTTCTTTCTGCATAGAAAATTAACACGCAAGAAAGCAATAGAAGCTAAGAAATTGTAGCCATAAATACAGATAAAAAGTTACAAGATATGATATTTCTTTTTAGGTCAACATACAAGATATGGTATTACAAGCTAAAAAAAAACATCAGGTTCATTAACATCATATCAAATGGGGATGCTCGAAGTCAGACCTTCATCAGTATAGCCAAAGATGAAACAAAGAAAAGAACTTACTTGTTGGCCAATTGAGAAACACAGTAACTTCTTAATGATGCTGGTACTCGAAACTCGATTGTTTGATAACTGCCAAAACAAAGTTTTGAACAATAATAACAGAGTCAAGGCCAATAATTTTTAAAAGAAATGATAATTCAGTATGTAGGAATAGGATCCAGAAAAAGCACCAGACAACGGGTGGTTTAAAGGGTTATCAAAATAACAATAATAATAAATCAGACTGTAGTAAAAAAGGCTCCTTGGGGAACTTCAAATCCCTAATTCCTCATCCATTAAGTTATTATGTGGAAACTGAGCAGCAATAAGCACTTAAAAGATCCTAGACCACTCTGACAAAACTAAGTATGCTGAAGTTGATCAGCACTTTATCAAAGAAAAAGTAGAAAAGGGGATCATTGATGGAAATTTATAAGCACTTGTACTTCAACAAACAACTGATGTTGTGATCAAAGCTACACCAAGAACCCAATTTGACATTCATTTATCCAAGCTGGAAATGATTGATATTTAAACTCCAACTTGAAAGGGAATGTGGAATTATTGATAATTTTTTATTTTTAGGGAGTATATTGTAAAAGCCTTATCCTTGGGGGAATTATCTCAAACATTTTTGTTACTTCAGGTTCATAAATAGAATGAAATTATTGTATAGAATTTGCACGAGAGAGAAACACAAACTCATTAAAGAGTTTTGTCTTTGTAATAGGGACCAAGTAGTATCGGATGCCAAAGTGCCATATTAAATAATATAGCTGTTTAATGAAATATTCAAGTAAGCAGGCTCTTTCACCTCAAAAGATATCTTTCAGGGATGGGTTTTCCACCCCACTTTGGAGCCTAAAATGATATAAGCTGTTAGGAATGTCTAGTTGTGAGAAACCACTTCAAGCCAAAAGCTTATGTTATTAGAAAGCCCATGAATAATTTTACTATTAACACGCCTCAGCTTGCTAATGAACATTGAACAAAAAACTAAATTCTTGTCCATTAAAGATTTGAAGTCTTTTTAGTTACTTATGAAGGTATGAATATACATGATATCTTAGTATTCTAAAAAGTCTGATAATACAACAAAACTCAACCTTAAATTAGAATTTATTAAATACTGAAACTAAACAAGAGTGCAAGAGTGACCTATGATAGAAGAACTTACAAGCGAGAATCAGGATCTTTCCGTGGATCATATCCTTTCTTGATCCAAAACCTACGAAATGGTCCACTAGAAAAGTAGTATGCAATTCTAGAAAGAAGCCTGAAGAGAGGTTCAAAGGTTACTGAATAATTATCAGGAATTCAACCACCTCAATTTAAAAAGTTAGTTCACAGAACTTGAGTTAAAAAAAAAAAACCTTCTAAGCATCTCATTTGAAAAATTTAAGCCTCTGTCAAGTAAGCATTCTGTAATAGAATCTTTTGGCCAAATGGGCCGCTCATCAAAGAGCCTAGATATAGCCTTCTGTGACTCCCACTGATCTGAGCCTTCAGGCACATATTCCTCCCAATTCACTATCTTTGGAATCTGTAAGAAAGTCAAGTATAACCCAGAACACAACAGTGCACCATTCATTGCAATATATCTAAACAAATTTTTATTTACTTTCCTTTTAAGACATCAGAAAGAAGTATCAAATGTACTGTAAACCTTTTGCATCCACTTCACTATATTTTAAATTGAAAGAATTATCAATGCAAAGAAAAGTTTAAAGAAAATAGCATAAAATAAATGATCTTGCACTCTCAATGGAATAAACATAATTGGCAGGAAGTGATATCTCATGAACCTCTATCCTAAAACTGATCCCTTTCACTTTGATAAATAATCTGTGCAACCTCAATATGTCCTAAACTAACAGCCTTTGCCAGCTAAAAAAAAAATAACCAAGTAATTAATTAAATACCCAAACGAACCAATAAATCAGAAAATTTAACCACATAATTGAGGTGTAAAGTATCTGTCACTAACAGTTGCTTACGCTTGGACAATAAAAACGGTCATTATATCAAGGCATCAAATTCAGAGCTTAGAATGACACTTCACTAATTGTGATAAGGATATCTTTAATGTCAAAATCAATTGCAAGAACTGACTCTATGTCCATCTGCACAAAAAGGACAACAGTAAGTTTTTTCATGCAAATATAAAAAAGATCATGCACTTGTGAAAGTTCCAATGCAAATATCAAAAAAGTCGTTCTTTCAAAATATTGTACATGCACTTACAAAAGCCCCATATTGATATGTAAATGTAAAAAAGGGTTAGTTAGTTGTTAATAGCCGTTGGGAGTTAGTTAGGATCAATGGTTCTTGAGGTGTTGCCTATATAAGTCATATAACTCTTCACTGTATCCCGATGTTTCTATCATGAATGAGTAATCAGAGTAGTTCCAGTCTCTCTCTCCTCTCCTTCTGGTTTCCTCTCTCTCTTCTTTCCTCTTCCCTCTATCTCTTCTTCTCTATACCCATCTCTTTCTTCTTCTTTCTCTAAACTTCCTTAAGACAAACATGTATAATATATTGGAACAATTTCTTTCAATGAGATTTTGAAGTCATGGGCAGGAAAAGAAAATGTCAACTGTGCAACACTGTACAGTCTATGTTGATATTGTATCATTAAGATGTTCCCGTTAACAAACAAAATCAACGAGAAAATGAACCAGTATTTCCAATTGACAGATTCATTCTGATAAGAAAACAATTCAAGAAGTTTAATACCTCAAATTCAAGTTGGGGATTGGCCTCTTGTCTCTTTTTTGAACTTGTCGACATTGATGGTGGTCTCAAACTGAAAAATAGAAAATATGATTTTAAAAAATAATTAAAATACTTAAATTTCGAATATATAGTATTCAAAATCAATATTTTAATATATTTTGTTTTATTAAAATTATGTTTGATCTTACTTTGTTAAATTTTATCAAGGATTATGAGCTTGCAAGGATATGCTTGTTATCTTACATTCTAGAATGCTATCTTTTGGATCAGTTTTCTGATTGGTTACAATTAAAAATTTCTCTTTCTCCTTCCTTCCCCTCTTTTGCTTAATGCTGGCTACTAGGCCTTCACGACTTCCCCCCCAACCCCAAAAACGAGAGGTTTTCTCTTCATATGCCCTGATAGTATATTGCACCCACTTAGGGAAATAAGCAAAAGTCTTCAATTGTAATAGATGACATCTAGCTAGAAATTTCAAATCAGGAAGCATGCAATCAACTAAAGAGGAGACGCTGCAGTAACTTACACTACATAGTCTGGTACATCTTTTGGGGAAAAAAGTGGTGGCATTATAATCATAACATCCTCCTGATCCACATCCATGAGACCACCCTTTTCTGTGACAGCACACAACCAAACTATTACATGCATTTCAGAAACATATGCAAAACACAGAAACACATAGTACTCACCAAAGTGAGGGTCTTCAAGCTCTGACCAGTTTCTCTTTCTCTTCCGGGCAACATCAGCATGAACTGGAATAACATGTTGGTAGTCTACCATTCCTTCATAATTTTATAGCACAAAACAAAAACATGTCAAATTACCTCAGAAGTTGCATAAATTTAAGGAAACCTACCAGACCTCAGCATGAGATCACCTAAGACAAACCCAATCTAAGTTTCTAACCATTGAAAGAGTAAGCTTCAGGAACAAGAGCAATAACATCAGCAACAAGATTTGCCTGTCCATCTGCAGATATACAGTTATCTGCTTCCTCAGTGATAGCTGCCGTATCTGGTTTTGATTGAGTTGTTTCCACCGCATTCTGCATCTCATTATTTGACAAGCTGTCAGAAGCTTTAGCATCATGACCATCATGTAGTTTTTCCCTAGATATTTTAAGAAGAAAATTATTGCAATGACGAAGCTCCCCAAATGCAGGATGTGAATATGGATCTTCAGGGCGGAAATGGAGCTCCAATTTCTCAGATTGAGAACTGCGAGCCTGCAAAACATCAGCCAGACCATAATCTAAGTGAAAATGCATAGAAACCAAATCCCACTGACAAATCATGAGTAGGGGCCCATTTGTTTCAGCTTTTTTATAGGAAAAACCATTTTCTTTGTTCAAAATTAAGTACTTTTTGAGAAATTTTAGAATAGTTGTTTAAACTTACAAAAAGAAACAAAATCTACGAAAAATCAGATTTCTATTTCCTTTAAGAAGTTATTCTCAGTAGCTTCTGACTATTTTAAAAATCACTTTCTGTTGAATCACGAAATTATAGGGATAGAGATCTGTTAAGATCTGATTTTATAGGAGTAATTGTAGATAGAATTATTTGCTATTATTTTGATGTAAGTCAGTGATATCTTCGAGATATTCTTAATCATCCAAGATATGCTTCTATGTATATATGTAATCCCTTGGAATCGAATATGATGCACCGGAAATTATTCAAACCTCCAACTCTCTTCATGGTATTAGAGCTTTGAAGAGAATCATCAGAACTCTTTCCAGTTCCGTTCAGTTCGATCCTACCAGCGCTTTCAGCAGTTCACAGTCGTCAACTCTCTCAGCAAGTCGACCCCTTCTCAAGTTGCAAGTCAACCCTTCGGGATATCTCAGGACTCAATTTGCATTCCTGACAAAACGCATCCTCGCCAATTTCCAAGCCCATCAAGTTCTCAGAAGTCCTTCCTACCACCAATTCACGTTCGCAATTGGAGTTTGAATGCTTGGTCAGTATGACAACTGTTTCCTTTGATTTCGAAGCCTCCTCCTCTGTGCCACGTTCTGGTTCTAACGACATCTCCACTGTTCTTATTGTCTCTGAGAAACTTACCATTGACAACTATAGGGAATGGGCTCAGTCCATGTCCCAAGCTCTCGATGGTAGGGACAAACTCGGATACATAATTGGTAAAATTAAGATGCCTTCATCATTGGAAACCAAGGCGTTACAAGTATGGAAGTCTGAGAATGCTTTGGTCTCTTTATGGCTAGTCAATGCTATGTCACCATCTATTAAGAAGAGCTTTATGTTTCTTCCTATAGCCCGAGAAATATGGGTAGTAGTTCGAGAGGCATATAGTGATACAAGGAATATGTCTCGTATATTTGCCATTAAGGTGAAATTGTGGCAGCTAAGACAAGACCACAAATCCCTTAATGACTACTACCTTGAAAAGTCTGCTCTTTGGCAAAAATTGGACACTTTAAAGAATAAAGTCCAACATTGTTGTGCTAATGCTGCCGAAGATCACAAGGGAAAAGAAGAAAGAGACTTTGAGTTGCTGGGGGTCTCAATGTGATCTATGATGATACTCGAACACAGATTCTCAACCAATAACCCTTACCTTCTATACGTGAAACTTACTCCATTCTACGTGATGAAGAGTGTGGGCACAAATCTATGCCTCAAAATAATCCCGCTGCTGTTTCAGCCCCTCATGAGGCCTCAGTCCCTGCTGTTCGCTCCACGGAAACTAGAAACTCCAAAGGCTGACCCTTTTTGTAACCATTATAAGAAGCAGGGACATACCAAAGATACATGCTGGGATCTCCATGGAAAACCTGTAGATTGAAAACCAGGAAAGGGGCAAGGAAAAGGCTATGTTGCTGAAGTTTCTAAGAGTGATGAATCATCTTCTCAAGGTGATCAATTGAGCAAAATCTTGGAAATGTTGACAGCACAACAACACACAAAGCAACTCACTACTACGATTGTTAGAAGAGTTAATTTCTTTCAAGCCCTGACTGCGATTAAAAAATTATGTACAGGCAATTGTTGGATTGTTGACTCAAGCGCTTCGAATCATATGACTGATGCTAGGGCTTTATTTTCATCTTATACTCCTATTACCAAGGGATTGAGAGTAAATCTGTTAACTCTAAATCTGTTGTAAATGGAATTGGCTCTATTAAAATTTCCGCTACGCTTACTCTCCAGTCTGTGTTACATGTTCCAAATTTGAAGTGCAACCTATTATCAGTGAGTCGATTAGTAAATGATGAAAGATGTTATGCTAACTTTTTTGCTACATAATGTCCTTTTTAGGATCTGCTGACAGGGACGGCGATTGGGAGTGTGAAAGAGTTTGATGGCCTCTATTACCTTGATGAAAGTGATGCTCCTAGTGTTAAGTCTTGCAATAAAGAGTCTCTCCCAAGGACTAGTGAATTGGAGTTATGGCACAAACGTTTAGGTCATCCAAATTTCAATTACATGTCTCAAATGTTTCCATCTCTTTGTTCTAATAAAGATGCATCTGATTTTTATTTTGATTCATGTGAAAAGGCTAAACATCATCAAACATCTTTTCCAAAAATTCCATATCAAGCATACAAACCTTTTCCCACTATTCATAGTAATTTATGGGGACCATCTCGCACACCAAACTTAACACATTCTAGGTGGTTCATCACATTAATTGACAACCATACACATGTAAGTTGGGTTTACCTGTTGAAAGATAAAAAAGAGATATATCAAACTCTTCTCAATTTTCACAGTATTATCCAAACCCAAATTCAAATCCTGCACACCAATAATGGGACCGAATACTTCAATCAAGCTTTGTCCACCTTTCTTGACAATCAAGGCATTGTCCACAAAAGCACTTGTCCTGATACACCTCAACAAAATGGCATTGTTGAGTGAAAGGACCGTCAGTCCGTCACATCCTCAAAACAACTAGAGCCATTATGTTTAGTAGCAACGTTCTTAAATATCATTAGGATGATGTTGTCCTCACTACCACCTTTCTCATAAATCGCATGCCGAGCCGAACCTTGTCCTAAAAAACCCCACTCCAAGTCCTTCACAAATACCACAATCTTTCATATCTTGCAAACACCTTGCCTCTCAGAGTCTTTGGTTGCACATCATATGTTCACCTTCACCATACCAACAAACTTGACCCAAAAGCCCTTCGTTGCATCTTCCTTGGATACTCAACTTCCCAAAAAAGCTACAAATGTGTTGACCCAGTCTCTAAGTGTCTCATCACATGTGATGTTACCTTCCATGAAGCTGAACCTTACTACTCCCTGTCTGCAATTCAAGGGGTAAGGGATGATGAATTAAAGACAAGTGAATCACCACCAGAAGATGACCTAACCTTCATTGAGTACATACCTAGCTCAAAAGTGCTTGATCCTGATAACCCTGATAAAGTGCCTAAGGATAGAAGAGGGACTGTTCTAGGGGGAGACACAAACAAATGCGCTAACACTTACACACAACGGCACAAGACAAGTAATAGGCCATAGATTATTAGCACTTGCCAAGAGTTAGAACCTGTGGCAGGTCAGAAGGAAATAGTGGTAAAGGAAAGTTCTAATCTTGATTTTCCAATCGTAGAACGAAAGAAGCCTAGATCTTGTACTCAACATCCTATTGAGAGGTTTGTCTCAATAAGGCTCTTTCCTCAAAATATCATGCTTTTGTCTCCCACCTTGACAATATCAGGGTACCTAACAACATTGATGAGGCCATGGCCATACTTGAATGGAGGCAAGCAGTTATGGAAGAGATAGAAGCTCTTAAACGTAATAACACATGGGATGTAGTGCATCTACCTCGAGGAAAGAAACCAGTTGGTTGTAAATGGGTATTCACCCCCAAGTATAGAACTGATGGAAGCCTTGAGAAATACAAGACTAGGCTAGTTGCAAAGGAATTCACACAAGTCAATGGTGAAGATTATACTGAAACATTTGCACTTGTGCAAAACTTAATACGATTAGAATTCTCTTATCTCCTGCAATCAACCTAGATTGGCAACTACACCAACTGGATGTAAAAAATGCCTTTCTCAATGAAGAACTCAAAAACAAGGTATATATGAAGGTGCCTCCAACATTTCCAAGAAAAAGAGCTAGTCAAGTGTGTAAGCTAAAGAGGTCATTTTATGTGCTAAAATAGTCACCGCGGGCATGGTTTGATAGAATCACCTGGATTCTGAAGCGACAAGAGTATTCCCAAGGACGGAGTGATCATACCTTGTTCTTTAAGCATAATAAGGACAAAGTAGTTGTACTGCTATGTATGTTGATGATATTGTTCTTACAAGAGATGATGAGATAGAAATCAGTCAAATCAAGAAAGCGCACTCTCAAGAATTCCAGATTAAAGATCTTAGAGAGATGAAGTACTTTCTTGGAATGCAGGTTGCCTGATCAAAAGGGGGGATCTATATTTCTTAAAGAAAGTACATCCTAGATCTTCTAAAGGAAACAAGGATGCTAGGTTGTAGGTGTAGTGACACACCTATACGAGCTGATAAAATAAGCGAAGAAGCAGACCTTGGGAAAGCTATAGACATGGGAAATTATCAGAGGATGGTGGCAAACTAATTTACGTCTCCCATACCAGACCAGACATTGCATTTGCAATTAGTATGGTGAGCCAACATTCCCATGATCCTAAACAAAAGCATCTAAATGAAGTTTACAGGATCCTTCGATATTTGAAGGGATCCCCAGGTCGTGGTTTATTCTTCAAGAAAACTGATAGGCGGAATGGTGAATTGTTTACTGATACTGATTAGGCAGGAGATCAAGATGACAAAAAGTCAACATCTGGCTACTGCACATATGTGTGGGGAACTTGGTCACATGGAGGAGTAAAAAGTAAAGTGTTATTGCAAGGAACAATGTTGAGGCTGAATACAGGGCTGTGGCACTAGGAATTTGTGAGAGTATATGGCTAAAACGAGTTCTTGAAGAATTAAAGTAGACTATGAACCTACCTATCAAGCTCTATTGTGACAATATGGCTGCAATTAACATTGCACGTAATCCAGTTCAACATGACAGAACCAAACGGGTGGAGATTGATAGACACTTCATAGGAGAAAAGATAGATGAGGGTATCATTCACTTGAAGTATATCCCTTCCAAAGAACATACTGCAGATATTCTTACTAAAGGACTGCCCAGAGATAAATTTGAATATTTTGTTGATAAGTTAGACATGCTCGATATCTGTGGTCCAACTTGAAGGGGAGTGTTGAATCCCAAAATTATAGGGATAGAGATCTGTTAAGATCCAATTTTATAGGAGTAATTGTAGATAGAATTATTTGGTATTATTTTGGTGTAAATCAGCGATATCTTTGGGATATTCTTAATCATCCGAGATATGCTTCTGTGTATATATGTAATCCCTTGGAATCGAATACGACGTACTAGAAATTATTCAAACCTCCAACTCTCTTCACTTTGAAATAAAAATTAATTTTTTGTAATTATAACCAATTAAAAAAATAATTTCTTCTTTTCAAGAAATCTCTAAACAACTTGTCACCCCAAAAAAAAATCCCTAAATAAAAAATCAAATTTTTAAATGATTTGACAGTGACTTATTTTTTAAGCTTTAACAAACAGGTTATAAAGGTTAGTATTGCGGATAAACAAATAAAAGAACAGCATCTAAACTGGCAACAATAAAATTTTCTTGTACCTTAAGGATGCCTTGAATTCCACCAAGAGTATCTACTGCACGGGTCATGGATGATGGGTAGCCTGGATAACTGACCATAAATCCACGGGGGCTAGGTAGAAACCCCGAGATTGTGCCATCTTCAATCACTCCCATTACATATACAATGAAACTTCTACTCTGGCAAAGAGATTTCACATAAATTATTAGGTTTATCAAAAACAAGGTGTCATGCTTATGCTACATTGGAAATAGATGGTTAATTTACTAAACTACCCACAAAAAATGGAAAATATGAAAGAAACATTGAAAGGGAAGATGGAAAATTTAAGACAACAAAAACATGCTACTCCAACTTACTTTGAGCTGCGCTGCACAAATCTAGACTTACATTAATATTTAGGGACTAGAAAGTAGAAACAAAGTATCAGCAATCTTCATTCCACAAATCAATTGACAACACAGGAAAAGCCAAGTTGTCAAGCCCCGGATGCAGGTAATAATATTCAGATTTCAGTGCAGCCTATGATGGTAATCTCATAGCATCCAGTCCTAACGAGTAATGACGATAGAATCTCCCATCAAATCTCAAAATGGCAATAATTTGTACTTTCAAGGCAAAAGTGTGATCAAATATCAATTTATTGTTCAACTAATGACAAATCTATCGAACTCTCACACTATTACCTAGATGAAAAAAAATAGAAAAAAACTGATGCTGCATATAATATAAATTACGTACAAAACATTTTATAGATAACTCTAATCTTTGTTAGAAGTTATCATGAGTACTTACAAGCTCCTTAATGAAAACAATATCTAACAAAAGGCATTCATCAAAAGAAAGGGTCTTTCAAGGAAATGCCTCTCCTCTTCATTTAAAACTCTAATGAGATGCATTCATAACTTTAATATAGAATGAGAACAACGATTTCAAAGGTGTCTTGAAGCTTTATTGGGTATGGCATATTTTTCACATATAATTAAGGTATACCTTTTTTCTTTTAGAGTGTGTTTGGTTCAACAGAGGTGAGGTTAGATGAGGTTTATTAAAGTTAGGTTAGGGGAGATTATAATTATATTTGGTTCAAGAAGAGGGGAGGGGAGATTTGGTACCTTGTTTGGTTCAGAATGGAGGTGAGCGGAGTTAATTATAAGGGGACAAAAATACCTTTTACATATTTATTAAAAATTATTATTTATAAAATTATTATTCTAACAATTATATACACTTATATCCCACACTTGTCATCATGTTTAGTGGTCCACATCATTCTTCATTTCGGCAAGAAGGACCAACATGCGTTTCTTTTTTCTTGGCCCTCATTCTAATGTGTCTACTAATTTCAATCCCCTTACTACACCGAGACGAATTATAGACAGGAAGGAAAGGAAAAATGTAGATTGGTATGAAAATTACACAAACCATGGACCTGAAACTTTGATGATATATTTTGAAATTTGAACAGCGACTTGAAGTAATCAACCAAATATTACATCAGCAAGGGAAAAAGATTCCCCCTCCCCCGGCGTACCCACCAGCCATAGCCCTCCTTACATACCACCAATCTACTTATTTATTCATTTTTTTTTCAGGACTAACATATAACACAGCAGAGAAGAGCCCATGAGAAAATGAGAAAAGCAGAGGAGAAAACCAGAAAAGCACAGGAGATCAAGGTTATTGTCTTCATGATCATAAGCAGAACTAGAAGGCAATATGGTTGAAGAAGGAATGTTGATTGTGAGATCAAGGTTTCGATAAAACAAGAAGCCAGAGGACTCATGTTCTAAATCGCTCACTGGGGAAACAATAATCTTACCTAAACGAAGGAGGGAGTGATTGTGGACGAGAAACCGACGGTGGTGGAGCAGGCGGCGGCGGTAGCTGGAAGAGAGGCCGGAGACGACGCTGGATGGGCAGTGAGCTTCGACCACGCTGGCGGGCAGTAAGCTTCAACGACGCTGGAGGAGCGGCGGCGGCAGCTGGTTTCAGCTGGAGGCCGGACACGACGCTGGCGGGAGGAGACGAGCTCGAACAGGACGCAAATGGCAAATGGCACATGGCAGAGGGAGAATAGGGGGTTACAATGAGAATGGCAAAGTTGGAATATTAAAAAATTGTCATAAGTAATTTAATCATGAGACACAAATTTTCTCTCTCCTTAAAAAACCCTAAAACTAGTGGTTTCACAAAGTAAGCAGTAAGCAAGGTGGCCACATATGACCAAAAATTCTTCCACCCCTTACCTCCCCTTTTTCCAACAAAACATCCATTTTTTATCCTCAACTCTTCCTTACCTTCACCCAACCTACAAAAACCTTGCACCAAACACAGCCTTAGAATAGTAAGCAAGGTGCCGCCGTGAGGATGACGGAGACAGAGACAGATGTGGTGGCAGCGACTGGTATGGGTTTGGCAGGACTCTTCAGGCCTCCAATCAATCAACCTGACACTCTAGCGGTTGAATTTGCGAATCTCACCAATATTGCTAGCTAGCCAAAAAAAACTAAATAATTATTTTAAATATAAAATAGAGTTTACTTTTCTGAAAGATTAAGAAAGTTAATTAAATTATTTTAAGGCGTTTATATTTATCATTTTTTTCTTAAACTATTTTGTTTAACTTATAAAATGATATATAATCTAAGAATATGTAATATATAATATGATTAAGTTGCTTATTTAACTTCCTTAGTCTCTTCAAAAAAAAGTGTCAATTATGTCATATATTTAAAACCAGCATTTTTTCCTTCATTGAATTGTAATTACCTTGTTTAATTTTGGATGCTTTGGATGATCAGATTTTTGTTAAATCAAAAGAAAAACAAATAACAGGATAATGACATTTAAAACATATACAAAATGAAATTGAAGCAAGAATATCGTCCATATTGTTTTTTTTTTTACCTCAAAATAATATCGTTCATATAATATCTCGAGAATAAATCAACCACTTGATTAGATTAAGATTTTTTTACCTTCATAGAGAATATTAAGATTGAATTTATTGACTTTGTTAAAAAAAAGGTCTTGTGGCTTTTTATTTCTTACGTCTATATTATAGTATGATTTTTTTTCATCTTAAAATTATAAAAATAAATTCATTCAAAAAATTACGAGAACAAAAGTTTTGATGGAAAACAAGTTTTTAATGATATACTCAATGTTGTTGAAACCATACCGGACGGACATTTAGATATTGTGGGGTTATTTGCTAGTGTTTGTACTTTATAATTTTTATATGTTATTTTATCTTGGGAAATACATAGTATAAGGAAAAGTACCTTTTTAAAAAGAAAATAAAAAAACACATTGCCTTATATTGTAAAATAATGATAACAAACAATAACACCATAAAGTTATCTGAAGTTATAAGAAGTATCAAACCCGCATTTTATAAAAAACTTTTACATCATTAGACTATAAATTAACGCGGTCAACAATCAGCATGACAAGGTTACACTATTCAATTGTTGTATAGTTTATTCTAAACATATATTTATATTTTCTATTGATTGTGTTATAGCCTTTAATAATATTTGATCGTGTTTAATTCAACATGTGTCTTATGACTGAAGTGTCCCATTACTATCTGATCTAATTGACACATTAATGTCTTTGCTCTACATGGCCTGCTAAGGTTTGGAAGTACAACTTGAATTAATATCTAATTTCAAACAAGCAACCTCTAAATATAATATAACTCCATTCAAATAAAACTCTTATAAAATATGCCGATTAAACTACAACTACTAAATAAAGTTCTCTCAACTACATTACATCTCAACTAAGTGTTTTAGCAATTGCATCAAACTGTTGAGAATACAACAAACCCAAGGGAGATTTTGCCATGACATATAATTCTACACTCTTGGCTATAAATAATAGCCAAAAAAATCTACAGTCTATTATGTACTCACTCCACATAAATGCCTCAAACATTGTCTAAATCTTGTGAATGCTATAACCCGCTTCCTCCGATGTCAAGTTCTCCTTCCAATTCTCAAATTCTGCTCCCCCAAACATCACTTGCTTGATCCCAACAAAACTAAGAACACAACCAGAAACCACAAAGATGGATGAGTTATACAGAAAACAATTTGTGCGTCTACATGCATATAGGGAGAGGGAACTAACTAATCAGTGGTTTTAGCATTAATCTAATCCATAATGTTTGATCACAAGTCAGTGGCCACAATTAATGCCCAAATCATTACAACCGTGTAATAATTTTTGTTGCTCGTCCGATCCTTAATGTAAAACCTATTTATCTAATTTGGGCAGATTAAGAAGCTAAATAAATTATTTAATTATAACATGTGACATGATTCCTCTAAACTACTTATATAGAACATTAGGTTATATATAATTTTATAAGTTAGACAAATTAATTTTAAAAAAAATGATAAATGAGAGATAAAATGAAAAAATATCTTACATTAAGGACCAAAATCTACTCCTCCCAAACTAGTCCATACATTCAGGACTGAAGGAGTTATTTTTCACTCTTTGCAAGCAACATATTTGCATTAGTCTAAACCATAAAGTTGTAATTTAACGAAGACAAATGCTTAAATGCATGTAGACTTGGGAATTGAAAAGCACAACACAAAAATGGCAATCTCCAACTTCGATTTTGTGGAGCTCAAATGGCCCTGATTTGCTAGTCCTTTAAACCAAAGTAGTCAAACAAGAGGAAGAAAAGCAAGAACTGAAGACCATACTCAGAGCTTATCTGTGTCAATGCGTTTATTAAAACATCCAGAAGCAATGGTTCATTAGTTCCAATATCCACCCTGTCATGTCAGAATTACAAATCATTAATCATTGAACTCCAAATCTCATAAATGTGTAAGTGAAGAAGTAAAATGAGAAAAAACAGAAGAAGATATATAGGTGCAATACCAAATTCGAGCAAGGTTATCTTGAACCTCAAGATCCCCAATGTTGTAAAATGTACTTGGTGTCACATTCGCTCCCTGAATATAATCATAACTTGGTCTTTTGTCCAATGGACTTTGTGATAGCTGTAGGAGTAAGGCTAGTTTAGTAAGGAACATCATCAATATAAAATATACAAAAGGGTTAAGGTGCATTGAGCACCCCCAAGTATTTTTCAGGGTGCTAATTGTATTTTGGGGTGCAATTTTGACCCTGAAGTATTTAAATGGGTGCAATTTAACCCTAAACTAACAGATTTAGAAACAGCCGTTATTCCCTCTCATCTCCCTGTCGTCCATTCCTCTCTGTCATCAATAGGAGCGGAGCTTTATGAAGACATATGAACTCACCATCAAGAAGCTCAAATAAGAAGTTGAACTTAAGAATCCAAGAGTTCTTCGCTGAAGAAGAAGCAAGATGAGTTTACCAGCTTCATTAAAGCACTTGAAAAGAAGATAAACTCAAGTGGGTCATTGTCAATGTTTGATAATCTTCAACATTCCAAGTTGAATATGAACCATTTCCTTGAGTTTCTTGAACTTACCTTGAGATTGATCAAGAGCTCCGTTAAGTTATTGATGAGAGAAATGGAATCTGCTCATTGAGATCTTCAAGCAGCCGCCAAATTCATTCACCCACATACAATATTTTGCCAAACCGAATATATACACTTCGCATTCAAATCACTCTAATGTTTAACAATCTTGAAAGGTTTCAATTTCCCAAATTTTACAATCCCAAATGAGCCAATCAATGAGAGAAAAGTACCCCACAAGCAAAACCAAAACCTTTACTTTGATAAATTCAAAAAGCTCAAATCTTTGAACCTGAAACAGTACCTAACCCACAATCCAACCTCGTCACTCATAAAATTCTTAAAATCCAAGTACTTTCAAGCTGTTCACGCCAAGATGGAGTGTTCCTTGTTTGGGAATTTAAAACAGAGGAAGCAGGTGAATTCTGGGGGGTTTCTAGATTCTGTTTTCTTCACTTCGTTGCTGAAATGGCAACGCGGGTGTGTGGGATCTGCATTTTCTAGCATTGTCATTTGATGAAGTTAGAATTTTTCAGGTGAAGAAGAACAATAGATTCTCTGAGGTGTATACATGGAACGTGTTAATGTGGCCAATCTGATTCATTAAGTTTAGAATCGGGAGTGAAGAAGCTGCTGGTGGCGGCTCCAGTGGTGCCAGCTCCAGTGGTGCCGGCGAGCTTCGGGTGGGTTTCATGATTGTGCCCATTTCAAGATAAATAAAACAGTGGTGCAAACTCACGTTTACCTGTTACCGCCAATGAGCTTACCAGCCACTTTGAGGATAAAGGGTAGAAGAGTAAAGATTTTTGCCGACTGTGGCAAAGAGAGGTCGAAGTGTAGGCAAAAAAGATTGTTGATGACCTAGAGGAATGGACATGAGGAAGAGGAGGAGGAAAACGTGCGTTTGTGACGCCGTTAGTTTGGGGTGAAATTACACCCATTTAAATACATCAGGGTCAAAATTGCACCCCAAAATAGTTTAGGATGTTAATCACGCCTTGAAAAATACTTCGGGGTGCTCAATGCACCTTAACCCTATAAAAACTATAAACATAAACAATGCGGCTCTTGCCAAACTCTAATGCACAAGACTCAATCTTGTTACATTCAAAATTTACAATTTACAAAGCATTCAACTGGCATCCATTAGATAAGAGAAGTCTTACTTGCATATTCATAGAATTGCATCCACCAAGACGTCCAACTATGTGCCATGCTCGGATAGTCTAATAAGAGTCAAATACAACATGGTTAACTAAAGTTCCTAGTACATGAAAGTGCGTCTATAATGTTAGGGAACGAACTAAAAACCCATTTTGGTTCTTCACAGAAGAGTTATTTCTCAAGTATTTGTAAAATTGCCTTCTCAATTTGATCCTTCACAGATATATATTTCTCAATATTGTCCTTCTGTCAATTTATAATAAATGAACTTAACAAATGTGACGACACGTAACATAGTCTTCAGCAAGTTATCACTTAATCATGCTTTTATAATATATAATTGAAATAAAACATTCAAAGCTAGTTTCACTAATAGTAAAGAGATGCAAGGACTTAACTTTAATCAGTTGTATATATGAAAGACCAAATTGAGAAGCACTTGAGAAATGCCCTATATACGAGGGATCAAATTGAAAAGGCAATCCCATGAGGAACCAACTCAATGAAAACTTATCGGTAAAGTACCAAAACAACGTTATAGTCATTAGCGAATGAAAAATAAAAGAGTGTCTTGAGTTGCATGAAGTCCCTTACATCACAAAGTAAGGAGACATCCTTTGCAAGTGGAGTATTGTAGAGTTCAATCCATATGTACGAGTTTGAGAAATCAAATCTGGCAATTTCACAGTTCAAAGTATGAACAATAGTAACAATTCCATTATTTAGGTATATTCCAACTCAAAATAAGAAACAAAACTACAATTAAAGAAAATATAGACATCACTTGATGCTTAAATTACAAGGCACATTATATAGACTTCACCTAAGTACTTCCCACAACTTCAAGAAACGAGAAAGACCAGATGTAAGCTATGAGTCAACCAGCCATGTAAATTTAAATGATAAATTTTAGAGTAAAATTCTTTGATCATTCATGAATTGAGTACTAAATATGCAACCTCCATACTCTCATTTACTTCATTGTAAGGGTCAAAAGCCAACTTTGAAAGCCCTTGATATTTTGTACATAATACATTGGAACATTACTGGAACCACTTCAACGTGGTTGAGAATGAAACCAGATGTAAGCTGAGTCAACCAGCCATGTAAATCTATATGATAAATTTTAGAGTAAAATACTTTGATCAATCATGAATTGAGCATTAAATATGCAACCTCCATACTATCATTTACTCCATTGTAAGGGTCAAAAGCCAACTTTGAAAGCCCTTGATATTTTGTATATAATCCATTTGAACATTACTGGAACCACTTCGACATGGTTGAGAATGAAACCATGCAAATTTTTCAGATCTCAGAGTAACCAACTGGAGTTCTAACTGGACACAACTCATAATGGTGTTCTAGGCCTACAACCATCCAATCTAGATGTTGACTGGCCTTGGGATGTCTAAGTAACTTAATTTGTTAAGTAATCACTTTGAAAAGGGCCAAAGGTGAGCAGATTGTCAAAAATATAAAAGATGTCCGTGTATATTTTAGAATAACAGAGCGTCCTATGTAGTTAATGCTAAATTCATGAGGGGTCAAATAAATTTTTAAGGGTGAGAATTCTCATATCTCCTCTCAGTTTTATCTAAGAAAGTTGCAGCAAAGTCATTCATCATCAAAGCCATGCATACACTATCTCAAAGATGCCAAAGACCACACTGTATTTCTTGTCTTCAAATGCAACGTTGTAGATGTATTTTAATAGCTTACTAAGAGAGATTACTGCAGTAAATGATAGCATTCAAAAGCAAAATCTTGCAAACATCCATGATTAAACTTACTTGTTAAATGACACTTTCATTGGTACTCCTGATCCGGTCTTTGTGTGCAGTATCTTGCTCCTCTTCTTTCTCAACCTCTCCTCCATCTGAAATTAAATTAAGTAGCTTCAATGATAATATTGCTCACTAAAGGGTCTCCTTAAGTTTCAATACTTCTAATGGCCACAAATACCAAAGTAACAAAGATCATCCTTAAAAGAAGGTATTATGGAAACAAGATAAAATTCATCATAAGAAAATATCAATTAAATATTTACACGTTAAAATGAGCAAACCATCTGTGCTTACTTTGGATCGGGCCTTGTTCGGGTCATCAAGACAACTCCCCAGAATTTCAGCAAACTCTGGATCACGGTCATGATCTTTTTCTTGCTTACCTGTATAAGCCCCTTGACCTGAAAATCCAGCTGCATAATCATTATCATCTTCTTGTTCATCTTCAAGATCAATATCCACGGTCTGTCTACTTGCATACAGTCCCTGAGTTGAAAATTCACCTACATCCTCCTCCTTGGATTCTTGTTCTTCATCAAAAATATCTATATCCATATCGTTACTTTTCAGCTTTTTGCGCGGATTTCTGACATCACATGAGAATCTTGTATTTCTAGTATAGCTTGGGACTATCAGTGCAACAGATGAAGATGGCAGAAAGTTATTGTTGTGGAAGAAACGTTTGGAGTGCGTAATGGCTGGGCCAGTTTGAACGGGAGCACAAAGATGTAGGATGGCCATGAGCTGTGATAAATTTGATAGAGAAGAATGAATCGTTGAGGTCACGTTAAATCCAGTCTTCCATTAACCTGCACTATGTAAATAACTTTAGATTCCAAAATATGCGTTGGGCAAGATGACAAGAGTTCCAGCAAGAATTTTACACGAAACATGCATTCAAGAGCCGTCAAGTTTATGAGATATTTGACACAGTTATATTAATATGTTAGATTCCAAAATAATATTCTGCAGCATGACCAATGATGTAAACAACACTTGAGAAGATATAGTCCTCTTTGAACGCACATCAAAATTTTCCACTCGATCCATACGATCTAAAGAACACACTAAGGGTTACTTTTTAATAGATAGCAATATTACTGACTATCGATTATGCAAAAATACATACCTGTCTAATTAAAGATGGTAAGTATTGATCCAACAATGGAGATTGGGATGGAGTAAAGAATCATATATCTGCTATTATTAAGTAATGCTAAATCGCACTTCTTTTTCAGAGTAAGCAGAATATCACATTAAGCTCTCCAAACGATAGAGAAATTATTCAACAAATCAAAAATTCCGGGTGCTTTCGGAAGGGACGTACCAGATGTGTATGAGAATATTAGAAGAAATCAACCTCCCGAACAGAAAGTACAAGAGGGCACCCACCAGAACAAGGCTCCATGAGGGAGAGAGGTTGCTAGTTCCTCTGTTCCTTCCTTCAATGGTGAAGCTGAGACAGTGAGTCGGCGAAAGTGAGGACAAAGGACTGGCGAGAAAGTCAGGTGAATGCTGACGGAGACGATAGGCTTCTTCTTGTTCCTCACCTGTTTTACCTAAAATAAATAAATAAAGGTTAAGCCTTAAGTATGTGTTTGGATATCTAGAAAAAGCACTTTTGTACTTGAAAACATGGTTTTAAAAAAAATTGCTCAAACACTTGAGAAAAAGACAAAGACATTTTTTTCTCCAAAATCATGGTTTAGGTTAAATTACTCAAATACCGTCGGATTTTACAAAACCATGGTTTTCAGTGAAAACCATGATTTGGGGGTTTAAAACCATGGTTGAGATTAACTTTTAAATAATAGTTTCTGAAAATGTGATTTCAGATAATAAATTTTGTATAATAGCTTCTGAAAATGTAAAAAAATAGCTTATGGGAAAATGTGGTTTTAAACCCTCAAACTATGGTTTTCAATCAAAACCATGATTCTACAGAATTTGACAGTGTTTAGGTAACTTAACCCAAACCATGGTTTGGAAAAAAAAAAAAAAGATGATTTGACCTTTTTTCTCAAGTCTTTAGGTTTTTTTTTTTCAAATCATGGTTTTAACTCCAAAAGTGTTTTTTTATTATTATTATAACACACATAAATCTATTTTTTAAAATCACTTTTTTCACTTTTTCTCCACAAACTAATCCCCAAAAGCGAATCCAAGCATACCCTAAAATCTTTTTTAATATAAATTTAAATTTTTGTTAGAATTAAAGAATAAAAATATCCATGAATTTTTCTCAAAAGTGCATCCAACACCATAAACTTTTTTCAGGTGTAAAAATACTCATGAACTTCTCAAAATTGGGTAAAAATGTCAAACCGTTAATTGATACAAACGTCCGTTTTGTGGGATCCATAATGTTATTTTTTTAGGTGTAAAAATACTCATGAACTTTTCTAAAAAGTACATTCAACACCGTAAAATTTTTTCTGGGTGCAAAAATGCCCATGAACTTTTCAAAAATTTATGTTTTTGGGTGCACTTTCTAGAAAAGTTCATGGGTATTTTTGCACCTCAAAAAATAATATTGTGGGTCCCACAAAATGGGCATTTATACCAATTCATGGTTTGACATTTTTGCCCCATTTTGAGAAGTTCATAAGTATTTTTGCATCTAAAAAAAGTTTATAATGTTGGAGACACTTTTGAGAAAAGTTCATGGGTATTTTTGCACCTTAACCCTTTTAGTTATAAAATTTTGGTTTAGAAATGTTTACCTGAAATAAGTATGAGTGCTTGTTCTCTCTCTTAGAGTCTGTTTGGTGTGAGGGATTTGCAGGGGAGGGAAAATTTTTATGAATTGAATTTTAAAAGATTAAAGAAGTGGAGTAATAAAATTTTAATAAAAAGAATATATAAGATAAAAGAGTAAGAAAAATTAATTAAAAATTTTTAGCCCCATTGCTCTAATTTTTTTAAATTCAACTCAAAAAAATGCTCCCTTCGCCCATTTTCCCTTCCCTTCCCTTCGACCAAACAATCCCTTGAGGAGGTGGTTTTCTTGCGCTTTCGTTCTCTCTGTTCTTTATTGATTCTTGTCTCTTCCTTCTTTAGTGGGATGAATCACGCATCTTGTTGGTGTTGGTTCCTATTATCATCTTCGTTTCTTCAGTTCTCTCAAGTAATGATGCAGTTGCCAATGTGTGGAGAGTCTCAACTCTCCTACAGTGACGTCATTATCTCTTTGTGAAGATAGTTTATTCACGATTCATTCATGCTTCCAAGGTTCAAGCCCTTATCGATTTGTATTGGAATCTTCAGGATAGGGTGCAGGTCATCCAACAATATCATGATTATCTAGTTCTGCACTTTCATAGTGAGGTTGATCGTTTAGCAGTTCTCAGTCAAGGTTCGCGCTTCTTCAAGGTTTTATTTTGGTTGATTGTGAATGGGTTCTGGAGCTTCCTATATCCATTGTTTTCTTTCCTTATATGCATGTATGGATTCAAGCTTTTGGCATCCCTCTAGATTAGTACACTGAAGAGGTTGCTCAAAGTATTGGTAGCTTACTTGGCATCTTCCTAGAATTTGATTCTACTTGCTCTTTCTTTCGAGGTGGCCTACATTTCAAGACACTACTATAAAATAGGGGTTTAGTAACAATATCACTATTCATGGGCTACATTTGAAAAATTCACAGGCATTTTTGCACCCAGAAAAAATTTTACAATGTTGAATGTACTTTTTAGAAAAGTTCATGAGTATTTTTACACCTAAAAAAATAGCATTGTGGAGACAATATTAATCTTATTTTGAGAAGTTCAGAAGTATTTTTGCTACTAATCCATTTATCACCATTCATTTCTTCACTTTCACATGAATAATGGAGACAATGTTAATTTCTAGTCTTACTTTATCACTACCCATTTCACTATTCCTTTGTCTGACTTTATCATAATAATAATAATAACAATATCACTATTCATTTGTGATACTTTATATCAATTAAGTAACATGTTTAAAGACTAATAATAAGGCGTCAAAGATAAATTAATTTTAAAAAGATTGGTTAGATTAACCATACTTGTTTTTATCCTATGTACAATTTTTTTTTATATATAAGGGATGCAATGGCGCTTGGTGTGCAAGCACCATAACTCCCTTCACCATTTATTTATTTATTCTTATATATATGGTAACATGCCTTGTATGGCACTTAAAGTGAAAGCGCCATACAAGGCATCACCTTGTATGGCACTTAAAATAAAAGCGCCATACAAGGTAATATAAATTTTTATTCCCTGCCTTATTCAGCCACCATTATCATCTACTTTCTCATGCGTCTTCCAGCTCTCCATTTCCTAGAACTAATTGGTCCTTCATCTTATATCCGTTCGGTCCCCACTCTACCTTTCCTTATCCATTCGCCCCACTCCCTCCATTCTTTGACAGTTGGTATTACAAGCTTCGTTGGTCCTCACTTTTTGTTTTTTCTTGTCTCCTCATGCTCATTTCTTCAAAATTTTTTGGTCATCGCACTTCCATTACAGTATAAAGCTTAGTCACCCACATGTACTTTGCTTTATCTCAGCCTCCTATAATAAGTTTCCCAGCTCGTAAGTTTTTTTTAAACAGAAGCTTAAGACCGGACGTTTTCTTCTTCTTCTTCTTCTTCTTCTTCTTCTTCTTTTTTAAATCTGTCATGAATTTTATATGTGTGCTTATGATTTTTTTCTAGGTATTTATTTGAAGTTTCAGCTGTCTTCTTAAAGCTTGATCTCCCACTTGTTTTTTTTCTCTATTTCGGCCTCTTACAGAAGTTTTTAGCTTGTAAGTGTTTATGTATTTTTTTTTTACAGAAGCTTAAGTCATACATTTTCTTATTCCTTTTTAAATTTGGGTGCCTGAAGATTTCTTATGTATCCTACCAATCATTAAAGGAGTATTGAACTAGTCAGAGCATTAAATATAATTGAACTATGTAATATTCCTTTGATTTATTTTGTTGTGAATTGTGAAAAATTATTATGATGCTACGAGATTAATTCGTTGATTATTTGTGACTTCAATAGTGTTTAATACTTGGAAAATTTTGAAGTTGAGGACATTATGCTGCCTAATGTTTTTTTAAAAATAAATGGCAGAAGGTAAAAGTAATTACTAACTGCAAGAGGCAAGCAACTAACTACTTTTTAAAATATGTTTAAGGTATAGATGGATCAAAAATGGATGTCATCTGATCGATGCTCAAGGGAATATATAGATGGGGTGAAAGAGTTTATTAGATTTGCAAGCGAGCATACAAATAATCCTAACAAAATCTTGTGTCCTTGCTTATCTTGTTGTTATGGAAAGTGGATTAGTCTACTTGATTTGCTAGATCATTTAGTGTATCATAGAATTGATCAATCATATACACTATGGATAAGGCACGGTGAGACAAATGATGCATGTAGTGATCAGGTGCATACCACGATAGATCCTTCTAATGGGAATCAGAGAAGAATTGTGTAATACCTCGAATTTTGAGACTTGAGGCTAGAGAATAAGCATGAGATTAGTGGATTGCTAAGCCCTAGTTTAGCAAGATCCCAAATTGTGATTAAGGGTTAATGACTCCGAAAGTGAATGTCATTAGTGATAAATAACCCTTTTGGAGGTTATGATGTGATTTGAGATTTGAATGTTTTGTGAGTAGCGCCGAAACCCTGTATTTAAGTTCAATTATGGATTAGCATCTAAATTTACTTAAAATAGAGGGAGGGGCATAAGGTGGTTAAATGGAAAGATAAGATGAGTTTGGTGGTGATTCAGTGGGAATTGTCATAATCAGGGGAAAGACGGTAAAGTTACTAGCCAATTGGTCAGTTATCGAAGAGGAAACTCATTGGTAACTTCAAGATCAATGGTTGAGATGGATTCGTGCAACAGATCAAGGGGTGGAATCCCATGTGGTGTGCCTATGTGAGCTCATGGTTGGTGTGATAAGATTGTGACAAGTGTCACAATATGAGCCCTTAAACTTGGTCAACATTTCAAACACTCATATCTCTCTCCCCTCTTCATTAAGGTCAGCTAAGAGCTCTAATTGAGGCCAAAAAACTTACCCTTCTTCATCCTCTCCTCTCTCTCTCTCTCTTGTCTTCCATTTTCGCCTAGCTTGGGGGAGGAAAGAGAAAGAAACAAGGTGAGTTTTGGTTGGCTTATGGTCCTATTTAGCTTAAACACTCTTCCTTAATATTGTTCCTAGTAATGAGAGCTTCATTGCTATGGTTTTGTATTTGTGATTGGAGGTGTTTGATAGCTTGAGGAAAAGTGGAAAGATAAAGAATTAAAGAATTGGCTTTGGGAAGAGGAAGAGGCGAGTATTTGAAGTATTTTGACATAAGTTTTGTGATCATTGGTTAAGCTTTGTAAATTTGGAATTTTGCCCTGATTTTCATGTGATTTTTTATTAGATGAATTGGATTGTGTTTTATGATGAAAATGGTGTCATATTATGTTTTGGCATCATTGAAATTGGTTTTGAATTTGAAATGGAAAGAGATTGTAATGTAGAGTTGGTATTGTGATCTGTGTGACATGTTGTGGAAATATGTCAATGTGATATGAATTTGATTGATTTGGTGTATCCAATGGATTCCTTGTGAAAATTTGTGTGGGAATGATGTTTGGTATGAAAATGGGACCATTGGAACCAAAGATGCAAAATCTGGAATTCTGTCTTTTGTAACTCTGTTCTGGACAGTCTGTTTGTGTTGCCGTTTTGAATGCGAAAATGATGTCAGAAAATTCTGAAACTTTCCAGTCTTGAATTTCACATCTTAAACTTCAAAATGGACATATAATTTGTGTCATTTAGTTTTGTGAACTGGGAGTTATGGTTTTCCAAAGTTTGACGTTAAAACTGGCTGCAAATCTGGAACAGCAAGGGAATTTCATGTAATTCTGAAATTTTGTGGTGATTTCTGGTAAAGGCTCATATTTTTCCTATGAATAAGACTTAAATATATTTCAATGGGCTTTGGGATCACCTCATTTCGATTTTTCTGGAATTAGTTATGAATTTACGAAGTTTCCTTGGCTGTTGTAAGCCCCTCACCGTAATTACATCCGAATTACGAAATTTAAGTGAAATAGAGACCAATAAGACAAAATAACCATTTATAATCCCTCATCCAAGAGATGGGGTATTTCAAAAATCAGTTCAAAACTTAATTATTCCTGGTCTCACATTCACATTCGAATATAATTACTTGAGAAATTAAATCACATAATAAATATCAGAGTGCGGAACTAAAATCCCGGCAAACCCCGGGTTACTTGTATATATATACAACATGGGTTTTATAGTTTCCCAAATTGGGGATTACATATCCAAAATTGTCATTTACATCTTACGTACAAATGGTAATCCCAATCCAAAATAGATAACCAACAACCACTAAAGTCTCAGTGTAATCCTAACTACTCCTGGTTGTCCGCTTCCCTTTCGAGCCACTCGCCCTGTCTAAAAAGGTTAGTCATTTGGAAAGAGTGAGATTCTAAAGAATCCCAGTAGTAACAAATTATTCATACCACATGTAATCACATAGCATATGAACAAATCACCATATATCAGCAACACAAATCACACTCCACCCTCATCCCCTTTTACCGCCGGGAAGGTACACCATCCTAACCCGAACCGTTGCTAGCGACTCAGGGACTGTTGGTATGGCAGTGCATACGAATAGCCTTACGGCTCACATATAGCCTTTCGACTTTCACAATTGGCTTGTCGGCCTTCATAAATAGCCTTTCGGCTCACAATTTGCCTTTCGGCCCACATAATCACATATATTACACCCTCACCTCATCCCCTTTTACCGCCGGGAAGGCACAACCCTTACCCGAACTGTTGTTAGCAACTTAGGGACTATTGGTATAGCGGTGCATACATAATTCCACATATCTTGCAGCATACAAAATCATCACATCACAATGATATAGCACACATACACTGTATCACATAAGGTATAAAGAAAGAGTCACTACCTGTATCTTTCCTGACTGGCTCCGGTACCGTGGTCTCACGAGGGCGACAGATATCAAATCCTATACCAAATTAGGGACAACTGGTCAATCTCTTTTCCAAATTCTTAATTTCATAATACACTTAGTTGGTTATCATTTAGGACTCTTTAGGTGACTATTAGAGGCCTAAACATATGCCTAAAGGGTTGGAAGAAACTACCCCAAAGACCCCTTTTTCGAAGGCACAACACTTCTTTTTGACAGCCTCACTTGAGTGAAGACGACCTCACTCGAGTGATGAGAGACTTGTGCTCGGGTGAGAACGACTCTCACTCGCGAGTGCTTGACACAGAGCAACCTTCACAGCCAGAAAGTGCTTACATCACTCGAGCACCAAGCTTTGCACTCGGGTGATATGCTTGACAAAGAGCAACCTTCACGGCCAGAAAGTGCTCACATCACTCGAGCACCAAGCTCTGCACTCGAGTGATGACCCCAATTATGCTCGAGTCCCCAAGAGTGCAACACCACGAGTGACAACACGAGAGCACAAACCATACCAGAGGCACCAGCTCACTCGAGCATGACACCCAGCACTCAGGTGAGACAACTATGCTTGCGAGTGTCAGAGCACACTCTTGGCATCAACCAGCGAGTAAGGACCCGAGAGCAACCCCAACCCTGGGCTAACACCATCACTCGAGCTAGCCCAAGCTCACTCGAGCATGATCTTCCCTCACTTGAGAACAAAGAAGTGCACTTGAGCCTCATTCAAAGAACCTAATCAAAACTCAAAGCAAAAAAGGGAAAATGCACACAGCACTCGAGCATGATCATCCCCTGCTCGAGTGTTGTGCATCAGAGACCAGAAACGCAGAAAACAACAGAAAATACCAGATGGTCAAATTCATACCCAATGGTTCCTAAACTCTACCAAAAGCTTATACACACTTAGCACTGACTAGGGAACACATTGGTAACCTCTCACACACCTCAAAAACCCTTTTAACCACAATCTATGCCTTTGGGTCTCTATAACACCCAATATCCCAATTTCTCTTAACACATTTCCAACATTTCAAACTAAATCCAATACTCAAATATCTTCACAATGAACCATTTCCAACATCAAACACAATGAAACTCATATATTCAACATTTGGCATAACTATGGCAAATTTCCAGATTTTCCTAAACTTATCCAAAAATCACAAATAATACATCAAAATGCACTAAATGCCTACCTCTTCACTTTGCCAAATTCAAAATCTTGATTCTCCCACTTTCAATTTTGAATCAACACTCAAATCACCACCTTTCAAGATTCTGAAATCACCAAGTTGAAGCTCTCAATGAGATACACAACTTTAGAGGAGAGGATTTGAGCTTAAGAGGATCATAACTCACCAAGATTCAAGCTTTTCTTCTTCCTCTTCCCTTGCTCAAAGTTGCTGGACATGGAGGAGAAAGAGAGAGATGATGAGATGTGAGAAAGATGATGATGAAGATGCACTTTTTGGTCCATACTCCCTCCCTTAACCGAAAAAGAGAGAAAAGTGATTTTTTGTCCTCTTGTGCCTCATCCAATGGCTCACCAAATGCCACTTGTCACCATCTACTCACTCCCTCAAAGAGCTCACATAAGCTTAATTCACCGAATTCCGACCCATAGTCAAAGAATCTCAACCCTTGATCTTAAATACCACACACATGTATCCCAAATTCACATCACATTGATTCCAAAAGTATTTAATTACACAATTACAATTAATCTCAAAGTCATTAGCCCTTAATCCCGAATTGGGATATTACAGCTACAACCAAAAGTTCTTGGCTGCAGCGTAAAAATTTCTGTGCACGTTTTGGCCGCAGACAGAAATTCTTAGTTGCAGCCAAAAACCTTCTGTGCACATTTTGGCTGCAGCCAGAGGATTCTTGGCTGTAGCCAACCCCCATTTTCAGTACTTGGTAATTTTGAAAAGTGATTTCCAACCTAGTACGTCCCAATCATTTCAAGCTTTTATTGAGCTTATTATTAGACACTTAAGGGACTCAAATGACAACCAACTTTAAGTGATATAAAAGTAAGGATTTGGATTAGAGATTGACCCTATATCCTTGATTTGGTTATAGGGTTGGACATTCACTCGGATCGCGAGTAGCCTATGCTAGAGCATATATAGAAAGAATAAGTGTAGGGAACTTAGCTCTCCTGTATGTATATGATATTTGTTTTGGTGTATTGATGCATGTTATTGCTTTGCTTGATTATTTCAAACATGTATGAATGATTTGAAGCTATGTTTCAATTTATGCTATGTCCATAAGTATGTTATTCGAAGCATGGAGCTTACAGATTTCTCATTGTGTGAGCAAGAGTTATGTAATGCAAGCATGTCATGCATTAAACATTTATCGTACATGCATATTGGTATTGTTTTCCTACTGAAATTCTCTCAAATCTCACCCTCCCTACCAACATTTTAGATAGGGTAGATGGAATCGAGGAAGGAGCAAGCATCCAACGGCGGTGAGGACTTCCTTTTGGGTTATTTGAGTTTGGTAGATTTGAGTTTTGGGTATTGTTTTCCTATTGAGATTCTCTTGAATCTCACCCTCCCTACCAACATTTTAGATAGGGTAGATGGAATCAAGGACGGAGCAAGCATCCAACGGCGATGAGGACTTCCTTTTGGTTATTTGAGTTTGGTAGTTGGTTATCATTACTAGTTGGGAGAATTGTATTTGATTTGGATGTATTTAGAGTTGTATACGGTTGGACTCCTATTCGGATATGTATTTGGTATAAGAATTTGTGTAATCCCCTATTTGGAAAATTGTAAAGGGCGAATGTGCCTTGTAAAGCTTGGATTAATGTAAGAAATCCGGGAATGCTGGAAATTTATATTGTAATATCCCGATTTGTGATTAGGACTGATAACTCTGATAATCATTGAGATTAGTGTAATTAGGCGCTTTTGAGTTAATGTAATGTGAATCTTGTATGTATACATGTGGTGTATAAGATCAAGGGTTGTGATTCCTTGACCGTGGGTCGGAATCCTGTGCTTTGCGGTTATGTGAGCTTTTGAGGGAGTGCTTATGATGATGACATGTGGCTTAAGTTGGACCATTGGATATGGCACTAGAGGACAAAACCTCACTTTTCTCTCATTTTCTCTCTCCTATTCGGTTGGAGGCATGGGCAAGGGAGGGTGATGTGCTTCATCATCATCATTGCATCTCCTCATCTCTCTTTCCTCCATTTTGGGCGCTGGACAAACAAGTAGAGGAAGAAGAAAAGCTTTGATTTTGGTGAGTTGTGATTATCCTTTGCTCCAATCCTCTTCTCTAACATTGTTCATCTCAATGAGAGCTTTATGGTGATGATTGTAGAGCCTTGAATGGTGTAGATTGGGATTTTGGCCGAAATTTAAAGTTGAGGAATCAAAGTTCTGAATTGAGCAAAGAGAAGAGGTAGGCATTTAGAGCATTTTGATATATTGTCTATGATTTTTGGCTAAGTTTAGTCAAATCTGGAATTTTGCCCTAAATATGCCTATTTTTGGAGATATGAAGTTCATTGTGATTTATAATTGGAAATGATGTACTATAGAGTTAATTGAGTATTGAATATGATCTGGAATGTTGGAATGAGTTTGGATGAAATTTGGGTAATGTGTATCTTAGAGACCTTAGTGTTTGATTGTGGTCAAATTGAGTTTTGGGGTGTTTTTGGTGTTGCCATTGTGTTCCCTAGTTGGTGCTTAGAGTGTGAGAGCATTGGGAAGAGTTTGGGAACCATTTGGAAGTGATTTTGACCATCTGGCGTTTTCTGGTTTTCTGCACTTTTGGGTCTCTGATACACATCACTCGAGCAGAGGAAGAACGTGCTCGAGTGATGCGCAAGTTTTTCCCTTTGTGCTTCGAGTTGCCTGGGTTTTCTATGAACACTGCTCGAGCACATCGCTTTGTGCTCGAGTGAGGCTGTGCTTCTGGTGCGAGTTGTGCTTGCGGGTTCTCACTCGCGAGTAAGGTGCTCGAGAGTGCCTTCTCACTCGCGGGTGTGAGGTGTGTGCTCGCGGGTGTGCTCGCGGGTGAGAGGGGTGTGCTCGAGGGATCCTGGTCTTGGAGAGCATTGTGTGTGCTCTCGGGTCCTCACTTTCTGAGTTTCTCTCGCGGGTACTCGAGTGAGGCATTTAGCCTTGTGCTCGAGTGAGGATTTGTGCTCGAGTGAGCCAGTTCCTGCAAGTGTCTTTGTGCTCTCGGGTGCTCACTCGCGGTCTCACTCGCACTTGTGCTCGAGTGATGTCCGTACTTGTGCTCGAGTGAGAGCATCTGTGCTCGAGTGAGATGACCAAAAATCTGTGTTTTTGCCTTCGAGTAAGGGGTCTTTTGGGTAGGTTCTTCCAACCCTTTAGGCATATGTTTAGGCCTATTTTAGTCACCTAAAGAGTCCTAAACGATAACCAACTTAGAGTATTGTTGAAATATGATTATGGAAAAGAAATTGATCAAGTGTCCCTAATTTGAATAGGATTTGACATCTGTCGAACGCGTGAGCCCACTGTGCCAAAGATTATCAGGAAAGATTCAGGTAGCGACCTCTCTCTTATACTTTATGTAAATGTATTGTATGTTTGCCTATCATGCATTGTGTGCTGTTGCTGCTTCGAGATGCATTGAGATACGTTGTGGAGCTTTGTGTACTGTGGAGCATTGTGCCTTGTGATGCATTGTGTCTGGAGATGCTTAGTGATACATTGTGCTTTGAGATGCTTTGTGGTGCTTTATGCTTTGAGTTGCTGCTACATAGTGTTTACCGCGAAAGCGGGCGTTGTGCATAGTGATTACCGCGCGAGCAGGCATAGTGTTTGCAGCGAAAGCTGTCATTGTGATTACCGCGTAAGCGGGCATAGTGCATTGTGATACAGCCGTGAGTGCTGTCGTCTGTGGCGCGAGCTATGGATCATTGTGTTGCTGATGATGTTGGTGAACATGATACATTACATGCTTTGTGTTTATATATTGTATGAGTGAGTTGTTGCTCTGGGATTCTCAAGAATCTCATTCCTCCATATGACTACCCTTTTCAGGCAGGGCAAGTGGCTCGAAGGAGAAGCGACCAACCCGTAGTGGTTAGGGTCTCTTAGGGACATTAGGGATTTTTGGGATAGTTGGTTATCCTTACTTTGGATTTGGGATTGCCAAAGTGTAAATTGACGTAAATGATTATTTCGATCGTGTAATCCCCGTTGTTGGGAAATATAAAACCCATATTATTTATGTAAGTAACCCGGGGTTGCCGGGATTTTAGTTTCCGCACTTTGATATTTATTATGTACTCTGATTTCTCAAGTAGTTATATCCGTACATGAATGTGAGACCAGGAATATATAAGTTTTGAAATGATTTTTCGAACGCCCCATCTCTTGGATGAGGGATTATAAATTGTTAAACCATCTTATTGGTCTCTATTTCATTTAAATTTCGTAATCCGGATGTATTTACGGTGAGGGGGTTACATTTTTGGTATCAGAGAGGTGGTTCCTGGCAAGGGTAGAGTTTGCTGGGATAGCTCCCATAGTGCAATCTTAGTGATAATCGAAACCCATCTGTGAATACGTGACGTATGCATATATCTGTTTGATTATGTGGATATATGTACTTTGTAGAGTTATGTGGATACTATGATTGTTGGATTAATGGGGTGAGTTCTTTGTAGAATGAAAAGAACAACAAAAGGTCGCCCCAGAGGACAACAAGAAAATCCCGATGTGGAGTTGGTCAATGACAATCCACCGGATCCTATGCAAGAGTTAATGGGCTTGATAAAGGATCAGAGGGATATGATTACGGAGCTTAGAGAAGAGCTCAGAGCTGAGAAAGCCAAGAACAATGAGGGTAGAGGCCAGTCTACTCAAGAAGGAACTCGAGGGGAAACCCGAGAGGAGACTAGACGGGAAGATACTGCTGAAGGGTCGGCACGATCGCTTGAATCGCCTCCTCATGCGGAAGTAGATCCAAGGCCGCATGGAAAGTCGGTCAGGGAGGAACGAGACCTTGAGTATTGGGTCTCCAAATTCTGCAAACAACTACCTCCGGCATTTAAAGGGAAGTTTGATCCTCAGGCGGCTGAAGATTGGCTACACCGTCTTGAGAAGATTTTCGAAGTCTTAGTGTGTCCCTCCGAAGTGAAAGCCAAGTTGGCGGTGTACAAGCTTGAAGGCGATGCCGATCGTTGGTGGCGTAATATTGCCTTGGCACTGCGTTTAAAGAATGAGCCATTGACCTGGGAGGTGTTCCAACAACACTTCAACGAGAAATATTTTCCTAAGTCAGTGAGGCTTGAGAAAGAAACCGAATTTCTGAATATCAAGCAAGGGGACGCGGAGTCTTTCGATGAATATTTGTCCCGGTTTACCCGCCTATCCCGATATTCTTCTTATCTTCAGAAAATGGATGATGAGGAGTTGAGTTCGGACATGTTAATTCGGGGTTTAAGGCGTGATATGAGAAAGAGACTAGCCACCCATCAGTTTTCCAAATTCAACAAGGCCGTTGAAGAATGTCGGATCACTGAGAGCAATCTTAGAGAGTTATATCCGGCTAAGGCTGGTGGTAGTCATAGTGAGTCTAGTAAGGGCGGTGCTTCTCAGAAGCGGAAGGGCTCAGGATCATCCTCTTCATTTAGAGGGGGTAGTAAGAAGCCTTATCAATCTTGGAGTCGTGATCAGCAGAGAACTCCTAGTGTATGGACATGTCCTCGTTGCAACCAGCCACATCATGGCAAGACGTGTGATGGTCAGGTGATTTGCTTCAATTGTAAGCAAGTGGGGCATACATCTGTTGAGTGCAAACAGTCACGACCAGAGCAGAGACAGAGGACTCAGGGCCGAGTATTTGCTATGACTCATGAGGAAGCCCGGAAATCCCCAGAGCTGATACAAGGTAAAGTCCTTATCCATGGCATTGAGTTACAAGCGTTATTTGATTCGGGTGCAAGTCACTCTTTTATTGCTTATGCTTGTGTAGAGCGTCTGGGAGTGAATGTGCATAGGTTGCCATTCGATTTGATTGTGTCTACACCGATGGGTGTTAAGGCTGTGACCACGGAAGCCTGCTTAAATTGTGTTATAACCGTAGACGGTTATGAGTCTGTGATAGATTTGATCTGTTTACCGCTCTGCCAGTTAGAAGTCATCTTGGGTTTTGATTGGTTGAGAGCGAATAATGTGTTGTTAGATTGTGGGAACAGAAGGATAGTGTATCCTGTTTCTCAGAGCATTGAGGGCGAAAATGCCGGTTTGAATTTTCTTTCGACAGCTAAGGCTGAGAAGTATTTGCAAAAGGGTTGTCAGGGGTATATGGTTTTCTTTTCTATACAAGGAGAAACCAGTGAAACTTTGAGTAATATACCCATAGTGGATGGATTCCCTGAGGTTTTTCCAGATGATCTAAATGGATTACCTCCGGAAAGGGAAGTTCAATTTCCGATTGACATTGTGCCTGGAGCGGGTTCGATATCCAAAGCCCCATATCGTATGGCTCCAAATGAAATGGCTGAGTTGAAAAAGCAGATTGAGGATTTGCTTGAGAAAGGGTTTATTAGACCCAGTGTGTCGCCTTGGGGTGCTCCAGTTTTGTTTGTGAAAAAGAAAGACGGGAGTCTTCGGTTGTGCATCGACTATAGAGAGTTGAATAAGGTTACCGTCAAGAATAAGTACCCTCTCCCGAGAATTGATGACCTATTAGATCAACTATCTGGTTCATGTGTGTTTTCGAAAATCGATCTAAGGTCGGGGTATCATCAGCTGCGTGTGAAAGCGGAAGATGTTCCGAAGACTGCTTTCCGGACCAGATATGGTCATTATGAGTTCTTAGTGATGCCATTTGGGTTAACCAATGCGCCTGCGGTTTTCATGGATTACATGAACCGTATCTTTCGTCAATATCTGGATCAGTTCGTCGTGGTATTCATCGACGATATTTTGATATACTCTAAGAGTAGAGAAGAGCATGAGCATCATTTGAGAATTGTGTTGAATACATTGCGTGAAAAACAACTCTATGCTAAATTGAGTAAGTGCGAGTTTTGGCTATCGGAAGTGAGATTCCTAGGCCATGTTATCTCGCAAGGTGGGGTCGCTGTGGATCCTAGTAAAGTGGAAGCAGTACTGAACTGGAAGAGGCCAGAATCCGTGGCTGAAATACGCAGTTTTCTGGGTCTTGCTGGTTATTATCGGAGATTCATTCAGAATTTCTCCCGTATTGCGTTGCCGATGACCAAGCTCACGAGAAAAGATCAGCCATTTGTATGGGATGAACATTGTGATAATTGCTTTGTGGAGCTGAAACAGAGGTTGACTACGGCACCTGTGTTGATTTTGCCCGATCCCAGTTTGACATATGTTGTGTATTCTGATGCCAGTGGGCAGGGATTAGGGTGTGTCCTTATGCAGCAGGGACGTGTGGTGGCCTATGCCTCTCGACAGCTCAAACCTCATGAATTGAACTATCCCACGCATGATCTAGAGCTTGCGGCCATAGTGTTTGCATTGAAGATTTGGCGTCATTACCTGTATGGTGTGACTGTGGAACTGTACTGCGACCACAAGAGTCTCAAATATCTGTATGATCAGAAAGAATTGAATATGAGACAACGACGCTGGATGGAATTGCTTAAGGACTACAACCTGGAAATAAAATATCATCCGGGTAAGGCAAATGTAGTCGCTGATGCTCTTAGTCGAAAAACTGTAGTTGTGGCGGCTATGATGATACTCGAGGGGAAGTTGATTGCGGATTTTCGTGATATGAATCTGTCGAACCAGATCATCTGTGCCAACTATAATGTTTCCCAAGGGGAAAGTGACTTGAGAGCTGAGATTGAAGAAGCTCAGAGGCAAGATGACTGGATTCAGCGTAATCTAGCCAGAATAGAGCGTGGTGAAGCTCAGGGCTATGATGTGTCGCCTAGTGGATTGATTCGTTATCAGAAGAGAATTTGTATTCCACTTAAGGCGGAGTTGAGACAGAAGATCTTAGATGAGGCGCATAAGAGCCAATATACTCTTCATCCTGGTATGACCAAAATGTACCATAACTTGAAATCTGAGTATTGGTGGCAGGGTATGAAGAGTGATGTGACGAAATATGTGGCGAGGTGTCTCACATGTCAGAAAGTAAAGATTGAGCACCAAAGACCGCCTGAGTTGTTGCTCTGGGATTCTCAAGAATCTCATTCCTCCATATGACTACCCTTTTCAGGCAGGGCAAGTGGCTCGAAGGAGAAGCGACCAACCCGTAGTGGTTAGGGTCTCTTAGGGACATTAGGGATTTTTGGGATAGTTGGTTATCCTTACTTTGGATTTGGGATTGCCAAAGTGTAAATTGACGTAAATGATTATTTCGATCGTGTAATCCCCGTTGTTGGGAAATATAAAACCCATATTATTTATGTAAGTAACCCGGGGTTGCCGGGATTTTAGTTTCCGCACTTTGATATTTATTATGTACTCTGATTTCTCAAGTAGTTATATCCGTACATGAATGTGAGACCAGGAATATATAAGTTTTGAAATGATTTTTCGAACGCCCCATCTCTTGGATGAGGGATTATAAATTGTTAAACCATCTTATTGGTCTCTATTTCATTTAAATTTCGTAATCCGGATGTATTTACGGTGAGGGGGTTACATATATTGTGTACTCTAATAGTTATACGAATGTGATTTATATTCCCTGAGTAGTTATATTTGATAAGTGAATATGAGACCAGGTCAATTGGATTTCAAAAATTATTTGTGAAAACCCTATCTCAAGGATAGGATTGTGAATGAGTTTTAATGATTATTGATCTCTATTTCACTTTAATCGCGTATTTTAGATATAATAATTACAGAAGGGGGTTACAAATTGGCATTGGTTGAGCAATGGCACCACAATTATCTACGTCTGGCAGCTTACACTCTATTGAGGAAAGAGAAAAATTTATTTATGAGTTTCTCAAAGGAATCAAAGTTCCAGAGGGCTATTCTTTAAATATAAAGAATCTTGTATCAATGAAAGGTTAAAGCTAGAGAACCTTAAAAAATCTCATGATTGTCATATGCTTATGCAGAGTTTTGTACCGGTTGGTCTACGGTCAATCTTACCCAAAATAGTAAAGAATTCCATAACTAAACTTTGCATGTTCTTCAAGTTAATTTGTAGTAAAGTTGTTGATTCAACAAAGTTACAAGATTTGCAAAGGCTGATTGTTTGTACTCTGTGTGAACTTGAAATGTATTTTCCTCCTTCATTTTTTGACATTATGATCCATCTAACCATACACTTAGTGAAAGAGGTTCAATTTTACGGTCCAGTGTACCTGAAATAGATGTACCCAAATAAGCGATTTATGAAAATTTTAAAAGGGTATGTGAAAATAAATATCGACCCGAGGGGTGTATAGCTGAGCGTTACATGGTTGAAGAAGCAAGTGACTTCTGTGCTGATTTTGTATCAAATGTTGACCTTATAGGAATCCTAAAGTCTCATCATGATAGGCGAAGATCAGGAAAAGGAACAAGTGGGAAGGATGTAATCGGGATATCAATGATTGAATGGGAGTAAGCTCACTTGTGTGTGCTACATAACACTGATGAGATTGAAACGTATTTTGAAGAACATAAGGATGCTCTTTGATTGGTACATGGTGAAAAGAATGAAAATTTGATAACAAAAGAGCACAACCAATATTTTCCAACTTGGTTAAAAAGGCGCATTAATGATAAGGTGGAGAGGAATCCTGATTCAGTTTATGAAAACTTAAGATGGCTATTGAATAGACAAAGCTTAAATGTATTGTCTTACAATGGTTATGCAATCAACGGTTACACATTCTACACACAAGAACATAATACAGGGAGCACGATGCAGAATAGTGGGGTAACACTTGTTGCTGATTCTTGGCACAGATCCAGTGCCAAAGACATACACCATATCTACGCAACAATGTCATACTTTGGTATAATTGAATGAATATAGGAGTTAGATTACGCTATATTAAGGGATGTAAGTAGGTTAACAACAACAATGGATTACGGACGATAAGTTAGGGTTTGTTTAAGTGGATCTTTCTAAAGTTTGGTATAAAGATGATCATTTCATTTTAGCATCACAGGCACAATAAGTGTTTTTCATTTCAGATCCTGCTAAAAAGAACTGGTCCATTGTACTTCAATCGAACAAGAATCATCAAGAACAAGTTGATAATGAAAGTAATGAATATTTGAATATTCCTGAGGATTATCTCTCCTTTGAAATGTTGTAGTCCAAATATATTGATATAGATGAAGATGAAAATAAATATGAACCCTTATACATGAGACACGATTATAAAGAGGGGACTTGGTTTTTAAATCAAACAAGAAAGAAGAAAAGATGATAATGAGTGCCTTGATTTTTTGCCTTGTATGTTTTATTACATGTGTTCATATATTTCAACATAATATACTTTCATTGCCATGATTGTCATTGTACATCCTCTGATGTTTTGTTTGGTTTATTTAACTTATAGGAAATGGATCCCCACACTGGAGATGAAAGGTGTTCCCAGCTAACATGATGATCAAGCAACATTTAAGGCCAACATAGCCGGGGGCAAGACTGTAATGTCTAGATTGGTCAAACTAAGGAGTAGGGGCATTAGGTTAGAGCTTCAGTGGAATGAAAAGGGAAATCCAGTTGGACAAAATGCCATCTCCTTTATTAATTACATTAGGACTACAACCAGAGAAAGAGTCCCCATTATAGTTTCATATTAGCGACAGGTGAAGAAAGATTATGCCGATATCCTCTTGGGTTTAGTCAAGGTAAACACTATTTACTTTATTATTCCAGTTGTTTTGTTTAATAAAATTACAATCTAATAAATTATGTGTGTGTTTTTTTACAGTCTTGCTTCATAATTGATGAAGATAAGGAAAAATTCGTGCTACGAAAATACAAAAAACTTTTGACAAATTTTCACTCCGCTCTTGTCAAATTCTACTTACGGGATGACAATGATATTATTGATCATATACCGCCAGAGTTGTACGATATAATAATAACCAAAGAGCAGTGGGATGAGTTTGTGATCTTACATACTACTGCATAATTTGCGGTAATATAATATTAGCCTTTACGTACTTGTAATGTAGTTGTAATTAATATTTACTAATATGAACCATTTGGGTCTAAAAAGGAAAGAAGTGAGCAAAATCGCGAAAACGCATCCAACACGCCATACTGGTACATAAAAGGACCGATATCGTATGCAACATTGGAGCAACAATTAGTAAGAACTAATCATTATTTCATACGAATATAATTTCTATGATTAATTCTTAATTACAACTATCTTTGATATGCAGATGCAAGAATCGCATTCTGATGATGTCACACATATATCTTGACATGATTTGTGGCTAGCTAGCTGCACGAACAAACAAGGCGAAATTCCTAGCGAACAAGCTAGAAAAGATGCTGAATATTGTGTAAGTTGTAACATCCCAAATTTTGATTAAGGGCTAATGAGAATTATTGAGAATGTAATTGTGGATTAAGTCGAAATTCTTATGTGTTTTATGGCAATATCATCTAATATGTCATAATTGATGGAAAATTTATAGAATGGAAATATTTGCTATAAGTTAGTAGTTAATGGGTAAATTAATTACTAACTAAGAGGAAATGAGAAGTGTGATTAAATGGATAATGGATGGATTAGAGAAGCTAATTGGTGGTTTACTTTATGAGAATCAATGACCATGGGACACTTGGCATGCTTATAAGTGGGGAAATTGATAGGAAAAGTCAAATATATTTTTAAAGCATTTCTCTCTCCTCTCTTCCCTCTCTTCACGCTGAACAAGTATGGTGGGAGGGAGTATGATTATTTTTCATCTCTTCACTCTTCCTTCACTCTCATCTCTTGTCCTCGCTTTCTTCTCTCTCTCGTCAGCCATTGTTGTCCAAAGGGAAGGAAGAAAGCTTGATAAAGGTAAGAAGAATGATCTCTAATGCTCAAACTCTATACATTAAAGTTATTCATTGAGTTGAGAACTTTATTTTGATGGTTATAGTTTGCCATTTGGTGTTGGTTTTGGACTCTAAAGAATTGTGAAAGTTAGAGAATCAAAAAGTGTCTTTGGAAAAGTTGAAAAGGTGAGTGAAGCCTATCTATCCATTTAAGTTTTGTGCCATTTGAAGTAGCTTTGAATTTCTGGGAATTTATTGCCTATTTTCAAAAATAAGAGCCATTGGTCATTTGGCATGTTATTAGTATGAAAATGGTATGTTTAGAAGGTATATGGATAGATAAGATTGATTGGGGATTGAATGATTGAGTTTGGTGATTTTGGAATTTTAGTGTTTAATGTTGCCCAAAACCAAAGTACGTTATTGGAGTAGGATTTTGGTAGTTTTGACACTTCCATTGAATTCCTTAGGTGTTTTTATATAGGAGCAGCTTTGGTTGAGGTTTTGCGTCCATTAGTAGCTTTTGGTAAAAATTCTGGAAAACTATCATTGTTTCTGCGTTTTCTGGGTTCTGATAAGGTCACTCAAGTGATATGGGGTTCACTCGAGTGAGGGATAAATGTCACTCCGGTGAGGTTGGGTTTCACTCGAGTGACATAATGTAACTTCGCATCTTCCCTTCAGTTTCTATGTGCACTTTTGTGGAAAGGGCAAGAATGTTGCCTCACTTGTGAGTGAAGTGAATCATCACTCGAGTAAGCCTTCTCTCACTCGAGTGAGGGTGTATTTGACACCCTAAACCTGCCTCTCAGGTTGTCACTCGCGGTTAATGAGCAAGAGTGCATTCTGGCACTCGCGGGTATTCAGTTTCCACCTGAGTGAGAAAACTTATGCTCGAGTGCTGTTCCCTCTGAAAACTCCTATTTGCTCTCGGGTTCTCACTTCTTGGACTTCACTCTCTAGTGCTTGAGTGAGGCATTTGGCTATTACTCGAGTCAGGTCTTATGTGCTCGAGTATCTCTGTCTCTGTCTCTGATTAAGTTCTTGTGCTCTTGGGTGCTCACTCACTAGCCTTCACTCTCAGATACCCGAGTACAGACCGTACCATAACTAGAGTGTCAATATCCCATCACTCGAGTGAGGCCATCTTCACTCGAGAAAAACAGTGAAAAATATCAATGTTTGTGCTTCCAAAAGGGGATCCCTAAGGTAGTTCTTCTAACCCTTTAGGGCTTTTATTAGAGGCATATATGAGTACTTAAGAGACAGTAATGATAACCAATTTAAGTAGTGTGAAGGTATTGAATATTGGACTAAGTGATAACGCATCGTTCTTAATTATGACTTTAGGTTTTAATATTTGCCTGGAGCATAGAAGGCCCGTGCCTGCTCAAGAATGGAAAGACCAAGGTAGTAACACTCTATCCTATATCATGTATATTGCATTGCTTGTTTGCATTAATCATTGAATACAGATACAGTGAAGGGATGTGGTGAAAGCCCGGCCTTGAATACAGATACAGTGAGGGGATGTGGCGAAAGCCCAACCTTAAATACAGATACAGTTGAGGTGACGTGGTGTAAGCCCGGCCTTATATATTGATTGATGCATTATGATATATGTTTACTTGCTTTGTTTAATATGCATCATATACATAAACTGTTGCTACTAGGATTCTTTTGAATCTCATTCTTTTCAAATAACATTTTTTAGACAGGGCAAGTGGATCGAGAAGCAAGCAAGTGAACAAGGATGACTAGGCCTACCGGTGGTAGTCTTAGTTAGATACTCTTAGTTTTATTTTGGACTAGTTAATCATTTTGGATAAATGTACATATAGAATTGCTTATAGTATTATTGTTTTGTGTAATCCCTGGTATGGATACTGAGATAGGCAATAATGCCCTGTATAATATTTTGGATTAATGTTATTATCCCAGATAAATGTCAGAAATTGTGGCTATACTCTGATATTATATTTGTGACAAACTAGACAGGCCAATTGTTTTTATGAATGAATGAATAGAGATCATATAGTACAAGTGTTGTAAAAAGTTTTTAATTATCCCAGATCTCTCATTCAATTTTTAAACGTGTTTAAACGCTTAATCTCGGCCTTGATAGTGGTGGGGGTTGCATAAGTAGTGGATTATACATCAAGGTAATTAAACCCGGACCGGTCAGTGAACCGGTCGGGGTACTGGGTCAAGGGTCAGTGGGTCAGACCGGAGTCAAACCAGAGCTAAACCGGGACCAAACCGGTGAAAAATAGAATATTTTAGGCTTATAGTATGAAATTCTAAAGGAATTTTTTTAAAAAAAAAATAAAAAAGTTGGCCCGGACCGGGTCACCGAACCGGACCGGTTTAGTGCCCGGGTCACCGGTTTCCGGGCCGGTTCGGCCGGGCCGGTCCGGGTTAGAAAACATGGTTATACATACAATAAAGATTTAGCTTTACTTAACTGATTCTATTTTATAATAATTAATATTATTGTAATTCTTTTTGTGATAGCGCTCAATGACGCAGGAGTAGCCAGACTTGGTGGATTGTGTTGGTCACGATGATTTACTCAGCAGAGCGCTTGGAGTTCCTGAGTATCATAGTCGTGTTCAGGGTACTAATTTTGTAGTGACCCAAACATCATACTTCAAACCCCAAAAGCAAGCCAACAAAAATGACTTACTGCAACTAAAGGAAGATATTTTTGACTACAAGCATCACGTAGAACAGAGGATTAGTAACTATGAGCATCAAGTAGAATAATTTAACGATAATATGCATTTGATGCACATAGTTGCTGTCGGCGTGGCCTACAACACCGAAAGTGATATATTGCATAATTCACCATTGCCGTCGCACATGTAATGCCCCAAATTTTGATTAAGGGCTAATGATGAATATTGAGAATGTAATTATAAATTAAATTGGAATTATTATGTGTTTTGTGGTAATTTTAATTAATATGCCAAATCAGTGGGAAAATTTGAAGAATGGAAATTGTTGGTTAATTAGTTGGTAATTAACGGTGAAATTAGTTACTAAGAGGAAATGAGATGTGTGACTAAATGGCTAATGGAGTGGTTAGAGTAACTAAATTAGTTACTTACTTTGTAGGAGCCAATGAAATGAGGACATGTGGCAAGCTCATGTGATGAGAGAGTGTTTAAAGAAAAGTCAAATGGCAATATTTTATTGTTTTCTTCTCTCTCTTCCCTCCATTTCGGCTGATGGAGTATGGGCAAGGAGAAGCTCATCATTTCACTTTATCTTCAACCTCTCTTCATCTCTCTCTCTCTCTCTCTCTCTCGCGCCATTGTTGAAGGAAAAAGGAAGAAGAAAAGCTGGTGATTGAGGTACTATAATGACTTCTAATGCAAAAACTTCCTTCTTTAATGTTGTTCTTTGAGTTGAGAGCTTCATTTTGATGGTTCTAGATTGCCCATTGGTGTTGATTTGAGCTCTCAAGGAATTTTGAAGTTTTGAGAATCAAGAAACCTCTTTGGAAAAGTTAAAGAGGTAAGTGAAACAAACATTTCTATCTATGTTTTGTGCCAAGTGTTTTAGTTTAGAATTTCTAGTATTTTTGACATCATTTTTTAAAATTAGGGTCATTGGTAGTTTGGCATGATTGGTATGGAATTGGTATGTTTGAAATGTATGTGGATAGATAGAAAGGGATTTGGGATTGAATGATTAAGTTTGGTGATTTTAGAATTTTGGTGTTAGTGTTGCCCAAAACCAAAGCATGATAATGAAATAGGAATTTGGTAGTTTTGACATTTCCATTGGATTCCTTGAGCAATTTTGTGTGGGAGTAACTTTGGTTAAAGTTTTGGGTTCATTGGGAACACTTAGAGAAATTTTGTAAAGAGCTGTTAGTTTTCTGCGTTTTATGATTTCTGATAAGCATCACTCGAGTGATCTGGGGTCCACTCGAGTGTGGGATGAGTATCACTCGAATGAGGATGGGTTCACTCGAGTGCGGTAGTGCATTTTCCCTTTTGGCCTTCAGTTTTTCTATCACACTTCCGCGTGAAAGACAAAAATGTTGACTACTTGCAAGTGTTGTGGGTTTTCACGCGAGTGAGCCTCCTCTCACTCAAGTGCAGGTGTATTTGACACCATGAACTCTCGTCTCGGGTTGTCACTCACTGTCAAGTTTCAAGAATGTGCCTTAACACTTGCGAGTGTTAAGCTATCACTCGAGTGTTAGGGGTTTCACTCGAGTGCTCCTCTTCTTTGAAATTTTTCATTACTCTCGGGTTAACACTTTCTGTGCTTCACTTCCTAGAACTCGAGTGAGAATTTGGCTACTACTCGAGTGTTAAGCTTTATGCTCGAGTGCAAAGTGCATCATCACTCAAGTGAGGCCATCTTCACTCGAGTGCAGCAGTGAAAAATCAGAACTTGTACTTCTAAAAGGGAATCTTTAGGATAGTTCTTCCAACCATTTAGGGCTTTTGTTAGAAGCAATTGTAGTTTCCTAAAGAGCAATAATGATAACCAATCTAAGTATTGTAAAGTAAATCAAGTATTGGAATAGAGAATAACTCTTCGTCCCCAATTGTGAATTATAGGATATGATATTTGCCCTACTCGGGAGAGACCAGCGCCAGAGCACACACGGAAGGACTAAGGTAGTGACTTTTCTCTCATGTTGTGTATGATGCTTGGTATGCATGACTTATCATTGTTTGTTGTGTGAATCTTTGGTATGAGGCCATTGTGTTATCTCTTGTAGTGCATTACAGCGTGAGTAGTCGTAAGGGGTGATGGTTATCATACCTACCCCTACCGTTGTAATTGCTAGGGGTGCATTATGGAATTGTGGATTCCTGTTTGAGCATCCGACTAGTGTGGCTATGTGTGAATGAGAAATATTTTATATGGATCCCAGCTGTGGTGATATATGTGATATGATCGTATGATTGTGTAATATAGGGTGAGCAAACGTAAGGGTGACATGAGTCATACCTGCCCTCGCTGCTGTAACTGCCATTGTAGTTGTAATATGTGTGAGATGATTTGCTTTCATGCTTATTGTTGTGCATACTATGAGTGATTTGATACTACGGGGATTCCTTAGAATCTCACTCTCTCATAAACCAAATTTTTAGACAGGGCTGAAGGATCTAAGGGAAAGTGAGCGACGAAGAGTGGATAGAGCTCCAGTATAGGAAATTATTTTAGATACTTGTTATCATGTAAAATTATTTGGATGTTTTTGGGAAACAATTGTATATATATTGGGATTCGTAGTATAGTTTTGTGTAATCCCCAAGTAAAAGGGAACAATTTTATGGGCTTTGTGCCTCTGTAGAACCCTTGATTATTGAATGGAACCCGAGTATGTCGGGAATTTGCATTATACTCTAATATGTATGAATGGAATCGACGCGTTTAGGCCATTTATGTTTAAAATGTGAGTATGAGACCATTGTGGAACAAGTGTTGTAAAAGTTTTGAAAACCATGATTTTTGGGAAATTTTTATTTTTCTAAGTCCCAAATCATATATGGTCTCTAATTCAAACTTAATTACGTTTTTACGAACTAATCCCGGCCTTGATTGTGAAGGGGGTTACAGAACACACTTCGAGTAAGGGTTGACGTATGCACCAATGAAGATGCCCCTTTACCAATCCCTTCTCTAGATGAAGCAAAAATGGTTAAAGATATTGTCAGTGGTTATGTTGCATGGCTAATAGGTCTGATTAAGCCATATGAAAAGGTAGTTAACTTACAATTTCTTTTACTTTTTCTATATACTTCCGTCTAAAACCATATGATTTAATTTCATGATTTTTGTAGGTTGTTGCTCATCTTAAAGGAAAATGACTTAAAGGGCATAGGAAGAGTTCAAAGTGTTCATCAACCGAACAGAAGTCTCAACCCTCAACCAGCAACCACAACAACCGACAAATGCCCTCATATCGCCAACAATTGGCATCAATGGTGTAACCCCCTGCCTTAATTAACGTAATTAAGATTCAATAACGCATAGTAAAAAGGGGTTAGAGACCATCGAATAGTTCAAAACTTATTAAAACACCCACTAAGTAGTAGGGACTTTATAAAATTTTCAAAACTTCTTTCCTATTCCGGTTTCAAGTTCAATTATCGAATATAATCACCTGTGCAGTTAATCTACATTCATTCATATCAGAATATCTAATAGCAATCCCGGCAACCCCTAGGTTCCATTCATTCACTCCAAGGTTTACAATTCCCATATAGGGGATTACACCATTATATTCAACTACTAATTACAACCCAAAAATCATTTACAAGATCTCTGTCCAACATGATCAACCAACATATCGCAAAAGAAAATGTCCCTACAGGGTTCTAACCACTCCAGGTCGCGTGCTTCTCCTTGGAGCCACTCACCCTGTCTGAAAAGTTAGTTTAAGGAAAGAGTGAGATTCAAGAGAATCCCAGTAGTAACAAAACATTTATACCACACATAAGCACACAGCATGTAAGCAAATCATCCTGCAGCAGCAGCAGCACAAATCACACTTCACCCTCATCCCCTTTCTCCTCCGGGAAGGCACACCGTCCTAACCTGAACCATTGTTAGCTACTCAGGGACTGTTGGCGTGGCAGTGCATACACATAGCCTTATAGCTCATATAGCTATCCAGCTTTCACAAATGGACCATCGGCCTTCACAAATAGCCTTTCGGCCCACATAATCACATGTATCACACCTCATCCTCATCCCCTTTCTCCACCAGGAAGGCACACAACCCTTACCCGAACTGTTGTTAGCTACTCAGGGACTATCGGAATGACATTGCTCACACATATTCACAATGTTGCAGTATACGAATTTATCACGAATCAATGAAAATACACACATACAATGCATCACATATGGTACGAAAGAAAAGTTAGTACCTCGTTCCTTCCTGACGTTTGCTGGCTTAGTGGGCTCACGAGGATGGCAGATATCAAATCCTATAAAAATAAGTACATAGGTCAATCTCTTTTCCAAGTTTCCAAATCTCGTAATATTTTATGTTGGTAATCATTTAGACTCTTTAGGTGGCTATAATAGGCCTAAACATATCCCCAAAGGGTTGGAAGAAACTACCCAGAAGGTACCTTTTCGGATGCAAAACACCACTTTTAGGCTGCCTCACTCGAGTGACAACTACCTCACTCGAGTGATGCCCTCAGTTGTGCTTGAGTCCTGATGAGTGAAACACAGAAAGTATTTGCCCAAGAGCAAATCCTCAAAATATCTCTCACACTCACTCGAGCACAAGAGGCTGCACCCGAGCAATGACCCTAAGTGCACTCGAGCACCAGGAAGTACAACACCAAGAGTGTTTGCCCGAGAGCACAGACCACTTCTAGGCAAGACCTCACTCAAGCATGCCCATGCACACTCGAGCAGGATCATATTTCACTCGTAAGGCAGGGAGTGTGCTCGTAGTTTCTGCCTAAAGACTTAACCAAAATTCCCAGAAATTCATATCGTGCTCGAGTGAGATCCTCCCTCACTCGAGTGATGCCTATCAGATGCCAAATCGCAGCAACTGATATGGCTTTCCAGAATTGACCAATTTGCTACCAATGGTCCTAAGACTTGTACCAATACTCATTCTCACTCATTTTACCACAAGGAGCCTATTGGTAACTTTAAAACAACCTAATTTCCACTCAACAACACATTCCCATCTCAAGGTTATAAGATCTCCCAAACCACAATTTATCAAACTTCTTCTTTTCAAATCCACACCAAAACCATTGACTCCTAAACACTATTTAGCATCTATTTCACCACATTACATCACTTAATTCATATATTCTGAAATCACAAGAAATCAAGGCAAAATCCAGAATTTACCAAAATCAAACCAATGGCCAAAACATTCATACCAAAGTGCACTAAATGATTACATTTTTAACTTCATAAGATCAAATCTCTATTTTTCCAACTTTCATATTTAGACATGCACCAATTCACCACCAAAGAAAATTCTGAAAGCATGGCAAGGAAGCCTTCAACACTATGAACATCTTTACTAAACATAATATAAACATTTGAAGGCATTCACTTACCTAAAACCAAGCTTTTCACCTTCTCTTTCTTGGTTGTCTTCAGCGAAAATGGAGGTAAAAAGAGAGATGAGAGAGTGAGTGGATGATGATGATATTTTTCCCCTCACACATACACACCCAACCGACTTGACAAGGGAAGAGAGAGGGAAAAATCATTTGACTTCTTGAATCCACATCCAATGGCTCTCATTTGACCACATGGCACAATCTCATCCTTCCTTTTATAAATTCATATGTATTCATTCACATTGGATTCCACCCCCAAGGTTAAATCTTAGCCATTGATTCATTTGACTTTTAATCTAAACATTTGATCCTCAAGTTACCAATGAGTTTCCTCTTCGGTAACCGACCTGTGGGTAAGTAAATTTCCAATTTCGCCCCTGATTATCATAACCCTTGCCAAATCATCACTATACTCCAATATAAACTTTAACATTGCTTACAACATGTTTGCAACAAGATTAACAATAATTACATCATTAAAATCGTAATTAGCCCTAAATCACAAGTCAGGATATTACAAATGGCACCAGCTTTGATCAGCCAAGGAGGTCAGTCAATACATTTTGATTTTGACATCTATTATGCAAATATATCTGATCATGTCAATGGTAGTATGCTAAATGAAGTGCTTAGTCGTGATTGGCTTAGTACAACATCCGTTAACATATGGATTATGTACTTTATCATCATCGTCTATCACTGTTATTATTATTCATCATTCATTTTTTTGGTTTTAATGACATTGTTTGTTTTCTATAAAGGCACTTGTACCACGATCTGTTACTGCGCACGGAAAGGGCGCATAGATTCGTATTTGTCAGCCTATACCTCCTTGGCCAGCTTATAAGGAGATTATTTCTGAAAACATAATCTAACAATCTTCAGGACATCTTTATGTGGAGAGCAACCCCTAATATGCTCTTTATTGTGCCATACAATTTGGGATAAGTTATTTGCGACAGTATTTTAATGTATGTTTTTTTATTCTTTTACTTTTAGTATAACATGATTATCAAAGTAAAATTTTCAAAATATTTTAAAGGACATTGGATTTTGATTGTTATCCATCCAATATCACTTGGAGGCCCCTGCATTTACTATTTAGATCCTCTAAAGGCCGGTCATCTAGACAACCAACCTGATTTGAAGATTATAGTCAATTAGTAAGTGCATGAGTGAATGTGTAAATATTTTCTTGTGCCATTATTGAATTACTAAAATTAATTAGTCATTACTTGTTTTGTTAGTGCATTGATCGCTTACCAAAGGAACGCAAGATTGAGCTATTCTACACGCAAAGACCCAGCCAATAGCTATACCTGAAGGAAGAATGCAGTACTTATATATGAATTTACTCATATTTTGTTATTCAAAAATTTTTCTTCAAATATTTACTTAACAACAGTTCACACAATATATTGCACCATAGCTGGGATTCATATAAAGCATTTTTCCATACACAGCCTCACTGGCTGGATTCATAAAACAGTTTCTCAAAGACCTATGTCTATTACAACGGCAGTTTAACGGCTGGGCTGGGTGTGATAAGCATCAACCCCCTACGATGGCTCCCGTTGAAGTGCTCACGCTACAATAGACCATGGCACATTTCTATTCACATTTCTCAATCACACAATGATCAATCATGCATACCAGACGTCATACACAACATAAGAGAAAAGCCACTACCTGCTCGTTCCTTCCGTGCATGCTCTAGCACTGGTCCCTCCAAAGTAGGGCAAATATCGTATCATATAATTATATCAGTGACGAAGAGTCAATTCTCTATTACGATTCTCAATAACTTCTTTACACTTAATTTGGTTATCATTATTGCTCTTTTAGTACCCATAAATAAATCTATCAATAGCTCTAAAGGGTTGGAAGACTATCCCCAAAGATCCTCTTTTTGAAAACTCAAACCTGACATTTTTCACTGAGACACTCGAGTGAAGATGGCCTCACTCGAGTGATATTGTACGGATACTCAAGTGAAGGAGACCTCACTCGAGTGATGGAATAGTCTACACTCGGGTACAAGAGAGTGAACAATAGTAAGTGAATACCCGAGAGCACAAAGGAACAACAGAACCCAGAGTTGCTCGCTGCACTCAAGCACAAACACAATGACTTAAGTGGAAGCCTAATGATCATTCGAGTCCCCCAAATTAAGGTCCAGGAAGTGCTCACCTGAGAGCACAAGAAATTTTTAGAAGAGAACATCACTCGAGCAGGGACAAGAGCACTCGTGATGGCTTGACACCCGTGACTGTCAAGACACACTTTTGGATTTTGATCACAGAAGCACAACAGAAAGCTGAAGAGAAACGGAATATACACGCAGCACTTGAGTGATACACAACCTCACCCGAGTGATATTCATCCCACACTCAAGTGAACTCACTCTCACTCGAGTGATTTTATTAGAAACCAGAAAATGCAGCAATACTAACCACATTTCCTAACACTTGCCCAATTACGCCCAATGGACCCAAAACTTCTACTAAAGCTACTGCCCCATAAAAACATCCAAGGAATTTAATGGAATCATCAAAATTACCAAAATCCTATTCCATTAACATGCTTTGGTTTTGGGCAACATAAACATCCAAATCCCAAAATCACTAAACTCAATCTTTCAATTCCCAATCAATCCTATCTATCCATATACATTTCCAACATACCATTACTATGCTAAAAACATGCCAAAAGCCCTGTGGTTATCATTTTCGGATTAAAGGCCAAAATTTTCAAAAATTTCAAACTAAACCATTTGGCATAAAACTTAGATAGATAGATTAGTCTCACTTACCTCTTTCACTTTGCCAAAGAGGTTCTTTGATTCTCCAACCTCCAAAATTCTTTGGGACCTCAAACTAACACCAATGGACAAACTATACATATCAAAATGAAGCTCTTTATTCAAGGAACAACTTTAGAGAAGGAAGTTTAAGCATTTGAGACCATTTCCCTTACCTTTTTGAAGCTTTTCTTCCTTCCCTTTCCTTCAACAATGGCTGACAGTTTTTGGAGAGAGAGATGAGAGAGATAAGTGCTTGAGGAAGAAGAGAAAATGATTACACTCCCTCCTCCCATACTCATTCCAGCGCACAAAGAGGGAAGAAAGGAGAGAGAAATTATTTTTAATTGCATTTGACTTTCTTAATACTCTCCCCACATGTGAGCTTGCCAAGTGTCCCATTGTCATTGGTTCTCATAAAGTAAACCACCAATTAGTTACTCTAATCCCTCCATTAGCCATTTAATCACATATCTCATTTTTCTCTTAGTTAGTAATTAATTTCTCTATTAATCACTAACTAATTGCCCAACAATTTCATTCTTTCAATTTCCACTAATCATGGCATAATAATTAATATTGCCATAAAAAATATAATTATTCCACTTTAATTCAATACTTATCCTCAATAATCATCATTAGCCCTTAATTGAAATTTGGGGTGTTACAATATATCTTTTCCACAATTTGTTCACTTATTGTATGGAGTATGCCGATCTTCAATATATTTGCCAAGCTAAGCTATTCATTTACTGTTTATTCTTTACATCCAAGAAGTTTTGTCGGCGAAGCGCACACGAGATGAACCTCATCCTTCTCTTATGGATTCGAGCGGAGATTTTGCAAAAAAGCACCTCTTGGTTTTTCCATGTCCATTTATTTTCTGTTTATTTTCTTGTTTATGTGTTTGTTTTGGTATAAGTTTGGGGATTTGGAAGTTTGTTGAGTTGCCTTCTACGGTTTTTTTCTCCTCTTCTGGTTTGGCTATTTCAAGGTAGAGTTGTCAACGTTTACTTTGGATTTTCACACCTGCCAAATTTCATCACATTATGTGCCACTTCAACTCTTACGGGAGGCCTTTCTAAAGTATTGCTTTCCGGTTCGTTCTTTTGGAGCGAGGATTCAACCACTCCCTCAATCTTTACTTGTTGAACCTAGTGTAAAGGTCAAAAACTGTAACGCCCCAAATTTTAATTAAGGGCTAATGGCAATTATTAAAAATGATTTGGGAATTAAAGCTGATTTAACACATGAATCAATTATTGGAAATGCCCAACCCCCTGTATTTGAGCATAATTATATGACAAATAATTATTTGGGCTAAAATAGGGGTAAATGGTGCAATGAAGAAGGAAAAGAATTTGATTATGATTATGTGGCAATTTTAATTAATATGCCATAATAAGTAAGAATTGGAAGAATGGCCATAAGTTAGTGATTAATGGAGAGATTAATTACTAACTAAGGAGAAATGAGATATGTAATTAAATGGCTAATGGAATGGGTAGAGTAACTAATGGGTTACTTAACTTTATGAGAACCAATGAGTGTCGAACAAGTGGCATTGGTGGGTGAAGAAAGAGTGGGTGAGAAAAGTCAAACCCACATTTTTTATTACTTTCTCTCTCTCCCTCTCTCTTTGTGCGCATGATTAAGGCTTGGGGGGTAGAATTTTCTGCCATCCCTCATCATCATTTCCCTTCTTCACCATCACTCTTCATCTCTCTCATTCTCTCTTCCATTCGTGCTGCCATGGGAGGCTAAAGAAGAGGTGAAAAGCTTGTAAAAAAAGGTAAGATCTTGACCTCTAATGCCAAAACTCCCTTCTATATACTTGTTCCTTGTATTGAGAGCTTCAATTTCATGGTTTTAGATTTGTCATTTGGTGGTGTTTGAGCTCTCATGAAATTTTGGACTTGGGTGAATCAAGGAACTCCTTTTGGGAAAGTTATAGAGGTGAGTAAGACAAACCTTTCTATATAGGTTTTGTAGCCATTGGTTGAGTTTGGAAATTATGGAAATTTGGCTTGAAATTTTAAAAATTAGGGTCTTGTGGTGTTTAAGTTGTTGTCATGGATATGATACTTTGGGATATATCTTGAATAGATAGAATTTGATTGAAGCCTATATGTAAGGTTTGACACCTTTGTGATGATTTTGTGCATTGGGAAAAATAGGGCATGTAATTAAGTTGTGATTTTGGTCATTTTGAGATTGCCATTGTGTTCCTTGTAGAAAATTTTATGGGAATAAGTTTGGTTATTGATTTTAGAGTCATTGGACACTTTGGTAGAAAATTGGAAATCTGTCTTGTTGAACTCTGTTCTGGGCAGTTAGTTTGCACGACATTTTTGAATGCCCAAATGATATTGAAAAATTCTAGAACTTTCCAGTCTTAAATTTCACATCCCAAGCTTCAAAATGGACATATAATTCATGTCATTTCATTTTGTGAACTGAGAGTTATGCTTTGCCAACATTTGGGACTAAAATTGGACTATGTTTTGGAGCAGTATTGAGTTTTGTGTAATTCTAGAATTTTGTGGTGATTTCTAGTTATGGTCCATATTTTTCATGTAAATAGGACTTAAATACCTTTCATTTGGCTTTGGAATCACCTTATTTCGATTTTCCTAGAATTAGTTATGATTTCTAGAAGTTCAGCCAAGAATCAGGGAATTTCTTGGCCACGGCCCAAACCTTTCTGACTTGATTCTTGTAACCCCCTCACCGTAATGACATCCGGTTTATGAAATTTATGTGAAATAGAGACCAATAAAACAAAATAACAATTCATATTCCCTCACTCGAGATGGGGTGTTTCAAAATCCGTTTCAAGACATAGTTAATCCTGGTCTCACATTCACAGGCGGATATAATTACTTGAGAAAAACAGAGTACATATTAAATATCAAAGTGCGGAAACCAAAATCCCGGCAAACCCCGGGTTACTTGCATACATAACTTGGGTTTACAGGTTTCCCAACAATGGGGATTACATAACCAAAATAGTCATTTACATAAAATGTACAAATTGCAATCCCAATCCAAAACTATGATAACCAACTACCACTTAGATCTCGGAGTGAGCCTAACTACTCCTGGTCGTCCGTTTCCCTTTCGAACCACTCGCCCTGTCTGAAAAGATTAATCATTTGGGAGGGTGAGATTCTAAAGAATCCCCGTAGTAACTACTATTTCATACCACATGCAATCACATAATATGTAAACACATCATCTCATATCAACAGCAACAAATTCACTCCACCCTCATCCCCTTTTACCGCCGGGAAGGCATACGACCTTCACCCGAACCGTTGTTAGCGACTCAGGGACTATTGGCGTGGCAGTGCATACAAATAGCCACATGGCTCACATATAGCCTTTCGGCTTTCACAAATGGCCCGTCGGCCTTCACAAATATCACACCCTAACCTCATCCCCTTTTACCGCCGGGAAGGCATACGACCTTCACCCGAACCGTTGTTAGCGACTCAGGGACTATTGGTTTAGCGGTGCTACCACAATATCACATAACGCATATATGACACCCTAACCTCATCCCCTTTTACCGCCGGGAAGGCATACGACCTTCACCCGAACCGTTGTTAGCGACTCAGGGACTATTGGTTTAGCGGTGCTTCCACACAAAGTTTTCACAAAACTTGCAGCATACAAAATCCCTTTAATCACAATGATATAGCACACATATCATACATCACATAAGGCATAAAGATAGAGTCACTACCTGTATCTTTCCTGACTGGCTCCGGCACCGTGGCCTCACGAGGGCGACAGATATCAAATCCTATATCAATTAGGGACAACCAATTAATCTCTTATCCATAGGTATATTTCAATAATTCTCTAAGTTGGTTATCATTTAGGACTCTTTAGGTGACATTTAGGGGCCTAAACATATGCCTAAAGGGTTGGAAAACACTACCCAAAAGACCCCTTACTCGAAGGCAAAACACTGATTTTTGGTCATCTCACTCGAGCACAGATGCTCTCACTCGAGCACATGTACGGACATCACTCGAGCACAAGTGCGAGTGAGACTGCGAGTGAGCTCCCGAGAGCATAAAGACACTTGCAGGAACTGGCTCACTCGAGCACGCTGACCCTCACTCGAGCACAAGGCCAAATACCTCACTCGAGCACACGCGAGAGAAAACCAGGAAGTGAGGACCCGAGAGCACCCAAAGCTCTCCAAGCATAGGATCACTAGAGCACAAAACCACACCCGCGAGCACACTCCCACCCGCGAGCACACTCCCACCAGAAGCACACCTCACACCCGCGAGCACACCTCACACCCGCGAGCACACCTCACACCCGCGAGCACACCTCACACCCGCGAGCACACACCTCTCACCCGCGAGCATACCCGCGAGCACACACCTCTCACCCGCGAGCACCTCACTCGCAAGTGAGAGCCTGAAAGCACAACTCCCTCCTGAAGCACAACCTCACTCGAGCATGACCCCCAGTGCTCGAGTGAGAAGGCTATGCTCGCGAGTGTCAGAGCACACTCGTGGCATCCACCAGCAAGTGAAGACCCGAAAGAAACCCTTCACTCTGAACTCCCACCTTCACTCGAGCAGACCATGCCTGCTCGAGCATGTTCTTCGCTCACTCGAGCACAAAGCGCTGTGCTCGAGCATCACCCAAAGAAACCCAGACGCACTCGAAGCAGGACAGGGAAAACTCTTCCATCACTCGAGCACGTTCTTCCTCTGCTCGAGTGATGCTCATGCGAGACCCAGAAATGCAGAAAACCAGAAAACACCAGATGGTCAAATTCACTCCCAAAGGTTCCCAAACTCTCCACAATGCTCACACACCTTAAGCACTAACTAGGGAACACTATGGCAACTTCATAAACACTCCAAAAACCAATTTGACCACAATCATCCACTAAGGTCTCTATGATACACCTTATCCAAATTCCCTTGACCCATTTTTATCATTCCAAATTACATCAAATGCTTCTATACCTCCAACTACATCATTTCCATTCATCAATCATAATAAACTTCATATTTCCAAAAATAGGCATATTTAGGGCAAAATTCCAGATTTTACCAAACTTAACCAAAAATCATAAACAATACATCAAAATGCTCTAAATGCCTACCTCTTCTCTTTGCTCAATCCAGAATCTGGATTCTCAAACTCCCAAATTCGACCAATGTCCCAATCTACACCATTTAAGGCTCTACAATCATCACAATGTAACTCTCATTGAGATGATCAATATCAGAGAAGAGGATTAGAGCAAAGGAGAAGCATAACTTACCAAGATCAAGCTTTTTCTTCTTCCTCTTCTTGCCTCAATGTCGCCGGAATTAGAGAGAAAGATGAGAGATGAGAGATGAGAGAGAAAATGATGATGAAGAAACACATACTCCCTCCCTTGCCCATGCCTCCAACCGAATAAGAGAGAGAAAATGAGGGAAAAGTGACATTTTGTCACTTAGTGCATCATCCTATGGCTTTCCACTTGCCACATGTCATCATCCATTCTCTTCCACAATGAACTCACCTCACCACAACACGCAGGATTCCGACCCACGGTCATAAAACCACAACCCTTGATCTTAAATACCACATGTATTTATTCTCAAAATTCACATTACATTAATCATCATTGTGCTTAATCAAGATAATTACAATAATTATCAGAATCATTAGCCCTAATTACAAATCGGGATATTACAATTCTCCTCCCGTTAAATAAATTTCGTCCTCGAAATTTGTTACATCCCTTGAGCCATAAACTCCGGATATCGCCTTCGCATATCTTCCTCCGTTTCCCAAGTTGCTTCCCGCTGAGTCATTCCCTTCCAGATCACTTTCACATAAGGAATACTCCGGTGTCTGAGCCGACGTTCTTCTCGTTCAATAATTTGCTCTGGCTCCACCGCATACGTGAAGTTATCTCGCAACTCCACATTCTCATACTCAACGACATGGGATGGATCCGGTTGATACTTCTTCAATTGGGAAACATGAAATACATCATGGAGTCTGCTCAAGCTCGGAGGTAGGGCTATACGATAAGCAACAGGCCCAATCCTATCAAGGATCTCAAAAGGACCTATATATCTCGGGCTCAACTTCTTTCGCTTTATAGCTCGCCCAATACCGGTGACAGGAGATATTCTCATAAATACATGGTCACCAACTTCAAACTCTAGAGGCCTTCTCCTTTTGTCCGCATAGCTCTTCTGCCGACTCTGAGCTGCAAGAAGCCTCTTTCGAATGATTCGAATCTGGGCTGAGGTTTGATCCACAAGATCCGGCCCATAGAGTTTCCTCTCGGACAACTCATTCCAACACAATGGCGATTGGCATTTTCTTCCATACAACGCTTCATACGGCGCCATCTGAATGCTCGCATGAAAGCTATTGTTGTAGGCAAACTCAGCAAGTGGAAGGAAACGGTCCCAACTCCCTTTGAAGTCAAGTACACATGCCCGCAACATATCCTCTAAGGTCTGAATAGTCCTCTCTGACTGACCGTCTGTCTGAGGATGATAGGCTGTACTGAATCTCAATTGAGTACCCAGTGCCTCATGCAATGCCTTCCAGAATCTCGAAGTGAAACGAGGATCTCGATCAGAGATGATATTCCTCGGTATGCCATGGAGCTTCACAATTTCACGAAGATAAATCTCCGCTAGTCTATCCGGAGAGTAACTAACATTGATCGGTAGGAAGTGCGCTGACTTCGTTAACCGGTCCACAATAACCCAGATCGCATCATAATTCCTGATCTTGGGCAATCCCGTAACAAAATCCATGGTCACGCTTTCCCATTTCCATTCCGGAATTTCAGGGCTTTGCAATAAACCAGGCGGTCTTTGGTGCTCAATCTTCACTTTCTGACATGTGAGACACCTCGCCACATACTTTGTCACATCACTCTTCATACCCTGCCACCAATACTCAGATTTCAAACCATGGTACATTTTGGTCATACCAGGATGAAGAGTATATTGGCTCTTATGCGCCTCATCTAAGATCTTCTGTCTCAACTCCGCCTTAAGTGGAACACAAATCCTATTCTGATAACGAATCAATCCGCTAGGCGACACATCATAGCCTTGAACTTCTCCACGCTCAATTCTGGCTAGGTTACCCTGTATCCAGTCATCTTGCCGCTGAGCCTCTTCAATCTCAGCTCTCAAATCACTTTCCCCTTGGGAAACATTAAAATGGGCACAGATGATCTGGTTCGCCAGGTTCATATCACGAAAATCAGCAACCAATTTCTCCTCGTGTATCATCATAGCTGCCACAACCACAGTTTTCCGACTAAGAGCATCAGCGACTACATTTGCCTTACCCGGATGATATTTTATTTCCAGGTTGTAGTCCTTAAGCAACTCCATCCAACGTCGTTGTCTCATATTCAACTCTTTCTGATCGTACAGATATTTGAGACTCTTGTGGTCGCAGTACAGTTCCACGGTCACACCATACAAATAATGCCTCCAAATCTTCAAGGCAAACACAATAGCCGCAAGCTCCAGATCATGAGTGGGATAGTTCAATTCATGAGGTCTGAGCTGTCGAGAGGCGTAGGCCACCACACGTCCCTGCTGCATAAGGACACACCCTAATCCCTGCCCACTGGCATCAGAGTACACAACATATGTCACACTGGGATCGGGCAAAATCAACACAGGTGCCGTAGTCAACCTCTCCTTCAGCTCCACAAAGCAATTTTCACATTTCTCATCCCACACATACGGCTGATCCTTTCTCGTGAGCTTGGTCATCGGCAATGCAATACGGGAGAAATTCTGAATGAATCTCCGATAATAACCAGCAAGACCCAGAAAACTGCGTACCTCAGCAACAGTTTCTGGCCTCTTCCAGTCCAGTACTGCTTCCACTTTACTAGGATCCACAGCGACTCCACCTTGCGAGATAACATGGCCTAGGAATCTCACTTCCGATAGCCAAAACTCGCACTTACTCAATTTAGCATAGAGTTGTTTTTCACGCAATGTATTCAACACAATTCTCAAATGATGCTCATGCTCTTCTCTACTCTTAGAGTATATCAAAATATCATCAATGAATACCACAACGAATTGATCCAGATATTGTCGGAAAATACGGTTCATGTAATCCATGAATACCGCAGGCGCATTTGTCAACCCAAATGGCATCACTAAGAACTCATAATGACCATATCTGGTCCGGAAAGCAGTCTTCGGAACATCTTCCGCTTTCACACGCAGCTGATGATACCCCGACCTTAGATCGATTTTCGAAAACACACATGAACCAGATAGTTGATCTAATAGGTCATCAATTCTCGGGAGAGGGTACTTATTCTTGACGGTAACTTTATTCAATTCTCGATAGTCGATACACAAACGAAGACTCCCGTCTTTCTTTTTCACAAATAAAACTGGAGCACCCCAAGGCGACACACTGGGTCTAATAAACCCTTTCTCGAGCAAATCCTCAATCTGCTTTTTCAATTCGGCCATTTCATTTGGAGCCATACGATATGGGGCTTTAGATATCGAACCCGCTCCAGGCACAATGTCAATCGGAAACTGAACTTCCCTTTCCGGAGGTAATCCACTTAAGTCGTCCGGAAAAACCTCAGGGAATTCATTCACTATGGGTATACTATTCAAAGTTTCACTGATTTCTCCTTGTACCGAGAAGAAAACCATATACCCCTGACAACCCTTTTTCAAATATCTCTCAGCCTTCGCCGTCGAAAGAAAATTCAAATCAACATTGCCATTCTCGACGTTTTGAGAAACTGGATATACAATCCTCTCGTTCCCACAATCTAATAACACGTTATTCGCTCTCAACCAATCAAAACCCAAAATGACTTCCAATTGGCAGAGCGGTAAACAAATTAGATCTACCACAGACTCATGACCCTCTACGGTTATTACACAATTCAAACAGGCTTCTGTAGTTACAGCCTTTACACCCATCGGTGTTGACACAATCAATTCGAATGGCAACTTATGTACAATTAAACCCAGGCGCTTTACACAATCATGCGCAATAAATGAGTGACTTGCACCCGAGTCAAACAATACTTGCAATACAGATCCATTAAGAAGAACTGTACCTTGTATCAGCTCTGGGGATTTCCGGGCTTCCTCATGAGTCATAGCAAATACTCTGCCCTGAGTTTTCGGTCTCTGCTCCGCTTGCGGTCGTTGGCAATCTCTGGAAAGATGTCCGGTTCGCTTACAGTTAAAGCAAATCATCTCACCCTGACAGTTCTTACCATAATGTGACTGATTACAGCGAGGACATTTCCTCTCAGTCCCAAACCTCTGGGGTTCACGATCTCTGGGCTGGTAGGGCTTCTTACCACCACCCCTATACGAAGATGACGATCCCGAACCCTTCCGCTTCTGGGAAGCACCACCCTTGCTGGGTTCACTATAACCACCCGCAGTCTTAGCCGGATACAATTCTCTCAGATTGCTCTCTGTAATCCGACACTCTTCAACGGCCTTGTTAAACTTGGAGAACCGATGAGTGGCTATTCTCTTCCTCATGTCACGCCTTAAGCCCCGGATGAGTAGATCTGAACTCAACTCCTCATCATCCCTCTTTTGTAGATAAGAGGAGTATCGGGACAACCGGGTGAATCGGGACAAGTATTCATCAAATGACTCCGTGTCCCCTTGCTTGATTTGTAGGAACTCGGTCTCCTTTTCAAGCCTCACCGACTTGGGAAAGTATTTCTCATCGAAGTGCTGTTGAAACACTTCCCAGGTCAATGGTATATTCTTGCTCTTCAGCGACAGAGCTATGTTCCGCCACCAGCGGTCTGCATCACCCTCAAGTTTGTACACCGCCAGCTTGGCTTTCACTTCCGAGGGACATTCTAGAACCTCGAATATCTTCTCAAGACGGTTCAACCAGTCTTCCGCCGCCTGAGGATCAAATTTCCCTCTGAATACCGGAGGTAGGTGTTTACAAAACCTGGAGACCCAAAACTGAAGATCTCTTTCCTCATTGACCGATTTCCCATGCGGCCTTTGATTTTCTTCAGTACGAGGAGGCGATTCAAGCGATCGTGCTGACCCTTCAGCTGTATCTTCCAGTCTAGTCTCCTCTCGGGTTTCCCCTCGAGTACCTTCTTGAGTAGACTGGCCTCTACCCTCATTGTTCTTTGCTTTCTCGGCTCGAAGCTCTTCTCTAAGCTCCGTAATCATATCCCTCTGATCCTTTATCAAGCCCATTAACTCTTGCATAGGATCCGGTGGATTGTCATTGACCAACTCCACATCGGGATCTTCTTGTTGTACTCTGGGGCGACCTTTTGTTGTTCTTTTCATTCTACAAAGAACTCACCCCATTAATCCAACAATTATGGTATACACATCTCTACAGAGCTCATATATCCACAATTATAACTCAAAGATGTGTAAACGAACAAACATTCACTAAGGACACACTATGGGAGCTATCCTAGCAAACTCTACCCTTGCCAGGAACTGCAGCTCTGATACCAAAAATGTAACCCCCTCACCGTAATGACATCCGGTTTATGAAATTTATGTGAAATAGAGACCAATAAAACAAAATAACAATTCATATTCCCTCACTCGAGATGGGGTGTTTCAAAATCCGTTTCAAGACATAGTTAATCCTGGTCTCACATTCACAGGCGGATATAATTACTTGAGAAAAACAGAGTACATATTAAATATCAAAGTGCGGAAACCAAAATCCCGGCAAACCCCGGGTTACTTGCATACATAACTTGGGTTTACAGGTTTCCCAACAATGGGGATTACATAACCAAAATAGTCATTTACATAAAATGTACAAATTGCAATCCCAATCCAAAACTATGATAACCAACTACCACTTAGATCTCGGAGTGAGCCTAACTACTCCTGGTCGTCCGTTTCCCTTTCGAACCACTCGCCCTGTCTGAAAAGATTAATCATTTGGGAGGGTGAGATTCTAAAGAATCCCCGTAGTAACTACTATTTCATACCACATGCAATCACATAATATGTAAACACATCATCTCATATCAACAGCAACAAATTCACTCCACCCTCATCCCCTTTTACCGCCGGGAAGGCATACGACCTTCACCCGAACCGTTGTTAGCGACTCAGGGACTATTGGCGTGGCAGTGCATACAAATAGCCACATGGCTCACATATAGCCTTTCGGCTTTCACAAATGGCCCGTCGGCCTTCACAAATATCACACCCTAACCTCATCCCCTTTTACCGCCGGGAAGGCATACGACCTTCACCCGAACCGTTGTTAGCGACTCAGGGACTATTGGTTTAGCGGTGCTACCACAATATCACATAACGCATATATGACACCCTAACCTCATCCCCTTTTACCGCCGGGAAGGCATACGACCTTCACCCGAACCGTTGTTAGCGACTCAGGGACTATTGGTTTAGCGGTGCTTCCACACAAAGTTTTCACAAAACTTGCAGCATACAAAATCCCTTTAATCACAATGATATAGCACACATATCATACATCACATAAGGCATAAAGATAGAGTCACTACCTGTATCTTTCCTGACTGGCTCCGGCACCGTGGCCTCACGAGGGCGACAGATATCAAATCCTATATCAATTAGGGACAACCAATTAATCTCTTATCCATAGGTATATTTCAATAATTCTCTAAGTTGGTTATCATTTAGGACTCTTTAGGTGACATTTAGGGGCCTAAACATATGCCTAAAGGGTTGGAAAACACTACCCAAAAGACCCCTTACTCGAAGGCAAAACACTGATTTTTGGTCATCTCACTCGAGCACAGATGCTCTCACTCGAGCACATGTACGGACATCACTCGAGCACAAGTGCGAGTGAGACTGCGAGTGAGCTCCCGAGAGCATAAAGACACTTGCAGGAACTGGCTCACTCGAGCACGCTGACCCTCACTCGAGCACAAGGCCAAATACCTCACTCGAGCACACGCGAGAGAAAACCAGGAAGTGAGGACCCGAGAGCACCCAAAGCTCTCCAAGCATAGGATCACTCGAGCACAAAACCACACCCGCGAGCACACTCCCACCCGCGAGCACACTCCCACCAGAAGCACACCTCACACCCGCGAGCACACCTCACACCCGCGAGCACACCTCACACCCGCGAGCACACCTCACACCCGCGAGCACACACCTCTCACCCGCGAGCATACCCGCGAGCACACACCTCTCACCCGCGAGCACCTCACTCGCAAGTGAGAGCCTGAAAGCACAACTCCCTCCTGAAGCACAACCTCACTCGAGCATGACCCCCAGTGCTCGAGTGAGAAGGCTATGCTCGCGAGTGTCAGAGCACACTCGTGGCATCCACCAGCAAGTGAAGACCCGAAAGAAACCCTTCACTCTGAACTCCCACCTTCACTCGAGCAGACCATGCCTGCTCGAGCATGTTCTTCGCTCACTCGAGCACAAAGCGCTGTGCTCGAGCATCACCCAAAGAAACCCAGACGCACTCGAAGCAGGACAGGGAAAACTCTTCCATCACTCGAGCACGTTCTTCCTCTGCTCGAGTGATGCTCATGCGAGACCCAGAAATGCAGAAAACCAGAAAACACCAGATGGTCAAATTCACTCCCAAAGGTTCCCAAACTCTCCACAATGCTCACACACCTTAAGCACTAACTAGGGAACACTATGGCAACTTCATAAACACTCCAAAAACCAATTTGACCACAATCATCCACTAAGGTCTCTATGATACACCTTATCCAAATTCCCTTGACCCATTTTTATCATTCCAAATTACATCAAATGCTTCTATACCTCCAACTACATCATTTCCATTCATCAATCATAATAAACTTCATATTTCCAAAAATAGGCATATTTAGGGCAAAATTCCAGATTTTACCAAACTTAACCAAAAATCATAAACAATACATCAAAATGCTCTAAATGCCTACCTCTTCTCTTTGCTCAATCCAGAATCTGGATTCTCAAACTCCCAAATTCGACCAATGTCCCAATCTACACCATTTAAGGCTCTACAATCATCACAATGTAACTCTCATTGAGATGATCAATATCAGAGAAGAGGATTAGAGCAAAGGAGAAGCATAACTTACCAAGATCAAGCTTTTTCTTCTTCCTCTTCTTGCCTCAATGTCGCCGGAATTAGAGAGAAAGATGAGAGATGAGAGATGAGAGAGAAAATGATGATGAAGAAACACATACTCCCTCCCTTGCCCATGCCTCCAACCGAATAAGAGAGAGAAAATGAGGGAAAAGTGACATTTTGTCACTTAGTGCATCATCCTATGGCTTTCCACTTGCCACATGTCATCATCCATTCTCTTCCACAATGAACTCACCTCACCACAACACGCAGGATTCCGACCCACGGTCATAAAACCACAACCCTTGATCTTAAATACCACATGTATTTATTCTCAAAATTCACATTACATTAATCATCATTGTGCTTAATCAAGATAATTACAATAATTATCAGAATCATTAGCCCTAATTACAAATCGGGATATTACAATTCTGGCTGCGGCCCATGGTGGCTGGCCGCAGCCAGTGACCTACTGACCATATTTTGGCCACGGCCAACCCCTGTGTTCCAGTACTTTGAGTTTTTGAAAAGTAATCTTCAACCTATTGTTTTCTAACCTTTTAGGGCTTTTATAAGAGGCATTTGTGGCCTCTTAAGGGTCAATTATGGTAACCAAATTTAAGTGTTATGAAGTGAATTAAGGGAGAGACCGGTGCCAGAATACGCCCAGAAGGATCAAGATAGTGACTCTTCTCTCATTTTGTGTATGATGTTTTGGTATGCATGACTTGTCATTGATTTTTGTGAACTGTATGTGCCATGGTCCATTACAGTATGAGCAATATAGTATGAGCCATTTAGGGATTGATGCTGGTCATCTCTAGGTCGGCCATTATAGTGCTGTTGTAATCAACATGGATCTTTGTGAATTCGACCCGTGAGGCGGTGTATTATGAATCCAGCCATGGGCTGTGTGTTATGTATCTTGCTTGTATGGCTTGCATATGAAATGCTTTATATGAATCCCAGCTGTGGTGAAATATATTGTGTGAACTGTTATGGTGCAATACAGCGTGAGCAAACGTAAGGGTGACATGAGTCATACCTGCCCTTACCGCTATAACTATCGTTGTAGTTGCTATGTGTGTGTGATGATTTGCTTTCATGCCTTATTGTTGTGCATACTATGAGTGATTTGTTACTACAGGGATTCTTTAGAATCTCACTCTCCCAAAACAACGTTTAGATAGGGCTGAAGGATCTAAGGGAAAGCGGGCAACAAAGAGAGGATAGAGCTCCAGTTTAGGAATATATTTTGGTTATTGTTTATCATGTAAATTATTTGGATGTTTTTGGGAAACAATTGTATATATTGGGATTTTTAGTATAGTTTTGTGTAATCCCCAAGTAAAAGGAAAAGAGTTTATGGGCTTTGTGCCTCTGTAGAACCCTTATTTATTGAATGGAACCCGAGTGTGTCGGGAATTTGCATTATACTCTAATATTGATTAATGGAATCTAATTGTATAGGCTATTTTTGTATTGAAATGTGAATATGAGACTGTTGTGAACAAGTTTTATGAAAGTTTTTGAAAACCCTGATTTTGAGAAATTTTACTTTGTCTGAGTCCCAAATCATACATGGTCTCTAATTCAAACTTAATTACGTTTTTACGAACTAATATCCGCATATGTCATGAAGGGGGTTACAGAATCAGTATTGTGTATGCTGCTTATTGGTCTCTTTCATGCTTCTGTATGGTTTCTACTTGTGTGTTATTGCAGGTTTGTTGCTTGGGTCATCAACCTTTCCCTTTGGGTGACCTGGAGCTTTGGATTGTTTGATTCTCTCTACTTCTGGCATATGGACCAGTCTATTTGCCTCCCCTCTCTTCCTACGGGAAGCTTTGAACCATGATGGTTCACTTGGGTGGCCTATGTCCTTCAAGAGATGTGTCGCAATACCCTCCTGTTCTCTCTTGCTCAACCCTTCCTAGCTCCATATTCGTTATTTAAAGTTTTCGGTAGCTCTCTTTTGGTTGCTATGGACCTTCTGATGTATCAAGGCTGTTTACTACTCTGTTTTCTAGTTGTTTTCAAGTGTGTTGTTTTTCGTTGCTATTTGCTTGTTTCTTTGCTTTGTTGCTTTGTTCTCATGGGCTACTTGGTTTGCTTTTGTTTATCATGTAATGCAGCCTAAGCATGTTGTAAGCATTTTAAGGTGTGTTTAATGAAGTTTTCCTTTTTATTATAAAAAAATAAGCCAGTACTTCCCGTGCGTTGCATAGAAAGATGTGATTAGTGCCAGGATTCCAAAAATGCACTAACTCATGCCATTTCAATGATGATTATCTCCATCTAAGTGAACTGACCACAACAACAAAGAAGAAGCGAAAGGTGAAATGATATACTCAATTGCTATAAAAGAACCTCGGTTGTTCATTTATACATGGTACATGTGGATACCTAGGTATTGATGTTTCTAAACACTTCTTCATATACAACATTCTTAGCAATGTTGTTTGTCCCTGAATCATTAGGCCCAACAAAAATCTTGAGTCCATCCATGCTTCTCACTCTAGAAAAGGCAACATATAATTGTCCGTGAGTGAAAAGGGGTTTTGACAAATACAATCCAACATAACGTAATGATTGGCCTTGACTTTTATTGATTGTCATAGCAAATGAAAGTGTAATTGGGAATTGTAGCCTTTGCATGTGAAATGGCCATCTAGACTCAGGAAGATTAAGATTCATTCTATGTATCAGAACCTTAACATTTGGTTTAGAACCATTAAGAGTAACTGCTTCAATAACCTTGTGGCCCAACTTTGTGACACGAAGACGTGTCCCATTGCACAATCTAGATGCTTGATCAATATTTCTTAGTAGCATTATTGGTGCTCTAACTTTCAAGACAAGCTTATGAGGTGGCAAACTTGAAGAGGTGATGGTGTTGAGGAATTCTGTTGTGTATAAGTTGTCAAAAGAGTCTAAATCTTTAGTTGACTTGCACACTGAATCGCAACTTAAGAACTCATACTCTTGGCCTGGGAGTAATGAACACATATGATCGTTGATCTTGGCAACCATTTCAATCGTTGATACAAAGATAGCTCTGTCATTAAAGTAGTCATTGGAATTTAGGTTGTCTAGAAGCAGGTCATATGTTGCATGCACAATTGCATTCATTGGATCATTGGAAAATGGAATTAAGACTTCATGAGGGATTTCTATATCTGCAACACCATCAATAGGATTTCCTAACTTACCATCGCCAATGTCAAGTAACCATCGTGAGAACCATTCTATTCTTTTGTTAGCATTGGTATGATGAGATTCATTCAACCGCATGTTTTTAGTCAATCGTAGAATAGTGCAATGTTACCATAGACGAGAAGAGCTTATGCAAGCATTTACTATAGCCGCTCATGAACCTTTTGGAATAACTAGAAGTATTTGCCTAAAATCACCACCCATAAGAATGCATTTGCCTCCAAATGGTATATTGCATTGCATTATATCCTTTAGAGTCATGTCAAACGCTTCAATACAATAACGCTGGACCATCGGTGCTTCATCCTAGATTATTAACTTCATATGCTTAAGCAAATTTGCTAATGGTGAATTCTGCCATATGGAACAGACTAAAAAATCTATTATTTGTATTGTTATTGCAAATCTTGAATGGGCTGTCCGGCCAAATGGCAGTAATGTTGCTGCTATACCACTTGAAGCAACTGTAAGGACAATATCCCCCCGTGCACAAAGACTGGAGGCCAATGCATTCCACAAGAATGTTTTGCCAATACTACCAAACCCATAAACAAAAAAGAAATGTTCGTAAGGAACTTGCAACGATGCCATAACATGATCATACACATGCCTTTGATCTGAATTAAGAGTCGTCAAAAGTGATTCTGCTTGTGCTCGTAGTGATTCCCTTTCATAACACAACTCTTGTAAGATCAAGTGGTTGGTGACATCAATAGTAGGTATCTCAGCTGGAAAAGGAAGAGTATTGAAGTCATGCAAACTCTTTCCATTTGAACCAAGCAACGCATCAATCTCTTTGAGGGCAGCATCTTCCTTTTGACAATAAGGTATATGGACACCTACACAATGTAATGCATGATTGTAATAACAAAAAAACAAAAGAATATCTTATGTATGGAATAATTTATTAACATTGGAGTGGAAATGTGATTATCGAAACTGACCTGCGTAACTATCATCCCTGTGTGAAATGTATAGCATATCTTCATACATGATCTATAATGTTTCTTTCCATACATACTCTGGGCGTTGCACAGAACCACAAAGCAACATTGTGACAAACAACTTCTGTAATGAATGTTCAGAAGCCCATAAAGATGCTTCTTTAATTGCATCAACATATTCTCTATCATCATCTAATAAGCCACGTGCGAAGCAAGCCTCTTTGAAGGTTTGATATGTGAGGCCATAAAATGTTCTAATCTAATCAAAGGAACAAAGACCACGTACTTGTGTTAGAAGCATTCTCAAGTAATACAGCTCGCCCATTAATGGTGATACATGAGCCATTCTCCCAACAGCAAACCCTCTTTTCCTTCTCTTCCATTGCTGTTTAGCCTTCTTATATACATAATGGTTTGGGAATTCAGAGTATGTAAGGGTTGCTACAAAGGTATCATCAGTATTAGTCATCATCCATGAGAGAAATTGTGATTCACAAACTCGAGGTTTGTCCATCAATTCGAAGATGTCATCTGTACTTGTGTAAATCACAAATTGTTGATTTAGAATATGAAAGCTGAGTCTTTCAACTGCAAGGTTCCTATGATAGATGTTGAACCCAAAAATTCTCCACGAAGCTTCACATGCTGAAACATACCGGCAATTATAATATTGCTTTATCTCGTCTGTGACTTTTCCACCGGCTTTACCATTGTTGTCATCAAATAATCCAACAACAACGCTATCATTCCCTTTGCTGATGTACTTAAATAAGTATTTAATAGCAGTTGAGTGGTTGCACTTCTCAACATTTATATGTGCATGAAACATTTGGAGTAGGATAGTATTGTAGGGAACAATGTACCTATTGTCTAACGGGATACCCTTCAACTGAATTGTTCTTCCATCATCCCTTTGTTTATATGTAGGGAAACCATCATCATCTATAGTTGTATGCTGATTGAATCGCTTTGGGAAGTACTTACTGCATTTTTTATCCTTCATGCATGGAGCATTTGGCTTGCTTGATCCACAAAGTCCATGGATTATGAATTTGTTCACTAATTCGTGAAGCAATGGTGCAGAATCCTCATCTGGAATTTTTGCTGAAATTATCTGGTTGATTGACTTTGGATCAGACATCTTGTCCTTCTAATCTAGAAATAAGAGGATATGTGCATGAGGCAAACCTCTTTTCTGGAACTCAATTGTGTATATATCTGAATAATGGATTAGAAAAATGAAATGGTTAGAGCATGATTATAATATAAAGTAATAACCACCATATTAAATTTTTGAAATATGTAAGTAAACATAATACCTGCGCGTACTCTTCCAAATATCTTCCCAGACTTTAAAGTCTTTATCAAAGACCACAACTTGAGCTGAAAAATTCTTGATAGTTGATGTGGACAATCTGAAGGATGCAAATTATGTTGTTCGCAAGTACAGGAAGAAGGGAAGCTAGTCATTTAGATGGACCAACTGAGATCTCCTTATGTAAGGTTAGATTTTGCTATCAGAAGAGGTGTAGTACCTTTAAGTGTTGTGTCTTATTAGGGATGGCATAGAAATCCTTTATCTACAGTAGGATTTACATTGGAAAAAGATGGCAAAGTAGGATGTTCCATAAAGTAAGATAAATGAGTACATGGGAGTGGTATGGTGATAAGGTCGTCTCGGGCACAGCTGTGATTTGGATGTAATGTAATTAGTGATGCTGGAAGTAGCAAGGCAACATAGTGTGGAGCAAAAGTGGACTGCAATGACAATAGGAGAAACTGTACGTATTGAAACGTTATCCAAGATATAAGTAAGATATGAACACTATAAAGAGGTCCTTATCGTTCTAAGATATTAATAGCATACATAGTTTGAGGAAACTGTATATGATGTGGTAAGATACTATGTGGACTCAAATGGCTAAGGGCGATGTTGCAGATAATCTGAAGGTGTGACAAATCGATATATCTAGATTTAAGACAAATGAAGCTATCAATTATGAATTGACAATTTAGGGATAATATATTTCATTGATATAGATCAGTAATAGGAGTTAGAGTAAGAAAAGCATGGGTAGATTCAGCATGGGGTTTATTTTTTGGTTACCTTCAAAGCATATACGTAGTTCATAATGGCATATTAAGGAAATTAAAGAAGTATTTGTAAAGGTTAATATTATGGGCAAAGAAGTGAAATACTTACATATATTACATGTGATAACTTAATACAGCTCCATATCGAGAGTATACAATACTAACATAATGTTAAATGCATGTAGGGCATGAAGCTACATACCTCAGCTAAGAAATTCCAAAAGGGATTAGAGTTGGTGTTATGAAATTCAAATACGGAGCAGAGTCGGCAATGAGGATTTCAAAGGTTGATATACTGTTGACTGCAGAGAGAAAATATAGTGGGTATGGTCTACTACTGAAGATGAGCTAAGTATAGTAGATGAAGGTTGTGTTACTGTGAAGGGGCAACTTGGTTTTATAGTGTCTAATATTATTTAAATTGCTTATCACTCATTATTTTAGATTGGCTATAATCAAGGTTTGTAGTGTTCATGAACTGGTATTAAATCTCGAAAGGTGACTTAGGTGAAGGCAAGCTTGTACAGGTGTAATTGCAAAAGCTATTGTAAGGTTTTACATGGAAGGAAGCTTTTATAATGCAAAATTACAGGAAAGGAGCTGCCTAGATGTAAGCATTTATTTCAAGCGATGCACATTAAAAAGTAAAAAGCATAAGTTGACTGACATTAATAAAGTTATAGTGACCATAAACCATATAATGTGACTTGGTGCATGAGCCACCAACCTTAATTGGCGTATGAGCTGGAACTACCAATAGAAGGGAGAGCATTTCCTTACTGTCACAGAAATCCAAATATGAGGTTAGTTTATCGGATTAACTAGTGTGCTAATAAGTGATGGTCATGTCATGTTATGTTGCTAATGGTCCAACTTAAAGAAAAACAGGAGGATTAGCAAAGGTGGTGGAAGTAAACATGGTATTACAGAATGTAAGTCAAAACTTGGATGAGAAGCATCCTGAATAGTAATATTTATCATGACAACCAGCATTTCCAACCATGCTGAATAATGGCATTACAGGTTTGGCCACAGAACATCCCAATCATGTAAAATATAAACTGCTCTCATCAGGTGGAGGGTTGTAGACCATTTGAGCTTGGCCCTAAAACAAAGTAGACCACTTTAACATTTTAACTGGAGCAGAAGGTTGCGAACCTATAATGATTTCAGTGGTATATTCACAGCCATTGTCACTTTTGGAATAAGTAAAAAAACTAAGGGACCTCTCATATAAGTGAAATAAATAGACAATTAAATTGAACCTTATACTCTCTGAGAGGAGGAGCATTTTACTTGTTTGAGTAGCCAAACGGTTTAGAGCACAAATTGTAACCGATAAGTATAGAGAGCAGCTATGCTTATGGGTCCACATTAGGCATGCTATAAATAATATGTTATGTAAACATATATGGACACTTGCAACCCATTTTTTTTCACAATATATGAGTAACATTTGACAGTGTGGGGCAAGGAAAAACACATCACTAATGTAAGAGAAAAAGATGTATGTGTAGAAGAGTTGGTAGGAGGAGTAAACAACACAGTCAGTTGAAAAATAGAGCGTATAAATACATAGTTGCCTATAAGACAACATTGAAAATTGCAACTTTACAGAGTATGCCTTATGTGTTTCCTTGTCATAGTAACAAGTATGAACAAATGATTTTCAATATATGATTGTTGATTGTTGTATTGTGACAATTGGTAACATCAAATTCTACTCAAACATTATTAGTTGATGAAATTCATGCATCCTTGGGATGTGACAACAGCATGGCATCATCTTAAACTTGTATAACTACTGAAGCAACAGATATATCACCCATACTAGGGAATTAAATTCAAGCATGGGTGTGTTATTGCAAAAGATAGAGGCAATTCCATAAATATCGAAGGGTGCTTGAGGTTGGAGGATAACATACTTGAAGATGGACTCAACTGTAGTGGTATAGGAGGACGATTTTTCTCCCATCTCCCTTATGGGTATGGCATACTTATTTTCATACAAGGAATTTATTGATATCCTGCAGCAATGGAGAGAATTGGTGTTCCATATAGTAAGCATCAGGTGTGGACTCCTGTATTTCAAACATGGAGTGAGGATAGAAGCTACAGTAGAGTAAATTGCATGCTACACTGAAGATAATATGGTTGAAGTAGTTCCTATGACGACGTACAGGGTGTCGCCATCCACACAAGCATCAAAAGGTAGAGCAATAAGAGTAGGATCATCAAGATGAAGTGAGAGCCAATACTACTTGTTCAAATGCTTCTATTGGCTGCTTAAGGAAGAAGGATTTTCTAACAACTTGTGGGAAGGGATGCATGATCCGCGGTTCAGAGAACACTACCGTTCCATGATTAAGGCATCACAGGCAGACATTGTTGTGTTCTACCCAAGCAAAATTCTTGAGCCCATCGTTATCCACGACCTTCGGCAACGTGTTTACATAAAGATAAAGCCAGTCAACTTACGGGTATACCATCCAAAGCGTTTGCCGGGAATGACACAACAATAGAATAGTAACGACTTGGAATCAAGACGTGACAACAATGCTAAAAACTCAATTGATCAACTCCTACCATCGCCATTGACGGAAGTGATAGCACAGCCGGTTTCATCACAGCAACGCACCAACGATCATGCTAAAGACTCTATCATATCATACCTACCAACGGCATCTGAATTAGGTGAAGATTTAGGATTTGTGGTGGAGTGAAACTTTATTCCGGAAAGGGCTATAGAATGGGGCAGTGATTTTCGAATTGTTCTACCTCTAGAAGCTGTAGGAGATTAGCTTCATTAAATAGCTAGGAAAGGTTCACTGTTAATGGTCTTTTTATTTTTAACATTTTAGGAACTGACCAACTTTGAGTTCAACTGTAATCATGGGGACCTTGTGTACATTTAGTTTCTGTGTATGCATGGAGTGTTATGACTGGCAAAAAAATGGGAGTGTTATGGAAACCTTGTGTTTCCTTGTATGAAAAGTGTGGAAGCTAGGCTAACTTTATGTATTTTAGTTTAATTATTTGTCATAAGGTTGATGGTTAGCATGACATGGATAGTATAAATAAGCGTATTTGTGCATGCAACACATGGATATTCATTTGCATATGCAAAGCACAACGGTGTGTCTTAGCTTAAAGATACTGGGGAAAATGGGTAATGAGGATAAAGTGATATATAATAAAAGGGATGACATAAGACAAAAGATATAAAGAGTAATTGAAGCTGCAATTTGCATTGATATATAATAAAAGGGATGAAAATATTACCATTGGTGCTAGATGTCATCACATCTGACATTCATTTTGTATGATTCAAATGACTTGAAGAACGTGATAAGAGATGGTCATAGCAATAAAGAAAATGGATAATAAAAGATTTTGTGGTTGTAACTACTGTGGATGTATTTAAATCACTAGCAGGTTAGGTGACCTAATGTGACAATAGTTGGTAAGATCAGGATTTGTCATGTGAATGGCAGTATAAGTCAAAAAAGAGTGATGTAATAGGTATAGTTGGTTGCCTTACTTGACTTTGATGTTTGGCTTTCACAGCACTCCATGCTAATATGCACGTCAATATAGGAGAAATTGGGAGGCAATATCCGCTGCATAAGAAATGAAATGTTTTAATGCACAAAAATTTTTTCTAACTGCTGATTCACTTAACAATGGCATATCATGTGTTAGAACTAAAATATTACCTGTTGGCATTGCTATTATGCAATTTTTTAAATTATAGAAACCCTTTGAAAATATTTGTTTCAAATGTTGATAGAAGGGCAATAATATGAGGCAATAAGCAATGGAATTAAGGGGGTAGTCCCAACGCTCAGATTGAAAGAATAAGGTGTGACTTGCTACTTTGTAACCATGTGGTTCAGGTGTAACAAAAACTCAGGTGGTTTTGACAAAGTTCAAGACTCAATTGTGTGAAGCTTTATTTATGGGGTAGTCCCAAAATTCAGATTGCGTGCACACTGTCTGAAATACAATGTATTAGCGGACTTCTTAATATAGATAACATATTTTTGCTAAAACTTTTTAATATAGAGAAAATTCAAATTCTCAGCTTTCCCCAAGACTGAAACAGCATCATATAGTTCATCGTCCCAAATGTGACACTGAGTGCACTTCTAAAATGTATGCACTAGATAGAGGAGGGAAAAGTATTATTTTAAAAAAACCAAATAGCAATGTCACAGCAGCAGTTCCAGCCTCAGTACAACCAAATTAAATCAAATAGCAGCATACTATATTGGAGAAGTCAGATTTGAATCGGATACAGTAAACAGAAATGAAACACAAAGAGAAACAATATGTATATTAGGACAATTGATGTGGCAAACTGGCAACCCATTAGTTTTGTTACACAGACTCAACTCCATAGGACATTCCACAACTTCCATACACGGTACTACATCTTCTGCGTAAAATTGGATACTTCAAGGAAATGAAAGGAGTGGATGAGTTATCAAGACCATTATTTCGAACATACATTAAACTGGAATAAGTTAAGTTTTGTAAAAGAACATCCAAGGGCATTCCCATTGACAAAAACATTGGAATCAAATGACATGGCCAACAAAAGTGAACTATGACAAGAAATTTTGACATGAATGAACCTTTTCGCAACCAATGCACAAATAGTAATTCATATATATAGAAAATACACTGTGTGTGAAACAGTGAATTAATGGACACAGAGTTTGCATGCCTCACCATTTCTGTCAATGGCAGACCACCATCTTAATGTCAATATGATGACCAGCAAAATATCTGGGCTAAGGGAAAACTTATAATAGTCTTCTAAGGGAAAAAAACTTATTCATATTTCCTAGCTTATAATTAGAAAACACTCACAATTATATATCCTAAAATACAGTAAAATCACTCAAACAACAGCATATGTAACTTTGGACCTGACTAATGATGTACTATAGTATTTGTGTAGCTTGATTTAAAGTAGGGAGAGGGAGCACAAAAGTACTACATCAATATTGTCTTCTAATCTGGCATGGTGTTCTTGATTTAGAATATCACTTAAATTTGCACAATTATCAAATTACAAAATATCTAGGCTTTCAATACCCATTCATTTTGTAATGTTGTTAGTAAACTCTTTTTTTAAATTCCATACCACTTATTGATTTTTGTCAAACACATGTTAGGAAAACTGAATTAAGCAATAATCAGAAGCAATGGTTGATCAAAATGAAACTTGATCAAAAAAATGAGTATCTCAAATAAGTAGCTGAGAAAAACATTTCTGTTGCTCTATGTAATGTTGTATGCTGATATCACTTTCTCTCCCTCCCTTGGTCTCCATGAAGTCCACCTAACGCATCTAGTATTGAGGGGAGTTGGCACAAACAATTAAGCACCTATCATAAAGTTTTACAACCTATTGTCAATGAAGGAAACAGGATATCAAGAAAAAATCAGACTATCTAAGGGGCGGAAGCAACAGCCTTCATTATATAAACGATAAGATATTTACCCCTACCAGCCTAAATCAGGGAGACTCTAATCCAAAAACAGAGTTTTTTCTTTATGAGAACTGAGTAGTTTCTAAAGAAATAAAATTACATTATATCTGGGCTTTCAATACCTTTTCATTTTGTAATGTTGTTAGTAAACTCTTTTTTAATATTCCATACCACGTACCTCTGTTAGGAAAACTGAATTAAGCAATAATCAAAAGCAAGGGTTGATCAAAATGAAACTCGATCAAACAAATTTCTATCGTAAATAAGATACCTTGAAAAAAATGTTACAAGGTAAGTATGTGAGAGGAATTTTGCCTCCATACTCATGACTCACGAGCATGAACTCCTCCGTGGTTAAACTAAAACATAAAGTCCAAGAAATAAAGTACAGGCAATATTGGAGAATATAATTAGTTATAATCTAAATACATTAACTCAATAATTTGGTAGGTAGATAGCTACAAAGGTGTATTTGATAGCAATCATGTTTCAAAGAGTTTGAACAACAAAAAGAACTATCATGTCAACTGTTATCAAAAGATTTAAACACTTTCAACTTCCTACTTTCATCCAATCACTGACATTAAACATTAGGATCAGTGAGTTGGGAGACAACTAAAACCCTTGCTATGTTAAATATTAATCTTCCCTGAAGTGTCATACCTCAAAATAACTGTACGTAACTTCCAAAAAAACACAAAGCACTTGTCAATGGCCGGCGTTATGAAGAGACATCCAGTAAGGAATCAGCTTGTGGTCCATAGGTATCACATCCTTCCATCTTCCTATACAAAATATTGCATATGCACCAACTGCATCCCTGATTCAAATAGAATTACTGTCAGATAAGATAGCCTCAGCCACATAAAACTGACTACAAATTATAATTAAAACAAAAAAGCACATTCTAATTTACCTGCCAACGCCATGTAGCTTGGTGATATGAGTTTGAGTATCTTCCATATATTATAATGAGAAGAGTTTTAAGTTAAAGCCCTTGTGTACTGGAAACCAAGACAGGTGATTTCCTCTATTATTTGATCAACAAGAACTTGAACACAAGTTTTTGGATCTGGACATAACTTAAAAAATTTTGGAATCGCCTCTTTCACTTACATTTCAAATCTCTCATAAGTCATCAAAGCATGAAAATTAGATCCATTCAATCAAAGAGAAAAAATGAAGACCTCATTAAGATTTCAGGAAACAATACAAATGACTGTATATTCTTTTCCCAGCAGAAAATGAAAATCTTAAAGGAGATTTTATAAAAATATATACATGTCCTCCGCTAGTGCGATTCAGAAGCATACATATGGTCACCACTTTCCATGGGTCATGAGCATACTCTTCTTGGAGTAAGCAAGAGCAGAGCATGGCAGCTTCCACAAGTTGTCTAGAGTCTTCTTTCTGTAGGCTTCCTTTTTCCTCTCAAACTTGGTAAGAGAGGGTATTCTAGTTTTGGTCAAAGGGCCCTTAAAAGAAAATACTGATTGCTTCTCAGTCTGCCCGTTGTCATATTGAAATATTATTGAATCACCCTCTTGTCTCTAGCTTACCATTTTCACAACATCAGCACTTTTTCTTTTCCGGGATGGACGAATAGAAGCATGCTCAAACTCCATTTGCCTAACATCAGCATAATAATATATAGGGTTCAAAGAAGATTATATATTTTGAAAAGAGAAGCATGGAGGGTAATATGTACTTGTACATATTTTTCTTGTGCTTCTCAAAATCAATCAGAATCTTACTGTTCTTTTCAATGAATCTTGAAAGCACAATGATATTCCCATCAGAAAACTCCACAATTATTTTACCCTCATTTTGTCTATCTGTTACTGATTTCACCCCTTCAAAGTCTCTACGAATACCACACTTCATTTTCATAACAGAAGGACAAAATCATGCTTATATTTTAAAACAAGATTCAACATTTTGACAAGGAAGGAATAGTATCGTTTGATATCTACCGAAGGAAGTTGGTACCGTAGCAGGGCGATTTGACGTTTGTGGAACCTTCAGTTGCTGACGATAGTGAATTGTGAAATGGGAATGCATCATGCTTGCTTGTATTATCTTTCTAATGTTGTATGCTGATTGCAATTTCTCTTCCTCCCTTAGTCTCCATGAAATCCACCTAACGCATCCACCGATAGCATGAGATACTTTTCAAGACCATAGCAAACATAGCACATAAGGTAAAGTCACAAAGGGAGAGAACAGACCCAAATGTAAGAATAGAATAACACTATACACCCCTTTTTAGCGCGTTCAAAATGAGAAGGTAGCATACTACAAAACTGCACAGAAGCATGCGGTTGCGACAAAAGGGCTGACTTCGGCGAAAACACACAACTACCTCTACCTAACTATCATGTTGCTGGAGAAGAAGACAGCTTATGCAAAAAAAATTATCTGAACCCTACGTTCGAGATTTGCAACAACATCGCAGAACCCTAGAACGCGTTTGAAATAAGAGAACGCTGGTCAATAATGGAAGAGGAAGGCACAGAAGGCTGAACCGGAGGAGCACAATCCGGTGGTTAACTGTGAAATTAAAATGAGAAAGGGAAAGACGATGAGAAGCTGGAGGAGACGCGTGGCTCAGGCAAGGAAGACGCAGTCAAACAGGGAGAAAGTGGAAACAAAAGGATTACACAGACCTAGCGAGGAAGGCTGAGAATGACAAAACAAAAAACGATAAAACGCAACTATCCACATCAAGCCAAGTAGGAGCCGCAACTGTTCATCGGCTAAACGGCTTAGGAACAGTACTATTCTACCTTTGCAAAACGGAAGGGAAATTTATGATATATTGATAGAAATTGTTACCTTAATCTTTAAATGTATTTTTTATTACTGTATCATTCAGTTTTACTAAGGCAAACTATTTTTTTTTATAAAAGGCATAATGATTCATATTAAATACTACCTTTTATCTTTAATATAAGACCCACTTGAATAATTTGAAGAGATTAAGGAAGTTAAATAAATTAATTTAAAGTATTTATTTATATACATATATATGTATCATTTTTTTCAAACTAATTTTCCCGACTTAAAAAATTTTTTTAACATCCTGACTTATAACCTAATATATAATTTAATGATAATTTTTAGAGAGATCATGTAACATATATTATAATTAAATAATTTATTTAGCTTTCTTAATCTTTTCAAATGAATGCCTTATTTATATTAAGCACCGAATGCAATAATGAAGTTAAGAGTACAGAGGAAGTTATTGGACAGAGATATAAATTAAACAAATTAAAGAAGTGCTCCTTATTATAGGTATGAAAAGAATGAACAAAGCCATTTGGTTTCCTCATTGAAAAGAATGATTGACCAGTCGGTAATATGAATGAGTGTAGTGATAGATCTAGTATAGGGTGAGTGTGGTTAAGCTGATATTTTTACTGCTTTTTTTTAATAATATGAAGGGTTTTCCTTTTCGAAGCTTCGAACGTAAAGAGTTTTCACCTTTTTTTAATAAGTGTATTTTCTGATATTCGAATTTGTATTTTCTTTCTTATGGGATCAAGATCATTTAGTACCTCGACCAATAGCTTGTTGATTAGTTTTAGTGCTTTGATAAGATAGGTTGATTGTTTTTTTGTTGTTTTGATATGATAGGATTGATTGTTAGATTATTTTCTTTGTTCTCTAATGATTAGTAAGTGTGGTATGATTTTTTAATATTAATAAAATTGACTCTTTTACTCAAAAAACAAAAAAACAAAAGGAAAGAGGTCCTAAAACTTGTCTACTGAAATCCATGGGAGGCAAAACTTTCCCTTCATGAAGTGCAAAATTTCTCATTCTCCAAATTGTATTTTAGCAAAATGATAATTCCATGTAACATCAACACATGCCCATCTTGATATAGTTGAGCCATGGCCATCTCAAAGCATTTTTTGCTAGGTACGTCCACAATGACTACTATGTTATTTGAATTGTTGAACACTATGGATATTTCTGGCCAAATTTCCCTGCAATGGAAGATTAAATACATTATGCTACTTCTTCCGGTCCTATATATAATCAACATTCTCTCACATAACTTATTATAAAGTTGGTTCTTTATATAAACAACATTGTTTAAAATTTTAAATACATTTTTTATTTTCACCCTAATTAATTACATGTCTTTTTTTCTACTCATTCTCTCATCTCTTTTTTCACTTATTCTCTTTCTCACCCTGTCACCCATCACATTCATAAATAAGAGCATATTTATTTAAAAAAATTACATCTCTTACATATTCATTGTTTTTAATTAATTTTAATTGATATTTTGATCTACGTGATTTGAATAGTTGTTAATACACATGAATGTACACATATATATTATAAATAGGTAATAGGTAAAAGAGATGACTTAGAGAATAAGAAAGAAATTGGATAAGGATTATAGAAAAGGACAAGATTTCATATGACTTGAGGGGGAAGAATGGTGAAGATAAGAAAGTAATAAATGTGCCAAGTAGGAAGTACGTCAGTTGGATAAATGCCAAATAAATAAGGGGCTGGTAACAAAGAAAATGGTTATATATAGTTATATACATTCTTCTTTGTGATTCAACTGCGGACACTTATTTTATTGTGGCATCTTCACATGTAGTTTTGGTTGCATATAATTAAAAATATTTTTCGATTAAAAAGCATCTGGGCATTATTTATTTAAATGTCATCACTCATATTTTCACGTAATGTTCCAGATGCCGGTGACTGAGATTTTAGTGCGAGTAGAATGGATGATGGTAAAAAATGTCACAGTAATTAAGAGCATAAATATTCACACTACTACCCCTGTGGATCAAACTGTGGGCCATTCAGAAACTAAGCAGCAAGCGCCTAAGGAAGATGCACTGGATGGATCAGCTGCCTAAAAGTTCGTCACAGAATTTGAGTCTTTTCGTGAATAAAACCGATGACGCTCAATACTAGTTTATACTCCCTCTGGTCCTGCACTACAAACTATATCCTATATTTAGGATCGGAGGAAGTATTATATTTTAAGAAGTTGTTTTTGTATGTAAATGTTGGTACAATGTAAAATTCTGGAAGTATCAACTAGTTTAAATAAATATCTTATATTAAAATCATGCATAATACTTTATGTGATGATCCACTTTACCTCTTTTTTTTTTAAATATTATTTTCCTAAATCCAACACACTGAAGCGCTTTTCGCAAATTGTTAGAACCTCGAATTAAATCCTTGGTGCTGATTTGTTTTTAACTTTTTAAAATTATTTTTACGGTTTATAAAATAAGTATATAAGAAAAATTTTATTTCAGTTTAAAGAAAAGTATTTAAAAAACACTTTTGAGATGTTCCAAACGAGCATGTTGGGTTAATAAAGCTTAGGCCCAAACCGCCTACTCCTTTGGTATTCCACAGTTCCTGCCAATTCATCACATGAATTTCCCTACTCAGTCAACCAAAACCCCAAAAAAAGAGGCCATTTTCATATCTATTAAACATAAACAACTTGATAGGTTACAGACATTGTTCTATCCCTTTATGAGAATATATATCTTTTATGATATAGACTTTGAATTGTACAAAACTTGACGGGTTACAGACATTAAATCCTATTTTAATCAGTTGATTTGAGTCATACATATAAAGTTAAATATCTGTATGTAATTATGTATACCTATTTATGATGCTTGTCTTGAAATTTAAAATGTTATTATAATTATTACATCCCGCGTATCATGTTTATCCAGGTTAACAATGTTACATCTCTAAGTAAGAAGCTTCCTACAACTACTGAATTACTTTGAATCGGCATTAATATTATTGCAACCCATCAGTTTTATTTGGACCAGAATAAAATTTTTCTTCCTTTGGAAGTTTTCCAATCAATTGCAGAATAAAAATGCCTTTAGTAGGAATCAAGCAATTACCATCAAATTAGTTTTTTTATAAATGAACGAGTACAATAAATATTGAATATCTTGTTCTTGTGCAAGAGAAATCTCTTTCCTATAGTGCACAATTAAATACATTGATGAAAAAAATAGAATTTTAAAACAAACTCATTTTGTCAATATTTAGAGACATTTCTTCCTGTCAAAAAATTTTTAAAAAAATAATAATACAACAATAACTAATCTTATTCCACTAGGTGGAGTCGGCTACATGAATCGCATGACATACTATTATGATCTATCAATAACCAAAACTCTTAATAAATTATTGACCAAAAAGTCTTCTTCAATAATATCATTGAGCATTCTTTTCGATCTTCCCTAAAAACCCTTGTTAGGACTCCATCATGTCTTATCCACCATCTTCACCAACTCCCCCAAGGATCTTCTTTGTACAACTCTGAAGTCTGAACTATCTCAAACAATTTCTCTCCAATAAGCGCCACGTCAACTCTTCCTTGTACATGCCCATCATGAATCTTATTTTTTCTTGTATGACCATACATCCATCACAACTACCCCAACTTTATGCTCTTGTTGTCTCTTTAAATACCAACATTTACTACCATGTGACATTGCTAGTGGATACAATTATTTGAAAAAATATAAAATATCTCATTTTATAACCCGGGGGACAAGAAAACAATCTCTTTTACTTGAGTGCACAGATGGAGGCATTTGAATCCCAATAGGCGCAAACTCAATATACCATCAATAACACAGTATCTGTATCAGCATTCTTCAGCAAATATTATGTCAAAGGCAAATTGAACTGCACCGAAATGTCTTGGATCAAATGGGAGCGAGTGAACATAATACAAGAGAAAGGCAAGAAACTTATTAAAGCATAATACATAAATAGCACAAAGGTTTTCTCCAATTAGAGATCCAACTGCATGAAAATATCAAAGGGATCCTCTTGAGCTATTTCGAACAGAGTAAATATAATAACTACGCAGGAGAATGAGAGTTTAATTCCAAAAATATGCATGAGAACAAATAGACAAAAAGGGGAAAAAAGCAACAGGGGGTTCTGTTCTTGCACAAAGTCTTTAATTCCAAAAATATGCATGAAAACATATATAGAGACAAAAAGGGGGAAAAAGTGACAGCGGGTTCTGTTCTTGCACAAATTCTTTAATTCCAAAAATATGCATGAAAACAAATAAAGAGACAAAAAGGGGAAAAAAGTGACAGGGGGTTCTGTTCTTGCACAAAGTCCAAGTCAGTTACGCTATTCATAGCATATGAATAATACAGTTTCTATAGATTTTATATTGATATATTGATCTTTCACGATGCCTAGATGAGTGCTGCGTGCTAAAAGTCAATTGGCAAATTTAGCATTAATTTTCTGCATCTTCCACTTTTTCAGCTTGAAGCACTTAAACACTACAAACACTAAGTGGAGGTCAAAATTGAGTTATATGCAGAGTTTCTGTCATTATTTCCCACGCTTGTGCAGTTGTTTGTCCTCGGGAGTAAAAGAGGAAACAGGAACAGGACTACACCATAGTTGTTAAAATCAAGATAGCTCGTGAACTTGGCCCAAGTTTAATAGTTTAGGTTAAACCTTCAAGAGCATAGAAGTTACTTTATAAAGATATTACTCAAAGTTTGTTCAAGAAAACAAAAGGACCGGAGGGTTTGAAATGGTTCACTAGCAGGCAAAAATATCTTGGAAATTCTAAAAACATCAAGGAAAAACAGGTAAGAAGAAAACTGAAATGAGTTAAAGAAAACTGGCTCCTTAAAACAACTATCAAAGGCAACTATGTTTTCCAGCAAAGACGAGGGGTCAGAAGATTTGGTGAAGCCAAACGCACATTAACAGTGAAGTTCTAACTTAAGAAAACCATATCAGTAGCCTAAGGATCCAAGAGGGGAACCATTGCCTGGATAGAAATTGAAGTAAAGCTACCTATAATTATCTTAATTACGACACAGAGTCTCCATAAAAATGGTAACTTTCACAAATGTCTTGTAGCCAAAGCCATGGTATGGATGTCTATATAGACATATTTTTGTCGTTTAGCACCAAGAAGTCACCTCTACCTAACAAATAATTCTTGCATACCTTCTTCACTAGGGATGTTGGGTTGATCAATCAGGAGTTGTAGCAGTGCACTAAGATCGCTGCCACTGCAACGCAACGCAACACAAAATGATAACACAGAATAAGGTGGAGAACAACATTAATATGAAGTTTCCTAAAATAATATAGACATGGAGAAAAAGAGAACCCAAAAGGGTGGCAAAGATAGTGTGCAAAGATCACCCGTCATCACAACATTCAAAGTTTACCATTAATATCCATACCTTAGCTTTAAGGCGCCAGCTGATACTGCTGAGATTATTGATACCTTTAATTCATACCTGCTCCAAAGCGGCAAGTTATTAATCAACAGATAAATATGGTTTTCTCCCAACTTCCTCTCCTCTCATTATCTCCCTCTTTCTCCTTCAGAGAGAGAGAGAGATGAGAGGAAGAAAGGAGAAAAAATAGTATCTCAGAAGACCAAATCAGTCCCTTCACGTATCAAACAATTAAACAGCCTTGGAAAAAAAAATATTAGTGAAGTCCCACAACATAAATGAAGATTACAATAAAACAGAAGAATCCCATTACCACATTTGTACAAACAGGACAATATAAACCAAAGTAAGATATACCACTTACTCAGAGTTGTGTATGTCATGAAGAAACAACAGGCCATCCAAGCAATCAGTAAGGGTAGGTTTAACGCCAACTCGCTGCTGCAGCTGTTTTATAGTTAGACGTGAAGAGCCGCCTTTCACTAATTGTCTACCATCACGATGAATTTTCTCAAGAGATAAAACAATTTTACGAAATTCTTCCCTGAAAGTTCCATTTCAATATATAAGATTGCTTTTAAAGAGATCCCCTAAGATTATAAGCTTTCGTTTAAAAGGTCAAACAAGCGACATTCCTTCAAAATTTTAATCCAAACAACCTGAAGAAGTTCATATCAGGGTAAGAGGAAAAAAAAATACTAATGTTCCAGACAAAACCTACAGTATGGGGAAAAAATAACACAGCAAACACCTCTCCTTATCTCCTGCAATCATCATTCACAGGCTCTATAAAATTAACCATAGCTGGACATGAAATGGCTCTGCAAGGCTGTTTGACACTGGTGATGCTTTCCAAGAGCTGTCAGTAAAAGCCACTTCTATAAGGCAATTTTAGAAGCTACTTTGTAACCAATTCTGGGAGTTGATCTACTAGATACTGCTTGTCGGTGGATGTGTTTAGTAACTATTATTATAAGCACGTCTGTTTCTTTTTTAAAAAAATTTTATTGGAAAACTAAACACCTTCAATATTGAAATAACCAAAATTACCAAGTAAACATGCAAATAGTAATTTTGTAAGAATATTTTGGGTATTTTAAGAAACCAAAAGCGCAAGTAACTTCTAAACCAAGCCCTCAAAGAGAAGTACCAAACAAAAAAAGCTACAAAGAAATTTAACAAACACTTCAATATGTGCCCTTATAAAAAGTAGAGGCAACTTACAAAAAAGCAAGTCTCAACTCTGACAGAATGATACAGAGATTCAGAATATCAAAATACCTAATAATATGTTGAATAACTTTAGATCCCATGTAACAAAAAGTTGGGGGAAAATATATGAAGTAAAGGCACAATAAATTACTTTCTCCACATTAGCCTATTTAAATAAATTGTGGGCCTGACAAGTACAGAATCTTACAGAGTATTTCTCATAGAAACCATTATGTTTTCCAAGGATCCCATCTGCTTGGACAACAGCGCATCTTGAATACCATTGATACAGTTTAAATTAGCATAGTTCTGGGAATTTTGAAGCACCTGATTACATCCAGACATTACAAGTAATTTTAGAACCAATATATTGCCAATTTGAACTTCCGAGCAGTACATAATATATAAAATTCATGAACAAAACAAACCAACCTGCTCACCTGCAACCTATCAATGATAGAAGAAGCATTCCTAAAATGTGAAACTAAATGAGATTGGAGCTCATCCCATCGACTAATTTCTTCCTTAGCTTTTCTAAATTTCACCTGAAATTTATTTACCATTGCTTCCATTGCCAATGCTTAAATGACCCAGAGCTGTGAGGTACAAGGCTCAGATTTTCTACAAAAGGAAAAAGTAATTGTCAAGTTGCATGACCTTGATTGAGGCTTTTAACCTCAGTATTGAACGGGCACGGGCAGCCGTTTGAATTGATGAATAAGAGAAACACACTGAGACAAGGGAATTGGGAACACAGAATCATCAATTAAAAAATACAGGTTAATCAATTACAAAAGCCTCATCTTCAGCAGAATAATAATGTGCAATTTCAAACACAGCTAAAACAAGAGAGCAAGAATAACACAGAACTGAACTACATCCAAAACAAGAGAGCTTGACATCGAACCTAGAGAGATCAATCCGAGGGGTAGAGCTCCCGCTACGCACAGAGGTCGAGCTCGATTTGGGTGTGTGAGAGTGTGAGACTGAGGCGGGCTGTGATTCTGGCCTCTGAGTTAGAGTCAGAGGCTCAGCAGCGGAGGAGCTTTATGGTCAGGGAGCTCAGCGGCGGAGGAGGCAGCGACAACGGCTATGTGAGAGAAGATAGAGAGGAGGCGGCAAATGCAAATAGTATAAGCCGCTTTTGGTGGGCTTGCCGCTTGTGGCTTGACTCGGCCCTGACGGGGTTACGTTTGGGAAATAATAAAATAGTTTCAAAAGTTTTTTTCAACAAGCTGAAATAAAATTTCACTCACATATGGTTGAGCCAACGAGTTGGTCCGGCCGGCCTAAGAGTCTATTTGATGTGAGGGATTTGGAGGGAAGGGGAGAGAAAATTTTTATAAATTGAATTTTAAAAGATTGAAGAAATGGAGTAATAAAATTTTAATAAAGAAAATATATAAGATAAAAAAGTAAGAAAAATTAATTAAAAATTTTTAACCCCACTTCTCTAATTTTTTTAAATTCAACCCAAAAAAATTTTCCCTCCGCCCACTTTCCCTCCCCTCCCTTTAGACCAAACAAGCCCTAAATGTGCCGGTTTGTTTAGGCCCGACTCCAAAAAATGGCCTCATTTTTTAGGACGGGCCCTTTTGTTGCTTTTTTATTTTTTACCATTGAACAAAAAATCAGACCGAACCGGCCGGTTTGACCGGTTGAACCGGGAACGGGCCAGTGATCTGCTCTGGTTTGATGGTTAAACCGGTGAACCGGCCGAAAACTGGTTGAACCGATCAAAACCGGTGGTTCAACCAGTTGAACCGGTTTCCTTTTTTTAATTTTTTTTTTTCTTTTTTTTCTTTTTTTTAGGGGAAAATTGGAAGTTGAAGACCAAAATGAAGAGAAAAATAGGTAAAGAAAGAACAAATCTAAAAAAATGAAGAAGATAATTAAAAAAATTATTTAAAAAGATATAATAATTATAGAAAAGGATATATCATTGCATAAGTATAGGCATTATAACTCATACTAATAGATTTTCAAGTATTTTTTTCCTTAAAAATCTTCATTTTTATCTATAGAAGTTTAAAAATATATTAATATATATTGCCACTAATAAATTATAATATTTTAATATGACCGGTTCACTACCGATTCAATTACCAGTTAGACCCCGGTTGACCCATTAACCCTTGAACCTGTGTTGTGACCGGTTCATTGCCCGGTCCGGTTTTTCGTTCCTTGTTTTTTACATTCTCGAAGAAAAAAATGTCTAATTTAAAATAAAAATATTATCAAATCTAACTTAAAACATCAACAATTATCCATATTTAACAAAATACAAATACTAAGTTTAAAAATTCAAAAAGTAATGTCCACAACCACAATCAAATAAATAACTAGATAAAATAATAATCATAAACTAAACACTAAACAATATTTCAAAGAGATTAACATCAAGTAAGCTTAAGAATTGTAATTTATCTCAAGTTATAAATTCTATTTGGTAGTAAAGATATTAAAGATGAAGTGGTGAAGAATAAGAGAATTTGTTGTGCCAGGAAAAAAGATAATCCCCCCAAATTAAAGTCATATACATATTACATATGACCGTGCGATGTAATAATATACAAATTTATTTTTTAAAAATTCAACGGGCCTAAACGGGAAGCCCTATAGCCCATTTAAGCCCGCGGCCCTACAGGGTCGACCCGTTTAGGCTTGCCTCCTTCTGGAGGCTCTAAATCATAAACCCAGCCTTTGACGGGCTTGGCCGATTTCCCGACTCTACACTCACATACTTACCTCGTAAATTGTTAAAACTATTCTTCAAAAGTTGATCCAAATATGCACTAAAACGACGAGTAGGCTTCGCCTTTTAAAAAGGGGGGAAAATAAAAAAAAAAAAAAGGGAAAAAAGATAAAGAGGTTGAAAAATAAAAAGAAAAGGGATTGGAAAAAGGGAAATTGCCTATAAATACTTAATTGAAAATTTATTTGTCTAATATGACCTCAAAGCATTTAAGGGAGAAAGGTCCTTAAGGGTGTCTTTGGTTTGAAGGGAGGGAAGGAGGGGGAGGGGATAAATTACCTTTTTGGGCGGGAGGAACTCAAAATTTACCCTCCCCTTCTGCCCAGAAAGTTAATTTACCCCCTCCCCTCCCCTCAAACCAAACACAACCTAAGGGTCAACATTGCTGAATAGCGAAAGACAAAAATGCCCTTAATGAGGAAAGATGAGAAACACGGTTAAGAAGAAGAGAAAACCAAATCGAATAAAAGCAGTGGCCCTTCTTTTCCTCTCCTGCATGGTGGTGTGCATTCTCCCTTGCAGCCGTTGATCACAATGGATTCTGTCGGAGGTCTGATCTATTAATAAAGGCTAGGGAGGTGATAGGTGAGTTGTCTGAAAGCCTTCTTGATATTTCGGTATTTGGTATGATAATTTGTATGTTTGTTTTCGACCTAGGTTTTTCCATTGCTGTGTGTATGAGTAATGAACTAGTAAAAATAATTATGGCTTCATTAGCTTTTCTAATTTTCTCCGTTATCTTGAAGTTTTCATTTAATTTATACCAAATAATATTTATCCAATGTTGATTTGTTTACAGAGTAGCATATGTGATTCTTATGTTTACAAAACCTAATTGAACTCACATTCTAACTATATTAGATTTTGATTAGTTTATTATAGATCAAACATATTGTAAAATTCAGTTTATTTGACATTAAAGTTATATTATTGCAGGTCTATATTTAATGCGATGAATATAGTACAGAGAGAAATATATTGCTTCTTCCATATAGGTGGGAAGATTGTCATTGATCAAGGGAGGACTCAATATGTTAGTGGGAGAGCAAACGAAAGAATGCTAAGAGAAGGAATGTCACTTAATAAGCTTAGAAGAACAATATCTTCATATCGTGGTATTCAAGGTAAAGCATTTCAGCTGAGGTGCACACTGTCAACATTAGATGAAAACACTATTATAAATATAGAGGATGCTGAAGAAGTGCACCAAATAGTACAATTTAATGACAAATGTCCACATTTGTATATAGTTGAAGATGTTAGTGAATTGATAGATGAAGAACAACCCTTGATAATTTCACAAAGGTAAGTAACATGAATATTTACAAGTGTTTTGAAGTGGTAAGGAAGAACTAGTTATTAATTGACAATAAATTTTGATGCAGGTTAGAGACTTTGGAAGGATCATACAAGTTATGTATTGTTGGATCATCATCAAGTAGGATATTGTAATACCTTACATTTCTGCCCCTTTATTATGTACACAAAAGCATTTACTTATATTCTTTTAGGGGATTATTACTCAAAGTTCATTCTTATTCTGGTTCTTATGCTTAGTTACAATGATCCCGTCTACCGATTAAATTCTAATTCACGTATTCATTCTATTATTTATATTATTCATATAAATATTTGAGTCGTGCAATTAATTTACATACAATAAATTAATACACATTCTTCGTCATTCTTCCTTTTGGTTCATCTTCAAGCATTCTTCTCTTTCCTGTTCATGTATCTATATGGTTGGTGGGGGACAAGCATTCTTCTCTTTCCTGTTCATGTATCTATATGGTTGGTGGGGGAGGGTGAGATTCGGAGGAATCTCAGTAGCAAATATACAAATATTGCATGTAAGATGAATGCTAGTGCATGATATGCTTGCCTTACATAGGCTCATGTTCACATAATGATATTCTGCATGCTCAATGTTTCGTGCAACATACTTATGGCCGTAGTAAAAATAGAAACAGAGCTTCATTCATTCATACATGCTTCATATAATCAGGCAAAGCAATACAGCAAATCAATACACAGTATAAACATCACATACATACAAGTAAGTTTATTGCCTTTTGGTCTTCGAGTCCCTTTTTTGTACCTTTTCTTCCAATCACTGAAGTTGCTTTTCTTTATCACCTCATGGCCTTATTTATATAGCCATATTATTAGAGCCATGACAATTGAGTGTCTAATGGGTTACTTTAGCCTTTAGGACTCAACTCTATTATTTGGACCCATACTTGGCTCAAATTACCTTAAATGCCATAATTTCATGGGTCCACCTAATCTGTTAGATTTTTCACTCAATTTTGAAAAATCATAACTAAATCTAGAAAAATCCAAATTGATTCCAGTTTCTATAAAAAGATTTTTAAGTCTACTTTAAGGAAAAAATATTCTAGAGTATCAGTGGCAAGAAAATATTTCCCAGAAATTTGTCAAACCCAGACTATCACAGATTTCATTCCAGAATCAAGGTCAAAGTTTGAAAAATCATAACTTTCAATCTACTAGTCCAAATGGCTCATATTACCTATCAAATTAAAGCCCATGATGTCTATTTCCACTATGTAAAATATCATGCAATTTGGATCAAGTTTAGCTACTTAAAACACGTCACAACAACTCTACTCCACAAAAACGAATCTGGCAGCAGGGTTATCCAACTTCCAAAAATTCCAAAATTATGTATAATTATCCAAAAATTATAACCACATGGATTTTCATATAATTTTTCATGTAGAACACAATTGAATGATTAGAAATATCAAAACCCACCTCCTTCCTAAAATTCTAGGAAGAACCGTACAGACCCTAATTTCTACCGAAAATGGATTTTTGCATTTTCGTTGACCAGAATCATCATACAACACCATAAATTCATGATTAAAACTTAAAAACACCCCTTGGATGAATTATGAACACTACCACCCTCTAGAATACTCTCTACACAACAAACCAATCAGTTCAAAATGAAGCCCACACTTACCTCTACACGTTTCTGCAATCGGTTCGAAAATCCGACAGTACTCCGGCAAGCAAGACGGCACCAAACACGTCCAAATGAAAATTTAAAACAACAACAACAAGCTTGGGATAAGTAGAAGAAGGTTTGTGAAGGGTATTTTGAGAGAAAACATCGATTCGGAGGTGAAATCGGCTCCAAAGCTCAAGAATAGTTACTATTCACCTTCTATCTCTCTTCTACCATTTTTCCATGATTTTCATAATTTTTATTTTATTTTTGGGCAGCTTGGATGAAAATTTAAGGCCCTTAATGAGTCTTAAAAGTTGTCTGCCACTTGTTGAAACCTTATGGTGCCATTTGTCTGGTGATCTATTGGTTCGGTGACACATGTCACTTACTTTACTAAAGTGGGTCTCACCTCTTTTCTCGGGCTTCTAGCCATCCAATATGTCAGGGAAAATAGAGGTCTGATGATTTTCCTTGATTCCCGGGTTCGGTGTTCAAGAAAGTTAATTCGGTGTCCGGATCGGAACCTATGGATTCCCCAAACTCAGGCACTAGGTGGCACACTCTGGGAATGCCACCACAAAAAGCATAAAGGTGGTGTAATGATAAGGAACACTTGTCACCTCCTCATTTGGTCAACACAAAAGTGGCTTTGTACCTTGTCATGATGAGGGGGCACATGTCAATTTCCTGTGGTGCCAACACAAAAGTTGTGTCATCATTAGCTATCATTACTTACTATATTAATGCTACTTTAATAAAGTTACTTTATCGATGTCTACTCGGGTTTCACTTGAGACTTACTCAGGATTGTGTCACGCGTATCGAAGTCTGCAAGATGACACCAAGTGTGAGTACGTATGTGGGCCCCACATGGTGCCATATTCTAGTGTCTTCTCCAAAAACGTAGGGTACACATGTCCGCCCTGAAAATGCTATGTGCATACCTATACCGGCATATTTTACTAGACCAATCAGTCCTATACCTCATGACATAGCTGGGTGGCATCTCTCTACTAACCTAATGGCACCGTATATGTGTCCTGTGTACATTTGGCCGACACTTTAATCATACTGCCTATGCATACTAGACCTTCTGCCTGGTAGGGTCGAATCATATAATCCCCTAGAGTCTTTCTATCTCTCATCATTCTTGAGACTCTTCCTGAACTGGGCTTAATCATCTGCCTGATATAGGCTTATCCTCAAGTTTCTAGGCCCAAAGTTCGGGATATTATAGATATCATAAGATATCCTATATGTAATTCAAAGTGCACCTGCACCCATCCTTAAGCATGGTACTAAGAAGTGGAAGTAATTACTTTCAGGTCCTCCTAACAGCTTTAAAAATGTTGTTGAATTAAAAGAATCATTGTATATGTATAGTTTGACACACAAATTTTCATACAAATTTGTGAGGAATTGTGCAAGTAAGATGATAGTGAGGTGTAAACTGGATGGGTGTCCATAGAAAATTACTGCATATCAAGTAAGGGAGGTAAATTCAATCTTCTTACGTGTGCATACCTTTATGGAAAAGCATAATCTCTCAGTACAGGATAATCTGATCATACATCAAAAATTGACCTTCGGCTTGACGCTTTCATAATCAAAGATAGATTGAGGGGTTGTTTAGATAAACCAGATTATGAGATAAGGCATGAGATTTATAGAGAATATGGTTTATCAATGTCTTATGATCAAGCGTGGAAAGATAAAAAGAAAGCATTGGCAGAGATACAAGGAGTACCTGAGTAATCATTCATGTTGAATCATTCATTACAGGAGACTAATAGAAGTAGACCCAAACACAGTGACAAAATGGGAAGTGTGTGATTACCATAAGTTTAATAAGTTATTCATCACATACAGGTATTGCATCGAAGAATTCTTGGGAGGATGTGGACCAATTCTATATGTTAATGGAACTCACCTCAATAGGCCGTATCATAGGACCATGTTATCTGTATTAGTGCTTGATGCTGATAATCGGCTATACCCTTTTGCTTATGCTATTATGGGTAGGGAGACCAATGATGATTAGACATGGTTTATGCAAAATGTGAAAGACATTTTAAACTCTCTTGAAGTGGTGATTATATCATATAAACATAATGCAATAATATATGCTATCTGATATGTGTTCGAAAGTAAGAGGCATGCCTATTGCTTGAGGCATGTAAAAGAAAACTTTAGTTTAGAGTATTCAAAGGTTTATAGAGGCCCAAGAAGAAATACATCACAAATCAAGAAAGATTATGCTTTGAAGATATTGGATGGGATTGCATATGCTAGAGTTGATTATGACTTTGAAAAAGCTTTAGCTAATATGTGATGTTTTAATCGGAAATTGTTAACATGGCTTGAAGAGCATAGTGGTATTGACCGTTAGGCATTGTCACAATTCCCATGTAAAAGGTAGAAGAATATAACCACTAATTTGGCTGAGTCATATAATGCATGGCTTGTGAAAGAGAGGAAACATCATGTGTTGACATTGATAAATAAGCATAGACAGATGCTAGCGAAGAAACTATTTGCTAGCAAGAATACAATAAGCTTGTGGAAAAATGGAGTGGGTCCTAACAGAGAAGCAAAATTGAAGGATAATGTGTTGTGTACAATAGGGATGGAGGTTTTGCAACATTCTTTACACACCTTTGAAATACAAATAGGAGAAGTTTGTGTTACTATAGATCTTGCATTGAGAGATTGTGCTTACAAGGCTTGGCAAATATTTGTTATACCATACCCACATGCATATGCATGTGGCAAACAGCTTATGTGCATACATCAATAACTTTCTCCTCACCTTCACATTGATATACCTCAAATAGCTTAACTGCCAATCAATGTGATTCTTCTGCCTCATAATAGCTATCTTCCTTACCTATCCCTTTATCCTAACTATTGCTTCCTTTATAGCCATCAACTTGAATTTGCACATGGCTCACACTTTTATTCTTTTTGTTACCTTTCCTTTTATCCTAAGTATTGCCTCTTTCCTAACCAACAGCTTCAACTTGGACATGGCTTTCACTCTTTTTCTCATCCAAAACAATGTTCACCATTACTTCACAATCCCTTCGAATATCTTGCTCCAATTCTTTTTCTATCTTTAACAACTCTATTGCAATACTTTAAGTGACCTTTCCCATAATTCAACAATATATTTGTCTAGTTTTATGCACCAATCATATATACAAGCCTTTATAATATAAAACCAGTACATATACAACCACAATCACAAATTTTTTGCTTATCTGTTCTTTAAACATCGTGCCTTTTGGAAGATGAAGTGTGTAGTCAGTGTCACATTTAGTAGCATAGCACTCAAGCTTTGAGTTGAATCATATGTCATCCGAGATTGATGCGACATGTGAGAATAGAATCCCTTGTTCACTCCCATACTCCAGTTTCACTACTTCCTTAATCTTTGCATCATTCCAATACTATAGAGCACGTTCAGGCCACGATAGCTCTTTACCAAGTAAGGGAAACATTTGGATAAACACTATCTGCAACCAAACCATCCATTTTACAACCACACTATATATACAATTTGCAAAATCTAAATACATTATAATACATATCATCACAAAATAAATGTAACCTCTAATACACTTGCTTCTCAACTCTTCTTTCAACACATTCTTGTGCTCTGTAACCTCCTTCATCACCTCATTGATGTCAAACTTACACCAATTGTAACCACCTAAACTTGTCTTTTCACCACAAATAATTTTCAACAATTGGTGGCTAACACCTCCATTTTAGGAGGACATAATAACATCCCTAAGGTGTATAAAACCAATATTAGCTCAAACATGTCTTCTTCTTCCTTTGAAATTATCATTTTCTTTATTTCAGATAACCTTTCATTGCCAAACTTTTCCTTCAACTTTACAAACTTATCACATCGGCTTCCTTTATGATCCCACTCCTTTCTTTAGGCAAGCCCATTAAATCTTGTATATCCTTTTCAACTATTTACCTTCTACAATTTCTGATACATATTGAATAAGTTGCAAAGTCAATCGCTTTAACCAATTGTCCACAAAGTGCATGAGGTATCTTTGTATATGTGACTTCTAATATTTTATCAAAGCCAATTTCTTTAACCTTGGCCTTCAACCTTTCATCATTTCTCACAAAGTCTGCAAATTCCATAAATTGTTTTAGTGAGGATCATGTTTGTAGCTCCCCTTTTATGATTGAAGAGGGACATCCTATTCAATCTCTATCCTCCTTAGCCTTTTGGGAATACTTACTCTTTTCTTCCTTTGACAATTATTCCATACCTCCCCTTACTTCTTTGTCTGCGTCTTGTATTGTGTTGTGTTTGCATTTTCTTGTTTTATCAGACCAATATTCTCGCTTAAACATTTGTGCTCCCTCAATATTGGCTTCCCACCTTTCCCTCCTATTCTTTTAACCATGCTTTCTTACAAATTTTTGCAATCTCAAATATATATATATATATATATATAGAGATGAAATCACGACAAATATTTATAGACTATCAAAACAATGTAAAATAAGGATAGTATAACTATAAAGAATAATGTTTCTTAAAGTTTATCTCATGATATGCAATCACACTTGTTAAATTTCTTAATGGTTCTCACTTAGTCCAAGTGGAATATATACTAAGAAGGACATAACCAATTTTATAATACAGCTCCTTCATACTATGAAAAACAGAACCACATTGTCCAAACTAAGGATCTAATTATATGGATCTACTTGTATTTCTATATCACAGTGGCTCTAACATGGAAATCATAAGGGGAAAATACAATGTATTAATTATTAAGAGTGTGTTTGGGTTAGCTTTTGGAGAATAGCTTCTTGAGAAAAAGTGATAAAAGTGATTTTAGAGGATAGATTCTGAGTAGAATAGATTTTAGGGAAAAAGTGATTTTAATAAAATGATAATGTTTGGATATTGTGATCAAGATCACTTTTTACATGGTCAAATTACTAAAAATGACAATAACTTTTGTAATAATTACATATAAAGGATAAGATTATATCTTATGTATTATTTAACATTAAATTTCATAATAAATACCAAAAATAAAATAAATTTGTCTGAAAAATCTAAAATTATAACATTAGTCAATTATGTAACATAAAAAATAGATCAAGCATACATATGTATACTAATAAATTGTATAATAAAAAATCATTTATAAATTGTAAGTATCTAATGAAAACACTATAGTTTCAATCCTCCTCTGTATGTTAAACACCCACAACAAGATACACCCAATTTCTCTAAGCTCATCACGATATTTTGTTGCATCCTATTTGAAAAAAATAATGAAAAAATATATTCAAAAGATGGATTTACGATAAAATCATTATGCTCTATCACTGTTAGCTTCTTTCTAGTTTCTTCCTTTCCCCTATAATGAATAATAAAGGCATACCAGAACTTGACCAGTGATTCCACAAACTGTACCAAAAAACCTTCTACACCTATCGCACTTTGAAAGTGCAATTCCATTTTCTAATGTGCCAAATTCTCTAAAAGAAAACAAAAATGTCAAAATTGATGGCTACATTCATTGCAAGTTCCAAGTACAAACGATGGTAGAATAAAAAGCAAAGAGGCCTTCTAAAAATCTTTGATCACATTTATTATTCTCTATTTCAAGTATAGAGTTATCAAGGATCAAAAATGCGAAGAGGAAGGAGAAGCTGAGAAGTTGAAGCTGAGAGTTTGTGTGGAAAGAGAAAGAAAGTGTGTTTAAGGACAGAGGAAAGAGAAAATCACATGGGGAAAAGGGAAAAATCCAGCTTCTCCAAAACCATGGTTTTGGACAAAAAGTTGCTTCTAGACAAAATTAGGGTGTTTGGGTAAAAGTTTCCAAAACCTAGGTTTTGGTTCCATAAGCACTTTTTTTTACCCAAACACACTAAACACAAGTATAAATACACCCATAGAGGCAAAGCATATAGCATTTGTAGTATATTCAAGATATATAAGCTTCATACTACATGTAGTTCCTCTTCCTTATATCATCTGTGACGAGGACTTATTAAGGTAAGAATAATCTCATATTCTACTTAACTAAGCTTCATTTTAGTTCTCTATCCTAATCGTTTAGCCTTTGCATGGGAGGCAACACAAAGCTTCATACCTTCATTGTTGTTGATGCCTCTGCAAATAGGGCACAATCCGTTGTAACCTCGAATAGGGCACAATCCAGCGCTGTCGTAAAGACCAACAGACTTCTTTATCACCGCAAAGACCCACACTCCACAGCCGCCACCGCAACGCCGCTGCAAAGACCCAAGACTTCATCATCACCGCAAACATCCACACTTGTTGGCTTCTATCAAGCTCGTCTGGCCTTCACTCTTCAATTAACAGGGTATTGCTCTGCATCTTATTTGATTTCTTCTTCATTCACTGATTCAATAAGGGCAATATGGTCACGCCAAGCACACTTAAGAGTGTAGGCGGGGTGGGCACTGCTATCGGTTGAGCCCTGGAGGGGTACACGGGTGGGGTGCGACGATTTCACTTGCTATTTTATTTCTCTTAAAGAACCTCAGGACTTTAGATCCAATTTAACAATTAATTTGTTAAATAGGTATTTATAGGCAATTTTTCGTTGGAAAAAGATTGAAAATTGGACAAAAATAAAATGTAATGAAAATATAAATATTAAATAAATGAAAAAAAATAATATAAAATAAAATAATTATACTTTTTCCTCAAAATGAAGGTGTTTTTAACTAGCTTTAAGCCAGGCCAGGCTTAGGTTGAAAAAATGGGGCTGAGTTGCGATCTTATTTAAAAAATAAATTTACAAAGATGAGGGAGGTTATTTGTATCTGAATTAAGTTGAGGAAAGTTGTGTGTATTTTAGCCAACATTTTTTTTCAAATTATTTTTATTGGTGTCGCATAACAGCAACAACAACAACAGAGCTTAACGCCATTGTGCTTTTATCTAAAAACCAAATCTTTAAATAGATTATTAACTAAAAGATCCCACTATATAACATCATTGAGTGTTTGCTTCAGTCTTCCTCAACCCTTTTTTAGAGGTCTCCATACTGCTTGATCAACCCTCCTCATCGGTGTATTCAATGTCCTTCTTTAAACATGTCCAAGCCACCTCAAATGACTTTCGACCATTTTCTCATTAATAACGGCCACAACAACTTATTCGTGTATATGATCATTACAATTCTTATCTTTTCTTGCATGACCACACATCCATCTCAACATCCTCATCTCTGCCACATCCATTTTATGTTTGTGTTGTCCCTTTAAAGCCCAAAATTTATTACCATACAACATTGCTAATCTTATAGCAGTGCAATAAAACTTTCTTTTTACCTTATTAGGTACTTTCTGATCATAAATAACTCCAGTAGCCTTTTTCCATTTATACAATCCCGCTTGAATTCTATAACTAACATCTCCATCAATTTCACCATCTTGTTATATAATTGCTCCTAAATATCTAAACCTTGTCACTTGCATAATGACCTCTCGACCGTTTAACTTCTACTTCACTTCACTTTTAACTTGTCTCTTATCAATAAATTCATTTTTTATCCTACTCAGACAAAAGCCTTCCAACTCCAAAGGCCTTCTCCATATCTCAAGCTTGGAATTTATTTTCTCCCTGGATTCAGCCAACAAAACTATGTCATCTGTAAAAATTAAAGCATACACTTAGGGATCTCCTCTTTGATTGACTTAATTAGAATAGCTACCACTAGGTTAAACAAATAAGGGCTCAAAGCTAATCCTTGATGTAAACTAATCTTTATAGGAAAGTCATTTGTCTCACCTTCATGCATTCTAACACTGGTTGTTTCCCCCCTCATACATGTCCTAAATGGCTTTGATATATGTAACCTACACCCCCTTTTTTTCCAAGGCCTCTCAAAGTATATCCTTTGGCACACGTATACTCATACACTTTTTCCAAATCAATGGAAACCATATGCAAATCCCTTACTTTACTCCGATACTTTTCCATTAACCCCTTTAATAAATTAGTCGCTTCTGTGTTGGACCTTCCTTAGTACCAGGAATTTGGGCCAGCCCAAGGCTAACGGGTTGGCCCGACACGGGTTACAAGTTGGTCGGGTTGGGCTGATTCAGCCCGACCCCCTAGTTGGCTACCATTGCCCGATTAATCAAGCTAGCCCGTCAGCCTGATTAACAATAGGTTTTAAAAAAAACCAGGAGCGGCCCAAATGATCAAATCCATAATATTAGTCAATAAAGTAGCCCGATTTCATGTCTCCATTTTTTATTAGTCAGTAAAGCAACCCAAATGATTATGCAGCCCAAATCTTAGGAATAAAAAAGAGGTAAAATCAAGATATTTCATTAATCCATACACATGAAATCAAAATAACCACAAGTCCACAACACATGACAAATATAAACTGATAAAAGGCCATGTGGATTAAAAAAAACTTATAATCTTCCTCATTCTTCAATCATCAATAATGATATTTGAAGCATTATCTGAAGCTACAAAAATAGGAACAGGAGCAGCTTCCCTTTTCTCTATCTCAGAATCCCCTACCACACATAACAACATAAACAACAAAGAGTGCTAGTAAGATAATTTGTTTTCATAATTGCTCTAAAGTGTAGACTAAAAAATTAATGAATTAGATATTACCATCACATGGAAAACCAAGAAGCAATTTTGAGTGCAATTACAAGCTTTAACATTATCTGGAAGAAGATAAGATCGATACTTTGTGAGAACACGAGATCCAATGCTAAAAGATGATTCACTGGCAACAATAGTAATTGGAATGCTAAGAATATCACATGTCATCTTTAAAAGGCAAGGAAATCAAGAAGAGTTAGCTTTCCAATAATCCAAGACATTAATTCTTGTAGCCAATCTATTATCAAGTGTCGCTTCTTCCAAATAATAGTCTAATTCCGACTTTTCAATTGTTTACTCATCTTGACTCTTGAATGAAAAAAATCCTACACCATATATGATTAATAAAGGGTCAACATAGTAAAGTGCCAATTAAAATAACATTAAATCTAAACATTTAACTAATAAAGAAGTTCAAACTTATATCAAATACATCATAGTCATCTACTTGATTTGAGTTAAAGGCAACAACCGGTTCTATGTTTAACATGTTGTTTGTAACCCCCATCGTAATTACGATTCGAAATTTGTAATTAAAATAAAATAGATACCAATAAAACAAAACTCGCTTTTGATCCCTTCCTTGCCGTAAGGTTTTCACAAACATTTTCAAAATTTCTGCCTTCCTTGGTCTCAAATTCCATAATCCGAATATAATTGCCCTGTGCAGTTGAATCATATTTAAACATATCAGAGTGTGAAACAAAAATCCCGGCAACCCCTGGGTCATGTAAATACCAACTATCATGTTTATAATTTCCAACTAGGGGATTACATGCCATAATCAAAATATTATTTACATCTAAAAATAATATACATTAATCCCAAAAATCCAAAGTAGATAGCCAACAATCCAAACTAAAATATCTCTACAAAACTCTAGCCGATCTTAGTCGTCCTTTTCTCCTTAGAGCCACTTGCCCTGTCTGTAAGGTTAGTCAAAGGAAAGAATGAGATTCAAAAGAATCCCAGTAGTAACAAATCACTCATACAACATGTAATCACATAGCATGTAAGTAAATCTTCACAGCATAAAACATAGCACGCAGGCTGCCATATATGCACACAATCACATAGTCTCATCCCCCAGATTCCACCGCCCTGAAGGTACAATCCTCCCACCGTCGCCACTGATAGGCCGTAAGTGATAGACTTACAAATAACCTTTCGGCTTTCACATATAGCCTTACATCTTTCACATAGTCTCATCCCCTGGATTTCACCGCCCCGAAGGTGCGATCCTCCCACCGTCAACACCGATGGGCCACAGGTGATAGACCCACAAAGAATGATCAAACAAACAGACCATGTATCACATACAGTATAAGAGAGTCGCTACCTTGTTCTTTCCTAACTTGCTCCAACACCGTTCGTTCACGACTAGGGCAAATGTCAAAGCCTATAAAGCAAAATCAAGGATGATAGGTTATTCTCTTTTTCCAAATTCTTATCTTCATTTTACTTTAAGTTGGCTATCGTTTGAACTCTTTAGGTGGCCACTAGAAGCCTAGACATATACCTAAAGGGTTGGGAACGCTTGACCAAATATCCCTTTTTGGGAGCAAAAGTACTCATTTCTGGCCGAGTTACTCGAGTGAATAAGGCCTCACTCGAGTGATGCCCCCACTGTCACTCAAGCCTTAGGGAGTGAGACACAGAAAGTGTGTACCCGAGAGCACTAACATACCTTGGAGTGACCAGCTCACTCGAGCACTATCCTCAACACCCAAGTGACAACACATATTCACCCGAGTCCCATCGAGTGAGGTGTAGAGAGTGACTACCCGAGAGTAACCTTAAGGTGAAACCTACTCCCATACTCGAGTGAGATCGAGTTCACTCAAGTGATGACTCATATCACTCGCAGGCAAGGAAGTGCACTCTTGCACTTTTCCTGGGAATTCTGCTGAAACACTAAAGAAAAAGGAAAACATCATGCTGCACTCGAGTGAGATCTTACCTCACTCGAGTAAGGCTTATCAGTAGCCATAACGCAGCAATTGACAGAAATTTCTAAACTTACCAATTATGGTTCCAATGGTCCTAAAATTCATATCAAAGCTCCTTCCCACATAAAATTCCACAAGGAACCTATTGGTAACCTCAAAACAACTAAATTTCCATCCTAACAACAAATTTGGATCATAGGTCAAAACATCATACACAATCACCAATAACCAATCTTTTCCCCTATTCAAATTCCAATCTAAATCTATTGGCATCAAAACACCATTTAACACCTATTCCATCACAAGGCACTAGCTAATCCATTCATTTCAAAATTAGGCAAAAATCCAAAGTTCTCAAAACCTAACCAATGACCAAAACAATTATACCAAAATACTATAAATGCTCACCTCTTCAACTTCCAATGATTAGCTTCTTGATTCTCTAGCTTCCAAGCTTGTGCAACCTCCAAAATACCTTCTTCCAAAATTTTGAAACCATAGGATTAAAGCTCTCAACCTCTTAAACAACATTAATGAAAACCATTTGAGCTAAAGAGAGCCTTCCACAAGTCAAAATCCTACCTTTTCTTTTTTTCTTTCTTCTTGAAGCTAAACGAAAATGGAGTTTAGGAGAGAGAGATAAGAATGAAGATGATCACCCAATTTTCCTTTTCCCATGCACACCAACCGACTTGGAAGAGGAGAGGGAAGAAAAAATGAGTTTGAAAATTTGACCTTATCCAATGGTCCATAACTTGCCACATGTCAACATCTTGTGCTTCCTTCTATAAATTCACATACTCACATACACACTTGATTCCGCCCCTTTGATCATTCAAGAACTAATCCTAACCATTGATCTCAAGTTGCCTATAAGTGTCTTCTTTGGTGACTAATCAATTGGTTGGAAATTTTCCATTTTGCCCCTGATTATCGCAACACTTACTAAATCATCATCAAGCACATTTTATATCACAATTCACATTACATACTTCAAAAGTATTTAATTAACAATAATTACACTACCCTTGAAGTCATTAGCCCTTAATTACAATTCAGGATATTACATTGTTGGCATTAGAGCTTGATGTAGCTCCAACAATTGGGGCTGAAGATGAAGATGATGTTCCATTTTTATATTCATTGAAAATATAGTACAACTTGCTCCTTATGTTTTCAATCTTTTCTAGAGAATTAGGGGATCAACTTTCCCAAAATTGAACTTAATGACATTAAGCTTTATCCCAGGATCAAGGATAATTGCTAGAGTAAGGATGACACTATAATCACTCCAATATTTGTCAGACTTGTCAAGCATACTTGAGCCATTTCCCAGATCACATAATCGTTCTTATGCAAATGTCCTTTCAACAGCAACTCAATCTTCAAAATCTGTGTGAAATACATATCAGAAGTGGGATATGATTATCCAAAAATCAAGTTTGTTATCACTACAAAAGGCTTCAAGAATGTGCATATAGTCTCTACTCTAGTCCACTCTTCATTTGTTGGACAATGACTGTAATTTGTGTCATTCAAAGCTAAGCTAGCATAAGCAAGATGATAGTTAAGTGCACTCTCAAGCATTACATGTGTCGAATTCTATCTAGTCGGGATATCATACCGTAAACCCATTGAAGTGTCAATACCCCCAACTTGTTCAACCCTTTTTCTGAATTCTAGCATCCTTGCCTCTGATTTCTTTACATATAGAATGTTGTTTCTAATCTTGTTCAAAGCACCTTCAGCTACTCTTAATCCATCCTAAACTATAGATTCAAGATGTGGCAGAGCATCGAATATGGACGAACTCCCCCTTGCATATCAAGCTATTACTCAGATTTAAATTCTCTTTCAAAATTCTTTGCATCTAAAAATTTACTGAAGTATTGTCCAGAGTGATCAAGAATACCTTCTTTTCAATCCCCCATTCAATTAATATCTCATGCACCGTTTTTACATTTTAGATCTAGTGTGAGGAGGCTCTATTTTAGAAAATGAAAGTATTTACTATTAAGATTCAATTGATCATCAACAAAGTGAGCATTCAAGCAAAGATAGCCTTCAGCAGTTATTGCTGTCCCACAATCAAAAGTCAAACATATTCTACGTGGACTCATTGAAAGCTTTTTCTTCAGGTTATCCTTTTGATGAAGATAGAAATTCCAGACATCTACCACATCAATTTTTCTAGTAATGCTCTTATAATCCAGATTTAAATATGTGAGCAAATCCCTAATTCCATCATACTCAGCAAAAGAATATGGAAGATTATGTTTAATGATGCAACAAGCAATGATTTCTCGCACCCTGTTCGAGTCAATCTTTCTAACTTGAATAATCCCTGCTTGGTCTATCATCTTGCTACCAATATCCTTGTATTTTGGGAGTGATTTATGTAACCCCCTTCACTCTTAAGGCCGAGATTAAGTTCATAAATGCATAATTATGTGGAATTAGAGACCGTAAAATGATTTGGGACTTAATAAAAGTAAATTTCCCAAAATTAGGGTTTTCAAAAACTTTTCTAAACCTTTTCATAATGGTCTCATATCCACAATTCAAACATCACAAATGGTCTGTACAGAACGATTCCATTCATAAATATCAGAGTACAATATAAATTCCTGACACACTCGGGTTCTATTAATCAAGGGTTTTACAAGGCATACATGCCCATAATCAGTTTTCCCTTATCTAGGGGATTACACAAAATTATCCATATACAATTGTTTCCCCAACAAAATATCCAAAATACAGAAGTATGATAACCAATTTATCTAAAATAAAACTCCTTTCCTGAAGCTTCATCCACTCTTCGTCACCCGCTTTCCTTTAGATCCCTCGGCCCTATCTAAAAAATGTTTTTGGGAGAGTCAGATTCTAAGGAATCCCCGTAGTGTCAAATCACTCATAGTATGCACAACTATAGAGCATGAAAGCAAATCATCACACACACATAGCAACTACAGTGACAGTTATAACGGCAAGGGCAGGTATGACTTGCGCCACCCTTACATTTACTCACGTTGAAGTACTCACGCTGAATTAAACAACCACATGTTCATATCACATATATCACCACAGCTATGATTCATATAAAATATTTCACACACACAGCCACACTGGCTGGATAATCAAATAGGAATTCATAATTCCTTAATGCAGCCTCGACAATTAGAACGGCAGATGCAACAGCAGGGGTAGGTAAGATAACCATCACCCCCTACGACTACTCACGTTGAACTTTTCACGCTGTAATGCCCTACAGTCGATAACACATACACAAATTCGCAATGGCCTCATGCCAAAGATTTTTCACAACACAATGATAAGTCATGCATATAAAGCATCATACACAACATGATAGAAAAGTCACTACCTTGGTCCTTTCGGGCGTGCTCTGGCACCGATCTCTCCTAAATAGGGCAAATGTCAAATCCTATAATTCATAATTAGTGACAAAGTGTTATTCTCTATTCCAATATTCAAATGACTTCATATCACTTAAATTGGTTATCATTTATGTTCTTTAAGAAGCTACAAATGACTCTAACAAAAGCCCTAAAGGGTTGGAAGAACGATCCCAAAGATCCCCTTTTGGAAAGCACAAGAAGACAATTTTCACTGTTACACTCGAGTGAAGAAGGCCTCACTCAAGTGATGATGGACTTGCACTCAGGTACTGGAAGCAATACTCGAGTGATAGCCAAATGCTCACCCAAGTTCTAGGAAGTGAGGTGCAGAAAGTGTTGACTCGAGAGCAAAAAGGAATGACAGGAACCAAAAATGCTCGCTACACTTGAGCATAAACCAAATCACTAGAGTGGTAGCCTAATGCTCACCCAAGTTCCACAAAGTGAGGTTCAGGAAGTGTTCACCCGAGAGCACAAGAAACTTTTAGAGAAGAATCACACTCGAGCAGAGATATTTCTACTCAAGTGACATCTTAGCACCCGCGAGTGCTAAGGGCCACTCTTGAAAAATGGATCGCGAGTGATAACCCGAGACGCAAGTTCACAGTGTCTCATACACCTTTACTGGAGTGGACCGAGGCTCACTGGAGTAAGAACTTACAACACCCACAAGTGAGATAACACTATTGCCTTTTCGACATAGAAGTACAACAAAAATACTAAGGGAAAAATGAAAGTATCATGCTTTACTCAAGTGAGACCCCATGTCACTCGAGTGAACCATATCAAAATCCAGAAAACGTAGAAAAACTAACAGAACTTCCTGATTTTACCCAAGTGTTTCCAATGATCCCAAAGCCTCAACTAAAGCTATCCCCACATAATTTCACCCAAGGAATCACATGGAAGCATCAAATTTACCAAATTTCTATTCCATTATCATGCTTTGGTTCTAGGCCACATTCAACACCAAAATTCCAAAATTTCCAAACATATCATTCCAATCTCAAATCAATCTATCTATCCAAAACACATACCAAAACACCCATTTCCATACCAGCAACATGCCAAATACCCAATGACCCATATTTTCGAAAATAGGGCAATAAATCTAGAAATTCCAAACTAAATCATTTGGCACAAAACATAGATAGAAAGGTTTATTTCACTTACCTCTTCAACTTTTCCAAAGAAGTTCCTTAATTCTCCAAACTCTAAGTTTCTTTGAGAGCTCAAATCAACACCAATGAATAATCTATAACCATAGAATCGAAGATCTCAATCCAAGGAACAAGATTAGAGAAGTGAGTTTTGGCATTAGAGGTCATTTACTCACCTTAAATCAAGTTTTTCTTCCCCCTTTTTTCTTCAACAATGGCATGAGAGAGAGAGAGAGAGCAAGAGATATGAGAGTGTGGGGGAAGAAGAAGAAATGATTATACTCTCATCCCCATGGCTTGCTTGTTCAGCGAAAAGGGAGGGAAGAGAGGAGAGAGAAACCAATAAAATATGAGGTTTGACTCTCCAACTCTCTCTCTCTCTCTCTCTCCCCATAAGCTTGCCACATGTCCAAATTTCATTAGTTCTCATAATATAAGTAACCCCTTAGTTACTCTAACCACTCCATTAGCCATTTAGTCACAAATCTCATTTCTCTTAGATAGTAATTAATTTCTTCATTAATCATTGACTAATCACCCAATAATTTTTCATTCTTTCAAATTTTCCCAAATTTTTTCACATTTACCGAAATTGCCACAAAACACATAATAACTCAAATTTTAATTATACAACTTATTCTCAATAATCATCATTAGTCCTTAATCAAAATTTGGGGCATTACAATTTACAATGTTCAACATGACGTCGAAGGTGTGAAGTCCCACAATTCTTGCTTCCCCAACATATGGTTTCCCATAATCATTACATTTAACTTTTTCTTTGCCATCAACTATGCCAAGTTTCATAAAATATCGCCATACATCAAATGTGGTACACCTCGCCTTCTTACTTGGAGCAAGAGCATCTTTATTTTGTGTTTGTAAACAAGAAGAGTCAGGTTCAGCAAGTTGTTCAGATTGTGTTGGCACATGGACATCATCAACATCCATTGCAAAAGCTATAGTACTATCAACATTCTTTCTTTTATTATCTTTATCCTCATCATTGACATTTGTAATTGTAGACACCTTTTTATAACAACAAATTAATAAAAAAGTCCAGCACATTGCAACAATCATAGTAGAAATCAAGATTAGCTGTATAATTGAAAAAATATTCTATCAAGCAATTCAAAATTCATATTAACACCACAATCATTTTTAGTTTCCAATGTTCCTAAGTTAGATACATGAGAGTCTGAGAGTGAGAGAACGGATGCCGGAGGAGAAGAGAGTGTCAAGGAATCAAAGCCACAGTGGAGAAACCCACTCATTCATATTGAAGTAGTTCATAACATTATTACACATAATCTAATAAAATAGAAATAACATTAACGTAAAATTTCAAATTCAGAAATAAAAGGAATATTAATGTATAAGCCACACATAATCTAATAAAACAGAGTTAATAAATTACACATATTACAGACTACTATTTTTCTTAAACTCATAATGACAATGTTTCATATTCAGTAAAAAAAATAAAAAACATTCAACTAAGTTTTCCTTTCAAAATAAAAATAAAATAAAAAGCATGAACATAGGCACATGGCATCACATGGTCCATGAATTAATTAGCAACACAACATCCTTCATAGAGAATCATATTATTTTTCATCACACATTCACACACGCTTTGGACGCTGTCTTGTAATCCCAACATCTGTTTTTGGTTTCCCATAATTTCATTGCAAATCAACATCAAATTGGCCTGTACAATTAAGGACATCATGACATATTTTCCTTTCATTATGATCTACTCATCTCGTTAGTCCTTAACGTGAGGAAAGAGCACAGAAACAAGTTCAAAGAATCCAAAGAGAAATTCTGACCTCTTGGACTAATTGGAAGGGCACACAAACAGCCTAATCCAAAGATACCATCTTCTATTTTTGCAATAGCAGAGAATCCAAAGAGAAATTTTGACCTTTTGAACTAATTAGAAGAGCACAGAAATAATAGCTCACTGTCTCACACAATCGCACGCTCGACGGACAAGGCCACAAGGGCAAATCGGAGAGGGGAAAGGGAAAATGCCATCTCCAATCGAGGGCTCACGATTAAAGTCAGCAATCAACCCCTACAGTTAACCCCGACTGTGTTGAGAGCAGAGGAGATGAGAGGAAGCCGATGTGGAGGATTAGAATTAGATTTCAAATGGGGCACCAGTGCTGCACTCGCTGTACGGCCGCACCCATAAGACACTAGAGGAGAACAACTGAAGAAGGTGAGAGTTAGGGTTCTGATCGGCGAGCTGTGAGTGTGTGCTGGTGGCGTGAGAAATTGAGAAGTGACAGTTGCTAAGAGAAGCTAAGAAGTGGGAGTAAGAATTGAGAAGTGTGATTTGTGAAGTCAAGTCGGACGAAAATCTGAGAAGTGGAGTGAGAAATTTGAAAATTTTTTTTGAAAAACGGGTAGCCCATTTAACCCGTGGGTTAACTCGCTTAACACACGGGTTAATCGGGTTAGACCCGTTTAACCGAATTAAAACAGGTCGCCATTTCCTCAGCCCAAACCCGTTTTTTTTAAAAGGGCTCACAGGCCCAACCTGTCATCCCAACCCGAATTACCAGTTCTAACCTTCCTGGCATAAATCCAAATCGGTTCTCAAAAAATACCAGTCTCCAACTTTGACTTATATTCAATCACATTTTCCTACAATTTATTGTATGACTTATAAGTTTAATAATCTCTATAAATGTTTGCTTAATCGATCGTCAACCCTTCTTTTTATGAGTTTGATCGTCAACCTTTCATTGTTTTTAAATAATTATGCACAAAAATTCTAATACAGTAACCAACATTGCTATTTTAATTCTCCTCTAATCCTTAACGAATAAACTATTTAATTAGATTAAGGAATTTATGTTAATTAGGTAATTATAATAAATATGATATGTTTTTCATAAAACATATTAATCATCTTCCTTAATTCCCTCATCCTTTCTTATTTGAAGGGTATCAATAGGGGTGAAAAAATAATGAATATGATAAATATATCTTATATTCAGGAATAAAACCAACTCTTTAATTAGATCATATATTAAAAATTCAGAAGCATTATTTACAAAATACTACTAACGTTCTAGGTCGTGTTCATTTCTGTGTTTTCGCATAAGTTGAAGACATGTTCCCAATCCTATATGTGCCTATTTGGATTAGCGGTAGAGAATGAGCTTTTTTTACAGATGAGCTTTTGAAAAAGTTATATAGAAAAAAAGTCAGATTATATATGTGATTTGTGTCTGGATTGACGGTGGCAGAAGTAACTTTTTTTTATCTCCATCTAAGTAAAAGTAGCTTTGATTTCCATCTGATAAAAGCTCCATTTTCTGCAGAAGCCCATCCATCACCAACGCTCTCCCAAACACACCAAATGAGCTTTTGGGGCTTTTAACCCTCAAATGGGTTTTTTTATCCTCCAAATGGATTCCCAAACAGACCCTATGTTTCTTTAGATTCGAGTTTTAAAGGAGTCTCATAAGGATATGTGTAATGTATTTATATGGATGTTAAATTCCATTAGTTTCATTTGTTCTTTCTAAAAAATCTGAGAATTTATTTTCATATCCATCATATATTTTTATCTTTTATGGTTCTTTTTCTTATTTACTTTTTTTATAATCTTCCTTTTGCTTTTTAAATCGCCATCCACCCCGTGTGTTACGCACAGATAAAATTTCTCTAGGTAATTAAATAAATCAATAAATTTTAATCAAAATAACATAAATTTCTTCTTATATATAAATTCAACATTTTATTCGGAAAGGATCTATATCCTTCTTTATTGTTTTCCCCTTCTGCATGGGCCCAGATTAGTTAAAGGCCCAATTTAATCAGATGGAGTATTTGAGCTTTATATTACACCACATGAGTTTTACTTATTTTGAGCTTCATCCGAGGCCCCAAGTAAAATGTTTTAGACCCAAAAACGCCCAATTTAATCGGATGGAGTATTTGAGCTTTATATTACACCACCTGAGTTTTACTAAATTTGAGCTTCATCCAAGGGCCCAAGTGAATATGGGCTAGCCAGAAGTTTAATCAAGTTCATTTGTTAAGTCATAATATTTATTCAGGATCAAATAATTTTGCAACCCATCGTATGTGGGTTCAGCTGATGAAGAGGTGAGACTTTCTATCATTTAGAGTGTGTTCGATCCCTGAGAAGTACCACCTACTTGTGGTTCCAGTCGTGGCGCTTGGGGAGGCATCCTAGCCCCTGGGTACTTAGGTAAACGCCTTAGGGTAATTGACAGCTCACCCAGCCCAACATTGATATGATCTAGAGGGAAGGGAGACTTCGCCCTATCCTTAAATTATGGGTGAGCCCAACCCATTTCCAAAAATTTATGTACCAAAAAAAAGAATTTTGCAAATTATGCTGGGAAAAAGTGCGGATCTCAGATTTTATGCAATATAGAAGGAAACACACCCAGTTAGACATATAGGGCTTGTTTGATTTTGTTTTTAGAAACAAAAACTAAAAAACTTAGATTCAGATCGAATTTCATACATGTATTTTGTTTGCATCTCCAACTTCACCCACAGCTAACAAAAAGTAAGCTCGATCTACTACTATTTCCTTGATCCTGTTATGAATTGTTCGAGCTCATGTGGGCTATCGTTTTTATTGAGTTATTTATGAAATGTTTACCTTGTTTGGTTAGATGTCTTGTTTATGCTATATGCATGAATACTAATACGTATTTATGAATATCCATATTGTTCTGCAAAGCCTCAAGGTAGACAGCATTCATTGTTTTGTTTGTAGGCATCTTATTAGAATCTAGATTAAGATTTTTTAAGTCCATCCAATTGAATTAGTATCTTAAGTCAATCGAAGTATCTTAACAGCTGACTCCAGAACATCCACATTCCTTTATAGAATTTTCTATCAAAGTGTCAAATATTCACAATGAAAAGACTTGAAAAAAAGAAAAAGAGGAAGAAACAAGAAATTAAGATTACAAGCTAGCCTCCTCATTCCACAGGAGGCTTCATTTTTTGGGTCTTTCCTAATGCATATTTCTTTATGTATCTCGTACAACAAAAATATACAGATATAAACTGGTTTGCTGTTCATTTTACCAAGATAACAGACAACAAACCAGAAGCATGTCTAAGATTCATTGGTCTCTGTTAGAAACAATGAAATAAAACACAGATTTGAAGACACAGTGCGATGGAAAATAAGAAGAGATTAGAGCATATATATGAATTATACTCCCTCCAATCCTTTCTACAAAAGCCCAAAATTTGAATTGGTTTGGTCCTTTTTATAAGAGCCCGATATAAGTTATCTAAGCATTTAATAAGTTTTTTTTTTCATTTTCACCCCTCATTAATTATAGATATTACATTAATTAAAAGGTAGGTAATACTTACATTTAGTTTATTTCTCTCTCTTACTTGCCCCTTATAAATGAGGGTATACTTGAAAACAAAAGTGTATTTCAGACATATTTATTATTTTTAACTAATTTTAACCGCTTTCTTAAACCGCGTAATTCAGTTATTGAACTCTTATAAATAGAACTGAAGGTAGCATGTAAAGCAGGATTTACAAATAAATAAAGGAGGGGAGCAAAAGAAATTGAAACCTCCCAAATGCCCAAAGCTTCTCTGGCTAGACGATCAACTGCGCTATTGCCTCCCTACATGAGAGAGGAATGAGTGATGAGGATTGAATTTAAAAATACATTCAGATTATATATTTAAATTCAAATATAAAATTTGAATTTCAAGAAGATACTTGGAGTGATTTTGAAAGAATTCACATAGTGATTGGATAACTAAAACGACAAGTTTGAATTGTGAAATAAAGAATATTACTATTGCTAATTACTGTTGGAGGCAATTACTACGAGATTTGAAAAATGATACCATCTAATCTTCAAATAGATGCTAACCTAGGTGACTATGTGGCTAAGAGGTACACATGGCACCAATAATTATGATTAAAACAGAGATATCAGCGATTAAGTGGCCCAATTACTGTTGAGCTAGCATTTTTTAAGAGATATATTGATTGATGATGATTCCCTATCATTGTCGCAAAAGACGACGTACTATAATAAACAAAAGATGTACTCCCTCCCGTTCTAATTATAAGACAAAGTTGATTTTTTTGAAGAAATTAAGGAAGCCAATTAAATTACTTTAGAGTATTTATATTTTTATTTTTTTCTTCAAACTAATTAATTTGACTAATAAACTACTCCCTCCGGTTCTAATTATAAGACAAAGTTGACTTTTTTGGAGAAATTAAAGAAGCTAATTAAATCACTTTAGAGTATTTATATTTTTAGTATCTTTGGATTATATATTAGTTTATTAATCAAATTACTTAGTTTGAAGAAAAAAATATAAATATAAATATTCTAAAGTGATTTAATTGGCTTCCTTAATTTCTCCAAAAAAGTTAACTTTGTCTCATAATTAAAACCGGAGGGAGTAATATATAATCTAAGAATACTAAAAATATAAACACTCTAAAGTAATTTAATTGGCTTCCTTAATTTTTCCAAAAAAATCAACTTTATCTTATAATTAGAACCGGAGAAGTATCAATTTATTCATGGGGAGCGAGCAATCGCAGTAGCCGTGATTAGGCATTACTGAACCCATTTCATTGGGTGGGCCAACTGATTACGATGTGATCAAGACCTGTGAACTGGAGAAGGTTCTGCTCACACTTTCTGCTCTTAACTATTAGACACTTTGTCAGCGTTTTCATACTCAGTTAGGATTCTGGGTGTTCAGTATTTGCAAGATGAGAGATCGTACGCGAGTCAGGAGGAGGCTGTAAGAATAGGTTGAATTAAATTTTCTCGATATCATTGTTACCTCTGTTAAGGAACTTAGTTAAAAAAAATATATGGCGTTTTGGGGGTGAACTCGACTGTATACTTTATTCTTCAAAGTTTTATTTGCTTTTCTCTTCCTGTCATCAGGGATGTGGTGGAGCTTCGCATGCATTTTGTTTATTCCAGTCGTGCTTTTGCATTATGAATTAGATTGTGAAGATTTGAGGTAAAGCCATTAGCCGTGTAAAGGGACTCAATGAGCAACTGGTGCAGGAAGCAAATGCCAAGATCTTCACTTTTGGCTCCTATCGTTTAGACTTTAAAGGTACGAAGCTGTTTCATAATTTTAATATGGACTCTGCAGGGAACTTATTACATGAGAGAGGACATGAATGAACTCGATGTTGAAGATATGTTTGAAGTGTTGGAGTCACCATGGAATCATCTTCGGAATCCTAACATATTAAAGTTTGGAATCAATGTGTGAACGAATTCACTTTTTATAAACCAGCTGATATATAATGCATTTATAATAATGCAGATCCTTCTTCCAAGCTCCACCAACATTCTATATTGTACCACTATATTGTACCACCCTCTGAGTAGGCAATCACTACTACAAAAAACTAAAGCTGTGACGCTTATAATTGTATTAACTGTGACGTTAGAGAAGTGCCACATATCTGGACGCTACTAAAAAAAGCTGTGGCGCTTGAAAGCACCACAGCTATTTAATTTTTTTTTTTTTTAAATAGCCTCCTGTGGCGCCTGACCAACCAGGCGCCCTAGGAGGTGTTTGAGGTGTTTTTTTTTTTTTGCTTTTTCTTTTTCTTTTTCTTTTCTTTCCTGTGGCCCTTTTTTATACTTCCTAATTGCGAAGCTTTATATAAAATGAGTTGCTTTCATGTTTATCATCTCTCAAATTGTCAATCTTTCTATTTTATATTTCAACCTATTATATATATATATATATATAATTTTCACATTTAAAATTCAAGTTCCCCAACAATAATTTTCTTACACAACAATATATTTATTGTCATCTCCTCAACAATAATGTTCTTACATTAATACTCTCCAAAGCTAACATAAAAAATATCACAATACAAGAACTTGATATGTGAACACAGTACATCAACAACTAATTAAGTAAATTAAAAGATTACTAAAAAACGCAAGCTTGTCGGCCAAAAAATTTAAACAAAGCAAAAAAGGAAAACGTTATATTACGGTTTATCTTGACTGTACTAAAAAAAATTTAAACAAAGCAAGCTAGAATGAAACAATCTTCTTCTTACGTTGGTGACGCTAGCTTAAGTGACGAGGATGAGCAAATGTGAGCTGTGGAGTGGAGTAGGGATCAACTGGAGTGGGGTTCAAAAGAGGAAGAGAGACAGAGAGTATGAAGAAAAGGGAACAACTAGGAACAAAAGTGGGGACAGACGAAACAAAATGGAAAAAGGGACAAGAGAATTTAATGAAGAAGACGAGTGTGTGTTTTTGTTGTGCAAGAGAAAGTGATATCTTTTACAGGGGGAGAGGCGTCAACGTGAGCTAAGGAAGAGGGAATAAAAAGGAAAAAGGGAGGGAAAAGATAAAAAGTAAAGTTAAATTAGGGAAATCTAATTGGCGGGAGAGTTGAAAATTCATATTCAGCCAATTGTGGCACTTCTTTAAAGAAGTGCCACAGCTGCCCCTTTTTTTTATATTTAATTTTTTTTTATTTTTAGGACCCAATTGTGGCACCTGCCAAGGCAAGCGCCACCCTTGGGTAGGACCAGCTGTGGCGCCTGGGCAGGCGCCACAATTGTCCCCACCAGCTGTGGCGCCTGGTAGACCAAGCGCCACAGCTGGTCCCAAAAATTAAAAAAAAATTAAATAGAAAAAAAAAGGGGCAGCTGTAGCACTTCTTTAAAGAAGTGCCACAAAATGTGTGCCACCTTTCAATCTTTTTGTAGTAGTGAATGTGTGAATGTGAATGACAAGGACGACGGGGTTAAATTACGAAGCTGTGAAAGCAAAACCAAATGGCACCATGCCAAAAATGTAAACCAAATCCTCTTGGTTGGCCCCGACAAGTGCCTGAGTGCCGGTGGCGCAGGCCTTCCTATACTTGTCTCTAACAAAAACTGCAAAAGCCATAACAGCGCTTGGAAATCTCTTTCTCTCTCGAAGCTTCATTTGGGGATTCAACATGAGAACCATCACTTGTGCTTGCAGAAAGATTCCAACACATCAGCCCTTGTCTCTGCCAAATGACTGCATCGATGACCTCGATTCTTTGTGTTTGGATGATCCTCGCATTCAATGGTTCCAGCTCGTTCCCACCAATATCTAGGGTTCATAAGCATAAATATTAAATAAACCTTAAGCATACTAGTAGCAGTATATTTATTCTCCGTTACTCCAAGTTAAAATTATTCGCAAAAGTTTTTATTAGCTTTTTGGGTTCCTTTTGATAAAGTTAACACTACTACAAAAAGGTCAAAAGGTGGCGCACATTTTGTAGCCCTTCTTTAAGAAGGGACACAGCTGCCCTTTTTTTTCATTTTCTATTTTATTTTATTTTTTGTTAATTTTAGGTACCAGCTGTGGCGCCTGATAGACCAAAGGTCACAGCTGATCAGACTAAGTGTAGCGCCTGCCAAGGCAAGCGCCACACCTGGACCAGCTGTGGCACCTGGGATTACCAGGCGCCACAGCTGGTGTTTATAATAAAAAAAAATTATTTTTTGACCAGCTGGCCACCACGTGACCAGCTGGTTGTGTATATATATATATAAAAAAATTTATGACCAATTGTGGCGCCTAAGAAACCAGGCGCCACAATAGGTTATATTTTTAAAAAAAAAATTTTGATCAAAAATTTATAACAATCCCATAGCAAGTTGTATATTAAAAAAAAATTTTACCACCAGCTACCCAGGCGCCACAGCGGGTTATATATTAAAAAAAAGAAAAATTTTTTTGACCATTTTAGTGGATTACACTATCCACTTCCCACCAATCACAATTTCCCCCCACTCCCACCTTTATCTTTTTTGCCCTTCCCGCGCAGTAGCCTCCTTCCTTCTCTTTTATTTTGACTCATCCCACTTTAATTATTCCCTCCTCTCTCACTTTCCCTTTTCATCTAGACTACAGCTTCTTGCGGTGGATGACCGTCGCCCCCCTCCCTCCATTTCCTTTCATTTTCACACTTAAAAACATATCACACACGCACAAGATCTTCATCATCGAATCTACTTCTTTGTTTTGTTCCAACTGTTATCCCCACTCCTGTCCCAATTGTTCCCTTTTCTTTATACTGTCTTTCACTTTTGGTCCCAACTGCTCAAATTTCCTCCTCCTCCTCACTCAAGATTGCTTCACCAACGGGCAACATGGTCCGCCACTCCACTGCACTGATCAATTAAGCTTGTAAGTTCAACATGCTTCTTCTTCTTCTTTTTTTAATTGTCATATAATTTCTGTAATTTTTTATTTCAAATTGATATCTATGTTCTAACCATAATACATAATGAATTTAAAAGTAAAGTTACATTATAAGAAAAAAAAGTAAAGTTATCTCACTATAAGCTAACAAAATGGCCTACCATTTTTGAAAACGGATTAGGTTTGTGAATATTAAATAAATGAATGGAGTTACTAACTAAACTGTGGTGTACGTTTAGTGACGTGGACTGAATTTTATTCTCCAAGTTTAGCTGAAAGAGTCGGGAAAGACTTGTGCCTAAAATAATATATTAAATATAAACTAATTTCATAAATGAATGAGTTGAGCTATTGACTATGTCATCAAGTTGATAAATATAATATATATATATATATATATAAATCTATGTTGCAATTGAACACTAAAATAAAAATTATGGTTTTTTATGGATCAACGATATATTTATTCGACTTCTCTTATACACACAAACAATACCTGACTAGAAAGTGCTTGTATTATTAAGCTGATATTATGTTTTTATAGAGGCTGACGCTAATGATCCATGGTGATAGAAATTAATTAGTTTTCTTTGTTTTTATACATTATAGTTTTTTATGGAAGTATATTTTTTTAAAAAAAATACCCTCCTGTGGCGCTTGTTGGAGGAAGTGCCACAGGAGGGGGGGTCTCCTGTGGCGCTTGCTGCCAACAAGTGCCACAGGAGGGTATTTTTTAAAAAAAATTTAAATGCTGTGACGCTTCCAAGCGCCACAGCTTCTTTTAGTGGCGTCCAGATATGTGGCACTTCTCTAGTGCCACAGCTTTATTTTTTTGTAGTAGTGTAATAAAGGCTTAGCACATGTTTATATAAGCTTTTTTAGGATGTTTGAATATATTTATCTCTTTTTTCACCTACTTTGAATATATTTATCTTATTTTTGTTTAAAGAGCTTTATATTTTTTTAAATATGACTATGTGATAATAACATACAATATTATTAGCTAGAGGCCTAATATTGAGAATATATAGCTTTTTCAATATGATTTTTTTTTTCAAATCAATCATATTAAATGCAATTTAGACCAAAATTAATGATAAAATTCCCAAATAAGACATTAAATATCATGGCAAAATAGGGATATATCATTAGGCTTTATATTTTGTGCCTATTAGAAGTACACGCTAGTCTTTATAAAATCAAAGCATTCATCTCAGTCAGAAAGAATTGTAAAATCAAAACAAGTCAAAGTTATGCTATTCAAGAGTCAAATGTGTCAAAGCAACTTATACTCAAAGTTGTTCAAACCATGTATTAAAGTTCGTACTCAAACAAAGAGTCTCAAATTTACCTTTGCATTTTTCCACTAGAGAAAACAGACCTTCTTGCAGGCGTTGAATAAGGCAGAGTGAATGAGCATAATACCTGCAAGGGGTGCGCACAATTGTGGCACTGGCAAATGGATGTTGAAATGACAACCCGGCCAGTTCACCTCTTCATCAGGTTCCAACCCCATTCTAAATTCTGAAAGTACATTGTCAAATCGATGTGATTAGGATTGATATCAGAGCCAATGGATTCAATCGATATTGGTATCAGAGCTAGATCCATAATACCTCCCCTTAACGGGATTGGTATCAGAATACCTAGTATCCTCGATGCAATTGATATCAGAACCATGTTCAGGATACCTTCCCTTAACGTGATCGGTATCAAAGCAAAACCTGGAGCTCAAACACGAGCATAAAATTTATTATTGTAGCTATTCCATGGACAAGCTGTATCTTATTGTAGGTGATTTAACCATAATTTTGTATATTTTTAATTAACTAAATAGGGACTCTTAATGTATTTTTCAGGGCATTATCGCATGATTAAGCACTCATATTAATTAGAGGCATTTGTATTGAATTAATTGTAATAAAAGGGTAAAATGGCCATAATTATTAAATATTTATACATATGATCTCTTGAACTTTTAATACTACCTTGTGCTTAATTTTGCATTACAGGTGCTTTGGGACACAATTGGTGATTTTTGGAGTCTAAATTAATATTTTGAAGACAAGGAAAATTATAGAAAAGGGCCAGAGCAAATTATAGAAAAGTACCCATCAGCTTTTTCATGAAGAAAATTTACTGGGGAAAATTACAGAACAAAACCCAAGCCACAAATTCAACATTCAAACCGACCAAAAAGCAAAATCTGGGGGGGTTTGTCATGTGAGCTTCTGGAATATGTAGAAATTACATGCGCGCATATCACGAAAAGATTTATGTTGCAGCTTGGTTTCAGATTGCAATCAACGATGGCTGCACCTAACAATCAGTAGTGGCTATGGTTGGTGAAGGGAAATGGACGGCGGCAATCTCACTATATATACCCCATCTTCACCACCATGAGGGCATCCAGACTGCAGCTCTTCCTTCCTTAATTTTTCGTCTTCCATTTTCTTTTGCCAAGGTACTGCAGAACGGGGAGATGAAGTAAGAACGAGGTCACCATTCTCACCACCAACCTCTTCCCTTCATCACCACCATTCACCTTTACCAGCCTCTGGCATTTTCCTCTACTCCGTTTCACCGCCTACATCATTTTCTTTCCTTTCTCCTTCCTCTGTTATTAACACCACCATCACTTTCTCTTCATTTTCATCCCAACCACCATCACCTTCGGTCTTCTCTGTTTTCTCCACCAAAAACCATCAAAAACTACCAGTGCAGTACCCTCATCTCCTCTCTGTGATAGTTCAGCAATTTTTGCATTTTCCGACGAACTATTCTAGTTTTCCGGCCCCCACTTCCAGCGAGTTTCAATTTCTTGTGAACCATTTTCTTCTTTGTTGTGTCTTATTTTCTTTCTACCATCGTCCTTTCATCATGCAAATACCGCATCATCATTTTCCATTGGTTTTTCTGTGACTCCCGTGTGGTTTCCAATTTTCCGGTGAAGTTTTGCAGTTTTCCGACCCCCATTTCCGGCGACCTCTCATCACTCTCTTCCTCAATCCCGGAGAGCTCTTCATCATCAACCACCAGTCCGAGTTGCAGAAACTGAGGCAGCTGAAATTTCGAGTTACACCACCTGGAGCCACGAGTTTGAGGATCTGCGAATGAGAAATGCGTTTTCATCGTCAATACGTGTTGCAATTCATTGGATTAATGCATGATGACATCATCATACATGTATGCTGACATCATCATACATATTGCAACTTTTGACTTCATGCGTGAACATGGAATCTGAATCAGGGGAGTTATTGTTTTTATTTTTCCTATTCCAATATTTTGTTTGAATAATGTGTGATTAAATTTGTGTTGTGGGATTTATATATATACTTTGCCTATGATTTAAATTAATTTGAGTGGTGTGTTTATTTATATATTTAATTAAATTGTATTTTATTTTATTTTTTTATTGTTTTTTTAACAAGAAAAACCCAAAAATCAATTTTCCCTTGTTTTATTGAATTTGCTTTTGCATAACATTTAGTATTACCTAGGATTCAATTAAAGGCTCCTTGAGAAAAGAGAGACGACCCTAGTATTGCATTATACTGCAATTCTTGGATTAAAAATCTTGTATTTGACCCCAAGACGCAAAGATACGGTTAAATCAGTAGGGTATTCAATCAGGGACTATGAATGCACACAATGCTTATAGGGCGCACACAATGGTATGTTATGAAACCCCATGTTTGCCTTAAAAAATCTCAATTAATATAGAAAAAAATAGACCTTCTTGTAGGCGTTGAATAAGGCAAAATGAATGAGCATAATGCCTGTAAGAGGTGCACACAATCAAATGGATGCTAAAATTATAACTTGGGCAGTTCATCTCTCCATCAGCTTCCAACACAATCCTAAATTTATGAAAGGGCACCGTTAAATGGATGCAATTAGCATTGGTATCAGAGCCAATGGATGCAATTGGTATTGGTATTGGTATTAGAGCCACATTAAAGATACTTCCCCTCAACGCAATTGGTATCAAAGTACCTGGTATCCTTGATGTGATTGGTATCAGAACCATGTTCAGGATGCCTCCCATTAATGCGATTGGTATCAAAGCCAAACCTAGTACTCAAACATGACCATTGAATTTATCATTATGGCTATCCCATGGACAAGCCGTATCTTATTGCAAGGTATTCAATCAAACACCTTGAATGCACACAATACTTACAATGTGCACATAATAGTATTCTCTGGTAGATGAATACTTAAACCACACATCGAGAGGAAGTGCATTCTTTATAGCCAGTGGGAGTAACAGTTGCATAAGAACATGTGAGTTATGACTCTTCAGGCCAGCAACCTTTCAAACCAACATGTCAATACATTGAGAAATATTGCTTGAATACCATCAGGAACTTTTATTTTCTTCAACGTCGTGAGAAAGACTTCCTTGTTCAATTTTGTGAGGGTGAACTTTGCTAGTTGAAATTTGTCATGCTCATCTAGCCACACATCTTCACGAACTCCCATGGCGAGTAAATCTTTTCTCGCTTGAAGATGATCTTTTGACTTGCTAGGTTCGTTAAGCAGCGTATATATCACATTGTTGTAAACATTTATTCAATGTGCATGACATCAAGAATGTGGCGAAGTAAATTAGATTTCCAATATGGAAGAGTGAAAAAAATGCTTATCTTCCTCTATTACTGAGGCGCAGAAGTCATGCCTGTCTTTGGCCTTGCTTTTGCTGCATTGTCACTTTTTCCGAACTCAAATTCAACATCCTCATACTGCTATAAGATATCTGCACCGGATAAATTCTGAGGTGGTCCTCTTTTTTCTGGTTTCCCATTGAAGCGATTATGTTGCAATTTAAACTTATGCCTTCCATCGAGAAACCTCCAATGCCCCATGAAGCACCACTTTCGGTTGTGGGGAAGGCACACTACGTCAGAGTCAAAATTACAAGATGGACACACCAACCCAATATGCACATGCCACTCAGATAATGTTCTAAGGCCAAGAAAGTCACTAATCATCCACATCAAGGCTGCACGCAAGTTCAATAATGTCTTCCCATATGCGTTATATGTCTCGATGCCGACATTCCACAGGTCCAGTAATTCTGCAATAAGCGGTTAGAGATACACATTGATGTCATTACATGTGCCTTTTTAACTTGTGCTATGCTTCCCAAATGGATTGAAACCATGGATTGAAGATAAAGAAGAGATCAGTTTTTAGCCCCTAATTACACACTTGGCCGACCTAAATGGGAAGAGAGGAGAGAGGGAAGAGTTTGAATAATTGACCAAGATCCAAGGGTCCATATTATGACATTTGTTAAGATCTTGTCACACCTCCATGAGCTCACATGAACACAATTGTACATGATTCTGCCCCTTATGATCTCTTAACACTCAATCCTAACCATTGATCTTTGAGTTACTAAGGAGCTTCCTCTTCGGTAACCGATCAATTGGTCGGTAACGTTACCGTTTTGCCCCTGATTATGGCAATTCCTCTTGAATCACCACCAAAACACATCATATCATTCCTTTTCTTCCACAATGCGCCCTCCCCTCTATTTTAAGTCAATTTAGATGTTAATCCATAATTGAACTTAAATATAGGGTTTTGGCACTGCTCACAATGCATACGAATCATAGTTCACATCATACTCTCCAAAACGGTCCATTTATCACTAATGACATTCACTTTTGGAGTCATTAACCCTTAATCACAATTTGGGATCTTGCTAAACTGGGGCTTAGCAATCCACTAATCTCAGGCTTATTCTCTAGCCTCAAGTCTCAAAATTCGGGATATTACATGTGACATCGCTTACAAGTCTCCCTGCCGGTATCATCTCCCCAATACAACATATAATTGTTAGGGCATGTATCTATTTCTTGGTAATTCAAGCCCAATCTATTAATAATCTTCTTGGCCTCATAGAACGTTGTGGGAATCTCCACGTCGAGGAATGCATCTTGTAATAATTCCAGCAACATTGACATTCCCTTATTTGTGATTCTACGCAAGCACTTGATATGATACAACTTAATCAAGAAAGATAATTTAGAGTATTTTCGACAACCTTGATATAAAGGACGATCTACTTTATCCATCAAGTTGAAAAAATCCCGAGATGCTTCATTCCTCAAGAACACCAGCTCTGAACCCTATACTCGTTCGTTGAAGTTGTTGTCTTGAAAACTAAATGCATCACGCACAGCATCATTAATTGGATCATCTTCATCTAGTTGAACTCCTACTTGTGAATTTCGAGGAAGAACATCATCATATCCCATACCAGTCTTCTCACCATGAACTCCCTAAAACATATAGTCTTCTGGGAAAGGCTTCACAAGCATATGTTCTATAACAACTTGTCGTGCATGCCACTTCTTAAACTTGCATCTCTGACATGGACACAATCTTGCCATTACAGATGGCGTGAGAGTATGCGAAATCCAAGAAATTGTTTTATCCTTACAAATATTCTAGAGAATTGCGTGGCAACCTGATCCATGACATATCCATAGTTAGTGAGAAAATTTAGTAAAAAAGACAACTGAATAGAGAATGAAAAATGCCTGGAAGCTTATATTGAACTTCTCCAATGTTTAACATTTTGTAGAGGTTATAAAACCGCTACCACAACCACTACTGAGTATCATTTTGTAGGGTTAGCCTAAAAAAACCGCTACAAATATTCTTGACCGTTGACCATTAAAACAAATTTTATTTTCACTTTGTAGCGAATTTTAAATAAAACCGCTACAAATTTTCACGACCGTTGAAGGGATATGAAATTCAAATTTCAAATGTTTGACACTTAGCAGCAGTTATGACAAACAAAAACGCTACAAACTTTCATTATCATTGGCTAATTTTTTTTAAAAAAATATTTTCACTTTGAAGCGGTTTTTTATATACACCGCTACAAATAGGCTAGCTATTTTATAGTGGTTTAAATAAAAAAACCACTACAAATCTGCATGGCGGGATTTAAAAAAATTGAAATTTCAAAATGCCTTTTTGTAGTGGTTTTTCTTGTTGAAACCGCAACAAAGTCTCGTAACAATTGTTTGTTTCTTTTTTTTTCCACTTTGTAGTGGTTATAATTGATTAACCACTACAAAGTTCCAAATTTGTAGTGATTTTATTGTAACAACCGCCACAAATAAAATTTTTATTTATTTTTTGTTAATTTTTGTGGTTAGTTCTAAAAATATAAATATAACTGTCATAAATGAAAGAAGAATTTAACAAGACTCTGAAAATATAAATATCCAAGTTTTTGTACAGATGTTCGAAAAAAAATATAACTGTCCTAAGTCTAACTAATCAAAAACATAAACTAACTACCTGGAGGATGATAATCATTTCCTCTCTCAGGAGGGGAAGCATCACGGCGCTGATCATCAGGCCCTCCGTCAAGGGGGGCTCCCTCTAGTGCGGCTGTATCAGGGCGCTGAGCAGAGTTAGCGGCACCATCATCATCAGCAGGAGGAGCTAACTGGACAACAAACCTAGGGACATAGGGGATCTGTAGATGCTCCTCGCCAGGGAACAGGTGACTCCATGACCGCTCCAGCATGTAGTTCGTGATATCCTGCGACTACGTATGTTGAGCGTAGTAGAAATCGGCCCGCTGCTGCATCTGATGGGCTACCACAGCCTATATCTTGGCAACCTTTGAACAGAGCTCCTCAACAAACTCATCCCTCGGACGTCTAACCCCAAACATCCGTGCTTGAGAACTGCCAGCCTCAGAGGCGTCGCTCCTGCCGTAGACCATATTAGGTCTAGCGCCTATCCCCATCCCCCTCACACGTCTAGGGTGCTCAACTAGACCCAAACCTGCTTTCAATGACGCAATGAGGTCCACAAACCCCTGTGACTCCTGGGTCTGGGTCTCTCGCAGCTCAACCTGCAACTGCTACATCCGCTCCTATCATTTTATGAAACAATTAATTTTTATTATAATTCACAATAAAGTAGTTTTATAAACAATATAAAAATAAATTATTATTATTATAAAATAATAAATTAACTTACAATGGTCTCCTCTACCTGCTGAGAGGTCGGAGTCCCATCACAGTGTCTATGGTTAATAGCGAATAACTCCCTGTAGTCCGTCTGACAGTCCTCCTGCTGTACCTTCCTCTCCTAAAATAATTAAAAAATTAAATTAGTATTATGAACAACAAAACACTAAATTTATAATATGCAATAACCAGTTAAAAGTAATTGACATTATAAAAAACTTACTAGCTCGTTTTAAATGACAGCAAAGGTCTTCAATCCTACCATGTGGTGGATCGTCTGCTGCCATCTGCCCCTCGTATTCCTTTGAGAAAGTACCTACAAAAACAAAAAATATTAAAAGTATTACAATAATAGAAAACAATTATAATTATTAAAAACATACAATTTATGAAATTTAAATTATAATTATAATTATAAATAAATTACCTGCCCCTCTGTGCTCCTCCTAAACTAGACAAAACTCGCCCAGTCATTCGGTGGGACGCCATCCGGGACGTTCTCAATCAACTGCTGCAGAGGGATCGTCTCATCCTTATTCATACTGTGGAAGAGACGATTCCTTCTGTTCCTCCAGCCGTCACCCGTCTTTATCAGAGTGTACTTCTTCCGATTGTCCCGGACGGCAAACCTAAGCTGAAACACAATTGAATAAAAAATAATTAAATACGACTAATTACAAATAATACAATTAATAAATATTAATTAGATACAATTAATTACAAAATATATAATATAATTAAATACTATAAATTAACTTCACTGTCTCGCCCCACGCCAAGGCCTTCGGCCCCTTGGGAATGTTCCTCCACATCTTGAAGTGAAGGGGGAACCACATCCAATTCGAACCCAGCTCGTTCAAGAAGCGGTTGAACAGGTGACCCCTATTGTTGATGGGCTGGTCCGTGGCCTCATTCCACGGAACTACAACTTGTAGTGTCCAGTCCAGGCTGTTTAGACAGGCCACGTCTAGCCTCTTCATGGACATGCTCCCTTACTCATCTGCACAATTTACCATATACGTTAGATAAATTTAAATTCATATTTAAAAGGTCGAATTTAAATATTTAATTTATTAAATAAAAATATATATTTACCTTAGACCTGCACCTCAAACTCAGTTGACCGGGAAGACGAGCATCTGGGTTGTTCTAGTCCCGCGCATCCTCCTCACACTACAAAAAAACAACCGATTTCCAACGGAACCATTTCAGTAGAAAATTTTTCCGACGGACTTTTCTGTGGCAAATTTAGCCATGGAATATTTCTGTGGCAATTTCCAACAAAAATTTTCGTCGGAAAACTGTCAGACGAAATTTTCCGATAGAAATTTTTCTAACAAAAATTTCTGTTGGAATTTGTCAACGGAAATTTTTTGATGGAATTTTTTCTGTGGAAAATTCTGACAGAAATTTCCATCCCAATTTGCCATGGAAACCTCCGTCAGAAATTCTGTGGCAAAAATTAAAATTTATTAATTTTTTTAAAAAATAATATTTATAAAATTAAAATATTAATTATTAAATAATTATTTTTAACCTTAATTATTAAAATTATATTATTATTTATTAATATATATTTTATTAATATTATATTTATAAGTTTATATTAAAAATAATATTTACAATATTAAATTATTATTTATTAATAAATTTTAATTAAAAATAATTAATTTAAATATATAATTATTTTTTATTTTTTACTCCCTCCGGTCCTAAATATAGGACATAGTTTGTAGTGCAATTTACACTACAAACTATGTCCTATATTTAGGACCGGAGGTAGTATTAAATTTTTCATTATTTTTAATAATATTATATTTAATTAATAATTAATTATATGTATATAATTAATTAATTATATGTATGTATGTTTATATATATATATATACATGATATTATTATATATATAATAATATGTAATAATATACCACAGGTTCATTTCGGCGCAACTGGCAAAGACTCATGAGTGAAAGTGTCGGCAGCCTGAGGTCGGGGGGGGTTCAAATTGGAGGAGAGGCACTTGGAGAAATTATGAGGTGCCGACACGTGGCAGCCAGAGGAGAGGACATGTGGCACTTTGAGGAACAAACACGTAGCATTTGAAAATTTAAAAAAATTTGAATTTTTTTTAAAAATAATTTTTGATTTTCTTAAAAAAACAATTGTGATGGAAACGAATTCCATCAGAAATTTCCGACAGAATTGGTTTCCATCGCAATTTCCGACAGAAAATTCCGTTGGAATTTCCAACGGAATTGAAATTCCATCACAAATTTGTTTGAGACGCATCTATTACCAATGGAACATATTCCATCAGAAACGCGGTTAGTCAAAAATTCTGTCGGAAAAGCTGATTCCGTGGCAAATTTTGTTGAAAATTCTGTCGAAAATTGATTGTTTTTTTGTAATGTCATCCAGGAACTGCTCCATGTCTTTGAGCGAAATCAGGATCTCGAACTCCTCATTGTCGCTGACACTGAGCTGAACTCCCTCTCCCAAAACAGCCTCAGGAACATGTGGTGTAGTCGCCTCCTGTAGGGCCGTCTATTGTGGCTATAGTAGGGCCGTCTGTTATGGCACGGTCGCCCTCCCTCCATGCTACCCCCTCCCACTGCCCCTCCTCTACTACTGCCACCTCACAGAATCAATTGTAAAAAATTTAAAAAAAATAGTGACATTTATATAATAATAATAATAATAATAATAATAATAAGTGGAAAGAAAATATGTAACTTTCATATCTCAATTGAGAAAAATGTGAAATGCTGCAACAAAACTCTTAGAGAGAAGTCAGAAAGCTCAAATCTAAAGGAAAACTCTCAGAGAACAATCAAAAAACAAAATGGCCAAATGAGACAAATGAAAGGTTGCTAGCTATTTATAGCGCTAAATTTTATAGCAGTTATTCATAAACAGCTACATAAATCGCTACAAATCACCTCGGGCAACTAAACACTTTGTAGTGGTTACCACTAACCGCTACAAATATAAAAACTCTTGTAGTTCTGTAGCAGTTTCTTCCCAAAACTGCTACAAATTTCGTTTATATTTGTGTCGTTTACATTTGTAGCGGTTCTGTAAAACACTACAAGAAGGCGACCATTTGCATTTCATAGCTATTTATGTCCACATAACTGCTACAAAATAACCGTCACAATTGTCGACCCTAGTTCGCTCCTAGCGCCATATTTGTAGCGGTTTTGATAATGTAACAGCTACAACCGCTACAAATTAGCTACTAACTCTTATGGCGGGAAATTGGTGCCAAATTTGTAGCGGTTTTGTTTTTCAAACGGCTACAAATAACGTTGGCTTACCATCATGCCACTTGGCGCAAAGCTTACCGCTACAAATTTGTGGCAATTGATCTACAAACCGCTACAAATAATAATATTTGTAGCAATTAAAAGTAACCGCTACAAATTCACAGCTAAGAAATGTCCTTTGTTTTGTAGTAATATTGCTCTTCTCCCTCTAAAAGATTCTCTCATAAGACTATTATCTTCTCTTTCTCTCTTTGATGTATTTGCTATGTAACATGATCGAGGCCCACATTGGTGCTCCGGTTTCGTGTGGGTACTTCACCTAGTCAATCGGATTTGAGGTACGTCCGAAATTCTTACAAGTTTGTTACCCTTGAATTTATATCCAGAATCTCACGGGCATTTGTTGGCTGCTTATTGTAATGGATTAGTTGGCGTTTTTTGTGTGTTGAACCTTGATGTGCCTCGTAGTTGTTGGTTAAATGTTAACCTTGTTGCCGGGTGTTTTTAGATACAACTTATTATTTAAGGAAACAAGAAGCAACACTTTGGAAAGAAGAACCGAACACCAAAGCACTATTATTGGCTCCAAGTTGAGATTGTAAATTAGAAACCATCATGTGATTTTTCGCAGCTTCTGAGCTAGCAATTGATGAGAAGTTCAACAAGTCTCATCTTCATCATCACTAATCTCATCCTTGACGACTCTATATAAAGTGGGGAATACAGATTTATCATATCACTTTTACCTTTCTTATGTTCTTTTCAAACGATCCTCACCATCAAATGCCGTTATGTATACTATTTTTCCTGTGTCGACAATTAAAAGATTCGTCCCGTTAACGGTAAAAAAGGCAGACAAAACTTGGAGATCAATATTGTTGGCCTAATCATGGTCAAAGGGAATATTTGCTCTATATGATATGTTTTGAACGAGTGAATCATTCATTTCATTCATCAACATAAAAATAAATTATGAATTGCAAGCTAAGATATAAATAATGCAATTTATTTTTTTTAAAAAATGGAAAATCATGCAGGTTAAAGAACAAACATCACAAAGGGCCATGTTGGCAGTCTAGATGAGGACCAATGGAAAGTGAACACAAAAGATAAATTCCAGTAATGCTCTCTTATGCTATGATATATCATCAATAAAAGTTAAGCCTAAGGTTTGCTTAATGAAAGATTATATATTCCACTACGGGTCTTCATGACATCCGACAAACGAAACATCCAATATTATTTATAAAGAAGTGTTTTGTAATCTAGTATCTTAAAATTTATTTAAAAACTTGAGTTTTATTGACTATTGAAAGCCAACGACAGAGTTTGCTTAGTGTTGGATTATCTTCAACAGCCGGTGTTAACGTATGGACAACTATATACCTGATGATCTTTAGTGTATACTTGAAAGAATAGTTAAAAAATTTAATTCAAAATGATGAGGGACATCCTAAATAGCATAAGGCTAAATTATACAAAACCACATGAATTTTGAGTCAATTGAATATATAGCCCTTTAACATTTCAAAATTTATTAATCTTTTATTTTTTTACTATGAACGTCTCACTGTAAATTCACCGTTAACTTTTTAATAGAATTTGTCACATTATATCGATACAAAACACATGACATCTTATGTGGAATCCATGTAATCTAATAATTTTATATAATTATATAGTAATTATATATTATAATATATTTATATATAACGGTTAAATTGCCATTTTCACATTAAAAAAAACCTTAATCTCCTCTATCAACTATGCAATTTAACATCAAGAGATCACAAGTTGGCAACACATTTTTCAATTTGTGATTCCTCACCAACGAACTACTGGTTGTGTGTTCAACAATTCGTTTCAAATATGTGTAATTACACAGAATTAAAGGATTAAAAAGATATTCTATAAAATTTTAAGACAAAAAAAATAAATTTTTGCCTTAAAAAATATGAAATGGTTGAGCACGCTTCATGGGTGGGAAGAAATTAGCTCAGAAAAAAGAGAGGGAGGACAAAGAAGAGGGGAGCTGGACAATGATGGCAGCAAATGAAGTCAAGCAGGCATAAGTATCTTTTTATTTAGAGACAATTTTGTTTGAGATATTGTTAAACACTAAATGCAAGCAAAATTCAACTTTCTTTCTTCTTGTTTTTTTTTTTTTTTGCACGCAGGCCTCCTTCTATTAGATGCAATCTTATTTAAGGAACTGTCAAATTCTAAATGTGGGCACATCTCTCAATGAGGATTCAAATATTGATTTGTTATATTGTGAGGAACTAATCCTTCGGCTAAAATTCAACTCTCATTCACTATTTTTTTTTTGTTGCCCACCCGGTTCACCAAAGCTTTGCCCCGACTACATCCCGATCCGACGAGCTTCGCGCACCTGGCTATGGTGGAAGAGTCTCCCAATGGGAATTTTCTGCATATACAAGGCTCGAACTTGAGACATTGCTTAAGCGGAACCAAGCTGCTTACCACTTAGACCAACTCCTATTGGTCTCATTCACTGTTTTTCTTAAGAAATAGGATGCCTATACATGAAAGCCCAACAACCTGGGCCCATATTCCCTACTCGCTTTTGATTTTGATTTTTGGGTCTTAACTTTTGATTTTGTTTGGGTTTTAGAGATAAATGTTGTTTGCTCACTCCTTTGACGGTGCACTGCCTAAATCTTGAATTATTTAGTGTGTTTGGGGTGGGCTTTTGGCAGCCCTTACATCCAATTGGGCATGCATAAGCCCAATTGGATAGCAATTAGCTTAACGTGAATGTTTGGGAGAGTTTAAAATGAGTTGGGCTGAAGTTTTGTTAAGGAGCTTTTGGAAAAAGCTCGACCTGATAGCTTTTCCTACACTGTTAAAGAGCTTAAAGTGAGTATTCAAAAAAAAAGAGCGTAAAGTGTGGCATCATTTCCATTACACGAGCATATCTACGTAGGAGGAAAAGGCTTGAGATTTGAATTGTTGCATGCCTGTGTGTGTAGCTTTAACAAAAATACTTTTTTAGTGTTTTTAACCTTTTAAAATATTTTTTCGGTTATACCTAATGTGCTATTAGACTAATTGTAAGTTTATCCTTAATGTACTTTTTCAGCTCTAAAAATTATTTTGAAATATTTTTTGATGTTTTTAACCCCTTAAAATATTTTTCTAACTGTATCCAGTGTATTATCAGACTGATTGTAATTTTACCCTTAATATACTTTTTCAGCTCCAAAACTACTTTAAAATATATTTTAGTGGTTTTAACCCCGTAAAATATTTTTCCAGTTGTACCCAGTATGTTATCAAAGTGATTGCAATTTTACCCTTAATATACTTTTTCAGCTCCAAAAATTACTTTAAAATATATTTTGGTGCTTTTAACTCTTTAAAATATTTTTTCAATTGTACCCAGTCTTAGGAGACTGACTACAATCTTACCTTTAATGTATCTTTTTTTAGTAGTAAAGAGCACCCAAAACTTAGAATATTTATTTATTTATTTCCACCCACTCTAAAATATTTTTCCAGTAACACCTAATATTTTAAAGTAATTTTTAAATATTTACTTAATTTTTTAAATATTTTTCCACCCACTCTCTCTTACCATTATCACAAAAATCACTTATACTTAAGCAAATCTAAACAAGGTTTACTTTTACAAAAATCATTTATACAACCGCTAATCCAAACATAAATCACATTACATAATATGACTTTTACCAAAAATAAGATTACAAAAAATCAAATTAAAAAAACCATTTATATAATCACTATTCCAAACACACTCTTAATTAATCTGAATATCAGCAAATGATTTTGGAACCTGACAATATGCATAATTGCTTATGTTTCAGCAGTTGACCAACTCCGTTCTATTTAAATTTAAATCACTTTGAACCTCCTCATCAGAATTAGGGAACAGCTGATAGCTCACGAAATTTATTTTAAATTGAAGTGATTTTTCAACTTTGTCCCCATTCAAATTTGTTTTACCCCTATCCGCTTTCTCCATATATCTAATGTATACCAACAAATAGATAGGGGCAAAGTTTGAAAATGGTAATTAATACCCTTCCAATTCTTAATATAAAACACATTTATCCAATTTAATTAGATTAAAGAAGTTAATTGAATTAGTTAATATGACTTGTATTTTTCTAAAATACCATAGTCATCTTCCTTAACTCCCTCATTCCCTCTCCTCCTTAATTATTATTGAAGGAGCATTAATAAGAATAAGTTAGAAGAATACTGATAAATATGAAAATTATATTTTATATTTAAGATTAAGATCAACTCTTTAAATATGTTTTATATTAACGACCGAAGGGAGTAACTCTTTATATAATTATAATGGATTTCTTCTAAATTGCATCCTATATTTTAGTTCCGACGAAGTAACACATAAGCATACGTGCACTTCTACAAACATACAGATGCAATTGACGCCTACCATAAAATACCATTCACTCTATCCCTATTTATACAAGATTCTATTTTTTTTTTATTAGTCAGTCCTATTTTATAAGGTTATTTTTGGGTTGTTGAGCATTAAATGCATTTTTATTCAATATTACTCCTAATTAATTTTTCCTATGCATTCTTTTTCATCATTTTCCGCGCTACTACTCTTTCTCTCTCTCTCTCTCACTCATTTTTCCACTTATAAATAAAGTCATAATTGGAAAACTAAGAGTGTGTTCGGCAAATGCAAAAAAAGTGTTTTTTTCTCAAAACCATGGTTTTGAGAAAAAAGTATAAGTGTGTGTTTGGATGCAATTAAAAAAATTGTTTTTGAGGCCAAACCATGGTTTGGAAAATATTCATCCAAACACTCACAATTTTTGAATAATCCATTTTCCATGTCAAACCATGGTTTGGGAGGCCCAAACCTTGGTTTGGGAACAATCCATTTTTTCTTACTTTTTCAACTTTGTGGGTCCCACCCTCTCATTCTCATTGATTCTTTTTATGTTTGTGGACCCCACAGCACACTCTCTCTCTCATCTTTTTTATTTTTTTGAATTTCAACGTTTTTTCTCTTTTTTTTTTTTTAGAATTTTAAAATTTTAATACTCCCTCTCATCCTATTTAAGACTTATTTATCTAATTTAATTATATTAAAAAAAATTAGTTAAATTAATTAACATTACATATAGACAAAATTATTTCATTTTTGGTATTAATTATGAAATTTAATGTTAAATAATACATAAAATATAATCTTATTCTTTATATGTAATTATCACAAAAGTTAATGTCCTTTTATATAATTTGACCATGAAAAAAGCTATTCTGATCAAAACATCCAAACACTCTCTAAGAACACTCAACAATTTCAAATAAGCTATTTTAACCCCAAACCATGGTTTTGGACCTCAAAACCATGGTTTGGGCATAAGCTATTTTTTTTTTATCTTTTGCACTTTATGGGCCTCACCCTCTCATTCTCATTGGTTCTTTTCCTATATGTGGGTCCCATGTCACACCCTCTCTCATCTTTTTTTTTTTTAATTTCAGCGTTTTTTCTGTCTTTTTTTTTAAAGATTTTAATACTCTCTCTTATCCTTAATATAAGACTTATTTTTCTAATTTAATTATATTTAAAAAATTAGTTAAGTTAATTAACATTACATATAGACAAATTTATTTCATTTTTGGTATTAATTATGAAATTTAATGTTAAATAATGGGTTAAAATACATCATTTTTAATGCCGTTAGGGGTTTTAATTGTTCACTTTTTAATTTTTCATTGTTATTTTTTCATTTTCTAAAATTTAATGAAGAATGAAGAATGATACAGTAGGTTTGGCAAAAGATAACCCATGTTGTGAAAGGAGATGAAAATTAATATAGTGTACGCCTTCAATACGTACGTTTGATCTAATTTTGTAATTTACTACATAATTGACTAATGTTATAATTTTATAATTTTTGCATCTATTTTTTTATATTACATATTTGACAAATGTTATAATTTAAAAATTTTTGGACAAATTTATTTCATTTATTGTAATTATTATGCAATTTAATGTCAAATAATACTTAAAATATAATCTTATCCTTTATATGTAATTATCATAAAAGTTAATGTCCTTTTTAGTCATTTGACCATAAAAAAAAGCTATTCTGATAAAATTATCCAAACACTCTCATTTTATCAAAATGACTTTTTCCCATAATCTATTTTCCTATAATCTATTCTCCAAAAGCTATTCTCTCCAGAATCTATTCTCCAAAAGCTAATAACAACACACCCTAAGTATAGTTGCTACATATTTATTAGTTTTAACTAATTTTAACTATTTTCTTGAATAACACAGTTTGTTAATAAGACCTTAGGTAAGTATCGGAATTATGAATATTTATATATATCATGTACAATTGGCAAAATGATACATTATTCATGAGTTTATAAATAATGCCACTGATCATATATGGAAAATATTGTGGATGGAAATCCCAGTAATCCAAACGTTTATATCATACAAATAGGTCATAAAATGGGCCCTTTCATATGAGGCCCATTTTCAAGCCCATTTTAAACCTTAACTGCAACTCTAGTGAAGGCCCAAAAAAAAACTTCACTTAATCAACAACAGCAATGCTAACTGCCTTATTGGTAAGCGATTTGTAAGTATCTCTATAGAAGCTTTTTGAGCCTGGAGGTATGTCCGGCCTTGATGAACTCCTGAGACCCAACTCACCTAAAATTTTCATATATATATATATAAAGCAATGTTAACTTCTACCAACGGTGGTTGTGTCTAACTAAAAAAGTCCTCACAATGTGGTGAATCAAGGTTCAATTTTTTGTTGGGAGATATGCCACAATTAATGCCCGATAGTGCTTAGTTCAGATTTTTATCCATTTCTTTTCAAATTAACCCTTTAATATTCTCTTAACAATAATCAAGTAATACAGGGAAGGAGGAGGACATTATAGAAGATGATTAAAGTGTTTTAAATATATATATATATATATCATACTAGCTAATATTTGTAATATATTTAAATTAATTAATTATAGTTTATATTAAGAAGGCGAAGAATACCACCGAAAGTTTGTATCAAAAAAAAAAAAAGAATACCACCGAAAGGCCATAAAAATCTGAATCCCATGGAGCGCGCCCATCCGTTTCTTCAAGGAAATTGACGAATCTTCGTCAATCATCTTTTTGATGGGCCCTCTATCCCTCACTGTCGCAAAGATGGACCGAGTTACACTACAAAAATTAAGTTATAACTGAGAGAAAATTATAAAGATTAAATTATTCTTTTTACAATATATTAAGAGGATCGATTAGAAAAAGTTGCTCTAACTTTTAGGTCTAACATGAAATGTTTTCTTTTTTTGACCTTTGAAATATTTGCTTTAATAATTGGGAAAACAAATAAACCTTTTATCAACGATAATAGAACTAAGCGGTAAAAGACTCCAATCCATACTTTTATCAAGTGCCATTCACCTTAATTTCGGATTAGCCAATTAATCTCTCCGATCCACAATATAGGGCACTTCAACTAATTCACGGAAAACAAGAAATGACAGTTAACTCAATAAATATGTCCTAAATTGAAATTTTTTTCCACTTTTACCCTTATTGAAAAATATGTTTGAAAATTTATTGAGTGGGTAAATTGAAAATGAACATTAATTACAGGGACAAAATTGAAAAATAAGTATTAATTATCCTACAAGTGACTTATATTATGGATCAAGCTATTTTTCTCTAAGTATCCTATATTGTAGACCGGAGAGAGTATGATTGAAGACTTGTTTTTTAAAATAATTATTTCTTCTTCTTTTTTGGATTTGTAAAAGAATTCTTTCTCATTAATAACAACCTTTCAATTTGTCCAAAAAAAAATACCACCCTTTGAAGAATGAACTCTCCATCTTCCGTAGAGTTAATTACTCTCTCTCTCTCTCTCGATTTATATGATTATTTTTTGTTGGTGACGAATTTAAATGAAATTGGAAGAGGAAAAAAGAGTGACAGAACAGAATCTCCTACTTCGGTCGAGTCAAAACTCATATCTAGACTTGGGCATATACTCTTTATTTTATTATGTTGTAGCGTTTCTATGTGGTTTAACCGAAGGACATGTTTTGACCCCCAAAAAAAAAAAAACCGATGGACATGTGCAGGACCCAAAAATCATAATCTCGTGAGCATTGGATTCTTTGGCATTTTATTGTTGATTGCCATTTTTTTTAAAATCAGCCTCAACCAAATCCAAAAAGAAAAAATGGCCTTTGCTTTTAATTTTAAATTATTTTTACTAGCAGACAATTTTTTTTTTATAAGAAGCAATCATCATTTTTATTTGAGGAACATTTTTCAATGAGATTCTTTTTTTTTTTTTACCAAACTTAACTTCCGCTAGTTTTAATTTTAAATTATGTTTAGCTCATATGATAATAAAAGGATGAGACGTGGATTATTAGTTTTATTATTATTAGTTTAAAGAATGTTCTCCACCTGAATCTATGCCACATGGGATTTTACAAATGTCAGGAAGATTGAGACGAATTTAGAAAATTGAAAATAGGATGACACACCTCCCAAAATCAGTAAAGACAGCAACACAATGGGGTGCTTTGAGTCATTCAATAAATACCATCATACTCGTATTATTCAATTTTTTAGTCTTTCAATAAGTTATTTAACAAAGGCTTAAGGGGCATTTTTGTCTCAAAAATTTTTATCTAGGGACAATTTTGATATGAAAGTTTTTCATGAGTGCAATTTTGTCTTAGAAGTATAAAAAATAAAGAAATTTTTCCTTGATTGTTATCATGTCATCCACATCATTATTGTTAATATACAAATTTACCTCAAATGTTTTAAATCTTATTTTGAAAAAAGATAAAGTAAATGACATATGGGCTTCTATGTATGCGCAAAATTATAACATAACAAAAATAAAGTTGATGATATGTGAACTGTCAGCTCTACATATTTAATTAACTAACGGTCAAAATTATCTAAGATAAAGACCAGGGCAAAATTTCCCTCTAAAAAGCTTTTGAGACAAAATTGTTTAAAGATGAAAACTTCTGAAATAAAATTGTCTCTTAACCTTTTAATAAACAAGCTAGCAAAGCAAGCACCAGCAATTTTTTTTAAGAAATATAGTTGACACCGCTCGAAGCATTATTTTGAACTCCATCACAAAAAGTGCTTGATGCGTGCAACATTATCCTCAAAGCATTATTTAATTTTAAATTGTTAATTAAAGCATTTTATTTTAATCTAAAGAAATGCCTTTTTTAAACTAAATTATATTATTCTCTTGGTCAAAAAAATGTTATATATTTCAATAATGTTTTCTTTTGAATTAAAATTAAGTTACATGTGTATTCATATAGATATATGCATCATTACAGAGATAAACAAAAGAAGAAGAAAAAGAAGTAGTGAGAGGAAATATCACCCATGTATATGAGTATTATATTATATAGAGTGAAAGAGAAAAAACAAGAGAAAGGGAGGCGTTTGTAATTAAGTTGTAACATGATGAGCTGTGAAACCGAGGAAGGGCCACAAGCTTACAATAACAACAACGTCCTCATCCCTTCATTTCCCTGTTCCTGATTATCACTTTTGGCCAAATTTATCTCATTTTTCATTTTATATACATACACACACATATATATGAATGCATGTGTGTGAGAGAGAGTGGAAGAGCTAGGCCACTTCTAAAAGTTAAAGCAAACATGGTCAAAATTAAAAAAAAAAAACCACAACTAAAAATTATTTTCTTTTTTAGCATAGTATTTGGAACCTTAAAAACAGCTTTCAATCATGCTTTACAGTCTACAAAATAAGTATGTGACATGAGTTTTGTTTTGATTTATGTAAATAAACACTTTTGAGGGCCTCAAACATGATCTCAAATAAACACTATACCTCATCAATTTTTGTGCATTTGGATTAGTTTTCGGAGAATAATTTTTAGAATTTATAAGATAAATATGTAAGAGAAATTTTATTTCGGCTTACGAAAGAGAGCTTCTAAAACTATGGTTTCGGTGTTACCAAAACACATTATCCAAATATGAATTGTCTACACCAGCTGAACAACTGATGTTAAAAGGCCTTTTTGATCGGTGTGAAATAAGGTCCTTTATGCATTAACAGGAAGATTTGATTTTTGAGAATCCCTCAAGTCAAAAGCAAGTATCATGTATGGTTTTTGTTTTATGTGAGAGAAAGCAAGAGGACGACAAATTTAAAAAAAAAAAAGGATAGAAAATTTTTTTTGAAATTATATAATTTTAAATTCCATTTTGGGAAAATTCTACAAAATACCTCCAAAATAGGGAAATTCCGATTTAGTACTCCAAATTCCAAAATCTCGGATCAGTACCGTGTCAATAGGGATGAACAGTGCGGGGTGCGCCAAAAGATGATTTTACCCTTCAGCCCTTATTTTCGCCACTTCAAAATAACAATACAAGGTTCTTAATTAACAACTCCGGATTATTGATTAACAATTTCAGTTTCATCTTTTTACTTTCACAATAACAACATCAATCTTATTATTAACAACACTATATTCTACATTAACAACTCTCATTTCTTGTTTCACAACTTTGTAATTTAAGTTTCAAGGCCAATAGTAACATCTCTTTCTTTATTAACAACACCGTATTTTACATTAATAACACTATATTTTTTATATGCGAATATGTGAAAGAATAAAGCGGAGTTGTTAATCAAAAATCTAGACTTGTTAATTAAGAGCCTTGTGTTGTTATTCGGGAGTGGCAAGAATGAGGGCTGAAGGGCAAAATCGTTTTTTGGCATCTCGCACTATTCATCCGTACTGACATGGTACTAATCTGGGATTTTGGAATTCAGAGTACTGAATTGGAATTTCCCTATTTCGGAGGTATTTTTTTGGAATTTTTCCTTACATTTTTGCTAAAAATGAGTTAGTGAATTGTTATCAAACTTTGTCATTTCCTTATCAACTCTTAAGGCTCTTTGGCATGCGAGATTTGGAAGGTAGGGGAGGGGAGGAAAATTTTTTAGGACTTTGAATTAAAAACATTAGAGAATTGGAGTTGAAAGTTTTTAATTAAATTTTCTTACTCTTTTAGTTTACATTTTATTTTTATTAAAATTTTATAACCCCACCTCTCCAATTTTTTAAAATCCAACTCATAAAAATTTTTTCTCTGACCCTTCCCTCCATTTCCTCTTGCCAAAAAAACCCTTAGTAACAAATCTAATTTAAAATCTAACAATTTCAAAGTTCTTTTTCTATCTTTTTCCTCAAATTCTCAAATTTTAGTGGGTTCAATTTAAAAAAATTGAAGAAATAGAATTAAAAAATTTTAATTAATTTGTTCTTACTCTTTAATATTATATGATCTCTTTATTCAGATTTTATATATAACCCTACGTTATCATTTCTTTTAAATTACACTCGTTAAGATTCCCCTCCTCCTCTCTACTCATACCAAACAGAATGGAAGCAGATCCTCTCATCATCTCATTTTCTCATAATCCCTTATGAACCCATTTGAACCGTTGATTTGGAAGAGGAGCCATTTGGACCGTTGATTAAGAAGGGGAGAAAAAAGTGAAAGGAGTAATAACTTGATGACGTGGCTCATTTTTTACCTTTTAGATTGATTGGACAGACATGATTTAGATATTATGAAGGATGATGAGAAAATGGACAATGAGAGAAACCGAACCCAAACAGAATGTTGGATATTCGCAGAAGGAGGAGAACCAAAAATAAAACAGAACATTTGTATCAATAATTTTTTAGATTGACCTTTTGCTGAAAACCCCATTACATGAGTAACAATTGGCTTGAAAAGACTGGGGATGTGTCCCTTTGTTATCATATTTTCTCAGCTGTAAGAAAACTTTTTTTAATAATATGAAAGGTTTTTTCTTGGGAAAATCCCTGAAAAAGAACTTTCAAATTGGGAAAAGATAAAAAGGTGCTCTGAAATTCCATATTCCACATAAGTGTGAGCGCCTAAACTAGAATATTACAAATCAAAAGGAAATTACTTAAGTAACCCTGGGAGTTTTTAAACTGAAAAGCATTAAGGGAGGTATAGTGCAAAAACGTTCAGTGCCGTCGGTCAACCTTGGGTCCATGGTGATGAGAGAGGCTAGTGGCAATGACATGGGTGTGGTCGATTTTGAGGGGAGGGACAATGCGAATACTCATTGCCTGAGATGGTTGGAAATCTGCGCCGATAAAGTTTGGGTTTGTCGCTGTGAGGGAGGAGAGTGTGTGGTCGATTTTGAGGGGAGGGACAGTACGAATACTCATTGCCTGAGATGGTTGGAAATCAGCACCGATAAAGTTTGGGTTTGTCGCTGTGAGGGAGGAGAGTGTGTGGTCGATTTTGAGGGGAGGGACAATATGAATACTCATTGCCCTGAGATGGTTGGAAATCGACACCGATAAAGTTTGGGTTTGTCGCTGTAAGGGATGAGAGTGTCTCAGTAGTTGATGTTGTGGATTTGAGAAGGAGCGAAGGTGGTGTAGCGATCGACATTTGGGTACAATTTTTGGGTGGACATAAGGAATAACGAATGCATTAGGGGGTGGAGTTTTTTATTCATGGCTCTCACTCTATTTCATCGTTTATTCCTCACCCTGTTTCAGAAAAAGAAAACAGGGGAGAAACAGGAACTAGACTTCGAGGACATGTGAAGTAGTGTTTTAAACGGACGAACTCGAGTTGTTTATTTAAAACTCGAGTTCTAAGCATCACTAAAGGGTGTTTATTTAAAACTCGAGTTCTAAGCATCACTAAAGGGTAACCCTTTAGTGATGCTTAGAACTCGAGTTTTAAATAAACAACTCGAGGTCATCACTAAAGGGTAACCCTTTAGTGATGCTTCATCACTAGCGGGTGGGTTAGCATCACTAAAGTGTTACCCTTTAGTGATACCCGCTAGTGATGATCTCGAGTTTTAAATAAAAAACTCGAGTTCGTCCGTTTAAAACACCACTTCATAAACACTTGAAGTCCAGTTCTTGTTTCTTCCCTGTTTTCTTTTTCTGAAACAGAGTGAGGAATAAACAATGAAACAGAGTGAGAGCCATGGCGATAGAGATCGAAGATCTAAAGCCAGCCGTTATTGGAGGAGATGCTTTTGTTGAAGGAGAAGATGATTTCAAGGGCAGTGGTGTACTTTTATTTTGATTTCAAAAATGACAAATCAGGCACTAACACCTCTGTAAGAATATGAAAATTGAGATCACCTTTTTGTCTTTTCCCTATTTCAAAATTCTTTTTTAGGGATTTTCCCTTTTTTCTTTTAGGATTTAGTGTTTAAAAGATTTTCACTTTTTATCTTTTCCAACAAGTGTTAACGTAGGTCTTTTTTTTTTTTTTTGTAACATCGACGCCAGAAAGATCTAAATTATGCTTTGCAATTCTTTATAACGTATATTGGGGTAGAAAAATGGTTCCATTTGTGGAGGATTTTGAATTCAATCTCAAATATCACGTGCAACGATATATATTTCTAGCTAGTTTGTGTGGCGTTAGAGCACATTTTTCTAGAAGTGTATCTTTTAGATTTGGCATGGTTAGATTAAAGCATCCGTTTTTTTTTTTTTGGGGAACAAAATTAAAGCATCCGTTTTGTGCTTTATCTTTATATCAAGTTTCATTTTATTTTATTTTTTTTATGTTGGAAAAAAAAAGTTTCATTTTATTTTTTAAATTTATAAAGTGTATTTTAGTCTTTTAACCTTAACATAGTTAGTATTATTTAACAAAAATTTGTCTCTTAACCTTTTAATAAACAAGCTAGCAAAGCAAGCACCAGCAATTTTTTTTAAAGAAATATACTACCTCCGGTCCTAAATATAGGACAAAGTTTGTAGTGCAATTTGCACTACAAACTTTGTCCTATATTTAGGACCGGAGGAGTAGTTGACACCGCTCAAAGCATTATTTTGAACCCCATCACAAAAAGTGCTTGATGCATGCAACATTATCCTCAAAGCATTATTTAATTTTAAAATTTTAATTAAATCATTTTATTTTAATCTAAATAAATGCCTTTTTTAAACTAAATTATATTATTCTCTTGGTCAAAAAAATGTTATATATTTCAATAATGTTTGCTTTTGAATTAAAATTAAGTTACATGTGTATTCATATAGATATATGCATCATTACAGAGATAAACAAAAGCAGAAGAAAAAGAAGTAGTGAGAGGAAATATCACCCATGTGTATGAGTATTATATTATATAGAGTGAAAGAGAAAAAAACAAGAGAAAGGGCGGCGTCTGTAATTAAGTTGTAACATGATGAGCTGTGAAACCGAGGAAGGGCCACAAGCTACAATAACAACAACGTCCTCATCCCTTCATTTCCCTGTTCCTGATTATCACTTTTGGCCAAATTTATCTCATTTTTCATTTTATATACACACACACACACATACATATGAATGCATGTGTGTGTGAGAGAGAGTGGAAGAGCTAGGCCACTTCTAAAAGTTAAAGCAAACAGGGTCAAAATAAAAAAAAGAACTACAATTAAAAATTATTTTCTTTTTTAGCATAGCGTTTGAAACCTTAAAAACAACTTTCAATCATACTTTACAGTATACAAAGTAAGTATGTAATAGGAGTTTTGTCTCGATTTTCGTAAATAAACATATTTTAGGGCCTCAAATATGATCTCAAATAAGCACTATATCTCATCAATTTTTGTGTGTTTGAATTAATTTTTAGAGAATAATTTTTATGATTATAAGATAAATATATGAAAATAATTTTATTTCGGTTTATAGAAAAGAACTTCTAAAACTAAACTATGATGTCGGTGTTACCGAAACACATTATCCAAATGTGAATTGTCTACACCAGCTGAACAACTGATGTTGAAAGGCCTTTTTGATCGGTGTGAAATAAGGCCCTTTATATATGCACTAACAGGAAGATTTGATTTTGAGAATCCCTCAAGTCAAAAGCAAGTATCACGTATGTTTTGTTTGAGGTGAGACAAATTAAAAAAAAATAAAAAATAGAAAAAGAATTTTAAATTAGATTTTTGCTAAAAATGAGTTAGTGAATTACTTATCAAATTACGTCATTCCCTTATCAACTCTAAGGGGTTATTTGGTATGAGGGATTTGGAGGATAGGAAAGGGGAGGAAAAATTTTTAGGACTTTGAATTAAAAAAATTATAGAATTGGGGTTGAAAGTTTTTAATTAAATTTTCTAATTTTTTATTTTACAATTTACCTTTATTAAAATTTTATAACTCCACCTCTCCAATTTTTTAAAATCCCACTCATAAAAATTTTTCCTCCCCTCCCTTCCCTCCATTCCTCTTGCCAAACAAACCCTTAATAACAAATCTGATTTAAAATTTTACAATTTCAAAGTTCTTTTTTATCTTTTTCCTCAAATTTTAATGGGCTTAATTTAAAAAAAATTAAAGAAATGAAATTAAAGATTTTTAATTAATTTTTTCTTACTCTTTAATCTTATATAGTCTCTTTATTCAAATTTTATATATAACCCTACGTCATCATTTCTTTTAAATTACACTCGTTAAGATTCCCCTCCTCCTCGCTACTCATACCAAACAGAATGTCGGATATTCGCAGAAGGAGGAGAATCAAAAATAAAATAAAACAAAACATCTGTATCAGTAATTTCTTAGATTTTTTTCTTTTTTTGCCATGAATTTCTTAGATTGACCTTTTGTTGAAAACCCCATTACATGTGTAACAATTGGCTGGAAAAGACTGGGGATGTGTCCCTTTGTTATCATATTTTCTCAGTTGTAAGAAAACCTTTTTTAATGATATGAAAGGTTTTTTTTTTAAGACTTAGAGTTTAAAAGATTTTCACTTTTTACCTCTTCTGATAAGTGTTAAGGTAGTTTTTTTTTTTTTTTAACATCCTCGCCAGAAAGATCTAAATTGTGCTTTGCAACGATAATGTCTTTATAACGTGTATAGGCGTAGAAAAATGGTTCCATTAGTGAAGGATTTTGAATTCAATCTCAAATGTCACGTGCAATGATATGTATTTCTAGCTAGTTTGTGTGGCATTAGAGCACATTTTTCTAGAAGTGTATCTTTTAAATTTGGCATGGTTAGATTAAAGCATCCGTTTTTTTTTTTTGGGAACAAAATTAAAGCATCCGTTTTGTGCTTTATCTTTATATCAAGTTTCATTTTATTTTTTAAATTTATAAAGTGTATTTTAGTCTTTTAACCTTAACATAGTTAGTATTATTTAACAAAAAATTCTAACTCATCAAATTTAAGTTATAAGTATACAATTAAATGCTGACAAAGCATTCACAAAAATAGGGTTGCTTTCATTTCATTTTACTTTTCAATTTACATCAGTTAAAATGTAAAAGTATATAAAAAAAATTAAAATGTAAGCATACCTTGTCAACTGTTACTTGCACAGTTAGTTTTAGTTAGATGAAACTGATTATGTTAAGATTAAAGGATTAAAATACACTTTATGAATTTAAGGAATTAAAATAAAACTTAACACAAACATTAAAAAAACCAAATATATACGTTAGTGGCATATTTATTTGTGTATTATAAAAGATATGAAAAATAAATTATGTATTCCAACAAAAATAAGACATCTTATTCATAATTTATTGATAAATAATTGTAATATTTATTTATATTGTCCAAGAAGGCTTCGCGCCGACAAAATTGATTTGTTAATTGTTACCCATTATTCGTTATAAGAAAATGGTCTGGCCCGACTTTCGCTTTTTTTTTTCCTGGACATGATAGAGACTTCAATATTCAAGCTCAAAGAAAAAAAGATAAAGTTTCTATTTGAGTTAGCTATAGAAATTATTTTTATAACATGATTTACAGGATACAAGTTAAATATGTGAGATGAATTTTATCTTAACTTATATAAACGTGATTTTCGAATACTAACTCAAACCGGTCCTGTTATAACTGTATCATAATTAATATTTAAAATTTTAAATAGAATCTTACAATGACAAATACGTACGTTTGTACATGTGGGTGTCAACATATTATAACAAAACAAATCATGATGGTGTGCCTAATAAATGTACTTATTCCTTGAAGAAGTGTTTATAGTTATTATTACGGAACTTGCAAGTTGAATCTTCCAATTTTAACTAACAAAATTGTGTCAAATTACTCATAAACTCAAATTAGCGGTAAATTCTGCTGAACTCAGGAGATCACATATCAATTTTATGTTTTCATCTTACACAATCATGCCAATTCACTCTTATAACTCATGCTAACTTTTTCAATTCAATCACATTCAATTGTGTTATATATATATATGAATTTTATAGAAACTTTTTTGTTGGGTATATAATAAATTATGAATGTTATGGATTTTTAATAATTCATATTTAAAATATATTTAAATTGAACTATTGTCATTTTTTTATATTTCTATTATTTAATTATAACTTTTAATATTTATTTATTGATAAAAGTAAACTATTATAAATTTATAATCTAAATTTATATTATTGTCACGAGTTTGCATTCTTGACATGAGTTTGACAACCTTGTTTAAAACTTCAATTTTTAATTTTGTGACAGGAATTTTAGTTGGAAGAAGCCTACTCTGTGTCATTTATATTTTTTAAAAGACTAATCTCATTGATAGAATATTAGAACCCAAATTCAATGAGTAATTGAGATTTAGAGAGGTTTGCCAATGAGCTTTCACTAGTGGAAAAATCCCTTTTTAGACCATCACATTTAGACCGGTTTTGAGGGATAAAGTCTTAAAAATTTGCGCGGTGGCATTTCTGTAATTATATTGAACTTCTAAAATCGGTTCTAACAAAAACCGGTCTTAAAAAATTTATTTAAACCGCTTATAAATAGAACTGGTCTTAAAATATTAAAATTTTTAAGAATTTAAAATGTTTTAACATTTAAGACCGGTTTTTATATAAACCAGTCTTAAATATTCAAACATTTTAAATCTTAAAAATTTTAACATTTTAAAACCGGTTTTTATATCAACCGGTCTTAAATATGTTAAATTTAAGACCGGTTTTTATAAAAATCAGTCTTAAATTTGAAATTTCACTCTTTTAAAGCAGGTTTTTATTGAAAACCGGTCTAAAATGTAAGATTTTTTTCCCGTATTTTTACTCTCACGCTCAGATCGCGTGCTCTATGAACCATTTCTTCTCTTTTCATCATTTCTCTATGAGCACTGTTCGTGCTTGTTCTGAACTCGTCTATGGCGTCCCGTCCCTCATTTGCTCAACTCTCCTCCGTCATCACCGCTACCGTTGTTGTGTTCATCGTCGCTGTTCTTTGATTATCGTCAGTCTTCTCCGCCGCCACCTCTATTCTCCGCAGTGACCATTCTCCTCTGCCTTGACTTCCCTTTGTCAGTGCCGTAAATTTGAGGACTTAATTTTAACCTCAGTCGACGCCACCGTGACTTTGGGTTGAAGCTCACTCCTTAGTCTTCAATCAGGTTAGTGTTCGATATGTTATTTAGTTGTACGTTGTTCAATAATTAATAATGTTCTATGAAAAAATGGTTCTTGTTGTTGTTTTGAGCACTTAAACGTAATCTGAACAAAATTAAATATGTACATTCTTGTTAGATATATGCTCTCACTTTTAATTACATCCCTGTGATATTTGGCTTTGAGTAATACCACTCTATGTTTTGTTTTAATTTAGTGTGATTATATTGTTTGATTATTATCAGTGTTATTAGTTTGTTAAAACAATACTAGTTTCAAATGGTGCATGTTAATTTAGTTGAAATTTCTAAAACTCTATTGTTGTTGTTTTTTTGTCTATCTTTTTGTTTTTGGATTTAGGGTGCTAGAAGTGTTGAGATATATATGGATCATAGTTGGATAAACGTTAAATGAATGAGTGTTGAATATGATAATGGGGTGAGGGGTTTTTTAGACTTCGCTAGAAGAAATGCCGATGATGGTAGTGGGAAGTTTTATTGTCCTTGTGTAGTATGTTTGAATGAGAAGCGACTAAGACGGTGAAGAATGTGTTTCTGATATAATTAAATGGTTAGCACGTGGTCCTGAAGCTAAAATCATAAGTTGGACTTCATTTGTGATTAATGGTTATACGTTTAACACGAAGTCCTTTGATAATAGGAGCACCGTCCAGAACAGTGGAGTTATGTTAATGGCTAAATCTATGCACTTTTCTAGTTCAAAAGATAAGAATCCTAGATTGGCAGCAATACCTTATTAAGGGGCTATTGAAGAGATTTGGGTGGTTAAAGTTAAACTTTCCATTTTCAAATGTAAGTAAGTTGATGTCAATAATGGTGTGATGATTGATCAGTTGGGATTTACATTGGTTGATTTGAAGAGTAGACGTTTTGGGGATGAACCTTTTACTATGGCATATCAAGTGAAACAAGTGTTCTATGTTACTGATCAGGCAAATAAAATATGGTCTGTAGCTCTCCAAAGAAAAAGGGTCGTTGATATTAATCAAGAAAGTCATTCATTGAATGATCTTCTTGAGACTCCTTCTTTTTCTAAGGGTTTACCAGAATTGAACGAAGAAGATGAAGCAAATAATGAACACAGCACAAGAAACGATCATCAAGAAGGGATATGAGAGGATACCCCTTTATAAAACTACATTGAAGGTTAGTTAGCTAAAATAATTATCATGAACTATAGTTGAATTATGTATATTGTTATTGGTGTATATATAAAACTACTCTTTTTACTGTTGTCATAGGAAAATGAAGGATATGAGGTGTACGTCTTAATGTAGATTCTCTGAAGCCAGGCTAGCTAGTGATCATCAGCCTGAGAAAAGTGTGTATAAAGTATTTTGGCCATAATGAATAACAACATTGTCATTAATGTAATTTAATCTTTGATGTATGTATGTAAGTGAAAAGATAAGGAACTTGGTCAAAACAGCATTGTCATGATTGTATGATTTCCTTGCATTATAATTCTGTCTATGATTGTGAGTTTATTATTAATGGTTGTTTTCCTTGCTTCTGTTTTAGCCAGCACTGTTTAAGCACAAAGGAGTTGAGTTTTAATATGTTCCAATGAGTTTTGAGTCTCTCACATGTCATTAAGATGTTAGTTATAATATGTAAGAAAAGATTTATTTGAATGTTGTTGAACTAGCTGCTGCTTGCTGAGTGAAATATTTTAACAAGGGAAATGATTTGCTGGGTAAATGTTTTAAACAAAATTTAAAAAAAAAACTACTTTTAAGAACGGTTTTCTCCAAAACTGATCTAAAAAGTACATTCAAGACCAGTTTTGGAGAGAACCGGTCTTAAAAATATTATTTTAAGACCGGTTTACTTTAAAACTTGTCTTAAAAGTATTACTTTAAGACCAGTTTTATAGAAAATCGATATTAAAATTTTAAATTTTTTGATCGATTTATCAGAAAATCGGTCTAAAATTTGAACCTTTTAGACTAGTTCCTCTGATAACGGGTCAAAAAATAAATATTTTTAGACCGATTTTATAATAATCGGTCTTATAACTTGTTTTTAAGACCGGTTCGGTTTAAAAAATAGCAGATTTTTAAGACTAGTTGTATCAAGACCGGATTCAGAACCAGTCTAAAATGTCTTTTTTAACTGGTCTTAAAAGTAATTTTTTTACTAGTATTTTGCTCAACTGGCACCACCTCTCCCTTAGAAGGAGAAGTTATAGGCTCGAGCCTGTGTGGGTATGAGTGTGTGTTGGTGTGCTAATATGTTGTGCGCTTTAACATTTAATCCCAGGAAAAAATAGATTTAGGGAGGTCTAATTTTGTCGTTTAAGGTATGGAAACCTATGGAAATGTGTTTGGATGGATCATGAGGTATAATTAAGTACACTTAGTGTAAAAAATAAGATGAAAATTAGTATAAATCCTCAGGGCCAAATAATAGGGTTTGTGATTTCCGGCCAAAAAAAGGATTGGGATTAGATAACTCAGCGCAGGGTGAGGATATAATGCATCTGGACTAGATTGAATTAGGGAGGTTAGGAATAAGTGCATATTTACTAGGCACATCATTTGTTTTCTTATAATAGGTTGACGCCGCACATGTACCAACGCACATATTTGATACTCGCTTGTGTTCCTTTTTATAAAAAAATAAATATTTAAATCACGTGGTTTAAAATATTTATTAAAAATAATAAATATGTTAAATTTATATTATTCTTTTTAACTATATCTTTATTATGAAGAGAGTATAAAGAGATACTTAGTGAAAATTTATTCTGAAGAGGTAATAAATTGCATATATTTAGTGGGGATAAAAATAGAAAAATCATTTTAAAATTTCAGACAAAAAGAATTTGTTACTTATATTAAGGACTACTCCAATGAAAAAGGATGTTACTTATAAAATAGATTAAAGGGAGTATTTGTCATGGTCAGATTCTATTTAAAATTTTAAATATTGATACTTATTTTCATCTTCCTTTTTTTTTTTACACTAATTATACTTAATCACGCATCCTAATCTTTCGAAACACAATTCTATAGGTTTCCATACCTTAAACGACAACAGTAAAACTCTCTAAACCTCAATTACTCAATGAACTTGGAATCATACGCAATACAACTAGCGCTGGATATGTAGAGGGCAAAAGGTTTACTAGTTACTTAGCTAGTGCGGTGTTTTGGGTGTATTTCCAAGCTTCCAAACCTGCTAGTAAGTAAATGTAACTTGTTTTTATCCCTCTTGATCTTGGGTTTGTGGATTTTGAGAAGATGGAAAGTTAGGGTTAAACATGAGTTCGAATTATAACTAGTACATGCATTAATGTGTAATTGTGCTAATTATGTAGATTGACTTTGCAATTGGCGAGTAGCACTTGGATTCTCTCTCAAGCTTGATAAGTTAAGCTGACGTAAAGTAACCGTAATAAATTTACTTTGTATGCTTGTAATTGGATTGTAAGTGTACTTTGATGTATGAAATCTTTTTAATGCTATGACAAGATTATTGTTTGTGAGCTTTATATTTAATATAGGGAATATTAATTTATAAGCCGTTATAGTTTCACCTTATTTTTAATGAGGTCTTAGTTATTTTTCCTCTTTATCTAATCCATGGTGATTAAATCCGGACCGGACCGGCTATTCGGACTGGAAACCAACGAACCGGCCAACAAACCGATTTGGGTGAGCTAATAAACCAGGGTCACATTGACTTGATCAACCTGGACCGACTCAGTGTGACCCGATATTAACTCGGGTGACCCGGCAAGTCATTTGGGTCACACAAGTTAATTATTTTCTAACTCCTAAATGATGAAACAACGTCGTTTTGTCCTTTCTTTTTATAAATATTATGTCAAATTGTCAATTCAATTCAGTCGCTCAGTCCTGTCTCCAGACCCGATCACGCTCACGCCTTCTTCTTCTTCTTCTCACTCCAAACTCTGCTCTCAAGCTGTCGAACGCCATGGGAGTGTCTGTAGAAACTTGAGTCGTATTCTGCCAGTGTTGGGTCACCGTTTGCCTCGTCGGAGTTCGCCTTCACCGTTCATCTTGCCAGTCACTTGAGCCGCCGTCAAACTTTGGTGTTGCTCTGCTCATTGTCGAAGTCGTCGTCGGATGCCATGGCCGGTTGCAAGGTATGAGCTTTGGGGTCACAAAGGTGTCAACTTTGATCCTTCATTATTTCTCAGCCAAGTTTTTCTTCAACTGGTTAAGCATTCTTCAGCCAAGAAGGTTTGGTGTCGACACAATGAGCCATGGCGGGTTGCAAGGTCTGAGCTTTGCTGTTTGCTTTCTATGTTCTTTGCCCTCTATTTCTATTTCCTACATTTATGATTTTTTTTTTATGTTCTTTTGCTTCAAAATTGATTGTCCAACTCCATGGCTTATGCTCTCTTTTTTTTTTGTCGGTGCTATTTCATTTGTGTTGCTGACTTGCTGGTGTTATTGGCTGTTTTGAAAACTAAACTAACAAATTTTTTTAAAGGACACATATGCGTTTCATTATGAGGCTCTTTACGGTTTCATTATGAGAACTAAACTGCTGTTCCATTTTATATGAACCTCTTGTTCCCATTCCTTTGTCCACATTTAATCTCCTCATCACCCTCAGCATATGCATTATTACTTTTAATTGTATTTTGGGAAATTTCTAAATAAGTTTGTTTGTTTAGGATTCCTAAATTGATTTGCTTCATTTTATCAAGTAATCAACAATCATATATACACCTGATCTGAAACATGTATGTACCAATTAACCTAATTAATGCCTTATATAATTGGTGTTAAGTAGAAGAATAGAGGATAATTTTTTCTCAAATCAACCTAGTTATAGCTTTTAAATCATTCTGCAAGTTTAATGGTGAATATTTGAAATATTTTGAAAGCTTAGATGTGGAAATATTTGAACTATCATGTGATAGTTATCTCTATATTTTCCGTAGCAGGCCTGTAATTTGTATTTTTTAATGATTCCATGTCTTTTCTTGAAAATATAGATTGTTCTCAAATGTATCCATATGCCCATGTGATCCTTGTTTGGACAGCTAATTTAAATCAAGGTGTGTACTTGTATCATTCTGATTTGTTAATGGAAGAAGGACATAAAGAAGGAGCTGAGAAAGAAACCACCTCTAATATTAATTCTACCAATCCTCCTGATCCCATCAATAGTATGCCCACACCACAGTCATCATCAGGGAGTGTGAAAAAAAGAGACCCAGCTTGGCAATATGTTTCAACTAAGAAAAAGGGGAAATTAAATGTTTTTACATGTCTTTTATGTGGTTCAAGTTATAGGGGAGGATGATTAATAGGCTGAAACAATATTTAGCCGGTGTGAGTGGGCAAGTGAGTCCTTGCAAGAAGGCTTCCTATGATGTTAAAGCTAGAATGAAAGAATCTTTATTAGAAGGTTCAAAGAAAAACATGTTCACAGTGATAAAGTAGAAGATGACATTAAAGCTATAGAGATTGAGGAACCGATTGCTTCAAAGAGGAAAGCTCCTATGGCTGGGAAGGTTGACAATTATTTTGCACCTAGGACGACTTCTTGTGCCCAACCAAGTATAAATATTGCATGGGCAATTTAAGAAGCACAATATAATGCAAAATTGGTTTTTGCTCACTGGGCTTATGTGAATTGTAATCCATTTACTGCAATGACTTCTCCCTTATTTCAGAAAGCTGTTGATGCTGCTATTGCAATTAGGCCTGGGTTTAAGGTCGCTAGTTTTCATGATTATAGAGTTAGCATGTTAAGAGATTGCAAAAAAGAACTTCAACTGCTAATTGATAGCCTTCGAGCTAAATGGAAAGAAAATGGTTACACCCTTATGAATGATAGTTAGACAGATGTTAGACAGAGAACTTTAATTAATTTCTTAGTTTATTCATTATATGGCATGGTATTTGTGAAATCTGTTACTGCCTTGGATTTAGTTAAAGATGTCAACACTTTATTCTCACAGTTCACAGAAGTTATTGAGTAGGTTGATCCTAAAAATGCAGTTCATGTAGTGACTAACAATGCTGCTAATTATGTAGCATGCGGCAGATTGATTAAAAAAAATATAAAACCATTATTTGGTCATCTTGTACAGCTCACTGTTTGAATCTTATTTTGAAAGACATTGCATCAATGCCTCATGTGTCAGACTTTGCAAAGAACGCATCTAAGATCACTATATTTGCATATAATCATATGGTCTTTTTGTCATGGTTAAGGAATAGACCAGGTTGGAAGGAAATTGTACGTCCTGGTGCAACAAGATTCGCCACCGCATTCATCACCGTTCATAGCATTTATTCGCACAAACATAACATGATTTACAATCTTTGTTTGTTGATCAGCATTTTGTGTAACACAAATTAGCAAGCACTGAGCTTGAGAAAACTTTCAGTGCAATCATTCTAAATAATCAGTTTTGGGATGATTGCTTTGAAGTTGTGAGACTTGTGTCTCCGTTGATAAGATTGTTGAGGATTGTGGATTCGGATGAGAAACCTTCAATGCCTTATGTCTATAAAGGCATGCAGAGAGCTAAAAATGTAATTAAGGACATGTTTCAGAGGAAGAAGGAACTATACAAGCCATACATGGATATTATTGAAAGTCGTTGGGATAAGAATGTGAAAAATGAACTACATGCGGCTACATATCTTTTAAATCCTTCATTCTTGTATAGTCCAAACTTCGTTCGAAAGCATAGACTGATGCATGTTATGGTCAATTTGTTTGAGGCACACTCACCTAATAATGATGATCATTTTGTTACATTGATGCAAAAAAGTAGTGTCTATCATGAACGTAAACATTTGTTCGATAAGGTTTCATATGAAAAACCTGCCTAAAAGCTAGTCCCTCATAAGTATATCAAGTTTTATATTTGAAAGCACATATTATGATTATTATTTATTAGTACATACTATAAATGTCTTTTATTTTATTTTGAAGATGAGTGGTGGTTGTACTATGGGGATTCAGTACCAGAATTGCAACAAATTGTTATACGTGTTCTTAGTCAAACTTCTTCTTCTTTTGGTTGTGAAAGAAATTAAAGCTTATTTGAGCGTATCCATAGTAAAAGAAGAAATATATTGGAGCATCAAAGGCTTAATGATTTGGTTTTCACAGACTATAATCTGAAGTTAAAGTTTAGGTAATCTTAAAAGTCATGACTTTTGAGTTTTGAATGGTTGTTATATAGTTTTATTAAATATTGACCTTCTATCATGTTGGCATTATAGGAATCAATTAAAGAAAAAGAAAGATAATTATGATTCCATTGATTATGGATCAATTGATAGACTAGACTTTTGGGTGTTTGAAGAAGATCCAACTCTTAAATTTGATAATGTAGAAGTGACAAATCTTCAATTTGAACAAATGGTGAAAGATTATGGAGATTTCTAACCATCTCTTCTATTATCTAAAATTGTATTCTTATTTCTTACACAAAAGCATATAATCATGTTTTTAGCATAACTATTACTAATTTTATTCATTTGATAAAAAGGTAATGACGATGTTGTTGGGGCTCCATCTTTAAATGTTGACTTTGTTGCTCCTAGTGCATTTACTTTTCCTCCTACAGCTCCACTTCCTAATGTCTCAGTACCTAGAGAGTTGAATGATGTAGTTGATGCTTATCTTACTGATGATAATTATTAGTTTACTAGTTTAGTGATTAAAGGTGGGAATATTTTGTTATTATAAAAATGTTATGATATTTTGTTATGATGAATATTTTGGGGTTATAGGTTACAACATGTTTTATTAGGTGCTATATATATGATACAATGATGCCAATTTGGTCAAGGAAATTGTAAAAAACATTTTATAACTATGAGATTATTTTGATATTTTCAGTATTTTGCTAGCATTTTGAATTTGGATATATAGTATTCATAATTTAGATGGTGTGATGAGAAATTAATCAAATTACATTATTTTTTAATTTTTTACTCCTCACCGATCTGGGTTTGGGTTGACTTCGGTCTGATCCACTGATCCTTGACCTAGTATCTCGGCCGGTTCAATGACCGGTCCAGGTTTAATTACCTTGATCTAACCCTTATACTTTCACTTGACTTTAATTAATTCTTTGTAATTTATTTTTATGATATATTTATAGTTTCACCAAATTTTAATTAGTTTTCTATAATTTTTATATAATTCTATCCTCATTTTAATTTAGTATATATCCTTATAGTTGCACTTGATTTTTAATCACATCCCCATAATTCTTTTATAAACAATTGAAATTACAAGGACTTGATTTAAAATAAGGTGAAACTATAAATATTTGATTAAAAAATAGGTGAAAATATTAGAATTGATAAAAAGGAAAAAATAGGGGGGGGGGAAGATAAAAAGGAAAAATTATAAAAACTTAATAAAAAATTAGACCAAACTCCATAACCTTACATATTAATTTTTCTAATAAAAATTAAAGTTGAGGATAAGGCTGATCCAACCAATATTTTAAGCTAATATAATCAGAGCATCAAACTATTCGGTAAGAGAGAGAGGAAAAAAAGTAGACTGTTCGTGTGACAAATAAATATAAGGGAAAATCTCAGAAAAAAATGTTTAAAATAGAGAAAAGAAAAATCAGGAACTTCAATATTTTTTTTTTTTTTGAATTGAAATGACAAGAGATAGACTCTTGAGGCCATTAAAGACCATTACATGGGGGTTCCGTACATGAAAATACTAAGTAGACCCAAAAAGTGTTAGCTGTGGTCAGCTAGCATCTGGATCAGACAAAAAGCAGGAGGTTGATCTAATAGAGACAACTCGTTTGTTGAGAGGAGTGCCCTCTTCGCCAAGATATCTGCACACATAATGGCTTCCCGGTGAGTATGAGTGATCTCTAAGTCCCAGTCGGAGTAGATTAGCTGTCTCACTTCCTCTAACTCGCTCTGGAGGGGATGATATTGACCGCTTGACTGGAATAGCAATCGGATGGCTTCCGTTGAATCAGTGTGCAACTTTAGCTTTCTGAGATTCATAGATTGGCAAATGTGGAGGCCAGTTTTAATTGCTAGAATCTCAGAAGCTGTTGAACCCAAGGAGAAACCTAAGTTCTGTTGGAAACCGCAAATCCAAGCTCCAGAATTGTCACGAAGCACTCCTCCAACAGCAGAGTTCATGGTATCGTCGACCGCGGCGTCCACATCAATTCGAACAAACCCCACAGGTGGAGCATTCCATCTGGCTGTGTCTCTCTCTGGCACTCTGAGAATCTTGTGTCTGAATCTTCCATCTTCTATGCCTTCATGAAGAAAATGAAGACCTCAGTGGAGAAGTTGTTGTGTGAGTTCGCTAGTCCCTTCAAAAGCTCTTCTACATCTGTTCTTCCAAATGAGCCAGCATATTGAGCCAAAAACCCTAAGCCATGACCATTTGGACATTCTCCGATTTCCCGCCGCGTGCTGCATATTCCAGTTGATCCACACCTGTAAGTTCCCAGAAAAAAAAGCAGAGTAATAAATTGGGTTAATGCAAGAAAGCCACACAGAATTTGCAAGCTCGCAATCTCTCAATGCATGAATAGCTGTTTCCTCACAATTACACTCGAAAGGACACTCATTGCTTATCCTCACATCCCTCTTCGCTCGAATAGAGTTCGTAGGAACTCTTTCTTAGAACAGTTGCCACATGAAGAATTTAACTTTCTCCGGAATAGGCCATCTCCAGATACGTTGCCAGAAAGAATCTGAGGATTCCGCAATCGACGAGTAAATCATGGAATAAGCGGATTTGACGCTAAAGTTTCCATCTGAGGATTTCCTCCACCAGAATTTGTCATCGCCCGTATGGGATGGAGGGGGGACTTTCTTGATACTTTCAACAACCCACCAAGGTAAGAACATTTCCCATCTATGCAGGTCCCACTCCCCATCTGATCCGACGAAATCTCTAACTGTGTCCTCAGGGTTTAGTAAGCTGTGGTTGCGGTCAACATAGGATAGAAGGGGTTGATCAAAGCTTGTCCATAGATCCAACCACGCATTTGTTGACTGTCCACTACGAAGCTTTTTGCCCACCGCCATCCTGAAAGAGTCCCAAACTGTTGTAATTGCGTTCCAAACAGCAGATTGGTTTCTTTTCCTCTCGACTCTTGGAAGTGCCCCATCTCCACAGCTGTATTTTGATCTGAGAACTTTCACCCATAAAGCATCCGGTCTGATGATGAGTATAAAATATTGGAACTTCAATATTTTAAATCATAAGTTAAATACGAGGGAGGAATATGAGATTTATAATATTTTTAAATGACCAATCTTTTCCTGATAGTATTTGGGGAGTTCAAATTGTTAATATATATACTGAAATTATTAATTACGATTTTTTTAAAGGTGTTATTCTTTATATCTATGTAGTCAATGACACTTAATATGTATGATTTCAAAATATTAATTATAAGATTGTTGATATTTGAAGAGTTTAAGTTATCGGGAGAGGGATGTCTCCATTGATTTTCCTCTCCATTTACTCTCCATTGAGGGTATCTACCATCAGATCAACTTTTAATGGTTGAGATTTTCCATGGTAGCTTTTTATTATAATGATATTCTTTATATATTATTAAATCTCAACAATTAAAAGTTGATCTGATGGTTGATATCCTCAATGGAGAATAAGTGGAGAGGGAAATCAATGGAGACACCCCTCTCCGTTAAGTTATCAATATATATACTGAAATTATTATTTTCTTTATTTAAGTTGTCAATAAACTTCAATATATATATTGACAAGTTAAACTCCTCAAATGCTTTTAAAGGCATATTAATCATTTAAAAATATTTATAAATTTTAAATTCTTTCTATGGGCCTGACTTAGAATTTGTGATATTAGAATTCAGAATTTGTATTTTTTTTTCTATTTTAAACGTAGTTTTCTATGAATTTTCCTCAATATAAATCAATACAAATATAAATAAAATGTAGCTAGAAAATCTAAAATATGTATTATATGATAAATGATAGGCTGTAAAATAGATAGTTGGGTTACAACTTACAAATGATGTGGTCGCTTTCCAGAGGAATGCCAACTTTCTGACGTCTGTGATTTACGATTTGACGTTCGCCATTGCTGATTTGACGCTACAAGCTATCCTCTCATTTTTTTTTCATTTTCTTCTTTTATTTTTCTTTTTTCTCTCTACATTACTGGGCACAGGCCGTATTTTCTTTTAAAAGCCTTTCCAAAGGGATCGGGTTTTGGTTGTTTTCTTTTTCATCCTTTTTTTAATTTAGGTTATTTGATTAAGATTTTAATTATTTAGATTTTTTTATTATAAAAATATTATTATTATTATTATTATTATAAATTTTTTAATAAATTAAATTTAAATTATTAAGATATTAATCTAACGGCTCATATTAAAAAAAAATAAAAAAGAAGAGGATCAAAGCATCCTTCTAAAAGAGTCCGGTGCTGCATCAATCAGTTATCCAAATAAATATAAACTGAATTTTTAATCTTTCTTTTGTTTTTTGGGCCAAATCATCTTTCTTTTTTTTTTTTTGCCAAGGGCCAAATCATCTTTCTAATCATACTACCATTGATTTATTAAAAAAAATACTGACTCTGGAATTTTAAATCTTTCTAATCTTCCCTTTTTTTTCTTTGCCCATCTTTTTTTTTTTATTTTTGATGGAATGTAATGAATTATTTTTGGCTTTCGGTGCACCCAACCTCCAGATATCTGATGTGAACCTGAAGGCCAACACCGAATTTACCAGTATAGACTTCCAACAACCGATTAATCCTAACGTCCCCAATCAAATAAACCCGATAGGAAAACCACATCTTTGAGGCACCTCAAACGAGAGAGCTTCCAACAGAAATTCTTTACACCTTTCGTCTTTTGTAATCAAACCTAAGAATGGATTGGTGTGGACGCAGATGCCTACCCATCTACGCCAACTTCCGTTGGTCCCATCTTTCTAATCTTACTACTACAAAACCAAAACATTCTCAAATGTTAATATAATATGTTTAATTTTTTTAAATAACAATGGTTGGCACAAAAAATTATTATTTAAGTCTAGTAGTACTAAGGATTGAGGCCTGAGCAGGAACTTTATAAAATGAAAGATCTAAACTGAAACATTTTATAAACATTGATGACTGAAAATACATTGTTGTCATATTTTTAAATAGAATATATAATAAAATTATTTTCAGAAAATAAAATTCAATAGTATAAAAATAATACATGAAAAATGATCATAAAATAAAATTTATAAAATGAAGAAATGACGAGTGAGGTAATAATTTTGAATATAACAACAAACATAACATGCCAAGGAAGGAAAGATGATACTTTTATAATCATTTTTTTCTTTTTATTTTGAAAAGGATTAATATAAATTTTGATCCCTGAAGTTTGATTCAATTTTGGTTTTGGTCTCTCAAGTTTAAAATCGGTGGTTTTGGTCCCTCAAGTTTGAAATTTTTGGTTTTTGTCCCTCAAGTTTACTCAGTTTATAATTATTGGTCTCTCAAGTTTGAGAAGAACTTGATGAAAAACTGAACCGAACCAGAAAAAACCAAGTCTTTTTCAAATTTAAGGGACCAAAATCAAAAATTTCAAACTTAAGGAATCAAGGGTTAAACTTTAAGGACTAAAACCATCAATTTTAAACTTAAAGGACTTAAACTAAAATTAGATCAAATTTCAAAAACTAAAAATTATATTAAATCTTTTAGAGTCTCATTTCCACTCACATATCTGTCAAAGAAGTGTGTTTGAGTATCCATACGCAAGATGTTTGACTCCTGCCATTTATTTTTCCATACATTACTCCTACCATTTAAATACATTAATTTGAGGTGATGTTATGGTTTGATGCTGGTAAAAAAATTATAAACATAATACAAAATAAGGAAAATTAATCATTATTAATAAATATTGATTGATGTGGTAACTAATATTTGTTGAGGAGAACATAAATTTGCTTCCTAAAAGGCGCCTCTACACTTTTAATTTAAAATCAGTGGTTCTTCACATTAATCAAGAAATTTTTTTTATGGTTTTAATTTTTTGAAAACTATTAAAACTATAAGAATTAAGTTACATCAACTGAAAAGCGTAGGAGATGAATTTCATCAAGGAAAAGTTTATATAAATTAAATTTTAACTTTTAACTAGATCAAAACTATATAATCAGACAATTGATTTTCCCTGCAAATTAAAAAACATTAAGTAAAATTCTTGGTCATCGGAATGGAGGGTGTACCCAAATCTTTTAATTTAGCCTACAGTCCAATGGCCATTTACATCAAGGATCAAGCTTCATGCTCCCTTCTGTACTTTTTATAAGAGGTTAATAAGAGTTGTCTGAATATTTAATGAATTTTTTTCATTTTTTCCTCTCATTAATCATATTTATTTCATTAATTAAAAGTTTAGTGATATTTGTAAGGGTTAAGGTGTAAATTTGTCCTAAGAGTATTCATTGAAAAGCAATGTTACTCTAGAAGTATTTTTAGGTTCAATGTCATCCCTAAAAGTCTTAAAACGTAACAATATTACCCTATACTGTTAAAAAAACAATGTTGACTATTAAAAAATAGACATTGACCGTTAATTTTTTAACAGGAAATGATAATATTGCTCTATTTTAATATTTCTTAGGTAATATTAAACCTAAAAAAACTTTTAAGGGCATTACTCCTCAGCAAAAATTTCCAAGATCAAAATTGCACCTTAACCCTATTTATATTTATTTTATTTCTCTCTTAATTAGTCGTCAAATGTAAAAGCATACGAGAGGGAAAAAAAGTATTATAGATATATTTATTATTTTTAATTAATTTTATTTATTTTTTTTAAACAGCGTAATTTATTTATCAAGCTCTTTTTTTTTTGTGACAATAGGCAGACAGGGCCTTTGTCCCCTAAGCCTGGACTCCCAACAGTATCCGGGGCCTTTTCCTGAATCTCTGACCTTCTAACACTGGACCAGATAACCTGGAGTAACCGACTAATCCGGAGCGGGAGACATTTTTAGACACACTCCTATAAAATACTTTACACCAAAGATGGGTTCTCCCTCCCAACAAATACTTATCCCAAATTCAAACTCGTCCGAATGAGAAAGTGTCAGTTGCCTTCCCATTGTACCTGACACCCGTTGGTTAATCAAGCTCTTATAAATAACAAATGAGGAAGTGCCACACCTCTCTAGGGTGCAAAACCATCAATACCAAGTCAAACTCAACCGTACTCTGGGAGTTCAGGATGAATAGTTGCCCATTTGGATCATTAGCTTGTTCTTCAAATCTAAAAGATTAATGTCCTCAATGACTCACCAATATAATTTGCTTGACCCCCTCATATGGACAAAATACTGTATCCTTTTATCTTACCAGATAAGATATTTATTTTGGTATTAAATATAAGATGGCATTCTATCTTTTCTCTCAAAATCTTTCTCAAAATATCTTTATTAATTGCAATTGGGTATGGTAAAGAGTTTTTATTGAAGGGTAATGGTTGTGATGCCCATGATTAAAGAGAATATTTAAAATACCATACATTTGCTGCAAATAAATAATTTAAATATTTTTTTTAAATGTCTAGATATTAGTGATTTTAATCTTATATTCAGAACGTGAGAGTATCTTCTCCTTTTATTTATATTTCAACCCCTAAAGAGGTTTTTGTAGCTGATGAGTCATAACTCATAACTGATAACTCTCTCTTGACGGTTGCTACCCATATTACATCCATAATTGACAAAAGGTTCACGGAGGAGAGACCTTCAATCAAAGCCAAACCACTTTTCATAAACTTGCTGCGTAGTACTATATATAAAGCAAAACGAGTTTTTTTGATTTTTTGGCCAGGAAAAAGAGAATTATTTTAAGTTCTACTTGTAAGCCACGTCATTAAATTCTTTAAATGAATATATAATTTCTTCATTTATTGTTATATAAATTTTATATTCTTAAGGTAAAGTGTTTTTTTTTTGGCTAGAAGATAAAGTGGATATTAAATAGCTGTAAAATTGAACAATTATTAAATTTTTAAATAGTTAATGAAATTTATTTTTTTTAAAATTTTGATAAATCATATTAGAAGTGACTCATAAATAAGATTAGATGAGTACTTTACAATATATATCCGTGTCTGAGACCAACCAGAGGCGCCAAAATTTTGAAGCATATGATACATTTTGTTGAGTTGTGTGAGGTTCATAGTTATAATCACTTAGGGTGAAATATATCTTGAAGTAAATTATTGATGATTCTTCATCATAAACATACAAAGAATTATTTTAATCTATTTCTCGTTTATCAAAGCATATGTATGCCGATATTTGTATATGAACGAGGTAGATGTTTTATACCTGACAATGCATTTGTTTAACTCCATATCTAACTCGGCATCTGCCATCAGGATATCAGTCATTATTAATGTTTGTTTGGAATAACTTATTTTTAGGTAATAAGTGTTTATAAATCATGATTCACAGTATACGAGGTAAGTATGTGAAACTGTGAAAGAATTTTTATCTCGACTTACATAATAAACATTTATATTTAAAAAATAAATATTCCCAAACATACACTTAGCTTATTACCGATTCCAAATTCAATTTTAATCTATTGGAGAGGGTATATTTGTGAAATAAGAATTAGCTATTTGTCGTTACTTGTTAGTCTTTTTATTGATTTGACCAAATTATAGTCACCTTTAAGACAACATTTACGTTAAGTTTATTTGTTTATATTCATTACAATCAAATTCTCTAATCACTTATTAGCAGTTTAGCACTTGTACAATTTATATATGAACAGATACAAATTTTTTTTGCCATCTCTTATGATGTGGAGGACAACATTTACATTAAATTCCTTATATACAGGGTATGTTTGAATTAAAGTTGGAAAATCACATTTACGAAAGTTGAGGTAAAGCTTTTCTCATTTATTTATTTTTGTTTACCGTAAATCACATTGAAAAAATAATTTCTACCGCTAATTTAAATGAGCACATATTATGTTAAATTCTTAAATCATACATGATCAAGTGTTGTATTTTTTTCCTTATTTGTTTATGGTTAAATGATATGTTTTTAAAATAAAATACCTGATTATATGTGATTAAATAGGACATATATGAAAAAACATATTTAATACTCCTTAAAATTAGTAGATGAGAAGAACCAATAACAAATGCTAAAAACGGTCCCCAGGGTAATGAGGGGGATGGGGAATATTTATAACAACAAAGAGGTATTAGGTGTTACCGTGTTACCCCTCTGACAAATTCATACAGCATGGCTTTTACAAAAAAAAAAAAAACTCTAGATTTTATTAACTATACCTTAAATTTTAATAATTTTCTAATTTTACCTCTATTTAATAATAATATACCTCATGAAAATAAAAGTAACATAATAATAAATAAAATGCATAATAATTTATTATATATTTATATTAAAAATTTAATGAAATAACTTATAAATAGAATCAAAATAAATATTAATTCTCTATTTTATAAATAAAACCATAAGAGCACTAGCACACAATGAGAATTATGTGTAATTTAAAGATTAAGAAAAATTAAGTTTGAGATTTGAGTGTGTCATGACTTCATCCGTAATAATCATGCGCTTGAGGGTATATCATCATATGAAAATGAAGTGACTAGGAAAAATAATAATAATAATAAAAGATTTAGGGAAAACAAAAACGGAAATGGCATTAAATAATGTTGACAAGAGAGAGAAATGTGCAAGGACTAAGGATTAAGGAAGCATATATTTTAAGAAAGGGGAAGCTAAGGAGCCTTCTTCGTCATATAGTCTTAAGGGTCTAAGTTTGATATCTGGAAAGTTCCTCTATATCGGGGACGACTCCGAATTAATCTATCTCAAGAGGGTGGGATACCCTGGATGCGAAAAAAAAAAAAAAGGAAGCATATATATAATACACTTGGTCAAATGAGAGGGTGGACGACCTTAATAAATGAAGGTGTCATGGTAAGTGGAGAGTGCTCAGATAAGAGAGAGAGATAGGGACGAAAAAAAAAATGAAGTTTTCAGAGACGGTACACATTGGTGGGCTGTCCTTCCGCCATTAAAACTCTTCTATCTCTCTCTCTCTCCATATTTCATTTTCTTTTTTATTCCCTTTTTTCCTCTTTCTGGGTTTTTTTCATTTTGGTTTCATTTTTTTTTCTTTTGGCCCCTCTCTCTCTCTCTAGAAACGACAACAATTCTGGAAGGTCCTCTTCTATTAATAGGAGAGGCCTGTTTGTGCCATAGCCACTAGGGTTTTCAGCTCTCACACCCCCATAGAGTAGAAGAAAGAAAAATCATCAAAATCAAAAAGATTTTAAAAAAAAATCAGAAATTATGGGCCATCTCTATCCCTCTCTGGTCCTCCTTGCAAGTAAAGCAAAGAGCAGTCTCACTTCTTCATAGGTATCCTCACCACAGAGATAGAGAGAGAGAGAGAGAGAGTGAGTGAGTGGGGGTATTACAGTAATAATTCTGTGGGAAGAAGAGATATACATATAGGGGTGATTGTGAATTTGTGATCATCTTTGATTTGTTCATCGAGAGAGATGATGAGTGGGAGTGGGAGTGGGGTGAAATTACCTGCATGGCTAGAGAGGCTGATGGCGGAGACATTCTTTGGAGCGTGTGGGGTCCACGAGAATCGCAGGAAGAACGAGAAGAACGTCTTTTGCTTGCACTGTTGCCTTAGCATCTGCCCTCACTGTCTCCCCTCTCACCCCTCTCACCCTCTTCTCCAGGTACCTCCCTCTCTCTCTCCTCTTCATCTTCTCAATTCTTCCCTTCAGTCTTATCTCTCTCTCTCTCTTCCTTCTTCTTAATTTCCCCTAATCCCTTCATCCTTGTGTTTCTGTGTTTTCTGAGTTCCTGGGTTCATGTTCTGGCTTAATTAGGATTCTCTTCTTTGAATTTTCATCATAACCTGGAAGGTGGAATTCAGATTCAGATCTCTGTTGTGTTGTTTGATTCTGTCTGGCATGCAATTATTTGCTTCTTTGTGATTTCTCTGTGAATACTGAAGATGAATGAAGAAGAAGGGTCAATAATAATTAAGCTTGTGACTTGTGAAATTGGGCTGTAAATTCAAAGGGAAACAAGTGGGGGAAAAGTCATTAGGGTACCTAATGTCAAGATTCTTGGATGAATTAAATTAGTAATTGTTTCTGATAGATTCTCTTTCTCTAGTTTTAGGATTTGGGGTTTCTCAGGGAATATTTCATAAGCTTGATGGTACGGTGGGATTATAGGTTGATACATAATTATTGATTAATGAATTAAGTAATTTTCAAATTAAGAGTAATTTTGAAATTAAGGTTTCTTGCATACATACATATTTATATATATATATATATATAATATGTAAGTTGGTTGATGTGGTTTCCTGGAAGGGATCATGATGGGGTGTTTGATTCCCACTTTTTGGTTTTTGGTTTGTATCCCATTAATGGAAGATCTCTTTTTTTTATCCATTTCTACCTGCAAAGGTTTCTCAGCTGTTCCTTTCAGTGAAAGCGAAAGTTTGACCAATTTTCTTCTCTTTTTTTTAAATCATTTCCCGTATTCCCACTTTTATTTCAACCCCACAATTCCAAAACACTATTTTAGACTCCTATTTTACCTTTTCGGTTAATTGTTTAATTCTCAACTTTTATAATAAGAAGAAAATTGCTGAACAGTCTATCTTTTTTTTTTTTTTTTGCCAACACGAACAGACTATCACTCTATTGATACAAAATTAATTAGCCAAATGTACGACTCATGTGTTTGATGCATCTCATTTATGTGAGATAGGTTGCAAACAATTTAAAAAGGTTCTCGCTCTGGTATTAATTATAGGATAACATTTGAGAGTTGAACTTGATCCTAATTATATAGAATAAAATTTTAATTTTTATCAATTTCTTCCTAAAATACCCCCAATTGATATTTTCTCAATAATAATTTAATAAGAGTAGATCGGAAGTTGTAGGAGGAGATTGACGACACCGGATTGTGTGAGAGTTTATGTATGAGGTAGGAAAGATACAAGAAAAAACGGAGAATTAATTAATGTAATTGGATGCCATTTTAAATTTTAAATAAGGGTATTTTAGGAAAATAAATATGATTAATTAATTTAACTACTATCTTTAATTTCTCTAAAATTAGGTAAATATGTCTTATAATTAGGATCGGGGAGAGAGTACTATGATGTACTTGGTTCTCAAGCAAATTTCAATTATCTTTCGAGGGTGTTTTTCAGCAATTTTCTTTTTATAGAATGTTAGAAAGCAATTTTGTTGGTAAGATATTTGTCTTTTTTTTTTCCCCAACAGAGAGATTTGTCTCCCCCTTAAATAAGTCTAATTAGTGACTATTCATAAAGAAGGCAGCTTTCTATAAATACTTAATATTTAATTTACATTAATTTATGTCGATATTAATAATTTGTGTGTTAGTTTTATCATTTCAAATTTTTTTGATTACATATTCTGCAAGTCACATGAACATAGTTCTGGCAAAGAAAGAAAAAAAAGTCACATAAAGATAGATTGTGTATCTCTTCTTTAATATACTCCCTAATTAGGACATATTTACCTAACTTTAAAGAAATTAAGGATAATAGTTAAATTAGTTAATTTTATTTATTTTCCAAAAACGCCTTTATTTAATAGGGGTGATTTAGGAATACTATATAAGTCTACCATGAGGCAATCCAACCATTATCTAAATCAGTATTCTCTCTCCACCTCTTTGTGTTTACTTCCATGGTATTTTATTTGGTGTATATTTGATACTTCATGGTACCGCACGTCGGATGAGGCAATCCAACCATTATCTAAAGCAATGGGGGTATTTTGGGAAGAAATTGATAAAAATTAAAATTTTGTCCTATAATTAGGACCAATATCAACTTCCAAATATTGTCCTAATTAGGACCGGAGGGAGTAGTATTTTCTGCATAACAACACCCATCATTCTCCTAAACTGTTTTCCTGTCTCACCCTGTTCAGTTAGTTTCTTTTATTTTTTTAAATTATTGGAGAAGTTTGGTCCCTGGCTGTTTTACGAGAAGGTAAGGTTTTCTATATATAGAATTTCTTAAAGAAAATGTTTTAGGAATTTATTGTTATTTTTAATGGAATTTTAGCAACACTGATAAGATGATTGTTCATGAAAAAAACATTATTGAAAGAATTAAGGATAACTATTTACTTTAATTAATATAGTAAGTGCTTTTGTGAATAATTTTTGAAAAAATTAAATATAAATGTTGATATTTAATGAGAAAACAGCCATGAATGTAAGGTATATATGTGCAAAATAGATTCCTTGGCACAAGTGTGGGGCCAATAGTGAGAGATTGATGAACTTGTTCTTCAATTCCGTTCTCTCTCTAATAATATCGGATCTAAATTAGATTTTTTTTTTCACCTGATATCTAAATTAGATTTGATACTTAGCCTTCTTTATTTTTATGATCTAGATAGAATTTTATTTTCTATTTTCATATTTTTAATATAAAATATAAAATAAAATTTAATTTAATTTTAAATTATTCAAATAAAATATCTGCAATTAGAAAGAGATAAATACTACATATGGTACCTCTCTTTAGTCTTGCAAAAAAAAAGTGGGTATACAAAAATGAAAAATAGCTTCTTATTCTTGAGTTTAAAATAGGATAAAATTTATGTCAAATAGTTTATATCCATTTGGTCGAATTCTGCTTGTTATTTAAAATGTGTAAATTTACTTAAATGTTGTATTACCTATTATAATATAAATTATGATTGATAAATTTTCACGTGAACGTTTATTATTTTGTTTTTATTAGTTGTTAAAATATGTATGCGTTTATAAATTCACATAAGAAATATATATAGATAGTTACTATTATTTTGCTATTGTTTTTGTTGGTTGGCAAAATGTGCGTGTATTTATAATTTCACCCATGAATTTGACATACTCTTCTTTTACTTACTTCATCTCGAACCCAACGGAGAGCCACGGGAAAGAGTAGTATTTATAGCTATACGTGCTTGTTTGGATTAACGATTGAAATATTTAAAAATAGTTTTTTAATCGTGATTTACAATATACGAGGTAAGTATGTGAGAGGAGTTGTGTCTTGATTTACGTGAAAAACAGTTTATAAACAATCTGATCGCTAAAACAAACATGCCCTAAACAACTTGGATTAAGTGTTGCTTTTTTAAATAATACTCCCTCCGATTATAAATATAGGACAAAATTTATAGTACAAAGAACCGGAGGTAGTATAATTTATTATAAAAATCATATTGGTATTGGAAACGAACGAGACTTAAGTACTTGTACGAAAAGTATAAGCGGACCATTAATTACACCTGTAGCAGTACACATGAGCCATTACGATACAATTATATGTTGAGGTCCCCCATGAAGTCGGTGAGATATTCTTATTTAAAAAACAGGAAATTATATTAGACTGTTTTTTTTTTTGGTCCTCAATAATTTGATCATCCAATTAGAGTGTCTATTACAGCTGGCGCTACGGTTTTTTGTGATTTGCCTTTACAGGTGAGAAGGTATGTGTACCACGACGTCGTTCGACTGGGTGATCTGGAAAAGCTCATTGATTGTTCCAATATTCAGGTCAGCAAAATGCCCTTTTTCTTCCAAAAAAAGTGGTAAAAACAATAAAGATGGGGAAATGATGCAATTACCATTTATGTGCATTTGTTTTTATGAGGTCCCAGTTGTCTTTATCAAGGTAAAGGAAATATACTTTAATTCATTGAGGGAAAAAAATAGGAAAGTGGAGAAGGAAAAGAATTCCTTCAGGGGAAAAAGAAAAGAAAAAATTGGATAATAAAATGTCATTCCCTCCTGTCTATGTAAGGGTGAGATTACTATTTTGCAAAGATTAAAAATATTAATTCAGTTATTTGCCAAAAGTGTGGATTGATTTTTCTAAAATACCCTTCTTCTTGATATGAATAGTATTGTGATTAAATGGCACTAAAGTTTCCCATAAATTAGAAGCTGTGAGTTCGATTTGATTATAACATTATTTTGTTAGGGTGTGTTTGGTTTGAGGGGAGGGGAGGGGAGGGGTGGGAGGGAATGGGAAGGTGGGTAAATTAACTTTTTGGGTTGAAGGAATTTAAATTTTAGGCGAGAATCCAAAATTTAAAAAGAATGAGAAAGTAAATTTTAGGTAGGAAACCAAAATTTAAAAAAATGATAAGGTAAATTTTGAATGTTTTTTTGTCCAAAATTATAATTTTCCCACCCTCCCCTCCCCTCAAACCAAACACACCCTTAGGCTTTGTTTGGTTAGAGGTTAGGTTAGGTTGGGGTGGGTTGGAGGTAAAAAAGTAGTGTTTGGTTGGAATGAGGTTAGATTAGGTGTTTGATATTTTTTTGTCTTCTAGTGGTAACCTAACCTAGGTTGTGAACCCTTCAAAATTGGGGTTTTTCCTATGTGAAAGAATATTTGTCTTCAATTGTGACTAAATTGCCCATGACAATTTTTTCAAATTCCAACACTGCCCTCCTCTTTAAAACTTAACCTCATGATTCAACGAACTTTCCAAATAATAATAATTTTATAAATAATTATTTATATGCTTACACGAATAATTATTTTATAAATAATAATTTTATATAAATAATAATTATTAATAAATACATTATAAAAGAAGAAGGAAAATATGTAGAAGGGCATTTTAACTTTCTCTAATCTTACTTAACTTAAATAAACCTCACTTAATATATAACCTTCGTTGAACCAAACAACATTATAACCTCTTCTAACCTAACTTAAGTAAATCTCATTTAACCTAACCTTCATTGAACCAAACATTATTCTGTTAGGATGTGTTTGGTTTGAGGGGAGGAGAGGGGTGGGAGGGAATGGGAAGGTGGGTAAATTAACTTTTTGGGTTGAAGAAATTTAAATTTTGGATTAGAATCCAAAATTTAAAAAGAATGAGAAAGTAAATTTTAGGCGAAAAACCAAAATTTTAAAAAATGAGAGGGTAAATTTTGAAATTTTTTTATCTAAAATTGTAATTTTCCCACCCTCCCCACCCTCCCCTCAAACCAAACACACCCTAAGGATGTGTTTGGTTTGAGGAGAGGGTAGGGTAGGAGGCGTAAATTATTTTTTTGGGTTGAAAGTATTTAAATTTTGGACAGGAATCTAAAATTTAAAAGAAATGAGAGTGTAAATTTTGTACGGGAATCCAAAATTTAAAAAAATGAGAGGGTAAATTTTGAGTTTCTTTTATCCAAAATTATAATTTACCTACCCCTCCCTCTCCTCAAACCAAACACACCCTTAGTGTATGCTCCCCTAAATAAAGAAATGACTCATTTTAATCACTTGCAGTTGATAGTGGATATTATTATTGCCCTCTTGATGAGAAATCCTAATCAATAGGTAGAGTTTAGAGAAAATGGTATGAAATTTAAAAATAAAGTGGATTGAGATTTTATCTTTAGAACCGGATAAAACTCCTTTACTAACTCTTATATTTAGGACTAAAATTGATTAATAATTAATTAATTAGAATTTTGTATACTTTAGAAGTTGGTGAAATGATAACATAAGATGAATACTGGCAGGCATATACAATAAATGGAGCGAAGGTGATATTCTTAAAGCAGAGGCCACAGTCACGGCCATGCAAAGGCTCCTCCAATGCTTGCAGCACTTGCGATCGCATTCTTCAGGATCCCTTCCTCTTCTGTTCTCTCTCTTGCAAGGTCCTTCTTCGTTCATTAAATTAATTAATTAATCACCTTTATTCAATTATACTTCATTAATTAAGGTGCCTTCATTCATTGTGCTTAATTATTTTGTATGTGCAGGTTGATCACATGGTGGAGGAAGGTGAGGACCTTTCCGGCATTTTACATGAGTTCCATGAATCCGACCTCGCCTTCTCCAACTCCGCCTCCTCCGACCAAGATTCCCAAATTGCCCCTCCCTCCTCCTACGACTCCTCCGGCAATTCTGTCATTTCGCCTCTCCGGCTCCCGCGCCTCGTCCTCTCCCTCGGCGGCAGAAGGAAGGGCGCTCCTCAGCGAGCCCCTCTCTCGTAGTTCATTCACCATTTCACCTGATCACCCACCACTCTTAAATAATTCGTTTATATTATTAATAACTTAATTATGCCTCTTTTATTATATATTCAATCATCCACCAAACATGTTATCATCCAGCATGAAATTATCACCAAAAATAAGCGGCTTATTCAGCGTTAGTTACGTTGTTATCATATCTGTTTCATAGCATGCATGCAAAAAAAACAAAAACACAGCCTGAAAATAGTATGTATAAATATATTTGAATTTTTTCTGGTTTGCAAGGAATTTCCATGTTCATCTCATGTAGGTGGATGTCAGAGGCTACTCTGGAATGTCCGCCAGTTTTGTGTCTGATGATGTAATGGAAATTTGAAGCATGTAATGTTTATTGAATTAAGCGATTAATATATATATTTAATATATCTTGATCTGTGAACTTTGATTTTCTTTTGAAATGTAATGGTCCTGGTAAAAACGGAAGGCACATTACACAAGAGACCTAAGATAATCTTCTGCTGCCCAAATATTTTTTCCACTTTTATTTATGTTATTAAATTATGACTGACGTTTGAGAAATTATGTCATTTTTGAATATTTTTTATAATCTTCAAAAATAAATCAGAGCTGGAAAGTTTTAGGGTATTTTTTTTAAAAAAAAATCATAAAACTTCTAAACTGCACCGTTTCATTTTCATAATTTAATAAAATATTACTCATTTTATGTAGAATTTAGTGATTTAAAGAAAGAGGAAAAACATTTTAAAGGATAGGACATTACAAGGGGCATTAGAGTGTGGTGCATTAGAGACGCCTTGCCCCGTACATTGAGGCACATGTGCTTAGAATTGAATTGTGTTAATAAGTATTGTTAAAGTTAAAGACTAATGTTTTATAGGCGTAAAGATCATTAAAGTGGGTTTTATCTTTCCTTGGGACATCATATTTAAGGGATTAGTTATCAAGCAACTATGCAGAAAATTCTCATTGAGAGACTCTTCCACCATAACCAGGTGCACGACGCAGGTCGGATCCGGATGTAGTCGGGACAAACTCCGGTGAACTCAAGACCTTGCTTAAACGGAACCAAGCCGCTTACCACTTGGACCAACTCCCAGTGATATGTCAGATGTATTGTTGTTAATTTAAGGTTAGGTAACGCAGGATTATTGTTTTTGGGCCTTTTAGTGCTTTGTTAAGAAGATCACAGGTGGGAGTGGGAGTGTGGTATGTTAGCTTGCAGGGTTTTGGTGGTTTCTCTGGTAAGATGCCATTATAGTCACTGAGGGCAGAGTTATAGTAATGTTGAGAGATACGCCTACACTGCATTATATCCCTCTTTTGTTTTTTACTCTCTTGCCATCTCTTTTGTTGTTTTTCTCACGTGACTGTCCCCTCCTTTCCCGAAATTACACTATCCAGGGCTGGGGAGAAGACTGTTCAAACTCAACCTGAGTTGTCCGGTCAGACTAATAAGCTGGTGAGTTACTCTTCTAGTCAATTTTGTCAAGAGCTTTTGGACATTTTGATTGGGTTGCATTTTATGTTATTTCGTCTTACTCAAGTTGGAAAAAATGTCTTTTTAAAAAATAATCGCACGTCAGTTTTGTACTATAATAACTCTAATTTATTGAATAATGTGTGGTTTATATAAGAATATATTTCATTTACTTATGAATTTATCTCTTTTCCTTGTCTCTTGAACAATTCAATGATGAGTTGAATTTCAGAGCCAACTAAAATCTTATGAGACTTTAAACGGTAGCATTAAAGTTACACTAATTCAAGTATATCACTTTTTTTTTTCATTCAAGACAAAATGATATTAAGTAAAAACAAGTTTTACAAGTTACATATAGTTAAAACACCAACATGAAAACCAATGAGGTTTGGCACAGTTAGTTAAGGTCTTGCCACCCCGATCATAAGGGAGTGTGTTCGAACCCTCTGACCGATGGAGAGACCTCATTGGTAGGCGATCTCGTTAAGTCCCTTGTAAGCGCTCGAAGAGCCCTGGGGCCATGCCTTGGCCTTGGTAGGGGACTGATGCCGAACCTACCTAAACTTTTTTCTATAAAAAAAAAACACCAACATGAAAAATGAATAACTTAAAGAAATAAGGCAAAGAATTGTCTTGATACCAATAAAAGAAGAGTCAAAAAGCAATGTCAGTATCTCCTGTCAACTGATAGCCAATAGGTAAAATAGTTGGGTAGGAATACGGATGAAGCATTTCTCGATACAATAGGCCATGAGAGGAGGCTTGAAGTCAGCTGATATAAGGTCAAACCTATTAATCCAGAGTAACGAAGCTCTTAAACATTTAGAATGAAAAGTAGGACCAGATGCTTATTGAAATTTCCACAATAATTCCTTATGAGAAGAACTCTCATGACATATGATGCCATGGCAATAATGATGATTCAGGCCTTTATGGAAAAAAAAAAAGATTCAGGCTTTTATATTTATAGAGGATAATATCTCAACCTTCAACATTAAGTGAGATCTAAGTATTAGATAAAGAAGGCAAACACCTATCTGTATTAATCAAAGATGAGTTATTATATACCAAAGCTGAAAAGGAAGTAATTTGCTGAACTTCCTGAATGATGGTCAAGGGAGAAGCATGATATCCATGATGTAGAGCCTTATTGCGTTTCCACCAAATAAGATTAAGCAAGTAGATAATTTTACAAACATTGGAAGAAAAACCATCAAAATGAAGTTGGATCAAAGTTTACTTTAACCAACCCTTAAACTCTTCGAAGTTCAAAAATGGAATCCTTATGAGCAGGCAGCCAAGCCCAAGGGACCGAACTAGGGCGGATGATATAAATATATGATCAAGTGTTTCCTCAGCCTCGCAACCAAATACGTATAATCTGGAAGTGTTCAAATGATGTTTCTTCAAGATATCACAAGAAGTTAGGGCATTATTCAATAACTTTCATATGAAAAGGAGCTAAAGGCAACTGAATTTTCCATAAGAACCTTCAAAAATTATTAGAAGCAGCATCATTTTGGGTAGAAAAAAGTTGAGTAACCCCATATTTAACAGTATAAGAGCCTGAAGCATTAACATCCCACAACAGTTTATCAGGAAAGTTTAAAATGGAGAGAGGGATCCCCATAATAGCAATTGCTACCTCCAAAGAGTATAAAGTGCAAATTAGCTATGAGTTCCAAGTGACTAAGCTCTAGGAGTAAGGGACATGTAATAATATATTAGCAACTAGACGAATACTCATTAAGGAGCCTTGATCATGCTAAATTGGCCACCAAAGGTGGTGATTATTAATAGGTATGAAAGCACCATTTCTTATGCTCCATTTTAACTTTTCAACTATTATATTTGCATTTTTAGCAATGCCCTTCCAAATCCAAGATGAATTATAAGGCTTTTTGGTTATCAAAGGTGTGTTAAGATCAATATATTTCACCTTCAAAGTGGATGCTAATAAAGAAGGAGTCTCAAATAAGATGATTCTCCATATTTGTTTTGTCAATAACGCTTGATTAATGACTTCTGCTGGTCTTAAGTCCAAACCTCCTCTATCAGTAGGTTGAAAAAGAGTGTCTCTCTTTAGCAAATGAATCTTCCTTTTATAACTAGTAGAACCTAGAAAAAATTGGCACAACAAGCATATAGTCTACCATAAAATATATTGAGACAGATTGACACAAGACAATATATATATATATATATATATATATATATTGATTGATGCAAGAATAAATTTGATGAGAGCAAGTCTTGAAGCTTGAGAAAGCAACTTTGATTGCCAAGAACTTATATGTGTTTCCACTAAATCAATTACTTGTGGGTAAATGGGAGACTTACTTCTTTTGGGATCAATCCAAGTCCCAAAGTACTTCCCTAATCTAGATGAGAAGTGAAATCCCAAAATTTTGATAATTTAACTTTATCAGAACAAGAAACATTAAGTCTGAAGTAAACTTTCTATTATTACTTTCCTGTTTAGACCACAAACCATACATATTAAGTGCCAATTTAATAGAACAGAGTTAAAGAAAATAAGTACATGAGGAAATTACATGTTAGTTTCAAAAGTGTGGCAATTCTTAAAAAAAATTAAAATTTATGCCACAAAGATTATTAGAAAAGCTAACTTGCTGAAAAATAAAAGTACTCCTCCAGTCCTTAATATAAGATGTATTTATTTAATTTGATTGAATTAAGAAAATTGGTTTAGTTAGTTAATATGACATATATTTTCTAAAACACTCTGATCATTTTCTTTAATTCCCTCCTTCCCTTTCCTCGTTGACTATGGTTGAAGAAGCATCAATAGTGATAAATTAGAAAAAATATTGACTAATATGAAAACTATGTCTTATATTTAGAATCAAGATTAACTCCCTAAATATATCTTATATTAAGGATTGGAGGAGTCAAAAGGAACTTTTCTCCACACTAGTAAATCACATTGGTAATACATTGTGGGAGTGATGTGAAAAGTAATTAAATTATGGTATAACTAAGATTAAAACTTCAACAATCAAAAGTGAATTGTAAATACCGTTTTTCATAAATTTGGTCTTAATTTATTTTTATAGATATGTTCCTTATTTAAAATTGTTAAAGTAAATAGCCGAAAAATAGGAAAACAATAAAAAAAAATATTACTTTAAATTTTTTAAAACACTTGAAAAGAGATGGGGAAGGACAGGTGACGAGGACAAATGACTGAAATGAGAGAGGAGAGAGAGTTCACATGGCATGTCATTTTCTTTCTCATCCTTTCTTCTTCTTCCTCCTCCTCCTTCTCAGTCTGACTCTATAACTCTCCCTATGGCCCTATTGTTTTGCCCTATGCCTGCTACAGTTCTTGGGGTTCTTCCACGTGTCACTCATTGGTCCCTTTCCTCTACCATTCCTCACAACACCTACTTTCTTTCTTTTCCAAGTTATTTTCTTTATAACTCATAAATTGCCTCCTCTCTTAATAAATGTTCGGCTTCGTTGTTAGGACTCGTTTTAGAAAAAAACTGAGCTTCATAATATATCTCACTTAGTGAGTCATTGATATTTTTTTTTTGAATTGTAATGACAAGAGAAAAGACTCTTAAGGCCACACCAGGTCGATACAGTAGTCCTGCATACAGAAAAATACTAATGGGACCAAATCTTAGCTGAGATCAGCTAACATTTGGATCGAACAAATATCTGGCGGATGTTTCAAAAATGACAGATCATTGTTCGAATCTAGGGCCACCTTTGCCAAGAAATCAGCACATTTAAGGGTTTCTCGGTGACAGTGGTAGATCTCTAAGTCCTAATCCCTATAGATTAGTTGTCTTACTTCTTTTAACTCATTCTGAAGGGTGTGATATTGGCCGCCTGACTGGAATAACAGCTGAATTGCTTCGGTTGAGTCAGTATACAACTTGATCTTTTTGAGATTCATGGTTTTACAAGTCTGGAGACATATTTTAATTGCTTGAATCTCGGAAGCTGTCGAACCAAAAGTGAAACCTATATTCTGTTGAAAACCGCAAATCCAAGCTCCTGCGTTATCACGAATCACTCCTCCAACTGCAGAATTTCTGTGCTCGTCTACCACAGCATCCACATCGACCCGAACAAAACCCACCGGTGGAGCATTCCATCTTACTGTGTCTCTATCTGGGACTCTGAATATCTTGTGTCTGAGCCGCCCCTCTTCTATGCCTTCGTGAAGGAAATGTAGACCTCTGTGAATAAGTTGTTGTGGAAGGTCACTAGTCCCTTTAAAGACTCTTCTACATCTGTTCTTCTAAATTAGCCAGCATATTAAACCAAAGATCCTAAACCAAGGCCACTGGGAAATCTTACTATCGCCCGGTGAGTCATTGATATTATTTTCAAATACTATACCTATTTGTACATTTTTCTAAAAGAAAATTTGAAATCTAATATAATAATTTAAGAGTAAAATTGAAAAATTGTTTTATTTTTTTAGAAAAAGTTAATGTGTTTACCCCACTCATTAATCATCATTAATTATTGTGAGATAGTTAGATATAATTTATAACATGAATGGATGGAGTATCAAATTATTCAAAACAGGCGAATCAAGCAAATACTAAAACTAAGTGAGTGTAAGTAGTTTTTTCTTAATAAATACAAGCTCAATTAAATGCCTCTTTAAAAAGTGTATCATATAATAGTATTCAAAATTCAGCCTATAAATTCAATAAATTTTCAATCAGGCTTAAGAGACGGATTTAGGATTTTAAAATTTTGTCACCCTACTTCAATGCCCCTCAACTTTTTTTCCCTATAAAACCAGAAGCCACATTTGCTGGCTACTAGCCACCACCCTACTTAGAGTTGAGAAAACGAGCTAAGCCCATCGGACCGGCCTGTTTTGGCCTTAAATTTGTAAGGGTCTGGTTTAAGACTTCTGTCTTAATAATGAAAACGGGTTTAAAAGGGTTAGCACTATAGGATCGATGGCCTAAAAGGGCCAGCCCTTTTAGGCTAATATATTTTTTTTTTCTTATTTTTTAAAATTATTTATATAATAATAATATTTATTTTTTATACTTTATTAATGATACTGCAAATATTTAGTTGTTATTATCTTTTTAGAATTAAGTTTTATACGAATATTTTGTATTAAAAATCCTAAAACTTAAAAACTTATAAAAGATATTTCTTATTTCATAAGTATTCTTACCAATTTTGTATTTTTTGGCTTATTTTCTAGTGATTTTTTTGTTTATATCTTGTGTTCTTTATTATATTGACTACTTACACTTTTCAAGACATATTTATAAAAAGTATTTTTGATTTTGTCAAGTTTTCTCATTAATTATTTGTAATTGATGTGGACAATAGTTTACTTTTGATTATGACTTAGTGACTGTATTTGTTTGTTGCATGATGCATACCATTTACATCTTAATTTTGCAACATTTATGTGTTAAATTCGGATTTTTATTGTTATAATTTTTTTAAAAACACTGAAAAAAATAGTAAAAATTGTTAAAATAGCTTTAACCCTAACACTTATCCTCATGGGCCAAACCTCAAAAAATGACTGTTTTTATTTAATCGGCTCTTTTATGCCTTGACTCGTGAAGGGCCAGCCCAACCTAACTCTAACCTTACCTATGGTAGAGCTAAAATGGCCTTTGTTTCAGGTTATTTGCAACACCCTATCCATCTATTTACTACAATAAATTAGCCATGCATCATAATCATTTAATAATTGACAATTTCTTTTAGCTAATTTCACAATTGAATGAGTTAATTTAAAAGGCAATTGATTCAAGTTATTTATTATGCTTCTTTAACAGGGGGCAACATGTGTTGGGAAAAAGAAACAATTGGCAACATGTATTAGCAAATTTCACTACCTCCATACGATATCCTCTATCTAATATGAGCATTATTGAAAAATAATACGTATTAATTTTACCTTGAACTATAGAACTAAAATGATTATTTAAATCAGGACAAATATATAAGGATAAAATCCGGTCCCCGTTATAATACATTTGGTAGAAAGGACAAGCTATCTTCATTATATGCCATCAAGTGGGTAGTTAATTACATTTTTTTCAGGTGTACCTTATTTTTATTTTAAATGGTGAAATGCTTGGATATGCCTTACTAGTATAATATATATACAAAAGAGAAAAAAAAATTTAAATACTATTTGAACTTTAAAATCTTAAATTGGTTTTATTGATAAAAAGAGTATATTAATTGATAATTCAGATTTTTGGAAAATCACTGATTTAGAATTTTAAAGTTTAAATAGTATTTATTTATCTTTTTTTCCTATACAAAAAGCACTCCCTCTAATTTTCTTATAAGATCCTAAAATTAAATTTGAATTGCCTTGATTCTTTTTATAATGTCTCACTTAGATATGTTTGGATGTTTGATGTAATTTTACTATTTTGCCCCAAATTACATCCATCTTTCCTTATTTCTTTTCCTCATATTATATTATCTTTCAAACTTTTTGATCTTGTTACTATTCTATTTCTCTTTTTTACTTGTCCAATATAAATAAGAGTGTGCTAGAAAAAATTAATTCATTTTTTTACTTATTTATTATTTTTAATCAATTTTAACTATTTTCTTAAATCATGCAATTAGCCAAAGCTTTCTTATAAAAAAAGGGATGAGGAAGTATACCACTCTGGTTTTATTTATAAGTCCTTTTTTATCAAACCTTTTGGTCTTATTTATAAGTTCATTTTCAGGGTAGTAAATGCATTTTGTACTTTTTTACCCCTATTAATTACAATAAATAAAAGGAATTTATTTATGTTGACTTTTAGAACCAATCATAAATAAGGAAAAAATTGAAAATTTAGCACATAGTAAATGAGTTAACTAACTCTCCTTAATATATGAGAATTAGTTAAAAAAAACTTATAAATATAACCAGAGTTGATATTGAGGAGGCAAGCATATGCGATGGCCCAATGCATGGGAATACAGAAAGCATGTAATTGGCTTCAAACGAGCATTTCAATGTTCTACAATTTGTACCACTAAATTAATTAATAACTAATTCCCACCCTAACGAGCATTTCTATGTGGAATAAGTTCAGCCCCGAAATGTTTCACTCCACAGCCATTATCGTCTCTCTTGACTCGAATTATTGTTTGCTTTTGAATTGTGTCCCCATCATCAATTTATCTCATTACATTACATTATTTTTTAATAAATCATATTCCAACACTATGTAATGTATTATACGGATTTAAGTACTCCCTTTGATCTTTTTTATAAGAGTCTGATAAGAGTTGTCTGAATATTTAATAATTTTTTTTTATTTTTGCTTTTAATTAATTATATGTATTGCAATAATTTAAATGTTAGTGATACTTATATTTACTATATCCCTTTTACTTATCTCTCATAAATAAAGGCATATTAGATATAATTATTATTTTTAATTAATTTTAATCATTTTTTAAATCACACAATTTGATTATCGAACTCTGATAGATAGTATCAGAGTGAGTATTATTGGAAAAAAGAGAGAGAGAGAGAGGGGCTCTCCTAAGATAATGGAAGCTGGTTAACCATGAAATTTATTTATTTTGGAATGAAGTGAAAGGTTTGACAAGTCAATGGAATGTAGTGGTAAATGATGAAGAAGAGGGTGGTGGTGGTCGTCAAAGCAAAGCAGAGTGCTGCGTCAGAAATGTGAGAAACTCAATTGGGAAAGGCTGGTGGCAACAGTACCCTATCCCTTACGCCCACGCCACCCTATGCCTATAGCCTATAGCCTATAGCCTTTCCCCTCTATTATTTGGGACTATGATATCATTCCCCTCCTATCAAATATTGCAAAATTCGCCCTACTGTCCCTCACAAACTTGTATATTACTTGGAAGCCCCACGAAATGTATAAATTACACCGACTTCCCAATTTCTTAAAGTGTACATAAGTTTGAAAATGCAATTACCAAAATGCCCTTGTTTTTTAAAATGAAAAAGTTTACCCCCTTCACCAATGGTCGCCGGAGCTTTTGTCGGTTGCAGCTAGAGCCTTGTCACGGTAATGATAGCCCGCCGGAGTACTACTGGAGCTCCGTTAGCGGCAACTATGCAACAGTTTTGTCAAAATTTGAACCACAGCTTGTTAAATTTATAGGAACAAGTTGTTGATATTGGGTGTGTTTGTTTTGGCGATGGGATAAGTAACTTATTTTTACTTAAACTTATGAATCTTAAGATTGGAAAAAAGTTAGATTGGTAAAATAATGAGTGTTTGGATTATCGATTGGATAAGTAACTTAAAGTAACTTATGTAAAAGTTAGGATGTTTGGTTTGACTTTTGCATAAGTAACTTTTATATTAATTAAGAGAAAAAAATTGAAAAAATTATGAAAAATGAAAAAATGAAGGGATAATTGTGAAAAAAGTCCTCATTAGCAACTTAATTACCAATGAGACCTGGGAAGATATCTACACATGAAGGGATTTTTTCACAATGTTCTCAAAAATTAACTTTGAAAATTTGGCAATGATACAATTTTAAATAAAATTATATCAAACTCTAATTTAAATATTAAATCATAACTCATATTTTCACATAGCTCAAAATCTAATAAAATAAACCGATTAAAACCCCAATAATACCTCCAATAATCCAAATAAATTATTTAAACTAAATTTAATCTGTAAAAATACCATATAGAAACTAATTTATGACATGTTTATAAAAAAATTGATGATAAAATCATAAAACAACTAAATAATAAATCTAAACTGATTAAAATTAATTATTAATTATTCTCTACATTTCTACAGTCATATATTGACAAAACTCAAAACTTGCCTAAACTCTTATCCCAAAGCATTCTCTAATTAGCAGAAGATTACTATCTAAAGAAAGAGAAAATTATTTAGAACATTTTTCATAAAAGAAGTTTTGCGATTAGAAGTGATTTTGAGTACCACATTAATCCCCAAAAATCCTCAAAACAGAAGTCATCGCATTCCTAAGCAGTTTTAAGCTCCAATTCTGAGCTTATGAGGATTAGGACTTTTTTTAACTTTTTTCTTAAAGTCCATCGCTGAACCAAACGCACCAAAATGAAAATTTCACTGTTCACCTGCGATGGCCTACTCAAACGCGCCGATTGGTCTCTGGAACGTCAAAACAAACACGCTGATTGTGCGTGTTTGTTTGGGTGTTTGGGAGAGAAGATTGGACTTGAACAGTGTTTTGATAAAAATTGGGTGTTTGTTTCAGCGATTGGATTTAAGGTGAAATAAGTCATAAGTTGGAAAAAGTCATAAACCTCAAAATGAAGCTTATTAAAGCTTATATGCCTGTATGTGTATAAAAAAATATTGATAGAAGTATTTTCATATTTTTGGGAATAAATGAGGTACTCAAAATCACTTCTAATCACAAAACTTCTTTTATGAAAAATGTTCTAAATAATTTTCTCTTTCTTTAGATAGTAATATTTTGCTAATTAGAGAATACTTTGGGATAAGAGTTTAAACAAGTTTTAAGTTTTGTTAATATATAACTGTAGAAATGTAGAGAATAATTAATAATTAATTTTAATTAGTTTAGATTTATTATTTAGTTGTTTTATGATTTTATAATCAATTTTTTTTATAAACATGTCATAAATTAGTTTCTATATAGTGTTTTTACCCATTAAATTTAGTTTAAATAATTTATTTGGATTATTGGAGATATTATTGAAATTTTAATCAGTTTATTTTGTTAGATTTTGAGCTATGTGAAAATATAATTTATGATTTAATATTTAAATTAGAGCTTGATATAATTTATAAGATTTAAGTTTGAGGTGCATAGTAGAAAAGACATTTGGAGTATACCAATTTAAATTAGAGTTTGATATAATTTTATTAAAATTGTACCATTACCAAATTTTCAAAGTTAATTTTTGAGAAAATTGTGAAAAAATCCCTCCGTGTGTAGATATCTTCCTAGGCCTCATTGGCAATTAAGTTGCTAATGATGAATTTTTTCACAATTATCCCTTCATTTTTTCATTTTTCATAATTTTTTCAATTTTTTTTCTTAATTAATACAAAAGTCACTTATGTAAAAGTCAAACCAAACATCCTAATTTTTACAAAAGTTACTTATCCAATCGCTAATCCAAACACTCATAATTTTACCCAATCTAACTTTTTTCCAATCTTAAGATTCCATAAGTTTAAGTAAAAATAAATTACTTATCCAATCATCAAAACAAACATATTTTTGAAAAGTTGACATGTTGAAGTTTGAATTTTGATAAATTGTTCTTTAAATATTGAAAAGTTATTGTTTGAATTTTAATAAGACTGTTTAGTGGTATTTAATTTGGATATTTTTTATTTGGTCAAGAGTCTCTCAACAAGTATATTTTTTGTACTTACCACCTTAACTAATACTTTGTTAGTATGATCTTAACATATTTACAACTTCCTCCTTTAATATTTACCAGTTAGGATTCAAATTTTGAGGAAGTTGTTATTTGAGAAGTCTCTGAATAGACAACTTCTAAAACATTGACAAGTTTTTTCTTAAACCTCAACCAACACTTTGTTATTAATTGACAAAGGGCTCTCTTAGTATATGGTCACAAATGTTTTGGTATAGAAAGACTATATATATAATGTTTCATCATACAATAAAAGGGCTTTATTAGTTTAATATTCACATATGTTTTGGTGAACCCAGGGGTTGAGTTCAAACTCCCTTTAATCACTTGGCCGAGTTAATCATAGTTAACTCTGATGATTGGTGATTGGGGGTATAAAAGGTACTTTATTTGATTCTTAATGTAAGACCTATTTAACTAATTTGATATAGTAAGAAAGTTAATTATTATAACATATTTTTCATAATGCATCAAATTATTTTCCTCAATTCCCTCAATCATTTTTTTATTTGATTATTATTGTTGAGAGAGCATCAATAGAGATAAATTATGAAAAGAATAAAAAAAAAGAAGGAAATAGATTTTATATTTAGGATTAAGATCAACTCCCTAATTAGGCCCTATATTAAGGACCAAAGTGAGTCTTTTAGTAATTAAATCACAAAAATTAATTTCAAATGAGGACTTAGGACTTGCTGTGATATTTCAGGATTCTTTAGTCATTTTGTATGAATATGTTGCTTTTGAAGGGCTTAATTGAGATTATTTCTTTTAATTTCAATACCCTCTACAAAATCAAGACAAGTAATTGAAGTCCAAACATTTTAAGTTTTTTCAAATATACTCTCTATTAAATAGAATTGACTGTTCTCGATAGAAATGAATTAAACTAATGAGGTCAAGTAATTTCTTTATTTGTTAGGGACATTTTAAGAATGAACATATTGATTAAGCATAAGACTAAGTTAACATTATATAAAATGAATAACAAAATCCTTCTAAAAATGATAAGAAAGCTAATGGAAAGGATAAGAAAGTATAAATTCCTCCTCTAGTTCTATTTATAGAGCAGAGAGAGAAGATTTTTTGGGATCCTATTTATAAAAGCATTTCATTAAATTTTTGAGGTGAATGAACACTTTAACCTTTCATTTATAATTATGTTGATTTTGTTTTCATGTATTATTATTTACTCTCTCTGACTCTTATTATAAGATACTAACTAACAATTCTCACAAACTGATAAAAATAGTTAAAGTCATTAAACTTTTCATAAAATTTATTTAATTTTCAATATTACCCTTACTAATTATACTAAACTTTAATATCATATTAATTATTACTCTCTCTCATTACCCTTATTAAACATGGGCATACATGGAAAAAATATTTAATTCCCATTGGAAACAAGCAAGTGCCTTATAAAAAGGACAAAAATATTTATTAGTTGGTGTTTTATAATAAGGACTAAAGGGAGCATATTAAGTAGGAGAAGAGTTGAAAAATTGTTGAATTTTATGAAAGAATTAATGATGTTTAGATTTTTCTTGATCCATATAAAAAATGTTAGAAGTGTGTTGCAGGTAGAACCAGAGGAGTAAGAGATGATGTATGAAAAGAACATTTATATCTGGTCATTGTAATTCAAAAAAAAGAAAAGAAAAGAACATTTATTTATTATGCTTTTTAATCTCTGTGCCTAAAGCTTTAAAGAATGTATGTAAATAGAAATTATTTATGAAAGCTTAAATGAATGTATGAAAATAGACATTATTTATTATTCAAGTGTCTCATTACACATTTTGATAATAAATAACTTCTATATACAATGTTCTAAAGCTTGATTTATATGTGTAGTATAAATATTCCTTATGTGTGTCATATCATTAAAATTAAGTGCTCAATAATTTATATAGTTTGTGATGTGTGGGGATACATATTATTAAAACACATATGGCTGTCACGTCAGATGACAGGAACTGAGGAGCATCTCAAGGTGCCCAACTTTTCGGTGTGAATTGACAATGCAATGTTCTCAAGTTTGAATTTGATTCCTCTTTACCTGTCTCTTTTCGGGGAGCAACCAAACATGCCCTCTTCAACGTTTTTAAACAATTTTAAAAATCAAATACAAAAATTATATAATGTAAAATGTGATGAACATTTAACTGAAAAAACGTAGAAAATTTCAATTCCTATATAATTTAATGGTAAAAATTTATGAAGATTTTTTCAGAAGCTATTTGGTTCTCAAGACTTAGAGTAGGGCGAGACTATTGGTTAACTTAAACAATTCATAGTCAGTTGATCCAAGTATTCCATGATTTTATAAAAAGAGATTTCTTTAAATAAATAAGTGGTTTTTTAAATCAATATTGTAAAAATTCATAAAAAGATATTTTTTTTAAGAAAAAATTTTAACCAAAAGGTCCTAAATCTGTATGATTAAGAAAGTTGTTAATTTAAAATAAAATAACCGTTCAATAAATAAATAAAAAGGAACTCCTATTTGGATGATATGGACCTGTAGTGCTGGGCCTAAAGATTGACGGTGCCCATTGCCTATAAATTCTTTAGCGCTGTGGGCTTTATTAATCGTTTTGCTCTTCGTTATCATTTTTTAAGTTTTTTTATCCAAAATTTTATTGTATTAGTTTTTATTTTGTAAAAGACAAATATTATTAAAAAGGCAACGGACATGAAAACGAAAAGGACGATTTTTTTTTTAAAAAAAAGCAAAACCCAGACACAACAATTATCCTTAAATTTATCGTATATTAAAAAAGATAAATTTATTTTACGTTTTGAGTCCAGAGCAAATTTTTTAAGAAATTCAAACCAAAAAAAAAAAATATGTCAATCAGTTTGAATTGTGAAGTATCAGCATCGCGTTTTGGCATGGAGCTTCGGTGGCGCTGTGGCAACACAACGGGAAAATATATATATATATATATATGCGCTTGTTTATAATAACTTACTTTTAAGTAATAAGTGCTTATAAATTGTAATTCACGATATAAGAGATTAGGAGATATGTGAAGTAAGTATATGAAAGGATTTTTATCCTTACGTAATAAGCACTTATATTCAAAAAATAAGTATTCCCAAACAAATATGATTCTACCGTTGGACCAAAGTATGAAAATCTTGGATTTCTAATTCTGTTGTAATTTTGAACATAATGAATATCTCAAAATTAACAAAAATCAAATCATTAACTGAAAAGCAACCAAAAGTTTCTTCTGCATATCAATTAAGAAGACTCTTCACATACATACCACAAAACAAAAGGAAGAAGAGAGACCAATGGGTCACAGAAGTGCCGAACATATTGACGTAACTATGCAGAAATACACCAGAAAGAGAGGATAATCCTCATATAGCTCTCAGTCAATAAACAAAACTGATCTATGTACAATTAATCAATCAAGGGTTCGAGTTAATGATGTGGTAGTTACATATTAAACCCTTGATTAGTTAATTAAACAATCAATCAGTCAGTTAATTAATCACTCCTTCTATCTATAGTTTCCTAAATCAGCAGATTATAGCCGTTAACCAAAGAATCACCTACGAACCCTAGCCCTCATTACAAGACACACATCTGAATCTTTCTTTCACCTGAATCGAACAAGAAGATCATTGATGGAACAGCAGCAATTCCTCGCTCGCAATCATCATCATCACGCGCAGAGACGGAGTGAGGCTTTATGCGCTTCTTGCTCATGCCAGGATTGGAAGATTCAGACCAGGGAGAACAAAAGCACCGGAAGAATTACCAGATCGACTGACCTTCCTCCTCTTGATCGATTCATCTTTCACAGCACAGACGCACGATCTTCCTTTGGCGCCGCCGGATCTCGACGAATTTTGGCGATGAATCTCCGGTCGTTTTCTCTTCAGAGTGATTTGAATCTTGGAGTTTGGGAACGACGACGGAGCAGAGGATTTACGGCGACTCATCGGACCGAACCTGCGCATCTTCGTTCGCTGTTTCTTGGAGCCCCAAGCCGGAGAAAACCTGCTTAGAAACCTGAAATCAGAAATCAAACGAGGAAGCAGAAGCAGAATCCCAGCGACCTCGAGTTCTTTCCCATCAAAAGCCATATGAGCGAACAAATTGGGGAAATTCACAGCTAGCGAAAGGACGAAGGAACGAAATAATGGATTGTGAAGAAGATTTTGAAATATATATAAAGAGGAAGGGATTTGATTGCTTGAGCTTCACGCTGCTGAGGAAATTGAAATCCTAGTTCAATCAGGAGAAATTTGGCGCCAACCGATTCTCCTCACGCTCCTCAGTGACTTGTGAGTGTGACTGTTAGATTGCGCAAGTGTAAGCAAATAGCGCGGGCCTAGGGTTCCGATTGGGCCCACTTTTTTTTAATTGAACAGTCTTCTTTTAATTAAGCTAGGTTTCTTATGCTGTCCAAAGTATCTTGTTTTAATGATTTGTTAAGATTATTTTTATCGAATAATTTATCAATAATGTGGATTTAATTTTAAAAAAATAAAAAATATATCATAAACTAAAAAAAATTAGAAAAATAAGAAAGATATGGTACTCTCTTTCATGCATTGAAAGTAAGTAATAAAACATTAATGGCTTTTTAATTTAATGGCATAAAATTACTACTCATCCTTAATAGAAGAGCTCTTATATTATGACAGGAGGTAATACCATCATTTTGTAAGGGGCAGCTTGAGTTGAGTCCCACTTATAACTTCATGGATAGGCCATTAGTGACAGCTTTTTTAATATAAAAATAGTGATAAAACCAACATTATGCAAATAAATATAAAAAGTGATATTTAAGGTTAAAAATATTTTAACTTGTAATACATGAACTGTAAAATTGAAAGAATGGGACCTTTCCAATCTCATTTGAAGAATTCTGAAGAGATGCACTCAATCAATAAGTTTTGGCACAATTGACAAATATTTGGGTCGTTTAAATATGTTGTCACTTAGGTTAATGTATGAAAAACACTTTGTTAAATTAAGCAAAGCCCACTTTTATGATATCTAGTGTCTACATCTTGAGAGGGGATAATCCTTTACCATCATATCAGTCTGAGGTTTTTCTTTTCTTATTTTTTTTTGTATTTCTATATGTATTATCCTATTTCTAATTCTGTATCTTAATTTTTTCATGCCCATTTTAGCAAGAAAAAATTCGTTGGGGTCGAAAATATCTAAAGACAAGAAGGCTGTGCAATTCTTATTTTAATTTAATAATAATTATTTTTTTTGCCAGATAGGTTAACAATTATATAGTTGAGGGAAGTCTTCGCATCATCATGAGAAAAAACTGACGAAGCATTAATTTGAATTTTAGAAAATAATACTTTTGTAATAACATTTAGAAAAACCAATACTACCACGTTAATCTCTCAAAGCGTGCATTTTACAAACTACAAAATTTGATTACTATTTATCGCAACGATATACTCATAACTTCATTAACATGACAATAATATGAAAATCTGAGATTTCTTTTATTTTTTTTTCAAAGAAAATCTGGGATTTTTGGTGTACATTTGTAAACAACAAATATATCAAAATTAACAAAAGTAAATGATAGCCACGAAAAAAAGGAGAACTCGAAAAGTTAGTTAGCAAATTAAGACATCTCTTTCTTCTTTTGTATGGAAAAAAAAAAACTAAGACCCTCTTTCATCGTCATGGATTGATATTCAACCCAAAGATGAAGACAGTAGGTGAACTATAGAACCATAAAACATAAATCATAAAATATAAACGTAATTTTACATAAACACACCGTAAAGAGAGAAGGATACTCATGTAACTCAGTCAATAAACAAAACTGATCTCTGTATAATTAATCAACCAAGGGTTCAAGTTAATGATGTGGTATTTACATATAAAACCCTTGATTAGTTAATTAATCAATCAATCGGCCAGTTAATTAACAACTCCTTCTATCTACAGTTTCCTAAATCAGCAGATTATAGCCGTTAACCAAAAAATAACCTACGAACCCTAAACCTCATTACAAGACACACATATGAATCGTTCTTTCACCTGAATCGAACAAGAAGATCATTGACAGAACAGCAGCAAAATTCCTCGCTCCCAATCATCATCATCATCATCACGCGCTGAACCGGAGCGTGGGTTTAATTATGCGCTTCTTGCTCATGCCAGGATTGGAAGATTCAGATCAGGGAGAGGAAAAGCACCGGAAGAATTACCAGATCGACTGACCTTCTTCCTCTTGATCGATTCATCTTTCACAGCACAGACGCACGATCTTCCTTTGGCACCACTGGATCTCGACGAATTTTGGCGATGAATCTCCGGTCGTTTTCTCTTCAGAGTGATGTGAATCTTGGAATTTGGGAACGACGACGGAGCAGCGGTTTTACGGCGACTCATCGGACCGAACCTGCACATCTTCGTTCGCTGTTTCTTGGAGCCCCAAGCGGGAGAAAACCTGCTTAGAAACCTGAAATCAGAAATCAAACGAGGAAGCTGAAGCAGAATCCCAGCGACCTCGAGTTCTTTCCCATCAAAAGCCATATGATCGAACAAATTGGGGAAATTCACAGCTAGCGAAAGAGCGAAGGAACGAAATAATGGATTGTGAAGAAGATTTTGAAATATATATAAAGAGGAAGGGATTTGATTGCTTGAGCTTCACGCTGCTCAGGAAATTGAAATCCGAGTTCAATCAGGAGAAATTTGGCGCCAACTGATTCTACTCACGCTCATCAGTGACTTGTGAGTGTGACTGTTAACTTGTGAAAGTGTAAGCAAGTAGCGCGGGCCTAGGGTTCCGATTGGGCCCACTTTTTATTAATTGAACAGTCTTCTTTTAATTAAGCTTAGCTGCTTATGCTGTCCAAAGTATCTTGTTTTAATGATTTGTTAAGATTATTTTTATCGAATAATTTAGCAATAATGTGGGTTTAATTTTTTAAAAATAAAAAATATGTCATAAACTCAAACGAATTAGAAAAATAAGAAAGATATGACACTCTACTTCATTGCATTGAAAGTAAGTAATAAAACATTAATAGCGTTTTAATTTAATGACATAAAATTACTACTCCATCATTAATATAAGAGCTCTTATATTATGACCGGATGTAATACCAGCATTTTGTAAGGGGCAGGTTGAGTTCATATAACTTTATGGATAGGCCATTAGTGACGGCCTTTTTTAAATAAAAATAGTGATAGAACCAATATTATGCAAAGAAATATAAAAAACGATATTTAATTTTAAAAATATTTTAAATTTTAATATATAAAGCCTAAAATTGAAAGAATTGGACTTGTCCAATCTCATTTGAAGAATTCAGAAGAGATGTACCCAATCAATAAGTTTTGGCACAATTGACAAATATTTGGGTCATTTAAATATGTTGTCACTTAGGTATGAAAAAGACTTTGTTAAATGAATTGAAGCAAAACCCACTTTTATGATCTCTAGTATAATCCTTCACCATCAGTTAGTTGGAGGAATTTCTTTTCTTTTTCTTTTTCTTTTTTGTATTCTTCTATGTATTGTCCAATTTATAATTTTGTATGTTTATTTTTCCATGTCCATTTTAGCAAGAAAAAAATTCTTTGGGTCGAAAATATCTAAAGAAAAGAAGGCTGTGCAATTCTTATTTTAGTTTAATAATTATTATTTGTCTTTTGCCAGACAGGTTAATAATTATATAGTTGAAGGACGTCTTCGCATCATCATGAGAAAAAAAATGACGAAGCATTAATTTGAATTTTAGAAAATAATCTTTTGCAATAACATTTAGAAAAACCAATACTACCACTTTAATCTTACAAAGCGTGCCTTTCAAAATCTACAAAATCTGATTATTATTTATTGCAGCGAGATACTCATAACTTCATTAATATGACAATAATATGAAAATCTGGGATTTCTTTCTTTTTTTTTTTGCAAAGAAAATCTGGGATTTTTGATGTACATTTGTAAACAACGAATATATCAAATTAACAAAAATAAATGATAACTAGGAAAAAAAAAGAGAACTCTAAAATTTAAGACATCTCTTCCTTCTTTTGTATGGGGAAAGAAAACTTAGACCCTTTCTCTTCATGGATTGAAATTCAACCCAAAGATGAAGACAGTAGAGTGAAGAACCATAAAACATAAATCATAAAATATAAACGTAATTTTACATAAACACACCGTAAAGAGAGAAGGATAGTAATGTAACTGAGTTAATAAACAAAACTGATCTATGTACAATTAATCAACCAAGAGTTCAAGTTAATGATGTGTTATTTACATATTAAACCCTTGATTAGTTAATTAATCAATCAATCAGTCAGTTAATTAACAACTCGTTCTATCTACAGTTTCCTAAATCAGCAGATTATAGCCGTTAACCAAAGAATCACCTACGAACCCTAACTCTCATTACAAGACACACATCTAAATTGTTCTTTCACCTGAATCGAACAAGAAGATCATTGATAGAACAGCAGCAAAATTCATCGCTCCCAATCATCATCACCATCAGCATCACGCGCTGAGCCGGAGCGTGGTTTTCTGCGCTTCTCCCTCATCCCAGGATTGGAAGATTCAGATCAGGGAGAAGAAAAGCACCGGAAGAATTACCAGTTCGTGTGACCTTCTTCCTCTTGACCGATTCATCTTTCACAGCACAGACGCACGATCTTCCTTTGGCACCGCCGGATCTCGACAAATTTTGGTGATGATTCTCCAGTCGTTTTCTCTTCAGAGTGATCTGAATCTTGGACTTTGGGAACGACGACGGAGCAGGGGATTTACGTCGAGTCATCGGAGCGAACCTGCGCATCTTCGTTCGCTGTTTCTGGGAGCCCCAAGCGGGAGAAAACCTGCTTAGAAACCTGAAATCAGAAATCAATCGAGGAAGCTGAAGCAGAATCCCAGCGACCTCGAGTTCTTTCCCATCAAAAGCCATATGAACGAACAAATTGGGGAAATTCACAGCTAGCGAACGAGCGAACGAAATAATGGATTGTGAAGAAGATGTTGTAATATATATAAAGAGGAAGGGATTTGGTTGCTTGGGCTTCACGCTGCTCGGGAAGTAGAAATCCGAATTCAGACAGGAGAAATTTGGCGCCAATTGAGTCTACTCACATTCATCAGTGACCTAATGACTTATGGGTATGGCGGTAACTTGTGCAAGTGTAGGCAAATAGCACCGGCTTAGGGTTCAGATGGGCCCACTTTTTATTAATTAAACAGTATTCCTTAACTAAGCTTAGCTGTTTCTGGTTTGGAAAAAAAAAAAAAATGAAACTAAGCTTGGCGGCTTGCCTGCTTAATTGCTTTATTCTGTCCAAAATATCTTGTTTCAATGAAATTTAAAAATTATTTTATTGAATGTGGATTTAATTTGACCAGCCTCGATTTAATTTCAATTTATTTTTTTTGAATTACATTTTATTTTATTTTTGTAAAAAAAGTAAAACTTACTTCTTATGAAATTAACTAGTACAAATTCAAGAAAAATAATATGTAAGAAATTTCAAAAAATTAACAAATACTCACTCTAGTCCTTATTATAAGGCACAAACTAGCAATTCTCATGTATAAATAAAAATTGTTAAAAACATTAGATTTGTCTTAAAATTTAAGTGATTTTCAATAGTAGCCTTATTAACTATATTAAACTTTAATATCATATTAATTATTACGCTCTTCCCCTACCTTTATTAAATATGAGTCTGCATGGCTGGCCAAAAAAAAAAAAAAATAGAGCATACATCGAAAAAATATTTAATGTTCTATGGTAACTAGCAAGTGCTTTATAAAAAAAGAAAACCAAAAGCATTTGTTAATTAGTACCTTATAATATGAACCAGAAAGAGTACTCTACATCATGAGCTCAAACAAAATAGAAAAAGGAGTAAGATAATGTACTCCACTTCATGCATTCAAAGTAAGTAGTACAACATTAATGTATAGCCTCTTAGTTTAATGGCATGAAAACTATTTTTTTGTGGCATGCTTAGTTCAATCTCGCTCAAAACTTTGACATCTGTGTCTGCTTTTTTTTTTTAAATAAAAATAGTGATTAAACCAATATTCACAAACATATTTGTAAAAAAAATAAAAAGTGACGCTACCTCTAGTCCAAACTATAAGACTTAGTTGATTTTTTTTGTAAAGATTAAAGAAGCTAAATAAATTGTTTTAGAGTATTTAGATTTATCATTTTTCCCTCAAACTAATTTGTGTGGCTTATAAAATAATTTTTTTGGTTGGAACTTATAAACTAATATATAATTCACTGATACACAATAGATATTATGATTAAATCATTTATTTAACTTCTTTAATCTCTAAAAAAAATTAACTATGTCTTATGTTAAGGATTGGAGGGAGTATTTTGATTTTGGTCATTGTATGAAAAACACTTTGTTAAATGAAGCAAGACCCACTTTTTGGATCTCTACATCTTGAGAGGGGATAATTCTTTCTTGACCGTACGTATTTGAAGGTCTTTCTTCCTCTTCTTTCTTAATTTTTTGGTCATTTCCTATGCATTATCCAAATTTCCAATTCTATATTTTTTTTCCATGTCCATTTTAGAAAGAAAAAATCGTTTGGGTAAAAAAAATACTCCCTCCGGTCCTAATTATAGAACATAGTTACCTAATTTTGGAGAAATTAAGGATATTAATTAAATTAATTAATCATATTTAACTTCCTAAAATGCCCTTATCTAAAATTTAAAATGGCATCAATTACGTTGTGCCTCTATTTTTCATCATATCTCTCCTGTCTCTCAAATTTTTCTATCAAGAGGACGTCTATTTAATTAGGCATAATACAAATGCAAGGTTTTTTTTAGCTAAGGGAAAAAGATAATGAAATTAATATTTTATTAGGTTATGTTTAGGGAAAAAATCAATCACTTTGGACGGATAGTTACAGGAACATATTTTTAAAGAAATCTTGAAATTATTTTATTTAAAAATAAAAAAAGAAAGTAGAATCTCTCACTTGATAGAATATAAGTGTGTTATTAAATTAATTACTGTGTTTAATTATTATTGAGAATATATCAATAGGAGGTAGTTTGGGAATGCATTGATAAAAATTAGAACTTTGCCCTATAATTAGGATCAAGATCAAGATCAACTCCCAAATGTTATCCTATAATTAGGACTAGTGGGAGTAGTAAAAAAAAAGAAGGCTGTGTAAATCTTAGTTTATGTTAACAATTATATAGTTGAGGGAAGTAGTCTCACATCATCATGAGAAAAATATGACGAAGCATTAATTTGAGATTTTAGGAAATAACACCTTTTTTTATACCGAAACGTTACTTCATATCGAAAAAAACAAAATCAATGCTACCAACCACGGTAATTTTACAAAGCGTGCATTGTAAATTATATCAAATCTGATCATTATTTATCGCAGCGAGAAACTCATAACTTCAGGAGCATGACAATAATATGAAAATATGGGATTTCTTATTTGCAAAGAAAATCTGGGATTTTTATGCACATTTGTAAACAACGAATATATCAAAATTAACAAAAGTAGATGATATCCAGAAAAGAAAAAGAGAATACCAAACTTTAGTTTTGCAAATTAAGACAACTGTTCGTTCTTTGTGTGGAAAAAGAACTAGATGATGTGGCATTTACATAATAAACCCTTGATTAATTATTTAATCAGTCAATTAATTAGTCCTTCTAGAGGTCCCGGAGGAAACAAAATATAGCCGTTAATTATAAACAAGAAACCCTCATTACATAACAGTCAGATGTGCGAATCGTTCAGTCACCTGGACCGAATTTGACTCGAAGCGTGAAGATCATTGATAGAACAGCAACATTTTCTTCCGTCGCCGTCATCGTCACGAGCTCAGACAGTGCGTAGATTCATGCGCTTCATGCTCACGACGACAGTTTTCTTCTTCTTCTTCTTCGATCAACGGAAGAAGATTCAGATCGGGGATTAGAAAAGCATTACCAGAAGAATTAGAAGACCGTGAGACCTTCATCCTCATGGACGATTCATCGTTCACAGAACAGAAACACGATCTTCCATTGGAGCCGCGAAAGCAAGAATAAGTTTGGTGACGAATCTCGGATCCTCTCCTCAGCTTCGAATTTGGTAACGAAACAGGGGTTTTCCAGCTACTCAACGGAGGAGAAAACCTACGCATCTTTCTCTGTTTCTTCGAGCTCCAAGCGAGAGGAAACATGCTTCGAATCTCAGAATCCAAAATCAACCGAGGAAGTTGAAGCAAAATCTGAGCGACTTCGAGTTCAGACTCATCGAAAGCCATATATATGAGCAGCGAACGAAATAGGAAATTTCACAGCTAGCGGCGAATGAAACGAAATGAAGGATTGAACTATATAGACAAGGAAAGAATTTAATTACTTGCGCCTGACGCTCCCCAAGAGTCCGAGCTCAAGCAGGAGAAATTTAGCGCTCCAGATTAGTTTCCTTATATGAACCCACTTTTTGTTTTTCAAACGGTCTTATTTAATTAAAGCTGAGCTGTTTAGGGCTTTAGGCAGTTGAAAATAGATTGCATAAGTAATTTTAATTATTTGATCGAATTATTTAATCTAATCATCAAGAATTTAACTTGACTAGTATAAATTCAGTTAATTAAATTTTAAAAAGGTGCAAACTACTTAGAATATAATTTTTTAAGAAATTAGAGTACATTCAAATTTAATAAAAAAAATATTTATGTTCCTTACAGAGAAATTTAGTTTAGGAAAAAAAAAAGATTATAGGCGTATGATATATATGCAGTCCCTCTTTATATAAGACATTTTATTTTAGTTAAAACAAGACAGAAGGATAATTAGGATATGGAAAAAAACTTAGATCAAGTTACTTACATCCATTATGTCAAACTCTCCAATCACACTTGACAATGTGTCCTATTTATTCTTATAAATTTGTAGTTAAACGATAATATTTAAAAATAGAACACATAGTATGGATCTAAGGAACTTGATCTAAGTATTATCTTTAAAGTATTATCTACATATAATACTAAGGATCTTAATACCTCATCTTCATGCGTTTTAAAACTGTGAGGGTTAATGGGCTCTAAAGTAGACAACTTTGAGAACGAAGAGTTGAGGTGATAAATATGATATTAGAGTCAGGTTGAGATCGATATGCCAGTAAGGACATTAGACCTATAGGAGTGTAGGGTGATATCCCATATGGACTGGCCGAAGATGAGAAAAAAAGATACCTTAAGAGTTTGCATACATTCCCTCTTGACATGTTTAAAACCATGACGAATAATGGGTCTGAAAGCGTACAGTTCAAGAGTTAGGTGCTAAGACATGTTGAATAAGTTACCCAATAATTTTTAAGAACATAAGCAAAATTTTATAGAAAATCAGAAACACACTAAGGAAAAGAAGAATACTCTTCATAGCTCCGTCAATAGGACAAAACTGATCCCTGTACTAATAATGAATGATATGGTTGGTATTAATTGCATAATAAATCCTTAATAAACAAAATAATGAATTGATTAATTCGCCCTTCTACAATGTAGCATACAACAACAGAATATAGTCGTTAACTTCAACACCTACAGACGTTTCTTTCATATATGAACTGAACTTGACTCGAACTTTGAGATCTTTGGTAGAACAGCTAGAATTTCTTCCATCTTCATCACACGCCGAGTGGGCTTATGACCTTCTCGCTTTCATAAATATCATCAGGACAACAGTGTTCTTCTTCTTCTTCTTCTTCTCCCGGAGGAAGATTAAGATCAATGAGGAGAAAAGGAGGAAGATTCAGATCAAGGACGGGAAAAGGAAGACCACGACGTGAAGATTCAGCTTCTTCACAAGACCGTATCGCCTTCTTCTTCCTCTTGGATGATTCATCACGTGAAGATTCAGGCTCATAAGACTGTATCGCCTTCTTCTTCTTCCTCCTCCTCTTGGACGATTCATCGTGATCATGATTCTCCCATGTTTTTCTCTTGATTTTGAATATGATCTTCGATTTTGGCAGCGGAAGAGGAGGTTTACGCTTCGATCCCTTCTTCTTGGAGCCCCAAGAGAAGGCAAACAAGCTTTCACGAATTAAACTGGGAAGCTGAAGCAATATCTCAGCGACTTCAAGTTCTGACTCGTCAAAATCCATATTAGCGCGCGAACACAACGTTGAAATTCAGAGCTATCAAACGAAGTTGAGGAGAGGAGAAGATTTGAAAATACTTGAGATTGAGGCTGCCCAGGAGTTAATGAGTAATTTATGTGAAAGATTTGAATTTAAATGAACCGGTCTGAGTTTTATTTCATTTTTAACTCAAGTTAAATTTAATGAAGTGAAACATAAATTATAATATGTATTACTAAATCAATACGGAAAGTAAGATTTAAGTAATTTTTTGAAAGATTGTAAAAAAGATATATGATTAGTTGATATGTTTCTTGATAAAATGATTGGCCATTTCATTTTTTATTTAAATTAATTTTAATGAAGTAATATAATATAATATATATATATATATATATATATATATATATATATATATATATATATAAATATTAATGAAATCAATTAAAAAAGATTTATTATTAGTTCATATTTTTTTTTACTAAAATTATGGTCCATATTTAATATCTTTTATATATATATATATATATATATTTTAATCTGTTTAAATATGAACTGATTATGTAGTTCATATTAAATAGATCAAAAGATAAATAAGATTTCTCTCCCCTTCAACCATATTGAAGATATGGGATGAACCCAGGGGCCAAAAGCACGAACACAAAACCAACTTTTAAGATATATAATATTTAATTATTTTCTATAGATACTTATTTTCAAAAGTATGGTTAATATAAAGAAATTCTTGTGTGCCCAAGCACCTAGCCCATGAGCCTTCCTTACCGTGCTCCTTGATTTTTGTCTCCGATTGATAGAAGAGGCAGCGGTTCTATTTTGCTGGGTTAGATGCTTTGGTTCACTAATTCAAAGAAACCCTGATCATTACACAACAGTCCTATTTAAGTAAAGCTGCGCTGTTTACGGCTTTAGACAGTTGAAAATAGATTGCATAATTAATTTTAATTATTTGATTGAATTTTTTAATTGAATTACTGTGTATTTAATTGGAATAGCATAAATTCATTTAATTAAATTTAAAGGAAGTGAAAAAAAATTAGACTATAATTTTTTAAAGGCATTGAGGTATATTCAAATTTAAGAAAAAAATATTTATGTACCTTATATAAAAATTTAGCGTAGAAAAAAGAATATATGCGTATGATATACACACTCCCTCTTTTAACGCTAAATATAAGTAATTTTTATTTTAGTTAAAACATGACAGAATGATAATTAGAGTACGGACAAAGCTTAGATCAAGTTCCTTACCTCTATTATGTCGTGTTGTATTCTTCACTCACACATGACCATATGTGAATTTATAGTTAAATGGTAATATTTCAAAATTAAATCATATAGCTATGTGTAATTATAGAACTTGATATAAGGGATATAAAGAGCTTGATTTAAATGTTGTCTTTGTTGTATTATATGTAGACAATACCCTAATGATCTAGATACCTTCCCTTGAATCGTTTTAAAATTGAGTGGTAATGAGCACCAAAGTAGACATTTTTGAGAACGAAACTTTGAGACTTTATATATGGTATTAAAGTTAGACTTAGGTTGACGTGTCAGCTAGGACGTTAAACTTGTAAGAGTAGAGAGTGTGATATTCTACATTGGTTGGGGAGAAGAACAAAAGATATATTATAAAGGTCTGTATATTTTCTCTTTTGATGTGTCTTAAAATTGAGAGGGTATAGGTATCAAAGTGTACAATTTCGAGAGCAAGACATTAAGATATTTTAAAATGCCTTATAAGAGTATGTAAACCTCCCCTCTCAATAGGTTTTAAAACTATGAGGTGTAATAGGTCTCAAGGTGTACAATTTCTAGAACAAGGCACTGTGATATTTTACATGAGTTGCATAATAACTTTTAAGATTATAAGCAAAAATTTTGTAGATACTCTTCATAGCTCCATCAGTAAGACAAAACTAATCACTGTACAAATAATTAATTGATGGTTGAAGTGCAATTGTGCAATGATATGGTTGGTATTAATTACATAATAAACAAAATAATGAATTAATTAATTCGCCCTTCTGCAGTGGAGCAAACAGCAACAGAATATATAGCCGTTAGCTTCAACACCTACAAAACGAAACTCTATTACAGTCACTTAGCCCAATTGTTTCTTTCATCTGAACTGAAAACTTGACTCGAACTTTGAGATCCTTGGAAGAACACAGCTACAATTTCTTCCATCTTCATCGCACGCCGAGTGGGCTTAAGACCTTCTTGCTTTCAGAGATATCATCAGGGACTACGGTGTTCTTCTTTTTCTTCTTCTGGTGGAAGATTCAGATCAAGGATGAGAAAAGGAGGAAGATTCAGATTAGGGATGGGAAAAGGTCGACAACCACGACGTGAAGATTCAGCTTCTTCGCAAGACTGTATCGTCTTCTTCTTCCTCTTAGATGTTTCATCACCTGAAGATTCAGCTGCCTTCTTCCTCTTGAACGATTTATCGTTCTAATGATGATCATAATTTTCCAATGTTTTTCTCTTGTTTTTGAATGTGATCTTACATTTTGGCTGTGAAAGAGAAGTTTTACAACTTCTTAATGGGGTGGACCTACGCTTCGATCGCTTTTTCTTGGAGCCCCAAGAGAAAGCAAACAAGATTTCGCGAATCAAATAAGGAAACTGAAGCAAAATCTCAGCGACTTCAAGTTCAGACTCGTCAAAATCCATATGATCAGCGAACGCAATGTTGAAATTTAGAGCTAGCAAAGGAAATAAGACAAGTTGAGGACGAGAAAAGGTGGTTTGAAAATACTTGAGGTTAACGCTGGAGAGGAGTTAATGAGTTATTTATATCAATGATTAGAATTTAAATAAATCCGTCTGAATTTCATTTCATTTTTAATTTAAGTTAAATTTAATGAAGTAAAACTTATATTGTAATATAAAGTAATATTTAATTAACTTTTTGAAAGATTGTAAAAATGACTTATGATTAGTTGATATTTTTCTTGATAAAATGATTGGTCATTTCATTTTTAATTCAAGTTAAATTTAATGAAGTAAAACATATATTATAATATATATTAATGAAATCAATACAAAAACTAATATTTAAGTAATTTTTTTAAAACACTCTAAAAAAGATTTATTATTAGTTCATATTTTTGTTACTAAAATGATTGATCCATATTTAATATCTTATATATCTCTTAATCGGTTTAAATATGAATTTATTGTTTACTTCGGAGTAAAAGATAAATAAGATTTTTCTCCCCTTCTTCCATATTGAAGATATGTGATAAAACCAGGGGTCAAAAGCACTTAAACAAAATTAACTTTATATGTGTGTGTGTGTGTATATATATATATATGTACACACATATAGTATTTAATTATTTTTTATAGATACTTATTTTAAAAACAAGGGTAAAGGTGTAATCTTCAACTTTTATCAAAAGTACAGCAGTAACCATAAACTATTTTTGGAGCAAAAGTAATAATAAAATTTTAAAATTAAGGAAAAACTGTTAAAGCAACTGACTTCCATGTATTATCTTAAGGAAAATTAATCTTTTTTCTCTTAAAGTTTAATTAATTTATAATTCAGTCTTAAACTTTTGACTTGCTTGCAATTCAGTTTCTAATATTTCTAAGTTATCCTCTATGGCAAAAAATGTTAAAATACTGTTAAAAATTGCTTAGGTTAATAAAGCACCCAAGTATGTAAGAAAAAGCCATTGTGGAAACAGATATTTCTTAAATTTTGAATAATAAATGATAAATAGTGCTTGGAAGATTATGATTTTAGAAAAAAGTCAAAGCACACTCACTTCACAACATTCCTGGTATACAATCTCTTCTTTTAATAACAAAAGGAACTACAGATCTTTTACATGATACTCATAAGTGTGAAGGCCTTTTAATATAAGAAAATTGATATTACCTTATACTTGAAAAGAGCTTTTGAAGGATCTGTTATGGACGCTGTGGATGCCCAGTGAGGTTTCTTAAAAATAGAGGAGGAGGGGAATATGAGTTGGTTGGAATGGGGATATTGTTTTTTATTTTTTATTTAAGTTAAATCCACCTAAGTAATTTTTAATAGTATTTTAACATTTTGTCGCATAGGATGACCCAGAAACATTAAGGATTAAGTTTGCAAGTGGTCAAAAGTTTTGGGATTGAATTATAAATAAGTTAAAACTTTAAGGCTAAAAGATTAATTTTTCCCATTGTAATAAATGGAATTTAGTTGTGTTTAACAGTTTTGCTTTAATTTTAAAAGTTTATGATTACTTTTGTTCCAAAAAAATAGTTTATGGTTATTGTTACACTTTTAATAAAAATTAAAGGTCATTTTAACACTTTAACCTTAAAACAATGGCTAAGAAAGAAATTCTTGTGTGCACCCAGTGCACCATCATTTGCCGTCTGGCCAAGTGCAAGACAACATGGCAACTAATTATAATCGGCATGCTGACTCATCCCAAGAAGTTCCAATTTTATTTTTTACAAAAAACCTCTTAATTTTTTTTTTTAAAAAATACTTCTCAGGCTTAGCAATCCATGGACCTCTGAAGACCTGTGCCCTAGGCCCTATACCTAAGTATTATTCTTAGTGCTTGTTCGGAAGAAGAGAAAAGTTTTTGTATTTTTCCATAAATCGAGATAAAACTTCTCTTACATGTTTACTTTAAATGTTATAAAAACATTTCTAAAAAGTTAAAATAAACGGGAACAATATTATGTACATATACTACTCTAAGAGTCTGGATATTTTTACTTGACATGTTTTGAAACCGTGAGGAATAATAGACCCCAAAGTAGACATTTTCAAAAATGAAGCATTGTGATGTTATATATGGTAATAGAGTCAGGCTCAAGATTGATGTGCAAGTAAGGACACTAGGCTTGTAGGGCTGAGGTGTGATTTCCCACATTGGCCGGAGAGGGAAATAAAAGACAACTTATAAGGGTCTGTATATCTCTTCTCTCAACACATTCTAAAATTGTGAGGGGTAATGGATCCCAAAGCATCCACTCTTAAAAGTGAGGCATTGAGATATGTTACATAATAACTTTTAAGAACAATGCCTCGAACAATACTTATTTGAATAGCAAAATTTTATAAAAAATTAGAATCAAAGATCATATAACATAAGCAATATTTGATAGGAAATTAGAGTAAGAGATCATAGACCATAAGCAAAATTTGATAGAAAATGAGAAACACAATAAGGAAAAGAAGAATACTCTTCACATCTCCGTCAACAAGACAAAACTGATCTCTGTACAAATAATTAATTGATATGATACGGTTGGTATTTAATTACATGATAAATTCTTAATTAACAAAATAATAAGGTTGGTATTTAATTACATAATAAATTCTTCTTCTTCCGGAGGAAGATTTAGATCAGGGACGAGAAAAGGACGACCACGACGTGAAGATTCAGCTTCTTCACAAGACTGTATCGCCTTCTTCTTCTTCTTCTTCTTGGACAATTCATCGTTCTGAGGATGATCATGATTCTCCGATGTTTTTCTCTTGATTTTGAATATGATCTTCGATTTTGGTGGCGAAATAGGAGCTTTACGGCTTCTTAACGGGGTGGACCTACGCTTCGATGGCTTCTTCTTAAAGGAGGCCTGAGAGTAAGGGAAAGAGCTTTCCAAAATATAACGAGGAAGTCCAACCAAAATCTCAGCCAATTCGAGTTCAGACTCATCAAAATCCATATCAGAGAACCAATCGTTGAAATTCACAGCTAAGAAGCAAAAGGAGAAGAACTAGTTGAGGATGACGTTGTACAGGAACTAATATATATACGGAAACTAATATTTAAGTAATTTTTAAAAATATTCTTAAAAAAATTATGATTAATTGATATTTTTCTTGATAAAATGATTGGGCATTTAATTTTTAATTTAAGTTAAAGTTAATGAAGTAAAACATATATTGTGATATATATGTTAATGAAATCAATACAACAACTAATATTTAATGAAGTAATTTTTCAAAAGATTCTAAAAAAAGATACGATTTATTATTAGTTCATATCTTTCTTAATAAAAAGATTGGTCCATAATTAATATCTTATATATCTTTTACTCTGTTTAAGACTAAAAGATAAATAAGATTTCTCTCCACTTCATCCATATTGAAGATATGTGTCAAAACCAAGTGTCAAAATCGGGAAAGAGGCTTCACCATTTTTCTTTCCGTCCACTTTCTTATTTACACCGTTGATACGGTTGAGATTTAATATCCTATAAAAAATAAAAAAAATATATAGAATATTTTAATAAAAATATAAAGATATGAACTGTTGAGAATAATTTTTAACAATTTAAATTTATTTATTTATATTTTTTGTTATTTAATATTATAATAATATTTTTATATGATATTAAATCTCAACCATTAGAATTAATCTAACAGTGTAAATAAAAAAGGGGAGGGAAGTGGACTAAAAGGGAAATGGAGAGACCCATTTCCCGTTAAAACCACGCACACAAAACCATTATTTTAAGATATGTGCATGTATAATGTTTTTTTATGGATACTTATTTTAAAAACAGTTAAGAGAGATATTCTTGTGTGCCCAGTGCACCACATCATTTATCGTCTGGCCAACCGCAAGATAACGTATCAACTAATTATAATCCTAGTTGGCATGCTGACCCAGGCAATTCCGATTTTGTTTTTTTTTTAAAAACAAGCCTCTTAAGTTTTTAATAAAAAATAATACTTCAAAAGCGCAGCAATCGCCATACCTCTGAAAACCTTCAACGAAGTGTGCCTTAGCCCCTAGCTCAGCTGTGCCGCATGGCCACATCTACTATCCAGAAGCGTCCATGTCGTCTCTTTTTATCAAAATTTAAATACTATAAAATGAAGAATTTTGTTGGAATTAAGAAAATTCGTAACTAATTTAATATAACTTCAAAATTAGTGATTTAAAATTCTATTTTTAGCTCTTGAAAAGTTCTTTAATAGAAAAACAAGACCGGGTGATATTTTGACATCCAAAAAATATGAATTAGTTCAATTTAACTTATTTATCTAGTAGCAATTCGGGATATTATATTTTTACCACTTTTATGGTGAGATTGCTCCAAGAAAATCTTCTGTCTAAAGCAAAAATCACCTTTAACCCATACTTATATATGCGTTGACCTCTTTCCAGCCAGATTTTTCCATAGGATGATTTCCCCTTTGATTGGCTTCTATATCTTCACCAAAGTTTCTCTCTATTTCTTGCTTGTGTGTGGGTTTTCCCCCCCTGCTTTGTCTCTTCTCTGTCAAAAAGGGAAAGGAGCCGTAGTAACTTTAAACAAAACAATCCCGCTACACAGAAAAAGAAACAAATACATTAGTTTTACATATATGTAAGGTTGTCAAACTCACATGTTTAAGTAAATCCATGATAGTGATATAAACTTAATTGGATCATAAACTCGTAAGAGTTTACTTTTATCATTAAATATGTATTTATAATGTATAATTAAATAATTAAAATTTAAAAAATGACAATAATTTGATTTAAATATATTTTAAATCTAAATAGTTGAAATTAAATATATCAACATTCATAATTTATCATACATAGTGAAAAATTTATATAAAATTCATATATAAAGTCATTAAGCATGATTAAATCGAAAAAGTTAACACGAGTTTATGGATGAGTTAACACAGTTTTATAGATTAGAAACGTAAAAACAATAAACTCGGTTCGTAAACTCACCAGTTTATCTCAGTTTACAGCAAAGACGAATTTACCAGCGACTCAACACGATTTTGACAACAATGCATATATGAATATATGCAGCCTAAAATTTATAAAATTTTATTCATAAAAAAAAAATTCTACAAAATCTGATCGCTATTTATCACAACTAAAAACCTTATTAATTACTTCATTAATGAAACGCAACCGTACGTACTCCAACCAGAAAATTTTTAAAAAAATATTGGATTTCAATGAAAGCAGAATCGGGCCGGGCTTCATCTCCACCTCTGAGAGATTGATCCTTTGAAGAGATAAAATAGATCGGAGTTCGTTGGGTTCAAAAGAGGAATTATCGGAGACACCAAAGATGAAATTGACGTCATAATCTTCTAATGATTATTTCGTGATTTTGTCTTGCCAGCCTCCAGTATAACAAAATCTATAAAATGCCTCCTTGTCAAGTGCAAGAATGTTGTCCTTGTTTTTTTAACGTCACTTTGATTATTATTATTATAATAATGTTTGCTTCGTCGCTTGATTCTTTAAATTCTATATTTGTGTAGAGTTTGATGAGATGAGTAAATTTACTATTTACAAGATCGATAAATCGCATTAAATAGAGAGAATTATTTAGTTTCTTGGGATCAGAAATACTTATTTTTGAATTGAATACACTCATGGTGATTATTTTTATGATCATGTTACTTGAGGCCATCATAAACCCCAGGACTATCAAAGAGAAGGAAATTAAAATAATTGTAATTATATAGTAGAACACTCGATCATCCAAAGAACATAATTGAAATTATATACTCGTACTCACGAAAATAAGAAAGATGAATACTATTATAACTCAGTCCATAAAAATAAAAGCCTCAAACGGGACCATATTGATCAAATAAAAAAAAAGTGCAATGATACGCTATGTAGCCACATAATAAACCCTTAATTAAGTAATTAATTAATTCCCCTTCCATAACCTACCAAACGAAACCCTAGTGCAATGATAGGGCACAATAAACCCTAATTAATTAATGGATTGATCCCACTGCATAACCTTTCTATCATCTGAACCGAATCGGACTCGAATGGTAGAAGAAGGGCAACAATTTCTTCCACCCTCAACAATCGCCGAGACTGAGCGGCTCGTGTGGATATTGACTCTGATGATGATCTCTCCAGTTTCGGTGGTGGAACAGGAGTTATAGGGCTGCTCCTCCGCCGCAATACGGATCTGGATCGCTTCTTCTTCTTGATGGAGACGCAAGAGAAAGGAATCGAATGAGGAAAGCCGCCGATTATGGATCGCTTCTTCTTCATGGAGCCCCAAGAGGAAGGAGGCAACTTTGTTCCATTCTCAGAATTCAGATTCAATCGATGCAAATTCTCATTAACCACTTCGATCTCATCATCATTATCATCAGTCTCCTCAAAATTCATTATGGATCGGTTCTTCGGAATCTTGTTTTGATTCTCAGAATGGAGATTCAAACGAGTTAATCGATGTAAAGTTTCATTAGCCACTTCGACTTCATCAGTCTCTTTAAAATCCGTGTCCGCCAACACAGCCATATGATGGATTGCGAAGAAGAAAAGAAGTTGTGATTTGAAAGCTGTGTCTCTACACACACACAAGCCACACGATATAGAATATCCGATTTAGATTTTAATTAATTTAGTTCATTTTATAATCAAGAAAACTAATATTTAAGGTATATTGAAAAATATGAAAATATACTATTATAGCTCAACCGATTTGAAAATATAATAAAAATTAATTTCATTTCATTATTTGCAAAACCTTTTATATTTATATCTTTATTAGTAATTTGAATATAAAGTAATAAAAATATTTGTTAGTCATAGAAACTTATAAGAAAAGAACAGGCGAAGCTACCTCCCTTAAATTTTAAATTTATCACAATATTGTTTTTAAAATAAGCATCTATAAAAAATCTTATTTTATAGATGCTTATTTTAAAAACAATGGTTAGTATCACATATCTTCAATATGCTTGCTTTTGTCACATATCTTCAATATGGATGAACGGGAGAGAAATATTAGTTATCTTTTAATCTGTTTCATATTTAAAAAGACTAAAAGAAAATAAGAAATTAGATATGGACCAATCATTTTATCAAGAAAAATATGAACTAATCATAAATATTTTTTTAGAATATTTATTGATTTTATTAATATATATTGATATATATATATATATATATATATATACATATATATATATGAGCTAATATAAGTTTTACTTCATTAAATTTAAATTTAAATTAAAAATGAAATGAAATTCAGACCGGTTAATATTATAAATGATTGCTGAGTTGGAGTAGCATTCACGCTAAATTTCTACTGATCGAGTTCAGGTTCGTGTGCAGAGTCAGGCTCAAGCATTTTCAAATCATCATCATCGTCGTCGTCTTCTTCTTCTTAAACTGTCTTATTTATTTGCTAGCTGTGAATTTTAACGTTACGTTAATTTGTTTTTTGATATGGATTTTGACGAATCTGAACTCAACGTCGCTTAGATTTTGCTTTAGTTTCCTGATTTCATTTTATTTAGAAATATTTTTTGTTTCAAAAGTCGAATCGTATTGTACAAAACACTCCAAGTGTTTTTATTTTTGTGGGGCTGTAACTTGATGAAAATTTTGAGACTAAACATTAGTACTAAAGTTTAAATGAGCTCGTTTTCTTTTTAAACGCTTTATTATTTTCCTTCACTTAATCTCCATAAAATGATAAAATCTTTAAAACTTAATTATTATAATTATATTATATGTGTGTGAGATTTAGATTTTTTTTTCATCACTTTTCTTTGCAAATTGTAAATTAAAATAGAGTAAAATACAACAACCTCCCTTCTATTTACTTTAAATTACAGAGACCTCTTTTCTATATATTTAGAAAACCTATATGAACCTCCTTTAAGATCAAAATATATGTTGCATAAACTTCCGTTCTAGTTTTGAAATTTAACTTCCATCCACTTAACTATTAGTTAACTGTTAAATCACAGCATTAACTTATTATTTTGACCAAAGTGCCCCTTCTTAAAAAATATTACTCCCTCCGGTCCTAATTATAAGACAAAGTTGACTTTTTTGGAGAAATTAAGGAAGTCAATTAAATTACTTTAGAGTGTTTATATTTTTAGTATCCTTAGATTATATATTAGTTTATTAGTCAAATTAATTAGTTTTGAGAAAAAAATAAAAATATAAATACTGTAAAGTAATTTAATTGGTTTCCTTAATTTCTCTAAAAAAGTCAACTTTATCTTATAATTAGGATCGGAAGGAGTACTTAATAATAATGTAATCTTTGTCATGAAGTAATCATTAATCCCATATCTTTATCCAAAATTTTAAAAAATAATTTTAATTTTTTTATAAAAATTTTTGTTACACGGTTAAATTGATTACCATATTACAAAGTTAATTAATTTTATCATCATAAATTTTGATTTTTCAATAAGTTTAAATTTTTTAATAATTTTTATTTATTAAAATTTACTAATGATGTAATCTTTTAAATACATATATGTTAGCTAAAATATATTTTGCAATAATATACATGCGCGCGGACACACACATATATATAAGGGAAAATCACTTATAAAGAACTTTACAAATGCTAAAAGACAAAAAGATGTTTTGAATATTTATAAACCCAGAGAGATGTTGGCTCAATTTGTCTTTTTTGAAATTAAAAGGAAATGACCAAATTGCCCTTACATATATTTTTTTTAAAAAATATTGCCCCCCACCGGCCATTGTAGGAGCTCTAGTGGCTGGTCGGCCACCGACGACCACCCCTTGCCTACGGCTAGAGCTCAGGTGGGAGGCCTGCTCTCGGAGCTCCGGTGGGAATATTCCGGCGGGAATTAATATTCCCACCCCCACCACTTGGTTTGCCCAAAAGGTTAGTGGCCATTGGGTTACCAATGGCTTTTAATACATTATATACAAATATATATATATGTTAACTTTTGATCTTTAATCCAATCTTTCACAAGTTTTGTTATAGAATTCACGACATTTTATTAGGTTTTAACAACTTTCGTTTACCAAATAAAAAATTCACATCATTAGGTCATTTACAAGTTTTATTAAGAAATTCAAGAGATTTCATTAGGTTTTAACAACTTTCATTTTCCCAAAAAAAAAATCATAATATCAAGTCATTCACAAGTTTTATTAAGGAATTCACGACATTTCATTAGATTTTAATAACTTTCTTTTACCGAGTAAAAAATTCACACCATCAAGTTATTCACAAGTTTTGTTAGGAAATTCACGACATTACATTTGGTTTTAACAACTTAGGTTTTCCCAAAAAAAAACTCACATTATCAGGTTATTCACAAGTTTTGTTAATGAATTCATGACATTTCATTGGGTTTTAACAACTTTCTTTTTCCAGAAAACAACTTTCTTTTTTCATTAAACATATTTTTGTTAAGAAAATTACTCAAAATTTTGATTAAGTTGTTAATATTTTTCACATAAAAATTACTTAAGCTTTTTCAGAATTTAATAAAAAATATTAAATAGATCATTAATAAATATTAATGTTATCAGATAAATTTGGGATTTGTTATAACAAGGGGTAAATTGGTAAACAAAATTTACTTTAACATGGCTTTTATTTAAAAAATATACTTGAAGAATCTTTTTAGAATATTCTTTAACGGTGTTAGTGGTTTAGACTAAAGTGTATATTTTTAAAATAGAGGGAATATTTATGTAATTAAGACAAATAGAAGGATGGTCAGAGTATTTTATTTATTAAAATACTATCCATGTGTTTTAATTTACAAGAGATTATGAAGATTATTGGTATAAAATTTCAAATTTGTTTCTACTATGATTTCCAACTTTCAGCGTTAGAATTGAAAAATGGTCAATAAATTATTTAACGCGGCGAATATATTTCCATAAATAAATAAATGATCACGTTCACGAGTGTGGCTTACTGGCTTTGTTATAGCGGGCTTATTAATCACCTGGTTATTTATATCTTGGGTTATTGGTTGGGAACTTCACAGATTAAAAAAATGTATTTCATTGTTATGATGATGACAATGAGAACCTTTTATTGTCTTTTTCCAGTAGCTTAATCCTCAATTATTCATTTAAAAAGCACATAAAGTAACCTAGAAGATGCAACTATCAGTTCCAACAAAAAAATAGAAAGAAAGAAAAGAAAAGTCTTTTCCCCGTAGCTTAAACAAAACAAAACCCCTACACGGAAAAAGAAACAAATACAGTAGTTTTACATATACGCACTCTAAAATTTATAAAGTTTGATTCAACAAAAGAAAAGTCTAAAAATAATTCTGATCATTATACTCCCTCCTCCTCCGTTCTTAAATATAAACTTTAAATTAAATAACAGTTTTTTTTTTGTTTATCTAGGAAGTAGTTAAACTAATTAAAATCAATAAATATGTAAGTATTATATATATTTTTTCAACTATATGCCCTCCCTCGTAAATATAAATCTCATCCACCTTCTCAATTAATACAATTCACACCATGACTTGTAAAAAAATATGTAATATATATACAGTCAACAAGAGTAAAATTGGAGAAAAAGCAATAAATGTTAAGACAAAACTAAAAGGAAGCTTATATTTAAGGATGGAGGGAGCATATCAAAACTAAAATGCCTTATTAATTACTTCATTAATAAAACGCAACCGGACCCTCACCTAAAAAAAAATCTTGTATTTCAAAGACGACAGTGGCGTCATCTTCCTCTGATGATTATCGTTATTTTATCTTGCCTGCCTCCAGAGTCCAGATGAACAAGATCCATAATGTGCCTCAAGAATGCGGTTCTAGTTTTTATAATGTCACTTTTATTATTGTTATTATTATTATGTTTTCCTCGTTGTACTAAGTCGCTGATTCTTTAAATTTTTTAAAAGAATGAATTTCTATATGTGTAAAGCGTTTGATTAAATGAGTAAATATTATTTACATACCACTCTGGTTCTAGTTATAGGTCTATTTTAACAAAAAAATTTAGGTCCTTATAATTATAAGATCAGTTTCAGAGTAATAAATGCATTTGCTACATTTTTACCCCTATTAATTTCAATAAACAAAAATAATTTATCCATGTTGACTTTTAGAACCAATCGTGGATAAGGGCAAAATTGGAAATTTAACCCATAATTAGTGAGTTAACTAACTCTCCTTGGTATGTGAGAATTAGTTAATTTGGACTTATAAATAGGGGTGAGCAATCAGTGTTTCGGTTCGGTTATGAGTGAAAACCAAAATACCGAAATGAGGCATTTAGTAACACCGAACCGAACCGAATTATATCATTAACTGAAATAAAACCGAACCGAATTTTTTCAGTTCGGTTCAGTTAGATCCGAAATTATCCAAAATTATATAATTGATATATGCCATCTGAAGAAGAAGATGGAGGATAAGGAATTAATCTTGATTTAAGATCGAACTACATACTTCCTTACAGAGACAAGGAAAATTTTCGCAAATAATTCAGATCACAAAGATAAAGTCATAAAGATACACATGAGAGAAGAACAACCAAAGCCCATAATTTTTCACACACACTGACATAGATTTGAAACTCAAATGTTGAACCGAAATATAAACCTTGGCGACGGTAGGTGCAATTGTGCAAAATGCGAACAATGATGTTGGGGTTGTGATGGGGGCCGCCAAGGACAAACGTGGTTGGGATCCATCGGTGAAGGGAAGATTGCAGCTATAACTGCAGCTTACGGCTTCAAAGAAGAATGTTTGATTGGGGTATGAAAGATGATGTAGATCTGGTGGATATTTGAGATAGAAAGTACATATTAATACAAGTGACTAGTGAGGATGAAGAAGGTGAGGATTGAAGACAACAAAAAAGAGGAAGAGGAGATAAAGGAGAAGAAGGTCAGATGTGGTTGAAGAAAGATGTTGGTGGTGAAGTGAACGAACTGCCAATAGTTTTTTGTGAGTGTTGTGTTCTTCCTTCCCTTTTTTAATGTTTATTTAGGTTAGGTTCTGTACATCTTTTTCTAATGAATATGATTGTTGGGCTTGGGCTTTGGGCTGGTAGGGACTAGGGAAAGTGAGACTTGCACACAAGGGACTAACATAACTAGTAAGGCCCATTTATAATGTAATTTTGGTTATAACCGAAATTTTTTTAAACACGCCGAACTAAAAATTGAAGACCGAAAAAAGCTATAAAAAAAAAACTGGGAAAAACCAAAAACCAAATTAACCAAGCCGAAAAAACTGAGTTGAGTTCGGTTCAGTCCGGTCTTCGGTCTTTGGTTTGATTTTGCACGCTCTTACTTATAAATAGGACCAGAGTGGTAAGATCTATACATAGTATTAGATAGAGAGAATTATTCAGATTTTGAATTTAATACATTCATGGAAAATATTTGTAAGTCGATGTTGTAAACATGAACATTTGGATCATCCAAAGAATATAATTGTAATTATATTCGCATGAAAATAAGAGAGATGAAGACTATTATAATTCAGTCCATAAGAATAAAATTGATACAAGTTGGAATCATTGAGAGAGGCCATCTAAGCCTCGAATGGGAAGGCATTATACCTTTGAAAAAAGACAAGAGAATACCAGTTGAACTTCAAAATCCCAAATCAGTTTTGTCGCCCATAAAACTAATGAGATTAGCTACAACATTAGCAATTGACAACTTGTTTTAATAAGTAATCACTTATTTGAAATTTGAAGTTCAAGTGATATTTTCTTATCTTTTTCCCTTATACCTTTCACCAAATTAAATAAAGTAATAAACCCTTAATTAAGTGATTAATTAATTCCCCTTCCATAACCTACCAAACGAAACCCTATAGTCAATATCATGAGCCTTCTAGGCATCAAGATGTTTTAAGAAATCGTTCTTAAGGCCAATACGTTTAACATATTTCACTCGAAAAGCTAGCTTTGCCCTGCCTAGTGTTTAGCAGAAGAAGGGTTCTGATGGGGAAGAGGAGGAGATGAAAAAAAAAAACCCATTAAAAACGGGATAATTTAATGTTATTTAATTAAAACTTGGATTTGTTTAAAAATTTGAGTTGATGTAACAACTAACTAGGATGAAAATAAACTGACTTTGATGAGTCATATCTTTTCGTTTGATGAAATTAACACTAATTGTGTTAAATAAAACTTGATCCATATATAAAAGACGAAATATATTCTGTATATACTCTAAAAAAAACAAATGTTAATAGAGAAATTTTTGTGTGCACTCAGTGCACTACCTCGTTTATCGTCCGGCCAACTGCAAGACAACACGTCAACTAATTATTTATTGTGATCCACGATTTTTGTCCTTGCCTCTATGTAGGGTATAAAAGAGATCTACTCAAAGGAAATCAAAGGAGCATATAAAGAAATCAAACTTTGTCACTTCCAACGTTCACCGTCATCGACAATAGCAATTGATGCGACGACCCACGACACACCCACAACGATGATGGTTTAGTTCATTTTATTTTCAGCCAAGTAAAACATATTAGAGTGTTTTTTAATAATATAGTTCAGTTTATATTCAAGAAAACTAATATTTAAGGAATCTTGATAAATAAAAAAAAATATTTTATTAGCTCATAAACGTATTTAAAGGTAGATAAAATTTGATTCAACAAAAGAAAAGTCTAAAAATTCTGATCGTTATTTATCACAACTAAAAAACCTTATTAATTACTTCATTAATAAAATGCAACCGTACCCCCACCTGAAAAAGAAAACATCTTGGATTTCAAAGAGAGCGCAATCATCGATCAACTCCATCACTAGGATTCATCCTTTGAACATCCGAGTTCGTTGGGTTCAAAAGAGGAATTATCAGAATCAATGGGGTTGGATTTAGTGGAAGGGGTTAATTCCTCATAATGTGGTAAATCAATATTCGAATCCGGGTGCGATGTATAGTAAAAAAAGAAGAAGAAGGAATTATTGGAGATGTCAAAGATGAAAGTGGCATCATAATCTTCTGATGATTATTTTGTCAATTCGTGATTTTGTCTTGCCAACCTCCAGATGAACAAGATCTATGAAGTAAGAGAATGAATATCTATATTTGTATAGATTTTGAAGAGATGAGTAAATACTATATAAAATTTCTGAATTTTATTAAATAAAGAGAATCCTTCAGTTTCTTGAGATTTTGATGACATTAAAAAAAAAAAGAATAACTTGTTTTGAATTGAACGAGGTTAATTATCGTGGTCTCCAAGGAAGGAGTATCAAAGACAACAAACCTTAATGTGAGAGGAAAATATATGTATGTCGATGTTGTAAACTAGAACATTCGATCATCCAAAGAACATAACTGTAATTATATATGCACAAATAGAGTAGAGATGAATACTAAATTGTCACAAGTTGAATCATTGAGAGAGGCGATCTAAGCCTAGAATAGGAAGGGATTATACCCTTAACCAAATAAGAAAAATTAATAAACCCTTAATTAATTAATTAATTAATTAATTAACTCCCCCTCCATAACCTACCAAACGAAACCCTAGTGCAATGATAGGGTATATATTTACCTAATAAATACTTAATTAATTAATTCCCCTTCCATAACCCTGCCAAACGAAACCTTTCGTGCTCGATTGTGTCATCATCTGAACCAATTTGGAGTCGGCAACAATTTCTTGCATCTTCAACACGCGCCGAGCCTGAGCCTAGGTTTATGATCTCCACGCGCTCACAAATATCTTCAAAATAGTGTTCCTTTTCTTTTTCGTCTATCACCGCCTTCTTCTTCTTCATCGTCTTGAGATTGAATCTGATGATCTCCAGTTTCGGCGGTGGAACCAGAGTTATACGGCGACTCCTTCGCCGCAATATGGATCTGGATCGCTTCTTCCTCTCGGAGCCCCAAGAGAAAGGAACCTTGGTCCGATTCAGAGAATCCAAACCCGTTATTATGGATCGCTTCTTCTTCATGGAGCCCCAAGAGGTAGGAGGACACTTGGTTCTATTATCGGAATCGAGATTTAAACGATGCAAAATCTCATTAATCACTTCGAGCTCATCATCCCTCTTTTTAAAATTCATATCAGTCGTAATGCTTTGATTCTCAGAATGGAGATTCAAACGAGTTAATCGATCCAAAATCTCATTAGCCACTTCCACTTTATTAGTCTCTTCAAAATCTATCTCCGCCAACACAGCCATATCATGGATTGGGATGAAGAAAACAAAGTGTGATTTGAAAGGGGTGTGTGCCTATATACACACAGACACATGCCGCACGATATATAATATCCGATTTAGATAGAGTATATTTTTTTAATTAATTTAGTTCAGTTTTTATTCAAGAAAACTAACATTTAAGGTATATTGAAAAATATGAAAATATACTATTATATATTCAATAGGGTATATAGTACTATGTTATTAGCTCATAGACGGATAATCATGCATTAATTAAATATTATTTATATATATATATCCTTCCAAAGATTACTAGCCATTGTTTTTAAAATAAGTATATATAAAAATAATTAAATATTATACATATCTCTCTCTTAGAAGTATTGGTTTTGTGTGCCTGGATTTATCACATATCTTCAATATGGATGAACGGGAGAGAAATCTTTTTTATCTTTTATTCTGTTTCATATTTAAACAGATTAAAAGATAAATAAGAAATTAAGCATGGGCCAACCATTTTATCAAGAAAAATATGAACTAATCATAAATCTTTTTTAGAATCTTTTAAAACATTTCTTAAATATTAGTTTCCTTATTGATATCACTAATATATATATATATATATATAAATATGATGATATAAGTTTTACTTCACTAATAACTTTAAATTAAATTAAAAATGAAATGGAAGCTTGTTTGCTTTCTCATGGGGCTCCAAGAAAGTAGCCGAGAATCTCCTTTTTAACCCGAAAATTGAAGATTATCAGAATCAAACTCAAGAGAAAAACATGAGAGAATCATGAACATCATAATTCCAAGAGGAGGAAGAAGGCGATACAGTTTTCTTAAGCTGAATCTTCACGTCGTCCTGATGATATTTCTTAAAGGACCATATTAAGGTATTCCTTTTCAATTTTCATCATCTTCAACTCATCAGTTACCACCAAATGAGTTTGTGAGCAGTTAATTAATGAGAAAGGAAAATTCTTGCCGTCATTGATCAACGGATAGAAATGCATTCTTTTTTTTTTTTTTTGCTAAATTGCATATATACAAGCAATTGATATGAGTTTTTCGGCTACTCAACTCAATTTTGTAGGCTAGAAACATAAAAACAGTAAACTCAGAGAGTTAACTCACTGAGTTTTGACAACAATTGGTTGAAGCCTTTGCTGAAAGCCATTTGATAAATGCTATCTCATGTGCTTGGTACTGAGTTCTACTCAATAGGTTGGATCCTTTGTTTTTCTCCAGGTAAAAACTGCATTATTCTTTGCATATTGACTCAATCAAACCCTTGCATTCAAGAATACTTGATGCGCTCTCCTTCGCGTCCTTCACTTTTTTTGTGCCTATGCGCTAAATTACCTTGACGGATGCGTCAGAGGAAATGATGGGAAGACTTTGTTTGATTCTATTCTCTTTGTTTTTTTTTGGCACTCAAGAACAGTTTCATGAAGATGTTTTTAGAGAAAATTTAAAGAATGAAAAAAAAAAAATCTGTGCAGATAATTATTTTTAAAATATATTTTTTAAGTGATTAGGTGGTAATTGTCGCAAGTGGTGAAGTGGTGGTGATTATCACTGGTAATGTAGTGTCAATAGTGAACATATGACAACCTCAAAAAATAAGATATAGAAAAAAAACATAAGCAAACAATTAAAAACTGTTTTTTATTTTTTATTTTTAAAAAAGTACTTATTAAAAACAATTTTCAAACAATTTTTTTCATTTTTAAAAACAAAAAAAATGTTTAAAAAAAAAAATCAAACAAGTCCTAAGATTTTAGTGTTTCTATTAATGCAAACAAAAAATATTGAATGAGCTTCATGCTTTTGATTTATAATTTTTTTTTGGTATCAAGAGACGAATCGTTTTGAAGAAAACACTACTACAAAATGGTTGAAAGGTGGCGTGTATTTTGTGGCACTTCTTTAAAGAAGTGCCACAGCTGCCCCCTTTTCTTTTGTTTTCTTTTTTTATTTAATTTTTTTAAAATTGTGGGGACCAGTTGTGGCGCCTGGTGGACTAGGCGCAGCTGGTGGAGCCAACTGTGGCGCCTGTCAGGGCAGGGGCCACAGTTGGCCCAATTGACCCAGCTGTGGCGCTTGGTCCACCAAGCGCCACAGCTGGTATGTACCCAAGGGTGGCGCTTGCCTTGGCAAGAGCCACCCTTGGTCCCCAAAATCAATGTTTTAAAAGCCGGACCGGATGTTGAGCCGGAGAACTCAGCGGGTCATGGTTCATCCGGTTGGACCGGTCGGACCGACGGTCGAACCGGTAATATAATAATTAAATAAAAATATAATACTATGTACACATATATATAAAAATATAGTAAGAAATATCTATAAAATATTTACACAACTTGAAAAAAAAACATGAAAAAATTTACATATAACATGTGTCATATATTATACAATGAGATCATTAAAAATAAATTAGATAATAGTTATAATTTTAATGATATTTTATATTTAAACATTAAATATTATGGATTTTTTTATAATTTTTAATATAATATTTTAAAGTAGAAAGAGAGGACATATGTCTTATCTATTTTATATAGATGTAGATAATAGGAAACATTCAGAATATGCATTAATTGTTATTTATGTGTGAAATATCATTTAAAATCTTAAAATTAAGTTTAAAAAATAAATGAACATGGTATTCTCGTTGAAAATTAAATAGTATTTTAAAGTGAAAACCTAAGTACCTAACATCCTATTTATCTATGTACTAACCAATGGGTGTTGGTAAAAAAAAAAACCGATGGGTGACTGTTGGCCAAAGAATGACTAATGGATATTAACCCCACTAAAAGACAAAGCTTGGCAGGTGGCACTTTGGGAGAAAATATTCATCATTAAAGAAACTGGAACACGGGAAAAGACAATGACCTTTTCTCTCTCCCTCTCAAAACCAGATCTAAGCTTCTCTTTCTCTGGCCGGCGAGCTCAAGTTCGAACGTTGAAAGGAGCTGATCTATGTTTTTGTTTTTGTGAAGATCATATTCACAATGAAAAATGAATCTCTCCCTCTCTAAACGGTGAGAAATCAGTCGGATTATTATTTCATCTTCGACTATTCTTCTTCTCCTTCGTTTCTTCATTTTTCTTCTCAGTATAACCGTTAGTTGAAAACCGTCCGGCTTCCTTAAATCCGTCCCGGCTTCCGGCTGAAAGGCGATTTCCGGGTTTATAACGATTTTTTCCCGGTCCAATCCGGCTGAAACATTAAAACGGCTTTCCCCTCAAAACCAAGCCGTTGCCGACGCCGGCCGAAGGTCCGGCCGGTCCGACCGTCCGGTCCGGCTCGGCTCTGAAAACATTGCCCAAAATTTTAAAAAAAAAATAGAAAAAGAAAAAAAAAGGCAACTGTGGCACTTCTTTAAAGAAGTGCCACAATTGGCTGGATGTGAATTTTCAATTCTCCTGCCAATCAGATTTCTCTCATTTAACTTTATTTTTTATCTTTTCCCTCCCTTTTACCTTTTTATTCCCTCTTCCTCAGCTCGTGTTGATGCCCCTCTCCCTATAAAAGATATCACTTTCTCTTGCACAACAAACACATACACTCGTCTTCTTCATTAAATTCTCTTGTCCCTTTTTCCATTTTTTTTTCGTCCGTCCCCACTCCTCTCCCTAGTTGTTTCCTTTTCTTCATACTCTCTGTCTCTCTTCCTCTTTTGAACCCCACTCCATTTGATCCCCACTACATTCCACAGCTCACATTTGCTTATCCTCGTCACTCAAGATAGCGTCACCAACGTGGTCCCCCACTCCCTACGCTGGTCAATTAATAGATTTGTAAGAAGAAGAATGTTTCATTCTAGCTCGCTTTGTTTAATTTTTTTTTAGTCAAGATAAATTGTCATATAACGTTTGCCTTTCTGTTCCTAATTTAATAGGAAAGAGTGAAAATCTAGCTTGTTTCGTTTGCCTTTTTGCTTTGTTTAAATTTTTTGGCCGACAAGCTTGCGTTTTTTAGTAATCTTTTAATTTACTTAATTAGTTGTTGATGTACTGTGTTCACATATCAAGTTCTTGTAGTGTGATATTTTTTATGTTAGCTTTGTTAATGTACTGTGTTCACATATCTAATTTGTTGACTAAGACGCTAGCACTACGGTTCATTAGGCTTGATCGTGGAGCGCTTTAGCTGAGAGGTATCATGTGTTTTACCTTTTTCATAGGGTTTAGATTGCATCAATAATGTCATGTTATACACAAGTCCATTTTCTGATTAAGATTTAATTCGAGAATGTGAAGCACTGATGGGTTTGAATTTATTGAGATTTGCTGGACTATATGAATATTTGCCTTTATTTTGTTATTCATTATATATCATGAAAGCAAGAAGAGAAAATGAAAAATGTGTAATTGTATTTCATATCAATAAATGATATAGTACATTTGTCTTTATATAGACAATAACTATGACAGCTGTACATCTAATTTTTGTTCTAACTACTACTCTTCTAACAATATTTACAACTAACAATATGTAATCTGGCTAACTAATATATACACCAATACCCCCTCAAGCTGGAGAATGGATATCTATCATTCCTAGCTTGGTGAGTAATGTACAAAAAACATATGGAGACAATGGCTTTGTGAAAATATCTGTCAGTTGATCCTCAGATCTAATAGGAAGAAGATAAATAAGACCCTGTTTAAGCTTCTCTCTGACCACATGACAATCAATATCTAAATGCTTGGTTCTTTCATGAAATGTGGGATTGGCAGCAATATGGCATGCAGATTGATTGTCACAAAACAAAGATGCAGGGGCAGATGGAGGTAAACCAAAATCCTTCAACAAATTAGATAACCATTGCAATTCACAAGTCATGGCTTCAAGAGCCCGATATTCTGCCTCTGAAGAAGAAGTGGAAACCGTAGGCTGTTTCTTAGAACGCCAAGTGATCAATGCTTGATCCAAGAAACCACAAAATCCAGTAATAGAGCGCCTTGTATCAAGGCAACCAGCCCAATCAGAATCACTAAAGGCATTGAGCTTTAAAGTCGAAGTAACGGGGAAAAACAAGCCACGACCAGGGGACCCTTTAAGGTACCGTAAAACTCTATGCAAACTGGCTGAGCTGTTGCACAGCAAATGATATATCTGGTTTGGTGTTTGTAAGATATAACAAACGCCCAACTAAAGTCCTATAAACTGGATAATCGGTCAAAGGAATATCGGAATCTTTAGAGAGCTTGGTAGTACTAGACATTGGCGTGCTAGCAGGTTTGCAGTCCAGAAATCCAGAATTAGCTAAAAGATCTAAAACAAACTTTCTTTGACACAAAGATATACCAGCAGAACTTCTAGCTATTTTCAACCCAAGAAAATACTTAGTATCACCAAGATCTTTAATCTTAAAACAGTCATCAAGATAAGACTTGATATGATCAATTTCAACCAAATCAGTACCACTAAGAATGATATCATCAATGTAGATAAGTAAAACAGTAAACGAAGTTGCAATATTCTTAATGAATAATGAGTGATCAGCTTGAGACTGTAGACAATTTAAAAAACCATTGACGACTTGCCTGCTTAAGACCGTAAAGAGAATGTTGGAGCTTACACACTGTGGTAGGAGAAGGCACTTGCAAACCAGGAGGTGGAATCATATAAAAATGCGTTATTGACATCCAATTGTTTCAAATGCCAATTATGAGCTGCAGCAAGAGCAAGTAACAATCGTACATTGGTTAGTTTAGCAACAGGGGAAAATGTATCATTATAATCAATGCCTTCGACTTACGTGTAACCTTGAGCAACAAGACAACCCTTATAACAATTGAGACTACCATCTGAATTATATTTCTTAGCAAAAACCCACTTACACCCAATGGGGCGCTTACCAAAAGGTAAATCAGTTAACACCCATGTTTGATTTTGTTGCAAAGCGTCAAGTTCAGCCTTAATAGCATTCTTCCATCCTTCATGTTGAATGGCTTTAGAATAGGTCTTAGGAATATCAGCACTTGAAATAGAACAAACAAAATGGTGATAAGATGAGGAAAGATGATTATAAGAAAGAACTCTAGAAAGAGGATGGTAGATACCTGCCTCCAAAGATTCTGGCCAAACTGATGTACATTGAAGAGCTAAATGATAATCATGCAGATAAGGTAAGTGGCGAGATCTATTGGAATGCCTAGGTAGAGGTAAAGAAGTGACAGAAGTAGGCACAGAGGGAGACACAGTAAGAGGAGGGGATATATCAGAATAAGCAAGGGATGGTGTGGACTGAGGTAAAGGTATGGAATCAGGTAGTATGTCAGTATGAGATTGGGAAAAAGGGAAAACTGACTCATAAAAATGAACATTGTAGGAAACAAAAATTTGTTTGGAATGAATATCTAAAGTGATATATCCCTTTGTACCAGCCTTATAACCCAGAAAAATGCATTTATTTGCACGTTTATCTAGCTTTATTTGATGCTGAGAAAGAGTAGATGAAAAGCAAAGACATCCAAAAACTTTGAGCATGCTGAAATCAGGTAGGTGACCAAATAAAAGTTCAAAAGGACTCTTATAAGGTATACAGCATGATTAATAGCATAAGACCAAAAAACTTTAGGAATATGTGATTGAAACAGAAGTGCTCATGTGACATTCAATATATGTTGATGTTTTCTTTCTACCCTACTATTTTGTTCAGGGGTTTCATTACAAGAAGTGTGATGAATGATCCCTTTTTGAGCATAAAATTCAGTCATTTGAAACTCTAAACAATTGTTTGATCGAATAACTTGCACATTAGTATGAAATTGTGTAGAAACCAAAGAAACAAAAGACTCAATATGAGAACGAACTTCAGATTTATGTTTGAGCAAATAAATCCAAGTATATCTGGAGTAATCATCCACCACTGTTAAAAAATATTTATGACATGTACAGAGGGAATATGATATGGACCCCAAATATCCATATGAACCAAACCAAACATTTTATTAGATTGACTATTGCTTATAGGAAAAGGTAGTTTGCGCTGCTTGGCATAATGACAAACACCACAACAATTGAAGCTATCATTGCAAGATACATGAGGAAACTGTTTAGTGAGAGTATGTAAAGTAGTTCTAGACAAATGGCCTAATCGAAAGTGCCAAAGATCAAAAGGTATAGATGGTTCTATTGTGGTGGAGACATTACCAACTATTGCAGGCTGAGGTGAATATGCATGCTTCATGATGTATAACCCTTTAAAGACATCAGCTGAACCAATCATCCTCTCTGAAGGCTGGATTCTGATTTGGCAGTATGTTTTCTGGAAAAAGACAGAACAGGGTAAAGAAGTAGTGAGTCTAGAGACTGAAATCAAATTGAAATGGAAATTTGGGATATACAAAACATCCTGAATTATAAAACAATTAGAAAAATGCACTGTACCACTATAAGAGGCTAATACCCAAGTGCCATCAGGTAAGTTAACATAAAGTGGTGAAATGCGTTTATAAGATGAAAATAAGGAAATATTAGAACACACATGATCAGTTGCTCCTGAATCTATGATCCAGGAGTTAGAAAAAGAATGTAAAGTACAGATGAAAGGGATACCAGATATTGGAGTATTAGTAGCAGAAGCAACAACATTGTTGACAGCAACAGAAGGACGAGTGGCAGAGCTTTTAGACTGAACAAGTGCCAGCAGCTTATGATATTGTTCAGGTGTAAAACTACAAGAATCATTAGCTACCCGATTGGGTTCAGTAGAGTGAATACCAGAGATATTCTCAGATGATACAACATTTACATTAGAGTTTTTGAACTTGAAACCCGGTGGAAACCCATGTTTCCTATAACAAGTAGCCTCAGTGTGTTTATATTTGCCACAGTATGTACCTTGTTTAGATGAACCAGACTGATTATACTTAGATTGTATTGTATAAGAAGAATTCGCCTTAGTAAGTAATGTAGCGGCTTCAGCTACTGGAAATCCCATCTCTCTCTCTTGTTGTTACACTAAAGCAAAAACTCGAGTAATATTTGGTAGAGGATCTATCAACATAATATGTGACTTAACCAGAGAAAATCGATCACTCAAGCCCTTCAAGAACCGTATCACATAATCCTGATCTACATGCTTTCTATACAATTCTATCATTCCACAGGAACATTTCGGTGTACAAGTACAGCAAATCATTGGCCGTAACATCAAGTATTCATCCCAAAGAATTTTGAATTTCGTGAAATAGTTACTTACAGTTAGGTCGCCCTGCATCATACATTGAATTTCTTCTTGCAAATCCGCAAGTCGAAATATATCATTCTATGAAAATCATGCTTTTAGATCCTCCCAAACATCACAAGATCTGTCGATCCACAGAATTCTTTGAGCTATCGACGGAGAAATTGAACGCATCAGCCACGAAAGAACCATTATGTTGCACCTTTCCAGGCTTGATACAGCGGATCCGTCTTTTCCGGCACTCGAATTGACTCCTCGATGAAACTCAGCTTGTTCTTGGACATGAGAGCCATTCTCATCGCTTGTGCCCAAGAATGGTAGTTAGGGCCAGTGAGAATCGGAGAAACAAGAATCAAGGATGGATTCTTGTTAGGATGCAGATAATACGGATGTGCAATGTTCTGAACCGATTCGATATGTGGGAGAGAAGATCCATCGATTCTAGTAAGAAATGTAGGAAAACATGTCGCCATTGATCTTTGAAAAGAACTGAATACGCCAAAAGTGAGGTCAAAGAGAGAGAGAGATGAAAAGTAAAGGGAGATGTTGATACCATATCATGAAAGCAAGAAGAAAAAATGAAAAATGTGTAATTGTATTTCATATCAATAAATGATAGTACAATTGAGACAATAACTATGATAGCTGTGCATCTAATTTCTGTTCTAACTACTACTCTTCTAACAATATTTACAACTAACAATATTTAATCTGGCTAACTAATATATACACCAATATTATATAATCTTGTAGCCTAGTTAACCATTAGTTTTGAATTTCATTCCTGTCAGTGAGAGATGTTAACCCTGAAATAATTGATAAACTGGTTTGCTCTTCTTGTATTCTTTGGATGTTTGAACACTGATAATACAGAGGTACAAGTTCTTTGCTTCTGCAATATGCTATAATGGAATTTCCTATTACGTCTAGTCGTCTCACTTTGAGTTTATTAACAGCGCATCTACCTTTTTATTTATTCCTGAAGATCTTCTTTTATAAAGCAACCAACTTTCCTGGTTCTAAATGTTGTCTCTTCCATCGCTTGCTTAAATTTTTACCCAGTTCCTTCAAGCAATCATATATATGTGTGTGCGCCTCAATTTTCTACCCATCGTTCTGGATTTCAGCATCAGAAAACTGTATTGCAACAAAAAATCTGTTTCTTGAGAAATAAATAAATGCAATTCACTTGGGAAAGTGGAACAAGAATATCCGGCCTATGGGGAATAAATAAATGTAATCCATTTTTGTTTTTTCTTATCAGAATATGTATATGTTTGTTTTCAACTACACAGCTTAGGCCATATATAGATCAAACATTTTCTTTGAATGTTTTTGTCTCATAGGATCAGTGACAATAGTTTCTCTGGGAGGATACCTGAATTCATTGGCAAATTGACATCAATTGAAAAGCTATAAGATTCTATATCATGTGTTCCTTTTTTTGCTACTCTGTGCAATACTTCCTTTAGTTTATCAATCATATCACTTTTCTTTTGTTACAGGCACATTCAGGGTTGCTCACATGAGGGACCCATACCTTCCAGCATTTCTTCCTTAAGAAGATTAATTGATTTGTATGAAAATGTAATTCTTCATTTTTGTTTGTCATAGAAAATGAATATGTTTGAGTAATTGTTTTGCTCTTTAACATGTAGGAGTATAACTGACCTTAAAGGCGGACGTTCATCTTTCCCCTCATTGAGTTATATGAAATCAATGAAGACCCTGTAAGCTCAATGGCTCAAATATTTTCTCTTTCTCTTGTAACTCTTTCAAAAGTAACAATATTTTATTTTGACCTGGAGTAATTATAATGCAGTATACTGAGGAGGTGCTTGATTAAAGGAGAGATCCCCAAATATATTGGGAATATGAACAAACTGAAAATCTTGTAAGTAGTCCAACAAATTGCTTTCAAGAGCTTAAATAGTTGATTTTGCTTGAAAAGTTTGTGATTACAGCTTTTATGTCCTTTTGTACTTTTTTTCATTTTATGAATAGAATGAATCTCTTCTGCAATAAAAGATAGTTATAAAAGCATGCAAGTTTCATAGACATGAATCATAGCATGAACATGAATAAGATGATCTTACATATATCTTGTAGACTCTTTAGTGATTAATAGGTTTGGTTTAATTATCATTCAAAAATTATTTCATATTTACTATTATTGCAGAGACTTGAGTTTCAATGACTTGACTGGAAGGATACCTGCCTCTTTTGACCAACTGGACAAAGTAGACTTCATGTAAGTGAATGAAATGTCTTGTTCAAACATCTCATTCTCATTTCAAATAAAGCAAAATTACCTTGTTGATGTGGGTATCTGCTTCTGGAACACTATGCTATTGATGATATAAACAGTTTTCTACATATTTTTTTGTGCAGTAATATATTTGACAATAACTTTAGCTGGGATAGCTCAAGTCCAGTTTGAATGTCCAAGAGGGAGTGTGTGAGTTTCACTTAAGTTGCGATCTCTGTTTATCCTGCAACTTTCACAAGTCCCTAACAGTAACAAGTTTTCTGTTAATTTTTCCAGAAATTTAGTGAAGGGCTACTCTTCTTCCGTATTTATTTCATTTTCATTTTATATGTATTTTGACTTATCTTAGTTCATGTATGTAGTTCATGAACCTTTAAACGATGAATAGTTGTTTGATTAAATTTGTTCACATTTGAATTGAGAGATTGTTGGTATTATATTTTATTTTGAAGCTTTTGAATTGTAGGAATTCAATTTGTAACTCATTAAGTTATTGAGACCTTGTACATTGATTATATTCTTTTAGACACGAGTTCCTTTGTGGTGCTAGCTTGGATGGTGGATTAGAGGAAGAAATAGGATAGATATTTTTAAAAAATGAAAAATTTAGGCCTGATGTAAGAAATAAGAGGTTTAAAAAAAAATTTTTAGACATGATTTCAAAAAACATTGTTTTTCTTAGACTAGGTTTGACTATGTGCGCCATGCGTCAGGAGGTGGCCCCTTTTGGGTCCACGTGCCACGTGTCATTTTCTTTTAAAAAAAGTTTTTTTTTTAATAAAATACAAGTCAACAGTTGACATTGACCGGCCAACGGTCACTATTTGACCGATGACCTCTGACCCATTGGCTAACGTGTCTTGATGATGTGGCATGACATGTTTCAGTCTACGTGGCTGTCAGGCGATGACGTGGTGATAAGTCAACCAATACAGTGGCTCACTGAGACATCATCGCTGAGCTGGCAATAAATGCTAACGAGGCATGCTTTGATTGGCCCACATGTTTCGGTTGACTAATGACTTGGACGTTGACTGCCTGGTCAGCGTCTTCAATTATCAACCAGGTAATCTTGACCCGATTAAAGCTTTGACAGGTTACCGCAGCTTGCCAACTTCAGAAGGTCATATCTTCATTGTTTTATCTCCGTTTTTCGCATTCTTGATATTGTTTGAATCATCGCAACACGTACTACAAATCCATGACTTTTATTTGCTCTAAAAAAGTCATTTTCAAAGAGCAAATCACGTGTTCTTTGGCAGTATGTGACCTGTTGACTTCTTTCTCTTGTTTCTCCCTTGCCTGAATTTCGTTTGACACGTTTTAAGTGTCGTTGGAATTGCCTCTTCGAGCTCTACACATCAACCACTACAAAAAAACACGGAATTTCCGACGATATTCAGAGTTTCCGACGAAATTTCCGAAGAAATGAATTCCTTCGCTAATAATAGCGTGGCAAACAAATTTCCGACAGAATTCATATTCCGTCGCAAATTTCCAACAGAATTAATTCCGTAGCAAATTTTTTTCAGAAATTTGCGACGAAATTATTTCCGACGGAATTAAAATTTCCTCACAATTTTCGACGGAATATTCTATCACAAATTTTTTTCTATATTTTAAACTTTAAAAAGCCACATGGCAACTCCGGAGGCCGCCACCTCATCGCCGGTGGCAGCCCATGGCAGCTCCAGCGGCGTCCCCCTTGTCGCTGGGGCCCAGTCCGCCACATGTCACAACCTCTTTTTTCTTGAAAATACAACTCCACTTGCCCTCCTTTGGTTTGAACCCACAACTTCGTCTGTACACGCGCGATGCCTTATCAGATGGGCTCGACTGCTTTGGCGTTCTATTATTACACAATTATATATATATATATAATCTTATTATACATAATCAATTATTTATAAATATATATTTTTTTCTTATATATAAATGTAACAGTAATATAAAATAATTTTATATATTCTTATAATTTTTTAATATAAATTAACTTCAAATTAAAGAATTTTACATCTTAAATAAATTTCATATGACTATATTTTTTTTCTAATTTCTAAAATTAATTTTTTATTAACATTAATCAATAACTAATAAATAATTATTAACTAATATTTTATTTACTAATATTAATTAATAACTAATAAATTTTATTTTTATAAATAAATTTTTATATGACCATTTTGCCCTTATAGGGACCAAAACCTATTATTAAAAATTAAAAAAATTTTAAAATTTAGAAAATAATAATTAAAAATAAATTTAAAAATATTAATTAATAAATAATGAATTTTATAAAAATAATTTTTAAAATTAAAATTAATTAAAAAATAGTACTTTTAAAATTTTGCAATGGAATTGAATTTCGTCGGAAATTTCCAACAGAATGCAATTTCGTCAAGAATTGAATTTTGTTAGAAATTCTCTCGCAATTTCCGACAGAATTCAATTCCGTCACAAATTTCCTACAGAATTTTTCCGTTGGAAATTCTGTGGCAAAAGACGGAATTTGCCACGGAATATTTTTCGCGGCTAATTTTTCCAACTAATGTCCGTCGAAAATTGCTACGGAAATTTTTTTCGTGACAAATTCTTTCAAAAATTTCATGTTTTTTGTAGTGCAAGGCCTCAAATTGTGTAAAAACATTTTATTTTGAAATCCCAATTTTTTCCGAGCTTTCGACCGACGTTAACGATATTCTGTAAAGCGATTTGGATGAGCTCTTCTGTTCTTAGAGGGATCAATTGGCTCGCTTTTACATATTCAAAAGTCTAAATTTTAAATAAAAAAAATGAACGACTAGAAGATGTAGAAAATAAAACAATATGGACATATATATTATATCTAAGCAAATATGATGTCCAGAACTCACGAAAACAAGAGGAGCATAATCATACGTATTCTAATATGAGGCAAAGATGATTGCTCGAAGATGATCATGCCTTTTCAAGGTTATACATTAAAAAACGAAAAACGCACAGTGAAGAGCACAGAATCTTTGAACAAATAGGGGGGAGAAGTTGAATACATGTTCATGTTCATATACATAATGCATGTGATCAGAACTAGAGAGTAACATGCAGCGATAACAGCAGCGAAAGAGAGAAAAATAATATCAACATGATGAGAGCATGATGACATATTCATATATATCATGGACAGTATAATATATAAGCATGTATGGCAGATTCACATATGATCATGACAGTATTCCTAAACAACACAACCAACAGGATCATAACAACTCTAATACCAATGTAGCAAAATAAAGAGCGGGCAAGGATGTGTACCAAGTCGGGTCGAATCAGGGTAAGTGGAGCTCACGCAAAGGATTAGACTGCAAGAGTCTAACCTGGTTTGCACAGCAGTGCACTAGAACAAAGAAAGATGGAAGATGGGAAGAGACAGTGCAAGAAGATTCAATTGCTCGGGGGTGAGTTCCAATGCTTGGTGGAGGACTAGAGGCCTCTGTTTATAGAGTCTGAAGAGCCCCTTCTTTTTGGCTGCCAAGCTGCATTAAACCCCACAATAACTCCTGATTGATTTCCTCAATCAAGAGGCTCCTCTTATCAATCAAAAGGCTCCTCTTCCAAATCAACATAAATGTTGATTTAGTTGACTGATCACATATAAGTGTGATTCCATCAGCAATAATTACTGACTTATTCTCTTCTTCATTTGATTCTGGTTTTTCCCGAACATATAGTTTGACTCATCAAGGGCGGACTCGAACCTAAAGTCTAACAACAAGAAACTCCAACTCGAAATAGAGAAATATTACTGTTATGAGAAACCAATCGCTCAAAGATGAAATGAAAAGTTTCATGTTCCACTATTTAAGTGAGATCTTGAAGTCTAGCAAAATAATTTGAATAAATTACCTTTGAAATTTCACAATCCATTGAGTTAATCCCAACAAGGAATCATTTAACGGTACAATTAAATTAACTCAAAAATTAATCTTTCATCCTAAATTATCCCATCTAAAGACACTCAATGGAGTGCTAGAATTGCCCAAAAACAAATCAAAGGCAGCAGACAACTAGTTGTTTCATCCTAAATTATCCCATCTAAAGACACTCAATGGAGTGCTAGAATTGCCCAAAAACAAATCAAAGGCAGCAGACAACTAGTTGCCCTTCTGTTTCCAGCTCTAGTGCTTACTAAATTTCAATCATGGAAAAATTAAACTTTTGATCTTTATAGTTTTGAATTACTGTAATTCAGACTCTACACTTTAACTCAGTGCAATTCAATCCTTATTATATTTTTGACTCGTTGTAACTCAGTCCTTGAATCTTGAACCGGTTGCAATTCAGTCCCTATGGTTTTAACCATTTTATAATTTAGTCCATATTTTTTTGTTAAAACTATAGGGACTAAGTTGCAGTAAGTCAAATTCAGGAACTAAGCTACAACCAAATCAAAAAAATAAAGAAAACATAGGGACTGAATTATAAAATGGTTAAAATTATCGGGTCTGAGTTGTAATGAGTCAAAGTTTAAAGACTGAGTTAACAAACGAGTCAAAACTATAAGGACTGAGTTGTACTGAGTAAAAGCATAAGGACTAATTCCAACTGAGTCAAAACTTTAGAGATCAAAATAATAATTTTTCCTTCAATCATTTAGATGCTAAAGGTCAAGAAGCTTACTGATAGAAAATATGGAAAGATCTATAAAAGGAAGAACTGAGAATTAATATTTTATTTTATTTTATTTTGGTTTTGCAAGTAGGAATATTAAGAGCAAGTGGATTACTTTTTTATTGTAATTGCAAGTGGGGCAAGTTGTCCATTAGCTAGAAGCAAGTGGATTGCTAGTTGTTAGGAGTAAGTTGCCTTGTCTTGCAAATGGTTACTTTTATAGCAAGTGGGTTACCAAGTTGTTTCCTAGCCAGCCTATAAATAGAAGTGCTCATCTTTTGTAAACACACTTGAATGAATGAAAACTATGATGGTTTAGTTGCTCTCTCCTTCCCCTCTCAAAATTCTATTCAGTTCTCATCTCCCTCCCTAATACTCTGTTTTTGTTTCCCTCTCCTCTGTTTGTTTTTTTCCCTTCTCCCTTCTTTGTTTCCACCTTTCTCTCTTAGATAGATTTGTTTGGGTGATAATTAGTGTGTGTGAGGGAGTTTTACATCAGTTTGGTATCAGAACCCGAGTTCCTACTCTCCTTAGCTGTTTTTGTTCTTAGAAAACCAAGAAAACTCACCAGAACAAACCCTTGAACTCTGTTTTTGCACTGTTAGATTCAAAACAACCATTTCCCAGTGTCATATCACCAAACCACTACTACCATCATGTGCGCAAGGAAGAAACCATCCAGACATCGAAGTCTTATCTTTGTCCACCACCACACGCAGCCAGAGTGCTCTGCGAGTGGGCTTCACGCGCCCCACTCGTCGGTGAAGGTGCTCTACGTGCGATCAGACAGAAACCACTAAACTTCATTTTCCTGCATTTCTAAGCTTTTTTTTAGGTTTTTTCTACTAATACCTATCCTGGATGTAAGAATCGTTAATGAAAGGCCTTATTTTGGGGTACAAAGTTTCAACTTTTGGTTTAAAGCTTTGTTGATAAGGCCGACAACCCTCTCAATTTAATTGTGGCTTGTTTGGTTATTGGTAGGAGGTTTTTCTATCTTATTACAAGGTTTAAACTCTTAGTTTGCTTAAATCTCTAGATTCTCGTGCTTTGCGATTTTTATCTAGCCATATGCTTCAACTTTAAACTTTTTAAAAATGGCTTCTCTAAGATAATTGTATTGTTCTATTGATTGCTTAGGTGACTGGTTAGCATTATCTTCTCTAATTGTCCATACCTATCTTGCATGACCATCCGTGAGTCATATGCTAGGTAAGAATAATTAGAACTAGAAGTAATTCTTCAAACAACCATGGCCGAGAACTTCCAAAAATAACTTTGATGAATTTGCTAGGGCTCAAAGAGAATATGTGGATCGATGAATTGCTGAGTTAGATGAGAACGAAGTCATGAATGTAAAACAGGTACTAACTAAGCAGCAAACTAGGAAGGTAAAAGAAGGAGTGATAGAAAACCCTAAGGATATGATAGAGTCAAGTTCTAGGAATGAACAATCTCTTGTCCCTTATCAACCTAGAACTACCCCTCTTAGGATTGGTCAAACCACCGGGGTCAATAGTGAGAGGCCTAGCAGACTACCTTCTCAGGTGTTTACTAATCAAAATCGGTTGGAGGATACGGGTGATGCTTGGGGCTAGCATGACCAAGTAGAAAGTCATTATAGACCATATGAGCCGAACCAAAGGAATTGGCATGAAAATTGTAGGAGAATGCCAACAGAGGACATCACCAAAAAGGTTAAAGTAGAGGCTCCATAATTTGAAGGAGGTTTAAATCCTAGCGCCTTCCTAGATTGGTTGGCAAGCATGGAAGATTACTTTGAGTGGTACAACATGAATGATGCCCAGAGAAGCTGGTGGGATCAGCTAGAAAGTACTAGCAAAATGTCCAAAGAAACGCTGAACAACAAGGTCAACCTCCGATCGAGCTATGGGGTGAAATAAAGGCAAAGTTGAAAGAGCAATACATCCCTATTTATTATAGGAGTCAATTGTATGACAAATTTCTCAATATAAAACAGGTTTCAAATGTCTCTAAATACATATTTGAATTCAATGACCTCTTGATTAGGTGTAATGTGGATGAGGAAGAATGGCATACAATCACCAAATTTGTCAACAGACTCAAACCATACATACAGAAAGAGCTCAGACTCAACTTCCCCGAGTCGCTTGAAGAAGCATATCACAAGGCTATGGAAGTAGAATCGTTGTTACCATATTCCTCTATTAGGCATTCCGGCAAGCTCGTAGCTTCAACCCTAACGAGCAATCTTTTGAAGATCCCCCACCTAGGTCTAACCCTTCATTCTAACCTAGCCAAGCAACTAGTTTTAAGGGTAATATCGCCAAGCCTAACGAGTTCATATGGTCAAGTTCTCACCCTAGTAACCCTTTTGTTGAGTTTTTCTATTGTCACTCAAAAGGTCATATTGCTAGCCTATAAATAGAAGTGCTCATCTTTTGTAAACACTGATAGTAATCCAAATCGCTATGGGTTGATTTATTCCAGAAAAAATGAGCGTCTTAGGACTAATTAGGAAGTAATTAGCAATATTTATTATTTTCAGCAATATTATTTTGGATATTATTCTAGATATTTCTAAATAAGTGGAATATCCACAAGTAGAATTTTAGATATTCTTTAGTATTTTAGATTTAGATATTATTTTAGTATTTTTGATATTATTTAGATTTCCTAGTTTGAATTTTGAATTATAATTTCATCTCTCTGTACTTCTATAAATTGGCCCTTTTGCCTACTCAATAAAGCATCGAATAATCAGAGATTTTATTAAACAATTGGAGATTCTTCTGGGCTGTTTTAGAGAGATTAGTGAGATACTTACTCTTCCCTCTAATACAGAGTACTTTAAATTACTGTTCTCATTCCTTTATTATTCTTCCTTCCCATTCGATATCTAGCAATTGGCATCAGAGCCGCACGGTCCGCCATGGGAAAAACTCGTTCTTCATAAACGACGCAACCGTTCGACGCGAACCCATCGTCCGACGCGACATAGCCGCCCGAGACCCACCCGTTCGAAACCTCCTTCGATCATCTCGCCACTATCGCTGCTCGACTCGCGGCCATCGACGAGTTGAAGGAACAGGTTAGAGTGCTCGAAATCTCATCTGCTCGACCCCACCGAAACAGAGGAAGGTCGCACCACTCCACCGATGACAGGGACGATGATTTTGAGACGTCACGACGCCATTCTAGCGCCCCATATACCAAAATCGAATTTCCCAAGTTTGATGGGGGCGATCCGCATGGCTGGTTTCTGAAGGCTGAGAAGTTCTTTCGATATTATGACACCGCAGAAGACGACAAGGTTGATGTAGCAGCCATTTATTTAGAAGGTGATGCTCTAGATTTATTTTCATGGTTAAATTCGCAGCGAGCAATACTATACTGGGATGATTTGGTTAAGGCATTCCAAGAGCATTTTGGGCCACCAGAATATCTTAATCCTGATGAAAATCTATGTAGCATCAAGCAAACTGGTTCTGTTTAAGACTATCGGAAGGATTGGGAAAAGAAGGTGGCGCTGGTTGCAAATTGGCCAGAACATTGCCTCCTCGGCGTCTTCATGAACAGCCTCAAGGAGGAACTGCGTTCACACGTACGAATTTAGAAACCACGTAGTGTCTATAGAGCTGCTAGCCTCGCCTTAGAATTTGAGAAACAATTATCGATTGCTCGTGGTAATAAGTTTGGCTCTTCACACCGAAACTTCACTACATCATCATCAACCACAGGAAAACCTCTTGCGCTGAATTATTCCTCTTCATCATTCTCTCCCTTCGGACGTATGTCGGCTATAGATCCTGAAAGCCAAAGGCGACACAACAAAGGCTTGTGTTTCCGGTGTGCAGAGCCTTTCCGACTAGGACATAGTGCAGCACCTCATTCTCATTAATGGTGGTGGACGACAACGGCAACCCCCTTCCTGAGTCTCTTGACCCAATCATTGAATCTGAACTAGAGGAATCAGAGGAAACTGAGGTCGCTTTTAATGCCATCTTGGGCATACCTTCAGCCTCCACTATAAAGTTTAAAGGGTTCCTTCATTCTCAACAGGTACTATTGTTGGTGAACAGTGAATCCACCCACAATTTTATTTCCACTACCTTGACGCAAAAACTTGGTATTCCCACTAGCACTGTATCTTCCTTTGGTGTTCAAATTGGGGATGGCCGGGTTATTCGCTGCAATCAGGTTTGCCAGGACCTTGAGGTCCAACTCTCAGGGCTAACAATTAAACAGGACTTCTTCCCCTTCTCCTTGGCCGGGTCAGATTTAGTGTTGGGGATTAAATGGTTAGCATCACTCAACACAGTACAGGCAAACTGGAACGACATGTTCATGATTTTTTGGGTTAAGGGAAAGAAATACAAGTTGCAAGGAGAACTACCAAAGGCTGGTTCTTAGGTTTGTCTCAAGAGCTTGGAGTTTCACCAGACAAAATCAGCAAAACGTGCAGCCTTAGATGTATCAGATATCCTTCACAACTTTTCTGCTGTTTTTGAAGAACCTACTACACTACCACCTTCCCGTGGCCACTATCACATGATCTCTTTGCTGCCAGGAGCATCCCCACCCAATTTGAGGCCTTATCGCTATCCTCATTACCAAAAAGGCAAGATTGAATCTCAAGTTCGCACCTTACTAGACCGAGGATTCATACGCCCTAGTTCTAGTCCATTTGCCAGTCCCGCTTATTGGTGAGCAAGAAGGATGGCACTTGGCGATTGTGTATGGATTATCGTCGTCTCAACAAAATTATGATTCCAGATAAGTACCCTATCCCTAACATTGATGAATTATTAGACGAACTGCACGGTGCTAAATACTTTTCAAAGATTGATTTACGATCTGGGTATCATCAAATACGAATATTACCTTCCGATATTTATAAAATGGCATTTAGAACCCACTCTGGTCATTATGAATTTGTGGTCATGCCGTTTGGTCTCACTAACGCCCCCGCAACATTCCAAGCTATCATGAATAACTTGGTTCGCCCATACTTGAGGAAATTTGTGCTCGTCTTCTTTGACGACATTTTAATTTACAGTTCTTCTGCACCTGATCATTTCCGGCATCTCGGGATTATTTTTCAGATCCTACAACACTTTTTCTTCGCCAATGCTAAAAAGTGTTTTCTGGGACAAACGAGGGTTGACTACTTGGGACACATTGTTACTAGTAATGGCGTGGAAGTTGTCCCTGAGAAAATTAAGGCCGTCGCTCATTGGCCTACTCCACAATCAGTGAAAAACTGGCGCGGTTTTTTAGGACTCACCGGCTATTATCGAAGGTTTGTAAAAAACTATGGCCTCATTGCGCGACCTCTAACCGATTTAACCAAAAAGGGTGCCTTTCAGTGGTCGGTTGCGGCCCAAACAGCTTTTGAGGAACTTAAAATAGCTCTCACTACCACTCCGATTCTTCACTTACCGGACTTTCGACAACCTTTTACGGTTGAATGTGACGCCTCTGGGAATGGTATTGGGGCCGTGCTAATGCAAAATAACCATCCTGTAGCATACTTTAGCAAGGGATTCTCCTTTTCAAATCGCTACAAATCGGCTTATGACTGGGAGTTACTTGCCTTGGTCTTTTCACTACTAAAATGGCGTCACTACTTGTTGGGTAACCACTTTTACGTACAAACCGACCATCACAGCCTGAAGCACTTGTTAGACCAAAAGATTGTGACTACTTACCAACAACGACTCCTAGTCAAACTCCTTCCTTTTGATTTCACCATTCGTTATAAACCAGGGCGAGAGAATGCAGCCGCTGACTCTGTCTCGATGGCCCCAGCAAGCGGAATTTTTACACATGGTCATTCCTATGGCCCACGACTTAGATCAACTTCCGCAAGCGCTACTGGAAGACGCTGCCACAAGGGCAAAGATAGAGGAGTTGTAGACACACCCTGATCGTCCCTCTCATTTTCACTTTGTAAATGGTCGGTTATTCTACAAGACACGTTTAGTTATACCCAATATCGTCTCACTCAGAGAAAAATTATTGGCAGAAGCTCATGAAACGCCAACTGGGGGGCATGGTGGGTACCTCAAGACCCTGCGACGGTTAAATGACCAGTTATACTGGCACGGAATGAGAAACGACGTCAAGCACTATATCCAACGATGTTACACTTGTCAACAGAACAAATATCAAACATTAGCCTCGGCAGGACTCTCGCAGCCACTTCCTATTCCAGAGCGCATTTGGGAGGACATTTCTCTTGATTTTATTACGGGGCTCCCTAAGTCCAAAGGTTTTGATGTGATTTTCGTGGTGGTGGATCGTCTTAGTAAATACAGCCACTTCATTGCCCTTACTCACCCTTATACCGCTAAATCTGTCGCTGCTACCTTTTGCCAAGAAATTGTTCTCTTACACGGCGTATCACGGTCTATCGTCTCTGATAGAGACCCTCTTTTCCTCAGTCACTTCTGGCAGGAGTTATTTCGTTTAAGTCAAACCCGCTTAAACATGAGCATCTCATACCACCCAGAATCTGATGGGAAAACAGAGGTCGTCAATCGATGACTCGAGACTTACTTACGTTGCTTTGCACATGACCAACCTAAACAATGGAGTAAATTTCTTTGCTGGGCAGAATTCTCTTTCAACACTGGGTTCCATGTGGCTGCTAATACTTCCCCATTTAAATTGGTTTATGGTCGTGATCCACAGCCTCTTTTCCCTTATGTCAAAGGTGAAACACGGGTTGCTGACTTAGAAGAACAACTAGAAACACGTGACGCCATGTTACAAGTTTTAAAAGAGAACCTCCTCAAAGCTCAACACTGGATGAAGTTACACGCCGATCAACATCACCGGGACCTTGAGTTTAACCCAGGGGACGCTGTTTGGTTACGCATTCAACCGTATCGACAACGATCATTGGCTCGATCAAAGTTTCAAAAACTATCTGCACGTTTCTTCGGCCACTTTACGGTAGCCAAACGTATTGGCAAGGTAGCCTATGAACTAGACCTCCCATCAACTGCCAAAATCCATCCTGTCTTTCATGTTTCCCTTCTCCGTCTTGCATATGGCCAGCAAGCTCCTACTCCTCCTCCTCCTCTTCCTCTCTCAGCTGATATGGAGCTCATTCTGCACCCCTCTAAGTATTGCAGCATCGCTGGACACCGGATCACAGATTGGACATACTTGTGGCATGGGAGAACCGCCCTTTAGAGGAAGCTACTTGGGAGGAATATGATCTCGTTGCGGAACAATTTCCTCAATTTGGCCTTGAGGACAAGTCGACTTTCCAAGGGGGAAGATATGATAGCAATCCAAATTGCTATGGGTTGATTTATTCCAGAAAAAATAAGCGTCTTAGGACTAATTAGGAAGTAATTAGCAATATTTATTATTTTCAGCAATATTATTTTGGATATTATTCTAGATATTTCTAAATAAGTGGAATATCCACAAGTAGAATTTTAGATATTCTTTAGTATTTTAGATTTAGATATAGATATTATTTTAGTATTTTTGATATTATTTAGATTTCCTAGTTTGAATTTTGAATTATAATTTCATCTCTCTGTACTTCTATAAATTGGCCCTTTTGCCTACTCAATAAAACATCAAATATTCAGAGAGTTTATTAAACACTTGGAGATTCTCCTGGGCTATTTTAGAGAGATTAGTGAGATACTTACTCTTCCCTTTAACACAGAGTACTTTAAATTACTGTTCTCATTCCTTTATTATTCTTCCTTCCCATTCGATATCTAGCAAACACACACTTGAATGAATGAAAACTATGATGGTTTAGTTGCTCTCTCCCTCTCCTTAAGTGATGTCTCCTTCCTCTCTCAAAATTCTGTTGAGTTCTCATCTCCCTCCCTGATACTCTATTTTTGTTTCCCTCTCCTCTGTTATGTTTTTCTCCCTTCTCCCTTCTTTGTTTCCACTTTTCCCTCTTAGATAGATCTATTTGAGTGATAATTAATGTGTGTGAGTGAGTTTTACATCACTTACCTAATAAAGAAATGGTTGCTTTATGATCCTCAGTCTGTCATGCCATAAAAGCATTTATGCAACTTCAGCCTCCTATGTTTAGATGCTAGCCAACATCTTAATCACCTTGTAATGCTCTGCTGCCTTATGCTAGTCCCAAACAAGGAGAGGCTTGAGGTTTCAAAATCAATTTTGAAAAACATAGACTCAATAAAATCAAACTAGCAATTGTGAAAAGGTTTCAAATGGAGAGCCAAGAAAACATTTTAAGTTCCCAGACCTTGATATCCTTTGTGTAATATAGTACGCATTTGATTATTACTTCTATTCATTTATGTACGTGAGCACATGCATGGTACAAAATTATAAGTGTCTATTGCTGTATTTTTACCTATGAATTCAAATTGGCCTTCGCATGTCTAGAATAACTCACTAAATCAGGGATTGTAAATAGAGGATAATCGGGAATTATGATTAGGTTAATTATCATTATGAGCCACTAATGTCAAGGCTCCTCATTCTTGTATATATACACCTACTCAAGTCATAAATAATAAGACATTTAGATTACTCCCTCCGGTCCTAATTATAAGACAAATTTGGCTTTTTTGGAGAAATTAAGGAAGCCAATTAAATTACTTTAGAGTGTTTATATTTTTAGTATCCTTTGGCTATATATTAGTTTATTAGTTAAATTAATTAGTTTGGAGAAAATAAAAATAAAAATATAAACACTCTAAAGTAATTAAATTGGCTTTCTTAATTTCTCCAAAAAAAGTCAAATTTGTCTTATAATTAGGATCGGAGGAAGTATATTTCTTTCTCAATTCACATGGTATCGGAGCGTTTGAGAGTTTAGAGAGTTTGAGCGTTTGACTATTTTCAGAAAGCAAAAGAGGCTTAGGGGTTAGTGTTTGAGCGAGTTTGAGCGCCAATACCCAGGGCAACACACGCCAGTTTATTTTGAATTAATGTGTAATTTCATTTTGAATTTATTTTATTACCTATCTTAAAAATAGAAGTCTATGTAAAAGTCTTGCACATGGTTTATTTTTAGTTGGACAGGTTATTAATAAGCTAATACAAGATTTCAAATTGTAAATTTTTAATATAATTTATTACACTAATAGCCTAGTTATGAAGATCCCCATAATCATGGAAGATGAAGTTCCTGGGCATGTTTGGACTAATAAACTAATTATTAATATAATGTATGGAGATTCCTACAATCATGTAAGGTAAAGTTACAAGCCATGTTAGGATTACAATTATATGATTTTTAATATGATTTTTTATTACTGATTTAAAGTTTAATTTTCAAAATCAATAAACTTCTTTCCTTATATTCATACCCAAATATATACGAATGGACAATTTTGATGGTATGATTATTGGCTCTGTCAACCAACTATGAAGTAAATCATTTAACCCAAATGTGATCACATTAATATATTTTTTAATATAATTTATTGCATTAATAACCAAGGAACGAAAAACCGAATCGGTCAATGAACCGGTCATAGCACATGTTCAAGGATTAATGGGTCAACTAAGGTCTAACCAGTAGTTGAACCGGTCATATTAAAATATTATAACTTATTAGTAGCAATATATATTAATATATTTTTAAACTTCTATAGATAAAAATGAAGATTTTTAGAAAAGAAAAATGCTTCAAATATATTAGTATTAGTTATAATGCCTATACTTATGCAATGATATTTCCTTTCTTATAATTATTATATCTTTTTAAATAATTTTTTTAATTATCTTCTTCATTTTTTTTAGATTTTTTCTTTCTTTACCTACTTTTCTCTTCATTTTGGTCTTCAACCTTCCATTTTCCCCTAAAAAAGCATAAAATAAAATTTTGAAAAATTAAACAAAAAATGAAACCAGTTCAACCAGTTGAACCACCGGTTCTGACCAGTCCAACAGGTCTCACGATTTAATGATCAAACCAGACCGGACCACTGACCGGTTCCCGGTTCAACCGACTGGTCCAATCCCTTTTTTTGTTCTCTGGTAATAACTTAGTTATAGAGATCCTTATAACCATGGAAGATGATGCTCCTGGATATGCTTTAACCACATTAATATAATTATGATTCTTGATTTAACATCTAATTTCAAATTAAATTTGCCTCATTCCTTATATTCGAACCCCTATATTAACCAAGACCTTTAGTTTGAAATTTAAGGGATTAAAACTAAAATGAGAGCAAATTTAAGGGACGTCCAAAGATTTTATCAAGGGTTAAGGTGCAAATACACCTTGAAAGTATTCAAAAAATCTCAATGTTACCTCAAAAGTTTTTTCGGTTTCGATGTTACACCGAAAGTTTTAAAACCTAACAATGTTGCATTTGATCATTAATAAAGTTAATTTTGACCGTTGATTCTTTACTTTGACTAAAATAATACATATGACACTCTTACTTGACATTCATTAGTCATTACACCACCTCATCATCTTTTGTTCTAAGTGTCGAACTAATTCCCTAGTAGGAGTTCCATGTGTATTGTTTCAATCAAACTACAAAGTTAATGATCGAAATTAACTTCGTTAATGGTCAAGACGCAATATTACTACATTTTTAAATTTTTGAGGTGACATTGAAACTTAAAAAACCTCTAAAACTATATTGAGATTTTTTTAATACTTCCGAAATGTATTTGCACCTTAACCCTTATATCAACCCAAAAAATGATGTAAAATAAAAGTGTTCTAATTATCTACTAGTATTTGTTAGGGTCACGATTGGAAATGTATGCTAACAAGAAAAGAAAAAGAAAACACTCAGATCATATTCATTGGCATGCGTGTGGCACACCTTTTGTTTTTCGGCTGCGTCCTCTTGGACACATTGAAGCCACACAAGGCTAAATAGGAGTAAATCCATTGCGTCCTTGACCTCTCCTGTAATATTTATGTTTGTTCCAAGTTTAGTCTTCAATCTAATATTTTTACAAATATTAAATTTGAGTAGCATGACTAAAGGCTCACTTTTAAAAAATAAATTATTCGCCAGTAGGAATTGTTGGGGAGGATGCGGTCTGGTCTGGTCCGGATTTTACAAAAATGGGACATTCATTATGAACTTTTCAAATTATCATGTTTTTAACTATATATATATATATGTATGTATGTATGTATGTATGTATGTATGTATATCAGAATTAAAATATCATACGAAAAATAAATGAAATTATAGTTAATAAATTTAATTACTTAATATTTAAATCTAAATAGGTGAGCATTCATCCATAATTGTCACATTAAATTATATCATATTCATCTATAATTAGTAATAAGGTAAAGAGGGAGTCTTAATATGACACCGTTTCACTAAATAACTGTTTAAATTATTGTATGCCATATCAGTTTTCAATATTTATAAAATAATTTTTATGTATGCATACTGCATAATCAGACATATTTTCCTGCAAATAACTCAGACTATTCATGATCCATGAATATTTTGACTTGTTATAAATTTTTTATATATTGATATTGGTAGATATAATCATAGTGATACAGAGTTTTGAAATAAACAAAAGATTGTTCCCTTTTTCACCAAAAAAAATATCATTTTATATTCAACAACAACAACAATATATAACTGATAATTGCTACTTTCTAATCTTTAGGTATGATATAAAATTTATCAAAGTTGTACTATTTATAGATTATAAATATGATATGATTCAGCTCAAATTTCAAATTTTACACTCAACAGAAATCATGTTGACGAACTTATTGTTGCCTATAAAGGCCTACGTCCAGCTTAGACGATAAGCAAATCAAGTGGTGAAATTGATAATGACCCTCTTTATTAAAAGTAAAAATACACTATTAATACCCAAGCCCCATACCATCCCTTTTGTCTCTCTTTTTAATTCTTAGCAACCACACTTCACAAAATTTGGTCAAAAATATATTGATCCATTGTGCTTTTCCACTTTATTTATTACCTTCCCATTTCCCCACTTTTCCATATCCTTGACATATACCTTCATCAGTCTTACATATTAATTTGTCTTCTTTGAAAGTCTAATTGTTCTACTTTATGGGTGGCAAGTGAGAATAGTTGGCTTATTTAAGGGTGAATTAGCACCAACTCAATCTTTTAAATTAGTTTTTGAGGCCTCTATCATTATAAAATACTCCCTCCGGTCCTAATTATAAAACAAAGTTAACTTTTTTGGAAAAATTAAGGAAGTCAATTAAATCACTTTAGAATATTTTTATTTTTATTTTTTCTTCAAACTAATTAATTTGACTAATAAACTAATATATAATCTAAGGATACTAAAAATATAAATACTCTAAAATGATTTAATTAACTTCCTTAATTTCTCCAAAAAAGTCAACCTTGTCTTATAATTAGGACCGGAGGGAGTATTTTTTTTCAATAGCCCTGATATCTTAAAGTGATTTTCAATGCATTTGACATAATAAAGTATTTTTTTAACAGCACTTAACATCCTAAGTTTATAGTGCCATTGCTATTGAGGGAAAAAAAATTTTTGAGAAAAATTACGCCAAAAATTATTTTAAAATACCAACTCATACTTAGAAGATACTTTGGGGTGTTAGATACCCAATAATTAATTTATTATATTACGTACTATTTAAAAAATATATATTCAAGTCATCTTGGATGCTACTTAGTCCTTTAATTAATAATGCTCTACAATAGATTATTAATTTACATATATCTTTCCCCTATCATACATAATATAAAAAATAAGTCACATAACACATGAATTGAATAATTTTAATATAAATTTTATTAGACATTATTAATGATTAGTCACGGTAGCATCCAGGCACTAGCTAATGGATGGTGATTTTAAGAGTAATGAGTGTTTGGGAATTACCTAAACCTAGGTTTCAAACTTAGGTTTGAACAACCCAACTCATCTCATACACTTACCTCGTAAATCATAAAAACTATTTTCAAAAGTTAATCCAAAAGAAACAGAAAAAAAGGTGTCAAAGCATTACATTTTTTATTCAAAATTAAACATTTTTTCTTAACGTTTGGTTAGTGGCATGCACAAGATAGCAATAGGTGAAGCCTTTTATGCTGTCCACTGTTTTTATTTCCATCGAAAGAATTTCTTCAATTGTTGTATCATGTCATCTTCATAGAGGAAAGCCTTAACTCAAGCCCCTTTGTCAGAAAATATCCCATCATCAATAGATATTTAAAATAATAACATATTCCAACAGCGGGTCCTCGTGACTAATGAAATTTTTAAGCAGAGGTTTTCCACCAATTTTTCTAGTAAAAAAATTTAAAAAAAGAAATCAAACAGATCCTTTATTCCCCTCGCATTTTCTTTAGGACTTTATATGGAGAAGATACCAATAAGATACAGTAAAAGAGCCTTTTTTAAAATACTCCACCAACTTTAATATAAGACAAATTTGAAAAATTGATCTAGATCCTAAATATAATATATAATTTTCACATTACTCAATGTTTTCATAATTTACCCTTGTTGATACTCCCTCAACTATAATCAAAGAGAGTGAAGGCGGGAATCAAGGGAGATGATTAAAGTGTTTTAGAAAACACATGTCATATTAATTAACTTCCTTAATCTAATTAAATTATATCAATATATTTTATATTAAGGAACCGAAGAGTCCAAGATTAAGCTAGATATCTTCCCCTGCCCTGTCTATCACATTTCAAAGTGGAATCTCTTTCTGTAAAAAGAAAAAATATATTAAAGATAAAGGGAGCTTAATATATCATTCTTATACAAAACGAATAACCAGCTATAGGATTAATGAATAATGACTCCTTTCAAGTTTCATTGTTCGATCCTTATTAAAGCCAACTGTTAATTGTAATTAAGCATCGGGCCCACACATTCAAACATGCTTGGAAAGCACATGGCTTAACTAACTAAAAGCGTTCCATATGATCTAATATTAATATATATATATATATATAGTATTGTACAATTAGTACACTTTGACATTTACTTGATACACCACAACTGAACCAAAAAAATAAAAAATAAAATAAAATACTACTAATTTAGTGACAAAATCTACATGAACATTATTTGAATCTCAACGCCCGCTTGAACCCAAAAGACGACCTCTCGCACAATTTTTTGTCAATGACCATCCAATCATAGTATGCAGAATTTAATATATATTATTTAAAGCCATTTTTAAAGCCCATGTGGCAAGTTCATGGTTCAACTAAATACATTAAAAAATCAAATGACGAAGGAAGATAAGAAATTAGGTGGGGGCCACAGCTCCATTCGAAAAGGTACAAATTAAAGACACTACAAAAAAAAGGTCCCCTTTTAAATAGTTTGTGCTTAGACTTGGTGTGGGTACTACTTTGGTGGGTAAGTGACAATTCGAGTGTGTCCATTAATTATTATTAATCAGTTAATGTTTGAACTAATTATTCAATAAACATTATTATGTATTTAATAGATATTTGTGCATATTCTTAGAAAGAAAAGATCATCAATATCAAAATGATGGCAAGAACGAAAAAGGGTGGGAAAAGAGAAGCGTACCAGTAGGCAAAATTGGACGCAGCCAAAGTAATATGGTTTTCCTATTGGAGCTACTCCTGCAACCACAGGAATTAAAGAGGGAAGCAAGATAAATAAACGTTTAGCATAGAATTGTAATGCTCTTGGAAGAGAAATATAGCACTAGTCCTTTTCCCAAGAGCCTTCTTTCAACTATTTTCTCTCCCACAACTGCTTAGTAATTAATAATGAAATTAAAAAGGGTAATTTCAACTGGTTTTTTCCCATTTGTGTTCTTCTTTATGTTACTTCCGTTTAGACAGATGCGAAGATAATTATCCAACCGAAGATGAACAACCATGAGTTCCCATATTAAGCTAGAGTTGGTAATTTTGCACAAATGAAAATAAAATATACAAGTACTCGCTATTATTAAGTAAAAATATGAACACAAAAAAATCTGCAGATCACAACATAATAAGATGCCACAAGGCATAAATTACTAAAGTGCAATAAATTCTACCAAAGACCTTCATTTGTAGATCCCACCATCACTTAGTAAGGATATGAAAAATAACCTCATTTTCCATGACCAGCATCTTCGTTGAACTTTTCCCACTATTATCTGTAGATGAGATGGGTGACACCATTCATAAGAAACTCATATTTTAAGGCATAGTTTTCCACATGCCCAAAAAAAAAAGATTGATGGCTTAAACTTGACAAGTAATAACCTCACTAACAGTAAAACCTCCCATAGATTGACCAAGAAGCTCACCGCAAATTCATTGAATGTTTCTATGTTCAAAAGCGGTTGATATCCATGTCTAATAAATTACAATCCATCTTTTTAAAGGAAAGTCATTACCATAACAAGCCTATGGAAATGTGAAAATGTTACCAACTCAGTTCCATTTAATACACCAGAAATAAGGGTGTAACGAGGGCGGGACATTTAGTACTTATGTAGTAAAATTCAGGAGCATGCACAGGATTTTTCCCAAAAAAAAAAATATATTTCTCTTATTAATAGATCATTTGTTTATTTAAAGTAAAAGAAGTTTATCATCATCTATCATGTGTTAAAAAAGAAACAATTATTTACAGCTTCTAAAGGGGAGAAACTCATCTGCCAAAAAACTCTACAAGAATCGCATAGGTTAGTTATTTCATCTTCCAACGAATAGGCAACCCAAAAATGATTATCAATCAACAGTGTCACGTCATTCAGCCAGCCAATCTTCAATGATGCTGACCAATATCCTGAAACAAAACAAATACTAATGAAAATCAACACCCAGGAAACAACCATCTAATGATTTCTCTTTATTCAATTTCAGTTATCATCAACAGTATGCCTCCATCCTAGAAAAACCTATTCAAACGTTATTTTTTAATTTTTTTCAAAAAATACACGAGTAACTTTGCTATCACCTCTTAACACAAAATCAGACAACATGAAGTATATAGATCTTTTCCACATGCATATTATTCCTTTATTCCAACTCCATACAATGAAATTTCTGTACATTTTTTACTCATAGTTGACACAATATTAAAACAAAACACTTAAATCAACACCCCCAAAACTTAAATATAATGATTTGTCTTTATTCAAGTTCAGTCATCAATATTCACAAAACTGTGAGAATAAAAAGGCAAGTTTTAAAAAAAACCGAACCGGTTAACTGACCATGATATTAGACCATAAGCCCAGTAAAAGAAAAATAAACTAAATTGACAAAAACTACCTAAAATCGGTCAAAAAAATGGAATGAAAAAAGAACTCTATGCTCTCTTCAATGGCCAATAACCTAATCCAACAAGCAGGGAATAATGCCATTCCCTTAATATCTATAGGCTCAACTCTCACTTCTCTCGTAATTCACCGATAAGGAACTTTGATGTATACATCACTTCTAAAATACTAGAAGCTATGTCAAAATCAAAAGAGCCAGACCTTTTTACTACAGGGAAGGAAACCTAAATAAAGAAAATGATGTGGGTAGACTGCCATTCAAGCAGTAATAAAGAGGAATATGTTCTATAAAATTTTACATACTCACAACAATAAGCTGTGTCCAATAAGAATGAATAATTTTTTTCTAAAATCAACAACTAGCCTAATGAGGGTGAGCCTTGGAGCAACGGTAAAGGTTACTGCTATGTGACTAAAATGTCACAAGTTCAAATACTGGTAACAGCCTCTCTCATTGTAGGGATAAGGCTGCATGTATCTGACCCTCTCCAGGCCCCACTTGGTGGGAGTCTTGTGCACCGGGCCACCTAACAACTAGCCTAAAGATGAATTATGAACTGGTGTATATGAACCCAGCATTTCTTTTAACTCAACCTTAGCCACTATCCAGTCTCTAGTTCACCGGTGGCTTTAACCAAAGGTAAAGCAACAATCAAATAGGAAGTATGGCATGAAAAATCAACTTCAATTTTAACATAAATACAATGTGCTAAACACCTTATCATAATATTCCCTAATGGTGAGAATTTAGAAAAATTATGAGTAACTTAAACTTTCCATTGAGTTTTTTGTCAAAATTCCATAGACCCAATGCTCACACACCTAAGTTAATTTTTTTGAAGTTATTGGCTAAAATAGTTTCCATTAACCTGATTAATAAAATACATATTGGTTTAGATGGAAAATTTGGACTAAGGTGGTTTTGCTATGGCTAAGTTCTTGGAAATTGTGAATGGAGGACATACATCTTGGGTTTCAAGGTGAGAATGGGTTAGACAGAGGAATCATTATCTCTAATTTCAATCAACTTATTGGTTAATGTGATTATTATGATGTTATTCGGGTTATTTGGCATGGCCCTCGTTAGGGTTCTGATATTATTGATTTCAATGCTTGCTAAGATGGTCTATGACAGACGCTATTCATCTTCTACGGGAGTTGATGGAAAAGTATGGTTTAAAAACAAAAAGAAAATGATACATATTATTTTAATTGAACTAGAAAAAACTTATGATCGTTTACAAAGAGAAGTGTTGGGGAAAGCCCAAGAAAAGAAAGGTATTCAGGTTGCATATACTCGAGCTATAAAAGACATAAATGAGGGGCTAACATTGCACAAGTTTTAAAAGATTATCTGTTGCATTGCTCCACAATTTTCCTTAAGGTACCCATGGCTACTCTATAAAGATTATTCCTTTACTTTTTCATGTGTTAGGCTGTTGAATACACACATCATGTATAGATATATAAACACAAACACATATTCCACATCCATACTTAAAATTTCAGAAACTATCATAATCCACATAATGTGTTGAGCCATATATAATACGTTCATTGCATCGGTGCTTTGTGGATTGGAAAGAAGAGTTGTAGACCTGATAAGTGAGAGGAATTGAGTTTATAATTTGGGATCAAAAAGCATTTTAGGTGGTATATGACTATGGTGCTTTCCTTGTCAAAGTTCATCCTAACAGCAACAAGTCATCCAAAATAAGTATGATTTACAATGGAATAGGAGATGCCAATGCTGCCCTTGATTCAACTCATGCAATCCCTTGTGGATTAGTTTCGTCATAACTTGAGCACTTGGTTTGCACAGGGGAATGGACTTTGTGCCCATCTGAGGAAGGCTGTTAGAGAAAGGAACTTCGCTTTAAGAAGCCTTTTTTCCTCACCTCTATAATCAGTCATTAAATTATGCACAATTCAAAATTTCCAACTCAACCAAGGTTCACAGAGCTTCTGGAAATACCATTGTCATAGATACATCCAATTCCATGACTTAACATCCCCCTTGCTTCTCTCAAACAACATTCAATTCCTACTTTCATTTCATTACATGTAATCCTAAAAGATCCCCCCCCCTCCTGCAACTTAAAAATCTTTCATATGGTTTAAAACCAATGAGATAATAGTTTAATACTATTGACATATTGCAAATTCAAAAACCTAAAGTATTCAAGCATGGTCAGATTTTGAATTTGCAGCACATTTGTTTATACATTACCTAGTGGCCACGTTCCTGTGAAAAAATTATTTGGAATCTAAGGAAAGCAATGGCTGCTCCCTTTGACAATGGAGCAGTTTAACTAGAGAAGATACTGTGACTTCGTAAAAATAAAAAGGCCTGTGCCTTTTATTGTCTACAGTCATGATGACTTTTACAGTGTTTGGTTAGGAGAAATGCTTATACATAGAATGAAATGGGGGCCATGGCTATAAGTGTAGGATAGGGTCCTGTTTTTAGATTCTCTCTGGTGTTTTTCACATGGCTTGTTCATATGGATGTCTTTTAGGGCTTGTTTGGTATGAGGGGAGGGGATTGAAAGTGGGTGGAGAGAAAAAATTTTTGAGTTGAATTTGAAAAAATTAGAGAAATGCGGTTAAAAATTTTTAATTAATTTTTCTAACTCTTTTATCTTATATACTCTATTTATTAAAATTTTATTACCCCACTTCTTCAATCTTTTAAAATTCAACTCATAAAAATTTTTCCTCCCCTCCCTTCCCCTCCAAATCCCTCACACCAAACAGACCCTTAGGCATGCATGCATATGGGAATGCTTCATTGTTCCAGGAGATTTTAATTCTCTCCTCATTCTTATTTTTGAGGAGGATGTCTTGTCTGTATGCTGCACTCTGCAACGCAACCTTAAAACAGTATAGAAAGGCTCCGTTGCCATAACAATAGAGAAAGATCCATGCCAGTAAAGTAAAATCAGAGCGGGTAAGAGGAAAATTTGAAAGAAGCTTAATGGAGCTCCAATGACTTCTATAAGCAACTTACAAAATGCAATATTCAGGCATGGCATTGGCTCCATCCTTCGCCATCCACCTTTTTGCCAACAACACAAACGTATCCCAATGCTGTTGAGAAGCATTGGCGTTTCCATTTATATACTAAAAGTGGAAACTAGAGCACAAATCAGCAAATTTCCAACAGAATACTTGGAAAGTTGTCACAAGCTTTTGGAATGTCATTCAACTGAAAAATTATGCTGTTTGTTAGCATTTCAGATGTCAAACCATTGAGGGGCAAAAGCTTCAGGGAATTATCAAAAACTGTTGGGATTTATATCATTGTTATAAATAAAATGCGGAAGAAGAACAGCCAAAAGAAAGTCAAGAAGGCTGTTCAAGGGAGACTGGTCCAAGAATTTGGGGAGCCATTGTACATGCTGTATATCTACGAAGTTTGTAGTCGAAGTATTAGTAGCCATAAAATTCTTGGGTCACGGTGTAGTATTCCATGGGTCCCAGTCTAGCCAGGTATCCCAAATGACTCAATCTGAATATACTTTCATTTTAATTTGGGTTTTATGTGCACTAGCTGACACCACCCAAGTTCATGTTCATCTTGAATGAGTGTTCAGAAACATCTCTAGGAGGACCAGCTAATGGATTAGGAATTTATCTTTCTCCTTGAGTGTCTGAGGCTCCTCACCAACCATACTTTCTCCTAATGAGAATGTTAGACCTATGAAACATTCTCCTCCCCCATCCACTTTTCGGTTGTTTGTGTGAGTTTCACATACTTTCATCTTGAGGAAGCCAGATCTAGTAAATATCAATGTAAGATTGAAAATAAACTAAAAACAATCACAGATACAGGACAAACCACATGCACCCCAGACAAGAAGAACATGAATATCCGGGAAGTAAAAACATACAAGGTATGATTGCAAAGTACAAGAACTCTCACAACTCATCCAATGCAATCTTTGGTGAAATGGATGTTGAAAAAGAATGTATGAATCTTGGAGAGAACAACGCCACTTCCTCTGAAAGCATAATATCATCCTGTAGAGAAAAACATTTCATTAACACTGCAATAACAAAGGACATTATTTTTCAACCAAAGCAGAAGACATACCATCTGATCAACAGTAGCCATCAAACACTCAAAATCAAGGTATTTCATCAAAAGCAAAAAATGAATCAATATAAATTCCAAGAAATCTGTTCCCAACGTTCATCACTAATTTAATCATCAGTGTTAACATTAAATTACCATCATTGAACAACAACCCACATGAGCAAATGTGTTGAGGCATGGTTAGGAATGGAAGGGCCAAGAAGCTGACCTGAAGATTGGCTACTACTAGTATTTGGAAATTTATTGCTCAAAAATAGAAGTTGCCTAAATCCCGTGCCCTTCAAAGTGGTCATGCTTTTCCAGATTTGCATAACCTTTTCTCAATGCATAACTTTCCAATTCCATGACTTTGGACTTTTTTCTTGGGCTTAGGAGTGGGGATTTTTGCTTGGAATTTTCTCTGTTTCACTAGATATCCCTCTTGTAGAGATTTTTGAACACGAGGCTTTAACCAATTCTGAAGCCTTGAACTTTCTTCCCCTTCAGATAGGAGGGTTTCTGGATTCCATTGCTATTTTCTCTTGTAAGCCCTATTTGATTTCCTCATTTTTCCTTCCCGCAAGGCAGCACTTTTACTGGAGAGTTTTCATTGAGAAATCTAAAACACCCCTTGAAAGGAAATCCTCTACATGGAAGGAAACGAGTATTTAACAGAATAAATACTAGTGACATGCTGTAAATTTGAACATGTAGGGTCCTTCCCCCAACCCCACCAATTGGGATGAGGCTAGTTGTTGTTGTTGTTGTAGGGTCCTTCCCCCATATTTGTTTTAAGACAAATTCTGAAACGACTTCGCAATCTTACAATGCAGTATGGCTACTTTGTAATCACACAAGTCGTTTGGAAACTTTGGTACAAAAATTAGATAATTTTTTTATTGATTCAGTGTAATTGTTCGGCAAGTAAAAACAGTAGAATTCTGTTCAAGCTTGTCTTAAGAAAATCCAAAAAAGAATCTTTTTGACTAATGAGCAATTTTTATTTGTATATTTCTCTTAGTTTTTATAAAATATCTTTTTTATGAGATCTCTCTTCCTCTTTTTCTTTTTCATTCCCCATTTTCGTTTTTATTTTTCCTTTTAGATGTCCAATCCTCCTCTCTCATTATTCTTCCATTTTGAAAAAATTTCTGCTGTTATTTAATAGAAAAATAAGAAGTTAAAATATGTAGTGCAGTAAAGGAAGAGGGGACAGATTCAGACAACCATTAACTTTCCTTGTATGTTGGGAAGAATAATTATAACCATTAACAGAAACTCAAGCAAAAGATGAATAAGTAATAGAATCAGATACACAAAAGCTTAGATAATCCAAGCCATGCAGAAGGACACAACAAAGTGGTGAATTACAGATAAACATCATCCTGAATTGCTGTATAACTAACTACAATTGTCCAGGACAGGAGCACATACCTATGACCAAAGCCTTTGCCAATTCCAAAATATGCAAGGTAAACCTGAAAAAGCAAGGACTTACGAATACATTAAACTATCAACAATAAAGTCGTTAAACAATCAAAGAAACATTAAGTGATAATTGCATACCAAAATTAAAGATCAAATCACTCTAATTCAGTGATCCACGACACCTGCATGATAAGCACATAAAAAATTGAGCACATGTTTATTTATAGCTGGTATGTGTAAAGGATGTTCAAACCTAACAACATAAAATAGAATGGATTAGCCATAAGATTAGAGAGATGTGAAGTCTCATAATCTTACTTTTTGGAGCCACAGTTGCAGGGAATCTTATTCTCCTCCAAGGGAAATTTATAATTGTATGTAATTTCTTCACCAGCAGCTATATGACGCTTAGCATATATGAAAATCTTCTTTTGACCCTCAACAGATATGACCTTGGTATAGCAATTAGGCTGACAAAAATTCAAAGCGAAACGGAAAATGATGATAAAAAGCAGAATGCTACTTGTTTCTGCATTTCTGCAAAAAGACATCCACATTAATTGAAAAGATAATAACCACAAGTACCTCACAAGAGTGATTTACAAATCTTGCAATCCCACCTCTTTTTGTAGCATCAACCTGCACACAATCAAGCAGAACAAGAAGCAGCGTATGATTTCAATAGATGCTGCTCAATGCAAAGCTCTGGAGATTAATTGCCTGAAAAAATTTGAAAAAAAAGAGGCCCTAGAGATTCACAAATAAAAGATAGGGGGAACTACAATAAGTTCCAATAACAAGTGAGGTGTTGTCATTTCTTACCTCAGAACTTATCATTGCCTACTCTTTAGTTGTCATTGGAACTTATTGGTAATTAAGTCTCTTCCTTGGGACATCATTGTAATTCCCCCTAAAATATAAAGGGTGGCCTAGTGCACAAGGCTCCCACCACGTGGGGTCTGGGGAGGGACAGATGTATGCAGCCTTACCCCTACAATCAGAAAGGCTATTTTCAGGATTTGAACCTGTGAACTCCAGGTCACATGACAACAACCTTACTGCTGCGTCAAGGCTCACCCTCTTGATTCCCCCTAAAAGATATTTGCAACTATATCTAACATACAAAAACTGAGAATTCTTGTTTTTAAGAACAAGAGGTGATAGAAATGACATGCGGATCATCCTATTGCTCAAACTAAGCCAATCAGTGACCCCTAGAAACTATTTCAGCTATTACTTCCACAATTCCATTTTTGCCAACATTAAGTTTACTAAGTTATTTAAACTATGTACTAACTGTTAAATGTGCTAATCATCTCTGAGGACCAATGTCCTATGTCCCAACTTTTAGACAGAAGCATACACTTCTCTATCTATAAGCTTGCACTCACATAAGCTTTGGTTAGACCTGTGATTCTGATCAGCATATGATCTAGAACTTTAAAAACTCAACATAGTCTTTATGTTTTAAGTCTGACTAAATTTTGACATTTCAAGTTTCAACTGCTTTCAGTTAAAAATTATCTTCGAGGAAAAAAAGAATAAAACTTCCAAAAATAAATTGGCAAAATGTTTACAATACCAACCACATAGCCATCATCAAGTCTAAACAAGTAGCTGCTGCCAATTCCCATCTTTTCATACTGACGTTCACGTATATCAGATATCTGGGAGATGAAAATTAAATATTAATTAATTGGTCCAGTGAAACAGCAATTACAACAGAAAAGTAAAACTGAGAGAATCAGTAGCATTTTCTATATGTATTGAGGAAGGATCCCTCCAAGTACAATGCACAACTTCCTAGTTTCACATCCATCAAAAACTTCTGAGTCTTTAATTTTCAGAAAAAGTAACTGCTAGATAAAGCATAAAAGCTTGTACAAAAATGTTGCACTAAATATAAACTCCTCTCAAGATCAGAGAGAGCCAATTCATTCTCTTTGTTGTGGTAGCACCAAAAAAAAAAAAAATTGTAATACTACATATAGAATCTTCCCTAAACTAATAACACATTATTACATGATTTCAACTCAAAATCACCTAATAAAAATAGATTAACATGATAAAGCTACAATGTGTGAATTTTAGTAGTAATTCTAAGCCCTCAGGTATCAATAGTCGAGGATGAGTTAGGACAACAAAAAAAAAAAATTATAGTTGTAACACTTCATAAAGAATATTTCTCGAACTGATTCTGTTCATACATAATTTTATGAGCCATTTTAATCCAAAATCACCTTGTGAAAACAATTCAGTGGATAAGCTTTTAAGTGCACTACTATTGCTCATGCATTCAATGCCTGACAAACTAGGACCGTAACAAATGGGAAAAAACTAGTAACACTTTACACAGAATACTCTTTTAACTCATTGTGCTCATGCATATTTTTTTTATGAGATTTTAGTACATAATCGCTTTATAAAAACATTAAAATCATAGAACTTTGATGAGGACATTTTGGTGGTGATACTAACTAATTGTTTCATACCCGAGGACGGATTAGTTCTCCAATATATTCAACCACGAAGTCCTCCGCCTCTATTGACTCCAAGGCAACAATGCCCCAGTCATGTATTTTACTTCTTTGAAAACGTAAACGTTTTTTCCTTGCCTGAAAATTGACAAACAACCTTCAATATTAAAGCATTCACATAACTAGATAAAAATCTACAAGAAAACATTCTTAATTCTTTAATCACCTTCAATTGAGTGGCTTTCAGAAGGTCAGCACCTTCTGCAGCTGCAAGAAGGTTACGCATTTTCACTCTATTTGTCCGTGCAGAAAGACCCTTACAATTTGACCAATGAGTCGGATTACTATCAGATGGTATATAGTTCTTTTGGCCACACAGCGTTCCCCTAACACATGCTCTATCAGAAGAACTAGCGTTCAGAGACCATCTATGCCATTCCCACCCATCAATAGAAGTCCTGGCACATCCAACAGATCTAGGACATAAATTCAATGGCTTGGATTTAGCAGACTTCGTCTTTGACATGTTGTGTTCACCAACTCCAACCTTTGAGGCATGATAAGCAATTTTCAAAGCCTTTGAGGGACGTGAGGATGGCATATCATCCGCTAGATGCTTCCTTTTTGGTTTAGATACTTTATGTGTTGCTACAAAAGAAAGCAGTCAAAAATAAGTATAAAACCAGCCTGAACTAAATTTTTTTAAAAAAAATGACCCCAGTCAGATTAGTTTAAACAGAAAGGTGATAAGCATATATGAATCCAACAACACAAGGGCATGACTATCAATAGAAAATCTACCTATGAGAGTTTCCTTGGAGCAGTAGTGAGTGGATTTTCCATTAATGGCACCATCACAACCATTGCCATCAACAACCTTTTTCTTGCCAACACTATTTTCTACAACAATTGAAATCTTCTCTCCATTACTTTTCTCATCATCCTTGACATCATCTAGATAAGGACAAAAACCCAAGATGTTATTCTTTAAAAATGATTTACCGAAAAAGGGTCAGCAACCACAGAGCAACAAAGTGACATACCCTGACCTGACTGTGAATGCTTCAATAATTTTTTACTAGTTGCATTATTTATGGATGACTTTTTATTCTCCAAGTTTCTTTTAGGACCGACAGCAAGAGACTTTCCATTGGCCTGTTTAGTCTTCTTCCCTTTTATCAGCTTAGTCTGTGCATTTTTATCATTAGATATTGCACCTTTGGCAGACTCATCCAAATCCCCAGAAACACGTTTCTTCTGCTTATCCATTCGTTTTTTGACAGGTGCAGCTGTGTTTTGAGAAGAACCTAACTCTTTCTGCGGCAGCTTCTTGCGATGATATGTATATTTCCCAACCATCCAAGAATCTTCGGATGAAGAAATTTTGGGCATTTTCTTCCTTCTTCCCAGAGTTGGATCGTTCAAATGTTCCTCAGATGAATTGTGTACTTTCCCTTCCTAGAGAAAAGAAAACAAACAAATAAAAAATATGAATTGTGATTACAAAACGTCAGAATACAATCACAGGCAAAGAGCAGTGCCAAACAATGTAAGGTTCAGTATTAAAGTTCCTGAGAATATTAAATGACCCAATGCTCACCATGCAACCATCAGGCTGGCTGACTTTCTTTGTAGCGAAGAATGATGCAGAAAGTTGATTGAATGCAGCATCAAAGAATGAAGATTTCCACTCTTCAAGAGCCTCAGAATGCAACTTCTGTCGGCATAGGGCTGTCGTGACATATTTTGTTATCTTAGGAACACTTTCAACTAATCTTGAAGGTCGATACTTATAATTGTAATGTGGGATAACAGTTTTTGAATTCTTTTCACATCCAGGAGGTGAGATGTCACCAATCTCCTTTTCATTAACCACATCACCTACATTGGCATGCAACTCCAGAAATGCTCTTGAGAATAAAGTAGACATATGGTTTCCAGATATAGAATCTTGAAGACCATCGTTTTCTATCATAGCAACCTTATTGTCAGATAAAATCCCCTCTTCAGATGTAGCAACCTTATTGTCAGATAAAATCCCCTCTTCAGATGTTTTGTCACAAGATATCTCTGAAAAAATGTCATCACTGACAGCATCCTACAACATTGACAGGGATTCTTCAACAAAACATAATTTAAACAGAAAGCATAAAATTAACACTTTAAATAAACTTACCTCGTTCAAATTGTCTTCTTCGGGACAATTAAATAATCTTTTCACTTCCTTGTCAACTAAACTTTTAATGTATTCAGTTAAAGATGCCTCTGACATCGAGTGAAGCTCATTCTCCACATTTTCAATAATGCCTGTCAAATCTCTACGATTAGAACATGACGCTCTTCCATTTTCTGAAATGTTTCCATCTTTCAAGTTAGCAGAAGACATAGAAGATGATTGACTAAGATAGTCCCCCTCCATTGCCACCACTCCACAATGAGGATGCCGAACAGCATCATGTTCAGAGGAACCTGGCCTGGGAAGAAACTGTAAATGACTGTTAAGATGACAACAGAGACAACTAAAGCCAAAACCTTGAGTATGTAAGCTACTTACGGCTTCTGCTGATGTGATAATTCCACCATAATCTTTACATCCACTAATAGATAATTGAGGCTTAGGACAAATAGACCATAGTTTTCTCTTTCTCCAGTTATGTATGCACTCTGCCATACAGTCATAAACCACAGCATTCCACATGACTTGCATGCAATAATCATGAAGTACTTTTCGAACAACAGCATATGACCACCAAAAGTTTTCAATGCTTCCAACCGATTTAGTGCTTGTTGGAGATATTCTGGAAACTTCGCAAGACAACTGATCATCAAGCATTTGGGAAGATGATGGCTCACTTGTAAGAACAGTACCTTTTCTCATCTCTACAGCAGTCTCAGTCTGTTGAAAAGAAGACATAACTCATTAAACTACTACACTGTTGGAAAACTGCTACACCATCAATTATAAAGCAAAAAAAGCATCACCATTCTGCAGCCTAACAAGCTAGTCTCAGAAGGCTGATCAACTGAGTCATGCTTATGCCTCCGAGATTTCTTTTCACTAACAAATTCTGCAATGGTGTTACTGATAATCTCATCCAACACCACCCTACGGGCAGTTTTCATGACTCCTGAATGCAGCTGAGAAGAAATGTCTTCAGATATTTCATAGATGAAGCTTCTGGCATCACTACAAGCCCTGTCACTTTTGGAATCTGATCTACAGATGTTTTCAAACGTTCCTGTTTTCCAAGCATTTACAGCAGACAAAAGGACAAAGGGGCTACACTTATTTTCAGTATGATGAATCTGTAAATTAACATAATTCACAAGCACCAGTTAGGTATAAGGATACAACAGCCAAGCAATGGTATGCTGAGCAAATAACGTGATATTCATCAATATTGAGTTAAATGAAGTAATGGATTATTACAAAAGTTACTTTGGTTTATGCTTTATTTTAATTTCCAGATAAGAACAAGACGGTAGCAAACAGACAATACCCTTACATCAAATGGAGATGTTATAGGAACCACCAAAACCTTTACATCAAATGGAGAATCAATTCTATCCTAGTCCTTCTAAACCTAGATGTTATAAAGACTAGAGGTTTAATAAAAACACATAATGTATCACATAAAAACTGGCCAAAAAATTGGGTGGTAAGTAACAAGGAATGAAGAAAATTAAAATAACAAGAAAAAGGAAAGAGGGTAGAAAGTTCAAGTTTTGATAACTTAATGAAAGATAGAGTTCAGGAAGTTGGGTATTTTGCAATGTTACAGAATTTAAAATATGAATCATATGAATTCAGATAGTCAATGGGCATTGATGCCCTCAGCTCATGCGAAAATAGATACCATTCACATCCTTAATAAATAGGCTAAAGTATATATTTGGCCTTTGAAGTTTATATCAAGATTCAGTTTAATCCCTTAACTTCATAACGTATATTTTTAGTCCCTTAATGTTAACATTGTTAGCTTCATTGACGGAAAATAGAGTCAGAATTTACATGGTGACTCTACCATTAAATGCTAACATATTAATATTTCATTAAAAGCTTGTAAATTGAAGAATATTTAAAATAAAACCTGATGAAGATATCGCCCGATTAAAACCACTCATCTTCCAAAATACAAAAATAATATATTAAATTTTAAGCATGATTCATCAAACATTTAAAAACAAAGTCACCGTTTAAATTTGTTGAGTCAATATTTTCTGTTAATAAAAATAAAAGTGTTAACATTAAGGGGTTGAAAATACACTTTATAAACTCAAAGGACAGATTGAAACTTGATTTAAACTTAAAAGACCAAACGTATACTTTGGCCTAATAAATAATATTCTAACCAAAGTGCAGATCACTTAAATTATCAAATCAAAGCCAAAATGCTACAACCAGAAGCAAACAAGATTCAAAGAAATGAATCGTACCTACTAAAAAATATTGCAATGTCATGAATTCAACCAATAATTAGCATAACCAAGAAAAACTTGTGGTTAAGGAATCTTAGGAGTTTCATTAAACCAAATATCTACTTCATACATGTTTTGAGAATCAGGTATTCACCTTAAACCTTGACAACCCAAGAACTACATTTTCTACCAATATCTAGATTGTGCCTAAAAATATAAGTCCACACCACTAGAGCCCTCAAATTTTTTTTTGGAATCAAACGCAATTTTTGACGGATCTATTAGAGTTAATTAGAAAGAAGCCAAAAAGGAATCATTAAAATAATGATAAGCTATCTTGTCAGGTTATTCCTCCACCGGTGAGAAATTTTAGATAGCTTTCTGACAGTCTCTTCCACAATTAGAGGATAACTAACGGGAACATAATGTTCCAGCACTCACCAAAAAGTGGAACAAATTAAGAACCCAAATTTTTTTGTCTTTGAAAAAAATGACAACAAATTATTTCCAATCTATGGCTAACATTCAAATATTTAAAAAATAATAAGATGAAAGAAAACGAAATTCCAGTGCACCAAAGCGATAGCCATAAAAGTCATAGGATAAACTTGAGCTCATCAACAGCTGGACTGCAAACTAAATATTACTTTACAAAACCCCAATGTATATCTTACCACTGACGAATCTCGGAGATGTCCATAATGATGCCAGGAAATTAATTCCAAAATGGAATGTGGTCCATGCTTCATTCGTTTTTCATCCTCATAAAACCAACAGCATTCTTCATGTAACTAGAATAAAATGTAAAACGCACAACAATCAAATAGGCAAACAGATATGGTAAGATGACTACCATAATGACCCCAGACAACTTAACACTAAGCAAATTTTGCACTACCCTCAGACAAGACATTATGCAATTGGGTACCTTTGAGTTCGATGTCAAGAATTCCTTACTGGTGCAGTTGACATGTGACTGAAAAACTGTCTCTGAGTCAAGGTTGACAGCTGTAGGAGGAGCATGCTCAAAGGATCCTTGTCTATATGATGTCATATCCTTACCAGAAGATGTGGAGCAACCTGTAGGCATGGTTATGACTGAGCTACTCATGCTCAGATATACGAACCCAGTGGCAACATGATCAGGAAACTGCTTGAAGTAATTCAATGGTACAGGGTTCATTAATGCGCCATTAATCACAGGATACACAGGAAGCTCAGCTGGCAAGAAACCAGTAGTTAATCCTTCATATAGTTGCTCCTGGATATAGGGACCACACATTTGCCCATTTTCATTGACATACATCCATCCACTAACAAAAGCAGGCTGCATATAGCCAGGATGGCTTTGATCCTGGAATGAAATATTTCCTGATGTAAAGCATACAGGAATATCAACGCTTTTAATATTTGTCTGGCAGCTCATATCCAATCCAGAATTTGAATCAGCTCTATCATCAAGACTGGAACAAGTATCACCAGTGTCCCTGCAAAGGAGGACAAAAGTAAAAGTTGTAAGAAACAGACAAAGAAGAATATAAGTAAGGAAAAAAAAAAAGCATTGACGTCCAAAAATTATGATAGATTTTAATTCGATCATTGTTCATTGTTTTATTTGTACATCAACTTAAAAACAAAGGGATGCAATAAAAGGTAAGATATCCTTTCTGAGCAATAGAAAAAGGAAAAAAAGATGACAAGCAACTCCCAGAACACCTCCCCAATCTCCGTGAAGATTCCTCAAGATGTTCCACCAATAATACGTGCCGGAGTACAGCAAGCATTTTAATGTATGAAGTCATCAGACAAATAGGCAGAGTAGAATAACAATCACAACAGGCAATGGTGCAGAGTAGAATAAGCAATTTATATAACAACGGTAAAAATTAGGACCTTTCTACATCCAGATGCGAAGCAATGGTGCATCACTGAAACGTCCTGCATATTCACGTGGATGTAGATCTTGATAACCAAAATTTGATACTATCAGCCTCTTCTTGGAGAAAGAAAAAAGGCCATCTTCATGCATAAAGGCTGCTGCGAAGACCATGTACCATTCCAATGGCTGATATAAAAACCGTTAATTTTTGTTCCAGTCTCCCGATGCTTTGATGAAGATGCCTTAGTTAGCCAATTGATTCAGGTAACTCCTCCAGGCCACTGAAGAATGACAAGTTAAACTCAAGCTTCTAAATTACAAGACACAACTCGAGCCATGTCATTTACCAGACCATGCATCACAAATACTTTGAGAATTTTCTAAATTAATGATAAAGAGATTAACAAACAAAACGTCAATATCCAAAGCATATAAATCGCTAGTAATCAAAATGAAGAAGGCAGAAGTACAATAGTAGAAACCATTGCAGCAAAACATGGTAATCAAAGTTTTTTGAAAAAAAATAAAAAAATAAAACTCAATCTTAGTTCAAAAGCGTCAATATTGAGATAATTACACAACCAGATTCAAAGCCAAATTAAAATGAAAAATTTAAAACAAAGGAAGAAACGCTGCGACGGCATCCGACACAGGGTAGATAACCACGCAGGGAACATATTCAAATCTAGATTAGATAAAAAGCCAGATTAAACAATCAATCGCACCGGATTTTGAGAGTAGGCAAAGCCCTAGGGTTCAAAACTTCTTCAATACTCACCAGAGAACAACCACACAGGGCTGACAACGGTGGACGGCGTCCGAAGGCGACCAAGCGTGGAAATGCTGGCTCGTCAATGGGTCCGCTAGGCGAGATTGTGTTTTATTTCCGTAAATTTTACCGGACGAATAAAAAATAGGCAAAATCCCATTTAAATACCAAAATATCAAAACCCACAAAAATCCATTAAGACTTGTAAAAGACAGATAAGGGTTGAGGGGAGAATCTGGGATATTGATGTTAAATACAAAAGACCAAAATGCCCTTCTTAATTGGTTTGACATACCCTCCACATTCTCTGATTGAGTGAAATTGCGCTCTCTGTTTCGACAAAAAAAAAATTGCTTGTTGCAGCGATCGGCGGTGGACGATACCTCTCTTATAAGTAAGTTTCTGAAAAACATAATCTTTTTTAAATGAATCAGACAATAACCATCTTATTCTCATTGTTCATGCTGGTGGGTGTTGGGTGTGGTTTGGTGGCTTTGATGGTGCATGAACAGTACAAAGTTGGGGATTTACGTAGGGTGTGGGAGGTAATTTATTTGGGGTTGTCAATAAAGGCTAAGAACAATGATGATGGTGCTGCGATTGTAGGTTATTTATAGTAATTTTGGTTGTGGGTTTGTAGGTTGAGGTAGATTAAAGGTTCAGACTTTACGTAATTACGACGGCATCGACGGTGTGGTGTGGGTTATTTATGCATTTGCTCTTGTTAGCTTTGAGAGGGAGTATAATGAAGAGTTTATTGATTTCAAATAGGTAGCATTGAGTAGGATTGAGTTAATGTGGATGACTGACTGTTTGGCGTGAAAAAGTGAGACTAGGATGACTAGTATATGGTAGTGAAGCATATCTGTACGTTCATGGTAGTTGCTGTCATTACCACATATTGTTTGTTGTCAATGCCATTGCAGGATTTGTCATTACCATAACTCTTTTTGTCAAGACTTAACGATTGTGTGAGAAACATTACGGTATTTGTCAACAACATTACTGGTTTCATCACAAGAAAATCTTGATGTGTCTCACGCTCAAAGTGCTACCTTGAAATCATCAATTATCATTGATGAGGTTAGAAATCACTAAGACAAGTGTGCAAATGAAATAAGGAAGAGTTTGGTTAGAGATTATGGTTTGCAATTGACATATGAGCAAGCATATAGGGCAAAGGAAAAGGCAATTGAGGAAATTCATTGCAGACCTGAATAGACATATATGTTAATATCATGGATATGTGATCGGTTAAAGGAAAGTGATGACAAGACTTGTTATGGTAGTTGCTGTCATGAAGAATCTGGTGTTTTGTTAATTCCATTACTGTATTTGTCATTTCCATTACAACTCTTGTTAATCATGTCAGTTTGTTATAATTAAAGTAAACATGAAGGAACACGTTCTTTTGGGTTCATGACTTATGTATATTAAGTATAGATGGAATGAGTAATGTTAAATTGTCATTTGACAATGTATATGGTAGTTGTTGTCATGAAGAATCTGGTGTTTTGTTAATTCCATTAAAAATAGAGCAATTGCACCCCTTCATTAACAGAATATTAACTCAAGATTTGGGGTTTAAGATCGATAAAAGAGGAAAGGAAAGAATATGTCAGCAAATAAAGTTAGTATTCTGTTAGTGAATGACAGTAATTGCTCTATTTTTAATACATTAGGGTACTGATTGTACTTCTAAAAATAGTTTAGGGTGCTAATTACACCCTTAAATTCTTTAGAGTGATGATTTCACCTCCAAAAATAGTTTGCGATGCTGATTGCACTCTTAAATACTTTAGCACCTTCAAAAATAAATCAGGTACTGGATGCACCTTTACCCTATATTATTCTAAGGTTTACATTCAATGTTTATCATAGTGATGAGTAACTTATAACTTATTATTATGATAAAATCCAAATCATTAAAAATTAATTTGAACGGTCCAAATTTTAAGTTTTTAATTTGTGTTTTTTAAAATGGTAAGTATTTTTCAAGGAACAAAAAACCGGACTGATCAATGAACCGGTCGCGGCACATGTTCAAGGGTCAATGGGCCAACTGAAGTTGGACTAGTTGTCGAACCGGCCATATTAAATATTACAATTTAATTGACATAACAAAATAATCAACATTCATAACTCTTAAGTCATCACTAACATCAAGATAATTAAAATACCTAGTTAGTTCTTAAAAAAAAACCCATAACTAACATCAAAATATAGTCAAAACATAACAATGTCAATCATCATTCATCAAACATAGCCAATAACATCAAAATAGTAAAAAAGATAGCAATTTTAATCATTGCTCCTTAGGCATCCCTAGCTAGTTTTTCCCACTAATAATAACTGACAACAAACTCTACAACTCATCAAGCTGATCTATTACAGATAAGTCAATAGGCGCTGGATTAAGGAAAGGGTAAGTGGTAGTAACCCAGGTTCTTGAACCCGGACTGGACCGGCCAGTCCGGCCCAGAAACTGGCGAATCGGCCGATAAACTAGTCCAGTCCGGGTTCATATTTTTTTTTAATTTTCCCTTTAGAATTTCATACTATAAGTCTAAAATTTTCAATTTCTCACCGGTTTGGTTTCGATTTGGCCCTAGTCTGCCACACTGACCCTTAACCCAGTACCCTGACCGATTCAATGCCCGGTCCGAGTTTTAATACTTTGGTAGTAACATCATCATTCAAAGCTGGGGGATCAGGATTGTCCCTATCTTTGTCACCTATGCATATGCACAACAATAATCAATATCAATGGTTATGTATAACAAATAATTATATAGATGGATAACAAATTAGTAACAGGATCTTAATAGAACATATAATTATATAAACCTTCATTAATCCTATCCAAAGTTGATGAAAGTGCAATGCCTTCATTATTAAGAACACTTTCAAGATTTTCTACATCTTCATCATTAAATTATAGAAAGGGATCTTCTTTAGTCACCCAAAAATCCACCTCATCAATAGACTCATAGTCAATGGGATCATAACTTGTCTTCTTCTTATTCAATGCACTCCTTCAATTTTCCAATGACAAATGATTTTAGTTAAAATTTAAAACTTAATCCATATTAATTAAAAGAATTTTTCATAATATCTAAAGTTACCTATGCTTTAATCACAAGTTATAATTAATGTAAACCAAATCATTCAGCTTTGATGTTGCAATCTATTTCTCCTTTTTGTAAGGATGCGCTCAAATAAGCTCCATTTTTTCTCACAACCAAAAGAAGCAGACGTTTGCCTAAGAATATGTGTTGCAACACGTTGCAATTCTGGAACTGAATAGCCATAGTACATCCACCATTCATCTACAAAATAAAACATGTACATAATATTAGTTGCAATCAATTAATATGTTGTTAATTAAATATTAAACAATAAAGATGAATACTTAGTTACTTACAAAGTTCTAGTTTTTCAGCTCCCTTTTTACATGTCTCTCTGCTAAAAGATTCACTGCCATCAAGATATAATGTCACTGACTTCATTATCTTGTAGCAATCAACATTTTCATCTAGTTAGCCTCCACCACATCAATCAAAGCTTGTACTAAACCTCCCTTGTGAACAAAGTTTGAACCATATACGAATGTTGGGTTCAATAAATAGGCAGTTCCATGAAGATTGGTCTTCAAATGTTTATTCCATCTCGCTTGAATGATACTGGTGTAAGGCTTGTAGTGATCTTTATTCCTTTTAAACATCTCCTTAATTTCATTTTTTACCCTTTGCATGCCTTCATAAACATATGACAATGAAGGCTTCTCATCGGAGTCAAGAATTCTCAACAATTTTATCAGAGGAGTTACAATCTTCACAATGTGGTAGCACCCATTACAAAATTGACTATCTAATATGATTGCACTAAAAAATTTTCTTGGAGTAGTCCTAGATAGCTTATGGTCCACAAAGTGTTTATCAATAACAAGGGCTTGCAAGTCATGCTTATGCATGTATATGATGTGCAATGTAATAAAGGTAGTGGCAAACCTTGTAGCACCAGGACACACAATTTCTTTCCAACCTGGCCTTTTCCTCAACCAAGACAAGAATATCATGTGATTGTAAGCAAATACTGTTATCTTTAATGCCTTTGCTACAATGTCCGACACATGAGGCATACTTGAAATGTCTTTCAATACAAGATTTAAACAATGAGCAGCACAAGGAGACCAATAAATATTTCTATATTTCTCCTTGATCAACTTTCCATATGCTACATAGTTGGCAGCATTATCAGTCACAATATAAACAATATAGTTGGAATCAACCCACTCAATCACTTCAGAAAACAATGTGAACAAAGTTTTAGCTTCTCTGATTAAATTTGATGCATCAACAGACTTAACAAACACCATTCGATGGGTAGAATAAACTAAGAAGTTTATCAAAGTTTATTGTCTCATATAAGTCCATCCATCCACCATAAGTGTGCAGTCATTATTCTTCCATTTAGCTCTATGACCGTCAATGAGTAACTGGCATTCCTTTTTCTATTCTCTCAACAAGTTGGTTTTAAAATCATAAGCACTAGGGGCTCTAAACTCAGGCCCTATAGAGTACATTTCATCCATAGTTCTTTGAAACAAAGGGCACTCCAATGCATTAAATGGAATGCAGTTGACTATAGCCCATTCAGCAATAAGCATCTTCACATTGTGTTGTGCTTCTTTCGATGCTAAGGCACTCTTAATGGTTGGTTGAACTCCAGGAGTTGTCCTATGTAATACCCTGAATTTTGAGACTTGAGGCTAGAGAATAAGTCTGAAATAAGTGGATTGCTAAGCCCTGGTTTAGCATAATCCCAAATTGTGATTAAGGGTTTAATGACTCAAAAAGTGGATGTGGTTAGTGATAAATAACTCTTTTGGAGATTCTGATGTGATTTGAGATTCGAATGTGATTCAAATGTGTTATGATCAGTGCCGAAATCCTGTATTTGAGTTCAATTATAGATTAACATCTAAATTGACTTAAAATATAGGGAGGGTGCATAAGATGGTGATATAGAATGATATGATGTGTTTGGTGGTGATTCAAGAGGAATTGCCATAATCAGGGGCAAAACGGTAAAGTTACTGACCAATTGATCGGTTACCGAAGAGAAAACTTATTAGTAACTTCAAGATCAATGGTTATGATTGATTTGTGCAAGAGATCAAAGAGATCAAAGGGTGGAATCATGTGTGTGCGCGCCTATGTGAGCTCAAGAAGATGAAGCAAGGGTGTGACACTTGGCACAATTTGGACTCTTGGATCTTGGTCAAAAGTTCAACATATTCCCTCTTTCTTCTCCTCCCTTTTTGGACTTCCAAGAGGCCATTTTGGCTCAAAAATCTGATCATCATCCTCATTTCTGATCCCTCTCTCTCCAAAACCTCCATTTTTGTCCAAACCTTGGAGGAAAGAGAAAGCAAGAGGTAAGTATTTGGCTTGTTTGTGGTCCTCTAATGGCTAAATCATCTTCACTAATCTTAATCATGTTGATGAGAGCTTCATCTCTATGGTTTTAAATTTTTGAAAGGAGGTGTTTTAGAGCTTGTGGAAATTGGGGAAGATGAAGAATCAAGGAATTTGTTTGAGAAAGAGGAAGAGGTGAGTGTTTGCTTCCTTTTGATCTATTGATTGTGGTTTTTGGTGGAGTATTGTGAATTGTTAATTTTGCCTTGATTTTGTGGTATTTTCGTGTGAAATGTAAATGGTGGAATTGTATGTTGTTTTATGTTGAAAATGGTGTCATGTTGTGGTATTTAATCATTGAGAATTGATTTGAATTGGATTGGAAACATTGGTTGTAAAACAGGAAATGCTGTCCAGTGTGAATTTTGTCTGGGCAATCTTCTCGGGTGGATGTTTTGACTAGGCAAATGATGTCATAAAATTATGAAACTTTCTAGTCTTAAAGTTTACATTCCAAGCTTCAAAATGGACAAATAATCTGTGCCATTTTGTTTTGGGAACTGGGAGATATGACTGTCCAAAATCTGGGATTGAAACTAAACACTGTTTTGGGGCAGTAGTGGATTTTTGGGAATTCTGTATTTTTGTGGTGATTTCCAGTAATAGCCCATATTTTTCCTGTGTAGAGGACTTGAATAGCTTTCATTTGGCATTAGAATCACCTCATTTCGATTTTTGTGGAATTAGTTATAATTTTTGGAAATTCAGCCAAGAAACAGGATTTTCTTGGCCATGGCCAGAAGGATTCTGGGCTGCAGCCTAAATGTTTCGGAGCTGTTTTAGGTCGTGGCTAACTCCCAAAAATAACATTTTGAACTTTTAAAAGGTGATCTTTGGTCAAGTGTTTCCCAAGCCTTTAGGTATGTGTTTAGGCTTTGATTAGCCACCTAAAGGTCATAAATGGTAACCAACTTTAAGTGTTATGAAGTTGAGGATTTGGAATAAAGAATAACCCTATGTCCTTGCTTTGGTTATAGGGTTGATATTCGTTTTGATCGTGAGTAAGCGGGGCTGGAGCATACATGGAAAGAGAATAGGAAACTTACCTCTCTTACATGCTTTGATATTTGTGTTTGTGTATTGATGCATGTATTGCTTTGCTTGATTATGTGAAACATGTATGAATGATTGTAGCTCTGTTTCTAATTATTCTATAGCCATGAGTATGTTGTTGAAAGATTGAGCACGTAGATATGTCATTGTGTGAGCATGAGTTATGTATTAAACACTTATCTTATATGCATATTGGTATTTGTTTCCTACTGAGATTCTCTCGAATCTCACCCTCCCCTACCAACATTTTAGACAGGGTAGGTGGATCGAAGTTGGAGCAAGCATTCAGGGGTAGCGAGGACTTCCTTTTGGGATATTTGAGTTTGTTAGTTGGTTATCATTGCTAGTTGGGATAATTATATTTGGATTTGGATATGTACGAGTTGGAATGTGTTTGGATACGATATTTGTAGATGTATTTGAGAGGATTTGTGTAATCCCTATGTGGAAATTGTAATGGGCAATTGTGCCCTATGTATATTTAGTAAAGATAAGAACCTGGGAGTTGTCGGGATGATATTATTGTACACTCTGATATTTGTATTAATGTGATATTCTGCATAATGTAATTGTATTCAAAATTGAATATGAGACCAGGTAAATTAGATTTCGAAAGTTATTTGTGAAAACCCTATCGTGAAGATGGGATTTTAAATAAGTTTTATTTCTTATTGGTCTCTATTTTATTTTAATTGCGTATATCGGATATAATTACGGAATGGGGTTACATCCTAGGAGCAAAATATTTATCCATTATCATAGGTTTCCTCTTCTTAGTTCCACTATCAACCTCCTCTTCTTCAACTTCCTCTTCTCTTATATCTTGAATTGACTTTTTTTTTAACTTTCTTTCAAAAACTTTGCAATCCTATAACGCACATCAGAAGTAACCTTTTTGCAAAAAGCAATTTGAGCAACCATACTAGTAAGATGTTGCTTCATCCTGTTATGCCTCGTCCTCTATAGCTATTACCACAAAAGAGACATGTATATACATTCTGTGTCCCCTCTTTTTTGTAGGCAATATATGCCCATGTTGGATCAGTTTTAGAACAAATTATGCTATTGGAAGTAGGAGTAGGATTCGTGTTAGAATTGGAAGTGTGAGATTTGGTACTAGGAGTATGAGTTTCGATATTCTCATTTCCTAAACTCGATATATCCATCCTTTCAACAATGCTATTATTCATGGAATTCATGACCAGATATTAACAGCATTGGTAATAAGCAAAGAACTTATTAGTTATAAATATTGGTTATAATCAATGTCAACAATAGGATTTCCCCTATAATTTCCAATGCAAATAAATTTGCAGCCAATTAAATGAAGTCAACATCCATAATCAACAAAACTAATCTACACAACTTTTGCTCTCTAAGCAAATGTGAATGCTAAACACAAGAAAGGCTTCTCTCGATCCATATTGAAAAAATAAGCAATAACTCCTGAATAAGAATTAAAAACTGATTTTTTCAGTTACTGAGAATCAAAAGAATGAAGAACGTAAACAATAATATAAGATTGCAACAACCATGATCATCAAGCCATTTAATGCAAATTCAAACATGAATAATAGCATCGCTCCACCTGTAATCTACAAACAGCTTGACCACTCCAAAATTATTACTGGGAAAGAGTAAAATTTCATAACTCAAGTAATCCAGAAGTCTCATAAGTCATAAATGGTAAACCAACATAAACCAAATGGCCAAATCTCCAATGGGTTCAAGGAAACTAATTAGAAATTTAGAAAGCTAGCCAGTAATACACAATGAAGTCTAATAAGAAAACTAGTCAGTAATCACTAATCAGTCTAATAGTTTAATCAGAAATTGAAAAATACCTTCAAGGCTTCATGCAAATCCCAAATGGCCAAATCAGTGAATCATAGTGAAGTCTCAACGTTCATCATCATTACTTACCATTGCCGCTTACTCCTCGCTGCTCACCGACGTCATTCGTCATTCAAGCAGCCACTTCCGTTCATCGTTAAACTAGGGCATGGGGTCGAGGAGGGAGGGAGTCTGCATTTCTGTTCTGATTTTTGAAACTTTTGCGTCTTTGTTTCGGTTCTGTATCTCTGAACTTTTTTTTAATGTCCCAAAACATCACCGTTTTGGCACAAAATAAAAGTTTTTTATGTGACTCGGCCAAACTACCTGACTTGGCGGTTTGGCCAAGTCATAAGGAAACCAAACCGAGTCGACCCTCCTCCCCTTACTGGCACCTAACTGGACTGGACCTGGGATTGATTTACTGATTTTTTGGTCCGTCTGGCCTATCCGGTCCCCTTTTTCTTTCATTGGTTTTTTTATACAAAAGGAAAGAAACGACAAGAAAGTAAGTTATGCTAGGGGAGATTTTGTCACATCTCCTGCAGTAGCAAATTAGTGGATTCTTTAGATAGGATTAGAGTCTGAAACCCATGCTTAACACCCTTTTTGCTACTAAATCTACAATAACATTTAAATGTCACTCAGCCAATTGAAGAGATACTTCCCAATTGTGACTCATAAGGTTCTGTAATTCCAATAAGAGAATCTTGTCTTCATGTAGATCTAGATCCTTTAAACCACTTAGATGAATTGCTTCTGAGGAGTCACAGAATAGCTTCACCTTTCAGAATCTGCCATCCCATGCTCTTCGATGTCCCAAGAGACATCCCTAAACCTCTGCCACAAAAGAGTTATTGCCCTCAACATGACACATGAATGATTCCATAAGGTCTCCTCCCAAGTGTTAGATTATTCCCCCACAGTCAGCTGAAAGAGAGGTATATGAGTAAGCCCCATCCACATATGCTTCCATCCATGGATTCTCAGTTGTGCCAAGAATTTAGGGTGTTAGTTGTGTCCTTCCCTCTACCCTCGTTGCCCCTCAAATTTAGGGCCCTTCCCAAATATTTTTTTCATGGTTCTTTTCATCATTATGTTCTACATGAATGACATTTTGTTATCTTGTGCGCAAAAATGGAGTTGTTTTCATTTTTTTATGATTTTTCAAAGATTTAAGACTCTAAATTAAAAGGAATTGCACAATTTTGACAGCATAAAATTTTCAAAAATAGTAAAAAATTGAAAACAACTCCATTTTTTGCTTATAAAGATATCAAAATATCACTCGTTTCATGTAGAATCTAATGATCAAAACTCAAAAGAACTAATATAAAAACATTCGGGAAGGGCCCCAAATTTAAAGGGCAGCAGGGGAGCAACTGAGAAGGCACAGTTGACACCCCATACCCGTTGCGCCAATAGGTGGTTCTTAAACTCTATTGGTTCCCATTTTCTTCAAACTTCAGTTATGCCTTTAATTTCTGCCACAACCCTTCTTGGATACTCGAGCTACTATTTTGATGGCTTCTTTCATGCCTTCTGCACCACAAAATCTAACACATAATGCAAAAGAGTTCGCACCATAGCCCATTTATTATCGATATGCTATTACGTATGTTAGAAGTTAGAACATAACCATTCCATTAGATTGCTACTCCAAAACCTATCGTTGGAGGGATAGATACCCAGTTCAAGCCAAGACTACCTCGCATTTCGATAATCCCATATTACATGAAGGGTATTGTCATGTAAATATTTGAGCAAGAGGTGCAAAATCCATTGGGGTGGATACCTCGAGAGTGACGGGCTTTCATTTGTAAGGATTTTGTCATGTAGTAGTAACCAAAAGTGCATCTTGCATCTATGAGGGCTTCGAAGTTTCCATACCTTAGACTAACTATTATTTCCTTATTGATGATCATTCGTACCCATACGCTGATTTAACTCAAAATTGGCCATGTTTATCATGTTTCCAATGAGCTCAAGTTACTCCTTGTATATTTCGGATCTCCACTCCATCATAGACTTTCTCTCAAGTTGCTTTAATACCAGACCGTATCCTTGAACCTAGTCTTTTTATATCAACTTATGGAATTAAATCATTCCCACATCGGGTACTTACCGTGAATAACATTGATCCATAACGCGTAATGATTTGTTATAAGTCCCAACCAATCTTCATAAGGAAGGTGCAATTTTGTAGTTTTGAGTGACGTAAACCGAGCCCCCTTGCTCTTTTGACTTGCATAAATTTTCCCATGCTACCAAGTACGCTTTCTTTTTTTCAGAAGTGGATCCCTACAAGAAATTTCTTGAGTTTTTATCAATTTCATCACAGCAGCTAACAAGTAAAAGCGATGTCTGCATAGCATGATTTGCCATAGTGGAGGCAACCGGTTTCATCAGCGTCTTCCTACCTGCCGAACATAGAGAGTGGCATTTCCAACTAGATAGTCTTTTATGGACTTTGTTAACCACATATTGATAGGTCAACTTTTTGACTCTTTCGTGATGTAATGGAACACCTAGGTACTTGTCAAGGTTCACTGTAGTTGTAAACCCCAGTTCATCACTCAGCTGTGTACGAATATTATGAGTAACATTTTCTGAGGAAAAAAATCTAGTTTTTCCATTGCTAACCTTTTAGCCTGACACCTCACAAAATAATTTAAAACACTGCTTTATGATCTCCACCTACTTCAAGCTTGCTTCTAAAAAAATAATAAGATATTGACACAGAAAATATGAGAGACTGGAGGCCTATTCTTATTCAGGCGAATTGTAACACCCCAAATTTTATTCACCAATATGCCTTATACTTATTTGTGGTATTTAATGAAATAGAATGGTGAATATTCATGATCATAGGAATTAAACACTGAAAATTTAAAATATGAATAGTGCTGCTAGTGAAATATTCTGCGAGGCAGTGAGTTTTTCATGTGGTTTTGGATGACTGAATGATGAACAAAATTGTGAAATTTTACAGGATGAAAGTAAACATCCTAAGCTTTAATTTGATATGTAATAGGTAATTTTTGAACTTGTATACTAAAATATATGGATTTTTGAAGTTAGCTCAGTGAAACTGGCTAGCATCCGTGGCAGCATCCAAGAATAATAATATGGGAAGTTTAAGCTTCAAGTTGGCTAAATCTATATTTTTTTCTTGAAACTAGACTCAATAAGGGTTTGATAGCCTTTGGAATCACTCCAATTGAATTTCTACAAATAAAATTATAATTTTTTAAAGTTTAGTCAGAAAATCTGTCAGAATTACCAACTAGTGCGAAAATGGAAATAAATATAAGGGCAAAATGGTCATTTGACCAATAAAGCAAGCAGCCATTTATTTTTCCCTTTAATTGGGATAAATGTTGGATGAAGTAGGGAGAAAGATTAATACTTGGAGGATAATGGTGCTATGTGTCATCATCTTTGGCCAAGTAAAAAGATGAAGAGGTAAAAGCAAAATCACATAGTAAAATTCCAATTAAATATAATATGTAAGGATGTGGAAGGGCTTATTCAAGAAGCCATTTAACTCCCACATAAGGGCCCATTATGGTAAAAAAGTAAGAGGAAGAGGGAAATAAATATTTGAGACAATTATGACAAGAATTGGAGCAATTTAACCAAGAAATGAAGGTGGAAAAGTCAAGAATTGTGGGCAAGTAATCACCATGAAAAATAAGATTTAAAGAGGTAAGATTTATAACAATTGAAGAAGCATTTTAACTCTCCCAATGGCCCAATGTTTCGGCCAAGTAATTAGAGAAAGAGAAAAAGATGAACCAAAAGTAACATGCCATGTGTTCAAATACAATAAAATAATATATTTGAGGAGGGGAATAGAGGATATTTTTAAACTTACTTGTCCTTCCAAAAGCCCTCATATTTTTGGTCATATTGGAGACACAGAGAGAGAGAGAGAGAGGTGACGAAGAGAACTTGAAGAGCAAGAGAAAGAGAGAGAACAAAAGGTGAAGATTAGGGTAAGTAGGTTGAAAACTTGGTATCTATGTCTTCTAGTTCATTCAAGATCACTTCTAACATCTATATCTTCATGTATATGGCTATAGCAAGCAAAATCAAGAAGGTAGAGAGAGAGGCAGCCATGGTTTTAGAGAGTGAAAGAAGAAAAATCAAAGGTGATCACACTAAACCTTGTTATCTTATTAGATTCAAGGTTGTATGTTGTTATGGTTGATTATTGGCTTGGTTTGTGATTTGCTAATGTCAAACCCTAAGAGGAGGTGTTGCTCAAATCTTGAAAATCATGAGTAAAAGGTGCTTGAGTGGTTAAACAAGTGATTAGAGGTACAAAGACGGTGTTTTATAGATTGAAATCATAAAACTTCATTTTCCCCAATTTTTATGGAATTTCATCCAACAGCTATTTTGGCTGTGTTTGGACTGGATTTTGGTGGTTTTGATGATTCCACTGTGTTTAGAAGGGAAAATTGTGTAGATTTTTTGTTGATCATAAAGTGTGGAAAGCATTTGAATGTAGAATGTCAAATATACCCCTAAAACCCTAAGTTAGGGGCTGTCAAGGGCTTTTGGCAGTGAATTCAGTAATTCCAAGGTCAAAAATGCATTCCTTGGGTGAAAATATGTAGGATAAGCCCGAGTCAAAATTTCTAGAAAAGTACAGTCAGATCGGGTAAAAAGGGACTTCGACCTGGTCCTCATCGGTATTTTGGTAATTTTACGGTTTTAGACAAAGATAACCAACAAAATGAGCTTAGAATGAATTATGAGTGACTAATGACTCGTTTTACTAAATTTGAAATTTTAGGATATACTGATAGCCAAAGCCAGATACAGTATTGGACCGACAATCAGTCAAGGGAAGGGTGATCTAGGTAGGAGACTTACCTTATTTGCATGTATTTGATATCTCTGCTTATGTAGTGATGTATGTGATTACTTTACTTGATTGTGTAGAGCATATTTGACTAAATGAAGCTCTGTTTCTGTTTATATTGTGGTTATAGTTATGTTGCATAAAACATTGAGCATGCAGAAATGCCATTATAGGGTATGCATCTAGTTAAAACTAACATGTTATGCACATAGCATCTATCATGTATGCATTATGGTAATTGTTTCCTACTGAGATTCTCTTGAATCTCACCCTCCTCCAACCAACGATTTAGACAGGTGATCACAAGAGGCATGTTGATAACTGAAAAGAGGACTACACACAGAGAAATGCTGTAGTGGAATGAAGACGAAAGGATGCCCGAGTTTCACTGTAGCCCAATTTTAGACACCCTAGTAGCCATGTGTGGCTATGTTATTTGTAATTATTATGTACGAACACTTATGAGAATTTTCTATAATAATTTATATATTATCAGTATATTCATACTATTCCTGTATGCCCACCAAATTGCACCTTGCTACTCTGGTTGAAATCAGTGTTAAGTAGTATGTAAGGCGGGGCTTTACACAAATTGGTTTCCATGCCTTCTTGTTCACGTATCCCTGAATCAAGTGTGCTAATTTTTCCATGCAAATTAGAAACAAGTAAGGAGATAATGGGTCCCCCTGTCTTAATTCACGGGACAGGATAAAAGGTTCAAATTTACTGCGATTCCACTAAATTTGCATGGTTGTAGTTGAAATAAAGCAGTTAATAACTTTAATGATAGTGGATGGTATAGTCAATTCTCAAGCAATTGATAACAAAATACCATCTCACTCTATCATAAGCTTGTTCAAAATCTACTTTAATAGCTATGAATCCCTTTCTGCCTTTCATATTTCTCATAGAGTGAATGATTTCCTGAGCCATGATTATATTATCCAAGATTTGTCTTCCTGGCACAAAGTTGCATTGATTAGAAGATATAACATTGACTAAAATAGGCTTAATCCTATTTGCTAGAATTTTGGTAATGGCCTTGTATATGACATTACAAAGGCTGATAAACTGAAACTTCTTTAGCATCTTCGGGTGATCGCACTTCGAGATAATGGACCATATATGTTTGATTGATTTATTTTACTGTTAACAGATTAGAAAACACGTTAGTAATATTATAAATAACATAACTGACTTGGCTCCATTGGCTTTAGAAAAACAGTGCATTTAAACCATCATGTCCTGAGGATTTTAAAGTACCAATCTACATGAAAGCCTGCTCAATTTCCGAATGAGAAACAGGGTTACCTATACCTGTTAGATTTTAATAATAATTTATTTTTATAAGAAGTGATAGTTATAAAATTATTTTTATTTTAAAATTTACATATATTAAAATAAAAGGTCATTTAAAATATATAAATTAAATTAAAATTTGGACCGTCCAAAACTAATTTAATAATGTGCACATTTATCCTCATCAAATTGAAGAACACAAAATGTGCTCTCTATTATTCCAACCACCTACACGAACTTCCATAGCTTATGTGAAGAATTGAAGATGTTGGGTTGTCAGGTCAATTCATATTGCCATGTTTTTATTAATGGCCAAGGTCTTAAAAATAAGAGATTTTACTGTTAAAAAAAAAATCAGAGATTTTGAGCATAAACGGCTTTTAGACTGGCGCTGATAAAACCAAAAGAGGGACTTGGGCAGGCCTGTATGTTGTCTCTTCTAAACGCCAATATTTTTTTGGTTTTTGGTGACAAATCATCCGGTAGCAGCAGCAAATTGGAATTCAAATTAAGTGGGGCCTTATTGAGATAATCTAACTCCATTTTCTTAACAACACAAGAAAAGGAGCCTACGAAATCATTAACACTTTTTTTTTTAATTTATATTGATATTTTTCGTTATTTCATAAAACTTCGAACCTAAACCCCTACTTATATTTCACCCATCATTGCTGTGTGAATAACTTTCCCTTCTTCTTAATAATAAATATTGATATTGATATTGATATTGATATTGATATTGATATTGATCTGCGGAATCATCTATCATCAATATACTAAAATACTATGGGCTGTTTGGTACACTCGAATTGATTTTGATGGATATGGATATGGATATGGATATGAAAATGGAAATGGGGACTAAAAGTATGTTTGGTATGTCATGGAAATGAGATATAATTTTTGTATAAAAATACCAAAATGTCTTTCAATTTTTTTTTGAAGGTAGTGGAGGGTAATAGATGGAAATGATCACATGAAAATATAAATCTGAGGTATTTTGATGGAATTGGTTGGGTGGAATTGAGTCTATTTGGCTTCCACATGGAATTGGAAAATTTTCCAATTCCATGATACCAAACAATCATTATGATGGAATTGATTTTTAATCATATTTCCATCACCCCTAATTCCATCTTACCAAACAGGGCCTATGTGTTTTCATTATCAAGTCCAAATAGAAAAAGAATTAAATTCATACCTGGGCCATGGGCTAGTAGCCCAACAATAATATGAGTGAATATCAACACCATGAGTTTTCGTAGACTGTTACAAACCCAATTCATGCCCACTTATCTGTTAACGGTAATTACAACTACATTGTGGCAAAAATCCAGATAAAACAAGCAGCCGCTTCCCGTTCTTAATTTTTTTTTAAAAAAAAACTAAATAACTAATTTTTATGCATTAAAAAAATTATTTAAAATTACTTTTTTTTTGTAACAAATGTATATTGATTTTTTTAAAATACTCTCTTATCATGGGCATTATAAATTCTCTTTGATGGAAATCTTATACTATGTGCAATCAATATATATATTTTAAAAAATTTATAAATTTGAGAGGTAAAATGAATTCAGATATGAAAAACTAAATTAAAGTCCTTATCTAATTTTTATATTTAGGATCAAAAGGGAGTATTTTACTATTGAAATATGAGAAAACGGTGTCCCAACTGTTAAAGTCAAAAACAAGAGGAACCTACTTTAACGTTACAGTTGTTGTCGGCCAAAAAAAAAACAGAAGTTGTCTTTTAGAAAAAAAAAAGTGGATGTAAATTCAAAGATGACTCTATTCAAATTGAAGGAACAGCATGAGAAGTTTTGAAGTTTGAACAGTAAAAACTACCTGAATGATAAACAGAGAACTTAAAATTTATAATAATCCGTAAGATTGTAAGTTTTAACTGAAACAAATATTGATGTCATATTAGCTAACAAGTCACAATAGCAAAAGGCCAAAGTTTAAAAAAACATATTAATGCAATAAATTACTACTAATTATATTTCAGATGACATCATCTTGAGTGCACAAATTGAAAAACACCACTATTGTTAATTCTAAAATAGATGGCACGTGATTCTAATTTTTGACTCCTATAAAAGAATAGAACATCGAGGAGCTGAAATTCCATTCAAGTGACAATGTGAACGGTTGGCCAAAAAAAAAAAAAAAAAGAGAATGTGAACGATGGGTTTGGATTATTATAGATGGAAAATGTAAGTTGGATATCACTCCCGTTATTATTATAAGTTCGTTGTGGAAAAAAAAAAAGGGAAAATATCAGCTAGGTCCCAAGGTAGAGAATTAATCTCAAAAAAGTCCCTTTGCAAATTCCAATGTCAGAAAAGTCCCTAGGGACTTTTCTGACATGGATTCCCAATGACCATTTACCAAAATACCCCCAAGCAATTTAACCAATGTCATTGGTTACAACATGTTCTGCTATATTTACAACTTCGTAAGTCATATTAACAACATAGTAAGTTACATTTACAACATGTATATAAAATGCGTGATTGTGTTGCGTTTACAACCTCTTCAGTTACGTTTACAACTCATTAAATATAACGTAACATGTTGTAAACGTAACTGATTATGTTGTTAATATGACTTACGATGTTGTAAATATATCAGAACATGTTGTAACCAATGACAATGGTTAAATTGCTTGGGGGGTATTTTGGTAAATGGTCATTGGGAATCCATGTCAGAAAAGTCCCTAGGGACTTTTCTGACATTGGAATTTGCAAAGGGACTTTTTTGAGATTAATTCTCTACCTTGGGACCTAGCTGGTATTTTCCCAAAAAAAAAGTTTGGTCTTAAGGGCCTGTTTGGCATGAGGGATTTCAAGGGGAGGAGAGAGGCAGAAAAATTTTTATGAGTTGAATTTAAAAATATTAGAAAAATGGGGTTTTAAAATTCTAATAAAGAGAAGATGAATGATAAAAGAGTAAAAAACATTAATTAGAAACTTTTAACCCCCCTTCCCTACTTTTTTAAAATCCAACTCCAAAATATTTTCTCTCCACGCACTTGTCCTCCCATCCCCTCATACCAAACAGCTCCTAAATATAAGTCCACTTAGTTATTAATGCTTGTTTTTCAATTTTAACCTAATTTAGATCTCTTAGGAAAATTAAAAAATAAAAGAGAGAGATGAGAGAATAATTTGTAAATGTAGAGTGAAGAAAATTTTAAAAATTGTATCAATTTAATACGTATTTAATGATTTAATTATCATTATTTAATATGTGAGAATAAGTTAAAATTTACTTATTATAAGATTAAAGTAGACTTTTTACACAATTAGGGCAAAAATCAGTGTAGTAGTATGACTTTTCTATATTGGTTGTATAGAATAGTCCATTTATTTTAAATTTTTGTTTAACCTTTTCTATACATAACAGCAACAACCTGTATAAAATAGTATTTTTAATATAAACGATAAAATGATATTAATATAAAATATAATAATGTTTTTTTTTACATCGGTTTGATAATCAGAAACTTGTGTTGAAAGTTCAGATCAGCTTTGTATATAAAAAATTGTATTTATATTGGTTGAAGGATTATTTAGTTCTAATATACTTTTCTTATCCTAGTTATAGGGTAAAGAGAGAAGAAAATTTTTGATTTTATTTATAAGGTAGAGAGAGAAATTTTTGTAAATGAATACGCAATTTTAACCTTGATTTATTATTATATTAACTTTGTTTCTATATGGCATAATCATAATGTATATTAAATAGGGGTAAATATGGAAAGTCGTTGAATTTTAAAACATAATTAATACCTTTTAAGGTTTTTTATTGATTCATGTTAGACATATTAGAATTGCTTTATAAATAAGATTAGAGAAGTAGTATATGCATGTTATAATAATTGTTGACCCACATAAAGAATAAAAGAAGAGGACATCAATAACCTCAAATTTACGTTAATGTAATAACAAGGTTATTAAACTAAGACTAGCCATTAAACCGATTAAGATACCGAGTTAAAGTTCACTGAGCCATATCTGAGTCAACTCAGGGGGCCAGACCAATGGGTAATAAAAAATTAAAAAATAATTTAAATTTTCATCACAGTATCACACTATCTAAAATCAATTCAATACCTTGAATAACTAATAAAATATTCATATACTTATCTAACATTTTTTACAATTTCTTTGACACATTAACATCATAGTATCAATCTACCATCTAAAGACACTATAATCAATAATCACTAAATATTCTTCCTAGCAATTCATCAAAATAGATAAATGACAACAAAATATTCCCACATACAATTCTTTAATCACTAAATTAATAGTCATTAATATAAAACTATCATTAATTTTGACTGAAATTGCCATATACAATTCATACTCCATTAAAAAATATATATATTTAAAAAAAAAAGCAACCAAGTCGACCCAACAACTTGGCCGAGTTCACCGGGTTGAGTCCAGGTCACCCCAGGTTGCTACAATGCCGGTCTATGAACATGCTCGGACCAATTTCATGTCCAAATTGCCGGTTTTTGAGTTGTCTTTGCCGATCCGATCCGGATTTAATAATCATGTATAATAATATTTGATGACTTATAAAGCATATATACTTGAGTGGGTCTGATATCTATTACCACACTCTTTAAAAGCGGACGTCCCTAGTAGTTTCACACCAAGCTCTATAGCGTAAGACTCATAACAATATATCCCTTCTAGAGAGGATGTCCCTAATGACTCCACGGCATGACATTTGAGAATAATCCTGAAGAGAAAGTCAAATATCGAAAGACTAATTAATTAGAAGGAAGAATCAATCAATTTATGAAACTACCCCATTCTTTTCTAACTTCTAAGGCTTCCGGATGTGGTGGTCGTATGAATGTGAACGATGGACGTCGATTAGATATGGATGCACACACTCGAAGGAAAAAGACAAGCTGAACATGACTAAAACATTACGGAGGATAAGTGTATTGACTTTGGAGAGAGAATGCAAAATATTCGTGATGTTAGACCCAGACAAACCAAGCCTGCCATTAATTCCCTTGTCCAATCATCCTTCACCCCATTTCTCACTCAGCTCACATTCAGCCTAAATTTGCTTCTAACAACCTTTATTATTTTTAAAATTTTCATTAGCCCGTTCTAAAAATTACTCCCTCCGGTTCCTTTTTATAAGAAAGATTTAGCATAATCTTGTTGTTTGAAGCATCAGTTAAAAATAATAAATGTGTCAAAATTGTTATCAATTTTAACTAAAATACATTTATTTATGATGATATAGGGAATAAAAGAGATAATAAAGAAATTATTATAATAAAGAGGATTTTAAAGAGAGAATAACAAAATAAATATGGTAGAAGTAATAGGTCTTAGTATCTTTGAGAGTTGTGAAAATTTATTACTCCTCTCATTCTAAATATAAGATATATATAGTTGTTTTTTTTTAGAGATTAAGGAAACTAAATAAGTTAATTTAAAGTATTAATATTTATCTTTTTTATACTAAATTAATTTGTCTGACTTATGAATTGATATATAATCAAATGATACATGACATATACTATGATTAACTAACTCATTTAACTTTCTTAATCTTTCCACAAAAATTCAAATATATCTTATATTAAATCAAGGTGATTAAATAACTAAGGGCAAAACGGAAAAGTAAGAAGTAAAAAAATAAGATATTCTTTTAATGCTTTTTATAAAAAGGAATGGGATATGTATAACAGTTGTTTTTTATAAAAAAGAATAGATCATAATTATTAATTTCTTGATTATCAGAATCCTATAGTATTTTAAAGAATTTACTACCACGTTTTATGAAAATTATAGTTTTTTTATTTTAAGATTAGGGATTGGCACAAAAGGACAAAAATTTAAAAAGAAAAAATTTCACCGCATTCATATTTAAATGCGTGTGTATCTTAATATTCTAAAACTATTCAAAGTCATACTTGGTAGCCGTTCCTTTTTATTCTAAAGAGATGTCCTAATGTCTAGATTCTAGAGGCCATGTGTAGCTTGTGACACACCTTTTTTTTTTTTTTGTTTATAAGAACCTAAAATTTGAATTATATTAATCTTTTATAAAAGTCTAATAAGAGTTGTCTGAATATTTAATGAGTTATTTTTTCATTTTTCTTCTAATTAATTATATGTATTACATTAATTAAAATGTTGGTGATACTTATATACTTTATTTCTTTCTCTTATTTGCCCCCTCATAAGTAAGGGCATATTTGGAGAACATACTTTATTTCAAACATACTTATTTCTATTAACTAATTCTAACCGCTTTCGTAAACTGCGTAATTTAGTTATTAAGCTCTTATAAATATAACTGGAGGGAGTAACTAATAATGGAATCAAACTGGCTTTTCTTATTTTCTTTTTTCATCTGCTGTCTTTTTTTCCACCTTCATGACCATTATATCAAAATCTCATGGTCCATATTTAATATTTTATAAAAATATTATTACAATTGAAAGAAAAATGGGAAGGAAATGGAGAGAAGGATAAGAAGGAAATTAAATGTGGACTATTAGATTTTGATCCAATAATCATGAAGGGAGAAAATGACGGCAACGGATGAGAAAAGAAAAGGAGAGAAGCCAGTTCAGGAATCAAACACCTCTCCTTCTCCCCCCATCTTTTAACTAATTAAAAGTGTTGCACTCTCTCATCCTAAATATACGTATTAGTTAATTAATTAAAAATATTTATTTTGATTCTAAAAGTAATCCACATTATCATCCAAATTTATAACTTTGCCTATATTATCCCTATTAATTGCATAAATTAATGACAATTTTTTTAAAAAAGTAGTTCTACTACAAATGATTAGATATGGTATTTTAAGGAACAAATTGTTTTTTCATAGTTATTAAAACCAGACCAGTAGGTTTGACCAGGACATCGGAGAACCAGTCACCTAACTGGTCCGGTTTGATCGGTCCCATGTTTATTCGCAATTGCATGACTTTAAAAATTTATATATAATTTTATATATTTTTAAAAATTATAAATTAAGACTCTATGAAAAGTTTGAGATATCTACTTTCTATTACAAAAAGAATCACTAAAAAATATTATCATTTAATCCTAAAAAATTCTAAAATTTCAAAACTATTAAAAAAGCCTAGAGATATAATAATCTTCAATTATTGTCATTAGTGTTTCTAAGTCTCAAACATTTAAATTCCACCTCTTAATACCTCAGTCTCATCAATAATTAATCTTATTTAACTCTAAACCTTAATATTAAAATTTGGGATGTTACAATTAAGAACTTGAGTATTGTAATTAGCAACTATCTTATTTTGATGTCCCTCAAGTTCACTTCCTCACTGATCTGGCTCCGGATTAGCTCCAGTTTGACTCCGATCTAATCCACTATCACAACCGGTTCAATGTCCAGTACAGATTCAATAGCCTTGGTTTTTTTTTTCTAATAACTAATTTAACTATTTTTTTAAATATTTAAAAAATAAAATATTTAATTAATTCTTACATTAAAAGCGGGAGGAAGTACAATTTTAAGCTTGTGATATATTTCCCCCCTAAATTTGTGTAATCATAATTTTCTTAATGTCAACCTAGCTATGTGTATGTATGTAGACTTTTTTTTTTCATGTTTGATAGTATTAGTAATTAAATTTTTGTTAAAAATAATTAGAGTTATTTTTTTTAAGAAAAAAATCTTTTGGTATGAAATTTCAAAGCCTGTGACCAAAACAATCTAAAGTCAAGGGTCCTTAGGTGTAAATTTAATTAACTCTGTCGTTTTGACCAAAGATCATCATCGCTTCTATGAATCATGTTCTCATTAATTGAGTACTATTTGAAGCCACGTTTGACTTAGTAGGATGAATCACTCACTATAATAAGCTTTAAGCAGCAATATTATGGCGTAGAGTTCACTCACTGCTGAATGTTTCTAATTGTATAAAATATCTCTTACTAGTTGCTATCGATAATTAAATTAAAATATTAGAAAAAGTACAATATTCCATGTATAGTACCAATGTTCTGAATCCGACGCCTCTGGCCAACTATTTTTAATTCTTAATAAACTTTTGTTGGTTGAAAAGTTTTAATATATAGCAACCGTTTGAGACCAAGACTTCTATTATATGCTTAGATCATAGACGCTATTCATTGCATTAGATCAGTTGGGATTGACCATTTGACTTGAAAAAAAAAGGGGAGAATTACACTTATATCCCAAGATAGAAAAAAATATGAAGAAATGATTCCTGGAGATTGCAAAATGAAAAAATGGTCCCATTAACAACTCTAGGAGTCTATATTGACAACTCGTTAACAACTCCAAGAGCCTGTATTGACAACTCCTTTAGACCATTTTTTCATTTTGCAATCTCTAGAGACCATTTTTTCATTTATCTTCTTTGTTGGGAGCTAGAGCCAGTAATATGGGTCCAACCCGTGGGCTCAACCTGCAAGCCCGCGGGTTTTGACGGGTCCCAACCCGCAAAAATGCGAGCCACATAGCCCGTGGGTTGGTGGGTTGGCCCGCAAAATTTTTTTTATTTTTTTTACATATAATAATTTTACAAAACTTATAAGTTTTATACTCCTATCTTGGTACCTCCCATTCCAAAGAGAAAAAATCTTAGCCTATTCCCTTCTTCTTTAAACAAAATTATTATATTTTGGTTGTTTGAGGATGAATTTATGTTTTGTTTATAAACTTTGACAAATTTGATAACTTTATCTCTTGAATTGTAGATTATATTTTTGAATTTTTATAAGAGAAATGATTGATGCTATGAAGGTAAATTTAATGAATAATATATACATGTCTCATATTTTCAATCCTCTTCAAAAAATAGTAATTTTTTTTTTTTTTAAAAAATGCGGGCTCGCGGGCTGGCTTACAATCCGCGGGTTGGCCCGCATTCCCAACTCTAATTGGGACCTTAGTGTAATTCTCCCAAAAAAAATAGAAAGAACCAGAACGAGCAAGATCAGCAGATCAAGAATAATTAAAATGTGTAATTGAAATCAAATATGTCACACCAATTTAGTTTCAGTTTCACAACCTTTTGGAAAACGATGATGAATAATTCACTACTACAAAAAACCAAATTTGTGGCGCTTATAATTGCATTAGCTGTGGCGCTTGCGAAATGCCACCTATCTTAACGCTACTAAAAAAAGCTGTGGCGCTTGAAAGCGCCACAGCTATTTAAATTTTTTTTTTTTTTTAAATAGCCTTTTGTGGCGCCTAACCAGCCAGGCGCCACAGGAGGCTACCTTCCTGTGGCGCCTGGTCAGCCAGGCGCCACAGGAGGCATCCCTCCTGTGGCGCCTGGCTGGCCAGGCGCCACAAAAGGCCTTTTTTTTTTTTTTTTTTTGCGTTTTCTTTTTCTTTTCTTTCCTGTGGCCCTTTTTTTTGCTTCCTGATTGTGAAGCTTTATTTTATAATGAGTTGCTTTCATGTTTATCATCTCTCAAATTTTCAATCTTTCTATTTTATATATCAACCTATTATATGTATATATATATATATATATATATATATATAATTTTCACATTTAAAATTCAAGTTCCCCAACAATAATTTTCTTACACAACAATATATTTATTGTCATTTCCTCAATAATAATGTTCTTACATTAATACTTTCCAAAGCTAACATAAAAAATATCACAATACAAGAACTTGATATGTGAACACAGTACATCAACAACTGATTAAGTAAATTAAAAGATTACTAAAAAAATTTAAACAAAGCAAGCTAGAATGAAACAATCTTCTTCTTACGTTGGTGACGCTAGCTTGAGTGACGAGGATGAGCAAATGTGAGCTGTGGAGTGGATCAGTAGGGATCAACTGTAGTGAGGTTCAAAAGAGGAAGAGAGACAGAGAGTATGAAGAAAAGGGAACAACTAGGAACAAAAGTGGGGACAGACGAAACAAAATGGAAAAAGGGACAAGAGAATTTAATGTAGAAGACGAGTGTGTGTTTTTGTTGTGCAAGAGAAAGTGATATCTTTTACGGGGGAGAGGCGTCAACATGAGCTATGGAAGAGGGAATAAAAAGGAAAAAGGGAGGGAAAAGATAAAAAGTAAAGTTAAAGGAGGGAAATCTGATTGGCGGGAGAGTTGAAAAAATTCATTATTCAAGCAATTGTGGCACTTCTTTAAAGAAGTGCCACAGCTGCCCTTTTTTTTTTTTTAATTTTTTTTTTTTTTTGGGACCAGCTGTGGCGCCTGGTCCACCAGGCGCCACAGCTGGTGGGGCCAATTGTGGCGCCTGGCAAGGCAAGCGCCACCTTTGGGTGTAACCAGCTGTGGCGCCTGGTCCACCAGGCGCCACAGCTGGCCAATTGTGGCGCCTGCCTTGCCAGGCGCCACAATTGGCCCCACCAGCTGTGGCGCCTGGTGGACCAGGCGCCACAGCTGGTCCCAAAAAAAAAAAAAAAATTAAAAAAAAAAAAAAGGGCAGCTGTGGCACTTCTTTAAAGAAGTGCCACAAAATATGCGCCACCTTTCAATCTTTTTGTAGTAGCTTGATTAATTTTCATTGACAGAAACCATAAAAATCACATCTGTTCTTATCGTCAGTTTAAATATTTTGGTGATTTTTCTGGGAAACCACTAAAATTTAATTTAATCCGGCCAGGGTCTCTGTTTGGATATATAGCACTTTCCAAATTTTAAATGTGCTTTGAGAAAATTTGTGAAAAGCAATAATCTGAAGTTTTTTTGTAGAAGTACATTTGAATTGTTTAAATCTCGTAAGAATAATCAATATATCCATTAAAATTGTAGTACTCACAAATACTAATGAACAACGTTAGCTACAAGAAAGAGCAAACTTCTTTACTCATCCCTAGTGCAATTAATATCAAGAACAAGAACAATAACCAAAAGTGCTTATATATCTTGTGATCATTGGAATACAATAATAAAGATAATAGTTTGCACTAATTAATAAACCAAAAAACAAAATGAACAGGTGCCTATCATGAGCTATTCCTTGTAATTAATGACACGGGGGACTTTCTATCTATCTTATTCATCTTAAAAGATGAAGAGGAGACAGATCTACATAACTATTTATATATATATATATATATATGTATATATATATTAAGAAACCTTACAAGTAAGACTTAACTTGCCTTAGTATCACATGAAATAAGCACCATTCTGAATCACATCATTATTAGAAGAGAAGAAGGCATTATCGGTCAAGTCTTGCAAACTATAGTCATGATCCATGATCAGCCCATCAGATATCGACGACGAGTTAATCGAACTCGAAAATAAGTCACTGTTATCATCAAATAAATTATCATCAACACTTTGCTGCTGCTGCTGCTGATTCTGCGGATGATCTTGCAGCCGCCATTGTTGCTGCTGATCTGCTAGCTGCTGTTGCTGCTGATACTGATATTGATGAAGATGATGACCACCTTCACTATAGAAGCCTGTGTTTCCTAAAGGAACCTTCACCGCTGCGGCCACCGGTGACATCGTTGTTACCGTTGTCCTTGACTTGTTATGATGATGGTGATGATGCTGAATGACTTGTCGGCTTCCTTGTTTGAAATTTAAGGTGATAGGTCCCTTATAGACATCAAACGACATGGCCGTACTACTAGGGCAACCTGTGAACTGCTGTACAAGTGCCCTAAAGTTGGCGGTGTTGGCGTTGAGGAGTGTGGTGGGAGTTTTCTTTGAAGCTCTAGACCTTCTTCGTATCGGTCTGGAGCCATTGTTATTAACAGCCTTCGGGCTCGTCGGACTAGGGCTAGACGAGACGGTGTTATTCACGTCGGAGATCAAACCTTCCATGGCCGAAACCTGATCAAAAAGATTATGATCATAATCAGGACTTGGCTGATCATAAAACTGCATCATCATCCACTGGTCGGCAGTTGCAGTCATAGTGTGATGATCACTGATCAGAAAAGGATTTGGTAAAGAAGAAGGTGTTTTTGATCAATAATGGAGGACAAGGACTTCGATGAAACACAAGAGGTTTGAAAAGTAGGGAGATTGGAAGTGGCGTATTTATAGTAATACGTGAAGTGTGGGGTGTTCTCCTTTTTGTTTGTTGGTCAGAGTAAAACGTTCAACCTTTTGACTATTCTTTTGATGGAGACGTGGAAAAGAGACTTGAGGACGAAGAATGGGCGGCTTCCTGGAAACAACTTATATGAATGTCTGTCAGTGACATTATATGAGGAACCTCACAAAATCATAGGATTATGTCGTCACTGTTGGACTAGCATGGTTAATTTGTTATGTAATTTTTTTTCTTGAAGCATTTAATAATTTTGGTTTGAGGCGGTCTTTGGGTGGCTTGGTCAGAAAAATGTGTGCACTCAAGGTTGAAAATAATTAATGAGTAGAGATGGAAATGTACCATGCCACTGTTGGGGCCTAATCTATGTAAAGTTTAATCTAAGTCTATTTTCATAAGGCCTAACTTAAATGTTTGACTTATTTAATTTTTTTTTAATTTATATTATTATACAAGTATATATAAGATCATCTAAAAATATAAATTCACCAACTTAACTTTAATTCTAAGTTTAACATCACATCGTCGTTACACTCGATTTTTGCTTTCACATCAATTATTCACCCCTACCCTTTTTCTTTTCGATCGCTCAATATGGTAATGCTAACTCACTCTCTCTCCTTTGATTTGCATCATCCATGTACTAAAACATAATACTTGATGTGAGTTTATTTTAGTGTCAAATGAAATATTATAATCGTAATAGGAGGAGTTTGTCCCATTTTATAGGTAAAATCTAGTTTTACATGTTGCTTGTTATGTTTGGTCAATTTTAAAAAAATATATCTCATTAGTCAACAGATGATTATTTTTCCTTATTCCTATTTGCTCAGACAATTGTTGTCACGAGAGACATTTTTTTTCCTTTTCCTTACTAAGTCCTAATATTATGAAGAGAATGGATGTTAGGCTTTTAAGACATAATGTAAAATTATAAATAAGTATGAAATATTATATATGAATTTGAAAGCATAGGTTTTAAAGGCCTACATTTTAAGTAGGTATTTAAATAGGCTTTAGGCCTTTTAAAAGCCTAAACTTAAAAAAAAGCCTACATATAGACTTAGGACTAGATTTATTTAGGAAAAGCATAACCTAGCGAACTTCCACCCATATTAATGAGATTGTGACTTGGGTAGATTATGTGGGCATATGGCGTCCGCATGGGATTGAATTTTACTTTAAGTTTAATTTCACACTTAGGGTCTGTTTGGTGTGAGGGATTTGGAGGGAAAGGGAGGAGAGGGAAAATTTGTATGAGTTGAATTTTACAAGATTGAAGAAGTGGGGTAATAAAATTTTAATAAAGAGAATATATAAAATAAAAGAGTAAGAAAAATTAATTTAAAATTTTTAACCCCACTTCTCTAATTTTTTTTAAATTCAACTCAAAAAAATTTTCCCTCCGCCCACTTTCGCTTCCCTCCCCTTAGACCAAACAAGCCCTTAAACTGTGTATGGTGATGGTAAATTGGTAATTGAAATCCAGTTTCTTTATTCTAAGTTTCTAACCATGTGGATCATAGTCCAATTTACAATTAAATGAATTGTCCATAAGGATGATATAATGGGTCCCATAACATTTATGCAACTCCTCATATTAGAAAACGTTGTCTGCTGATTTGTCTCTACTAACAATAATAACAAGAAATGTTATCCGGTCAAATTAAATGAGATATATCATATAAATTGGATGATGTTATTATACTCTATTAACAACATTTTGTCTATAACTTCAGAAAAATTTATTATTCCCACGTTTTTAGGCTTGATTACAAGTGGGGATGATTTAATTATTTAATGTGGATATTAGATTTATGAACTTTAGATTGGTTCGTTTTTATTTTGATAAAAATGTTAAATGACTAATGATACACACACACAAGTTCATATAAAGTTATTCCATCTGATTTTTTTTTTAAAATTTGAATAAGGGTTTTCCATTTAAGGTTTAAAGGTAAAGGGTTTTTACCTCTCCTAACAAGTGCACACTTTGAAATTTGAATTTGTGTTCTCCTCCTTATAGAGTGAGCTTGCTTATCACCTCAACCAACAGTTTGTTAGTCATTTGATCATTATTATAATGCACCAACTATTAATTCTCGCGGAATAAAGAATGGTAGTTAAGTTATTAAATTTGTTCTAAATTATTAATTTTTTCCAACTTCAACCCTTATTAAATAAAATGATTTAATTTTTCTAAATTTGAATATCAATTAATAACAAGGGTAAAATGAGAAAAAAAAAAAGTAATTAATGAGACGGTTGCTATTTTATATATTTGGAATTAAAAATTGTTTCTAATTAGTGCTTTATAATAAGGATTAAGGGGAGTATATTTTACTTTTCAAAGATAATATTTATGACACAATCAAAGGGATTGCTTGACTTAGCCGGATTAATTAGTGGGGCACTATGTTGATGTCTAGTGTTAACCACTATTTATTCCCACCCACCAACCTTCTTTATTATAAGCTACTAGTTTCATGTTTCAACAACCACCATCAAGCCATGACAATAGTGTACATGATGTGAACCTCAAAGACAATTATGTCATTTTGCATGAAATTACTCAAGTGGAGGAATGCACAAAACAAAAGATGCAGATTCAAGAAACTAAAACATATTTTTGGAGGCTAAAACACCATATTAAAGACCCGAAAACATATAAATATATGCTTGGAGGAGGGAAGCTGGGTTATAGTCTTGTGTATTCAGGCTCAAATGCATGTTATTGGGAGTTTCAAGAAGCATTACTTGAAGACCAGTTCAACCTGAGTTTGTTTAGTTCAATTTTTCAATTTATTTTATTATTTTCGTTTTTTTAATAAGGCTAAATGCGAAGAGCCATTCATGAGTGTTTCCAGTGTCATTTAATCGTTCAAGTCATTAGGACTTATTTATTAGTTATTAGGAATATCCTATCATGCCTAGAATCTTATCTAATCCCTATAATAATCATATTGTATGCCATACCCTATCTAATATATTCAAGGGAAAATCTCATATAAATCTATTTAAAATAGGATGATTCTAAATCAGGTTGATAAATTTAACAAATCCCTAAATGAGTTATCAACCTAATTTAGGATTTTAAAATGTAGGTAAAATGATTTTAATGTCCTCTCCTTCCTCTTCTTTAAAGAGTTTCATTACTTTGTGATTTATGTTTTTCTCTATATATATATATATATATCAATATTAATATTTAATAAAACAAAATATGATTTATCTATAGTTTAAATATATTACTTATCATCGTAAGAACAAAAGATTACAGTATTTTTAAGCAAGAAGTTCATTTTATTAACACGAACAAATTTTTTCAAAGAAAAAAACAAAAGAATATATGTCATAATAAAAATTATTTTTTAAATAAATATATTAATTATAAATTTTACTATATTTATTACATATATAAAGTTTTTCTTGGAAATTTTTACATTTCAAAAAGCATTTTATGAAATTTTAAGTGCATTTAATATTTTTATCTAAAATATCCTTAGAAGTATATCAAGGTTTCTCGCCTTTCTAATAGAAATGAATAATTCACATTAAAAAAGTGAAATCTTAACAAAATTCTTTTTAAGAAAATCACATTTATGCATTAGGGAAAATTATTTAGAGTTTGTTTATATTATTGTGGGTAAAAGTGGTTTTTATTTCAATTGATTTTTGCAAACTGAAGTTGGCAAGTGTTATCATTTCCTTTTTCTTTTGTCTCATTTGATAAAAATAACTACATTATTTTTTTATGAAAACTCAAATTTTTTATTATTTTTTATATCAATTGAATGATTTTTGGTTGAAAAAATCAATTTTTTAATTGATTTTTAATATCAATTAAATGATTTTTAGTTGGTATGTATCATATTCATTTTTTTTTGCTTGAATTATTGTTTATAATCCTTTTAGAGCATAAAAAATTCCTTTGATTTAGAAAAATTATATTTCGTTTGATTATATATTAATATTAATATATATAGAGCAATAAAGTTATATAGCAGTACATTTTTTTTAAGAGGGGAGAGAAGAAGATGAGGGCATTAAAGTTATTTTATCCATATTTTAAAATTCTAAATTGGATTAATGACTTAATTAAGGATTTGTTGAATTTACTAACCTAATTTAGAATTTCCCTATTTTAAGTAGCTTTATATGAGATTTTCCCTATATTCAATATCCAGTCAGATATTGAATTATATTATCCAATCCCTATAATTATTCATGATATGATATATTTAGCATCCAATTATATTAGATTATCTTAATCTAATATCTTTTTTCAATTTAAGAAAAAAACCTTATTTTTCAATATCCTTCAATATCTTTTATTCACTAGCCACCCTTTTTTAGCAATTAGATTCTCTTAATAATCTAAATAAAATATTTTTCAAATATCTTTACCATATCCTTCATTATCTATCCATATGATTTTGAGCTTTTAGGATTTTTTGCTATTTCTTTAAGAGTTATAGTTAGAGTTAGTTTTATTGGGTTATGAATATCCCTTTTATGTGTATTTTGAACTGAAACATAGTTGAATAAAGAGAACCATTCAGTTTGGTGAGCATTGCTTGTTTTCAGTGTTTTAGATTGAATATCTTATCGCTATTTGGGTAATAGGTGTTCTGGATAGAATACCTTGTGGGTTATTGTGAGATATCGTAGGTTTTCCTTGAGAAAGTCCAAAATTTCCATGCACTTCCTCATGAGTACATGTATTCAATTTCTACCACTATATTACTCCCTCACATCCTGTCACGCTCTTATTTTAATTTCACGTTTACCAGAGTATTCATGAAAAATGATATGTGGTTCGGTGGATAACACAAGAATAGTATAAATATACTGATAATAATTACATGATTACATAAATTCTCCATAGGGGTTTATACATAATAATTACCATCAATGTAGCCATACATGGCTACTTGGGTGCCTAAACCCATCTCAGTGAAACAAAGACACCTTCTCGTCTGCATTCCACCACTAAAATTCCCTCGTACGATTCTCGTCGTTGTTCTTAGCATATCTACTGTCTTCTCTTGGCTAAATTGTTGGTAAGGGGGGTGAGATTCAAGAGAATCTTAGTAGAAAAACAATACTAATATGCATGTAAGATAAGTAATTAATGCATGACATGCTTGCATTACATACACTCATGTTCACACAATGACATCTGCGTGTTCAATGTTTCGTGCAACAAAACTATGGCCATAATATAAATAGAAACATAGATCCAATCATTCATATATGTTTCACATAATCAAACAAAGCAAAAACATGCATCAATACACCATCACAAATATCAAATACATGCAGGAGAGATAAGTTCCCTACCTTAACCCTTTTTCGCCTCGAAACATGTGCCTCGTAAAGCGTGCCAACGACTGGGCTCTCAACTGTTGGAAATTGTGCCCTAAGGGCCAATCATTGTACTTTGAACATTATTATTTTAATGAAATTTATCCATTCTGTTATCATATTATTTGCATGTTAACTGTGATAATTGTATCCTTGGATAATTCATAAAGATTGTCCTAAAATGTCCCTGGTCGGTCATCTAAGCGGGAGCAGAGATGAAACAAGACCAGTATGACTTTGATAAGATATGGAGATACGAATCAAAGTCTTAGGCACTTGTAAGAGTACAAGGTGCTGGACCGACCCACTATGAGAAAGCTACATGGATCAAGTCATAAGCTTTTCTCATGTATAACCACGTCACAATGCCCTTAGACCTGAGGTTATCATGGATTCCTACATGAGAGTTGCTAAGCTTTGAACTAGTCAAAAGTCACTTTTGACCGGGTGATGATAAAGGCTACGATCGGGCTTAGTGGTTTTTCATGCAGAGGAATATGAATGATCAAGACGGAATTTGTCCCTCACATTAGTAGAGAGATATTACTGGGCCCCTCGATGAGTGAGTCTGAGAAATATATGGCCATACTATGATGAAAGGAGTTTTTGTCTCTGTTATCAGGCTACTCAGGAATCGAGAAAGTAATGGTCAGGAACAAAAGGATGACATTATCCATGCCTTATCCTTGATCGATATATCGTGTGACAAAAGGGACGTGACATGGTTGTATGACAGGTTGCATCGTGATAACGATCCTCATATGAATTGGGTAGTCGTAATGTCTTGCTAGAGGCCGCTTGCGACTTTTGGGTTAGTATAGTTATTGGCCCACTGCCAACTTCATATGGGCCTACAGGGTCGCACACAAGAATGGCCCAACACGAAATAATGTTTAAATTAGGGTGGATGAATTTTATATTTATATATATATATATATATAAAAAATATAAAATTCATTAATAATATTATATAGATATATATATTTTCGAAATATATATCTTATATATATATATATGTATATATATATATTATATGATATTATTATATTTAATAATATTATATAGATATATATATTTTCGAAATATATATCTTATATATATATATATGTATATGTATATATATATATATATATTATATGATATTATTATATTGTGTTAGTTTTAAATTTAATTTATTAAGATATATTAAATTTAATAACTAACATGATATAGATATAGTATCTCAGATTTAATTTATGAAGATAAATTAAATATAATGGTTCTTTATTTGGATTAAATAAATAGGTTAAATTAAAACTGTTGGACAGATTTAATTTAAACTGAATTTATTTTATTAGCTCATCAAGATAATTAATTGTTAATTAATTTTGAAATTAATGATGATTAATTTTGAATTTGAAAATAGCCCTCATAGGTTATAAACTTGATAAAGTAGATATATTCATACACACATGAGAATTGAGAGCCGCAAGTGAAACCCTACGAGACGTTAGAGGCGCTAGCACGCAGTCTCAGTTGGAGAGCATTTGTGTGGATACCGGTAGAGGGAGCGGACCTGACGTGTTGACTCCTAGAGATCGTGAAAACTCTGAATCATCAAAAAGGTATGAATCCTTCCAACTTAGTTTAAACGCCGCTGATAGATCCTTGATTAGGATCGGTGAAATTTTTTAAAAAAATTCTTCCGTTGTGCCTACCGATCCTAACATCAACTTGGTCCTACAATTCCAAATGTACAATTTAGACACTTCCATAGTGTTTCTGGGCATTAATGAGTCTATGGTGAAAATTTACTAAAATGCCCTCAGAGCCCTGGCTGGGCCCCGCCGTACTCGACCAGGCTGCACTTTTTTTGAAATTTTGATTAGGGCTATTCTAATATATTTCCGCCCAAGGAATCCATTTCTGAACTCAGAATTACCAAATTCACCGCCAAAAGACAAAATTGCCCTTAGCAGCCCCATTTTAAGTGTTTCATGGGCGTTTTCGTAATTATGCTTTTTCGGGCTTTTCCGAAAAAGTGACCAACTGTAACTGCTACCTAATTTTCCCTCCTGAACTCAATGGAACCATCAAATCATTGAAAATCCAACTCCTAGCCCCCTAACTAGAGTTGGCTGAAACTTATAGGAACTCGCGGAAAATTGAGGTTTTTGAAATCTGACTCCGCATACGCGTTCCGTTCTACTCCTAACCACTTTATTGACTATTACACTATGTTATAACTACCATTTGAACCAAAATTGGGCAGCATAACCCTTAGGCAAATCAATTTTCAAAATTTAAAACCAACGGCAATCCCGTGAAATTTCACCGATTAAATTGCCCACAGCAGCCAGAATAGTTAATATACGAAGGTTTGGAAGTTACCTCAAGCTCTCACTAGGTTTACCTCTTCTTGGTTGAAACCCTAGGTCCTTGAATAAGATATTTGAGCTTCACAACCCTTAAATAGATAGAAGAATAGCTTAATAGCGGAGTTATACACGTTAGGAACTAATTTACCGAAGAAATCACCTACCTTTGTAAGCTTTTTCCTCCTTTCTCTCTCTAGAAATTCTCACACCCGCTCTCTCTATTTTCAGCTGAATGGCATCAGTTTTGCTAGAGGAGGAAGATGGAAAAATAATTTTATAATACTTTATATCTTACTTTAATTATTCATTAAAGTAAAATTCCAAAAATCGCACTTTATGTATATAAACTTAATGTTGTAAGCCCAAATAACATATACATAATATTTCCTCTTCTTAGTCCAAGCTAAAGACGTCCAAGAAGGTCCTTCCATCAGCCCAATTGAATTTTTCATGTATATCATAATTTCAAGGTTATTTTCCTTCATTTTTTGATTAATTGGAAATTCTAACAAATTTTCTGCCCCAGCTTTGAAAAATCATAACTAATTTTGTAGACATCATATCAGAGTGATTCCAAAGGCTATAGGACCATTATTGAGTCTAGTTTTAAGAAAAAAATATAGAACTTTTCCAATTGGAAGCAAAAAATTCCCAGAATTAATTTCTTTAGGTGCTGTTCCAGGAATTAGGCAGTTTTTCTGGGCTAATTTCAAAAATTCATAACTTTTTGTATATAGCTCTAATTGAGTCATATGACCTATCAAATTAAAACTTGAGATGTCTACTTTTACTCTGTAAAATTTCATAATTTTTGAATATCATTTGTTCAATGAAATGCATTGCACAACAACACTGCCTCACTAAAAGTAATGAAATGGAATGCACTTGCAATTCCAACAAATTCCATTTTTGCATACAAACTTCTCATAATCTTTAATTCATTATTTTATTTTCTTTAATACCTGAAAGATATAAGAAATGTTAGGGAATAGATTTGGGATACCAGCTAAACTGAGGCTTAGCAGTCCGCTAAATTTAGGCTTATTTTTAAGCCTCCAATCCCAAAATTTGGGGTATTACACCTCCTTTTTCTTGTTTGGTCAAGAGTTTCCCCTTACGAGGTTTAGAATGCAAAGGGTTTTCACATTTCCCAATAAGTGTATTTTCCGGGATTTGAATTTGTGTTTTCTTCTTTATGAATCCTTCACTTCCTTTTTATAAGGTAGGATTCACCAAATTGCGTTGTTTTAAATGTTAGTTAAAATCAGTTAGGTACAATAAATATGTAAAAAATGAATTTTGATTTCAAAAAATGTCCTTATTTATGTGAAAGAGAGAAAATATGTGGTGAAGAAAGAATGTGTGATAGAGAGAGAAAGTTGTGTTAGAAAATGAGGAATTAAATGAGTAATTTTATAATTAAGTGAGGGTAAAATGGGGAGTTTACAAATTTTTTTTAAGTCATTCCCTAAACCTATGATGAAAAAGAAAATGATATGTTTAAGAATAGTATCTTATTAAAAGGAAGGGAGAAGTTACTTGATGTGGCTTGTTTTAATTTATATCTCATTCTTCTTTATTTTTTAAGTTTGTAACCATTTTTTCAAACTATCCGAATATATTTCATATGGTAAAGGAGTGTAGCTTTTCAATGTAAATGTTTAAAGCAACTATTATAGAAAAATGAATTCACATTTTTTTTATAAATAATACCTTTGTCCTTATTTATAAAGTTTCATTGACTGATTGAATTGAGTTGTTCAAGAAAACCCTTAAAACTAGTTAAAAGTAACAAATATATAGGAAATATGTATTTTTTTAAAATATGCTCTAATTTATGAGTGGATATAGAGGAGAGAAAGAATTAATGAGAAAAATAATGAACCAAAGACCTTGTAACCTAGTATGAAAACTTCTTATAAGTGGGAGGTCGTCAGTTTGATCTCGTGTCTTTGTAACTCATGTTGTTAGTGCATGTCCTTGTAACTCAAAAGGAAAAAAAAAAAAGAAAAATAATGAAAAAGAATATGTGGGGGAAATATGAAGCGATGAAAGAAATATAAGGGTAAAATGGGTTAAAAAACATTCACTTTTTAAGACATAGTCAAAGAGTGCTTTATAAAAGGGGACATGCCATTAAACAAAAAAGGTTCTTATAAATAAGGAAAAAGGGAGTAACTAATTAACTTAGTTAATTTTTTTAATATACGTGAATTAGTTATTTAATTTTTACATTCAATATGGATTGAAATGTTATCCAAAAGCTCCTATACATTGATGCCTCACAAAGGCTTTGATTAGAATTTGGCTATCAATATAAATATTTCGTACCTAAATAATGTATACGTATTCTATATTTGATTTTCAAGTAATAAAACTTGCCTAGATCTTACTAAAAATAGAAATCCACCTCATGAAATTTTATTGTAAAGGGTTAAGGTGCCTTCTGCATTCTAAATTATTTTTTTAGGTACGTCCACTGTTCTAAAGTATTTTGTACTTCATCTAATACTCTAAAGTGTTTTTTTAGGTGTATCTAATATACTAAAGTATTTTGTAGTTCATCCATCATCCTAGCATATTTTTTCAAGTGCGTTCAACACCTTGAAGTTGTTATTTAAAAGTTACTTTAAGATATTAGATGCACATTCACTTAAAATACTTTTTTTGGAGTTAATGACGAAGTTAAAATTACTCAAAAAATATTTTATAGATAAAATTTTTCCTAAAATAATTGATATTTTAAGGGAGAAATTGTGTTATAAAATACTTTAAAGTGGTTGACTCTTATGAAAAAAATACTACAAGGTGTTCAATGCACCTTTATCCAACCCATTAACAAATGAAGTCATGCGTTTTTTTCCTCTTACGCTTATAAGGGTATTTACAGATCGAGTATAGGGAAAACATTCACACCCAAACACTTTTAACAGATTGTAAGCAGGTTTGCGACAATGCAACATTTCATATGGAGACAAATTAGCAATGGCCTTGGAGGGCAATCTATTCAGCAAAAAAGAAGCAGATAAGAAAGCATCAGGCCAATAGTAGAGAGATAATGATGCATGAGCTAATAGGGTGAGGCCAATCTCAACAATACTTCTATGTCGTCTCTCAATCATCCCATTTTTCTCAAAAGTGTGAGGACAAGAAAACCTCTACTCAATGCCATGTTCAGCCAAGAAAGATTTAAATGCAAGAAATTCACCACCATAATCACTTTGGACAGCTTTAATCGTGTGATCAAACTTGTTTTCAACAAATAGTTTAAATTGTTTAAACATTGATAGGGCCTCAGACTTATGAAAAAGTAAATACAACCATGTAAACCGACTATAGCCATCAATAAAGGCAATGTAGTAAGTGAAACCATGAGACTGAAGAGGTGCAGGGCCCCAAATATCCATCTCTATTAATTCCAAAGGATGTGTGTACACTATAGTAGAAGCAGAAAAAGAAAGCTTATGACTCTTCCCTAATTGACAAGTAGTACATAAGGCAGGTACATCTTTAGAAGTAAAAGAAATGTTATTACTAGAAAGAACAAGTTTCACAATATCAAATGAGGGATGACCCAATCGATAGTGCCAGAGGGATAAGACATCTGGCGTATCAGTAGAGAGTGCTTTAGGAATTGAAGGTGAGAATAAGACAGCTGAAGTAGGCCAAGAGACCACCTGATAAAGACCAGAAACTTCAGGCCTACTCATAAGGATGTGATGTGTCTACAAATCGTTCATAATACTCCTATGAGGAAAAAATTCAACTGAGACATTATTTTCTTTAGTAAATCTAGCAATCGAGACCAAGTTCTTCAACATACGTGGAACACACAAGACACAAGACATATGAAATTGACCAAGGCAATACTTACTAACGTGAGTTATTGAGGCAGCATTGCCAGTGCCAACACGCATAGAGCCATGAGTATTGCCAGGGGCCAAGCTATTTAGGGTGGCAGGATCATATGTAATGTGCTGTGTAGCACTTGAGTCAAAATACCATGCCGAGTTGGAGACAGAAGTAGGTGTAGCAATGTAAGCCTGAGCCAAGGCAGATTGAGCCATGTCAACCGTCAGAGGCGTAGAGTGAAGAACAGGAGTAGCAGGAGAAGTAGACACCGGAGCGACCGTAATAGAAGAAGAAGCATGGGAAGCCTCAGAAGCAATGACATAGGAATTAGTCGGTGCATAGGAGGAAAGAGCAGAGTCAACATTAGTAGTATAATAAGCATTAGAAGCAGAGGACGGAGGAATAACAGAGTCATTCTCATACCTGTAATAACAAGCACAAGCCATATGGCCAATCTTGAAACATATTTGACATTGAGGATGATTGGAGAATCAACCACCGCGGCCATGATTGGTACTGTGACTACTACTACCACCACGAAAAGAATTATGACCAGGTCTACCAGAAGGACGAGAACCACCACGGCTTGTTGTATATGGAGCTTGAGAATAATAAGCACTCGCAGGATCAGTGGCATCATCATAATATGTGTGATGTGCATGAATCAGAACATTGTTAGCTAGGAATGTCCTCTGTCTAGCTTCAATATTAATGAGCATGTTAGCAACAGTGTCTAAATCAAAGCGAGGTCGAGTTGCATTGATAACAGTGATTACGGCATCAAATTCGCCGATAAGACTATTAAGAATGTAAGAGATCTTAGTAGGTTCATCGACCTTTTCACCAAGAACAGCTAGATGATTACATATAGATTTAACATTAGTAAGATATTCAACACATGCTAAGCGAGCCCTTTTTCTGTATGCTTAACTGATTCTTATACAACAAAATTCGAGAGTTAGATTTAGTGGAATAGAGTTTAATGAATTTGCCCTAAATCTGAGAGGCAGTGTTCAAACCGACAAGTTTGGGCAAGATCGACGGCGCAACCGAGGTGAGAAGCCAAGAGCCAATGCCTAGTCAAGTGAATCATACTCTTCAAACATCGAATTTAGTACAAGAGCTCCATAATCATCACAAATTTGTGTTAGAGGGACTGCAACTGTACCGTCAAAAAGATGATGTAGGCGATGCTGCTTAACCATTAGGTATACTTGCTGCTGCTATAGAAGGAAGTCATGGTCATCAAGTTGAATGGTGATATTTTTGTTAGAGAAGCTTCGATTTGCAGTGACAGACACAGGGAATACCGGATTAGAACTGAATCCGGTAGTAAAGCTAGCCTGAGACATTATTGCGCAGGGTGATCAATCCAACAAAAGAGACCGCCCTACTACTAATGTCAACTAGATCTCAAGCACTGGGAATCAGAGTCAGGCTGTGATGGCTGGCTTTGATACCATGCCAAAATCTAGAGTTTAGGAGAGGAATCAGGAAACTTCACTTATCTGTTTATTGAATTAGACTGAGTGTACATTTATATTAAGTATTTAGTGTGAGTCTTGGCGTAGCCTACTACACTTGTCTTATGACGTGTCTGCAACAGTCTAACTAATTGCCTGCATAACCGCCTAACCTATTGCCAGCTCATCTCATCGTATATATACTGCTAATATAATAAGTTCAATTTAGCAAATAACAAGTCCACATTAACTATTCACAACAAAACTTCTGCAATACAGTTACATTCATCAATGAACCTTTGTTATTAGTCAATCACAAAATAGGTTTAGAAATTAACAAGTCTCATTTAACAACTCACAAGTTCCCATTAGTTATTCACAACACAACCTTCATGATAAATTTAATTTGTTGCCAGAGCTCCTGTATTTGACCATCACTAGCAGAGATGATCTTGAGCAATGTTGTGAAAACCGGACCGGACGGTTGGACCGGTGCCCGGGAGGGCTTTCGGCTCATTCAGTATGGTTCAACCATTTCACCATTTAGACTTTTTCAGGCCGCTTCAGACCGGCTATTGGGCCAGGAACCGGGAACTGGAGTGGTTGAACCAGGAACCGTTTATTGGTATTATTGACATGTTATTATGTTATTTTTAATGATTTCAATGTATTAGAACTTGAGATTGAGAAAAGATGATACAAATAAGCTTTTGTATGTATTTATTTTTAAGTAATGTTAAAATTTCATATTTTTTATATTTATATAATTATATATATGTATAATATTATTTTTATTTAATTATTATGTTATCGGTCCGACTATGTGACCCATGACCTGATAGCCTCTTCGGTTCAACGTCCAGTCTAGCTTTTAAAACATTAATCTTAAGGGAAAAAAGGTGTGGATTTGAAGGGGCAAAAAAGAAGGTGAAGAGCAATGAGGTGAAAGTACCCCATAATCTTAGCAGTTGAAGCTTGTAAGGGTGTGTGCCCCATGGGGTGAGTTGAAGAACCACCACTCCCTTTGTTATCCATTCTGACTTCGGATGTGGAGCAGGCCAGACATACCTCAGAGAATGCTTTTGCCCAATAGTAGAATCAGGATTGCTGGGAGTTTTGTTATTTTTTGTTGTTATTTATTCTCTGCAATTGTTTGATTTATACCGTTTTGTTATGTTAATCCTAAACATTATTTCATCCTGGTATTTCAATAGAAATTCCTTTTGATCAAAAAAAGAAAGTACCCCATAATCATGTATAGTCTAAATTGGTCAATGGACCAATCAAGAATTTATTGAATTTAATTTGTATTGTAATAACAACAACCCTTCTCAAGATTGGAGTGAGAATTTAATACATGACGGAATCAAGATTAAGAAGCACATATTACAAAATTTTCATAAATATTAGGAGTCAAAAATATATATCTTTATATTCCTCTAGTTCTTTTTATAAGATACTAACTTTTAAATTTATTTGGCCCTTCTTATAAAATTATTTTGGGGTTATCTAAACATTAAATGTGTTTTTACCAATTTTATCCATAATTAATTCGATTTTCTCTTTTTTTTTATCATTTTCTCATACATTATTTTCTTTCTTTTTTCTTACCACTATTTTTCTCTCTTTTCCCCTTTATAAATAAGGGCATGGTAGGAAAAAAATTCATTTCTTAGGTATTCATTACTTTTAATTAATTTAACTGATTTCTTAAAACATATAATTCGGTTAAATTGATTTTATAAAAACCATGGGAGGGAGTTTATAATGGTGGGAGAAATAAAAGCCTAGGAAGGCATGACCTCAACAATTCATCCTTACTAAAATTAATTTTTTTGGATCTGTCCTTACTAAAATTAATTGTTTGATTCTAAAACATTTAAAACATGATGTGCTTTTCTTTTAATTTTATAAATCAATCAACAGACTACTTGTTGGCCAAAAAAAAAAAATCAACAGACTACTTGAAATTACAAGCTCCACATTTCGCAGCACTTTAAAGTCTCCTTGTAAAGGGGAGTTGACCCATAATTGCAGTCAGACTTCCCGGCCGTGGAAAGGACTTCAACAGTAAAACTTTGTTTTGGGTTGACCGATTGACCCTTTTGGGTTCTCATTCTCGTGCTGCATATAAAGTTAAAAATTACTCCATCCGGTCTATTTTACAAACAACTCTTTTTTATTGTTATTTTTTTATAAATAATTTTCTCTTTCTGTCTCAAAACTTAAACTGTTTTTTTCTCTTCTTTTCTTATTAAGTATATATCTTTATATTAATTATATCATCCACTCACTATTAATTCTCTTTTATTTAATTATTTATTACACATTCTTTCTCATATTTTATAATTGTACTCTTTTATATTTGATTATTTGTTACTCATTCTCTCTCCTATGCTCATTTCATAAATAGAGTATATTTAAAAGAAACATGTCATTTTTTATATATTTATTATTTTTAATTAATTTTAACCACCAATTCATTTTACACATTAAAAATAAAAGTTGATTATGAAAAGGACAAGAGGTTGGATTGGTTTGAAAGTTTTAGATAAAAAACACTTTAGAAGTTGCTAATTTATTTTGATTGCGCAATAAAAATAAAAGTTTTGTGCAATAAAAGTTGCAAATCTTCAGAAGTTTGATTAATTGGTTTGGAAGTTTTAGATAAAAAGTATTATTCCTTTCTACTGTCATTAGAAGCATCTAATAATAACTTTATATCAATTAATAAAATCTGTTATTTTTTTGTAAGATATCAAAATCTCTCTGAATAAAAGTAATTAATTAGTTAGAGAAGTTTAATTAATTGGTTTGGAAGTTTTATAGTTAGTTATGTATAATGCATGAAAAAAAATTAATACTTTAGACAAAACATGTTATATTTAAAATATGCTGAAATTCTTACAATAAAAGTTAGAGGGAGCATAATTTTTTATTTCAGAGATTATGACAAAAATAAAAATTTGAAATATTTGGGCAAGCCCTTTATTTGGGCACCATATCATGCCAAAATCATATTTAGGGGTGTTTAGCTAACCAAATAGATTAAAAAGCCTAGTTCTACCTACGACAGCTGGATTTGGTTGGTCGGTGCCCCTAGATATGTTCATGAGGCTCGAATGCTTGCAACAGGAGATGGAGATATAACTTTTTTTTTTAAAGAAAAAAATAAGGGAAAAAAGGTAAAAAAGTCATTGTATAATGGGTTAAGGGTAATTTTGATTCAGAAGTTGTTACTTAGGGGTAGTTTTGTCCTAAAAGTTTTTTTTGGGGGTGATTTTGCTTTTGGAAGTGTGAAAAGGGGAGCATTTTTGCCCTAACCATCATTCCAATTAATTTTAACTGTTAGTTGACCAAATATACCGAGCTGACAATCTATATGCCATGTTAAGGTGCAAATTTGCTCTATTCATATGTCATCTACATTTTTTTTAAAGTTAGGTTTAAGACTCTCGGGACAAATTTGTATATTAACAAAAATAATATGTAGATGACATGTGAAATGTTAACTTAGCATATTTGGTTAATTAATGGTTAAAATTAAGTGGGATAAAAGTTAGGACAAAATTGCTCCCTTTTTAACATTTTCTAAACAAAATTACCCTCCAAAAAAATTTCAGATAAAAGTGTAGTGATAATTTACAGTATAAAATTGCCCCATAGCCTTTCTATTTTCATGCTTTAAAAATGTAATAAGTACTTCCGTAGGCTCTTTTACGTGGTCAACAGGCCATATAGGTGACTGAAACAGGGGAACTCTATGTCCTTTTTTTTTTTAAAGTAATTTTTAAATACAACTAACATGAAAGCTGCACATTTTTAGGTGAAACTTAATAAGTACATTCTGCAAAGAGAAAGCTCTTATCACTCCAAGAATTCGAATATCAATAATTTGCTTAGGTGAGAAAGCTCGTATCACTCCATCCATTAATTCAAATTTGAGAATTGTAAGCCATGAATCGGGTTAGCTATATATATATATATTTACAAGATTTGAATGCAGGTACATTCTTACTTCAAAAATATTAGTCAAGTTTCTTTTTGTTTTTTATAACAGTAAATGTATTTCCCTACTAAGTATTGCTTTATTTAGTAGGGAGAGCTAATTATATTTGAATGGTCTAGATTTGATCAGCGCTCCCTACTAATCAAAGTACTTGGCAGAAAAGCTGAATACATATATATTGGGTATATTTGGATTAACGATTAGATAAGCGACTTATTTTTACTTTGACTTATGGAATCTTCAGATTGGAAAAAAGTAAGATTGGGTAAAATGATGAATGTTTGGATTGACGATTGAATAAATGCTTTTGTAAAAGTGAAAAATGTTTAGTTTGACTTTTGTATAAGTGGCTTTTGTATTATTTAAGAGAAAAAATTGTAAAAATTATGAAAAATGAAAAAATGAAGGGATAATTGTGAAAAAAAAACCTCATTGGCAACTTAATTGCCAAATGGGACATGGGAAGATATTTACACTCAGAGGGATTTTTTCACAATTTTCTCAAAAATTAACTTTGAAAATTTGGCAATGGTATAATTTTAAATAAAATGCTTAAGAGTTATGACCATCATAACAAGCAATGCAAAAGGCACATATGAAGACAGTCATTTCCACCTCCTTCTCATTTGTTAAAGTGGCATTCTTAGTGATAAATTGATCCATATCATCCAATAGCGACAATGTTATCACAAGGCACATACTTAAAAGTTTCATGCTGCTTACCCATCCAGATAATAGTTATTTGCACACTATTCACTTACAAATCTTTCTTTTCTCAGGATACATAATTGGGCCCGATAATTCTAACCTTTAAACTAGTAGACACCTTACTGAAAAAGACACGGCCAAAAGCATAAAACAGTTCTTTACACACTCTTCACATACAAATCTGCCTTAGTTTCATGTGTATTAGCAAAATACACAATACATAATTTTGCACTTGACTCGTACCAATCAAACATCAGAGCATTCTAACTGATCAAGTTTGGAAATGGTAAACTAAATAATAAAATTACAATTAAAATGAGAATAAATTAGAAATTGTACAAACTTAAAGTTTTTGATAAAGTCAAATATAACAGAACTAATCAGATCAAATGTCCGTACAATTTGGTCCCTCATAGTGTCACGGACATGATTCATTTGGGTTGAATATGTCCGAGCATCATTTGTCAACGATAGCTCTTGATCTTGACGATTATCTACATAAACTATATCATTGTCCACATCAGTTTGGGAATTTCTTCTAATGAAATTATGTATAGCCATTGTGACACAGACAATGCAGACTTGCGTGTTGAAGCTGTACTTGCATATGTGGTGTAAGATTTCGAACCTATTTTTTCACATGCCAAAAGTCCTTTCTATTATGCACCTTAAGCTTGAATGATAAAAATTGAAGGTTTCATTAGGATTCCGAAACCCCCGGTGATTCATGAATTCTGGGAGGTGGTAATGTTCACGTCTGTACGGACCAAGAAACCCAACTGATGTTGGGTAGCCAGAATCGACAAAATAATATTTACCTAACATGTGTTAAAATCATTGTAAATGTGAGATTAAGTTAAACGTGAAATGTAGACTAAGAAACGTAATTGAAGTATACAAAAAAACAGCATGTGGTGGATGTGGGAAATTCATGGTTGGATCTGAGACAGCAGAGTGAAAAACACGAGCATCATGTGCTGAACCTTCTCATCCCGCTAACACGAATGTGTAGCACATATCCCAATCACAAACAGTCATAACATTCTGTGTGGGATATCCCTTTCTCCTCATAAATTTATCTCGGCCTGGTCTAGTTATGACACACCTGATGTGAGTACCATCAATAGTTCTAATGGCATGGGAAATATCAGTTATCGTTTGTTATTTTTGGATGACATTGACCAAATTCTGGATCACATGGCCTAATAATTTCGGTTTCAAGCTTAAGGCAGGCCTTTAAAACCGTGTGTGGAAGCCTACTTACAGTTTCGCCTGAATGTTTAAATATTTCTTGTACTAGTCTATTTCCTACTTCATGTTCGACAGTGAGCAAGAATATGGCAACCATTTCTTCCAATACCGGTATTCCTAAAATCTCTTAACCCATGCTCACACAACTTAATGCACAAATTGTGAAAAAAATGTATTTCCATTCTAAACATCTGATGACATTTTGAACCTTCATTTGCCAACATTTCTTGTACCCAATAGTGACCTATTCGCTGACTCATTCTATGCAGTTGTTTGCACACATATAGCACTAAATATTGACAAAGTAACACGTATAATTGTTCATATTCTTCCAACTCAGCCTCAATAATTGAGGCGTCATCACTATCTTTATCTTCCTCCATCCCTTGCAACATATTTTGGTTGTTACGATTTGCCATTGATGTACCTGTGATTGTGGTGAAATTGTGGTGTGAGCAGGATGATTAACAAATATAACATATAATATAAATACAAATAGGATAAAACTGTTCTAAGCGACGGGTCAAGTAATCTGAAACAAAAAAAATGAAAAATGTCTTAATTCAAGTGCCAGATATCAAATGCAATTACAACTACTGCTCCTCTACGATATAACGCAACCATGTCATCAAGTAGTTAGGGTCTCCTTTCAATGACACAAACACTTCCCGATGTGCCTTGCTTTCTAGAGCTCACATACACCTAACTCCAAAGGCTTTGTCCTCCTTCACGTCGTCAAGCGAAAGCAGAGATTTCTTAACCTCTGGCATGCTAGTTTCTTGATTTTCCATTAAGGGCAAGGCTCTATCCATAGAAACATTAGCAATGCCACTGCCGGCATCAGTTATTTGCTTTGCAGCTAGAAGTTTCTATTTTTTGCTTTTACTAGACCCTTCACCTCTCTTCCTTTTCTATTCACTTCCAGATGTGCTGGGACCAGTGCCTGATGGTGTTGATGTTGTTAATCCAACACTTGCCATTTCATATATCACCCCTGTACTAACTGCAGGGGCAGCACCAAAATGCTCATCCTCGTTGTCACCAAAGCCTTCCTTTTCATCCATTGTGGGTCTGTAAACGTCATCCTCATCTTCCTCCTTTGTCTGTGGTTGTGTACGAGAGGTTGAAAACATGTGGTCTCCCGTCGTCATGCCATCTTTGAATATTATTCTTAACTCACTTTCATTCTTTAGGTAAGAGTACCTAAATTTCTTATATTCGAGATGCTTCTGCATGCATACAAGTAAAAGGAGTCAAAATAAATATTTAAATGAATTACATACCAAAAAGTGAACTAATGAAACTTGTAAATTGCACTTAAAATTTTTTACCTATAATTTCTTCTTCCACCAGTCGCTTGACGCAAGCACATTGCTCGTAACAGGGTCTCTGCCTACACTGGTTTCTTTGATTAAAGAATCCCATAACCTCAAATCTTTCTTTAAGATATCTAACCTATTTTTAAATTGTTTCTTCCTGTATTGTTTCCAAGTCTTTTCAGTGAATGTGGAAATAATATTCTTCCATCTCTTTGGTGTAAATGACTGCCCTATGCGTTCTTTTTTGTAAATTTGTTCTACGTGTGCTTTAATAAATATCTCTATTGACTCTAAATCCCATATAGCTTTTGTCTCCATATTTCTAAACAAAAAAGGTCACATATCACATAGAAGACATACCAAAATATTCGCTATACAGTTTTATTAGTGTTAGTAGAAGTTTTCTAATCCACACTAATCTTTATATATACCTACAATAAAGTCTTCATTGATCAATGGTGGTCACGGACACTCTAGAATGATTTACAAGACACATCACCTTTTGTTGCAACATCACCTTTTGTTGCAACATTTTATCCATATAAGAGCTTTATAACAAATGTTATAAAAAAAATAATATAGAAAGCAATCAAACTATATGATGCCATTGCTTTAATTGGAAAATTAATGAATAAATGCTTGAAGAATCAATTTGGCAGTGGATTATCTTTGAAAATTAACTAAAAGGTGTCATGAATTTTTTTTTTAAAATGCATTATACTAGTGTAAAACTGAAAATACAATTTGCATTATGCTAGTGTAAAATTGAAAATACAATTTGCACTTCATAAAATGCAAAGATTACTGCTGAACTGAAAGGGAGCAGACCTTCAGCTTCGTAATTAGGCAGAAAAGCTCCGAAGTGAAGAAAATGCTTGACCAGGAAAGAGGACCAGCATGTATAAAGTCTTAAACCAAAAATAAAGCATAAAAAATAAAAATTACAGTACATATTAAGAAACCAGACACATCACATGTAAGAACTTAAAATCAAAAGGGCATACATGAGGATTAAGAAATCAAGAACATAGTAGTCATGATAACAGGTATCAAGCACATGGTTGAACAAGCAAACTAAATGACCGGCAAGCTCAAAAAACCTCCCTAATAATGAACCATACACTTTAATAAAACCAAAAGAATGGTACATGCAGCTAAATCCAAGAAGGGGCATTTGGCAATCACATGTCTCATACCATATGGTAGATGAGTTAGGAGTAATACCAAAAAAATAACCCCTGGTTTCAGCAAACATGATACATTATGCAGAAGTCTCCGTGCTTTCTCCTCGCTCTCAGTACAAATGCATGCAGCTAAGTTATTCAGAAAAAAACAAAACAAAGAGAGAAAGAACGAAAGAAAAGAAATCCTAAAAGACAAATAAAAATAAAAATTAAACAAAATAAAAGTTCCAGATAGAAATGTAGTAACCACAAACACATTTCTCCCTTTTTTAACTTCAAGAGAATGATCACAAAGACGTTGAAAAGATTTCTTCTGAGAGCAAAATATAGAGGCTCTAATAGACCTTAAAATTGTCATGCTCTAGGACAGAAATCATGACAAAGTTTGCATTCATAATTTTCAATACAAGGCCAGAATACTCCATACGAAGCAGAGGAAAAGAACACACCATGAAGCAGGGGAAAATTCCAATGGCACATGCACACAAAGACAACCACACCAACTAGTGCAAAAGAACTAAGAACACAACCACAGAGACGACCACTTGAACCCACCCAAAACAATCAAACACACAACACCCATCTACCCATACTGCAGATCACAAATAAGAGAAAAGCAGAGCAAACATTAGTTGTTCGTTGAATATGGAGAAAGGTAGAGCAAACATACTTGAACAACCAACAGCTATGACAAATTGAGAGACAGATCGGCCGCCCCTGACTACTCGAACATATCACCGTGACTGAGCAGATCCACCACCACACCACCTTCAACCGTAGATCGATATTTCAACACCGACTAACCTCAGAAGCTCGAAACCTTACAGACCAAACTCACCTAAATTGCATTGTACTCACATATATGGCCACCCTCAGGGTGTGAGCTTCCCACTAGACTCCAGATGACTATGTCGGACTCCAACACCAGCAGCCTGACCTCAAGACCAATAGCTACTGACACCGAATGCCGCCATCACCGCCATCACCAAAGACAACAGGACCCATCTAACACATTGGTGGAGAGAACCACAAGAGCTAGCTGGAACTCGATTCAGGTGGTTGTCGAGAGTGGGAAGATCGGCACTGTTGTAGTCAAGAGCCACAGAGAAACACGAAGAAAGGCGTAGAGGAGAGGAGACCAGAGGAGAATAGAAGAGAGAGAAATAATTTAGGTAAGGCATTTAATGGCTTTAACAGTAATATCCTATATGAGCTATGAGAAAAAAGCCACACTTTGGGGGCTTATTCAAAAGTTACTTAAAAGCAATCGAATTTTATTAATTGAACACCCAACCAAATACATCAGATTTTTTTTTAAGTCACCATCTGACTTATTACCTACCAATCGGACTTTAAGGGCTCCAAACGCCCAAACAAACACACTATATCAATGCCATGTTTAAAGTGTAGACCTCTATGACGCCAGATAGAAACAGGGCTCCAAACGCCCAAACAAACACATACTATATCAATGCCATGTTTAAAGTGTAGACCTCTATGACGCCAGATAGAAACACTAGTCATTGAGGCAGCACATTGACATTGAGTTTCTTTTATTTAATTTCAACCATAGTTAATTTATTTTTTTAACTGCAATTAAATAGGCCTCCATGTAAAAGGAAGAAGGAAAATCTCAACCTTGCACTTCACGTGGAAAACCAAATGTGAATAGTTAGTACATACATACATACATACATACATACATACATACATACATACATACATACATACATACATACATACATACATACATATATATATATATATATGTATATATTACTATGGTTTTATTCTATTTTCTTGAATGCCAAGAAATAGACCTCTCAAAGGTTCCATTTCAAAGTGATTAATTTATTTTGGTCACTAGGGATCATAATGAAACTTTTGGTCTGTCAAGTTTGCTTCAATTATTGATTATTTGATCCATGAAATTTAATCTCCATCAATCAAGTCCGTAAAGTTTTACAACCATATAAAATTAATCCTTATGGAGTTATTTCCTCTTCAGACCGTAACTGATTGTGTATAACTATGAAACTTTAGAGACTTGATTGATAAAGATTAAATTTCAATGACTATATCCATAATTAAATATAAATTTGATAGATAAACAATTTAATCATCCCTAATTAGTATATATAGTAATTGTTTTATACCAAGACAATCACTTTCCCTTGAAAGAAACTTTAGCCACATAATGTTCTTATAAAACTTTTTTTGTGAAATTATTAGTAATTTTAATTTTCATGTTTGCAAATGACAAGATGTTGAGTTTTATTTATGATTTGCATATGATACACGAAAGGAGTCATATCATTTCATCACTTTGAATGGTACAATATATGAATTAATTTATATTTATATTTATATACAGATATCACAATATTTTAAATACTTTTTATCAAATTTTTGTAAGATCTGTACTTTTTCTCTTTTGATCACTTATTAATTATAGTATCTGTCAATCGCTGGCAACTTGCATGTCATGCGTCTGTGTTTGTTAAGATAATGCACTCAAAATTTAGGGTTCGGGCTTAATTAGATACTCATTTTTAGTCTTTAAACGTATATATAGATAATGTGGAAGAAACGTTGTTGTGATCCCTAGGGGAAGAATCTCAATATTGATTAATACCTACAAAAGGTTTGAGTTCTTCCATAAACTTTTTTTTTTCTTTTTAAGAATCTCAATCTACTCTCAAATTAAAATAAAGATTATTCAAATTTAATATTATATAAAATTATTATTTTAAACATAAATTAGTAAATTTAAATTGTAAAAACTAATCTACACAATTTATAACTGCAATACAAACTAAAAAAAAAATTAATTTGTAAAATATTATAATAATAGTTTTAAAAAATATTAAATCTAATTTTAATCTAAAAATGAAAATTAAACGAGATTCTAAAAAGAATAAGAGAAAAGGGAGTATAAGAGAATCTGCTGCCCTATAAACACGGCCTATGAAACCTTAGATCTTGGTCAAGGAACATTTTTAAAATTTATTATCACAAATTTTGACAAGCCAAAATTTGTTTTCAAAAATTTATTGTATGTCCTAATTCATATTGAAGCTTTCGTACATTTAATTAATGTGAGTTTTGAATATGTAGTCATGTGGGTATATATAAAATAAAATTTACAACAAATCATTAATTTATTCTTAAAATATGCACAATGTTGTTCATTTTTCAAGCTTGATACAATGCATGAAAAATGTGTTCACCGCTAACCTAATACCTAGTACTAATTATAACGTTATAGCTGCCTAGTAATTCTATAAGTTCAATAATATCTAGATATGTGTTTCTATATATTAATGTTGATATAGAGGCACTAGTACATAATAGGGTTTTTAGACTGGAACATTTAGATCGGTTATATCGGATAAGGTCTTAAAAATATGATCGGTGGCATTTTTATAATTATGATGAAATATTAAGACTGGTTATATTTAAAACCGGTCTTAAAATAATTTTATGACCGGTTATAGTAAAAACCGGTCTTGAAAGTAATTTTAAGACCAGTTATAACAAAAATTGGTCTTAAAATATATACAATTAAAAAAATAAATATATATAATATATTTTCTAGACCGGTTCTAAAAATAACCGATCTAGAAAATATTATCTCAATTAAAGACAATTATAAAAATAAAATATTTATTATTTTTAAGATCGGTTGTAAATAAAAAACCGGTCTTAAATATTAAAAATTTAAGACCGGTTATTAATTTATAACCGGTCTTAAAAAGTTTCAATTTTAAGACCGGTTATTTATTAATAACCGATTTTAAATATATATTTTAAGATCGGTTTTGAAATAGAACCGATCTTAAATATTACTTTTAAGACTGATTGTAATTGACAATCGGTCTTAAAACTGACCTGGATTTCAAAATACGCCTAAATTTGACTCTAAAATCTAAAACTCAAGCACATTGACAAAACCCCTCCATCGTCTCACGACAACTCCTCCTTTCCCCTTCTTTCCTCCGTCCTTAACTTCACCGCCGTCAACAGAGATTTTCTGTTGAATACATTGTCGAAAGGCTATCGTCGTTTGTTCCCTCCGAGTGGTATCATTCTCAACCTCGTTTTTATTGTCAGGTTTGTGTTTCCATTTCATTTTTGGGTTTTTCATTGAAATTGCGAGATGACTTAGCCTCCATTTTCTTTGTTCAATTCCTGCAGCAAGTGGCCAAGGACTGTTCAAATCCAGAGGAAGAAGAGGATCCTCAAGCAAAGGTTTAAGGTACCGTTTCATTATTATGAAATTGTGGACTTGGGTTTATTTTGGTGGTTTTCCATTTGCATTATAGACTATAGTTTAAGCTTGTTGCTTCTAGTGGACTTGGGTTAATATTCCATTTGAAAGTGATGATTTTGATCCTAGTTGAAGACTATAGTTTAAGCTTGTTGCTTCTAGTGGTGTAGCTTTTGTTATATTGTTTTGTTTGGTTTAAGCTTGTTTGGTTTTGTTTTGTTTGATTTTGATCCTAGTTGAAGCCTATAATGGTGTAGCTCCTAGTTGATTTTGCTAAACTGGGTTATGTTTTGTTTGGTTTAAGCTTGTTGCTCCTGTTATATTGATTTTATAGCTTCTGGTTTCCTTCTTTTGATTCGGCCATGCGATTTGAATTTAAAATCTTTACCAATATGAAAACTTGCTTTAAGGAATTGCTTTTGCAATTGCAATTAATCATTCCTCCTTTATCTTAATTATTGCTTTAGTTGATATTGGTTATCAACTTGTGTATTGCAATTAATTATTTGTTCATGTTTGTATAACTTGGGAATTGCTTTTGAACGATGCCTTTGTAGATAGTGCCGTGTTATAACAATAAGCATCGTGTAGCAAAATTTCCTTAAATAGTGTCCTTAAAGTGTTTTTAGACAATGAGTCGTCCTAGTGAGGGTACTCCTGATCCAACTAATCCAAATCAAAGCGAGCCTAGCAATGCTCCGAGCTAGGAACACAATGAGCCACATAACTGACCTAGACGAAGGGGTAAGAGAGCCACCCAATTGACAGACATTCCTCTCAATCGGAATACCAGGGAAAAGATTCTGATTAAGTTTGATAGATATTGGAAACCAATCGGGCTTAATGCCCAACGATATAGGAGTTTTGTCAGCCTCCTAGCACACAACAAGCCTAGCATCTTGATAGAGCAATGGAGAAATATCGATAAAGGTGTGAAGCGACATATTTGGGAAACTATCCAGCTCACTTACGACATTCCTGAGAGTGAAGTCTTGTATGACAAGACAATGATGTATTGTGATGAACGCTGGAGGAAGTTTAAGACAAATCTAGCTAACAATTACGTGTATATCGAGATGGAAGAAGGTCAGCCTCTTCCTAATCCGTACAATCAGTATTCTTTTATTGACGAACAGATTTGGTAAGAATTTAGACGGCTTTGGACTACTCCAGAAGCATTGGTGAGTTGAATTATTTTGCAATTGATTTTCTTGTGAATTATGAATTGTCTTTATTGATTTACAATAACTTACTTTTGATTTCTTATTCACAGGAAAAAAAGGAAAAAGGCCCAAAAGAGTGGTAGAAAGAATGGTTGGCCCCAAACAATGTCTCATGAGGGGTATGCAAAGGCCGAAAAAGACGTGTTGGCGGCTAAACGGAAGAGATAGGAAGAACCAGCTCAATCCGATCCTTCTGTTCTTCTTTCTCCACCATCTCTGATACGTCACGAATAAAAGTGGTTGTTCGCTCACCAAAAGAGGAGCGGGTCTTATACGAGTGAACAATCTCGTATAGTCGGTGAGAAAATTGTAAGTATTGTTGTTGACTTGTTGTTATTAATTATTTAGTAAACAAATTTCATTACTAACATTTGTCATCTATGTCTTATAGGAGAAGCTTCAAAAAATAAACAAGCCAAGGGATCATTTATGTCCGATGGGAGGAATGACATCCTGACTGTAGCTACAGGAAAACATGAGTATCCCGACCGTGTCAGGGAGATTGGAGGAAGGGTAGGCATAAGGGATTACTTTAGAGCACCCTCACGCCGTTACTCAAGTGGTATGGTGACTAGGGAGGAGATGGAGTGTATATTGGCCACTGTGAGGGCGAAAGCTAGGGCCGAGGTAGAAGTATCATTTGATGCACAATTTAAAGAAAGGTTCAGCAAGATGAAGGAGGAATGGATGATCATGACGAGCACAAGACAAGTAGATACCAGTGCTCCCCAGGCTCATTCCCTAAACCCTAAATAGAGCACTAAAGGGAATTGCATTGGTCAGTCATCAGAGGGTCTTGGAAAAGAAATGGTTGAGCCTTGTGACTTGTTTGTGAAGGATCCTCAGAGATGATTGGTTGCATGGGGGAGCGTGCACAACTTGGGATCAACTGTCCACCACCAAGAAATAAAGGATGATCAAGTCAGAGTAGTAGTTGAAGAGGTGATCGTTGCAGATGCACCTCTTCCTATCCCTGTTGATGACTTCAAGGTTGTGGGTGATGTCATCAACTCTTTCATCTTGTGGCCAAAGAACCTTGTTTCTAATCGAGCTGAGGAATCCCTGCCACCCCCACCCCCACCTCCCTCCACTCAAGATGTTTCACAGCCTCCATTGAATGTCATGCAGCAAGTGATTCTGATGGCATATGATACGTCCTTTCGAACAAGAGATTTGCCTACTGAGTCAGCTGTTGGCAAGTCAGGGGTACAATGCTATCTTGAGAGGGATGATTTAATGTCCCTGGTAGCTCTTCTACAACAACTTACGATTTCGATTGGTCAGCTCTTTTTGATGTAAGTATCTTCTCAAATTAGAAGTTAATATTTTACAAATTATGCCGTTAAACTTTGATTTAATGTTCCTGCTTGAATTATTGTAGGTGCATGCATTGTAGGTTGGTTGACTCTGGCAAAACTGATAAATTTGGACTCCTATGCCCAATTTAACTCTACGACAAAGGGACCACTGCTGCTATCAGACATACATACTTATTACACAGGCTTAGTGAAACCTCAATTGAGTGTTTCTTGGCTCCATATTTGCATGGATAAGACACAAATTTATATTTCATACTATACATAATATTTTATATTTTCTTAAAGTTTTCCCTTTTTTCAGTGATCATTGGCAATTGGCTATTTTGTGCAAGAAGAGTTATTTTGTCATCCTCTTATGCTCCCTCCACCGCAGCAAGCCAACTAGTGAATTGAAGAAGAGCTTGAACTCGTAAGTTTTCTTGCATTATTAATTACCTTTCGTGTGCAAAATTTATGGAATTTGTGTAAAATAAGTAACCTTTGTGATTTTGATGATATAGGGCTATGTAGACATTCCAACACACTGCTTGTGGTGGGCCTATGCGTGAGGTAAAAGACCCTACATGGATCTTGCCAAAGGTTAGTTACATATTTGTTTGTTTTAAGAATGTATTTAATAATAAGCCATGCTTTAATTTTATACTTGTTTTAACGATATCATGTTATTTTTAAGACCCGTAGGCAACCACTGGGGTCCAACCTGTGTGGGTTGTATATTTTGAGGCACATGTATAATATTATTACCCTAGGCACTACAGAACTTACTGAAGAGGTAAATGTATATAAATTTCAAATATTTTGTATTACTTTTATTTTTTTAAGTGAATTTAATGTTTTGCCTAGCTTTAGTGTTTCAGATGTTTGAACTTGCTGACCCCTTTCCAGAGAAGATATTGAGCACATTCGTAATTGTTGTGCTGAATTTATTTATGAATTTTTACAACAGTGAGTTCTTGTATGTAAAGCTGACAATTTTTTTTGTATATATTCATTTATGAATTGACATGTTGGTTGGTTGAATTCATTTATATTGTTGGTCGTATGATTTGACATGTTTGTTGGTTTTAACATGGTTTTTGTATATTTTGATGAATTAACTTGTTGGTTGCATGATATGTCATGGTTGAATCCATTTATGCATATATATATATATATGATGGTTTTAAACAAAACATTAAACATGAGGATATATGACATGTTGCAAGTTCCTAATTCAATGAAAATGTTAAAGCAAAAGGAAATGGTAAGTGGAAGCAAACTGAACACCATATGACAATTAATAAGTATGGCATTGGAGGTAGCAATTTAAGGATGCGTTCTAGTAATTAACCTAATCACAAACAAATAAAAAAACATATATAACACTTTTAACACCGGTTATAATGATAATCAGTCTTAAAAGTTATTTTAAGACCGGTTATATTATAACCGGTCTTAAAATTAACATTTTTAAAACCGGTTGTATGTAGAACCGGTCTTAAAATAACTTTTAAGACCCGTTATACTCATAACCGGTCTTAAAAATATTACATAAATCGCCTTACAAAAGAGTTCTTTTAAAACCGGAGCTCATGAAAACTGGTCTTAAAATTGTTGATTTTAGACTGGTTATAAATAGAACCGGTCTTAAAAGCTAAACTTTTAAAGAAACCGGTATCAAAAATGACATACTTTTAAGACAGGATGTATCAAGACCGGATCCAGAACCAGTCTAAAAAGTCAATTTTAACCAGTCTAAAAAGTCCTTTTTCCACTAGTGTGGGCAACGTGAGAGGCCTTTGGACAAACCGTCACAAATCTGTAATATAGTGATGGAATGAAATTCTGTAGCTAATCTGTCACTAATCCCTCACAAATTCTATTACTAAAATTATAGATGTAATTTAGTGATGGATTAAACTAAATTCTGTTACAAATTTGTCTCTAATTCTGTCATAAAAAAATTAGTGACGGACAAATTTCGTCACTAGTTTCTGTCCCTAATCCATTATGAATTTTTGTCAAAAATATTTTGTGATAGAATTAGAGACTGAAATTTTTTGTTCCTAATTTTCATTGCTAATTCATCTCTAATTTCCTTCACTAAACATTTTTCATATTTATGTTCGATGTATGGGTCGCGTCAAGTAATAAAGCTGTGAGTAGAGTATCGTTCTTACGAGAATTTGGTTTTAAAACCCGATCAAGTATTGATTATTACACTTTCGCATAATTTGAATGATACAAATATCAAGAGTGATGAGAAATCAATTCTAAAATTATAAAAAAAAAAGCAATTAATTTATGGATTCCAAGGATAAAATGGGACCTAGGATTATTTATTTTCCTTGTATTTCAAAAGTACTCAATTAAATCCCCACAATATTTGTTTCTTAATGAGAGATTTTGTTAGCTAAGGATGCTAAATTATCTATCAGTGCTCTCTCAAGTCTCAAGTCTCCAAATAGGTTTTAATTAGTTCAATTAATTCCTTAATCTCTTAATTAATTAATTAAACCCCAATTTTCATTGCAAATCCTATATAGCTATGTGAGTTTAATGAGTATACACTACAAGAAAACACTGAATTTCTGACAGAATTTAGAGTTTTAGACGGAAATGGATTTCCGAAGGAATGGATTCCATCAGTAATATTAGCGTGACAAACAAATTTCCATCACAATTTCCGATGGAATTGAATTCCATGGGAAATTCTCTAGCAATTTCCAACGGAAATTCCCTCGCAACTTCCAACAGAATTCAATTCCGTCAGAAATTGTGAGGGAATTTGCGACGGAATTCAATTCCTTCATAAATTACGACGGAATTCACTTCCATCGAAAATTCGGTAGGAAATTCCGTCAGAAATTTGTGACAGAATTATTCAGTGGCAAAAGATAGAATTTGCCACGGAATATTTTCCGTGGAAAATTTTTCCAGGGAAAAAATTATGTCTGAAATTCCATTGGAAACTTTTCCGACAGATTTCTGTTGGAATTCGCGATGGAAAATTTTTCCGTGGCAAATTCCATCAGAAATTTCATATTATTTTGTGGTGATATCTCTACCTTATTAACAAAATCATCTATTCAACTTGCAAATTTCAAGTTCTCACATGATTAAACTTAAGTTCTACACTCATCATAGCCCTCTCAAGCATCAATCAAGTGAACCCCACAATCTCATTGTTGACCAATTGATAAGAAGCATTAAGCAAAGAGTAATGACTACTTAATCCATACAAGAGTAGTTCAAAATAATCCTAAAATCAAAGCTTTAGCTACACATGTTCATAAAATTCATGAGAAAATGGGTATAAAATAGAGCAATAACATAATATAAGAAGGGAATGGAAGATGCATAGAGAGGAAAAATTAAGAGAAGAAACTTAAATCTCTTCAAATCTTAGCTTAATCTTAACCTCAAGAACCAAACCCTAGCAACCTGAAGCTTCAAAATGCTCCATGGAAGTCTAGAATGACAGCCAAAGTCAAAGGTGGCAGAATATAAAGCCCTAAAATCAATTGTGGCCAAGGTCCAGGATGGCTTGTCTTGGCTACGGCCAAGAGTTCTCTGCCTTAATCTCTGGCTACAGCCAAGAGCTTTTTGCCTGTATCTTTGACTGAAGCAAAGACCTTTCCATTTTATCTTTGGTTGAGGCCAGAAATGGCATTGGTTGAATCCAGAAAGTATTCTGTTTCTTAGTTCATCTCTTCTTATCTTCTCATGGTGTTTTGACTTCTTAATCTCCTTTTCAACTTCTTATACATTGATTTTATCTTTGAATATCTTCTTATGTAGCTCAAATGGCATGCCTCAACGTAACAAAACAAAGGGATTTATAAAAGCTAAAGTTGATGAAATAGAGCAAAATATTCCCTATCAACCCAAAAATTCATAGCTTTAGTCCAAACACATTCTCCTATCATTTGTATCAGCAATTATGCACTAATTCACCCAAAAGTTTAAAAAAAAAACTCTAGGTAAATGTGTTGAAATGGTATGAATTTCATAGAGTTAACAGTTTGTCAATCTTTTCATAACTTACCCAAATTGATGATCCACAACAATAGTCAAAAAAGAGAAATAAGAAAAGAATTAAGGAAGATGACTAGGGTGTTTTAGAAAAAAAAATCATATTAACCAACATTTTTAATTTAATCAAATTGGATAAATATGTCTTATATTAAGGACTAGGAGTAGTAACATACTCCCTCTGTTCCATATTATAATAAACAACCGCCACACATGCCCTATTCCAAATTATAAGAATCAATAGAGAATGTTTTATTTTTTTACTTCTTACTTTCCTATTTTTCCCTTATTTAATTATCCTTATTTAATATCAATATAATAAATTTTCACAACTCTCAAAGACCTATTACTTTTATCATATTTATTGTCATATTCTCTCTCTTATATAATCCTCCTTATTATAATAATTTGCTTATTCTCTCTTATTCCCTATCTCCTCATGAATAAAGATATTTTAGTCAAAAGGGTTACAATTTTGACACACTTATTGTTCTTAACCGTCACTTTGAACTGCAAAATTCAATTAAACATTTCTTATAATCAGCAACGGAGGGAGTAACATTTTACTAAAAGATTTCCATAAACATTATGTATATATAATATTTTGGGCAAATTAATCTATAAATCATTTTAATTTATCCAGATTTTGAATTACGTCCCTATAATTTATTTTGTTTGAATTTGAGTCCTTATTATTTGATCCGATAATTTTAATTAAACTTTATGAAATTTTATTTATAAAAATAACGGGTTTGCACACATAAGGATGAAATGCGTACAACGGATTAAATTATAAGGGCCCAATTTTTTTTTTTAAAAAAAACCTTCAAGAACCTGATTTGAAATAAAGATAAACTATAAGCACTTGTCAGTTAATTTTGCCTTATAGTTTTAAAAAATATTTTTGGCAAAAGAGATTAAAAAATATTTGTGTAACCAATGAGGGTGATTATAATAACAAGTCTATTATTTCTTCTTTTTTTGAACTGTAAGAATTTATTATATCTTCCAGTATTTAAAAACTATATTTTGGGCATCTTTTAGAAGAAAGTCACGGTCGTTGATTAATACTTCCTCCGGCCCTAAATATAGGACAAATTTTGTAGTACAAATTGTACTACAAATTTTGTCCTATATTTAGGGCCGGAGGTAGTATAAGTCATCTCTCATCTTTTGGTACAACATTTAATGAGTTATTCCATAAATTCCCCCCAACCATGTTCCAATATAATACAAAAAAAAAAAAAAATTAAAGAAGTGTTTTATTAGGGGTAAAAATGAATATTAATGCAAATTTAAGACAAATTTATTGTTTTAACTGAATTATTTTAATTTTGGTGATGAGTTAGTAAAAAGCCACCTAGCTACTATTCTCTTTGGTTCTTATCATAAGTCACTTCTCACTAATTCACGCACACTAATAGAAATAGTAAAAAATATTAATTTTTTTTGTAAAATTCAATTGATTTTTAATATTATCCTAGGTAACTATATTAAGATCTAACATCTTGGCCCAAAAAAAAAAATTTCTAACATCATATCATATTAAAGTTTACTCCCACTCTACCCTTATTAAATATTGACATATATGAAAAAAAATACTTGATGCTCTTTGAAGCTAACAATTATAGTAAGTTCCATATAAAAATCAACCAAGTAAAAAACACCTTCTAGTTAGAGCCTTATGATAAAAACTGGTAAGAGTATATAAGAGGTTGGGGGAGGGGGATGCTTGTAGAAGTGCAAGTATTTGTGTGGTGTCATCCGCTTGACCTTTGTGTCTTTCTGGCTCATTTGGAAGATCAAGATGAGATATATATTATTCATATTATTCCATATTATGTTTTACTTAATGTAAACATATTATTAAAATTCAATTTGAAGTTCAAAAATTGGAATACCCTAATGGTAGTTTAGATGAAAATGTGAACATAGTGGGGGGGGGGGAATGCACTCCATATCTATTTTTAAAAGAATATTCTAATTGTTTAGTAGCGTCAGTTTCTGTATAATTTATTTATTATTATTTTCTGAAGGATGACAAAGGAATCTATTGATATTGAGCTGTTGAAATTTAGTGAGGAACACATTACAGTAAAAGATCTGTAAAATCAATAAGCTATTGGTTGATGTGGTAAGCGATTTCGCTCTTATAAAAAAGAAAACACATTCAAATCCTAAGGAGTATGTACTTGTTGGTAAAGGCAAAAGTTTTTTACGTTCTAAGCTTCAGAAGGAATTATACCCTTAACGCAACAAAAAATATAAGGTCCGCAGATGAATTTAATCATTTTACAATCAACTTTTTTTTTATTGTCATAAATTATATTCTTTATATTTTAACTGTGGCCTTAATAATATATTTTATTTTTATTGTAGCGATAGGGTTCCTCATTTCCTATATGTCAGATTATCCTTGCAGAAATGCTGACATTTTATAAATTCTCTTAATTTTATAATCTCTTTTAAGAAAAATTAAACAGCAGATCACCTGAGATAAGCTTGTGATGATGTTATACGAAGATAAAGAAAGATCACAATTAAGCTCAATCTCTCTCAATACTTAAACTAAAAGAATTAGTTAAAGTAAGATATTATTATTATATTGAAGTTGACTCATTATGATAGTTAGACTTGACTTCTTCGCCCTGGAAAATTTGCTTTAAATTTTAAACTGAGTTGGTTTAGGCTGACCAGATGAGCCTCTAATTCGGGTTCTGATGCAAGTAAAAATAAAAATTATCATCAATCATCATATATACAAATTATGTTAAAAAAATTTATTTATAATACAATTGTTTAAAATGGTTTGATACTTATTCCCTTCATGTAAGTTGAAGGATTGTGCCCAAGAATTTTACACTTGTGCATGTGTACTGACTTGGCATAATGTGTGGGTTTTCTTTTTAAAAAAAATTAATTAATTCAGTTGTTTAAAACAAGTTTCTTATAATTACACTTTTTAACCTTCACAAGAATAATTTTGTGTTTATTTTCTATAACATGCACGATAAAAATTTAAAATATCTGAATGCATCGATCCTCTAGAATCGCTGTTCGTTTGATTGAATTGTTTTCTTAGACAAACCAGAGCCTTGAAGCAGCAGTTTTTGCTTCAACTTTGAATTGCAAATTTCAATGAAACTTTGGTCACTAATTTGCGTTTGGCTTCTCTCCCTGGCGCTCCCATCCTTGACTCTCCTTTGCTTAGAAATAACGCCGTTTTGCGTCTTGATATTAGATTCCCACATATCCTTTTCCTCACCCCTACCCAAAACTACACTGTTTTGGGTGTTAAAAAGGGATGCTAACCTTTTTTTTTTTTTATTTTAAAAAATAACATTCAGCATCCTAAAATATTTTTGAGTGCATCCAGTATCCTAAAATAATTTTTGATGCATCGATCACCCTCAAATATTTTTTCAGTTGTAACTACTGTCTAGCAAATTGCATTCTAAAGTATTTTTTTCAGTAGCATTCAATATTATAAATTAATTTTTAGCTCACTTAGTACCTTAAATAATTTTTTCAATAACACCCAATATCCTAAAATAATTTTTTTGCATCTAATCCCATGAAATATTTTTTTCATCAACACCTTGCATTTTAAGTTTAGACTACTCGTTACAATTAGAAAAATATTTTAAGATGCTAGATACACAAAAAATTATTTTAAGATATTAGGTGTTATTGAAAAAATACTTCAGGATGTTGAATCTTATTTTTGAAAAAAAAAGGGCCCAACCTCCCTTTTTTTCCATCCAAAACGGTGTAGGTTTGTGGAAAGGAGAGGAAAGGGATGGTTGGAGATCTAATATCAAGACGCAAAACGGCGTTGTTTCTGAGCAAAGGAGAGGCAAGGGATGGGAGCGTCAGGGAGAGAAGCCGAACACCACTAATTTACGTTTTGTAGACTGTGACGTAATAGGACTTGAATAAAAAAGTAGGTTGTTTGAAACTTGAAAAAAAGAAAAGAAAAACATAAGAGTCTTTAAAAAGGGGTAAAGGAAGAATGAAGATAGTACTTAATGAAATTATTGAATATGATCTCTTGATTAACAATATATTTAAAGATTTGATTGTTAATAGATTATAACAATGTCATGTGATTCATGTAGTTGACCCCTGATGTACTAAATTTTAAATGAGCACCGCAAGTGTACAGGCTGTGGAAATAGTATAATAATAAATCAAGGTCGTCCCACAGAGATCCAATCGAATTAGTGATTAGACATTAAAATTCTCATTTTCATTTAAGTTAAGCAAATCAAAAAAAGAATTTGAAAATCAATTTAAACATACACAAAAGAAACAAATCTAATGTTTATAAAATTTCAAATTGATAAAAATAACCTAGAATGACTAATCCATTCTTTAAGTTTTAGAGCATGTATTTACCCAAATTAAATACACTTAATGTTAATTTGTTAATCTAGAGTTTAAATAAATATAAGTATCTTCCAATTACTCATACCCCTCCCTCAAGTTATTGTTATTCCTAACTAATTTATTCAAAAGGCAATAAATGTCCAATTTCACTCTAATATGATTATATGGGTCAAATAGGTATATTTCTATCCTATTGGCAAATTAAAATAAATTATAATCCCACATTATCTAATCACATGGTCCAATTAAGATCCCTCTTCCAAGGCTAATCTAAATTCCCTAAATTCATACTTAATAGTGATTAAATATTAAGTAAACAAATTAATACAAGATTAATTAAACAAAAATTAACACTAAACATAATTTAATGGTTCATACATATTCAAATTCCCAAATTAATTCGTAACTACTCTGATCAACCTGACACGCCTTTAATCCAATCCATTTCAGTAACAATTTCAGAATTCAGTATCATAAGGAAAACATGAAGAATCAAATTAAAATATAATGGGTAGAGATCATAAACTAATCACTATGCACTGATCCTTGTCTGTCGATCCCATTCTGAAGAAGAATCTCGGAGTAGTAAATGCCGATTTCAATCCAGAATAACCTCTCCTCTGTTTTTTCGCCACTAATGAAGATCTTCAACAGTGCTCAGTCGCCACTTTCTTAACTCTCAGTTAGCTTTTTGGTTCACGATGAAGATGATCCTCACTGTGCAATCAGCCGCTCCCTGTGAAGCTCCCTTCTCTCCACTCCTTGCTCTCAGCTTGAGTTTTCACTGTCGACTCTCCTTCTTTGGTTCAGCTCTCGTCACAGTCTAGTTCGTCGGGCTTGGGGAAGAAGAATATGAACCAGAGACTAATCGCGCCTCTGCTGAACCATATTTTTACATGATTAATTTGGGATTTTTAACGTATTTCTAGAGCATTATTGTATGATTAAGCACTAATTTTAGTTAGGGACAATTGTATTGAATTAATTGTAATTAGGGGTAAAATGGTCATAAATTTATTAATTATTCATACAAATGTTTTCTTGAACTTTTGATGCTACCTTGTACAAATTTTCAGAATTAATGTTTTGAGTTTTGGGAAAAATTACAGAAAAGGATGCCTAAAATTTCTGAGAATTATAAGTGAACGTAGAAAAGGAACAAGGAAAATTATAAATCAGGGCCCAGAAAGTTTAGAAATTGTGATTTAGGCCCAATAAATATTCAACAATTTACAATGCAGTCCCTCTACAAAACTTTTAAAAGTTTCACCTAGGTCCCTGGTTAAAACGCATTTACTACCTTCTACAGATGAGCGTTTTGCGTCGCGGGAGACCTTCCTTCCCTTATCCACCTTCGCCTTCTTCTTCCTTCCTCGCAGGCGACTTAGTTCTCCACCACAGTCACCGATGAGCGTCCTTCCTCCATCTTCGACAGACCACCATCATTTTTTTAATTCATCTACTACCTTCGCCTAGAGTTTCAGACCAGAGATTATAGAGACACAGCTGTGACACTTTCAGAGGTGAAGAGCCAGACCTGGAGAGTAGAGTAAAGGGAGTGTGGCGGTGACCTCCTTGAACTAGAGGAGAGTCTGAGGTGGGATTCGACGGAGGAAGAGAAGAACCTGAGCTTCTGTACTTTTCGGTAAGATCTCCAGTTTTCCGACGTGTATTGAACAATAAACCAGAGTAGCGTCGGAGACTTTCTTGTACAACCGTCGTCATTCTTCTTCTTCTTCTCCAACTACCATTCCACCACAGTCGCGACCTCATTCTTCCTCTCTCCATTGTTCCACCAGACCACCACCACCAAGGACCGCCGCCGAACAAGGCTGGGAACCACAATTGGAACAGAGGAAGAAGAGGACCGACCATCATCACCAACTTCGTCTTCCTCAATATTCCAGATTGCCGTGAGCATTATTTTCACCACTAGAAAGCTTCCCTCAACTCCATCACTTTAGCATCGTATCACCATTGCAACTGCTAGCTTCCTTCCTTTGTTTTGATCTTCATCTCCATCACTGTCAGCCTTCACCTTCACTTTCTCCTTCCAAACCCTTCCTTAACATCATTATCTCATCATATTTCCCTTAATTCATGGCTGCCATGGTTTTTGGAATTCTTTGTTATTGTGCAATTAAAGTTATGAGTGACTAAATGTCAACACCCGTTTCCATTTCGATATACACAGAGTAATAGAGACCAAGTTCCACAGGCATACAGAAGAGTACATATATACTGATAAAAGCATTTGTTTACAGTCCAAAGTCAACCATATAGAATGCGACAATATACACCACCATTACAAAATATCCAAAAGTATTTTAGACATAGACTATCTATAACCACGAACTTTGTATTTGCCTCGAGGCACATGCCAGTCACTTCCCTTGGTCTACATTCTTGCCTTTTGATCCACTGGCGCCCGCTGAGATGTTTGGTTTAGAAAAAGGGGTGAGATTCCGAAGAATCCCAGTAGAAACATGCTATCGTTCACAGAAAATGCGAAAAGTAAATATGATATATGCTATGTATACACCAATTAATGAACAATATAAACATATCATCTGCATGTATACATGAGTAGGGTTTCCCTACTATTCTGCATCGGTTGGTCTTCCGCCAACTCCAGTGTAAGTGCTTCTAGCACTATTGGCCCCTCCTTGGGCAAAACATGTTGATTAATAAAGCGCATTTACAAACAATGGCATTCACACAATCATATCACTATGGCATGATGTATGAAGGATAATGTCCCTACCTTGAAGTTCTATCGACCCCTTTCTGTGTGCCTCGTAAATCGTGTCAACTTTCGGCTCCCGATTCGGTCCTAAAATATTAAATGTACAAGAAATAGGTCATAACATATCCAAGTATCATTTTAGACTCTTCCATAGTGTTTCTTGTGGTTATATTAGCCTATAGTGAAAATTTACCAAAATGCCCCGGGGACCTCGGCCGGACCCGGCCGTACCCGGCCCGATGGCACGTTTTCCTAAATTTTTGACTAGGGCTATCCTGACGTATTTTCATCCAAGGAATCCATTTCCGGGCTCAAAATTACCAAATTCAATGTCAAATTACGAAATTTCCCTTGGCATCCCTACTTTTAGGGTTTTAGGGGCGTTTCTGTAATTATGCTTTCTCGGCCTTTTCCGAAAAAGTGCCCAACTGTAACCCCACCTAATTTTCCCTTTTGAATCCAATGGAATCATCAAATCATTGAAAATCCAACTCCTACCCCTAGATCTGGCCCTGACCGAAATTATGGAGTCCTCCGGGCAAAATCGGTGTTTTGTGATTTCGGCTCCGTAAACGCGTTCCTTTCTACTCCTAATCACTTTATTAACCATCTAATTGAGTTATAACAACCAATTGAACTAAAATTGGTCATCATAACCCTTAGGCACACACTTTTTCAAAATTTAAAACCAATGGCAATCCGGCGAAATTTCACCGATTAAATTGCCCCCAACAACCAGAATAGTTAATATACAAAGGTTTGGAAGTTACCTCAAGCTCCCACAAGTTTTTCCCAAATATTGCTGAAAACCCTAAGTCCTTGAACACCCAAATTTGAGCTCCATAAACCTTGAAGAATGTAGAAGGATAGCTTAGGAGCGGAGTAATACGTGTTAAGTAAGAATTTACCGAAGAAATTAGCTTACCTCACAAGTTCTCTTCTCTTTCTTTCTCCAAATGCTCTCAACGTTTTCTCACTTTAGTTTCAGCTGATAACGTTGGTTTAGGGGCTGATATGAAGAGGATGATGTTACTTTATCATATATATTGTATGACATGTACTTATTTATTAATTTTCCAAAAATTCAAAAACTAATTTTTATGTACATAAACTCATATACATGTAATCATATTCATTAAGCCCAATCAATATTTCCTTCTCCATGCCACATGTAGGAGACTCCTAGGGGTCCCTCCCTATGGTCTCAATTGGCTTCATAACTTGTTTCAGTTATGTTTACACGTAAAGTTTCAATTTTGGTCAAAATTACACTTTTTGCTCAAATTTTCCATAAATTCATATTAAATTGAATAAAATATTCTAAATATATTTTTAACCTTTATTTTCCTTAATTAATTGAAATTAACTTCAATTAATTGAAAAATAATTTATTTTATGCTATTTTGGCAAAATTACGATTTTGCCATTACCTTTCTTCTCTTATTCTTTTTTTGGCCAATTTCTATATATTTTTGCACCAAATATTTTCTCTAATATTCCTTCATTTTTGGACCTTAATATTGGGTCTTTTAAATTACCCAAATTAATTTCATAATTATTTTTTCCCAATTTCTCATGAAATTGAACATTTATGAATTCATAAATTCCAAATTGATGAATATTCACCATTTTATTGAATTTCTCAAATAATTACAATATATTTGGTGAATATAAAATTTGAGATGTTACACTAAAGCTTCCAATTCTTCAAGATTGAGGATTTTTTTTGAGTTTAAAGAGCTTTAAATGAGAGTTTTTTTTAGTTCCTATATGAATTTCCTATTGTTATTGTAAATCCTAGCTATGTTCTAAAGTAATTGCAGTAGGATTTTGTTATGAACTATTTGGACTCCAGATTATTGAACTAAGATTACTTATTTTGTGTTTGTATTTGAATTATTGTGATTGGATAATTTTTAGTTAACTATCTCCTATTAAATTATAAGATTAAGCTTTCTATGTATTTACTAGTTTGTGTAATTGATTTGAGTTAATTTGAGTAGTGCGTTTGTGCATTCATATTAGAGGAAACAACTGCACTAATTTAATTCATTTCATACATCAAGCGGTTTTTAATAATTTATCTAGAGATGACCATGAATGCTATCGTAGGATTGATAATTAATTAGATAAATTGGATTTAACGCGTTTGCTTGAGGTTTTTTAATTAAGACTTGATGGATTTCAAACTCCCATATTATTTAGTGAACTAGGATAGCCAATAAACTGATTTATCAAGAGAATTCACTTCATTCATATTTCATTTATCATTCCATTTTTATAAAAATACCAAAAAAAAAATAGTTTAGCATTTAATTAAATTACATTTTCTTTTAACAATTAATTTGAAAAATCAAAACCAATTTCCCCTTGTTTTATTACTTTTGCATGATATATAAATTATTTAGGATTCAATAAAAAGCTACTCTAAAAAAGAAAACGATTCTAAATTTACCTATACATAATCCTTAATTAATTTTTGATTGTTGACCCAAGCACTAACGTAGGAAAACATCCTAATCACCAAGGTCCCACCTTCGATGACTCTCTCTCTCTTGCTGTTCCTTCTCCCTCGTTTTCTCCGTTCAAGCTCGTAGCCTCTCTTTATTCCTCTCTAGCTTAGGTCCCCAATTGTCCCTCACCTGCCTCTGCCAAAACGCTGCGTCTTCTTTTGTTTCTTAGATCAGATTGCTTTTCCCAAAACGGCAACGTTTGAAGCCTTTTTATCACCATTGAAAATTTCTTTCATCCCCCAATAAAACCGTATCTAATTAAGAAAGCAAAAGAAACAAAAAAATAAAAATAAAAGAAAAGAAAAGAAATAAATATTCTTTACTTTAAAGTATTATCATTTATTTAATTTTTTATTATAAACCTAAATATTTCTATTTAATTTGAAATTATGATGTTTTATTTGAAATCCCCTAAATAATGTACTAATTTGATTTGATCTTATAATAACAAAATATCATTGAATTCTTCTAAAATTGTTTAGATAACTCTCTAAATATTTTTAAAATGTACTTTAAATATACTATAAATGTAGAGTTATCAACACCTTTTAATGAGATCGGGCTTGTTGTCGTTGCCAATTCCATTCATAATTAAAATTATGATTATAAAGACAACCAATATAATTATAAAAAATTACATGGATTTTTTTTTTTTACTTATAGTAAACAACAGTTGGTTATCAAATGGTTCAAAGCTTATTTTCCTTTCCTTAAGTACAATTGTTAAGAAAATATGTTTCTTATAATTAAAGTTTTTGACCTCATCAAAATTATAACAAGATGTATGAATGGATCAATCCTCTATAAACTATAATCGCCAAATTAAATTTATTGCCGATAGAGGATTACTTTTGCAGGGAAATATTTGTTATAAAAAAAATAATTGAGCTGCAGTTTTATCGTAGATCAATGTTTGAATTTGACTTGGTCAACATATTGTTAGGTAGGTAGAGTTGATGTGGCGAACTGAATTTTATATGGAATGATTGATTTTGCTATAACGTAATTTATATAATTTGGATGTTACTTCTTTAAAAGTGATTTTATGAAAATAAAAGTGTTGAGATGATATTAATCAACAGACCTTCTTGTGTGTAACTATTAAAAAGGAAAATATTTTTATATAATAATACTTCACGACTAATTAATAACTTATCTATTTAATAAATACATAAATTTAAATGAAATTAAGAATTGGAAAAATTCAATATAAGAAATATTGAACATTAGTTTTGTAAATAATACATGACTAATTGTCATGTATATACCAAACACTTTGGACCCGTTTGGTATGATAGAATTGATTTTGATGGAAATAGAAATGGATATGGATATGGAAATGGAATGTAAAAGTATGTTTGGTATATCATGGAAATAAGATATGATTTTTAGGTGAAAAGACCAAAATGTCCTTCAAATTTGTTTTCCCAAAAATACATCATTCAGAGAAGCCCAGAACCTTCTCCTCCCGAAAACCTGCACCATTTCATTTTTTTCAAATGTTTGGTATGTTATAGAAATGAGTCCTAATTTATATGTGAAAAGACCAAAATGCCTTTATAATTAAAAATAAAAAAATCCCTCTCGTTTGAAAATTTTAAGCTTATAGTATGAAATTCTAAAGGAAAAATATAACATTTTTTTTTTAAATTGGAACCCGGACCGGACCGGTTCGCCGGTTTTCGATCCGGTCTGGGTTCTTGAACCTGGGTCTCATCACAGAAAGAGCAAGATTGGAATTGAAGACATGGAATTGCAAATCTTAACTATTTGAGTGGAATTGAGTTTGATGGAATTGGCCCCATTTGGCTTCCATGTGGAATTAAATTCCATGAGCATTTCTTTGTACCAAACATGCACAACTCATGAAATTGAATTCCAATTCCAATTCCATGCCTTCAATTCCACCATACCAAACATGGCATTCGATCTCATATAGAATAAAAAAACACCATCTATTTCTAGTGAAGATGTTATAATAGAAGGCAAGGATGAAAATTTATCAACATGACTATCATTATTTTTCTTAATAAATAGTTTAGGTGAATTAGGTTACTAAGGCTTATTAGGGTCAAGATATGTGCTTAAGTTTAAAGAGCACTTATAAAAGTGCTTATATATTGCATATATATCAATAAGATCTTCACATCGATTGGCAGCGGGATTTGATCCAATGACCTTGTGGGTTTTGATCCATCCCCCTTACCAGCTGAGACACCATTTTCTGATGTTCAGTATGAGGAAGATGGTCTCCCTAGGAATCGTAACTCTCCCTCAAATGATGAAATTACCAACTTTCATGAAAACCACTGGTTACTCTGTCATCCTCCCGTTGGCTTCACAACGCCGGCGACCAGCTCCTGCTTCCTTCACATTGGTGTCTTTTTCTTTCTTTCTTTCTTTCTTCTTAGGATGCCACTCCCAACTTCTTCTTTGACTGTTATCATCTTCCTTCTCCCATCTTCTTTTTAATATGTTAATGAATGAATTTTTTAACTTGTTTTTACATGAGTATTTTTTTTTACAAAGAATGAAAAATTCTTAATCCGCTATTTTGATTCTGTTAATGTATTTTTTAAAAATTTAAGCAAAAGGGGAAAATAGCGCCTTTTTATCATTTTTAGATCTCCCTCTCCCTTATTGATAATTATCCTATGCAAAACAAGTTATCATAATTATCATTCATATCAAACAAAATTAGGTCTCCCTACTATCAAACACGAAACATGGCCTAACTATGTTGCTGGTAACTCTAATAAAGGCCTGTGAAATGATTTTGATAAAAATGGAAATGGAGATGAAAATAGATATGGATATAGTAAATGATGTTTAAAAACTTGTTTGGTAGGACTATGAAAATCATATTTAATTTTTTATTTTAAATTTTAAAATGTGTTTAACATATGAAATAACTGACCAATTTTGATGGAATGGTCCCTTAATTGTACCAAGCATGCAATTAGCTAGTATGGAATTTAATTACCAATTCCAACTTACCAAAACGGGGCATATAAAATATATGAAGTTCCTGGCAATATGACCAAATAACAGCGATGGGGGGGGGGGTTTATTTTATTTTACTTGATTGCAAAGAAATAGACCTGCATATGCTTGTAAGAGGGAGAAGGAAATTTTCAACACTATAAATCGTTCTCAACTTTTTTTTTTTATTTCAAAAAATATTTCAAGACTGAAATGTTCATATTATCATTTCTCAAATTTCCCATGACTGAATAAGAAATTATAACTTACTATATATACAAGAGTTCTATATACTACTCCTATGATCAAGGCAATCGCTCTCACATGACGGAAACATTTGCCATTGACTGTTCTCACGTATTATATCATATGGATTAATTAATTATATTAATTGGCTCGTAAACTAATTAAGTATATAGGATGTAATAAGCATGGTTCAACCACGTAGAGTAAAACTGAAACATATGTGATTACGTAAAATTAAAGTAAATAGAATGTTTACGTGTACAAATATATATTATTAATTTATTTTTTAATATTTATTTCTTACACTGTTTTTTTAAATAGATTTATAAGTGAAAAATATTTAATAATAAAAGGAGGTTATACTTAGTAAAAGTTGCCTTCCTTAGAGAAAAGAAAGTTCCTATTTGAATATATCTTTTTTCCTTTTATTTTTTTTCTACATCTACTGAACTTGATTAAACCTGTCGTATGGGTTAAGATTTGCAACTTGTTGATTTGCTGTGTTAGTTTGGAATAGCTTATTTTTAGGTAATAAGTGTTTATAAATATTTATTTACGGTATATGAGGTAAGTATGTGAGAAAAATTTTATCTCGACTTGCGTAATAAATACTTATATTTAAAAAATAAGTATTCCCAAACATACACTTAATTAATTAAGTGGGTTCACCGGACATGAAAACTTAAATGACGTATCAGTTTTGTGATTGGGATGTGTGTTGTGACTATAATGAGGGTATTACTTAAAAAAAACACGCAAACACATAACTGATATGTGTGTGTGTGTATATATATATATATATCATTGATACCTGGTGCGTACTTCTTCAATTTGTATTAACAATGAATTCTTCAACTGTTTGAAAAGTATAATTCATGATATAGTACAATATTATAAATAAATATAGCAAAACACTTCAGCGAAAACTTAAGCAAATATACACATACACACCCTATATATATATATATATATATATATTTCACACCACAACTTACTACAAGTACGTATACAACAACATTTGCAAAATATATAGCAGTACATCTAAACTAGGAGAAAGTTTTAATTTTTATAAGTTTGCCACAAAACTGTACTCCCTATAATCCTTAATAGAAGACATATTTATTTAATTTTATCAGATTAAGGAAGTTAGTTAAGTTAGTTAAAATGAGAGGTATTTTCTAAAATACCCTAGTTATCTTCATTAATTCCCTCACTTCCTCCCTTCCTTGATTATTGTTAAAAGAATATCAGTAAGAGTAAATTAGAAAAATAGTAACAAATATGAATTTTTTTCTGGTATTGATTTTTTTGTTGGTTCAACTTTTCTGGTGATGAAATCTTATGCATAGTCACACTGTATATGGTAATATGCTACTGATTTTTTTAAGGAAAAATGTTGGGTTAAGTTGGATCCCGAGAGCTTACTAGGGTCAATACATGCATATATACCTTCATACTCAAAAAGTACTTACAGAGATGTTTATATATTGCCTACCAATAAACTTTTCACAATTCACATCAGCAGCGAGATTTAAACTCATGATCTAATGGATTATGAGTCAACTACCCATACTTTATTAGCAATATGCAATCGACTTTAATTACCGATGATTTGCATCTCCCTTTGCCATTTGCTTCATATTCTATATTATCTGAATTTACTAGTATTTACTCATCCTTGTTATTATATTTGCAATGTTACTTTTTCTTTTTATTAATATTATTTAACATTTTTCAAAAAAAAATTACTGATGATTTGAATTTGTATATTATCAACGATTATACCCGTGAATATTATCAAGCGCGATTTTTGGCAGCGATCATTAAAAGTGGTCGCCCAAGGTTGATAAAATTCTCCCAAATACACTTTTAGGCCACCAAAGTTATTCAATTAAGAATATTACGTGAGATTACAACTTTTTTTTGAAAAAAAAAAAATTAAGCTGATAAAGTCAGAGATTGCAATTTACCACGTCAAAAACCAATTTGCCCTTTTGGAGGCGATAAGTTGCTTTAACAAATTCAAGTAATTTTATTTTATTTTTGAAAAATGTATCTTGGATAAGACATTTTGGAATTTCAACGTTGGACCAGTTCAAAGCAAACTAAATTTGACACGTGCCGCGATTTTTTCCCCTCTATACTGTATGTTAAGCTAGTAATTCAGAATGTGTTCATCGTGAAATTAATTATGTTATTTAAATAATAAGTTTTTATAGTGAGAGTGATTTACATTAGAGGTTGATACATATTTAAAAAAATATAGAATTATCGACAGAATTTTTTTTTGTTGGTAATTACTGACGGGTCACCGGTGAAAATTCTGTAAGTAAATTGACCGACCATAAGTAAAATTTGTAATCTATTTTTGTTACATTATAATAATTTATATGATATAATAAAATAATAAATAATAAGAATAAAAAATGTAATGAAAATATAAAAATATAAAATATAAATATTAAATATAAGAAAATTAATATTTCTTTCTTTCTTCTTCTTCCGATGCCACTCCCAACTTCGTCTGTTATCATCTTCCTTCTCTCCTATCTTCTTCTTTTTAATATGTTAATGTATAAATTTTTAACTTGTTTTTACGTGAGTAATTTTTTTTAACAACGAATGAAAATTTTTTAGTCCGCTATAAATATTCTGTTAATGTAATTTTTAAAAAAAACTAAGAAAAGGGGGACATTACGTCTTTTTATCAGTTTTAGCTCTCCCCCTCCCTTACTAATTCTCTAATGCCAAATAAGTTATCATAATTATCATTCATATCAAACAAAATTAGGTCTCCCTCCTATCAAACATGAAACATGGCCTAACTAAGTTGCAGGTAACTCTAATAAGGGCATGTGAAATGATTTTGATAAAAACGGAAATGGAGACGGATTTGATAAATGAGGTTTAAAAACTTGTTATTGACATAACTATGAAAATCATATGTAATTTTTTACTTTAAAATTTAAAACATATTTAACATATGAAATAACTCACCAATTTTGAAATGGAATGATCTCTTAGTTGTACCAAACATGCAATTAGTACGGAATTTAATTCCTAATTCCAGCTTACCAAACGGGGTGTGCGCGCGCGCGCGCGCGTAATATATTAAGTTTTTGGCATTGTGACAACATAACAGCGATGGGGGGTTTTATTTTATTTTGCTTGATTGCAAAGAAATAGACCTGCTTGCTTATAAGAGGAAGAAGGAAAATTTCAACTTTGCAAATCACGTTGAATGAAATTACCTGCAATTTGCTTGCTCTATCTTCTCTGTCGTTCGCTACATTTTTTGAATTTAAAAATTTATTTAAAAATATTTCAAGACTGATATGTTCATAATATCATTTCTCAAAGCTCACATGACTGGAATAATAAATTATAACTTACTATATATACAAGAGTTTTATATACTCATATGATCAAGGCAATCGCTCTCACATATGACCGAAACATTAGCCTTTGACTGTTCTCACTTGACTGTTCTCACGTGTTATACATATGGATTAATTATATTAACTGGCTTGTAAACTAAGTATCATATATGTAAGCATGGTTCAACTTCATAAAACTGAAATATACATGTGATTAGGTGAAATTAAAGTAAAAACTAGAATGTTGACGCGTACAAATATATATTATTAATTTATTTTTTAATATTTCTAATACTTTTTTTAAAAATAAATTTATAATTTAAAAATAGTTAATAATAAAATATGAAGACAAAAGGAGGTTAGTACTTAGTAAAAGTTGCCGTCCTTGGAGAAAAAGAAAGTTCCTCTCTGAATATAATTTTTCCTTTTATTTTTTCTACTTCTGCTAGACTTGATCAAACTTTTCATCGTATGGATTACTCCGATCATAATTTGTTCATATATATATATATATATATATATTGCAACTTGTTGGTTGGGTAATTAAGTGGGTTCACTCCGGGCAAAAAAAAAAAAAAATTAAGTAGGTTCACGGAACATGAAAACTTAAATGAAATATCAGTTTTGAATAGGTAAGCGACTAAATATAGTAAAACACGCACACATATGTGTATCATTGATGCACGGTTCGTACTTCATCAATTTGCATTGACAATGAATTCTCCAACTGTTTATAAGTTTGAAAAGTATAATTATACAATATAATATTATAAATAAATATAGTAAAACACTTCAGCGAAAACTTACGCAAATTCTTGTGTGTGTGTGTGTATCAAAGCACAACTAAGTCTGCAAAATCTTAACTTTCATTTGTCATAAAAATGTATTTTTTTTCCTCCTATTGATGAAATTTTATGAATAAGTGACACTGTATAAGGAAATAATATGCTATAGATTTTAATTTCTGAAGGGGTGCGTGTTACATATATATTAAAACCATTCAGAACATGTATGCGGGGTTAATTAACATCTAGTGTTAGAACATCTAGATGTGAAATAAATGACTTTTCTATAAGGATTGCCTTACATAAGGATCAACTTTGAGCCCTTATTTGTTTAACCTAGTAGTAGATGTTCTAACTGGGCTTACCAAAGAAGAGATCCCTAACTACATGGTTTTTTTTTTTGCTAATGATATAGCTCTATTAGTGGAATCAATGCAGGAGATTAATTTTATATTTGAGATATGGAGAAGGACTCTGGAGTAGAACGATCATCGCAAGAGTAAGAGCAAACATGATATATATATTACAATTTGAAAAGAGACAAGTGAGAAATGATGTGGAGGTTAAACTAGGAGAGCAAGTTTTTCAACAAGTGGCAAAGTTTATATATTTGGGATTAACTATACAGTAAGATGGTGAAATTGATGGAGATGTTAATCATAAAATTTAAGCAGGATGATATAAATGGAGAAAATCTATTGGAGTTATTTGTGATAAAAAAATACCTAATAATGTAAAAAAGAAATTATATCGCACTGCTATAAGACCAATAATGCTATATGGTAGTGAATGTTGAACTTTAAAGTGACAACATAAACATAAAGTTGGAGTAGCCGAGATAAGAATGTTGAGATGGATGTATGCTTATATAAGAAAAGATAAAATTTGTAATGATAATATACATGAACGAGTTGGAGTGGCATCTATTAAGAAGAAAATGGTAAAAAATTGTCAGATGTAGTTTGGATACATTTAAAGAAGGCCATTGGGTGCAATGGTGAGAAGAACCGATCAATCAACATGGAGTTCTTTAAAAAGAGATAGAGGAAGCCCGAAATGAACACGCTATGAGGTTATAGAGCAGGATTTATTTGTTAATGATTTATTTAAAGATCTAGTTTTTTGATAGAGTATGATGGCGTCGTACGATTCATACAACCGATTACACATAATGGAATAAGGTTTTGTTGTTATTGCACACCTTTAGGCCCCACCAAAAGGTATTTAATCCAGATTGCACCTTTTTGTTTTTTTTTTTAAATTTGAAGTTTAAGCTAATGAAGTCAGAAATTATAATTTACAACATCAGAAATCGATATCTGCCCTTTTGGAGGCACTAAATTGCTTTGACAAATTCAAGTAATTTTATTTTATTTTTGAAAAATGTATATGCCTATATGGTATAAAAAGTGGAGGTTTTTGAAATTAGTGTAATGCAATGTTTAATAAAAATTAAAATTTATATCGCTCGTGGATAAGACATTTTGAAATTTCAAAGTATGGACCAGTTCAATTCAAATTAAAGTTGACGTGTGCCGATTTTTTTTCCTTTTATTATATGTTAAACTATTTCAGAATATGTTCATTGTCATGAAGAAATTAATTGTGTAATTTATATAACAAGAAATTCCTAGTTAAAGTGATTTACGTTAGAGTTTGATTTGTGAGAGGTTGTGTCATCATAAAATTTTATATTTATATCAATCAAGTTCTAGCATGACCCTAAAATCTATAATTATATAGTTTGTGACAAGCGGCTTGGATGATGGAGGATTCCTTTAAATTTATTACTACCTCCTGTACTCTGGTGTTTAATATAAAAAAGTGAATCATAAAATAGATTTTATATTAAAAATTGGAGGCAGTATCAAAGATTCCTAGTAGAGGAAAAATTAGAAGGATGATTTTTCTAACTTCACTGCAAAGACGGTGTAGAAATTTGATTTAGAAAAGAAAAGGAGGCGTCAATTTTCTAATTATTCTGAAAGTTTGTTGGATTATCAACATTGGTTTAAGCTTAAGCAACGCAGCAAAGGTACTATCTCGGTCATAAATATAAAACTCAATTAATTTTTTTAGAGAATTTAAAGAAACTAAATAAATTATTTTAGAGTATTTATATTTATCATATTTCTTAAAACTAATTTATGTGACTTATAAACTAATATATAATCCAATAATATAAAATATATACTATAATTAAGTAAGATATTTAGCTTATTTAATCTCTCTAAAAAAAACCAACTAGATCTTATATCTATAACCGGAGGGAGTATTAAGCATCGGTCAACTTAACAATCAAACGTAGAATATGAGTATTACTATGCCGTGTCAAAATATAACAACGTAGTTGGTTAAAGCTATGTCGGTTTTTGGGTTAACCGGCGTCGAATATCTTTCTTGAAAAGATTAGCCATTATAAGGTTTCATCTTTTTAATTCTAGGAAATTACATACTTGAGAATAACTTTGATAATTATTTGAGTTTTGTAAATATGATATTTGCTGATTTGGGTAGTTAAATATTCTCTATCCTAGCTACAGTGCTTCATCATTTAGATAGTTCCCTCCTCAGGAAGGCTGGTTGAGATTGGACTCAGATTAAGGCTCAATGACCAAAACGTGAAGCTTCTTGTGGCTTGGGAGAAAGGAATTTGGAGAATTGGCTTTTATTAACAACAAAATAGCAATATTGAATTTATGCTTGTTTGGAATCACGATTGGAATATTCAAAATCAGCTTTTCAATCGTGATTTACAGTATACGGATAAATATATAAGAGAAATTTTGTTTTGATTTTTATAGATAAGTGTTTTTGGGATGGTGTTCAAACACACATGAACAACTATTCTACAGAAGCTCTACGTCAAAACAGAGAAGTGTGAAAACCTTGAAAGGTGACGAAATGGGGTCAAGGATAAAACACTAGTAAGGATTGCATATGACCAAGTAGGAATAAAAATATAATGATGATGAAATAAATGGAGATATGAGATACAATTTTATTTATTTATTTATTTGCGTTTGGGACTTGATCTTTTCTTTGAATTTTGACTTTGTTTTGTCATGACCTCAGCTATATGGGAGGATAACCTTTGTGCATGCCACTTGATATCCAACACGTTTTTAAGGATCCTATCAAATATCCGAATATTCTTTTTTAATGAAAGACATACGGATGGGCTTACGATTTTAAATTATATTTATATGGGAAGCCCGTCACTGCACGGATTCAATGCATTTTATTTTTCCATGCAATGGCTTCTCTCCTCATTGACCAGGTTAATTGTTGGAAAAATCCCTCTAAAATATATTAAAAATAGGAAAATCCCTATTCACTGTATTGAAATTGAAAAATCCGGATCAATCTAGTGTCAGTACGGATGAACAGTTCGGGCGGCACCAAAAGACGATTTTGCCTTTCAGCCCTCATTCTCACCACTTCAAAAATAACAACACGCGGTTCTTAATTAACAACTCCGTATTTTTTATTAACAACTCCAGTTTCATCTTTTTTTCCACAATAACAACATCGATCTTGTTATTAATAACTCCAAATTTTTTATTAACAACTCCGCTTTATTCTTCCACATATTCGCATCTAAAAAATATAGTGTTATTAATGTAAAATACGGTGTTAATATAGAATATGGTATTGTTAATAACAAGACTGGTGTTGTTATTGTGAAAGTAAAAAGATGAAATTGGAGTTGTTAATCAAGAATTCGGAGTTGTTAATTAAGAGTGCGCGTTGTTAATAAAAAAAGAGGTGTTGTTATTGGCCATGAAACTTAAATTTAGGAAGTTGTGAAATAAGAAAGGGGAGTTGTTAATCAAGAATCCGAAGTTGTTAATTAAGAACCACGTGTTGTTATTTCTAAAGTGGTGAGAATGAGGGTTAAAGGGCAAAATCGTCTTTTAGCGCCGCCCGCACTGTTCATCCATACTGACACTGAACTAATCCGGATTTTTTAATTTCAATGCACTGAATAAGGATTTTCCTATTTCCAATATATTTTAGATGGATTTTCCCTTAATTGTTCTGATTGATTATATATAAAACATTATTGTGACAATCATAAACCAGCAACCCAAGGAGGCAGCTTGATCCCTAATGAAGGGCAGAGAACCCCAGCAGCTACTGGTATGGCAACAACATTATAAGCCATTGCAAATACATAGTTCAATCGAATCCGAAAAAAGGTCTTCCTCGAGAGATCAATGGCCGTGATCACATCTTCTAGATTGTTTCTCATCAGTATGTGCCAGCCCGGATCGCCATGCCGACATCTGCAGCAGCTAATGCCGGAGAGTCGTTGATCCCATCACCCACCATTGCCACTATGCTTCCATCTTTTTGGAATGAACGAACAACCTCAGCCTTCCCTGCTGGCATTACCTCTGCTCTCACATCTTCTATTCCAACCTGTCAAACAAGACATTTCATTTTTCACATACAATTATTTAGTACTATTTCCTACTTAACTAAGTTGGGTAGATTAAGGAAATGAGATAAATTAGTTCATTCTAACAAATGTGACATGATCTCTTTAAAATACCCATATGGATGTTCACTGCTAGCCTGACTCAGGAAAAAAAACGATAAAAAATTATTAATTTCTCTGATTTTGACTCGAGCAATATAATGGGTAGTGCTAATGATAAAACATTTAGAGCATGGCAACATGGAACCAAAAAGGCTTCTCTCACAACCGTTCCCACTCCCCCAAACACACACTTAGTCATAAATGATACTACCTATGTTTTAAATATAGAAGCTAGACAAGAGGGATTCTATCAAGGTTATTTTCAAGGCATATGATTAGAGGGTATTTTAAAGAAACAATAAAAATTTGTTACAAGTAACTAACTTAACTATTTTCATTAATGTCTGTCAATTAGTTATCTAGCACTTATTTAAGGACCAGAGGTAGCAAATCGTTTCTAATTTTATTCTTGAGACAGAATGCATAAGCCCTGTTGGGAAAGTTAATCTGCTCATGCAGCAAAAGAGTACAAGAACCAAAGCAAGTGAAAGTGATCAAGAAACTGGAAGTCACCTCTGCCGAAGCTGCCAATGTAAGAAACTCTCCCTGTTCCATTCCTGAGAATACCTTGGCAGTCATAACAGTGGCTTTTACCTGAGTTAGGGTGCCAGTTTTATCAAATATTAGGTGCTTTACTATCTGAGCCTTTTCCAAGGCATCTCCTCCTTTAATTAATGCCCCATTCTTAGCCCCAACTCCTGTTGCCACCATGACAGCAGTTGGTACTGTGACTACTACTACCACGAAAAGAATTCTAACCAGGTCTACCAGAAGGACGAGAACCACCATGGCCTGTTGTATATAGTGCTTGAGAATAATAAGCACTCGCAAGATCAGCGACATCATCATAATATGTGTGATGCGCATGAATCAGAACATTGTTAGCTAGGGATGTCCTCTGTCTAGCTTCAATATCAATGAGCATGTTAGTAACAGTGTCTAAATCAAAGCGAGGTCGAGCTGCATTGATAACAGTGATTACGGCATCGAATTCGGCAGTAAGACCTTTAAGAATGTAAGAGATCTGAGTAGGTTCATTGACCTTTTCACCAAGAACAGCTAGATGATCACATATAGATTTAACATTAGTAAGATATTCACACATGCTAAGCAAGCCCTTTTTCTGTGTGCTTAACTGATTCTTATACAACAAAATTCGAGAGTCAGATTTAGTGGAATAGAGTTTAATGAAGTTACCCCAAATCTGAGAGGCAGTGTTCAAACTGACAAGTTTGTGCAAGATCGACGGCGCAACTGAGGTGAGAAGCCAAGAGCCAATGCCTAGTCAAGTGAATCGTACTCTTCAAACATCGGATTTAGTACAAGAGCTCCATAATCATCACAAATTTGTGTTAGAGGGACTGTAACTGTACCATCAAGAAGATGATGCAAGCGATGCTGCTTAACCATTAGGTATACTTGCTGCTGCTACAGAAGGAAGTTAAGGTCATCAAGTCGAATGGTGATATTTTTGTTGGAGAAGCTTCGATTTGCAACGACAGAGATAGGGAATGCCGGATTAGAACTGAATCCGGTAGTGAAGCTAGCCTGAGACATTATTGCTCAGGGTGATCAATCCAACAAAAGAGACCGCCCTACTACTAATGTCAACTCGATCTTAAGCACCGGCAATCAGAGTCAGGTTGTGATGGCTGGCTTTGATACCATGCCAAAATCTAGAGTTTAGGAGAGGAATCAGGAAACTTCACTTATCTGTTTATTGAATTAAACTGAGTATACATTTATATTGAGTATTTAGTGTGAGTCTTGGCGTAGCCTACTACACTTGTCTTATGACGTGTCTGCAACAGTCTAACTAATTGCCTGCATAACCGCGTAACCTATTACCAGCTCATCTCATCATATATATACTGCTAATATAATAAGTTTAATTTAGCAAATAAAAAGTCCACATTAACTATTCACAACAAAACTTCTGCAATACAGTTACATTCATCAATGAACCTTTGTTGTTAGTCAATCACAAAATAGGTTTAGAAATTAATAAGTTTATTTAACAACTCACAAGTTCCCATTAGTTATTCACAACACAACCTTTACGATAAATTTAATTTGTTGCCAGAGCTCCTGTATTTGACCATCACTAGCAGAGATGATCTTGAGCAATGTTGTGAAAACCGGATTGGACCGGTTGGTCAGACCGGTTGAACCGGTGCCAAGGAGGGCTTTCGGCTCGTTCAGCATGGTTCAACCGTTTCACCATTTGGACTTTTTCATGCCACTTCAGACCAGCTGTTGAGCCAGGAGCCAGGGTTGAACCGGGAACCGGAGTGGTTGAACCGGGAACCGTTTATTAGTATTATTGACATGTTATTGTGTTATTTTTAATGATTTCAATGTATTAGAACTTGAGATTTAGAAAAGATGATACATATAAGCTTTTGTATGTATTTATTTTTAAGTAATGTTAAAATTTCATATTTTTTTATATTTATATAATTATATATATGTATAATATTATTTTTATTTAATTATTATGTTATCGGTCCGACCATGTGACCCATGACCCGATAGCCTCTCCTGTTCGACGTCCGATCCGACTTTTAAAACATTGATCTTCAAGGAAAAAAGGTGTGGATTTGAAGGGCAAAAAAAGGTGAAGAGCAATGAGGTGAAAGTACCCTATAATCATGTATATTCTAAATTGGTCAATGGACCAATCAAGAATTTATTGAATTTAATTTGTATATTAATAATAACAACCCTTCTCAAGATCGGAGTGAGAATTTGAATACATGACGGAATCAAGATTAAGAAGCGTGTATTACAAAATTTTCATAAATATTAGAAGTCAAAAATATATATCTTTATATTCCTCTAGTTCTTTTTATAAGATCCTAACCTTTAAATTTATTTGGCCCTTCTTATAAACTTATTTTGGGGTTATCTAAACATTAAATGTGTTTTTACCAATTTTACCTATAATTAATTCGATTCTCTCTTTTTTTTTCATCATTTTCTTCTTTTTTCTTACCACTATTTTTTTTCTCTTTTCCCCTTTTATAAATAAGGGCATGGTAGGAAAAAAAATTCATTTCTTACGTATTCATTACTTTTAATTAATTTAACTGATTTCTTAAAACATGTAATTCGGTTAAAATGATTTTATAAAAACCATGGGAGGGAGTTTATAATGGTGGGAAAAATAAAAGCCTAGGAAGGCATGACCTCAACAATTCATCCTTACTAAAATTAATTTTTTTGGACCTGTCCTTACTAAAATTAATTGTTTGATTCGAAAACATTTAAAACATCATGTGCTTTTCTTTTAATTTTATAAATCAATCAACAGACTACTTAAAAATTATGTGCTTTTCTTTTAATTTTATAAATCAATCAACAGACTACTTGAAAATTACAAGCTCCCCCTTTCACAGCACTTTAAAGTGTCCTTGTAAAGGGGAGTTGACCCATAATTGCAGTCAGAATTCCCGGCCGTGGAAAGGACTTCAACAGTAAAACTTTGTTTTGGGTTGACCGATTGACCCTTTTGGGTTCTCATTCTCGTGCTACATTTAAAAATTACTCCATGCAGTCTATTTTACAAGCAACTCTTTATTATGGTTATTTTTTTCATAAGTAATTTTCTCTTTATGTCTTAAAATTTAAACTGTTTTTTTCTCTTCTACCTTTATTAAGTATATATCTTTATATTAATTATATCATCCACTCAACACTAATTCTCTTTTATTTAATCATTTATTATACATTCTTTCTCATATTTTATAATTGTACTCTTTTATATTTATTACTCATTCTCTCTCCTATGCTCATTTCATAAATAGGGCATATTTAAAAAAAATATGGTATTTTTAACATATTTATTATTTTTAATTAATTTTAACTGCCAATTCATTTTATCCATTAAAAATAAAAGTTGATTATGAAAAGGACAAGAGGTTTAATTGGTTTGAAATTTGTAGATAAAAAACTTTAGAAGTTGCTAATTTATTTTGATTGCGCAATAAAAGTTGCAAATCTTCAGAAGTTTGATTAATTGGTTTGGAAGTTTTAGATAAAAAGTATTATTCCTTCCTACTGTCATTAGAAGCATCTAATAATAACTTTATATCAATTAATAAAATCAGTTATTTTTTGTAAGATATCAAAATCTCTCTGAATAAAAGTAATTAATTAGTTAGAGAAGTTTAATTAATTGGTTTGGAAGTTTTATAGTTAGTTATGTATAATGCATGAAAAAAATTAATCCTTTAGACAAAACATGTTATATTTAAAATATGCTGAAATTCTTACAATAAAAATTAGAGGGAGCATAATTTTTTATTTGAGAGATTATGACAAAAATAAAAATTTGAAATATTTGGGCACCATATCATGCCAAAATCATATTTAGGGGAATTACAAAGGCTAGTTCTACCTACTACAGCTGGATTTGGTTGGTCGGTGCCATAGATGTTCATGAGGCTTGAATGCTTAAAAACAGGAGATGGAGATATAACATTTTTTTTAAAGAAAAAAATAAGGGAAAAAAGGTAAAGTCATTGTATAATGGGTTAAGGGTAATTTTGATTTAGAAGTTGTTAACAAGGGATAATTTTGTCCCAAAATTTTGTTGGGGTGATTTTGCTCTTGGAAGTGTGAAAAGGGGAGCACTTTTGCCCTAACCATCATCTCAATTAATTTTAATTGTTAGTTGATCAAATATACCGAGCTGACAGTCTACATGTCATGTTAAGGTGCAAATTTGCTCTGTCTATGTGTTATCTATTTTTTTTTCAAAGTTAGGTTTAAAACTCTCCGGATAAATTTACATATTAACAAAAATGATATGTACATGATATGTGAAATGTTAATTTAGCATATTTGATCAATTAATGGTTAAAATTAAGTGGGATAAAAGTTAAGGCAAAATTGTTCTCTTTTTGACACTTTCTAGACAAAATTACCTTCCAAAAAAATTTCAGATAAAAGTGTCCATTTGTGATAATTTCCTATATAAAATTGCCCCTTAGCCCTTCTATATTTATGCTTTAAAAATATAATAAGTAGTTCCGTAGGCTCTTTTACGTGGTCAACAGGCCATGTAGGTGACTGAAACAGGGGAACTCTATGTCCTTTTTTTGATTTTGATTTTAAGTAATTTTTAAATACAACTAACATGAAAGCTGCACATTTTTAGGTGAAACTTAATAAGTATATTCTGCAAAGAGAAAGCTCGTATCACTCCAAGAATTCGAATATCAATAATTTGCTTAGGTGAGAAAGGTCGTATGGTAATACTCTGAAATTTGAAATTTGAAATTTGAGGTTTTGGAATAAGTCTAAATTGAGTGGACTATTAAGCTTCGATTTAGTAAATGTCATAAATCTATTCTCTAATGTTCCTTATATCTTTGGGGCATTAAAAAAAATAAAATGGTTAATTTTGAAGAAAGTGATTATGCTTACGGTGAAATTGCCTATGAGGCATTGAGTTTGTCATATGATTTTGTATGACCAAATGATAAGTAAAAATTATGAAATTTTATAGGATGAAAATAGACATTCTAAGCTTTAATTTGATAGGTCATATGACTCAATTAGAGCTATATAAAAAATGATATGAATTTTTGAAATTAGCCCAGAAAAACTGAAAATTTTCTGGAACAACATGCAAAGATTGAAATTCTGGGACTTTTGTGATTTTATTCAGAAAAAGTATATATTTTTCATTGAACATAGACTCAATAAGGGTTCTATAGGCTTTGGAATCACCTCATTTCGATTTTTCTAGAATTAGTTATGATTTTTCAAAGTTTTTGCAAAGATTTGCCTAAACTTTGTAAAAATCCGAATTTTGGAAAATTAAACAATTGATTAAAATATTATAATACAAATGATAAAAGGCAAATCATCATCTTCCTCCCACCATTTCATACGTGAGCTGCAGCCAAGGAGAGAGAGAGAAAGTTTAAAAGTTTTAGAGAGAGAAGGAGAGGAGAAAACTCATGAGATAGGTCGATTTCTTCGGTGAATTCGTATCTAACGTGTATAATCCTTCTCCTAAGCTTCTCTTCTATGTTGTTTGAGGTATTTGAAGCAAGATTCATGGTGTTACCAAGGTTAGGGTTTTGGCCACATCAAGAAAAAGCCAGAGGGAACTTGAGGTAACTTCCAAACTCTTACATATTGACTATTCTCGCTGCAATAGACAATTTAATAGGTGAAATTTCTCCAGATTATCTTTATGTGTAAAAATGGAAAATGGGTTGTGGGGGTTGTTATGCTGCCCAAATTGATACTAAATGGTAGTTTTAACCTAATGGAATAGTCAATAAAGTGGTTAAGAGTAGAAAGAAACGCGTTTACGGAACCGAAACCGAAAAACCCCAATTTTTCATATAATTCGGTCAGGGCTATAAATGGGTCTTAGAGTTGGATTTTCAATGATTTAATGGTTCCATTGAGTTCAGAAGGGAAAATTAAGTGGGGTTACAGTTGTGCACTTTTTCGGAAAAGGCCGAGAAAGCATAATTACAGAAACGTCCCTAAAACCCTAAAAGTAGGGCTGTCAAGGGCAATTTTGTAATTTGACATTGAATTTGATAATTTTGAGTCCGGAAATGGATTCTTTGGGTGAAAATATGTAAGAATAGCCCATGTCAAAATTTCGGGAAGAGTACAGCTGAACTGGGTACAGCGGGGCCGGGGCGGGTCCCCAGGGGTATTTTAGTAATTTTTCAAGATAGACTCATATAACCCCTAGAAACACTATGAAAGTGTCTAAATGGTATATTTGGAATTGTAGGACCGAGCTGAGAGCCCGAGTTGCTGGCACGCAAATCGAGGAGAAAAGCTGGAGGTAGGGGACTTATCTTATTTGCATGTATTTGATATCTTTGCTTGTGTAGTGATGTATGTGATTGCTTTACTTGATTGTGTAGAGCATATTTGAATAAATGAAGCTCTGTTTCTGTTTTCGCTGTGGCCATAGTCTTGTTATATGAAACATTGAGCATGCAGAAATTTCATTATGTGGCATATATCTAGATAAAGCTAACATGTCATACACATAGCATCAATCATGATGCATTATGGTATCTGTTTCCTATTGAGATTCTCTCGAATCTCATCCTCCCCTACCAACAATTTAGACAGGAGATGACAGAAGATATGCAAACAACAATGCAGAGTACCGTACGAGGGGATTACAGTAGTAGAACGAAGACGAGAAGAAGTCTCCGTTTCACTGGGATGAGTTTAGACACTCTAGTAGCCTTGTGCAGCTACCTTAATCGTAAGTATCATGTACAAACCCCTATGGGGAATTTATGTAATCATGCACATATTATCAGTATAGTTATGCTATTCCTGTGTTGCCTACCGAACCACATATCGTTTTCCGCAAATACTCTGAAAAAGGTTGAAATTGAGATAAGGGAGTGACACGTATCACTCCATCCATTAATTCAAATTTGAGAATTGTAAGCCATGAATCGGGTTAGCTATATATATATATATATACTTACAAGATTTAAATGCAGGTACATTCTTACTTCAAAAATATTAGTCAAGTTTCTTTTTGTTTTTTATAACAGTTAATGTATTTCCCTACTAAGTATTCCTTTATTTAGCAGGAAGAGCTAATCATATCTGGATGGTCTAGATTTGATCATCGCTCCCTACTAATCAAAGCACTTGGCAGAAAAGCCGAATACATACATATCTATGGGTATGTTTGGATTGACGATTGGATAAGCGACTTAGTTTTATTTTGACTTATGGAATCTTCAGATTGGAAAAAAGTAAGATTGGGTAAAATGATAAATGTTTGGATTGACAATTGAATAAGTGCTTTTGTAAAAGTGAAAGATGTTTAGTTTGGCTTTTGCATAAGTGGTTTTTGTGTTATATAAGAGAAAAAATTGTAAAAATTATGAAAAATGAAAAAAATGAAGGGATAATTGTGAAAAACTCTCATTGGCAACTTAATTGCCAAATGGGACTTGGGAAAATATCTACACTCGGAGGGATTTTTTCACAATTTCCTTGAAAATTAACTTTGAAAATTTAGCAATGGTACAATTTTAAATAAAATGCTTAAGAGTTATGACTATCATGACAAGTAATGCAAAAGGCACATATGAAGACAGTCGTTTCCACCTCTTTCTCATTTGTTAAAGTGACATTCTTGGTGATAAATTGATCCAAACCATCCAATGACGATAGTGTTATCACAAGGCACATACTCAAAAGTTTCATGCCGCTTACCCATCCAGATAATAGTTCTTTGAACACTCTTCACTTACAAATCTTTCTTTTCTCCGGGTACATAATTGGGCTCGATAATTCTAACCTTTAAACTAATAGAGACCTTACTGAAAAAGACACGAACAAAGGCATAAAATAGTTCTTTGCACACTCTTCACATACAAATCTGCCTTAGTTTCATGTATATTAGCAAAATACACAATACATAATTTTGCACTTGACTTATACCAATCAAACAGCAGAGCATTCTAACTGATCAAGTTTGTCAATGGTAAAATCAATAATAAAATTACAATTAAAATTAGAATAAATTAGAAATTGTACAAACTTAAATTTTTTGATAAAGTCAAATATAACAGAACTAATCAAATCAAATGTCCCGTATAATTTGGTCCCTCATGGTGTCACGAACATGATTCATTTGGGTTGAATATATCTGAGCATCATTTGTCAACGATAGCTCATAATCTTGACTATTATCTACATCAACTATATTATTCTCATTTTCTACTTCCCTAAAGTTCACATTAGTTTGGGAACTTCTTCTAATGAAATTATGTATAGCCATTGTGACACAGACAATGGGGACTTACATGTCGAAGCTGTACTTGCACATATGTTGTAAGATTTTGAACTTATTTTTTCACACGCTAAAAGTCCTTTCTATTGTGTACCCCAAGCTTAAATGATAAAAATTGAAGGCCTTATTAGGATTTCGAAACCCTCGATGATTCTTGAATTCAGGGAGATGGTAACGTTCACATCTGTACGGACTAAGAAACCCAACTGATGTTAGGTAGCCAGAATCGACCAAATAATATTTGCCTAACATGTGTTAAAATCATTGTAAATGTGAGATTAAGTTAAACGTGAAATGTAGACAAAGAAATGTAATTGAAGTATACAAAAAAAAATACCATGTGGTGGATGTAGGAAATTCATAGTTGGATCTGAGACAGCAGAGTGAAAAACACGAGCATCATGTGCTGAACCTTCTCATCCCGCTAACATGAACATGAAGCACATATTCCAATCACAAACAGTCATAACATTTTGTGTGGGATATCCCTTTCTCCCCATAAATTTATCTCGGCCCGGTCCAGTTATGACACACCTAATGTGAGTACCATCAATAACTCCAATGGCATGGGAAATATCGGTTATCGTTTCCTATTTTTGGATGACATTGATCGAATTCTGGATCATATGGCCTAATAATTTCGGTTTCAAGCTTAAGGCAAGCCTTTAAAATCGTGTGTGGAAGCCTACTTACAGTTTCGCCTGAATGTTTAAATTTTTCTTGTACTAGTCTATTTCCTACTTCATGTCCGACAGTGAGCAAGAACATGGCAACCATTTCTTCAACCCCGGTATTCCTAGAATCTCTTAACCCATGCTCACACAACTTAATGCACAAACTGTGAAAAACATGTATTTCCATTCTAAACATCTGATGACATTTTGAACCTTCATTTGCCAGCATTTCTTGTACCCAATAGTGACCTATTCGCTTGTTAGGATCGGTAGGCACAGCGGAAGAATTTTAAAAATTTTCACCGATCCTAATCGAGGTTCTATCAACGGCGTTTAAACCAAGTTGGAAGGATTCATACCTTTTTGATGATTCAGAGTTTTCACGATCTCTATGAGCCAACACGTCAGGTCCGCTCCCTCTATCGGTATCCACACGAATGCTCTCCAATCGAGACTGCGTGCTAGCGCCTCTAATGTCTCCTAGGGTTTCACTTACGGCTCTCAATTCTCATGTGCATATGAATATGTCTGCTCTATCAAGTTTATAACCTATGAGGGCTATTTTCAAATTTCAAAATTAATCATCATTAATTTTGAAATTAATTAACAATTAATTATCTTGATAAATTTAATTTAACCTATTTATTTAATCCAAATAAAGAGCCATTAGATTTAATTTATCTTCATAAATTAAATCTAAGATACTATATCTCTATCATGTTGGTTATTAAATGTAATATATCTTAATAAATTAAATTTAAAACTAACACAATATAATAATATCATATAATATATATACATATATATATATAAGATATATATTTCGAAAATATATATATCTATATAATATTATTAATAAATTTTATATTATATATATATAAATATAAAATTCGTCCACCCTAAATTAAACATTATCTCGTGTTGGGCCATTCTTGTGTGCGACCCTGTAGGCGCATATGAAGTTGGCAGTGGACCAATAACTATACTAACCCAAAAGTCACAAGCGGCCTCTAGCAAGACATTACGACTACCCAATTCATATGAGGATCGTTATCACGATGCAACCTGTCATACAACCATGTCACGTCCCTTTTGTCACACGATATATCTATCAAGGATAAGGCATGGATAATGTCATCCTCTTATTCCTGACCATTACTTTCTCGATTCCTGAGTAGCCTGATAACAGAGACAGAAACTCCTTTCATCATAGTATGGCCATACATTTCTCAGATTCACTCATCGAGGGGCCCAGTAATATCTTTCTACTAATGTGAGGGACAAATTCCATCTTGATCATTCATATTCCTCTGCATGAAAAACCAATAAGCCCAATCGTAGCCTTTATCATCACCCGGTCAAAAGTGACTTTTGACTAGTTCAAAGCTTAGCAACTCTCATGTAGGAATCCATGATGACCTCAGGTCTAAGGGCATTGTGACGTGGTTATACATGAGAAAAGCTTATGACTTGATCCATGTAACTTTCTCATAGTGGGTCAGTCCAGCACCTTGTACTCTCACAAGTGCCTAAGACTTTGATTCGTATCTTCATATCTTATTAAAGTCATATTGATCTTGTTTCATCTCTGCTCCCGTATAGATAACAGACCAGGGATATTTTAGGACAATCTTTATGAATTATCCAAGGATACAATTATCATAGTTAACATGCAAATAATATGATAACAGAATGGAGAAATTTCATTAAAATAATAATGTTCAAAGTACAATGATTGGCCCTTATGGCACAATTTCCAACATCGCTGACTCATTTATGCGGTTGTTTGCACACATATAGCACTAAATATTGACAAAGCAAAACGTATAATTGTTCATATTCTTCCAACTCAGACTCAATAATTGAGGCGTTGTTACTATCTTCATCTTCCTCCATCCCCTGCAGCCTGTTTTGGTTGTTACGGTTTGCCATTGATGTACCTGTGATTGTGGTGAAATTGTGGTGTGAGCAGGATGATTAACAAACATAACATATAATATAAATACCAACAAGATAAAACCGTTTTAAGCAACGAGTCAAGTAATCCGAAACAAAAAAAATGAGAAATGTCTTAATTCAAGTGCCAGATATCAAATGCAACTACAACTACTACTCCTTTATGATATAACGCAACCATGTCATCAAGTAGTCAGGGTCTTCTTTCAATGACACAAACACTTCCCGACGTGCCTTGCTTTCTAGAGCTCGCATACATTAGACTCCAAAGGCTCTGTCCTCCTTCACGTCGTCAAGGGAAAGTAGAGATTTCATAACCTCTGGCATGCTAGTTTCTTGATTTGCCATTAAGGCCAAGGCTCTATCCATAGAAACATTAGCAATGACACTGACGACATCAGTTATTTGCTTTGCAGCTGGAAGTTTCTATTTTTTGCTTTTACTAGACCATTCACCTCTCTTCCTTTTCTATTCACTTCCGGATGTGCTGGGACCAGTGCCTGATGGTGTTGATGTTGTTAATCCAATGCTTGCCATTTCATTTGTCACCCCTGTACTAACTGCAGGGGCAGCGTCAAAATGCTCATCCTCTCTGTTGTAACATCCTAAAATTTATATTCACCAAAAGTATTGTAAATATTTGAGAAATTCAATAAAATGGTGAATATTCATGAATTTGGAATTTATGAATTTATAAATGTTCAATTTCATGAGAAATTGGGCAAAAATAATTAAGGAATTAACTTGGGTAATTTAAAAATCCCAATATTAAGGTCTAAAAATGAAGGAATATTAGAGAAAATATTTGGTCCAAAAATAGATGGGAATTGGCCAAAGAAAAATAAGAAAAGAAATTGGATTAGAAAGGTAATGGCAAAATCGTAATTTTGCCAAAATAGCACAAAATAAATTATTTTTCAATTAATTGAAGTTATTTTCAATTAATTAAGGAATAAAAAGGTTAAAAATATATTTAGAATATTTTGGTCAATTTAATATGAATTTATGAAAAATTTGAGCAAAAAGTGCAATTTTGACAAAAATTGAGACTATACGTGTATACGTAACCGGAACAAGTTGTGAAGCCAATTGAGACCATAGGGAGGGACCCCTAGGTGTCTCCTACATGCGGCATAAATAAGGAAATATTAGTAGAGCTTAATGAGCATGGTTACATGTACATAAGGTTTATGTACATAAAACTTCATTTTTGGAATTTTGGAAAAATTGTTAAACAATTCAAGCATAATGTTATATATTATAAAATATATGTTGCATCTTCATCTTCAGCTCATTCACGAACAGAACATACTTGAAGTTGAGAGAGAAACTTGAGAGAGTTTAGAGAGAGAAAGAGAAGAAAAATCACAAGGTAAGCCGATTTCTCCGATGATTTAGCTCCTAACGCGTATAACTCCGACTCTAAGCTACTCCTCTTTGTTCTTTAAGGTTTGGAAAGCTCAAATTTGGTGTTCTAAAAGTTAGGGTTTTCAGCCATTTTTGGGAAAAGCTTGTGGGAGCTTGATGTAACTTCCAAACCTTCGTATATTAACTATTCTGGCTGCTGTGGGCAATTTAATCGGTGAAATTTCGCCGGATTGCCACTGGTTTTAAATTTTGGAAAAGTGTGAGCCTAAGGGTTATGCTACCCAATTTTAGTTCAAATGGTTGTTATAACTCAATTAGATGATTAATAAAGTGGTTAGGAGTAGAAAGGAACGCGTTTACGGAGCCGAAATCGTAAAACCCCGATTTTTCTCGGAGAACACCATTATTTCGGCCAAGGATGTTTGAGGGCCTAATAGTTGGATTTTCAATGACTTGATGGTTCCATTGGGTTTAGGAGGGAAAATTAGGTGGGGTTACAGTTGGGCACTTTTTCAAAAAAAGCTGAAAAAGCATAATTATGGAAACGCCCATAAAACCCTAAAAGCAGGGCTGCCAAGGGTAATTTCGTAATTTGACATTGAATTTGGTAATTTTGAGTCCTGAAATGGATTCTTTGGATGAAAATATGTCAGGATAGCCCTAGTCAAAAATTTGGAAAAACGTGCCATCGGGTTGGGTACGGCGGAGCCGGGGTCCCGGGGGCATTTTGGTAAATTTTCACCATAGGCTAATATAACTACAAGAAACACTATGGAAGTGTCTAAAATGATACTTGGATAGGTTATGACCTATTTCTTGTACATTTGATGTTTTAGGACCGAGTTGGACGCTTAAAGTTGACACATTTTACGAGGCAGACCCTTTGAGACATGAAAGAGGTTAAGGTAGGAACTACTATCTCTCATATACTATGTGACTATTTGTATGATGCGTGTTACTGTATTTTGTGATATGAACACGTACTGGAGGCACATTACCTAGCTGTGGTCTAGGACCTAACTTGGGTACACTAGTCTTGCCTAGCTGTAGTCAAGGACTCAGCTGAGGTATATGTAGGGGTTTCAACGGGTTAGTTGCCTCTGAATTTTGTGTACACACACGGATGATATGAGTTTTCATTTTACTTGATACGGTGCATTGCATATTTAATTTTCGCATTTTATATGTTGATCGTATGTTTCTACTGAGATTCCTTGGAATCTCACCCCTTTTTCTAATCAAAATGTCTCAGCGGGTGCCAGCGGCTCAAAAGCCAAGGATGCAGAGAAGGGAAACTGACAGGCACATTTCCCAAGATAAATACAGTGGTTGTATATAGTCTGTATGTGAAATAGTTTTGGGACATTCTGTACATATTTGTCATTATTATCGACTTCTGCTCTGTTAATGACTGTCTGTAAACAAATACTTATTATCAGTACAACTATACTTTTCTGTTTGCCTATGGAACTTGTTCATTATTGCCCTGCGCATATCAAAATGGAAACGGGTGTTGACAGCTGTCACCAAAGCCTTCCTCTTCATCCATCTTGGGTCTGTAAACGTCATCCTCATCTTCATTTGTCTGTGGTTGTGTACGAGAGGTTGAGAAAATGTGGTCTCCCGTTGCCATGCCATCTTTGAATATTATTCTTAACTACCTTTCATTCTTTAGGCAAGAGTACCTAAATTTCTTATATTCAGGATGCTTCTGCATGCATACAAGTAAAAGGAGTCAAAATGAATATTTAAATGAATTACATACCAAATAGTGAACTAATGAAACTTGTAAATTGCACTTAAAATTTTTTACCTGTAATTTCTCCTTCTACCAGTAGCTTGACGCAAGCACATTGTTCGTAACAAGGTCTCTGACCACACCAATCTCTTTGATTAAAGAATCCCATATCATCAAATCTTTCTTTAAGATATATAATCTATTTTTTAATTGTTTCTTCCTGTATTATTTCCCAGTCTTTTCAGTGAATGTGGAAATAATATTCTTCCATCTCTTTGGTGTAAACGACTGCCCTTTGCGTTCGTTTTTGTAAATTTGTTCTACGCATGCGTTAATAAATATCTCTGTTGATTCTAAATCCCATACAGCTTTTGTCTCCATATTTCTATACAAAAAAGGTCACATATCACATAGAAGACATACCAAAATATTTGCTATACAGTTTTATTAGTGCTAGTAGAAGTTTTCTAATCCACACTAATCTTTATATATACCTACAACAAAGCCTTCGTTGATCAATGGTGGTCACGGACACTCTAGAATGATTTATGAGACACGTCACCTTTTGTCACAACATTTTATCCATATAAGAGCTTTATAACCAATGTTATAAAAAAAATAATAATAAAGAAAGCAATCAAACTATATGATGCCACTGCTTCAATTGGAAAATTAATGAATAAATGCTTGAAGAATCAATTTGGTAGTGGATTATCTTTGAAAATTAACTAAAAGGTGTCATGAAATTTTTTTTTAAATGCATTATACTAGTGTAAAACTGAAAATACAATTTGCATTATGCTAGTGTAAAATTGAAAATACAATTTGCATTTCATAAAATGCAAAGATTACTGCTGAACTGAAAGGGAGCAAACCTTCAGCTTTGTAATTAGGCAGAAAAGCTCCGAAGTGAAGAAAATGCTTGACTAGGAAAGAGGACTAGCATGTATAAAGTCTTAAACCCAAAATAAAGCATAAAAAATAAAAATTACAGTACATATTAAGAAACCAGACACATCACATGTAGGAACTTAAAATCAAAAGGGCATAGATGAGGATTAAGAAATCAAGAACATAGTAGTCATGATAACAGGTATCAAGCACATGGTTGAACAAGCATACTGAATGACCGGCAAGCTCAGAAACCTCCCTAATAATGAACCATATACTTTAATAAAACCAAAAGAATGGTACATGTAGCTAAATCCAAGAAGGGGCGTTTGGCAATCACTTGTCTCATACCAAATGGTAGATGAGTCAGGAGTAATACCAAAAAAATAACCACTGGTTTCAGCAAACATGAAACATTATGCAGAAGTTTCTGTGCTTTCTCCTCGCTCTCAAAGCACAAATGCATGCAGCTAAGTTATTCAGGAAAAAACAAAATAGAGAGAGAAAGAACGAAAGAAAAGCAATCCTAAAAGACCAATAAAAATAAAAATTAAACAAAATAAAAGTTCCAGATAGAAATGTAGTAACCACAAACACATTACTCCCTTTTTTTAACTTCAAGAGAATGATCACAAAGACGTTGAAAAGATTTCTTCTGAGAGCAAAATATAGAGGCTCTAATAGACCTTAAAATTGTCACGCTCAAGGATACAAATCATGACAAAGTTTGCATTCATGATTTTCAATACAAGGCTAGAATACTCTACACGAAGCAGAGGAAAAGAACACACCATGAAGCAGGGGAAAATTCCAATGGCACATGCACGCAGAGACAACCACACTAACTAGTGCAAAAGAAACAAAGAACACAACCACAGAGACGATCACTGGAACCCACCCAAAACAAGCAAACACACAACACCCATCTACTTATACCGCAGATCACAGATCGGAGAAAAGCAGAGCAAACATGAGTTGTTCGTTGAATATGGAGAAAGGTAGAGCAAACATACTTGAACAACCAACAGCTATGACAAAGCGAGAGACAGATCGGCCGCCCCTGACTATTCGAATAGATCACTGCAACTACACAGATCCACCACCACACCACCTTCAACCGTAGATTGATATTTCAGCGCTGACCAACCTCAGAAGCTCGAAACCTTACAGACCAAACTCACCCAAACTGCATTGTACTCACAGATCGGCCACCCTCATCGTGTGAAGCTTCCCACTGGACTCCAGACGACTACGTCGGACTCCAACACCAACAGCCTGTCCTCAAGACCAATGGCTACTGACACCGAACGCCACTATCACCGCCACCGCCAAAGACAACAGGACCCAACTAACATATTGGTGGAGAGAACCACAGGAGTCAGCTGGAACTCAATTCAGGTGGTTGCCGAGAGTGGGAAGATCGGCACTGTTGCAGTCAAGAGCCACAGAGACACATGAAGAAAGGCGTAGAGGAGAGGAGACGAGAGGAGAAGAGAAGAGAGAGAAATAATTTAGGTAAGGCATTTAATGGCTTTAACGGTAATATCCTAGATGAGCTACGAGAAAAAAGCCACACTTTAGGGGCTTATTCAAAAGTTACTTAAAAGCAATCGAATTCTATTAATTAAACACCCAACCAAACACATCAGATTTTTTTTTTAAAGTCACTATCTGACTTATTACCCACCAATCGGACTTAAAGGGCTCCAAACACCCAAACAAACACACACTATATCAATGCCATGTTTAAAGTGTAGACCTCTATGACGCCAAAAAGAAACACTAATCATTGAGGCAGCTCGACATTGACATTGAGTTTCTTTTATTTAATTTCAACCATAGTTAATTTATTTTTTTAATTGCAATTAAATAGGCCTCCGTGTAAAAGGAAGAAGGAAAATCTCAACCTTTCACTTCACGTGGAAAACCAAATGTGAATAGTACGTACGTACGTACATACATACATACATACATGTGTGTGTGTGTATTACTATGGTTTTATTCTATTTTCTTGAATGCCAAGAAATAGACCTCTCAAAGGTTCCATTTCAAAGTGATTAATTTATTTTGGTCACTAGGGATCATAATGAAACTTTTGGTCTGTCAAGTTTGCTTCAATTATTGATTATTTGATCCATGAAATTTAATCTCCATCAATCAAGTCCGTAAAGTTTTACAACCATATAAAATTAATCCTTATGGAGTTATTTCCCCTTCAGACCGTAACTGATTGTGTATAACTACGAAACTTTAGAGACTTGATTGATAAAGATTAAATTTCAATGACTATATCCATAATTAAATATAAATTTGATAGATAAACAATTTAATCATCCCTAATTAGTATATATAGTAATTGTTTTATACCAAGACAATCACTTTCCCTTGAAAGAAACTTTAGCCACATAATGTTCTTATAAAACTTTTTTTGTGAAATTATTAGTAATTTTAATTTTCATGTTTGCAAATGACAAGATGTTGAGTTTTATTTATGATTTGCATATGATACACGAAAGGAGTCATATCATTTCATCACTTTGAATGGTACAATTTATGAATTAATTTATATTTATATTTATATTTATATACAGATATCACAATATTTTAAATACTTTTTATCAAATTTTTGTAAGATCTATCATTCCGTGTACTTTTTCTCTTTTGATCACTTATTAATTATAGTATCTGTCAAGCGCTGGCAACTTGCATGTCATGCGTGTGTGTTTGTTAAGATAATGCATTCAAAATTTAGGGCTCGGGCTTAATTAGATACTCATTTTAGTCTTTAAACGTATATATAGATAATGTGGAAGAAACGTTGTTATGATCCCTAGGGGAAGAATCTCAATATTGATTAATACCTACAGACATAGGTTTGAGTTCTTCCATAAACTTTTTTTTTCTTTTTAGAATCTCAATCTACTCTCAAATTAAAATAAATATTATTCAAATTTAATATTATATAAAATTATTATTTTAAACATAAATGAATAAATTTAAATTATAAAAACCTAATCTACACAATTCATAACTGCAATACAAACTAAATTAAAACAATTAATTTGTAAAATATTATAATAATAGTTTTAAAAAATATTAAATCTAATTTTAATCTAAAAATGAAAATTAAACGAGATTATGAAAAGAACAAGAGAAAAGAGAAAAGGGAGTATAAGAGAATTTGCTGCCCTATAAACACGGCCTATGAACCTAAGATCTTGGTCAAGGAACATTTTTAAAATTTATTATCACAAATTTTGACAAGCCAAAATTTGTTTTCAAAAATTTATTGTATGTCCTAATTTATATTGAAGCTTTCGTACATTTAATTAATGTGAGTTTTGAATATGTAGTCATGTGGGTATATATAAAATAAAATTTACAACAAATCATCAATTTATTCTTAAAATATGCACAATGTTGTTCATTTTTCAAGCTTGATACAATGCATGAAAAATGTGTTCACCGCTAACCTGATACCTAGTACTAATTATAACATTATAGCTGCCTAGTAATTCTATAAGTTCAATAATATCTAGATATGTGTTTCTATATATTAATGTTGATATAATGGCACTAGTACATAAGAGGGTTTTTAGACTGGAATATTTAGATCGGTTATATCGCATAAAGTCTTAAAAATATTATCGGTGGCATTTTTATAATTATGATGAAATATTAAGACTGGTTATATTTAAAACCGGTCTTAAAATAATTTTAAGACCGGTTATAGTAAAAACCGGTCTTGAAAGTAATTTTAAGACCAGTTATAATAAAAACTAGTCTTAAAATATATACAATTAAAAAAAATAAATATATATAATATATTTTCTAGACCGGTTTTAAAAATAACCGATCTAGAAAATATTATCTCAATTAAAGATAATTATAAAAATAAAATATTTATTATTTTTAAGACCGGTTGTAAATGAAAAACCGGTCTTAAATATTAAAAATTTAAGACCGGTTATTAATTAATAACCGGTCTTAAAAAGTTTTAATTTTAAGACCGGTTATTTATTAATAACCGGTCTTAAAAATATATTTTAAGACCAGTTTTGAAATAGAACCGGTCTTAAATATTACTTTTAAGACCGGTTGTAATTGACAACCGGTCTTAAAACTGACCTGGATTTCAAAAGGCGCCTAAATTTGACTCTAAAATCTAAAACTCAAGCACATCGACAAAACCCCTCCATCGTCTCACGACAGCTCATCCTTTCCCCATCTTTCCTCCATCCTTAACTTCGCCGCTGTCAACAGAGATTTTTTGTTGAATACATTGTCGAAAGGCTATCTTCGTTTGTTCCCTTTGAGTGGTATCGTTCTCAACCTCGTTTTTATTGTCAGGTTTGTGTTTCCATTTCGTTTTTGGGTTTTTCATTGAAATTGTGAGATGACTTGGCCTCCATTTTCTTTGTTAAATTCCTGCAGCAAGTGGCCAAGGACTGTTCAAATCCAGAAGAAGAAGAGGATCCTCAAGCAAAGGTTTAAGGCACCTTTTCATTATTATGAAATTGTGGACTTGGGTTTATTTTGGTGGTTTTCCATTTGCATTATAGACTATAGTTTAAGCTTGTTGCTTCTAGTGGACCTGGGTTAATATTCCATTTGAAAGTGATGATTTTGAGAGTCGTAGTGATTATTTTGATCCTAGTTGAAGACTATAGTTTAAGCTTGTTGCTTCTAGTGGTGTAGCTTCTGTTATATTGATTTTGTAGCTTATGGTTTCCTGCGAATAAGAAATCAAAAGTAAGTCATTGTAAATCAATAAAGACAATTCATAATTCATAAGAAAATCAATTGCAAAATAATTCAACTCACCAATGCTTCTGGAGTAGTCTGAAGCTGTCTAAATTCTTGCCAAGTTTGTTCGTCAATAAAAGAATACTGATCATACGGATTAGGAAGAGGCTGATCTTCTTCCACTAGGAGCTACACCACTATAGTCTTCAACTAGGATCAAAATCAAACAAAACAATGAGTCGTCCTATATGGATTTGCAATTGCAATTAATCATTCCTCCTTCATCTTAATTGTTGCTTTAGTTGATATTGGTTATCAACTTGTGCATTGCAATTAATTATTTGTTCATGTTTGTATAACTTGGGAATTGCTTTTGAACAATGCCTTTGTAGATAGTGCCGTGTTATAACAATAAGCATCGTGTAGCAAAATTTTCTTAAAAAGTATCCTTAAAGTGTTTTTAGACAATGAGTCGTCCTAGTAAGGGTACTCCCGATCCAACTAATCCAAATCAGAGCGAGTCTAGCAATGCTCCGAGCCAGGAACACAATGAGCCACGTAACTGACTTAGACGAAGGGGTAGAAGAGCCACCCGATTGACAGATATTCCTCTCAATCGGAATACCAGGGAAAAGATTCCAATTAAGTTTGATAGATATTGGAAACCAATCGGGCCTAATGCCCAACGGTATAAGAGTTTTGTCAGCCTCCTAGCACGCAACAAGCCTAGCATCTTGATAAAGCAATGGAGAAATGTCGATAAAGGTGTGAAGCGACATATTTGGGAAACTATCCAGCTCACTTATGACATTCCTGAGAGTGAAGTCTTGTATGACAAGACAATGACGTATTGTGATGAACACTGGAGAAGTTTAAGACAAATCTAGCCAACAATTACGTGCATATCGAGATGGAAGAAGATCAGCCTCTTCCTAATCCGTACGATCAGTATTCTTTTATTGACGAACAGACTTGGCAAGAATTTAGACAGCTTCGGACTACTCCAAAAGCATTGGTGAGTTGAATTATTTTGCAATTGATTTTCTTATGAATTATGAATTGTCTTTATTGATTTACAATGACTTACTTTTGATTTCTTATTCGTAGGAAAAAAGGAAAAAGGCCCAAGAGAGTGGTAGAGAGAATGGTTGCCCTCATACAATGTCTCGTTGGGGGTATGCGAAGGCCGAAAAAGACCTGTTGGCGGCTAAACGGAAGAGATTTGAAGAAGCAGCTCAATCCAATCCTTCTGTTCTTCTTTCTCCACCATCTTTGATACGTCACGAATAAAAGTGGTTGTTCGCTCACCAAAAGAGGAGCGGGTCTTATACGAGTGAACAATCTCGTATAGTCGGTGAGAAAATTGTAAGTATTGTTGTTGACTTGTTGTTATTAATTATTTAGTAAACAAATTTCATTACTAACATTTGTCATCTATGTCTTATAGGAGAAGCTTCAAAAAATAAACAAGCCAAGGGATCATTTATGTCAGATGGGAGGAATGACATCCTGACTGTAGCTACAGGAAAACATGAGTATCTCGACCGTGTCAGGGAGATTGGAGGAGGGGTAGGCATAAGGGATTACTTTAGAGCACCCTCACGCCGTTACTCAAGTGGTATGGTGACTAGGGAGGAGATGGAGTGTATATTGGCCACTGTGAGGGCGAAAGCTAGGGCCGAGGTAGAAGTATCATTTGATGCACAATTTAAAGAAAGGTTCAGCAAGATGAAGGAGGAATGGATGATCATGACGAGCACAAGACAAGTAGATACCAGTGCTCCCCAGGCTCATTCCCTAAACCCTAAATAGAGCACTAAAGGGAATTGCATTGGTCAGTCATCAGAGGGTCTTGGAAAAGAAATGGTTGAGCCTTGTGACTTGTTTGTGAAGGATCCTCAGAGATGATTGGTTGCATGGGGGAGCGTGCACAACTTGGGATCAACTGTCCACCACCAAGAAATAAAGGATGATCAAGTCAGAGTAGTAGTTGAAGAGGTGATCGTTGCAGATGCACCTCTTCCTATCCCTGTTGATGACTTCAAGGTTGTGGGTGATGTCATCAACTCTTTCATCTTGTGGCCAAAGAACCTTGTTTCTAATCGAGCTGAGGAATCCTTGCCACCCCCACCCCCACCTCCCTCCACTCAAGATGTTTCACAGCCTCCATTGAATGTCATGCAGCAAGTGATTCTGATGGCATATGATACGTCCTTTCGAACAAGAGATTTGCCTACTGAGTCAGCTGTTGGCAAGTCAGGGGTACAATGCTATCTTGAGAGGGATGATTTAATGTCCCTGGTAGCTCCTCTACAAGTCCAGCTCTTTTTTATGTAAGTATCTTCTCAAATTGGAAGTTAATATTTTACAAATTACGCCGTTAAACTTTGATTTAATGTTCCTGCTTGAATTATTGTAGGTGCATGCATTGTAGGTTGGTTGACTCTGGCAAAACTGATAAATTTGGACTCCTATGCCCAGTTCAACTCTACGACAAAGGGACCACTGCTGCTATCAGACACACATACTTATCGCACAGGCTTAGTGAAACCTCAATTGAGTGTTTCTTGACTCCATATTTGCATGGATAAGACACAAATTTATATTTCATACTATATATAATATTTTATATTTGCTTAAAAGTTTTTCCTCTTTTCAGTGATAATTAGCAATTGGCTATTTTGTGTAAGAAGAGTTATTCTGTCATCCTCTTATGCTCCCTCCACCTCAGCAAGTCAACTAGTGAATTGAAGAAGAGCTTGAACTCGTAAGTTTTCTTGCATTATTAATTACCTTTCGTGTGCAAAATTTATGGAATTTGTGTAAAATAAGTAACCTTTGTGATTTTGATGATATAGGGCTATGTAGACATTCCAACACACTGCTTGTGGTAGGCCTATGCGTGAGGTTAAAGACCCTACATGGATCTTGCCAAAGGTTAGTTATATATTTGTTTGTTTTAAGAATGTATTTAATTATAAGCCATGCTTTAATTTTATACTTGTTTTAACGATATCATGTTATTTTTCAAACCCGTAGGTAACCACCGAGGTCTAACTTGTGTGGGTTGTTTATTCTGAGGCACATGTATAATATTATTACCCTAGGCACGACAGAACTTACTGAAGAGGTAAATGTATATATATTTCAAAAATTTTGTATTACTTTTATTTTTTTTAAGTGAATTTAATGTTTTGCCTAACTTTAGTGTTTCAAATGTTTGAACTTGCTGACCCCTTTCCAGAAGAAGATATTGAGCACATTCGTAATTGTTGTGCTGAATTCATTTATGAATTTTTACAACAGTGAGTTCTTGTATGTAAAGCTGAAATTTTTGTTTGTATATATTCATTTATGAATTGACATGTTGGTTGGTTGAATTCATTTATATTGTTGGTTGCATGATTTGACATGTTTGTTGGTTTTAACATGGTTTTTGTATATTTTGATGAATTAACTTGTTGGTTGCATGATATGTCATGGTTGAATCCATTTATACATATATATATTATGGTTTTAAACAAAACATTATACATGAGGATATATGACATATTGCAAGTTCCCAATTCAATGAGAAGGTTAAAGCAAAAGGAAATGGTAAGTGGAAGCAAACTGAACACCATATGAAAATTAATAAGTATGGCATTGGAGGTAGCAATTCAAGGATGCGTTCTGGTAATTAACCTAATCACAAACAAATAAAAAAACATATATAACACTTTTAAGACCGGTTATAATGATAACCGGTCTTAAAAGTTATTTTAAGACCGGAACTTTTAAGACTGGTTATATTTATAAACGGTCTTAAAGTTAAAACTTTAAGACCGGTTGTATGTAAAACCGGTCTTAAAATAACTTTTAAGACCCGTTATAATCATAACCGGTCTTAAAAACATTACATAAATAGCCTTACAAAAGAGTTCTTTTAAAACCGGAGCTCATGAAAACCGATCTTAAAATTGTTGATTTTAGACCGGTTATAAATATAACCGGTCTTAAAAGCTAGACTTTTAAGGAAACCGGTATCAAAAGTGACATACTTTTAAGACTGGCTGTATCAAGACCGGATCCAGAACCAGTCTAAAAAGTCAATTTTAACCAGTCTAAAAAGCCCTTTTTCCACTAGTGTGGGCAACATGAGAGGCCTTTGGACAAACCGTCACAAATCCGTAATATAGTGATGGAATCAAATTCTGTAGCTAATCTGTCACTAATCCCTCACAAATTCTATTACTAAAATTATAGATGTAATTTAGTGATGGATTAAGCTAAATTCTATTACTAATATGTCTCTAATTTTGTCATAAAAAAATTAGTGACTGAAATTAGTGACGGACAAATTTCGTCGCTAGTTTCTGTCCCTAATCCATTATGAATTTTTGTCAAAAATATTTTGTGACAGAATTAGAGACTGAAATTTTTTGTTCCTAATTTTCGTTGCTAATTCATCTCTAATTTCCTTCACTAAACATTTTTCATATTTATGTCGATGTATGGGTCGCGTCAAGTAATAAAGCTGTGAGTAGAGTATCGTTCTTACGAGAATTTGGTTTTAAAACCCGATCAAGTATTGATTATTACACTTTCGCATAATTTGAATGATACAAATATCAAGAGTGATGAGAAATCAATTCTAAAATTATATAAAAAAAAAAAGCAATTAATTTATGGATTCCAAGGATAAAATGGGACCTAGGATTATTTATTTTCCTTGTATTTCAAAAGTACTCAATTAAATCTCCACAATATTTGTTTCTTAATGAGAGATTATGTTAGCTAATGATGCTAAATTATCTATCAGTGCTCTCTCAAGTCTCAAGTCTCCAAATAGGTTTTAATTAGTTCAATTAATTCCTTAATCTACTAATTAATTAATTAAACCCCAATTTTCATTGCAAATCCTATATAGCTATGTGAGTTTAATGAGCATACACTACAAAAAAACACTGAATTTCTAACAGAATTTAGAGTTTTAGACAGAAATGGATTTCCGAAGGAATGGATTCCGTCAATAATAATAGCGTGACAAATAAATTTCCGTCACAATTTTCGATGGAATTGAATTCCATGGGAAATTCTCTAGCAATTTCCAACGGAAATTCCCTAGCAATTTCCAACGGAAATTCCCTTGCAACTTCCAACAGAATTCAATTCCGTCGGAAATTGTGAGTGAATTTGCGACGGAATTCAATTCCTTCGGAAATTATGACAGAATTCAATTCCTTCAAAAATTTCTGTCAAAAATTTGGTAGGAAATTCCGTCGGAAATTTGCGACAAAATTATTCAATGGCAAAGATAGAATTTACCACGGAATATTTTCCATGGAAAATTTTTCTAGGGAAAAAACTCCGTCTAAAATTCCATTGGAAACTTTTCTGACGGATTTCCGTTGGAATTTGCGACGGAAAATTTTTCTGTGACAAATTCCGTCAGAAATTTCATATTATCTTGTGGTGATATCTCTACCTTATTAACAAAATCATCTATTCAACTTGCAAATTTCAAGTTCTCACATGATTAAACTTAAGTTCTACACTCATCATAGCCCTCTCAAGAATCAATCAAGTGAACCCCACAATCTCATTGTTGACCAATCGATAAGAAGCATTAAGCAAAGAGTAATGAGTACTTAATCCACACAAGAGTAGTTCAAAATAATCCTAAAATCAAAGCTTTAGCTACACATGTTCATAAAATTCATGAGAAAATGGGTATAAAATAGAGCAATAACATAATATAAGAAGGGAATGGAAGATGCATAGTGAGGAAAAATTAAGAGAAGAAACTTAAATCTCTTCAAATCTTAGCTTAATCTTAACCTCAAGAACCAAACCCTAGCAACTTGAAGCTTCAAAATGCTCCATGGAAGTCTAGAATGACAGCCAAAGTCAAAGGTGGCAGAATATAAAGCCCGAAAATCAGTTGTGGACAAGGTCCAGGATGGCTTGTCTTGGCTACGGCCAAGAGTTCTCTGCCTTAATCTCTGGCTACAGCCAAGAGCTTTTTGCCTGTATCTTTGACTGAAGCAAAGACCTTTCCGTTTTATCTTTGGTTGAGGCCAGAAATGGCATTGGTTGAATCCAGAAAGTATTCTCTTTCTTAGTTCATCTCGATCTTCTTATTTTCTCATGGTGTTTTGACTTCTTAATGTCTTTTTCAACTTCTTATACATTGATTTTATCTTTGAATATCTTCTTATGTAGCTCAAATAGCATGCTTCAACGTAACAAAACAAAGGGATTTATAAAAGCGAAAGTTGATGAAATAGAGCAAAATATTCCCTATCAACCCAAAAATTCATAGCTTTAGTCCAAACACATTCTCCTATCATTTGTATCAGCAATTATGCACTAATTCACCCAAAAGTTGAAAAAAACTCTAGGTAAATGTGTTGAAATGGTATGAATTTCATAGGGTTAACAGTCTGTCAATCTTTTCATAATTTACCCAAATTGATGATTCACAACAATAATCAAATAAGAGAAATAAGAAAGGAATTAAGGAAGATAACTAGGGTGTTTTAGAAAAAAAATCATATTAACCAACATTTTTAATTTAATCAAATTGGATAAATCTGTCGTATATTAAGGACTAGGAATAGTAACATACTCCCTCTGTTCCATATTATAATAAACAACCGCCACACATGCCCTGTTCCAAATTATAAGAATCATTTAGAGAATGTTTTATTATTTTACTTCTTACTTTCCTATTGTTCCCTTATTTAATTATCCTTATTTAATATCAATATAATAAATTTTCACAACTCTCAAAGACCTATTACTTTTATCATATTTATTGTCATATTCTCTCTCTTCTATAATCCTCCTTATTATAATAATTTGCTTATTCTCTCTTATTCCCTATCTCCTCATGAATAAAGATATTTTAGTCAAAAGGGTTACAATTTTGACACACTTATTATTCTTAACCACCACTTTGAACTGCGAAATTTAGTTAAACATTTCTTATAATCAGCAACGGAGGGAGTAACATTTTACTAAAAGATTTCCATAAACATTATGTATATATAATATTTTGGGCAAATTAATCTATAAATCATTTTAATTTATCCAGATTTTGAATTACGTCCCTATAATTTATTTTGAATTTGAGTTCTTATTATTTGATCCGATAATTTTAATTAAACTTTATGAAATTTTATTTATAAAAATAACGGGTTTGCACACATAAGGATGAAATGCGTACAACGGATTAAATTATAAGGGCCCAATTTTTTTTTTAAAAAAAATCCTTCAAGAACCTGATTCGAAATAAAGATAAACTATAAGCACTTGTCAGTTAATTTTGCCTTATAGTTTTAAAAAATATTTTTGGCAAAAGAGATTAAAAAATATGTGTGTAACCAATGAGGGTGATTATAATAACAAGTCTATTATTTCTTCTTTTTTTGAACTGTAAGAATTTATTATATCTTCCAGTATTTAAAAACTATATTTTGGGCATCTTTTAGAAGAAAGTCACGGTCGTTAATTAATATAAGTCATCTCTCATCTTTTGGTACAACATTTAATGAGTTATTCCATAAATTCCCCCCAACCATGTTCCAATATAATACAAAAAAAAAATTTAAAGAAGTGTTTTATTAGGGGTAAAAATGAATATTAATGCAAATTTAAGACAAATTTATTGTTTTAACTGAATTATTTTAATTTTGGTGATGAGTTAGTAAAAAGCCACCTAACTACTATTCTCTTTGGTTCTTATCATAAGTCATTTCTCACTAATTCACGCACACTAATAGAAATAGTTAAAAATATTAAATTTTTTTATAAAATTCAAGTGATTTTTAATATTATCCCACTACTACAGAATATACTTTTAAAGTCCCTAAAGGACGTCCCTTTTTGAAAAAGGGACGCCCAAAATATGGTCAGGTTCAAATTTTAGAGATTGGCGCGTCTGATTATCCTTAAACATCGTAAAAAAAAAGAAAAAGAAAGAAAGCCTTTAGACGTCCCCATCCCAGCTGGGGACGTCTAAAGGTACCTTTAGACGTCCCCAGCTGGGCTGGGGACGTCTAAAGAATACCTTTAGACGTCCCCAGCTGGTCTGGGGACGTCTAAACACTACCTTTAGACGTCCCCAGCCCAGCTGGGGACGTCTAAAGCCTATCTTTAGACGTCCCCAGCCCAGCTGGGGACGTCTAAAGGTATCTTTAGACGTCCCCAGCTATGCTGGGGACGTTGTAGAGGCTCACATGCGCCTGGTCTGAAGTGACCGGTGCATGTGAGGATGTCAGAGAGCTCCCTCCCATCTATCTCTCCTCCTCCCAACTTTACTCAATCACCCATTCACTCCCATCTCCGTGAGACTCCGTCCCCATCTCCACCATGTTTTTTCGTTGTTTCTCCTTTCCCATTCCACTCCCCTGCTGCATCTCCTCCCAAATTCATCACTCCATCCCCATTGATCGGTCTCCTCTCCCTTTATTGGTTTTTTAATTTGTTTCTCCAAAGCTTCCTCACTTCCGTCACCAGGCCACCTTCTTTGCTCCCCTGCTGCAGTTTTTGAGATTCTTGGTTTGCAGATTCTCCACCACCGTCGGCCTCCTCCAAAGCTGTGAGAAATTTTCAGGTTAGCATTTTCGTTTTGAATAAGATGACAGGCGTTTTATTATTCTTTTTATTATTAGTTTTGTATGAATTGAATAAGTGTTTAATTTTTTATATTTTTAGTATTAGTTAGAGGTTTATTTTATTATTCTGTTTATGCGTTTTGATTATGTTGATGATAGTAACTATTAGTTTTGGCACATGATAAATGCTTTTAATTAGTAGGGAAAGGAAAAGAAATGCAGGGCGTTTTATTATTCTTTTTATTATTAGTTTTGTATGAATTAAATAAGTGTTTAATTTTTTATATTTTTACTATAGTATATTTTTAGTATTAGTTAGAGGTTTATTTTATTACTCTGTTTATGCGTTTTGATTAGGTTGATGATGGTAACTATTAGTTTTGGCACATGATAATGCTTTTAATTAGTAGGGAAAGGAAAAGAAATGAGAAAAGAATAAAGAATAAAAAGAAAGTAGAAAAATACAAAAAAAAATTATCTTGTAGACACACAAAATATTTTTTTTTTGCCATAAGACACACGCATTAATATATATATTTAGTGCTAGAATTAGGCAATCTTATTGTAACTTAGTGTACGTAGACATTAATATAAGAAATTCGCGTAGTTGCAATTTTTTTTTTTTTTACAATTTTTCATTAAATAATCGTACTTGATTTAATAATTTGGTTGCTAAAATATAAGTGTATTATGTTTGTGCTTGGTGCTAGAAGCTAAAGTTTTGTTTCATTTAAATTAAGCTGAGATGTTTTGTTATTTTGATTTTGGGATGTCTCAATTTTAAGGGGAAATGCTGCCAAAATCTTGAAAAACATGCTTGTAAAAGGCAATTCCCCGTGTTTTCAATTATTCTAAACTTGAGTGTAAATGGAAATGGCATAGGTGGTAATAAAATGGATCATAGTTGGATGAATGCTTTGAGAACAAGTGAAGAATATGAGAATGGGGTTGAAAACTTTATTGAATTTGCTAGGAGGAATGTTCCAGCAAAAAATGGGATGTATTTTTGTCCCTGTGTCAATTGTTTAAATGAGAGAAAACGGGATGTTGAAGTTATAAGGGATCACCTACTTTGTGATGGAATAAATCTTCGATACACAAGGTGGATATGGCATGGTGAGGAAGTAACTGATTGTCCGTCACACAAGAAGGAAGCTGTGGATGTCATAGATGAAGATACAATGGAGAGAATGATTCACGATGTTGAGGTAGAATCGTTTGCGCAGTCGCATGAATATGACAACCTGCGGAGTGATGCAGAGACACCGTTGTACCCTGGGAGTAAGTACACACGGCTCACAGGAACATTACATTTGGTTAACTTAAAAGCAACTTGTGGGTGGACCGATAGTAATTTCACATTGCTGCTTGAACTGTTGTGTGATATGTTTCCAGACGATAATGTACTTCCAAATCGTATGTATGAGGCCAAGAAAATCCTATCTACAATGGGTATGGAGTATAAAAAGATACACGCTTGCCCTAATGACTGTGTACTGTACAGAAAGGAGTATGAAGGCCTGAGTGAGTGCCCTAAGTGTCAAACCGCACGATACAAAGTGAAGAAAGATGGTGGTTGTGGCGATGGGAAGACTAAAAGGCAACCTGTAAAAGTTTTGTGGTATCTTCCAATAATACCGCGCTTTAAGCGTTTGTTTGGCACTGCAAAAAAGGCGAAGAAGTTGAGATGGCATTCGGATGACAGAATATCCGACGGAAAATATCTTCGGCACCCGGCTGACTCTCCACAGTGGAAGAAAGTAGATGAAATGTTCCCTGAATTTGGCAGCGAGCCGAGAAACCTTCGGCTTGGGCTCTGTACAGATGGCATCAATCCGTATGGAACTCTTAATAGCACACACAGTGCGTGGCCAGTACTCCTTGTAATATACAACTTGCCTCCCTGGCTTTGTATGAAACGCAAGTATGTGATGCTTTCTATGATGATATCTGGACCAAAACAGCCAGGAAACGATATCGATGTTTACCTGGCGCCTTTGATTGAGGACTTGAAGAAGTTGTGGGAGGAAGGCGTAGATGTGTTTGATGCGTATAAGAATGAGTCCTCCAAGCTACGTGCAATGCTGTTCACCACCATAAATGACTTCCCTGCCTACGGAAACCTCTCAGGGTACAGTGTGAAGGGGCATAAAGCATGTCCGATCTGTGAAGCAGACACTCACTACCACCAATTGAAACATGGAAGAAAAACGGTCTACCTAGGTCACGGGAGGTTCCTTCCTAGATTCCACCCGTATCGTAGGTTAAGAAAGCGTTTTAACGGCTTGCCGGAGCATGGAATGGCTCCAAAGGCATTAACCGGAGAGGAAGTTTACAGTCGGGTTGAATGTATCAATGTCTTACTCGGTAAGAATCATAAGACTTCGGGTGAGAAGAACATATGGAAGAAGAGATCAATTTTCTTTGATCTTCCATATTGGCGTAGTCTTGACGTGAGGCACAGTATTGATGTAATGTACGTGGAGAAAAATGTTTGTGATAGCCTTGTCAGTACACTTTTGCACATTCCAGGGAAGACCAAGGATGGGATTAATGCGAGACTAGACCTTGTTGATATGGGAATAAGAGAACGGTTATATCCACAGCTAAGAGATGATGGTAGGAGGGCATACATGGAGCCAGCAGCGCATACACTATCAAAAGCGGAGAAAAGAAGTTTGTGTGGGTGTTTGCATGAAATTAAGGTACCACAAGGATATTCTTCGAATGTGAGAAGGTGTGTGTCAATGGACGATTTGAAGTTAGTAGGAATGAAGTCCCATGATTATCATGTGTTGATGCAACAACTGTTACCAGTAGCTATTAGAGGGATTATGAAAGATGAAGTTCGAAACACTGTGACAAGATTGTGTGTTTTCTTTAATGCTATCTGTAACAAAGTCATTGACACTGAAAAGCTGGATGAACTGGAAGCTGAGGGTTATATCATATTGTCCCAATTAGAGATGCGCTTTCCTCCTTCTTTTTTTGATATAATGGTCCATTTGATAGTTCATTTGGTAAGGGAGGTAAGGCTCTGCGGTCCAGTTTACCTGAGGTGGATGTACCCTTTCGAGCGATACATGAAGATCTTAAAAGGGTACTCTAAAAATCCCTATCGACCAGAAGCCTCAATAGTTGAAAGGTATGTTGTTGAAGAGGCTATGGACTTCTGCAGCGATTATCTATCAGGGAAGAAGGAACAATCTCGGCATGAAGAGGGGAGGAGCAAGGGAACACGAGGACTGAAAGTGAAGTCTATGCCTCGTGAAGAGGTGTTGCAAGCACACCTTTATATCCTGAATAACATGGCAGAAGTGCAACCGTACATAGAAGAACACAGAAAGAGATTGAAGAAAGAGAATCCGAGGAAGAATGACATGCAGATTACTATTGAGCAAAACAAGACATTCATTTAGTGGTTTGAGGAAAAGGTTTTGCATGAGACCGGTGTGTCTAGGACAGTAGAGTGGCTAGCCTGGGGGCCTTCCTTTCAGATCATTACTTGGAGCGGTTATGATATAAACGGGTATTCTTTCTACACAAAAGACCAAGATGACAGGAGTACCATGCAAAATAGTGGGGTGATGGTAGAAGCTGAAGCCATGCAGTTTTCCAGTTCGAAAGACAAAAACCCCATATTAGCATCCATGGCCTATTATGGAGTGATAGAAGAAATATGGGAAATCACTTACAACAAGTTCAAAGTTGCTTTATTCAAGTGTAAGTGGGTTAGCAATAATGCTGTGGTAATAGATCAACAATTTGGATTTGTCTCAGTTGATCTTGAAAGAGTAGGTTATAGGGATGAGCCCTTCATTCTAGCAAGCCAGGCGAAACAAGTGTTCTATGTCACAGATCCCGCAAATAAGAAAATGTCCATTGTACTTCAGAGTAAAAAACAGAAGCATGGTGATCCGACCTTCAACCTTGACGACACACCACCTTTCACAATTAATCCACCTACAACAATTGAAGAAAGAGAATTGGTAGATGATGAAGAATATGCTGTGAGAAATGATCATGGTGAAGGAATATGGGAAACAATCTAGAGTAAGAGCTTAACTTAGAAAATAGTAATGTGTGCTGTTTGTTTTATTATGTCTCAGTTTATTCATTTACTTACAATTTATTCACCTATCTGACAATGATTTTTGTGCTTACAGGAATATGGACAACTCTGGTGACTCTTCAAGTGATAGGGACAATGAAATGAATAGGACTGAACGTGATGCGACACGTGAATCGGTTGCGAGACAAAGGGTTAGAGGCAGTACAAAAATGCCTGCATTGGTAGCACGTCATAACCATCAACAGGAGAGGTTGCATATTGACTTTGATCAAGACATGAAACCAATTGGTCCGGAGGAAGACCATTTCATTAGCTACGTAGGTTTTTTGGCTCGAAGCAAAGTTCACATTACCTATGCTAATTGGAAGTTGGTTCTACCAAAAACCAAAGATTTGATTTGGCAACAACTTTTGGTATATATAAGTTTCAATACATCTGCATTATATCTTTATTCCTATCGCTTCAAATATAATTAACGTATGTTTTTACCTTGCAGTAAACCTATGATGTCCCTGACACCGCGGAGATGTACAAGGAGTGGATGACGGAGGTTCTTCTACGATGGAAAGATTTCAAGAACAGGCTCACACGAGATTACATTCGAGGGGACTTGAGGGGTAAGGATCCATGTCATGAGTATCCATTTTTGTCTCCAGAGGACTGGAGGTTGTTTATGGCATCACGAGAAGATCCAAACTTTTTGGTAAGATTTCTGTAATCATAGTGTTTTATTTGAATATAGTTGACATTATTGATTCGGTGTTCGTTGTTTTCCTTTAAAAGGCATTAAGTGCAGCAAATGCAGAGAGGCAAGCAGCTAATAACTATCAACATTGCATGTCTCGTGGTGGTTATCGGAAGCTTCAGCGACAGATGATGGCAGAAGAGTTGGAGAAATTGAAGGAAGCAGCCACATTAGATCCTACCGTTGTGGTCCAGCCCCCGCCACCTCCACCACATCACAAAAAATGGAAAGCAGGGAGGCTTAAGGGTGGGAAGTACGTAAATCCGACTGTTACTGAGGTTGTCGCAAGAATTGTAAGTAGTTAGAGCATAATTACAAACTTATTTTTTCATATTGTGAGTGCTTACGATAACTTTTATGCTGCAGGATGAACTGGAAGATCATAGTGGCCAAGGTTCATTCACTCCAAGTGGACGGATGGACATCTTGTCAACGGCGATTGGGAAGCCAGATCACCCTGGTCATGTTCGAGGGGAGGCAGTGGGAGTTCGTGTCACGAAGTATTTTGGCTCAGCCTCACATCCTTATTCGTCACAAGCTGAACCCAGTAGGGAGTTTGTGGCCAAGATTCGTCAGGAAGTCTCACAAGAGCTCGATGCCAACCTTCGCGACAAGCTCCGACAAGAGCTGTTGCCAGAGCTACGTCTTGAGCTGATGCCTGAGCTACGAGCTGAAATGCAGAAGATGTTTGAGTCGCAAATGGCAACTACCGAGCGTAGAACCCATTCATCCCCGGCCTTCCACAGCACCAAAGGAAGTTACAACCCGGCGGAGGAACCACTTGGTGACCCTTCTCCCCCTCCAGCGCAGGGAGAACCTGCCATCCTCTCTTTGGATGCCCCAGTGCTGCGTGTAGTTGCAGATGCTCTCGTTCACACACAAGCTACCACCCACCACCATCAGCAAATTCCACAGCATTTGCATAGGGTGACTGTGACGTGTGTTCGAGAGGGGGAAGAAGGTACAGCCATCCCTATTCCTGATGACGAGGTTGCCACGATAGCTCAGGCGAGAGGATCTTTCATCCTTTGGCCTGTACATCTTATTGGCTTGTTACCACAAACACCTCCAATGGTATGGAACTACCTCACTTTTACTTGAGATGTGTTGACATCCTACTAACAGTATGTGTTTTTATGTTCTAAAAGAATGAGCAGGAAGTAGAGAAATGGCCCTTCTTAGCACGATTGCAGCATATCTATAAAGGCATTCGCCAGATTGATTTGCATATGCCTCCAGGGATTGTGGGCCAGAATACAGAGTATCACTTCACAATTGATCAACAAGATCTTAAACAGTTCATGAAGTTCGAGGAGCTAGATATTGGATGGGGCAAATTTGCAATCCTGTAAGTTTTTTATTTCCCATTTTTTGATTCATTTAGTTAAGTTGATTTAACTAGCTAATACATTCATCATTTTAATTCTATTATAGCTCCTTCCGTCGTATATGCATTGACTCTCATAAAGTTGATTTATATGGATTCTTGTCTCCTGCACATACGACAAGGGTTGAGAATACATTGAAACGAAGGACGAACTATGTGGGCTTTACATTGTCAGAGGACGAGTATAGTTGTTATCTAGCACCGATTGTTCAAGGGTACTCATTTTAATTTTGTGTATTTGAGATTTTTAGTAAATAATTGCCTTGCCATCTAACTTCATTTTAATCTGTATATGTTGTGATAGTTATCACTGGAGTTTGTGTGTTGTCTGTCCTCGGTCGCACGTTGTTTACTGGTTTGATTCCTTAAATAGAAGACCAGACAAAGAAACTAAAAGCGTCTTCAACCAGTAAGTTATTTGTTTGTATTTCATTGCTTCTTGATTCTTGACTTAATGAATTATTCTAATTTATGTTGATTTTCATTTTCATGATAGCGCATGCACGACGTATCGAGCGCTTGGCAGGCCACGCGAACGTAGAGGTGGCAAAGATCCAAGATGGTTGTTTCCAAAGGTACGTAGTTTCAAATCAAGTTCTTTTGATTGACGGTCGTTTTAGATATGCCTTTATTGATTTTAACCATTTGCTTTTGATTTATAGTGCCCTCGACAACCTGGCGGCTGGGAATGTGGATATTATGTCTTGCTTTATATGTTTAACATCATTCAGAGTGGCATTACGACAGATTTTGAACAAGTAATCGCTTCTTCATTCTCTGAGGATAATATTCTTGGTGTTGTGATTCAATGGGAATTCATTCACTTCATTCATTATTTCATCTAAGCTTATTTTCTAATTTACAGATTTTTGACAATGAAGATGCCTACTCATATGAAGACTTAAATATGATCAGAGACTTTATGGCTGGACTTCTTCTTCAACGTGTACCAGAAGAGTAAAGTCTTTAGTAGTTTGTGTAGGACATACTTTTGTGGTAGTACATATAATTAGCGTTATTGTTGTTGGATATGGATTGGATTTTAGTCTTGGTTATTGTACAAACTGGGGACTTGGATATAGATTGTTGTGTAGTTTGTCTGGTTTGAAAGTTTGTTAGGCATGTAGTAGACTTGGATATAGATTGTTGTGTAGTTTGTGTGGTTTGAAAGTTTGTGTGGCATGTAGTAGCCTTGGGTTGATCACTGTGTTTGTTGTTGTTTTCATTCTGCTGAACTGCTGTTGTTTTACTCTGTTGTTGGAATTTTATTTCTGCAGTTTACATGTTTTCCAGACAGTGCAATATGTATAAAAGGTCCATTTAAAAAAAAAAATTTCAACATCCTTAATAAAAAGGGACGTGGATAGCACTGCTGGCGACACCTTAGACGTCCCCAGTTGAGCCTGGGGACGTCTAAGGTGGACCTTAGACATCCCCAGGTCTTCTGGGGACGTCTAAGGTCCCACTTTAGACGTCCCCAGTGGACTGGAGACGTCTAAAGTCTTCCTTCTACGTCCACTGTTTTACAGACGTTAATGACGTTATTTTCTACGACTCTCACATAGACGTCCCTCTGTTTTCAGACGTTGAAAGGCCAAAAAAAGGGACGTTAAAACCCTTTTTTCTAGTAGTGTCCTAGGTAACTATATTAAGATCTAACATCTTGGCCCCAAAAATAAATTTCTAACATCATATCATATTAAAGTTTACTCCCACTCTACCCTTATTAAATATTGACATATATGAAAAAAAATACTTGATGCTCTTTGAAGCTAACAATTATAGTAAGTTCCATAAAAAAATCAACCAAGTAAAAAACACCTTCTAGTTAGAGCCTTATGATAAAAACTGGTAAGAGTATATAAGAGGTTGGGGGAGGGGGATGCTTGTAGAAGTGCAAATATTTGTGTGGTGTCATCCGCTTGACCTTTGTGGCTTTCTGGCTCATTTGGAAGATCAAGATGAGATATATATTATTCATATTATTCCATATTATGTTTTACTTAATGTAAACATATTATTAAAATTCAATTTGAAGTTCAAAAATTGGAATACCCTAGTGGTAGTTTAGATGAAAATGTGAACATAGTGGGGGGAAATGCACTCCATATCTATTTTTAAAAGAATATTCTAATTGTTTAGTAGCGTCAGTTTCTGTATAATTTATTTATTATTATTATTTTCTGAAGGATGACAAACGAATCTATTGATATAGAGCTGTTGAAATTTAGTGAGGAACACATTACAATAAAAGATATGTAAAACCAACAAGCTGTTGGTTGATGTGGTAAGCGATTTCGCTCTTATAAAAAAGAAAACACATTCAAATCCTAAGGAGTATGTACTTGTTGGTAAAGGCAAAAGTTTTTTACGTTCTAAGCTTCGGAAGGAATTATACCTTTAACGCAACAAAAAATATAAGGTCTGCAGATGAATTTAATCATTTTACAATCAACTTTTTTTTTATTGTCATCAATTATATTCTTTATATTTTAATTGTGGCCTTAATAATATATTTTATTTTTATTGTAGCGATAGGGTTCCTCATTTCCTATATGTCAGATTATCCTTGCAGAAATGCTGACATTTTATAAATTCTCTTAATTTTATAATCTCTTTTAAGAAAAATTAAACAGCAGATCACCTGAGATAAGCTTGTGATGATGTTATACGAAGATAAAGAAAGATCACAATTAAGCTCAATCTCTCTCAATACTTAAACTAAAAGAATTAGTTAAAATAAGATATTATTATTATATTGAAGTTGACTTATTATGATAGTTAGACTTGACTTCTTCGCCCTGGAAAATTTGCTTTAAATTTTAAACTGAGTTGGTTTAGGCTGACCAGATGAGCCTTTAATTCGGGTTCTGATGCAAGTAAAAATAAAAATTATCATCAATCATCATATATACAAATTATGTTAAAAAAATTTATTTATAATACAATTGTTTAAAATGGTTTGATACTTATTCCCTTCATGTAAGTTGAAGAATTGTGCCCAAGAATTTTACACTTGTGCATGTGTACTGACTTGGCATAATGTGTGGGTTTTCTTTTTAAAAAAAATTAATTAATTCAGTTGTTTAAAACAAGTTTCTTATAATTACACTTTTTAACCTTCACAAGAATAATTTTGTGTTTATTTTCTATAACATGCACGATAAAAATTTAAAATATCTGAATGCATCGATCCTCTATAATCGCTGTTCGTTTGATTGAATTGTTTTCTTAGACAAACCAGAGCCTTGAAGCAGCAGTTTTTGCTTCAACTTTGAATTGCAAATTTCAATGAAACTTTGGTCACTAATTTGCGTTTGGCTTCTCTCCCTGGCGCTCTCATCCTTGACTCTCCTTTGCTTAGAAATAACGCCGCTTTGCGTCTTGATATTAGATTCCCACATATGCTTTTCCTCACCCCTACCCAAAACTACACTGTTTTGGGTGTTAAAAAGGGATGCTAACTTTTTTTTTATTTTAAAAAATAACATTCAGCACCCTAAAATATTTTTGAGTGTATCCAGTATCCTAAAATAATTTTTGATGCACTGATCACCCTCAAATATTTTTTCACTTGTAACTACTGTCTAGCAAATTGCATTCTAAAGTATTTTTTTCAGTAACATTCAATATCATAAATTAATTTTTAGCTCACTTAGTACCTTAAATAATTTTTTCAACAACACCTAGTATTCTAAAATAATTTTTTTGCATCTAATCCCATGAAATATTTTTTTCATCAACACCTTGCATTTTAAGTTTAGACTACTTGTTACAATTAGAAAAATATTTTAAAATGCTAGATACACAAAAAATTATTTTAGGATATTAGGTGTTATTGAAAAAAATACTTCAGGATGTTGAATCTTATTTTTGAAAAAAAAAAGGGCCCGACCTCCCTTTTTTTTACATCCAAAACGGTGTAGGTTTGTGGAAATTAAAGGAAAGGAAAGGGATGGTTGGAGATCTAATATCAAGATGCAAAATGGCGTCTGAGCAAAGGAGAGGCAAGGGATGGGAACGCTAGGGAGAGAAACCGAACGCCACTAATTTATGTTTTGTAGACTGTGACGTAATAGGACTCAAATAAAAAAGTAGGTTGTTTGAAACTTGAAAAAAAAGAGAAAAACATAAGAGTCTTTAAAAAGGGGTAAAGGAAGAACGAAGAGAGTATTTAATGAAATTATTGAATATGATATCTTGATTAACAATATATTTCAAGATTTGGTTGTTAATAGATTATAACAATGTCACGTGATTCATGTAGTTGACCCCTGATGTACTAAATTTTAAATGAGCCCCGCAAGTGTACGGGCTGTGGAAATAGTATAATAATAAATCAAGGTCGTCCCACAGGGATCCAATCGAATTAGTGATTAGACATTAAAATTCTCATTCTCATTTAAGTTAAGCAAATCAAAGAAAGAATTTGAAAATCAATTTAAACAGATACAAAAGAAACAAATCTAATGTTTATAAAATTTCAAATTGATAAAAATAACCTAGAATGACTAATCCATTCTTTAAGTTTTAGAGCATGTATTTACCCAAATTAAATACACTTAATGTTAATTTGTTAATCTAGAGTTTAAATAAATATAAGTATTTTCCAATTACTCATACCCCTCCCTCAAGTTATTGTTTTTCCTAACTAATTTATTCAAAAGGCAATAAATGTCCAATTTCACTCTAATATGATTATATGGGTCTAATAGGTATATTTCTATCCTATTGGCAAATTAGAATAAATTATAATCCCACATTATCTAATCACATGGTCCAATTAAGATCCCTCTTCCAAGGCTAATCTAAATTCCCTAAATTCATACTTAATAGTGATTAAATATTAAGTAAACAAATTAATACAAGATTAAGTAAACAAAAATTAACACTAAACATAATTTAATGGTTCATACATATTCAAATCCCCAAATTAATTCGTAACTACTCTAATCAACCTGACACGCCTTTAATCCAATCTATTTCAGCAACAATTTCAGAATTCAGTATCATAAGGAAAATATGAAGAATCAGATTAAAATATAATGGGCAGAGATCATAAACTAATCACTATGCACTGATCCTTATCTGTTGATCCCGTTCTAAAGAAGAATCTCGGAGTAGTAAATGCCGATTTCAATCCAGAATAGCCTCTCCTCTGTTTTTTCGCCACTAATGAAGATCTTCAACAGTGATCACTCGCCACTTTCTTAACTCTCGGTCAGCTTTTTGGTTCATGATGAAGACGGTCCTCACTGTGCAATTAGCTGCTCCCTATGAAGCTGCCTTCTCTCCACTCCTTGCTCTCAGCTAGAGTTTTCGCCGTCGACTCTCCTTCTTTGGTTCATCTCTCGTCACAGTCTAGTTCGTCGGACTTGGGGAAGAAGAATATGAACCAGAGACTAGTTGCGCCTCCGCTAAACCATATTTTTACATGATTTTTCATGATTAATTTGGGATTTTTAACGTATTTTCTATAGCATTATTGCACGATTAAGCACTAATTTTAGTTAGGGACAATTGTATTGAATTAATTGTACTTAGGGGTAAAATGGTCATAAATTTGTTAATTATTTATACAAATGTTTTCTTGGACTTTTGATGCTACCTTGTACAAATTTTCAGAATTAATGTTTTGAGTTTTGGGAAAAATTACAGAAAAGGATCCCTAAAATTTCTGAGAATTATAAGTGAACGTGGAAAAGGAACAATGAAAATTATAAATAAAGGCCCATAAATTTTAGAAATTGTGATTTAGGCCCAATAAATATTCAACAATTTACAATGCAGTCCCTCTACAAAACTTTTACACCTTCTACAGATGAGCGTTTTGCGCCGCGGGAGACCTTCCTTCCCTTATCCACCTTCGCCTTCTTCTTCCTTCCTCGCCGGCGACTTAGTTCTCCACCACGGTCACTGATGAGCGTCCTTCCTCCATCTTCGACAGACCACCGTCGTTTTTTTAATTCATCTACCACCTTCGCCCAGAGTTTCAGACTAGAGATTATAGAGACACAGCTGTGACACTTTCAGAGGCGAAGAGCCAGACTTGGAGAGTAGAGTAAAGGGAGTGTGGCGGTGACCTCCTTGAACTAGAGGAGAGTCTGAGCTGGGATTCGACGGAGGAAGAGAAGAACCTAAGCTTCTGCACTTTTCGGTGAGATCTCCAGCTTTTCGGCATGTACTAAACAAGAAACTAGAGCAGCATCAGAGACTTTCTTGTACAACCATCGTCATTCTTCTTCTTCTCCGACTACCATTCCACCACAGTCGTGACCTCATTCTTCCTCTCTCCACTGTTCCACCAGACCACCACCACCAACGACCGCCGCCGAACAAGGCTGGGAACCACAATTGGAACAGAGGAAGAAGATGACCAACCATTATCACCAACTTCGTCTTCCTCAATATTCCAGATTACCGTGAGCATTATTTTCACCACCAGAAAGCTTCCCCCAACTCCATCACTTCAGCATCGTATCACCATTGCAACCGCTAGCTTCCTTCCTCTGTTTTGATCTTCATCTCCATCACTGTCAGCCTTCACCTTCACTTTCTCCTTCCAAACCCTTCCTTAACATCATTATCTCATCATATTTCCCTTAATTCATGGCTGCCATGGTTTCTGGAATTCTTTGTTATTGTGCAATTAAAGTTATGAGTGGCTAAATGTCAACACCCGTTTCCATTTCGATATACACAGAGTAATAGAGACCAAGTTCCACAGGCATATAGAAGAGTACATATATACTGATAAAAGCATTTGTTTACAGTCTAAAGTCAACCATATAGAATGCGACAATATACACCACCATTACAAAATATCCAAAAGTATTTTAGACATAGATTATCTATAATCACGAACTTTGTATTTGCCTCGAGGCACATGCCAGTCACTTCCCTTGGTCTACATTCTTGCCTTTTGATCCACTGGCGCCCGCTGAGATGTTTGGTTTAGAAAAAGGGGTGAGATTCCGAAGAATCCCAGTAGAAACATGCTATTGTTCATAGAAAATGCGAAAAGTAAATATGATATATGCCATGTATGCACCAATTAATGAACAATATAAACATATCATCTACATGTATACATGAGTAGGGCCAAGCCCCACTATTTTGCACTAGTTGGTCTTCCGCCAACTCCAGTGTAAGTGCCTTTAGCACTACTGGCCCCTCTCTGGGCAAAACATGTTGATTAATAAAGCGCATTTACAAACAATGGCATTCAACCAATCATATCACTATGGCATGATGTATGAAGAATAATGTCCCTGCCTCGAAGTTCTATCGACCCCTTTCTGTGTGCCTCGTAAATCGTGTCAACTTTCGACTCTCGATTCGATCATAAAATATTAAATGTATAAGAAATAGGTTATAACCTATCCAAGTATCATTTTAGACTCTTCCATAGTGTTTCTTGTAGTTATATTAGCCTATAGTGAACATTTACCAAAATGCCCCCGGGACCCCGGCCCCGCCATACCCGGCCCGATGGCACGTTTTCTCAAATTTTTGACTAGGGCTATCCTGACGTATTTTCATCCAAGGAATCCATTTCTGGGCTCAAAATTACCAAATTCAATGTCAAATTATGAAATTGCCCTTGGCAGCCCTACTTTTAGGGTTTTAGGGGCGTTTCCGTAATTATGCTTTCTCGGCCTTTTCCGAAAAAGTGCCCAACTTTAACCCTAGCTAATTTTCCCTTCTGAATCTAATGGAACCATCAAATCATTGAAAATCTAACTCCTACCCCTAGATCTGGCCCTGACCGAAATTATGGAGTCCTCCGGGCAAAATCGATGTTTTGTGATTTCGGCTCCGTAAACGCGTTCCTTTCTACTCCTAATCACTTTATTAACCATCTAATTGAGTTATAACAACCATTTGAACTAAAATTGGGCATCATAACCCTTAGGCACACAATTTTCCAAAATTTAAAACCAATGGCAATCCGGCGAAATTTCACCGATTAAATTGCCCACAGCAACAAGAATAGTTAATATACGAAGGTTTGGAAGTTACCTCAAGCTCCCACAAGTTTTTCCCAAATATTGCTGAAAACCCTAAGTCCTTGAACACCCAAATTTGAGCTCCACAAACCTTGAAGAACGTAGAAGGATAGCTTAAGAGCGGAGTTATACGCGTTAGGTAAGAATTTACCGAAGAAATTGGCTTACCTCGCGAGTTCTCTTCTCTTTCTTTCTCCAAGTGCTCTCAACGTTTTCTTACTTTAGTTTCAGCTGAATACATCGGTTTAGGGGCTGATATGAAGAGGATGATGTTACTTTATCATATATATTGTATGACATGTACTTATTTATTAATTTTCCAAAAATTCAAAAACTAATTTTTATGTACATAAACTCATGTACATGTAATCATACTCATTAAGCCCAACCAATATTTCCTTCTTCATGCCACATGTAGGAGACTCCTAGGGGTCCCTCCCTATGGTTTCAATTGGCTTCATAACTTATTCCGGTTACGTTTACACGTAAAGTTTCAATTTTGGTCAAAATTGCACTTTTTGCTCAAATTTTCCATAAATTCATATTAAATTGACTAAAATATTCTAAATATATTTTTAACCTTTATTTTCCTTAATTAATTGAAATTAACTTCAATTAATTGAAAAATAATTTATTTTATGCTATTTTGGCAAAATTACGATTTTGCCATTACCTTTCTTCTCTTATTCTTTTTTTGGCCAATTTCTATCTATTTTTGGACCAAATATTTTCTCTAATATTGCTTCATTTTTGGACCTTAATATTGGGCCTTTTAAATCTCCCAAATTAATTCCATAATTATTTTTGCCCAATTTCTCATGAAATTGAACATTTATGAATTCATAAATTCCAAATTGATGAATATTCACCATTTTATTGAATTTCTCAAATAATTACAATATATTTGGTGAATATAAAATTTGGGATGTTACACTAAAGCTTCCAATTCTTCAGGATTGAGGATTTGTTTTGAGTTTAAAGAGCTTTAAAGGAGTGTTTTTTAGTTCCTTTATGAATTTCCTATTGTTATTGTAAATCCTACACTACCAAAAAACATGTTATTACCGACGGAATTACCCACGGAATTATTTCCGTTGGTAATTTCCTACGATTTACCGACGGATTTTCCGTCGGAAAAATTACCGACGGAAAAAAATTCCGTGGGTAATTACCGACGGATTACCCACAGAATTTTTTCTGTCGGTAATTACCCACGCCTTACCCACGGAATTCCATGGGTAATTTGAATGAGAAATTACCGACGGAATTCTGTGGGTAATTCGTCTCTAATTACCGACGGAAAAATTTTCCGTGGGTAATCCGTCGGTAAATTCCGACGGAATCAAAATTCCGTCGGTAAATTTGACTTTTACCCACGGAATTTTTTCCGTCGGTAATTACTCACGCCTTACCTACGGAATTCCGTGGGTAATTTGAATGAGAAATTACCGACGGAATTCCGTGGGTAATCTGTCGGTAAAACTAATAATTTTTTTATCATCTTTTAATAATTTATATAAAATAATAAAAATAAAAATAATCTATAACAAATAAAAATTTAAATATTATAAAATTAATATTTAATATAATATATATAATATTAAAAATAAAAATTTTAAATGAAATAAAAAAATTAAATATTTTAAACTTTATATTATAAAAACAAAATATATAATTATATATAAATATATATTTAATATTATATATATTTATATTAATATTAAATATTTAAATGAAATAAGAAATTAAAAAAATTTAAATTTATATTATAAAAAATGAAATATATAATTATTTATAAGTATATATGTAATATTGTATATATTTATATTAATATTAAATATTTAAACGAAATTAGAAATTAAAAAATTTTATATTATAAAAATTGAAAAATATAATTATATATAAATATATATATTTAATTATATATATTAATCTTAATATTATATTTGTTTTTAAATTATTACATTATATATATTATTACGTGAATAAATAACACAAGGTTAAAGCAGCTCAACTGGCAAAGACATCAGAACACATACCAAAAGGTCCAAGGTTCAAATCCCACCTTCGTCACAAAATGCAACAATTATCTCACAGAGACATGTGGCGCAAGGTGAGAGGGACACGTGGCCCTTGCTCAGGGCCAGATGCGGGGGCGAGCGGTGGGGGGCTTTCGGTAATGTCCACGTGGCCTCTTTTAAGGTTGCCACGTGGAATTTTTTTAAAAAAATAATATTAAATTACCGACGGATTACCCACGGAAAAATTCCGTGGGTAATTACCGACGGAATTTTTTCTGTGGGTAATCACTGACGGAATTTTTTCCGTGGGTAAATTCCGTAGGTAATCGCCGACGGAATTTTTTCTGTGGGTAAATTCCATGGGTAATTACCGACGGAAAATTTTCCGTGGGTAATTTCCGTGGGTAATTTCCGATGGAATAAAAATTCCGTTGGTAAATCAATTTGCCACGGATTTTTTAGAGACGGAAAAAATTCCGTCAATAATTCCGTTTCCGTCCCTAATCCGTGGGTAATTTGATTTTAGAGACGGAATTCTGTGAGTAATTTCCGTGGGTAATTTGCTGTTTTTTTGTAGTGCTAGCTATGTTCTAAAGTAATTGCAGTAGGATTTTGTTATGAGCGATTTGGACTCCATATTGTTGAACTAAGATTGCTTATTTTGTGTTTGGATTTGAATTATTGTGATTGGATAATTTTTAGTTAACTATCTCCTATTAAATTATAAGATTAAGCTTTCTATGTGTTTACTAGTTTGTGTAATTGATTTGAGTTAATTTGAGTAGCGCGTTTGTGCATTCATATTAGAGGAAACAACTGCACTAATTTAATCCATTTCATACATTAAGCGGTTTTTAATAATTTATCTAGAGATGACCATAAATGCAATCGTAGGATTAGTCATTAATTAGATAAATTGGATTCAACGCGTTTGCTTGAGGTTTTTTAATTAAGACTTGATGGATTTCAAACTCCCATATTATTTAGTGAACTAGGATAGCCAATAAACTGATTTATCAAGAGAATTCACTTCATTCATATTTCATTTACCATCCCATTTTTATAAAAATACCAAAAAAAAATAATAGTTTAGCATTTAATTAGGATAGCATTTCAAACTCCCATATTATTTAGTGAACTAGAATAGCCAATAAACTGATTTATCAAGAGAATTCACTTCATTCATATTTCATTTACCATCCCATTTTTATAAAAATACCAAAAATAATAATAATAGTTTAGCATTTAATTAAATTACATTTTCTTTTAACAATTAATTTGAAAAATCAAAACCAATTTCCCCTTGTTTTATTACTTTTGCATGACATATAAATTACTTATGATTCAATAAAAAGCTATTCGAAAAAAAAGAACGATATTAAATTTACATATACATAATCCTTAATTAATTTTTGATTGTTGATCCCAGAACTAACGTACGAAAACATCCTAATCACCAAGGTCCCACCTTTGATGACTCTCTCTCTTGCTGTTCCTTCTCCCTCGTTTTCTCCGTTCAAGCTCGTAGCCTCTCTTTATTCCTCTCTAGCTTAGGTCCCCAATTGTCTCTCACCTGCCACTGCCAAAACGCTGCGTTTTCTTTTGTTTCTTAGATCAGATTGATTTTCCCAAAACGGCAACGTTTGAAGCCTTTTTATCACCATTGAAAATTTCTTTCATCCCCCAATAAAACCGTATCTAATTAAGAAAGCAAAAGAAACAAAAAAATAAAAATAAAAATAAAAGAAAAGAAAAGAAATAAATATTCTTTACTTTAAAGTATTATCATTTATTTAATTTTTTATTATAAACCTAAATATTTCTATTTAATTTTAAATTATGATGTTTTATTTGAAATCCCCTAAATAATGTACTAATTTGATTTGATCTTATAATAACAAAATATCATTGAATTCTTCTAAAATTTTTTAGATAACTCTCCAAATATTTTTAAAATGTACTTTAAATATACTAAAAATGTAGAGTTATCAACACCTTTTAATGAGATCGGGCTTGTTGTCGTTGCCAATTCCATTCATAATTAAAATTATGATTATAAAGACAACCAATATAATTATAAAAAATTACATGAATTTTTTTTTTACTTATAGTGAACAACAGTTGGTTATCAAATGGTTCAAAGCCTATTTTCCTTTCCTTAAGTACAATTGTTAAGAAAATATGTTTCTTATAATTAAAGTTTTTGACCTCATCAAAATTATAACAAGATGTATGAATGGATCAATCCTCTATAAACTATAATCGCCAAATTAAATTTATTGCCGATAGAGGATTACTTTTGCAGGGAAATATTTGTTATAAAAAAAATAATTGAGCTGCAGTTTTATCGTAGATCAATGTTTGAATTTGACTTGGTCAACATATTGTTAGGTAGTTAGAGTTGATGTGGCGAACTGAATTTTATATGGAATGATTGATTTTGCTATAACGTAAGTTATATCAATTTGGATTTACTTCTTTAAAAGTGATTTTATGAAAATAAAAGTGTTGAGATGATATTAATCAACAGACCTTCTTGTGTGTAACTATTAAAAAGGAAAATATTTTTACATAATAATACTTCACGACTAATTAATAACTTATCTATTTAATAAATAAATAAATTTAAATGAAATTAAGAATAGGAAAAATTCAATATAAGAAATATTGAACATGAGTTTTGTAAATAATACATGACTAATTGTCATGTATATACCAAACACTTTGATCTCATATAGAATTAAAAAACACCATCTATTTCTAGTGAAGATGTTATAATAGAAGGCAAGGATGAAAATATATCAACGTGACTATCATTATTTTTCTTAATAAATAGTTTAGGTGAATTAGTTTACGGGGCTTATTAGGGTCAATACATGTGTTTAGGCTCAAAGAGCACTTATAAAAATACTTATATATTACATATATATTAACAAGATCTTCACATCGATTGGCAATGGAATTTGATCTAATTACCTTGTGGGTTTTGATCCAACCCCCATACCAGCTGAGACACCATTTTCTGATGTTCAGTATGAGGAAGATGGTCTCCCTAGGAATCGTAACTCTCCCTCAAATGATGAAATTACCAACTTTCATGAAAACCACTGGTTACTCTGTCATCCTCCCGTTGGCTTCACAATGCCGGCGACCAGCTCCTGCTTCCTTCACATTGGTGTCTTTTAGGATGCCACTCCCAACTTCTTCTTTGACTGTTATCATCTTCCTTCTCCCATCTTCTTCTTTTTAATATGTTAATGAATGAATTTTTTAACTTGTTTTTACCTGAGTATTTTTTTTACAAAGAATGAAAATTTCTTAATCCGCTATTTTTATTCTGTTAATGTATTTTTTAAAAAATTTAAGCAAAAGGGGAAAATAGCGCCTTTTTATCATTTTTAGATCTCCCTCTCCCTTATTGATAATTCTCCTATGCAAAACAAGTTATCATAATTATCATTCATATCAAACAAAATTAGGTCTCCCTACTATCAAACACGAAACATGGCCTAACTATGTTGCTGGTAACTCTAATAAGGGCCTGTGAAATGATTTTGATAGATGAAAATAGATATGGATATAGTAAATGACGTTTAAAAACTTGTTTGGTAGGACTATGAAAATCATATTTAATTTTTTATTTTAAATTTTAAAATGTGTTTAACATATGAAATAAGTCAAATAACTGACCAATTTTGATGGAATGGTCCCTTAATTGTACCAAGCATGCAATTTAATTACCAATTCCAACTTACCAAAACGGGGCATATAAAATATATGAAGTTCCTGGCAATATGACCAAATAACAGCGATGGGGGGCTTTATTTTATTTTACTTGATTGCAAAGAAATAGACCTGCATATGCTTGTAAGAGGGGAGAAGGAAATTTTCAACACTATAAATCGTTCTCAACTTTTTTTTTATTTAAAAAAATTATTAAAAAATAGGGAGAATTGCTAAAAAAGACCTCATTGACAACTTATTTGCTAAATGAGACCTGTGAAGATATCTTGCACATGGAGGGAAGATATCTGCATACGGAGGGAAGATTTCTGCACACGCAAGGAAGATTTCTGCACACGTATAGGGAAGAATTTTACATATAGGGAAGATCATCTGCACACCATGGAAGATATTCTGTACATGTGGAAGATAATCTGCACGCGAAAATCCTATTTAGTAAATAAGTTGCCAATGAGGGATTTTTTCACAATTTTTCCTAAAAAATATTTCAAGACCGAAATGTTCATATTATCATTTCTCAAATTTCCCATGACTGAATAAGAAATTATAACTTACTATATATACAAGAGTTCTATATACTACTCCTATGATCAAGGCAATCGCTCTCACATGACGGAAACATTTGCCATTGACTGTTCTCACGTATTATATCATATGGATTAACTAATTATATTAATTGCTCGTAAACTAATTAAGTATATAGGATGTAATAAGTATGGTTCAACCACGTAGAGTAAAACTGAAACATATGTGATTATGTAAAATTAAAGTAAATAGAATGTTTACGTGTACAAATATATAATATTAATTTATTTTTTAATATTTATTTCTTACACTGTTTTTTTAAATAGATTTATAAGTGAAAAATATTTAATAATAAAAGGAGGTTATACTTAGTAAAATTTGCCTTCCTTAGAGAAAAGAAAGTTCCTATTTGAATATATCTTTTTTCCTTTTATTTTTTTCTACATCTACTGAACTTGATTAAACCTGTCCTATGGGTTAAGGTTTGCAACTTGTTGGTTGGCTGTGTTCGTTTGGAATAGCTTATTTTTAGGTAATAAGTGTTTATAAATAGTTATTTACGACATATGAGATAAGTATGTGAGAGAAGTTTTATCTCGACTTACGTCATAAACACTTATATTCAAAAAATTAGTGTTCCCAAACATAGATATAAGTGGGTTCACCACGGGACAAGAAAACTTAAATGAAAAATTAAGTGGGTTCACGGGACATGAAAACTTAAATGACGTATCAGTTTTGTGATTGGGATGTGTGTACGTTGTGACTAAAATGAGGGTATTACTTAAAAACACACACACACACCTAACTGATATGTGTGTGTGTGTGTGTGTGTGTGTGTGTATATATATATCATTGATACCTGGTGCGTACTTCTTCAATTTGTATTAACAATGAATTCTTCAACTGTTTGAAAAGTATAATTCATGATATACTACAATATTATAAACAAATATAGTAAAACACTTCAGCGAAAACTTAAGCAAATATACACATACACACCCTATATATATATATATATATATATATATATATTTCACACCACAACTTACTACAGGTACGCATACAACAACATTTGCAAAATATATAGCAGTGCATCTAAACTAGGAGAAAGTTTTAATTTTTATAAATTTGCCACAAAACTGTACTCCCTATAATCCTTAATATAAGACATATTTATTTAATTTTATCAGATTAAGGAAGTTAGTTAAGTTAGTTAAAATGAGAGGTATTTTCTAAAATACCTTAGTTATCTTCATTAATTCCCTCATTTCCTCCCTTCATTGATTATTGTTAAAAGAGTATCAGTAAAAGTAAATTAGAAAAATAGTAACAAATATGATTTTTTTTTTCTGGTATTGATTTTTTTGTTGGTTCATCTTTTCTGGTGGTGAAATCTTATGCATAGTCACACTGTATATGGTAATATGCTGCTGATTTTTTTAAGGAAAAATGTTGGGTTAAGTTGGATCCCGAGAGCTTACTAGGGCCAATACATGCATACCTTCATGCTCAAAAAATACTTACAAAAATGCTTATTATCTATTGCCTATCAATAAACTTTTCACAATTCACATCAGCAGCGAGATTTAAACTCATGATCTAGTGGATTATGAGTCAACTACCCAGACTTTATTAGCAATATGCAATCGACTTTAATTACCGATGATTTGCATCTCCCTTTGCCATTTGCTTCATATTCTATATTCTCTGAATTTACTAGTATTTACTCATCCTTGTTATTATATTTGCAATGTTACTTTTTCTTTTTATTAATATTATTTAACATTTTTCAAAAAAAAAATTACTGATTATTTGAATTTGTATATTATCAACGATTATACCCGTGAATATTATCAGGCGCGATTTTCGGCAGCGATCATTAAAAGTGGTCGCCCAAGGTTGACTTCTGTGATAAAATTCTCCCAAATACACTTTTAGGCCACCAAAGTTATTCAATTAAGAATATTACGTGAGATTACAACTTTTTTTTGAAAAAAAAAAAAAATTAAGCTGATAAAGTCAGAGATTGCAATTTACCACGTCAAAAACCAGTTTGCCCTTTTGGAGGCGATAAATTGCTTTAACAAATTCAAGTAATTTTATTTTATTTTTGAAAAATGTATCTTGGATAAGACATTTTGAAATTTCAACGTTGGACCAGTTCAAAGCAAACTAAATTTGACACGTGCCGCGATTTTTTCCCCTCTATACTGTATGTTAAGCTAGTAATTCAGAATGTGTTCATCGTGAAATTAATTATGTTATTTAAATAATAAGTTTTTATAGTGAGAGTGATTTACATTAGAGGTTGATACATATTTAAAAAAATATGGAATTATCGACAGAATTTTTTTTTTGTTGGTAATTACTGACGGGTCACCGGTGAAAATTCTGTAAGTAAATTGACCGACCATAAGTAAAATTTGTAATCTATTTTTGTTACATTATAATAATTTATATGATATAATAAAATAATAAATAATAAGAATAAAAAATGTAATGAAAATATAAAAATATAAAATATAAATATTAAATATAAGAAAATTAATATTTCTTTCTTTCTTCTTCTTCCGATGCCACTCCCAACTTCGTCTGTTATCATCTTCCTTCTCTCCTATCTTCTTCTTTTTAATATGTTAATGTATAAATTTTTAACTTGTTTTTACGTGAGTAATTTTTTTTAACAACGAATGAAAATTTTTTAGTCCGCTATAAATATTCTGTTAATGTAATTTTTAAAAAAAACTAAGAAAAGGGGGACATTACGTCTTTTTATCAGTTTTAGCTCTCCCCCTCCCTTACTAATTCTCTAATGCCAAATAAGTTATCATAATTATCATTCATATCAAACAAAATTAGGTCTCCCTCCTATCAAACATGAAACATGGCCTAACTAAGTTGCAGGTAACTCTAATAAGGGCATGTGAAATGATTTTGATAAAAACGGAAATGGAGACGGATTTGATAAATGAGGTTTAAAAACTTGTTATTGACATAACTATGAAAATCATATGTAATTTTTTACTTTAAAATTTAAAACATATTTAACATATGAAATAACTCACCAATTTTGAAATGGAATGATCTCTTAGTTGTACCAAACATGCAATTAGTACGGAATTTAATTCCTAATTCCAGCTTACCAAACGGGGTGTGCGCGCGCGCGCGCGCGTAATATATTAAGTTTTTGGCATTGTGACAACATAACAGCGATGGGGGGTTTTATTTTATTTTGCTTGATTGCAAAGAAATAGACCTGCTTGCTTATAAGAGGAAGAAGGAAAATTTCAACTTTGCAAATCACGTTGAATGAAATTACCTGCAATTTGCTTGCTCTATCTTCTCTGTCGTTCGCTACATTTTTTGAATTTAAAAATTTATTTAAAAATATTTCAAGACTGATATGTTCATAATATCATTTCTCAAAGCTCACATGACTGGAATAATAAATTATAACTTACTATATATACAAGAGTTTTATATACTCATATGATCAAGGCAATCGCTCTCACATATGACCGAAACATTAGCCTTTGACTGTTCTCACTTGACTGTTCTCACGTGTTATACATATGGATTAATTATATTAACTGGCTTGTAAACTAAGTATCATATATGTAAGCATGGTTCAACTTCATAAAACTGAAATATACATGTGATTAGGTGAAATTAAAGTAAAAACTAGAATGTTGACGCGTACAAATATATATTATTAATTTATTTTTTAATATTTCTAATACTTTTTTTAAAAATAAATTTATAATTTAAAAATAGTTAATAATAAAATATGAAGACAAAAGGAGGTTAGTACTTAGTAAAAGTTGCCGTCCTTGGAGAAAAAGAAAGTTCCTCTCTGAATATAATTTTTCCTTTTATTTTTTCTACTTCTGCTAGACTTGATCAAACTTTTCATCGTATGGATTACTCCGATCATAATTTGTTCATATATATATAATATATATATTGCAACTTGTTGGTTGGGTAATTAAGTGGGTTCACTCCGGGCAAAAAAAAAAAAAACAAAAATTAAGTAGGTTCACGGAACATGAAAACTTAAATGAAATATCAGTTTTGAATAGGTAAGCGACTAAAATGAGTGTATTATTTAAAATATTATACACACGCACACATGTGTGTATCATTGATGCACGGTTCGTACTTCATCAATTTGCATTGACAATGAATTCTCCAACGGATGAGTGTCTCCGCTGTATTATTTAGGAGAAAAGGACTGGCAGCGGACCGCTAGGCAGCGGACCGCAGCCAGATCCTTCTCCAACTGTTTATAAGTTTGAAAAGTATAATTATGCAATATTATAAATAAATATAGTAAAACACTTCAGCGAAAACTCACGCAAATTCTTGTGTGCGCGCGCGTGCGCACGCGCGTATCAAAGCACAACTAAGTCTGCAAAATCTTAACTTTCATTTGTCATAAAAATGTATTTTTTTCCTCCTATTGATGAAATTGTATGAATAAGTGACACTGTATAAGGTAATAATATGCTATAGATTTTAATTTCGGAAGGGGTGCGTGTTACATATAAGGATTGCCTTGCATAAGGATCAACTTTGAACCTTTATTTATTTAACCTAGTAGTAGATGTTCTAACTGGGCTTACCAAAGAAGAGATCCCTAACTACATGGTTTTTTTTTGCTAATGATATAGCTCTATTTGTGGAATCAATGCAGGAGATTAATTCTAGATTTGAGATATGGAGAAGGACTCTGGAGTAGAACGATCATCGCAAGAGTAAGAGCAAACATGATATATATATTACAATTTGAAAAGAGACAAGTGAGAAATGATGTGGAGGTTAAACTAGGAGAGTAAGTTTTTCAACAAGTGGCAAAGTTTATATATTTGGGATTAACTATACAGTAAGATGGTGAAATTGATGGAGATATTAATAATAAAATTTAAGCTGGATGATATAAATGGAAAAAATCTATTGGAGTTATTTGTGATAAAAAAATACCTAATAAGGTAAAAAAAAAATTCTATCGCACTGCTATAAGACCAATAATGCTATATGGTAATGAATGTTGGACTTTAAAGTGACAACATGAACATAAAGTTGGAGTAGCCGAGATAAGAATGTTGAGATGGATGTATGTTTATATAAGAAAAGATAAAATTTGTAATGATAATATACATGAACGAGTTGGAGTGGCATCTATTAAGAAAAAAATGATAAAAAAATGTCAAATGTAGTTTGGATATATTTAAAGAATGCCATTGGGTGCAACGGTGAAAAGGATTGATCAATCAATATGGAGTTCTTTAAAAAGAGACAAAGGAAGCCTGAAATGAACACGCTATGAGATTATAGAGCGGGATTTGTTTGTTAATGATTTATTTAAAGATCTAATTTTTTGATAGAGTATGATGGCGTCGTACTATTCATACAACCGATTACACATAATGGAATAAGGCTTTGTTGTTATTGCACACTTTTAGGCCCCACCAAAAGGTATTTAATCAAGATTGCACCTTTGTTTTTTTTTTTTTTAAATTCTAAGTTTAAGCTAATGAAGTCAGAAATTATAATTTACAACATCAGAAATCGATATCTGCCCTATCGGAGGCACTAAATTGCTTTGACAAATTCAAGTAATTTTATTTTATTTTTGAAAAATGTATATGCCTATATGGTATAAAAAGTGGAGGTTTTTGAAATTAGTGTAATGCAATGTTTAATAAACATTAAAATTTATATCGCTCGTGGATAAGACATTTTGAAATTTCAAAGTATGGACCAGTTCAATTCAAATTAAAGTTGACGTGTGCCGATTTTTTTTCCTTTTATTATATGTTAAACTATTTCAGAATATGTTCATTGTCATGAAGAAATTAATTGTGTAATTTATATAACAAGAAATTCCTAGTTAAAGTGATTTACGTTAGAGTTTGATTTGTGAGAGGTTGTGTCATCATAAAATTTTATATTTATATCAATCAAGTTCTAACATGACCCTAAAATCTATAATTATATAGTTTGTGACCAGCGGCTTGGATGATGGAGGATTCCTTTAAATTTATTACTACCTCCTGTACTCTGGTGTTTAATATAAAAAAGTGAATCATAAAATAGATTTTATATTAAAAATTGGAGGCAATATCAAAGATTCCTAGTAGGGGAAAAATTAGAAGGATGATTTTTCTAACTTCACTGCAAAGACGTGTAGAAATTTGATTTAGAAAAGAAAAGGAGGCGTCAATTTTCTAATTATTCTGAAAGTTTGTTGGATTATCAACATTGGTTTAAGCTTAAGCAACGCAACAAAGGTACTATCTCGGTCATAAATATAAAACTCAGTTAATTTTTTTAGAGAAATTAAAGAAACTAAATAAATTATTTTAGAGTATTTATATTTATCATATTTCTTCAAACTAATTTATGTGACTTATAAACTAATATATAATCCAATAATATAAAATATATACTATGATTAAGTAAGATATTTAGCTTATTTAATCTCTCTAAAAAAAATCAACTAGATCTTATGTCTATAACCGGAGAGAGTATTAAGCATCGGTCAACTTAACAATCAAACGTAGAATATGAGTATTACTATGCCGTGTCAAAATATAACAACGTAGTTGGTTAAAGCTATGTCGGTTTTTGGGTTAACCGGCGTCGAATATCTTTCTTGAAAAGATTAGCCATTATAAGGTTTCATATTTTTAATTCTAGGAAATTACTTGAGAATAACTTTGATAATTATTTGAGTTTTGTAAATATGATATTTGCTGATTTGGGTAGTTAAATATTCTCTATCCTAGCTACAGTGCTTCATCATTTAGATAGTTCCCTCCTCAGGAAGGCTGGTTGAGATTGGACACAGATGAAGGCTCAATGACCAAAACGTGAAGCTTCTTGTGGCTTAGGAGAAAGGAATTTGGAGAATTGGCTTTCATGAACAACAAAATGGCAATATTGAATTTATGCTTGTTTGGAATGACGATTGGAATATTTAAAATCAGCTTTTCAATCGTGATTTATAATATACGGATAAGTATATAAGAGAAATTTTGTTTTGATTTTCTTAAATAAGTGTTTTTGGGATGGTGTTCAAACACACATGAACAACTATTCTACAGAAGCTCTACGTCAAAACAGAGAAGTGTGAAAACCTTGAAAGGTGACGAAATGGGGTCAAGGATAAAACACTAGTAAGGATTGCATATGACCAAGTAGGAATAAAAATATAATGATGATGAAATAAATGGAGATATGAGATACAATTTTATTTATTTATTTATTTGCGTTTGGGACTTGATCTTTTCTTTGAATTTTGACTTTGTTTTGTCATGACCTCAGCTATATGGGAGGATAACTTGGGTTATTATTAATATTATTTCACATGAAATTTCAAGAATGATTGTCAATGAAGATTTCCTACGTTTTATTATAACCCTTTGTGCATGCCACTTGATATCCAACATGTTTTTAAGGATCCTATCAAATATCCGAATATTCTTTTTTAATGGATAACATACGGATGGGCTTACGATTTTAAATTAAATTTATATGGGAAGCCCGTCACTGCACGGATTCAATGCATTTTATTTTTCCATGCAATGGCTTCTTTCCTCATTGACCAGGTTAATTGTTGGGAAAATCCCTTTAAAATATATTAAAAATAGGGAAATCTCTATTCAGTGTATTGAAATTGAAATATCTGGATCAATCCAGTATCAGTACAGATGAACAGTGCGGGCAGCCCCAAAAGACGATTTTGCCCTTCAGAAATTACAACACGCGGTTCTTAATTAACAACTCCAGATTCTTGATTAACAACTCTATATTCTTGATTAACAACTCCAGTTTCATCTTTTTCTTTCACAATAACAACACCGATCTTGTTATTAACAACTCCGAATTTTTGATTAACAACTCCGTTTTATTCTTCCACATATTTGCATCTCAAAAATATAGCGTTGTTAATATAAAATACAGTGTTGTTAATAAAGAAAGAGATGTTGTTATTGACCTTGAAACTTAAATTACGAAGTTGTGAAACAAGAAAAGAGAGTTGTTAATGTAGAATATGGTGTTGTTAATAACAAGACCGGTGTTGTTATTGTGAAAGTAAAAAGATGAAACTGGAGTTGTTAATCAAAAATTCGGAGTTGTTAATAAAGAGCGCGTGTTATTAATAAAAAAAGAGGTGTTGTTATTGGCCTTGAAACTTAAATTAGGAAGTTGTGAAATAAGAAAGGGGAGTTGTTAATCAAGAATCCGGAATTGTTAATTAAGAACCGCGTGTTGTTATTTCTGAAGTGGTGAGAATGAGGGTTAAAGGGCAAAATCGTCTTTTAGCATCGCCCGCACTGTTCATCCGTACTGACATTGGATTGATCTAGATTTTTCAATTTTAATGCACTGAATAAGAATTTCTCTATTTCTAATATATTTTAGAGAGATTTTCCCTTAATTGTTCTGATTGATTATATATAAAACATTATTGCGACAATCATAAACCTATGGCTATTTGGATATATTTTACATATCCTTTTTAAATGCGTCAAGGTTAAAAAGAAAATTTCATTAGTGAAAAAAGATATAATATATATGCATTAAAATGTCCAACGATTATTACTAATTTATTTGATTAAAACTGGCCTTAGTGACTAGAGGAATTGACATGATTAAATTAAATACGTAATAAATTTTAAAATGGTCCCATTTGTATCTTTAAAATAAAACCAGGACACCTCAAATTGGTGTCCGTTTTGCTTAAATTGTTTATAACTTGTCATGCTCCTTGCATGCCCAATGAAAAAGATAAAACATAATGACAAATATTAGGGGAATTTTTATGGGAAAATGATAGTTAAAGACATTAATTATAGGGTTAAGGTGCAAAAATACACATGTGATTATCCTCGAAGTGCACCCAACACCAAATGCTTTTTTTAGGTGCAACAGTGACTATGTGGTTACAAAATAGGTGCAAAAATACCCTTTGACCGTTAGTTTGACTTTTTGACCTTGAAAGTGATGACGTGTACGATGACATGGATGCTAGAGTGACATTTTGGAAAAAAAAACTTGCTAACTGGTAAAGCTTTGCAATTAATATTACCCACATTTCACTATTTTAATACCACCTTCTCTAAAGTAGATTCAAATCTGAGTGTAGAGTGCTTAACTCAGTCAGCAGAACTGTTGCCCTAAAAAACATACTAATTGCTCAATTTTTTCCCAACCCTAGATTCTCAATATTATTAAATTAAAATCATTATAATACATATATTATATTACTGATTTTTATTAAATTATATGATTTATTAGGAAAATTTGATTTTCAGCAAGTTTTTTTTTTTCAGAATGTCACTCTAGCGTCCATGTCATCATACACGTCATCACTTTCAGGATAAAAAGTCAAACTAACGGTCAAACAGTCAAACTAATAGTCAAATGGTATTTTTACACCTATTTATAACCACATAGTCACTGTTGCACCTAAAAAAAACATTTGGTGTTGGGTGCACTTTGAGGACAATCACATGTGTATTTTTGCACCTTAACCCTTAATTATAAATCAGAATTTTTTTTTCTGGCCAAAAATCAGAATTTCAAAGATGAAGTTATAGGTTATAGTGAGGGGAAAATTGCAAGTTACAGTGACTTGCAAGATATGTTTCTGAACATCATTAGTCGTGCTTCACAACTTGGGAGTCATTACTTATTAATTATAAGGCTCTGTTTCTTTTTAATTTTTCCTTTTGGGGTGTGTGTGTGAGAGAGAGTGAGGGGGGGGCTTTGCGATAATAACGAATGTGTAAATTTACAAACAAGACCCCAGTAAGGGGTGAAGTGAGTTGAGGGAAAAGCAAAAAATTGGAATTAAATATCCCCAAATCAACTCATTTATACACACTCAACACAAGAATCTATAATCTCTTGTCATTAATTTCTTCTTCTGGTATTAATCATTACTGGTTTTACCCACTAATCCAAATTCAAGTATTGTCATTAATTTCTAATTATTCCACAACTATTTCAAGTATTGTAGTAAGTCTGGGTCTTCTATATCTTCTAAGAAGCAAAGAAGAACAAACAACACTTACAGATGAGAGAGCCATGCATGCACCAGCAACCCAAGGAGGCAGCTTGATCCCTAATGAAGGGTAGAAAACCCCAGCAGCTACTGGTATGGCAACAACATTATAAGCCATTGCAAATACATAGTTCAATCGAATCCGAAAAAAGGTCTTCCTCGAGAGATCAATGGCCGTGATCACATCTTCTAGATTGTTTCTCATCAGTACATAGTCTGCAGCTTCTATTGCGATGTCCGTGCCAGCCCCGATCGCCATGCCGACATCTGCAGCAGCTAATGCCGGAGAGTCGTTGATCCCATCACCCACCATTGCCACTATGCTTCCATCTTTTTGGAATGAACGAACAACCTCAGCCTTCCCCGCTGGCATCACCTCTGCTCTCACATCTTCTATTCCAACCTGTCAAACAAGCCATTTCTTTTTTCATATACAATTATTTAGTACTACTTCCTACTTAACTAAGTTGGGTAGATTAAGGAAATGAGATAAATTAGTTAATTGTAATAAATGTGACATGATCTCGTTAAAATACCCATATGTAACATTAGATTATATATCAATTTATAAGTTAAGTACATTTTTGTTTCCCTCTCAAGTCCACATATCACATGTGTGTGGACTTTGAGTCTTTGGGGCGCCGTGATTACTTTTGTAATTGGGCTATAAGTTAGGTAAATTAGTTTGAGGGAAAAAAGATAATTATGGAAGATAAAGTGGATTAAGTTGTTATATTTAGAATCAAACCCGACCCTTAATTAGCTCTGATGTTAAGGACCGGAGGGAGAATCTGTCAAATTCGAATGGTTTCCTCAGCCTAGATCACAAATAATCAAGAGTTCGATTCTAAATTAAATGAGATTTCAACAAATGGACCTCAAGTCCAACAGGCTCTGGTGCGAAAGACTGTGTATAACAGAGCTATTGTTCCTTCAGCAATTGAATCTTTTAGGTTGAAATAGTCTTTAACAGAGCTCAAACTATCGTGGTTAAAACTTGTAAATTAAAAACGAACCATTTCTCTTGGGAAATAGGAAAGAATATATGCCAAATAAACATATACGCACCTCCTTGGCAACAGCCCGAGCAGTTCTCAAGTTATCTCCTGTAACCATAACTGGCCTGACGCCCATTTTCCGGAGGCCTTCTATAACCACAGAAGCTTCTCTTTTTAGAGGATCTGCAACCCCTAAAACGCCAATTAATTCATCACCATATGCAACAAGTACTCCTGTCTTTGCACTTTCTTCCAGCTCCACCACAAAATTTTCCACTTGGGTTGGGATATCTATGCCACTTTCCTCCATTACCATCCTGTTACCAACCTGTTCAGGACATTCTTCATCTGATAAGAAACTACCAAGAATAAATGAAGCATAATTCACAGCATTTAAGAATTGAAGATGGACATTTTTTGCAGCAAGAAGGTCTCACCAGATTACACTTCCCGTGTAAAAGGCACTGGACACCCCTTCCTGGAAGAGCAGAGAAGTCTGAGACATCATAAAGCCATCCAGCTTTTTTCTCCTTGGCAGCATCTTTGCTACCAGTGGCTGCAGATGACTCATCAAAGAAATGAAAATGGCGTGCGTACTCTACTATTGCTTTCCCCAGTGGATGTTCACTGCTAGCCTGACTCAGGAAAAAAAACGATAAAAAATTATTAATTTCTCTGATTTTGACTCGAGCAATATAATGGGTAGTGCTAATGATAAAACATTTAGAGCATGGCAACATGGAACCAAAAAGGCTTCTCTGACAACCATTCCCACTCCCCCAAACACACACTTAGTCATAAATGATACTACCTATGTCTTAAATATAGAAGCTAGACAAGAGGGATTCTATCAAGGTTATTTTCAAGGCATATGATTAGAGGGTATTTTAAAGAAACAATACAAATTTGTTACAAGTAACTAACTTAACTAATTTCCTGAATATCTGTTAATTAGTTATCTAGCTCTTATAGCAAATCATTTCTAATTTTATTCTTGAGACAGAATGCATAAGCCCTGTTGGGAAAGTTAATCTGCTCATGCAGCAAAAGAGTACAAGAACCAAAGCAGGTGAAAGTGATCAAGAAACTGGAAGTCACCTCTGCCGAAGCTGCCAATGTAAGAAACTCTCCCCGTTCCATTCATGAGAATACCTTGGCAGTCGTAACAGTGGCTTTTCCCTGAGTTAGGGTGCCAGTTTTATCAAATATTAGGTGCTTCACTATCTGAGCCTTTTCCAAGGCATCTCCTCCTTTAATTAACACCCCATTCTTAGCCCCAACTCCTGTTGCTACCATGACAGCAGTTGGTACTGCGACTACTACTACCACGAAAAGAATTCTAACCAGGTCTACCAGAAGGACGAGAACCACCACGGCCTGTTGTATATGGAGCTTGAGAATATTAAGCACTCGCAGGATCAGCGACATCATCATAATATGTGTGATGCGCATGAATTAGAACATTGTTAGCTAGGAATGTCCTCTATCTAGCTTCAATATCAATGAGCATGTTAGTAACAGTGTCTAAATCAAAGCGAGGTCGAGCTGCATTGATAACAGTGATTACGGCATCAAATTCGGCGATAAGACCTTTAAGAATGTAAGAGATCTGAGTAGGTTCATCAACCTTTTCACCAAGAACAGCTAGATGATCACATATAGATTTAACATTAGTAAGATATTCACACATGCTAAGCGAGCCCTTTTTCTGTGTGCTTAACTGATTCTTATACAACAAAATTCGAGAGTCAGATTTAGTGGAATAGAGTTTAATGAAGTTACCCCAAATCTGAGAGGCAGTGTTCAAACTGACCAGTTTGGGCAAGATCGACGGCGCAACTGAGGTGAGAAGCCAAGAGCCAATGCCTAGTCAAGTGAATCGTACTCTTCAAACATCGGATTTAGTACAAGAGCTCCATAATCATTACAAATTTGTGTTAGAGGGACTGCAATTGTACCGTCAAGAAGATGATGCAAGCGATACTGCTTAACCATTAGGTATACTTGCTGCTGCTACAGAAGGAAGTTATGGTCATCAAGTCGAATGGTGATATTTTTGTTGGAGAAGCTTCGATTTGCAGCGACAGAGACAGGGAATGCCGGATTAGAACTGAATCCGGCAGTGAAGCTAGCCTGAGACATTATTGCTCAGGGTGATCAATCCAACAAAAGAAACCGCCCTACTACTAATGTCAACTCGATCTCAAGCACCGGCAATCAGAGTCAGGTTGTGATGGCTGGCTTTGATACCATGCCAAAATCTAGAGTTTAGGAGAGGAATCAGGAAACTTCACTTATCTGTTTATTGAAATAGACTGAGTATACATTTATATTGAGTATTTAGTGTGAGTCTTGGCGTAACCTACTACACTTGTCTTATGACGTGTCTGCAATAGTCTAACTAATTGCCTGCATAACCGCGTAACCTATTACCAGCTCATCTCATCATATATACTGCTAATATAATAAGTTCAATTTAGCAAATAATAAGTCCACATTAACTATTCACAACAAAACTTCTACAATACAGTTTCATTCATCAATGAACCTTTGTTGTTAGTCAATCACAAAATAGGCTTAGAAATTAACAAGTCTTATTAACAACTCACAAGTTCCCATTAGTTATTCACAACACAACCTTTACCATAAATTTAATTTGTTGCCAGAGCTCCTGTATTTGACCATCACTAGCAGAGATGATCTTGAGCAATGTTGTGAAAACTGGATTGGACCGGTTGGTCAGACTAGTTGAACCGGTGCCCAGGAGGGCTTTCGGCTCGTTCAGCATGGTTCAACCGTTTCACCATTTGGACTTTTTCATGCCGCTTCATACCAGCTGTTGAGCCAGGAGCCAGGATTGAACCGGGAACCGGAGTGGTTGAACCGGGAACCGTTTATTATTATTATTGACATATTATTGTGTTATTTTTAATGATTTCAATGTATTAGAACTTGAGATTTAGAAAAGATGATACATATAAGCTTTTGTATGTATTTATTTTTAAGTAATGTTAAAATTTCATACTTTTTTATATTTATATAATTATATATATGTATAATATTATTTTTATTTAATTATTATGTTATTAGTCTGACTATGCGACCCATGACCCGATAGCCTCTCCGGTTCGACGTCCGGTCCGACTTTTAAAACATTGATCTTAAGAGGAAAAAGGTGTGGATTTGAAGGGGAAAAAAAGGTGAAGAGCAATGAGGTGAAAGTACCCTATAATCATCATGTATATTCTAAATTGGTCAATGGACCAATCAAGAATTTATTGAATTTAATTTGTATATTAATAATAACAACCCTTCTCAAGATCGGAGTGAGAATTTGAATACATGACGGAATCAAGATTAAGCAGCACATATTACAAAATTTTCATAAATATTAGAAGTCAAAAATATATATCTTTATATTCCTCTAGTTCTTTTTATAAGATCCTAACCTTTAAATTTATTTGGCCCTTCTTATAAACTTATTTTGGGGTTATCTAAACATTAAATGTGTTTTTACCAATTTTACCCATAATTAATTCGATTCTCTCTTTTTTTTTCATCATTTTCTTCCTTTTTTCTTACCACTATTTTTCTCTCTTTTCCCCCCTTTATAAATAAGGGCATGATAGGAAAAAAAATTCATTTCTTACATTTTCATTACTTTTAATTAATTTAACTGATTTCTTAAAACATATAATTCGGTTAAAATGATTTTATAAAAACCATGGGAGGGAGTTTATAATGGTGGGAAAAATAAAAGCCTAGGAAGGCATGACCTCAACAATTCATCCTTACTAAAATTAATTTTTTTGGACCTGTCCTTACTAAAATTAGTTGTTTGATTCTAAAACATTTAAAACATGATGTGCTTTTCTTTTAATTTTATAAATCAATCAACAGACTACTTGAAAATTATGTGCTTTTCTTTTAATTTTATAAATCAATCAACAGACTACTTGAAAATTACAAGCTCTACCTTTCACAGCACTTTAAAGTCTCCTTGTAAAGGGGGGTTGACCCATAATTGCAGGCAGACTTCCCGGCCGTGGAAAGGACTTCAACAGTAAAACTTTGTTTTGGGTTGACCGATTGACCCTTTTGGGTTCTCATTCTCGTGCTGCATATAAAGTTAAAAATTACTCCATCCAGTCTATTTTACAAGCAACTCTTTCTTATGGTTATTTTTTTTATAAGTAATTTTCTCTTTATGTCTTAAAATTTAAACTGTTTTTTTTCTCTTCTACCCTTATTAAGTATATATCTTTACATTAATTATATCATCCACTCACCACTAATTCTCTTTTATTTAATTATTTATTACACATTCTTTCTCATATTTTATAATTATACTCTTTTATATTTGTTACTCATTCTCTCTCCTATGCTCATTTCATAAATAGGGCATATTTGAAAAAAAAATGGTATTTTTGACATATTTATTATTTTTAATTAATTTTAACTGCCAATTCATTTTACGCATTAAAAATAAAAGTTGATTATGAAAAGGACAAGAGATTTAATTGGTTTGAAATTTGTAGATAAAAAACTTTAGAAGTTGCTAATTTATTTTGATTGCGCAATAAAAATAAAAGTTTTGTGCAATAAAAGTTGCAAATCTTCAGAAGTTTGATTAATTGGTTTGGAAGTTTTAGATAAAAAGTATTATTCCTTCCTACTGTCATTAGAAGCATCTAATAATAACTTTATATCAATTAATAAAATCAGTTATTTTTTGTAAGATATCAAAATCTCTCTGAATAAAAGTAATTAATTAGTTAGAGAAGTTTAATTAATTGGTTTGGAAGTTTTATAGTTAGTTATGTATAATGCATGAAAAAAATTAATACTTTAGACAAAACATGTTATATTTAAAATATGCTGAAATTCTTACAATAAAAATTAGAGGGAGCATAATTTTTTATTTCAGAGATTATGAAAAAAATAAAAATTTGAAATATTTGGGCAAGCCCTTTATTTGGGCACCATATCATGCCAAAATCATATTTAGGGGTGTTTAATTAAAAAGGCTAGTTCTACTTACTACAGCTGGATTTGGTTGGTCGGTGCCATAGATATGTTCATGAGGCTTGAATGCTTGCAACAGGAGATCGAGATATAACATTTTTTTTAAAGAAAAAAATAAGGGAAAAAAGGTAAAGTCATTGTATAATGGGTTAAGGGTAATTTTGATTTAGAAGTTATTATCGAGGGATAATTTTGCCTTAAAAATTTTTTGGGGGTGATTTTGCTCTTGGAAGTGTGAAAAGGGGAGCATTTTTACCCTAACTATTATCCCAATTAATTTTAAATGTTAGTTGATCAAATATACCGAGCTAACAGTCTACATGTCATGTTAAGGTGTAAATTTGCTCTGTCCATGTGTCATCTACTTTTTTTTTCAAAGTTAGGCTTAAAACTTTCGGAACAAATTTATATATTAACAAAAATGATATGTAGATGATATGTGAAATGTTAACTTAGTATATTTGGTCAATTAATGGTTAAAATTAAGTGGGATAAAAGTTAGGACAAAATTATTCCTTTTTTAACACTTTCTAGACAAAATTATCCTCTAAAAAAATTTCAGATAAAAGTGTCCATTTGTGATAATTTCCTGTATAAAATTGCCCCTTAGCCCTTCTATATTTATGCTTTAAAAATGTAATAAGTAGTTCCGTAGGCTCTTTTACGTGGTCAACAGGCCATGTAGGTGACTGAAACAGGGGAACTCTATGTCCTTTTTTTTATTTTGATTTTAAGTAATTTTTAAATACAACTAACATGAAAGCTGCACATTTTTAGGTGAAACTTAATAAGTATATTCTGCAAAGAGAAAGCTCGTATCACTCCAAGAATTCGAATATCAATAATTTGCTTAGGTGAGAAAGCTCGTATTTTAATATCCTGAAATTTAAAATTTGAGGTTTTGGAATAAGTCTAAATTGAGTGGATTACTAAATTCTGATTTAGTAGATGTTACAAATCTATTCTCTAATGTTCCTTATATCTTTGGGGCATTAAAGAAAATAAAATGATTAATTTTAAAGAAAGTGATTATGCTTATTGTGAAATCGCCTATGAGGTATTGACTTTGTCATATGATTTTGTATGACCAAATGATGAGCAAAAATTATAAGATTTTATAGGATGAAAGCAGACATCCTAAGTTTTAATTTGATAGGTCATATGAATCAATTAGAGCTATATAAAAAAGATATGAATTTTTGAAGTTAGCCCAGAAAAACTGGAAATTTTCTGGAACAACATGCAAAGATTGAAATTCTGGGAATTTTGTGATTCTATTCAGAAAAGGTATATATTTTTCCTTGAAACTAGACTCAATAAGGGTTCTATAGGTTTTGGAATCACCTCATTTCGATTTTTCTAGAATTAGTTATGATTTTTCAAAGTTTTTACAGAGATCTGCCAAAACTTTGTAAAAATCCGAATTTTGGAAAATTAAACAATTGATTAAAATGTTATAACACAAAAGATAAAAGGTAAATCATCATCTTCCTCCCACCATTTCAGACGTGAGCTGCAGCCAAGGAGAGAGAGAAAGTTTGAGAGTTTTAGAGAGAGAAGGAGAGGAGAAAGCTCACGAGATAGGTCGATTTCTTCAGTGAATTCGTACCTAACGCGTATAATTCTTCTCCTAAGCTTCTCTTCTATGTTTTTTGAGTATTTGAAGCAAGATTCATGGTGTTACCAAGGTTAGGGTTTTGGCCACATCAAGAAAAAGCCAGAGGGAGTTTGAGGTAACTTCCAAACTCTTGCATATTGATTATTCTGGCTGCAATAGACAATTTAATCGGTGAAATTTCGCCGGATTGTCTTTGTGTGTAAAAATGGAAAATGGGTTGTGGGGGCTGTTATGCTGCCCAAATTGATACTAAATGGTAGTTTTAACCTAATGGAATAGTCAATAAAGTGATTAGAAGTAGAAAGGAACGCGTTTACGGAGCCGAAACCGAAAAACCCCAATTTTTCCTGGAAAACCCATATAATTCGGTCAGGGCTATAAATGGGTCTTAGAGTTGGATTTTCAATTATTTGATGGTTCCATTGAGTTTAGAAGGGAAAATTAGGTGGGATTATAGTTGGGCACTTTTTTGGAAAAGGCCGAGAAAGCATAATTACGGAAACGCCCCTAAAACCCTAAAAGTAGGGCTGTTAAGGGCAATTCCATAATTTGACATTGAATTTGATAATTCCGAGTCCGGAAATGGATTCCTTGGGTGAAAATATGTATGAATAGCCTATGTCAAAATTTCGGGAGGAGTACAGCTGGACCGGGTACAGCGGGGCCGAGGCGGGTCCTCGGGGTATTTTAGTAATTTTTCAAGATAGACTCATATAACCTCTAGAAACACTATGAAAGTGTCTAAATGATATATTTGGAATTGTAGGACCGAGTTGAGAGCCCGAGTTGCTGGCACGCAAATCGAGGAGAAAAGTTGGAGGTAGGGGACTTACCTTATTTGCATGTATTTGATATCTTTGCTTGTGTAGTGATGTATGTGATTGCTTTACTTGATTGTGTAGAGCATATTTGAATAAAAGAAGCTCTGTTTCTGTTTTCGCTGTGGCCATAGTCTTGTTGTATGAAACATTGAGCATGCAGAAATGTCATTATGGGACATACATCTAGATAAAGCTAACATGTCATACACATAGCATCAATCATGCATGCATTATGGTATCTGTTTCATACTGAGATTCTCTCGAATCTCATCCTCCCCTACCAACAATTTAGACAGGAGACGACAGAAGATATGCAAACAACAATGCAGAGTACCGTACGAGGGGATTACAGTAGTAGAACGAAGACGGGAAGAAGTTTCGTTTCACTGGGATGAGTTTAGACACCCTAGTAGCCTTGTGCGGCTACCTTAATCGTAAGTATCATGTACAAACCCCTATGGGGAATTTATGTAATCATGCACATATTATCAGTATAGTTATGCTATTCCTGTGTTGCCTACCGAACCGCATATCGTTTTCATCAAATACTCTGAAAAAGGTTGAAATTGAGATAAGGAAGTGACACGTATCACTCCATCCATTAATTCAAATTTGAGAATTGTAAGCCATGAATTGGGTTAGCTATATATATATATATACTTGCAAGATTTGAATGCAGGTGCATTATTCTTACTTCAAAAATATTAGTCAAGTTTCTTTTTGTTTTTTATAACAGTTAATGTATTTCCCTACTAAGTATTCCTTTATTTAGCAGGAAGAGCTAATCATATCTGGATGGTCTAGATTTGATCAGCGCTCCCTACTACTCAAAGCACTTGGCAGAAAAGCCGAATACATACATATTTATGGGTATGTTTGGATTGACGATTGGATTAGTGACTTATTTTTTTTTTTTTTGACTTATGGAATCTGCAGATTGGAAAAAAGTAAGATTGGGTAAAATGATAAATGTTTGGATTGACGATTGAATAAGTGCTTTTGTAAAAGTGAAAGACGTTTGGTTTGACTTTTGCATAAGTGGTTTTTGTGTTATATAAGAGAACAAATTTTAAAAATTATGAAAAATGAAAAAATGAAAGGATAATTGTGAAAAACCCTCATTGGCAACTAAATTGCCAAATGGAACTTGGATAGATATCTACACTCGGAGGGATTTTTTCACAATTTCCTCAAAAATTAACTTTGAAAATTTGACAATGGTACAATTTTAAATAAAATGCTTAAGAGTTATGACTATTATGACAAGTAATGCAAAAGGCACATATGAAAACAGTCGTTTCCACCCCTTTCTCATTTGTTAAAGTGACATTCTTGGTAATAAATTGATCCAAACCATCCAATGACGATAGTGTTATCACAAGGGACATACTCAAAAGTTTCATGCTGCTTACCTATCCAGATAATAGTTCTTTGCACACTCTTCATTTACAAATCTTTCTTTTCTCCGGCTACATAATTGGGCCCGATAATTCTAACCTTTAAACTAATAGAGACCTTACTGAAAAAGACACGGACAAAGGCATAAAACAGTTCTTTACACACTCTTCACATACAAATCTGCCTTAGTTTCATGTATATTAGCAAAATACACAATACATAATTTTGCACTTGACTTATACCAATCAAACAGCAGAGCATTCTAAATGATCAAGTTTGGCAATGGTAAAATCAATAATAAAATTACTATTAAAATGAGAATAAATTAGAAATTGTACAAACTTAAAGTTTTTGATAAAGTCAAATATAACAGAACTAATCAGATCAAATGTCCAGTACAATTTGGTCCCTCATGGTGTCACGAACATGATTCATTTAGGTTGAATATGTCCGAGCATCATTTGTCAACGATAGCTCATGATCTTGACTATTATCTACATCAACTATATTATTCTCATTTTCTACTTCCCTAAAGTCCACATTAGTTTGGGAATTTCTTCTAATGAAATTATGTATAGCCATTGTGACACAGACAATGGGGACTTGCATGTCAAAGCTGTACTTGAACATGTGTTGTAAGATTTCGAACCTATTTTTTCACACGCTAAAAGTCCTTTCTATTGTGTACCTCAAGCTTGAATGATAAAAATTGAAGGCCTTATTAGGATTTCGAAACCTTCAATGATTCCTGAATTCCGGGAGGTGGTAACGTTCACGTCTGTACGGACTAAGAAACCCAACTGATGTTGGGTAGCCAAAATCGACCAAATAATATTTGCCTAACATGTGTTAAAATCATTGTAAATGTGAGATTAAGTTAAACATGAAATGTAGACAAAGAAACGTAATTGAAGTATATAAAAAAAAATACCATGTGGTGGATGTAGGAAATTCATAGTTGGATCTGAGACAATAGATTGAAAAACACGAGCATTATGTGCTAAACCTTCTCATCCCGCTAACATGAACATGAAGCACATATCCCAATCACAAACAGCCATAACATTCTATGTGGGATATCCCTTTCTCCCCATAAATTTATCTTGGCTCGGTCCAGTTATGACACACCTGATGTGAGTACTATCAATAGCTCCAATGGCATGGGAAATATCGGTTATCGTTTACTATTTTTGGATGACATTGATCGAATTCTGGATCATATGGCCTAATAATTTTGGTTTTAAGCTTAAGGCAAGCCTTTAAAATCATGTGCGGAAGCCTACTTACAGTTTCACCTGAATGTTTAAATTTTTCTTGTACTAGTCTATTTCCTACTTCATGTCCGACAGTGAGCAAGAACATGGCAACCATTTCTTCAACACCGGTAGTCCTAGAATCTCTTAACCCATGCTCACACAACTTAATGCACAAACTATGAAAAACATGTATTTCCATTCTAAATATCTGATGACATGTTGAACCTTCATTTGCCAATATTTCTTGTACCCAATAGTGACCTATTCGCTGACTCATTCTATGCGGTTGTTTGCACACATATAGCACTAAATATTGACAAAACAACACGTATAATTGTTCATATTCTTCCAACTCAGCCTCAATGATTGAGGCGTTGTTACTATCTTCATCTTCCTCCATCCCCTACAACCTGTTTTGGTTGTTACGGTTTGCCATTGATGTACCTGTGATTGTGGTGAAATTGTGGTGTGAGCAGGATGATTAACAAACATAACATATAATATAAATACCAACAGGATAAAAGCGTTCTAAGCAATGAGTCAAGTAATCCGAAACAAAAAAATGAGAAATGTCTTAATTCAAGTGCCAGATATCATGCAACTACAACTACTGCTCCTCTACGATATAACACAACCATGTCATCAAGTAGTCAGGGTCTTCTTTCAATGACACAAACACTTCCCGACGTGCCTTACTTTCCAGAGCTCGCATACATTGGACTCCAAAGGCTTTGTCCTCCTTCACATCGTCAAGGGAAAGTAGAGATTTCATAACCTTTGGCATGCTAGTTTCTTGATTTGCCATTAAGGCCAAGGCTCTATCCATAGAAACATTAGCAATGACACTGACGGCATCAGTTATTTGCTTTGCAGCTGGAAGTTTCTGTTTTTTGCCTTACTAGACCATTCACCTCTCTTCCTTTTCTATTCACTTCCGGATGTGCTGGGACCAGTGCCTGATGGTGTTGATGTTGTTAATCCAATGCTTGCCATTTCATCTATCACCCCTGTACTAACTGCAAGGGCAGCGCCGAAATGCTCATCCTCGCTGTCACCAAAGCCTTCCTCTTCATCCATCGTGGGTCTGTAAACGTCATCCTCATCTTCCTCATTTGTCTGTGGTTGTGTGCGAGAGGTTGAGAAAATGCGGTGTCCCGTTGCCATGCCATCTTTGAATATTATTCTTAACTACCTTTCATTCTTTAGGCAAGAGTACCTAAATTTCTTATATTCAGGATGCTTCTGCATGCATACAAGTAAAAGGAGTCAAAATGAATATTTAAATGAATTACATACCAAAAAGTGAACTAATGAAACTTGTAAATTGCACTTAAAATTTTTTACCTGTAATTTCTCCTTCCACCAGTAGCTTGACGCAAGCACAATGTTCGTAACAAGGTCTCTGACCACACCAATCTCTTTGATTAAAGAATCCCATATCATCAAATCTTTCTTTAAGATATATAATCTATTTTTTAATTGTTTCTTCCTGTATTATTTCCCAATCTTTTCAGTGATGTGGAAATAATATTCTTCCATCTCTTTGGTGTAAACGACTGACCTTTGCGTTCGTTTTTGTAAATTTGTTCTACGCATGCATTAATAAATATCTCTGTTGATTCTAAATCCCATACAGCTTTTGTCTCCATATTTCTATACAAAAAAGGTCACATATCACATAGAGACATACCAAAATATTTGCTATACAGTTTTATTAGTGCTAGTAGAAGTTTTCTAATCCACACTAATCTTTATATATACCTACAACAAAGCCTTCGTTGATCAATGGTGGTCACGGACACTCTAGAATGATTTATGAGACACGTCCCCTTTTGTCACAACATTTTATCCATATAAGAGCTTTATAACCAATGTTATAAAAAAATAATAATAAAGAAAGCAATCAAACTATATGATGCCACTGCTTCAATTGGAAAATTAATGAATAAATGCTTGAAGAATTAATTTGGCAGTGGATTATCTTTGAAAATTAACTAAAAGGTGTCATGAAAATTTTTTTTAAATGCATTATACTAGTGTAAAACTGAAAATACAATTTGCATTATGCTAGTGTAAAATTGAAAATACAATTTGCACTTCATAAAATGCAAAGATTACTGCTGAACTGAAAGGGAGCAAACCTTCAGCTTTGTAATTAGGCAGAAAAGCTCCGAAGTAAAGAAAATGCTTGACTAGGAAAGAGGACCAGCATGTATAAAGTCTTAAACCCAAAATAAAGCATAAAAAATAAAAATTACAGTACATATTAAGAAACCAGACACATCGCATGTAAGAACTTAAAATCAAACGGGCATATATGAGGATTAAGAAATCAAGAACATAGTAGTCATGATAATAGGTATCAAGCACATGGTTGAACAAGCATACTGAATGACCGGAAAGCTTAGAAACCTCCCTAATAATGAACCATACACTTTAATAAAACCAAAAGAATGGTACATGTAGCTAAATCCAAGAAGGGGCGTTTGGCAATCACATGTCTCATACCAAATGGTAGATGAGTCAGGAGTAATACCAAAAAAATAACCCCTGGTTTCAGCAAACATGAAACATTATGCAAAAGTCTCCGTGCTTTCTCCTCGCTCTCAAAGCACAAATGCATGCAGCTAAGTTATTCAGGAAAAAACAAAACAGAGAGAGAAAGAATGAAAGAAAAGAAATCCTAAAAGACCAATAAAAATAAAAATTAAACAAAATAAAAGTTACAGATAGAAATGTAGTAACCACAAACACATTTCTCACTTTTTTTAACTTCAAGAGAATGATCACAAAGACGTTGAAAAGATTTCTTCTGAGAGCAAAATATAGAGGCTCTAATAGACCTTAAAATTGTCACGCTCAAGGACACAAATCATGACAAAGTTTGCATTCATAATTTTCAATACAAGGCTAGAATACTATACACGAAACAGAGGAAAAGAACACACCATGAAGCAGGGGAAAATTCCAATGGCACATGCACACAGAGACAACCACACTAACTAGTGCAAAAGAAACAAAGAACACAACCACAGAGACGATCACTTGAACCCACCCAAAACAAGCAAACACACAACACCCATCTACTTATACCGTAGATCACAGATCGGAGAAAAGCAGAGCAAACATGAGTTGTTTGTTGAATATGGAGAAAGGTAGAGCAAACATACTTGAACAACCAACAGCTATGACAAAGTGAGAGACAGATCGGCCGCCCCTAACTACTCGAACAGATCACTGCGACTGAGCATATCCACCACCACACCACCTTCAACCATAGATTGATATTTCAGCGCCAACCAACCTCAAAAGCTCGAAACCTTACAGACCAAACTCACCCAAACTGCATTGTACTCACAGATCGGCCACCCTCAGCGTGTGAAGCTTCCCACTGGACTCCAGACGACTACGTCAGACTCCAACACCAACAACCTGACCTCAAGACCAATGGCTACTGACACCGAACGCCGCTATCACCGCCACCGCCAAAGACAACAGGAGCCAGCTAACATATTGGTGGAGAGAACCACGGGAGCCAGCTGGAACTCAATTCAGGTGGTTGCCGAGAGTGGGAAGATTGGCACTGTTGCAGTCAAGAGCCATAGAGACACACGAAGAAAGGCGTAGAGGAGAGGAGACGAGAGGAGAAGAGAAGAAAAGAGAAGAGAGAGAAATAATTTAGGTAAGGCATTTAATGGCTTTAACGGTAATATCCTATATGAGCTACGAGAAAAAAGCCATACTTTGGGGGCTTATTCAAAAGTTACTTAAAAACAATCGAATTCTATTAATTGAACACCCAACCAAACACATCAGATTTTTTTTTTTTAAAGTCACTATCTGACTTATTACCCACCAATCGGACTTAAAGGGCTCCAAATGCCCAAACAAACACACACTATATCAATGCCATGTTTAAAGTGTAGACCTCTATGACGCCAAATAGAAACACTAGTCATTGAGGCAGCTCGACATTGACATTGAGTTTCTTTTATTTAATTTCAACCATAGTTAATTTATTTTTTTAACTGCAATTAAATAGGCCTCCGTGTAAAAGGAAGAAGGAAAATCTCAACCTTTCACTTCACGTGGAAAACCAAATGTTAATAGTACATACATACATACATACATACATACATACATACATACATACATACATACATACATATGTGTGTGTGTGTTACTATGGTTTTATTCTATTTTCTTGAATGCCAAGAAATAGACCTCTCAAAGGTTCCATTTCAAAGTGATTAATTTATTTTGGTCACTAGGGATCATAATGAAACTTTTGGTCTGTCAAGTTTGCTTCAATTATTGATTATTTGATCCATGAAATTTAATCTCCATCAATCAAGTCCGTAAAGTTTTACAACCATATAAAATTACTCCTTATGGAGTTATTTCACCTTCAGACCGTAACTGATTGTGTATAACTACGAAACTTTAGAGAATTGATTGATAAAGATTAAATTTCAATGACTATATCCATAATTAAATATAAATTTGATAGATAAACAATTTAATCATCCCTAATTAGTATATATAGTAATTGTTTTATACCAAGACAATCACTTTCCCTTGAAAGAAACTTTAGCCACATAATGTTCTTATAAAACTTTTTTTGTGAAATTATTAGTAATTTTAATTTTCATGTTTGCAAATGACAAGATGTTCAGTTTTATTTATGATTTGCATATGATACACGAAAGGAGTCATATCATTTCATCACTTTGAATGGTACAATTTATGAATTAATTTATATTTATATTTATATTTATATACAGATATCACAATATTTTAAATACTTTTTATCAAATTTTTGTAAGATCTATCATTCCGTGTACTTTTTCTCTTTTGATCACTTATTAATTATAGTATCTGTCAAGCGCTGGCAACTTGCATGTCATGCGTGTGTGTTTGTTAAGATAATGCATTCAAAATTTAGGGTTCGGGCTTAATTAGATACTCATTTTAGTCTTTAAACGTATAAATAGATAATGTGGAAGAAACGTTGTTATGATCCCTAGGGGAAGAATCTCAATATTGATTAATACCTACAAACATAGGTTTGAGTTCTTTCATAAACTTTTTTTTTTCTTTTTAGAATCTCAATCTACTCTCAAATTAAAATAAAGATGATTTAAATTTAATATTATATAAAATTATTATTTTAAACATAAATGAATAAATTTAAATTGTAAAAACCTAATCTATATAATTCATAACTGCAATATAAACTAAATTAAAAAAATTAATTTGTAAAATATTATGATAATAGTTTTAAAAAATATTGAATCTGATTTTAATCTAAAGGTGGAAATTAAACGAGATTCTGAAAAGAATAAGAGAAAAGAGAGTATAAGAGAATCTATTGCCCTATAAACACAGCCGGCCTACGAACCTAAGATTTTGGTCAAGGAACATTTTTAAAATTTATTATCACAAATTTTGACAAGCCAAAATTTGTCATAATTTTTGTTTTCAAAAATTTATTGTATGTCCTAATTCATATTGAAGCTTTCGTACATTTAATTAATGTGAGTTTTGAATATGTAGTCATGTGGGTATATATAAAATAAAATTTACAACAAATCATCAATTTATTCTTAAAATATGCACAATGTTGTTCATTTTTCAAGCTTGATACAATGCATGAAAAATGTGTTCACGGCTAACCTAATACCTAGTACTAATTATAACATTATAGCCGCCTAGTAATTCTATAAGTTCAATAATATCTAGATATGTGTTCCTATATATTAATGTTGATATAATAGGCAACGTGAGAGGCCTTTGGACAAACCTTCACTACTCCCTAATTTAGTGATGGAATGAAATTCTGTAGCTAATTTGTCATTAATCTCTCACAAATTCTATTATTAAAATTATAGATGTAATTTAGTGTGTGTTCGGATAACGATGGAAAAGTGCTTTTTTTGACAAAACCTGGGTTTTGTCAAAAAGTCATCCGAACACCCCATCAAACACCATAATCCCTTTTTCATTCAAAACCTTAGTTTTGGGGCCAAAGCCAAGGTTTTGACATAAGCTATTTTTTTTTTCTCTTTTTCCTTACGTGGGCCCCACACCACTCTTTCTGCCATCCTTTTTTTTTAATTTCAATATTCTCTTCGATCTGTCTCGTCAGTTTTTTTTAATTTTAAAATTTTAATACGTCCTCTTATCAATATAAGATATATTCATCTAATTTAATCATATTAAAAAAATTAGTTAAATTAATTAACATTACATATAGACAAATTTATTTCATTTTTGGTATTAATTATGAAATTTAATGTTAAATAATAGGTTAAGATGCATCCTTTTTAATGCCGTCAGGGTTTTCTTCTCTTATAATTTAACTTCGTTAGGTGAAATTTAACGGTTTTGTTAAATCTAGACCTTAACCCTTAAATAATATGTAAAATATAATCTCATCTTTATATGTAATTATCACAAAAGTTAATGTCCCTTTTAATAATTTGACCATGAAAAAAGCTATTCTGATCACAACATCCAAACACTATCATTACCTCAAAATCACTTTTTCCCATAATCTATTCTCTAAAAGCTATTCTCCAAAAGTTAATAAGAACACACCCTTAGTGATGGATTAAACTAAATTCTGTTATTGATCTGTCTCTAATTCTGTCATAAAAAAATTAGTGACGGACAAATTTCGTCACTAGTTTCTATCCCTAATCCATTATGAATTTTTGTCAAAAATATTTTGTAACAGAATTAGACACTGAAATTTTCTGTTCCTAATTTTCGTTGCTAATTCATCTCTAATTTCCTTCACTAAACGTTTTTCATATTTATGTTCGATGTATGGGTTGCGTCAAGTAATAAAGTTGTGAGTAGAGTATCGTTCTTACTAGAATTTGGTTTTAAAACCCGATCAAGTATTGATTATTACACTTTCGCATAATTTGAATGATACAAATATCAAGAGTGATGAGAAATCAATTCTAAAATTATAAAATAAAAAATAAAAAAATCAATTAATTTATGGATTCCAAGGATAAAATGGGACATAGGATTATTTATTTCTCTTGTATTTCAAAAGTACTCAATTAAATCCCCACAATATTTGTTTCTTAATGAGAGATTATGTTAGCTAATGATACTAAATTACCTATCAGTGCTCTCTCAAGTCTCAAGTCTCCAAATAGGTTTTAATTAGTTCAATTAATTCCTTAATCTCTTAATTAATTAATTAAACCCCAATTTTTATTGCAAATCCTATATAGCTATGTGAGCTTAATGAGTATACACTATAAAAAAACATTGAATTTCCGACAAAATTTAGAGTTTTAGACGGAAATGGATTTCCGAAGGAGTAGATTCCGTCGGTAATAATAGCGTGACAAACAAATTTCCGTCACAATTTCCAATGGAATTGAATTCCGTTGGAAATTCTCTCGCAACTTCCAACGGAAATTCCCTCGCAACTTCCAACAAAATTCAATTTCATCGGAAATTATGAGGGAATTTGCAACGGAATTCAATTCTTTCAAAAATTACGATGGAATTCAATTCCGTCACAAATTTCCGTTGGAAATTCGGTAGGAAATTCCGTCAGAAATTTGCGACAGAATTATTCTGTGGCAAAAGATAGAATTTTCCACGGAATATTTTCCGTGGAAAATTTTGCCAGGGAAAAAATTCCGTCTGAAATTCCGTCGGAAACTTTTTGGATGGATTTCCGCTGGAATTTGCCACGGAAAATTTTTTCGTGGAAAATTCCATCAGAAATTTCATATTATTTTATAGTGATATCTCTACCTTATTAACAAAATCATCTTTTCAACTTGCAAATTTCAAGTTCTCACATGATTAAACTTAAGGTCTACCCTCATCATAGCCCTCTCAAGCATCAATCAAGTGAACCCCACAATCTCATTGTTGACCAATCGATAAGAAGCGTTAAGCAAAGAGTAATGAGTACTTAATCCATACAAGAGTAGTTCAAAATAATCCTAAAATCAAAACTTTAGCTACACATGTTCATAAAATTCATGAGAAAATGGGTATAAAATAGAGCAATAACATAATATAAGAAGGGAATGGAAGATGCATAAAGAGGAAAAATTAAGAGAAGAAACTTAAATCTCTTCAAATCTTAGCTCAAACTTAACCTCAAGAACCAAACCCTAGCAACCCGAAGCTTCAAAATGCTCCATGGAAGTCTAGAATGATAGCCAAACTCAAAGGTGGCAGAATATAAAGCCCTAAAATCAGTTGTGGCCAAGGTCCAGGATGGCTTGTCTTGGCTATGACCAAGAGTTCTCTGCCTTAATCTCTGGCTACAGCCAAGAGCTTTTTGCCTATATCTTTGACTGAAGCAAAGACCTTTCCGTTTTATCTTTGGTTGAGGCCAGAAATGGCATTGGTTGAAGCCAGAAAATATTTTGTTTATTAGTTCATCTCTTCTTATCTTCTCATGGTTTTGACTTCTTAATCTCCTTTTCAACTTCTTATAGATTGATTTTATCTTTGAATATCTTCTTATGCAGCTCAAATGGCAAGCTTCAACGTAACAAAACAAAGGGATTTATAAAAGCTAAAGATGATGAAATAGAGCAAAATATTCACTATCAATCCAAAAATTCATAGCTTTAGTCCAAACACATTTTCCTATCATTTGTATCAGCAATTATTCACTAATTCACCCTAAAGTTTAAAAAAACTCTAGGTAAATGTGTTGAAATGGTATGAATTTCATAGGGTTAACAATGTGTCAATCTTTTCCTAATTTACCCGTATTGATGATCCACAACAATAATCAAAGAAGAGAAATAAGAAAGGAATTAAGGAAGATGACTAGGGTGTTTTAGAAAAAAAAATCATATTAACCAATATTTTTAATTTAAACAAATTGGATAAATATATCTTATATTAAGGACTAGGAGTAGTAACATACTCCCTCTACTCCAAATTATAATAAACAACCACCACACATGCCCTGTTCCAAATTATAAGAATCATTTAGAGAATGTTTTATTTTTTTACTTCTTACTTTCCTATTTTTTTCCTTATTTAATTACCCTTATTTAATGTCAATATAAAAAATTTTCACTGTAACACCCCAAAATTTATATTCACCAAAAGTATTTTAAATATTTGAGAAATTCAATAAAATGGTGAATATTCATGAATTTGGAATTTATGAATTTATAAATGTTCAATTTCATGAGAAATTGGGCAAAAATAATTATGGAATTAATTTGGGTAATTTAAAAAGCCCAATATTAAGGTTCAAAAATGAAGAAATATTAGAGAAAGTATTTGGTCCAAAAATATATGGAAATTGGCCAAAGAAAAATAAGAGAAGAAATTGGATTAAAAAAGTAATGGCAAAATTGTAATTTTGCCAAAATATCGTAAAATTAATTATTTTCCAATTAATTGAAGTTAATTTCAATTAATTAAGGAAAATAAAGGTTAAAAATATATTTGAAATATTTTGGTCAATTTAATATGAATTTATGGAAAATTTGAGCAAAAAGTGTAATTTTGATCAAAATTGAGACTTTACGTGTATACGTAGCCTGGACAAGTTGTGAAGCCAATTGAGACCATAGGGAGGGACCCCTAGGTGTCTCCTACATGTGGCATAAATAAGGAAATATTGATTGGGCTTAATGAGCATGGTTATATATACATAAGGATTTATGTACATATGTTCATTTTTGAAATTTTGGAAAATAAAACAAATAAATAAAATATTGCAAAATATGTGATAAATAAATATATCATCATCCTCTTCAGCCCATTTTCGTGCTGCAACAGATCTGAACTAGTGAGAGAAAGTTGAGAGAGTTTAGAGAGAGAAAGATAAGAAAAATCACAAGGTAAGTCGATTTCTCTGACGATTTCGCTCCTAACGCGTATAACTCCGACTCTAAGCTACTCCTCTTTGTTCTTGAAGGTTTGGAAAGCTTAAATTTGGTGTTCTAAAATTTAGGGTTTTCAGCCAAGAGCAAGAAAAGCTTGTGGGAGCTTGAGGTAACTTCCAAACCTTCGTATATTAACTATTTTGGCTGCTGTGGGCAATTTAATCAGTGAAATTTCGCCGGATTGCCATTAGTTTTAAATTTTGGAAAATTGTGTTCCTAAGGGTTATGCTGCCCAATTTTAGTTCAAATGGTTGTTATAACTCAATTAGATGGTTAATAAAGTGGTTAGGAGTAGAAAGAAACGCGTTTACGGAGCCGAAATCGTAAAACCCCGATTTTTCCCGGAGAACACTATTATTTCGGCCAGGGATGTTTGAGGGCCTTAGAGTTGGATTTTCAATGATTTGATGGTTTCATTGGGTTCAGGAGGGAAAATTAGGTGGGGTTACAGTTGGGCACTTTTTCAGAAAAGGCTAAGAAAGCATAATTACGGAAACGCCCCTAAAACCTAAAAGTAGGGCTGCCAAGGGCAATTTCATAATTTGACATTGAAGTTGGTAATTTTGAGTCCTGAAATGGATTCCTTGGACGAAAATACATCAGGATAGCCCTAGTCAAAATTTTTGGGAAAACGTGCCATCGGGCCGGGTACGGCGGGGCCGGGCCAGGGTCCCGGGGGCATTTTGGTAAATTTTCACCATAGGCTAATATAACCACAAGAAACACTATGGAAGTGTCTAAAATGATACTTGGATAGGTTATGACCTATTTCTTGTATATTTGATGTTTTAGGATCGAGTTGGACGCTTATAATTGACCCATTTTACGAGGCGGACCCTTTGAGACAGGAAAGAGGTTAAGGTAGGGACTACTATCTCTCATATACTATGTGACTATTTGTATGATGCGTGTTACTATATTTTGTGATTTGAACACGTGCTGGAGGCACATTACCTAGCTGTGGTCTAGGACCTAGCTGAGGTACACTAGTTTTTCCTAGCTGTAGTCAAGGACTCAGCTGAGGTACATGTAGAGGTTTTAACGGGTTAGTTGGCCCTGAATTTTGTGTACATACACGGATGATATGAGTTTTCATTTTACTTGATACGGTGCATTGCATATTTAAGTTTCGCATTTTATATGTTGATCGTATGTTTCTACTGAGATTCATTGGAATCTCACCCCTTTTTCTAATCCAAATGTCCCAGCGGGTGCCAGCGGCTCGAAAGCCAAGGATGCAGAGAAGGGAAACTGACAGGAACGTTTCCCAAAATAAATACAGTGGTTGTATATAGTCTGTATGTGAAATAGTTTTGGGACATTCTGTACATATTTGTCATTATTATCGACTTCTGCTCTGTTAATGACTGTCTGTAAACAAATACTTATTATCAGTATAACTATACTTTTCTGTTTGCCTATAGAACTTGTTCATTATTGCCCTGCGCATATCAAAATGGAAACGGATGTTAACATTCACAACTCTCAAAGACCTATTATTTTTACCATATTTATTGTCATATTCTCTCTCTTCTACAATCCTCCTTATTATAGTAATTTGCTTATTCTCTCTTATTCCCCATCTCCTCATAAATAAAGATATTTTAGTAAAAAGATGGTTACAATTTTGACACACTTATTATTCTTAATCGCCACTTTGAACCACGAGATTCAGTTAAACATTTCTTATAATTAGCAACGGAGGGAGTAACCACTACAAAAAAAACGTGATTTAGTAGCGGTTAAAAATAGGTATTCGTAGCGGTTCTAACCGCTACAAACTATATTAGTAGCGGTTAGAAAAACCGCTACTAAATCGTACGTTGCAAGCGGTTTTGTAGCGGTTATATAAAACCGCTACTCAATCAAAAATAACCGCTACTAAGTTTGTAGCGGTTAATAGTAACCGCTACAAAATCAAAAGATATTTGTAGCGGTTATATAACCGCTACAAATATGAAAAATTTTATTTAGAGTGAATTTTTTTTTTGTAGCGGTTAAAAAACCGCTACAAATATATAAAAATGAAAATTTGTTAAAAATGACTTTTTTTATTTGTAGCGGTTAGGAAACCGCTACCAAATTTGAATTTCATGAAATTAGTAGCGGTTCTTAGAACCGCTACTAATTTCATGAAATTCAAATTTACCGCCAAAAAATTTAAATTTACCTTTAAAAAGGCGCGTTATTTAGTAGCGGTTTAATAACCGCTACAAATATTTAAAATTTTTTTTAAATATATACGTTAATTTTTTTCTTTTTTTTCAATATTATATTAAATAGTTTAATTTGTTATTATTTTATTTGTTTCAATTAGTTTATTATTTAATAGTTTAACTTATTAATAAATTAAAAAGAAAAAATGTAATTGAATATGATTAGTATAAAATTATATTAATAATATTATTAACGATAGTTAGGTAATAAGGAATTATTATGTTTTATAATATCATGTAATTATATCTGAAAAATAGATGAAAATGAGATAGAGTTAAGATATATGTAGAAAAAAAGATGTTTAGAATAAATTTTATAGAAAGGAAAGAAGTATTCTAAAAGAAATTGAAAATCTTGTTACCATATTTGATCGTATTATTCAGCTCCTCAACTCATAAGAAAGAAGTTGTAAATGAGAGGAAATGAAAGAAGGGTAAGGTGAAAAGAAATTGGGGGTGTTTGAAATGAGTTGTGATAAGGGTATTTATAGGGATTTACGTATTATTTGTAGCGGTTAATGTAGCGGTTACTAATTAGTAGCGGTTATTTATATTTTTGTAGCGGTTTAATTATTTGTAGCGGTTATTTGTTTTTTTGTAGCGGTTTAATAACCGCTACAAATATTATATTAATTTTTTTTTTAAATTTTTTTTTTACATTTTATTTTAACATAAATTTTTTGGATTTTTTGTAATGAAAAATTTTTTACACTTGAATTCTACAAATATTATTTTAATTATTTTTTACATTTTATTTTAACACAAATTTTTTGCATTTTTTGTAAAGACGAATTTTTTACAATTGAATTTGATCACTCATCGTCGCCATCCCTACAGAAATTTTGTAGAAAAATTATTATTATTGATGTATTATTAAATTTAAAAAATTTAATTGAAATGACGTGGACTTGAAAAAACTCACCGCAGTAGAGGTAAATTGTCATCGCCTTCAGGGAAGTAGTTTTCAAAATCAGCTGGCTGAAATGGCTCACTCTCGTAGGCGATGTTATCGCCTTCACCCATGTCGTAAAGGTCTCTTGGCTTTAAATGAACGACCATGTGCCAATCCCTATGCCGCTCGTCCTCGACATAATAAACCTGATGTGCCTCTGAAGCTAGAATATACGGCTCATCATCTTGAGAAATACCAGTATGAATCGGGCGTGAGAAATTGACTGATGTGATCCCTAGGTCGTCAGTTGTCAGTCCCCGAGAAGTAGTGGTATTTGCCCACAAACACTTGAACAGCGTCACGGTGAAACGGCCTTGATAATTAAGCTCGACCACATCAAGAAGCTTGCCATAGTAAGGGACGCCTCCGAACTGCATGTTGGCGTCACTGCTGCTCGCATAACTCCTTGTCCCAAATGTGCCATAAACACCTGAATTCTGTGTTTGCAATCCCTGATCCCGTGAAACCGTGCAAAACTTAAAACCATTGACATTGTATGCTGTAAACCGTTTTGCATGATCAAGAGGGCCGATTGCGAGAGCTCTGAAATCCGGTGAGTGGGGGTTGTGGTCATTTAGTATTCTGCGAGCAAACCAGCCCGGGAATTCTCTGTGGACCCTCCTATCAACTTCCGAGGATGTCTGTGTACGGATCCTGAGCTGACGCTTGACATGACTTCTGAATTCCCTGCAATTAATAATGGAAAGGCGTTAGTGAAATGAAAGTGAGAAATGTTACGAAAGATATAGATCGAATAACATACATGTGAGTGTACAATTCTTACCGTATGAAAGGCTCAACTTGAGTGCAATTAATCAAGACATGTCTATGTGCTTGGAACTTCTCAGTTGCCGTTAGTTTGAAGCTCTCAGTTGCTCCAACTGGTTTACCAACACGAGGGATAAATTCTCCTGATGTCGGCGCAGGTTCAGGACAATCGTCAACACGAGGCGGGCGGTTGAAAGCCGTCTCAAGATCATCAAAGTACCTTGAGCAAAAATATAACACCTCATCCCCTATATAGCCTTCAGCTATACAACCTTCTGGCCACGCCTTATTCCTCACGTAAGATTTTAATTTCCCAAGGAACCTACGAAGTACATAAGAGAAAATTGATATAAAATGATGAAAAGGACGACGAGCAAACATTAAATACAGACAATAAATGAAAGCACATATATAAAATGAGTACCTCTCAATCGGATACATCCAACGATATTGTACTGGTCCAGCGAGCTTTGTTTCATGAACGAGGTGGACTGTGAGGTGAACCATCACAGTAAAAAAGGACGGAGGAAAGATCATCTCCAAGTGACAAAGCGTAAGAATGATTTTCGACTGCAGCTGATCGAGCTCCTCAACGATCAAAACCTTAGAACACAACTTCCGAAAGAAAGAACAAAGTTCCACCAAAACGATGGAAACATCGGGAGGAAGTGTATTCTTTATAGCCAGAGGGAGTAACTGCTGCATAAGAACATGTGAGTCGTGACTCTTCAGGCCAGCAACCTTTCGAGCCTGCAAGTCGACACATCGAGAAATGTTGCTTGAATACCCATCAGGAACTTTTAATTTCTTCAAGGTCGCGAGGAACACATCCTTGTTCGGTTTTGTGAGGGTAAACTTTGCCGGTGTAAATCTGTCATTCTCATCTGGCCAAGCGTCTTCACGAACTCCCATGTCGCGTAAATCTTTCCTAGCTTGAAGGTGATCTTTTGTCTTGCCGGGTTCGTTAAGCAGCGTATACAGCACATTGTCGCAAACATTCTTTTCAATGTGCATTACATCAAGACTGTGGCGAAGTAAATTAGATCTCCAATACGGAAGCGTGAAGAAGATACTTATCTTCTTCCACTGCTGAGGCGCCGAAGTCCTGCGCGTCTTTTGGCGAGTTTGTGCTGAACCGTCGCTTTTTCCAAACTCGACGTCAACATGCTCAAGCTGCTGTAAGATATCTGTACCGGACAAATCCTGTGGTGGTCCTCTTTTCTCTGGTTTCCCATTGAAGCGATTCCGTTGCAATCTGAACTTATGCATTCCATCGAGAAACCTCCGATGCCCCATAAAGCACCACTTTCGGCTGTAGGGAAGGCGCAGTGCGTCAGAGTCGAAATTGCAAGCCGGGCACGCCGACCCAGTGTGCACGTTCCAACCAGATAATGTGCCAAGGCCAGGAAAGTCACTGATCGTCCACATCAAGGCTGCACGCATGTTGAACAAAGTCTTGCTGTGAGCGTCGTACGTCTCCAAGCCGACATTCCACAGGTCAAGCAATTCCGCAATAAGCGGTTGGAGATACACATCGATGTCATTGCCCGGTGCCTTTTTGCCTGGAATGATCATAGACATAATGAAAGAGCTTTGTTTCATACACATCCAGGGGGGTAAGTTGTAGGGAACTAAGACTACCGGCCAAATGCTGTAACTTGTGCTAAGATTCCCGAAAGGATTGAAACCGTCGGTCGCCAACGCAAGCCGGACATTTCTGGGGTCAGTCGCAAAATCTGGAAAGTCGTTGTCAAACGTTTTCCAAGCAGCTGCATCCCGCGGATGTCTTAATTTACCGTCTTCGTTTTTATCAACGGCATGCCACCTCATGTGCTCAGCAGTTTTAGACGACATAAATAATCTTTGTAGACGAGGTTTCAAAGGGAAGTACCTGAGAATCTTTGCAGGTTTCTTCTTCTGCTTTTTCCCCTTCCGAATTGTCTTGTACCTCGATGTGTGACATCTCTTGCACGTCTCCCTGCTGGAATCGTCTCCCCAATACAGCATACAATCATTTGGGCACGCATCAATCTTTTGATAATTCAACCCCAACCTGTTGATGATCTTCTTGGCCTCGTAGAAGGTTGTGGGAATCTCGGCGTCGGGGAATGCATCTTGTAATAAGTCGAGCAACATCGACATTCCCTTATCCGTGATCCCACACAAGCACTTGATATGATACAATTTGATCAAGAAAGATAATTTAGAATATTTGCGACAACCTTGATATAAAGGACGATCTGCCTCATCCATCAAGCTGAAAAAATCCCGAGCTGCTTCATTCCCCATAAAAGCCGGCTCAGAGCCGTGCACTTCTTCGTTGAAGTTGTCGCCTTGAAATCCAAACGCATCACGCACAGCATCATTCACAGGATCATCTTCATCTACTTGAACGCCTACTTGAGAACTTCGAGGAAGAGCCTCGTCATATCTAACGCCGGCTTTCTCACCGTGAACTGCCCAGAACGTATAGTCCTCAGGGAAAGGCTTCACAAGCAAATGTTCCTTCACAACATTTCGTGGATGCCACTTCTTGAACTTGCATTTCCGACACGGACAGACGATCTTGCTGTTACAGCTGGCGTGAGTGAATGCGAAATCTAAGAAACTGTTTAATCCGTACAAATATTCAGGAGAATTGCGCGGCAACCTTATCCATGATTTATCCATAGCTACAAGTGAGAGAGAAGAAAGTATAGAGAAGAAGATGAGTGAGAAGATAATTACGAATGCCTAGAACCTTATATTCTGAAAATCCAACGTTTATCATTTTGTAGCGGTTTAATAACCGCTACACCAACCGCTACAGAAATTCCAACGTTTATAATTTTGTAGCGGTTACATATATAAAACCGCTACTAATATTCAAGCCGTTAATTGGTGGGAAATTCAAAATGTACTTGTTGAGTATTAGTAGCGGTTTTATATATATAACCGCTACGAATGTTCAACGTATTAGTAGCGGTTATATATATTAAACCGCTACTAATATTAAAGCCGTTGGACATTAAATATAAAAATAATTTTCTAATTGGTAGCGGTTATACATAAGGTAACCGCTACAAATGTGCACAAAGGCGGCAAATTTCAAAATTCAAATGATTTGAGTTTTTGTAGCGGTTCTTAGTGTATAACCGCTACAAATATATAAGTAAATTTGTAGCGGTTATATGTTAAAAACCGCTACAAATATACATTTATAAATTATTTATAAATGTATATATAATTTATTTTTTTTAAAATATATTAAAAAAAAATAAATTAGATATATATTTAATTTATAAAATTATTATATATTTGTAGCGGTTATGTACTAATAACCGCTACAAATATATACATTTGTAGCGGTTTTAACCAAAAACCGCTACAAATATATACATTTGTAGCGGTTTTAACCAAAAACCGCTACAAATCTATACATTTGTAGCGGTTTTAACCTAAAACCGCTACAAATATATATATATAATTTTTTTTTTTTAAATTTAGATTTAAATCATTTATAAATTATTTCAATGCGATATAATAATATAAATATAATTATATAAAACACAATAAGAAAATTCTTAAATAAAATCTCATAAATATTTACAAATGTTTAAAAGAAAAGAAAATGTCCTAAACTAAGCAGCTGGGGGCTGATCCTCTGGTGCTCCCTCAGGTGGGGCTCCCTCAGATGCCGCTGGATCGGGCCGCTGCGTAGACTGAACCGCACCATCCTCATCAGCAGGAGGAGGAGCTGTAGGAGGAGGAGTCGTGCCCGGGACGACGTAGTGAGGGACAGGAGGGACCGCTGGATGCTGCTCGTCCGGGAACAGCCGACCCCATGCTCCCTCGAGCATAGTGTTCGCGATCTCACGCCACTGCGTCTGCTGCGCGTATATAGCGTCTGCGTGGATCTGCAGCTGCTGCTGCTGCTGCACCTGCATCTGCTGCATCTGCTGCGCCATCTGCTGCTGCAAATCTGACCGCAGCTGGTCAATCGACTCGTCCCTCCGACGTCTGACCCCTCTAGAGCTGCCAGCCTCAGACGCGGCGCTCCTGCCGTAGATCATGCTGGGTCTGGCGCCTATCCCCATCCCCCGCACTCGTCCGGGGTGCTCAGGCTGACTAAGGCCCGCCTTCAGAGGAGCCGTCGGGTCCACTGACCCCTGTGACTCCTCAGGCTGGGTCTGTCGCAGCTCAGCCTGCGACTGCTGCATCCGCTCCTGCCATTTTATGAAACAATTAATAATTACAATTTTTCATTATTAACTTGGTATTATAAAAAATATAATATTAAATTAACTTACAATCGCCGCCTCTGCCTGCTGAGAGGTCGCAGTCCCGTCACGGTGTCTGTGTGTGATGGCGTACAGCTCCGCATAGTCCGTCTGACGGTTCTCCTGCTGTGCCCTCGTCTCCTGAAACAATTACAAAACAATAATTAGTGTTATGAATTAATCAGCTAAAAGTAAGTGAAGTACTTGAAAAGTTACCAGCTCGCTGTAGGTCACAGCAAAGGTCTTCGATCCTGCTGTGTGGTGGATCGTCTGCTGCGCCCGGTTCGCGGCGTTCCTCCGAGCAAGCTCCTGGAAAAAAAAATTAAATGTATTATAATTTAAAATTAAATACAAAATAAATTGATATTATAATTTAATATTTAACAATTACAAAATTATATATCAAAAATCTAATAAATACATTACCTGCGCCTCAGGGCTCCTCCTGAACTGGACGAAACGCGCCCAGTCGTTCGGCGGCACGCCGTCCGGTACGCTCTCCTGCAGCTGCTCCAGAGGCATCGTCCCGTCCCCATCCACACTGTGGAAGAGACGGTTCCTCCTGTTCCTCCAGGCGTCGCCCATCTTCACGAGGGCGTACCTCTTCCGGTTGGCCCGGACGGCAAACCGCAGCTGAAAAAAATACATTTAAATATCAATAATACTAAAAATCATAATTTAAAAAAGATAATTAAATAGAATTAATTAAAAAAATATTAATTGAATAGTTTTAATTACCTGAATCACCTCCTCCCAAGCCTGATCCTTCGGCCCCTTCGGAATGTGCCTCCATGTCGGGAAGTGAACGGGGAACCGCATCCAATTCGATCCCAGATCGCTCAGGAAGCGGTTGAGCAGGTGACCCCCATTGTGGATCGGCTGGTCAGTGCCCTCGTTCCACGGCACTACAACTCGCAGGGACCGGTCCATGCTGTTCAGACCGGCCACATCCAGCCTCCTCGTCGACACGTTCCCCTGCTCATCTGCACAGTTGACCGCACGTTAGATAAATTATAATTCAAAGTTAAAAAGTTAAAAAATTAAAAAATTAAATAATTTACCTTCGACCTGCACCTCAAACCCAATGGACCGCGAAGACGACCCTCGTGGGTTGTTCTGCTCCCGAGCCTCTTCCTCATCGAGGAACTGCTCCATCTCCCTGAACCCACTAATCGGGATCTCGAACTCCTCCTCGTTGAGGAAGTCCTCAACGCTAATCTCTGGCACCTCCACCTCAGGCACCTCAGCTGCGGTCGTCGCCTGTGGGATCGTATGTGGATCCTGTGGGGGGATGGGCTGAGATGCCTCGGTAGCCCTGCCTGCGCGCTGCCCCCTCCCTCTGCCCCCTGCCTGGCTGCTGCCACCCCGTAAAGTCGGTCTGGGGGGCACAGGGGCCTTCCCCTTATCCTGTCCTGAAGCCATATCAACTGTACAAATTAAAAAAAAAATTAGTCCATTATTCTACACAAATATAATAAAATACAAATATAAATAAAAATACGTGTTATATACGTACCTCAAGTGTAAATACTGCGGAATACTGACCAAAAACTCCTATAGAGCCGTCTGAACGCTCAAATCTCGAAGAAATCACTCAGAGAAACCTCAGGAAACAAAATGAGCAAACGGAGAAATGAAGGAGGTGGGGGGTTTAAATAGGCCAGTAATTAGTAGCGGTTATTAAAAATAACCGCTACCCTAACCGCTACAAATAATTAAATTTGTAGCGGTTCTAAAATAACCGCTACAAATCTTCACAACGTTTGAAATTTTGTAGCGGTTATTGCCCAGAACCGCTACAAATTTGGAGTCTCTTGAAATTCTGTAGCGGTTTTGGGCAAGAACCGCTACAAAATTATGACCTTTGGTATTTTGTAGCGGTTATTGTGCATTAACCGCTACAAAATAACCGCTACAAGTTTTGGCGGGAATTTCGCGCCAAATTTGTAGCGGTTTTTTGTAGGAAACCGCTACAAATATTCTTGCCGCTACAAATTTGTAGCGGTTTATGTGAAAACCGCTACAAATGTCATAATTTGTAGCGGTTTAATATAACCGCTACTAGTCCACCGCTACAAAATACCTTTTTTTTTGTAGTGAACATTTTACTAAAAGATTTCCATAAACATTATGTATATATAATATTTTGGGCAAATTAATCTATAAATCATTTTAATTTATCCAAATTTTGAATGACATCCCTATAATTTATTTTGTTTGAATTTGAGTCCTTATTATTTGATCCGATAATTTTAATTAAACTTTATGAAATTTTATTTATAAAAATAACGGGTTTGCACACATAAGGATGAAATGCGTACAACGGATTAAATTATAAGGGCCCAATTGAAAAAAAAAAAACCTTCAAGAACCTGATTCGAAATAAAGATAAACTATAAGCACTTATCAGTTAATTTTGCCTTATAGTTTTAAAAAATATTTTTGTCAAAAGAGATTAAAAAATATTTGTGTAACCAATGAGGGTGATTATAATAACAAGTTTATTATTTCTTCTGTTTTTTGAACTGTAAGAATTTATTATATCTTCAAGTATTTAAAAACTATATTTTGGGCATCTTTTAGAAGAAAGTCACGGTCGTTAATTAATATAATGCCTTGTTTGGTATGATGGAATTAGGGGTGATGGGAATGGAATTGAGGATCAATTCCATCATGATGTTTGTTTGATATGATGGAATTGGAAAATTCCATGTGGAAGCCAAATAGGCTAAATTCCACCCAATCAATTCTATCAAAATACCTCATATTTACAATTTCATGTGATCATTTCCATCTATTACCCTCCACTACCTTCAAAAAAAAAATTGAAGGACATTTTGGTATTTTTATACAAAAATTAGATCTCATTTCCATGATATACCAAATATATTTTTAGTCCCCATTTCCATATCCATATCCATCAAAATTAATTCCAGCGTATCAAACAGGCCCTAAGTCATCTTTCATCTTTTGGTACAACATTTAATGAGTTATTCCATAAATCCCCCCAACCATGTTCCAATATAATACAAAAAAAATTTAAAGAAGTGTTTTATTAGGGGTAAAAATGAATATTAATGCAAATTTAAGACAAATTTATTGTTTTAACTGAATTATTTTAATTTTGGTGATGAGTTAGTAAAATGCCACCTAGCTACTATTCTCTTTGGTTCTTATCATAAGTCACTTCTCACTAATTCACGCACACTAATAGAAATAGTCCAGGTTGTGAAACCCGGACCGGACCGGCCCGGTAACCGGCGAACCGGCCGGTAAACCGGTCCGGGTTGGTGTTTTCCAAAAAAAAAAAAAAAAAAAATTTCCTTTAGAATTTCATACTATAAGTCTAAAATTTTCAATTTTTCACCGGTTTGGTCCAGGTTTGACCCACTGACCCTTAACCCAGTACCCCAATCGGTTCAATGACCGGTCCGAGTTTTAATACCTTGGAAATAGTTAAAAATATTAAATTTTTTATAAAATTCAAGTGATTTTTAATATTATCCTAGGTAACTATAATAAGATCTAACATCTTGGCCCAAAAAAAATTTCTAACATCATATCATATTAAATTTAATCCCACTCTACCCTTATTAAATATTGACATATATGAAAAAAATACTTAATGATCTTCGAAGCTAACAATTATAGTAAGTTCCATATAAAAATCAACCAAGTAAAAAACACCTTCTAGTTAGAGCCTTATGATAAAAACTGGTAAGAGTATATAAGAGGTTGGGGGAGGGGGATGCTTGTAGAAGTGCAAGTATTTGTGTGGTGTCATCCGCTTGACCTTTGTGGCTTTCTGGCTCATTTGGAAGATCAAGATGAGATATATATTATTCATATTATTCCATATTATGTTTTACTTAATGTAAACATATTATTAAAATTCAATTTGAAGTTCAAAAATTGGAATACCCTAATGGTAGTTTAGATGAAAATGTGAACATAGTGGGGGGAAATGCACTCCATATCTATTTTTAAAAGAATATTCTAATTGTTTAGTAGCGTCAGTTTCTGTATAATTTATTTATTATTATTTTCTGAAGGATGACAAAGGAATCTATTGATATTGAGCTGTTGAAATTTAGTGAGGAATACATTACAATAAAATATCTATAAAACCAACAAGTTGTTGGTTAATGTGGTAAGCCATTTCGCTCTCATAAAAAAGAAAACACATTCAAATCTTAAGGAATATGTACTTATTGGTAAAGGCAAAAACCTTTTACGTTCTAAGCTTCAGAAGGAATTATACCCTTAACACAACAAAAAATATAAGGTCCGCAGATGAATTTAATCATTTTACAATCAAATTTTTTTTTATTTTCATCAATTATATTCTTTATATTTTAACTGTGGCCTTAATAATATATTTTATTTTTATTGTAGCGATAGGGTTCCTCATTTCCTATATGTCAGATTATCCTTGCAGAAATGCTGACATTTTATAAATTCTCTTAATTTTATAATCTCTTTTAAGAAAAATTAAACAGCAGATCACCTGAGATAAGCTTGTGATGATGTTATACGAAGATAAAGAAAGATCACAATTAAGCTCAATCTCTCTCAATACTTAAACTAAAAGAATTAGTTAAAGTAAGATATTATTATTATATTGAAGTAGACTCATTTTGATAGTTAGACTTGACTTCTTCGCCCTGGAGAATTTGCCTTAAATTTTAAACTGAGTTGGTTTAGGCTGATCAGATGAGCCTTTAATTCGGGTTCTGATGCAAGTAAAAATAAAAATTATCATCAATCATCATATATACAAATTATGTTAAAAAAATTTATTTATAATACAATTGTTTAAAATGGTTTGATACTTATTCCCTTCATGTAAGTTGAAGAATTGTGCCCAATAATTTTACACTTGTGCAAGTGTACTGACTTGGCATAATGTGTGGGTTTTTTTTTTTAAAAAAAATTAATTAATTCAGTTGTTTAAAACAAGTTTCTTATAATTACGCTTTTTAACCTTCACAAGAATAATTTTGTGTTTATTTCTATAACATGCACGATAAAAATTTAAAATATCTGAATGCATCGATCCTCTATAATCGCTGTTCGTTTGATTGAATTGTTTTCTTAGACAAATCAAAGCCTTGAAGCAGCAGTTTTTGCTTCAATTTTGAATTGCAAATTTGAATGAAACTTAAGTCACTAATTTGCGTTTGGCTTCTCTCCCTGGCGCTCCCATCCCTTACCTCTCCTTTGCTCAGAAACAAGGCCATTCTACGTCTTAATATTAGATCCCCACATATCCCTTTCCTCACCCGTACCTAAAACTACACTGTTTTGGGTGTTAAAAAGGGCGGTTAGCCTTTTTTTTAAAAAAAAAATTTAAAAAATAACATTCAACACCCTAAAATAATTTTTTATGCACTAATCACCCTCAAATATTTTTTCAGTTGTAACTACTGTTTAGCAAACTGCATTCTAAAATATTTTTTCAATAACATTACGTATCATAAATTAATTTTTAGCTCACTTAGTACCTTAAATAATTTTTTCAATAACACCCAGTATCCTAAAATAATTTTTTTGCATATAATCCCCTGAAATATTTTTTTCATCAACACCCTATATCTTAAGTTTAGACTGCTCATTACAATTAGAAAAATATTTTAAGATGCTAGATACACAAAAATTTATTTTAGGATATTGGGTGTCATTAAAAAAATACTTCCAGATGCTGAATCTTATTTTTGAAAAAAAGGGGCCCAACCGCCCTTTTTTTACATCAAAAACGGTGTAGGTTCGTGGAAAGGAGGGGAAAGGGATGGTTGGAGATCTAATATCAAGGCACAAAACGGCGTCGTTTCTGAGCAAAGGAGATGCAAGGGATGGAAGTGCCGGGGAGAGAAGCCAAATGCCACTAATTTGTGTTTTGTAGACTGTGACATAATTGGACTCGGATAAAAAAAGCAGGTTGTTTGAAATTTGAAAAAAAGAAAAAGAAAAACAGAAGAGTCTTTAAAAAGGGGTAAAGGAAGAACGAAGAGAGTACTTAATGAAATTATTGAATATGATCTCTTGATTAACAATCTATTTAAAGATTTAATTGTTAATATATTATAACAATGTCTAGCGATTCATGTAGTTGACCTCTGATGCTACTAAATTTTAAATGAGCCCCGCAAGTGTACAAGCTATGGAAATAGTATAATAAAAAACAAGGTCGTCCCACAGAGATTCAATTGAATTAGTTATTAGGCATTAAAATTCATATTTCATTTAAGTTGAGCAAATCAAAGAAAGAATTTGAAAATCAATTTAAACAGATACAAAAAAAAAAAACAAATCTAATGTTTATAAAATTTCAAATTGATAAAAATAATCTAGAATAACTAATCCTTTCTTTAAGTTTTAGAGCATGTATTTACCCAAATTAAATGCACGTAATGTTAATTTGTTAATCTAGAATTTAAATAAATATAAGTATCTTCCAATTACTCATACCCCTCCCTCAAGTTATTGTTATTCCTAACTAATTTATTCTAAAGGCAATAAATGTCCAATTTCACTCTAATATGATTATATGGGTCCAATAGGTATATTTCTATCCTATTGGCAAATTAGAATAAATTATAATCCTACATTACTTAATCATATGGTTCAATTAAGATCCCTCTTCTAAGGCTAATCTAAATTTCCTAAATTCATATTTAATGGTGATCAAGTATTAAGTAGACAAATTAATACAAGATTAAGTAAAAAAAATTAACACTAAACATAATCTAATACTTCATACATGCTCAAGTCCTCAAATTATTTTGTCACTACTCTAATCAACCTGACATGCCTTTAATCCAATCCATTTTAGCAACAATTTCAGAATTCAGAATCATAAGAAAAACACGAAGAATCAGATTAAAATATAATGGGCAATGATCATAAACTAATCACTATGCACTGATCCTTGTCTGTCGATTCCCGTTCTGAAGAAGGATCTCGGAGTAGTAAACGCCGATTTTAGTCCAGAACAGCCTCTCCTCTGTTTTTCGCAACTAATGAAGATCTTCAACAATGCTCAATCGACACTTTCTCAACTTTCGGTCAGCTTTCTCGTTCACGATGAAGACGATCCTCACTGTGCAATAAGCCGCTCCCTGTGAAGCTGCCTTCTCTCTACTCCTTGCTCTCAACTCGAGTTTTCGCTGTCGACTCTCCTTCTTTGGTCCAGCTCTAGTCACAGTCGATCTCGTCAGACTTGGGGAAGAAGATTATGAACCATAAACTAATAGCGCCTCCATGGAACATGTTTTTACATGATTTTTTATGATTCATTTGGGATTTTTAACATATTTTCTGGAACATTATTGTATGATTAAATCCTAATTTTAGTTAGGGATAATTGTATTGAATTAATTATAATTAGAGGTAAAATGGTCGTAAATCTGTTAATTATTTATGCAAATGTTTTCTTGGACTTTTGAAGTTACCTTATGCTTAATCTTACATTATAGGTGTTAGAAAAGAAAATTGGAGATTTTGAAGGGTCTGAATTAATATTTTGAGGTTTGAGAAAAATTACAGAAAATGATCCCTTAAATTTCTGAAAATTATAAGTGAATGTAGAAAAGGGACAGGAAAATTACAAATAAGGACCTAGAAATTTTAGAAATTGTGCTTCAGGCTTATAAATATTTCAACAATTAACAATGCAGTCCCTCTACAGAACTTTTACAAGTTTCCAATAGATCCCTGGTCAAAACTTGTGTTTGACCAGGGTTAGATTCACTACCTTCTACAGACACAGATACGGAGAGGAGCTGAGAGTTTTGCGCTGCGGGAGACCTTCCTTCCCTCATCCACCTTCACCTTCTTCTTCCTTCCTCGTCGGCGACTTAGTTCTCCACCACGGTCGCCGGTGAGCGTCCTTCCTCCATCTTCAACAGACCATCTTCGTTTTTTAATTCATATACCACCTTCGCCCAGAGTTTCAGACCAGAGATTACAGAGACACAGCTGTGACACTTTCATAGGAGAAGAGCCAGACCTAGAGAGTAGAGTAAGGGGAGTGTGGCGGCGACCTCCTTGAACTAGAGGAGATCGAGTCTGAGCTGGGATTCATCTGAGGAAGAGAAGAACCTGAGCTTCTGCACTTTTCGGTGAGATCTTCAGTTTTCCAGCATTTACCGAACAAGAAACCAGAGCAGCGTCGGAGACTTTCTTGTACAACTACCGTCGTTCTTCTTCTTCTCCGACTACCATTTCACCACAGTCACCACCTCATTCTTCCTCTCTCCACTGTTCCACCCGACAACCACCACCAAGCACCGTAGCTGAACAAGGTTGGGAACCACAATTGGAACAGAGGAAGAAGAGGACCGACCATCATCACCAACTTCGTCTTCCTCAATATTCCAAACTGCCGTGAGCTTTATTTTCACCACCAGAAAGCTTCCCTCAACTCCATCACTTCAGCACCGTATCACCACTGCAACCACTAGCTTCCTTCCTCTGTTTTGATTTTCATCTCCATCATTGTCAACCTTCACCTTCACTTTCTCCTTCTAGACCCTTCCTTAACATCATTATCTCATCATATTTCCCTTTAATTCATGGCTGCCATGGTTTCTGGAATTCCCTGTTATTCTGCAATTAAAGTTATGAGTGGCTAAAGCTTTCAACTGTTAGGACTGAGGAATTTTTTTGAGTTCAAAGAGCTTCAAAGGGTTTTTCTTAATTCTTTTATGAATTTTTTATTGTTATTGTAATTCCTAATTATGTTTTAAGGTAGTTGCAGTAAGATTTTATTATGAGTTATTTGGATTCCATATTGTTGAATTAAGATTACTTATTTTATGTTTGGATTTGAATTATTGTAATTAGATGATTTTTAGTTAACTATCTCCTATTAATTTAATGAGATTAAGCTTTCTATGTGTTTATTAGTTTGTGTAATTGATTTGAGTTAATTTGAGTAATGTATTTGTGCATTCATATTAGAGGAAATAATTACACTAATTTAATCTATTTCATACATCAAGTGGTTTTTAGCAATTTATCCAAAGATGACTATGAATGCGATCGTAGGATTAGTCATTAATTAGATAAATTGGACTCAACGTGTTTGCTTGAGGTTTTTTAATTAAGACTTGATAGATTTCAAACTCCCATATTATTTAGTGAACTAGGATAATCAATGAACCAATTTCTCAAGGGAATTCACTTCATTCATATTTCATTTACCATCTCATTTTTATAAAAATACCAAAATAATAATAATAATAATTTAGTATTTAATTAAATTACATTTTCTTTTAACAATTAATTTGAAAAATCAAAACCGATTTTCTTTTATTTTATTCTATTTACATGGTATATAAATTACTTAGGATTCAATAAAAGGTTCCTCAAAAATAGAAAATGATCCTAAACTTATCTATACGCAATTCTTAATTAATTTTTCATTAATCGTCCCAACACTAACGCACGAAAACGTTATAATCACCCAGGTCCGACCTTCGATTACTCTCTCTCTCTCTTGCTGTTCCTCCTCCCTCGTTTTCTCCGTTCAAGTTCGTAGCTTCTCTTTATTCCTCTCTAGCCTAGGTCCCCAATTGTCCCTCACCTGCCATTGCCAAAACGCTGCGTCTTCTTTTGTTTAGATCAGATTGCCTTTCCCAAAACGGCCACATCTGAAGCCTTTTTATCACCGTACCATTGAAAATTTCTTTCATCCCCCAATAAAACCGCATCTAATTAAGAAAGGAAAAGAAAAAAAAAATAAAAAGAAAAGAAAAGAGAAGAAATAAATATTCTTTACTTTAAAGTATTATCATTTATTTAATTTTTTATTATAAACCTAAATATTTCTATTTAATTTGAAATTATGATGTTTTATTTGACATCTCCTAAATAATATACCAATTTGATTTGATCTTATAATAATAAAATACTATTGAATTCTTCTAAAATTGTCTATATAAGTCTCTAAATATTTTCAAAATGTACTTAAATATATTAAAAATGGAGAGTTATCAACCCCTTTTAATGGATCGGGTTTGTTGTCGTTGCCCTTTCCATTCATAATTAAAATTATGATTATAAAGACAGCGAATATAATTATAAAAAAATTCATAAAATTACATGAATTGTTTTATAATTATATTGGTGATTTTTTTTTTATACTTATAGTGAACAACAGTTGGTTATCAAATGGTTCAAAGCTTATTTTCCTTTCCTAAAGTACAATTGTTAAGAAAATATGTTTCTTATAATTAAAGTTTTTGACCTCATCAAAATTATAACAAGATGTATGAATGGATCAATCCTCTATAAACTATAATCGCCATATTAAATTTATTGCCGATAGAGGATTACTTTTGCAGGGAAATATTTGTTATAAAAAAAATAATTGAGCTGCAGTTTTATCGTAGATTAATGTTTGAATCTGATTGGCCGATACTTTCTGGTGGAGGAAATCCACTGATGGAAATTTCAACGTCAAATCTGCTTATTCCATGATCTACTCGTCGCTTGAGGAATCCCAAGATTCATTCTGGCAACGCATCTGGAGATGACCTATTCCTGAGAAAGTTAAATTCTTTATGTGGCAATTGTACCAAGAAAGAGTTCCTACAAATTCTATTTGTGCCAAGAGGGATATGAGGATAAACACTGAGTGTCCATTCGAGTGCAATCGTGAGGAAACAACAATCCATACTTTGAGAGATTGTGAGTTTGCAACTTTTGTGTGGCTTTCTTGTATTAACCCCATTTATTACTCTGCATTTTTTTCTGGTAATCTGCAGGTGTGGCTAAATTGGAATACACAGTACTCACCGGGTGATCGCAAGATGTCTCAGTGGCCCTGGCTTAGGGTCTTTGGCTCTATATGCTAGCTAATTTGGAAGAACATATGCAAAAAAGCTTTTGAAGGGATTAGTGACCTTCCACAACAACTACTCCACAGAAGTCTACACTTCCTTCACGAAGGCATTGAAGATGGGCGACTCAGACACAAGATATTTAGAGTCCCAGATAGAGACACAGCGAGATGGTATGCTCCACCAGTGGGTTTTGTTTGGGTCGATGTAGATGCAGCAGTAGATGAGCACAGAAACTCTGCAGTAGGAGGCGTGATCCGTGATAGCTCAGGAACGTGGATTGGCGGATTTCAACAGAACCTCGGATTCACTCTTGGCTCGACAGCTGCAGAGATTCAAGCCATTAGAATAGGTCTTTTGAGATGCAAAACCAGGAACCTGAGGACGATCAGATTACACACTGACTCAACTGAAGCAATTCAATTGCTATTCCAGCCAGGGGGTACCTACCATCCCCTTCAGAATGAGTTAGAGGAGGTAAGAGAACTGATCTACAGAGATTGGGATTTAGAGATCTACCACTGCCACCGAGAAGCCCTTACATGTGCTGATTTCTTGGCAAAGATGGCCCTCGACTCTAGCAACGAACTGTCATTTTTGGCACACCCGCCAAATTTTTGTGAGCTCCAAATGTTAGCTGATCTAAGCTAAGATTTGAGCTCAGTAGTATTTCTATGTACGCAAGTCTATTGTAAAGGCCCGTAGTGGCCTCAAGAGTCTTTTTCTCTTGTCTTTGTAATTCAAAAAAAAAAATGTTTGAATTTGACTTGGTCAACATATTGTTAGGTAGGTAGAGTTGATGTGGCGAACTGAATTTTATATGGAATGATTGATTTTGCTATAACGTAATTTATATCAATTTGGATGTTACTTCTTTAAAAGTGACTTTGTGAAAATAAAAGTGTTGAGATGATATTAATCAACAGACCTTCTTGTGTGTAACTATTAAAAAGGAAAATAGTTTTATATAATAATACTTCACGACTAATTAATAACTTATCTATTTAATAAATAAATAAATTTAAATGAAATTAAGAATAGGAAAAATTCAATATAAGAAATATTGAACATTAGTTTTGTAAATAATACAGGACTAATTGTCATGTATATACCAAACACTTTGATCTCATATAGAATAAAAAACACCATCTATTTCTAGTGAAGATGTTATAATAGAAGGCAAGGATGAAATTTATCAACGTGACTATCATTATTTTTCTTAATAAACAGTTTAGGTGAATTAGTTTACGAGGCTTATTAGGGTCAATACATGTGTTTAGACTCAAAGAGCATTTATAAAAGTACTTATATGTATTACATATATATCAATAAGATCTTCACATGGATTGGCAGCGGGATTTGATCCAATGACCTTGTGGGTTTTGATCCACCCCCCTTACCAGCTGAGACACCATTTTCTGATGTTCAGTATGAGGAAGATGGTCTCCCTAGGAATCGTAACTCTCCCTCAAATGATGAAATTACCAACTTTCATGAAAACCACTGGTTACTCTGTCATCCCCCGGTTGGCTTCACAACGCCGGCGACCAGCTCCTGCTTCCTTCACATTGGTGTCTTTTTCTTTCTTTCTTTCTTTCTTCTTAGGATGCCACTCCCAACTTCTTCTTTGACTGTTATCATCTTCCTTCTCCCATCTTCTTCTTTTTAATATGTTAATGAATGAATTTTTTAACTTGTTTTTACCTGAGTATTTTTTTTACAAAGAATGAAAATTTCTTAATCCGCTATTTTTATTCTGTTAATGTATTTTTTTAAAAATTTAAGCAAAAGGGGAAAATAGCGCCTTTTTTATCATTTTTAGATCTCCCTCTCCCTTATTGATAATTCTCCTATGCAAAACAAGTTATCATAATTATCATTCATATCAAACAAAATTAGGTCTCCCTACTATCAAACACGAAACATGGCCTAACTATGTTGCTGGTAACTCTAATAAGGGCCTGTGAAATGATTTTGATAAAAACGGAAATGGAGATGGAGATGAAAATAAATATGGATATAGTAAATGACGTTTAAAAACTTGTTTGGTAGGACTATGAAAATCATATTTAATTTTTTATTTTAAATTTTAAAATGTGTTTAACATATGAAATAACTGACCAATTTTGATGGAATGGTCCCTTAATTGTACCAAGCATGCAATTTAATTACCAATTCCAACTTACCAAAACGGGGCATATAAAATATATGAAGTTCCTGGCAATATGACCAAATAACAGCGATGGGGGGCTTTATTTTATTTTACTTGATTGCAAAGAAATAGACCTGCATATGCTTGTAAGAGGGAGAAGGAAATTTTCAACACTATAAATCGTTCTCAACTTTTTTTTTATTTAAAAAAATTATTAAAAAATATTTCAAGACTGAAATGTTCATATTATCATTTCTCAAATTTCCCATGACTGAATAAGAAATTATAACTTACTATATATACAAGAGTTCTATATACTACTCCTATGATCAAGGCAATCGCTCTCACATGACGGAAACATTTGCCATTGACTGTACTCACGTATTATATCATATGGATTAATTAATTATATTAATTGGCTCGTAAACTAATTAAGTATATAGGATGTAATAAGCATGGTTCAACCACGTAGAGTAAAACTGAAACATATGTTATTATGTAAAATTAAAGTAAATAGAATGTTTACGTGTACAAATATATATTATTAATTTATTTTGAATATTTATTTCTTACACTGTTTTTTTAAATAGATTTATAAGTGAAAAATATTTAATAATAAAAGGAGGTTATACTTAGTAAAAGTTGCCTTCCTTAGAGAAAAGAAAGTTCCTATTTGAATATATCTTTTTTCCTTTTATTTTTTTCTACATCACCTGAACTTGGTTAAACCTGTCGTATGGGTTAAGATTTGCAACTTGTTGATTGGCTGTGTTCGTTTGGAATAGTTTATTTTTGGATAATAAGTGCTTATAAATCGTGATTCATGATATACAAGGTAAGTATGTGAGAGGAGTTTTATCTCGACTTACGTAATAAACACTTATATTCAAAAAATAAGTGTTCCTAAACATGCACTTAATTAAGTGGGTTCACGGGACATGAAAACTTAAATGACGTATCAGTTTTGTGATTGGGATGTGTGTTGTGACTAAAATGAGGGTATTACTTAAAAAAACACACACACACACATAACTGATATATATCTATATATATATCATTGATACCTGGCACGTACTTCTTCAATTTGTATTAACAATGAATTCTTCAACTGTTTGAAAAGTATAATTCATGATATAGTACAATATTATAAATAAATATAGTAAAACACTTCAGCGAAAACTTAAGCAAATATACACATACACACCCTATATATATATATATATATATATATATTTCACACCACAACTTACTACAAGTACGCATACAACAACATTTGCAAAATATATATCAGTACATCTAAACTAGGAGAAAGTTTTAATTTTTATAAGTTTGCCATAAAACTGTACTCCCTATAATTCTTAATATAAGACATATTTATTTAATTTTATCAGGTTAAGAAAGTTAGTTAAAATGATAGGCATTTTCTTAAATATCCTAATTATCTTCATTAATTCCCTCATTTCCTCCCTTCCTTGATTATTGTTAAAAGAGTATCAGTAAAAGTAAATTAGAAAAATAGTAACAAATATGATTTTTTTTTCTGGTATTGATTTTTTTGTTGGTTCATCTTTTCTGGTGGTGAAATCTTATGCATAGTCACACTGTATATGGTAATATGCTACTGATTTTTTTAAGGAAAAATGTTGGGTTAAGTTGGATCCCGAGAGCTTACTAGGGCCAATACATGCATACCTTCATGCTCAAAAAATACTTACAGAAATGCTTATTATCTATTGCCTATCAATAAACTTTTCACAATTCACATCAGCAGCGAGATTTAAACTCATGATCTAGTGGATTATGAGTCAACTACCCAGACTTTATTAGCAATATGCAATCGACTTTAATTACCGATGATTTGCATCTCCCTTTGCCATTTGCTTCATATTCTATATTCTCTGAATTTACTAGTATTTACTCATCCTTGTTATTATATTTGCAATGTTACTTTTTCTTTTTATTAATATTATTTAACATTTTTCAAAAAAAAAATTACTGATTATTTGAATTTGTATATTATCAACGATTATACCCGTGAATATTATCAAGCGCGATTTTCGGCAGCGATCATTAAAAGTGGTCGCCCAAGGTTGACTTCTGTGATAAAATTCTCCCAAATACACTTTTAGGCCACCAAAGTTATTCAATTAAGAATATTACGTGAGATTACAACTTTTTTTTGAAAAAAAAAAATTAAGCTGATAAAGTCAGAGATTGCAATTTACCACGTCAAAAACCAGTTTGCCCTTTTGGAGGCGATAAATTGCTTTAACAAATTCAAGTAATTTTATTTTATTTTTGAAAAATGTATCTTGGATAAGACATTTTGAAATTTCAACGTTGGACCAGTTCAAAGCAAACTAAATTTGACACCTGCCGCGATTTTTCCCTTCTATACTGTATGTTAAGCTAGTAATTCAGAACATGTTCATCGTGGAATTAATTATGTCTTTTTATCAGTTTTAGCTCTCCCCCTCCCTTACTAATTCTCTAATGCCAAATAAGTTATCATAATTATCATTCATATCAAACAAAATTAGGTCTCCCTCCTATCAAACATGAAACATGGCCTAACTAAGTTGCAGGTAACTCTAATAAGGGCCTGTGAAATGATTTTGATAAAAACAGAAATGGAGACGGATTTGGTAAATGACGTTTAAAAACTTGTTATTGACATAACTATGAAAATCATATGTAATTTTTTATTTTAAAATTTAAAACATATTTAACATATGAAATAACTCACCCATTTTGATATGGAATGATCTCTTAGTTGTACCAAACATGCAATTAGTATGGAATTTAATTCCTAATTCCAGCTTACCAAACGGGGTGTGTGTGTGTGTGTGTGTGTGTAATATATTAAGTTTTTGGCATTGTGACAAAATAACAGCAATGGGGGGTTTTATTTTATTTTGCTTGATTGCAAAGAAATAGACCTGCTTGCTTATAAGAGGAAGAAGGAAAATTTCAACTTTGCAAATCACGTTGAATGAAATTACCTGCGATTTGCTTGCTCTATCTTCTCTGTTGTTCGCTACATTTTTTGAATTTAAAAATTTATTTAAAAATATTTCAAGACTGATATGTTCATAGTATCAGTTCTCAAAGCTCACATGACTGGAATAATAAATTATAACTTACTATATATACAAGAGTTTTATATACTCATATGATCAAGGCAATCGCTCTCACATTGACTGAAACATTAGCCTTTGACTGTTCTCACGTGTTATACATATGGATTAATTATATTAACTGGCTTGTAAACTAAGCATCATATATGTAAGCATGGTTCAACTTCATAAAACTGAAATATACATGTGATTAGGTGAAATTAAAGTAAAAACTAGAATGTTGACGCGTAGATATATATATATATATATATTATTAATTTATTTTTTAATATTTCTAATACTGTTTTTAAAAATAAATTTATAATTTAAAAATATTTAATAATAAAATATGAAGACAAAAGGAGGTTAGTACTTAGTAAAAGTTGCCGTCCTTGGAGAAAAAGAAAGTTCCTCTCTGAATATAATTTTTCCTTTTATTTTTTCTACTTCTGCTAGACTTGATCAAACTTTTCATCATATTGATTGCTCCGATCATAATTTGTTCGTATATATATATATATTGCAACTTGTTGGTTGGGTAATTAAGTGGGTTCACTCCGGGCAAAAAAAAATTAAGTAGGTTCACGGAACATGAAAACTTAAATGAAATATCAGTTTTGAATAGGTAAGCGACTAAAATGAGTGTATTATTTAAAATATTATACACACGCACACATATGTGTATCATTGATGCACGGTTCGTACTTCATCAATTTGCATTGACAATGAATTCTCCAACTGTTTATAAGTTTGAAAAGTATAATTATACAATATTATAAATAAATATAGTAAAACACTTCAGCGAAAACTTACGCAAATTCTTTTGTGTGTGTGTGTGTGTGTGTGTGTGTATCAAAGTACAACTAAGTCTGCAAAATCTTAACTTTCATTTGTCATAAAAATGTATTTTTTTCCTCCTATTGATGAAATGTTATGAATAAGTGACACTGTACAAGGTAATAATATGCTATAGATTTTAATTTCTGAAGGGGTGCGTGTTGCATATATATATATATATATATATATATATAAACCATTCAAAACCTGTATGCGGGGTTAATTAACATCTAATGTTAGAACATCTAGATGTGAAATAAATGACTTTTTTATAAGGATTGCCTTGCATAAAGATCAACTTTGAGCCCTTAATTGTTTAACCTAGTAGTAGACGTTCTAACTGGGCTTACCAAAGAAGAGATCCCTAACTACATGGTTTTTTTGGCTAATGATATAGCTGTATTAGTGAAATCAATGTAGGAGATTAATTCTAGATTTGAGATATGGAGAAGGACTCTGGAGGTAGAACGATCATCGCAAGAGTAAGAGCAAACATGATATATATATTACAATTTGAAAAGAGACAAGTGAGAAATGATGTGGAGGTTAAACTTGGAGAGCAAGTTTTTCAACAAGTGGCAAAGTCTATATATTTGGGATTAACTATACAGTAAGATGGTGAAATGATGAAGATGTTAATCATAAAATTTAAGCTGGATGATATAAATGGAGAAAATCTATTGGAGTTATTTGTGATCAAAAAATATCTAATAAGGTACAAAAGAAATTTTATCACACTGCTATAAGACCAATAATGCTATATGGTAGTGAATGTTGGACTTTAAAGTGACAACATGAACATAAAGTTGGACTAGCTGAGATAAGAATTTTGAGATGGATGTATGCTTATATAAGAAAAGATAAAATTTGTAATGATAATAAACATGAACGAGTTGGAGTGGCATCTATTAAGAAGAAAATGGTAAAAAATTGTCAGATGTAGTTTGGATACATTTAAAGAAGGCCATTGGGTGCAACGGTGAGAAGGATCGATCAATCAATATGGAGTTCTTTAAAAAGAGATAAAGGAAGCCCGAAATGAACACGCTATGAGGTTATAGAGCGGGATTTATTTGTTAATGATTTATTTAAAGATCTAGTTTTTTGATAGAGTATGATGGCGTCGTACGATTCATACAACCGATTACACATAATGGAATAAGGCTTTGTTCTTATTGCACACTTTTAGGCCCCACCAAAAGGTATTTAATCAAGATTGCACCTTTGTTTTTTTTTTTTTTTAAATTTTAAGTTTAAGCTAATGAAGTCAGAAATTATAATTTACAACATCAGAAATCGATTTCTGCCCTTTTGGAGGCACTAAATTGCTTTGACAAATTCAAGTAATTTTATTTTATTTTTGAAAAATGTATATGCCTATATGGTATAAAAAGTGGAGGTTTTTGAAATTAGTGTCATGCAATGTTTAATAAAAATTAAAATTTATATCGCTCGTGGATAAGACATTTTGAAATTTCAAAGTATGGACCAGTTCAATTCAAATTAAAGTTGACGTGTGCCGATTTTTTTTCCTTTCATTATATGTTAAACTATTTCAGAATATGTTCATTGTCATGAAGAAATTAATTGTCTAATTTATATAACAAGAAATTCCTGGTTAAAGTGATTTACGTTAGAGTTTGATTTGTGAGAGGTTGTGTCATCATAAAATTTTATATTTATATCAATCAAGTTCTAACATGACCCTAAAATCTATAATTATATAGTTTGTGACAAGCGGCTTGGATGATGGAGGATTCCTTTAAATTTATTACTACCTCCAATCCTTAATATATAATATCTGTTTTTTACTATCTCGGGTGTTTAATATAAAAAAGTGAACCATAAAATAGATTTTATATTAAAAACTAGAGACAGTATCAAAGATTCCTAGTAGGGGAAAACTTAGAAGGATGATTTTTCTAACTTCACTGCAAAGACGGTGTAGAAATTTGATATAGAAAAGAAAAGGAGGCGTCAATTTTCTAATTATTCTGAAAGTGTGTTGGATTATCAACATCGGTTTAAGCTTAAGCAATGCAGCAAATGTACTACTTCTGGTCCTAAATATTAGACTTAATTAACTTTTTTAGAGAAATTAAAAAAACTAAATAAATTACTTTAGAGTATTTATATTTATCATATTTCTTTAAAGTAATTTATGTGACTTATAAACTAATATATAATTCAATAATATAAAATATATACTATGATTAAATAAGATATTTAGCTTATTTAATCTTTTTAAAAAAAATCAACTAAATCTTATATCTATAACCGGAGGGAGTATTAAGCATCGGTCAACTTAACAATCAAACGTAGAATATGAGTATTACTATGCCGTGTCAAAATATAACAACGTAGTTGGTTAAAGCTATGTCGGTTTTTGGGTTAACCGGCGTCGAATATCTTTCTTGAAAAGATTAGCCATTATAAGGTTTCTTATTTTTAATTCGAGGAAATTACTTGAGAATAACTTTGATAATTATTTGAGTTTTGTAAATATGATATTTGCTGATTTGGGTAGTTAAATATTCTCTATCCTAGCAATATTGAATTTATGCTTGTTTAGAATGACGATTGTAATATTCAAAACCAGCTTTTCAATCGTGATTTACAGTATACGGATAAGTATATAAGAGAAATTTTATTTTGATTTTCATAAATAAGTGTTTTTGGGATGGTGTTCAAACACACATGAACAACTATTCTACTGAAGCTCTACGTCAAAACAGAGAAGTGTGAAAACCTTGAAAGGTGACGAAATGGGGTCAAGGATAAAACACTAGTAAGGATTGCATATGACCAAGTAGGAAGAAAAATCTAATGATGATGAAATGAATGGAGATATGAGATACAATTTTATTTGTTTGTTTGTTTGCGTTGGACCTGATCTTTTCTTTGAATTTTGACTTTGTTTTGTCATGACCTCAGCTATATGGGAGGATAACCTTTGTGCATGCCACTTGATATCCAACACGTTTTTAAGGATCCTATCAAATATCCGAATATTCTTTTTTAATGAAAGACATACGGATGGGCTTACGATTTTAAATTAAATTTATATGGGACGCCCGTCACGGCACGGATTCAATGCATTTTATTTTTCCATGCAATGGCTTCTCTCCTCATTGACCAGGTTAATTGTTGGGAAAATCCCTCTAAAATATATTGAAAATAGGAAAACTCCTATTCATTGTATTGAAATTGAAAAATCCGGATCAATCTAGTGTCAGTATGGATGAACAGTGCGGGCGGCACCAAAAGACAATTTTACCTTTCAGTCCTCATTCTCACCATTTCAGAAATAACAACACGCGGTTCTTAATTAACAACTCCGTATTTTTTATTAACAACTCCAGTTTCATCCCTTTTTTTTCATAATAACAATACTGATCTTATTATTAATAACTCCAAATTCTTGATTAACAACTCCGCTTTATTCTTCCACATATTCGCATCTCAAAAATATAGTGTTATTAATGTAAAATACGATGTTAATGTAGAATATGGTGTTGTTAATAATAAGACCGGTGTTGTTATTGTGAAGGTAAAAAGATGAAACTGGAATTGTTAATCAAGAATTCGGAGTTGTTAATTAAGAGCGCGTGTTGTTAATAAAAAAAGAGGTGTTGTTATTGGCCTTAAAACTTAAATTTAGGAAGTTGTGAAATAAGAAAGGGGAGTTGTTAATCAAGAATCCGAAGTTGTTAATTAAGAACCGCGTGTTGTTATTTCTGAAGTGGTGAGAATGAGGGCTAAAGGGCAAAATCATCTTTTAGTGCCGCGCCGCACTGTTCATCCGTACTGACACTGAACTGATCCGGATTTTTTAATTTCAATGCACTGAATAAGGATTTTCCTATTTCCAATATATTTTAGATGGATTTTCCCTTAATTGTTCTGATTGATTATATATAAAACATTATTGTGACAATCATAAACTTATGGCTATTTGGATTTATTTTACATATCCTTTTTAAATGCGTCAAGGTTAAAAAGAAAATTTCATTAATGAAAAAAGATATAATATATATGCATTAAAATGTCCAACGATTATTACTAATTTATTTGATTAAAACTGGCCTTAGTGACTAGAGGAATTGACATGATTAAATTAAATACGTAATAAATTTTAAAATGGTCCCATTTGTATCTTTAAAATAAAACCATGACACCTCAAATTGGTGTCCGTTTTGCTTAAATTGTTTATAACTTATCATGCTCCTTGCATGCCCAATGAAAAAGATAAAACATAATGACAGATATTAGGGGAATTTTTATGGGAAAATGATAGTTAAAGACATTAATTATAAATCAGAAAATTTTTTTTGGGCCAAAAATCAGAATTTCAAAGACGAAGTTATAGGTTATATAGTGAGGGGAAAATTGCAAGTTACAGTGACTTGCAAGATATGTTTCTGAACATCATTAGTCGTGCTTCACAACTTAGGAGTCATTACTTATTAATTATAAGGCTCTGTTTCTTTTTAATTTTTCCTTTTGGGGTGTGTGTGTGTGTGTGTGAGTGTGAGAGAGAGAGGGCTTTGCGATAATAACGAATGTGTAAATTTACAAACAAGACCCCAGTAAGGGGTGAAGTGAGTTGAGGGAAAAGCAAAAAATTGGAATTAAATATCCCCAAATCAACTCATTTATACACACTCAACACAAGAATCTATAATCTCTTGTCATTAATTTCTTCTTCTGGTATTAATCATTACTGGTTTTACCCACTAATCCAAATTCAAGTATTGTCATTAATTTCTAATTATTCCACAACTATTTCAAGTATTGTAGTAAGTCTGGGTCTTCTATATCTTCTAAGAAGCAAAGAAGAACAAACAACACTTACAGATGAGAGAGCCATGCATGCACCAGCAACCCAAGGAGGCAGCTTGATCCCTAATGAAGGGTAGAAAACCCCAGCAGCTACTGGTATGGCAACAACATTATAAGCCATTGCAAATACATAGTTCAATCGAATCCGAAAAAAGGTCTTCCTCGAGAGATCAATGGCCGTGATCACATCTTCTAGATTGTTTCTCATCAGTACATAGTCTGCAGCTTCTATTGCGATGTCCGTGCCAGCCCCGATCGCCATGCCGACATCTGCAGCAGCTAATGCCGGAGAGTCGTTGATCCCATCACCCACCATTGCCACTATGCTTCCATCTTTTTGGAATGAACGAACAACCTCAGCCTTCCCCGCTGGCATCACCTCTGCTCTCACATCTTCTATTCCAACCTGTCAAACAAGCCATTTCTTTTTTCAAATACAATTATTTAGTACTACTTCCTACTTAACTAAGTTGGGTAGATTAAGGAAATGAGATAAATTAGTTAATTGTAATAAATGTGACATGATCTCCTTAAAATACCCATATGTAACATTAGATTATATATCAATTTATAAGTTAAGTACATTTTTCCCCCCTCTCAAGTCCACAGATCACATGAGTGTGGACTTTGAATCTTTGGGGTGCCCTGATTACTTTTGTAATTGGGCTATAAGTTAGCTAAATTAGTTTGAGGAAAAAAAGATAATTATGGAAGACAAAGTGGATTATGTTGTTATATTTAGAATCAAACCCAACCCTTCATTAGCTCTGATGTTAAGGACCGGAGGGAGAATCTGTCAAATTCGAATGGTTTCGTCAGCCTAGATGACCAAATAATCAAGAGTTCGATTCTTAATTAAATGAGATTTCAACAAATGGACCTCAAGTCCAACAGGCTCTGGTGCGAAAGATTGCGTATAACAGAGCTATTGTTCCTTCAGCAATTGCATCTTTTAGGTTGAAATAGTCTTTAACAGAGCTCAAACTATAGTGGTTAAAACTTCTAAATTAAAAACGAACCATTTCTCTTGGGAAATAGGAGAGAATATATGCCAAATAAACATATACACACCTCCTTGGCAACAGCCCGAGCAGTTCGCAAGTTATCTCCTGTAACCATAACCGGCCTGACACCCATTTTCCGGAGGCCTTCTATAACCACAGAAGCTTCTCTTTTTAGAGGATCTGCAACCCCTAAAACGCCAATTAATTCATCACCATATGCAACAAGTACTCCTGTCTTTGCACTTTCTTCCAGCTCCACCACAAAATTTTCCACTTGGGTTGGGATATCTATGCCACTTTCCTCCATTAGCTTCCTGTTACCAACCTGTTCAGGACATTCTTCATCTGATAAGAAACTCCAAGAATAAATGAAGCATAATTCACAGCATTTAAGAATTGAAGATGGACATTTTTTGCAGCAAGAAGGTCTCACCAGAATACACTTCCCGTGTAAAAGGCACTGGACACCCCTTCCTGGAAGAGCAGAGAAGTCTGAGACATCATAAAGCCATCCAGCTTTTATCTCCTTGGCAGCATATTTGGTACCAGTGGCTGCAGATGACTCATCAAAGAAATGAAAATGGCGTGCATACTCTACTATTGCTTTCCCCAGTGGATGTTCACTGCTAGCCTGACTCAGGAAAAAAAACGATAAAAAATTATTAATTTCTCTGATTTTGACTCGAGCAATATAATGGGTAGTGCTAATGATAAAACATTTAGAGCATGGCAACATGGAACCAAAAAGGCATTTAGAGCATGGCAACATGGAACCAAAAAGGCTTCTCTGACAACCATTCCAACTCCCCCAAACACACATTTAGTCATAAATGATACTACCTACGTCTTAAATATAGAAGTTAGACAAGAGGGATTCTATCAAGGTTATTTTCAAGGCATATGATTAGAGGGTATTTTAAAGAAACAATACAAATTTGTTATAAGTAATTAACTTAACTAATTTCCTTAATGTCTGTCAATTAGTTATCTAGCTCTTATTTAAGGACCGGAGGTAGCAAATCGTTTCTAATTTTATTCTTGAGACAGAATGCATAAGCCCTGTTGGGAAAGTTAATCTGCTCATGCAGCAAAAGAGTACAAGAACCAAAGCAGGTGAAAGTGATCAAGAAACTAAAAGTCACCTCTGCCGAAGCTGCCAATGTAAGAAACTCTCCCCGTTCCATTCCTGAGAATACCTTGGCAGTCGTAACAGTGGCTTTTCCCTGAGTTAGGGTGCCAGTTTTATCAAATATTAGGTGCTTCACTGTCTGAGCCTTTTCCAAGGCATCTCCTCCTTTAATTAACACCCCATTCTTAGCCCCAACTCCTGTTGCTACCATGACAGCAGTTGGTGTTGCCAAGCCAAGTGCACAGGGACATGCAATCACCACCACAGATATTGCAAACATAAGGGCAAAAACAAAGTGATTTCCATTTTTCGGCAGCCATTCATCAGGGTAAGCTCCTAGAGCTCCAGCAACATACCTATGAATGATCAACCCAACTATTAAGAGAGTAAGTGGGCATAAAGCATTGCAATTACAATAAAAATCTATCTTTATCACTGTGCGCAAACTAGTCATAGTGAACTTACCAACCCAATAATGTCAATAATGCCAAAGAGACAACTGTAGGGACAAAAATGCTTGCTACCTGCAAGACAACAGAAAGGTAATGAAGTTGTATTTAAAACTACAGCTAAGGGCAACACAGCGCCTAAATATTATAAAGATAGAGGAAAACATAAAGTAACAGTTTTTGTTTAGCTACTTTAACTAGGAAAAAAACCTAAATTTCAAATGATGGATTCAATAAATCCCATTTTATCAATTATTTTACAGAAGAAAGCATCCTACAAACTAACCAGATGCTCTCTGATTGCTATTCAAAGCATCTTTTGTCAGATGAGGTATGCTAAACCAAATAAACTTTGCAAAAAGGAAAAAAGATAGAGAGACACAGAAGTACAGAACAATCATAAACTAAGTGGATCATCCAGCAGAGCAAGTCTATACATCAATGAGAATTGTAAACCACAAAGCTTGATTATTTATCATTATTTTAAAAATTAAATTAATGCAATCAGGACCCGCTGACAAAAACCAGGCCCTGTAGAAACAGGAAACAGTTTACAGAACATTGGAAACACTTCACAAGCTAAGAGAAAAGAAAATGCAACTTTAGTCTATGAAAAAAAAATACATATCCAAATTATTTAACACTATAACCAATGAAACATAAGTGGGTCATCCACAGCAGAACGATTAAACAAAGCCATAGTCAGAATACTTACATAATCAGCAAATTTCTGAATAGGGGCTTTGGACATCTGGGCTGTCTCTACCAAACTAATTATCTGACTCAAAACTGTATCAGCTCCTACTTTGGTCGCATGAATGTGAAGGACACCATGTAAATTTATAGTACCTCCAATAACAGATGCATTAACTTCCTTTGAGACAGGCACAGCTTCACCAGTTACCATACTCTCATTTACATAGGTTGAGCCCCATGTAACGGTACCATCAGCAGGAATCTTAGTACCAGGAAGAACCTTTAATGTGTCACCAGGCTGAATGAGCAATGAATCTATTTCCCTCTCTTCAATAGGTTTACCACCTAGAAAAGAAATAAATTTAAACCATTAATTCTCAAGTTCTAGTATAACATTGCACTGCAATCTAGAAGATGATAAATAATGTGGCCTTCAATCAAGAGCCGGCACCTCAAACATAAGATAATCAAAGCCTGAAGACATTTCACCATCTATATTTCTTTACGAATATGAAGCACAGAAAAAGTTAAATGCACCTTTATCTTTGACTACCAACAAGGCTGTCGCAGGGGCCAGTTCTACTAACTTCTTGATGGCATCTGATGTCTTCCCCTTTGCAAGGCATTCCAGATACTTCCCCAACAATACAAATGTTATGAGCATGGCACTTGTTTCAAAATATATCGGAGACCAAAATCCAGTAAGGGCACCATATAGAAGAGCACAAACAGAATAGACATAAGAAGCTGTTGTTCCTAAAGCAACCAACACATCCATGTTAGTTGAACCATTCTTAAGAGCTCTGCCAGCTGCAATGTAGAAGCGCTTTCCAATCCCAAATTGAATTATACTAGTTAATGCCCACTTAAGCCAATCATCCATGAGGAAAGGCCCACATCTCCAAAGCAGTAAGGAGTATATCATTGGTATATGAGGACAAACTACACCAATTAGAAAAAGGGGAATCTGATACAAAGGCACAAAGAAAAGAAACATTTCAATAGGTGTCCAATGAAGATTCATGAAGGTATAAGAGAGTCAAGGACTAAGGTACTCACACTTAGAAACAGGCTTGAGGTAAAAAGTCGAAACATAGCTGTGATCTCTTCAACATCCTTAGAGACCATTCTTGCATACGGGCTCCTAACATGTAGTTTAAACTTCCCATTGCTTCCTCCTTCAATCCCATCAACTACGGATCTAGAATTGAGAACTTCAGGATCAAAAAGAACTTCCAGTTCACATGATGTCTGATCAAAATGAAACTGTTTTACTCCTTTCATACTGCTGAGCATGGCTTCTAAAACTTGTGCATCAATAAGGCTGTACAAACCAAAAATCCCTAAAATTATTTTATCTTGCTCACTACTCTGTACAAATGAAGCTTCAAAACCAGCATCTTCAATTGAATTGATTATATCATCTTTACTAATTATAGTTGGATCATATTCAACTTCCCCCAAGGAAGTTGCCAAAGCTACAACAGCCCTTTTAACCCCAGTAAGATTCCTCAAAATACCCTCAACAGAATTTACACAGGCTGCACATGTCATACCACCAATTGTGAACTGTCCAACCAGGGTTTGTTGCAGTTTTGGTCCAAATGTAGTGGTCTCAGGTAATATGTCTGCTTCAAATCCTGCATCTTCAATTGCATTTTTAATGTCTTCGTCCTGGTTTCAGACAAAAGTTCAAAATATATTTCAATATGTACTTAATATAAGCTTCCACCACCCTTTCAGAAAAAAAAAAGAGTAGTAAAGAAAGGTTAAAACTGCACAATATCTATGACCAGCTTTTCAGCTAACATTTTCCACATTTACCAAGTAACGCACCAGCTAAATTTGGAAAGAGGAAGATAGAGGAAGAGAGAGGAGTGGGTGGGCTCAGACAATCTCTAGTAACTCTCTCCCTTCTTCCCTCGTTCTCCCTCAAAGTTAGAATCCAAATTTAATTTCAGCCCAATTATGCAGGAGTCCACGTTTATGACATTCAAGAAACATAATCAATTTCCAGTTTTCAGAAATTGTGAAAGAGGCCTGCCTGAGTGGCTTCTGATCGTCATATTATGTTTCAGAAATTGTCAAAGCAGTAATATACACTACGAGAAGAGGAAACGTGCATCAGTTTAAAAGTTCGTGATCTGACATGGTATAAGAGACAAAGAGGGGATCAACCATTGCTCATCTTGACCATTGAAGAGCGTACAGAGAATTAACATGTCCTTAGGACCAGAATCAATCATATGCTATAATGTTCAAATGGAAAGGAAAGAACACGCACAAAATTAACTTATGAAATACACCAATAACTGACCGCAGTCATAATTAGAAAGTAAATTGTTCGAGGTCGAGCACTATGAATACAATTTAAAAGTGTGATACATCTTGAAAATATAAAAGTCGAATATATGATCCCTTAAAATGAACACGTCTACCTAAGATATAATCACTGAGCACGTGAAGTAGACAAATGGAGAGTTTGAAACTTGAGAACAAAAATGTGAAGCAGAAAGCATAATCATGCATTAAAACTTCTCTATTCAAATATCTGACACAAACCAGCCAGGTATAATAAGAACATGTTTGTCATAAATGAAAATGTATGTCCTTGATCACGAGCTAAGGGATCTATGATTAGTACAGAAACACAAGGAAAGCAAGAATTACTCAGATTATCAGCAGGTAACATTAAATGAGAAAACAATCCAAATCTGAGAGCGAATCTAGTCTGCAAATAACATTTCGAATCAAACAGTTGATAATTAATTAATGGCAAACAAGGACATAGTAACCTTGACCAGACTTGAGTTGAAAACGACATCAGCCTTATTCTGAAGCAGAGCAACGGAGGCACTGAGCACGCCATCAATGGCCTTGAGAGCTGCTTCAACAGAATTGGAGCAGGCAGCACAGGTCATGCCAGAGACTCTGACCTGAATCCGTTTGATTCCGTCTTCAGATCCAAATGTACAATCCGTTTTGTCATAGGAGTCCAAGAGCCGGACATCCTCGAGGTCGCCGCAATCAACGGCGGAAAAGGCTTCACGGCCATCGGCACGAGGAGTTAACTGTACGTCTCTGACACCAAGCGACATTGCAAAGGTGGTGTACCGAACTGAGCCGAGAGAAATGACATTATAAAGATTGTGGCCAAAAATGAAGAAAAGGGAGATTTGTATTTTTACTTTTTAGCCCCCTTACTTTAATTCAACTCTTAATTTAGTTCCGCTTTTAACAGTGTGTGTTCTTTTACCCCCAAAATCATAATTTCAGAAGCATTTTTTTATAAATTGAGATAAAACTCCTCTCACATACTTACTTTATAAACTGTAAAAGTTATTCTTCAAAAACTAATCAGAACACACATACTAACTTAAAAGTTATAATTTTATAATTTCACAATTTTTAAACAAAATCATCATCCTATTTTTAAATTTTCAATTTTTTTAAATAATAGGTAAGTCTTGTCATTGTTTTTGTTGGTGATAAATTTAGAGAAAAATTTTTGTTGAGAGGGTACTTACTAAGAGAGGTGAAAACGTTTTACGTTTTAAGTTTTAAAAAAGAAACCCTTAATTAAATAAAAAAATTACTTCACATGTCCATAAATATAAACTTTAAATAATCAATTTATATTTATTAAGAAGATAGTTAAAATTAGTTAAAAATAATAAATATATATTTCTTTCAATAATAGTCTTATTTGTAAAGAAGATAAGTGAGAACAATAATAAATGCAACACATACAGTCAAAGGATAAATTTAGAAAAATAATAATAATAAATGTTGAGAAAAAAATAAAATGAAGTTTATATTTTAAGATGGACCTATTCTCATATTTAAAACTTATATTTGGGGGTGAAGGGAGTGAACTTAAGGGAAAAAAATATCAATTAAATTTAGCTAAAATACCGAAATTTAAATTTAGGACTAAGCTTTTAATAAATTCATAATCATATTAAGAGATCTAATTAGATGTTTCTTAACATGGTCAAAAGATTATAATACCTCTTTACATTTAAAAAGGAAAATCAACACTCAAAATTTCTTTCTTCGTCTTTCTCTTGGATTGCATTTAACGTAGGTAAGATGGTAGAGTCCAATCTCTAATGATTTTGAGCATTTCAACAAGGATCAAGCTACAATGAAAGGGATTTTTCATGCACGCAGATGGTTAGGTCTAAGTCTACTTGTGTATCAACATGGATGCTTGTGGCATCGACACAGATTCGTGCAAGTTTTAGATATCACAGGTTTAACCATCACACTAATTAACATCACTCCATCTGTTTGATCAAAATCTGCAAATACAAGTTAAAGTTATAAGATACGAAGAAATGTTTCCTTGACAACGTAATTATAAGCAATACCAATTAAAGCTCATAAGATAGGACAAAAAGATATTTTTTTTAAGTCCTTAGACTTGGTATGCCTAGGCCTAGCATTGAATAGATTAGATATTCACCTTATCAATATCTCAAAATCTCAAATAATGATGGGTTTTATCTGCCGTCTAAATTAAATGTACACTTGAATTGTACCGAAGCCTTTGTTAGTCTATTGTTATGTTGTTTTGTTCTCTAAAAGTTATGGGGTAAGACATTAATTTCTCAATAAAGGGGTAATATGGTCTTTTAAGATCATTTAAAAATTCCTAATTAGACATCTTGACATGATTTGGAATTTTTTAAAAGTGTAGGCTTAAATTAAAAATTTAGGTATTTCAACTAGATTTTACTATGATTTTTCCAAAAATTTAGTCAAATCTAAAAAGAAAAGAAGTAATCCTAAAAAGAAATTAATTATTAAAAAAATCCCAAAAATTTCTTTGAATTGAAACACAACTAAACCATCACTATGCTCCTATCCAAGATAGACGGAGTCAGCCAACTAATTCATACAAGAATGTATCCTATACTTTTTATATAGATAAAAAAAATGGACTAAATATGACATTTTTTTAATTAAATGGTTCTATGGTGTGTAGTTTGACTAGTTTCTAATAATTGTCAGTATCTTAGAGTGATTTATGTTAATAAAATAAAAAAATATTATTAATAGAATAAAATCAACTTAGATATATAGATAATTTTAATAAATAAATATGATGATAGAGACTGATTTAAAATTATTACAATAACAAACATTTGATAGAATTATAAAGGAAAAATTAATTCATAAGTCCTTATAGTTATTTTAATTTTAAATTACATTCCTATAATTTATTTTATTTAAATTTGACCCGCATAATTTGATCCGTAGTCATTGAGCATAAAACAAATAATTTTAACTTATAAAAATTCTTGAAAATTTTGAAATATCCTTTATTTCATTTCACATCATTTTAGTGCTCGAACATCTTTATAAATGAATATCGTACAATATTTAAATTTAAGTTAATGAAAATTCAAATAAAATAAAGTTTGTGAATTATTTTTTAAAATTATAAACTTGAGGATAATAAGGATTAAAAGAATAGTGAATGGATTTATGGGGAGCAAAGTATAATTTTCCCTTAAAGCAGGAGACAGAGCCCACAGGAACGGAAGGGTTGTTTCGGGGGGGAGTTGGCTGAGGCATCAGACAGCAATTTTTCAACTAAGTGGAAGGTGCAGGTGGGGGCTGGTGGGAGGACATATATGTGAATTCCCTGTATTGCCCTTCAACAGTTTCTAATTGTCGGATGAGTCATTGTACTTCCGGGGCTCTGGGTTTGTACTCCGTTCCACGTAGGAAAGTATGCATCTACGTGTCGCAGCGGTTTGACCCAGGTCAAAGCGGCATGTTGCCGGCGAGGTAGGAGTATTTTTTAGACAGATTGACGAAAAAGTTCCCTTAAATTTAATTAAAATTAAAAAAAAAGAAAAAATTAATTAAAGTTCTGTTGAAAAATTTTATTAGTAGGACTGATTTAAAGCAGAGTATTGGTACTCTATGTATACAAAATTTGTAATTAGTCAAAAGAGCAAATTAGTTAAAAGTCATGTTTGGAAATGAAAAATTTATATGAAAATAATTTTAACAATTGAGTGTATGCATATATATTTATGCAGTTTTATATTATTTGCGTTATTGAAATTTTTAATCAAAACATAACAAGCAATTACTGTGGGGTGACTTCTAGCTTTTTAATGATAGTAATAAATAACTTGATAATTATGAATGTGTAGTCAATTGTTTCATTTCTTAATTAAGTAGTACACGATCCACATGACATGTGACAATGTATATTTAATTAAAAAAATCACATATAAATATTGCAGCTAGTTATATATATTATTTCATATTTTAGATATACTCAGGCAAAAAAATAATTCATGTATGATTCAAATTTAAAGGAAGTTATAAAGTCATAATAATTTAAAGTTCAAATACATTATTTGCATCAAAACTTTATTATAGCATTATGACTGTGTAATTTATTTATTTATTTTTTAAAAAAGGTATGTTAATTGATTTTAACCTTTATATGGAGTTAAAAACAACCATTACACTATCACCCAAAAAACAACCATTACACACACACACAAAATTTGAAATAGAAGACTAATAACAAAAAATATCAGAAAAAATTTAAAAATTTAAAATTAATTACTAAATTTTGATAATAAATAAATATTTATAGATGAGTAAAAGTCAAATTAATAATTCAATGCAATTTGATCCATAATTTTTAAAAATAATAAATACCATTGCTAAAATTGTCACAATGAAAATGAATACAAAAAGCAAAACCTTTATTCATTTATTGTTTTGTTTTGTAATTGGGCAAAAGTTGTTGGAAAGATGACTTTTTTTCCACTTACTACATTGATAAGAAAGTTAGGGCTAAAAAAGCTAAGATAGGAAAGTTATGAGATATAAAGTATAAACCCTCCACTAACTAATCCAAAGCAACTAATACACGTAAAAGGGAAAAGGCCAAACGAAAAATAAATAATGAAATACTTTATATCTCCCACCTTCAACAATTTGCTTCATGAATCATGACACTTAAGTCCACTACACTACAAAAAAATAGAAAATTTCTGATAGAATTTTTCACGAAAACAATTTTCGTGATAAATTCCGACGAACGAAATTTTTTTCGTGGTAAAATTATCCACGAAATTTGCAACGGAATTTCTGACGGAATAATTTTGTGGCTAATTTTGCTATGGAAATTCCGTTAGAAAAGTATCCAACGGAATTGCCACGAAATCTAATTCTGTAGGAAATATTAAAAAATTAGTTTTTTTAATTAATTATTATTTTTAATTAAATTTAATTTTAAAAAAATATCTTTATAAAAATTAAAATTATGATATTATTAGCCATATAAATATTTAAAAATTTGGGTTAATATCATCTTTCATCCCTCAAGTTCTTCCTCATTTGGGTTTTGGCTCCTCAAGTTTCCAACCATAGGTTTTAGTCCATGTAAGGGTAAAATAGTCATATAAAAATTTATTTAAAAAAATAAAATTTTTTAGTTATTAATTAATATTAATAAAAAAGTTATTAATTATTTATTAGTTATTAATTAATGTTAACAAAAAATTAATTTTAGAAATTAGACAAAAATATAGTCATATGAAATTTTATTTAAGATGTAAATTTTTTTTATTTGAGGTTAATTTATATTAAAAATTATAAGAATATACAAAATTATTTTATACTATTATTACATTTATATATAAGAAAAAAATATATATTTATAAATAATTGATTATATATAATAAGATTATATATATAATTGTGCAATAATAAAACGTCAAAGCAGTTGAGTTCATCCAGTAAGGCATCGCGCTCATATGGATTAGGTCGTGGGTTCAAATCAAAGAAAGGCAAGTTGAGTTGCATTTTCAGGAAAAAAAAAGGCTGCAACAAGGTGGAGGTCAACAGATCTGCCACACGCCACCGCTAGAGATGAGGTGGCGGCCGCTGGAGTTGTCATGTGGCTTTTTAAAATTTAAAAAATAAAAAATAATTTTGCGAGAGAATTTGTGAAGGAATTGAATTCCGTCAGAAAATTTCCAATTTCTGACAAAAATTCCGTCGGTAATTGCGACGGAATTAATTCCTTTAGAAAATTCCGTCAGAAATTGGTTTGTTATACTATTATTAGTGATGAAATCCATTCCGTCGGAAATTCGTCAAAAACTCTGAATTTCGTGACAAATTCTATGGCAAATTCTGTAAGAAATTTAGTGTTTTTTTGTATTGCTATTTTTACTTTAGAAAATAGGTATTAAGTGTTTTTTTAAGTAATTGCATATATTACCCTAATTTTAAAAATTCTATACAACTCCTAAACTATTGATATTTATAATAAAGGAATAATTTTATTTATTTTCTGTGGAATAGATTAACCTTCTACTTCTACATGAATTCATTTTTGAAAAATAAGTTATAAAAAATAAGAATAAAAATATTCTCATCCTAATTTTAAAAATAAAAACAAAGAAATCAAGTCCAACGTAAACAGGTCCAATCTTTATATTTCGTAACTTGAGACACAGAAAAATAAAGGCATAATTTATGTAAAATGTTAATTTTTTTGTCATAGAAAATAAATTGAAATATGTCTCTCTCCAATATTGTGTATAACAATTTCGAAAGAGTTAATTATAATTTTTAAAATAAGATGGTTAAAAATGAAATTTAAACAATTTAAAAAACAATACTACGTATAATATACATAGAGGAAGAGTAGTTAGGTGCTTAATTAAAATATTTCTGTCCAATCAAATTAAAACAAGCGAGTTTACAAAATTAATGACATTAATACTCTAATGTTCCCGTCACTACAATGATTATCCGAAAGAAAACTGTAATAGTTTCCATCGGGGAAAAAAACTGTAATACTTTAACATGCAATTAAGAAGCCAGTACTGGCACACGGTTCCCATTGACCTCGAGGTGTTTAGCTTTTCTTTGAAATATAAATATGAATTCGAATTTCGGAAGGTCTTAAAAATAGTGTTACAATATTTGACCAGTCACCCTTGAAAGTATTTCTTTTACTAATTCATAATTATCTATTTTAGTTTTCCTCAATAATAAAAAAAATCACACTCAGTTATAGTTATTATTTGAATTTTCTTGCTTATTAAAACTAAAGAAAACGAGTTATATATTATAATTTTTTTTTTAAAATTTCTATTGATAATACATTAAATTAAACTAGTGTATATTGTTGCTAAAATTTATCAAATCTTTTATAAAAAATATTATCAAATCATGCATTCTCTCGGTTCTTAAATATAGTACCCAACTTTAAAGTCCTTATCCCTCTCTACAATACATTATTCAAAAATTCGAGTAGAATGTTTTATAAAATTTTTTCATTTCTGTGTTGTCTATATTTAATGATTTTTCCCAATATCTAGTAAATAATTTCACTATCATAAAACATTTAATTGCAGGCAGGTTTTGGAAAAAAAGGGGGGGGGGGAATATTTAGACACCACAAATTTTCAGAGTTTCCATGATATTGACAATTGGACATTATATTTAGGGATCATTCATCCTGTTTATTGAAATAATCTAAATATACAAATAAAAGAGGGCAAAAAGCTAAGGGAATTGCAGAAAAATCCTCCGTTACAAATTTTATTACCTAAAGTATATGAAATTCGTTTAAGGACAACCTAAGTGTAACATAATTTTAAAGTGTGCAGCTCTTCTTTAACAGTATAAAATGAAAAATATTTGTACGTAGGTAAAGAAATTTTGTAATGGAGAAGATTTTTCAAAAATTTTCCCAATGTAAAGTTGGGGCTTGCCGGTTTGGTGTATCAACTTTCAACTCAAAGTCTTGATTGTGATGCTAATTCAACACGGCAAGCAAGTTTCATGGTTATTTGTACTACACAAAACAAGGGTATCTTAGTAATTTTGGTCCAAATAATTAGGTATGGGCATTACTATAAACATTTGATGAAATCCATATGAAGGTATATGAATGGGATGTCCACATCAACAAATCAAATGTTGATTCATTTTCCAAAGTAAAATGTCCTTCTCATAAAATACGTTAAAAGGTGCTTATGCTATGATTTTTTTAATTATAATTAATTGTTTTTGACTTGGATTGCAATCTAACCTCTTAATTATATTTTTGTCGTTCAACTTCATTGTAGATTCCATTTTTTGTCCTCAATTTTATTTTTTTCACAAATCTTTAATTTCAAATTTTTCAAACCGATTTATATGGTTCGTCATTTTAACTATTATTGAACGCCTAACGAATTTATGTGTTAACGAACTCATGGCTTTATGATTATTGATCAACATGTCAAACTTACAAGCTAATTTACTTACTAACTGAATTTACCACTTTTACATTTTTAATATATGAGATTGCATTAAGTCGCTTTTAAATTTATGATAGCTACAAATTCAATTGAACTTGCAAAGATATCACTTAGTGAGGTTACCATTTTTTTATTTTTAACTTGTAAAATCATGTCAACTTACTTTTAAACTTATGTTAGATTTTTGGATTTGATTATATTTAATGACTTTTTATATAAATTTTGTTGAACTTTTTTTGTTCAGTATGCCAAATTATAAATATATATATATATATATATATATATATATAATTATTTAACCATATACTTTTAATAACTATTTATTGATAAAAGTAAACTCATACAAGTTTATAATATGAGTCTACGATTGGAGTTTACATTCTTATCATAAGTTTGGTTAAACTTATAGGTTTGATAACTTTGATGGCAAAACTGTGAAAGTGTTTTGGTTTAATCTCTTAATTGGCAAGTTCCCAAAGAATGCTTAACTTTGATAATTAAGGATCAAAATAACTTAGTGTTAAATTCAGGGAAAAATTAAATTAAATTAGTGATAAATAACAAAATGGTCAAACGCATAAATGTTGGGTAGTGAAGTTGAAATTTGACAAACTTAAGCAGTTAGTTAACCAAAAGTAGACAATGTAAATAGGCCAGGTGGTATTGGTGCAACCACCATGAAAACAAACCTAATCAAATTAGTTTTGATACTTGTAATTTCATTATTTTTACAAAAAAGAATAAAAATAAAGACTAAAAATAGGTAGATCATGGAAGTAGTTATGAACTTAAGAGCAATGTTATCAAAATTAAACCGATCAAATTGAGGCACTAGTTTAGATTTATTTGTTAGACTAAACCATGTATTAATTAATCATAAAATTCTTCCATTACAATATATATGTCAAAAGTTATGCAAAGATACAAGAGTAGTCATAAATCATATTAAAGAGCTTTTATATTAGGTTTAATCTTAAAGAAGCCCTCACCTGAAAATTGTGAAAATAACAAGGATGGGTTTATATTAACAAATCGATTCAAAAAATGCTTTTAGTTCATCAATACAGTTGGTAGAAGATAAATAAATTTCATGAAATATATGTATAAGTGCTCGTTTGGGATAGCTTATTTTAGGGTAATAAATGCTTATAAATCGTGATTTACGGTATACGAAGTAAGTAGGCGAGATGAGTTTTAACTCAACTTACGTAATAAGTGCTTATTAACCCCCAATAAGCAATACCAAACACACATTAAATAGTGTTGATGATGGTTAAACATTCCTTATATCCTCATTATTTAATTGAGTTGAGTCATAAGTTAACTGTAACACTTGCTTTTCAACTATCTTAAAAATTTTAACAATTTCACAATACATATAGCTTTACTCTAATTCAAAAAAATTAAACTTATTAAAATGCATTACCATGGTAGAAAATAATTACGCTTTAAAATCGAAGGTTATCAATGGTAGAAAAGAACAAGTTTATCACTCAAAGGTCCCCCATGATTAAAAAGATTCACACATCTGAATAAATTTCAAAATATACAACAATACTTAACGAATGGGCTTTAGGCACATTGGAGCCCAAGTTAACAAGTCCAATAAAAACAATAATTTTCAAGGAATGGGCTGAGGTTAGTGGTTTATTTTCTTGATTATGTATAATTTATTTTTGTGAGGGTTAACATAATCTTTAGTCCTTATAATTTACAGTGATTTTGGTTTTGATTCTTGAAGTTTTAAACAAATTTTTTTGGTCTCTCAAGTTTACTCCGTCTTAAACTGTTAGTCTCTAAAATTTCAGAAGGACTTAGAGTAAGAGTTAAAATCGTTAATTAAGCTTATGTGACATTACCACTGATAAATATACTTATATGGATGCTGATTAGGTAAATTGAGGTGGAAAAATAAATTCTAAAGCTTGTCTGACTTAAGACGGATTTGGGTCAATCTGACGGCCAATGGAGAAGTTGAAGAAGGGACCGTTAAGGAGACCGCAAAGTAAAGGCAGAAGACAAAATAAAAAATTAACTGGGTCGTATCATGAAAAGGTTGTTTATGTTTTGGTCCATGAGGTGTTTCTTGGAACTGTAACGTAAGAATTTTAGAAGCCATACAACAGATTGATTTTCTACTATATATACCCATAATACTATTTTTCCCATGCAAATAGATATTTCAAATTAGGCTTAAGTTTACATGAAGCACTTCCTCCGGTCCTTTTTATAAAGAGCCTAAAATTTGAATTATCTTAGTCATTTTTATAAGAGTTCAATAAGAGTTATCTTAACATTTAATGAATTTTTTTTTTCATTATTTGTGCCTCTCATTAATATTATATATATATATTCTATTTCTCTCTCTTAATTATCACTTATAAATAAGGGTATACTTAAAAAAAAAGTTTATTTCAATACATTATTTTTAACTATTTTTAATTACTTTTTTAAATCACATAATTCTATTATTGGACTCTTACGAATAGGACTAGAGGGAGTATCATTTTAGTCTTTTAAATTTATAAAGTACTTTTTTAACTCTTAAAAGTTAACACCATTAATATTATCAATGAAAAATGTTGCTTAAGCAAAATTAAGAGGTGACTTTCCTATGTTGAGAAGGCAAACTTAAATTGCAGTCCCTATAGTGTTTCTGCCTTCATAGCCAATGATTGTGCTTGTGGTTGCAATTCAGTGCCCGATGATCTTGTTTCTTACAAAATTCTAGCTGCAATAATGTGCTTTCTGATTCACATAAACCAACATCTTAAGTTTTGAAGATAAAATTTGTATCGTGTAATCGAAACAGAGATATACATATTGCCTTGGCTAGGGATTTTGTCTTCAATCTTTTTACCTTACTCTGAAATCACCCTATACATGACCAATGCAATAATATTCCAAGATCTTTCTAAAACAAATGCGAGAATATATATACTTTTGAGAAGAAAAGATTTATCGCTCATTTTCTCACTTGATTTCTTCAACCTTTTTCTCTCACAAGAAACAGAACTTCAAATGGCATACAGGTCATTTCAGGGCCTGGACTTATTTCACATTCATTGAATCTCTGTGTGCGAGTCTAACTTTCTTATCTTCTCCTACTTTAGTAGATGAGATGAATGAAGAGTCGTGGGTACATATGTGTACAAAAGGACAAGAATCTTTATTCCTATTTTATTTATTTTCAAAAAGATGGCTGCAATAATCTTCAACACTAGAAGTTTTACTGCGTGAGAAGATGATTGCAGTTGCATAATCAGCATCGCATTGTCATTCTTTAATAGTTAGCATTTTCAGTTTGTAACATTAACGATGTTGACTTCTAAGAATTAAAAATACACTTTATAAACTTAAAGGATTAAAATAATACCTCATGTAAACTTAAAAGGATTAAAATATACTTTAGCCTTCAAACTATAAATACTAAAATCAAATTCAATTAAATAAAGGGCTGTTCTCCATCCGTTCTCACATCCTACTTTTTCATTATGTACTGGAATTCTAGGAGTCATGGAGATAGCTGAACTGAGGGTTGCATGGTTCATGGGCCTGGGATCATTAATTTGTGCTTTAATAAGCCACCTCTGTTTTTTTACCCTTTCAAAAAACAGAGATTGATAGAGCCATAACTCAACACCTCAATCCCAACCTCGCCCACGCCAAATTTGTCATTAAACCCCCATCTACATCAAGAAAGCAGGCTCCATAAAAAACTTAACGGTGTTAATGACACGAACTTAACTACATGGACTAACAATTTTAAACAGAGTAAATTTAAGGATTAAAACCACTTGTTTGAAATTGTATGGACCAAAACCAAAATGATTGCAAACTACAAGGACTAAAGATGATGTTAACCCTTTTCGTTTTGATACACGAGAGCCTAGAATATTATGTCGGGCAAAACAAATTAAATTGGAAGTATTTATTCTCCCACAGCGACTGAAATTATTTTTTCTTAGTTTGTTTCAAGGGCTATATATAAGAGAGCCCAAAAATGTTAGGGCAGAGATGCAAATTTGGTAATGAATAATTTCGCTTGGAGCATCTGTACGACTTATATATTTTTGGGTGTAAAAATGGCAATAAATTATATTTTTTTGGAGCAAATTTGGCAATGCCGTTAAATCTACTTAACCGCCGTTACTTTTTGAAATGTGGATCCCAACAGGCTTCTCTATCTGTATTATTTTAATATTTTTTTAATGAAAAAATATCACTTAGGCCACATAGAAACAATTTCATTTCAGTTAAGGCCCAAAAGATTCTGAAATCTCATTGCAAAGCTTAATTAATTTTTATTGACAGTGATATTTCGGCAATATTTCAGAATCTTTTGTGGGTTATCCGAAATGAAATTTTTTCTATGTGGTCTAAGTGATATTTTTGTATTAAAAACATATTAAAATAATACATAATGAGAAGCCTGTTGGGACCCACATTTCAAAAAGTAATGACCGTTAAGTGTTTTTTAACAGCGTTGCCAAATTTGCTCCAAAAAAAATAGTTTCTTGTCATTTTTGCACCCGAAAATAGATAAATCTTACAGATGTTCCGGACGAAATTGTTCATTACCAAATTTACACCTTCGCCCAAAATATTATACCAACCATTAAATCCAGACATCTCTTTACATGTATTATTTATTCTTGTTTTTAAGGGCTATATATAAGAGAGCCCAGAACATTATGTGACGAATATTGGCCCAATCATTCCATGAAGAGGACAATGTAGATTACTTATCCTTGTTGTTACAATTCCAACAACATTAAAGAAACAAATCAGAGCCCCAAACTCCATCATTCCATAGTACATTGTCATTTTCTTTAAGGAGGGGGAATAAAAGAAAGCTACAAAATGTAACTTAAAACTTGTGGGTAGAGAAGCTGCAAAAGAAGAAGGAAGGACCTCAATGTTAAAACAGTGAGCAAAAGATGATGGAAGAATCCAAACAAAACCCAAGATAAATAGAATAAATGACGATCAAGAAGAAGCCATATGGCATGATAGAAGCTCAATGTGGAAGCAAAGAAGTAACTTGATGGCTCACCGTGGAAAACTGTTTATTGAAGACATTGCATAGATAAACTCAATTACACATTATTTAATTATACTTGGTGGGTCCTTATTCAAAAGCTAAAACATCCCTTCAATATAACACAAGTAGAATAGGAGAGAACACATGCATTATGAATTAAGACGATATATCATACATCGCATAGTGATATAATATTATTTTTGGTTGAGATGATAACTCTATATTTTATACATTTAAAGGATGTTTTGAAGATAATTGGAGAGCTATCTATACAATTTTGAGGGATTTTTATAATATCATATTATTAAAAGATCAAATCAAATTGGTGCATCATTTTTTTGGGATTTCAAATTAAAATAGAAGTTTTCAAGATTAGAGAAGAAACCATAATAAAAAAAATTATTATAAGTTTTCTTATAGAAAAAAAATCAATCAGTTTAGTTTTTATTGGTATTATTATATTATTACAGCTATTATTATTATATTTTCACTTCATTTACTTTTCAATTCAGAACACGGCATCGTTTGGCAAATAATGGGTAAAACGAGTCCTAATGTTCAGATTAGCTTTTGAAGAATAACTTTTACAGTTTACGAGGTAAGTATGTGAGAGGAGTTTTGTCTTGATTTTTGGAAAAGTGCTTCTGAAACTATGGTTTTGGGGGTAGGCGAACACACACTAGAGGCAGCTGATTCAAAAAGGGGGGCCACGGGTTAGAGGAGAGACAGAGAGCTGGGAGGCGTCTTCTTGAACTGGTGGGCAGCCGACAAATCAAGGATCACCATCATCTTCCTTCGAGTGTGAACCAGAGGGAAAGGCGAAAGAGCATCATTGAAGATGGGACCTGGGTAGGTGACCGTAGCTACTGTTCATCGTATTCTTCCCCCAGGTCTAACGAGAACCAGAGTGATAAAGAAGAGGGAGAGATCATTCTAAATCACGAGCTGAGAGCAGAGAATGAAGATCATGAGTTTTGGTGGTGAGTCTCTTTAATCGAAGCAACAAGCGAGCTTCATCGAGAGAGCTGAGAGTGTAACACTCCAAATTTTATTCACCAAAACTAAATTGTAATTATTTGAATAATTCAATAAAGTGGTGAATATTCATGAATTTGGATCTTGTGAATTTTGAAATATTCATATTCATAAGGAAATGGGCGAATTAATTCCAAAATCAAATTAAATTACAAAGGTGATAGCAAAATCATAATTTTGCCAAATTAGCCCAAGATTAATTATTTTCCAATTAATTGGAGTTAATTTCAATTAATCAAGGAAAATAAAGGAAAATGCATAAGGTGATTATTCTTGGTGGAATAAATCAAGAATTGTGAAATTAAGGGAAAAATTAATTGATACATGATCACATGTCACAAGTAGAAGGAAATCATGACCAAGATTGAGTGTGCACAAAAATGGAATGATGGTGTAGTGCATGATGATGGAATCTTGAGTGAAGAAATAAGAAACATGATGGCAAAGGTGGAGTGCACACTAGGTGAAAGACATATGCATGGTGGTCATAATGAGAGAGTATGGTAGGAGGTATGGTGCAAGATAAGTGCCACCATATCATCCCTTGGTTAGATAAAGGGCTAGAATGAAAGAAGAGAGATTTCATAAAACACATCCCTTTCCTTTCCTTACTCATTTTCTTCCAACACAAGAAGAGAAGAGAGAGAGCTTGGGAAACTTTGAAGAGTTAGAGAGAAGGAAGAAGAAGAAGCTAAGGTAAGTGTTGATCTCTTTAGTTTTTCTTGTAGCATGTCCTTAGAAACCTTCTCTAAACCTTTATTCTTCATGGAATCCATGAATTTGAAGACACATTCTTAGCTCAAGAAGAGAAAGAGGAGATTTCTAGAGAGAGAAGATTCAAGATCTCAAGAGGTAACCTCACAAACCTTAGATATAAATTAGTATGGTGTTGTTGTTGAGGTTTGTGTTTGGTTTTGGTGATTTTTGTCAAGTTTGTAAATTTGGAAAGTCCTAATCCTAAGGGTTTATGCTGCCCAAAATACTTTAAATCATGATTATGAAGTGTTCAAGTAAGTTAATCAAGGATTAGAAGTGAAAAAGTATAAGTTTTTGGGAGCTAAAAAAACAAAACTTCATTTTTCCCATTTTTTCCCTAATATTTCGGCCAGGACCAAAAATGGTAGTAGGAGTTAGATTTTCATGAAATAAATGGTTCCATTGGACTCAGTGCGCAAAAATAGGTGGGGTTACAGTTGGGCACTTTTTCGGTAGAGGCCGAAAAAGCATAATTACGAAAATGCCACTGAAATCACTAACTAGCGGTTGTCAAGGGTATTTTCGTAATTTGACAGTAAATTTGATAATTTTGAGCCCGGAAATGGATTCCTTGGGCAAGAATAAGTGAGAATAGCCTTAGTCAAAATTTTGGGAAAACGTGCCATCGGACCGAGTACGGTGGGGCCAGGCCCGGGTTCCCGGGGCATTTTTATAAATTTTCACCATAGACTAATATAACCATAATAAACATTATGGAAGAGTCTAAAATAATACTTGGATAGGTTATGACCTATTTCAGGTACATTTAATATTTTAGGACCGATTTGGAGGCCGGATACGACACGTTCTTCGAGGCACATTTAAAAAGGGGATATTAAAGTTTTGAGGTAGGGACATTATTCTTCATACACTATGCCATAGTTATATGATTGTGTGGATGCCAATATTTGTAAATGCGCTTTATTAATCAACACGATTTGCCTAGACAGGGGCCAGAAGTGTCAGAGGCTCTTATACTGGAGTTGGTGAAAACCCAACCGGTGCAAAATAGTGGGGCTAGACCCTACTCATGTATACATGCAGATGATATGTTTATAATGTTCATTAATTGGTGCATATATGGCATATATTATATTTACTTTTCGCATTTTCTATGAACGATAACATATTTCTACTGGGATTCTCCGGAATCTCACCCTATTTTTAAATAAACACCTCAGCGGGTACCAGTGGGGCAAAGGGAAAAGACATAGACGTCAGAAAGTAAACGGCACGTGTTTCGAGGCAAGGACAAGAACGTGGTCATAATTAGTCTGTTTTATGATATTTTGGTGAAATTTGTAAATATTAAAACTTCTGCTGTATTTTTTGTTTTCATCGACGAACGATATCGGAATTGTAAACGGATATTTTTATCAGTATAATTGTACTTTTCTGTATGCCCATTGAATTCTGTCTTTATTACTCTTCGATTATCGAAATGGAAATGGGTGTTGACAGAGAGGGAGACAGTGGGAGACAGAAGCTTCAAGGAACCAGAGGGGAAGGCACCATCGACACCATCAACAGTCCTTCTTTGTGCTTCACTATTCATTTTCATCATTTTCTTTTTGAGAGCAGAACACGATTGGACATGCCTAAATTTCGCTGACACTATTGTGAAGTGAACCACAGGACTGTTAATTCCTCTCTGACTCTATTCTCTGCTGTTATGGATCTTGAACTTAATTTAATTGTTGTTGAGGTGATTATTCTGATTAAAGAGATGTTTGACTGATTTTTCTTTTAACCTTGACTAGATATGAACTAATTTGAGGATTTGAGCATGAATGAATTAATTAAGGGTAAAGGTGCATCCAACACCCTAAACTAATTTTAGAGGTGAAATTAACACCCTAAAGTATTAAAGGGTGCAATTTTACCCCTAATGTATTAAAATGTGATCAATTTTACCCCTCCGTTAATGGGATGAAACGTCCATTTCCTCTTGTCACCCTCCAGCCTATTGTTCTTCTGAAACAGGCGTCCAATGAGAGCTTAGCCGATGACCCCATCAGCTTCTGCTCCATCATCCTTGCCATTACCATCCCTCCACCATGAGTCATCGACGCCGGAAACGAACAAGACGACCTCAGTGGCTGCATCAGTGGAGGGGGCCCCAGCGGCAGCATGGCGTCAATGCTTAGCTTCTTCTTTGGCTCATCTCCATCGTCCTTTCTCCTCATTGGCCTCTTCGGTAGCTACTAGAAGAAATTTGTACAGCATACCCACATCTCCTTCAATACCTCCATAGAAAGCTTCAGCTCACACATCATCAACAGCAAGCAATCTGGTGCTTTTGTTCATTGGGTCTCGGGTCTTCTTGGTTAGATCCATCTTGGGTCGCTGTCAAGTCGTCTTCCATAGGTCTCTCTCTGGTCTCTTTCTCTTCTTTCCCTTCTTCTCCTTGTTCCGTTGACTCCACAATTGCTTTTCATGCTTATGTTTCAAGCATCACATAAATTTTTGCCTTTTCTTCTTTGTTGCTTTCTGATTTTGACACTACAGAAATTATAGGTTATAAGGAAGCAAGTTCTAGGATTTTAGTTCGTTACTACCAAAATATGTGTCATTGTTCTACTCCTCTGCAATTTCTCTTCATTAACCTCTTCAAGTTCTGGTTTTTCAAGATTTGCTAGAATTTTAGATGAATTATCACACAGTTTTCATCTTTCACATTGCCATTACCTCTTCAACTTCGACTACAACTTTTTTCTTTACTTCCTCTTTTTCGGCTTCTTGCTGTTCTTCACTTGCTTTGGCAACTTCACAAATTCCTAGGTTTGTTTTGATTTCAGATTCACAAGCTTCCATTACTATTTTGCTTCGATTTTCACTTCTCCTATAATTCTTCAATCAAGGGGAAACAGACGTTTTATGTTCAGTTAGTTTAGATTGAAATTGCACCCATTTTAATAGATTAGTTGCAAAATTGCACCATAAAATACTTTAGGGTGCTAACTGCACCTCCAAAAATAGTTTGGGGTGCTGGTTGCACCTTTACCCATTAATTAATTATGTTTAGTGTTATTTTTGTTTATGTAATCTATTCTGTTTTGTCTACTTAATGCTTAATCACCACTAAGTATAAAATTAGGAAATTTATATTAGCCTTGGAAGATGAATCTTAATTGGACTATAGGATTAAGCAATGTGAGACTAGAATTTATTCTAATTTGACAATAGGATAGGGATATATCTATTGGACCCATATAATCATATTAGAGTAAAATTGGACATTTATTGCCTCTTGAGTAAATTAGTTAGGAATAACAATTTTAACTTGAGAGAGGGGTATGAGTAATTGGAAGATATTTGTATTCATTTAAAACTCTAGATTAAAAAATTAACATTAAGTGTTTTTAATTGGGTAAATACATGTTCTAATACTTAAAAAAGGGATTACCCACTTTAGGTTGTTTTCCTCCATTAAAATCTTAAAAACATTAAAGTTAGTACTATTGCTTTTGTTTAAATTGATTTTCAAATTCGTTTCTCTTTTTGATTTGCTCAACTTAAATGAAAATGAGAATTTGAAGGCCTAATTATCTATTACTTTGAATCTCTATAGGACGACCTAAATTTGCTATTATATTATTTCAACAACTTGTACACTTACAGTACTTATTTAAAATTTAGTAGCATCAAGTTTTTGGCGTCGTTGCCTGGGATTCAAGGCAATTGGTGATTAAAATTAGAAATCCTTTAGTAGTTTAAGCTTGAGCATTATGAATATTTTTTTTTTGTTTTCTTGTGTGATTTGCTTTATTTTCATTTTTTTTCCTTGCTTGTCTTTGAAAAAAAATTTTTGAAAAAAAATGGATTATGCACATCATTCATTTGATTCAATCAGTGATAAATTGTCATATCTTAGTTCTTAATTGGGAATGAATATGGATGACATGAGACAAAGGAATGCAAATACTGGTTGGATTGAAAATGTTGATTCTTCTTAGTATAATTACTTTTCTTGTGTTTATTGTAGAGAGAGTCATTTATATGAGCATTATCCATATAACACTACCAGTCATTTTGTGAGAGATGATTTCACTAAGAACCAAACTCTTTTTGATTATCCTTTTTGTCCTAGTGGAAATTTAGAACAACATGAACCTTGGAATCCACATTTAAATTCCAATTCAAAATAAAATTTCCCATCTCTTCACTCTCATCCTCACTTTGAAGAAAATATCCATGAATATAAAGAAAAGTCAAATTTAGAAAGTTATTTGAGGAATATGTGGAATCATCAGAGAGATTTAATAGAGAGCAAATGGAGTTTGCCACTGGCTTTGTTCAAGGGTCAAAAATATTGTAGTGTATGTAACTGAAATTGTTTCATCTCTTGAGAATATGAATCAAGCTAATTCCTTAAGCATGATTACCACTTCTTGTGTTGATGATGATTATTGTGAGAAAATTGAAGATGTGTAATTGCATAAGACTTTTGATAATGGGAAAAATGAACGTGAGCCTAAAATTAATTTGGAAGAGAATAGTGGGTGTCCAATTGAGGTTCCAATTGAGGAGCTTAATCTTTATGACTTTGATGTTGAGGTTAATGGAAAGATCCCAAGAGTTGTTGTTCATGACTCTCCTATTGAAGTGTTGACTCTTACTGATGAGAGTCAAGTGGATTTTGTGGGATGCTTTGTATTTTTAGATGCTCCTAAATTTGTTTGCAAAGATGTGCATTTTGTGCTTTATTTGAATTCAATCAATACTTGTACTCTAAAATTGTCTATGATTGAAGAAGTACAAGTAATTAACTTGAATGATCATTTCATGTATTTGAAACCTTGTTGCTTGAGAAAAAATGAAGACAATGTGATTGGGGGTGTTTGATACTTATGATTATTGGTTTGTTTTGAGTAGTCTGGCTAAAGACTATAAATTTAGCGCTGCTTGGGAGGTAACCCAAGGTTTAATTTGATGTTTTATTTTGATTTTGTAAGACTTCTGGTAGCCCCTAATGATGTATTCTACTTTGATAGCCACAAGCAAGAGCATTTAAGAGCATAAGACAATAATTGAGAGGGAAGTTTGCTTCTACTTTTTTACTTGTTTTGTTTCATTTGATAGCTGATAACATGTTTAGGGATATGAGTGCTGGTTATAGTCTAGCTTTGCATGTGATATATGTTTGTTAAAGATTATTGATTTGATTGATGGCATTTGTGAGTTGTGCTCAATGTGAAAATTTAAGATCTTTGAAGCTTTTGCTATCCCTATACTTAAATATAGTTATTTCTTTTCTTCCATTACTTAGTGTTATTTGTTCACTTTGCGGACAATGTGACATTTAAGTGTGGGGGTGAGGGTCCCATTGATTTTGAATGACTTGTCCTCAAATTGTTTTTTGGGAAATATTGAAAAAAAAACTTCTTTGGTTTTGCACATAAATAGAAAAAATTTTCGAAAAATTTTGAACAAAAATTTTGCTTTTCATGGATGCTTGAATTTTATTTGTGAACATTGGCAAAGTTGGGATGATTTGAATTTGAAAAGGATTGAGTTTAACTAGAATTCGGTTCTATCTTTTTGGAATATTAGTAGATAGGTAAGGAATTTAGCTTGGATAATTGACTTTATGATATTAAATATCGATGAGAAACTTGAACCTAAATATTCATTTCTTTCAAGAGGGAGTACATTTATTATGATTTCATCTTTAGAACTTGTCTTGAATCTCTTTTGAAGTTTTAAATCCTTTTACATGCACAAAGATGATTTAGGCATTCATTGCATAGCTAATTTGGCAAAATGTCCATCCCTTATACATGAAAATCTTTTGTTTTACCCCATTTGAGCTTTAATTTGTTCTTAAAAGAAAATTGCATAGAGTAAATTGGACTCAATGCATTTGCTTAAGGTTTTCACTTTGACTTGGTGAAATGCAGCTCGATGGGGTGACCGGAGGATGTAGTGGTGCTCTTCTCCGATAACAGGAAGCTCATTGGCCACAGAGGAAGGAAACGGTGCCGCCGGCAAAATATAAGGTTGAGATATGGTGGAGAGGTGATTCACTCAGCTTCCGCTATGCCTTTGTACAAAACTCTCAGCTCCCGGTCTGTGTCGTGGTTGTCTGTGATGGTGAGGGAGAAGTGAAGGTGAGAGTGAATGTGGGGTTGCTAGCGACCGTGGATGAAGTAGAGGAAGTCACCAGCGACCGTTGAAGTTAGAGATGAAGATTGGAGGTAATAAGATGCAGCTTGGTGACGCTCGCTACTATGATCCCACCCTCAACTTGTATCTTTGTTATTTCTGAAGAAGTCCTTGGTCAAATTAGGTTTTGACCAGGGACTTACTTGAAAATTGCAAAAGTTCTTATATAGGGACCATGTTGTAAATATTTGAAACTCTTGTAGGGTGGAGTTGTAATTATCAAAACTTATGGGATTTTTGTGATTTTCCCTAGGCACTTTTCTTCACATTTTTGTAATTTATAGAAATTGAGGGACCTTTTTTGTAATTGTTCCTAGACATTAAAATATTAATTCTGACCCTCTAAAATCTCCAATTTCTTCTTTAACACATACAATGCAAGATTAAGCACAAGGCAACATCAAAAGTCCAAGAAAACATTTGTATAACTAATTAACAAATTTATGATCATGTTGCCCCTAATTACGTTTAATTTAATACAAATGTCTCTAATTAAAATTTGTGCTTAATCATACAAGAATGTCTTAGAAAATGCATTAAAAATCCCAATTTAGTTATGAAAAATTATATAAAAATATGGTTCAATCAATTTCCAACTCCTACGACTCTATGGAATGGGACCAAAAAAAGATTTGATCTTGGCATTGCAAGCTCATTACATACTTGTTCCATGGATGGCGGAGTACGTGGATTTTCATTCAAGCAAGTAAAAGCTATTCTTGCAATCAACATCACCTTCTCAGCCACCAAACCTTGAGGATATGGTAGCCTCTGGTCTAACACTTCCTTCAAATCCAAATCATGAGCAACATTCTTGGGGCATCAGTAGATGACATTATGAGATATCTTGGATGCTTTCCCATAATTATTTCCAGAGCCAATACTCCAAAGCTATAAACATCACATTTCTCAGTCACTTCCATTGTATACGCTAGTTCTATTACAAAATCAAAATGATTATCATGAAAAAAAAAACATTGTTAGTGATAAAGTTTTAATTGCCAAATAAACTAAACATGAAATATAGCACCATGTAATTCATAAATAAAGAAAAATCACTTTATAAAAAATTAAAATATCCTTAACTTGGAGCATTATAGCCAAAGGTATCGGCAAATGATGAGGTTCAATTGTTAGAATCTGGATACAAAAGCTTGGTCGTCCCACAGTCAAAGATGTGATCCTCATAATCCGAGTCTAAAATAACACTTTTGATTGATATGTCACGATGAACTATTAGAGGTGAGCATCCATGATGAAGATAGTATGAAGCATTAACCACACCTTCAGCAACTTTGATTATCTTATTCCAATCCAATGCAATTGCTTGTGGTTCACCACTTAGTATCTTATCAAAGCTTCTCCCTTCCAAGAATTCATAAACCAAAAAGGAGAACTTTGAATGCCAGCAAAACCCATATAGCTTGATGATATTATGATGCCTAGTTTCTATCAAGGCTTGAATCTCACTCATAAAAGCTTTTTTATGACACTGATTGCTTTTTGGTACTGAATGAAGCTTCTTCATAGCCACAACGTGACCTGTGGATAATTCAGCTTAGTAAATGCTTCCAAACCCTTCGACCCCAATGAGATGTTTTTCATCAAACTCCTCTGTGGCTTCAATAATGTTTTCATATACTAACTGCCCATCATAGCTTTATATAGCAATCAAATTCCGAGTTTGCACTTCTCTTACTTGACTTTTTGCTTTCCTTTCATTGTGATGGTAAATAATATATGAAATTCCCATTGAAAATATTGCTAGCAACACAGACCCCAAACCAAATAAGATAATATAGATCACCACTTTGTTTCTCTTATGATGCCTTGGATCGTAACCATTTGTTGGGAAAATTGGCAAGCCAGATACATTTCCACATAAGTCTTTATTGTCTTTCAATTTCTCAATTGAAGCGTTGCGAAAGGGAAAATTATTTGGAAGTGGACCTTCTAGTTTATTGTGTGATATGTCAATCATAGTCAAGCCTTTCAAATCCCCAAAAATTGAAGGAATCGTACTAGAGAAATTATTGTGTGAGAGTTCAACATTTCTAAACATTGTAGCCCTTGAAGCATTGTTGGAATTCCATTGAAAAAGGAATTAGGTATGCAAGATTTTGTAAGTGGCCAAAACTAGATGGAAGGCTGAAGAAATTAATTCCACTTAAACTCAAATTCCATAATGTCATCAATCATTCAAATTGTTCTGGAATTGAGCCACTGAAATTATTGTTAGCTAGACTCAACTTATTAAGTTCTTCATTAATCCTATCTCAACAGGAATGTTGCCTGAATGTTGATTGTTGCTCAGCATAAGTTCACTCAAAAATGACAAGTGACTCAATGCCTTTGGAATATTTCCTATCAAGTGATTTAATGATAAATCAAGTCCCTGAAACTTTGTTGCCTCGTATAGTTCCGGTAGTATGCCCCCTTATAAGTTATTATTAGAGATCTTGAGGCTTGTGCATGCCCCCATGTAGGTGACAAGCGACCATGAAATGCATTGTTACTTAAATCAATGTAGGTCAAGTTTGGATATACACTAAAAGCTTCTGCTATATTGCCTCTCAATTGATTGTTTTCAAGCCTAAATCTATAAAGGGTAGAGCAATTCATCAAACTTCTAGGAATTGGACTAGTGAATTGATTTTTCTTTGCTGTGATGTTAGTAAGTAATCCTCCAAGACAAATGATTTGAGGCAAATAACCTTTGAAATTATTTTCTCCAATTTGCAAGGTTTCCAATTTCCTGAGTTATTCATTTCTGATGGAAGATTATCACTAAGTTTGTTATGAGACAAACATAGTTGGGAGAGTTCAGTCAAGTTTCCAATGCTTGAAGGAATAGATCCAGAAAGGTTGTTTGTACTCAGATATAATTTGGAGAGCTTTGTCAATTTTCTAATGCTTGAAGGAATGGGTCCACAAAGATTGTTTTCATAAAAACTTAGTTGGAAGAGCTCAGTCAAGTTTCCAATGCTGGATGGAATAAATCCATAGAGGTTGTTTATATTCAAATTTCATAACTCACCACAATCCAGCAGGTCATAATTAACTTATGGTTATTAATTTATGATTTCAATGATTATTTTTAAAAAACAGCATTCAACTATTTTTAGTTTTTTCTTAACATTCTGGTAAATCCCTATTTCTATTATATATTTTCATATTTTATTTAGGGTTTTTGTCATAATTATTGAGCTTAAAATTAAATAAAAGTTTGTAATTCAAGGGTTCTTGGTTACTTGTGTCTTATATATTGTTAATTTTATTAGCTAAAGTTTTGAATTGGGTTTTGGTTAGAGGATTGAATTAAGTCTGGTCCGGTGTGAGAGATTTAATTCATCTAATTCAAGCTAGCTCAAAGAGTCTTTTGAGCAAATTTGTCAAACTAGCATACTCCTACAAATATTTCGAAGCAAAGGATAGATGAAATCCATTAATTTAGGATTTTTTTATCATATTTTCAAAACCAATTTCCATTTCATCCCAAAAATATAAAAATATTAGTTTTTAAAGCAAATCAATTTAATTGCAACCTAGTTTATAGTTAAGAAAAATCAAATCTTTTTTATCGTTTCATGTTAATCATTGCATTTATTTTCTAGGTGGTTAATAAAAAACTCTTCAAGAGACCATATATTGCAATCATGGGTTAATTTTGAAGAAATTACCAAGGCACAAAACATACGCTTTTTCACATTCATTTTTATCTTATAGAACAAAATCTCTCTCAGCTCCCAATAACCACAGAACATTTATCATTAATTAACTTATTATACTCCCTCCAGTCTATAATATAAGGCATTTTAACTAATTCACTAGAACAAAAAAATGATAGTTAACTCATTAAATATACCTCAAATTAAATTTTTTTCCTAATAAATAAACATTAATTACTCTTTAAATGATTTATATTATAGATCAAGACATTTTTTTTAGAAATAATTTATATTGTCTACGGGATGGAGGACTAATACTTCATTTGAAATTTGAGTCTTAAGTGAGTGTTTGGCAATTTGCCAAACCTAGGTTTGCACAACCCGAGATAAAACTCTTTTCACACACTTACCTCGTAAATCGTAAAAACTATTCTCAAAAGTTAATCCAAACACATACTTAAGTTAAATCAAAGACGTGTTGTCCGGCCTTACCTCAATCACGTGTTTTGACAACAATATGCCCAGATTAAATTCATAGTTTCACACCCATTTCTATTCTCATCGAAGCTTTAGGTCTAGAAAATGAAATCGTCAGCCTCCTCGTCTTCTTTGTGTTTTGTTCAGCTTGGACTTTCAAACAAAGACCTTCACACCAGACGACATATAATATGCACGACCATAACAGGTTCAGCCGTTTGGATCTTACATATCCCTGCCTAAAAGCGTATAGCTTAATTAAAAAAAAAAAAATGCATTGTTACTTAAATCAATGTAGTCCAAATTTGGAGATACACCAAAAGCTTCTGTTGTATTTCCTGTCAATTTGTTGTTCTGTCAAGCCTAACTCTATAAACGGTAGAGCAATTCTTCAAACCTCTGGGAATTGGACCATTGAATTGATTGCCATTTGCACAGATTTTAGTAACCAATCCTTGAAGGCAAATGTCTTGAGGCAAAGGACCATTGAAATTATTGTATGAAATTTGCAAGGATACCAATTGCGTGAGGTTATTCATTTCTGAATGAAGATAGCCACCTAGTTTGTTTTGATGCAAACCAAGATACGTGAGCTCCGTGAAGTTTACAAAACTAGAAGAAATAGATCCACAGAGGTTGTTTTCTTGCAAACGTAGTTGAGAGAGTTCAATCAAGTTTCCAATGTTAGAAGGAATAGATCCAGAAAGGTTGTTTGTATTCAAATATAACAGGGAGAGAGCTTTTTCAAATTCCAAATGCAAGAAAGAACATGGCCATAAAGGTTGTTTTCATACATGTAAGTTTGCTTAGATTGACCAAATTCCCAAATTGAGGCTGGGATTGACCTAGAGATTTGGTTGGAAGAAAGATAAAGTTGTTCTGAACTGGACATAATGTTTCCAATAGTACTAGTAAAGGGATGCTACCAAAGAGATTGTTATTTGACATGTCAAGTTGTTTAAGTCCCTTCATCATTCCAATTCCATGGGGTATAGAATCAGTAAATTGATTACCTTGAAGAAACAGAAATGATAATTTGACAACATTTCCCATTATTACTGGAATATGCCTGGAAAATTTGTTGTTGTCTAGGCCAACCCATTATAGATTTGTCAAATTTCCCATAGCTTCAGGAATAGAGCCAAAGAAATCATTGAATGTAAGCCTAGAGCATTAAGCCTTGTCATTTTTGTGATCCAATCTGGAAATAATGCTCTAGAAAGATTGTTCTGATCAAAATTAAGATTGGAGAGTGAGGAGAGGTTGCTAATACTTGTTGGAATGCCACCAGAGAACTCACTATAGGAAAAGTTAATAATACTAAGTTTGGAGAGTTCACCAATCTGGGGAGGGATAAAATAATGAAATGAGTTATTTCCCCCCTCAATTTCTATTTTGAAAAAAATTTGACGCATTATTTTATCTTTATTCACTAATTCTATAATACATACTTTAAATATGACCTAAAGTGATATCTAATTTATATCTTCATGATATTAGCTTTAAAACATTATATAATATAAGTTATATTAAAGTATATTGAATCAATGTTAAAAATTAATGTTTTTTTAAAACATAACTATGCACTTCTATAAACGTATTGACGCAAAGCCAGCGCCATTGAAGCACACTATTTAATATCTGACAATCACTTCAATTTAAAATTAACTACTTTTATTTATTGCAGAGTATTGGATGTGCATGTTAGTCTCGCTATATGGTAGCCTTTCCTTGTGCTCAACTTGCAAGTTGGGGCAACTTATCAAGAAAATGAATGTGAAAGACTTAAAAAAATGAGTGGAGGGGACGTTTTAATTGACAAGGAAAAAAAAAAGAAATTAGTGATGGAATTTTCAATCACTACATAGTGAAATTTCATTATTAATATTCATAAGATATCACACTTAATAACGAAATTTTCATGAATTTCATATATGAAGTCACTAAACTCTAATCAAATATAAAAATCTAGCTTGAGTTTAAGAGCGAGTTGATATGATTTTGTAAGTTGAACACATAAAAGTAGTAAAATTGGTGTGTGAACTCATGAGTTTAGCTAAGTTTTCAACTAGCACGAGTTTAAGAATGAGTTGACATGATTTTAGAAGTTATAAATATAATGCAAAAGAGTTAAAATCAGATAGTCAACTCATGAATTTAACAATAATGGTCACGGTCAAGTATGAGAATTTGGCAGTTGCATTTATATGTTGATTTGTATTTGCACTTCCTAATCCTTGTCTTATTAATAATTATCAACAATTATATATTTTAATCCAAATAATTAACTCATAAACTCATGACCACATTATAAGAGCTAGTCAATGGATTGGATACAAGACAGATTATAATGGTTCGAATAATAAAAGGCCCTAGTGTTGTGTGAACCTATCCGATCGAAGAAAGCAACCACAATAAATAATCAACAATGTGTGTGACTGTGCATGCAGGCTAACAAGTTCTGGACTTCATGTTAGGTTACTTGCAAGTTGGGGCAGGGCAACTTAGCAAGAAACCTTGATCATTTTCATTCTTAGAAAAAAACAAGTGAAAGACTTTATATAGTGGGAATGCAAGAAACGTTTTAATTAATGACATTTTTAGAACATTATTTCCAAGAGTTCATTGGAATGGAACCGATAATATCTACTAGAGATGCATATTATTTTATATTTTATCTTCTCTTACTCCTCAAATCTTAAATTATTAAATCATCTCATCAGTACATTTTTCTCTTATTGATCTAACAACTTGAGTGAATAAGATAATGTGGAAGAGTTTTAAAAGAAGGTGATGGTGTTATGTGAATTTGCCTAAAGAATGCGAAAGCAAGAAACCTGCAAAATCTAATTGATGACTTTAATTTCCTCGAACATGCTTGCTGGGACAACGAAAAAAGGTAGATTGTAATACCCACAAACGGGCAGATGAACATTTTCCCAGTAGACAAATGTGGATGAGTTTTGAAAGATGGAGAAATCAACTCGTGTTGGAGACTTAGAGGGGCCATTTTCATTAACGACAGATACATTTCGAGGTTATAATCACTGAGACTTAATTACAAGCTAAGGGAACAAATATCTATGAGAGACGCGCATTGTATAATGGTTATTTAAACAGTACATCAAATCTGAATTAACCAAGTATCTCATATATGCTGAATATTGGTTCATTTTCATTTTTTAATCTTCTTTTAGACCTTGTGCGTGAAGAACACAACAGTATGAAACGGACAACAATGTGGCTTAGCATTTTCTTTAACTGAGAATTTGCCGTTGTAAAAATCACCGGTGTTGGAGTACTGAAGGGGCCACTGCAAAAAAAAAAAAAAAAGCGCATATAACTGAGAATTTTCCGTTGTAAAACGGAATTAGTGCAAGATTATTGACAGAAATTTTTCATTTCTGATTCTTTTGTGGCCAATTGCTTTAACGACACTAGAATTTTTAGCTACATAATTTTTTTTCTGCCCTGAAAATTTGGTGACAGATCAGCAATGAAAATTAGTGATGTTAATCTATTGCTAATTTAGTGACGAAAAAATTTCATCGCTAATCTATCGGCAAATTTAGCGACGGAATTTTCATCAGAAATTAGTGACAGAATAATTTTTCATTGGTAGTTTTGTCGATGACAAGTTGTTTTTTTTTAAATGCACTCCCTTCGTTCTCATTTATAAGGTCTTATTAGCCGTATTGAGTTGCTCAATTTGAAAAGATTTAAAATTAATTAAGAGTAAATATGTAGGAAATATGTTCTTTTCCACGTATGCCTTTATTTATGAGTAATCAAAGTAGGAATCCACATTCCTTGCTCATCCAAAAGATGAGCAAGTAATACTCATCCCCCCATTTTGGTTTTTTTTTTAAAAAAATTACTCCATATATTAAAAGTTAATTAACTTAAGATACTGGGTGTTAAAAAATATTTCAGATATTGGATGTTATTGGATAAATATTTTAGAAACTAGTGTTGCAGGAAAAATATTTCTGAATGCAGAACTAGAAATTAATTAATTTGAGATACCGGGTGGTAAAAAAATTTCAAAGTGCAGCATACAATTTAATTCAAATAAATAAGAATAGGTAAAAAAATTAAAAAATGGCCTCCATGCCAAGTTTGGGGCGTATGCTCATCTTTTGGATGAGCACGTATGAGGACCCCAAAGTAGAGAGAGTAATAATGAGAAAAATGATGAAAGTGAATATATGGTGGGAAATAAATGAAGGGTAAAATGTGTAAAAAATATTTGTTTTTCATACAAAGTTAAAAAGAAGGGAAAATTGGGGAGAGGGATCAAGGAAAACAATATTTATTATAAAGGATTTAGAAATTGAAATTATTTAGAAGGATCAAAACTTTTTAAGACAATAATTTGCTTATTACTTAATTATCCTCAATTAAACCTAAACACTGAGAAAAATAAAAAAACAATAAAAAGAGTGCTCCTCATCGGAGTCCGCTCATAAATGCATCAAGACAATAAATAGGGATTTTTCTTTGTTTTTTTTTGCCAGTATAAATAGGGATTTTGCAAACCGTAATATCTATAAGTATACTATTATATAATACATTGCTAGGCGCTGATGATCAGGAAAGAATAATTACGAAGATAATATTTGATGCTACTAAATTTTAAATAAGCACTGTAAGTGTAAGTACGGATCAATGAAATAGTATAATAGTAAATTAAGGTCGTCTTACAGAGATTCAAGATGATAGATAATTAGATATTAAAATTCTCATTCCTATTTAAATTGAGCAAATCTAACAAAGAAATGGAATTTGAAACTCAATTTAAATAAACGAAAAAATAGTAAATCTAATGTTTCAAAATTTCAATTGATAAAAATAACCTAGAGTGGTTAATCCCTTCTTTAAGTTTTGGAGCATGTGTTTATCCAATTAAAAGAATTTAATGTTAATTTGTTAATCTAGAATTTAAATAGATATAAGTATCTTCCAATCACTTATGCCCCTCTCTTAAGTTAAATTGTTATTCATAACTAATTCACTTAAAAGCCAATAAATGTTCAAATTCACTCTAATAAGATTATATGAGTCCAATAGGCATATTCCTATCCTATTGGTAAATTAGAATAAATTCTAATCCCACGTTACTTAATTAGATGGTCTAATTAAGATCTCTCTCACAAAACTAATCTAAATTCTCTAAATTCATATATAGTGGTCATCAAGCACTAAAGGTGTGTTTTGTTTGAGGGGAGGGGGTGAAAATTACAAATTTAAGTTTAAGAAACCTAAAATTTACCCTTTCATTCTTTTAAATTTTAGATTCCTGTCTAAAATTTACCCTCTCATTTCTTTTAAATTTTGGATTCCCACCAAAATTTAAATGCTTTTAATCTAAAAAGATAATTTAATCCCTTTCCGCCCCTCCCTCCCCTCAAATCAAACACACCCTAAGTAAATAAACTAATACAAAATTAAGTAAATAAAAATTAACACTAAAAATCATTAAATGATTCATACATACTCAAATTCTTAAATTAGTTTATAGGCACTCTAGGTTTAAAGAAAATTAGGCAGACATAACTTTAATTCTTGTGATCTCGACAACAATTTCAGAATTCAAAACCATAAAGGAAAGGGAAAAAGAAATGGGAAAAAAACAGAACACTTGTTGTGGACTTGCTCCCGAGCCTCCAAAATTCAAATCCAGCAAGCTGAAATCGGCCTTGAAGATTCCTCTGCCAATCCCGTTTCTGCCGGGCCATACATCCTCAACTTCGCATTCTCAAGGACAAAGAAGAACAGTGCTGTTGCAGAGCCTGTTTGACTCAGCTCGTGCGATGGAGATGGTGGTAGAGCATGAAGGAATGAGCGAGAGATTGAAACAGCGTTGGAATGAGTGAATCCAGACCATGAATAAAGAAAGGACGGCAGATTGGTAGAGATTGCGATGAAAGACTGAAGAAGAAGTGATGGTCGGTGGCTAGTGAAACTCAGAAGCGATCTCTCAAAAACAATTAACAGATGCAGAGACGATGTCACGAAGCTCCTTCCGTCACCACTCCCTTTGCGTCTTGCTCTGATTTTTCTGCTCAAGAAGAAGATCGCTCTTCTGATTCTCAGTCGATGCTCCCCCAAAGCTCTCTGGTTCGTCGACGATCGCTCCCTTTGAAGCTGCCTCCCAGCTTGCCGTCTCACCAAATCCAGCTCTCTCTATTCTGTCCAAATGTCGGCTGCTTTCTTTTTCCAATCCAAAAACCCGCAGCTCCTTGGTCCACACACCTCCAATTGGTCCTCCTCTTCAAATATTAAGTTAGAATTCAGAAGCCCAAGCCCAAAACCACTACGTCTCTGCTTTTCTCTTTTAAATCAGCTGCAATCAAATTGATCAACCTCTTCCCCTCATGCTACGTATCTCATGATAAAAGAAGATGAATAAAAACTAAAATAAAAGAAGTGATAAAATAAATATAAGAGCAACAAAAACAACTCACACACAATCTTTTGTTTTTTTTAAACTTTAAACTATTAATACTAATTATCTAGAACTACCTCTATTTTTATTTTAAGATGTAATATCTATAAAGAAATCCCTAAATCATGTACCAAATTAACATCTTATCCAAATCTCTCATGAATCCCTTTAAATTAGCATTGATAACTCTCCAATCACATCAAAATATCTCTCAAATATATTAAAAATGGGGAGCTATCAATATTTATCGTTACAAACTAGAATATCTATGGATATACTATTAGGCGATGTGATCTGATAATACTTTGAAAGAGAGTTCACAAAGTGGGATCCAATTGAGACCGAATTGAAACTTTCATAGGCTCATGGAACATGAGGCGATCTACTAAAACATCACTCCATAAGCACAGGTGCTCAAAGAGCTCTTACACTATCCATATGCCCATAATTCAGATTTTCTAATAGCTATACAAAAAGATGGATGCAATTTGCACAAGCAAGGAACGGACAGGGAAAACAAGCAAATTATACTTATGAACCATAAAAATTAAAGGGAGAAGAAGGATGATCCAAATATATTAACAAGGGATTATGGTTGAATCTTTTTAATTTGTCTTCTGGAAGCCAATTGCAATGGATGAAAGCTCTACGTGTGAAGAAAGATATACAGAGAGATGAGGGATCATCAATTGATATTTAACCATCAAATAGTTAAAGTGTGGTAGAGAAGATGTAGGGATTCTGGTCAAGGTTAATTTTATAATTAAAAATTTATATTTTAATTTTTAGTCATTCTAAATAATCACAATTTTTCAGATTCCTTATAACAATCGATATTTTCTTTCCTTGGTCCTTCTCCCTAATTCTCCCTAAAGAGAACCTTATAAAAGGAGACAAACTAATTAAAAATGCTCATTTTTATTTCCCATGTGGCGCTGGTAGGTGCTATTATGCATTTATATCTAATATTTTAAATAAAGATAGAACTAATATATTTTTTAGAAAGATATTAATTACATAAAAAATATTATCATAATGTTTAGATTTTAGACTATTGTCGAGTGTGGACTAATGAATTTAATTCCCTTTTATTATTTTCAGGATTTGAATTTAAATTCAAGTTGTTATCCTATTGAAGCTTTAGTTTTTTATTTCCTACATTACAATCAAGTTCAAGTTTTTTTTTTTTTTCATTTATGATTATGACTCTTATTAGGCTCAATTTTTATTTTTTTTATTTCCAATAAGGTGCAAGTTTTTTTTATTCATAATCATGGCTCTTATTAGGTTCAAATTTTAAGTATTTTTTATTTTTATTATGCTTTCACAGTAAAAGTGATAAAATAGGATGATTACATATTTATATTAAATATTTTTAATTATCGAGGTCTAGCATCTAACCCATACCCAAACAAAGTTTTTACAGGAATAGAAAAGAAAAGAGAAAAACAGAAAACCTGTTAGAAGATCCAAGTCCTTTTGAAAAAATAAACGTGACGTCTTGTTCCCATCCCTGTCCCGGTTTTGGGATGTGACACGGCTTAGGCGTATCCCATGAACAAACTTAGTTAATATAAATTAAAAAAGAAAAGGAAGAGACAGATCAACCATAGGTCTAAGGCCTACAACAAAAGAAATGAAAGGATCCATGTGAATGGTTATTTATAATCTTTTTGAGCTACTTTTGCCAAATATGCTCAATTTTCTTTTCTCTTTTCGTTTACATTCCAATTTCTCAACAGAATTATTTATGTATTTCCCTACAATTCTCAAGAAATGTAATACGTAGCTTTTCAAATCTAATTATAAATCTATTTATCTTTTTGTTGTCATGCTATCTTGTTACCAATATCTTTTCCTAATTATTGTTTCTGTCATTAGTTAATGAACAGTAATGACTCTAAAAACTACTTAGTTTTCACGAAAACTATTACAATGCTTCGATTCACAAAAAGTTTCTCAGTGAGACTCATTGATAAATGATGAGATACTCTTATGACATTGAATAATAAGTACAATAATATATAGTATTACATTGTGTTCCTGCTTTCTAGCTCATTGCTCAACAATAAAGGATACCAACCCTTTAATTGTTTCATTAGTCTCCACAACCACCACATTATCTGACACATTGGTCACACAATGTGCCACAAATTTAGGCTCTTGAGCATAAAATGAATATTGAAAATGACTAATTCGATTAAGAAATACCAAAACCCCAAAAAAATCAGCCGTCCATTTGGTTCCATTTCCTCCCACTGTTAACTTCCCAACAGTTGATCTCAATCACATTCCATTCACATTGTTCTTATCAATCACCACTTGACCAATATCACCAAAATGCCCATCTAAATTCACAATGGGAACCTTCTTATTTGGCTCCCCACTAAACATATTATTAACTATTTTACCCCAAGATTTGACCTTTGATTGACTTCAGTACAATATTGGCATCACCTAAGAATAGCCCATTAGTGGCATGAACTTGAACTGGGTCTTCCACTACTATACCTGTATAATCCAAGTAGCAATTATCAATTCTGGTTTGTGAATTTCCTGCTTGTTTCACAAGTATGCCTATACCACCAAAAGATGTTGCTTTATTATAACAATGTACACCCGTGATCATATTAGCTTGGCCTCTTACTACAATCCCAATGGCTGTTGAGAAAATAGTAACGTCTGTGATTGCGTTGTCATTGCTAGCAAGATCAATAGCGGTACCTAAATAGTCTTTCTCACCAACGGTGGAGTGTTGCCCAAGAGAACAATTCGAGATGAAGGTTTCATGGCCACGTTGGACTGTAATCCCTTCTGTGTTGAACTGGAGGAAGAAACAATTGTTGATTTGGATTTTGGTAAGAAGATGCTAGCACAATTTCATAATGAAGGCTTTGTTCTGCTTACACATCCTGGATGCCAAGCCCTCCTTCTTTCTTATCTTTCTTAATTTGATCCCAAGAGATAAGATGTAACTTCTGCTGATCATCCCTCTCGTCCCATAAGAAGCTTCTGCTCTTCTTTTCTATGTCTCTCAGAATTCCTCTTGGTGACAGCATGGTCTGCATATGGTAGGTCGGAAGAGCAGCTAAAACTGATTTAATGAGGGTGATTCTTCCTGCCATATTCAAACATCCTCTCTTCCAGCCTGTTGTCTCTTTTGTGTCTTCTCCAATATATGGTTGAAAAGAATCCTGGAAACCCTTTTATGAATGAAGGGAATGCCAAGATATTTACCCAAATCCCCCGTTAATAGAACTCCCATAGCTCTGCTAAGGTCATACGCTTTGTTGAAATGAACATTTTTAGAGAAACAAACTCTCATCTTTCTCCTATTAACTTTTAGTTCGGAGACATCACAAAATTTCTGAAGACAGCCCAGCATTTGGTCTATCTGATTGTGCGACGCCTCTCCAAATAAAATTATATCATCTACAAAGAAAAGATGAGAAATGGGAGGACCTCCTCTATTAAGCCGAATTGGTTTCCATAGACCCGCGTTAACTGCATTTTGAATAATATGACTAAGTTGCTCAATGCATAGAGTGAAAATATACGATGAGAGAGGGTCCCCTTGTTTGACTCCATGGGATGAGGTGAAAGTATTAGAAGCTTCCCCATTCCAGAGCACTTGAAAGGATGGGCTCGAGATACAAGCCATAATGAGATCGCAGATTTTTCCTTCTATGCCAACAGCTTGAAGGGTATCATATATGAATGGCCATTCCAGCCGATCATAAGCCTTTTCAAGATCCACCTTCACAGCCATCCAGCTTTTCTTCCCCGTCTTAATTCTCATAGAGTGGATAACTTCTTGAGTAATAATGATATTATCACTGCTCTGATGGCCCGTGATGAAGCTACATTGATGTTGCCTAACAAGTATATCCATAATCCCCCATAGACACACCCCCAAGTAATTTAAATGCTATGCAAATGCAATGAAACAAGGGACATTGATTTTGATTTTTCAAATTAATAACTAAAAGAAGAATGCAATTTGATTAAATGCTAAGCTATTGTTTTTGGTATTTTTATAAAAATGGTGAATGAGTGAATGGAATGACATGGAGTTGAAAATATGAATGATAAATACTCTTAGTAATAAAGAAAGTGACTATCCTTACTTTAAAAAATTATGAGAGTTAAAGTTCATTAAATCTTAAGAAAAACCTTAAGATAACACTTGAGTCCAATATTCCCAATTAATAGTAGTTCCTACAAATAGAGCTAACTACTACCTCTTGAAATATTGTCTAAAACCACTTCAAGTGCAATTGAAATGGATAAATATAACTTGCTTCCTCTTGATATGAATGTATAACATGACACTCAATTAATCCAAATCAATCATACTATATAACAATAACACGTAGATAACACAATATCATTGAATTAATCAGAAAAGCACATACATATATAAATCCAACAAGCTACAAAAATTCAATCCAATCGCATATTGAAATTAAAATAAAGTTATCTAGGAAGATCGAGGTAGTGCTTAGTGCTGCGATGTAACTCACCACATGATTGCCGGCGCCTTGCCAATTTTGTAGATTCCTCCTTCCAAATCAATCGCCAATCCTCCCAGATCCTTCACTTCTCGCACCAATTCTCTCTCATCTCATTCTTCCACAACAAATGCCTCTTCTAGAGCTTTCTGGTATGCTTCGATGCTTTCTTCTTCCCTTCTCAGATCTCCTTTGTACTCCACCAGGTACACCACTCTTGTAACACCATTCTTATTGTAGTCATTAGATGAGTTTAGATGCATAATGGATTCGTACCATTTAGCCAGGTTTATATCCTGAGACTTACAAACCTTTGAAAAACTGCTTAAATCCTAATTACAATACAGGATTCAAACTTGTCATTGAATGGGTTTTTTTTTCAAAAAATTTTGTTGCTTAGAAATAAATTCACAAAGGTTTGCATTTGCATCATGACTTACCCGTTCTTAATTCCTTTTATTAATATTAGAGTACATCTCTACTGATATTCATATTTTATTCACTAGCTGTTGGGCTGTAATCTTATAGTTGTCCTATTCTAATTTCTTTAACACATTAAAGATATATTAGTGACTTGCTGCACACTCATACGACTAATGTTATTACTGCTACGACTAGTATTGTAGTCGTGCCCTCAAGTTATTTACAACATATACAAAAATCAAAACAGATAACCAACACCCTTTAAGATATCTTTTGGTCACACCCTTTCCTCGTCAGTGGGTATCTTCTTGCTCTTTGAGCAGCTTGCCTTTACTATAGGTAAGTTGTTGGAAAGGGGTGAGATTCAAAAGAATCTTAGTGTGTGTTTGGAACAGCGATAGGAATGCTTAAAAGCAGCTTTTCAATCATGATTTACGGTATACGAGGTAAGTATGTGAGAGGAGTTCTGTCTCGATTTACATGAAAAGCAGCTTATAATCCATATTTTCGCCCATCCAAACACTTACTTAGTAGTAATAGATAACACTCATATAAAATGCATATAAAGAAACATGTCATATCAACCATCACATACCAGACAATTCAATATTCATTCAACATTCATATATGTGTTTATGCAGCAATCAATTCTATTCAAGGACTTACCGTCTCTTCCCACAGCACTGGATGTTCTACTGGGCCAAAGCCCTTCTCACCTAAATGCTTAACGGGCCATTCTGCCCAATTCATATTCACAATTCAAGTATTCAGAATGGCAATAATATGTATGAAGCATGATACATAGAATATGAGGGAAAAGTTACTACTTTAATCTTTCCTGTCTTGTACTTGTCCTGGTTCTTGCATTCAGAGCAGATATCGAATCCTATAATTAGAATTTACGGACGACAAGTTATTACCTAGTCCAATTCTTTCATAATTCAAACACTTAAGTTGGTTATCATTAGGATTAATATATTAAGTCAAAGGGAGAGTCAATGTGCTCAAACTATCCCAAAGTGATTAATTTTACCCTTGGAGTTCAAGGTAATTACATTGTGCCGTTACCTTTTTATTTTCGCACATTAACTAAAAGTTGGCAGAAATTTCAACCAACTTTGAAAATTCATATATTGATGTACAAAAGTCTAATTACAGTGATTCCAAAGGCTATGTGACTTTTATCAAGTCTAGTTTCAGAAAACAATATTGTCCTTGGCCAATTGGACACACAACATTACATTCTAGAATTACCATTCATTGGACACTAATCCAGAAACATACCAGTTTTACATGATCAACTTCAAAAAATGCATAATTCATAGTGTACAGATCCAATTGACCTATATAACATTCCAGAATTACCATTCATTGGACACTAATCCAGAAACATACCAGTTTTACATGATCAACTTCAAAAAATGCATAATTCATAGTGTACAGATCCAATTGACCTATATAACTTATCAAATTAAAGATTGATTAGTATACTTTTATTCTAGAAAATCTCATAGTTATTGGACAACATTCACTTATCCAAAAACACATTACACTTGGATTGCCACACAGAAACCCTAAACTGGTAGCAAATCTAGATTTAAGTATTTTGTTCCAATGATCCAGAATTCCTAACCAGGGGTTATTCCCACATGGTATTTCATGTAAAACACAATGGTGACATCAAATTTGTCAAATTCCAACCCCTTCTATATGTTCTGTTTTGGCAGATTTAGATATACAATCCAATAATTACCACATTTCCAATTTAACCTCAAACTAGTTTCATATCTTCATTAAACACAAGACACCATTTATAAAATCAAAACACCATGAAACTTCAAAACCCTAGCTTAATCAAAAATAGGGCAGAAATTCACATGCCAAAATCCTCAACCAATCAATACAACATATATGTCAAAATGATGCTCTTGCTCACCTCTTGTTCTTTCTTAAGCTCTTTTCTTGATTTTCCAACTTTGGCTCTTGATAGATGACTCAAAACACCTCCACTTGAAATTCTAGAACCATAGAAATGAAGCTTTCATAAAGGAAAACAATGTTTATAGAGAGTATTTGAGCCATAGAAGTGGTTAGGAAGAAGAAATTCAAGGCCAAAGCTTTCACCTTGTTCTTGTCTTCTTTTCTCTTTTCTTTTTCTCCCTTTTTATTTGCCTTTGCCGTCCAAATAAGTGTTTAAGGATGAGAAATGAATTGATCAAATATCATTCTCACCTCTTTAGTGTGTTGGCCGAAAGTCTTAAGTGAGTTGGGAGAAAAGGATGAGGTGTCACATAATTGTTGCTTCTTGAAAAAGTTGCCAAGTTAACTAAACTAAGTTGGTTAATTGGAGTTTCATCCTTTTCCTCTTTCCCCTTGCTTGATCGAACTTGTCATACAAAAAGGGAAAAGTTATGTTGTCCAATTTCTCTTCTAAAGCTTCTTACTTTTTGGTCAAATAAGAATGAAGACATGTTGACTCATTCCTTAATAAAGAAGAGGTAAATATATTGACTTTTCTTCCTATCACTTCTTTCTTTCTTCATGCTTTTCCTTGACCAACTTCTTGGTCTAAAAGATGGAGAAGTATATTTATTGAGCTATCCCTCTCTCTTCTTTTTGGTTTGGATGAAAATTGTCAAGGTTCATGAACCCAGACGGGGCATTGAACTGGCTGGGGTACTAGGTCAAGGGTTAGTGAGTTAGCTCGGGGCCAAACCAGTGAAAAATTGAAGATTTTAGGATTATTAATATAAAATTCTAAAAAAATTTATTTTTTTTCTAAAAAAGATAATTAGTGACCCGAATTGGATGCTAAATTGGACTGGTTTACCATCCAATTCACTAGTTTCCAGGCTAGACCGGCTGGTCCAATCAGGGTTCATGAATTATGAAAATTGTGCACAAAGGAGGAGGAATGGTTTCAATCAAATTCTCTCTCCGCCTTAGTCTTAGCTTGGACGAAATATTAAACAAAAGGGGAGGGAGTTTGTTGACTTTGTCTTGCTTATGTAAGCATGGTTCATGTAGCCAAATAAGAGGAAAAATATGAGTATTTATTTTAATCATCTTCATCATAATTGCCTTTACTTTTCACTTTTTAAGAACAAATCCTAGTCTTTCATTTTGTTTTTCAATTTTAACCTCAAGATCAAGTGGCAATTATCTATTTTTCCCTTGATTATGGTAATATTATTTCTTGTGCCATTAGTTCTTTTCTTTTCTTTCTTACTTCTTTCTAGACACTACTTCGCTTTTCCTTTGGATCCAGGTTAGGTTCTACGTCATTCTGACACATTCTAAAGGAATCAGGTATTTTCTTTTGACTAATTCACACAAAATTTTATATTCTATTCCAAGTGCAGTTTGGGATTCTTACCAAACTAGACTTAGTAGTCTACTTTATTCAGACTTATTCTCTAGTTCCTAACCCAAATTCAAGATATTATAACTCTCGTACCCCCTTTCTGCATTTTACACACATTCTCACTGTTTGGATATCAAGAAAATTAATGAGAAAAGAAAATTATGAACAAGCTCGAATGTGGCATTCGCATGCTTACCATCTTGATTTCCAATGAAGCTGACAGAGTGGTGAGTTTCTGGTGGAGCTTCAGTCTGAATTCTGATGGCTTTGGAGTAGCTTGTATGGCGGTGAAACATGTGGATTGTTGTTGTAACAGCATTAATAATAATAGTACAAAGCCTACCACTGAGAATGTCTTTATCATTTTGGCTTTTTATATTTTCGACAGAGTCTTATCAGCGCAAGAGGGGATCGGGGAGGGAGGTTTCCAGAATTTTGAAAATCATTTTTTTTTCTTTTTAACAAAAATGTAGAAGACACACGTGACCCCTCAATAAGGGTGGAAACAGGCCAGGCCAGACCAGGCTTATGCCTTAACAGGCCAGGCTTGTTATGTGACAAGATGGCCTAAGCCTAGCCTGTAGCCTGTTGGAGGCTTTTTATTAGGCTTGACCCTCGCCTGTACACAGGTTTGACCTGGCCTGTCATCTGTTAAGGAGGCATGGATTTGTAAAAGATATTAAACAAGCTAACAAGCTGATATCTTAAACAGGCCAACGCAAACAGGCCGAAACAGGCCCAGTTACATTTTTTTTGATAAAGGACGCCATTGCCATAACAATCAAAACTAGCACCTACAAGGGCTCCTTACAGCCATGTCGTCCAACATACATACATCATAAAATGTGAAATAAAATACAACAACTTAATTTCTAACCTTGATTCTTCTCAAATATGAAATAAAATACAACAACATACATACATCAAATGGAAAGCCAATGATTCTTCTCACATTCACATCAAATCTTCAAAATAATTTATTCTTCTCCTTCAATAATTTAGTCTGAGGTCCAGTAGTAGAGGCCCACCTCCTCTTCTTGCAATGAATTCAGCAATAATTTATTTTCATGGTTAAATGAAACCAAATACAACATCAAATCTATAAGTGTTTTTACTCGCGAAATGAAAAAGGCTAACCAAGGACCATTTGCAGTCTATAGAGGCAGAGCACCAAAATAACAGAACAATTGAGCAAATGATCGAGAAATAAATCAAAAGAGTAAATGGGCAGGCAAAGCAATTGAGTAAATAACAGATAGACCTTGCAATGTACTATGAAATATGAACATGGACAGGCAGTCGGCAGAGCAAAGAAATAGATAATCGAAAGAGAAGAGTGGACTTACTAATTGTTCAGACCTGCGGCTGCTCCCAACCGGCTATTAAGGAAGAGAAACTTGAAGTTGAAGGAAGGACGGATGACGGTTGACTGGTTAGGGCTTGAGTTCGATGGTTCAAGGATCAACAGCTTAAGGCGAAGAAATGAAGAGAATCAAGGGCACAAGGAAAAGATGAAGAAAGGAAGAGGGCGGCTACTTGTGTTCAACTACTCGACTGAGAGAGTGAGAGTGGGTGTATCCATGTATGTCGGCTGTCGGCTGACAGCTGAGATTTGAGACTGAGAGTCGAGAGAGACAGAGTGAGATTTGAGAGAAGGAGTGAGATTTGAGAGAAGTAGTGAGTGAGATCTCAGCCGACCTTGATCTGAGAGTCGAGAGAGACGAAGTGAGATCTGAGAGTTGAACTTGAGAGAGACGGCCAGATGAGAGTCTGAGAGGTTCGAGTTCGATTGTCGTCTTTGAGAGTCTGAGAGAGTGATTTTTTCTGGTCGGATGAATGGTTATTGAGACTTGAGAGTAGGTCTGTGTTAACTCATAGAAATTGATAACATTCTAGTACATTTTCTTGTCTGTTCACTTACTTTTAAGCATAAATTGTGCATATATAGAGGAAAATGTGATAGAACAAAAGAAAAGTTCAAATCATGAGTTAAAAGCATATAAGTAGGATTATCCATTCAAGTTAGAGCTTATGAAGTGTCTCTTGAAGGTAAAGATGGCAAGTGCTAAAGCTTTCAAAGACCAAGGAACATCTCCATACACCAGGAGGGAAGCTGTTGTGTTGTTGGCTTCAACCAACAATACATGTGCTGAAGCCAATGGGAAATTGCATTCACTGTGTCATATGCTTCAGCCAACAACATGTGCTGAAGCAGGGGAGGTCAAAACTTACTGTGTCATATGCTTCAGCACACATGTATGTGCCGAAGCATACGATAGACTATGCAACCATGCGTTTTACTTACTGAAACGCATGTGGAGGGTATTAAAGCAAGGGATAGGTCGAAATTAGGTTATTCTTTAGTTTTCAAGTGTTCCTAGAAGCTGGGTGTGCTAGGGTTTTGCCTCCTTGAAGAGTATTGAGCTTGGGTTGAAGTCTAGAAGAGATTTTGGGCTCCAATCCTTGGTTTTTCTCATTCTTTTCTCTTTCTTTGCTTAGTTTTTGATATGGCTGTAATTATTTTGCATAGTTGTAGCTCTTTCATGACTATGTGTAGCTAAACACCTCATTTTAGGGTTGTTTTGAACCCTTGTATGGATTAAGCACTCATTTCCCCTTATATTTGTGATTAATGATGAGATTATGCTGATTTACTCTTTGCTTAATGCTTCTTATTGATTGACCACCAATAAGGTTGTTATGTTCACTTGATTAATTCTTGAGAGGGCTAGATTGGGTGTAGAACTTGATTCTAATCGTGTGAGAACTTAAAATTTGTGAATTGAATGATTAGTTTTGCGAATGAGGTAGAGATACACTCATTAGCCTCACATAGCCTAATAGGATTTGGAATGGAAATCAGGGTTTAATTAGTTAATTAAGAGATTAATGAATTAATTGAATTAAACACCTATTTGGAGACTTGAGAGAGAACTTACAGTTAAATTAGTACCCTTGGCTAGCATAATCTTTCATTAAGTAACACATATGGGGGGATTTAGTGAATGATTTTGAAATACAAGGGGGATAAATAATCCTAAGTGTCATACAATACTTGAATTCAAAGAATCATTTGCTTTTATAAATTTTCCATTGAAAAGTAGTTTTAAATTTCTTTTTCACCCAACCAACATGTTTTGTTCCTACTTGATCAATTTCAAATGAATCTATTCAACCTAATTGAGCACATGATTGCATTCGTTAGTTTGCTTTCGTTGTATTCCTCGTGGGAACGATATTTACTCATCACTTTATTACTTGCGACCCGTATGCTTGCGGAAGCTAAACGGCGAACAGTCTGAAAGGAAGAGAATTTGGGGACAACCCTTTTTTTAAAAAAACACTAACAGGCCGGCCTGATAGGCCGAAAAGGCTTACTAATAAGCCTAGGCCTAGCCTGTTTAGAAAACTAGACCTTAAAATAGGCTTGAGCCTGGCCTTTTATTCTTACAGGCTAGGTCTGAGTAGGCCGGAAATAGGCCAGGCCGCAGGCCCTTGATAGGCTACTTGGTTTGTTTGCACCCCTACCCCTCAACCCTAAGATGTTAACATTACACTATTACAAAGGCCCATTGCCTATAGCACCCTTGTGGAATCTAATTTGAAGATCTCGAACACTATGAGAAGCCGTCACACAAACACTAAGTTCTAAATTATTGTTCACAATTAATTAAATTTCTATCATTTTATCGTTAATATAAGAATCAATTGACTTTTTTTTTTCCTGAAATATTGAGAAGACTAAATAGGCTATATTAAAGTATTTATATTTCTCGTTTTTTACCAAAGTAATTTATCTAATTTTTTATCCGATGATACACAATATATACTATGATTGAATAGCTTATTTGTTTCCTTAATCTTTTCAAAAAAAGTTAACTGACTTTACATATTAAGGAATAGAAATAGTAATTTACTAATGGAACATTGCAGTACTTCTTTAATCCTATGCTTCAAGTTACTAGTGCTAACATACATATATTTGTGATGGTGCGAGCCGTGAAATGGATAATGAAATGAGCATGTTGGATCGTTACGAGGAACAACCCAAATTAAAAGAAGAGCTTATGGAAGTAAGTTGCGAACAATGTTAGACGCAAAGAATCATTTGTCCAAACAAAAAAAAGACCCAAAGAATAAGGTATTAGTCTATTAGATGACTTGAAAGCTCCATTTCAAAAGTTAATGGATGATCTTCTATTTGATCCTATAAGCGTGTGTGAGTGTGTGAATCTTTAAAGAAAACAAAAGTTTGTGACTCGTGGCTGATTAGTCTTTGAATAATCTTGTTAAGTAGGCGTGTGCTTTTGGTGGAGGGTTCACTTTATGATGTTGTATATAGTAAGGTTAAGATGTAAAAATACATATGAGATTTTACCGAAAGTGCACCCGGCACCATATGTTTTTTTGAGAGACAAATAACTATGAATTTCTAAAAGATGTACAAAAATAACTATAAACTTCTAAAATAGGTGCAAAATCTATGGGATCAGGGGTGGATTTTCCTGTGGGAAAGACATCTTTCTTTCTCTCTCGACGGCCATGAAGAAGATGATGTAGGTTCTTAGTCATCCACGTTTGGCTCTATGTCGCAATTTTCAATCAAAAAATTTCAGATTCACCGTCAAAGTTTTTATAATAATGGCCAATGTGACTTTTGCAACACTTTTAGAATTTCATGGTTATATTTAGGAAAACTTTTAGTCAGCTCCCTTTGTAACAAATCGATTTCAGTCAACCGTAAAACTTTCTGAAACTTCATTGCACGCCATGGTCACCATAAAATTAATTTTTGTGGGTTAAAAAACAATAATGCCCTTACTTTATTTGTCTTGTAAATTGTCTTATTTGTCTTATAAATACTCATATTTGTCTTATAAATTTCCATATTTGTCTTGTAAATGACCAAGATGTTTTTAATTCCCTAGGTTTTTTTGAATCCTTTATTTGTCTTGTAAATGCATATATTTGCCATGTGAATTTCCATATTTGTCTTTTAAATTGCCAAAATATTTTTAATTCCCTAGGTTCTTTTGAATTCCTTTATTTTTCTTGTAAATATCTTTATTTTTCTTGTAAATGCCTATATTTGCCTTGTGAATTTCCATATTTGTTTTGTAAATGGTCAAAATGTTTTTAATTCCCTAGATTTTTTCAAATCTCTATAATTATCTTGTAAATATCTTTATTTATCTTGTAAATGTCCATATTTGTCTTGTGAATTTCCATATTTGTCTTGTAAATTGCTAAAATGTTTTTAACTCTCAAGGTTCTTTTGAATCTCTTTATTTATCTTGTAAATGCTCATATTTGTCTTGTGAATTTCTATATTTATCTTGTAAATGGCCAAAATGTTTTTAATCCCCTAGGTTCTTTTGAATCCATTTATTTTTCTTGTAAATATCTTTATTTGTCTTGTAAATACCCTTATTTGTCTTGTAAATTCTCTATTAAAAAAATAAAAGAAGGGAATCATTGTGTTTTCACCCATAAAAATTAATTTCATTTTGACCAAGGGCTGCAGTGAAGTTTTAGAAAGTTTTAGGAGTTGGTTGAAATTAATTTACTACAGAGGGGGCTAACTGAAATTTTCCTTTATATTTAAGCCTAAAAAAAATATTTGGTTTTGGGTGTATTTTCGGCAAAATCCTATGTGTATTTTTAAACTTTGAACTCACCAATTAACCTCCCTCCCTTCGTTCTTCCTCAACTTAGACTTGAGTTCATCGGTTTTGAAATCCATCTGAAGATATGAATGGGATGTACATATCAAGAAATCAAATGTTAATTCATTTTCCAAACCAAATTGTCCTTCTCAGATAAAATACGTTAAAACATACTAATGTTATTATTTTTTTATAATTTTTCTTACTTGAATTGCAATATAACATTTTAATTATATTTTTGTTGTTTAACTTCATTGTAGATTCCATTTTTGTCCTCAATTTTATTTTTTCACAAATCTTTTAATTTCATTTTTTTTCAAACTGACTTAATGTTTCAATTTGACTATTATTGCAAGCATAATTAACGAACTCATGGCTTCATGATGAACATAATTGTGAAACTTGCAAGTTAATTTAGCTTACCAGAACTTACCGCTTGTATGTTTTTAATTTATAAAATCGCATGAACTCTTTTTCAAACTCATGATAGTTATAAATTTAGTTGAACTCTCGAGTTTATCACTTACTCAGGTTTCTACCTTATAAAATCGAGTTAACTTCCTCTTAAACTTTTGCTAGAGTTTTGGATTTGATTATGTTTAGTGACTTTATATATGAATTTCATTAAAAAAATTTTGTTCAATATGATAAATTATAAATATTGATAGATTTAAATATAATTATTTGGATTTGAAATATATTTAAATCAAGTTATATTGTTGTGCTTTTTGTATTTTAATTATTTATACATATATTTTTAATACATATTTATTGATAAAAGTAAATTGTCATGATTTAAGTTTACGTTCCTGTCACAAATTTACTTAAACTTGTGAGTTTGATTGTCAAACCCCTTAGCATTTCGATATATGCAAGTAATAAGGGCACAATTCCGTAAGGCATACAAAAATAGTGGAAACATACTGACATTAAGTACTTATTTATAATACAGAAAATTCCTCGTAGGGTTTGAAGTATATACTTAAACACGTACAGAGTATTCAAAAGGAACTAAATGACAAGCTCAATAACCAACAATAATCTTCATGTGTGTACTGGTACTCTCCTTACTGGTAGCCACGGATTTGTTCTTCGAGCCGCTACCTTCAGCTGGAATATTTCAAGTTTTGAAAAAGGGTGAGATTCAAAAGAATCTCAGTAATAACATACAATCAATCATATAATATACAAAAATTAAATGTCATGTTCCATGTTATGCAACATATTAACAATACAAATAATCATCACGACATGTATACATAAGTTAGGGCTACTCCCCCACTATCTATAAACCTTGGTTGGGTTCTTACTCAACAACCAAGTAAAGTGCCTACTCGCACAAATTGCCCTGCTCGGCAAAACATTGTTCATCAATTATATCATAGAAGATGACACATACAAACATATAAAATATTCACATAATTTATGAAAGATAGAGTTATTATCTGTCTCGTTTCTCAATTTTTTAGTTATCCTAACTTTGATTTTGGCTTGGAAAATTTCCAATTCCTATCAAAATTTAAGGTAATAAGTAAAAGGTTATTACTTGTACCATTACTGCCTTTAAATCATAGTATCTATCACAGTTTCAATAATTTCTGCTCAATACAACTATGCTCAATGCAGTTTCACAGTTTTTCAGAAAACAGGCAGAATTTTGGTCAACTTTGAAAAATCTTAGTTAATTCTAGGAAATTCTAAATTGACTGATTCCAAAGCCTAAGTGAAGCTCTTTAATTTTTTTTTTCATGGAAAAATACCCAAGTCTAGAAACATGTTTAAACTTTAAGCCATAGTATTCCCAGAAATTCGCCAAAACCTTGCTGTTCCAGATTGTACTCTAGAAACATGTTTAAACTTTAAAAAATCATAACTTTCAATCTACTAGATCAAATGGCTACCTATCAAAATAGAAGCCCAGGATGTCTACCTCCCCCTCATAAGTGAAGCTCTTTAATTTTTTTTTTCATGGAAAAATACCCAAGTCTAGAAACATGTTTAAACTTTAAGCCATAGTATTCCCAGAAATTCGCCAAAACCTTGTTGTTCCAGATTGTACTCTAGAAACATGTTTAAACTTTAAAAAATCATAACTTTCAATCTACTAGATCAAATGGCTACCTATCAAAATAGAAGCCCAGGATGTCTACCTCCCCCTCATAAAATATTAGGCAATTTGGATGAGGTTTGACTGCTGAAAAACACGCCACAGTAATACTGGTAGAAATGAATCTGGACACCAACAACTCAAATTTCCAAAAAATCTAGAATTATGCATAATCATCCAAAAATCACAACCACATGTGATTCCACATAATTTTTCATGTAGAATCCAATGGAATACTCAAAAATATCAAAATCCAACTTCTTCTCTAGATTTTATACTGAACTGAACTGAACCGCTTTCCCCAAGAATCCAATTTTGCAAAGTAAGCGTCAAGACTTATAATCTAACATCATTAAACCTTCTTTAACCCATTTCTCATGATTACAAGACCATTAATCTTCATTTTCATGGTGTTACAAAATCAAGGCAGTAACACAACTCCATGAATAATTACTCAAACATCACAATATTCGGTTCTAATCGAAGCTTACACTTACTTGAGCACGATTCTACAACCAGTTCTTGATTCTGGCAGTACCTACCCTGAGTAGATGACACCAAACTCCACCAATCAAAAATCTAAAACTACAGAATTGAAGCTTATGATGAGGAGAAGAAGATTTGTGAAGGACTTTTCGGATGAAAGCTGCAATTCCGTAGTGAAATCGCACTACTACAAAAAGCTTGAAAGGTGGCGCACATTTTGTGGCACTTCTTTAAAGAAGTGCCACAGATGCCCTTTTTTTTTTTCTTTTTCTATTTAATTTTTTTTAAATTTTGGGGAACAGCTGTGGCGCCTGGTCCACCAGGCACCACAGCTGGTCCTACCCAAGGGTGGTGCCTGCCTTGGCAGGTGCCACAATTGGCCCCACTAGCTGTGGCGCCTGGTGGACCAGGGGCCACAGCTGGTCCCCAAAATTTAAAAAAAATTAAATAGAAAAAGAAAAGAAAAAAAAAGGCAGTTGTGGCACTTCTTTGAAGAAGTGCCACAATTGGCTGGATATGAATTTTCAACTCTCCTGCCAATCAGATTTCCCTCCTTCAACTTTACTTTTTATCTTTTCCCTCCCTTTTTCCTTTTTATTCCCTCTTCCTCAGCTCACGTTGACGCCCCTCCCCCTGTAAAAGATATCACTTTCTCTTGCACAACAAAAACACATACTCGTCTTCTTCATTAAATTCTCTTGTCCCTTTTTCCATTTTTGTTTCATCCGTCCCCACTTTTGTCCTTAGTTGTTCCCTTTTCTTCATACTCTCTGTCTCTCTTCCTCTTTTGAACCCCACTCCAGTTGATCCCTACTCCACTCCACAGCTCACATTTGCTCATCCTCGTCACTCAAGCTAGCATCACCAATGTAAGAAGAAGATTGTTTCATTCTAGCTTGCTTTGTTTAAATTTTTTTTAGTACAGTCAAGATAAACTGTAATATAACGTTTGCCTTTTTGCTTTGTTTAAATTTTTTGGCCGACAAGCTTGTATTTTTTAGTAATCTTTTAATTTACTTAATTAGTTGTTGATGTACTATGTTCACATATCAAGTTCTTGTATTGTGATATTTTTTATGTTAGCTTTGGAGAGTATTAATGTAAGAACATTATTGTTGGGGAAATGACAATAAATATATTGTTGTGTAAGAACATTATTGTTGGGGAACTTGAATTTTAAATGTGAAAATTATATATATATATATATATATATAATAGGTTGAAATATAAAATAGAAAGATTGACAATTTGAGAGATGATAAACACGAAAGCAACTCATTTTATATAAAGCTTCACAATCAGGAAGCATAAAAAAGGGCCACAGGAAAGAAAAGAAAAAGAAAAAGCAAAAAAAAAAAAATGGACCCTCCTGTGGCGCTTCCTTAAGGAAGGGCCACAGGAGGGGGGTCTCCTGTGGCACTTGCTGACGTAAGCGCCACAGTAGGACCCCCCTCCTGTGGCACTTGCTGACACAAGCGCCACAGGAGACCCCCCTCCTGTGGCACTTCCTCTAACAAGCGCCATAGGAGGGTATTTTTTTAAAAGAAAATTTAAAATGTTGTGGCGCTTCCAAGCGCCACAACTTTTTTTAGTGGCGTCCAAATATGTGACACTTTTCTAGCGCCATAGTTAATACAATTATAAGCACCACAACTTTAGTTTTTTGTAGTAGTGTCGGCAAATTTTTCCTAGAGTTTTTACTATTCATCACCTTCTCTCCTCTTTCGGATTTTTCGCATTTTTTGGCAGATTTTCTTGATTTTTCTGAGCTTCTGGACGTCTTAATGGATAAAGGAAAGATAAATTTTTCCAATTTTCAAAATTGCCCTTACATTTTGTGATTTTACACTTTGCTGAAAATTTGGTAGAATTTTTATCAAACTTTGAAAATTCATATCTTTATTTGTAGATATTGAATTGGAGTGATTCCAAAGGCAATGAAACCCTTATTGGGTCTAGTTTTAAGAAAAAATATAGCTTTTAGCCAAAATGAAGCACAAAATTCTCAGAATTTAAGTTTTTGGACGCTGTCCTAGAAAGTAGCCAGTTTCACTGGGTAAATTTCAAAAATTCATAACTCTTAGTATACATGTCAAAATATATTCATATGACCTATTGAATTAAATCTTGGAATGTCTACTTTTATTTTAGAAAATTTCATAATTTTTGAACATTATTTATTTATCCAAAACTACATGACAAACTCACTGCCTCACAGGAAATTCTCACTGGCAGCATAATCAAATTATCTAAAATTCACCCTTGATTCCATTTGTTGAATAAATATACATTGAATCTTTGGTGTATAAATTTTGGGATATTACATTGATAGCCTTAATGGTGAAACTGTGAAAGTGTTTTGCTTTCATATCTTAAATTGCTGGGTTCCAACAAGGCAATTTCACACATAACAACTACTATTGTCGTAAAATTATTTTTAGTAACATTTATATGGTTCATTTTTTAAAGATTAGATACGGTCTTATGACTTAGAAGATATTTATAGAGATATTTACATATTATTCAGTCCAAGGAATGTTTAACTTTGATAATTAAGGATCAAAGTAACTTAGTATTAAATTCAGGGGAAAATATAATTAAATTAAAGTGATAAATAACAAAATAGTCAAACGCGCATAAATGTTTGGTAATCAACTTGAAATTTGACAAACTTAAGTAGTTAGTTAACCAAAAGTAGACAAGGTAAACATGGCAGATGGTATTGGTGCAACCTTCATGAAAATAACTCTAGTCAAATTAGTTTTGATATTTGTAATTTCGTTATTTTTACAAATATACTAAAAATAAAGACTAAAAATAGGTGGATCGTGGAAGTAGTTATGAACTAAAGCAAAATGTTATCAAAATTAAACCGATCAAATTTAGACACTAGTTTAGATTTATTTGTTCGACTAAACCATGTGTTAATTAATCATAAAATCCTTCCATGACAATATATATGTCAAAAGTTATGCAAAGATACAAGAGTAGTCATAAATTAATTATGGAGCTTCTATGCTAGGTTTAATCTTAAAGAAGCCATCTCTTGAAAATTGTGAAAATAACGAGGATGGGATAATATTAACAAATCGATTCAAAACATGCTTTTAGATCATCAATAAAGTTCTTAGAAGATAAATAAATTTCATGAAATACATGTATAAATAGTGTTGACGGTCAAATATTCCTTATATCCTCATTTTATTCAACCGAGTCATAAGTTAACTGTAACACTTACTTTTCAACTATCTTGAAAAATTTTAACAATTTCACAATACATTTAGCTCTACTCTGATTAAAAAAAATTAAACTCATTAAAATGCATTACCATGGTAGAAAATAATTATGCTTCAAAATTGAAGGTTATCAATTGTAGAAAAGACCAAGTTTATCACTCAAAGGTCCACGATGATTAAAAGGATTCAAACCTATGAATAAATTTCAAAATATGAATTGACAAATCTCTATTTTTATACTTTAATTGGGGATTTTGTCATAGTTATTGAGTCTAAAATGCCTTTCTTGAGATAAATTGGGATTAAGAGTAAATAAAATAAACTAAGACTAAAAATGGCAAAATTGTCAAAATAATTGTAATTACTCTTAATCATTGATTTTTCTTAGAATATTTTATGTTGATTTAATTGTTTTTAATGGTACATACTTGAAAGTTTAGATAAAATAAGAAAATAGAAATTTGGGCTCCAATTTGGAAAATGACACTTTAGTCACTCAAATTTGAAAAATACCAGTTCAGAGCAATTGAAACTCAACGTTTTGGTGTAGCAGAGTTAGCTTTCAAGCAGTTTTGAGAGCTGAGGGAAGGGTGATACAGAGAGAGAGCTTCCACGATATAGACAGACACCCGCAAGGAGAGGGGAGTGGGGATTGAGGAGAGCAAAGGCCAGTTGAAATAGATCAGCTGAGAGTTTTGTGGAGGGACGCCTTAAATCTACTCCTTGTCGTTGGCAACATTCCTCACCCTCACCGCCATCGCCCTCGGCGACCAAGAGAGACACAGACCAAAACCACCACCTTCGTCCTTTGCTTTTCATCGGAGGGAGCTCGGAGTTGGAGGGAAATAATTTCAGAGAGGGTGCCTACAAGTGAGCTGGGAATGAAGGGCCAAAGGCTGAGATTTGAGAGCAGAGAGTTGTGAGAGGAGCTGGAGACGCCAACACCGGCTCACCACCATCAGCTTGCGTCACCTAATTTGGAGAGTTGCAGAGCTCACCACCGTCGACCACCATCACCTTCACTTCAGTCCACTATCTTCTCACCTTAATCAGTCATCGCTGTCACGACCTCCGGCAGCCTCCTCTGCTTCTGAATTCATGCATGCCGTGGCTTTGTTTATATGATTTTGCCTCTTGATGCTGTATTGATGGGTTGTGGTAGCTAAGTCTCTTCTAATCCTAGAGGAATGGATTGATTCTTGATGCTTGGAGTTACAAAAGAGGAGTTTTATTTTACTTTATCAGCTTGACTATATATTTATGATTTTTTTTTTTGTTTAAGGAGTTGTAATTTATAGCTAAGACTAATATATTTGGTTTAATCTTTGTTTGAACCAATGTGTGATTTGAATTATTAGTTTATGTTGAACATTGTGCTTATCAATGTACGTATGTGGTTACATATATGTTTCATTGTAATTCTCTTGATTCTCTATTATCTTGCATGGTATTGTTTGGATATTGAGTTAATTTTGGGTTACTTTGAAACCAATTGCATCAATTAATTCACAATTACACATTAAGAGTGCTTAATAACATCTCTAGAGTAGGGCTTCTTCTCTTTTGGTGTTAAACTCATCAGTTGATGGGGTTTGGTATTTTAAAGAACTTAGTGATTTCATAAATTGCATACAAAGTGGTTTTTAATAGTGTTTTAAGAAGTGATTATTTTTTAGGTCTAGGAATAATCATTGATTAATGCACTAGACTTAACGGTGTTTGAGGTTTGACAATTTGAGGGACTTTGATTGTAGTTGCTAGTGTTTTGTATTGAGTTTTGGTTAGAGGGATTAAATCTTGCCCGGTGTGGGAGATTTGATTCACCTAACTCAAGCTAGCTCAAATAGTCTTTTGAGTATTTTTGTCAAACTAACACACTCCTAAAAATATTTTGAAGCAAATGATTTATGAAATTCATTGTTCTAGAAAGCTTTATCATACTCTTCAAAACCAATTTCCATTCCATTCCACTTTTATTCCAAAAAATCCAAAATATATATATATATATATATATTTTAATTACATTTAATTCATAGCTTTGAAAATCAATCAATCATGTTTTACCCTTGTCAAATTTACATTGTAATTACTTAGTTTATTAGGAATTAGTTTCATAATCGGCTCCTCAGAGTGAAACGACCCAAGTTGTGCACTATATTGCATTAATTCGGTTTTATTCTTTAACCTCAAGGCGACTAAAAGGGAGTTATTTCTGCAACAATACTTAACGAGTGGGCTTTAGGCACATTCAAGTCCAAGAGACCCAAGTCCAATCAAAACAATAATATTGAACGAATTGGCTGAGTTTGTTGGTTTATTTTCTTGATTTTGTATAATTTATTTTTGTTTGGGTTAATACCTTATTTGGTCCTTATAGTTTATAGTGATTTTATTTTGGTTCTTAAAGTTTCAAACAGGCGGTTTTAGTCACTCACATTTATGTTGTTTTAAACTGTTAGTCTGATCCTTGAAACTTCAGAAGGACTTTGAGTGAAAGTTAACACTCTTAGTTAAGTTTATGTGACATTAACACCGTTAAATATACTTAAGTGGATGCTGACTTGATAAGCTGAGGTGGAAAAATAAATTCTAAAGCTTGTTTGACCCAAGATGAGGGCTGGGATAATTAATTTGTGCATTAATGAGCCACCTTTGTTTTTGTTCAAAAAACAGAGATAGACAGAGCTATAACTTAACCCCTCAATCCCAACCTCACTGACGCCAAACCCATTGTTAAACCATTGTCTTCCTGGAGTGCCCACTAGGAGGGAAGGAAGGGGTGGTGATATAAACAATGAAGATGTTCTCAGAGTGTAACAGGGTGAAGGAGGTTTTGCGATTTGGCTTTTTTTTCTTTTGAAAAAAATCATATATCGATATCAACGAATTAATAGCAAGCCTAGCTTGCCCACTCAACATGCCACGTAAGAAAATTTCACAAGGTTAATGACACATCATCACACTTAACTACAGGAACTAATGGTTTTAGAAGGAATAAACTTGAGGATTGTAGGGACCAAAACTATAAGGACTAAAGATGATATTAACCTTTGTATTTTGAAACAAGAGAGCATAGAACATTATGTCATGCAAAACAAATTAAATTGGATGTATTCATTCTGCCAGAGGGACCGGAATTATTTTTTCTTGCTTTGTTTCAAGGCTATATCAAAGAGAACCCAAAAATATTATATCAACCACTAAGTTTAGACATCTCTCTACATGAATTATTTATTCTTGTTTTTAAGCGCTGTATATAAGAGAGCCCAGAACATTATGTGTGTATGAATTTTGGCCCAATGATTCATTAAAGAGAACAATGTAGATTACTTTTCCATGTAGTTACAATTCTAACAACATTAAAAGACAAAACTATCAAGGCCCCTAATCTCCAACATTCCATAGTACATTGTCATTTTTTTAAGGAAAAAACAGAAAGCTACAAAATGTAACTTGAAACTTGTGGGTATATGTGAGGATCATTAGCCCAAAGGGAGAGTAAAATCCTAAAAGACTACCCTAGCTATTGGAAAAAAGAGCCATTTGAACTTATAAACCCACTCTACTTATGAGATTTCTCGATGTGGGATTTATAACATAGCCCTTTCAGTGAGCAACGGGCTCTCAATAAAAGCGCCAATGTATTGATCACAAGTTCAAAGGTAGAGTCCAATCCCAAAAGACTAGCCTATTGGGAGAAAAAACCCCTTGAATTTATAAACCTCACTCTACTTGTGAGATTTCTTGACGTGAGACTCATAACAATAGAGAAGTTGCAAAAGAAGAAGGAAGGACCTCAATGTTAATACAGTGAGCAAATTAAATGATGATGGAAGAACACAAACAAGACCCAAGAGAAACAGGGCAAATGATAATGATGAAGAAGCTATATGGCATGGAAGAAGCTCAATGTGGAAGCAAAGACGTAACTTGATGGCTCACTATGGAAAACTATTTCTTGAAGACATATATAGATCAACTTAATTGCACAATCTTTAATTATGCTTGGTAGGTCCTTATTCAAAAGCTAAAACATCCCTTCAATACAATACAAGTAGAATAGGAGAGAAAAACATGTATTAAGACGATACATCACACATCACATAGTAATATAATATTATTTTTGGTTGAGATCTCCAACTCATGACTTTATGGAATGGAACCAAAAACATGTGATCTTGGCATCGCAAGCTCATTGTATACTTGCTCCATGGATGGGCGAGTACGTGGATTTTCATTCAAGCAAGTAAAAGCTATTCTTGCAATCAGCATCACCTTCTCAACCACCGAACCTCGAGGATAAGGTAGCCTTTGGTCTAACACTTCTTTCAAATCCAAATCTTGAGCAACTATTGTAGGTGCATTACTAGAAGACATTATGAGATCTCTTGGGTGCTTTCCCATAATTATTTCCAAAGCCAACACTCCAAAGCTATAAACCTCACATTTCGCGGTCACTTCCATTGTATACGCAAGTTCTATATAACAAAATCAAAATGATTATCACGAAAAAATGTTGTTAGTGATAAAATTTTAATTTCTAAATAAATGAAACATAAAATACAACACCATGTAATTCATAAATAAATAAAAATCACATTATATAAATGAAAATATCCTTAACCTGGAGCAGCATAGCCAAAGGTACCGGCAAATGAGGTCCAATTGTTAGAATCTGGATACAAAAGCTTGGCCGTCCCAAAGTTAGAGATGTGAGCCTCATAATCCGAGTCTAAAAGGACATTTTTGCTTGATATGTCACGATGAACTATCGACAGTGAGCATCCATGATGAAGATAGTATAAAGCATTAGCCACACCTTCAACAATTTTGATTCTTTTACTCCAATCCAATGCAAGTGCTTGTATCTCATCACTTAGTATCCTATCCAAATTTCCCCCTTCCAAGAATTCATAAACCAAAAAGGAGAACTTTGAATGCCAGCAAAACCCATATAACTTGATGACATTATGATGCCTAGTTTCTGTCAAGGCTTGAATCTCACTCAGAAAAGCTTTTTGATGACACTGATCTCTGTCTGGTATTGAATGAAGCTTCTTCACAGCCACAACTTGACCTGTGGATAATTCAGCTTTGTACACACTTCCAAATCCTCCAATCCCAAGGAGATATTTTTCGTCAAACTCCTCTGTGTCTTGAATAATGTTCTCATATACTAATTTACCATCATAACTCCATATAGCAAACATATTTTGAGTTTGGACTTCTCTTTCTTGACTTTCCTCTTTCCGTGCATTATGATGGCAAACAATATATGAAATTCCCATCAAAACTATTGCTAGCAACACAGATCCCAAACCAAGGGATAGAGCATAGATCACCACTTTATTTCTCTTATGATGCCTTAGACCGTAAATTTTTGTTGGGAAAATTGGCAAGCCAGATACATTTCCACATAAGCCTTTGTTGTCTTTCAATGTCTCAAATGAAGAATTACGAAAGGCCAAGCTATTTGGAAGTGAACCTTCTAATTTATTGTGTGATATATCAATCGTAGTCAAGCCTTTCAAGTCATCAAAAAATGAAGGAATCATACCAGAGAAATTATTATGCGAGAGGTTCAACGTTTCTAATTGTTTTAGCTCTCCAAGCATTGTTGGGATGCCACTAGAAAAGGAATTTGCACTAAGATCAAGATATTGGAGATGTTGTAATTGGCCGAAACTAGATGGAAGTCTTAAAAACTTATTTCCACTTAAGCTCAAATTCCATAATGTCAACAGCCCTCCAAATTGTTCTGGAATTGAGCCACTTAAATTATTGTTTGCTACACTCAACTGATCAAGGTTCTTCAATAATCCTATATCAATAGGAATATTTCCTGAAAGTTGATTGTTGCTCAACCAAAGTTCACTCAACAATGGCAAGTGACACAATTCCTTGGGAATATTTCCTATCAAGTGATTTGATGAAAAATCTAGTCCCTCTAACTTTGTTGCCTTGCTTAGTCCCGGTGGTATGTCCCCCCGATAAGTCATTATTAGAGATCTTGAGGCTTGTAAGGTTATGGCATTGCCCCCATGTAGGTGATAAATGGCCATAAAATGCATTGTTACTCAAATCAATGTAGTACAAGTTTGGATGTACACCAAAAGCTTTTGTTACATTTCCTGTCAATTGATTATTTTCAAGCCTAACTCTACGAAGGCTAGTGCAATTCTTGAAACTTCTAGGAATGGGACCAGTGAATTGATTGTTACTTGCAGACATGGCAAGTAATTCTCCAAGACAAATGTCAGGCAAATGACCTTTGAAATTATTGTCTGAAATTTGCAAGGATACCAATTTCCTGAGGTTATTCATTTCCGATAGAAGTTTGCCACTAAGTTTGTTTTGACGTAGAATTAGTTGGGAGAGCTCGGTCAAGTTTCCAATGCTAGAAGGAATAGATCCAAAGAGGTTGTTTGTATTCAAATCTAATGTGGAGAGCTTTGTCAAATTTCCAATACTTGAAGGAATAGGCCCAAAAAGGTTGTTTTGAGAAAGACTAAGGCTATACAGATTGACCAAGGTCCCAATGGAGGCTGGGATTGGTCCAGATATGTTATTGTCTAACAACTGCAACATTGCCAAAGAATGGAGTTTCCCTATTTCATGTGGAATTGACCCTGAGATTTGATTGGAGTATAGATAAAGTTGTTGTAAACTAGACATGTTTCCGATGGTACTAGGGATGCTACCAAAGAGATTGTTTCTTGACATGTCAAGTTCCACAAGTCTCTTCATCATTCCAAATTCATGGGGGATAGAACCAGTAAATTGATTACCTCCAATTGCTAAGAAATAGAGGCTAGGCATCCTTTCAATTTGGGGTAGAATATGACCAGAAAAGTAGTTATCTCCAAGATGCAACCATGATAATTTGACTAAATTTCCCATTGTTAATGGAACATGGCCGGAAAATGTGTTGTTGTTTAGGCCAAGCCATGATAGATTAGTCAAATTTCCTATAGCATCAGGAATACGGCCAGTTAAATGATTAGAACTTAAGCCAAGAGCATTAAGCCTAGTCATTTTTGTGATCCAATCTGGAAATAATGCTCTAGAAAGATTGTTCTGACCAAAATAAAGATTGGTGAGTGAGGAGAGTGTAGGCAAAATCTGCAAAGAAATAAGAAAATATTTGATTCGAGTCGCGTCCGAGGACACTGTCCTTAAGAAATATTCCGTAGCCCCCTCAGTAAATAGGAAGCGGCATCTCCCCAGGATTAAACGAACCCTTCCTGTTAGGATACAGGGCGGCAGAATTGGTGGAAGATAAGGTAACCCAGTGAGAGATTATTGAGGCTTCTATTTCTCTGCTTCCAAATGGTGTCACGGTTGGGGTATTTATAGACAATGAATTAATGCCTTGAAGTTGTGCCTTTTGAAGACTACACCTCTTCAATTGGAAAGTCATAACTATCTGTTGAATTCATGAACCATGTTGATTCATGAACCAACACAAATCCCTTAATTCATAAGAACATGACTTCTCAAAACGCGTCTCTTCATTTAAACACATTCCATAATATTGGAGAGACTCTTTCTTTGACACACCCATATGTAATATTTACAACAATCCCCCATATGTGTCAAAGGAAACACACCATTTGCTGAGTTACACCCATGGATATAACCATTGTATCTAGTGGTCCTTTGGACTATGAACTAGACCTAGACCGATAACACATGATACACAGAGATGTCAGTGGTCCTATGGACTATGAACTCACATCTCTTGCTGTGTATCAGAGGCATTAAGAGTCAGATTATATCCTAACATTTCCACTGTTAACAGCGGTTTTGCGCGTTATGTCGGCCATGTGCGTGCCTGGTGCATAATGAATGCTCTAGAGATTTTGCCAAGATCTCATAGGAGCGGCCACACTCCACATTCATAGAGGTGATTTCATTTAACTTTGTGCCTGCACTATGCACACTACCTCATTGAACTATGAAATCATTAAGAGCTTTGCTCAACCTACAATAATGCAGTCTAGCACATTCAAAGTATCATAGGAAGGGACGTAAAATATTTGTGCTAGTCAGAACTGACGAACGACTTGTTCTTACCCAGTGAACCTTCTTCATGGGATCACCAATCACAAAGGATGGGTTGCCATCGCTGTCAATTAGTAGTCGGCTTTAGTCGCATTCCTCTTGACATTTCAATAATCCTTTTCCTCCCAAGAGGTTTTGTTAACGGATCCGATAGGTCTATTATTGACCTCACCAAATCAATTGAGATAACTCTACAATAATTCTTAAGCGCTTATTTATATCATATCTCAAATGATTTTCTTTTACATCATTGTTCTTTCTACAATGGCTATTACCATTTGACAATCACAAATCATAGACGCTAAGAGTCGGTTTCTTATGAAAATATTTGCTAAGAGGTTTTCAACATTCTTAGCACTTCACCCATTTCCAGAGTAATCGACTTTGACTCACGTAATATTTTACTTTTATTACCACTGATGGTTAATGATAACCATTGGATTTTCACACATATATTGAATTTTAGTTACCATCCGTGCATATCAATACAACGGGAATCCACTATACATGATGTCATCATTTATGACATCCCTTAACTATTTCTTTCTCTTCAATTAGAGTTTATAAATGCTTAATCTCCACACATCATCTGCTATGTCATAGGATTAACATCTATCAGTGCTACAAATTCTCAACAATTTGTGCATACATTGATTGAGCTTTAAAGTAATCTCAAGTAGTATTATGAGGAATATTCACATAGTGGTTCTCAGAACCAATCTTCGGAAACATTTCTTATTTATTTCCTTATGATTTAAACATCCAAAATCATATTAATTCTCTCATGCTTTCAAGTGCATAACATGATATTTTTGACCATGCATTCACTTTAAAGTTCAATATATGTTCACAATATACCAAGATAAATACATATCCGCAAATCATGAAAATTTAAAACACCTTTATCTAAATACTAGATAAATAATTAAATTTCCATATCACTACCATAATGCTTATTTAAAGCTATATGCAAGTTTTAATAATTCACATCATAAGATTTTCTCTTCACAGCAAATAACAAAGCCTTCACTAAATAAACTTTAATCATAACACATGATATATATAGCAATTTTATAATTTTTCAATGTATCAAAATATATATTCTAAGGTGCCTTCTATAAGATACTCTATATCTTACACATCCCCACACTTTTAAATATTTCAAAAAAATATCTCACAACTTTTCAATAGTAATTCTAATTAAATTAGAATATCACCATATAATCCTCTTCCATTCTGATTAAATTAGAATTTTAATCATAATAGCCCAGTACATGAGCATATCGCATGTCTCAACAATTTCAAGATTCCCAAGTTTGTTTTTCAAACCAAACTAAGCAACCTCGTAAATATGAACACTTCAAATATATAATATCTATTATTTCTTTGCAGATTTTGCCTACAATCTTAAGAGATATTCCGCAGCCCCCTCAGTAAATAGGAAGTGGCATCTCCCCAGGATTAAACGAACCCTTCCTGTTAGGATACAGGGCGGTAGAACTGGTGGAAGATAAGGTAACCCAGTGAGAGATTACTGAGGCTTCTATTTCTCTGCTTCCAAATGGTGTCACGGTTGGGGTATTTATAGACAATGAATCAATGCCTTGAAGTTGTGCCTTTTGAAGACTACACCTCTTCAATTGGAAAGTCATAACTATCTGTTGAATTCATGAACCATGTTGATTCATGAACCAACACAAATCCCTTAATTCATAAGAACATGACTTCTCAAAACGCGTCTCTTCATTTAAACACATTCCATAATATTGGAGAGACTCTTTCTTTGACACACCCATATGTAATATTTACAACAGAGAGGTCGCCAATACTTGTTGGAATGCTACCAGAGAACTCATTATAGGAAAAGTCTATAATACGAAGTTTGGAGAGTTCACCAATCTGGGGAGGGATATTCCCATATAATGAGTTTAATTGTATATGTATGAATTGGAGACTGGGGAAAGATGAGAAATTGAGACTATCAAGCGTACCTCTTAATCCAGGTTCTTCAAGAGATATATTGGAAACAGAGTTGAACTCATTGCACAAAATTCCATACCAATTGCAAGGATGACTGCTATTATCTCTCCACGATGATAACAGAGTTTGGCTTTGGTTGCCAAGGCTGGCCTTCAACTTTAGTAAAGCATTTGCTTCACTGTTTGGTGAAGTCATGAAAGAGGAAACATGAGGTGGGAACAACATTAAATAGCCAACTAGCAGTACCCAGAAGAGTGTAAGCTTCTCAAAAAATTGAGGTTTTCTGAAGAGGAATGCCATGGCTATCAAGGAAATTTTAAACAAAAGCAGAATGGTATAGTACACGCAATGGATGTTAAGAGATATATATAAGACACATGAATTAACACTTGGCAGTCATTTATTCACGGCTGGGTGGACACAAAAACGTCGCTAATGGTGCGAAAGGGATTCCAATCTTCTCCTAACTTGTGGAAAATATCAGAGCACTATTAAATCTGCCAGGGGATTGGTCAATATGGTCAACATCGATCAGTTCAAGGAGAGTAAATCAAGAAACATTTGCGCCATTTCACAAGACAAATTAATTAACACGAAATTAAAAAAAAACTTTATAATATTTTAGCAAATTTATGGGACTAATTTACAAATAAGCCCTTATTTTAGATTTATATTTTTTTAAAAAATATATATTTTTTCAAATATATATAGAAGTCATCATTCCGTTTTTTTTTTGGCAGAAGTCCTGATTTCTACAATGATTTACAATCGTGTATGTTTTTTTTTTTTTTTCACTTTTTACTTCTCATAATGTATTATATTCTTGAAATGTAAGAATGAAATTAATTTGATAATTTTATTTTATTACCCCTAATTTGATTTTCTCCCTTCCATCATCCATTTTTACCCACCTAATTTCCCTCTCTGCCCCTTTTAATCCCATCCCTTTCTTGTCCGTCTTTAAGAACTAAAATCACTTGGAAGATCGATCATCAAAGTCCACTATTCAACAGCGCTCAATATTCATGAACACATCTAATCAAATCTCAAGTTCTACTTCTCAAGAGCTCATCAAGATTCCATCTGCGCCACAAAAATTGAGTACAAGAGGGCGTGGATGTGTGGGAATGGTGATGGTGGGTTTTGGTGTGAGCAAAAGGATAAAACTTTGGTTTGATTAGACAGAATCCAATGACTTTGGTTGCAGAAAGACTTGCAACTGAAAGAAATTAATGCTTAATTTTCATGAAATAAAAACTTAGTATTATATATATATATATATATATATATATCTCTTTTTTATATAAAAAGTATATAGGAAAAATTCTGGAAAAATACCTTTAATATATAAAATTCCCAAATAAATTTTGTTTCCTACCATAGTTTAGATACTGTCCACTTCATAGCCAAAATTTGGGGATGCTTGATGGGTATCAAAAGGGCATGGGACTGTGGTGTGAGGGACATAATTCTAAGGAGTGATTCTATAGAGGCTATCCATTTAATTCAAGCTGAGACTCCTAAAACACATGAGGATAGGGAGGTGATCCTGGAGATCCAGAACATGATCAAGAGGGATTGACAAGTTGAAATTAAAGTTTGGATTAGGAAAGCAAATCAGATTGTAGACTTTCTTGTGAAAAGAGCTCTCAATAACGTTGTTGGCCTGAGAATCTTAAACCCTGCGACTCTTTATGAGATTTTGAATTATGCTACTTAGCGTTAGTTTCTATTTAGTTGTATAAAAAAAATAAAAATATTTCAATATATAAGCATATTTCTTTTTTAGAAAAATATTTCCTTTCTTTTGATAAACCCCAAGGTCCATTTGGGATAAAAATGAGCCATTTGAAATACAAATTTTAATTTGGCAAATTTCAGAAAAATATCTTCAAAATTTGAAAACCCCAAATCAGTGATTTTCTACTAAAATAAGTTGTGAATTGCTAATCAAGTATAGTAAATACCTAAACTATTATTGAAGGAAACAAAACTGATTTAAGATTTTGATGTTTTGAAGGTATTTTTTTTAGAATATTTCCTTAAATAGGAAAATTTATCTGAAGAATGTTCTCAAATTTGTGATTTTCCCTCTCAATTTCTTTGTTGAAAAATTTAACACGTTATTTTTCCTTTTTTCTTTTTTTTGCCTTAACACATTATTTTATCTTTATTTACTAAGTCTTTGTTGACTGTTAGAAAATTGATGCTAGCCATTAACAGTTTTAATTATAAATGTCAACTTTGTTTTATTATAACACTTTTGGGACAATTTTGAACCCAAAAGAATTTTTGGGACAACATTACTTATGAGTGAATACTTTCGGACCAAATATGCATCTTAGCCATTTTAATTTTTTTTAAACATAACAATGAACTTTTTTATAAACATATTGACTTAAAGCCAACACCATTGAAGCACGCTAATTATAATATTTGTCAATCACTTCAATTTAAAATTAACGACTTTTTTCTATCAAAAAAATTAACTTCTTTTATTATTATGGCTGTGCCTGCAGTAGTCTAAGCTAATTGCGAACTTCATTTGTACTCAACTTGCAAGTTGGGGCAAATGAAAGACAAAAATATCAGGAAAACAAAAATGAAAGACTTCGAAAAATGAGAGCGGAGGGACATTGTAATTAATGACATTTGAAGAATATTATTGCTAAGATTTTATTTAAAGGCAAAAAAGAAAAAGAAAAAGAAAAAGAAATTAGTGATAGAATTTTTTGTCACAGTAAAATTTCATTATTAATATGTTTAGTAATGAAATTCTGTGGTTAGTTTCCCTTTTTTTCTGTAGCAGGGAATGATTCAAATATATACAAGAAATGCACACAATGGATAACGGTTATTCAAACAGTACATCAAATCTATCCAAGAATCCCATGTTGAATCTTTTTTAATTTTTTTTATCTTCTCTTTTATATCCTCCTCAATTCTCAATTATTAAATCCTTCTTAAATTGCAACCACACAAGAAATAATCAACAACGTTGTGTCATTGTGTTGGAGTGGAGGGGCCATTTAATTAAAAGAGATAGAAATCTAAGGACCTGGGTTTGGAATGCCGTGTGTTAACAACCCCAACCACCCCCCCTCAAAAAAAAAAAACCACAAATATTATATATATATATATATATATATATATATATATATATATATATATTCAAGTTTTTTATGTAACCCTTTTTATCTGAATTGCACAAAGTATCCTATTGACGACTGGTACTTGATGTGAAATTAAACAGACTTCGTTAATAGTATACTAGTGTAGAAGATATATATAATATTTTTAAGATATTAAAATAAATTAATTACTACATATTTATCAATATTTAACGGTTATTTTTACTTATATTTTTGTCTCTAAAATAGAAGAACGTTTCCTAAATATTTTTTTTTGACTTGTTACTTCTTATCACATATTCTTGAATTATAAGAATAAAATATTTTTTCTTTCTACAATTGATATATTTTCTTAATTAATGAAATAAAAAAGAAAAATTAATTCTATTCTTGTAATTCAATTTTTCTAGCTCTATCTATTGGCAGTTTATCGAATGCAAAAGATTCGTCATTCTGTATGTGTAACTTCAAAAATGTTGACACAAATTTATTTGTTAATAAATTTTATAATATGAAAGAAAGTAATATACTTAATTTCCGTCAAATAAAAATGTGTTATATATATTTCAATTAACAGTAAAAAATTTCAATATATAGGCATATTTCTTTTTAGAAAAAATGTCCTTCCATTTAATAAACCCGAAGGTCCATTTGGGATCAAAATGAGCAATTTTAATTAAAAATTTAAATTTATCTGAAAAATGTCCTAAAATTTGTTATCCCCTAAAATCTATAATACATACATTACATATACTCTAAAATTATATCTAATTTTGCTCTTCATTATATTAACTGTAAAACATTATTTAAGTTATATTAAAGTATATTGAATCAATGAAAAAAAATTAACTTTTTTTAAACATATACCTATGAACTTCTGTAATCGTATTGACGCAAAGCCAATGCCATTGAAGCACTCTACTTAAAATTACCTACTTTTATTTATTGCAGAGTTCGATGTGCATGCAGTCTCGCTATATGGTAGACTTTTCTTGTGTTCAACTTGTAAGTTGGGGCAACTTATTAAGAAAATGAAAATGAAAAACTTTCAAAAATGAGAGTAGAGGAGACATTTTAACATTTGAAAAATATTATTACTAAGATTTTATTGAAAGGTAAAAAAAAAAAGAAATTAGTGATGGAACTTTCAATCACAAATTCACTACATAGTGAAATTTCATTATTAACATTCACAAGTTATCATACCTTATAAAAAATTGCTACGAAATTCATACATGATGTCACTAAATATAATCAAATACAAAAAATTAGTACAAGTTTAAGACTGAGTTGATACGATTTTGTAAGTTGAACACATAAAAGCAGTAAATTCAGTATGTGAACTTGCGGGTTTAGCTGAGTTAGTAGCTAGTACGAGTTTAAAAGTGAGTTGACATGATTTTATAAGTTATAAATGTAAAAATATTAAAATCGGAGAGTCAACTCATGAGTTTAATAACAATGGTCATGGCCAGGCATGAGAATTGGTAGTTGCAAGTATATGTTAATTTGTGTCTACACTTCCTAATCCTTATCTAATTAATAATTAGGCTAAATAATACAAAACTCCCCCAAACTTTGGGTCAGTTGCATGTAACCCCATAACATTTCAGAGTTTAAATTTAACATCATCAATATTTTATTTTGTTACCATGAGCACCTTCCCGTTAACTCACTGTTAGATTTTTAACAAAAATCGCCACATTAGATTGATATTAGACACCTCGCATCCTACATGGCATTCTATATAATTTAATAATTTTATAGTACTTATATATTATTCCCCCTTGTTCAAAATATAAGAGCCAAACTTATGAAATGGTGTAATTTTTTTTTTATAAGATGCACTTTGCTTTTGTCTTTGCATTTAAGGCTTTTTTTTTTCTTTCCAAATTTACCTCAATTTCTCTCATCACTTGTTCTCTCCTACGTTCTCTTTTTTCATTTTTCCCATTTGCCTTAACACTTTATTTTATCTTTATCCACTAAGTCTTTGTTGACTGTTAGAAAATTGATGTTGATCATTAACATTTTTAATTAACGGTAAAGGACAACATTTCTCCATTATAACACTTATAGGGTAATCTTGAATCCAAAAGAATTTTGGGACAACATTACTCATGAGTGAATACTTCCAGGTCAAATATGTTTCTTAGCCATTTTAATTTTTTTAAAAAGCATAACAATGAACTTTTTTATAAACGTATTGTCGCAAAGCCAACACCAATGAAGCACACCATTTATAATATTTGACAATCACTTCAATTTAGAATTAACTACTTTTTTTCTATAAAAAATTAACTTCTTTTATTTATTGCACCTTAATTATTGGAATGTGCATGCAGTAGTCTAAGCTAATTGTGGACAACTTGCAAGTTGGGGCAACTTATCAGGAGAAAAAAGTGAAAAACTTTGAAAAATGAGAGTGGAGGGGACATTGTAATTAGGGGTGAGCATGGTGCTCAGTAGGCCGGTGCGCCCACCCTGGCCCTGCAAAAAATTACCCAGCCCAGCCCTAAAAAAGTGGCCCGAAAAGATTTTGGGTAGCTTTGGGCGGGCTAATAACCGGGCAGGGCCAGGCATCTGGCAAGGGGTGCTGCCCTGCCCATTTGGCCCTGCCCTGAAAATTATTTTCATTTATTTAAAATAGAAAATTTCATATCAATTAAATATTATTTCATATTTATATTTTTATTTGAAATATATTTTGTCTATTGTATAATACTCTTCTGACCCTCTCTCTTTTGCCCTAACCACTAAACATTATTTACAAGTAGATTTCTTTCTTCTTTACTTTGTGATGTATTAAATTATAGTTGCTTTTTATTTTCTTTCCAGATGCTTTATCATTTGATCAACTTTTGAAACATTGAATTGATGCAAACTACTTTGACTTCACAGTTTTAATTACAATCATATTTTTTTCTTATTTATAATGGATTATGGATGTTGTTTAATTTTTAAAGTATGGATATTTGTTAAGACATATGGTATTTTTTAAATTTCAAGACTCAAGTTGTAGACTTATTTTTGAAATATCCCAAGATGTGAAATCATCGAATGCATTTGAAGTTTATATTACTTAGGGTGAAGTTAAGACATATGGTATTAGTAACTACAGGAATGTTTATGAAATTCACAAGGAATTATTTTTTTCATATGTGAACAAGATAAGGCGTTATCACTTGGGCAAGGAAGCCCACCCTGCCCAGCCCACCCTTGCCCAGCCCAAAATAGTTAGGGCTTTTAGTGGGCAGGGCCGGGCATCGGGCTGCATTTTACAGCCCATTCATCCTTCGGGCAGGGGTCTCGCCCTGGCCACACCTAATTGTAATTAATGGCATTTGACGAATATTATTGCTAAAATTTTATTTAAAGGCAAAAAAAAAAAAAAAGAGAGAGAAGAAATTAGTGATAGAATTTTCGTCACTGTAAAATTTCATTATTAATAAGTTTACTAATGAAATTCTATGGTTAATTTCCTGTTTTTCTGTAGCAGTGAATGATTCAAATATATACAAGAAATGCACACAATGGATAACGGTTATTCAAACAGTTCATCAAATCTGATCCAAGTGTCCCATGTTGAATCTTGTTTTATTTTTTGTTATCTTCTCTTATATATCCTTCTTAATTAATTCTCAATTATTAAATCCTTCTCAAATTGCACCCACACACGAAATAATCAATAGCGTTGTGTCATTGTACACGCAGTCAAAAGCTAATTGTGGACTATTTTTGTAACTTGCAAGTTGGGGCAATTTATCAAGAAACTAGCAGAAAACAGAAGGTTACCTTTGAAAAGTTGCAGAGGATGGACCCTTTTAATTAATGATAGACACAATTGGGTCAATCGGTCAATGTGTGTTGGAGTGGAGGGGCAATTTTAAATTGTGATAGGCATGCCGGGGCCATATTATAAGACATATTTCCTCCGGTACTTTTCATAAGAGTCCAATTTCTGAATTATGTGATTTAAAAAAATAATTAAAATTAATTAAAAATAATTAGTGTACTTAAAATAAATATTTTTTTCTAAGTATGCCTTTATTTGTGAGGGGTAAATAAAAGAGAAAAAAAGAGTAAATATAGATAGCCCCATCCTTTTAATTAATGCAATTCATATAATTATAGAAAAAGCTCATTAAATGTTGAGATAACTCTTGTTACGACATTACAAAAGAGATCAGGGCAATTCCAATTTTAAGCTCTTATAAAAAGGACCCATAGAGTACTTCATTAAAAGAGATCAAAATCTAAGGACCTTGGTTTGGAATGACGCGTGTAATATTGGAATGAAGGGATTATTTGCTTCCAATTAGATTATGTAATAGTAATAAAGGAGTTTAACTGCTCAATCTTGCTGGTCGAAGGCAGTTCCTCACAATGTCCAGCCGTTATTCTTTGGTAAACCTCTCAGTGCGAGGTTACTTTGGAACCTTAATCCCTGCTGCATGGGCACTCACTGGAGGCTTTTCTTTGGGACTTTATGTTGGCGGCTATGGGACAACAGGAACAAGAACATCTTTGCAAATGAACCCAAAACGGCGGAAAGCATTATCCTGTCTGTCTGCTCTTTTGTGAATCACTCAGTAAACGAAGTAGAACTCTTAAGTTCTTTTTCGCCACTTAACTGTCATTGATGCAGCTAATTTCCAGTCTGTAATCTAATATCTTGTACCATGCACCTCTTGTACATATGATTTAATTAATATATTCATCTTTCACTCATAAAATAAAATAAAGGAGTTTCATTATATTCATGCATTTTATGTAAATCTCAATTGCACAAAGTACACTATTGATGATTAGGTACTTCCCTTCAAGTTATGAAGTTAAAAGAAACTACATTAATAGTATACTAGTGTAGAAGATGTCCCCCCCCCCCACCCAAAAAAAAAAAAAAACCAAACACACCCTAAGAGTCTATTTGGTATGAGGGATTTGGAGGGGAAGGAAAATTTTTATGAGTTGAATTTAAGAACATTGGAGAAGTGGGGTTATAAAATTTTAATATAGATAATATGTAAGATTAAAGAGTAAGAAAACTTAATTAAAAACTTTATACCCTATTTATTTAATTTTTTTAAATCCATCTCAAAAACTTTTTCCCTCCGCCCACTTTCCCTCCCCTCCCCTCATACCAAACAAGCCCTAAGAGAGACTTGAGGGAAGATACTTGTCAACAAATAGCTTGATCTTTTTTATACAAGTGCTGTAACTTTTAATTGTATAAAAAATCCTGAATTTATAAAGATGTGTATAATTATAGGAAGATTTGGTTAACGATTTAAGCTTCCTTCTTATCATGAGATCAGAGAAAAATATTTAAACTTGAAACTAACAAAGGATTTAAACTTGTTGAATTTATAATTATTTTTATTTGATTATATTTAGTGACTTTATATTAGTACATGAATTTCCTATAAATTTTTATATTAAGTATGCTAAATTATGAATCTTAATGAATTTAATTTCAATTATTTGGATTTAAAATATACTTAAATCAAATTGTTGTCATTTTTAGTATTTTAATTATTTTATCATATAATTTTTATTTTTATTTATTAATAGAGGTAAACTCTTACGAATTTATGGTACAAGTTTGCATATTTGAGTTTACATCATTCTCACAAATTTATTTATTAAATTTGCGAGTTTGACAACATTGGGTGTAAATATTCTGAAATAGTAGCCATTTTACACTTCATTAACAATTGCTAGCTAGACTTGATTAGCTATTCACCCTATTCATTATGAACGCTATATATGGAAGGGAAAATGACACGCAGGTCTCAAGAACTGAAGATAATTACAGTGAAGTCTCACAGCAGCAAAAAAATAACTTAATATGTTGTAAAAACAGCTTAACGAATTGTTATTTCTGATATTTGGGACTTCACTATAATTATCTTCGGACCTTGGGACCTGCGCGTCATTTCCCCCATATGGAACGTAAGCATGAGAATTGATAACACTATATATATATTCTGAATGAAAGTATGTTTGTTATGGCGTTGAGATTATTTATAAGCTTTTTTTTAGCAGGATACAGGTTTATTGGTTCATCAGTGATCTGACTGACCTGAGTTGAGTTTATCCGAAGAATGCAATCGCAAGAAATAATCAACGTGTGTGGCTGTGCAATGTGCATGCAGTCAAGCTAAATATTAGTTCAAGGAGAGAAAATCGAGCAACATTTGTGTCATTTCACAAGAGAAATTAATTAGCACCAAATTTTAAAAAAATTGATAATTTTTTAATAAATTTATGGAACTTATTTGTAAGTAAGTCTTTATTTTAGACTTATCTATTATCTTATTAATATATATATATATATATATATATATATAGAAATTTTCATTTTTTTTATAGCAGAAATCTTCATTTCTACAATTATACATAACTGTGCATATTTTTTTTTTCCTTTTTGGCTTTTTACTTCTTTTCATGTATTCTTGAATTATGAGAATAAAATTAAATTTTATTTCTACAATTTATATAGTTTCTTAATTAATGAACGCAAATAGAAAAATTTATTTTAAGCTTATAAGTCAAATTTTCTAGCTCTATGTATTGGTAGTTTATCAAATGCAATAAATTCGTCATTTTGTACGTGTAACGTCAGCAATTTTCGACGCAGATTTATTTTTTAATAAATTTTATAATATGAAAGAAAGTAATATAATTAATTTCCATGAAATACAGAGTATTATATATATTTCAATTAACACTAAAAAAAATTCAATATTTAGGCATATTTTGTTTTAGAAAAAATGTCCTTCCATTTACTAAACCCAGAAGGTCCATTTGGAATCAAAATGTGAAATTTTAATTAAAATGTTTAAATTATCGGAAAAATGTCCTAAAATTTTTTATTTTCCCCCTCAATTACTTGTTGGAAACAAATTTAACACGTTATTTTATCTTTATCCACCAAGTCCACAATACATACTTTACATATACTCTAAAATTATATCTAATTTTGATCTTCATGATATTAACTTTATATTAAAGTATATTGAATCAATACTTTAAAAATTAACTTGTTTTAAAAACATAACTATAAACTTCCATAAAAGTATAGACGCAAAGTCAAGGCCTTTGAAGCACACTAATTAATATTTGACAATCAATTCAATTTAAAATTAACTACTTTTATTTATTGCATGGATGTGCATGCAGTTTCGTTAATTGTAGACTTTTCTTGTACTATTCAACCTGCAAGTTGGGGCAACTTATCAAGAAAATGAAAGTGAAAGACTTTGAAAAATGAGAGTGGAGGGGACATTTTAATTAATGACATTTGAAGAATATTATTGCTATGATTTTATTGACAGGTCAAAAAAAATTAATGACGGAATTTTCCATTACTGCACGGTGAAATTTCATTATTAATCAAGTTTAGCAATGAAATTTTGTTGCCAATTTCCTTTTTTTTTTTTATGTATAGGGAATCAAACACCGACAAGAAATGCGCAGTGTAATGGTTAACCAAACAGTACATCGAAGGCTAATCAAGTATCCCATGTTGATTCTTGTTTTATTTATTTTCTTTTTTGTTTATCTTATCCTCCTTAATTTTCAATTATTAAATCCTCTTTAAATGCATTTTCTTAGCGATCCAATTAACGACTCGAATGAGTAAGATTAACTATTGTTCATAAAACAGCCAATTGTCATCACAAGCAACTAAAATGATTCCTTTTTCTGAAGAGATCTGCCTTGGAACAAATTAAAGGGTGAATAAGTAATTAAGGGGTGATGGTACTAATCTGGCTAACTGACCTGAGTTGCATTTTAATATTAGGAAAAATCACTCCCAGATCCCAAGACCAAATCATAAGCAACTATTGTTGGGGCATCAGTATATGACATTATGAGATATCTTGGATGCTTTCCCATAATTATTTTCAGAGCCAATACTCCAAAGCTATAAACATCACATTTCTCAGTCACTCCCATTATATACGCAAGTTCTATAACAAAATCAAAATGATTATCACTAAGTTTGTTATGAGACAAACGTAGTTGGGAGAGTTCAGTTAAGTTTCCAATGCTTGAAGGAATAAATCCAGAAAGGTTGTTTGTGCTCAGATATAATTTAGAGAGCTTTGTCAATTTTCTAATGCTTGAAGGAGTGGGTCCACAAAGATTGTTTTCATACAAACTTAGTTGGAAGAGCTCAGTCAAGTTTCTAATGCTGGATGGAATAGTTCCATAAAGGTTGTTTATATTCAAATTTCATAATTCACCACAATCCAGCAGGTCATAATTAACTTATAGTTATTAATTTATGATTTCAATGATTTTTTTTTAAAAAAACAGCATTCAACTATTTTTAGTTTTTTCTTAAAACTCTGGCAAATCCTTATTTCTATTATATATTTTCATACTTTATTTAGGGTTTTTGTCATAATTATTGAGCTTAAAATCAAATAAAATTTGTAATTCAAGGGTTCTTGATTACTTGTGTCTTATATATTGTTAATTTTATTAGCTAAAGTTTTGAATTGGGTTTTGGTTAGAGGATTGAATTAAGTCTGGCCCAGTGTGGGAGATTTAATTCACCTAATTCAAATTAGCTCAAAGAGTCTTTTGAGCAAATTTGTCAAACTAGCATACTCCTAAAAATATTTTGAAGCAAAGGATGGATGAAATTCATTAATTTAGGATGTTTTTATCATATTTTCAAAACCAATCTCCATTTCATCCATTTTTATCCCAAAAATATAAAAATATTAGGTTTTAAAGCAAATCAATTTAAATGCAACCTAGTTTATAGTTAAAAAAACTCAAATCTTTTTTATCGTTTCATGTTAGTCATTGCATTTATTTTCTAGGTAGATAATAAAAAGCTCTTCAAGCGACCATATATTGTAATCATGGGTTATTTCTTAAGAAGTTGCCAAGGCAGAAAACATACGCTTTTCCACATTCATTTTTATCTTATAGAACAAACTCTCTCTCAGCTCGCAATCACCACAGAACATTTATCATTAATTAACTTATTATACTCCATTCAGTCTATAATATAAGGCACTTTAACTAATTCACTAGAACAAAAAAAATGATAGTAAACTCATTAAATATGCCTTAAATTAAATTTTTTTCCTAATAAATAAACATTAATTACTCTTTAAATGATTTATATTGTAGATCAAGACATTATTTTAGAAGTAATTTATATTGTCTACAGGATGGAGGACTAATACTTCATTTGAAATTTGAGTCTTAGTTAAATCAAAGACGTGTTGTCCGGCCTTACCTCAATCACGTGTTTTGACAACAATATGCCAAAATTAAATTCATAGTTTCACACCCATTTCTATTCTCATCGAAGCTTTAGGTCTAGAAAATGAAAATCGTCAGCCTCCTCGTCTTCTTTGTGTTTTGTTCAGCTTGGACTTTCAAACAAAGACCTTCACACCAGACGACATATAATATACACGACCATAACAAGTTCAGCCGTCTGGATCTTACATATCCCTGCCTAAAAGCGTATAGCTTAATTAAAAAAAATAAAATGCATTGTTACTTAAATCAATTTAGTCCAAATTTGGAGATACACCAAAAGCTTCTGTTGTATTTCCTGTCAATTTGTTGTTGTGTCAAGCCTAACTCTATAAACGGTAGAGCAATTCTTCAAAACTCTGGGGAATTGGACCATTGAATTGATTGTCATTTGCACAGATTTTAGTAAGCAGTTTGAAGGCAAATGTCTTGAGGCAAATGACCTTTGAAATTATTGTATGCAATTTGCAAGGATACCAATTGCGTGAGGTTATTCATTTCTGAATGAAGATAGCCACCTAGTTTGTTTTGATGCAAACCAAGATACGTGAGCTCCGTGAAGTTTCCAAAACTAGAAGAAATAGATCCACAGAGGTTGTTTTCTTGCAAACGTAGTTGAGAGAGTTCAATCAAGTTTCCAATGTTAGAAGGAATAGATCCAGAAAGGTTGTTTGTATTCAAATATAACAGGGAGAGAGCTTTTTCAAATTCCAAATGCAAGAAAGAACATGGCCATAAAGGTTGTTTTCATACATGTAAGTTTGCTTAGATTGACCAAATTCCCAAATTGAGGCTGGGATTGACCTAGAGATTTGATTGGAAGAAAGATAAAGTTGTTCTGAACTGGACATAATGTTTCCAATAGTACTAGTATAGGGATGCTACCAAAGAGATTGTTATTTGACATGTCAAGTTGTTTAAGTCCCTTCATCATTCCAATTCCATGGGGTATAGAATCAGTAAATTGATTACCTTGAAGAAACAGAAATGATAATTTGACATCATTTCCCATTATTACTGGAATATGGCTGGAAAATTTGTTGTTGTCTAGCCCAACCCATTATAGATTTGTCAAATTTCCTATAGCTTCAGGAATAGAGCCAAAGAAATCATTGAATGTAAGCCTAGAGCATTAAGCCTTGTCATTTTTGTGATCCAATCTGGAAATAATGCTCTAGAAAGATTGTTCTGATCAAAATTAAGATTGGTGAGTGAGGAGAGGTTGCTAATACTTGTTGGAATGCCACCAGAGAACTCATTATAGGAAAAGTTAATAATACTAAGTTTGGAGAGTTCACCAATCTGGGGAGGGATAAAACAATGAAATAAGTTATTTCCCCCCTCAATTTCTTTTTTGAAAAAAATTTGACCCATTATTTTATCTTTATTCAGTAATTCTATAATACATACTTTAAATATGACCTAAAGTTATATCTAATTTATATCTTCATGATATTAGCTTTAAAACATTATATAATATAAGTTATATTAAAGTATATTGAATCAATGTTAAAAATTAATGTTTTTTTAAAACATAACTGTGCACTTCTATAAACGTATTGACGGAAAGCCAGCGCCATTGAAGCACACTATTTAATATCTGACAATCACTTCAATTTAAAATTAACTATACTTTTATTTATTGCAGAGTATTGGATGTGCATGTTAGTCTCGCTATATGGTAGCCTTTTATTGTGCTCAACTTGCAAGTTGGGGCAACTTATCAAGAAAATGAATGTCAAAGACTTAAAAAAATGAGAGTGGAGGGGACGTTTTAATTGACAAGGAAAAAAATAAATTAGCTAGTGATGGAATTTTCAATCACTACATAGTGAAATTTCATTATTAATATTCATAAGTTATCATACTTAATAAAGAAATTTTCATGAAGTTCAATTATGAAGTCACCAAACTCTAATCAAATACAAAAATCTAGCATGAGTTTAAGAGCGAATTGATATGATTTTGTAAATTGAACACATAAAACTTGTAAAATTGGTGTGTGAACTCACGAGTTTAGCTAAATTTGCAGCTAGCACGAGTTTAAGAATAAGTCAGCATGATTTTAGAAGTTATAAATGTAAAAGAGTTAAAATCAGAGAGTCAACTCATGAATTTAACAACAATGATCATGGCCAGGTATGAGAATTGACAGTTGCATTTATTTGTTGATTTGTATTTGTGCTTCCTAATCCTTGTCTTATTAATAATTATCAACAATTATATATTTTAATCCAAATAATTAACTCATAAACTCATGATCACATTATAAGAGCTAGTCAATGGATTGGATACAAGACGGATTATAATGGTTCGAATAATAAAAAACCATAGTGTTGTGTGAACCTATCCGATCGAAGAAAGCAACCACAATAAATAATCAACAATGTGTGTGACTGTGCAGGCAGGCTAACAAGTTCTGGACTTCATGTTAGGTTACTCGCAAGTTGGGGCAACTTAGCAAGAAACCTTGATCATTTTCATTCTCAGAAAACAAAAGTGAAAGACTTTGAATAATGGGAATGCAAGAAACGTTTTAATTATTGACATTTTTGGAACATTATTTCCAAGAGTTCATTGGAATGGAACCGATAATATCTACTAGAGATGCATATTATTTTATATTTTATCTTCTCTTACTCCTCAAATCTTAAATTATTAAATCATCTCATCAGTACATTTTTCTCTTATCGATCTAACAACTTGAGTGAATAAGATTATGTGGAAGAGTTTTAAAAGATGGTGATGGTGTTATGTGAATTTGCCTAAAGAATGCGAAAGCAGGAAACCTGCAAAATCTAATTGATGACTTTAATTTCTTCGAACATGCTTGCTGGGACAACAAAAAAAAGGTAGATTGTAATACCCACAAACAGGCAGATGAACATTTTCCCAGTAGACAAATGTGGATGAGTTTTGAAAGATGGAGAAATCAACTCGTGTTGGAGACTTGGAGGGGCCATTTTCATTAACGACAGATACATTTCGAGGTTATAATCACTGAGACTTAATTACAAGGGAACAAATATCTATGAGAGACGCGCATTGTATAATGGTTATTTAAACAGTACATCAAATCTGAATTAACCAAGTATCTCATATATGCTGAATATTGGTTCATTTTCTTTTTTTAATCTTCTTTTAGACCTTGTGCGTGAAGAACACAACAGTATGAAACGGACAACAATGTGGCTTAGCATTTTCTTTCACTGAGAATTTGCCGTTGTAAAAATCACCGGTGTTGGAGTACTTTAGGGGCCACTACAAAAAAAAAAAAAAGGCATATAACTGAGAATTTTCCGTTGTAAAACGGAATTAGTGCAAGATTATTGACAGAAATTTTTCATTTCTGATTCTTTTGTGGCCAATTACCTTAACGACACTAGAATTTTGAGCTACATAATGCTTTTTCTGCCCTGAAAATTTGGTGACAGATCAGCAATGAAAATTAGTGATGTTAATCCATTGCTAATATGGAGATGAAAAAATTCCATCGCTAATCTATTGGTAAATTTAGCGACGGAATTTTCATTAGAAATTAGTGACAAAATAATTCTTCATTGGTTATTTTGTCGATGACAAGTTGTTTTTTTTAAGTGCACTCCCTTCGTTCTCATTTCTATGTTTGGAATAGTGTTTTTTTTAAAAAATAAATGCTTATTACGTAAGTCGAGACAAAACTCCTCTCACATACTTACCTCGTATACCGTAAATCACGAATTATAAGCACTTATAAGTAAAAAATAAGCTATCCCAAACAAACACTATAAGATCTAATTAACCGTATTGAGTTACTCAATTTGAAAACATTTAAAATTAATTAAGAGTAAATATGTAGAAAATATGTTCTTTTCCACATTTGCCTTTATTTATGAGTGGTCAAAGTAGGAATCCACAATCCCTGCTCATTCAAAAGATGAGCAGGTAATGCTCATCCCCCCATTTTAAGGTTTTCTTTTTTATTTTTTGATAAAATGCTTCATGTATTAAAAGTTAATTAGCTTAAGATACTCGGTGTTAAAAAAATATTTTAGATATTAGATATTATTGGATAAATATTTTAGAAACTATCGTTGTAGGAAAAATATTTCTCAATGTAGAACTATAAATTAATTAATTTGAGATATTAGGTGGTAAAAATTTCAGAGTACAGCATACAATTTAATCCAAATAAATAAGAATAGGTAAAAAAAAAAATGGCCTTCACCCCAAATTTGGGGTGTATGCTCATCTTTTGGATGAGCACAGTATGAGGGCCCCCAAAGTAGAGAGAGTAATAATGAGAAAAATGATGAAAGTGAATATATGGTGGGAAATAAATGAAGGGTAAAACGTGTAAAAAATATTTGTTTTTCAGACAAAGTTAAAGAGAAGGGAAAATTGGGGAGAGGGACCAAGGAAAACAATATTTATTATAAAGGATTTAGAAATTGTAGTTATTTAGAAGGACCAAAATTTTCTTAAAAAATAATTTTCTTATTACTAAATTATCCTCAATTAAACCTAAACACTGAGAAAAAAATAAAAAATAAAAAGAGTACTCCTCATCGGAGTCTGCTCATAAATGCATCAAGACATAAATAGGGATTTTTCAAACCATAATATCTATAAATACACTATTATATAATATATTGCTAAGCGCTGATAATCAGGAAAGAATAACTATGAAGGTAATATTTGATGCTACTAAATTTTAAATAAGTACTGTAAATGTATGGATCATTGAAATAGTATAATAATAAATTAAGGTCATTCCAAAAAAATTCAAGGTGATAGATAATTAGGTATTAAAATTCCCATTTTTATTTAAGTTGAGCAAATCTAATAAGGAAATGGAATTTGAAAATCAATTTAAACAAAAGAAAAAATAGGAAATCTAATGTTTCAAAATTTTAATCGATAAAAACAACCTAGAGCGGCTAATCCCTTCTTTAAGTTTTAGAGTATATGTTTATTCAATTAAAAGCACTTAATGTTAAGTTGTTAATCTAGAGTTTAAATAGATATAAGTATCTTCCAATCACTTATACCTAAGGTAATTAAACCCAGATTGATCAGTGAACCGGTTGGGGTACTAGGTCAAGGGTCAGTGGGTCAGACTGGAGTTAAACCGAGACTAAACCGGTGAGAAATATAATATTTTAGGCTTATAGTATAAAATTCTAAAGAAAAAATTTAAAAAAAAAATAAAAAACTTGACCCGAACCGGGTCACCGGACCGATTTACTAGTCAGGTCGCCGATTTCCTGTTCGGTTCGGCCGGTCCGGTCTAGTTCAGATAACCTAGCTTATACCCCTCTCTCAAGTTAAATTGTTTATTCCTAACTAATTCACTTAAGAGCCAATAAATGTTCAAATTCACTCTATTAGGATTATATGAATCCAATAGGCATATTCCTATCCTATTAGTAAATTAGAATAAAGGGAAAATCCCATATAAAGCTACTTAAAATAGGAAAATTCTAAATTATGTTAGTAAATTCAACACATCCTTAATTAAGTCATTAACCCAATTTAGGATTTTAAAATATGAGTAAAATAACTTTAATGCCCTCCCCTTTTTTCTCTCCCCTCTTAAAAGAGTTTTATTGCAAGATAACTTTATTGCTCTATATATATCAACATATATTAATATATAATCAAACAAAATCTAATTTTTCAAAATCAAAGGAATTTTTTATGCTCTAAAAGGATCATAAAAAATAATTTAAGCAAAAAAAAAAAAAAAGGAACCATGATACATACCAACTAAAAATCATTTAATTGATATTAAAAATCAATGAAAAAAATTGATTTTTTCAACCAAAAATCATTCAATTGATATTAAAAATTAAAAAATAATAAAAAATTTAAGTTTTCTTAAAAAAATAATGTAGTTATTTTTATCAAGTGAGACAAAAAAAAACTACTTTTACTAACAGTAATCTAAACAAACTCTAAATAATTTTTTCTAATGCATAAATGTGAATTTCTTAAATATAATTTATTTAAGATTTCACTTTTTTAATATAAATTGTTAATATGAATTATTCATTTCTATTAGAAAGGCGAGAAACTTTTATATACTTCTAAGGATATTTTAGATAAAAATATTAAATACACTTAAAATTTCATAAAATGTGCTTATTGAAATATAGAATTTTCCAAGAAAAACTTTATATATGAAATAAATATAGTAAAGTTTATAATTAATATATTTATTTTAAAAATAAATTTTTAAAGTGACATATATTCTTTTTTTTAAAAGAAATTTGTTCATGTTAATAAAATGAACTTCTTGCTTAAAAATACTGTAAGCTTTTATTCTTATTATGATAATTAATATATTTAAATCAGAGATGAGTCATATTTTATTTTATTAAATATTGTTGATATATATATATATATATATAAAAACATAAGTCATAAAGTAATAAAACTCTTTAAAGAGGAGAGAGGAGAGGACATCAAAGTCATTTTACCCACATTTTAAAATCCTAAATTAGGTTGATGACTCATTTAGAGATTTGTTAAATTTACCAACTTGATTTAGAATCATCCTATTTTAAATAGCTTTATATGGGATTTTCCCTAGAAATTCTAATATCACGTTACTTAATCATATAGCCCAATTAATATTCCTCTCCTAGAACTAATCTAAATTCTCCAAATTCATACGTAGTGGTCATCAAGCACGGTGTGTTTGATTTGAGGGGAGGGGAGGGGGTGGAAATTATAATTTTGGGTTTAAGAAACCCAAAATTTATCTTCTCATTCCTTTTAAATTTTGGATCCATACCTAAAATTTAAATACCTTCAATTCAAAAAGGTAATTTAACCCCTCTTTCCTTCCATCCCCTCCCCCCTCCCCATCATGTCCCCTCCCGTCCCCTCAAACCAAACACACCCTAATAAGTAGATAAATTAATACAAGATTAAATAAACAAAAATTAATACTAAATATAATTAAATGATTCATACATGCTCAAATCTTTAAATTAATTCATAGATACTTTAGATTTAAAGAAAATTAGTCAGACATAACTTTAATTCTAGTGATCTCGGCAACAATTTCAGAATTCAAAACCATAAAGGAAGGGAAGAAGAAAGGGGAAAAAAACAGAACACTGTCGTGGACTTGCTACCGAGCCTCCAAAATTCAAATCCAGCAAGCTGAAATCGGCCTTGAAGATTCCTCTGCCAATCCCGTTCCTGCTGGGCCATACATCCTCAACTTCGCATTCTCAAGGACAAAGAAGAACAGTGCTGTTGCAGAGCCTGTTTGACTCAGCTCGTGCGATGGAGATGGTGGTAGAGCATGAAGGAATGAGCGAGAGATTGAAACAGCGTTGGAATGAGTGAAGCCAGACCATGAATAATGAAAGGACGGCAGATTGGTAGAGATTGCGATGAAAGACTGAAGAAGAAGTGATGGTCGGTGGCTAGTGAAACTCAGAAGCGATCTCTCAAAAACAATTAACAGATGCAGAGACGATGTCACGAAGCTCCTTCCGTCATCACTCCCTTTGCGTCTTGCTCTGATTTTTCTGCTCAAGAAGAAGATCGCTCTTCTGATTCTCAGTCGATGCTCCCCCAAAGCTCTCTGGTTCGTCGACGATCGCTCCCTTTGAAGCCGCCTTCCAGCTTGCCGTCTCACCAAATCCAGCTCTCTCTATTCTGTCCAAATGTCGGCTGCTTTCTGTTTCCAATTCAAAAACCCGTAGCTCCTTGGTCCACTCCTCCAATTGGTCCTCCTCTTCAAATATTAAGTTAGAAATCAGAAGCCCAAGCCCCAAACCACTACGTCTCTGCTTTTCTCTTTTAAATCAGCTGCAATCAAATTGATCAAACCTCTTCCCCTCATGCCACGTATCTCATGATAAAAGAAGATGAATAAAAACTAAAATAAAAGAAGTGATAAAATAAATATAAGAGCAACAAAAACAACTCACTCACAATCTTTTGTTTTTTTGTAACTTTAAACTATTAATACTAGTTATCTAGAACTACCTCTATTTTTATTTTAAGATGTAATATCTATAAAGAAATCCCTAAATCATGTACCAAATTAACATCTTATCCAAATCTCTCATGAATCCCTTTAAATTAGCATTGATAACTCCTCAATTATATCAAAATATCTCTCAAATATATTAAAAGTGGGGAGCTATCAATATTTATCGTTACAAACTAGAATATATATGGATATACTATTAGGCGATGTGATCTGATAATATTTTGGAACCTTATAAAAGGAGACAAACTAATTAAAAATGCTCATTTTTATTTCCCATTTGGCGCTGGTAGGTGCTATTATGCATTTATATCTAATATTTTAATTAAAGATAGAACTAATATATTTTTTAGAAAGATATTAATTACATAAAAAATATTATCATAATGTTTAGATTTTAGACTAATGTCGAGTGTGGACTAATGAATTTAATTCCCTTTTATTATTTTGAGGATTTGAATTTAAATTCAAATTGTTATCCTATTGAAGTTTTAGTTTTTTATTTCCTACATTATAATCAAGTCCTTTTGAAAAAATAAACAGAACGTCTTGTTCCCATCCCGGTTCCTGGTTTTGGGACATGACATGGCTCAGGCATATCCCATGAACAAGCTTAGTTAATATAAATTAAAAAATAAAAGGAAGAGACAGATCAACCATAGGTCTAAGGTCTACAACAAAAGAAATGAAAGGATCCATGTGAATGGCTATTTATACTCTTTTTGAGCTTCTTTTGCCAAATACGCTCAATTTTCTTTTCTCTTTTCGTTTACATTCCAATTTCTCAACAGAATTATTTGAGCATTTCCCTACAATTCTCATGAAATGTAATACGTAGCTTTTCAAATCTAATTATAAATCTAATTATCTTTTTGTTGTCATGCTATATCTTGTTACCAATATCTTTTCCTAATTATTGTTTCTGTCATTAGTTAATGAACAGTAATGACTCTAAAAACTACTTAGTCTTCACGAAAACTATTGTAATGCTTGGATTCACAAAAAGTTTCTCAGTGAGACTCATTGATAAATGATGAGATACTCTTATGACATTGAATAATAAGTACAATAATATATAGTATTACATTGTGTTTCTGCTTTCTAGCTCATTGCTCAACAATAAAGGATACCAACCCTTTAATTGTTTCATTAGGCTCCACCACCACCACATTAATTATCTCACACATTGGTCACACAATGTGCCACAAATTTAGGCTCGTGAGCATAAAATGAATATTGAAAATGACTAATTCGATTAAGAAATACCAACACCACAAAAAAATCAGCCGTCCATTTGGTTCCATTTCCTCCCACTGTTACCTTCCCAACAGTTGATCTCAACCCCATTCCATTCATATTGTTCTTATCAATCACCACTTGATCAATATCACCAAAATGCCCATCTAAATTCACAATTGGAACGTTCTTATTTGGCTCCCCACTAAACATATTATTAACTATATTTAACCCCAAGATTTGACCTTTGATTGACTTCAGTACAATATTGGCATCACCTAAGAATAGCCCATTAGTGACATGAACTTGAACTGGGTCTTCCACTACTGCACCTGTATAATCCAAGTAGCAATTATCAATTCTGGTTTGTGAATTTCCTGCTTGTTTCACAAGTATGCCTATACCACCAAAAGATGTTGCTTTATTATAACAATGTATACCTTTTGATCATATTAGCTTGGTGTAACACCCCATATTTTATATTCATCAAAAATATATTGTAATTACTCGAGAAATTCAATAAAAAGGTGAATGTTCATGAAATCTGGATCTTATGGATTTTGAAATATTCATATACATGAGGAAATGGGCAAATTAATTCAAAAAATGAATTCGATCACAAAGGTAATAGCAAAATCATAATTTTGTCAATTTATCCCAAGATTAATTATTTTCCAATTAAATAAAGTTAGTCTCAATTAATTAAGGAAAATAAAGAAAAATGTATAATTGGAATATTCCATCAAGAATAAATCAAGAGTTGTGAAATTGGAAGGAATTATACATAATTCATTTAATTGAATTATGGAATTATTGAAAAAAATTTTATTTCCTTTTTCTTCCATATTTTCGCCTAGCAAGGAAAAAATGAGAGGGAAAAAATTGATTAATGAAATTAAACATGACAAGTGTCATTATCCTATGGAATGGGATTAGTTCATGGTTTTTGAAGATGAACACATGTCTAATTGCATTTAAATATTGCTTCTTAGACAATGATGATAGTGGTACACTACTTGAATGCATGGCTGGATTTTCACTACTTGAGTGCATGGATGAGTGCGAGGTTGGACTACTTGAGTGCAAGGTTGAGCGCAAGGTTAGATTAGTTGGAGAAAACTCATTTGGTTAGGGAAACACTAAGGGGGACGGTTTTCTATGCTAACCAAGAGGGAGAAAATTAGTTCAAATCCAATTGGAAGGCTAATGACATAGTTGGAAGGAGATGAGACCATTGGCCAAGTGTCACCACAAGATTTCATCTTGGATATCAAGGGCTTAAATGAAAGAAGAGGTATTTTATTAAAACACTTTCTCTTCCCTTCCTTTTGCTCATTTTGGCCAAGACAAGAAAGAAAGGGGAGAGAGAGAGAGAGAGAGAGAGCTTTGAAGAACTTAGAAGATTTTAGAGAGAAGGAGGAAGGAGCTTAAGGTATTTAGTGATCTTTTAAGCATTTCTTTGCAATTTTTCCATGAAAAACCTCCTCTAAACCTTTCTCTTTATGGAATCCATGATCTTGAAGACACATTTGGTGCTCAAGGAGAGAGAGGAGTAAACGCCTAGAGAGAGAAAGATCAAGAGCTCAAGAGGTAACTTCACAAAACTCAAATCCATACAAGTATGTTGTTTTTGTTGAAGTGTATGGTTGGATTTTGTGGTTTTTGCTCAAGTTGTAAATTTGGAAAAGTCCTAATCCTAAGGGGTTATGTTGCCCTAATTTCTTTGAATCATGGTTAAAATGTGTTTAAATGAATTAATAAGGGATTAGAAGTGGAAAAGTACAAGCTTTGGAAGCTAAAACACAAAAATCCAATTTTTCCTTTTTCTTGAGCATGTTTCAAGGGATGGTTCCATTGGATTTAGTGGGCAAAAAGAGGTGGGGTTACAGTTGGTCACTCTTTCAGAAAAGACCGAAAAGACATAATTACGAAAACGCCCATAAAACTCTAAAAGCAGGGCTGTCAAGGGTATTTTCGTAATTTGAAACTGAATTTGGTAATTTCAAGCCCAGAAATGGATTCCTTGGGTGAAAATACATCAGGACAGCCTTAGTCAAAATTTTGGGAAAACGTGCTGTCGGGCTAGGTTTGGTAGGGCTGGGTTCGGCAGGGCCGGGCCGGGCCGAGGTTCCGTGGGCATTTTGGTAAATTTTCACCATAGAATAATATAACCACAAGAAACACTATGGAAGAGTCTAAAATGATATTTAGATAGGTTATGACCTATTTCTTGTACATTTAATATTTTAGGACTGAGTCAGAAGCCGGAAGCGACACGTTTTACGAGGCACATTAAAAAGGAATTGATAAGACTTTGAGATAGGGACTACCATCCTTCATACACTATGTGAATAATTGTATGTACTTGTTACTGTATTTCATGATATGATTGCGTGCTAGAGGCACAGTATCTAGTTGTGGTTCGGTACTCAACAACGGTATATCGGAAATCCTAGCTGTGGTTTAATGCCCAGCCAAGATATATCAAAAATTCTAGCTGTGGTCAATGACTCAGTCGAGGTACTTATATGTGAATCGAATTGAACTTTCATTTTTGCCTAATATGGTGTATAGCATATTTAATTTTCACATTTTATATGTCGATCGTATGTCTCTACGGGGATTCTTTGGAATCTCACCATTGTTTTAAAATAAATATCTCAGTTGGTGCCAGTGGGACGAAAGGCAAAGGTGCAAATACGGAGAAGTGAGTTGCACGTGTCTCGAGGCTAGGTTGAAGTTGGTGGTTATAATTAGTCTATTATTAAGATATTTTGGGGAAATCTTGTAATTATTGAAATTTTTGCTGTATTTTGTATTTTGTTGACGAACGACTTTGGATTGTAAACGAATACTTTTATTAGTATAGTTGTACTTTTCTGTATGCCCATGGATTCCGTCTTTATTACTCTTCGATTATCGATTATCCAACATCTGTGATTGCGTTGTCATTGCTAGCAAGATCAATTGCAGTTCCTAAATAGTCTTTGTCACTAACGGTGGAGTGTTTCTTAAGAAAACAATTTGAGATGAAGGTTTCATAGCCACGTTGGACTATAATCCCTTCTGTGTTGAACTGGAGGAAGAAACAGTTGTTGATTTGGATTCTAGCAGAATCATGAATGAGAATCCCATCGCCTCAGTAGCCTGAGTCAAATAGGATGTCTCGGAAGGTCATGTCTTCATATTGAATTACATCTTTATGACTTTCTTACCGGAGAAGCCATCAACATGCAAGTGCGTGACTGGATTATCAAGTTTTGAGGAGTTTGATAAGGATAACTCAACCAAATACCTGTCACCTGGAAAAGTATCAGTTGCTCTCAAGCTTCTACTAAATAAGGTGTGTCGGCTTATGCCTTGGTAACCTTTTCGAACAAAAATAATCAAGGATTACTATATAGAGTGTAATCCTGAATAGTCTCTTGAGGAGTTTTTTATTAATTACCTAACAACTAAATGCGATGATTGACATAAAAACAATAAAAAAAAGGATTTGTTTGAGCTTTTTATTAAACCATATTGCGACTAAGCTAAAATGCTTGTAAAACAAATATTTTTGGATTTTTTAGGATAAAAATGGATGAAATGGACATTAGTTCAGAAAATAGGGTTAAGGGGTGATTTTTCCATAAAATTTTTCACTAAAAGGCAATTTTATCTTGGAAGTATTTCAAGGGGCAATTTTGCCCCAAAAGTGTGAAAACAGGATCAATTTTTCCCAGACTGTTATCCTAGTTAATTTTGACTGTTAGTTGACTAAATATACTAAGCTGCCATCCACATTAATTAAACCATATTTTGATATGTTTTTTCATAATTAATTTAGGGAATTTAATGTATTTCATTAGCCATTATTACATGATTAAGCACTAATTTTAGTTATGAACATTTGTATTGAATTAAGTCTAATTAGGGAAAAAATGGTCATAATTTGTAAATTATTCATACAAATAATTTTTTATACTTTTAATGCTACTTTGTGCTTAATTTTGCATTGTAAGTGTTTTAGAAGAAAATTGGAGAATGTGGAAAATGTCAATTGGGGTTAAAATTAATATTTTTAGGACTAAAGAAAATTATAGAAAAGACCCTAGAATTTCTGGAAACTGTAAATCAATTAGAAAAGGACCAGAGAGAATTATAGAAAAGAGCCCAAAGTTGTTGAAAGTGTTCCAAAATTTGCATTATAGTCCACCATGAACTTTTAAATTTTTCATATTGGTCCCTGGTCAAAACTTGCATTTTGACCAGAGATCAATGTTTTGATGAGGGACCAGTTAGGTCTGAAATTGCAGACCCTCTTCTTTTTCCTTGGGAGATAACAGAGTTGAGGCGCCACGGCAATGAAAACCAGTAGGGAGAGAGAGATCGATCGGAGGAAGAGGAAGCTACATCTCGCTACCACCGCCAATCCTCCTCTAGTCTCACCACCGCTGGCGCATTCTTCACCATGGGAAAGCACCACAAGAGAGAAAGCTTAGAGTTGGAGCAAGACTTCAAACAAAGGAGGCACGATGGAGCTTCATGATCGAAGGAGAAGATCTGACCACCGATTGGAACCACTACCACCGTCGATCTCTTACTCCACTATCTCGACTATTCTTCTACCCTCAATCCGTCACCTTCACCGTTAGAAACTACCACAACATGAGCTGCTCATCCACACCACCGTTGGCTTCATTCTTTGTTCTCATCCCACTAGAATCTCTCACCGTCGCAGGACATCACATACCACACTACTGCCTCGCCATTTTTAGTCAGCTGCTATTCTCACCAGCAATTGCTTCCACCGTCATCCTTCCCTCCTTTTTCCCTATCTCCAGCTTCATTCGACCCTCCTTTGTCCTACAACCACCACTACCGCCTTCTCCTTCCAACATTCCATATTCTTCTTCCTCTATTTTCTCACAAAATCTAACAGCCTTTTCTGATTCTCCATTCTTGGATTTGATTGTCCTCCTCTGGCTCATGTATTTATGGTGTATTGTAAAAGCTTTGGCTATAATTAATTTCATAAGTGGCTGATCCTCTTGAGTCTTGGTGGTGGTAGAGCAGGTGTCTGGAGTTTCAATGTGTTACAAAAGGGAGTTCATTAGTTTTTCATTAGCTCAATTCATGTATCGTGTTTTGTTTGGATTAATTTTTGTATTGGTATATGTTTGTGATATTTAGATGAGTGTTCATTTGTCCTTGTTGATTGATATTTGTATTGAGTTTGCTTTGTTGCTCTTGGAGTCTGTATTGAACATATTTTCTTATGTTTTAACAAGATTATGCATTGTATGTGATTAATATGATGTGTAAGTGAGTTAATTCATATTGGGTGTCGTGATTTTGCTCTCATTTCAGAAGAAGCAAGTGCATAAAAATGATTTTTAAATGCACATCAAGTGGTTTTTAATAATTTATCTAAGAGATGACTATGAATGTGATTGTATGATTAGTCATTAATTAGGTAGATTAGACCTGATGCAATTGCTTAGAGTTTTCAATTTGACTTTATACAAAATTAACTCTTAAAATATTTTAAGAAGCTAGGAAAGTCACCAACTTTGCTACCAAAATCCATTTTATCATTTATATTTTCAAACTCAATTTCATTTACTCATATCCATCCCATTTTTATAAAAATATCAAAAACAATAGTTTAACATTTAATTAAATTGTATTCTCTTTTATTTTTTAATTTACACAACCGAAAACCAATTTCTCTTTGTTTTCATTGCATTTTCATGGCATTTAGATTACTTAGAAATCAATAAAAGGATCTTCGAGAAGAGAGATCGATCCTAGGTTTGCTTATATATAATCCTTGGTTAATTTTTGATTGTGGATCTCAAAGCTAACGATAAAAGGTCTTTTTCATATGTCATTCACATCATCTTTGTTGAGGTGTAAATTGAGGTGTAAATTGCACCGAAAGTCTGTGTCACCTACTTCATCTTTTTACAAAGTTAGATTTAAAACTTTCAGGGTAAATTTGCACCTTAACAAAAATGGCGTGGAAGACATGTTGGCAGTCATCTTAGTATATTTGGTTGACTAATAGTCAAAATTAATTGGGATAATGGTTAGAACACTTCTTTTTGATACTTCCGGGAAAAAATTGCCCATTGAAAAACTTCCAAGATACAATTGTTCTTCAGTGAAAATTTTCAGGACAAAAATACTCTTTAACCTAGAAAATATAATGAAAACATCCTAGAACAAATGAATTTTATCTATTCTTACTTTAAAAGATAACGAGAGTGTGTTAGTTTGACAAAGATGCCTAAAAGACATTTTGTGCTAACTTGAGTTAAGTGAATTAATTGCTCCACACCGGATAAAAATTAATGCTTCTAATTGAAACCGAATTTAAACATTAGCAATTTGAATCAATGAAATGCAATAAAACAAGTATCCAAGAACTCTTGCATTATAATAACAATGAAACATTCATAACAACCTCAAGTAAAAGTTATATCAAGCCAATTACATGAAATTGATATTAATGAAGAATAAGTAGCGTCAAATACATAACGTTAAAATCCAAATAGACATCTAATCTAAAGTAATACATGGAACCTCAATTGAAAACTTCAGTCCAATATACTAATTGAACCTAAACATAGAATTTAACTAATATAAATGATTAAAGATATAAATTAGATGGAAAAACAATCTGCTGTAAATCTCCAAACTCAAGAATCAACCTATTGATATAGAAGAGAGCTTTGGCTGCTGCAATTCATGGAAATAGCAATAAAGAGCAAATTTATATTCAGATTCGAGCACCCGACATGAAAAATCAGCAGAGAAAGCCACAGACAACTTAAAGAAAAATATGGAAGAGTGGTGGGTGACGGTGAAGAGAGAACATAGGAGGCCAAAACCACGAACTAGTCTGGGTAAAAAGAAACAAAGCTCACCAGCAATAATGGTGGACAAAGGAGTGGAGAACACGGCAAAGAGGAAGATGATTAAACTGGTGACGCTCTTGTGCCCCCACTACTGCTGTTCGATCCAGACTCATTGAGGCTTGGGCTTGGGTTGAACAAGGTCGTCGGCGTTGATGGTGGTGAGGCATGATGGATGGTCAAGCTAATGGGTGAATGTCTCAAGGTTCTAGTTTGTGGCACCTTTGTATTGTGTGTTTACTTGCTGAAAAATCCCCAAAAGCAGACCTAATTCCATGTTAAAAAATGTTGTAGTTTCGCATAGGGACTAAACGGCAATTTTCAAAAGTTTGTGCTGCAAAACTGTAATTTCTGCAATTTGAGGCCAAAATTCCATTTTCAAAATTGATTAAATTTCTTGAAGCACCTACAATCAAAAAAATTAATCTAACATCAAATCTTCTAAAAAATTCAAGATTAAGAGCAACTCTAATTATTTTGAGAATTCAGTCCTTTTTAGTTATAATTCAATATATTTATTCTTAATCCCAGTTGATTATAATAAAGGCATTTTAAGCTCAATTATAATAAAATCCCCAAATAAAATATGAAAATATATAATAAAAATAAAAATTTATCATCCACCTTTTACTTAATCACCCATATAGATAATTAAGACATTTTTGTATGTTAGCCTTGGGTCTATAATAAAAAAAACTAACTAAGGATTGCGTATAGGCAATCCTTTGATAATTATCTTCTTGAGTAGTCTTTTATTGAATCATAAGTAATTTAAATGCTATGTGTAACCCCCTGCCTTGATAGCTGTAATTATAACTTGAAAATGCGTAATTAAAATTGATTAGAGACCTACGGACAACTAAAACTCATTTCAATCCCTTCCATACGGTAGGGTTTTCACAAACTTTTTCAAAAATCATTTCCCTATCCTGGTCTCTATTTCAAATTCGAATATAATTACCTAGTGTAGTTAAATCGCATTTATATATATCAGAGTTAATAACAAAAATCCCGGCAACCCCCGAGTTTCATTCATTCACTAAGGGTTTACAGTTTTCCATATAGGGGATTACACAGCTATATCCAAAATAGTATTTACATCCCAAATCAAAATGGATAACCAACAACCAAAATTAAATATCTTCTAAGGAATCCTAACCGCTCTTGGTTGTCCGCTTCCCTGTGGAACCACCTACCCTGTCTATAGGTTTAATAATGGAAAAAATGAGATTAAAAAGAATCTCAGTAGTGACAAATCACTCATACAATATATAAACACATCATGTAAGCAACCATCAACCACAGTAGGAACAACAACACAATGATATATGGCTATCACCACAATTGACAGCACTCACGACTGTATAAATAATCACGACAGCTTATGTTGTATAACGACAGCTTACGCTATATAACGCCAGTTTGTACTGGATAACGATAGTTATCACCAGCTGTATAGGTAGCAGTATCAGAAATCATCACAAAACAATGATACACTTACATCAATATATTTACACATAGCATAAGAGAAGAGTCACTACCTGGTTCTTTCTGAATGTGCTATGGCAATAGTCGTTCACGATCAGGGCAAATGTTGAACCCTATAGATCAAAATCAAGAACGGCGGATTAATTCTCTACTCCAAATTCTTACTTTTATCACACTTAAAGTCGATTATCATTTGGACTCTTTAGGTGGCTATTAGAAGCCCAACATATGCCTAAAAGGTTGGGAAATATCATACCAAAAATGACCTTTCAAAAGTGAAAAATACTGATTTTTGGGGATTGGCTGCGGCCCAAAAATCCACTGGCTGCGGCAAAAAATAGGTCAGAAATATTTGGGCCGGGGCTAAGAATCCGCTAGCTGCGGCAAAAAAAATCCTGTTTCTTGTCTGAACTTTCAAAAATCATAACTAATTCCAGAAAAATCAAAATGAGGTGATTCCAAAGCCAAATGAAATATATTTAAGTCCTCTTAATAGAAAAAACATTAACCATTACCATAAATCACCACACAATTACAGAATTACACAAAATCTAACACTGCTCCAAAACAGAGTCCAGTTTCAACATCAAACTTTGGACAGTCATTACTCCAACCACACAAAATGAAATGACACAAATTATTTGTCAATTTCGAAGCTTGGAATGTGAAATTTAAGACTAGAAAGTTTTAGAATTTTTAGACACCATTTGCTCATTTAAAATGTCCAGACAACCTGACTGCTTTGTACAAAACTTTAAGTAACAAAATTTCAGTTTTTGTGCAATCGCTTCCAATGGTTCCAAATTCACAACAAATACCATTCCCACACCAATTTTTATAAGGAATCCATTGGAAACACTAAAATAACCAAATTCAACTCACATTGACATGTTCCACAAGAAACACAACATGTCACACAATAACCCAATTCAAAACTCACAATGCAACTCCTTTCCATTCAAAGTTCCAAACCAATTCCAATGGCACCAAAACACAATTTGACACCTATTCCAATACCAAATAACCATGCAATCCACAAGACCCTAATAACACAAAAAATAGGGCCAAAATCCAGAAATTCCAAGTTCAACCAATAGCCACAATGAATATACCAAAATATGCCAAATTCTTACCTCTTTCTCTTCCCAAGACTAATTTCTTATTTCTCTTCTTTCAAATTTCTTCAAGTGTGCAAACACCGTCTTTCAAATTCCTGAAACCATAGCCATGAAGCCCTCAACATCATGAACAACATTAAAGAAAATGATTTGAGCATTCATGGACAAATTCTCACCTAAAACTTGAGCTTCTTCTTTCTCTTTCCTTCTCTTGTTGGATGAAAATGGAGGCAAGTGAGAGAGAGATGAAATAATGAAGCTGAGATTAGATTTTGGGGGAGAGGAGGCCTCTCGGCCGACTTTACAAGTGAGAGGGAAGAGAAAAATGAGTTGACAATTTGATCATGATCCTATGGCTCACACCTTAACACTTGGCAAGATTTGGTTTCTCCTTCCTTGGCACACATAAGCACACACATGCAATTCCACTCTCTTGTTCATGTAATTCTAGCCATTGATCTTTAAATTACCAATATGTCTCCTCTTCGGTAACTGACCAATTGGTCAATAATTTTCCTTTTTCCCTGTTTTACCCTTGATTCAAGCAATCTCTACCAAATTACCTCTGAACACATTTTTAGGGTTCATATCACTCAACCGTGCGCCCTCCCTCTTATTTAACTCAATTTAGATGTTAATCCATCATTGATCTTAAATATGGGATTTAGGCACTGATCAAAAGCACATTCAGATTGAAATTCACACTTATTCTTCAAAAGTGTTAATTAACAATAATTACATTTACTTTTGAAGTCATTAGCCCTTAATCACAAGTTGGGTCATTACACTATGCAAATGCAATGAAACAAGGGACATTGATTTTGGTTTTTCAAATTAATAACTAAAAGAAGAATGCAATTTGATTAAATACTAAGCTGTTGTTTTTGGTATTTTTATAAAAATGGTGAATGAGTGAATGGAATGACATGGAATTGAAAATATGAATGATAAATACTCTTGGTAATAAAGAAAGTGTCTATCCTTGCTTAAAAAAATTATGGGAGTTAAAGTTCATTAAATCTTAAGAAAAACCTCAAGATAACACTTGAGTCCAATATTCCCAATTAATAGTAGCTCCTACAAATATAGCTAACTACTACCTCTTGAGATATTGTCTAAAACCACTTAAAGTGCAATTGAAATGGATAAATATAACTTGCTTCCTCTTGATATGAATGTGATAACAGGACATTCAATTAATCCAAGTCAATCATGCTATCTAATAATAACACGTAGATAACACAATATCATTGAATCAACTAGGAAAACACATACATATATAAATCCAACAAGCTACAAACATTCAATTCAATTACATAGGTTCAATCCACAAGACTATCTAAAGGATAATCAAGTCTCAAAAATGCATAAAAATAATCCTAAAACTAGATAATTAAAATATACAAATGAGAAAAAGAATTGAACTAGATAACTCCCTTGTACAAGTGCAGAAACTCAAGTCATTATCTCCATCCCAAGAGGCATTGAGGTTCAGCCACTCTTTTCTTTAAACTTAGCTACAATAACATGAAGCAACCCATCAACCATAGATGAACAGAGGAGACAAATAAAGATGAAAATGGAGGAGATGATGAAAGACTGACTGGGAGCTGGAAGATAAGTCATCAAGAGTGGAGCTGAATGGAGGTGGTAGATGCTCGATGAAGGGAGTGAGAATGGAGAAGGGTCTGTTTTCGACAGTCAAAATGAGGAAAGAAGTTTGATGATAATAGTAGACTAAAAGTAGAGAAGAAGGTCATCAGAAATGGCGATTTCGATCGTAGTGACGGTAGTGGCTGATGGCGATTCCGACGGTAGTGACAGTGAAATCAACATCGACAGTGGGTGGAGCTCCTCTTCCACGATATGAGTTCGAAAGCTCTAACCTTTAGCTCTTTCTCCTCTGCCCAGAAGTGGGGATGTCCAAACGGTGAGACGATGGTGGCTCGGTGAAGGAGGAAGGTGATGGTGTGAGAGAGACCGATGGTGGGAAGTCGTCGACAGTGGTGGTAGTCTTCGTCTCGTTCCCTCTGAAGCTCTTTGATCTCAAAGCTTTACGGCTCCACACCCTGTTTCATGGCGTTCAACTTTGTGTCTTTGAAACTCACCTAAGACATTCTCTTCTCTCCAAACTAGACGGTGCCTAAGTCACCGACAGTGATGGTGGTGAGGCTGAAGGCTGCTGGCAACTAAGAGGAAAGTCAAGGTGTTGAGGCAAGGGTCCAAGATTCAGAGCTTCAGCACGTGGCACTCTGGGTCTACGTGTAGATACGTAGAAGGTCTTGGTCAAAACGTATTTTGACCAGGGTTCTCTCTGAATTTTTTAAAAGTTCTCGAGGAGGGACTACAATGCACATTTTTGAAACATTTTGATGGCCAAACTTCAATTTCCAAAACATCTAGGTACTTTTTTGTAAATTTCCTTGGTCCTTTTTCATAATTGATTTGCAATTTCTAGAAATTTTAGGGACTTGTCTGTAATTTTTCCAATTTCTCAAAATATTAATTCTGACCCTCCAAAATCTCAAATTTTCTTCTTAAACACCTACAATATAAGATTAAGCATAAGGTAGAAATTAACTGCATGAATAATTACAAATTATGACCATTTCCCCCTAATTACACTTAATTCAATACAAATATCTCTAACTCAAATTACTGTTTAATCATTCAAAAATGTCCCAAGAATGTATTTAAAATCCCATTTTAATTATGAAAAAAACTTATAAAAATATGATTCAATCAATACACAAGTATTTAGTTAATCCAATATATTGTAGGTAGATAAATTTGATTAAGAGAAAAATATTACTTTTAGCTTCTGTACTCCATTATATACAAGAATGAGTGATGTTCACTAATTAACATCTGATGTTGTATATTTTACTCCTACACTGCAACGATGCATAACTTAGGCAATTCAGATCTCACTACTACAAAAAACCAAATCTGTGGCGCTTATAATTGCATTAGCTGTGGCGCTTGCGAAATGCCACCTATCTTAACGCCACTAAAACAAGCTGTGGCGCTTGGAAGCGCCACAGATTTTTAATTTTTTTTTTTAAAAAAATAGCTTTCTGTGGCGCCTAACCTGGCAGGCGCCACAGGAAGCATACCTACTGTGGCGCCTGGCTGGCTAGGCGCCACAGATGGGTGGACCAGCTGTGGCGCCTGGCCAGCCAGGCGCCACAGTAGGTTTTATTTTTTTTTTTTTCATTTACCTACTGTGGCGCCTGGCTGTCCAGGCGCCACAGTAGGTGTTATTTTTTTTTTTTTCTGTTCTGGTTTTTTTGTTGCATATTTTTTCTCATATTTTTTTGGGGTTTTCGTATTGGTTTTTTTTAGCATATTTTTTTCTCATGCATATATAATTATAGTCTACAAGGTTTAATAAGAACAATAATAGATAACGAGCAAATGATACCAACATATGATTGATTAGCTAAAGTAGTAATGAAAATTGTTATACAATATACTGTAAACCTAGCTGAATGAAATATAATACAACAAATTCAAAACTTGAACAAACATGCAAGACACAACAATTATATTGGCAATTAGAAACAACACAAAAAAAACCAGCTAGTGAATTTAATAGTAAATATAGCTACCTAGGGATTTGCCTAAACACATATTCACACCATTCCTCGATCACTTCATTAACTTGATGGTCTGTCAAAGCGTCACAACGTTGATCTTCATAATACTACAGATATATAAAATCAGACACAAGTTAGAACGAATTGAAATCAGTAAAACATAACTGTCAGGCACTAATTCAATTTCATTACAACACAATATGAAGTGCAACTAAATGACTTACTTTTTGAGGAATAAATGGTTGATCATGCATAATAACATCCTTCATAAATTTCATGATATAGTACCCACAATCATTGTCATTAGGTTGGAAAGGGCACTGCAATAATATAATGCAATATTTAACTCTGTTCATGAATAAAAAGTGTTTACTAACAAATTCTAAGTAAAGTCAAATATTAATACCTGTATCTTCTTCCAAGGATAACTAAGGCGGGGGTCAGTAGCTTTAGAATAGTTTAACGCGACAGACGACCGATATGCAGTCAATGCGCTAACAAAAGAAACAGAAAATGATTACTTTTGATTATTCAATCACGTTCGCAAATATTTATACATAGGCACGTATACTTACCTACTGATCAATAGCATCATATCAAAATGCTCTTGTGGAAGACCATTTTGCAGAGGATCCACATAATAAATGCGAGGGCCTGAAGGTTCCGCTGGATTGATAACGATCAATATCCAATGGCGCCTAAAATAGATTTTAAAAATTTTTTTTGAACAATAATGTTATGATAGAAGTTAAACAATAAAAACAAAAATAGTACCAATAAAAACTTACCCCGCATTATACGGCACTAAAAATAATGTATTTGCTGCCGCTTTCTTGCTAAAGTAATCTTTCAACCCATTAGACTGCGCAGTCACATCTAATTTACCCTCATGATTACCAACGAGAAAAGGGTTGACAAATGCGAATTGGACCCTGTTTGTATCCATTAAAACGTCCTGGTCCAAATGCCTGGTATAGAACATACAGTGTCATGAGAAACAAAAGAAATGGAACGAGATATATTAATAACAGTGATAAAGGATGATAGTGAAGTACCTTATCCAGATGTTGATAGCCGAAGCACTAACCCAATCACGAGCACATATTTCCTGCACGACCTCGGCAGTAATATAATCAACTAGACCACCAACATTGTAGATATGTCTTGGAATACGTAATGCCACTACTCCCTCACCGATCAATTGTGGTGCAATCAATATTAATTGATCGAGATATGAGGTATGTCTTCTTCTGCTCTGTTGGCTGGCCGATGCTTTTGACTTGGGTTGTGTTGTCGAAGACTTTGAAATCTTACCCTGCGCAAATCAGAAAATTAAATCACAGTTCGAGATGAAAGTTTGAAGGAAAAGTGCAGGGAATTTTGAATGAACGACCTTTCCACATGGCTCGATAAGACCTATTGGCCAAGCAACATAGCCACCTACAACATCCGCCACCTTATTTTGCTCATCTTGAGACGGGATCGGTAAGAGGGCGTCTTCGTTCGTGCAGACGTCAACCCTAACCCGGAGTGTGTTATCGGGCAACGGTGAATTGTGCAGTATGTCCTCACCAGTGTTGTAGGCAACACCTACTGCAACTGCGTGCTTGGATGCTTGCTCGACATATAGCTTGCATTGAAATTCCCCCTACAGAAAATAGAGTTAATATGTTAAATTCGCTTAATTATAATTTAACATAAAGTTAAGTAGAAAAGAAATTAATTACCGAAGGAAAAGGGACTTTAGGCACGGAATTGCAGCTATCTCTGAAACTTGGGCTATCACAGAACGGAACATTTGGTATTGGCCTACCCTGGACCAACTGTTGTATTTGCGTTGTTAACAACGCATTATGTTCTTGCAGCAAACGCATTTGTTCGGTGAATTGTTCTTCTCGTTGTTCCTTATAGCGCATTTGTTGTTGAAGTTCTTGCATTTGATGCTTAAAGCTAGACATCTCGTCACGTAGGTGAGAAACATCACTTCTACTCGAGCGCTTCTGACGTCCGAAGTATGCTGATGGGGTGACTGCAAAACCAGTACCCCGAACACGACCATCATACTCGGGTACTGGTAACGCTCTGCTCAATAAATCGTCCCGACCAACATAGGTCGCCAACGCAGGATCCTCCTGTGTCATTTGTCGCTTTCCCAAAAAGAATTACAATGAAAATTAGTTATTATAAATGGAGTTCATTTAAGTAAAGTCAATTATTTATTGAACGCATAATATAATTGAATACTTACACAATATTCGGCTACTCTTCTTGCTTCCTCACTACGAATTTCACCTTTCTTATTTGTGACACCCTTGATCCATACCTCATGTCGTGGAACCTGTGTAATATCTGAGCCTGATTCTTGTATCTGCACATCAAAGTTAGTCGAATTTAAATGATATTCATACAATTTTTATTATGAATGAAATAATCATCAGTTCGTACCATTTGTTTTTGTAAATTTCCGTATGAAACAGGTCCTTGTGTGTATCGGTATGGCATGTTGGTCGCGTTAGCTCGATTCTTCTCGCTCAACTCCTAGTTAGATCAAAATGATTCATATAAATATATAAATGTTACTTACAAATACGTACATTACACGTAATAGGGAAAAATAAACAAATCCCCTTACCAGGAAATCAGGAGTTGTATGTGTTTTGATAAACTCATCCCACATTGCTTGAGTGATGATTCCTTCGTACAATGGATAAGGCGGTGTAGTAATGATATCATCATTATCATCCCTCAAGAAATATTTGACGAGATCAGAACGAAACTTTCGCAAAATTTTTCCGGCTTTTCTCATTACGAAGTTCTTCCGATCATCATCAATAATAAAAACACTCTGTAACAAGTCAAAAAACATATATCATATGTAAGATTGAAATGAAGTGAAACAAAGCAAACCGAATAAATATATAATTAAGGTGTTACCTGTATTTCAGCCCAGATCCCATCCTCATAACTTTTCTTTACCATTTTCCAATTTTGAACTGTAATAGGGACTCTGTCTCGAACCGTAGTCCCGATGAAGTTATTTAACGAGGTACTGTTCTCCCCAACCGGGTTCCCAAGTTCATTCCACTCTACTTGTAACTTGATCCCGTTACTTCTCAGTTTGATCAACCTCGCCATAACTGTCCTGCCACGTCTGACGTTCGCCTCAAATCTCTGTCTACCAATGTGCCTGGGAACGTCATCAATGTCATCAGGTACGGGACTGGGAACGTCATCAATGTCATGATGTGGTGAGTCCATACTCCTGCAAGTGAAATAAACCAAATCAAAACATCAGTACACAATGGTCTTATATGTCAATGAAAGCAAATTATTTTGAAATTTATAAAAACATACGTACAAGTAAATGAGTCAAGGCAATCATTATCTTTTCCTTTTTCTTGTCTGATTTAAAATTTTATTTTTCAGAATTCGTGTTGGATTGAGAATTGTGTTCTTGTTGACCCAAGTTCCCTCTTTATGATCATGTCTCACGTATAGGGGTCCATCTTCATCTTCATCTTCATCTTCATCTGCATCTCCATCTATATCAATCTCTGCTGACCACAAATCCTCAAACGAAGGATCATCATTATTGATGTTCAAATATTCATTACTTTCAAAATCAACTTCTGCTTGACGATTCTTGTTGGATGGAAGTACAATAGACCAATTCTTCTTAGCAGGATCAGGAATGTAAAATGCTTGTTCTGCCTGTGCTGCTAAAATAAAAGGATCATCTTCATACCAAACCTTAGAAAGGTCCACTTGCACAAAGCCTAAGTCATCTATCCGCAATCCACTGTTGTTGTTAACCCACTGACATTTGAAGACAGGGACCCTGAACATAGAGTAATCTAACTCCCATATGCGTTCAATGACACCAAAGTATGACATTGATGCATAGATAGGGTGTGTATCTTTAGCACTGGATCTATGCCAAGAATCAGCAACAAGTGTTACCCCACTATTCTGCATCGTGCTCTGTTTATCATGGTCTTGTGTATAAAATGTGTAACCGTTGATTGCATAACCATTGTAAGATAATACATGTAAGCTCGGTCCCTTCGACAGGCACTTCAATTTTTCGGAAACTGAATCAGGATTCCTCTCCATGTCATAGTTAATACGATTTTTCAACCAGCCTGCAAATTGTTTATTGTGTTCTGTTGTTAATAAATTTTCATTCCCATCACCATGTACCAATCGGAGAGCATCCTTGTGTTCTTCTACATACGGTTCGACCTCATCAGTGTTATGTAGGACATACAAGTGGGCTTGATCCCGTTCAGTCACTGATATCGTTATTACATCACTCCCCGTTGTTCCTTTCCCTGATCTTCGGCCATCATGACGGGACTTAGGGATCCCTACAGGGTCAACATTTGATAGAAAATCAGCACAGAAGTCACTTGCTTCTTCAACCATGTAACTTTCAGCGATACAACCCTCTGGACGGTATCTATTTTTCACATACCCCTTTAATATTTTCATGAATCGTTCATTTGGGTACATCCATCTCAAGTAGACTGGACCGCACAATTGAGTTTCTTTGACCAAGTGTACAGTTAGATGTACCATAATGTCAAAAAAAGAAGGCGGAAAATACATTTCAAGTTCACACAGAGTACACACAATCAGCCTTTGCAAATCTTGTAACCTGGTTGAATCAACCACTTTACTGCAGATCAACTTGAAAAACACGCAAAGTTTGGTGATAGTGTTCCTTAATTTTTTGGGAAGAATGGATCGTATACCAACCGGTAGGAAATTTTGCATGAGCACATGACAATCATGAGATTTAAGGTTCTTTAACTTCAACTCTTTTACCGATACAAGGTTCTTTATATTTGAAGAGTAGCCCTCGGGGACTTTAATTCCTTGCAGAAACTCACAAAACAATTTCTTCTCTTTCCTCGACAGAGTGTATGCAGCTGGCGGTAGATAGGTACGAGACCCTTGCTCAATCGGTGCCAACTCTTCTCTAATTCCCAAGTTCACTAAATCCAACCTCGAATTGACATTATCCTTGCTTTTTCCTTGGATATTAAGCAACGTGCCAATTAGACTATCACAGATATTTTTTTCTATGTGCATCACATCAAGAAAATGCCTCACATATAAAGACTTCCAATATGGAAGTTCAAAGAAAATAGACTTTTTCTTCCAACCGCTTGTCTCTATTTGTTTTGCAAAAGGTTTGCCAAAATTGTTCTCCAAGTCTTTTACCTTGGAATACACCTGGGAACCGGTCAACATCTTCGGCGGGCTACCTTCTTCTGCATCACCATTGAAAGGCTTTTTCCACTTCCTCCAACGATGTTGTGATGGTAAGAATCTCCGATGCCCCATGTAAACATTTTTCTTACAATGATGAAGTCGCATTGAATGAGTGTCATCTTCACATATAGGGCATGCACCATATCCTTTGACGCTGTATCCTGACAAATTTCCATAAGCAGGGAAATCATTAATTGTGCCAAACAACATGGCTTTCAAAGTGAAACTTTCTTCCATGTACCCGTCATACACACTAACGCCTTCATCCCAAAGCAGCTTCAAGTCATCAATTAAAGGAGCCAAGTATACATCTATATCATTCCCAGGTTGCCTTGGCCCAGAAATTAACATGGACAACATCATAAACTTACGTTTCATGATTAAGTGTGGAGGAAGGTTATAAATCATCAATATCACCGGCCACGTGCTATGTGTGCTACTCTGAACACCGTGCGGATTAATTCCATCAGTTGACAGTGCAAGGCGAAGGTTCCTGACTTCATCAGCAAAGTCAGGGTACTCATGATCAATTTTTTTCCATTGAGGAGCGTCTGCAGGGTGCCTAAGCTTCGTGTCTTTAATCCTTTCATCTGCATGCCATGTCAACTGCTTAGCTATCTCTGCATTACTATACAGTCGCCTGAATCTCGGAACAATGGGAAAATACCATAGCACCTTCAAAGGACTTTTTCCTTTCTTCTTCCTATATCGAGATGCGTTGCATTTAGGGCACTTCTCCAACGTTGCATACTGATTTCGAAATAATACGCAATCGTTAGGACATGCATGTATCTTCTCATATCCCATACCGGTTGTAGAGCAAAGAATTCGCTTTGCCTCGTATGTCTTGGTAGGAAGTACATTTTCTTCTGGAAGCATATCTTGCAACAGTTCAAGCAATGCGGTAAAACCCGAATCACTCAATCCGTAGCGAGCTTTAAAGTTGTACAACTTCAACACTGCTAGCAATCTCGTGTATTTAATACTTCCGACATATAATGGTTTCTCTGCATCACCTTTCAACTTCTCATATTCGTTAGGGCAGTTATGAAGCACCCCTTCAACCATATTTACCATTTCTTCAAGATCATCATCTTCATCAAACATGCTTTGATCAAATTCATCCGAGGCACCACCCGTGGTATGCACCCGATCACTATATGAATCGTTGGTCTCACCATGTCTTGTCCATCGTATATATGTTTGATCAATACCATAACATACTAGATGATCTAGCAAATCAAGTTGACTAATCCGCTTTCCAAAACAACAGGATAAGCAAGGACATAAGATTTTGCCAGGATCTTTTGTGTGCTCAGTTGCAAATGTAATAAAATCCTTCACCCCATCTATATATTCCCTTGAACATCGATTAGATGACATCCATTTACGATCCATCTATGGGCTTCAATCTAATTTTTTAAAAAATTACGTGGTTAGTTGTATAACTATTGCATTTACTAATTACTTTTATATTCTCTTACCAATTTTAATTTAAAATAACATACACCACATGAATCTTTATTATTGAAGCTTTCTAAGTCTTAAACTGAATATTTAAATTGCCAAATAATTCATTAATTATTCCCAGGCATTATAACAAAATTTTACAACTCATAACAAAAGAAACCATATTTGCCACAATAATATATCATAGTTAAATTATAAAACATTACAACTCAATAATTAAATAAAATACAAGTGTTAAAAATATATAAATAATTATTTTGCTTGTGCAATTAATCAATAACAATCATTACAACACCTACAAATTATAACTATTAAATTTAACTAAAATCACATTTGTAATTAAGCTCAAAATTTAAAAAACATACCGTAAATAGAAGCTTCAATAGACTGATGAACTGAAACTACAAATACAAATTAAACATAAACAAATCAATAAAATATTTGAGGTTCTAAGTTATTTTTTTAAATAATAATATGTGTAATAAACATCAAAATATAATAAAATCAAATATGATTAGCTTAAATCAAAAATTATGATTCAGAAAAAAAATAAAGAAAAAAAAATAAAATGAAAAAGAAAGCATAATCCCAACATTAATTATCTCCTTATTGTATGTTTTTTCCCTTACGGTTTTAGTTAATATATTTAAAGTTAAACAATATAGACAAATTATATTTTATTTTATTAAATATTAACATTGATACATTAAAGTCATTTTATATGTAAGTTTTATTATTTTATTCCAAGCTAGGCAAAATCTAACATCTAGGGTCCTTCTTCCTTCTATTTCCGATCAATTTCTTTAATTATCTTAAAATGCCTCCCAAACTATATATATATATATATATATATTTGCACACCTCGCCATTAGAAAACAATCCAATATGCTCAGTCAAGCCCCCCCATCAAAGCAATTTTCTTGCAGAATGCTCAATTTTCAAAGCAATCAATTCTGGCAATTTTTTCCAAATTGTTTCTTGGTTATTATTTTCTATAAAACGGTTTTCTTTAAAAGCTCACTCACCAAAAAAGCATACGTCACTTGAATTAATATTATTATTATAAAAATTTGGTTAACAAACACTAAAAGTTTGTATTGAAATCTTTGTGATAAAAGTTCAGAAAATATTATTTGCCTAATTTCTGCGTGTTTTCTAATTATTAGAGGAGGAAATTCCAACCCCTTCTTTTCTTCTTTCTTTGTATTGGGAGAAAATTAAGAAAAGCTAATGACCTTGGGATTCATGGTGGATCATCATTAGATTAAAGAAGGCATAACTTAATCAGCACTTTTTTTTCTGTGTCTAATATCATGCATGTTACCAACTAGTATATCTATTGGTCTAATTTATTATAAATTGCTGTGTCCAGGAAACTCGTGAGACAAAACAATTAAAGAATTCTTCCTGGAATCAAGTATTCGATTTTCTCTCTGGAATCAAGTATGTACAGTAATTTGCTTTTATCAAACCCAAAAAAAAAAAACACAGAACAAAGCAAAAGAGCTTTGCTTTATATAATGCCAAAAGCAGGGAGTGGAAGAATCTTCATCTAGAAACTAGTGTAAGTTTTATAATTTTATTTTCTAATATTTCTACTCTAAATTTTTTTACCTGTGCTCTAAAAATTTAATTCATATAAATTCAGTAAATTTTCCAAGAAAATTAAAAAAGAAAACTTGTATGATGGGCAAATTATTAACATAGACGCTATTGTGTTCTTTTTTCCCCCCTTCCTTCTTACATTGACAGACCAGGAAATTTCAAGAATTAAAATGAAACAAATGTTCGATTGCATTAGTTTCCAAGGAATCATCAATCACTTTCTTTTTTACTAAAAGAGGTCTTGATTAATTGTAAAATATTATCAGAATAAACAACATATTAAAAAAAGTAAGATTCAAAGTACGTATTACACGCTACAATAAAATATTTTAGAACAACCCAGATACACAAAACACTATCGACAGTATAGTTGACGGAGTTCTAACTCCATATGTATGTATAATATTTATAAAAAGCTGCACTATCTATAACACATAAGCCGTACATCTCGTCTCAAACTCTATATAATACACACACCATATCTATTTATAATATTCAACTGACACACGACACACAGCCTTTTTTTCATTTCATAAGTGATAATTGTTTATTTAAACTGACACTTTACTGGCAAGCTATAACCAATTATTCCTATAAAATATTCAAATATACAATATTTCTAATAATAATGATAATAATAATATATATTATTATTATTATTACTGTGCGTATTATTAATGTATTGATACTAAGTACTAAAAATTCAATCAAACCTCAGTTGGGAGAAAAAAAAAATTAATAACTACATAAACAATTTTGTTTTTATTTTCATATTCATGAGGTCTTATTTAATGGGTGTTAGGGTCCTATGCCATTCAACCCAACTCAATAAATATAAATATACATGTATGCGTGTCATAACATGGAAAAAATCAAGAAAAGCATCGCAACCATGCCATAAAGGAAAAAAGCCACGCAAAACAACCAGAAAAAAAAATTAATAAAAAGAAAACGCAAGTTGAACTTACAGGTTGATCAGTGGAGTGGGGGACCACGTAATTGCCGTTAGTGACGCAATCTCAGTGAGGGAAGGAAGAAATTGGGGCACTAGCTACCAAATGGAGTGGGGACCAAAAGAGTTGAAGACAACGAAATAATACGGAAAGAAATGGAGTTGGAAGTTGGAAAAATACAAAAACGTGTGCGCGTGTGGGTGTAGTTTTAAGATATGAAGAAGAGAAAATGGAGGGACAGGGTGCACGCACAGATGGAAGGGAAAGTGATAGAAGGAATGAATAATTAAAGAAAGAGAGAAAGAGATGGGGGGGGGGGGGGCGCGGGAAATGAAAGAGAATGGGGGGGTGGGGCGCGGGAAATGAAAGGGGATAAGGGTGGGGGGGTTGGGATGGATCTTATTGGTTGGGAAGGGATAGGGAAATCAAAATTATTTTTTTTTTTTTTAAAAAGAGTCATGGGTGGCGCCTGACCACAAAGGCGCCACTCCTGACAAATATTTTTTTTTTTTAAGAAAAAAAGTGTCAGAGATGCGCCAAAAATATTTTTTTTTTTTAAAAAAATGATCAGGGGTGGCGCCTGGCTAGACAGGCGCCACTCCTGACAAATATTTTTTTTTTTTTAAGAAAAAAAGTGTCAGAAATGCGCCAAAAATTTTTTTTTTTTTTTTTAAAAATGATCAGGGGTGGCGCCTGGCTAGACAGGCGCCACCCCTAATTAATATTTTTTTTTTTGTTTTTAAAAAAAGTCTCAGAGGTGCGCCAGTTCCGAAAATATTTTTTTTTTTAAAAAAAAAATGATCAGGGGTGGCGCCTGGCCAGACAGGCGCCACCCCTGATAAATATTTTTTTTTTTGTTTTTAAAAAAAGTCTCAGAGGTGCGCCAGATCTGAAAATATTTTTTTTTTTTAAAAAAATAATCAGGGGTGGCGCCTGGCCAGATAGGCGCCACCCCTGATTAATATTTTTTTTTTATATTTTAAAAAAACTCTCAGAGGTGCGCCAGATCTGAAAATATTTTTTTTTTTTTTAAAAAATAATCAGGGGTGGCGCCTGACCAGGAAGGCGCCACCCCTTATAATTAATCACAAATTTTTTTTTTTTAAAGGGTCTAGTGTGGCGCCTGGCATGCCAGGCGCCACAGCTGCTTCCACTTTGTCAAGTGTGGCGCCTTCCTAGCCAGGCGCCACACTTGATCATACCAGCTGTGGCACCTACCCTACTAGGCGCCACAGCTGGTTAAAAAAAAAAACATATAATATAAGAAAAATAATAAATGAGCAGCTGTGGCGCTTCATTAACAAAGGGCCACAATATGTGCGCCACCTTTCAACCTTTTTGTAGTAGTGTCTTATGAATGTAGTTAAAGAAGGAAAAACATAAATATGAAGTGAATTTTGATTCATTAGTCTTTAACTTAATTATGTGTTCCTGTTTCAAGAAAAAATGGGTTAAGGTGTAAAAATATTTTTTCCAAAGCGCATCTAACATCAAATATTTTTTTGAGGGATAAAAATGCTCATAAACTTTCAAAAATAGAGAAAAAAATACCATAACAGTTAGATTGTCTTAACTAACATTACTTACAATGTGAAAAAAACTAAAATTCCCGTTAACTCAAAAAAAAAAAAACTCCCCCTCTTAGTCGATTCATCCCTTGCTTCTACAATTCCTAATGAAGAGATTCAAGTATTGAGTCAGAGGGAGAGTGCACTTGCAAATTAAATAGGATCAAAGTAGAGAAGAAATCACATCAACCATAGATGAAAGAAACAAAGAAAATCTCATTAGAATTTTTTTATCCCAAATTTTGCAATGAATGAGCTATATAGAAGAAAAGAGATAAGCCACCGAAACCTCACAATTAATCCACAAAATCTACATCTCACCTGCAAACCTAGTGGCTTCCACTTAAATCCATTTACAAAAATGAAAACAATGCACAACAATGTCTGAATCTAGTGGCTTTAACGCACGACCCAAGCTACATAAACGCAGGCAATCGGACCAAGGGAGGGAGGAACTATAGAAACTAGGTTGAGGGAGGTGGGGCTTGAGGCTGGCACTTGGTAGAGGTAAAGCAACAGTGATGGCAGATCTGAAAGAAAAGCTCATAGGGGTTGACTTCATTAATTCAGATCGGCAAAGTGGATGTAGGTAGAGAATCACCGACGTCAATGGTGAAGGAAGTTGCTGCCACAGTTGGTGGAGGAAGTTACCACCGCCACCAGTGTCTGAGAATAAAATGAGAGATGAAGCAGAACGGAAGGGAGCGAGTGAGCCACAGGTTAAAGAGAGAATACAATGGCATTAGAGTAAATTAGAAAACTACACATTTTTATTTTTTATATTAGTGTGGGCCCCACATCAAAAATTTACACCTAAGGAACAAAAAACAGGACCGGGCAATAAACCGGTCACGATACAGGTTTAAGGGTTAATAGGTCAACCGAGGTCGGACCGGTGGTCAGACTAGTCATATTAAAATATTACAATTTATTAGTGACAAACTGACAATATATATATATATATATATATTAATATATTTTAAAAATTCTATAAATAAAAATGAAGATCATTAGAAAAAAATGTTTAAAATCTATTAGTATTAGTTATTATGGCTATACTTATATAATGATATATTCTTTCATATAATTATTAATCATTTTAAATAATTTTTTTATTATATTTTTATTTTTTATAGATTTGTTCTTTTTTTACCTATTGTTTTCTCCATCTAGATCTTTTTATTCTTTCTTTACCCACTTATACAGTAATATCTTCTTATCTTTGATCTTGATCCTCGTGTTCTATTATCTAGCCAACACTCTTATGGTCAATTGGTCATATCTTATATTTGATATTATTTTGCCAGCTCATTCTTGATACATGTGCATTATTTTAATAAAAGGTGTTGGGAATCCAAAGCATTTCAGTTCTCTGTAATCATCTTCTTCAATTTTTCTTTGTTGCCTTTTTCATCTTCCATATCTTCAGATCCTCCCTTTTCCATTCTCTGCATTTTAAAAAAACCATCTTCAGATCCTTCCATGAGATCTTCAGCAACTAGATCTGTCATCACCTTTTCTTCATCAACCTCCACAATCTCGACATCTCCTATCTCCTGATGGTCATCGTCATCGTCAGACGCTGAGCTGGGTACAGGGTCGCATCGTCGCGAGATGCTGGGCAATGGCATAGGCTCGTCGTCACCTGATTTTCATCTGCGAGAGGAGATTGCTTGCCCGAGTTTCAGTGTTTCCTCTTTCGGTCTTTCTGAATCTGATCATTATCTGAGTTTTTTTTAAAATTATATCCCAAAATGATGGGATAATTGCAGGCAAAATTTTGACTCGGCCAAACCGCCGAGTCAACCAAAAACCGGCCGGGTCAACTCAGACTTGATCGAGTTGATCTCCCCCACTCCCAAGTGCTAGATCGGACCAAATCAAGGACCAGTTTTCCAGTTTTCCGATCGGACTGGCTGGTCCTGTCCGATTTTTTGTACCATGGTTACATCACCCACATAATCCAACGGTGCAGGTGTTTTTGCTCTAATTTTAAAAGCTCATAAGTACTTTTATCTCTAAAAAAATATTTGATGTTGGGTACACTTTAGGTAAACGCTCGTATGTATTTTCTTATCTTAAAAAGAGAAAAGGCAAAGCATTGCTACTTTCATTTCACTCAAACAGATAAACAAGCATTCCTAGTTTTAAGAGAAAGATGAGAAAATGACTAAAAACGAATTCACTCTGCAAATAATACATACTTCAATTATCTCTAATCCTTTGTAGAAGACTTGTTTAAAGTGTTGATCATACTACAAATGAGATTACAATAATATACAAAATACAAGTTCAAATAGACAAGGAGCAATATATATACATATTTCAATTCCCAAAATTTTTTATTTGAAAAACTCAAATTCAGCAATAATATTGCAAATATAGCAATTTTTTCAGCATCAACTGTTCATAATAATTGTAACCAATCCATAATCCATCCCTTTTTATTATACTACCATCAATCCTTAACATAGGAGCCTTATTAAAGACTAGTTGATTTTGTTTTAGAGATATTAAGGAAACTAATTAAGTTAGTTTTAAATATTCATATTTATTGTTCTTCTTCAAAATAATTTGCTTGACTTATAAATCAATGTACTCATCCAGTCCTTAATATAAAACACATTTAAGGAGTTAATCTTAGTCCTAAATATTAGAAATAATTTTCATATTTGTCAATGTTGTCCTAATTTGCCCCTATTGATGCTCCCTCAACCGTAATCAAGGAGGAGAGGGAAGGAGAGAATTAAGGAAAATGACTAGTTTGTTTTAGAAAATATATATCATATTAACTAACTTAATGAACTTCTTTAATCTAGTCAAATTAGATAAATATGTTTTATATTAAGCACAAGAGAAAGTATAATCCAATGATTTGATTAAGCAGTTTTTTTAAACTTCTTTAATTTATAAAAGAAAAGTTAATTGCCTATTAAATTAAGGATCAGATGAAGTATATTTTACAGTAAGTTTTGGTGATCTGGCACCAAGAAACTAAAAACAGTTGAAATTAAAATAAAATTATCTAGGAAGATCGAGGTGGTGCTTAGTGCTGCATTGTAACTCATCACATGATTGCCGGCGTCTTGCCAATTTTGCAGATTCCTCCTTCCAAATCAATCACCAATCCTCCCAGATCCTTCACTCCTCGCACCAATTCTCTCTCATCTCATTCTTCTACAGCAAATGCCTCTTCTAGAGCTTTCTGGTATGCTTCGCTGCTCTCTTCTTCCCTTCTCGGATCTCTATCGTACTCCACTAGGTACACTACTATTGTAACACCATTATTACTATAGTCATTAGATGAGTTTAGATGCATAATGGATTTGTACCATTCAGCTAGGTTTATATCCTGAGACTTACAAACCTTTAAAAAACTGCTTAAATCCTAATTACAATACATGGTCCATACCTGTCATTGAATGATTTTTTTTTCCAAAAAATTTTGTTGCTTAGAAATAAATTCACAAAGGTTCGCATTTGCATAATGACTTACCCGTTCTTAATTCCTTTTATTAATATTTGAGGACAACTCTACTGATATTCGTATTCTATTTACTAGCTGTTGGGCTGTTATCTTATAGTTGTCCTATTCTAATTTCTTTAACATATTAAATATCTATTAGTGACATGCTGCACACTCATACGACTAATGTTATTACTGCTGATTGTAGTCGTGCCCTCAAGTTATTTACAACATATACAAAAATCAAAACAGATAACCAACACCCTTTAAGATATCTTCTGGTCACACCCTTTACTCGTCAGTGGCTATTTTCTTTGATGTGATCCAGCAAGTTGTACCTTCAAATTCAAGTGATCCTTTGGAAATACCAAGTTGACTAATCACAAGAGCAAAAGCCAAACAAATTAAGGAAATATTAAATAGGCTAGTGCAAGATACTTGGACAAAGCAAGTAGCAATTGGATCAAAGCTGGACCAAAATGCTGAAAACGTCACTAACTTCATATGGGTTACAAATGGAGATATTGATCAAGTTTTGGGCTTGCAAACTTGAAACTAAAGAGCTTGGACCTAGTACTACACATGGGAGGACTCATTTGGGCCTAAATAAGCACATTTTGAGCCTTAATTTGCTGACTACATTTTCTTGAAGTTAGATGTGCGAAAATCAACAAGTAGTTGGCAGATTTGACTTTTGGTTTCTTTAGCATATTGTATTTGTATTTTCAACTTTCTTCTAGATTGTATTAGACTTTTGTGTTCATTGTATTAGACTTTTAGGTTTCCTAGCACATGGTTTTACAATTTGTATTGGTTGTTTTCAAAATTGCAATTATGGCAATTAGGTCATATTTTCCTATAAATACTTGGTGCTTCTTCATTTGTAACACACAATTTAGATTTGAATGATAAATGAAAGATGCACTTCTGCACTTTGTTTCTTGAGAGTGGATTCTCTCTAGGGTTCTTTTTAGAACTAACAAACTTATCAAGGCTTGATCAACCTTGTGGCGTTTTCCAACACTTCGGGTCCTTGTTCTTTCATGTTCAAGGGTTCAAGTGGATCGTTGATATGTGTTTAGCTTTCTTGGGGTGTGTATATTTCAGAATTGGTTGTGGGTTAGTGGGATCTTTCCTTGTAGGTTCGCACCATTCTTGCTCTTCAAGCAGCTTGCCTTGCTATAGTTTAGTTGTTAGAAAGGGGTGAGATTCAAAAGAATCTTAGTAGTAATAGATAACACTCATATATAATGCATATAGAGAAACATGTCATATCAACCATCACATACTAGACAATTCAATATTCATTCAACATTCATAGGTGTGTTTATGTAGCAATCAATTCTATTTAAGGACTTACCGTCTCTTCCCACAACGTTGAGTGTTCTATGGGCCAAAGCCATTCTCATCTAAATGCTTAACGGGCCATTCTGCCCAATTCATATTCACAATTCAAATATTCATAATGGCAATAATATGTATGAAGCATGATACATAGAATATGAGGGAAAAGTTACTACTTTAATCTTTCCGGTCTTGTACTTGTCTTGGTTCTAGCATTCAGAGTAGAAATTGAATCCTATAATTAGAATTTACGGACGAAAAATTATTACCTAGTCCAGTTCTTTCATAATTCAAACACTTCAATTGGTTATCATTAGGATTAATATATTAAGTCAAAGGGAGAGTCAATGTGCTCAAACTATCCCAAAGTGATTAATTTTACCCTTGGAGTTCAAGGTAATTATATTGTGCCGTTACCTTTTTATTTTCACACATTAACTAAAAGTTGGTAGAAATTTCAACCAACTTTGAAAATTTATATCTTGATGTACAAAAGTCTAATTGCAGTGATTCCAAAGGCTATGTGACCCTTATTAAGTCTAGTTTTAGAAAACAATATTGTCTTTAGCCAATTGGACACACAACATTCCATAATTACCATTCATTAGACACTAATCCAGAAACATGCCAATTTTACACGATCAACTTCAAAAAGTGCATAATTCATAGTGTACATATCCAATTGACCTATATAACCTATCAAATTAAATATTGATTAGTATACTTTTATTCTAGAAAATCCCATAGTTATTGGACAACATTCACTTATCCAAAAACACATTACATTTGGATTGCCACATAGAAACCCTAAACTAGAAGCAAATCTAGATTTAAGTATTTTGTTCCAATGATCCAGAATTCCTAACCAAGGGTTATTCTCACATAGATTTTCATGTAGAACACAATGGTAACATCAAATTTGTCAAATTCTAACCCCTTCTATATGTCCTATTTTGGCAGATTTAGATATACAATCCAATAATTACCATACTTCCAATTTAACCCTCAAACTATTTTCATATGTTCATTAAACACAAGACACCATTTATAAAATCAAAATGTCATGAAACTTCAAAACCCTAGCTTAATTGAAAATAGGGTAGAAATTCACATGCGAAAATCCTCAACCAATCAATACAACATATATGACAAAATAATACTCTTGCTGACCTCTTGCTCTTTCTTAAGCTCTTTTCTTGATTCTCCAACTTTGGCTCTTGATAGATGACTCAAGACACCTCCACTTGAAATTCTACAACCATAGAAATGAAGCTCTCATCAAGGGAAACAATGTTTATGGAGAATATTTGAGCCATAGAAGTGGTTAGGAAGAAGAAAATCAAGGCCAAAGCTCTCACCTTGTTCTTGTCTTCTTTTCTCTTTTCTTTTTCCTTCTTTTTCTCCCTTTTTATTTTCCTTGACCGTCCAAATAAGTGTGTGAGGATGAGAAATGAATTGATTAAATATCATTCTCACCTCTTTAGTGTGTTGGCCGAAAGTCTTAAGTGAGTTGAGAGAAAAGGATGAGGTGTCATATAATTGTTGCTTCTTGAAAAAGTTGCCAAGTTAACTAAACTAAGTTGGTTAATTGGAGTTTCATCCTTTCCCTCTTTCCCCTTGCTTGATAGAACTTGGCATACAAAAAGGGAAAAGTTATGTTGTCCAATTTCTCTTCTAAAGCTTCTTACTTTTTGGTCAAACAAGAATAAAGACATGTTGACTCATTCCTTAATAAAGAAGAGGTAAATATATTGACTTTTCTTCCTATCACTTCTTTCTTTCTTTATGCTTTTCCTTGACCAACTTCTTGGTCTAAAAGATGGAGAAGTATATTAATTGAGCTATCCCTCTCTCTTCTTTTTGGTTTGGACGAAAATTGTCAAGGTTCATGAACCCGGACTGGGCATTAAACTGGCTGGGGTATTAGGTCAAGAGTTAGTGGGTTAAATCAGGGCTAAAACCAATGAAAAATTGCAGATTTTAGGCTTATTAATATAAAATTCTAAAAAAATTTATTTTTTTTTCTAAAAAAAATTAGTGACTTGGACCGGATGCTGAATTGGACCAGTTTACCGTCCAGTTCGCCAGTTTCCAGGTTGGATCGGCTGGTCCAATTAGAGTTCATGAACTACTAAAATTGTGCACAAAGGAGGAGAAATAGTTTCAATCAAATTCTCTCTCCCCTTTAGTCTTAGCTTGGACGAAATATTAAACAAAAAGGGAGGGAATTTGTTGACTTTGTCTTGCTTATGTAAGCATGGGTCATGTAGCCAAATAAGAGGAAAAATATGAGTATTTATTTTACTTGTCTTCATCATAATTGCCTTCACTTTTCACTTTTTAAGAACAAATCCTAGTCTTTCATTTTGTTTTCCAATTTTAACCTCAAGATCAAGTGGCAATTGTCTTTTTTGCCCTTAATTATGGTAATATTATTTCTTGTGCCATTAGTTCTTTTCTTTTCTTTCTTACTTCTTTCTAGACACTACTTCCCTTTTCCTTTGGATCTGGGTTAGGTTCTACGTCATTCTGACACATTCTAAAGGAATCGGGTATTTTCTGTTGACTAATTCACACAAAATTTCATATTCTATTCCAAGTGTAGTTTGGGATCCTTACCAAACTAGACTTAGTAGTCTACTTTATTCAGACTTATTCTCTAGTTCCTAACCCAAATTCGAGATATTATAACTATCGTAGCCCCTTTCTGCATTTTACACACACTCTCACTGTTTAGATACCGAGAAAATAAAATTATGAACAAGCTCAAATGTGGCATTCGCATTGTTACTATCTTGATTTCCAGTGAAGCCGACAGAGTGGTCAGTTTTTGATGGAGCTTCAGTTTGAATTCTGATGGCTTCAGAGTAGCTTGTATGGCTGTGAAACATGTGGATTCTTGTTGTAACAACATTAATAATAATAGTGCAAAACCTACCGCTAAGAATGTTGTTATCATTTTGGCTTTTTATATTTTCGACAGAGTCTTATCAGCGAGGGAGGGAATCGGGGAGGGTAGTTTCCAGAATTTCGAAAATCAGTTTTTTCTTTTTAACAAAAATGTATAAGAGACACGTGACCCCTCATTATAGGGGTGAAAACAAGCCAGGCTAGGCCAGGCTTGTGCCTTAACATGCCAAGCCTGTTCTGTGCCAAGATGGCCTGAGCCTGGCCTGTGGCCTGTTGTAGGCTTTTTATTAGGCCTTAGCCTGACCTGTACACAGGCCTGGCTTGGCTTATGACATGTTAAGGAGGCCTGGATTTGTAAAATATATTAAACAAGCTAACAAGCCGACATCTTAAACAGGCCAACACAAGTAGGCAGAAATAGGCCTAGCTACTTTTTTTTTTTGATAAAGGACACCATTGCCATAACAATCAAAACTAGCACCTACAAGGGTTCCTTACAGCCATGTCGTCCAACATACATACATCATAAAATGTGAAATAAAATACAACAACTTAATTTCTAACCTTGATTCTTCCCAAATATGAAATAAAATACAACAACATACATATATCAAATGGAAAGCCAATGATTCTTCTCACCTTCACATCAAATCTTCAAAATAATTTCTTCTTCTCCTTCAATAATTTAGTCTGAGGTCCAGTAGCAGAGGCCACCTCCTCTTCTTGCAATGAATAAAGCAATAATTTATTTTCATGGTTAAATGAAACCAAAGACAACATCAGATGCAGTAATTAATTTTAATAGTTGAATTCCATGTGATCCAGTAATATTAGGCCAAGGGTGAGGCAAATTTCCAGTAATATTAGGCCAAGGGTAAGGTGAATTTCCATGTGGTGTTAACATCAAAATAAGCACCACGAAATGAAAAATAACATTTGTTGTCAGCAAATTGTAATAACATCAAAATAACAACTTAAGATAATCTATAAGTGTTTTTACTCGTGAAATGAAAAAGGCTAACCAAGGACCATTTGCAGTTTGCAGAGGCAGAGCACCAAAATAACAGAACAATTGAGAAAATAACCGAGAAACAAATCAAAAGAGTAAATGGCCATGCAGAGCAATTGATCAAATAATAGAGAAGCCTTGCAATATACTATGAAATATGAACATGGGCAGGTAGTCGGTAGAGCAAAGAAATAGACAATCGAAAGAGAAGAATGGACTTACTAATTGTTCACACCTGCAGCTACTCCCAACCGGCCACCAAGGAGGAAAAACTTAAAGTCGGAGGAAGGACCACTGACAGGCTACTGGTTAGGGCTTGAGTTCAATGGTTCAAGGATCAACAGCTTAAGGCGAAGAAATGAAGAGAATCAAGGGCACAAGGCGAAGATGAAGAAAGGAAGAGGGCAGCTGCTTGGGTTTGACTACTCGACTGAGAGAGTGAGAGTCGGTGTATCCATGTATGTCGACTGTCAGCTGACGGCTGAGATCTGAGACTAAGAGTCGAGAGAGACAGAGTGAGATATGAGAGAAGGAGTGAGATATGAGAGAAGTAGTGAGTGAGATGTCAGCCGCCCTTGATATAAGAGTCAAGAGAGATGACCAAATGAGAGCCTGTGAGGTTCGAGTTCCATTGTCATCTTTGAGAGTCTAAGAGAGTCAGTTTTCTTTTTGGTCGGATGAATGGTTATTGAGACTTGAGAGTGGGTCTGAAATGAAGAGAATTTAGGGACTTCTTATTTTTTTTTAAAAAAATACTAACAGGCCGGCTTGATAGGCCAAAAGGCTTACTAATAAGACTAGGCCTAGCATGTTTAGAAAAATAGGCCTTAAAATAGGCCTAGGCTTGGCCTTTTATTCTAACTGACTAGGCCTAAGTAGTCCGGAAACAGACCAGGACGCAGGCCTTTGACAGGCTAGCTGGCCTGTTTGCACCCTTACCCCTCAACCCTGAGATGTTAACATTACACTATTATAAAGGCCCATTACCTATAGCACCCTTGTGTAATCTAATTTGAAGATCTCGAATGCTATGAGAAGTCGTCACACAAAACACAAAGTTCTAAATTATTGTTCACAATTAAATAAATTTCTATCATTTTATCTTTAATATAAGAATCAATTGACTTTTTTTTCCTGAAAAATTGAGAAGACTAAATAGGCTATATTAAAGTATTTATATTTCTTGTTTTGTACCAAACTAATTTATCTAGTTTTTTGATCTGATGATACACAATATATGCTATGATTGAATAGCTTATTTATTTCCTTAATCTTTTCAAAAAAAGTTAACTGACTTTACATATTAAGGAATAGAAATAGTAATTTACTAATGTGAACATTGCAGCACTTCTTTAATCCTATGCTTGAAGTTACTAGTACTAACATACATATATTTGTGATGGTGCGAGCCGTGAAATGAATAATGAAATGAGCATGTTGGATCGTTATGAGGAACAACCCAAATTAAAAGAAGAGCTTATGGAATTAAGTTGCGAACAATGTTAGACGCAAAGAATCATTTGTCCAAAAAAAAGACCCAAAGAATAAGGTATTAGTCTATTGGATGACTTGAAAGCTCCATGTTGAGTGTCATCATGTTTGAGGAATCAACAGGTAAGCCCTCAATCTAGTAATTATATTAAAAAAAAGAAAATAATAATATATATATATATATATATATATTTGGTTTGATATTTGTCTAGCTAAAGACGTTAAAGAAGGACAGCTATTTGGGAGGCAACCCAAAAATTTCTTTCCTACTCTCTCAATTTTCTTTCCTACTCACTTATTTCTTTCCTACTCTCTCAAAACTTCTTTCCTACTCTCTCATTTTTCTTTCCTACTCATCAAAACACACTGCACTGGGTTGAGAATTCTAGTCTTCATCAATTTTATTTTAAGTTACCATGGAGGAATCTCTTGCAAAGCTTAAGAACAGGTTCCCCACTCTTCCCAAAGATGTGCTCAGGAAGATCTATAATAGTTGACTTGAAAGGATGATGATATTCAATCGTTTAGGACTTCCTGTGGATGTATGTTGGATCATTGAAGCTAAGGTATGTTTAGCAGGTGAGATTCATAATTCATTTGTTAAACCTTTGCTAGGAATGGGAAGAAGTTCTTACTTCAAAAAGAGAAGAGCTAAAAGAATGAATGTCTGCTATAAATGTGCAAGGTAGACATGTGATCAGCGCTGTAAGAGTGAAGGTATGATTTTTGTAAATCGAGAAGATAAAATTAAATTTATAAAGGATGGACTGAGTAAGGAGTCACTGGATGATATCATTCAAACTCTTAAGACGCATCCGAGTAGTGATGTTCATCGTATTCTTCTTGATTTAGCAGACATATTCAACAGAGAAAAAGAGTGTTATTGTCTTGGGAATCTGACGTTAAAAGACTCTGTTTGCCAGTTTATAAGAAAACTGTATGGGAAGCAAATCCTCGATTCATAGAAAGCGTTTAAGCCGTTTCTGGACGTAAAACCAGAGGAAGATATGAGCCAAAATCACAACTACTGTACATAATCATGCTTTTGTCTAATCGTCTTATCTTTTCAATAGCTTTTGTCAATTCTTTCTTATCTTTTTGATAGATTTTGCCTACTCTACTTTATCTTTTGAGTTTCTTTCCTCTTTTTGTTTAATTTCTTCAAGCAATGGCCCACTGGTCATCTGTGTCGGAAATTTTTTTCAAACTTCTTTGAAAAATGTGTGATTTGTGTGATTTTGTTGTCGCTGTTTTAATGTTATATATGCATGTACTCTTCTACTTGTAGCATATACACTTCCACTTGTAAATATGCAGTCTTCCACTAGTGAGCATACATGGTCCGAGAGAAAGAAAGAGAAAAAGGGTATTTCACAAAAATGTAGATTTACATCTATTTGCATTTTTGGTGAAACTAATTTGGGCAAGAAAGGAGAGTTTATAACAGCAGCAAATGAACTGGGAATTGGATTAGCTGCCAGAGGAATCAACTTTGTGTACGGGGGAGGCATTCAGGGCCTAAAGGGAAGTGTGGCCATTTCTGCATCCATGAATGGAAACAAGGGTTTAAGTGTAAGGGTGAAGGAGTTAGAAGATCACACTTTTTCCTTAGGACAAGAGTTACAGGTTTCGATCTTGCCTGAACAAATGGGACTAATGTTCTACCATGCTCAAGCTTTCATTACTCTACCCAGTGGTTTGGAGACGTTGGATGGCATTTCAAGCGTTGCATATTGGGCTAAGTTAAACTATCACAAAAAGCCATTATGATTGTTAAATGTTAATGGTTTTTATGATAATCTGTTGTCTTTTCTTGATCATGATGTGGAAACAGGATTCATACCCCAAGCGACTCGCCATTCCATAATTTCTGCACCAACTGCTGATCAGCTACTCGATCAACTGCAAACTTATGAACCTAAACTAGATCTACTCGTCAAGCAAATAGGTGGGCAATCTTCAGATAGCAGTCAGAAGCAGAACCCAGATACCACCCTTCGGTTGTAACTTTCCTTAATCTCTTGGTTTTACTTTTAGTATTTTGATTTTACTTTATTATGTGTTTAAGTTTAAAAAAAAAACCTTCTCTGAGCTCTAGAAGACATTGGGGACAATGTCTGATTTAGGTTGGGGGAGGAGAGAAAAAAAAATTTTGTTTTTCTTTTGTTAGTTAGTAAAACCATTAGATGCATGGGGTGTGAAAAAAATGGCAGAGTAAGGAGTTATTCTTAACTCCTGAAACGCATTTTAGTAGTTGCATGTTTTTGTTCATTCTTAAAAAAAGAAAAAAAAAAGAGTAAAAGTAAAAAAAAAATCATCTTATTTAAGTGCTTTGTAATGATCTTAAGAAGTATATGTTTTGAGTTTGGATCAATTGAATTTTGAGATTTCATAGCATGAATGAACAATTGATTGTTACAATTGGTGATGAATTTTGAGATTGAATGAGCTGAGTTTGAAAGCCCTTAACCGTGAGCTTTTGAGTCTATAATGATTATTTCTCTTATGTGTGATATTCACCTATTAAGTTGTCACTCTAGAACTTGCTTTAAATCTTGTTGAAATTACATTTCATATGCACATTCAAAGATGATAAAGGCATTCATTTTGTTTAGCTAGAGCCAAATAGCCAACCTTGCAATTATACCATTGATAAGCCCCTTTGAGCCTTATTGACTGTTTCTTTGTTCACAACCCATTGACATATACTTTAATGATATATCAAATGCTTCGGAAGATTAGTAGAGCATTTGAAAGTTTTGTGAAATGGGCTTTTGACAAGTGTGAGGGTGTATATATCATCAACTTTAAAGTTGCAAGCAAAAAAAAAAATGAATTGAAAAAAAAAAGTTGAAAAAAAATGAAAAAAAATTTTGAGTATTCGAATTATGGGTTGTTGTGATGAAATAGATTTATTCAGAAGCTGGCCCATTTTTTTTATTGTTCTATTAATTTTTATATTTAGTTTTTCATATCACGTTTTACATTCCTTTTACCTTAACTCCATTACAACCCTTAACAAGTCCTTTTGATTTGAATTATGCATGTGAATTAGATAGTGGAGATTGAGATTTTTAGCAAGCCTATGGTAGTGCAATTTTTTCGATTGAATTCGAGTGAAACACTTACCCTTAAACACTTGAGAGATTGGGAGAATGAGTCATAACTACGAACTCAGTTTATTCATTTTCAAATGAAATTACCAGTTTATATTTTCGTTGATTCATGAATACTATGATTTCTTTATTTTTCAATTGTGTTCTTGCTTATTACTTGACACTTCTAATTTTGTTGGAAGCACTTAATGGTCACTCCTTGTCCGAGGACGTCCAAGAGCTAAGTGTGGGGGAATTTGATAAGTAAAATATTTGCATATTTATTTTCCCTTATATGATGATTTTATGGATGATATTTGAGCTCAATTTAATAAATTTGGGTGTAATTTATAAGTAAATAATGATTTTGGCATAAAATAGAATTTCTTGAAAAATACTAAATTAGACCCTCTTTCAGTTTTCAGGCAATATCTGGAGCTCTAGATGTTGGATCGGGACATTCTTTATATGGATAAAAAGCTAAGAAAGAGCTCTACAACTTTTATGTTGAGACAAAATTCCAGTTCTATCTCCAAGGGTTTCGAATTTTGCTTGAAAGTTGAGAGCGGGAATCATCTACCATTTCACCAACCATTTCATCTACCTCTTCATCTTTCGTTTCACCTACTACTTCATCTACCACATTTCATCTACCACTTCATCTTCCTTTTCACCTACTACTCCATCTACCACATTCTATCTATTAATCCACCTATCACATTTCATCTACCACTTCATCTACCTTACTCCATTTTTCCCTATATATAGCCACCCTCTCCTTCACATTTTACTCACACCAATTCATATCCATTACTCTCATCTCTTCTCCACACATACCATTTCATTTCCATTACTCTCCTCTCTTATCTACTTACACACCATTTCATTACTCTCATCTCTTCTCCAATTACTACATCATCTTAGAATTAATTTTATGCATTGTATTATTTTCTTGCATGCCTCCATCTTGGAAGGCTTAGGATTGTATTACTCTTTGTATGCCACCTACATGGAAGGTTTTACCTCCTAAAGGGACGGCTAAATTTTTATATTTTTTCATGCATCTTTTGGTTGTATATTTATGTTTGAGAATTTAATATTCAAGTTTTATACAGTATTTATAAGGATTTCATTCTAGCTTTATATAATGCCAATTTATTTTGGTTTTGTTTTTAATTTTATCATGAGCTAAATTTTCATTTTCCTAGGGTCATGACGTAGCTTACTAATAACGGATTGAATCTTAACTTATTAAATCTAGTTTTATTTTTCCTTTATGATTGAGTTTTAATTATTATTCTTAGTGCTTTCATTTGATTGGCCATCTTTTGAATGATTTCAATATATATGTTGAGACCGGAAGGAGATACATGTGTGTAGACCCTATAATTAAAACCATAACTTGCATATGAAATAGGAATATATTCATATGAGTTGTGTAGTCTTATAGAGTTTCATAAATTTTAATGCATAATTAATTGCTTAAATTCATATAGGAATATATTGGATTAGCAACTAATTATAGAATTGTTTGACCTTGGAAGAGACTAGTAATTAAATTAGGGAAACTCGACTATCAATCATGTGGAATAAATTGGGCTAGATTAGATAAGTGATTCAATCCGGAATTTGTTAAGTGAAATCTAATCCCTAGGACTTTTTCTCATTATTGTTTCATATCATTTGCATTCATATTTGCTCATCTTTTATTTCGTACTCTTAATCACCAACGAATCGATCGACTAAATAGAATTAAAATTACCTATTTTGGTACTTAGTGATCAATCCTCATGGGAATGATACTCTACTCACTTCTATATTACTTGATTACGACAGTGTACACTTGCACTATTTAATAGATCATTTACACACGTAACAAGTTTTTGACGCCGTTGCCGGGGATTGTTGTCATTAATATCAATACCAAGTAATTTTAATACTAATTTGGTCTTCATATTACATTTGTTTTTCTTCTTGGTGTCTTGAGTTTCTTTTCAGGCTTTTGCTTAGTGTATGACCAGATTGAAAGAGACTGAACTATTGCCTTTTGATTCAGAGATCGAAAGAACTTGTCGAAGAAATCGAAAAGTTCGAAAGCAGTCTACTTCAATCCTAAGCAATCTGATGGCAAATCCGGAGGGAGGAACAACAGATACCAAAACACTCCGTGACTATGCAACACCAACAGTCATGGGGAGAAATTCTAGAATCACGAGACCACCAGTAGCAGCTAATAACTTTGAAATCAAGCCGGCAATTATCCAGATGGTGCAAGCAAATCAGTTCGGTGGTTCACCAACAGAAGATCCTAAAGCACATATAGCCAACTTTCTAGAAATCTGTGACACATTCAAGCATAATGGTGTTACTGATGACGCCATTAGACTTAGACTTTTCCCTTTCTCACTCAGGGATAAGGCTAAGAGTTGGTTACAATCACTACCAGTGGGAAGCATAACTACATGGGAGATCATGGCGCAGAAATTTTTGGAGAAATTCCTTCCTTCAGCAAAAACTGCTAAATTGAGGAATGAAATTGCCTCATTCACCCAGCATGAACAAGAAAGCCTCTATGAAGCATAGGAAAGATACAAGGAGTTGCTACGGAGATGTCCACATCATGGGTTACCAAATTGGTGGCAACTGCAAACTTTCTATAGTGGGATGACGCACATATCCAGAATTCTTGTAGATGCTGCAGCTGGAGGATCTTTAATAGGAAAAAATATAGATGTTGCTTACAATCTACTTGAGGAGATGGCAGCTAATGCATATCAATGGCCTTCTGAACGTAGCAATTCAAAGAAAGCACTTGGAGTACACGAGCTGGATGTCCTTACAACTTTGTCTTCTCAAGTTGCATCTATATCCAAGCAAGTAGGATCATTGACAACCCAAGCAAATGCAATCAGCACACCTACTGAAGCTTGTGATCAATATGGAGGACCTTATGTGAGCACACAATGTCAAGAAGGACACTCATTCATGCCGGAGCAAGCTCATTTCATCGAAAATCAAAGAAATGATCCATTCTCAAACACTTACAATCCAGGTTGGCGAAATCATCCAAATTTTAGTTGGAGGAATAATCAAAATGCATTCAAGCCGTAAGGGAACTACCAGCAGCAAGCTTTTCAACAACCAAATCCACCACAACAGAAAGTGAATTTGGAGGATGCACTGGTTCAACTAACCATGAATACATCTCAATTCATGGCTAGGACTGATGCAACAATCAAAAACCAAGAAGCCTCAATAAAGAACTTAGAGATCCAGATGGGCCAAATTGCAAATATTCTGAATTCCAGGCAACCAGAAACTCTACCAAGTGACGCAGAAAGAAACCCAAAAGAACATGTGAAGGCCGTTGCACTAAGAAGTGGTAAAAAATTGAAAGATCCTGTAATCAAGAAGGATGACGGAGAAAAGAAAGAAACCAGAGAAGAATAGAAGGAGGATAATGTGATACCAGGAAGAATCAGCTTTCCAGACAATCCTCCTCCATATGTACCACCAGTTCCATACCCTCAGAGACTTGCGAAGGCAAAGCTAGACAAGCAGTTTGCAAAGTTTCTGGAGGTTTTCAAAAAGTTGCACATCATTATTCCTTTTACAGACGCTCTTGCCCAAATGCCCAGTTATGCAAAATTCATGAAGGACATTCTCTCAAATAAGCGTAAGCTTGAGGAATTTGAAACAGTTGCACTTACTGAGGAGTGCAGCGCTATTCTCCAAAAGAAATTACCTCCAAAGCTAAAAGATCCAGGAAGCTTCTGCATACCTTGCACTATAGGTCAATGTCATTTTGAAAGAGCACTTTGTGATCTTAGAGCAAGTGTAAACCTCATGCCTCTATCTGTATACAACAAACTTGGTCTTGGAGAGGTGAAGCCGACCACATTTTCATTACTTCTGGCTGACCGATCAATAAAACATCCGAGGGGTGTCTTAGAAGATGTTCTGGTGAAGGTGGACAAACTTATATTCCCAACTGATTTCATAATACTCGATATGGAAGAAGACCAAGAAATTCCTATCATTCTTGGGAGGCCATTCCTAGCAACTGGGAGAACGTTAATAGATATGCAACAGGGGACGTTAACCTTACGAGTTCAAGATAATCAAGTATCCTTTAATATTTTCAAGGCTTTATCCTTTCCAGATGAAGGTGACACCTGCTACAGAGTCGATGCATTGACCAGCTGCATAAAAGATGTGGTAAATGAAATCTGCATGGATCAACCACTAGCAATGGGAATGGTAGATGTATCAAAATCTACTAATCCAGAAATCTTGGAGCAGATAAAGTATCTTGAAGCAAATTCCCCAATTTTTATCAAGAAACCATTTGAAGATTTGGGGGAAAGGCCAAGTAAACCGGTGCCATCAACAGAGGAACCACCAGTTTTGGAGTTGAAAGTACTACCATCCCATTTGAAGTATGCTTATCTGGGAGGAAATTCAACACTTCCAGTAATTGTCTCAACTGCTCTTAATCCTGATGAAGAAGAAAAGTTATTAAGAGTTCTAAGGGAGCATAAAACAGCATTTGGATGGTCAATAGCTGATATAAAATGGATTAGTCCTTCAATCTGTATGCATAAGATCTTGATGGAGGACAACTACAAGCCAACAGTTGAGCACCAGAGAAGACTCAATCCAAATATGAAGGAGGTGGTGAGAAAGGAGATAATAAAGTGGCTGGATGCTGGCATAATCTACCTAATCTCCGATAGTCAATGGGTAGGTCCAGTTCAAGTTGTGCCAAAGAAAGGTGGAATGACAGTAGTGCCCAATGAGAAAAATGAACTGATTCCACAACGAACGGTGACGGGGTGGAGAGTGTGCATCGACTACAGAAAGCTCAATAAAGCCACCAGAAAAGATCACTTCCCTTTGCCATTTATAGATCAGATGCTTGACAGACTAGCAGGGAAAGCCTATTATTGTTTCCTAGACGGGTACACAGGATATAATCAAATTACAATTGCACCAGAGGATCAAGAGAAAACAACTTTTACATGTCCATATGGTACCTTTGCCTTCAGAAAGATGCCATTTGGTCTATGTAATGCACCAGCAACATTTCAAAGAAGTATGATGGCTATCTTCTCAGACATGGTGGAAAGGTTCATTGAGGTATTCATGGATGATTTTTCAGTTTTTTGAGAATAATTTGATCATTGTCTTTCAAATTTGGCAAAAGTCTTACAACGTTGTGTGGAGACAAATTTGGTTCTAAATTGGGAGAAATGCCATTTTATGGTGAAAGAAGGAATCATGCTGGGTCATAAGATATCTGATCGAGGCATTGAAGTGGACCGAGCTAAGATTGAAACAATTCAAAAGCTACCACCTCCTTCTTCAATCAAGGGTATTCAGAGTTTTTTGGGACATGCTGGTTTCTATAAAAGATTCATTAAGGACTTCTCAAAAATCACAAAGCCACTTCATATGCTGTTGGAGAAAAACACTACCTTTGTGTTTAATAAGGAGTGCTTATCAGCCTTCCCAACTCTAAAAAGTGCCTTGACTTCTGCACCAGTTATCATAGCTCCAGATTGGAATCTTCCATTCGAGATGATGTGCGATGCAAGTGATTATGCAGTTGGAGTTGTTTTGGGCCAAAGAAAAGACAAGGTCTTTCATGCCATCTATTATGCCAGCAGGACACTCTCAGATACACAGCTGAATTATGCAACAACAGAAAAGGAGCTATTAGCAGTAGTGTTTGCATTCGACAAATTCAGAGCATACTTGATCGGGTCAAAGGTCATTGTTTGGACAGACCACTCAGCAATCAAATACTTGATTGAGAAGAAAGATGCAAAGCCCAGACTGATCAGATGGGTGCTTCTATTACAAGAATTTGACTTGGAGATCAAAGACAAAAAAGGGACCGAGAATCTCATTGCAGATCATCTTTCTCGGTTAGAACCACCTGAGCGAAAGAGAGAATCACCAATCCAGGAGAATTTCCCAGATGAGCAATTTTTTATCATGCAGTCACAACCTACTCCTTGGTATGCTGATATTGTGAATTATTTGGCAAGCGGGATAATGCCTTATGAACTTTCTAAAATGCAAAAGAAGAAGTTTCTGGCTGATGTAAGGCATTACTTTTAGGAGGATCCGTTCTTATACAAACAAAGCCCAGATCGAATTATAAGAACGGATCCTCCTAAAAGTTCTTATAAGAACGGATCCTCCTAAAAGTTCTTATACAAACAAAGCCCAGATCGAATTATAAGAACGGATCCTCCTAAAAGTTCTTATAAGAACGGATCCTCCTAAAAGTTCTTATAATTCGATCTGGGCTTTGTTTGTATAAGAACGGATCTGGGCTTTGTTTGTATAAGAACGGATCCTCCTAAAAGTAATGCCTTACATCAGCCAGAAACTTCTTCTTTTGCATTTTAGAAAGTTCATAAGGCATTATCCCGCTTGCCAAATAATTCACAATATCAGCATACCAAGGAGTAGGTTGTGACTGCATGATAAAAAATTGCTCATCTGGGAAATTCTCCTGGATTGGTGATTCTCTCTTTCGCTCAGGTGGTTCTAACCGAGAAAGATGATCTGCAATGAGATTCTCGGTCCCTTTTTTGTCTTTGATCTCCAAGTCAAATTCTTGTAATAGAAGCACCCATCTGATCAGTCTGGGCTTTGCATCTTTCTTCTCAATCAAGTATTTGATTGCTGAGTGGTCTGTCCAAACAATGACCTTTGACTCGATCAAGTATGCTCTGAATTTGTCGAATGCAAACACTACTGCTAATAGCTCCTTTTCTGTTGTTGCATAATTCAGCTGTGTATCTGAGAGTGTCCTGCTGGCATAATAGATGGCATGAAAGACCTTGTCTTTTCTTTGGCCCAAAACAACTCCAACTGCATAATCACTTGCATCGCACATCATCTCGAATGGAAGATTCCAATCTGGAGCTATGATAACTGGTGCAGAAGTCAAGGCACTTTTTAGAGTTGGGAAGGCTGATAAGCACTCCTTATTAAACACAAAGGTAGTGTTTTTCTCCAACAGCATATGAAGTGGCTTTGTGATTTTTGAGAAGTCCTTAATGAATCTTTTATAGAAACCAGCATGTCCCAAAAAACTCTGAATACCCTTGATTGAAGAAGGAGGTGGTAGCTTTTGAATTGTTTCAATCTTAGCTCGGTCCACTTCAATGCCTCGATCAGATATCTTATGACCCAGCATGATTCCTTCTTTCACCATAAAATGGCATTTCTCCCAATTTAGAACCAAATTTGTCTCCACACAACGTTGTAAGACTTTTGCCAAATTTGAAAGACAATGATCAAATTATTCTCAAAAAACTGAAAAATCATCCATGAATACCTCAATGAACCTTTCCACCATGTCTGAGAAGATAGCCATCATACTTCTTTGAAATGTTGCTGGTGCATTACATAGACCAAATGGCATCTTTCTGAAGGCAAAGGTACCATATGGACATGTAAAAGTTGTTTTCTCTTGATCCTCTGGTGCAATTGTAATTTGATTATATCCTGTGTACCCGTCTAGGAAACAATAATAGGCTTTCCCTGCTAGTCTGTCAAGCATCTGATCTATAAATGGCAAAGGGAAGTGATCTTTTCTGGTGGCTTTATTGAGCTTTCTGTAGTCGATGCACACTCTCCACCCCGTCACCGTTCGTTGTGGAATCAGTTCATTTTTCTCATTGGGCACTACTGTCATTCCACCTTTCTTTGGCACAACTTGAACTGGACCTACCCATTGACTATCGGAGATTAGGTAGATTATGCCAGCATCCAGCCACTTTATTATCTCCTTTCTCACCACCTCCTTCATATTTGGATTGAGTCTTCTCTGGTGCTCAACTGTTGGCTTGTAGTTGTCCTCCATCAAGATCTTATGCATACAGATTGAAGGACTAATCCATTTTATATCAGCTATTGACCATCCAAATGCTGTTTTATGCTCCCTTAGAACTCTTAATAACTTTTCTTCTTCATCAGGATTAAGAGCAGTTGAGACAATTACTGGAAGTGTTGAATTTCCTCCCAGATAAGCATACTTCAAATGGGATGGTAGTACTTTCAACTCCAAAACTGGTGGTTCCTCTGTTGATGGCACCGGTTTACTCGGCCTTTCCCCCAAATCTTCAAATGGTTTCTTGATAAAAATTGGGGAATTTGCTTCAAGATACTTTATCTGCTCCAAGATTTCTGGATTAGTAGATTTTGATACATCTACCATTCCCATTGCTAGTGGTTGATCCATGCAGATTTCATTTACCACATCTTTTATGCAGCTGGTCAATGCATCGACTCTGTAGCAGGTGTCACCTTCATCTGGAAAGGATAAAGCCTTGAAAATATTAAAGGATACTTGATTATCTTGAACTCGTAAGGTTAACGTCCCCTGTTGCATATCTATTAACGTTCTCCCAGTTGCTAGGAATGGCCTCCCAAGAATGATAGGAATTTCTTGGTCTTCTTCCATATCGAGTATTATGAAATCAGCTGGGAATATAAGTTTGTCCACCTTCACCAGAACATCTTCTAAGACACCCCTCGGATGTTTTATTGATCGGTCAGCCAGAAGTAATGAAAATGTGGTCGGCTTCACCTCTCCAAGACCAAGTTTGTTGTATACAGATAGAGGCATGAGGTTTACACTTGCTCTAAGATCACAAAGTGCTCTTTCAAAATGACATTGACCTATAGTGCAAGGTATGCAGAAGCTTCCTGGATCTTTTAGCTTTGGAGGTAATTTCTTTTGGAGAATAGCGCTGCACTCCTCAGTAAGTGCAACTGTTTCAAATTCCTCAAGCTTACGCTTATTTGAGAGAATGTCCTTCATGAATTTTGCATAACTGGGCATTTGGGCAAGAGCGTCTGTAAAAGGAATAATGATGTGCAACTTTTTGAAAACCTCCAGAAACTTTGCAAACTGCTTGTCTAGCTTTGCCTTCGCAAGTCTCTGAGGGTATGGAACTGGTGGTACATATGGAGGAGGATTGTCTGGAAAGCTGATTCTTCCTGGTATCACATTATCCTCCTTCTATTCTTCTCTGGTTTCTTTCTTTTCTCCGTCATCCTTCTTGATTACAGGATCTTTCAATTTTTTACCACTTCTTAGTGCAACGGCCTTCACATGTTCTTTTGGGTTTCTTTCTGCGTCACTTGGTAGAGTTTCTGGTTGCCTGGAATTCAGAATATTTGCAATTTGGCCCATCTGGATCTCTAAGTTCTTTATTGAGGCTTCTTGGTTTTTGATTGTTGCATCAGTCCTAGCCATGAATTGAGATGTATTCATGGTTAGTTGAACCAGTGCATCCTCCAAATTCACTTTCTGTTGTGGTGGATTTGGTTGTTGAAAAGCTTGCTGCTGGTAGTTCCCTTACGGCTTGAATGCATTTTGATTATTCCTCCAACTAAAATTTGGATGATTTCGCCAACCTGGATTGTAAGTGTTTGAGAATGGATCATTTCTTTGATTTTCGATGAAATGAGCTTGCTCCGGCATGAATGAGTGTCCTTCTTGACATTGTGTGCTCACATAAGGTCCTCCATATTGATCACAAGCTTCAGTAGGTGTGCTGATTGCATTTGCTTGGGTTGTCAATGATCCTACTTGCTTGGATATAGATGCAACTTGAGAAGACAAAGTTGTAAGGACATCCAGCTCGTGTACTCCAAGTGCTTTCTTTGAATTGCTACGTTCAGAAGGCCATTGATATGCATTAGCTGCCATCTCCTCAAGTAGATTGTAAGCAACATCTATATTTTTTCCTATTAAAGATCCTCCAGCTGCAGCATCTACAAGAATTCTGGATATGTGCGTCATCCCACTATAGAAAGTTTGCAGTTGCCACCAATTTGGTAACCCATGATGTGGACATCTCCGTAGCAACTCCTTGTATCTTTCCTATGCTTCATAGAGGCTTTCTTGTTCATGCTGGGTGAATGAGGCAATTTCATTCCTCAATTTAGCAGTTTTTGCTGAAGGAAGGAATTTCTCCAAAAATTTCTGCGCCATGATCTCCCATGTAGTTATGCTTCCCACTGGTAGTGATTGTAACCAACTCTTAGCCTTATCCCTGAGTGAGAAAGGGAAAAGTCTAAGTCTAATGGCGTCATCAGTAACACCATTATGCTTGAATGTGTCACAGATTTCTAGAAAGTTGGCTATATGTGCTTTAGGATCTTCTGTTGGTGAACCACCGAACTGATTTGCTTGCACCATCTGGATAATTGCCGGCTTGATTTCAAAGTTATTAGCTGCTACTGGTGGTCTCGTGATTCTAGAATTTCTCCCCATGACTGTTGGTGTTGCATAGTCACGGAGTGTTTTGGTATCTGTTGTTCCTCCCTCCGGATTTGCCATCAGATTGCTTAGGATTGAAGTAGACTGCTTTCGAACTTTTCGATTTCTTCGACAAGTTCTTTCGATCTCTGAATCAAAAGGCAAGAGTTCAGTCTCTTTCAATCTGGTCATACACTAAGCAAAAGCCTGAAAAGAAACTCAAGACACCAAGAAGAAAAACAAATGTAATATGAAGACCAAATTAGTATTAAAATTACTTGGTATTGATATTAATGACAACAATCCCCGGCAACGGCGTCAAAAACTTGTTACGTGTGTAAATGATCTATTAAATAGTGCAAGTGTACACTGTCGTAATCAAGTAATATAGAAGTGAGTAGAGTATCATTCCCATGAGGATTGATCACTAAGTACCAAAATAGGTAATTTTAATTCTATTTAGTCGATCGATTCGTTGGTGATTAAGAGTACGAAATAAAAGATGAGCAAATATGAATGCAAATGATATGAAACAATAATGAGAAAAAGTCCTAGGGATTAGATTTCACTTAACAAATTCCGGATTGAATCATTTATCTAATCTAGCCCAATTTATTCCACATGATTGATAGTCGAGTTTCCCTAATTTAATTACTAGTCTCTTCCAAGGTCAAGCAATTCTATAATTAATTGCTAATCCAATATATTCCTATATGAATTTAAGCAATTAATTATGCATTAAAATTTATGAAACTCTATAAGACTAGACAACTCATATGAATATATTCCTATTTCATATGCAAGTTATGGTTTTAATTATAGGGTCTACACACATGTATCTCCTTCCGGTCTCAACATATATATTGAAATCATTCAAAAGATGGCCAATCAAATGAAATCATTAAGAATAATAATTAAAACTCAATCATAAAGGAAAAATAAAACTAGATTTAATAAGTTAAGATTCAATCCGTTATTAGTAAGCTACACCATCACCCTAGGAAAATGAAAATTTAGCTCATGATAAAATTAAAAACAAAACCAAAATAAATTGGCATTATATAAAGCTAGAATGAAATCCTTATAAATACTACATAAAACTTGAATATTAAATTCTCAAACATAAATATACAACCAAAAGATGCATGAAAAAATATAAAAATCTAGCCGTCCCTTTAGGAGGTAAAACCTTCCATGTAGGTGGCATACAAAGAGTAATACAATTATAAGCCTTCCAAGATGGAGGCATGCAAGAAAATAATACAATGCATAAAATTAATTCTAAGATGATGTAGTAATTGGAGAAGAGATGAGAGTAATGAAATGGTGTGTAAGTAGATAAGAGAGGAGAGTAATGGAAATGAAATGGTATGTGTGGAGAAGAGATAAGAGTAATGGATATGAATTGGTGTGTGTAAAATGTGAAGAAGAGGGTGGCTATATATAGGGAAAAATGGAGTAAGGTAGATGAAGTGGTAGATGAAATGTGATAGGTGGATTAATAGATAGAATATGGTAGATGGAGTAGTAGGTGAAAAGGAAGATGAAGTGGTAGATGAAATATGGTAGATCAAGTAGTAGGTGAAAAGAAAGATGAAGAGGTAGATGAAATGGTTGGTGGAATGGTAGATGATTCCCGCTCTCAACACTACTATAAAAAACATTTTTAACGTCCCTTTTTTAGGCTTTTTAACGTCTGAAAACAAGGGGACGTCTATGTGAGCGACATAGTAAAAAATGGCAATAACGTCCGTAGATAAAAGGACGTCTAAAATCTGGACTTTAGACGTCCCCACTTTAAATTGGGGACATCTAAAGTGCCACTATGGGACTTTAGACGTCCCCACTTTAAAGTGGGGACTTCTAAAGTCCACAAAGTGGGGACTTCTAAAGTCCACTTTAGAAGTCCCCACTTTAAAGTGGGGACGTCTAAAGTGTTTTTTTTTAAAAAAATTTGTTTATATTACAGAACTGGACTAAACAGTATTTAAAACCAGAAATCATATATCATCGTCAATAAAATTACAGATCTAGTATCTGAAATCCAAAATATACACAATAATATTACAGATCTGGACTAAACAATATTTAAAACTAGAAATCATATATCATCGTCAATAAAATTACAGATCTAGTATCTGAAATCCAAAATCTACATAATGATAACTCTAGAGCTGAAATCTCATAAACAGAAGATGATAATAATAAGATGAATCAGTTGCGAAAAACTTATCTCCTTCTATTATTAAAATTCATTTTCTCGTAATAATGAATAGAGAAGAGCAACAGGGAGAGATGTACCTCATTTTCTCAGTGGGAATGTGGCCATGAAGCATGTTTTGGAGTCTCGATCTACAAACCATAACAACATAAATTAGAAGATAAAATAGAAGGGAAATCCAAAGAAAAAAGAGAAAGAAGATAAAATAGTAAGAAACACAACAGATCTGGTGAAAAAGAGAGAGAGCAAAGAAGAAGCAAGTTTAAAAATAGTATATAAAGAAGAAGAAACAAGAGTTAAATGCGTGGTGGTAAGCATTACAGATCTGGTGGAAAAAAAAGAGAGAGAAAAGAAGAAACAAGTTTAAAAACAGTATATAAAGAAGAAGAAGAAAGTTAAATATGTGGTGGTAGTGGTTGCGTTGATGAGAAAGAAGAGTGTGGATCTATAAAACTGACAAATAAAGACTGCCAGTACAGATTTGAATTGTTTTTGACGTCCCCAATTTAATTTAGTTAATTTTTTTTATTTTTTTTTTAACTTTAGACGTCCCCAATTCAAAAAGGGACGTCTAAAGTCACACTTTAGACGTCCCCAATTAAATTGGGGACGTCTAAAGTTATTTTTTTTTAAATAATTAGAAGGCATCCCTCATATGAGGGACGCCTAAAGTGGCGTCCCTGATATAATGTGAGGGACGCCACTTTAGGCGTCCCTCATATTATATCAGGGACGCCACTTTAGGCGTCCCTGATAACATAAGGGACGCCACTGATATGTAAGGGACGCCTTTTGACGTCCCTAATATATATTAGGGACGTTAAAAGGTGTCCCTGATTAAAAAAAAAAAAAATTTACTTTAGACGTCCCCAATTAAATTAGGGACGTCTAAAGTGACCAATAGACGTTCCTGATTTAAAAAAAAAAAAAAATTTAACTTTAGACGTCCCCAATTAAATTGGGGACGTCTAAAGTGACTTTGGGGACACTTTAGACGTTCCCAATTAAATTGGGGACGTCTAAAGTGACCAATAGACGTTCCTGATTTAAAAAAAAATAATAATAACTTTAGACGTCCCCAATTAAATTGGGGACGTCTAAAGTGACTTTAGACGTCCCTTTTTGAATTGGGGACGTCTAAAACTATTCAAATCTCACTCAGAATTACAAAAATGCCACTGCCTTTATTTTTTACGTCCCTTTTTTAAAAAGGGACGTCCTTTAGGGTCGTAAAAGCAATATTTTGTAGTAGTGCAACTTTCAAGTAAAATTCGAAACCCTTGGAGATAGAACTGGAATTTTGTCTCAACATAAAAGTTGTAGAGCTCTTTCTTAGCTTTTTATCCATATAAAGAATGTCCCGATCCGACATCTAGAGCTCCAGATATTGCCTGAAAACTGAAAGAGGGTCTAATTTAGTATTTTCCTAGAAATTTTATTTTATGCCAAAATCATTATTTACTTATAAATTACACCCAAATTTATTAAATTGAGCTCAAATATCATCCATAAAATCATCATATAAGGAAAAATAAATATGCAAATATTTTACTTATTACTCTATTTCAAAAGTTAATGGATGATGTTCTATTTGATCCTATAAGCGTGTGTGAGTGTGTGAATCTTTAAAGAAAACAAAAGTTTGTGACTCGTGGCTGATTAGTCTTTGAATAATCTTGTTAAGTAAGCGTGTGTTTTTGGTGGAGCGTTCACTTTATGATGTTGTATATAATAAGGTTAAGATTTAAAAATACATATGAATTTCTAAAAGATGTACAAAAATAACTATAAACTTCTAAAATAGGTGCAAAATCTGTGGGATCAGGGGTGGATTTTCCTGTGGGAAAGACATCTTTCTTTCTCTCTCGACGGCCATGAAGAAGATGATGTAGGTTCTTAGTCATCCACGTTTGGCTCTATGTCGCAATTTCAATCAAAAAATTTCAGATTCACCGCCAAAGTTTTTATAATAATGGCCAATGTGACTTTTGCACCACCTTTAGAAATTCATGGTTATATTTAGAGAAAATTTCAGTCAGCTCCCTTTGTAACAAATTGATTCCAGTCAACCGCAAAACTTTCTGAAACTTCATTACACGACATGGTCAACGTGAAGTTAATTTTTGTGGGTCAAAAAATAATAATGCCCTTACTTTATTTGTCTTGTAAATTGTGTTATTTGTCTTATAAATTTCTATATTTGTCTTGTAAATGGCCAAGATGTTTTTAATTCCCTAGGTTCTTTTAAATCCTTTATTTGTCTTGTAAATGCCTATATTTATCATGTGAATTTTCATATTTGTTTTGTAAATTACCAAAATATTTTTAATTTCCTAGGTTCTTTTGAATCCGTTTATTTTTCTTGTAAATATCTTTATTTGTTTTGTAAATGCCTATATTTGCCTTATGAATTTCCATATTTTTCTTGTAAATGGCCAAAATATTTTTAATTCCCTAAGTTCTTTTGAATCCCTTTATTTGTCTTGTAAATATTTTTATTTGTCTTGTAAATGCTCATATTTATCTTATGAATTTCCATATTTGTCTTGTAAATGGTCAAAATATTTTTAATTCCCTAGATTTTTTCAAATCTCTATTATTATCTTGTAAATATCTTTATTTATTTTGTAAATGTCTATATTTGTCTTGTGAATTTCCATATTTGTCTTGTAAATTGCTAAAAAAAATTTAACTCTCTAGGTTATTTTGAATCTCTTTATTTATTTTGTAAATATCTTTATTTATCTTATAAATACTCATATTTTTCTTATGAATTTCTTATTTATCTTGTAAATGGCCAAAATGTTTTTAATTCCCTAGATTCTTTTGAATCCATTTACTTGTCTTGTAAATACCCTTTTGAAAAAATAAAAAGAAGGGAATCATTGTCTTTTCATCCATAAAAATTAATTTCATTTTAACCAGGGGCTGGAGTGAAGTTTCAGAAAGTTTTAGGAATTAGTTGAAATTAATTTGCTACAGAGGGGGCTAACTGAAATTTTCCTTTATATTTATCTCTAAAAAAAATATTTAGTGTTGGGTGTACTTTCGGCAACATCTTATGTGTATTTTTAAACTTTGAACTCACCAATTAACCTCCCTCCCTTCGTTCTTCCTCAACTTAGACTTGAGTTCATCCGTTTTGAAATCCATCTGAAGATATGAATGGGATGTCCATATCAAGAAATCAAATGTTAATTCATTTTCCAAACCAAATTGTCCTTAGATAAAATACGTTAAAACATGCTAATGTTATTATTTTTTTAATTTAATTTTTTTTTACTTGGATTGCAATCTAACCTTTTAATTATATTTTTGTTGTTTAACTTCATTGTAGATTCCATTTTTGTCCTCAATTTTATTTTTTCACAAATCTTTTAATTTCATTTTTTTTTCAAACTGACTGAATGTTTCATTTTGATTATTATTGCAAGCATAATTAACGAACTCATGGCTTCAAGATGAACATAATTGTGAAACTTGCAAGTTAATTTAGCTTACCAGAACTTACCGCTAGTATGTTTTTAATTTATAAAATCGCATGAACTCTTTTTCGAACTCATGATAGTTATAAATTTAGTTGAACTCTCGAGTTTATCACTTACTCAGTTTTCTACCTTACAAAATCGAGTTAACTTCCTCTTAAACTTTTGCTAGAGTTTTGGTTTTAATTATGTTTAGTGACTTTATATATGAACTTCATTAAAAAAAAATTTGTTGAATATGATAAATTATAAATATTGATAGATTTAAATATAATTATTTGGATTTAAAATATATTAAAATAAAGTTATATTGTTGTCTTTTTTGTATTTTAATTAGTTAAACATATATTTTTAATACATATTTATTGATAAAAGTAAATTGTCATGATTTAAGTTTACATTCCTGTCACAAATAAATTTACTTAAACTTGTGAGTTTGATTGTCAAACCCCTTAACATTTCGATATACGCAAGTAATAAGCACACAATTCCGTAAAGCATACAAAAATAGCAAAAACATACTGGCATTAAATACTTATTTACAATACAGAAAAATCCCCGAAGGTTTTGAAATATATACATAAACATATACAGAGTATTTAAAAGGAACTAAATTACAAGCTAAATAACCAACAACAGTCTCCACTTGTGTACCGGAACCCTACTTGCTAGTAGCCACGGATTTGTTCTTCAAGCCGCTACCTTCAGCTGGAATATTTCAAGTTTTGAAAAAAATAACATACAATCAATCATATAATATACGAAAATTAAATATGTCATGCTTCATGTTATGCAACATATTAGCAACACAAATAATCATCACGGCATGTATAAATAAGTTAGGGCTACCCTCCCACTATCCATAAACCTTGGTTGGGTTCTTACTCAACAACCAAGTAAAAGTGCCTACTCGCACAAATTGCCTTGCTCGGCAAAACAATATTCATCAATTATATCATAGAAGATGACATACACAAACATATGAAATATTCACATAATTTATGAAAGATAAAGTTATTACCTGTCTCGTTTCTCAATTTTTCAATCGTCCTAACTTTGATTTTGGCTTGGAAAATTTCCAATTCCTATCAAAATTTAAGGTAACAAGTAAAAGAATATTACTTGTACCATTACTGCCTTTAAATCATAGTATCTATCACAGTTTCAATAATTTCTGCTCAATTCAACTATGCTCAATGCAGTTTCACAGTTTTCCAGAAAACAGGTAGAATTTTGGTCAACTTTGAAAAATCATAGTTATTTCTAGGAAATTTTAAATTGATTGATTCTAAAACCTAAATGAAGCTCTTTAAGTGTATTTTCATAGAAAAATACCCAAGTCTAGCCTTGACAACCGTAGTATTTCCAGAAATTCACCAAAACCTTGCTGTTCTAAATTGTACTCTAGAAACATGTTTAAACTTTGAAAAATCATAACTTTCAATCTACTAGACCAAATGGCTACCTATCAAAATAGAAGCCTAGGATGTCTACTTTTCCCTTGTAAAATATTAGGCGATTTGGATGAGGTTTGACTGCTGAAAAACACGCCACAGTAATACTGCTAGAAATGAATCTGGACAGCAACAACTCAAACTTTAAAAAATTATAGAATTATGTATAATCATCCAAAAAACACAACCACATGTGATTCCAGATAATTTTTGATGTAGAATCCAATGGAATAATAAAAAATACCAAAATCCAACTTCTTCTCCATATTTTATACAGAACTGAACAGAACCGCTTTCCCCAATAATCCAATTTTGCAAATTAAGCTTTAAGACTTATAATCTAACATCATTAAACCTTCTTTAACCCATTTCTCATGATTACAAGACCATTAAGCTTCATTTTCATGGTGTTACAAAATCAAGGCAGTAACACAACTCTATGAATAATTACTCAAACATCATAGTATTCGGTTCAAATCGAAGCTTACGCTTACCAGAGCACGATTCTGCAACCAGTTCTTGATTCTAGCAGTACCTACCCTGAGTAGATGACACCAAACTCCACCAATCAAAAATATAAAAATATAGAATTGAAGCTTATGATGAGGAGAAGAATATTTGTGAAGGACTTTTTGGACGAAAGCTGCAGTTCGGTAGTGAAAACGGTGAAATTTTCCTAGAGTTTTTACTATTCATCACCTTCTTTCCTCTTTCGAATTTTTTGTATTTTTTGGCATATTTTCTTGATTTTTCTGAGCTTCTGGATGTCTTAATGGATAAAGGAAAGATAAATTTTCCAATTTCCAAAATTTCCCTTACATTTTGTGATTTTACACTGTTGAAAATCCGGTAGAATTTTCATCAAACTTTGAAAATTTATATCTTTATTTGTAGATATTGAATTGGAGTGATTCCAAAGGTTATGAAACCCTTATTGAGTCTAGTTCTAAGAAAAAATATAGCATTTAGCCAATTGGAAGCACAAAATTCCCAGAATTTAAGTTTTTGAACGCTGTCCCAGAAAGTAGCCAATTTCACTGTGTAAATTTCAAAAATTCATAACTCTTAATGTACAGGTCAAAATAATTCATATGACCTATCGAATTAAAGCTTGGAATTTTTGCTTTTATTCTAGAAAATTTCATAATTTTTGAACATCATTTGTTTATCTAAAACCACATGACAAACTCACTACCTCACAAAAAATTTTCACTGGCAGCATAATCAAATTCTCTAAAATTCACCCTTGATTCTATCTGTTGAATAAATATTCATTGAATTTTTGGTGTATAAATTTTGGGATATTACATTGATAGCCTTAATGGTGAAACTGTGAAAGTGTTTTGCTTTCATCTGTTAAATTGCTAGGTTCCAACAAGGCAATTTCACACATAACAACTACTATTGTCGTAAAATTATTTTTAGTTACATTTATATCGTTCATTTTTTAAAGATTAGATACGGTCTTATGACTTAGAAGATATTTATAGAGATATTTACATATTATTCAGTCCAAGGAATGTTTAACTTTGATAATTAAGGATCACAGTAACTTAGTATTAAATTCAGGAAAAAATATAATTAAATTAAAGTGATAAATAACAAAATAGTTAAACGGGCATAAATGTTTGGTAATCAACTTGAAATTTGACAAACTTAAGCAGTTAGTTAACCGAAAGTAGACAAGGTAAACATGGCAGATGGTATTGGTGCAACCTCCATGAAAATAACTCTAGTCACATTAGTTTTGATATTTGTAATTTCGTTATTTTTACAAAAATGAATAAAAATAAAGACTAAAAATAGGTGGATCGTGGTAGTTATGAACTAAAGAGAAATGTTATCAAAATCAAACCGATCAAATTTAAACACTAGTTTAGATTTATTTGTTCGACTAAACCGTGTGTTAATTAATCATAAAATCCTTCCATGACAATATATATGTCAAAATTTATGCAAAGATACAAGAGTAGTCATAAATTAATTATGGAGCTTCTATACTAGGTTTAATCTTAAAGAAGCCCTCTCTTGAAAATTGTGAAAATAACAAGGATGGGATAATATTAACAAATCGATTCCAAAACATGCTTTTAGATCATCAATAAAGTTCTTAGAAGATAAATAAATTTCATGAAATACATGTATAAATAGTGTTGACGGTCAAATATTCCTTATATCCTCATTTTATTCAATCGAGTCATAAGTTAACTGTAACACTTACTTTTCAACTATCTTGAAAAATTTTAACAATTTCAAAATACATTTAGCTCTTCCTGATTAAAAAAAATTAAACTCATTAAAATGCATTACCATGGTAGAAAATAATTATGCTTCAAAATTGAAGGTCCATGATGATTAATTGGGGATTCAAACCTATGAATAAATTTCAAAATATGCAACTGATAAGTTCCTATTTTTATTATATATTTTTATACTTTAATTGGGGATTTTGTCATAGTTATTCAATCTAAAATGCTTTTCTTGAATATTAATTACTCTTAATCATTGATTTTTTTAGAATATTTGATGTTGATTTAATTGTTTTTAATTGTAGATACTTGAAAGTTTAGATTAAATCAGAAAATAAAAATTTGGGCTCCAATTTGGAAAATGACACTTTAGTCACTCAAATTTGAAAAATACCAGTTCAGAACAATTGAAACTCAACATTTGGTGTAGCAGGGTCAGCTTTCAAGCAGTTTTGAGAACTGAGGGAAAGGTGATTCAGAGAGACAGCTTCCACGATATAGAAAGACAGCCGCAAGGAGAGGGGAGTAGGGATTGAGGAGAGCAGAGGCCAGTTGAAACAGATCAGCTAAGAGTTTTGTGGAGGGACGCCTCAAATCGACTCCTTGTCACCGGAGGCATTCCTCACCCTCACCGCCATCGCGGCCGGCGACCAAGAGAGACACAGACCAGAACCACCACCTTCATCCTTTGCTTTTCACCGGAGGGAACTCGGAGCTGAAATGAAATAATTTCAGAGAGGGTACAGACAAGTGAGCTGGGAATGAAGGGCCGAAAGTTGAGATTTGAGAGCAGAGAGCTGTGAGAGGAGCTGGAGGGGCAAACACTGGCTTACCACCATCAGCTTGCGTCACCTAATTTGGAGAGTTGCAGAGCTCACCACCGTCGACCACCATCACCTTCACTTCAGTTCACTATCTTCTCACCTTAATCAGTTATCGCTGTCATGACCTTCGGCAGCCTCCTCTGCTTCTGAATTCATGCATGCCGTGGCTTTCTCTGATTTGTTTATATGATTTTGCCTCTTGATGCTGTATTGATGGGTTGCGGTAGCTAAGTCTCTTCTAATCCTAGAGGAATGGATTGATTCTTAATGCTTGGAGCTACAAAAGGGGAGTTTTATTTTACTTTATTAGCTTGACTATATATTTATGAATTTTTTGGTTTAAGGAGTTGTAATTTATAATTAAGATTAATATATTTGGTTTAATATTTGTTTGAATCAATGTGTGATTTGAATTATTAGTTTGTGTTGAACATTGTGCTCATCAATATATGTGGTTACATATATGTTTTATTGTAAATCTCTTGATTCTTTATTATCTTGCATAGTATTGTTTGGATATTGAATTGATTTTGGGTTACTTTGAAATCAATTGCATCAATTAATTCACAATCACACACTAAGCGTGCTTAATAATATCTCTAGAGTAGGGGCTCCTCTCTTTTGGTGTTAGATTCATCAGTTGATGGGGTTTGGTATTTTAGAGAACTTAGTGATTTCATAAATTGCATACAAAGTGGTTTTTAATAGTGTTTTAAGAAGTGATTATTTTCCAAGTCTAGGAATAATCTAGACTTAACGGTGTTTAAGGTTTGACATTTTGAGAGACTTTGATTGCAATCGCTAGTGTTTTATATTGAGTTTTGGTTAGAGGGATTAAGTCTTGCCCGGTGTGGGAGATTTAATTCCCCTAACTCAAGCTAGATCAAAGGATCTTTTGAGCATTTTTGTCAAACTAGTACACTTCTAAAAATATTTTGAAGCAAATGCTAGATGAAATTCATTGTTTTAGAAGGCTTTATCACACTGTTCAAAACCAATTTCCATTTCATTCCACTTTTATTCCAAAAAATCCAAAAAAATATCTATTTTAATTACATTTAATTCATAGCTTTGAAAATCAATCAATCATGTTTTACCCTTCTCAAATTTACATTGTAATTATTCAGTTTATTAAGAATTAGTTTCATAATCGGCTCCTTAAAGTAAAACGACCCAAGTTGTGCACTACATTGTATTAATTTAGTTTTATTCTTTAATTTCGAGGCGATTAAAAGGGAGTTATTTCAGCAACAATACTTAACGAGTGGGCTTTAGGCACATTCAAGCCCAAGAGACCCAAGTCCAATCAAAACAACAATACTTCACGAATTGGCTGAGTTTGCTGGTTTATTTTCTTGATTTTGTATAATTTATTTTTGTTTGGGTTAATACCTTATTTGGTCCTTATAGTTTATAGTGACTTTATTTTGGTTCTTAAAGTTTCAAACATGTGATTTTAGTCACTCACGTTTATGCCATTTTAAACTATTAGTCTGATCCTTGAAACTTCAGAAGGACCTTGAGTGAAAGTTAACACTGTTAATTAAGTTTATGTGACATTAACACCGTTAAATATCCTTAAGTGGATGCTGACTTGGTAAGCTGAGGTGGAAAAATAAATTCTAAAGCCTGTTTGACCCAAGATGAGGGATGTGATCATTAATTTGTGCATTAATGAGCCACCTTTGTTTTTGTTCAAAAAACAGAGATAGACAGAGCTATAACTCAACCCGTCAATCCCAACCTCAGAGACGCCAAACCCATTGTTAAACCACTGTCTTCCTGGAGGGCATCGAGAGGGAAGGAAGGGGTGGTGATATAAACAATGAAGATGTTCCAAGAGTGTAACAGGGTAAAGGAGGTTTTGTGATTTGGCTTTTTTTTTCTTTTGAAAAACTCATATATCCAGATCAATGAATTAATAGCAAGCCTAGGTTGCCCAGTCAACATGCCACGTAAGAAAATTTCACAGGGTTAATGACACGTCATCACACTTAACTACAGGGACTAATGGTTTTAGAAGGAATAAACTTGATGATTGTAGGGACCAAAACCAAAATGACTGCAAACTATAAGTACTAAAGATGATATTAACCTTTTTATTTTGAAACAAAAGAGCATTAAACATTATGTCAGGCAAAACAAATTAAATTGGATGTATTCATTCTCCCAGAGGGACTGGAATTATTTTTTCTTGCTTTGTTTCAAGGCTATATCAAAGAGAACCCAAAAATATTATATCAACCACTAAGTTTAGACATCTCTCTACATGAATTATTTATTCTTGTTTTTAAGGGCTGTATATAAGAGAGCCCAGGACATTATGTGTGCATGAATTTTGGCCCAATGATTCATTGAAGAGAACAATGTAGATTACTTTTCCATGTAGTTACAATTCTAACAACATTAAAGGAAAAAACTATCAGGGCCCCCTAATCTCCAACATTCAATAGTACATTGTCATTTTTTTAAGGATAAAAGCAAAAAGCTACAAAAGGTAACTTGAAACTTGTGGGTATATGTGAGGATCATTAGCCCAAAGGAAGAGTAAAATCCTAAAAGACTACCCTAGCTATTGGAAAGGAAAGTCCTTTGAACTTATAAATCCACTCTACTTGTGAGATTTCTCGATGTGGGACTTATAACATAGCCCTTTCCGTGAGCAACGGGCTTTCAATGAAAGCGCCAATGTGATGATCACAAATCCAAAGGGAGAGTCCAATTCCAAAAGACTAGCCTATTGGGAGAGAAACCCCGTTGAAATTATAAACCCCACTCTACTTGTGAGATTTCCCGACGTGGGACTCATAACAGTAGAGAAGTTGCAAAAGAAGGAAGGAGCTTAATGTTAACACAGTGAGAAAATTAAATTATGATGGAAGAACCCAAACAAGACCCAAGAGAAATAGCGCAAATGATGATGATGAAGAAGCTATATGGCATGGAAGAAGCTCAATATGGAAGCAAAAAAGTAACTTGATGGCTCACTATGGAAAACTATTTATTGAAGACATAACACAGATCAACTTAATTGCACAATATTTAATTATGCTTGGTAGGTCCTTATTCAAAAGCTAAAACATTCCTTCAATACAATACAAGTATAATAGGAGAGAAAAACATGTATTAAGATGATACATCACACATCACATAGTAATATAATATTATTTTTGATTGAGACCTCCAACTCATGACTTTATGGAATGGAACCAAAAACATGTGATCTTGGCATCGCAAGCTCATTGTATACTTGCTCCATGGATGGGCGAGTATGTGGATTTTCATTCAAGCAAGTAAAAGCTATTCTTGCAATCAGCATCACCTTCTCAACCACTAAACCTCGAGGATAAGGTAGCCTTTGGTCTAACACTTCCTTCAAATCCAAATCATGAGCAACTATTGTTGGGGCATCAATAGAAGACATTATGAGATCTCTTGGATGCTGACCCATAATTATTTCCAGAGCCAACACTCCAAAGCTATAAACGTCACATTTCTCTGTCACTTCCATTGTATAGGCAAGTTCTATAACAAAATCAAAATGATTATCATGAAAAAAAACATTGTTAGTGATAAAGTTTTAATTTTCAAATAAACAAAACATGAAATATAGCACAGTGTAATTTACAAATAGAGAAACATCACATTATATAAATTGAAATTTCCTTAACCTGGAGCAGCATAGCCAAAGGTACCAGCAAATGAAGTCCAATTGTTAGAATCTGGATATAAAAGCTTGGCCGTCCCGAAGTCAGAGATGTGAGCCTCATAATCCGAGTCTAAAATAACATTTTTGCTTGATATGTCACGATGAACTATTGGAGGTGAGCATCCATGATAAAGATAGTATAAAGCATTAACCACACCTTCAACAACTTTGATTCTCTTATTCCAATCCAATGCAATGGCTTGTGTCTCATCACTTAGTATCTTATCCAAGCTACCCCCTCCCAAGAATTCATAAACCAAAAAGGAGAACTTTGAATGCCAGCAAAACCCATATAGCTTTATGATATTATGATGCCTAGTTTCTGTCAAGGCCTGAATCTCACTTGTAAAAGGTTTTTGATGACACTGGTCTTTATCTGGTATTGAATGAAACTTCTTTACAGCCACAACCTGACCTGTGGATAATTCAGCTTTGTAGACGCTTCCAAACCCTCCAACTCCAATGAGATATTTTTCGTCGAACTCCTCTGTGGCTTCAATAATGTTTTCATATACTAATTTCCCATCATAACTCCATATGGCAAACAAATTTTGCGTTTGCACTTCTCTCTCTTGACCTTTTGCTTTCCTTTCATTGTGATGGCAAATAATATATGAAATTCCCATTGAAACTATTGCTAGCAACACAGGTGCCAAACCAAAGAAGAGAACATAGATCACCACTTTGTTTCTCTTATGATGCCTATGATTGTAACTGTTTGTTGGGCAAATTGGCAAGCCAGATACATTTCCACATAAGCCTTTGTTGTCTTTCAATGTCTCAATTGAAGCGTTACGAAAGGCAAAATTATTTGGAAGTGGACCTTCTAATTTATTGTGTGATATGTCAACCATAGTCAGGCTTTTCAAATCATCAAAAAATGAAGGAATCATATCAGAGAAATTATTATTTGAGAGGTTCAACATTTCCAAATATTGCAGCCCTTGAAGCATTGTTGGAATTCCACCAGAAAAGGAATTTGCACTAAGATCAAGGTATTCAAGCTTTTTTAATTGGCCAAAACTAGATGGAAGGCTGAAGAACTTATTCCCACTTAAGTTCAATTCTCGTAACTTGATCAACCCTCCAAACTGTTCTGGAATTGAACCATATAAATTATTGTTAGCTATGCTCAACAATTCAAGGTTCTTCAATAATCCTATATCAATAGGAATGTTTCTTGAAAGTTGATTGTTGCTCAACCCCAGTTCAATCAATAATGACAAGTGACTCAATTCCTTTGGAATATTTCCTGCCAATTGATTTGATGAAAAATTAAGCTTGTGTAACTTTGTTGCCTTACTTAGTTCTCGTGGTATGCCCCCCGATAAATTATTATTAGGGATTAGAAGGGTTTCAAGGTTATGGCACTGCCCCCATGTTGGTGACAAGTGGCCATAAAGTGCATTGTTACTTAAACCAATGTAGTATAAGTTTGGACACACACTAAAAGCTTCTGTGACATTTCCTGTTAGCTGATTGTTTTCAAGCCTAACTCTCATCAGGCTTGAGCAATTCTTCAAACTTCTAGGAATTGGACCAGTGAATTGATTGTTACTTGCAGAGATGTTTGCAATTAATCCTCCAAGGCAAATATCTTCAGGCAAATGACCTTTGAAATTATTGTATGCAATTTTCAAGGATACCAATTTCCTGAGGTTATTCATTTCTGATGGAAGTTTGCCACTAAGTTTGTTTTGAAATAAACTTAGGTGGGAGAGCTCGGTCAAGTTTCCAATGCTAAAAGGAATAGATCCAAAGAGGTTGTTTGTATTCAAATCTAATGTAGAGAGCTTTGTCAAATTTCCAATACTCAAAGGAATAGGCCCAGAAAGGTTGTTTTGAGAAAGGAGAAGGCTGTTTAGATTGACCAAGTTCCCAATGCTATAAGGAATAGATCCAGAAAGGTTGTTTGTTTTCAAATCTAATATGGAGAGCTTTGTCAAATTTCCAATACTCAAAGGAATAGGCCCATAAAGGTTATTTTGAAAAAGGCGAAGGCTGTTTAGATTGACCAAGTTCCCAAGGCTATAAGGAATAGATCCATAAAGGTTGTTTGTAGTCAAATCTAATATGGAGAGCTTTGTCAAATTTCCAATACTCAAAGGAATAGGCCCAAAAAGGTTGTTTTGAGAAAGGAGAAGGCTGTTTAGATTGACCAAGTTCCCAATGGAGGCTGGGATTGGTCCAGATATGTTATTGTGTAACAACTGCAACATTGCCAAAGAATGGAGTTTCCCTATTTCATGTGGAATTGACCCTGAGATTTGATTGGAGTATAGATAAAGTTGTTGTAAACTAGACATGTTTCCGATGGTACTAGGGATGCTACCAAAGAGATTGTTTCTTGACATGTCAAGTTCCACAAGTCTCTTCATCATTCCAAATTCATGGGGGATAGAACCAGTAAATTGATTACCTCCAATTGCTAAGAAATAGAGGTTGGGCATCCTTTCAATTTGGGGTAGAATACTTCCAGAAAAGTAGTTATCTCCAAGATGCAACCATGATAATTTGACTAAATTTCCCATTGTTAATGGAACATGGCCGGAAAATGTGTTGTTGTTTAGGCCAAGCCATGATAGATTAGTCAAATTTCCTATAGCATCAGGAATAAGGCCAGTGAAATGATTAGAACTTAAGCCTAGAGCATTAAGCCTAGTCATTTTTGTGATCCAATCTGGAAATAATGCTCTAGAAAGATTGTTCTGACCAAAATAAAGATTGGTGAGTGAGGAGAGGTTGCCAATACTTGTTGGAATGCTACCAGAGAACTCATTATAGGAAAAGTCTATAATACGAAGTTTGGAGAGTTCACCAATATGGGGAGGGATATTCCCATATAATGAGTTTAATTGTATATGTATGAATTGGAGATTGGGGAAAGATGAAAAATTGAGACCATCAAGCGTACCTCTTAATCCAAGTGCTTCAAGAGATATATTGGAAACAGAGTTGAACTCATTGCACAAAATTCCATACCACTTGCAAGGATGAGTGCTATTATCTCTCCATGTTGATAACCGAGTTTGGCTTTGGTTGTCAAGGCTGGCCTTCCACTTTAGTAAAGCATTTGCTTCACTGTTTGGTGAAGTCATGAAAGAGGAAACATGAGGTGGGAACAACATTAAATAGCCAACTAGCAGTACCCACCAGAGTGTAAGCTTCTCAGAAAATTGAGGTTTTCTGAAGAGGAATGCCATGGCTATCAAGGAAATTTTAAACAAAAGTAGAATGGTATAGTACACGCAATGGATGTTAAGAGATATATATAAGACACATGAATTAACACTTGGCAGTCATTTATTCACGGCTGGGTGGACACAAAAACGTCTCTAATGGTGCGAAAGGGATTCCAATCTTCTCCTAACTTGTGGAAAAAATCAAAGTACTATTAAATCTGCCAGGGGATTGGTCAATATGGTCAACATCGATCAGTTCAAGGAGAGTAAATCAAGAAACATTTGTGTCATTTCACAAGACAAATTAATTAACACCAAATTTTTAAAAAAAACTTCATAATATTTTAACAAATTTATGGGACTAATTTACAAATAAGCCCTTATTTTAGATTTATATTTTTTTTAAAAATATATATTTTTCAAATATATATAGAAGTCATCATTCCGGTTTTTTTTTTTTTTTGGCAGAAGTCTTGATTTCTACAATGATTTACAACAGTGTATGTTTTTTTTTTCACTTTTTACTTCTCATAATGTATTCTTGAAATGTAAGAATGAAATTAATTTGATAATTTTATTTTATTACCCCTAATTTGATTTTCTCCCTTCCATCATCCATTTTTACCCACCTAATTTCCCCCTCTGACCCTTTTAATCCCATCCCTTTCTTGTCCGTCTTTAAGAACTAAAATCACTTAGAAGATCGATCATCAAAGTCCGCCATTCAACAGCACTCAATATTCATGAACACATCTAATCAAATCTCAAGTTCTACTTCTCAAGAGCTCATCAAGATTCCATCTGCGCCACAAAAATTGAGTCCAAGAGGGCGTGGGTGTGTGGGAATGGTGATGGTGGGTTTTGGTGTGAGCAAAAGGATAAAACTTTGGTTTGATTAGACAGAATCCAATGACTTTGGTTGCAGAAAGACTTGCAACTGAAAGAAATTAATGCTTAATTTTCATGAAATAAAAACTTAGTATTATATATATATTTCTTTTTTTATATAAAAAGTATATAGGAAAAATTCTGGAAAAATACCTTTAATATATAAAATTCCCAAATAAATTTTGTTTCCTACCATAGTTTAGATACTGTCCACTTCATAGCCAAACTTTGGGGATGCTTGATGGGTATCAAAAGGGCATGGGACTGTGGTGTGAGGGACATAATTCTAAGGAGTGATTCTATAGAGGCTATCCATTTAATTCAAGCTGAGACTCCTAAAACACATGAGGATAGGGAGGTGATCCTGGAGATCCAGAACATGATCAAGAGGGATTGACAAGTTGAAATTAAAGTTTGGATTAGGAAAGCAAATCAGATTGTAGACTTTCTTGTGAAAAGAGCTCTCAATAACGTTGTTGGCCTGAGAATCTTAAACCCTGCGACTCTTTATGAGATTTTGAATTATGCTACTTAGCGTTAGTTTCTATTTAGTTGTATAAAAAAAATAAAAATATTTCAATATATAAGCATATTTCTTTTTTAGAAAAATATTTCCTTTCTTTTGATAAACCCCAAGGTCCATTGGGGATAAAAATGAGCCATTTGAAATACAAATTTTAATTTGTCAAATTTCAGAAAAATATCTTCAAAATTTGAAAACCCCAAATCAATGATTTTCTACTAAAATATGTTGTGAATTGCTAATCAAGTATAGTAAATACCTAAACTATTATTGTAGGAAACAAAACTGATTTAAGATTTTGATGTTTTGAAGGTATTTTTTTAGAATATTTCCTTAAATGGGAAAATTTATCTGAAGAATGTTCCCCTATTTGTGATTTTCCCTCTCAATTTCTTTGTTGAAAAAATTTAACACGTTATTTTATCTTTTTTTTTTTTTTGCCTTAACACATTATTTTATCTTTATTCACTAAGTCTTTGTTGATTGTTAGAAAATTGATGTTGGGCATTAACATTTTTAATGATAAATGTCAACATTGTTCCATTATAACACTTTTGGGACAATCTTGAACCGAATGCATGCAGTAGTCTAAGCTAATTGCGGACTTCATTTGTACTCAACTTGCAAGTTGGGGCAACTTATTATCAGGAAAACAAAAATGAAAGACTTCGAAAAATGAGAGCGGAGGGACATTGTAATTAATGACATTTGAAGAATATTTTTGCTAAGATTTTATTTAAAGGCAAAAAAGAAAAAGAAAAAGAAATTAGTGATAGAATTTTTCGTCACAGTAAAATTTCATTATTAGTAAGTTTAGTAATGAAATCATGTGGTTAGTTTCCTTTTTTTCTGTAGCAGGGAATGATTCAAATATATACAAGAAAAGCACACAATGGATAACGGTTATTCAAACAGTACATCAAATCTATCCAAGTATCCCATGTTGAATCTTTTTTAATTTTTTTTATCTTCTCTTTTATATCCTCCTCAATTCTCAATTATTAAATCCTTCTTAAATTGCAACCACACAAGAAATAATCAACAACGTTGTGTCATTGTACACGCAGTCAAACGCTAATTGTGGACTATTTTTGTAACTTGCAAGTTGGGGCAGCTTATCAATAAGGGCAGGGTTCAAATTGCCCATCATAGACCCTTTTAATTAATGATAGGCACATTGGGGCCAATGTGTTGGAGTGGAGGGGCCATATTAAAAGAAATACTTCATTAAAAGAGATAGAAATCTAAGGACCTGGGTTTGGAGGGCCCAAGGCAGGCGCCACAATTGGCCAGCTGTGGCGCCTGGCCCACCAGGCGCCACAGTTGCTCCTACCCAAGGGTGGCGCCTGCCTTGGCAGGCGCCACAATTGGGTCCTAAAAAAAAAAAATTAAATAGAAAAAAAAAGGAGCAGCTGTGGCACTTCTTTAAAGAAGTGCCATAATTGGCTGAATATGAATTTTCAACTCTCCCGCCAACAGATTTCCCTCCTTTAACTTTACTTTTTATCTTTTCCCTCCCTTTTTCCTTTTTATTCCCTCTTCCTTAGCTTACGTTGACGCCTCTCCCCCTGTAAAAGATATCACTTTCTCTTGCACAACAAAAACACACACTCGTCTTCTTCATTAAATTCTCTTGTCCCTTTTTCCATTTTGTTTCGTTAGTCCCCACTCCACAGCTCACATTTGCTCATCCTCGTCACTCAAGCTAGCGTCACCAACGTAAGAAGAAGATTGTTTCATTCTAACTTGCTTTGTTTAAATTTTTTTTAGTACAGTCAAGATAAACCGTAATATAACGTTTTCCTTTTTGCTTTGTTTAAATTTTTTGGCCGACAAACTTGCGTTTTTTAGTAATCTTTTAATTTACTTAATCATCAGTTGTTGATATACTGTGTTCACATATCAAGTTCTTGTATTGTGATATTTTTTATGTTAGCTTTGGAGAGTATTAATGTAAGAACATTATTGCTGTAAAAAGCAAAAAAAAAAAGGGCCACAAGAAAGAAAAGAAAAATAAAAATAAAAAGCAAAAAAACAAAAAAAAAAGGGCCTCCTGTCCAGGCGCCACAGGAGGCTATTGAAAAAAAAAAATTTAAATAGCTGTGGCGCTTCCAAGCGCCATAGCTATTTTTAGTAGCGTATAGATATGTGGCACTTCTCTAACGCCACAGTTAATACAATTATAAGCACCACAGCTTTAGTTTTTTGTAGTAGTGTCAATTTCTTTCATCATTTGTTCTCTCCTACATTCTATTTTTTCATTTTTCCCATTTGCCTTAACACTTTATTTTATCTTTATCCACTAAGTCTTTGTTGACTGTTAGAAAATTGATGTTGATCATTAACTTTTTTAACGGTAAAGGACAACATTTCTCCATTATAACACTTATAGGGTAATCTTGAATCCAAAAGAACTTTGGGACAACATTACTCATGAGTGAATACTTCCAGGTCAAATATGTTTCTTAGCCATTTTAATTTTTTTAAAAAACATAACAATGAACTTTTTTATAAACGTATTGTCGCAAAGCCAACACCAATGAAGCACACCATTTATAATATTTGACAATCACTTCAATTTAGAATTAACTACTTTTTTTCTATAAAAAATTAACTTCTTTTACTTATTGCACCTTGATTATTGGAATGTGCATGCAGTAGTCTAAGCTAGTGAAAGACTTTGAAAAATGAGAGTGGAGGGGACATTGTAATTAATGGCATTTGACGAATATTATTGCTAAAATTTTATTTAAAGGCAAAAAAAAAAAAAAACAGAGAGAAGAAATTAGTGATAGAATTTTCGTCACTGTAAAATTTCATTATTAATAAGTTTACTAATGAAATTCTGTGGTTAATTTCCTGTTTTTTCTGTAGCAGTGAATGATTCAAATATATACAAGAAACGCACACAATGGATAACGGTTATTCAAACAGAACCTGATCCAAGTATCCCATGTTGAATCTTGTTTTATTTTTTGTTATCTTCTCTTATATATCCTTCTTAATTAATTCTCAATTATTAAATCCTTCTCAAATTGCACCCACACAAGAAATAATCAACAGCGTTGTGTCATTGTACACGCAGTCAAAAGCTAATTGTGGACTATTTTTGTAACTTGCAAGTTGGGGCAATTTATCAAGAAACTAGCAGAAAACAGAAGGTTACCTTTGAAAAGTGGCAGAGGATGGACCCTTTTAATTAATGAGAGACACAATTGGGTCAATCGGTCAATGTGTGTTGGAGTGGAGGGGCAATTTTAAATTGTGATAGGCATGCCGGTGCCATATTATAAGACATATTTCCTCCGTTACTTTTCATAAGAGTCCGATTTTTGAATTATGTGATTTAAAAAAATAGTTAAAACTAATTAAAAATAATTAGTGTATTTAAAATAAATATTTTTTTTTAAATATGCCTTTATTTGTGAGGGCTAAATAAATGAGAAAAATTGAGTAAATATAGGTAGCACCGTCTTTTTAATTAATGCAATTCATATAATAATAGAAAAAACTCAGTAAATGTTGAGATAACTCTTATTACGCCATTACAAAAGAGATCAGGGCAATTCAAATTTTAAGCTCTTATAAAAAGCACCGACAGAGTACTTCATTAAAAGAGATCAAAATCTAAGGACCTTGGTTTGGAATGACGCGTGTAATATTGGAATGAAGGGATTATTTGCTTCCAATTAGATTATGTAATAGTAATAAAGGAGTTTCACTGCTCAATCTTGCTGGTCGAAGGCAGTTCCTCACAATATCCAGCCGTTATTCTTTGGTAAACCTCTCAGTGCGTGGATGCTTTGGAACCTTAATCCCTGCTGCATGGGCTCTCACTGGAGGCTTTCTTTGGGACTTTATGCTGGCGGCTATGGGACAACAGGAACAAGAACATCTTTGCAAATGAACCCAAAACGGCGGAAAGCATTATCCTGTCTGTCTGCTCTTTTGTGAATCACTCAGTAAACGAAGTAGAACTCTTAAGTTCTTTTTCGCCACTTAACTGTCATTGATGCAGCTAATTTCCAGTCTGTAATCTAATATCTTGTACCATGGCACCTCTTGTATATATGATTTAATTAATATATTCATCTTTCACTCAAAAAATAAAATAAAATAAAATAAAGGAGTTTCATTATATTCATGCATTTTATGTAAATCTCAATTGCACAAAGGACACTATTGATGATTAGGTACTTCCCTTCAAGTTATGAAGTTAAAAGAAACTACATTAACAGTATACTAGTGTAGAAGATGTCCCCCCTCCCCCCAACCCCAAAAAAAAAAAAAAAAAAAAACCAAGCACACCCTAAGGGTCTGTTTGGTATGAGGGATTTGGAGGGGAAAGAAAATTTTTATGAGTTGAATTTAAAAACATTGGAGAAGTAGAGTTATAAAATTTTAATATAGATAATTATAGTGAAGTCTCATAGCAGCAAAAAAATAACTTAACATGTTGTAAAAACAGCTTAACAAGTTGTTATTTCTGATATTTGGGACTTCACTGTAATTATCTTTGGACCTTGGGACCTACGCGTCATTTCCCCCATATGGAATGTAAGCATAAGAATTGATAACACTATATATATATATATATTCTGAACGAAAGTATGTTTGTTATGGCGTTGAGATTATTTATAAGCTGTTTTTTTACATAAATCGAGACAAAACTCCTCTCACACACTTATCTCATATATCGTAAATCATAATTAAAAACTGTTTTTAAATATTCCAATCGCTATTCCAAACCAGCTTATGATTTTACGTGAAATTGAGAGAGGGATATATAACTTTGACTTGATAGCAACTAATTTGATATTAACTTTACTTTATGTAAGAATATGTCAGAATATAAAATCACTCATTACCTGGTATTTTTCACTAGAATGGAGCAGGGTTATATTTGATTTTTTTAGGGATCACTCTAGTCTTTATTATAAATCCCATCTAAGAGAAATTTTTAATCATAAATATAAGTGTGTTTATAAGGTTATTAATGATTATTTTTAATCTTACCCTTATTTAATTTTTATTGTAATAAAAGAAAGAGATGGGTGAGAATAATTTATAAATAACAGAAACAAAATTTTCACAAGGAGGCTGAGAAAATTTTATAAATGTAAGATATATTTAATGATTTAATTATCCTTCAATGGAGACTGAAGTGCTTGGTACCCAAAAGCTATAGCTATGAGTTAGGATGTTGAATTTGTATAGTCAGGATGGAGGTTTCCCGCTCAGCATCGTGGCGCGTGCGTACGACGTGGGATCTATCCAAATCCGTAGATTAGCAGGATACAGGTTTATTGGTTCATCAGTGATCTGACTGACCTGAGTTGAGTTTATCCGAAGAATGCAATCGCAAGAAATAATCAACGTGTGTGGCTGTGCAGTGTGCATGCAGTCAAGCTAAATATTAGTTCAATGAGAGTAAATCGAGCGACATTTGTGTCATTTCACAAGAGAAATTAATTAGCACCAAATTTTTAAAAAAAATTGATAATATTTTAACAAATTTATGGAACTTATTTGTAAGTAAGTCTTTATTTTAGACTTTTTTTTTTTGGTCAAAAGTCTTTATTTTAGACTTATCTGTTATCTTATTAATATATATATATATATAGAAGTTTTCATTTTTTTATAGCAGAAATCTTCATTTCTACAATTATACATAATTGTGCATATTTTTTTTTTCTTTTTGGCTTTCTTTTCATGTATTCTTGAATTATGAGAATAAAATTAAATTAAATTTCTACAATTTATATAGTTTCTTAATTAATGAACGCAAATAGAAAAATTTATTTTAAGCTTATAAGTCAAATTTTCTAGCTCTATCTATTGGTAGTTTATCAAATGCAATAAATTCGTCATTTTGTACGAGTAACGTCAGCAATTTTCGACGCAGATTTATTTTTTAATAAATTTTATAATATGAAAGAAAGTAATATAATTAATTTCCATGAAATACAGAGTATTATATATATTTCAATTAAAAATAAAAAAAATCAATATATAGGCATATTTTGTTTTAGAAAAAATGTCCTTCCATTTACTAAACCCAGAAGGTCCATTTGGAATCAAAATGTGAAATTTTAATTAAAATGTTTAAATTATCAGAAAAATGTCCTAAAATTTGTTATTTTCCCCCTCAATTTCTTTTTGGAAACTTATTTTATCTTTATCCACCAAGTCCACAATACATACTTTACATATACTCTAAAATTATATCTAATTTTGATCTTCATGATATTAACTTTATATTAAAGTATATTGAATCAATACTTTAAAAATTAACTTGTTTTAAAAACATAACTATAAACTTCCATAAAAGTATAGACGCAAAGTCAAGGCCTTTGAAGCACACTAATTAATATTTGACAATCAATTCAATTTAAAATTAACTACTTTTATTTATTGCATGGATGTGCATGCAGTTTCGCTAATTGTAGAATTTTCTTGTACTATTCAACCTGCAAGTTGGGGCCACTTATCAAGAAAATGAAAGTGAAAGACTTTGAAAAATGAGAGTGGAGGGGACATTTTAATTAATGACATTTGAAGAATATTATTGCTATGATTTTATTGACAGGTCAAAAAAAATTAATGACGGAATTTTCCATTACTGCACGGTGAAATTTCATTATTAATCAAGTTTAGCAATGAAATTTAGTTGCCAATTTCCATTTTTTTTTATGTATAGGGAATCAAACACGGACAAGAAATGCGCAGTGTAATGGTTATTCAAACAGTACATCGAAGGCTAATCAAGTATCCCATGTTGATTCCCGGAACATCCAGTTTAATAGGGCTTATGAGATGAGTCAGAATGTGGGGATTGGTCTGACTGCTGATCTGGGGAAATATTTGGGTGTTCCGCTCATGCATAAAAGAATGGTAAAGTTGACATTCGCGCCTTTAATCCAAAAGGTGAGGTCAAAGCTGGCATCCTGGAAGGGGAGATTTCTAAGTATGGCTGGAAGAACGGTGCTTATCAAATCTGTCCTCTCAGCGATCCCCCAATATCAAATGCAATCAACATTGATTCCTAAGGGGGTTCTTTCGCTCATTGAGAAAATAAGCAGGGATTTCTTTTGGAATCAGCACGATGAATCTAAGAAACTTCACCTTATAGCATGGGATGTGTTAAAGAAGGCTAAAGCGGATGGGGGCTTGGGAATTAAGGATCTCCGCTGTCAGAACAAGGCTTTTCTCATGAAGTTATGCTGGGGATTGATCATGAAACCTGACTCTCTGTGGGTCAAATGCCTACGTAAGAAATATTCCTGTGGAACGAGTTCCATACCTCAGGTGCGGAGAAAGCGAAATCAATCCGTAGTTTGGAGTGGTATAGTGGCTGTGTGGGACGTCTTTAAACAGGGATTAGGCAGGAGAGTTAAGAATGGGAGGTCTATAAAGGCATGGCAGGAAAATTGGTCCCCGATGGACAGGCCGTTAAAAGAATACGTAATCAATAATGTGGCTACAGTGGACCTGGATGACCACCTGTGCTCATTTGTAACGCAGGATGGCCAATGGGACAGGAGGAAATGGGAAAGCTACCTTCCTGCTAGAGTGGTGGAAAAGATAATGCTGGTGACCCCTCCGAGTGGACCTGAAGAAGATGGGATTTACTGGCGTTTATCTCCGGATGATTCGTTCAGTGTCAAGTCTGCGTACAATCATATATACCAGCAGCAAGACCTGGATATCCAATCTCACTGGCGGAATTTATGGCGTGGCGGTACTCCTGAGAGAGTAAAATTCTTTATGTGGCAGGTTTTCCATGAGAAGCTTCCAACGAATCAATTGAGAGCGAGGTTTACTCAGAATATTCCTAACACATGTCCTTTTGGCTGTGAGAGCGAAGAGAGTATACTCCATACTTTGAGAGACTGTGAGAGTGCCAGGAGAGTGTGGTTTTCTATTACTAACTCTTTATATCATAGTATGTTTTTCTTTGGTAATCTGCAGGAATGGTTGCAATGGAATTCCCAATACTCCCCAGGGAATAAGAGGATGGCTAGATGGCCATGGCAGCGCGTGTTCACCACTATTTGTTGGCTTCTATGGAAGAATCGCTGCTGTCAAGCCTTCGAAGGAGCAGCAGATGATGCAAAGACGATTGTGCAAAAGTGTATGTTTCACCTTCTAGAAGGAGTCGAGAATGGGCAGTTCCGGCACCAAATTTTCCAGATGCCAGTAAGAGGGGAAGAGCGGTGGCGGCCTCCAGACCCAGGTTATGTACGTGTGGATGTAGACGGATCGAGGGACAGTAGAGGACATGCAGCTTGCGGCGGTGTCATTCGGGACCATCACGGCACTTGGATATGTGGATTTCAACAGAAGTTGGGGAATAATACCTCGACTGCTGCGGAAATCCATGCAATACACAGTGGTCTACAACTGTGCAAGCAATTGGGACTTAACAAAATCAGGCTGTATACAGACTCTCTTCAGGCTATCCACTTATTATCGATTGACTGTGGGATTGCTCATCCTCTGTATGACGTCATACTAGATACTAGATCTCTTATCCTCTTGGATTGGGATCTAGAGATCCTGCATGCCTATCGGGAGAGTGTCAGATGTGCTGATCATCTAGCACGAAGGGCTCAGAGGAGCAACCACGTGTTCTCAGTGTTCAACACTTCGCCAGCGGGCTGCAATGCGCTTTTTGTGTTAGAGTGTGGTGGGATACTACCGGATCAATGTTTGATGCATAATTCCTAGCATCTTCTTTGTAAACTTCAAGCTTTGCTTGCCTTAGTATAAAAAAAAAAAAAGTATCCCATGTTGATTCTTGCTTTATTTATTTTCTTTTTTGTTTATCTTATCCTCCTTAATTTTCAATTATTAAATCATTGTTAAATGCATTTTCTTAGCGATCCAATTAACGACTCGAATAAGTAATTAAGGGGTGATGGTACTAAACTGACTAACTGACCTGAGATGCGTTTTAATATTAGGGAAAATCACTCCCAGATCCCAAGGACCAAATCATAAGCAACTATTGTTGGGGCATCAGTAGATGACATTATGAGATATCTTGGATGTTTTCCCAAAATTATTTCCAGAGCCAATACTCAAAAGCTATAAACATCACATTTCTCAGTCACTTCCATTGTATACGCAAGTTCTATAACAAAATCAAAATGATTATCACTAAGTTTGTTATGAGACAAACGTAGTTGGGAGAGTTCAGTTAAGTTTCCAATGCTTGAAGGAATAAATCCAGAAAGGTTGTTTGTGCTCAGATATAATTTGGAGAGCTTTGTCAATTTTCTAATGCTTGAAGGAGTGGGTCCACAAAGATTGTTTTCATACAAACTTAGTTGGAAGAGCTCAGTCAAGTTTCCAATGCTGGATGGAATAGTTCCATAAAGGTTGTTTATATTCAAATTTCATAATTCACCACCCAGTAGGTCATAATTAACTTATGGTTATTAATTTATGATTTCAATGATTTTTTTTTAAAAAAACAGCATTCAACTATTTTTAGTTTTTTCTTAAAATTCTGGCAAATCCCTATTTCTATTATATATTTTCATACTTTATTTAGGGTTTTTGTCATAATTATTGAGCTTAAAATCAAATAAAGTTTGTAATTCAAGGGTTCTTGATTACTTGTGTCTTATATATTGTTAATTTTATTAGCTAAAGTTTTGAATTGGGTTTTGGTTAGAGGATTGAATTAAGTCTGGCCCGGTGTGGGAGATTTAATTCACCTAATTCAAGCTAGCTCAAAGGGTCTTTTGAGCAAATTTGTCAAACTAGCATACTCCTAAAAATATTTGGAAGCAAAGGATGGATGAAATCCATTAATTTATGATGTTTTTATCATATTTTCAAAACCAATCTCCATTTTATCCATTTTTATCCCAAAAAGATAAAAATATTAGGTTTTAAAGCAAATCAATTTAATTGCAACTTAGTTTATAGTTAAAAAAACTCAAATCTTTTTTATCGTTTCATGTTAGTCATTGCATTTATTTTCTAAGTAGTTAATAAAAAGCTCTTCATGCAACCATATATTGCAATAATGGGTTATTTCTTAAGAAGTTACCAAGGCACAAAACATACGCTTTTTCACATTCATTTTTATCTTATAGAACAAAATCTCTCTCAGCTCCCAATCACCACAGAACATTTATCATTAATTAACTTATTATACTCCATTCAGTCTATAATATAAGACACTTTAACTAATTCACTAGAACAAAAAAATGATAGTTAACTCATTAAATATGCCTCAAATTAAATTGTTTTCCTAATAAATAAACATTAATTACTCTTTAAATGATTTATATTGTAGATCAAGACATTCTTTTAGAAGTAATTTATATTGTCTACGGGATGGAGGACTAATACTTCATTTGAAATTTGAGTCTTAGTTAACTCAAAGACGTGTTGTCCGGCTTTACCTCAATCACGTGTTTTGGCAACAATATGCCAAAATTAAATTCATAGTTTCACACCCATTTCTATTCTCATCGAAGCTTTAGGTCTAGAAAATGAAAATCATCAGCCTCCTCGTCTTCTTTGTGTTTTGTTCAGCTTGGACTTTAAAACAAAAACCTTCACACCAGGCGACATATAATATACACGACCATAACAGGTTCAGCCGTCTGGATCTTACATATCCCTGCCTAAAAGCGTATAGCTTAATTAAAAAAAATAAAATGCATTGTTACTTAAATCAATGTGTATTGGAGATACACCAAAAGCTTCTGTTGTATTTCCCGTCAATTTGTTGTTGTGTCAAGCCTAACTCTATAAACGGTAGAGCAATTCTTCAAACCTCTGGGAATTGGACCATTGAATTGATTGTCATTTGCACAGATTTTAGTAAGCAATCCTTGAAGGCAAATGTCTTGAGGCAAATGACCATTGAAATTATTGTATGCAATTTGCAAGGATACCAATTGCGTGAGGTTATTCATTTCTGAATGAAGATAGCCACCTAGTTTGTTTTGATGCAAACCAAGATACGTGAGCTCCGTGAAGTTTCCAAAACTAGAAGAAATAGATCCACAAAGGTTGTCTTCTTGCAAACGTAGTTGAGAGAGTTCAATCAAGTTTCCAATGTTAGAAGGAATAGATCCAGAAAGGTTGTTTGTATTCAAATATAACAGGGAGAGAGCTTTTTCAAATTCCAAATGCAAGAAAGAACATGGCCATGAAGGTTGTTTTCATACATGTAAGTTTGCTTAGATTGACCAAATTCCCAAATTGAGGCTGGGATTGACCTAGAGATTTGATTGGAAGAAAGATAAAGTTGTTCTGAACTGGACATAATGTTTCCAATAGTACTAGTAAAGGGATGCTACCAAAGAGATTGTTATTTGACATGTCAAGTTGTTCAAGTCCCTTCATCATTCCAATTCCATGGGGTATAGAATCAGTAAATTGATTACCTTGAAGAAACAGAAATGATAATTTGACAACATTTCCCATTATTACTGGAATATGGCTGGAAAATTTGTTGTTGTATAGGCCAACCCATTATAGATTTGTCAAATTTCCCATAGCTTCAGGAATAGAGCCAAAGAAATCATTGAATGTAAGCCTAGAGCATTAAGCCTTGTCATTTTTGTGATCCAATCTGGAAATAATGCTCTAGAAATATTGTTCTGATCAAAATTAAGATTGGTGAGTGAGGAGAGGTTGCTAATACTTGTTGGAATGCCACCAGAGAACTCACTATAGGAGAAGTTAATAATACTAAGTTTGGAGAGTTCACCAATCTGGGGAGGGATAAAATAATGAAATGAGTTATTTCCCCCCTCAATTTCTTTTTTGAAAAAAATTTGACGCATTATTTTATCTTTATTCACTAATTCTATAATACATACTTTAAATATGACCTAAAGTTATATCTAATTTATATCTTCATGATATTAGCTTTAAAACATTATATAATATAAGTTATATTAAAGTATATTGAATCAATGTTAAAAATTAATGTTTTTTTAAAACATAACTGTGCACTTCTATAAACGTATTGACGCAAAGCCAGCGCCATTGAAGCACACTATTTAATATCTGACAATCACTTCAATTTAAAATTAACTACTTTTATTTATTGCAGAGTATTGGATGTGCATGTTAGTCTCGCTATATGGTAGCCTTTTCTTGTGCTCAACTTTCAACTTGCAAGTTGGGGCAACTTATCAAGAAAATGAATGTGAAAGACTTAAAAAAATGAGAGTGGAGGGGACGTTTTAATTGACTAGGAAAAAAAAAGAAATTAGTGATGGAATTTTCGATCACTACATAGTGAAATTTCATTATTAATATTCATAAGTTATCACACTTAAAAACGAAATTTTCATGAAGTTCATATATGAAGTCACTAAACTCTAATCAAATACAAAAATCTAGCATGAGTTTAAGAACGAGTTGATATGATTTTGTAAGTTGAACACATAAAAGTAGTAAAATTTGTGTGTGAACTCACGAGTTTAGCTAAGTTTGCAACTAGCACGAGTTTAAGAATGAGTTGGCATGATTTTAGAAGTTATAAATATAATGTAAAAGAGTTAAAATCAGAGAGTCAACTCACGAATTTAACAATAATAGTCACGGTCAAGTATGAGAATTGGCAGTTGCATTTATATGTTGATTTGTATTTGCACTTCCTAATCCTTGTCTTATTAATAATTATCAACAATTATATATTTTAATCCAAATAATTAACTCATAAACTCATGACCACATTATAAGAGCAAGTCAATGGATTGGATACAAGACAGATTATAATGGTTCGAATAATAAAAGGCCATAGTGTTGTGTGAACCTATCCGATCGAAGAAAGCAACCACAATAAATAATCAACAATGTGTGTGACTGTGCATGCAGGCTAACAAGTTCTGGACTTCATGTTAGGTTACTTGCAAGTTGGGGTAGGGCAACTTAGCAAGAAACCTTGATCATTTTCATTCTCAGAAAAAAAAAAGTGAAAAACTTTGAATAGTGGGAATGCAAGAAACGTTTTAATTAATGACATTTTTAGAACATTATTTCCAAGAGTTCATTGGAATGGAACCGATAATATCTACTAGAGATGCATATTATTTTATATTTTATCTTCCCTTACTCCTCAAATCCTAAATTATTAAATCATCTCATCAGTACATTTTTCTCTTATCGATCTAACAACTTGAGTGAATAAGATTATGTGGAAGAGTTTTAAAAGATGGTGATGGTGTTATGTGAATTTGCCTAAAGAATGCGAAAGCAAGAAACCCGCAAAATCTAATTGATGACTTTAATTTCTTCGAACATGCTTGCTGAGACAACAAAAAAAGGTAGATTGTAATACCCACAAACGGGCAGATGAACATTTTCCCAGTAGACAAATGTGGATGAGTTTTGAAAGATGGAGAAATCAACTCGTGTTGGAGACTTGGAGGGGCCATTTTCATTAACGACAGATACATTTCGAGGTTATAATCACTGAGACTTAATTACAAGGGAACAAATATCTATGAGAGACGCGCATTGTATAATGGTTATTTAAAAAGTACATCAAATCTGAATTAACCAAGTATCTCATATATGCTGAATATTGGTTCATTTTCTTTTTTTAATCTTCTTTTAGACCTTGTGCGGACACAACAGTATGAAACGGACAACAATGCGGCTTAGCATTTTCTTTAACTGAGAATTTGCCGTTGTAAAAATCACCGGTGTTGGAGTACTGAAGAGGCCACTACAAAAAAAAAAAAAAATCTCATATAACTGAGAATTTTCCGTTGTAAAACAGAATTAGTGCAAGATTATTGACAGAAAATTTTCATTTCTGATTCTTTTGTGGCCAATTGCTTTAACGACACTAGGATTTTTAGCTACATAATTTTTTTTCTGCCCTGAAAATTTGGTGACAGATCAGCAATGAAAATTAGTGATGTTAATCCATTGCTAATTTAGTGACGAAAAAATTCCATCGCTAATCTATCGGTAAATTTAGCGACAGAATTTTCATAAAAAATTAGTGACAGAATAATTTTTCATTGGTAGTTTTGACGATGACAAGTTGTTTTTTTTAAGTGCACTCCCTTCGTTCTCATTTATAAGATCTTATTAACCGTATTGAGTTGCTCAATTTGAAAACATTTAAAATTAATTAAGAGTAAATATGTAGGAAATATGTTCTTTTCCATGTATGCCTTTATTTATGAGTGATCAAAGTAGGAATCCACATTCCCTGCTCATCCTTAATGCTCATCCCCCCATTTTGTTTTTTTTTTTAAAAATACTCCATATATTAAAAGTTAATTAACTTAAGATATTGGGTGTTAAAAAAATATTTCAGATATTGGATGTTATTGGATAAATATTTTAGAAACTAGTGTTGCAGGAAAAATATTTCTGAATGCAGAACTAGAAATTAATTAATTTGAGATATCGGGTGGTAAAAAAATTTCAGAGTGCACCATATAATTTAATTCAAATAAATAAGAATAAGTAAAAAAAATTAAAAAATGGCCTCCACACCAAGTTTGGGGCGTATGCTCATCTTTTGGATGAGCACGGTATGAGGACCCCAAAATAGAGAGAGTAATAATAAGAAAAATGATGAAAGTGAATATATGGTGGGAAATAAATGAAGAGTAAAATGTGTAAAAAATATTTGTTTTCATATAAAGTTAAAAAGAAGGGAAAATTGGGGAGAGGGACCAAGGAAAACAATATTTATTATAAAGGATTTAGAAATTGAAATTATTTAGAAGGATCAAAACTTTTTAAGACAATAATTTTCTTATTACTTAATTATCCTCAATTAAACCTAAACACTGAGAAAAATAAAAAAACAATAAAAAGAGTGCTCCTCATCGGAGTCCGCTCATAAATGCATCAAGACAATAAATAGGGATTTTTCTTTGTTTTTTTTTTGCCAGTATAAATAGGGATTTTTCAAACCGTAATATCTATAAATATACTATTATATAATACATTGCTAGGCGCTGATGATCAGGAAAGAATAATTACGAAGATAATATTTGATGCTATTAAATTTTAAATAAACACTGTAAGTGCACGGATCAATGAAATAGTATAATAGTAAATTAAGGTCGTCCTACAGAGATTTAAGGTGATAGATAATTAGATATTAAAATTCTCATTCCTATTTAAATTGATCAAATCTAATAAGGAAATGGAATTTGAAAATCAATTTAAATAAAAGAAAAAGTAATAAATCTAATGTTTCAAATTTTCAATTCATAAAAATAACCTAGAGTGGCTAATCCTTTCTTTAAGTTTTAGAGCATGTGTTTATCCAATTAAAAGCATTTAATGTTAATTTGTTAATCTAGAGTTTAAATAGATATAAGTATCTTCCAATCACTTATGCCCCCCTCTCAAGTTAAATTGTTATTCATAACTAATTCACTTAAAAGCCAATAAATGTTCAAATTTACTCTAATAAGATTATATGAGTCCAATAGGCATATTCCTATCCTATTGGTAAATTAGAATAAATTCTAATGCCACGTTACTTAATTAGATGGTCTAATTAAGATCTCTCTCCCAAAACTAATCTAAATTCTCTAAATTCATACATAGTGGTCATCAAGCACTAAGGGTGTGTTTGGTTTGAGGGGAGGGGGTGAAAATTACAATTTTGGGTTTAAGAAACCCAAAATTTATCTTTTCATTCTTTTAAATTTTAGATTTCTGCCCAAAATTTACCCTCTCATCCTTTTTAAATTTTGGATTCCCACCCAAAATTTAAATACTTTTAACCCAAAAAGATAATTTAATCCCTCTCCCCTCCCCTCAAACCAAACACACCCTAAGTAAATAAACTAATATAAAATTAAGTAAATAAAAATTAACACTAAAAATAATTAAATGATTCATACATGTTCAAATTCTTAAATTAGCTCAAATTCTTAAATTAGTTTATAAGCACTCTAGGTTTAAAGAAAATTCGGCAGACATAACTTTAATTCTTGTTGTGCACTTGCTACCGAGCCTCCAAAATTCAAATCCGGCAAGCTGAAATCGGCCTTGAAGATTCCTCTGCCAATCCCGTTTCTGCCGGGCCATACATCCTCAACTTCGCATTCTCAAGGATAAAGAAGAACAGTGCTGTTGCAGAGCCTGTTTGACTCAGCTCGTGCGATGGAGATGGTGGTAGAGGATGAAGGAATGAGCGAGAGATTGAAACAGCGTTGGAATGAGTGAATCCAGACCATGAATAATGAAAGGACGGCAGATTGGTAGAGATTGCGATGAAAGACTGAAGAAGAAGTGATGGTCGGTGGCTTGTGAAACTCAGAAGCGATCTCTCAAAAACAATTAACAGACGCAGAGACGATGTCACGAAGCTCCTTCCGTCATCACTCCCTTTGCGTCTTGCTCTGATTTTTCTGCTCAAGAAGAAGATCGCTCTTCTGATTCTCAGTCGATGCTCCCCCAAAGCTCTCTGGTTCGTCGACGATCGTTCCCTTTGAAGCCGTCTCACCAAATCCAGCTCTCTCTATTCTGTCCAAATGTCGGCTGCTTTCTCTTTCCAGCTCATTGGTCCACACACCTCCAATTGGTCCTTCTCTTCAAATATTAAGTTAGAAATCAGAAGCCCAAGCCCAAAACCACTGCGTCTCTGCTTTTCTCTTTTAAATCAGCTGCAATCAAATTGATCCACCTCTTCCCCTCATGCCACGTATCTCATGATAAAAGAAGATGAATAAAAACTAAAATAAAAGAAGTGATAAAATAAATATAAGAGCAACAAAAACAACTCACACACAATCTTTTGTTTTTTTTAACTTTGAACTATTAATACTAATTATCTAGAACTGCCTCTATTTTTATTTTAAGATGTAATATCTATAAAGAAATCCCTAAATCATGTACCAAATTAACATCTTATTCAAATCTCTCATGAATCCCTTTAAATTAGCATTGATAACTCCCCAATTACATCAAAATATCTCTCAAATATATTAAAAATGGGGAGCTATCAATATTTATCGTTACAACTGGAATATCTATGGATATACTATTAGGCGATGTGATTTGATAATACTTTGGAAGAGAGTTGACAAAGTGGGGTCCAATTGAGACTGAATTGAGACTTTCATAGGCTCATGTAACATGAAGCAATCTACTAAAACATCACTCCATAAGCACAGGTGCTCAAAGAGCTCTTACACTATCCATATGCCCATAATTCAGATTTTCTAATAGCTATACAAAAGGATGGATGCAATTTGTACAAGCAAGGAACGGACAGGGAAAACAAGCAAATAATACTTATGAACCATAAAAATTAAAGGGAGAAGAAGGATGATCCAAATATATTAACAAGGGATTATGGTTGAATCTTTTTAATTTGTCTTCTGGAAGCCAATTGCAATGGATGAAAGCTCTACGTATGAAGAAATATATACAGAGAGATGAGGGATCATCAATTGATATTTAACCATCAAAGAGTTAAAGTGTGGTAGAGAGGATGTAGGGATTCTGGTCAGGGTTAATTTCATAATTGAAAATTTATGTTTTAATTTTTAGTCATTTTAAATAATCACAAATTTTCATATTCCTTATAATAATCAATATTTTCTTTCCTTGGTCCTTCTCCCTAATTCTCCCTAAAGAGAACCTTATAAAAGGAGACAAACTAATTAAAAATGCTCATTTTTATTTCCCATGTGGCGCTGGTAGGTGCTATTATGCATTTATATCTAATATTTTAATTAAAGATAGAACTAATATATTTTTTAGAAAGATATTAATTACATAAAAAATATTATCATAATGTTTAGATTTTAGACTAATGTCGAGTGTGGACTAATGAATTTAATTCCCTTTTATTATTTTGAGGATTTGAATTTAAATTCAAGTTGTTATCCTATTGAAGCTTTAGTTTTTTAATTCCTACATTACAATCAAGTTCAAGTATTTTTTTTTTTCCATTTATGATTATGACTCTTATTAGGCTCAATTTTTATTTTTTATTTCCAATAAGTTGCAAGTTTTTATTTTTTTAATTCATAATCATGGCTCCTATTAGGTTCAAATTTTAAGTATTTTTTATTTTTATTATGCTTTCACAGTAAAAATGATAAAATACGATGATTACATATTTGTATTAAATATTTTTAATCATTGAGGTCTAGCATCTAACCCATACCCATACCCAAACAAAGTTTTTTAAGGAATAGAAAAGAAAAGAGAAAAACAAAAAACCTGTTAGAAGATCCAAGTCCTTTTGAAAAAATAAACGTGACGTCTTGTTCCATCCCGGTCCTGGTTTCGGGACGTTACACGGCTAAGGCGTATCCCATGAACAAGCTTAGTTAATATAAATTGAAAAAGAAAAGGAAGAGAGAGATCAACCATAGGTCTAAGGCCTACAACAAAAGAAATGAAAGGATCCACATGTGAATGGTTATTTATACTCTTTTTGAGCTTCTTTTGCCAAATATACTCAATTTTCTTTTCTCTTTTCGTTTACATTCCAATTTCTCAACAGAATTATTTGTGTATTTCCCTACAATTCTCAAGAAATGTAATACGTAGCTTTTCAAATCTAATTATAAATCTAATTATCATTTTGTTGTCATGCTATCTTGTTACCAATATCTTTTCCTAATTATTGTTTCTGTCATTAGTTAATGAACAGTAATGACTCTAAAAACTACTTAGTTTTCACGAAAACTATTATAATGCTTCGATTCACAAAAAGTTTCTCAGTGAGACTCATTGATAAATGATGAGATACTCTTATGACATTGAATAATAAGTACAATAATATATAGTAGTATTACATTGTGTTTCTGCTTTCTAGCTCATTGCTCAACAATAAAGGATACCAACCCTTTAATTGTTTCATTAGTCTCCACAACCACCACATTATCTGACACATTGGTCACACAATGTGCTACAAATTTAGGCTCTTGAGCATAAAATGAATATTGAAAATGACTAATTCGATTAAGAAATACCAACACCCCATAAAAATCAGCCGTCCATTTGGTTCCATTTCCTCCCACTATTAACTTCCCAACAGTTGATCTCAACCACATTCCATTCACATTGTTCTTATCAATCACCACTTGACCAATATCATCAAAATGCCCATCTAAATTCACAATGGGAACCTTCTTATTTGGCTCCCCACTAAACATATTATTAACTATATTTTACCCCAAGATTTGACCTTTGATTGACTTCAGTACAATATTTGACCTTTGATTGAACTGGGTCTTCCACTACTATACCTGTATAATCCAAGTAGCAATTATCAATTCTGGTTTATGAATTTCCTGCTTGTTTCACAAGTATGCCTATACCACCAAAAGATGTTGCTTTATTATAACAATGTACACCCGTGATCATATTAGCTTGGCCTCTTACTACAATCCCAATGGCTGTTGAGAAAATAGTAACGTCTGTGATTGCGTTGTCATTGCTAGCAAGATCAATAGCGGTTCCTAAATAGTCTTTCTCACCAACGGTGGAGTATTGCCCAAGAAAACAATTCGAGATGAAGGTTTCATGGCCACGTTGGACTGTAATCCCTTCTGTGTTGAACTGAAGGAAGAAACAGTTGTTGATTCGGATTCTAGCAGAATCATCAATGAGAATCCCATCGCCTCAGTAGCCTGAGTCAAAGAGGATGTCTCGGAAGGTTATGTCTTGATAGTGAATTACATCATTGCCGGAGAAGCCATCAACATGCAAGTGCGCGCCTGGATTATCAAGTTTTGAGGAGTTTGATAAGGATAACTCAACCAAATACCTGTCACCTGGAAAAGTATCAGTTGCTCTCAAGCTTCTACAAAAGGTGTGTCGGCTTATGCCTTGATAACGTCTTCCTTGATAACGTTGTCGGAAAAAAATAATCAAGGATTACGATATAGAGTGCAATCCCGAATAATTTTTTGAGGAGCTTTTTATTAATTACCTAACAACTAAATACGATGATTGACATAAAAACAATAAAAAAAAGGATTTGAGCTTTTTATTAAACTATATTGCGACTAAGCTAAAATGTTTGTAAAACAAATATTTTTGGATTTTTTGGGATAAAAACGGATGAAGTGGAAATTAGTTTAGAAAATAGGGTTACGGGTCGATTTTTCCCTAAAAGTTTTCACTAAAGGGCAATTTTGTCTTGGAAGTTTTTCAAAGGGCAATTTTGCCCCAAAAGTGTGAAAACGGGATCAATTTTGTCCTGGCTGTTATCCTAGTTATTTTTTACTGTTAGTTGACTAAATATGCTAAGCTGCCATCCACATTAATTGAACCATATTTTGATATGTTTTTTCATAATTAATTTAGGGAATTTAATGTATTTCATAGGTCATTATTACATGATTAAGCACTAATTTGAGTTATAAACATTTGTATTGAATTAAGTCTAATTATGGGAAAAATGGTCATAATTTGTAAATTATTCATGCAAATAATTTCTTAGACTTTTGATACTACTTTGTGCTTAATTTTGCATTACAGGTGTTTTAGAAGAAAATTGGAGAATGTGGAAAATGTCAATTGGGGTTAGAATTAATATTTTAATTTTAGGACTAAGGAAAATTATAGAAAATGCCCTAGAATTTCTGAAAACTGCAAATCAATGTAAAAAAGGACCAGAGAAAAGTACAGAAAAGGGCCCAGAATTTTTGAAAATGTTCCAAAATTTGCATTATAGTCCCACCATGAACTTTTGAATTTTTCCTATTGGTCCCTGGTCAAAACTTGCATTTTGACCAGAGAACAATGTTTTGACCAGGACCAATTAGGTCTGAAACGGCAGACCCTCTAACAGAGTTGAGGCGCCGTGGGGATGAAAACCGGTAGGGAGAGAGAGATCGATCGGAGGAAGAGGAAGCTACATCTCGCTACCACCGCCATTCCTCCTCTAGTCTCACCGCCGCTGGCGTATTCTTCACCATGGGAAAGCACCACAAGAGAGAAAGCTTGGAGTTGGAGCAAGACTTCAAACAAAGGAGGCACGATGGAGCTTCATGATCAAAGGAGAAGATCTGACCACCGATTGGAACCACCACCACCGTCGATCTCTTACTCCACTATAGCGACTATCCTTCTACCCTCAATCCGTCACCTTCAACGTTAGAAACTACCACAACCGGAGCTGCTCATCCACACCACCGTTGGCTTCATTCTTTGTTCTCATCCCACTAGAATCTCTCACCGTCGGAGGACATCACATGCCACACCACTGCCTCACCGTTTTCAGTCCGCTGCTATTCTCACCAGAAATTGCTTCCACCGTCATCCTTCCCTCCTTTTTCCCCATCTCTAGCTTCATTTGACCCTCCTTTGTCCTACAACCACCACCATCGCCTTCTCCTTCCAACATTCCATATTTTTCTTCCTCTATTTTCTCACAAAATCTAACAGCCTTTTCTGATTCTCCACTCTTAGATTTGATTGTCCTCCTTTGGCTCATGTATTTATGGTGTATTGTACAAGCCTTGGCTATGATTAATTTCAATGAGTGGCTGATCCTCTCGAGTCTTAGTGGTGGCTGAGGAGGTGTTCGGAGCTTCAAAAATTAATCCTTGTTGGTTAACATTTGTATTGAATTTGTTTTGTTGCTCTTGGAGTTTGTATTGAACATATTTTCTTATGTTTTAATGAGATTATGCGTTGTATGTGATTAATATGGTGTGTAACTGGGTTAATTCGTATTGGATGTCGTGATTGTGTTCTCGTTTCAAAAGAAGCAAGTGCATAAAAATGATTTTTAAATGCACATCAAGTAATTTTTAACAATTTATCTAAGAGATGACTATGAATGTGATTGTATGATTAGTTATTAATTAGGTAGATTAAACCTAATGCGATTGCATAGAGTTTTCAATTTGACTTGATGCAAAATTAACTCCCAAAATATTTTAAGAAGCTAGGACAGTCACCAACTTTACTACCAGATCCATTTCATCATTTATATTTTCAAACTCAAATTCATTTACTCATATCCATCCCATTTTTTTTAAAATATCAAAAACAATAGTTTAACATTTAATTAAATTGCATTACTCTTTTATTTATTAATTTAAAAAACCCAAAACTAATTTCTCCTTGTTTTCATTGCATTTGCATAACATTTAGATTACTTAGAAATCAATAAAAGGATCTTTGAGAAAAGAGATCGATCCTAGGTTTGTTATATACAATCATTGGTTAATTTTTGATTGTGGACCCCAAAGCTAACAATAAAAAGTCTTCATCAGGTATTTCATTCACATCATTTTTGTTAAGATGTAAATTTACACCGAAAGTCCATTTGTCACCTACTTCATTTTTTTACAAAGTTAGATTTAAAACTTTCAGAGAAAATTTGCACCTTAACAAAAATAACATGGAAGACATGTGGATAGTTAGCTTAACATATTTGGTTAACTAATGGTCAAAATTAATTGGGATAATGGTTAGAACAAAATTGCTTCTTTTTGACACTTCCGGAAAAATAATTGCCCATTGAAAAACTTTCAAGACACAATTGTCCTTCAGTGAAAATTTTAAGGACAAAAATTCTTTTTAACCAGGAAAATATAAAAAAAAAATCCTAGAACAAATAAATTTTATCTATCCTTACTTTAAAAGATAATGAGAGTGTGTTAGTTTGACAAAGATGTCTAAAAGACCTTTTGAGCTAACTTGAATTAAGTGAATTAATTGCTCTACACCGGATAAAAATTAATTCTTCTAACTGAAACCCAATTTAAACATTAACGATTTGAATCAATAAAATGCAATAATACAAGTATTCAATAACTCTTGCATTATAATCACAATTAAATATTCATAACAACTTCAAATAAAAATTATACCAAGCCAATCACATGAAATTGATATTAATGAAGAACAAGTAGCCTCAAATACATAACATTAAAATCCAAATAGACATCTAATCTAAAGTAATATATGGAACCTCAATGTAAAAAATTAAAGATAGAAATTGGAAATTAGAAATTAGATGGAAAAACACTCCTCTATAAATCTCCAAACTCAACAATCAACCCATTGCTATAGGAGAAGAGAGCTTTAGCTGCTGCAATTCATGGAAATAGCATAAAAGAGCAAATTTATATCCAGATTCCAGCACCCGCCATGAAAAATCAGCAGAGAAAGCCAGAGACAACTTAAAGAAAAATATGGAAGAGTGGTGGGTGACGGTGAAGAGAGAACATAGGGGGCCACAACCATGAACTAGTCTGGGTAAAAAGAAACAAAGCTCACCAGCAATAATGGTGGACAAAGGAGTGGAGAACACGGCTAAGAGGAAGATGATGAAACTGGTGAAGCTCTTGTTCTCCCACTGCTGCTGTTCGATCCAGACTCATTGAGGCTTGGGCTTGGGTTGAACAAGGTTGCCGGCGTTGATGGTGGTGAGGCATGACGGATGGTCAAGCTACTGGGTGAACGTCTCAAGGTTTTGGTTTGTGGCACCTTTGTACTGTGTGTTTACTGGCTGAAAATCCCCAAAAACAGACCTAATTCAATGTTCAAAAACGTTGTAGTTTCGCATAGGGACTAAACGGCAATTTTCAAAATTTTGTACTACTAAACTGTCCTTTCTGCAATTTGAGGCCAAAATTGATCAAATTTCTTGAAGCACCTACGATCAAAACAATTAATTCAACATCAAATCTTCTCAAAAATTCAATCATTAAGAGCAACTCTAATTATTTTGAGAATTCTGCCCTTTTTAGTTATAATTCAATATATTTATTTTTAATCCCAGTTGATTATAATAAAGACATTTTAAGCTCAATGATTATGACAAAATCCCCAAATGAAGTATGAAAATATATAATAAAAATAAAGATTTATCACCACCTTTTACTTAATCACCCATATAGATGATTAAGACATTTTTGTACGTTAGCCTTGGGTCTATAATAAAAAACTAACCAATGATTGCTTATAGGCAATCCTATGATCATTATCTTCTCCAGTAGTCTTTTATTGAATCATAAGTATTTTTTTGAATGACAACTGGAATACAACAACCTATAACTAGATTACATAGGAAATCCATTCCCAAGAGGGAATGCAAAACAACAATCAACCATGATCAACGACCGCCTCTTGAAAGTAAGGTGGTGGTTGATCAAGGGTAACAAAATTCACGGTAATGCTATGAGCTAACCTTACCAACGAATCAGCAAGGGTATTATCCTCTCTATATATAAAACATAGAAAAACTTGCCAATCCTTAGATAGCCAAAGTCTCGCATCATCTATCACATCCCTGAACGGGTGATGTAATATCCCAAAAAGTAATTAAGGGCTAATGATTTCAAAAGTAGATGTAATTATTGTTGAATAAATACTTTTGGAGAATGTGTGATGAGAATTTGGATATTTTAATGATTCCAATGGCTTCCTTGTGAAAATTCGTGTGGGGAGAGTGTTTATTATGAAATTGGAACCATTGGGAACAATTGTGCAAAAGTTGAAAACTCTGTCCATTTATTCTCTGTACAGGGCAGCGGATTTGTGTGGACGTTTTAAATAGGCAAATGGTGTCTAAAAATTATGAAACTTTCTAGTCTTAAATTTCACATCCCAAGCTTCAAAATGGACATATAATTTGTACCATTTCGTTTTGGGAACTTGGAGATATGTCTGTCCAAAGTTTGGGATCAAAACTGGACTCTGTTTTGGAGCAGTGTTGAGTTTTGTGTAATTCTGTATTTGTGTGGTGATTTCTAATAATGGTCCATATTTTTCCTATGAAGAGGACTTAAATACCTTTTATTAGGCTTTAGAATCACTCCAATTTGATTTTTCTAGAATTATTTATGATTTATCAAAGTTCGGTCAGAAAATCTGCCAACAAATCCGAAAATGGGAAAATAAGGAATTATGACATCAACTCATTAAAAGATGATGTCAGCATGGATTATCAATCAAATTGCTCATCTTCTTCAGCCATTTCACGCCATTTTCAGCTGAGGCAAGAGGAAAAAACGTGAGAGAGAGCTTGGAGAAAAATAGAGAGAAGGAAGGAGAAATCTCACAAGGTAGGTCGATTTCTTCAGTGAATTCGTACCTAATGTGTATAATCCTCCTCCTAAGCTATTCCTCTATGTGAATTAAGGTTTTGAAGCAAGGAATTTCATTGTTCAAATAGGCTAGGGTTCAGCCATATTTGGGAAAAGCTTGTGGGAGCTTGAGGTAACTTCCAAACTTTCGTATATTGCTTATTCTGGCTGCTGTGGACAATTTAATCAGTGAAATTTCGCCGGATTGCCATTGGTTTTAAAGTTTGGAAATGATGTGGCCTAGGGGTTATGCTGCCCAAATTGGGTCTTAATGTTAGTTGTAACCTAATGTAATGGTTAATAAAGTGGTTAGGAGTAGAAAGGAACGCGTTTACGGAGCCGAAATCGTAAAACCCCGATTTTCCCTGGAGAACTCATAAATTTCGGCCAGCCCTAGAAATGGGTCTTAGAGTTGGATTTTCAATGATTTGATGGTTCCATTGAGTTCAGGGGCGAAAATTAGGTGGGGTTACAGTTGGTCACTTTTTCGGAAAAGGCCGAAAAAGCATAATTACGAAAACGCCCCTAAAACCCTTAAAGTAGGGCTGCCAAGGGTAAATTTGTAATTTTACATTGAATTTGATAATTCTGAGTCCGGAAATGGATTCCTTGTGCGGAAATATGTTAGGATAGCCCAGATTAGAATTTTGGCAAAAGTGCAACCGGACCGGGTACGGCGGGCCCGGGCCGGGTCCCCGGGGGCATTTTTGTAAATTTTCATTATAGACTCATATAACCTCAAGAAACACTATGGAAGTGTCTAAATGGTGCATTTGGAATTGTAGGATTCGATATTTGCCCTGTTCGTGAACGACCCGTGCTAGAGCACGTTCGGAAAGAACCAGGTAGTGACTCCTCTCTTATACTTTGTGTGAAACATTGTATGTATGTTTGTCTTGCATTGAGAATACATTGTGACATTGTGATGCTTTTTGATCGCAGCGAAAGCTGACGCCTAGTGAATACTTTGTGAATACATTGAGATTGCAGCGAAAGCTGACGCTTAGAGTTTACAGCCATGAGTGCTGTTGTTTGTGGCGAAAGCCATGATACATTGTGATACTGCTTAACATGATCATATATGTTATGTGTTTATACACTGTATGAGTGGTTTGTTACTACAGAAATTCTTTTGAATCTCATTCTTTCCATTGACTAACATTTCAGACAGGGCAAGTGGCTCCAAGGAGAAGCGAACCACCAGGAGCGGCTAGGATCTTGTAGAGTGTGTTGTTAGGCTGTTGGTTATCTATTTTGGACTTGGGATTATTGTTTATTTTTGGAGATGTAAATATTACTGTTGATTTTGGTTATGTAATCCCCTAGTGGAGACTTTTAAACCCTCAGATTATATATGTCTAAAACCCGGGAGTTGTCAGGGATTTGGTTATACACTCTGATGTGTGTGAATGTAAATTAACTGCATAGATAATTATATTCGAATTTTGAAATTGAGACCAGGATAGAGAAGAGTTTTTGAAAGTTTTTGGTGAAAACCCTACTATAGTGTAGGAACTTGAAATGAGTTTAAGCTATCCGACGGTCTCTAAACCAATTTAATTATGTGATATCGAATTATAATTACGTGGTTAAAGGCAGGGGGTTACAGGTGATCCTTATCAAATCCTCTCGTGAGAAAGTTTATGTCCTCCAGACAGTCTGTGAAAATAATGACATTCTTTAAATTCCGATTCCAACAAATTTGGAGACCCTGTATAATTGCAATAATCTCAGCCACCATAGGAGGTACGTGAGTAATCTGACTAATGTATCCACACAACCATCTGCCATCTTCGTCCTTGATCGCTCCGGTGTAGGTTGACATGCCTGAATCTAATACCGATCCATCAGTTTCCAGAGTAACAAATCCCGGTCTTCCCCTCATAGCAGCTCCTTCCACAGCAATGTTACGATCGTAGAAACCACAGTTGTTGGATAAGTTGAGATCCCAACTGGCTCTGAACAAACTTGAGTGTCCATTTTGGTGTCCCATCTCTTCCTTATTCCCAAACAGCTTAGAGCATCGAGCAACCCAGATATTCCAACAGACATACCCGAATAGAATTGCCTAGCTAACTTTAGTAGTAAAGTTTCTCCCAGCTTCGTTCCTGAGGTTCCATTGTATCCATTCCAAACCTTGTAGATTAGAGAACTTAGTCCATAAAGCTGGTTTAATAAGGGAAATCCACCTCTCCTTTGCATTAGTACAATCTCTCAGCAAGTGCATCAAGTCTTCTTCCTCATTGCATCCAAAAGGACAGCTTACATTTTCTAACAAGCCTCTATGTTGTCTAACCTTTGCCATGTGAACTTTCCCATGAGCAACAAGCTACATAAAAGATTTGATCTTCTCTAGTACCTTCCACTCACTACTACAAACATTCGATTTAATGACACAAATTAACGACCGTTCTTAAAAAATAGTAGTAGAAGATGGAGTGCTTGCGTTTCAATGACTGGTTTTATAAAAACAGTCTTTGAAAGTAAAGTTTCAACGACTGTTATGAAAAACAGTCTTTGAATATGGATGTTGGATTTATTTTTAAAATTTCCAATGATATAATGACTGTTCTCTATATCAGTTGTTGAAATGTTTTTTTTATAAAACGCCATAATACAACGACTGGTTTCTATACCAGTCGTTGAAAGCTTATATACAACGACTGGTTTGAAAATCAGTGGTTATATCTATAAATTAAAAAAAACTAAGATACAACGACTGGTTTGAAAACCAGTCGTTGTATATGAAAAAAATTTAGCTATAACGACTGGTTTTATAATACCAGTCTTGTATCTTCTTCTCAGAAGTCAAGAATGGCAGAGCATGTCAGAGCAGCGTAAAGAGTAAAGCTGTTTTGTTTACCAAAGGCTCATTTTTCTGCATTGGCGCCATTTCCATTTCTCCATTGGCGGTTCTCCCTCCTCTCGTTTAAACTAGAATTGGTTTTGCTGTGTCCGTGTTCTTCGTTCTCCTTTTTCTTCTCAATTTGAAGTGGGTTCTGCATGTAGCTAGCTGTTTCGTTTAATTACCAAAGCCTCAATTTTTCTTCATTGGCGCCATTTGCATTTCATCTTTAGCGGTTCTCTCTCGATCCTCTTCTCTGTTGAAACCAGAAGTGGTTGTCTCCGTGTTCTTAGTTCTCCCTCCTCTTCTCAATTCGCTATGGGTTCTATAGCTATTGGGTCTATCCTCCCTGTTTTCCCTCTTCTCCGTCCCGCGACAAGCTAGGTCAAGCAGAACTTAAATTTCATTTGATATGGTACTTCATTTCATTCTTTGAGCTTGCAATCCTGATTTTTTTGAAGCTTGAAGCTGCATTATTTAAGTTTAAGTTTAAGTATATGTTTTGTGTTGCTTCATTTCATCCTCTGACCTTGCAGTCCCTGTTTCCCTCGTCTCCAACAAGCTATATATGTTTATTGTTTGATTTTTTTTATCCGTGTTTGTTGCTTTTTGTCACTCTGAAATGGTAAGTTGCGAGATTGGGATTGTTCATTTGGAATTTCACTTGTGAGATAATCAAATTAATTAGAAACTTTTTTGTTAATGGGATTGACATCAAATGCTGAGAGTTACTCTATGTTTCTAAAAGCAAATATATACCTTCAAAAGGGAAATATATTCTGTACATACAAATATTAATTTAGGAATTGCGTATAAATCCATAGACGACTTGTATACAACTCATAGTTCATCATGAACACCATGATATTGTGCACTTTTTGATCATGTTGACTTAATTACTTTTAATGAAAAATAGCTGCAATAATCCAAGAAATCATATGCCCGCATATCTACATAGAAGAACCAATAAATTCATATCTAAATTATTATGCAATATAAATCAGTGGCCGAAGATGAAAACAGATTCTTGATGAAAGAGTTTTGTTAAAACAGTGTGCAAGTACTTGTTATTTTGGCAAAAAAGAAAAAGAAATTACTTGTTACTATGATGTAAACATTTTGTAGCTTTCTTCCTTTGAAACCTCCTTTCTCAGTCATATGGATATCTGAAATTAAAACAGTTAGGTATCTGTTTTTTTTGGGGATAAACTAGGGTCATTACTCATTCATTAGGGCGCCAAAGTTAACTCTTGTGAGGGTTTTTTGTTTCTGGTATGTTCTTATGATTAAAATTGGAGGTTTTGTTTCATGTGTTTGTATCAAGTATATAATTACAAACTACGTGTAACTCATGTACTTATATAATGAAAAATAAAGTCATTTGATGTTATTATATGGGTTTCATTAATTTTCACTGTCTTGTTTTAATGCTTCCTTTCTTGGCCACACTTGTAACAATTTGCAAAAGACTATTAATCTATAAATATAATAGAAGATATGTTGAATGCCAAGGGAAGACATAATAATGATGATGAAGAAATATAGAATAAGATATAAGAAAAGGTTATGATTTTGAATCATAGCTGAAGATGGTGTCTTTATTCGACGAATATTGAATCATAGCTGCTGATTTCATGAGGGGTCATGATTTTGTTATTTTTATTAAATGTAAATAACAAACCGTCATATGTTATTATCTTACCCTTTCTAAAACCAATCGTTGTATCTTGTTTTGAAGTCAAAGATGGTGTAGAGCATGTCAGAGTAGCGTAAAGAGTAAAGCTGTTTTGTCGCATCTTGCCTCTCCGCCCCTTTCGCGCTTCTTGCTTCTCTGTCAATTCACACCTGCCACTCCATTTGCATTAAAGAAATCTTGTGGGGAAGAAGTTCATAATTTGAAATTTGGTGGTGAAGTGGAAGAAGCACTTGGTCTTGATCACTTTAGAGCTGCAATTTCTTTACCAGGTAACTTTTGTTTCTAGGAGATCTTCTCTTATCAGTGACTTTCTTTTACTCAGTTAATTTATTTTGTGTATACAGCGATTGACTATAGCCTTAACTCTGCTAGTGTATCTATTGTCCATTTTGAAATTGAATCTGACCCGCAATCTTACTTTTTAGCACAAAAACTGCTAACATTTTTAAAAAATGAGTAAGGCATCCCTTTTCTTGATCCATATGTATATCATAATGACAATTGGTCTAAAATTGAGTATTATTGAAAATGGCATAGGTGGTAGTAAAATTGGTCGCCGTTGGAAGAATGCTTTGAGAACTAGTGAAGAATATGAGAATGGGGTGGAAGAGTTTATTAAATTTGCTAGAATAAATGCGCCTAGTAAAAATGGGAAGTATTTTTTCCTATGTGTGAAGTGTTTAAATGAGAGTCTACGAGATATTGATGATATAAGAGATCACTTATTTTGTGATGGAACAAATCTTTGGTATAAAAGGTGGATATGGCATGGTGAGGAAGTAATTGCTTGTGTCCCTTGGGAAGGAAGTTTTGGAGGTTGGAGATGATGATAGAATGGAGAAAATGATTCATCATGTTGAGGTAGAATGTTTTGCACAATCGCCTGTATATGATAGTGTGCGGAGTGATGTAGAGACACCTTTGTACCCTAGGTGTACTAAGTATACACGCTTGTCAGGTATTTTGCACTTGGTCAACTTAAAGGCAAGTTGTGGGTGGACTGATAGTAGTTTCACATTGTTGCTTGAATTGTTGTGTGATATGTTTCTAGAGGATAATGTACTTCCAAATCGTATGTATGAGGCCAAGAAAATATTATCTACGATGGGTATGGAGTATAAAAAGATACATGCCTACCCTAATGACTGCGTATTGTATAGAAATGAGTATAAAGGCTTAAGTGAGTATTCGAAATGTAAAACTTCCAGATACAAAGTGAAGAAAGGTAATAGGTGTGGTGATGAGATAATTAAAAAGCAACTTGTCAAGGTTTTGTGGTATCATCCAATCATACCGCGGTTTAAACGATTGTTTGTGCGAAAGAAGCAAAGAAGTTGAGATGGCATTATGATGACAGAGTTTGTGATGGAAAATACCTTCGACACCCGGCTGACTCTCCATAATGGAAAAAAGTATATGAAATGTATCCTGGATTTGGCAGTGAGCCTAGAAACCTTCGGCTTGGGCTTTGCACAGACGGAATCAATCCCTATGGTACTTTTAGCAGTACACATAGTGTATGGCCGGTTCTGCTGGTGATTTACAACTTACCTCCCTGGTTGTGTATGAAACGCAAGTATATGATGCTTTCTATGATGATTTTGTAAGAGGCAAGCTTCACCCAAGAGGGGGGGTGAATTGGGTGATGTTATAAATTTTTCGCTTGAAGAGGTGATATGAAAATATAGTAGATAGAGTAGAGTAGAGAAGATTAGAACACAGAGAGTTATAATGGTTCGGCCTAACAACAATGCCTATGTCCAGTCCTCAGAGATCAAGACCTACTGAGTTTTTCACTATATCTCCAAGATTCAATGGGCTCTCAGAACGCCACAAAACAACAATCATCCTTAAACGGACTACGAGCAGAAATATTCTCTCAACAGGAAATTTCTCTCCCCCTTACGACAAGTCTTACGTGCAGAAAAACAACCTATGACTCTTCTCACTTGCTTATGTATACAAGACTTATGAGCAGCAACGTTCTCTCCTGCTTACACCACTGTAAGTCTTACGAGCAGCAACGTTCTCTTCTGCTTGTATCTTATAAGGCTTAAGAGTGGAAGACACAACCAGGAATTCTCTCAACTGCTTCTCTCGTAAGGAAAAACTACCCTCTCAAGGTCCCAATACCTTGAGATCAAATAAGCATAGAATTTTGAATTGTATGAAGACTCTCTTACAGAGCAAATGAATAAACACTGAAGATCAATGTGTATACAGAGAAAAATGATGATTAGCAGAAACTTGGTATAAGCTTGTGAATTCTTGTGCTACGTTGTTATATTGATTATCCTTGAATCTCTGTATATATAGTTGCTTCAGTTTTTGCCCGTTTTGGAAATCAACATTTGAGGAGCTGGACTTTGCAATTATTGAAGGACACGGGCACGTTTGAATATTCTGAATGCGGTAGGTGCGAACGTGACTATAATCATATTGTCTGCCGTTGTTTGACTTTCCTCATGTGGTTCATTTCAAACGTTCATATTCCTGTATCATACTTTTAAAACAATCAAAACAATGTTAAACAATGATAGAAAGTAATGATGATATGAATTAATAACAATAAACCATATTCGGAATGAACGTTGTGATACTTAGCATTTTCTGTGGTCAAACAGGGCATCACTCGAGCATGAAAGGCTCACTTCGAGTGATCTCCTATTTTCCTTCATATGCCTCTGTTATCGGGTTGTGCTTGCATAAATATCAGAGAGACAAAATCTTCACTCGTGGGTGAAGAGGGGTCTCACTCGAGCACAAAACCTCTGCTCGAGTGATCTTGCAATATTCACAGGGAATATCTTCTCGGGTCATCACTCGCACACCATTTTGACAAGAGTGAGAATTTGTACTCGCGGGTGATATTGACCCTCACTCGAGCATACTTACCTCTGCTCGAGTGAGACGCATATTCTCAAGGAATATGCTCTCAAAACCATCACTCGCATCAGAATTTCAGAGGGATAGAATTTTCACTCGCGAGTGATGTGGGCCCTCACTCGAGCACACCTACCTCTGCTCGAGTGAGAAGAATATTCTCAAGAATCATACCTTTTGAACAAGCACTCACAACAGATTTGGAGAGGGATGGAATTATTACTCGTAAGCATGGACGTGTCACTCGAGCATAGATGGGTGTGCTCGAGCACACTTGTACTTCTCTGAATTTCAAGACTCTCGGCCAAGTACTCGCAGTGCCTTGCTCGAGCACAGAATGCTCATGCTCGAGCATTGATGTCTCTGCTCGAGTGAATAGAGGAAGCATGCCATTACTTACTCTCGGCCAAGCACTCGTAGACCCTTGCTCAAGTGAATAGAGGAAGCATGCCATTACTTACTCTCGGCCAAGCACTCGCAGACCCTCACTCGCATGTGTGCTCGAGTGAGAATGACTTCTCTGCTCGAGTGCATACCTTGTGCTCGAGTGATCCAATGAATATAAAGGGAGAATGTCTCTCGGGTACTCACTTCCTGGCATTCTCTCGCATCTGCTCGAGCATAGAAGAGTTCCATGCTCGAGTGCAAACTTCATGCTCGAGCACTCCAGTGCATTTTCACAGCAGATAGCAGAAAACTTCAAATATGCATTTGGAAACTTGGAATCTTTTCTTAACCTTCTAAAAACATACTTTACACATAATTGAATTATTGTTATCATCAAAACTTGGGATCTAACATTCTCCCCCTTTTTGATGATGACAAAACTCTTTGTGATGAAGATTTAAGAGAAATTGATTGAAATTGAAAATTTTTGAAATTTCTTCAATGTTTCCAAATGCATATCATGTTTAGGTTTCAAATTCAAGTTTTCCTGCAATGTTTCCTCTGGACACTTAACAGCCAATATAAGTATAGTATGAGGAATATAACTTAATAAGAACTTAATAACTTGAAACATTGAAATTTTGATAATCAAAAACTTGAACCATGTCATTAACTTAAAGGAAAACACTTGATAACATGATAACTTCAAAATAGCAAAATGACATACATATCAAATCCTACCCAATACAGAAAACTACCCAAATACCCATATACACCCTACAGAAGCTCAGAAAACATCACACATCCTTCTCCCCCGTTTTGTCAACATCAGAAGGGGATTCTGGAGGTGGAACAAAAGATATCATGGCAGTGAGAGGGTCAATGGGCTGATCAGAGGGAGATGGTGGTTGTGGAACAGATGATGAGGGAGGTAGTGAAGGCGCCCGATCAAATGTAACATCTACATTAGACTCAGGATCAGTGTATAGTACATGAGTTTGTGGATGAAGTGGTGAGGTAAGAGTGGTCTCTGGAGGCACCCCGGAAGATGAGGAGGGAAAATGTGAATGCAGAAAAGTCTCCATATTGGTGATCCTCTGTGACATTTCATCCTGAGTTTTGAACATTAGTTCAAAGTTAAGATTGGCCTTGTCTACCAAATTAATGACCTGTGCTTCCATTTTCTCCACAAGCTTCTCATATTCATTCACTAACTCCTTCTTCAAACTTGATACAGCTTGAGTAATTAGCTCAGTCAGATGATTGGACAAAGAGGCATTGAGAAAGGAAGGAGGAGGAATAGAACCTTGTGCAGAGGATTGTTCCTCATCACCTCTGGATGGAGTGGCTTCCCTCTTGGATGTGGCTTTGGTTCGACTCACTGGAAGATTTATACCCATGTGAGTTAACTGAGTCTTACCAAACCTTGAGATGAGAATCCTTTCTTTTCCTTCCAAATACCAAATTTTGTTTTTCATCAAGATGAAGGAAACAAGTTGAGGGTAAGGTATGGTTGTGGATCTTGTTGAAGAAAATCTAAACCTTCTCATCTCATTAAAGATGATCTCCCCTACATTCCTTTGTTGCCCAGCAACCAAAGAAGCCAAAAAATAGTAATCCTTTTGAGCAAAGTGGGTAAAATTCTTGGATTTATTGACTATGCTCCGGGAATAAATGTAATGAAGGATTCTGTGATGATCAGGCATATCAATAGGCTTGAAAATGAGGGAGCCAATTGGGTCTTTTGGTCTCAGAATTTTAAAGGCTTCATTGGCAGAGAAAGAGGGTGGATCAGTAGGAGGTGAAACATAACCAAGTAAATCATTTATGATTTTGGCAGAAATCATAATAAATTTCCCTCTAATAGTTGTAGAGACAGCTTCTTCAATCAACTCACCGGATCTAGACATAATATTATGAGTTTTCATATTGCAGTAGAAAGTTTTCACAATAGTGGGGGAATATGGAAAATGAATTTCTAACCAGGGAGCATAGTATTGAAGGTAAGGGTACAAGTCCAAATGACAGTTCTTTTTCAAGTAATCCAAATCCACATACACTACAGGGCAGAAATTTCTATGCTTAAATTCATCATCATATACCTTCTGAGATAAGGCCTTAAGCTCTGTAACATTGAATTCCTCAGGAGGACTTGTGAGTTGGTCATCCACTGGTGCTTGAGAGGCAGAAGGTGCTCCTGAAGCAGAGGCACTTGATTGCTTATCTTGATGTGAACTTGAAGCACCAGCTTGAGAAGCAATCTTCCCAACTAACTTGTCCAGTTTGGATTTTTCTATTGCTTCCCGGAGTTGTTTACTGAAGGTATCCCCAGAAGAAGAAGATGATTGAGGTTGTTCTGAATCCTTCTTCTTTCCCTTTCCTTGAACCTCTTTGGATTGAGACCGGGTGATTATTGGTTCCTTGAATACCACCCCCTTTGGTTTCTTTTGAGGAGGTTGGTCTTTCTTTGAAACTTGAGGCTTTGGATGAGGTTTCTTAGCCGGAGTCCTCTTTTTGGTTTTGGGTTTAGGAGGAGGTGAAGGTGAGGAAGAAATTTTAGGAGATGGAGGAGTGGGCTCAAGAGTTCTAGATTCACTGGCAGCAGAGTGAGTAGGAGAAGGTGAATGAGATCTTTGAGGAATAGAGGGTATCTTGGTTCTTGCCATTGAAGAGAAAGTGGAAGATAAGCAAAAACTCTCAGTTTTTGAAAGAGAGACAAATGAAGATTAGGGCACGAATGAGAAATGTAGAAAGTAACAATCACCTTTTATGAAAGAGTGAAGGGTTGTAACGACGATTTGAGGCAGAAAGATGTGATTGAATGATGAGAAAAACGGTTGAAGGTGAACAGTTATGTCTTTCGAGTGAGAGAGCACTTCGAGTGAGAGGAGAAAGTGCGACGTTCTGAGCTCCCCAGTAACTGATATAAGTGACAGTGCTCGAGCATGAACCCTAGTGCTCGAGTGATGTTCATACTGTGCTCGAGTGATTTTCTGGAAAAATAAAGAAACAAGTAAAAAGTACCTGGATTGAGGATTCCTTGATATATTTTTGTATCTTTGTACTCAAATCCTCCAAGATCATTTGAGTAACCATGATTTGGATAGCTTTTGCACAGAGATTCTTCTTCCTCACTCGAGCAGGCATTCCTCACTTCAAGCATGTTCATATCATGCTCGACTGAGAATTCCTCACTCGCGAGTGAGTACAAATTCTCACTGTTGTTTATGATATATTCCCTTGTTGTTCTTAACTCCTCTGTTAACCTTTGTTTTAACTATCAGAGAACAGAGTATCATAAATAGTGCTGTGCTCGAGCAGAGCTGCTTGTGCTCGAGTGACACAGCTCATCACTCGAGCAGTACCTTCAGTGCTCGAGTGAGAATCCTGCAAAAACAAATTTTGGCCACTCCGATGCTAAAGTCAGTATGGTTATCATCAAAAGAAACATTTAATTAATCTTTTTAACCAGAAGACTTACAACTCATTGGGATTAACCATTCCCAATTCTCTTCGAATATAGAGGAATTGCTCTTTGCAATTGGTTTTGTGAAAATATCCGCAAGTTGAAGATGAGTTGGTATAAATTCCACTTTGACATCTTTCTTCTGAACATGATCCCGAATGAAATGATGTCGAATGTCTATATGCTTGGTTCTTGAATGTTGTACAGGATTTTTTGCCAAGCTTATTGTGCTAGTATTATCACAATAGATTGGGATTTCTTTTAAATAAATTCCCAAATCTTGAAGTTGTTGCTTCAACCATAGCACTTGAAAACAGCAGCTTGCCACAGCTATATATTCAGCTTCAATCGAAGATAATGAAACTGTGTTCTGCTTATTGCTGAACCATGACACTAGAGAGCCTCCGAGAAATTGATATTGTCCACTGGTACTCTTTCTGTCAGTTTTATATCCACCGTGATCTGAATCTGAATATGCCATTAAATACTCGTTCCCTCTTTTTGGGTACCAAAGTCCAAGCTCTGAAGTATCTCCTAGATATTTGAAAATTCTTTTTACTGTCTCTGCATGAGATACCTTAGGATTAGATTGATACCTTGCACACATTCCTACACTGAACTGAATATCTGGCCTGCTTGCTGTAAGATAGAGTAATGAGCCAATCATTCCTCTATATTTTGTAATGTTGAAGCTAGGTCCCTTTACATCAGCATCCAACAATGTTGTAGAACTCATTGGAGTATCAACTCCGTTAGCATTATCTAGTCCATATTTCTTTAACAACTCTTTCAAATATTTTGTCTGAGATATAAATATACCATTCTTCTTTTGTTTGATCTGAAGTCCAAGGAAGAAGTTCAATTCTCCCATCATGGACATTTCAAATTCTCCCTGCATAATCTTAGAGAATTCTTGACACATAGATTCATTAGTAGCACCAAAAATAATATCATCAACATAAATTTGAACTATTAGAATATCATTTTTGTTATGTTTGATGAATAAAGTTGTATCAACTTTACCTCTGACAAAACCTTGATCAAGAAGAAATTTGCTTAGTCTTTCATACCAAGCTCTGGGTGCTTGTTTCAAACCATATAATGCTTTCTTAAGTTTGAAGACATAATCAGGTTTTGTTTCATCTTCAAAACCAGGAGGCTGTTCTACATATACTTCCTCCATAATATAACCATTTAGAAAAGCGCTTTTTACATCCATTTGATAAAGTTTAAAACTTTTGATGCAAGCAAAAGCTAAGAGTACTCGTATTGCTTCCAATCTTGCCACTGGAGCATATGTTTCCTCATAATCAATACCTTCTTCTTGGTTATAGCCTTTTGCAACCAATCTTGCTTTATTTCTCACAATGATTGCTGATTCATCAAGTTTGTTTTTGAAAACCCATTTGGTCCCTATAACCGTGTGATCTTTAGGTCGAGGAACCAAATCCCAAACTTGATTTCTTTGAAATTGATTTAATTCTTCTTGCGTAGCAATCACCCAATCATTGTCAGATAAAGCTTCTTCTATATTAGAAGGTTCAATTTCAGAAATAAAAGCAGAAAATGTTACCTCATTGAGGATTCTATTTCTGGTTTTGACACCTTCATGAATATCTCCTATAACTTGATCAATTGGATGATCCTTCATATGTCTCCATGCTTTAGGTTGATCATGATCATCAACATCTTCTAAATTTTGAAAATCATTTGTTTCAAAATCATCCTGCTTTGAAATAGATTTGTTTTTCTTGATTGAATCCATTTCTTCTTCATCATTAAGTTTTGTCTGAGATTCAATTTCATCAAACACAACATGAATAGATTCTTCAATAGTACATGTTCTTTTATTGAAAACTCTATAAGCTTTACTTCTATTAGAATATCCTAGAAAAATACCTTCATCAGACTTTGAATCAAATTTGCCTAAATTTTCCTTACCATTGTTGTGAATGAAACACTTACACCCGAAGATATGAAGATGAGCAATATTTGGCTTTCTTCCTTTGTAAAGTTCATATGGTGTCTTTCCAAGAGATTTGCGAATATATGCTCTGTTTGAAATATAGCATGCAGTACTCATTGCATCTGCCCAGAACACTTGTGACATTTCTTTTTCATTAAGTAATGCTCTTGCCATTTCTGTAAGTACTCTGTTCTTCCTTTCCACTACTCCATTTTGTTGAGGTGTTCTAGGGGCTGAGAAGTTGTGATCTATTCCTTCATTGTTGCAGTAATCTTCAAACAGTTGATTATCAAATTCTCCTCCATGATCTGTTCTAATAGAGATAATAGAAATACCTTTCTCATTTTGAACCTTTTTGGCAAACATAATAAATTCAGCAAAAGTTTCATCTTTTGAGGCAATAAATATAGTCCATGTAAATCTTGTAAAATCATCAACAATTACTAATGTATATAAATGTCCACCAAAACTTTTTACTCTTGCAGGTCCTACCAAATCCATATGAAGCAATTGTAAAGGTTTTGAAGTAGAAATTTCATATTTTGTTTTAAAAGAAGATTTAGTTTGTTTGCCTTTTTGACATGCTTCACAAATCATGTTATCTTTGAATTTGAGTTTGGGAAGACCAACAACTAAATCTTTTCTGATCAATTTGTCAAGTTGATTCATATTGACATGAGCCAAACGCTTATGCCATAACTAACTTTCCTCTGATCGACTAAGAAAAAAATTTTCAGAAGAATTTGAATTTAAATCAATAGTATAACAATTACCGTCCCTTTGAGCTCGGATCTTTACCTTGATAGTTTCTTTGTTTAGGGATAGATCTTTCTTGCTTACTATCAAGCATTCTTTAGAGTCAAAAATCACCCAGTTATCTTTGTCAGTGCTTTGGCTTACGCTTAAGAGATTGTGACATAATCCTTCAACATAATATACTCCGTTGATTTGAACACCATCGGTTCTTCCTACTTCACCAATTCCAGCAATACGTCCCGATTGATTTCCTCCAAATGTTACCTTTCCTCCTTCTCTTGTTTCAAACATGGTGAACTTATTTCTATCACCAGTCATGTGTCTTGAACATCCACTATCAATATACCATTTGTTTGCACGAGATGCTTTGAGACACACCTAGAATAAGATAATCAAGTTTTAGGTACCCACACTTTCTTGGGTCCTTTGTGGCTAGTATTTGAAATATGTGTCCCTTTCGGAACCCATTTATATGTTCCAACAACCTGTCCCTTTTTGAAATAACATGATGAAGTATAATGTCCTTTCCTATTACAATAATTGCATGAGACAAATGGATTCGATGTATGCACAGAATTCCTGAAATATTTAAGATAGTCTCTACTATTCTTTTTATTCTTATCTTGCACAGCATTATACCCAATTCCATATTTATCAAATGAAACTTTTTGAGAGTTTAAAATAACTTTGAGAGTTTCACTTCCTCTAGTAAACTTTTCAACAATCTTTGTTAAATCTTCTATTTTCTTATCTTTCTCTTTACACATTTCATATGATGATATGACATTACTTTCTAGTTCTTTTACTTTCTTCTTATAACTAACCATTTCTTTAGTAACTTTGATGAACTCTGTATGCAATGCATTATATTCAGATAACAATTCATCATAAGAAGGTTCAGAGTCACTTACCTCAGAGTCTGATTCTTCTTCCTTAGCTACCAAGCATAGATTTGCTACTTCGTCGTTGTCATTTTCTTCGTCTGACGAACTATCACCCCAAATAGATGATATATATGCTTTCTTTTTCAACTTCTTTTTGTCTTTGTTTCTGAAGCATTCAGATTTGATGTGTCCTGGTTTCCCACATTCATAGCATACTATTTGTTCTTTGTTTTCTTTCTTGCTTGGTCCACCTTGATAATTCTTGAAGTTCCTTTGTCCTCTTCTGTAGAATTTCTTGAACTTTCTCACGATCATTCCCATTTCATCATCACTAGGAACATCTTCATTCTCGGAAGTTTCTTCTTCTTCTTTGTTAGCTTTAAATGCAACTCCCTTTTTCTTTTTATCATCGAATTCTTCAAGTTCCTTTTTGAATCTCAACTTACCTTCATATTCAGAAAGACTTCCAAAGAGAGCAGCTACAGATCTCATAGACTCTCCTTTGGCTTCTTCGATGGCTGTCACCTTTGCTTCCCACTCTTTCGTAAGGATATTAAGAATTTTTCTTACCTGGGAATTTTGATCAAACGACTTTCCAAGAGCAGATAATTGATTAACAAGATGAGTATACCTTAGTTCAAATTCTGATATATTCTCTCCAGATTTCATACGAAATAAATCATATTCTGTAATTAAAGTATTGATTCTATTCTCTTTGATTCCAGATGTACCTTCGTGAGCAATTTCAAGAGCATCCCACATATCTTTGGCAGTAGGTAGAGTACATATACGAAAATATTCTTTTTGACTAAGAGCACTCTGTATCATTAAAATGGCTTTACTATTTAATGTTACTAACCTCTTGTCATTCTCATCAAACTCATCTGGACTATTTTTAACTGCTCTATCTTCGATTTTCTTCATTGGAACATAGTCACCATCTTGTATAACATTCCACAATCCGTACTCGTTGGCCATCACGAACACTCTAAATTTGGCTTTCCAGAACGAAAAATGTTCTCCAGCAAAACCAGGAGGTCTAGTGATTGAAGCACCGTCTGGAAGGATATTTTCACCCATTGTTGCCATTTGTCGGATCCTTCTCAAGCTGTTAGGCTCTTCGGAGAAGACGAGGCTCTGATACCAAATGTAAGAGGCAAGCTTCACCCAAGAGGGGGGGTGAATTGGGTGATGTTATAAATTTTTCGCTTGAAGAGGTGATATGAAAATATAGTAGATAGAGTAGAGTAGAGAAGATTAGAACACAGAGAGTTATAATGGTTCGGCCTAACAACAATGCCTATGTCCAGTCCTCAGAGATCAAGACCTACTGAGCTTTTCACTATATCTCCAAGATTCAATGGGCTCTCAGAACGCCACAAAACAACAATCATCCTTAAATGGACTACGAGCAGAAATATTCTCTCAACAGGAAATTTCTCTCCCCCTTACGACAAGTCTTACGTGCAGAAAAACAACCTATGACTCTTCTCACTTGCTTATGTATACAAGACTTATGAGCAGCAACGTTCTCTCCTGCTTACACCACTGTAAGTCTTACGAGCAGCAACGTTCTCTTCTGCTTGTATCTTATAAGGCTTAAGAGTGGAAGACACAACCAGGAATTCTCTCAACTGCTTCTCTCGTAAGGAAAAACTACCCTCTCAAGGTCCCAATACCTTGAGATCAAATAAGCATAGAATTTTGAATTGTATGAAGACTCTCTTACAGAGCAAATGAATAAACACTGAAGATAAATGTGTATACAGAGAAAAATGATGATTAGCAGAAACTTGGTATAAGCTTGTGAATTCTTGTGCTACGTTGTTATATTGATTATCCTTGAATCTCTGCATATATAGTTGCTTCAGTTTTTGCCCGTTTTGGAAATCAACATTTGAGGAGCGGGACTTTGCAACTATTGAAGGACACGCGCACGTTTGAATATTCTGAATGCGGTAGGTGCGAACGTGACTATAATCATATTGTCTGCCGTTGTTTGACTTTCCTCATGTGGTTCATTTCAAACGTTCATATTCCTGTATCATACTTTTAAAACAATCAAAACAATGTTAAACAATGATAGAAAGTAATGATGATATGAATTAATAACAATAAACCATATTCGGAATGAACGTTGTGATACTTAGCATTTTCTGTGGTCAAACAGGGCATCACTCGAGCATGAAAGGCTCACTTCGAGTGATCTCCTATTTTCCTTCATATGCCTCTGTTATCGGGTTGTGCTTGCATAAATATCAGAGAGACAAAATCTTCACTCGCGGGTGAAGAGGGGTCTCACTCGAGCACAAAACCTCTGCTCGAGTGATCTTGCAATATTCACAGGGAATGTCTTCTCGGGTCATCACTCGCACACCATTTTGACAAGAGTGAGAATTTGTACTCGCGGGTGATATTGACCCTCACTCGAGCATACTTACCTCTACTCGAGTGAGACGCATATTCTCAAGGAATATGCTCTCAAAACCATCACTCGCATCAGAATTTCAGAGGGATAGAATTTTCACTCGCGAGTGATGTGGGCCCTCACTCGAACACACATACCTCTGCTCGAGTGAGAAGAATATTCTCAAGAATCATACCTTTTGAACAAGCACTCGCAACAGATTTGGAGAGGGATGGAATTATTACTCGCAAGCATGGACGTGTCACTCGAGCATAGATGGGTGTGCTCGAGCACACTTGTACTTCTCTGAATTTCAAGACTCTCGGCCAAGTACTCGCAGTGCCTTGCTCGAGCACAGAATGCTCATGCTTGAGCATTGATGTCTCTGCTCGAGTGAATGATGGAAGCATGCTATTACATGCTCTCGGCCAAGCACTCGCAGACCCTTGCTCGAGTGAATAGAGGAAGCATGCCATTACTTACTCTCGGCCAAGCACTCGCAGACCCTCACTCGCATGTGTGCTCGAGTGAGAATGACTTGTCTGCTCGAGTGCATACCTTGTACTCGAGTGATCCAGTGAATATAAAGGGAGAATGTCTCTCGGGTACTCACATCCTGGCATTCTCTCGCATCTGCTCGAGCATAGAAGAGTTCCATGCTCGAGTGCAAACTTCATGCTCGAGCACTCCAGTGCATTTTCACAGCAGATAGCAGAAAACTTCAAATATGCATTTGGTAACTTGGAATCTTTTCTTAACCTTCTAAAAACATACTTTACACATAATTGAATTATTGTTATCATCAAAAATTGGGATCTAACAGATTTTGGGACCAAAACAGCCAGGGAATGATATTGATGTCTACTTGGCACCTTTGATAGAGGACTTAAAGTAGTTGTGGGAGGATGGTGTAGATGTGTTTGATGCATATAAGCAATAGTCGTTTAAGCTACGTGCAATGATTTTCACCATAATTAATGACTTCCCTGCATAAGGGAACTTGTCAGGTTATAGTGTCAGGGGTCATAAAGCATGCCTGATATGTGAAGCAAGCACACAGTTCCATCAACTCAAGCACGGTAGAAAAACGGTCTACCTTGGTCACAGACGATTTCTTCCTCGGTTCCACCTGTACCGTAGGCTAAAGAAGGCTTTTAACGATTTTCTGGAGAATGAATTGGCTCCGAAGCCATTAACTGTAGACGAGGTTTATAGTCAGGTGGAAAGAATCAATGTTACTTTTGGTAAAAATCAAAAGACTACGGGTGAGAAGAACATATGGAAGAAGAGGTCAATTTTCTTTGATCTTCCATATTGGCGTAGTCTTGATGTGAGACATAGTATTGATGTTATGCATGTGGGACAAAAATGTATGTGATAGCCTTATCAGTATGCTTTTACACATAGCAGGGAAAACTAAAGATGGAATTAATGCGAGACTAGACTTGGTTGAAATGGGAATAAGAGAACAACTGCATCCACAACTAAGAGATTCAGGTAAGAGAGCGTATATGGAGCCAGCAACACATATATTGTCAAAAGCTGAGAGAAGAAGTTTGTGTGGGTGTTTGCACGGCATTAAGTTGCCATAAGGGTATTCTTCTAATGTGAGTCAGCTTGGTTCAATAGAAGATTTGAAGTTAGTTAGAATGAAGTCTCATGATTGTCATGTCTTGATGCAACAACTATTACCAGTAGCTATTAGAGGCATTATGAAAGATGATGTGCAAAGCACGATAACAAGGTTGTGCAGTTTCTTCAATGCTATCTGTAGCAAAGTTGTAGACATTGTAAGGTTAGACGAATTGGAAAATGAGGGTTATACTATTCTATCCCAACTAGAGATGCATTTTGCTCCCGCATTCTTTGATATAATTGTGCACTTAATAATTCATCTGGTAAGGGAGGTAAGACTATGCGGCCCAGTTTACCTAAGGTAGATGTACCCTTTCGAGCGATACATGAAGAACTTAAAAGGGTATTCTAAAAATCCTTATCGACCTGAAGCCTCAATTGTGGAAAGATATGTCGTTGAAGAGGCAATGGACTTTTGCAAAGAACATTTATCAAGGTTGAAGGCCCAATCTCGTCATGAAAAGGGTACAAGTAAGAGAACATGAGGGCTCAAAGTGAAGAGTATGCGTCGTGAAGAGGTTTTGCAAGCACAGTTATATATCTTGAATAATACGGAAGAAGTTCAGCCGTACTCAGCCGAACACAGAAAGAGTTTAAAGGAGATATTTCCAAGAAAAAATGACATGCAGATAGCTAATGAGCAAAATAAGACTTTCATAGAGTGGTTCAAGGATAAGATAGCGTATGAGACCAATATGTCTGAGACAATCAAATGGTTAGCTTGGGGGCCTTATTTTGAGGTCATAACTTGGAGTGGCTTCGATATAAACGGGTATTCTTTCTATACAAAATCCCAGGATAACAGAAGTACTATGCAAAATAGCAGGGTGATGGTGGTAGCCGAATCAATGCACTTTTCTAGTTCGGAAGACAAAAACCCCATTTTGGCATCCATGGTCTATTATGGAGTTATTGAAGACATATGGGAGATAAGCTATACTAAGTTGAGAGTTCCTTTATTCAAATGCAAGTGGGTTAACAATAATGCTGTTGAAATAGATCAATTTGGATTTACCTCAGTTGATCTTGAAAGAGTCAGTTATAAAGATGAGCCATTCATTTTAGCAAGTCAGAAAAAACAAGTGTTTTATGTCATTGATCCAGCAAATGAAAAATTGTCTATTGTACTCCAAAGTAAAAAACAGAAGGATGGTGATCCGAGTTTGAATCTTGACGACACACCGCCTTTCACTACAAATCCGCCTATGCCATTTGAAGTGGAATTGGTAGATAATGATGAATATGCAACTAGAGTTGATCATTTTGAAGGAATATAGGAAAATACTTAAAGTAAGATTTGGAATTGTTTAAAGTGTGCATGTAATTTGAATTTACTTATCATATGTTACATTTATTTCTTAGTAAGATTTTGAATTGTTTAAAGTGTGCATGTAATTTCAATCTACTTATCATATGTCACATTTATTTCTTAGCAGGATCATGTCACGTTCATATTCGGGCGACTCTGTTGGCTCATCTATTAAGAAAAAGGGTAAAGGAAGCATGAAGCTATGGTCATTGGTCAAACGTCATGAGGAAGAACAAGAGAGGGTTCACGTGGAATTTGATGCGGTATAAAACCTATAGGCGAAGAGGGAGACAAGTTCATTAGCTACGTTGGCCTTTTGGGTCGAAGCAAAGTTAGCGTTCTAATTCCTACCTGGAGGGAAGTTTCAAAGGAGACGAAGGCTTTGATTTGGGATCAACTTTTGGTATGTAAAGTTGTATTGTTATCTCTATATCTATTTCTATTTTTCATATACAACTAATATATATTTTGTTTTGTATCAAACCTATGATGTTCCCATTACGAGGTAGATGTACAAGCATTGGATGGGGGAAGTTCGTGAGCGATGGAAAGATTTCAAGTCCACGCTCACAACCAAGTACATTTGAGGGCCACTGAGTCATTTGGATCCTTGCAAAGAGTATTTGTTTCTTTCTCCAAATGACTGGAGGTTGTTTGTGGCATCGCGGCAGGATCCCAATTTCTTGGTACATTTTGTTCATCTTAGTGTTAAACATTTTAGTTGAACTTACTTGACATCGCTAACTCAGTTATCATTATTCTTTGTTTATATACAAATTGAGTCAAGCAAATAAAGAGAGGCAAGCAAAAAACAATTATCCTCATTACATGTCGTATGGGGGTTATCGGAAGTTCGAAAAGAAGATGATGCAAGCTGAATTGCAAAAATTGGAGGAAGCAGCCCGAGTAGATCCTAGTATTGTCGTGCAGGCGCCACCTCCTCCCCCGTGTCACAAAAAATGGAAAGCAAGGAAGATAAAGGGAGAAAAATATATAAATCCAGTTGTTGCTGATGTCGCTAAAAGGATTGTGAATATTTAATAACAAGTATATTTAAGTATGTTTCATTTTCCTAACAAGATTGCATGTAATTACTTTCTATTTATCAATTGTATGCTGCAGGATGACCTTGAAGAGCAGAGTAGCCAGGGTTCCTTCACTCAAACTGGAAGGATGGACATCTTAACAATGATGCTTGGGAATCTAGATCACCCTGGTCAAGTTAGAGGGGAGTCAATAGGAGTTGGTCTCTCTAAATACTTTGGACGAGGTTCACAAGCTTATGGATGTGGAAAAATTTGTCAAGAGTTTATGGCCAGGTTTCGAGAGGAAATCCGAGCAGAGCTAGTAGTGCAAATGTGTCAATCACTTCGAGACGAGCTTAAAGAAGAGTTGTTAAGTAAGCTACGTGGTGAGATGAGTACGATGGTGTTGTCTCACATGCAAGGCTGGATGTGTAACGTGGCGCCTGTAATACCCTGAATTTCGAGACTCGAGGCTAGAGAATAAGCCTGAGATTAGTGGATTGCTAAGCCCCGGTTTAGCAAGATCCCAAATTATGATTAAGGGTTAATGAGTCCAAAAGTGGATGTGGTTAGTGATAAATAACCCTTTTGGAGAATATGATGTGATTTGGCACTCGAATATGATTCATGTGTGTTGTGAGCAGTGCCGAAACCCTGTATTTGAGTTCAATTGTGGATTAACATCCAAATTGACTTAGAATAGAGGGAAGAATTGTATGGGGTATTGTGTTGGAAATGTTGCAATGTTAGGTTTTGAAATGTGAATTGTGTTGACATGTTGAGATTGTTGTGAAAACATGTCAATGAGATGTGAATTTGATTGATTTGGTGTTTCCAATGGATTCCTTGTGAAAATTTATGTGGGAATGATGTTTGGTATGAAAATGGAACCATTGGAAGCAAAGATGCAAAATCTGAAATTCTTTCCAGTGAAACTCTATTCTGGGCAGTCTTCTCGTGTGGATGTTTTGACTAGGCAAATGATGTCAGAAAATTATGAAATTTTCCAGTCTTAAATTTCACATCCCAAGCTTCAAAATAGACATATAATTTGTGCCATTTAATTTTCTGAACTGGGATTTATGTTTGTCCAAAGTTTGAGGTCGAAAATGGACTCTGTTTTGGGGCAGTGATGAAATTTGTGTAATTCTGGAATTTTTTGGTGATTTCAAGTAATGGATCATATTTTTCCAATTAAGAGGACTTAAATACCTTTCATTTGGCTTTGGAATCACCTCATTTCGATTTTTCTAGAATTAGTTATGATTTTTCAAAATTTGGGCAGAAAATCTGCCAGAAAATCCGAAAATGGGAATTATGACATCATCTCAATAAAAGATGAAATCAGCATAGGATATGTTATTAAACGGTTTTTTCCTTCTTCCTCCTCATTTATGACGCTGAGAATAGCTGAAATAGAGAGAGAGCATATGGGATCTTTAGAGAGAGAAAGAGGAAGAAATCTCGTAAGGTAAGCCGATTTCTCCGACGATCTAGCTCCTAACGTGTATAACTCCGTTCCTAAGCTATTCTTCTATGTGATTCAAGGGTTGGAAGCTCAAATTTGCTTGTTGAAGTGAGCTAGGGTTCAGCCACTCTTGAGAAAAGCTAGTGGGAGCTTGAGGTAACTTCCAAACTCTTGTGTATTGACTATTATGGCTGCTGTGGACAATTTAATCGGTGAAATTTTGCCGGATTGTCATTGGTTTCAAAAATGGAAAATGGGTGTGTGGGGCTGTTATGCTGCCCAAATTTGTACTAAATGATAGTTGTAACCTATAGTCAATAAAGTGGTTAGGAGTAGAAAGGAACGCGTTTACGGAGCCGAAACCGAAAAACCCCAATTTTTCTCGGGGAATTGAGAATTTCGGCCAAGCCTAGTTTGGAGGGGTTAGAGATGGATTTTCAATGATTTGATGATTTCATTGAGTTCAGGAGCGAAAATTAGGTGGGGTTACAGTTGGTCACTTTTTCGGAAAAGGCCGAAAAAGCATAATTACGAAAACGCCCTTGAAACTCTTAAAGTGGGGTTGCCAAGGGTAATTTTGTAAATTGAAATTGAATTTGATAATTCCGAGTTCGGAAATGGATTCCTTGGGAGAAAATATGTCAGAATAGCCCATGTTAAAATTTCAAGAAAAGTACAGTCGGACCGGGTACGGTGGGCCGGGCCGGGTCCCCGAGGGTATTTTAGTAAATTTTCAATAAAGCCTAATATAACCCCCAGAAACACTATGGAAGTGTCTAAATAGTACATTTCACATTGTAGGATCGAATGTGAAGCCCGAGTTGTTGGCACGCAAATCGAGGAGAAAAAACTGGAGGTAGGTGACTTACCTTACTTGCATGTATTCGATATCTTTGCTTGTGTAGTGATGTGTGATTGCTTTACTTGATTGTGTAGAGCATATTTGAATAAATAAAGCTCTGTTTCTGTTTTCGCTGTGGCCATAGTCTTGTTGTTTGAAACATTGAGCATGCAGAAATATCATTATGGGGTATGTATCTAGATAAAGCTAACATGTCATACACCTAGCATCTATCATGCATGCATTATGGTATCTGTTTCCTACTGAGATTCTCTCGAATCTCACTCTCCCCTACCAACAATTTAGATAGGGCAAGTGGCTCATGGAGGGAGCGGCTAGGACTCCTTTGAGATGAGATTGTGTAATCCCCATTTGAAGAACTGTAATGGGCAATTGTACCCTGTGTATCTTTAGCGAAGGTATGTACCCGGGATTGCCGGGATGATTAAGTTGTGCACTCTGATATTTATATGAATGTGATTTATCTTCGCATAGTAATTGTATTCGAAATGTGAATATGAGACCAAGTTTATAAATGATTTCAAAAAGTATTCGTGAAAACCCCGTCATGTGATGGGTTAGTAAATGTTATTTGATTATTATTGGTCTCTATTTCATTTTAATCGTGTATTTCGGATATAATTACAGAGGGGGTTACAGCGCCTAGCTCTGAGGTTTGTAACTAATTTCATTTAACATTACATTGAGTTTTTCCTTACGTTATTTTAATTAATTCTTTCATTTCTCTTACTAAGGAATCCCCGGCCTTTCCCAGCACCAAAGGCAGTTACAATCTGCCTGAGGTTGGACATGGCAACCTTGGTCTTTCGCTAGAGCCTGGAGAACCCTGCACTCTCTATTTGGAAGTCTCGTACCTGCGTGCTGTTGCTGATGCTATTGTATACAGCCATGCCACCACCCACCATAATAACCAAATCCGGGACAATCAACGTAAGGTCAATATGACAAGTGTTCGACTGGGGAGGAAGATGTAGATGTCCCATTCCCCGATGGTGAGGTTTCCAGACTAGGTCAGGCAATAGGATCTTTCATCTTGTGGCCTAGACATCTTGTTTAGACTGTGCCAGTCCCTCCAATGGTAGGAAACACCTTACTGTTACTTGATCATTGACATTCTACTTATAATCTTTGTTTTGTGTCTTACTAGGAAAAAGATGATGAGACAAAATTTCCCCTTTTAGCATGACTGCAAAATATTCATCAAGACATAAACAAGGTCAACTTGCAGATGCCTTGTGAGATTGTCGGTCGCAGAATCTCGTATAATTATGGACTTGATAACCAAGATATTAGAGAGTTCCTATGTTTGGAGGAGATAGACATAGGATGGGTCACATTTGCAATTATGTGAGTTTAGTTATAATTTTTAATTGTAATTAATGCACTGATATTTAGGAGTTTTAAGTTTGGGAAAATCCCTCAAAAATAACTTTTAAATTAGTAAGACGCATAGGTGATCCGAAATTGCATAGTTCCAAAAAAGTGCGAGTGCCTGAACTGGGATATTGAATTTGAGACAAAATGACGTGCGTAACCTTGGAAGTTTTTAAATTGAAAAACATTGAGGGAGCCGTGATAAGAAGGGCGAAATTGTGCAAAAACGCAGTCAGGACTCTTCGTCTTCTTCGGGCTTCGTCAGTGCCGTTGGTCGGCCCTGGTTCCGTGGCGTTGAGAGAGGATAGTGACAGCGACACTGTGGGGCGAATTTGGGGTGGATTTGAGGAGGAGCGAAGGCGAGGAGAGGTTGTGGTGAAAGGCATTGGATAGTTGCAGAGGTAGTAGTGTTCGGATGCAAATTTGAGCTTCGATGCTGAAGTTCGGTAAGTGGTTGTGTTTAAAAATGTATTTCATTTTAACTTTTCCAGCTGATTAGAATGGCGGTTCAATATGCATGGGTTAAAATAAGTTTGGGAAATGTGGATAAAATGTAATGGTGACAAAACCTATGAACTCTGTTGTGAGAATGTGCATGGGTTAAGATAAGTTTGGGAAATGTGGATAAAACGTAATGAGGAAGGTTGTAAAATAAGTTGTGAAATTCTGTTGTTAAGTGAAAAAGTTTGAATTGCAACTTTTGAAATTTCTAAACCATTAAAACAGCATATGAACGTGTCAATTGGTGAAGTTGTGAGACGGTGTTGAGATGTAGGAAATTGTGATTTTATTGTTGTGAGAATGTTATACATACAGTTGCGAATGGCTTCAGTAAAGTTGAGAAATAAAACCTATGAAAACCCAAAGATAACCTGGGAAAATTGAATGTTATAGGATGCAGAACTCGAGTTTTCCATTCACAACTCGAGTTCATATCATCACTGGAGGGTAACCGGCGAGTGATTAGCTTATAGGATGCAGAACTCAAGTTATAAATTGATAACTCGAGTTTACCAACATAGTCTTGCATTTTCACAACATCCTGTTAGACTTTCACAACTCGAGTTCATATCATCACTGGAGGGTAACCAGCGAGTGATTAGCTTATAGGATGCAGAACTCTAGTTATGAAGTGATAACTCGAGTTTACCAACACAGTCTTACATTTTCATGATATTCCGTTAGACATTCACAACTCAAGTTTGCCATTCACAACTCGAGTTCATATCATCACTGGAGGGTAACCGGTGAGTGATTAGCTTATAAGATGCATAACTCGAGTTTACCAACACAGTCTTACATTTTCACGACATCCCGTTAAACTTTCACAACTCGAGTTCATATCGTCACTGGAGGGTAACTGATGCGTGCTAGAGCAATCAATTAAACTAGGTCCTAATTAATTATGTAGTTCAGGGTCAACCTAGGTCATTCTCCCAAGGAGCAAGCTATGGGTTTTCTTTAGGATTGATTTTTAAGAGACAAGAGATGCAGTAGAATGGACCTAAACTTAAATGTAAGACTCTACTACCTAAATGCAAATGACTCTAAAATCTATATGAGAATGAAACTAACCTAAATGAATCGGAATGCAATCTTTGGGGGTTTTTTTTTTGAAAAAGGAATTAAGATGCTAAGGAAAGAAAATAATCAAAAGCAAGACAATCAACAAGGGTTTAGTTTAGTTATGATGATGAAGGGGACAACTTAGGATTCACATGGATTTAGCTTTCTTAGCCATTCAATTTATTAGATCAAAGGGAGGTTCATGAAAAGTTGGAATTAATAAATTTAATCACCTAATTAAGACATGGGAAAACCTCAAGCTTAATAACACCTAATCCACTAGAAAACTCATAATGGAAAAAGCGGTGGTTAATTAAATCCATTAAAAACCAATCACAATCGTTTAAGATAATTTTGGAAATTATGTTCACAATTGCCTAATTAAACAATTCGACAATTAATCACCTAATTAAACAATCAAGAGATTAAACCCAAATTGACAATTAAATTAATAATGAAAACTCAATTAATAATCTAATTGACAACTAAAGGGTTTGCAAGCAAAAAGCCCAACAATCAATTAAGAACAAATCAAATCTAAAATACTAATTCAATCCAAATCAATAATAAGTCTACAATCTAAAACTAGATTATTCTCAATTATTACAACTCAAAAATCATTTAAAACTAAATAATCTTAAGTCTTGAATCAAAAAGATAAAAGAAAGACACTCCCTTATAGTTTTCAAGTGTAAGCTCCTAGGCTCTAGCTTCCTCCATGCTCCTCCCAAGTTGCCTCCCAAAATAGCTTAAGCTTCCATGAAATTCCTCTCTCCTTCACACTCCGAGCAAATCGTGACAACCATAAAAAAGAATTGTGAAATATTGGTTGGTGATTTCTAATGGCCGTGGGACCCGCGTGGAGAAGCAAAACTTGAATGAATCAATATCCCAATACCTTCTGGCGTGCATATGTGTAGATGGAAAAAGGGGAATTGAATTGAGGAATAGCAATTGATCGAAGTGGGTCCGTTAGTGAATAAAGTGGCAGGTAGAGAGAATGAATAAGTGATAGCCGAATAGAACCTCAGCGTCTTCCCTCGGTACCTCGTCTCCGCCTGCGTATGTGAGTGCGTCTCAGTCCCTCAATCGTCTCAGCGTCTGCCAGTGTATCTGCGTCTGTGACAGCTAGGGTAATTAAAAGGGAGGAGAAGAGAGTTTTTTTGGGTATCAACTTGGGCCTATTAAAATTTAAGAAGCCCAATAATATCCGACCATCATATTCTATTTTAGCTTCCAAGAAAAATTCTGCACTGTAGGATCTTCTAATCTGCTTTTCCTTACTCTGCAAGAATCAAATAAAATCATGATTTATCATATAATTGGAAATATTTTCCACTCACAAGATATCAATCAAAATAATAATAATTTAAGCTCAATAATATCATAATCAATTCAGATTTATATTATTTCCCAAAATCGGCTAATTATCCAAATATTATCTAATAAATCCAATTTAGCCTAAAATAATCCCCAAAATAAATGAATAAGGTGGGATAAAATATAATAAATTTGGGATTTATCAACTCCCCTACACTTATCATTTGCACTCCTGGGCAAAATAAATCAAGACCAAGGGAGTATAACAAGACAAAATAAAACAAAACTTCAAAAGTGAATGTTCCAATCACAAGTAAAAAAGTAGACAAAAGCATTTCAACATCTCTCTTATCCAAGTAATCTTCTCATGACTCAAGAAAACAAACTTCATGTCAATTTATTTTTGATAAAGGAATATCTAAGCTAGAAATCCCTCACAAAGGATATGTGTATGTCTCTCATCACTCAAAAGTGTATAGGTTTGTGTTTACACTCAAATCCACCCTATCCAGTACTCTTTCCATAGGCTTGACAATGATCTAAGTTCTCCACCACTAGCAAAGCAAATGCAAACATAAATCCAAAGGACTTTTATTAGGTTGTAATGGGGCTAAGGCTAAGAAAGAAAGGGTGTAGTGTTTGGAGAAACAAAGTTGAATATCCTAGAAGATGAAGAGAATGATGCAATAGGATGAAACAGGATGAAAGAAATCAAATCACACTTGAACTGGGTCATTACTTTTCCTTTCTCTTTTTTTTTTGTTTTTATTTTTATTTTTTGCAATTCTCTTGGGCTGTTATATATATGTTCTTTTGACGCAAACCTGTATATTGGTGATACAGAGGCCCAGTTACTCAAACATTTATAACTTAATAGCACTAATATGCTACTAGCACACTCATAGCTCTTACTAGCCGTTTGACGCAAAGATCAACATTGGTGATGAAGACCCCCGGTTACTAAGCACAGCTTAAACCAGCGGAGTGGAATCTTATTGCTTTTTTTTGTTCAAGATAACATATCATATTTTTCACAATGACCCAATTCCTAATTTTATACATGTTCTTCCATCCAATATAGATATAATGCAATGCTCTTCAACTCCTAAGGTATTCAAAAGAGTAGGATTTTTTTTTTTGTTATGGGGTGAGAAAAAAAATAAAATATAGGCTCAAAGGGGCTAAACAAAGGGTATATATATAAAAAGGATAGGCTGTTTGGCTTATCTGGCTAAAATGAAATGAATGCCTTTATCATCTTGATGTATACACATGCATAAAATGTAGCCTCAAATAAGATTCAAGTCAAGTTCTAGATCAAGTAAAGAGATAGGGGGTACACACTGAAAAAAAATGCATCAGGCTCAAAATCTCACTAGGTCTATATGATTACTAGCCTAAATTCACCTAAGTCAAATTCATTGACACTTAGTCTATTATCTCAAAACATGATCAATCACTTTTCAAATCAAGGATGTATCATACTAAAGTTACTTAAACTTGCAATTTTCACATTCAAAATAATTGATCCCTCCCCCACACTTAAACAATACATTGTCCTCAATGCAAAACAGTCATAGCAAAGCACAAAGACAAGTAATATGCAGTACTACTCAACTCAATAATATGACAATGCAAAATAAAAGAGTGAAGGAAGGAATACAACCGGGGTCTACGTGGTGTCTCGCAGTGCGGTAACCTCCACTGCTTGAGTGGAGAATCCATCATAGAACGGCTTCAAGCGGTGTCTATTGACGGTGAAGCATTTTCCATTTAGCTCTCTTTTGATCTTCACAGCTCCATATGGAAAAACATATATGACAATGAAGGGCCCCTCCCATCTAGAGCGGAGCTTTCCAGGCATGAGTTTCAATCTGGAGACGTAGAGTAGAACTTTTTGGCCCACTTGGAATTCTTTCTTCATAATGAGTTTGTCATGGGCTGCTTTAGTTCTTTCCTTATAAATCTGAGCATTCTCATAAGCTTCCCTTCTTAACTCTTCAAGCTCTTGCAGTTGCAACTTCCGTTCAATACCGGTATTAGCAAGATCGAGGTTGCACCTTTTTATCGCCCAGTACGCCTTGTGCTCCACCTCTACTGGCAAATGACATGCTTTGCCATAGACAATTCTGTATGGAGACATGCCAATAGGACTTTTATATGCTATGCGATATGCCCAAAGTGCATCATCGAGCCTTTTACTCCAATCCTTCCGGTTGGGTTGCACCATTTTTTCTAAAATGAGCTTGATTTCTCTATTAGAGAGTTCTGCTTGACCATTCGTCTAAGGATGGTATGGAGTGGCTACCTTGTGCGTCACACCATACTTGCTAAGCAAGTTCTGCAAACTTCGATTGTAAAAATGAGTACCTTGATCGCTAATGATAGCTCTGGGAATGCCAAACCTGCAAAGAATGTGAGACCGAACAAAGGAAGCCACTACAAAAGAGTCATTAGTATGAGTGGGGATAGCCTCAACCCACTTGGACACATAATCCACAGCTAGTAAGATGTACAGATAACCAAATGAAGTGGGAAAAGGTCCCATGAAATCAATTCCCCAAACATTAAAGACTTCGCAGAATAATAAGGGTTGTTGGGGCATCTCATGCTTCCTAGAAATAGTACCCACAAATTGACACCTGGAGTACTTCTTACAAAATTCATGGGCATCACAAAATAGACTAGGCCAAAATAATCCACTTTCCAAAACTTTCCTAGCAGTACGCTTAGCACTAAAATATCCTCCATATGCAAGAGTATGGCAAAAAGTTAAGACAGACTCAAATTCATCATCAGGAATGCATCGCCTAATAATTTGATCACTACAAATATGCCACAAGTAAGGATCATCCCATATATAGAATTTAACGTCTTTCTTAAACTTATTCAATTGATGTGTATTCATGTCAGCTGGCAAAACAGACGCAACAAGATATTTTGTAATATTAGCATACCAAGGGATAGAAACAACAACCTTACAAAGCCTTTGATCGGAAAAATCATCTAAGGGTAAAGATGTTACCGGAGGTGATTCAATCCTACTCAAGTGATCAGCTACCATATTCTCTGCACCACTCTTATCACGAATCTCCATATCGAACTCTTGTATCAGCATCACCCACCTAATGAGGCGGGGTTTGGAGTCCGGTTTCTTAAACAAGTATTTAATAGCTGAGTGATCTGTAAAGACAGTCACCTTGGTATGAAGGATGTAAGATCGAAACTTCTCTAACCCAAAGATGATAGCAAATAGCTCTTTCTCTGTGGTAGTGTAGTTAGCCTGAGCAGCGTCTAAAGTTCGAGAGGCATAGGCTATGATATGTTGTCTCTTCTCTACTCTTTGGGCAAGAACAACACCTAATGCATAATCTGAAGCATCACACAAGAGCTTAAATGGAAGGCTCCAATTAGGTGGCTGAATGATGGGGGGTGTAGTGAGTTTCTTCTTTAACTCATCCCATGCATACCTGCAAGCATCATCAAAAACAAAACCCACATCTTTCTGCAATAAACGAGATAATGGCAGTGCTATCTTACTAAAATCCTGGATGAACCTTCTATAAAATCCAGCATGCCTAAGAAAAGAACGTACATCTTTCACACAAGAAGGATATGGAAGGGATGAGATAATATCAACTTTAGCTTTATCAACCTCAATATCATCATGTGAAACAACATGGCCCAAAACAATTCCTTTCTTAACCATGAAATGACATTTTTCAAAATTCAACACAAGATTATATTGAATACATCTTTCTAAAATATTGTCCAAACTAGCTAAGCATGCATCAAAAGAATCACCGTAAACAGTGAAATCATCCATGAAAACTTCCATGCAATGCTCAAGAAAATCAGAGAATATGGAAACCATGCAACGTTGAAAAGTGCCTGGTGTATTACATAAGCCAAATGGCATGCGTCTATATGCAAAGGTTCCAAATGGACATGTGAATGTGGTTTTATCATGATCCTCAAGGGCAATATAAATTTGAAAATATCCAGAAAAACCATCCAAAAAACAGTAATGTGAAATACCAGCCAGTCTTTCTAACATCTGATCTATAAAGGGAAGGGGGTAGTGATCCTTTCTAGTCACAGAATTCAATTTTCTATAGTCAATACATACTCTCCAACTATTCTGGACTCTAGTCGAAACCAACTCACCTTCGTCATTACGTACAACTGTAATACTAGTTTTCTTAGGCACTACTTGAACTGGACTTACCCACTGGCTATCAGAAATAGGGTAGATTATACCTGCAGAAAGAAGTTTAGAGACCTTTTTCTTTACCACTTCAAGGATCAATGGATTGAGTCGCCTCTGTGGCTGTCACACAGCTTTGGCACCATCTTCTAGCAGGATCCGATACATGCACACATTTGAGCTGATTCCAGGGATATCAGCAAGAGTCCATCTAATAGCTTTCATCCGTCTCCTAAGTACCTCTAAGAGGCGGTTTCCTCATCAGCAGTTATGTTACTAGCTATAATCACAGGGAGTGTCTCGTTCTTCCCCAAATAGACATATTTCAATGAGTCAGGAAGCGGCTTTAACTCCAAAAATGGAGCTTGCTCAATTGAAGGTATGAGCGGCTTCAAATCTACATCAGTCAAACTAGAAACTTACATAACTGATTCACAAACAGAAGAGCAAACTTTCCCATCTTAGGGATTATTAGTAGACACTGCAAGTGTAGTAGAATCAAGCAACACATCACAATCAACATCAATAGTACCATCAATAGCACTCATGTCAGAGATAGAATCATAATCAGAAATCTCACTATTAGAAACATGATCAATGTTAATCAATAATTCAGAGTCAGGTAGTGAAGATAAATCAATTCTATTCATGGCATCAATCACACTAAGTAACTGAGAAAGTCCATCAGAATCAATAGAAGTAGTAGATGTGTGATCACTAGAATTGCTAATGCTACAATTGGGCACAGAAGGATCATGTCTAGAATGTCTCATAATCTCAATAGCATCAGTGAAAATATCAAGATCAGCACTATCAAGATCAGCACAGTATCACAACTACCAATTTCAGCACATGAACAAGAGATAGTATAATCTAAACAGGTAATATCACCGGATCTATTAAGCATGCTATCTCTAAGATCTACAACAGAATCATCCATAATAGCATTAATAGCATTAACATCTATCTCAGCACAATCATCAGGGGGATGTCTCATGCATTCAAGCACATTAAATCTAATAGTTTCACCAGCAAATTCCAGAGTAAGGCTACCAGCATGCACATCTATCATAGCTTTAGCAGTTTTAAGGAAAGGCCTACCTAGAATTAAAGATGAATGTCCTTTCAGCCCAAACCTACCATCATCCATATCAAGAACATAGAAGTCTGCAGGGAATATGAAATCTTTTACCTTGACCAAGATGTCCTCCAAGATGCCTTCTGGGACTGTGCAACGTCTATCAGCAAGGGATACAATGAGATTTATGGGCTTAAGCTCTACACCCTTGAGTTGATTGAAGACTGATTTTGGCATAACGTTGATAGCTGCTCCTAAGTCTGCTAAGGCATCTGAGAAGTCAATGTCACCAATAGTACAAGGTATGAGAAAGCTACCAGGATCCTTGCACTTCACTGGCATTGGCATTTGATAAAGAGAGGAGACCACTGCCCTTAAGTCAACCTTGCTTTCATGCTTAAATTTTCTCTTTATAGTACACAACTCTTTCAAGAACCTTGCATATTTAGGCACTTGTACAACTAAGTCAACTAGTGGAACATTGATCACCACTTTCTTGAAAATATCATAGACTTCATTAAACATTTCAGCTTCCTTCTTTCTCCTTTCAGCCTTAGCTACTGTGGTAGGAAATGGCAGGGCTGGTTTGATCACTTGCTTTCCTTCCTCATCCTTTTCTTGTTCTTTATGAGGTGCCACTTGTGTTTTTGATAAAGTGGACTGATTCTGTGATGTGGAAGTGGAAGGAAGAGTGGAACGAGAGTCATCAACAACTTCCTTATCATTTGAAGTATTGATGGTAATAGGATCTGCAGAAGGGATTATCTTTCCACATCGAAGAGATATAGCATTAACTCCACCAATATTAGGATTTTGCTGAGGTCCAACATTCGGATTGGTTACCACTTGAGATGGAAGCTTTCCTGAACCTTGACTCTGTACATTACCAAGTGCATTAGAAAATTGACCCATTTGAGTTTGAAAAGCTTGAAATTCCTGCATCTGTTGTTGCTGTTGTTGCATCTGTTGTTGTTGTTGTATCAGGATCTTCATCATAGCATCCATCTTGCTTTCTAACCTTGAACCTTCATCCTGGACTGGCATTGATTGTCTAACTTGTTGAAACATCTTGCCACCAGAATTCCCACTTTGATTGAATTATGCTTGCTGAGCTTGGCCATTTCCATATCGAAGATTTGGATGATCACGCCATCCAGGATTATATGTATTGGAGTAAGGATCATATTTTTGGCCACCTTGAGTCATAGGTTTAGAAGGGTATATCGCATTACAAGATTCAACTCCATCATTCATGTAGGGGCAAGAGTCAGTACCATGAGTAGCTAGAGAGCAAATAGAGTAGAATGGCCCTACTAGAGCAGAAGAGTTAGCCTGTAGGGTAACAGAAGTATAGGACCCCATAAGATTGGCCATATTAGAAGAATTTTGCATATGAGACATAACCATTTTTTCCATAGCAGATGCAAGTCTATCAATTTTGCTTTCTAGGCGAGACTTAGAATTAGAAGAAATTCGTCCCACTTCATTAACTTTGACCTGTTGTCTAGTGCCAAATTGTTGGCTATTTTCAGCTTTCCTTTCAATCAATTCCCAAGCATGATCCAAGTCAAGTGTAGAAGTGCACCACTACCAGCTGAGTTTAATAAATCTCTCTCTAGAGGTAAGAGACCTTCATGGAAGTATTGGATCAGTAATGTATCTAGAATCTGATGGTGGGGACAGCTAGAATATAGCATTTTAAAACGCTCTAGATATTCATATAAGGATTCTCCAACCACTTGTCGACATCTACATATGTCCTTCCTGATAGATGAAGTGCGAGAAGATGGGAAATACTTTTCCAAGAACAGTTTCTTCAATTGGTTCCATGAAGTAATGAATCCAGGAGGTAATCGAAGCTACCAATTTTTAGCGGATCCTTCTAAAGAGAATGAGAAGGCATGCATCTTAATCTGATCTTGAGTCACACCAACAGGTTTCATAGCAGTGCAAACCATGTGAAACATCTTCAAGTGATTGTATGCTTCCTCACCTAAAAGGCCATTAAATTTTGGAAGTAAGTGAATCAATCCAGATTTCAATTCAAAATTTGCATTTATATCAGGATAATTGATACACCAATTTTGAAAATGAAAATCAGGTGAAACCAATTCTCTAATAGTCATAGCAGGATCAACAATATTAGCATTTGCATTTGCATTTGCATTTGTGTTTGCGTTTACAATTGCATTTGCATTTGCATTAACATTAACATTCCCATCAGCATTAACAACAATATTATTAGCATCCATATTGACCTTAGAATCAGAAGAATCAACAATAGGCTTAACAGAGGAACTATTGCCTACAAAAGTACTAGCTCTAGTCCTTCTTCGTTGGTGAAGTGTCCTCTCAATCTCAGGATCAAATTCAAACAATTTTTTAGAAGAGGATCGAGTCATGCAATAAACAACTACCTAAGAAGTTGCCTAAAAACTTAAACCTAAAGCCTAACCACTGCTCCCCTGCAACGGTGCCAAAATTGATGCGTGCTTTTGTCACTAAAGCAATCAATTAAACTAGGTCCTAATTAATTATGTAGTTCAGGGTCAACCTAGGTCATTCTCCCAAGGAGCAAGCTATGGGTTTTCTTTAGGATTGATTTTTAAGTGACAAGAGATGCAGTAGAATGGACCTAAACTAAAATGCAAGACTCTACTACCTAAATGCAAATGACTCTAAAATCTATATGAGAATGAAACTAACCTAAATGAATTGGAATGCAATCTTTGGGGTTTTTTTTGAAAAAGGAATTAAGACGCTAAGGAAAGAAAATAAGCAAAAGCAAGACAATCAACAAGGGTTTAGTTCAGTTATGATGATGAAGGGGACAACTTAGGATTCACATGGATTTAGCTTTCTTAGCCATTCAATTTATTAGATCAAAGGGAGGTTCATGAAAAGTTGGAATTAATAAATTTAATCACCTAATTAAGACATGGGAAAACCTCAAGCTTAATAACACCTAATCCACTAGAAAACTCATAATGGAAAAAGCGGTGGTTAATTAAATCCATTAAAAACCAATCACAATCGTTTAAGATAATTTTGGAAATTATGTTCACAATTGCCTAATTAAACAATTCGACAATTAATCACCTAATTAAACAATCAAGAGATTAAATCCAAATTGACAATTAAATTAATAATGAAAACTCAATTAATAATCTAATTGACAACTAAAGGGTTTGCAAGCAAAAAGCCCAACAATCAATTAAGAACAAATCAAATCTAAAATACTAATTCAATCCAAATCAATAATAAGTCTACAATCTAAAACTAGATTGTTCTCAATTATTACAACTCAAAAATCATTTAAAACTAAATAATCTTAAGTCTTGAATCAAAAAGATAAAAGAAAGACACTCCCTTATAGTTTTCAAGTGTAAGCTCCTAGGCTCTAGTTTCCTCCATGCTCCTCCCAAGTTGCCTCCCAAAATAGCTTAAGCTTCCATGAAATTCCTCTCTCCTTCACACTCCGAGCAAACCATGACAGCCATCAAAAAGAATTGTGTAATATTGGTTGGTGATTTCTAATGGCCGTGGGACCCGCGTGGAGAAGCAAAACTTGAATGAATCAATATCCCAATACCTTCTGGCGTGCGTATGTGTGGATGGAAAAAGGGGAATTGAATTGAGGAATAGCAATTGATCGAAGTGGGTCCGTCAGTGAATAAAGTGGCAGGTAGAGAGAATGAATAAGTGATAGCCGAATAGAACCTCAACGTCTTCCCTCGGTACCTCGTCTCCGCCTGCGTATGTGAGTGCGTCTCAGTCCCTCAATCGTCTTAGCGTCTGCCAGTGTATCTGCGTCTGTGACAGCTAGGGTAATTAAAAGGGAGGAGAAGAGAGTTTGTTTGGGTATCAACTTAGGCCTATTAAAATTTAAGAAGCCCAATAATATTCAACCATCATATTCTATTTTAGCTTCCAAGAAAAATTATGTACTGTAGGATCTTCTAATATGCTTTTCCTTACTCTGCAAGAATCAAATAAAATCGTGATTTATCATATAATTGGAAATATTTTCCACTCACAAGATATCAATCAAAATAATAATAATTTAAGCTCAATAATATCATAATCAATTCAGATTTATATTATTTCCCAAAATCGGCTAATTATCCAAATATTATCTAATAAATCCAATTTAGCCTAAAATAATCCCCAAAATAAATGAATAAGGTGGGATAAAATATAATAAATTTGGGATTTATCAGTAACCAGCGAGTGATTAGACTTATAGGATGCAGAACTCGAGTTGTCTATTGATAACTCGAGTGTACCAACACAATCTTACATTTACACAACATCCTATTAAACTTTCACAACTCGAGTTTGCCATTTTCACAACATTGCAGGGTGATCATCCCACTTCTGGAGATAAGACCATATTCAATAATTCAATTTTTTTTGTAAAAAAATTACTGAACAAAAAATTTACCAACCTTCCCATGTGAATATGTATGCATAATTTTAACTACCACAATCAACAAAATCTAAATTATAACGTTTACCATTTTGGCAACCAAAGATTATGCAGGGTGAAGGAGCAACAACATCAGATGTCATAGGATCCAAATTTGTAGAAGAAAAAAGAGTCCAGTTTAAAGAATTTGAGTGGCTTTTCCTGCTAAAACCACTTATTCTGTAAGCATAGAAACACCAATAGTATTAAGGGTTAGCCTAATAGTGATCTCACCTTTAATTGATCATAATGATTTGAAGTATTGTAAAGAGTAAATATAAAGAATACCTACAATTTGTGCAAGGAATTCCTATTAAGCATATTTCATTGGTGCATATTGATTGGAACATAAATTTGAGACAAATATTAACATTAAACCACAAAGAAATTGTGCTTATACTTTTTTGTTAATGCTTTTTCTCCCATTGTCTGTGACTCGTATGCAAGAATCTACAACAACACTTCTAAGAGGATCCTGACAAACAATTAAATAAAGGTTTCACTTCCTCAACCTTGATCAAATAGAACAAAAACTTAATTATAACACCTCATATAAAAGGTTGATATCTAAATTAGTAATTTACTCCTTCATTTTCAAACATAGATAATCAAGTATTTTTACTAAAGTCAAAATTTTCAAGTTTATACATGAAAAGTAGCTAACTGGTTTCATGAGGAGAATATCATGTAACTACTCTCTGGAAAAAAAAATCTTATACAAACACAATAAGCAAAACTCAACTTCTGTAAGATGTTTGCTTTTACTCTGCCATTGTTAGACATCATCTTAGAAGATATATTGATATGCAGGCTCCCAAAGTAGGTTCAAAACTTTAGGAGTTTGACATGTGATTATCTTAATCTAATCATCTAGAGTTATTGCAGACAGATGCATGTATAGGCATGAGCGTACAACATTGGCGCCCAAGGTTTTATGAACCGATTGCATCATTTTCCTCTGAATCGATTAACAAACTAACCAAAAGTGAAAATCTTAAAAACCAGTTCAATATATCTTGCATGCACTTCTAAAGAAACTAAAACAAAATGATCCAATCACTCAGCCGTGTGAGTTTACTTGCGCATTCTCTTCTAGCCAACCAGTCAACTCATAACAATTAATGTCCAACAAGAAACAACAGCTACCAGTCGAACAATCTAATCCTGATGGAAAAGAAATGATAACTTTGCTAACAAAGAATAACAAAGAAAGTTGGTTCAACTTTATTATGATAACCTTTACTTATTTTGTAGGATCCTCTGTATATGCACTAAAAAATAGGGATAAACAGAGGATGACGGTGATAACTTATGAGACAGAACAGACAACAACGGACTAATAGTAAGTTTTTCTTCAGTTAACTCGAGGGCTATAGAAGTTGGAGGTTGAGTGGAGTTAACAGAAATGTTTGGGGATTGAGGGATTTAAAGCGTGGAGGGCTGTTTAACTTGAGTTATAATCAATCCACTCGAGTCCTTCTTCCTTTTTTTGTTCCTGACTTTCCAGTTACCCTCTAATGATGATCTTCACTCGAGTTTTAATTGGTAAACTCGAGTCTAACCATGGATTGACAGCACCACCTAACTGGAGTATGTTATTTACAACTCGAGTTCTGTGTATATTGACAGGATAACTCTCTGGTTACCCTCCAATGATGGGGAAACCTCGAGTTTCTAATGGGCCAAATTGAATCCACATGCGGATTGAACACAGGAACGCACTGGAGTGAGTTTTGTACAACTCTAGTTTGGTTCTACTAGACACCATCACAATTCGGTTACCCTACAGTGATCAGGTTAACTCAAGTTTTTAGATTAGAAACTCGAGTCCGTCCGTAGATTCATAACACTACCTCACTGTCGTCTGTTCTTTACAACTTGAGTTCAATGCAGCTTGAAACACGCACTATCTGGTTACCCTCTAGTAATGTTTATAACTCGAGTGATATATGGGCCAACTCGAGTCGTCATGCGGAAGTAATACAAGTATGCACTGGAGTTAGCTTTTGAACACCTCGAGTTTAATGCGGCTTCACACCATCACTCTTTGGTTACCCTCTAGTGCTAAGCAAAACTCGAGTATAAATTTCATCAAACTCGAGTTTAATGTGTGCTTTAATAGGATCTTGTTTCTACCTCATTAGATTAGATAGTTATCATATTCATAACAAGATCATACCTTTTCCTCAGAAGAGAAAGTTTGAATAAATACTCGGTAGCATCAACAACTATAGCCCTGCTTTTCCCATCACGATCCAAACAAAAGATTGTATTTCCAGAAATCTTTGAAATATAAACTGGGACATCAAGTTTTTTTATTAGCCATTATCTCCGTTTGGAAGACAATATTTGATGTGATTTAAAGTTGTGTAAATAAAAACACCATTGTCATCCCAGCCTCTACTTTTAACACGGATTGTCTCATGTAGGGTACATTGATGCACAAGCTTGTTGCTAGCGATGACAATGCCATGTTTGCTGAGCAAGGCAACACGTTCCATATCATTAGACCAAACAACATACTTTACAAAGGGTATCTAAATATCACCAAGAACTATCCTCTGCTGGAGATCAAATATAACCACCTCATTAATCTTGAGTTTAATGTGTACTTACATTGGGTTACATGAACACAGATCTTTTTGGTAGCATATGTAACATCCCAAATTTTATTCACCAAGAATATATTGTAATTATTATATATATTCAATGAAATGGTGAATATTTAAGGCCAAAAGAATTAAATATTGAAAATTGAAGGTGGAACAGTGCTTTCAGTGAAATCGCCTGCAAGGCAGTGAGATTGTCATATAGTTTTGGAAGACCAAATGATGACCAAAAATTATGAAATTTTATAGGGTGAAATTAGACATCCTAAGCTTTAATTTGATAGGTCATATGACTCAATTGAAGCTATAGACAAAAAGATATGAATTTTTGAAGTTGATCCAGAAAATCTGGAAAGTTTCTGGAGCAGAGATCAAAGATTGAAAATCTGGGAATAATATGATCATTTCCATTAAAATTCCATATTTTTCCTTGAAACTAGACTCAATGAGGGTTCCATAGGCTTTGGAATCGACTCGAAACGACATCTACAAAATTAGTTATGATTTTTCAAAGTTAAGGCAGAAAATCTGCCAGAATTGGCATTATTCCGAAAATTTGAGAAATAAAGTAATATTCCTTTTTCTCTTAATTATTTTAGAAATTTAGGGATGAAGGAGGAGAAGACAAGTGTCAAAATCCAATGAGGCCAAGTGTCAACACCACATGAAAGATGATGGAGATAATTGTTGTGTCATAAGTCCTTACTTATGTCATAAGGTTAGGTGGCCAACTTTTGCACCAATTGACTTGAGTAAATGGAAGGAACACTTGATTTAGTTGGAGCATAAGAGGGAGCACGTTTTTGACTAACCAAGGGAGAAGGAAATGATAATTGAGGTTGAGTGTACACAAAAGGGAAGCATGGCAAGGTTGAGTGTACACAAAAATGGAATGATGGTGTACATGAAAGGTGTTGCAATCTCAACCATAGATGAAATCAAGGGCTAGGAAGGAAGATGACAAGGTTAATAAAATATCTTCTCTTCCCCTTCACACACACATTTCGTTCAAGGCACAAGGGAAAGAGGAAGAGAGAAAGCTTGAGAGATAGAGAGAAGAGGAGAGCTCAAGGAGGAAGAAGTCTAAGGTAGGTATTGTTGTTCTTGTGTTCAAAGCTTCCTCTCTTGCATAATAGCTTCTCTAATCTCTTTTTCTCTATGGATCACCATGTTAGCAAGCTAATCTCAAGGTTGAGGGGAGAGAGAGGACGTTCTAGAGAGAGAAACACCAAGGATCAAGAGGTAATCTCCAAAATCTCAACTTCTTTGTGTATTGAAGTTGTTGTTGGTGATTGTTGTTTGATTTATGTGATTGTTGGTTAAGTTGTAAAATTGGAAAAGCCATAATCCTAAGGGGTTATGCTGCCCAAAATCCTTTAAATAATGATTATGAAGTTTTTAAATAAATTAATCAAGGATTAGAAGTGGAAAAGTACAATTTTTGGAAGCTAAAACACAAAGCTTCATTTTTCTATTTTTCCCTTCAATATTTCAGTCAGACCAGAACTGGTACAAGGAGTTGGATTTTCATGAAATAAATGGTTCCATTGGACTTAGTGGGCAAAAATAGGTGGGGTTACAGTTGGGCAATTTTTCGGTAGAGGCCGAAAAAGCATAATTACGAAAACGCCACTGAAATCACTAAATAGGGGCTGTCAAGGGTACTTTAGTAATTTGACCATGAATTTGGCAATTTCGAGGCCGGAAATAGATTCCTTGGGTGAAAATAAGTCAGAATAGCCCTAGTCAAAATTTTGGGAAAACGTGCCATCGGGCCAGGTATGGCGGGGCCGGGCCGGGTTCCCGGGGGCATTTTTGTAAATTTTCACCATAGACTAATATAACCACAATAAACACTATGGAAGAGTCTAAAATGATACTTGGATAGGTTATGACCTATTTCTGGTACATTTAATATTTTAGGACCAATTTGGAGGCCGGATACGACACGTTCTTCTAGGCACATTTAAAAGAGGATTATAAAGCTTTGAGGTAGGGACATTATCCTTCATACACTATGCCATAAGTTATGTGATTGTGTGGATGCCATTGTTTTGTAAATGCACTTTATTAATAACATGATTTGCCTAGAGAGAGGCTGTTAGTGCCAGAGGTGCACTTACACTGGGAGTTGGCGGAAGTCCAACCGGTGTAGATTGTGGGGCTGGGCCCTACTCATGTATACATGATGATGATGATGATGTGTTTATATTGTTCATTAATTTGTGCATACCTTGGCGCATGACATATTTACTTTTCGCATTTTCTATGAACGATATTATGTCTCTACGGGGATTCTTCGGAATCTCACCCTATTTTTAAACAAATACCTCAGCGAGTACCAGTGGGCCAAAGGGCAAAGATGTTGATGCCGAACAGTAAGCGGCACGTGTCTCGAGGCGAGGATATGAACGTGGTTATGCCTTAGTCTATGCCTTAATATTTTGGATAATTTGTAAATATTAAAACTTTCGCTGTATTTTCTGTTTCCGTCGACGAGCAATATCGGAATTGTAAACGAACGACGTTGGGTTTGTGAACGAATATTTTTATCAGTATAATTGTACTTTTCTGTATGCCCATTGAATTTTGTCTTTATTACTCTTCGATTATCAAAATGGAAACGGGTGTTGACAGCATAGCTGCTGTGGTCAAGTATGTTTTAGAAGGTCATGATAGTAGAGTCAAGTGGGTTGCATTCTCATACCATTTTACAACCTTCCCATCATAACCACAACAATTGAAAAAATCTATCTCCCCACAGTTAAATAAGGTCTCACAACTTATGGAGAATCATTCACAATGTCACTACTTCACCAATTGACGAGAATGGTTTTGCTTCAGCTCGACCACGCAGGGGAAGAACATTGTCGACTCAATAAAATACATACCTCACTTCTGTTTGTCTCACCTCCCATTTACGTTCTCGCGCGCTGACGCTCACCTTGTATCGCGTCACCTTCTTTTGTCATCAACTTCTTTTCTTTCATCAGAGGGTTAAATCTATCATTTTACATTCAATTCTAGTATTCCAGTTCAGGCACTCATACTGATCTGGGATATTAAATTTCGGAGCACCTATGCGTCTTTTACTAATTTAAAAGTTCTTTTTGAGGGATTTTCCCTTTAAGTTTCTACATTTACTGAGTCATTTCTTATTTCATTTATGTGGTAGCTGCTTCTACAAATTGTGTGAGGAATGAGGGCTCGCCACTACATATGGCTTCTTATGTCCTGGCAATATGTCAGGGCGTAATAGCCAGAGGTTGGAAGATCGGAGGAGTTATGTAGGCTATACAATAGGCGAGACTCAACTGCCTCGTTATCTAGCACTAATTGTTGAAGGGCAAGTAACTTAATTTCATATATTTATACACATTCACTTTGCTAAGCAGTATCATGTTATCGAACCTCACTTTAATCTATATATGCATGTGATTATAGTTATCATTGGAGTCTCTGTGTTCCTTGTCCCTCGATCAACATCATCTTTTGGTTTGACTCATTGGGTCGCAGGCCAAATGCAGATATCAAAAACATTTTCAACACGCAAGAAATTTTTTTTCAATCATTGATTTTTGATTATACTCAATTGTTTTAATGTCTTCCATTTATCATTTTAATTATTACAGTGCACTGAAGACATATTATATAATGGGTGGGAAGCGTGAAGGTAAAAGTGGTCCAACAAAGTGGTTCCAGCCAAAGGTAAGTTCTTGACATTCAAGTTCTTTGATTGACTATTGCTTTACATATGCCTTTATTCTTTTTTACCGTTTGCTTTTGATGTATAGTGTCCTCAGCAAGCAGGGACAATTGAGTGCGGCTTCTATGTTCTACTATATATGTATAACATCATTTTCAGTGGCCTTACTACAAATTTTGAGCAGGTGATCATTTCTTGATTCTCAATTGAATTTCATTTCTTTTCATGTGCTTGAATTGTTAGTTATTTCATTCAATTTATTGATTTATGTTAACATATTCTCTATTTTACGCAACGATTTTTGGAAATCAGGACCCCTACACAATCGAGGACATTAATTTGATCCAAGACCTTTTGTTAGGATATCTTCTACAACACATAGAGCGGTGATGATTTGTAGAGGTTTTTTCACATATTGCAGTGGTTTTGTACAGTGCAATATAAGTTTGCATATTTGAATACTTTTTCCAGTTTCTTATTTATGAGTACTTTGACTTCATTATACTTTATAACACTTTGGAAACTGATGATGAAGAATAGGAATTTCATGGAAGCAGGTCATCTCTTTGGCTATATGATTGTCATGATTTAGTTTGAAAGTCCAAAAATGAAAATTAACTGATAATGAAGCCACAGGAATTTCATGGAAGCATGTCATCTCTTTGGCTATATGATTGTCATGATTTAGTTTGAAAGTTTAAGTTTGAATATTAAGTGATGATGAAGCATATATAGGAATTTCATGGAAACATAGGCATTTCTGGGTTACGTTGGTGCTTTTCCAATGGCATTATATTGGTGGTTGTATCCTGTAAAACATGAATTTATAGGAATTTCATGGAAACATAGGCATTTCTGGGTTACGTTGGTGCTTTTGGGTTACGTTGGTGCTTTTCCAATGGTATTATATTGGTGGTTGTATCCTGTAAAACATGAATTTAAAAAAAACATACAATAGAGATACAACGACTGTTTTTCATAAAACAGTCGTTGTATCTCTAATTTTTTGCACATTGGAAGTGTTCAAGTTGCCATTAAACCATTGATAAGAAAAGGATTAAACGTATCAGGACTAGTATGCCTCATGGATGCTAGACATTATCAATTTTCGGATTCTCTGCTAGCAGCAGCAGAATTGGGACTTCATAATGGTCTTGTCTACTTTAACTGTTATTCAGATATGATGGCAGATTTAAAGGATGAACATGTTCTTGAAGTTCTTAAACTCAAACTTCAGTTAAACGATTTGAAAATGAAACCAGGATCTATACCTGCTACCCTAACATATAGGATATAGTATAAGGTCTTAAACTCATCCAATTCCTTAGTTTTGATACCACCTGCTAATGGCCAAACAATAGTCTTTTTATCATATGAGCAAAATGCAAACTTGACCATTCCAAAAACAATTATGTGGGATGATGTTGAATTACCAGATGATGGGACAATGGATAAGGCCACAAAGCCGATTCCTAAACCTATATCTCAGGTAAGCAAGATCACTCAAACATCAGATGGAACTGTCAAACTATCTTTTCATAGACCAAGAAGATCTTGTAGTCAAGCTACCAGAACTGAGCCTTCATTATATGAAGACTGTAGGTCTGTTAGATCGAATCTTCAAGATATTCTTGTTCTTCTTTACCTAAACCACCATCTGTCATCTATATGTCAGCCCCCACACATTAACTCCCCAACAAACTCTACCAAAAGTACCATCAGTCATATATGCACCTGCACCACCCATAGTAACCCCACAAACAACCACAAACATTTCAATTCAAGGAGTTGACAATTCTTTAAATATCCTACAAACAAGTTATGAAAAGGATGATGACTTGAAATCAATCGAATCTCCAACCTATTCATCTCTTGGGGAACCAGGGGAACCTTTTATTATAAATGTTTTAGAAAATGTTTTCCAAATTGACAAACAAACTTTGCAAAAGGAATTTTACTCTGAGAAATATACCCTTCAGAGAGAATGGTTTCTACGAAATTTCAAAAAATCTGCTAGAAAAGAAATTCAAGAAAAATTCTACAGATTTCTTGAAAAAATACAAGAAAATATTCCGTTCTTTGATTGGTTTAATGCTTATTCAGAAGATCAAACCTTGGAATATCCTTTTTTACAAACCATCAATATGACAAAGAAACAATGGAAAACGTCTGAAGCTTAAACTATTTCTTCTGAGTTTCTTCCTCCAAAACCAGTGCAAATACCATAATTGGCTGATGACAAACATCAACCAATTATGGCTACACCTTTCAAATTTAAAAACATTGAAAAACCCATTGACCCAATGGATATTAAGAACATTGTTGAACAAAACAATTACACAAACCAATACCTCAAGGGATTAGGTGATTATTTTGTTCAAACACCAGTCTCTTCAAGAAAAGTCGAAACTAGAATTGAAACACCTCTTTTCAGACCTTTTCAAATTAACCCGAAAATTAAGTCATATTTTCAGACTAAAAGATCTGATTTATTAAGAAAGGTTAATCAACAAATTAGCCAACTTCAAACTATGACTGTCCTAGACACACCCCAAGCGTCATCAACCAAATCAAAAGACGTCATGACTTTTGAAAAAGATTCCCAAATTGGAGACACAGACTCTAACCCTTCTGAGACGCAACTCCAGATCAACCATCAACATTAAAAAAAGCCTTCAAAACTCTATCATCATAGAGCTAGCCCTTCAGACATTCAGGTTGAAGAACGAATAAACCAAAACTTTAAGTCCTTTAAAGCTGACAATATCTATGAATGGAACATAGATGGTCAAAGTGAGTCAAACATTCTCTAAACTCTTCAACAAATGTCCATGGTAAGTACCGCATACCAAACTCAACATGATTATTCAGATAAGATGATTACCAATCTTATAGTTTCTGGGTTTACTGGACAACTCAAAGGTTGGTGGGATAATTATGTTTCTTCTGAAGATAAACATACCATCTTTACATCTATTAAAACTGAATATGATGGAACACCCATTACCTCAACGACCAACCCATTCCAGATTCAGTAAACACTCTTCTTTTTACGATTATTAAACATTTTGTTGGAGATCCATCTATCTGGAAAGATAGGTCGGCTGAACTTCTTTCAAATCTTAAATGCAGTAGTACCTTATCTGATTTCAGATGGTATAGAGATACTTTTTTGACTAGAGTACTCACTAGAGATGATGCTTATCAGCCATTTTGGAAAGAAAAATTCCTAGCTGGATTACCTAAGTGGTTAGGTGATAAAGTTAGAGAAAAATTTAGAAACCAAAATGATGGCAACATCCCTTATGAGCATTTGACGTATGGTCAGTTAATCTCTTATGTCCAAAGAATTGCTCTTAAAATTTGTCAGGATGATAAAATCTAACGTCAACTTAAAAAAGAAAAAGATACAAGCGAGAAAAAATTGGGAACCTTCTGTGAACAATTTTGCTTTCCTCCTTGGAAGCAATCTAAACCTCACCACAAGCCTTACTACAAAATGAAAAAACATATCTACCAAAGATATAAGCCCAATACACCTCCTCGTAGACTTGAAAAGGAATTTCGCTCTAAACCAAAAGTTGATTTTCCTAAACAAACAAAAGTTACTTGTTTTAAATGTGGTAAACCAGGTCATATTTCCAAATATTGTCATTTGACTCAAAAACTGAAGAAGATTAAGAGTATTGAAGAGCCTCTTCTAGAACAAATAAACAATCTTTTGATTGAAACTTCTGAATCTGAATATGAAATTAGTTCTTCTGAGGATCTTAGCCAAATTCAAAATGAAGATCTTCCAGAAAACTCTTCTTCAGAAATTAATGTTATCACGAGGGAACATGATTTACTTCTTGATATCATTACTAAACTCCCAGATTCTGATAGAGGAGAGTATTTGTTCAAACTGAGAGAAATTCTCAATCAAAATCGGACTTCTTCAAACTCTAAACCTCCTATCCTTTTCAACAAATATGATTTAACAAATGTTTTAAACAAGTTTAAACATTCTGTCAGACCTACAACCCTCCAAGACCTTCAGTATGAGGTAAATAACCTCAAAACTGAAATCAGTCTTATTAAACTTCAACAAGACACCCATGCAACCGCTATATCCCAAATACAGGATATTCAACTTGCAACTCAAATTGAAGGGCAACTAAATATATCATCCGATCAAGAAGACAATAATCTTTCTGAACCATTTTTAAACTTGATTTCAAAAATATCAATTCAAAAGTTTTATGTTCAAGCCAATATTATTATTAATAATGATTTTGTCTTGGACCAAATTGTTCTGTTTGACACAGGAGCTTATTCTAATTGTTTTAAAGAGGGAATCATTCCTACAAAATATTTTGAGAAAACAACCGAAAGGTTTAATGGCGTCAATGGCTCACGCTTAGATGTCCAACACAAAGTTTCGAACGTTGTTATTGAAAATGAAGGTTTAAAGATTCAAACCCCATTTATATTACTTAAAGATATGGGAACCCAGATTATTCTTGGGGCGCCATTTGCAAGACTATTATTCCCATATATGACTGATGAAAATGGAATTTTAAAAGAACATTTGGGTAAAACCATCTTATTTCCTTTTACTCAAAAGCCCAGAGTTAAGGAATTAAATCTTCTTTCTTCAAAACAACAAGTTAATTTTTTAAAGGAAGATATCTCTTTTAAACATATAGAAGCTTACCTATGTCAAGCACAAATTAAACAACAAATTCAAACTTGTCTTGCGAAAATCCATCAAACTATTTGCTTGGACTTAACAAATGCGTTTTGGGATCACAAAAAACATGTTGTTGACTTGCCTTATGAAACTGGTTTTTATGAAAAAAAAACCAACTAAGGCATGACCAATTCAAATGACTGCAGAACTTCTTGAAACCTATAAAAAGGAAATTCAAGAACTTCTGAACAAAAAATTGATTCGTAAATCTAGAAGCCCTTGGTCTTGTGCTGCTTTTTATGTAAATAAAAATGCAGAAATAGAGCGTGGAGCTCCTAGACTTGTAATCAATTACAAACCTTTGAACGAAGCGTTATAATGGATTAGGTATCCAATTCCAAACAAATCTGATCTACTTAAACGTTTGTATTCTGCAAAAGTCTTTTCAAAGTTTGACATGAAATCTGGATTTTGGCAGATTCAAATTTCTGAAAAAGATAGGTATAAAACTGCTTTTACTGTGCCTTTTGGTCAGTATGAGTGGAATGTTATGCCTTTTGGTTTAAAAAATGCTCCTTCTGAATTCCAGAGAATCATGAATGAAATCTTTAATGACTATAGCCAATTCATCATTGTATACATTGATGATGTTTTGATCTATTCTCATTCTATTGAACAACATTTCAAACATGTTAATCATTTTATTAAAATTGCAGAAACAAATGGTTTAGTAGTTTCTAAGCCTAAAATTAGTCTTTTTCAAACTAAAGTTAGGTTTCTTGGTCATTGGATTTACCTAGGGTCCATAATGCCAATTGAACGTGCAATTCAATTTGCAGATAAATTTCCTGATCAAATCATTGACAAAACACAACTTTAACGATTTTTAGGATGTTTAAACTATGTTGCTGAGTTTATTCCTCATCTTAGCAATTTCATTAAATCGCTACACCAGCGTCTTAAAACGAATCCTCCTCCATGGACGGATATTCATTCAAATGTTGTCAAGCAGATTAAACTCCAAGTTAAGGAACTTCCTTGTCTTAGCCTTCCTGATCCTTCTGCTTACAAAATTGTTGAAACCGATGCCTCTGACATTGGTTATGGTGGCATTCTTAAACAATGTTTAGACGGAAAAGAAAAAATTGTCTCTTTCACATCTAAATATTGGAATACTGCACAACAGAATTATTCCACCATTAAAAAAGAAATTTTAGCAATCGTTTTATGCATTTCCAAATTTCAATATGATCTTTTAAACCAAAGGTTCTTAGTTCGTATTGATTGTAAATCAGCAAAAGATGTTTTGCAAAAAGATGTTAAAAACCTTGCATCAAAACAAATTTTCGCCAGGTGGCAAGCAATTCTAAGTGTTTTTGATTTTGACATTGAATTTATCAAAGGCACTTCAAACTCCTTACCAGATTTTCATAACTTGTGAGTTCCTTCAGGGTAGGTAGTGAGTGAACCAACAAAATGCCCAGAAAAAAGAAAGAACCTGATGATAAACAAAGGAGTGATAAACCCCTGAGTGTCATGTAAGATGCTCAAAATCAAACAGTCTCTAGCACAAGTCTGGAGGTGATTATGCAACAACTTCTACAACAATATGGATCCCAAACACAAGGATCCCAGCAGCAGAAGCAATCTCAAATAGAGTCATCTACTTCATCTAGGTCATCGATCCAGAAACCTCAAACTGAAGCAACCTCTACAAATGAGATTTTAAAATCTTATGAACAAGCATATGCCTAAAGGAAACTTCCAAACCAAACATGGGAACAGGTAGTGAGAAAAGGGAAAAACACAGCCCTTGTACCATTTTCCCCAATGACTAAACAAGAGTATGACAGGTTAAACCAAGCACCCTAAAGTCTACAAGTTTGGCCAAGACCCTTTACTCCTCGAAAACAACTGACAACTACAGCTTCTTCATCCAAAACAATTGTCAGTCAACCCCAAACACAAGCCAGCACGCATACGCCTTATTTCCATAAAGAGGCTTATGCAAAACACATTCTACAGGTGGAACCAGAGTTTTTTCACCAAAATCCAAATCAGGTAGCCTTGAATATCTTTCCTCTGGGATTTCATTTCAGGCCTTTTGATTTGACAAAAACTCGAGAATGGTATGAGATAATACTGGTTCATACTGGGTCCATTAAAATTGAACGAAAAATGAACAAAAGAACTGAACCAATGATTACTTATTCCTCTCTCCAGATTTTAAAAGTTCTCACCCCTTCCAAGTGGGGACAAAATTTATTTAAACCAAAATTTTTGGAAATTGACTATGAACCCAAAGGATATACTTACTGGGATTATGTTGATGCATGGTCCAATGTCTTTTGGGATCAAAATGAACTTTTTACACATACTTGGTTTATCTACTTCAAAACAAAAACTGAGTATGATTTTCCTCAATGGTTTTTTCACTGGTGGGGATTCTTTGGTCCAGTACTAGAGATATTACCCCCAAAGGTTGTACAAGCCTTTGAATTATTTAAACAAAAATTCAACATTGGTGAGGATCCTTTCCCAATTGATCTTCACTATTTTTCAAAATTATCTGTATCTTAGGTCTTTACCTGGAGTTACAAATTTTCTATAACAAACCAAGGATCTACCCTCTTACCAACTCCACAAAGACTTCCCTCGGTAAGATGGTGGGCCAAATTTGACATCAGTAGAATTGACAGTAGAGCAGTTGATAAATGGTTCAAAGAAAATCCTTAGCATCTTTGTATGACGGAACAAAGCAAATTCCTGAATCAAAAATCAAGGATTACGTCTGTCTTAACTGGAACCACAAATAAGGCTAATCTTATCAGTCAACTCAGCTCAATGCTACAAGTTCTACAACAACAACAAGACCAAATGGCTTCAACTAGCCACCCAGTCTCTTCAGCAGCCTCAGACAATCAAGAGGATGATGAAGAGGAGTTTGTTGTAGATTTGAGTGAAGATTAAACTCTCAAAGACTTAGAATAATTTTTAGGTTTTTGATGTAAACATATGAAAGCACTGTAGCACTACACACCGTAGTACACACAGTAGCTTTCACCGTATAGTACTGTAACACCACATGTCAAACAGTAACACTGTAGTGTCGACAATACTGTGTGAATAGTACCAACCGGAACTGTTTAAACAGTAACAAGTTACCGGTCAACTGTTCACCTGAACTGTGCAAATATTATAGGTCACTAGTCGGTTACCAGTCACCCTAAACAGTGTCCTCACCTGTCTATTTAAAGACAATTCAGTCTCATTCTGAGGCAGGTTTAGTTAGGCACTTAGAAAGAGAAGTTCTGAGCTCCTCCGACAAGTTTCCTCCCTCTCCTCTCTCCGGCGAGTTTTCTTCCCTCTTCCCCTTTCTCCTTTTGTAAGTGCTTATGCTTTCTTTTCAATAAAATTAATTAGTTCCTTCTACTTTTCTTTGCATCATATCCTTTCCTCTTCTGATGACCCGGGATTAGCAGATTTAATGAGTCAATCACTAGCAAGTTCCACCACTACCGATTAATTTCATTCGCAATCTCAGTAGACATTACAGAGCATCCCCTCTTGCATGACGCTCAGGAGTTTATCACTCCTTTGTTTATCATCAGGTTCTTTCTTTTTTTTGGGCATTTTGTTGGTTCACTCACTACCTACCCTGAAGAAACTCACGGGTAAGAAAATCTGGTAAGGAGTTTGAAGTGCCATTGATAAATTCAATGTCAAAATAAAAAACACTTAGAATTGCTTGCCACCTGGCAAAAATTTGTTTTGATGCAAGGTTTTTAACATCTTTTTGCAAAACATCTTTTGCCGATTTACAATCAATACGAACTAAGAACCTTTGGTTTAAAAGATCATATTGAAATTTGGAAATGCATAAAACGATTGCCAAAATTTCTTTTTTAATGGTGGAATAATTCTGCTGTGCAGTATTCCAATGTTTAGATGTAAAAGAGACAATTTTTTCTTTTTCGTCTAAACATTGTTTAAGAATGCCACCATAACCAATGTCAGAGGCATCGGTTTCAACAATTTTGTAAGCAGAAGGATCAGGAAGGCTAAGACAAGGAAGTTCCTTAACCTGGAGTTTAATCTGCTTGACAACATTTGAATGAATATCCATCCATGGAGGAGGATTCGTTTTAAGACGCTGGTGTAGCGGTTTAATGAAATTGCTAAGATGAGGAATAAACTCAGCAACATAGTTTAAAGATCCCAAAAATCATTGAAGTTGTGTTTTGTCAATGATTTGATCAGGAAATTTATCTGCAAATTGAATTGCACGTTCAATTGGCGTTATGGACCCTAGGTAAATCCAATGACCAAGAAACCTAACTTTAGTTTGAAAAAGACTAATTTTAGGCTTAGAAACTACTAAACCATTTGTTTCTGCAATTTTAATAAAATGATTAACATGTTTGAAATGTTGTTCAATAGAATGAGAATAGATCAAAACATCATCAATGTATACAATGATGAATTGGCTATAGTCATTAAAGATTTCATTCATGATTCTCTGGAATTCAGAAGGAGCATTTTTTAAACCAAAAGGCATAACATTCCACTCATACTGACCAAAAGGCACAGTAAAAGCAGTTTTATACCTATCTTTTTCAGAAATTTGAATCTGCCAAAATCCAGATTTCATGTCAAACTTTGAAAAGACTTTTGCAGAATACAAACGTTTAAGTAGATCAGATTTGTTTGGAATTGGATACCTAATCCATTATAACGCTTCGTTCAAAGGTTTGTAATTGATTACAAGTCTAGGAGCTCCACGCTCTATTTCTGCATTTTTATTTACATAAAAAGCAGCACAAGACCAAGGGCTTCTAGATTTACGAATCAATTTTTTGTTCAGAAGTTCTTGAATTTCCTTTTTATAGGTTTCAAGAAGTTCTGCAGTCATTTGAATTGGTCATGCCTTAGTTGGTTTTTTTTTCATAAAAACCAGTTTCATAAGGCAAGTCAACAACATGTTTTTTGTGATCCCAAAACGCATTTGTTAAGTCCAAGCAAATAGTTTGATGGATTTTCGCAAGACAAGTTTGAATTTGTTGTTTAATTTGTGCTTGACATAGGTAAGCTTCTATATGTTTAAAAGAGATATCTTCCTTTAAAAAATTAACTTGTTGTTTTGAAGAAAGAAGATTTAATTCCTTAACTCTGGGCTTTTGAGTAAAAGGAAATAAGATGGTTTTACCCAAATGTTCTTTTAAAATTCCATTTTCATCAGTCATATATGGGAATAATAGTCTTGCAAATGGCGCCCCAAGAATAATCTGGGTTCCCATATCTTTAAGTAATATAAATGGGGTTTGAATCTTTAAACCTTCATTTTCAATAACAACGTTCGAAACTTTGTGTTGGACATCTAAGCGTGAGCCATTGACGCCATTAAACCTTTCGGTTGTTTTCTCAAAATATTTTGTAGGAATGATTCCCTCTTTAAAACAATTAGAATAAGCTCCTGTGTCAAACAGAACAATTTGGTCCAAGACAAAATCATTATTAATAATAATATTGGCTTGAACATAAAACTTTTGAATTGATATTTTTGAAATCAAGTTTAAAAATGGTTCAGAAAGATTATTGTCTTCTTGATCGGATGATATATTTAGTTGCCCTTCAATTTGAGTTGCAAGTTGAATATCCTGTATTTGGGATATAGCGGTTGCATGGGTGTCTTGTTGAAGTTTAATAAGACTGATTTCAGTTTTGAGGTTATTTACCTCATACTGAAGGTCTTGGAGGGTTGTAGGTCTGACAGAATGTTTAAACTTGTTTAAAACATTTGTTAAATCATATTTGTTGAAAAGGATAGGAGGTTTAGAGTTTGAAGAAGTCCGATTTTGATTGAGAATTTCTCTCAGTTTGAACAAATACTCTCCTCTATCAGAATCTGGGAGTTTAGTAATGATATCAAGAAGTAAATCATGTTCCCTCGTGATAACATTAATTTCTGAAGAAGAGTTTTCTGGAAGATCTTCATTTTGAATTTGGCTAAGATCCTCAGAAGAACTAATTTCATATTCAGATTCAGAAGTTTCAATCAAAAGATTGTTTATTTGTTCTAGAAGAGGCTCTTCAATACTCTTAATCTTCTTCAGTTTTTGAGTCAAATGACAATATTTGGAAATATGACCTGGTTTACCACATTTAAAACAAGTAACTTTTGTTTGTTTAGGAAAATCAACTTTTGGTTTAGAGCGAAATTCCTTTTCAAGTCTACGAGGAGGTGTATTGGGCTTATATCTTTGGTAGATATGTTTTTTCATTTTGTAGTAAGGCTTGCGTGAGGTTTAGATTGCTTACAAGGAGGAAAGCCAAATTGTTCACAGAAGGTTCCCAATTTTTTCCTGCTTGTATCTTTTTCTCTTTTAAGTTGACGTTGGATTTTATCATCCTGACAAATTTTAAGAGCAGTTCTTTGGACATAAGAGATTAACTGACATACGTCAAATGCTCATAAGAGATGTTGCCATCATTTTGGTTTCTAAATTTTTCTCTAACTTTATCACCTAACCACTTAGGTAATCCAGCTAGGAATTTTTCTTTCCAAAATGGCTGATAAGCATAATCTCTAGTGAGTACTCTAGTCAAAAAAGTATCTCTATACCATCTGAAATCAGATAAGGTACTGCTGCATTTAAGATTTGAAAGAAGTTCAGCCGTCCTATCTTTCCAGATAGATGGATTTCCAACAAAATGTTTAATAATTGCAAAAAGAAGAGTGTTTACTGAATTTAGAATGGGTTGGTCGTTTGAGGTAATGGGTGTTCCATCATATTCAGTTTTAATAGATGTAAAGATGGTATGTTTATCTTCAGAAGAAAGATAATTATCCCACCAACCTTTGAGTTATCCAGTAAGCCCGGAAACTATAAGATTGGTAATCATCTCATCTGAATAATCATGTTGAGTTTAGTATACGGTACTTACCATGGACATTTGTTGAAGAGTTTGGAGAATGTTTGACTTACTTTGACCATCTATGTTCCATTCATAGATATTGTCAGCTTTAAAGGACTTAAAGTTTTGGTTTATTCGTTCTTCAACCTGAATGTTTGGAGGGCTAGCTCTATGGTGATAGAGTTTTGAAGGCTTTTTTTAATGTTGATGGTTGATCTGGAGTTGTATCTCAGAAGGGTTAGAGTCTGTGTCTCCAATTTGGGAATCTTTTTCAAAAGTCATGACGTCTTTTGATTTGGTTGATGACGCTTGGGGTGTGTCTGGGACAGTCGTAGTTTGAAGTTGGCTAATTTGTTGATTAACCTTTCTTAATAAATCAGATCTTTTAGTCTGAAAATCTGACTTAATTTTTGGGTTAATTTGAAAAGGTTTGAAAAGAGGTGTTTCAATTCTAGTTTCGAATTTTCTTGAAGAGACTGGTGTTTGAACAAAATAATTACCTAATCCCTTGAGGTATTGGTTTGTGTAATTGTTTTGTTCAACAATGTTCTTAATATCCGTTGGGTCAATGGGTTTTTCAATGTTTTTAAATTTGAAAGGTGTAGCCATAATTGGTTGAAGTTTGTCATCAGCCAATTGTGGTATTTGCACTGGTTTTGGAGGAAGAAACTCAGAAGAAATAGTTTCACCTTCAGACGTTTTCCATTATTTCTTTGTCATATTGATGGTTTGTAAGAAAGGATATTCCAAGGTTTGATCTTCTGAATAAGCATTAAACCAATCAAAGAACGGAATATTTTCTTGTATTTTTTCAAGAAATCTGTAGAATTTTTCTTGAATTTCTTTTCTAGCATATTTTTTGAAATTTCGTAGAAACCATTCTCTCTGAAAGGTATATTTCTCAGAGTAAAATTCCTTTTGCAAAGTTTGTTTGTCTATTTGGAAAACATTTTCTAAAATGTTTATAATAAAATGTTCCCCTGGTTCCCCAAGAGATGAATAGGTTGGAGACTCGATTGATTTCAAGTCATCATGCTTTTCATAACTTGTTTGTGGGATATTTAAAGAATTGTCAACTCCTTGAATTGAAACATTTGTGGTTGTTTGTGGGGTTACTGTGGGAGGTGTAGGTGCATATATGACCGATGGTACTTTTGGTAGAGTTTGTTGGGGAGTTAATGTGTGGGGGCTAACATATAGATGACAGATGGGGGTTTAGGTAAAGAAGAACAAGAATATCTTGAAGATTCAAATCTAACAGACCTACAGTCTTCATATAATGAAGGCTCAGTTATGGTAGCTTGACTACAAGATCTTCTTGGTCTATCAAAAGATAGTTTGACAGTTCCATCTGATGTTTGAATGATCTTGCTTACCTGAGATATAGGTTTAGGAATCGGCTTTGTGGCCTTATCCATTCTCCAATCATCTGGTAATTCAACATCATCCCACATAATTGTTTTTGGAACGGTCAAGTTTGCATTTTGCTCATATGATAAAAAGACTATTGTTTGGCCATTAGCAGGTGGTATCAAAACTAAGGAATTGGATGAGTTTAAGACCTTATACTGTATCCTATATGTTAGGGTAGCAGGTATAGATCCTGGTTTAATTTTCAAACCGTTTAACTGAAGTTTGAGTTTAAGAACTTCAAGAACATGTTCATCCTTTAAATCTGCCATCATATATGAATAACAGTAAAAGTATATAGGACCATTATGAAGTTCCAATTCTGCTACTACTAGCAGAGAATCCGAAAATTCATAATGTCTAGCATCCATGAGGCATACTAGTCCTGATACGTTTAATCATTTTCTTATCAATGGTTTAATGGCAACTTGAACAATTCCGATGTGCAAAAAAGTTGTAATCTTTCTTATGTTTGTCAATTGACTTTTGAGAAAGAAGGTAAAATTCTTCCTTTTCTGGTTTGATAGGAATTGATTCTTCAACTGTTCTGATTATGTAATCAGATTTGGAGAACCACTTCTTATCTTGAGTTTGCATTTGATAAAGCGCGTTTAGAGCAATTGGAGGTAAAACCCAATCGTCTACGTTCTGGTTTATATTTTCAAAAGAAATTTCATCTTTGAAAATTTGTTTAGAAGTTGAAGACTTTGATTCCTCATCGTTTAGCGTAGAGTTGTTTACTGGAGTAGAAGAAGAGCTACTACTACCGCGTTTAGAAGAAAAGGAATGGAGAAGAAAAGACATAATTTAAATTGCAAAATTTAAATTGACAGAATTTAAAAGACTGAAAGGAAAGAGTGCAGGAGGTAAAGGACAGAAATAAAGAGCAGAATATAAAGGCTGAAAGTAAATAAGTAAAAGCTGAAATTAAGGCTGAAGAAAGCTTAAAGAAAGGAAGATAACAATAATTGTAATTCTCCCTTGCCTAAGTATCACTACCTTCTGGATCCATAGTGGTATAATAATTAAAAATGTATCAGTTTTTATGGATTAAAATGTTTTGTTAAGAAATTAGTAAGATTTCTTAGATCTAACTCTAGCCAGACTTATAGTATATAAAATCTTTATTTATCATACACTACTTCGTGGGGCACAAACGCCTGCCTCAACACACGGGACTTATGGCAACCTCAACCTACGGATGGACTCATGTATGATAAACAAGAACTCTATACAAAGTGCTATCAAGTACAGATCTTTAAGTCATACTAATCCGCTAACAAAAATTTTAATGCCATAAAAACAGATCCAGATCTAAGTATTAAAAAAAGATACAACGACTGTTTTATGAAAAACGGTCGTTGTATATGAAAAACAGTCATTGAATATGTTTTTTTTTAAAAAAATTTGGATATACAATGGCTGTTTTGTGAAAAACAGTCATTGTATCTAAGATACAATGACTGTTTAATAAAAGTCGTTGTTTCTTGAACTTTCAACAACACTCACTTATACGTCCCCTTGAAAACAGTCGTCTAAAGGGTATAAAAACGGTCGTTAAAAGTGTCCCCTGCAGTAGTGACTTCCACAGCAGCTTCTAAAATGCTTGGTTCTATTTCTGAGAATCTGCAAAACAGAAATGATATGCAGAACTAATAGAAAACTTACCATCAGAAGCTGGAAGCCAGAAATGCTTATCCTCTCCCCTCTCCTCACAGGGAGGATTAACGCTCGTAATCCACTTGATGATCGGCCACTGGAACCATTGACTTAACTTACCTATATCCCACTCACCCTATGGATTAACATAATTTTGAACTTTATCATTAATCTCCATAAGGATCTCCGAACTAGGGAACATATCTATCAAGGGTCTATTTAAGGCAGAACAATTATCATACCAGAAGGAGGCCATCGTACCATTTCTTATTTTAATCTTCACTCCTTTTTGAAATTTTTCCCATATCACACAAATGCCCCTCCATGTATTCGAAGCAACTTGATGAGGTAACGAACCATTCAATTGATCCCATTTATACTTGCTCTTGAGCACTCTCATCCATAAGGCATCCTTGTTGGTAAGAAGATGCTAGCACAATTTCATAATGAAGGCTTTATTCTGCTTACACATATCTTGGATGCCAAGCCCTCCTTCTTCCTTATCTTTCTTAACCTGATCCCAAGAGATAAGATGTAACTTCCGCTGATCATCCTTCTTGTCCCATAAGAAGCTTCTGCTCTTCTTTTCTTTGTCTCTCAGAATACCTCTTGGTGACAGCTTGGTCTGCATATGGTAGGCCGGAAGAGCAGCTAAAACTGATTTAATGAGGGTGATTCTTCCTACCATATTCAAACATCCTCTCTTCCAGCCTGTTAGTCTCTTTTGTGTCTTCTCCAAGATATGGTTGAAAAGAATCCTGGAAACCCTTTTATGAATTAAGGGAATGCTAAGATATTTACCCAAATCCCCTGTTAATTGAACTCCCATGGCTCTGCTAAGGTCATACGCTTTGTTGAAATGAACATTCTTAGAGAAACAAACTCTCATCTTTCTCCTATTAACTTTTTGTTCGGAGACATCACAAAATTTTTGAAGACAGCCCAGCATTTGGTCTATCTAATCGTGTGACGCCTCTCCAAATAAAATTATATCATCTACAAAGAAAAGATAAGAAATGGGAGGACCTCCTCTATTAAGCCGAATTGGTTTCCACAGACCCGCGTTAACTGCATCTTGAATAATATGACTAAGTCGCTCGATACATAGAGTGAAAATATATGGTGAGAGAGGGTCCCCTTGTCTGACTCCATAGGATGAGGTGAAAGTATTAGAAGCTTCCCCATTCCATAGCTAGAGCTGGGAAAACGGGCCAGCCCGTTTCCTAAAAAGCACCATATTTTTGAAGCCCGCGGCCCTACAGGGCTGGCCCTTCACGGGCTCGGACCTAAACGGGCTTAAACTCATTTTAATTCAAAATTTTTTTTTTTAAAGTTTTACAATTTATTTATTATTTTGCTTTAAATTGGTATACATTATTTTTAAAACTCATAAATTTTTAGTTAAAATAATCATCTAATGTCCAAATTAGCCTTTTTTTTAAGTTTAAATGAATAAAACATTGTAGAAAATAAAATAAATCAAACCAATTAATAAGTGTTTGCATGTTATTAATACTCTATTAGGAACTTAGGTGTCTCTCATATTGATAATTTGATATAATGATATTATATTTATTAATTTATTTTAAAAAAATATTAAACGGGCCTAAAAGGGCCGGCCCGCAGGGCTTCAGGGCTGGCCCTAAAGGGCTTGCGGCCCTATAGGGCCGGCCCTTTTAGGCCCGCTTCCATTTTCAGCCTCTAAATCATAGGCCCGGCCCTTGACGGGCTCGGGCCTAAACGGACCGGCCCGACGGGCTCGGCCCGAATTCCCGGCTCTATCCATAGCACTTGAAAGGATGGGCTCGAGATACAAGCCATAATAAGATCATAGATTTTTCCTTCTATGCCAACAGCCTGAAGGGTATCATATATGAATGGCCATTCCAGCCGATCATAAGCCTTTTCAAGATCTACCTTCACAGCCATCCAACTTTTCTTCCCTATCTTAATTCTCATAGAGTGGATAACTTCTTGAGTAATAATGATATTATCACTTCTATGACAGCCCGTGATGAAGCTATATTGATGTTGCCCAACAAGTTTATCCATAGCCCCCCGTAGACACACCCCTAAGTAATTTAAATGCTATGCAAATGCAATGAAACAAGGGACATTGATTTTGGTTTTTCAAATTAATAACTAAAAGAAGAATGCAATTTGATTAAATGCTAAGCTATTGTTTTTGGTATTTTTATAAAAATGGTGAATGAGTGAATGGAATGACATGGAGTTGAAAATATGAATGATAAATACTCTTAGTAATAAAGAAAGTGACTATCCTTACTTTAAAAAATTATGAGAGTTAAAGTTCATTAAATCTTAAGAAAAATCTCAAGATAACACTTGAGTCCAATATTCCCAATTAATAGTAGCTCCTATAAATAGAGCTAACTACTGCCTCTTGAAATATTTTCTAAAACCACTTAAAGTGCAATTGAAATGTATAAATATAAATATAACTTGCTTCCTCTTGATATGAATGTATAACACGACACTCAATTAATCCAAATCAATCATACTATCTAAAAATAACACGAGATAACACAATATCATTGAATTAACTAGAAAAGCACATACATATATAAATCCAACAAGCTACAAAAATTCAATCCAATCACATAAGTTCAATCCACAAGACTATACAAAGGGTAATAAAGTCTCAACAGTGCATAAAGATAATCCTAAAACAAGTCTAAAAAATGCATAAAGATAATCCTAAAACTAGGTAATTAAAATATACTAATGAGAAAAAGAATTGAACTAGATAACTCCCTTGAAGTAGTGCAGAAACTCAAGTCATTATCTCCATCCCAAGAGGCGGTGAGGTTCAGCCACTCTTTTCTTCAAACATAGCTACAATAACATGAAGCAACCCTCAGCCTTAGATGAACAGAGGAGACAAATGAAGATGAAAATGGAGGAGATGATGAAAGACCGACTGGGAGCTGGAAGATAAGTTATCGAGAGTAGAGCTGAATGGAGGTGGTAGATACTCGATGAAGGGTGTGAGAATGAAGAAGGGTATGTTTTCGACAGTCAAAATGAGGAAAGAAGGTTGATGATAATGGTGGACTGAAAGCAAAGAAGAAGGTCACTAGAAATGGTGAACTCGACGGGAAAGTGGTGGTTTCCTTTGGTGGTGGCTGACGATGATTTTGACGGTAGTGACGATGGAATCAACTTTGACGGTGGGTGGAGCTCCTCTTCCACGATATGACTTCGAAAGCTCCAACCTTTAGCTCTCTCTCCTCTGCCCAGAAGTAGGGATGGCCAAATGGCAAGAAAATGGTGTCTCGGCGAAGAAGGAAGATGACGTTGTGAGAGAAATTGATGGTGGGAAGTCGTCGACAGTGGTGGTAGTCTCCTTCTCGTTCCCTTTGAAGCTCTTTGATCTCAAAGCTCTACGGCTCCATACCTTGTTCCACAACGTTCAACTCTGTGTCTTTGAACTCACCTAAGACATTCTCTTCTCTCAAAACTAGACGGTGGCTAGGTCACCGACAATGATAGTGGTGAGGGTGAAGACCGTTGGCCACTAAGAGGAAGGTCAAGGTATTGAGGCAAGGGTCCAAGATTCAGAGCTTCAGCATGCGTTACTCTAAAGTATGCCTTAGGTCTGCGTGTATCAAAGAGATACGTAGAAGGTCTTGGTCAAAATGTATTTTGACTAGGGACCTATCAGATTTTTTTAAAAGTTCTTGAGGAGGGACTAAAGTGTACATTTTTGAAACATTTGGATGGCCAAACTTCAATTTCCAAAACATCTAGGTACTTTCTTGTAATTTTCCCTGATCCTTTAGGGGTGTGTCTGTAATTTTTCCAATTTCTCAAAACATTAATTTTGACCCTCCAAAATCTCAAATTTTCTTCTTAAACACCTATAATATAAGATTAAGCATAAGGTAGAAATTAACTGCATGAATACTTACAAATTATGACCATTTTTCTCCTAATTACACTTAATTCAATACAAATATCTCTAACTCAAACTACTGTTTAATCATTCAATAATGTCCCAAGAATGTATTTAAAATCCCACTTTAATTATGAAAAAAACCTATAAAAATATGGTTCAATCAATATACAAGTATTTAGTTAATCCAATCTATTGTAGGTAGATAAATTTGATAAAGAAAAAAATATTACTTTTAGCTTCTGTACTCCATTATATACAAGAATGAGTGATGTTCACTAATTAACATCTGATGTTGTGTATTTTACTCCTACACTGCAACGATGCATAAGTTAGGCAATTCAGATCTTATGAACGTAGTTAAAGAAGGAAAAACATACATATGAAGTGAATTTTGATTCATTAGTCTTTAACTTAATTATGTGGGCCTGTTTCAAGGAAAAATGGGTTAAGGTGTAAAAATATTTTTTCCAAAGCGCATCTAACACCAAATACTTTTTTAAAGGGTAAAAATATTAATAAACTTTTAAAATTAGAGCAAAAATACCATAATAGATTGTCTTAATGAACATTACTTACTATGAGAAAAATACTAAAATTCAGCTTAACTCAAATAAAAAAAATAAAAAAACACTCTCCCCCTCTCAGTCGATTCATCCTCTGCTTTTACAATTGTTAATGAAGAGATTGAAGTATTGAGTCAGAGGGAGAGCACACTTGCAAATTAAATAGGATCAAAGTAAAGAAGAAATCACATCAACTATAGATGAAAGAAACAAAGAAAATTGCATTAGAATTTTTTATCCCGAATTTTGCAATGAATGAGCTATATAGAAGAAAAGAGATAATCCAACGAAACCTCACAATCATTCCACAAAATCTAGATCTCACCTGCAAACCCAGTGGTTTCCACTTGAATCCATTTACAAAAATCGAAACAATGCACAACATTCTCTGAATCTAGTGGCTTCAACGCACGACCCAAGCTACATAAACGCAGGCAATCGGACCAAGGGAGGGAGGAACTATAGAAACTAGGTTGAGGGAGGTGGGGCTTGAGGCTGGCACTTGGTAGAGGTAAAGCAACAGTGATAGCATATTTGAAAGAAAAGCTCACAGGGGTTGACTTCATTAATTCAGATCTGCCAAGTGGATGCAGGTAGAGAATCACCGACGTCGATGGTGAAGAGAGTTGCTGCCACAGTTGGTGGAGGAAGTTACCGCCACCGCCGGCGTTTGAGAATAAAATGAGAGATGAAGCGGAATGGAAGGGAGCGAGTGAGCCACAAGTTAAAGAGAGAATGCAAGGGCATTAGAGTAAATAAGAAAACCACATATTTTCAGTTTTTATATTAGTGTGGGCCCCACATCAAAAAGTTACATCACCCACATAATTTAATGGTGCCGGTGTTTTTGCTCTAATGTTAAAAGCTCATAAGTACTTTTATCTTTAAAAAAGTATTTGATGTTGGGTATATTTTAGGTAAAAGCTCGTATGTAATTTTGTATCTTAAAAAGAGAAAAGGTAAAGTATTGCTACTTTCATTTCACTCCGATAGAAAAACAAGCATTCCTAGTTTTAAGAGAAAGATGAGAAAATGGCTAAAAATGAATTGTTTGTTGCGGAGTTCACTCTGCAAATAATACATACTTCAATTATCTCTAATCCTTTGTAGAAGACCTATTTAAAGTGTTGATCATACTACAAATGAGATTACAATAATATACAAAATACAAGTTCAAATAGACAAGAAGCAATATATATATATATATATTTCAATTCCCAAAATTTTTTATTTGAAAAACTCAAATTCAGCAATAATATTGCAAATATAGCAATTTTTCAGCATCAGCTGTTCATAATAATTTTAACCAATCCATAATCCATCCCTTTTTATTATACTACCATCAATCCTTAACATAGGAGCCTTATTAAAGACTATTTGATTTTGTTTTAGAGATATTGAGGAAACTAATTAAGTTAGTTTTAAGTATTCATATTTATTGTTCTCCTTCAAAATAATTTGCTTGACTTATAAACCGATATACTCATCCAGTTCTTAATATAAAACACATTTAAGGAGTTAATCTTGGTTTTAAATATAAGACATAGTTTTCATATTTGTAAATGTTGTCCTAATTTATCCCTATTGATGCTCCCTCAACAATAATCAAGGAGGAGAAGAAAGGAGAGAATTAAGGAAAATGACTAGTTTGTTTTAGAAAATACATATCATATTAATTAACTTAATCAACTTCTTTAATCTAGTTAAATTAGATAAATATGTTTTATATTAAGGACAAGAGAGAGTATAATCCAATGATTTGATTAAGAAGTTTTTTTAAAATTCTTTAATTTATAAAAAAAAGTTAACTGCCTATTCAATTAAGGATTGGATGAAGTATATTTTGTAGTAAGTTCTGGTGATCTGGTACCAAGAAACTAAAAACCGTTGAAATTAAAATAAAGTTATCTAGGAAGATTGAGGTGGTGCTTAGTGCTGCTATGTAACTCACCACATGATTGCCGGCGCCTTGCCAATTTTGTAGATTCCTCCTTCCAAATCAATCGCCAATCCTCCCAGATCCTTCACTTCTCGCACCAATTCTCTCTCATCTCATTCTTCCATAGCAAATGCCTCTTCTAGAGCTTTCTGGTGTGCGTCGCTGCTCTCTTCTTCCCTTCTCGGATCTCCTTTATACTCCACCAGGTACACCACTCTTGTAACACCATTCTTATTGTAGTCATTAGATGAGTTTAGATGCATAATTGATTCGTACCACTTAGCCAGGTTTATATCCTGAGACTTACAAACCTTTGAAAAACTGCTTAAATCCTAATTACAATACATGATTCAAACTTGTCATTGAATGGGTCTTTTTTTACAAAAAATTTTGTTGCTTAGAAATAAATTCATAAAGGTTTGCATTTGCATCATGACTTACCCATTTTTAATTCCTTTTATTAATATTAGAGTACATCTCTACTAATATTCATATTTTATTCACTAGCTGTTGGGCTATTATCTTATAGTTGTCCTATTCTAATTTCTTTAACACATTAAAGATCTATTAGTGACTTGCTGCACACTCATATGACTAATGTTATTACTGCTACAACTAGTATTGTACTCGTGCCCTCAAGTTATTTACAACATATACAAAAATCAAAATAGATAACCAACACCCTTTAAGATATCTTTTGGTCGCACCCTTTCCTCGTCAGTCGCTATCTTCTTGTTCTTCGAGCAGCTTGCCTTTACTATAGGTTAGTTGTTAGAAAGGGGTGAGATTCAAAAGAATCTTAGTGTGTGTTTGGAACAGCGGTAGGAATGTTTAAAAGCAGCTTTTCAATCATGATTTACGGTATACAAGGTAAGTATGTGAGGGGAGTTCTGTCTCGATTTACGTGAAAAGCAGCTTATAAGCCATATTTTCGCCCATCCAAACACTTACTTAGTAGTAATAGATAACACTCATATAAAATGCATATAAAGAAACATCTCATATCAACTATCACATACCAGACAATTCAATATTCATTCAACATTCATATATGTGTTTATGTAGTAATCAATTCTATTCAAGGACTTACCGTCTCTTCCCACAATTCTGGGTGTTCTACTGGGCCAAAGCCCTTCTCATCTAAATGCTTAACGGGCCATTCTACCCAATTCATATTCACAATTCAAGTATTCATAATGGCAATAATATGTATGAAGCATGATACATAGAATATGAGGGAAAAGTTACTACTTTAATCTTTCCTGTCTTGTACTTGTCCTAGTTCTAGCATTTAGAGCAGATATCGAATCCTATAATTAGAATTTATGGATGACAAGTTATTACCTAGTTCAATTCTTTCATAATTAAAACACTTAAGTTGGTTATCATTAAGATTAATATATTAAGTCAAAGGGAGAGTCAATGTGCTCAAACTATCCCAAAGTGATTAATTTTACCCTTGGAGTTCAAGGTAAATTACATTGTGCCGTTACCTTTTTATTTTCTCACATTAACTAAAAGTTGGCAGAAATTTCAACCAACTTTGAAAATTCATATCTTGATGTACAAAAGTCTAATTATAGTGATTCCAAAGGCTCTGTGACTTTTATCAAGTCTAGTTTCAAAAAAAAATATTGTCCTTAGCCAATTGGACATATAACATTCCAGAATTACCATTCATTGGACACTAATCCAGAAACATACCAGTTTTACATAATCAACTTCAAAAAATGCATAATTCATAGTGTACAGATCCAATTGACCTATATAACTTATCAAATTAAAGATTGATTAGTATACTTTTATTCTAGAAAATCTCATAGTTATTGGACAACATTCACTTATCCAAAAACACATTACATTTGGATTTCCACACAGAAACCCTAAACTGGTAGCAAATCTAGATTTAAGTATTTTGTTCCAACGATCTAGAATTCCTAACCAGGGGTTATTCCCACATAGTATTTCATGTAAAACACAATGGTGACATCAAACTTGTCAAATTCCAACCCCTTCTATATGTTCTATTTTGGCAGATTTAGATATAAAATCCAATAATTACCACACTTCCAATTTAACCCTCAAACTAGTTTCATATCTTCATTAAACACAAGACACCATTTATAAAATCAAAACACCATGAAACTTCAAAACCCTAGCTTAATAGGGCATAAATTCACATGCCAAAATCCTCAATCAATCAATACAACATATATGTCAAAATGATGCTCTTGCTCACCTCTTGTTCTTTCTTAAGCTCTTTTCTTGATTTTTCAACTTTAGCTCTTGATAGATGACTCAAAACACCTTCACTTGAAATTCTAGAACCATAGAAATGAAGCTTTCATCAAGGAAAACAATGTTTATAGAGAGTATTTGAGCCATAGAAGTAGTTAGGAAGAAGAAATTCAAGGCCAAAGCTCTCACCTTGTTCTTGTCTTCTTTTCTCTTCTCTTTTTCTTTTTCATTCTTTTTCTCCCTTTTTATTTGCCTTGGCCTTCCAAATAAGTGTGTGAGGATGAGAAATGAATTGATTAAATATCATTCTCACCTCTTTAGTGTGTTGGCCGAAAGTCTTAAGTGAGTTGGGAGAAAAGGATGAGGTGTCACATAATTGTTGCTTCTTGAAAAAGTTGCCAAGTTAACTAAACTAAGTTGGTTAATTAAAGTTTCATCCTTTTCCTCTTTCCTCTTGCTTGACCGAACTTGGCATACAAAAAGGGAAAAGTTATGTTGTCCAATTTCTCTTCTAAAGCTTCTTACTTTTTGGTCAAATAAGAATGAAGACATGTTGACTCATTCCTTAATAAAGAAGAGGTAAATATATTGACTTTTCTTCCTGTCACTTCTTTCTTTCTTCTTGCTTTTCCTTGACCAACTTCTTGGTCTAAAAGATGGAGAAGTATATTAATTGAGCTATCCCTCTCTCTTCTTTTTGGTTTGGATGAAAATTGTCAAGGTTCATGAACCTAGACGGGGCATTGAACTGGTTGGGGTACTGGGTCAAGGGTCAGTGGGTTAGATCAGGGCCAAACCAGTGAAAACTTGAAAATTTTAGGCTTATAATATAAAATTCTAAAAAAATTTATTTTTTTTCTAAAAAAGATCATTAGTGACTCGGATCGGATGCCGAACTGGACTGGTTTACCATCCAATTCACTAGTTTCCAGGCTAGACTGGCTGGTCTAATCAAGGTTCATGAATTATGAAAATTGTGCACAAAGGAGGAGGAATGGTTTCAATCAAATTCTCTTTCTCCCTCAGTCTTAGCTTGGACGAAATATTAAACAAAAGGTGAGGGAATTTGTTGACTTTTTCTTGCTTATGTAAGCATGGGTCATATAGCCAAATAAGAGGAAAAATATGAGTATTTATTTTAGTCATCTTCATCATAATTGCCTTCACTTTTCACTTTTTAAGAACAAATCCTAGTCTTTCATTTTGTTTTTCAATTTTAACCTTAAGATCAACTTTCAATTGTCTATTTTTCCCTTGATTATGGTAATATTATTTCTTGTGCCATTAGTTCTTTTCTTTTCTTTCTTACTTCTTTCTAGACACTACTTCCCTTTTCCTTTGGATCCAGGTTAGGTTCTAAGTCATTCTGACACATTCTAAAGGAATTAGGTATTTTCTTTTAACTAATTCACACAAAATTTCATATTATATTCCAAGTGTAGTTTGGGATTCTTATCAAACTAGACTTAGTAGTCTACTTTATTCATACATATTCTCTAGTTCCTAACCCAAATTCAGGATATTATAACTCTCATACCCCCTTTCTACATTTTACACAAATTCTCACTGCTTGGATATCGAGAAAATTACTGAGAAAAGAAAATTATGAACAAGCTCGAATGTGGCATTCGCATGCTTACCATCTTGATTTCCAGTGAAGCCGACATAGTGGTGAGCTTCTGGTGGAGCTTCAGTCTAAATTCTGATGGCTTCGGAGTAGCTTGTATGGCGGTGAAACATGTGGATTCTTGTTGTAACAGCAATAATGATAATAGTACAAAACCTACTGTTGAGAATGTCTTTATCATTTTGGCTTTTTATATTTTTGATAGAGTCTTATCAGCACAAGAGGGGATCGGGGAGGGAGGTTTCCAGAATTTTGAAAATCATTTTTTTCTGTTTAACAAAAATGTAGAAGACACACGTGACCCCTCAATAAGGGTGGAAACAAGCCAGGCCAGGCCAGGCATGTGCCTTAACAGGCCAGGCCTATTCTGTGACAAGATGGCCTAAGCCTGCCTATAGCCTATTGGAGGCTTTTTATTAGGCTTGAGCCTTGCCTGTACACAGGTTTGACTTGGCCTGCGGTTTGTTAAGGAGGCCTGGATTTGTAAAAGATATTAAACAAGCTAACAAGTCGATATCTTAAACAGGCCAACGCAAACAGGTCGAAACAGGCCCAGTTACATTTTTTTTTGATAAAGGACACCATTGCCATAACAATCAAAACTAGCACCTACAAGGGCTCCTTATAGCCATGTCGTCCAACATACATACATCATAAAATGTGAAATAAAATACAACAACTTAATTTCTAACCTTGATTCTTCTCAAATATGAAATAAAATACAACAACATACATACATCAAATGGAAAGCCAATGAGTCTTCTCACCTTCACATCAAATCTTCAAAATAATTTCTTCTTCTCCTTCAATAATTTAGTCTGAGGTACAGTAGCAGAGGCCCACCTCCTCTTCTTGCAATGAATCCAGCAATAATTTATTTTCATGGTTAAATGAAACCAAATACAACATCATATCCAATAATTAATTTTAATAGTTGAATTCCATGTGATCCAGTAATATTAGGCCAAGGATGAGGCAAATTTCCAGTAATATTAGGCCAAGGGTAAGGTGAATTTCCATGTGGTGTTAACATCAAAATAAGAACCACGAAATGAAAAATAATATTTGTTGTCAGCAAATTGTAATAGCATCAAAATAACAACTTAAGATAATCTATAAGTGTTTTTACTCACGAAATGACAAAGGCTAACCAAGGACCATTTGCAGTCTGTAGAGGCAGAGTACCAAAATAATAGAACGATTGAGCAAACAATGGAGAAACAAATCAAAAGAGTAAATGGGCAGGCAGAGCAATTGAGCAAATAACAGAGAGACCTTGCAATGTACTATGAAATATGAACATGGGCAGGCAGTCGGCAGAGCAAAGAAATAGACAATCGAAAGAGAAGAGTGGACTTACTAATTGTTCAGACTTGCGGCTGCTCCCAACCGGCCACCAAGGAAGAGAAACTTGAAGTCAGAGGAAGGATGGATGACGGGCAACTGGTTAGGGCTTGAGTTCGATGGTTCATGGATCAAAAGCTTAAGGCGAAATAATGAAGAGAATCAAGGGCATAAGGAAAAGATAAAGAAAGGAAGAGGGCTGCTGCTTGGGTTCAACTACTCGACTGAGAGAGTGAGAGTGGGTGTATCCATGTATGTCGACTGTCGGCTGACAGCTGAGATTTGAGATTGAGAGTCGAGAGAGACAGAGTGAGATTTGAGAGAAGGAGTGAGATCTGAGAGAAGTAGTAAGTGAGATCTCAGCCGCCCTTGATCTGAAGTCGAGAGAGGCAAAGTGAGATCTGAGAGTCGAACTTGAGAGAGACGGCCAGATGAGAGTCTGAGAGGTTCAATTTCGATTGTCGTCTTTGAGAGTCTAAGAGAGTGATTTTTTTTGTCGGATGAATGGTTATTGAGACTTGAGAGTAGGTCTGTGTTAACTCATAGAAATTGATAACATTCTAGCACATTTTCTTGTCTGTTCGCTTACTTTTAAGTATAAATTGTGCATATATAGAGGAAAATGTGATAGAACAAAAGAAAAGTTCAATCATGAGTTAAAAGCATATAAGTAGGATTATCCATTCAAGTTAGAGCTTATAAAGTTTCTCTTGTAGGTAAAGATGACAAGTACTAAAGCTTTCAAAGACCAAGGAACAACTCCATACACCAGGAGGGAAGCTGCTGTGTTGTTGGCTTCAGCCAACAATACATGTGCTGAAGCCAATGGGAAATTGCATTCACTGTGTCATATACTTCAGCCAACAGCATATGTGCTGAAGCAGGCGAGGTCAGAACTTGCTGTGTCATATGCTTCAGCACACACGTATGTGCCGAAGCATACGACAGACTATGCAACCATGCATTTTACTTATTGAAATGCATGTGGAGGGTATTTAAGCAAGGGATAGGCCAAAATTAGGTCATTCTTCAGTTTTCAAGTGTTCCTAAGAGCTGGGTGTGCTAGGGTTTTGCCTGCTTGAAGAGTATTGAGCTTGGGTTGAAGTCTAGAAGAGATTTTGGGCTCCAATCCTTGGTTTTTCTCATTCCTCTTCTCTTTCTTTGCTTAGTTTTTGATATGGCTGTAATTATTTTGCATAGTTGTAGCTCTTTCATGACTATGTGTAGATAAACACCTCATTTTAGGGTTGTTTTGAACCCTTGTATGGATTAAGCACTCATTTCCCCTTATATTTGTGATTAATGATGAGATTATGCTGATTTACTCTTTGCTTAATGCTTCTTATTGATTGGCCACCAATAAGGTTGTTGGGTTCACTTGATTAATGCTTGAGAGGGCTAGATTGGGCGTAGAACTTGAGTCTAATTGTGTGAGAACTTGAAATTTGTGAATTGAATGGATAGTTTTGCGAATGAGGTAGGGATATACTCATTAGCCTCACATAGCCTAATAGGATTTGGAATGGAAATCAGGGTTTAATTAGTTAATTAAGAGATTAATGAATTAATTGAATTAAACACCTATTTGGAGACTTGAGAGAGCACTTACAGGTAAATTAGTATCCTTGGCTAGCATAATCTTTCATTAAGTAGCACATATGGGGGGATTTAGTGAATGCTTTTGAAATACAAGGGGGATAAACAATCCTAAGTGTCATCCAATACTTGAATTCAAAGAATCATTTGCTTTTATAAATTTTCCATTGAAAAGTAGTTTTAAATTTCTTTTTCACCCAACCAACATGTTTTGTTCCAACTTGATCAATTTCAAATGAATCTATTCAACCTAATTGAACACATGATTGCATTTGTTAGTTTGCTTTCATCGTAGTCCTCGTGGGAATGATCTTTACTCATCACTTTATTACCTGTGACCCGTATGCTTGCGGAAGCTAAACGGCGAACAGTCTGAAAGGAAGAGAATTTGGGGACAGCCCATTGTTTTTTAAGAAACACTAACAGGCCGGCCTGATAGGCCTAAAAGGCTTACTAATAAGCCTAGGCCTAGCCTGTTTAGAAAATCAGGCCTTAAAATAGGCCTGGGCCTGACCTTTTATTCTAACATGCCAGGCCTGAGTAGGCCAGAAACAGGCTAGGCTGCAGGCCCTTGACAGGCTGTCTGGCCTGTTTGCACCCCTACCCCTCAACACTAAGATGTTAACATTACACTATTAGAAAGGCCCATTGCCTATAGCACCCTTGTGTAATCTAATTTGAAGATCTCAAACACTATGAGAAGCCGTCACACAAACACTAAGTTCTAAATTATTGTTCACAATTAAATAAATTTCTATCATTTTATCTTTAATATAAGAATCAATTGACTTTTTTTTTTCTTGAAAGATTGAGAAGACTAAATAGGCTATATTAAAGTATTTATATTTCTAATTTCTTACCAAACTAATTTATCTAATTTTTTGATTCGATGATACACAATATATACTATGATTGAATAGCTTATTTGTTTCCTTAATCTTTTCAAAAAAAGTTAACTGACTTTACATATTAAGGAATAGAAATAGTAATTTACTAATGTGAACATTGCAGTACTTCTTTAATCCTATGCTTCAAGTTACTAGTGCTAACATACATATATTTGTGATGGTGCAAGCCGTGAAATGGATAATGAAATGAGCATGTTGGATCGTTACGAGGAATAACCCAAATTAAAAGAAGAGCTTATGGAATTAACTTGCGAATAATGTTAGACGCAAAGAATCATTTGTCCAAAAAAAAAAGACCCAAAGAATAAGGTATTAGTCTATTAGATGACTTGAAAGCTCCATTTCAAAAGTTAATGGATGATCTTCTATTTGATCCTATAAGCGTGTGTGAGTGTGTGAATCTTTAAAAAAACAAAAGTTTGTGACTCGTGGCTGATTAGTCTTTGAATAATCTTGTTAAGTAGGCGTGTGTTTTTGGTGGAGGGTTCACTTTATGATGTTGTATATAGTAAGGTTAAGATGTAAAAATACATATGAGATTTTACCAAAAGTGCACCCAGCACCATATGTTTTTTTGAGGGACAAAAATAACTATGAATTTCTAAAAGATGTACAAAAATAACTATAAACTTCTAAATTAGGTGCAAAATCTATGGGATCAGGGGTGGATTTTCCTGTGGGAAAGACATCTTTCTTTATCTCTCGACGGCCATGAAGAAGATGATGTAGGTTCTTAGTCATCCACGTTTGGTTCTATGTCGCAATTTTCAATCAAAAAATTTCAGATTCACTGTCAAAGTTTTTATAATAATGGCCAATGTGACTTTTGCACCACTTTTATAATTTCATGGTTATATTTAGGAAAAATTTTAGTCAGCTCCCTTTGTAACAAATCGATTTTAGTCAACCATAAAACTTTCTGAAACTTCATTGCACGCCATGGTCAACATAAAATTAATTTTTGTGGGTTAAAAAACAATAATTCCCTTACTTTATTTGTCTTGTAAATTGTCTTATTTGTCTTATAAATACTCATATTTGTCTTATAAATTTCCATATTTGTCTTGTAAATGGCCAAGATGTTTTTAATTCCCTAGGTTTTTTTGAATCCTTTATTTGTCTTGTAAATGCATATATTTGCCATGTGAATTTCCATATTTGTCTTTTAAATTGCTAAAATATTTTTAATTCCCTAGGTTCTTTTGAATTCCTTTATTTTTCTTGTAAATATCTTTATTTGTCTTGTAAATGCCTATATTTGCTTTGTGAATTTCCATATTTGTCTTGTAAATGGCCAAAATATTTTTAATTCCCTAGATTCTTTTGAATCCCTTTATTTGTCTTGTAAATGCTCATATTTATCTTGTGAATTTCCATATTTGTCTTGTAAATGGTCAAAATGTTTTTAATTCCCTAGATTTTTTCAAATATCTATAATTATCTTGTAAATATCTTTATTTATCTTGTAAATGTCCATATTTGTCTTGTGAATTTCCATATTTTTCTTGAAAATTGCTAAAATGTTTTTAACTCTCTAGGTTCTTTTGAATCTTTTTATTTATCTTGTAAATGCTCATATTTGTTTTCTGAATTTCTATATTTATCTTGTAAATGGCCAAAATATTTTTAATCCCCTAGGTTCTTTTGAATCCATTTATTTGTCGTGTAAATATCTTTATTTGTCTTGTAAATGCTCTTTTAAAAAAATAAAAGAAGGGAATCATTGTGTTTTCACCCATAAAAATTAATTTCATTTTGACCAGAGGCTGTAGTGAAGTTTTAGAAATTTTTAGGACTTGGTTGACATTAATTTACTACAGAGGGGGCAAACTGAAATTTTCCTTTATATTTACGCCTAAAAATAAATGTTTGGTGTTGGGTTTACTTTCGGCAAAATCTTATGTGTATTTTTAAACTTTGAACTCACCAATTAACCTCCCTCCCTTCGTTCTTCCTCAACTTAGACTTGAGTTCATCGGTTTTGAAATCCATCTGAAGATATGAATGGGATGTCCATATCAAGAAATCAAATGTTAATTCATTTTCCAAACCAAATTGTCCTTCTCAGATAAAATACGTTAAAACATACTAATGTTATTATTTTTTTAATTTAATTTTTCTTACTTGAATTGCAATCTAACCTTTTAATTATATTTTTGTTGTTTAACTTCATTGTAGATTCCATTTTTGTCCTCAATTTTATTTTTTCACAAATCTTTTAATTTCAATTTTTTTCAAACTGACTTAATGTTTCATTTTGACTATTATTGTAAGCATAATTAACGAACTCATGGCTTCATGATGAACATAATTGTGAAACTTGCAAGTTAATTTAGCTTACCAGAACTTACCACTTGTATGTTTTTAATTTATAAAATCGCATGAACTCTTTTTCAAACTCATGATAGTTATAAATTTAGTTGAACTCTCGAGTTTATCACTTTCTCAGGTTTCTACCTTATAAAATCGAGTTAACTTCCTCTTAAACTTTTGCTAGAGTTTTGGATTTGATTATGTTTAGTGACTTTATATATGAATTTCATTAAAAAAAATTTGTTGAATATGATAAATTATAAATATTGATAGATTTAAATATAATTATTTGGATTTAAAATATATTTAAATCAAGTTATATTGTTGTCTTTTTTGTATTTTAATTATTTATACATATATTTTTAATACATATTTATTGATAAAAGTAAATTGTCATGATTTAAGTTTACGTTCCTGTCACAAATTTACTTAAACTTGTGAGTTTGATTGTCAAACCCCTTAATATTTAGATATACGCAAGTAATAAGCGCACAGTTCCGTAAGGCATACAAAAATAGTGGAAATATACTAACATTAATTACTTATTTATAATACAGAAAATTCCCCGTAGGGTTTTAAGTATATACATAAACAAGTACAGAGTATTCAAAAGGAACTAATTACAAGCTCAATAACCAACAAAAATCTTCATGTGTGTATCAGAACTCTACTTACTGGTAGCCATGGATTTGTTCTTCAAGCCGCTACCTTCAGCTGGAATATTTCAAGTTTTGAAAAAGGGTGAGATTCAAAAGAATCTCAATAATAACATACAATCAATCATATAATATACGAAAATTAAATATGTCATGTTCCATGTTATGCAACATATTAACAATACAAATAATCATTACGGCATGTATACATAAGTTGGGGCTACTCCCCCACTATCTATAAACCTTGGTTGGGTTCTTACTCAACAACCAGGTAAAGTGCCTACTCGCACAAATTGCCCTACTAGGCAAAACAGTGTTCATCAATTATATCATAGAAGATGACATATACAAACATATAAAATATTCACATAATTTATGAAAGATAGAGTTATTACCTGTCTCGTTTCTCAATTTTTCAGTCATCCTAACTTTGATTTTGGCTTGGAAAATTTCCAATTCCTATCAAAATTTAAGGTAATAAGTAAAAGGTTATTACTTGTACCATTACTGCCTTTAAATCATAGTATCTATCACAGTTTCAATAATTTCTGCTTAATACAACTATGCTCAATGCAGTTTCACAGTTTTTCAGAAAACAGGCAGAATTTTGGTCAACTTTGAAAAATCATAGTTAATTCTAAGAAATTCTAAATTGACTGATTCCAAAGCCTAAGTGAAGCTCTTTAATTTTTTTCTTTCATGGAAAAATACCCAAGTTTAGCCCTTACAACCATAGTATTCCCAAAAATTTGCCAAAACCTTCCTGTTCCAGATTGTACTCTAGAAACATGTTTAAACTTTGAAAAATCATAACTTTCAATCTACTAGACCAAATGGCTACCTATCAAAATAGAAGCCCAGGATGTCTACTTCCCCCTCATAAAATATTAGGCAATTTGATGAGGTTTGACTGCTGAAAAACACGCCACAGTAATACTGGTAGAAATGAATATGGACAACAACAACTCAAATTTCCAAAAATTTTAGAATTATCTGTAATCATCGAAAAATCACAACCACATGTGATTCCACATAATTTTTCATGTAGAATCCAATGGAATACTGAAAAATATCAAAATTTAACTTCTTCTCTAGATTTTATACAGAACTGAACAGAACCGCTTTCCCCAAGATTCCAATTTTGCAAATTAAGCTTCAAGACTTATAATCTAACATCAATAAACCTTCTTTAACCCATTTATCATGATTACAAGACCATTAAGCTTCATTTTGATGGTGTTACAAAATCAAGGCAGTAACACAACTCCGTGAATAATTACTCAAACATCACAATATTCGGTTCAAATCGAAGCTTACGCTTACTTGAGCACAATTCTGCAACCAGTTCTTGATTCTGGCAGTACCTAACTTGAGTATATGACACCAAACTCCACCAATCAAAAATCTAAAACTATAGAATTGAAGCTTATGATGAGGAGAATAAGATTTGTGAAGAACTTTTCGGACGAAAGCTGCGATTCGTGAGTGAAATTGGCAAATTTTTTCCTAGAGTTTTTACTATTCATCACCTTCTTTCCTCTTTCGAATTTTTTGTATATTTTGGCAGATTTTCTTGATTTTTCTGAGCTTCTGGACATCTTAATGGATAAAGGAAAGATAAATTTTTCCAATTTTCAAAATTGCCCTTACATTTTGTGATTTTACACTTTGCTGAAAATCCGGTAGAATTTTCATCAAACTTTGAAAATTCATATCTTTATTTGTAGATATTGAATTGGAGTGATTCTAAAGGCAATGAAACCCTTATTGAGTCTAGTTTCAAGAAACAATATAGCCTTTAGCCAAATAGAAGCACAAAATTCTCAGAATTTAAGTTTTTGGACGCTGTCCTAGAAAGTAGCCAGTTTCACTGGGTAAATTTCAAAAATTCATAACTCTTAGTATACAAGTCAAAATAATTCATATACCTATCGAATTAAATCTTGGAATGTCTACTTTTATTTTAGAAAATTTCATAATTTTTGAACATCATTTATTTATCCAAAACCACATGACATACTCACTGCCTCACAGGAAATTCTCACTGGCAGCATAATCAAATTATCTAAAATTCACCCTTGATTCCATTTGTTGAATAAATATACATTGAATCTTTGGTGTATAAATTTTGGGATATTACATTGATAGCCTTAATGGTGAAAGTGTTTTGCTTTCATCTCTTAAATTGCTGGGTTGCAACAAGGCAATTTCACACATAACAACTACTATTGTCGCAAATTTATTTTTAGTAACATTTATATGGTTCATTTTTTAAAGATTAGATACGGTCTTATGACTTAGAATATATTTATAGAGATATTTACATATTATTCAGTCCAAGGAATGTTTAACTTTGATAATTAAGGATCAAAGTAACTTAGTATTAAATTCAGGGGAAAATATAATTAAATTAAAGTGATAAATAACAAAATAGTCAAACGCGCATAAATGTTTGGTAATCAACTTGAAATTTGACAAACTAAAGCAGTTAGTTAACCGAAAGTAGACAAGGTAAACATGGCAGATGGTATTGGTGCAACCTCCATGAAAATAACTCTAGTCAAATTAGTTTTGATATTTGTAATTTCGTTATTTTTACAAAAAAGACTAAAAATAAAGACTAAAAATAGGTGGATCGTGGAAGTAGTTATGAACTAAAGAAAAATGTTATCAAAATTAAACCGATAAAATTTAGACACTAGTTTAGATTTATTTATTCGACTAAACCATGTGTTAATTAATCATAAAATCCTTCCATGACAATATATATGTCAAAAGTTATGCAAAGATACAAGAGTAGTCATAAATTAATTATGGAGCTTCTATGCTAGGTTTAATCTTAAAAGCCCTCTCTTGAAAATTGTGAAAATAACGAGGATGGGATAATATTAACAAATCGATTCAAAACATGCTTTTAGATCATCAATAAAGTTCTGAGAAGATTAATAAATTTCATGAAATACATGTATAAATAGTGTTGACGGTCAAATATTCCTTATATCCTCATTTTATTCAACCGAGTCATAAGTTAACTGTAACACTTACTTTTCAACTATCTTGAAAAATTTTAACAATTTCACAATACATTTAGCTCTACTCTGATTAAAAAAAATTAAACTCATTAAAATGCATTATCATGGTAGAAAATAATTATGCTTCAAAATTGAAGGTTATCAATTGTAGAAAAGACCAAGTTTATCACTCAAAGGTCCATGATGATTAAAAGGATTCAAACCTATGAATAAATTTCAAAATATGCAACTGACAAATCTCTATTTTTATTATATATTTTTATACTTTAATTGGGGATTTTGTCATAGTTATTGAGTCTAAAATACCTTTCTTGAGATAAATTGGGATTAAGAGTAAATAAAATAAATTAAGACTAAAAAGGGAAAAATTGTCAAAATAATTGTAATTACTCTTAATCATTGATTTTTCTTAGAATATTTGATGTTGATTTAATTATTTTTAATTGTAGATACTTGAAAGTTTTGATAAACTAAGAAAATAGAAATTTGGGCTCCAATTTGGAAAATGACACTTTAGTCACTCAAATTTGAAAAATACCAGCTCAGAGCAATTGAAACTCAATGTTTTGGTGTAGCAAGGTTATCTTTCAAGCAGTTTTGAGAGCTGAGGGAAGGGTGATACAGAGAGAGAGCTTCCACGATATAGACAGACAGCTGCAAGGAGAGGGGAGTGGGGATTGAGGAGAGTAGAGGCCAGTTGAAACAAAGCAACCGAGAGTTTTGTGGAGGGACGCCTCAAATCTACTCCTTGTCGTCGGCAACATTCCTCACCCTCACCGCCATCGCCCCCGGCGACCAAGAGAGACATAGACCAGAACCACCACCTTCGTCCTTTGCTTTTCATCGGAGGGAGCTCGAAGCTGAAGGGAAATAATTTCAGAGAGGGTACCGACAAGTGAGGTGGGAATGAAGGGCCGAAAGCTGAGATTTAAGAGCAGAGAGTTGTGAGAGGAGCTGGAGATGCCAACATCGGCTCACCACTATCAGCTTGTGTCACCTTATTTGGAGAGTTGCAGAGCTCACCACCGTCGACCACCATCACCTTCACTTCAGTCCATTATCTTCTCACCTTAATCAGTCATCGCTGTCATGACCTCCGGCAGCCTCCTCTACTTCTGAATTCATGCATGTCGTGGCTTTATTTATATGATTCTGCCTCTTGATGCTGTATTGATGGGTTGTGGTAACTAAGTCTCTTCTAATCCTAGAGGAATGGATTGATTCTTGATGCTTGGAGCTACAAAAGAGGAGTTTTATTTTACTTTATTTGCTTGACTATATATTTATGATTTTTTTTTGTTTAAGGAGTTGTAATTTATAGCTAAGACTAATATATTTGGTTTAATCTTTGTTTGAACCATGTGTGATTTGAATTATTAGTTTATGTTGAACATTGTGCTCATCAATATATGTGGTTACATATATGTTTCATTGTAATTCTCTTGATTTTCTATTATTTTGCATGGTATTGTTTGGATAGAGTTGATTTTGGGTTATTACTTTGAAACCAATTGCATCAATTAATTCACAATTACACACTAAGAGTGCTTAATAACATCTCTAGAGTAGGGCTTCTTCTCTTTTGGTGTTAAACTCATCAGTTGATGGGGTTTGGTATTTAGAGAACTTAGTGATTCCATAAATTGCATACAAAGTGATTTTTAATAATGTTTTAAGAAGTGATTATTTTTTAGGTCTAGGAATAATCATTGATTAATGCTCTAGATTTAATGGTGTTTGAGGTTTGACAATTTGAGGGACTTTGATTGCAATTGCTAGTGTTTTGTGTTGAGTTTTGGTTAGAGGGATTAAATCTTGCCCGGTGTGGGAGATTTGATTCACCTAACTCAAGCTAGCTTAAATGGTCTTTTGAGTATTTTTGTCAAACTAGCACACTCCTAAAAATATTTTGAAGCAAATGATAGATGAAATTCATTGTTATAGAAATCTTTATCACACTCTTCAAAACCAATTTCCATTCCATTCCACTTTTATTCCAAGAAATCCAAAAAAATATAATTTTTAATTACATTTAATTCATAGCTTTGAAAATCAATCAATCATGTTTTACCCTTGTCAAATTTACATTGTAATTACTTAGTTTATTAGGAATTAGTTTCATAATCGACTCCTCAGAGTGAAACGACCCAAGTTGTGCACTATATTGCATTAATTCGGTTTCATTCTTTAACTTCAAGGCAACTAAAAGGGAGTTATTTCTGCAACAATACTTAACGAGTGGGCTTTAGGCACATTCAAGCCCAAGAGACCCAAATCCAATCAAAACAATAATACTTAACGAATTGGCTGAGTTTGCTGGTTTATTTTCTTGATTTTGTATAATTTATTTTTGTTTGGGTTAATACCTTATTTGGTCCTTATAGTTTATAGTGATTTTATTTTGGTTCTTAAAGTTTCAAACAGGCAGTTTTAGTCACTCACATTTATGCCGGTTTAAATTGTTAGTCCGATCCTTGAAACTTCAGAAGGACTTTAAGTGAAAGTTAACACTGTTAGTTAAGTTTATGTGACATTAACAAGTTAAATATACTTAAGTGGATGCTGACTTGATAAGTTGAGGTGGAAAAATAAATTCTAAAGCTTGTTTGACCCAAGATAAGGGCTGGGATCATTAATTTGTGCATTAATGAGCCACCTTTGTTTTTGTTCAAAAAATAGAGATAGACAGAGCTATAACTTAACCCCTCAATCCCAACCTCACTGACACCAAACCCATTATTAAACCATTGTCTTCCTCGAGTGCCCACCAGGAGGGAAGGAAGGGGTGGTGATATAGACAATGAAGATGTTCCAAGAGTGTAACAAGGTGAAGGAGGTTTTGCGATTTGGCTTTTTTTTCTTTTGAAAAAATCATATATCCATATCAACGAATTAATAGCAAGCCTAGCTTGCCCACTCAACATGCCACGTAAGAAAATTTCACAGGGTTAATGACACATCATCACACTTAATTAACTACAGGAACTAATGGTTTTAGAAGGAATAAACTTGAGGATTGTAGGGACCAAAACCAAAATAACTGCAAACTATAAGGATTAAAGATGATATTAACCTTTGTATTTTGAAACAAGAGAGCATAGAACATTATGTCAGGCAAAACAAATTAAATTGGATGTATTCATTCTGCCAGAGGGACTGGAATTATTTTTTCTTGCTTTGTTTCAAGGCTATATCAAAGAGAACCCAAAAATATTATATCAACCACTAAGTTTAGACATCTCTCTACATGAATTATTTATTCTTGTTTTTAAGGGCTGTATATAAGAGAGCCCAGAACATTATGTGTGTATGAATTTTGGCCCAATGATTCACTGAAGAGAACAATGTAGATTACTTTTCCATGTAGTTACAATTCTAACAACATTAAAGGAAAAAACTATCAAGGCCCCTAATCTCGAACATTCCATAGTACATTGTCATGTTTTTAAGGAAAAAACAGAAAGTGACAAAATGTAACTTGAAACTTGTGGGTATATGTGAGGATCATTAGCCCAAAGGGAGAGTAAAATCCTAAAAGACTACCCTAGCTATTGGAAAGGAGAGCCATTTAAACTTATAAACCCACTCTACTTGTGAGATTTCTCGATGTGGGATTTATAACATAACCCTTTCCGTGAGCAACGGGCTCTCAATGAAAGCGCAAATGTAATGATCACAAGTCCAAAGGGAGAGTCCAATTCCAAAAGACTAGCCTATTGGGAGAGAAAACCCCTTGAATTTATAAACCACACTCTACTTGTGAGATTTCTCGACGTGAGACTCATAACAGTAGAGAAGTTGCAAACGAAGAAGGAAGGACCTCAATGTTAATATATTGAGCAAATTAAATGATGATGGAAGAACGCAAACAAGACCCAAGAGAAATAGGGCAAATGATAATGATGAAGAAGCTATATGGCATGGAAGAAGCTCAATGTGGAAGCAAAGACGTAACTTGATGGCTCACTATGGAAAACTATTTATTGAAGACATAACACAGATCAACTTAATTGCACAATATTTAATTATGCTCAGTAGGTCCTTATTCAAAAGCTAAAACATCCCTTCAATACAATACAAGTAGAATAGGAGAGAAAAACATGTATTAAGACGATACATCACACATCACATAGTAATATAATATTATTTTTGGTTGAGATCTCCAACTCATGACTTTATGGAATGGAACCAAAAACATGTGATCTTGGCATCACAAGCTCATTGTATACTTGCTCCATGGATGGGCGAGTACGTGTGATTTAACCGTGTCTTTGCACCTCGGGGTCAAATACAAAATATTTAGTCCAAGAATTGCAGTGTAGTACAAAACTCGGGTCGTCTCACTTGAAGAGTCTTTTATTTTGACTCCCTAGGTATAACTAAGCACTAAGAAAAATTGATTAAAAAGGGTTTTAGAAATTTAAATATTTTTTTAATTAATTACATTAAACAAACACACCAAAATAAAAGAGAAAATGTGATTTAATTAAATAAACAAGCATGCCACTCAATTAAATCATAATAATCCCACAAACACAAATTAATCACACAAATTTAATTCACACCATTATACAAACAATTATCATGTTTAACACAAAATATATATATATATATATATATATAAATAGGAAACAAAACTAAATCAAACAAGAAAAATAAACTCCCCTATCAAGTGCATGTAGTCAAGGAGCCAGCATGCATATTGATGATGTCAGCGTGAATATACGATGATGTTAGCATGCATTAATCCAATGAGAACAACACATATTGATGATGAAAAGTATTTCTCATTCTCAGATCCTCAAACTCGTGGCTCCAGGTGGTAGTGACGGTGTAACTGAGCTTTCAGCTGCTTCTGTTTCTGCAACTCAGACTGGTGGTTGATGATGAAGAGCTTGCCAGAGTTGAGGAAGAGAGTAGTGACGGTTCTGAAACAGAGGAACTCCCGGCAATGGTGTTGCAGCTCTGATGGTAAAGAGTAGCCGACTCACTGTGTCTCCTTGTCTTGGCCACTCTCAAGCTTGTGGCACAACCTCTTCTTACCTCTCCAATGTACGACAATGGTGGGAGAGATGAGAGGTCGCCGGAAAATGGGGGCCGAAAGTTTCACAGACTTCACCGAAAAATTGGAAACCATACAGGAGTCACAGAAAAACCGATGAAGAATGATGGTGCGATATTTGCATGATGAAGGGACGATGGTAGGAAGAAAATAAGACACGACGAAGGAGAAAATGGGTCACAGGAAATTGAAACTTGCCGGAAGTGGGGGCTGGAAAACTAGAATAGTTTGCCAGAAAATGCAAAACTTGCTGAACTATCACAGAGAGGAGATGAGGGTGCTATACTAGTAGTTTTCGATGGCTTTTGGAGGAGAAACAGAGAAGACCGAAGGTGATGGTGGTTGGGATGAAAATGAAGAGAAGGTGACGGTGGTGTTAATAACAAAGGAAGAAGAAAGGAAAGAAAATGATGTAGGCGATGAAACGGAGTAGAGGAAAATGCCAGAGGCTAGTAAAGGTGAATGGTGGTGATGAAGGGAAGAGGTTGGTGGTGAGAGTGGTGACCTCGTTCTTACTTCATCTCCCCATTCTGCAGTACCTCGGCAAAAGAAAATGGAAGAGGAAAATTGAAGAAGGAAGAGTTGCAGGTTTTTCTGGATGCCTCATGCTGGTGAAGATGGGGGTATATATAGTAAGATTATCGACATCCATTTCCCTTCACCAACCATAGCCACTACTGATTGTTAGGTGCAGCCATCGTTGATTGCAATCTGAAAGCAAGCTGCTGATTGTTTGCCAGAAAGAAAAAAATGTGTTCATTGTGTTTAACACAAATCTTTTCGTGATGTGCGCGCATGTAATTTCTACATATTCCAAAAGCTCACATGACAAAACCCCCAAGATTTTGCTTTTCTATCGGTTTGAATGTTGAATTTGTGGCCTAGGTCTTGTTCTGTAATTTTCCCCAGTAAATTTTCTTCATGAAAAAACTGATGGGTACTTTTCTATAATTTTATCTGGCCCTTTTCTATAATTTTCCTTGTCTTCAAAATATTAATTCAGACTCCAAAAATCACCAATTGTGTCCCAAAGCACCTGCAATGCAAAATTAAGCACAAAGTAGTATTAAAAGTTCAAGAGATCATATGTATAAATATTTAATAATTATGGCCATTTTACCCTTTTATTACAATTAATTCAATACAAATGCCTCTAATTAAAATGAGTGCTTAATCATGCGATAATGCCTTAAAAAATACATTAAGAATCCCTATTTAATTAAGTGAAAATATATAAAATTATGGTTAAATCAACATGGATTTTCATTCAAGCAAGTAAAAGCTATTCTTGCAATCAGCATCACCTTCTCAACCACCGAACCTCGAGGATAAGGTAGTGTTAACTTCAGGAAATTCTTACTAGAATTTCATATTTCATACTGTTTCACTTCACTTTGGATGCATAAGTGGGCATTAGAAAGGATTAAAGTGATGAATTGTGTTTCTCTCATGCTATGCACAGCAAAATGAAATTGTGAAAGACATTAGTCCCTAATTGCTATGAATGTCTAACCTTGTGTGAAAGCTCTTTGTGTGAACTAGTACAGATTAAATCAGGGCTAACCCAGAGGAAGCTGTAAGCAGTGAAAAAGAGAGGAAGGAAGTTGAAGCTGACAACCAGTGAATGAAGGACCAGCTGGAAGATCAGAACAGAACAAACGGAACCCAGAAGAGTAAAAGGAGCCCAGAGAGTGTTGGGCCGCGGCCCACCACATCTTGGGCCGCGGCCCATGATGACCACACCAGCACAGAAAGGTGTGGGCCGCAGCCCACCACATCTTAGGCCGCGGCCCAGGATGTTCACAGCAGCACACAATCTCTTGGGCCGCGGCCCATGAAGGGAACAGGAGCACAGAAAGGTGTGGACTGCGGCCCACAAGCATCAACCTGAGGCCAGAGACTCTTGGGCCGCGGCCCACCATCTCTTGGGCCGCGGCCCAACCTCGAAAATGAAGGTTTGCGTTTTGACAGCTGAGAAGATATAAAAGGGAAAACCCAGGGTTTTGAAGGGAGGTTCCTACTTTTGGAAAGAGCGACAGAGGCAGCTAAGGAGGTTCTAAGAGTTGGGATTTGCTAGAAGCAAGGAGAATCAAGTGGGCTTGAGGATCAGAAGAGATTTCATTTCAGATTTCTTGATACTTATGTATTCTATCCCTTCTCCACTGTGATTCTGTTATGACTTCCTTAATTCTTGTTATTTGTAATCAGCTGTTAAACATGTGTAGCTAGTTTCTCACATTCTAGGATTGTTCGACAATTTTGTATGGATTAAACTCGAACCCTTCTTCCTCTTCATTAGATAATGGTATATATGTGTTAACTCTTCTCTGTTTTCACTGATATTCATGAATAGCTAGCACTATGAATAACATGTTCAAATGGATTAAGCTTGAGAGAGTTAATCTAATTGAAGAACGAGGGTAGAGTTATGCTAGACCTACAGTTTAAAGAGTTAAATGTATGGTTTGTTAATAACCTAGAGATAGAGTCATTAACCTAGCATTGTCAAAGTGAGGGGGTTGTTTAATGATTATTTTCCCTTAAATGCAGCAAGAGATTGTGCATCTAATCGGAGAATATATGTTGGTTATAACTCGAGAGAGCTTACCCAATGACTATTGAACCTTAGGCTGACATATATAGATCCTATAAACATTAATGACGAGGAGGAAGTAGATTGAGTTTATGATATACAAAAGGAGAGAGCAATCCTAGATACACTCTACTTGATTAATTTCACAAGAAGCCCACTCTGTCAAGATTTTCATTAGCTGTTATCATTACATCTTTTAAATCTGTTTTCCTCACACTCAACATTTTATCTGAGTCAACTTGATGAAACACATCAAGCCATTGTTCGACTAGTTGTTATTCAAATCCTCGTGGGAACGATCTTTACTTATCACTCTATTACTTGGCGTGACCCGTGCACTTGCGGTAGCGAACAAGTTTTTGGCGCCGTTGCCGGGGATTGGTTTAACAAATATTTTAGTTGACCTTAGGCTTATGTTAGTAGATTTCGCTTGATTCTTTAGTTAGAGTTATAATTTTTCTGTCATTATTTTCTGAATTCAATTTCACTTGTGTAGCTTGATACTTGCTGTCTTGTCCTTTTCGCAGGTGTCAGTCCAGTTCATGCAACATTTGCAAGGAAACGAACTGATTATGGTGCTGGACGGAATACAGCGCGTTGAGGAGGACTCAGAATCAGCAGCAGAATCTGAATCTGGTACAGAAACAGCAGCAGAATCTGAGTCTGGTGCTGAAACTGACGTTGAAACAATGGCGGATGAATATGATAGAGCCACGGTCAATGATTTTGCCAGCAGAAACATGAGAGGAAATCGATCATGCATTCGAATGCCGGAGATGCAAGCCCACACTTTTGAGATCAAACCGGTGATGATAACGATGTTGCAAATGCACGGGTTGTACCATGGCCTTTATAATGAAGATGCCAACAAGCATTTGATGTATTTCTTAGAGGTGTGTGACTCCTTCAAGCAGAATGGTGTTCCTCAAGATATACTGCGGTTGCGGCTATTCCCTCTCTCTCTTCAAGGGAAAGCTAGAGATTGGTTTAACAATCTCCAGGAAGGATCCATAACATCTTGGGCTGATCTTGAAGCTAAATTTAGAGCTCGATTTTTCTCCGATGATAAATCAGTGGAAGCAAGAGATGAGTTTCTAAGCTTTAGACAACAGCCGGATGAGCATTTGTATGCCGCATGGGAAAGATACAAGATGCTAATGAAACAATGCCCCAATCATGGGGTGGACAAGTGGGTAGTAATCCAGATTTTCTGCACAAGATTGAATCCTCAATCTAAAGTCATGGTGGACTCTATGACAAATGGAGGTTACCGGAATGTTCCTGTCAATGAAGTTTTCAGACTTTTGGATCAATTATCTGCAAATAACACCCAGGGAAATGATAGGAGAACTCCAACTACTCCAGCCCTTCTCAACACAAAGGAAGACTCTTCATTACAAATTGCCACTATTTTGTCTGCTTTGAACAAACGTTTTGATGTCTTAGAGTCTCAAATAAACAAGGGCCATCTCCGTGGTGTGCATTCTGTTCAATCCACTCCAATTGTATGTGAGCAATGCAATGATGTCCACATGCCGGACAATTGCCCTCTCTACATGGACACTGAATCTGTCAATTATATGGGCAAATTCCAACCTTCCCAAGGTAATCCATACTCTCAAACTTACAATCGTGCTTGGAGAGCTCATCCCAACTTTTCTTGGAGTCAAGGTAACACTTTGAATCCTCCTCATGAATCTACTTCTGGCACCAAGCCGGTCCCTCCACCGGGTTTTCCAATGCAATCAAGGCAAGCTCCTATGAAAGAAGAAGAATCAAAGATGGACAAAATGTTGTCCCGAATCTTAACCGAAGTGGAATCTTCAAGGGGTGAGAGTAAGGCCACCTTTTCTCTTCATAAATCGGCTATTAAGAACCTTGAAGTTCAAGTGGGGCAACTAGCTATACAAGTAAATGCCATGGCTCGAAACGGTCTCCCAAGTGATACCATCCCTAACCCAAAGAGGGGTGGAAAAGAAGAATGTAAGGCCATTCATTTGAGAAGTGGCAAGGTGCTTCCGAACATGCCTAGCTCAAGCACAACGGAACCAAAGAAAGATGAGCAAGTGGATATTGAAGTTGATGAGGAGGAAGTCATAACTCCATAAATTATGGTGGAGGATGAGGAGACTAAAAAGAGAAAGCACACTGAGGGCGGATTAGATGATGTTGGCAAGAGCAAGAAGAGAGAACAAAAACTAAATGATGAAAATAAGAGCAAACCAAGCGCCTCCACTGTCATGCCTCCCTTACCATTCCCTCAAAGATTCAAAAAGAAGGAGGAAGACGCACAATTCAAAAGGTTTGTAAATATGTTTGAACAATTACATGTCAACATTCCTTTTGCTGAAGCGTTAGAGGGGATGCCTAAATATGCCAAGTTCCTTAAGGATGTGTTATCTAAGAAGAGGCGATTCAATGAATTTGAAACTGTCGCTTTAACTGAAGAATGTAGTGCCGTGATCCAGAGGAAGTTACCTACCAAGTTGAAAGATCCGGGTAGTTTCTATATTCCTTGCAACATTGGTACAAACTTCAACGGTAAAGCTCTATGTGACTTGGGTGCTAGCATAAATTTGATGCCCTTGGCTGTTTTTAACCAATTGGGGCTAGGAGAACCAAGGCCTACCACAGTTACCCTTCTATTTGCTGACCGGAGTATTTCTAAGCCTAGAGGAATTATTGAAGATGTTTTAGTGAAGGTAGACAAGTTTATCTTCCCAGCAGATTTTGTGGTGCTTGATTGTGAAGTTGATTGGAAGATCCCACTTATTTTAGGCCGTCCATTTTTAGCTACAGCATGGACTCTTATTGATGTAGAAAAGGGTGAAATTACTTTAAGGGTATATGACGAAAAAGTGGTCTTTAACATGCCAAAAGCCTTGAAGTTCCATGATGATTCAGCTCAATGCTCATTTGTGGATATATTGGAATCACTATTCCTCAAGAGGCCTATGCTCCTATGATCAAAGACCCTTTAGAGGCATTTCTAATTGGGGAGAAAAGCTTGGATGAATTTGATGAAGAAGCTATTGAAAACCTTTTTCATATGGAGGCATTCCCTCACTCAAGACAAAGGAATTTTGAGCCACTTGAGGTGGCTAAGGCTTTGAGCACTCCTTTGAAGCCATCTATTGAAGTTCCACCATCTCTTGAGTTGAAGCCCTTACCATCTCATCTTAAGTATGTCTACTTAGGAGAGGCCGACACATTATCGGTGATTGTCTCTTCCGGTCTTTCGAATCTGCAAGAGAAAAAGCTCCTACGAGTTTTAAAAGACCACAAGAAAGCCATAGGCTGGACCATAGTTGACATTAAGGGAATCAGTCCTTCTATGTGTATGCACAAAATCTTGCTCGAAGATTATCATAAAACTTCTATTGAGCATCAAAGGCGATTGAATCCAATCATGAAGGAAGTGGTTAAGAAAGAAATACTTAAGTGGCTCTCAGCTGGAATTGTGTACCCTATCTCTGATAGTTCATAGGTGAGCCCAGTCCAATGTGTCCCTAAGAAGGGTGGCATGACTGTAGTGGCTAATACCCAAAATGAACTAATTCCTACTCGCACGGTGACTGGTTGGTGGGTGTGTATGGATTATCGGAAGCTCAACACAGCTACAAGAAAGGATCATTTCCCTTTGCCATTCATAGATCAAATGTTGGACAAGTTAGCCGGGCAGGAATTCTTTTGTTTCCTTGACGGATATTCCGGGTACAACCAAATTGCCATAGCCCTAGAAGATCAAGAGAAGACCACCTTCACTTGTCCATATAGCACTTTTGCTTTCAGAAGAATGCCCTTTGGACTATGCAATGCACCAGCCACTTTTCAACGGTGTATGATGTCCATTTTTGCTGATATGATTGAGAAAACAATTGAGGTATTCATGGATGATTTTTCTGTCTTTGGTTCATCTTTTGACTCATGTTTGGAGAATTTAGATGCTGTGCTAACAAGGTGTGAAGAGGCAAACCTAATTCTCAATTGGGAGAAATGCCACTTCATGGTGCAAGAAGGCATTGTACTTGGCCATAGAGTGTCTAAGAACGGGTTGGAGGTGGATAGAGCTAAAATTGCTATTATTGAGCAATTACCACCACCTACTAATACCAAGGGTATCCGAAGTTTTCTTGGACATGCCGGGTTCTATCGGCGGTTTATCAAGGATTTCTCCAAAATTGCCAAAGCCCTTTCTAAGCTTCTGGAAAAAGATGTAGAATTCAAGTTTGATGATGGGTGCTTCCATGCTTTTGAAGAACTAAAGAAGCGTCTCATTTCAGCTCCTATCTTAGTGGCTCCAGATTGGGTTTTACCTTTCATTATTATGGCCGATGTAAGTGATTATGCTGTTGGTGCTGTTTTGGGGCAAAAGGCAGAAAAACTCTTCCACCCTATATATTATGCGAGTAAAACTCTTGATGGTGCTCAACTCAATTATACTACCACTGAAAAAGAGTTACTTGCCATAATATATGCATGTGAGAAGTTCAGACCATACATTGTAGGTACTAAGGTCACTGTGTACACCGATCATTCAGCTCTCAAGTACCTACTCACCAAGAAGGACTCTAAGGCTAGACTCATTCGCTGGGTGCTTCTACTTCAAGAGTTTAACCTGAACATAATTGACAGAAAAGGTACAGAGAATCAAGTGGCCGACCACCTATCAAGGCTGAGCACCGACCCTCAACTTGACGATTCTGACATGATCCAAGCATCATTTCCTGATGAACGGCTGTTCTTTGTTGATCACTCATCTACACCATGGTTTGCTGATTTTGTCAACTATTTGGTTTGTGGAGTGTTACCTCCGGAGTTCAATGCTCATCAAAAGCGTAAGTTTTTACACGAGGTAAAGAAGTACTTTTGGGATGAACCTTACTTATTTAAGAGGTGCCCTGATCAACTCATTCGAAGATGTGTGCCAGAAAATGAACAAGAATGCATTCTGTATTGTTGTCATTCATCTAAATATGGTGGGCATTTTGGAGGAGAGAAAACTGCTGCGAAAGTGATTCAAAGTGGATTTTATTGGCCTTCATTGTTCAAAGATGCTTATGCTTTTGCCCTCCAATGTGATCGTGCCAAAGAGTAGGGAACATATCCAGAAGGAATGAGATGCCACTGAATAACATGTTAGAAGTTGAGCTCTTCGATGTCTGGGGGATTGATTTCATGGGTCCATTCCCTAAGTCCTTCAACAATGAACACATTTTAGTGGGGGTGGACTATGTATCAAAATAGGTAGAAGCTATGGCATGTGTAACTAATGATGCCAAGACGGTACTGAAGTTCCTCAAGAAGCACATTTTGACAAGGTTTGGCACACCAAGAGCAATCATCAGTGATGGCGGATCACATTTCTGCAATCAGCAATTCCAAGCTCTGATGAAGAAATATGGTGTGAGGCACAAAGTAGCATTGCCCTACCATCCCCAAACAAATGGCCAAGCTGAGATTTCCAACCGGGAAATCAAGAATATTCTTGAGAAGATGGTGAACACTACTAGGAAAGATTGGTCTTCCAAGCTAGATGATGCATTCTGGGCCTATCGAACAGCTTACAAAACACCTATTAGTATGTCTCCATATCGATTAGTGTTTGGAAAAGCTTGCCATTTGCCTATGGAATTGGAACATGGAGCATATTGGGCCATCAAGAAGTTAAATTTTGATCCACAAGCTGTGGGAGAAAAGAGGCTTCTCCAACTCAATGAGCTGGAGGAAATCCGCTTAAATGCCTATGAAAGTTCACGAATTTACAAAGAGAAGACAAAGAGGGATCATGACAGAAAAATCAGTCCCAAGAGCTTTGAACCGGGACAAACTGTTCTTCTTTATAATTCCAAACTGAGGCTCTTTCCTGGGAAGCTTAAATCTCGGTGGTCTGGGCCCTTCAAGGTGATTCAGGCATCAAAATATGGTGATGTGGAGCTGGAGAATGATAAGGGCGAGAGATTCAAGGCTAATGGTCAAAGGTTGAAGCATTATTGGGGAGGAGATGTGGATAGGCTGGTATCCACCATTTACTTATCAAATGAGGAGTGACTAAAGTGAAAAGTCAGGCGAAGGACTATAAACTAAGCGCTTCTTAGGAGGCAACCCAAGTTCTGAACTTAATCTTTTTAGTTTCTTTGATTTTAGCATAATTTAGTAGGTTTATGTTTGGTCTTTTACTTTGTGTAGGGAGAAAGGGAGGTCAAACTTAAAGTTGTCGAGAACGAGAAGATTGCTAGGCAAAGGGGTAGCATCTTGATGAACAGGCCTATTTCAGGGAAGTTCTTCTACTCTTGTACATGCTTGTGTATTCTGATGCCCAGGATATGATATGAGATTTGCAATGACTGTTAGAGAAGCACTATGCGTTATCTTTGGCTTCAATTTGGCAATTGGTAGATCACATATAGAAAATCCTGCTTTAGGAGGAAATTTTAATCATAGGAATGTGTGGTTTAGGGGTGCTGATTGTGAAAGTTACCTTGTGAAAGTGTGGCATAGCTCTGATACTCTTAATTGAATAGCCAATAGTTTTGTATGCTGTGTGTCAATGATGATTGCAGTGGATTTTTTTTTTGACTGCATAGGAACTGATAGGCTCAGAAAGTTCTGGGCCGCGGCCCACCTATGCCCAGAACTGAGTTTCACTGCTCAGAAAGTTCTGGGCCGCGGCCCAAGGATCCCAGTGAGAGCACAGAGAGTTCTGGGCCGCGGCCCAAAATCTGTGGGCCGCGGCCCCAAGATCCCCCCTGAGAACCAGAAGGTTTTGGGCCGCGGCCTAAACACCGTGGGCCGCGGCCTAGACGCGACAGCAGGGTTTTTAAAAACCCTGCTGCGCGTTTATTCCTCTCCTATTCTCTTCTCTCAGCCGCCGCCCCCCCCAAATCCCTCCTCCCTCATACTCGACCCCCTTCCCCCGTCTTTCCTCTCCAATTTCCTCTAACTCTCTTGCTTCTTCTTCTTCCCCTCTTCGTTTTTAACCCTCCCCTCCGTCTGCTGATAAGCTAAAGGCTGCTGCTGCTCTTCTCTCAATCTCTGTTCTTCACTACTGTGAACGAAGACCTAAAGCGCTACACGAGGATCGTTCCCCTTTGAATTCTCTTCTCATCTCTCAATTTTCTCCACATCTGAGGTAAGAAGTCTAAATCTTGCTCTGTTACTCGCATTTGGGGTTAGTTAGGTCGGTTTTGATTTGGGAATTTAGTCGTAACAGTCGCAATTCTGTTGTAATTGATTGGTTTCAAGGGCAATGTACAGGATTTAGTGCATTCTTTTGTCATAAGAATAGCAAATAGGCCTTCAATTCATTCTAAATTTCCTAGTGTACCAGTGCCCTATTTTGAGACATAGGCCTCATTGCAAATGTTGTTACAAAGTTTCTGGAATTACACTGTTTAGTGTTGGCCTTGATAATCGGTCCAGTGATAGGCATTGCTGGGATTTAGGTTTGAAGTGATATAGCATGTTTTAGGCTATGAAGTGCAGAAGTATGAGTTTCATGGGACATTGGTAAGTTGAGGGATGTTTAATTTTGCTGCACGTGCATTTTATACTCAAATTGTTGAAAATTGCCTTGCAATGCACTACACTCTATACCTGTGGCCTGCTTGTTAACTGTTTTAACTCCCCTTGTTTATCATGATTGGTACCAGAGATGCTTCAATTGTCGATTCCAGGATGTGTAAATATATTGATCTGTTCTGGTATACCCTGGGTTGTGGCTGGACTTGAATTCTCTGTTTAGGGATATCATGTTTTAATTGTACTTCAACGGTTTCATAATCCATTTCAAAATTGACATATTGTGCAAGGTTGTGTATTTTCTCTTGATGGGCAAGTCTGTGATGCATGCATTAAACTTCTTCTGTTGATTTTATAAATGGAATTGTGCATGTCTGGTATGTGCGAATTGTGTTTCATATGTTCACATCACACAACATGCTTGGAATGTGCACACTTTGACTAAGTTTTGAAACTTCTAAGCTGTGATCAAGGTCAACAAGTGTGCAGTTTTTCCTTTTGAATGATCATGTGAACCTGGAGGTGCATTTTGTGTTTTTGAAAACCTTGTTTTGCTTAACCTTCACAATGTGCAAATTGCCTCAGTGACCATACACTATCAACTGTTATTGAACCTGTGTTGTGGTAGTCACATTGTGCTGCTTGTTTTGAAATAACTGTGCGTTGACATTTTGCTGACATTATAGTGACCTTAAGCCTTCTTCTGAGTTGATTAAGTGATGTATGAGGTAGTGATGAATAGGTTGAGGTTTGGACTCTTATTGAACAGATTTGCGACTATTAGGTCATAAGTTTGGGGGGGTCATTATTGCATTGTCTGATGCTAGTGCCCATGTTTAATGCCTGTTTGAGTCTTCATGAGTTTTTGGCTGTCCATTGTCTTCTCTCGTAGCAAATATGCTGGCTAAGCGTGTTGCTGATCGCTCCGGTCCCAGGGCCGTTGCTGAGGCCAAGACCAAGATTGTCACCCGCCCTTAGTTTTACTACCTCGCCACACGTACATATCACCTGCAGAGGCTTATGGATCCCAAGGTTGACGGGAACCTGCAGATCGTCCAGGATTTTTACGCCAATGCCTCTGTGAAATCCATTTGGCGATTTCCTTTGCGCGGAGTCGAAGTGGACTTTACGCTTGAGAGCTTTCGGCAGTTTACAGCACTCCCCGCTGTTGAGGAGTGTAGGTACAGGCAACTATTAGATAGTGAGGATGACATCCCTGAGGATGAGATTTTAGAGTTGCTAGTGTACAACCACCAAGTAGCGTGGCAGACTCGCGGAGGGGCGCAGAAATATTTACCTCGGGCTCAGTTATCAGTGGAGGCTTGGGTATGGCTGCATTTCGGCAAGGACTAATTCTGGCCGTCATCGCAGAGGAGTCGCCTCTCTAGAGACCAGGCTCTCCTTATCTACCTGCTTATGAAGGAGCCTGTTGATCTTGGCGCCTTGATTTATCATACTCTTCGCGACCATGCCCGAGATCATTCGGTTGGTTTGATACTACCGCACCTCATTTCCTCTTTTTGCACATCGGTGGGTGTAGCCGCGGTGGCTTTCGATGTTATGTTCAAGCCTCTTAAAAAATTCAACTACTTGAGCATCAAGCCATGATCAGACGAGCAAGTTCCAGCATCCCAGCGTACAGCGACCGACCCCTACTTTCAGCAAGGAGGACCCTCTCACCCGCCTCCTGACATTCCATTCCCCCAGGAGCAGGGCGAGCCATCCGGTGCCCCTGCCTCCTCCGAGTCTACCGTCACTCTGGACGTGATCTTTGCGGTTATTCAGCGCACAGAAGCCACTGCTGCCCAGTGCCTCACTTATCTACAGGATCACGGTGTTCGCCTGACCAGGCTAGAGGAGTTATTCGCTGCTCATGTACCTGCTGCAGCTCAGGCCGGTGACGATGATGATGACGCGGAGGTTGGTGCTGCCGGTGGAGATGACGATGTTGAGGGGGACAGCACTGATGCAGCCGCCAGTGATGGTGATGGCGAGGACTAGCCTTAGTTTTATTGACCATTTTTACTGCTGTTTTTCATTTTCTTTGGATATGTTTCAGACTTTGTTTCAGTACTGTGGTTACAGTTGATCTTTCATTGCTTGACATCAGTGGTTTCAACTTTTATTGGATCTTATGGTTTAGATATCTCTGGTGTTCACTGTTATACCTATGGCTGGTTGTAAGCTCGTTTCTTTGCAGGTGCTATCTGTGACACAGTGTGTCTTATGACAGTGGGGACACTGTCTCCCTCAAGTTTGGGGGTGCTGATATATGGCTGGTTGTAAGCTCGTTTCTTTGCAGGTGCTATCTGTGACACAGTGTGTCTTATGACAGTGGGGACACTGTCTCCCTCAAGTTTGGGGGTGCTGATATATTTGCATGCATTTGTTTAAACCTGCTTTACGCCATTTCTTTGAGCTAAATGTCTGGGAATTGTATTGGATAGCTGAGTTGAGTCAAATACTGGTTCATGACTGCTTGGTTCTTAGTTTACACATGACATGTATGAATTGTTTTCATGGCAAGACCTTTGAAATTGTAGTTGAATTCCTGGGAAGAGATGAGCGGTTCATACACTTCGAAAGCATTTTCTTTTCCTTTTCACGGAACTATATGTTTTGAGTAAATTGTATGGAAGTGGCTGTGGTTATGGCGCATAGTGTTAGCATATGGATCAGTTAAGTTAATGTATTCGAAATAAGTTAAGGTTGAATTAACTGTGGGGGTTGTGCACAAGAGAGGAGAAACCTTTGTTGGAAGGGTTTTGAGCCTGAATTTTATTCATTAGAGTGTTTGTGCCATTTATGCCAGTATACCTCTAGAACTTGTTTAAATTCTTTTTCAAAATCACAGATGCATGTGGATTAGTGAAAATGATAGGGGCATTCATTTCTAAACCCGTGAACCTAAACACAAACCTTTCACATTCATCCTTTGATCATCCCCTTTGAGCCATTCACCTTTTCTTTCTTTTAAAATTTGACATGTAACAAGTCATGCATGATGTTGCTATGTAATTGAATGATGCTTAGAAAAGTAGTGAGTTAGCATTTGATTTACTATCTCTTTTTCAATAAATGCTTAGTTTCGCAATTTACAAAAGAAAAGAAGGAAGGAGTAAAAGAAAAACAATATGTACATGAAAAAAAAAAGAGAGAGAAAAAAAGAAAAAGAGAAGAAGAAGAAGAGAGATGTCATTATATACGCTTCATTATGCATGGCACTGATTCCATTAGTCCTTTCCACTAGACCATTTCCAACATTACAACCCTGGTAAAAGCCCCCTTGATTCATAAATCTAGGTGTACAAGTGGTGGAGAGAGTAGAATTTCTACAAGCCTATGGCAGGACCTGCTATAAGTGGTACTGAGCGAAATTAACCCTAAGTGTGAGGATTAAACACATATAGCAGTGAGTGTTTTCTTGTGCGCATAACTGTGGTTGATTGAGCTGTAGCCTATTCCCTTTACATTACCTAAAACTGAACTCTGTGTTAGCTTAAAGCGTTAACAATGAACAATTCCATGCAACCTTAAAGTCCTGGGACACTGAAAGCGTGTGAATTGAATCCAAGTAAAAGGAAGGAGAATGCAATAGATTAGGTCTAGATAATGATTCCGAATCATACATGCTGAAATATTGTTCCTGGTCTTGATGAATGAAGGATGAGTGTTGGGCAACTCTTGTTGAACATACACTTAGTTGAAAATGACTAGGGAATTAGTTTTCTTTTATGAACCAAGCAGGCATGTATATTTGGTGACATGAGTAGCTTAAGAGAAGAGGGTTATTCATGAGCGTTAGGCTGGTGAAGGTGTGAGTTTACTCGAGGACGAGCAAAAGTTCAAGTTTGGGGGTGTGTTAACTTCAGGAAATTCTTACTAGAATTTCATATTTCATACTGTTTCACTTCACTTTGGATGCATAAGTGGGCATTAGAAAGGATTAAAGTGATGAATTGTGTTTCTCTCATGCTATGCACAGCAAAATGAAATTGTGAAAGACATTACTCCCTAATTGCTATGAATGTCTAACCTTGTGTGAAAGCTCTTTGTGTGAACTAGTACAGATTAAATCAGGGCTAACCCAGAGGAAGCTGCAAGCAGTGAAAAAGAGAGGAAGGAAGTTGAAGCTGACAACCAGTGAATGAAGGACCAGCTGGAAGATCAGAACAGAACAAACGGAACCCAGAAGAGCAAAAGGAGCCCAGAGAGTATTGGGCCGCGGCCCACCACATCTTGGGCCGCGGCCTATGATGACCACACCAGCACAGAAAGGTGTGGGCCGCGGCCCAGGATGTTCACAACAGCACACAATCTCTTGGGCCGCGGCCCATGAAGGGAACAGGAGCACAGAAAGGTGTGGGCCGCGGGCCACCACCTCTTGGGCCGCGGCCCACAAGCATCAACCTGAGGCCAGAGACTCTTGGGCCGTGGCCCAACCCCGAAAATGAAGGTTTGCGTTTTGACAGCTGAGAAGATATAAAAGGAAAAACCCAGGGTTTTGAAGGGAGGTTCCTACTTTTGGAAAGAGCGACAGAGGCGGCTAAGGAGGTTCTAAGAGCTGGGATTTGCTAGAAGCAAGGAGAATCAAGTGGGCTTGAGGATCAGAAGAGATTTCATTTCAGATTTCTTGATACTTCTGTATTCTATCCCTTCTCCACTGTGATTCTGTTATGACTTCCTTAATTCTTGTTATTTGTAATCAGCTGTTAAACATGTGTAGCTAGTTTCTCACATTCTAGGATTGTTCGACAATTTTGTATGGATTAAACTCGAACCCTTCTTCCTCTTCATTAGATAATGGTATATATGTGTTAACTCTTCTCTGTTTTCACTGATATTCATGAATAGCTAGCACTATGAATAACATGTTCAAATGGATTAAGCTTGAGAGAGTTAATCTAATTGAAGAACGAGGGTAGAGTTATGCTAGACCTACAGTTTAAAGAGTTAAATGTATGGTTTGTTAATAACCTAGAGATAGAGTCATTAACCTAGCATTGTCAAAGTGAGGGGGTTGTTTAATGATTATTTTCCCTTAAATGCAGCAAGAGATTGTGCATCTAATCGGAGAATATATGTTGGTTATGACTCGAGAGAGCTTACCCAATGACTATTGAACCTTAGGCTGACATATATAGATCCCATAAACATTAATGACGAGGAGGAAGTAGATTGAGTTTATGATATACAAAAGGAGAGAGCAATCCTAGATACACTCTACTTGATTAATTTCACAAGAAGCCCACTCTGTCAAGATTTTCATTAGCTGTTATCATTACATCTTTTAAATCTGTTTTCCTCACACTCAACATTTTATCTGAGTCAACTTGATGAAACACATCAAGCCATTGTTCGACTAGTTGTTATTCAAATCCTCGTGGGAACGATCTTTACTTATCACTCTATTATTTGGCTTGACCCGTGCACTTGCAGTAGCGAACAGGTAGCCTTTGGTCTAACACTTCCTTCAAATCCAAATCATGAGCAACTATTGTTGGGGCATCAATAGAAGACATTATGAGATCTCTGGGATGCTTACCCATAATTATTTCTAGAGCCAACACTCTAAAGCTATAAACGTCACATTTCTCTGTCACTTCCATTGTATACGTAGGTTCTATAACAAAATCAAAATGATTATCATGAAAACAAACATTGCTAGTGATAAAGTTTTAATTTTCAAATAAACAAAACATGAAATATAGCACTGTGTAATTTACAAATAAAGAAAAATCACATTATATAAATTGAAATATCCTTAACATGGAGCAGCATAGCCAAAGGTACCAGCAACTGAAGTCCAATTGTTAGAATCTAGATATAAAAGCTTGGCCGTCCCGAAGTTAGAGATGTGAGCCTCATAATCCGAGTCTAAAATAACATTTTTGCTTGATATGTCACGATGAACTATTGGAGGTGAGCATCCATGATGAAGATAGTATGAAGCATTTGCCACACCTTCAACAACTTTGATTATCTTATTCCAATCCAATGCAATGGCTTGTGTCTCATCACATAGTATCTTATCCAAGCTGCCCCTTCCAAAAATTCATAAACCAAAAAGGAGAACTTTGAATGCCAACAAAACCCATATAGCTTGATGATATTATGATGCCTAGTTTCTGTCAAGGCCTGAATCTCACTCATAAAAGCTTTTTGATGACACCACTACTACAGAATTGAGATATAACCACCCCAAAAGACGTCCCAAATTGAAAATTGGGTGGTTAAAAAGATAGGCGGTGGCATTTTCGTAATTATATATATGTAGGGGAACCTTTAGGCGTCCCAAATTAAAATTTGGGACGTCTAATGTGCTTCATGGCGCGAAATATAAATTTATGAAATTTTTTTTAGCGCCTGGAGCTAGGTTTAGGCGTCCCAAATGCCATTTGGGACGCCTAAAGTAGGACTTTAGGCGTCCCAAATGGATTTGGGACGCCTAAACTAGGACTTTAGGCTTCCCAAATGGCATTTGGGACGCCTAAAGGCGTTGCATGTCAGACACTTGTCTGACATGCGGTCTATCACACCCATCTCCTCTCACCCACCCACAACTTTACTCTTCTTCCTCCTCTCCCCCACACCGTCGGCCTCCCTCCTCTGGTTTTCTTTCTTCAATTCCTCACCCACAAAACTCTTCTTCCTCCTCTCCCCACCCACACCATCGGCCCCTCCTAGAGTTTTTTTGCTTCAACTCCTCCCTCCTCCCTTGTTCAACCGTGGATGTTTGCTCTCTCCTCCTCCCTTGTTCAATTCCTCACCCACAACTTTAACACCGTCGTTGAACTCCTCCCTTCTTCTTCCTCTTTGTTTCTTTGCTCTCTCCTCCACCTTGGTCGCTCCATTGTTGTGCACACACCACCGTGGATCTCCATCTACCTCTCCAACATACTAGCTAGCTGATCAGGTTGGTTATTTCTTCGTTTTTAATTTTTTTTTTTTTTTTTGTAACAGAATGTTATATTTTGTTTTTGAAATATAAATTAAATGGTTGAGATTGTGATTATTATATATTGCTTATATATAAATGGTTGAGATTGTGCTTATCTATTAAGAAGACTCCCCTGTTATAGGACCCCTTAGCTTATAACATGTTATGCATTTACACGTTGCTAAATTCCTTTTTAAATTCATTACAATATGTTGCTGTAAGAAGTAGAGAGACATGTGAGGTAATATGGATGTTGAATACAAATATTTCAAGAGTTGTAGTGTCTTCTTCGTCTCACTTAGCTTGCAAACTTTCTTTTATAAAAAATATGTAAAAGCTACGTAGAGAAAAGCATTGCAATATTAACACAAGGCATGAAAATGTAATAAATGATTTTAATGAAGTTTTGAATTTATACCATTCGTGATTTCACAGAGAGATCAATATTTATAATTTATTACATTTTCATATTCATGCATGTAAGTTTAATTAATATTCTACTCAAATTAGATAATAAAATTAAATTCATATTCATGCATGTAAGTTTAAGCATTATTTATAATTTCAAATAAATGAAAAATTATTGTCAAATACTTTTTTTTGCCAGAATATTGTCAAATACTTATTAATTGATATTTACTCTTCATTAATTAATAGAAAATAGTGATAGGGTGCAATTGTGCCGTGCCAGTTTTTTGGAGAGGTTCTTATATAATTCCCCTACATATATATAATTACGAAAATGCCACCGCCTATCTTTTTAACCACCCAATTTTCAATTTGGGACGTCTTTTGGGGTGGTTATATCTCAATTCTGTAGTAGTGTAGCCTCCCCCACAATATTCATTAAATGATTGTTATCTAGGAGAGATGAGGCTAGGAGGGGGCAATAACTTAATTAGGCAATCCCATCATATGTCGTTGAGAATTGTACTAAACGTGTGAATGTAATTTGGTAATGCCTTAGGTGGTAACAAAATGGATCATAGTTGGATGAATGCTTTGAGAACTAGTGAAGAATATGAGAAAGGGGTAGACGAATTTATTGAATTCGCTAAAAAGAATGCTCCTGCAAGAAATGAAGTAGAATTGGTAGATGATGACGAATATGCTGTAAGAAATGACCATGGTGAAGGACTATGGGAAACAATATAGAGTAAGACCTTAATTTATAAACGAGAACTGTGTTTTACTTCCCGCTTACTATATACATGTGTTTTCATTGCAATTTACTTACGTTTCTGATGATGCTTTTTGTGTTAACAGGAATATGGACAACGTTAGTGATGACGAGAGGGGTGGAGATGACGAAAGCTCTAGCAATGACGAAATTCCTAGAGTTGAACCCCCTGCAAGAAGGAGGGTTAGAGGCTGTACAAAGATGGGAGCATTGGTTGCACGTCATGAACATCAACAGGAGAGGCTGCATATAGACTTCGATCATAATCTGAATCCAATTGGTCCTGAGGAAGACCACTTCATTAGCTACATAGGGCTTTTGGCTCGAAGCAAAGTGCGCATTACCTACGATAATTGGAGATTGGTTCCCCCAAAAACGAAAGACATGATTTGGCAGCAACTTTTGGTATGTAAGTTTTGATGCATTGTAGCTTTGTTCTTATTGTTTCAAACATAATAATCTTATGTTTTACCTTGCAGCAAACATACGATGTCCCCGACACCACAGAGATGCATAGGCACTGGATGGATGAGGTTCGTGTACGATGGAAAGGTTTCAAGAACAAGCTAACAAAGCATTACATTCGAGGGGCCCTTAGGGGTAATGATCCATGTGCACAGTATACATATTTATCTCCAGAGGACTGGAGGTTGTTTGCGGCATCACGAGCAGATCCTGAGTTTTTGGTAAGATTTCTGTCATGATTTAGAACTACTTATATCGTTGATTTCATATACTTTATATCGTTGATTCATTTTTTGTCGTTTTTCATTCATAGAAATTAAGTGCAGCAAATGCCCAGAGGCAAGCAGAAAATAAATATCAACATTTCATGTCTCGCGGTGGATATCGCAAGCTTGAGCGGCAAATGATGGCAGAAGAGTTACAAAAAATGAAGGAAGCAGCGGAATCTGATCCTAGCGTTGTTATCCAGCCACCGGCACCTCCTCCACGTCACAAAAAATGGAAAGCAGGGAGGATTAAGGCTGGGAAGTTCATAAATCCGACTGTTGCTGAGGTTGCAGCGAGGATTGTAAGTAGTTATACCATAAGTACCTAATTTTTTACATGTCGCGAGTGGTTTCGATACATTTACGATAAACTGCATGCTACAGGATGACCTGGACGAGCAGAGTAGCCAAGGTTCATTCAATCCAAGTAGACGGATGGACATCTTGTCAACGGCTATTGGGAAGGCAGATGACCTTGGTCGTGTTCGAGGAGAGACACGGGGAGTTAGTGCCGCGAGGTATTTTGGACGACAGCCACGTTATTCGTCACAAGCTGGACCTAGTAAGGACGTTGTGGCCAAGATTCGAGAGGACCTCGAACGAGAGATCGAGGCCAACCTTCGCGACAAGCTCCGACAAGAGCTGTTGCCAGAGCTTCAACTTGAAATGGCAAAGATGTTTGAAGCACAAAGGGCAAGGGACGAGGCTCGAACTCAGGAATCCCCGGCCTTCAATAGCACCAGAGGAAGTTACAACCCTCTGGAGCAACCACTTGGCCACCCTTCTCCCACTCCAGTATCGGGACCACTTGGCGACCCTTCTCCCAATCCAGTGTCGGGAGACCCTTGCACCCTCTATTTGGATGATCCATTATTGCGTGTTGTTGCTGATGCTCTCGTTCACACATATGCTACCACCCACCATAATCAGCAAATTTCGGAGGATTATCGTAGGGTGAATGTGACGAGTGTTAGAAAGGGGGAAGAAGGTACAGCCATCCCTGTTCCTGATCCAGAGGTTGGCACGTTAGGTCAAGCGATAGGATCTTTCATCCTTTGGCCTCGCAATCTTATTGGTTCAGACGCAACACCTCCAATGGTAGGAATTACCTTACTGTTACTGAAAATCTATTGGCATCCTAATAACAATTTGTTTTTTGATGTTCTAAAAGGATGACGAAGCTGCGAGCAAATGGCCCTACTTAGCACGGCTGCAACAGATCTACAAGGGCATTAAACAGATTGACTTGAAGATGCCTCCAGGGATTGTGGGCCAAGTGGAGTATCCCTACACGATTGACAATAAAGATCTCAAGCAGTTTATCAGGTTGGAGGAGATAGATGCAGGCTGGGTCAAATTTACAGTCCGGTAAGTTTTTTTTTTCAATTTTCCCATAGAATTCATTTAGTGGTTTTTTGTTTTCATACATTCAAGAATTGATTCCTTATTTTAATTCTATTATCGCACCTTCCACGATCTCTGCGCAAACATGGAAAGAAGTAATTGGTATGGATTCTTATGTCCTGCGAATACGACGGGGGATACTTGTACTGTGGCGCATAGGACTCACTATGTCGGCTACCAAATGGCACAAACCAAACTTCGTTGTTATCTAGCACCCATAGTCCAACGGTTCGTATTTACATTTTGTCAATTTCAGAAGTTTACTAAATAATTGTCTTCTCACTCATCTAACTTCATTTTAATGTGTACATGTTGTTAAAGAAACCACTGGACTTTGTGTGTTATATGTCCCCGCCGCAACGTAGTCTATTGGTTTGATCCCTTGAGTAACAGGCCAGACAGAGAGACAAAATCCGTCTTCGACACGTAAGTTATTCTGTTTGTATTTCATTAACAACAAAAATAAATGAATGGTTCTAATTTCTGTTCATTTTGCTTTTCATGATAGTGCTTGTCAAACATATAGAATCCTAGGTGGGTCACGCGAGGGTGCAGTTGTTAAAAAGCCAAAGTGGTTTTATCCCATAGTAAGTACATTCGATCCTACCTAATTGTTTCATTGACGGTCCTTTTAGACATACCTTTATTGATTTTAACAACTAATTGCATCCCTTTGATTAAAAGTGCCCTCGGCAACCTGGCAACACTGAATGCGGATATTATGTTATACTTTATATGTATAACATAACTCAAAGTGGAATTACTAGCGATTTTGAAAAGGTAATCGCTTCTTCATTCTCAAATGATAATATTTTTGGTGTTCTAATCGAAATGTTAATTAATTCATTTGCTTGAGATTCATTTCATCAAAGCTTATTACTTTCTAATTTTCAGATTTTTGATAATGATGATGCCTACCTACGTGAAGACCTTGATTTGATCAGAGATCTATTGGCTGGACATCTTCTTCAACATATAGATCAGTAAACTTGTTATTTTATATCAGTTTGTACTTGTGTGATGACAGCGTTTTGACACTTTCTGGTTGTTTTTTGTTGATATATATAGTAGTAGGTTGCATGAAAGGTTATTGTATGTATATATAGTAAAGATTGTAGTGCTGGATGTCCTTACTAGTTTGTAACGGACAGTGTGGTTTATGAATCCATCTTTTATTCTGTTTTTGCAGTTTCAATTCGTTGGGTAATACAGAATGTAAATTATGGTATAAAAAAAAAACCTAACTTTTAGACGTCCCAAATTAAGATTTGGGAGGCCAAAAGTCCCCCAGGTGGGACTTTAGGCGTCCCAAATTAAGATTTGGGAGGCCAAAAGTCCCCCACCATGGGACTTTAGGCGTCCCAAATTAAGATTTGGGAGGCCAAAAGTCCCCCAGGTGGGACTTTAGGCGTCCCAAATTAAGATTTGGGAGGCCAAAAGTCCCCCACCGTGGGACTTTAGGCGTCCCAAATTAAGATTTGGGAGGCCTAAAGTCCCCCAGGGTGGGACTTTAGGCGTCCCAAATCTTAATTTGGGACGCCTAAAGTCCCATCATGGGGGGACTTTAGGCGTCCCAAATCTTAATTTGGGACGCCTAAAGTCACACTTTAGGCGTCCCTATCATTTGGGACGTCTTTTGTCTCAACTTACTACGCCCCCAGCATATACGTCCCCCCGTTTTGGGACGTTAAAAGTGCCAAATTTGGGAGGTTAAAGCCCCTTTTTGTAGTAGTGCACTGGTCTTTATCTGGTATTGAGTGAAGATTCTTCACAGCCACAACCTGACCTGTAGATAATTCAGCTTTGTAGACGCTTCCAAACCCTCCAACTCCAATGAGATATTTTTTATTGAACTCCTCTGTGGCTTCAATAATGTTTTTATATACTAATTTCCCATCATAACTCCATATGGTAAACAAATTTTGCGTTTGCACTTCTCTCTCTTGACCTTTTGCTTTCCTTGCATTGTGATGGCAAATAATATATGAAATTCCCATTGAAACTATTGCTAGAAACATAAAACCCAAACCAAAGGAAGAGAGCATAGATCACCACTTTGTTTCTCTTATGATGCCTTTGATTATAACTGCTTGTTGGGCAAATTGGCAAGCCATATACATTTCCACATAAGCCTTTGTTGTCTGTCAATGTCTCAATTGAAGCGTTATGAAAAGCAAAATTATTTGGAAGTGGACCTTCTAATTTATTTTGTGATATGTCAACCATAGTCAGGCTTTTCAAATCATCAAAAAATGAAGGAATCATACTAGAGAAATTATTATTTGAGAAGTTCAACATTTCCAAACGTTGTAGCCCTTGAAGCATTGTTGGAATTCCACCGGAAAAGGAATTTGCACTAAGATCAAGGTATTCAAGATTTTGTAATTGGGCAAAACTAGATGGAAGGCTGAAGCACTTATTTCCACTTAAGTTCAATTCCCGTAACTTGATCAACCCTCCAAACTGTTCAGGAATTGAACCATATAAATTATTATTAGCTACGCCCAACAATTCAAGGTTCTTCAATAATCCTATATCAATAGGAATGTTTCTTGAAAGTTGATTGTTGCTCAACCCAAGTTCAATCAATAATGACAAGTGACTCAATTCCTTTGGAATATTTTCTGCCAATTGATATGATGAAAAATTAAGCTTGTGTAACTTTGTTGCCTTACTTAGTTCAGGTGGTATACCCCCCGATAAGTTATTATTAGAGATCAGAAGGGTTCCAAGGTTATGGCACTGCCCCCATGATGGTGACAAGTGGCCATAAAGTGCATTGTTACTTAAATCAATGTAGTACAAGTTTGGACACACACTAAAAGCTTCTGTGACATTTCCTGCTAGCTGATTGTTTTCAAGCCTAACTCTCATAAGGCTAGAGCAATTCTTCAAACTTCTAGGAATGGGACCAGTGAATTGATTGTTATCTATAGAGATGTTAGTAAGTAATCCTCCAAGGCAAATGATCTTTGAAATTATTGTCTGAAATTTGCAAGGATACTAATTTCCTGAGGTTATTATTTTTCGATGGAAGTTTGCCACTAAGTTTGTTTTGACGTAGAATTAGTTCGGAGAGCTCAGTCAAGTTTCCAATGCTAGAAGGAATAGATCCAGAGAGGTTGTTTGTATTCAAATCTAATTTGGAGAGCTTTGTCAAATTTCCCATACTCAAAGGAATAGGCCCAGAAAGGTTGTTTTGAGAAAGGAGAAGGCTGTTTAGATTGACCAAGTTCCCAATGCTATAAGGAATAGATCCAGAAAGGCTGTTTGTATTCAAATCTAATATGGAGAGCTTTGTCAAATTTGCAATACTGAAAGGAATAGGCCCAAAAAGGTTGTTTTGAGAAAGGAGAAGGCTGTATAGATTGACCAAGTTCCCAATAGAGGCTGGGATTGGTCCAAATATGTTATTGTTTAACAACTGCAACGCCCATAAAGAATATAGTTTCCCTATTTCCTGTAGAATTGACCCTGAGATTTGATTGGAATATAGAAAAAGTTGTTGTAAACTAGACATGTTTCCGATGGTACTAGGGATGCTACCAAAGAGCTTGTTTCTTGACATGTCCAGCTCCACAAGTCTCTTCATCATTCCAAATTCATGGGGTATAGAACTAGTAAATTGATGACCTCCAATTGCTAAGAAATGGAGGTTGGGCATCCTTTCAATTTGGGGTAGAATATGACTAGAAAAGTAGTTATCTCCAAGATGCAGCCGTGATAGGCTAGTCAAATTTCCTATAGCATCCGGAATAGAGCCAAAGAAATCATTAAATTGCAAGCCTAGACCATTAAGCCTAGTCATTTTTGTGATCCAATCTGGAAATAATGCTCTAGAAAGATTGTTCCAACCAAAATAAAGATTGGTGAGTGAGAAGAGGTTGCCAATACTTGTTGGAATGCTACCAGAGAACTCATTATAGGAAAAGTCTATAATACGAAGTTTGGAGAGTTCACCAATTTGGGGAGGGATATTCCCATATAATGAGTTTAATTGTATATGTATGAGTAGGAGATTGGGGAAAGATGAGAAATTGAAACTATCAAGCGTACCTCTTAATCAAAGTTCTTCAAGAGATATATTGGAAACAGAGTTGAACTCATTGCACAAAATTCCATACCATTTGCAAGGATGACTGCTATTATCTCTCCATGATGATAATAGAGTTTGGCTTTGGTTGTCAAGGCTGGCCTTCCACTTTAGTAAAGCATTTGCTTCATTGTTTGGTGAAGTCATGAAAGAGGAACATGAGGTGGGAACAACATTAAATAGCCAACTAGCAGTACACACCAAAGTGTAAGCTTCTGAGAAAGTTTTAGAATAATCTAAGATATTTACTGCATATTAATTTTATACTCTAATAGCCCAAAATTCTTACACAGCTTTAATGAGAACTAATGAACAGTAAGATATGTTCACAGGGCAATAGGGCGCGTATGCTGATTTTCATTCAAACATTTCTAATTTCTCCGTTTGGTTTTGGGGCCCCAATAATAATGTTTGAACTTCTAACTCACTAAGGAACCTCCTCCCTCACTCCTTTCTTCCTATAACTTAGATTTGGGTTCTCTTGTTGAGAATCTTGAATGTATTGCATTGGGCTGAATTTGTTAGTTTATTTTCTTGTTTCAATATTATTTATTGTTGGGTTTCCTCGAGGGCTATATATACTAATAAGAAACGCCAGAACATTACATGTACGACTTTTTGGCCCAATGATTCAATATGTGGTCAGATAGCAGTTGCTTTGATGTTTGCCTTGGTTTGTAATTGCTTTGATGTTTTTCCGCTTTGAAAAAAGAAGCAGCTGCTTGTCGTGTTATTGATGTTATTTTTCTTTCTTTGTAAGTTGCCAACAATATGATACTATTTTTATCCTTCCAATATTTGTTTTGCTCATTTTACTGAATTGGTATTGTGAACACCCTATTTTGTCCGGGCCCCACTAAAAAAAATACAAAAAAATTGATAATAATTGGTGTCCAAATTGGCAATCATCATTGAAAGAAAAAAATAAAAAAAACAAAAATAAGAAAAAATAAGGAAATCCTCCTATTGATGATGATCGGTGTCTAAATAGGCAATCATCATTGAAAGAAAAAAAAATGATGAAAGTCAAAATAAATCCCCTCATTGATATGATTGGCATTGTCATTCATTAAGGGAAAATAATAAATAAAAAAACGAAAAATAAAAAATAAAAAAATCTCATTTATGTTGATAGGTTTAAATTAGGAAGTTACTTGTGGGGAGAATAATGAAAAAAAATTAAAAACGAAAAAATCTCCACTAATGGTAATTAGGTCAGGTTAGGAAGTTTTACCAATAGAAAATACAAAAAATAAAAATAAAAAAAACGAAAATTTAAAAAAAAATCTCCATTGATAGTGATTGGGTCAAGTTAGGTAGTTCTTAACATAAAATACAAAAAAAAAATCAAAAAACGAAAATTAAAAAAGAAAAAAGAAAAAAGGGAGCATCTATGAAGAAAACCCTACCTTGAGACTATAAATAGGAGTGCAAGGGTTGAAGTAAGGGGGACAAAAATTTTGGAAGAATTTTGGGAGAGCAAGGAGATAAGGTCTGTGGTTGAGTGTTCATCCTTTTCTTTGATTTCACTTTTACATCTCGTTTTTTTCTCTCTCATCTAATATCCCTTGGTTCATGCTTACTTAATCATTCATGCACTATGACTTTATCCAATATGCATTACATTGCTTTACTTTGTATTATGATGTTGCTGGATGTATTTTAGCTCATTGTGGTCTTGTGGATTTGCATTTTATTGTCCAACTGAATTATCTCATGCATAGGCAAGAGGTATGTGCTGTCTTATTTTCTTATGATATTAGGTGTTATGCTTAATAAATATAGATAATATAATTGTGCTTGCCTCTTGTTTATTATGTGGTTCTATCACCCTATCTCTTATTGTAGCGGGTTCAAAGAATAAAAGGTACGCATAAATCTCCTGACTTTTGACTTCTTTTTTTGTTTAACTTGTGTTACTTTTCTTTTTTTTCTTAATCCCTTTCTTAGGTCCTCTTTCAAAAAAAAGAAAAAAAATATTTTGACACATTTTGATAAATGAAAATAAAATGGAAAAAACTCCCTTTTACAAGAAAACAAAAAAAAACGTTTTTTGAAAAAAATAGTAAAAAACACAAACCCAACAAAAAGAGATATTTTTCTCAAATAAATTAAATAAACATTTTTCTAAAAATCACCAACCAAGTGACACGTTTTTCTACCCCCGAACTACGTGGGCTTTGATCCCTCTAAAGGGTACGTAGGCCCTAGGTTTTCATCCTAGGTCAAGTCCAATTTTGTAAATAAATATATTATTTTTTCTTATTTTCTTATTGTAAATAAATGTTTTTTTAAATAAGTATATTTTTCCTTATTGTAAATAAGTGTTCTTTTTTTTCCTCTTCTTTTGTTTTCATTTCATTTAGTTTTGTAAATATTCTTTTTTCTTATTTGGATAAATATAATAAAGTTAAAGGCCATAATATTTTTAAATAATTAACTTAGGGTAACCATTCTTATGAATGGGTGTTGTGGGGTGCCTAACACCTTCCCCACATACAATCGACTCCCGAACCCTAAATGGTTTTTTATAGACCAGTTTTCGTGTTTTAAATAGGTTTCCAAAATTATTCTTTTTCAAAATTTTGGTAGCGGCTCCATGTTTTTCAAAATTCCGGGCACCACAGGTATAAATTATTGTGACTGGACTTCTGAAATATTTTCAAAGTAAATGTTATGTTATTTTCTTCAATAAATACGACAGCAGGGCAAGAGTTTACCCAAGAGTTTAGACAGTAAACTATAGGACGAGTAGGAAGATTTCTATTTAAGACTTTAGATTATCTCTGATGATCTGTTAGAGGATGATCAATCCTCTACCATCTTGAGTTATATGTTCCCTTGCTAATGGAACTTTCAATCATCCCCGTCATAAATGTTTGTGCCTACATTAGATTGTGCTAATAATTGGCATTGGTGATATTCATTTGGTATGGCAAATTTTAATATAACTATTTTACTTCTGGTCCTACATCATTCAAAATTGGGATACCTTATTGAGTGTTGGATTATTTATTTCCTATATTTGATAATTTTCTTATATGATTTGACTACATGTGTCCCAACGAATTATTGGGTTAAATAATATCACTGAGAAGTTTAATTATATATTTTGATGAAGGGAACCCAGACAAAACCCAAGAGAAAGAGAGAAAATGAAGAAGAAGCTATGGCATGGAAGCTCACTTTGGAAGCAAAGGAGTAACTTGATGGCGAGTGAGAATGACAGAGGAGCTCACTGTGAAAAACTATTTATTCAAGATATAGCACAGTACAAATCAACTTAATTACAAAATATTTAATTATGCTCGGTAGGTCCTTATTCAAAAGCTAAAACATCCCTTTAATACAACACAAGTAGAATAGGAGAGGAACACATTAAGAATTAAGACGATACATGACACATCACATAGTGATAAAATATTATTTTGATTGAGATCGATCTCCAACTCATACGACCCTATGGAATGGAACTAAAAACATATGATCTTGGCATCGCAAGCTCATTGCATACTTGGTCCATGGATGGGCGAGTACGTGGATTTTCATTCAAGCAAGTAAAAGCTATTCTTGCAATCAACATCACCTTCTCAGCCACCAAACCTCGAGAATAAGGTAGCCTTTGGTCTAACACTTCTTTCAAATCCAAATCTTGAGCAACTATTGTAGGTGCATTACCAGAAGACATTATGAGATCTCTTGGGTGCTTTCCCATAATTATTTCCAAAGCCAACACTCCAAAGCTATATATGTCACATTTCTCGGTCACTTCCATTGTATACGCAAGTTCTATATAACAAAATCAAAATAATTATCATGAAAAAACATTGTTAGTGATAAAATTTTAATTTCTAAATAAATGAAATATAAAATACAGCACCATGTAATTCATAAATAAATAAAAATCACATTATATAAATGAAAATATCCTTAACCTAGAGCAGCATAGCCAAAGGTACCGGCAAATGAGGTCCAATTGTTAGAATCTGGATACAAAAGCTTGGCCGTCCCAAAGTCAGAGATGTGAGCCTCATAATCCGAGTCTAAAAGGACATTTTTGCTTGATATGTCACGATGAACTATCGACAGTGAGCATCCATGATGAAGATAGTATAAAGCATTAGCCACACCTTCAACAATTTTGATTCTTTTACTCCAATCCAATGCAAGTGCTTGTATCTCATCACTTAGTATCCTATCCAAACTTCCCCCTTCCAAGAATTCATAAACCAAAAAGGAGAACTTTGAATGCCAGCAAAACCCATATAGCTTGATGATATTATGATGCCTAGTTTCTGTCAAGGCTTGAATCTCACTTAGAAAAGCTTTTTGATGACACTGATCTCTGTCTGGTACTGAATGAAGCTTCTTCACAGCCACAACTTGACCTGTGGATAATTCAGCTTTGTACACACTTCCAAATCCTCCAATCCCAAGGAGATATTTTTCGTCAAACTCCTCTGTGGCTTGAATAATGTTCTCATATACTAATTTACCATCATAACTCCATATAGCAAACATATTTTGAGTTTGGACTTCTCTTTCTTGACTTTCCTCTTTCCGTGCATTATGATGGCAAACAATATATGAAATTCCCATCAAAACTATTGCTAGCAACACAGATCCCAAACCAAGGGATAGAGCATAGATCACCACTTTATTTATCTTATGATGCCTTAGACCGTAAATTTTTGTTGGGCAAATTGGCAAGCCAGATACATTTCCACATAAGCCTTTGTTGTCTTTCAATGTCTCAAATGAAGAATTACGAAAGGCCAAGCTATTTGGAAGTGGACCTTCTAATTTATTGTGTGATATATCAATCATAGTCAAGCCTTTCAAGTCGTCAAAAAATGAAGGAATCATACCAAAGAAATTATTATGCGAGAGGTTCAACGTTTCTAATTGTTGTAGCTCTCCCAGCATTGTTGGGATGCCACAAGAAAAGGAATTTGCACTAAGATCAAGATATTGGAGATGTTGTAATTGGCCGAAACTAGATGGAAGTCTTAAAAACTTATTTCCACTTAAGCTCAAATTCCATAACGTCAACAGCCCTCCAAATTGTTCTGGAATTGAGCCACTTAAATTATTGTTAGCTACACTCAACTTATCAAGGTTCTTCAATAATCCTATATCAATAGGAATATTTCCTGAAAGTTGATTGTTGCTCAACAAAAGTTCACTCAACAATGGCAAGTGACACAATTCCTTGGGAATATTTCCTATCAAATGATTTGATGAAAAATCTAGTCCCTCTAACTTTGTTGCCTTGCTTAGTCCCGGTGGTATGTCCCCCAATAAGTCATTATTAGAGATCTTGAGGCTTGTAAGGTTATGGCATTGCCCCCATGTAGGTGATAAATGGCCATAAAATGCATTATTACGCAAATCAATGTAGTTCAAGTTTGGATGTACACCAAAAGCTTCTGTTACATTTCCTGTCAATTGATTATTTTCAAGCCTAACTCTACGAAGGCTAGTGCAATTCTTGAAACTTCTAGGAATGGGACCAGTGAATTGATTGTTACTTGCAGAGATGTTGGCAAGTAATTCTCCAAGACAAATGTCAGGCAAATGACCTTTGAAATTATTGTCTGAAATTTGCAAGGATACCAATTTCCTGAGGTTATTCATTTCCGATGGAAGTTTGCCACTAAGTTTGTTTTGACGTAGAATTAGTTGGGAGAGCTCGGTCAAGTTTCCAATGCTAGAAGGAATAGATCCAGAGAGGTTGTTTGTATTCAAATCTAATATGGAGAGCTTTGTCAAATTTCCCATACTCAAAGGAATAGGTCCAGAAAGGTTGTTTTGAGAAAGGAAAAGGCTGCTTAGATTGACCAAGGTCCCAATGGAGGCTGGGATTGGTCCCGATATGCTGTTGTTTAACAACTGCAACACCCACAAAGAATACAGTTTCCCTATTTCCTGTGGAATTGACCCTGAGATTTGATTGGAATATAGATAAAGTTGTTGTAAACTAGACATGTTTCCGATAGAACTAGGGATGCTACCAATGAGATTGTTTCTTGACATGTCAAGTTGCCCAAGTCTCTTCATCATTCCAATTTCATGGGGTATATAACCAGTAAATTGATTATCTCCAAGTGCCAAGAAAATGAGGTTAGTCATCCTTACAATTTGTGGTGGAATATCCCCAGAAAAGTAGTTGGAACCAAGATGCAGCCATGTTAATTGGACTAAAGTTCCTATTGTTGCTGGAATATGGCCGGAAAGTTTGTTGTCATGTAGGTCAAGCCATGATAGGTTTGTCAGATTTCCTATAGTTGCTGGAATATGGCCGGAAAGTTTGTTGCCATATAGTTCAAGGCTTGATAGGTTTGTCAGATTTCCTATAGCATCAGGAATATGGCCAGTGAAATCATTAGATTGCAAGCCAAGAGCATTAAGCCTAGTCATTTTTGTGATCCAATCTGGAAATGATGCCCTAGAAAGATTGTTCTGACCAAAATAAAGATTGGTGAGTGAGGAGAGGTTGCCAATACTTGTTGGAATGCTACCAGAGAACTCATTATAGGAAAAGTCTATAATACGAAGTTTGGAGAGTTCACCAATCTGGGGAGGGATATTCCCATATAGTGAGTTTAATTGTATATGTATGAATTGGAGATTGGAGAAAGATGAGAAATTGAGACTATCAAGCGTACCTCTTAATCCAAGTTCTTCAAGAGATATATTGGAAATAGAGTTGAACTCATTGCACAAAATTCCATACCACTTGCAAGGATGAGTGCTATTATCTCTCCATGTTGATAACTGAGTTTGGCTTTGGTTGTCAAGGCTGGCCTTCCACTTTAGTAAAGCATTTGCTTCACTGTTTGGTGAAGTCATGAAAGAGGAAACATGAGGTGGGAACAACATTAAATAGCCAACTAGCAGTACCCACCAAAGTGTAAGCTTCTCAGAAAATTGAGGTTTTCTGAAGAGGAATGCCATGGCTATGAAGGAAATTTTAGACAAAAGGAGAATGGTGTAGTACACGCAATGGATGTTAAGAGATATATATAAGACACATGAATTAACACTTGGCAGTCATTTATTGACGGCTGGGTGGACACAAAAACGTCTCTAATGGTGCGAAAGGGATGCCAATCTTCTCCTTACTTGTGGAAAATATCATAGTACTATTAAATCTGCTAGGGGATTGGTCAATATGGTCAACATCGATCAGTTCAAGTAGAGTAAATCAAGAAACATTTGTGTCATTTCACAAGACAAATTAATTAACACCAAATTTTTTAAAGAAAAACTTTATAATATTTTAGCAAATTTATGGGACTAATTTACAAATAAGCCCTTATTTTAGACTTATATTTTTTTAAAAAATATTTTTTTCAAATATATATATATAAGTCATCATTCCTTTTTTTTAGCAGAAGTCCTGATTTCTACAATGATTTACAACCGTGTGTGTTTTTTTTTCCCTTTTTACTTCTCATAATGTATTCTTGAATTGTAAGAATGAAATTAATTTGATAATTTTATTTTATTACCCCTAATGTGATTTTCTCCCTTCCATCATTCATTTTTACCCACCAAATTTCCCCCTCTGCCCCTTTTAATCCCATCCCTTTCTTCTTCGTCTTTAAGAACTAAAATCACTTGGAAGATCGATCATCAAAGTCCACCATCCAACAGCACTCAATATTCATGAACACATCTAATCAAATCTCAAGTTCTACTTCTCAAGAGCTCATCAAGATTCCATCTGCGCCACAAAAATTGGGTCCAAGAGGGCGTGGATTTGTGGGAATGGTGATGGTGGGTTTTGGTGTGAGCAAAAGGATAAAACTTTGGTTTGATTAGACAGAATCCAACGACTTTGGTCGCAGAAACACTTGCAACTGAAAGAAAGTAATGCTTAATTTTCATGAAATAAAAACTTTGTATTATATATTTATTTATTTATTTATTTATTATATAAAAAGTATATAGAAAAAATTCTGGAAAGATACCTTTAATATATCAAATTCCCAAATAAGTTTTGTTTCCTGCCATAGTTTAGATATTGACCACTTCACAGCCAAACTTTGGGGATGCTTGATGGTTATCAAAAGGGCATGGGACTGTGTTGTGAGGGACATAATTCTAAGGAGTGATTCTATAGAGGCTATCCATATAATTCAAGCCGAGACTCCTAAAACACGAGGATAGGGGAGTGCTCCTGGAGATCCAGAACATGATCAAGAGGGATTGACAAGTTGAAATTCAAGTTTGGATTAGGAAAGCAAATCAGATTGTAGACTTTCTTGTAAAAAGAGCTCTCAATAACGTTGTTGGCCTGAGAATCTTTAACTCTGCGACTCTTTATGAAATTTTGAATTATGCTACTTAGCGTTAGTTTCTATTTAGTTGTATAAAAAAATAAAAATATTTCAATATATAAGCATATTTCTTTTTTGGAAAAATATTTCCTTCTTTTTGATAAACCCCAAGGTCCATTTGGGATAAAAATGAGCCATTTGAAATACAAATTTTAATTTGGCAAATTTCAGAAAAATATCTTCAAAATTTGAAAACCCCAAATTAGTGATTTTCTACTAAAATAAGTTGTGAATTGTTAATCAAGTATAGTAAATACCTAAACTATTATTGTAGGAAACAAAACTGATTTAAGATTTTCATGTTTTGAAGGTAGTTTTTTAGAGTATTTCCTTAAATGGGAAAATTTATCTGAAGAATGTTCTCAAATTTGTGATTTTCCCTCTCAATTTCTTTGTTGAAAAATTTTAACACGTTATTTTATCTTTTTTTTTTTTGCCTTAACACATTATTTTATCTTTATTCACTAAGTCTTTGTTGACCGTTAGAAAATTGATGCTGTCCGTTAACATTTTTAATGATAAATGTCAACATTGTTCCATTATAGCACTTTTGGGACAATCTTGAACCCAAAAGAACTTTTGGGACAACATTACTCATGACTCATGAATGAATACTTTCGGGCCAAATATGCATCTTAGCCATTTTAATTTTTTTTAAACATAATGACGGAACTTTTCTATAAATGTATTGACTTAAAGCCAACACCATTGAAGCACGCTATTTATAATATTTGTCAATCACTGCAATTTAAAATTAACGACTTTCTTCTATAAAAAAAATTAACTTCTTTTATTATTATGGCTGTGCATGCAGTAGTCTAAGCTAATTGCGGACTTTATTTGTACTCAACTTGCAAGTTGGGACTTTTTTTCTTGTTTTATTTTTTTTTTTTTGTCTTCTCTTATATATCCTCCTCAATTCTCAATTATTAAATCCTTCTTAAATTGCAACTACACAAGAAATAATCAACAACGTTGTGTCATTGTACACGCAGTCAAACGCTAATTGTGGACTATTTTTGTAACTTGCAAGTTGGGGCAGCTTATCAATAAGGGCAGGGTTCAAATTGCCCATCATGGACCCTTTTAATTAATGATAGGCACGTTTGGGCCAATGTGTTGGAGTGGAGGGGCCGTGTGTTAACAACCCCAACCACCCCCCTCAAAAAAAAAAAAAAAGAACCATAAATATTATATATATATATATATATATATTCAAGCATTTTATGTAACCCTTTTTTTCTGAATTGCACAAAGTATCCTATTGATGACTGGTACTTTATGTGAAATTAAACAGACTTCGTTAATAGTATACTAGTGTAGAAGATATATATAATATTTTTAAGATATTAAACTAAATTAATTACTACATATTTATCAATATTTAACGGTTATTTTTACTTATATTTTTGTTTCTAAAATAGAAGAACGTTTCCTAAATATTTTTTTTTGACTTGTTACTTCTTATCAAATATTCTTGAATTATAAGAATAAAATATTTTTTCTTTCTACAATTGATATATTTTCTTAATTAATGAAAGAAAAAAGAAAAATTAATTTTATTCTTGTAATTCAATTTTTCTAGCTCTATCTATTGGCAGTTTATCGCAAGCAATAGATTCGTCATTTTGTATGAGTAACTTGAAAAATGTTGACACAAATTTATTTGTTAATAAATTTTATAATATGAAAGAAAGTAACATACTTAATTTCCGTCAAATAAAAAAGTGTCATATATATATTTCAATTAACAGTAAAAAATTTCAATATATGGGCATATTTCTTTTTAGAAAAAATGTCCTTCCATTTAATAAACCCGAAGGTCCATTTGGGATCAAAATGAGCAATTTTAATTAAAATTTTAAATTTATCTGAAAAATGTCCTAAAATTTGTTATCCCCTAAAGTCTATAATACATACATTACATATACTCTAAAATTATATCTAATTTTGATCTTCATTATATTAACTGTAAAACATTATATAAGTTATATTAAAGTATATTGAATCAATGAAAAAAAATTAACTTTTTTTAAACATACACCTATGAACTTCTGTAATCGTATTGACGCAAAGCCAATGCCATTGAAGCACTCTACTTAAAATTACCTACTTTTATTTATTGCAGAGTTCGATGTGCATGCAGTCTCGCTATATGGTAGACTTTTCTTGTGTTCAACTTGTAAGTTGGGGCAACTTATTAAGAAAATGAAAATGAAAGACTTTCAAAAATGAGAGTAGAGGAGACATTTTAATTAATGACATTTGAAGAATATTATTACTAAGATTTTATTGAAAAGTAAAAAAAAGAAATTAGTGATGGAACTTTCAATCACAAATTCACTACATAGTGAAATTTCATTATTAAAATTCACAAGTTATCATATACCTTATAAAAAATTGCTATGAAATTCATACATGATGTCACTAAATATAATCAAATACAAAAAATTAGGATAAGTTTAAGACTGAGTTGATACGATTTTGTAAGTTGAACACATAAAAGCAGTAAATTCAGTATGTGAACTTGCGAGTTTAGCTGAGTTAGTAGCTAATACGAGTTTAAAAATGAGCTGACATGATTTTATAAGTTGTAAATGTAAAAATATTAAAATTGGAGAGTCAACTCATAAGTTTAATAACAATGGTCATGGCTAGGCATGAGAATTGGTAGTTGCAATTATATGTTAATTTGTGTCTACACTTCCTAATCCTTATCTAATTAATAATTAGGCTATATTATACAAAACTCCTCCAAACTTTGGGTCAGTTGCATGTAACCCCCTAACATTTCAAAGTTTAAATTTAACCTCATCAATATTTTATTTTGTTACCATGAGCACCTTCCCGTTAACTCACTGTTTTAACAAAAATCGCCATATTAGATTGATATTAGACACCTCGCATCCTACATGACATTCTATGTAATTTAATAATTTTATAGTACTTATATATTATTCCCCCTTGTTCAAAATATAAGAGCCAAACTTATAAAATGGTGTAATTTTTTTTTTATAAGATGCACTTTGCTTTTGTCTTTGCATTTAAGGCTTTTTTCTTTCTTTCCAAATTTACCTCAATTTCTCTCACCATTTGTTCTCTCCTATATTCTCTTTTTTCATTTTTCCCATTTGCCTTAACACTTTATTTTATCTTTATCCACTAAGTCTTTGTTGACTGTTAGAAAATTGATGTTGATCATTAACATTTTTAACGGTAAAGGACAACATTTCTCCATTATAACACTTATAGGATAATCTTGAATCCAAAAGAACTTTGGGACAACATTACTCATGAGTGAATACTTCCAGGTCAAATGTGTTTCTTAGCCATTTTAATTTTTTTTAAAAACATAACAATGAACTTTTTTATAAACGTATTGTCGCAAAGCCAACACCAATGAAGCACACCATTTATAATATTTGACAATCACTTCAATTTAGAATTAACTACTTTTTTTCTATAAAAAATTAACTTCTTTTATTTATTGCACCTTAATTATTGGAATGTGCATGCAGTAGTCTAAGCTAATTGTGGACAACTTGCAAGTTGGGGCAACTTATCAGGAGAAAAAAGTGAAAGACTTTGAAAAATGAGAGTGGAGGGGACATTGTAATTAATGGCATTTGACGAATATTATTGCTAAAATTTTATTTAAAGGCAAAAAAAAAAAAAAACAGAGAAGAAATTAGTGATAGAATTTTCGTCGCTGTAAAATTTCATTATTAATAAGTTTACTAATGAAATTCTGTGGTTAATTTCCTGTTTTTTCTGTAGCAGTGAATGATTCAAATATATACAAGAAACGCACACAATGGATAACGGTTATTCAAACAGTTCATCAAACCTGATCCAAGTATCCCATGTTGAATCTTGTTTTATTTTTTGTTATCTTCTCTTATATATCCTTCTTAATTAATTCTCAATTATTAAATCCTTCTCAAATTGCACCCACACAAGAAATAATCAACAGCGTTGTGTCATTGTACACGCAGTCAAAAGCTAATTGTGGACTATTTTTGTAACTTGCAAGTTGGGGCAATTTATCAAGAAACTAGCAGAAAACAGTAGGTTACCTTTGAAAAGTGGCAAAGGATGGACCCTTTTAATTAATGATAGACACAATTGGGTCAATCGGTCAATGTGTGTTGGAGTAGAGGGGCAATTTTAAATTGTGATAGGCATGCCAGGGCCATATTAGAAGACATATTTCCTCCGTTACTTTTGATAAAAGTCCGATTTTTGAATTATGTAATTTAAAAAAATAATTAAAATTAATTAGTGTATTTAAAATAAATATTTTTTTTCTTAAATATGCCTTTATTTGTGAGGGGAAAATAAATGAGAAAAATAGAGTAAATATAGGTAGCACCATCCTTTTAATTAAAGCAATTCATATAATTATAGAAAAAAATCAGTAAATGTTGAGATAACTCTTGTTACGCCATTACAAAAGATTTCAGGGCAATTCAAATTTTAAGCTCTTATAAAAAGCACCGACAGAGTACTTCATTAAAAGAGATCAAAATCTAAGGACCTTGGTTTGGAATGACGCGTGTAATATTGGAATGAAGGGATTATTTGCTTCCAATTAGATTATGTAATAGTAATAAAGGAGTTTCACTGCTCAATCTTGCTGGTCGAAGGCAGTTCCTCACAATATCCAGCCGTTATTCTTTGGTAAACCTCTCTGTAGGAAACAAATGTTTATAACTAAGAAGGAGATCAGGCATACCTGGACGAATCCATGTTCGGATCCGGGTCAAAGCTCCAATACTCCATACTTGTGCCCACACAATTATTAGACTACTAGAGCCTAATTGTGATTTGCACAGCAGATCACCAGAACCAGAGAGATGGTAGGAGAGAAGGGAATTGCCAGAAAACTCAATGGCGGGGCGAATTGCAATTGAGGAGGCACACCCTATTTATAGTGGTTTATGGAGGCCACTAATTAGGAAACGTGTGCACTCCTTCTTGCCCTCCAAGACAGGAATTAATTGTCTCTCAATTAATTCCCTAATTATGGTGATTTGTTCCTCTTTTAACAAATCCATAATTATTGCTAAATATTCCCAAATCTGCATCTTATGCTGATTTTATTCTTATTTGATTAGGCTACTTATTTCCTAATCAAATAGTCCGGCCCATCAAGGGCGGACTTGGACCCAAAGTCCAACATCTCCCACTCGCACTTGATGGGCCTCCCATCGTGCGTGCGTTACTCTTTCTTGTTTCATACTTGGCGTCTGCCGTGACTGCGTGGGCAAAAACGTCTTTCAGATTTGGTGCTTGTGATACTAGAAATCCTTTATATCGGACCAGCATCCAAGGACACCCTTTATATATAACCGTAAGTTATATGTTCATTGCCTCATATGCCCCAGATTCTCCCATACATATTACTCATGGCATATCTAATCCCTCTCGAGTTAATATGTTGATTAACTCAGATTGCCTTCCACGTACATAGCATCCGCACTTACTAGCTACACATAGAGCTAGTAAGGGGTCGACCACAGATACTAGTACATCTTATGTATCTAGGAGTAAATCTTCCTTTTTGACTAAACATCAGTCCATCTTGACTTGGTCGCTTTCCTAGTTTTCACTCGTCTGACCGAATCGAGTGTGATCATGGAGCTTCAGCTAAAGTAGCTGTCACCAAAACAAGCTTTCATGATGCCGTCTAAGTCTTAAGGGCATCGTGGAATTATTCTTCCTTCCTGGGACTCACACTGTGGTGAACTAGGGATCTTTCACCCACATCCCGTGTTGCAGTTTAACTCTCAAGCACATGCAGTATGAATTGCATGCTACGGTGAATGGTCTGAGGTGTACGTCGATTTCTTTATCTTTCACCGTACAGACATTAGTTCCAAAATGTACTCAACATTCGAACCAGAACTTCCTTTTTCACAATATCTCTTATTTGTGAAAAAGGGTTCTTTGCCTGGCTACAGGTCTATATTCATGCTTCGATCCATTTTCTGTGTATATGCACACATGTAGATCTCATCTCAGTCTAACTGAGGCGACTCAAACGCAAAGATTCTTCTCAACCATTTCATGGTGATCATTTGCTCGTCTTACCTTCCCATGCCCCTGCAAAAACATGGGAAGATGGTTGTTCGTGTGAGTGAACCAACCTCTTTTAACCTGTACGACATACAAAGCTGTATACCTTTATGTATTTACTCATAACATACATACCATTTCTTTTATCTTTATATAAAAGAAGTTCACGACCTTATATTTTATTTGCGCCCCTAGATTTTCATTAACTCAATGAAAATTAAGCTATGGGCTCAATAAGGGGATCTACCAACATCTTGTCAGTAGAAGGTATTGAACTATCGCTTTCCCTCTTTGAAAGCATATCTCTCATAGAGATGTATCAAAAAGGTATGTTTCGCCTTGCTGTGATACTTAGGATCCTTATCATAAGATGTTATCGTTTGGATCCTTCTATCCACCATTCATTCCCAATCTCTCATAGGAATTACTTTAGCCATATAGCACTTTGAATGATGGCAGAACACGCCCTGCGTTCTATTTCCACGGATAACAGGAAAAATACCATGTATATTTCCTTACTCCATCACCATTTTGCCTAGGTCTTGTATTGGAGTATCCTTTCAAAGGAAAGTTGTTTGTCTTAACAACTTAATCCATGGTTATTCTCATAACCCATTTCACAGCAGGACCAAAAAGCATCTTCCAAGTCTGACCCAAAAACATTTGGTCTTATGTACACCAATATGTACATTCACATTACCAACTATAGTCTCACATGGGACTCTATCCACCCTTCAAATGTTGGATTCCTCATAGGACATGTAACCTCTTTAGGTTTATGCCCTTGACTTTAGGGGTGTCTATGGGTTTGCAGTTTGACATCCTAAGATGTCTAAGGAGTACACTTGTACATGTCTTAGGTGGAAAAGACTATATTTTTCTTGTGCAACTCCGTTTATCTTGTCATTCAAGATATTTGTTCAACCCGTGACTTTCTTAACTCAGAATTTAAGGATTCTCTGATCCTTTATTCCTTTGACTCCCTTGACACTTGTTTCATTTGTCACTTGACAAAGGATGACTTCACAAAGAATCATCACTAGACCATTTGGAACTTATGTAGTGTTCTTCGATTATTTCGAAGTTGGTGAGGCTTTCACCTTGTGAAAACTTCATATACTACTATTTAAGTGATTGTTTCTACGAAGCCCTTAAGCTGCTTCAGTGTAGAGTTCATCATCCAATTTCCAAAATTCCAAATTGGAAGGTGGTCTTTACATCATCTTGATGCAATTTTCAAGACTAAGCTTGTTGTCATAGCCAAAGTTCAGAGTTAAAACACACAATGGACAACCTTCCATTGTATTACCTCCTAGCCACTAAGTGTTTTAGGTTCTACATGCCCCCAACAGATTTGAGAACCTACTTGTTCCCAATCGCCTCTTAGCTAGGTGACAAATCACCCAAACACGTATTTGGCTTAAAGAAGAATCCAAATCCTCCTGCATGACACTTTGCAATTCATCTTAGCAGGTCCTTCTAGTGTCTTTCAAACACTTATAGGTACCTATCATCACCTTCTAAGTGATGAAGAGAGCATTCAATCCATTAGGGAATCTATCCCTTATAGTCATTCACTAGATGACAATTTGCTCCAAGGTGGATTTCATAGGATGCTTTTCCTATGTATGAGTGAGGTAATTCTCTCGTAACTTACGTCTTACCTCTTTCATTGTGAAAATGATCTCAATCCTCCCACTCGGATCAGTGAACTTAGGAACACTTGGTTATTCCTTGTCACTTGTGAACCTCTTGAAGAGATTTATTGTGATTAATGCTCATTTCCTGCTAGGAAATCTTGGTTTTATGAACATTGTATCCCATGATTTTCTCTCAGTCACTGAACCGCCATCATTTTCACTAATGAAGACGTGTCATGTCAAATTCTCATGTCATCTCACAAAGAGATACTTTGCTTACCTTGACCCCAATCTTCCTTACTCATAGGAAGAAGTATGAATATAAAGTTGATGACCCTTATGGTCTTAACAAACTTGGTCCTAGTCTAAGGCCCATCCATGATTCATAGGGTAAGGTCGTGACTGACATAGAGGGCATTTGGTTAAGTGTAAATATAATAGCTATGAGTCCACCTACCAACATATGGCTGATAGCCTCATTGGTGCCATTATGTTCATAACCAAAACAAGGAGAGGTCTATCTCTCCATTTCAACAACTCTATTATGTTGAAGAGTTCTAGGTATTGATAGTTGCCTAACAATGCCTTTCTTGTACACAAAACAGCTTGAACTAAGCACATGGGTGTCTTTAACCCTTGTTAGTTCAAAAGGTCTTATCCTTTCAGTTTACTGATTCCTGACTAGTTCAGCCATTATCTAACAGCTTCACATTTGCCAAAAATCAAGTAAACATTACTGTATTTCGAGTAAACGTCCACAACGTTAACGAAACACCAAGCTGTTTGTTTTTTGCCCTCACGTTTATTGGTTCACCAACGTCATAATTTGCCAATTGCAGTGGATATTCTCAGAAAAATGTTTCTTTGTCTTTCTTGCCAGGCAGAATGAGTTCTGAACTTATTCATAAGGGTATTAACCCTTTGACACACGTCATTTAGCAAATACTCTTTTGCTAGTTTGATCATTCCCATTGATCAAGGTGTACATGTGGCAAGAAATGGAATTTTTTATCCCTAGGAAAGAAACATCAAAATCCAACAAAGGATTTGAGAATCATAGTCCCATCGATCCTTAACTAAAGAGATAGCAAAGATGTGATTCTGTCAGTTGCAATTGCATGGAGTGAATCAGGGTGGTTTATCTATGCAGAGTTAACGTGCAAGTTCCAATCCCTTGATTCTCTCTCTTCATCGCTTTGCATTTGACATAAAGCCATATGCTTCATTTGAAACATCCACAACTTATGTGGATTGCTACTTTTACAACCCTTAATGGTTAATCAATGTAGCATTTCATCTTTTGCAGAAACCATTTGATCTTTTCTAGATCAAGTTTTCCTCATAGGTTCCTTGCCCTTGGGCTTTGAGGATGAATCATCCCACTCTTTAGCTAAGTTCGTCTGACTGATTGATCTTGGATCCTTCAGTCTCTCACACTGAAGTTCAATGTGGTGAATCACATTGCTGAAGGTTACAATATGCATATCAGGGGCAATATATACTATTGTATATGCCCACTCACTGGAAGACATGGCTCACTCCCACTCACTGGGAGACATATATTCCTCCCACTCACTGGGAGATGTCTTATCACAACATACACTTGTTGTTTGTTAGAAAGAACTTGGCATTTAGTTTGTCTCAGCTTCTTGTTTGACATCTGCCTCAAGTGTTGCCTAAACAACATGTTAGGACTTAGTACACTTAGTTTTAACTTTATGGAAGAAGATCACTTATTTCACTATCTTCCAACACTATCCATATGGCTTGGATAAGGTTACATTGCTCATACCAACATAAGTTTGAGCAATGTTGTTCTTTCTATGCTTGATAGCATAAACCTTTTTGTATCCTTCAATTGCTTCAGCCTCTAAATGCTGAAGACTAGTTGGTAGGATGTCCCTGACATCTCATTCTTCTTGAATGAAAGAGATTTGAGAGTTTTTAACTCCACAGATATCTCTATTGAGCTTGTCTTCATAAGCTCAGTCAAATAGACTTGGTCATAATTGGTCACTCAGACGATTATGGTATACAAATCTTAGTTGTTCAAATAAGACAAAGGATAATTAGATAATAAGTTCACTAGTTTCATGTTCAGGAGACAACTATGTTGACTCCCATCCCAATCATACTAGTTAGCTCATCACCCTTTTAACCACAGTCTTCATTTAAACACTTTCCCCTTTGGTTTTCTAGACGTATTCTAGAAAAACTCCCACTCAATCAAAGAGCAGTTATATTAACAAGATAATAACACATTATCATCTAACTAGCATGAATGTTCAAGAAAACAAGAAGAGAATATACTGAATTCAATTCTATAAACTAACATAGAATTTAATCTTAAATTCAATGGGGAAAACAAGAACATTCAAAAATTTAAGCCTCATATCATTGTCTCTTAACTAGGTTCTCCTTCTCATAGGCCCTTCTAACCATATTAACTCATGTAGCATCTAGCTACAATGTCCAGCTCCTCTTTGCCATGTCTACATCCACTCATTTAGATGTATTTGCAGCATACCTCCCACTTGATGAGATGATTCTCACATCTCTATCTCTCTTGTCATTTGTCACAACATATGTGATAAAAGGTTGACCTTTAGAAGTCATTGCTTCAATCCAAGTGGATCAATGTGGTTAGAAGCATGGGAAGACTTATTATTATTCAATAATTATTGAATAATTTTAAGTTGCTGCAATTTTTCAGGTTTTTATCTCTAAGAGTTTGAGTCAAGGTTGGATAGGATTTTATATTCAAAAACTCATTTGAATAATCCCTTACTTTTAAAGAATCTTTCAGTATTAACCTTATGTTGCAGCTGAAATTACTCTTAAAAAATAAGCCAACATGTCCCAAAAACAATAGAACCAACATTGATTCATTTCCAACATTTTTGGGATCTTCTAAGTGCACATAAGCACCTTTTTGACTCAAATCATATCCAAACGTGCTTCAAATATATGCAAATTATATATCAAATTGAAGCTCTCGAATTTAGGGATTTTTAGGAACCAACCACATCTCAATCAGAGGTCCCACGCGCTCTCACGCGCCCCTAGAACGTGTCTGGATGGAAAAATCCTGAAAAATTGGAAATTTCCAGCTTTGGCCACTCTCGCTGGAGGCGTGTGACATACACGCGCCGCCTTGCGGCCGTCTGCCGGAGACACGCGCCGGCTACCAAGAATCCACGCGCCGTCCTCTCTCCGACGGTGCTTGCCACGTGTCAAATGGAGACCCCAGTGGGTCCCACGCGCCATGTCCCTTTTTTTTTTTTGGGTCAACAGTCAACGGATGACTGTTTACCCGTTGACCGGTCAACGTTGACCGTTGACTGGTCAACCATGACACGTCACCGATGACGTGTCAGTTATGTGGCGCTGGACGCTGACGTGGCGGCCGCTCAATGGTGCCACGTGGCGTTGGTTGACCGATGATGTGGCGTTGACTGCCACGTCATCATCTTCAACCTCCAGCCGGGTCAACCCGACCCGGTTAGAGCTCCGACGGGGCATCGCGACCCGCCAACTTCGGGAGACCATATCTCCCTCGTTTTAGCTCCGTTTTGCGCGTTCTTGGTGTCTTTGGAATCGTAGTTCAGCGAACTACAAATTCATGGCATTTATTTGATCTTAAAAACTCTGTTTCATTGATCAAATGGCGAGTGAAGTTGCGGCGGCGACTAACGACCCGCGAACTTCTTTCCTTTGTTTCTCCCTCATCCGGACTCCGTTTGACGCGTTCTAAGCATCGTTGGAATCGTCTCTTCGAGATCTACACATCCATGTCCTTACTTTGGGCAAAAACACCGAGTTTCAAACACCCCATTTTTCTCGACATTGACGGTACTACGTAAACTGACGTGGATGTGTGTCCTCTGAGTTTCAAAGGCTCTTCTAACCTTTGAGGGGTCAAGTCTTTTCTGTTTTTAGTTCCACATAGGTTCCAAAAACATAACTTAAAAAAAGATTGAAGAAGAGAAGAGAAGAGACGAAGGAAACGTGTAGATACATATATCACAGGAGCAAACATATGAACCCAGTATTTTCTGTGTGTATGTTCAAGTCGAATAACAAATCTAATATAGACACGCACAGCAAAGGCAAAAACAAAATATATACATATGTACATGCGTGAGGCTTAAATGTATATGTACTTGTTCAACGTTTTGGATTTATGAAAAAAAAAAATTATCAACAAATGATAAAATCATATGACCATATGAGAACATGCACAACAAAAATTTCAAGCAATAGAGGCTAAATATAAAGCTTGAAAAAAAAACAGTAGCACAGCGGAAATATTGAGATATAAACAAATTATATCACATTATTATTCACATAGAATAAATCACAGCCTCAAGGATCAAATGGCTCTGATGCCAATGTAGGAAACAAATGTTTATAACTAAGAAGGAGATCAGGCATACCTGGACGAATCCATGTTCGGATCCGGGTCAAAGCTCCAATACTCCATACTTGTGCCCACACAATTATTAGACTACTAGAGCCTAATTGTGATTTGCACAGCAGATCACCAGAACCAGAAAGATGGTAGGAGAGAAGGGAATTGCCAGAAAACTCAATGGCGGGGCGAATTGCAATTGAGGAGGCACACCCTATTTATAGTGGTTTGTGGAGGCCACTAATTAGGAAACGTGTGCACTCCTTCTTGCCCTCCAAGACAGGAATTAATTGTCTCTCAATTAATTCCCTAATTATGGTGATTTGTTCCTCTTTTAACAAATCCATAATTATTGCTAAATATTCCCAAATCTGCATCTTATGCTGATTTTATTCTTATTTGATTAGGCTACTTATTTCCTAATCAAATAGTCCGGCCCATCAAGGGCGGACTTGGACCCAAAGTCCAACACTCTCAGTGCGTGGTTGCTTTGGAACCTTAATCCCTGCTGCATGGGCTCTCACTGGAGGCTTTCTTTGGGACTTTATGCTGGCGGCTATGGGACAACAGGAACAAGAACATCTTTGCAAATGAACCCAAAACGCGTACGGCGGAAAGCATTATCCTGTCTGTCTGCTCTTTTGTGAATCACTCAGTAAACGAAGTAGAACTCTTAAGTTCTTTTTCGCCACTTAACTGTCATTGATGCAGCTAATTTCCAGTCTGTAATCTAATATCTTGTACCATGCACCTCTTGTATATATGATTTAATTAATATATTCATATTTTACGCAAAAAATAAAATAAAATAAAATAAAGGAGTTTCATTATATTCATGCATTTTATGTAAATCTCAATTGCACAAAGTACACTATTGATGATTAGGTGCTTCCCTTCAAGTTATGAAGTTAAAAGAAACTACATTAATAGTATACTAGTGTAGAAGATCCCTCCCCCCAACCCCAAAAAAAAAAAAAAAAAACCAAACACCCCCTAAGAGTTTGTTTGGTATGAGGGATTTGGAGGGGAAGGAAAATTTTTATGATTTGAATTTAAGAACATTGGAGAAGTGGGGTTATAAAATTTTAATATAGATAATATGTAAGATTAAAGAGTAAGAAAACTTAATTAAAAAATTTATACCCTATTTCTTTAATTTTTTTAAATCCATCTCAAAAAAATTTTCCCTCCACCCACTTTCCCCCCCTCCCCTCATACCAAACAAGCCCTCCAAACAAGCCCTAAGAGAGACTTGAGGGAAGATACTTGTCAACAAATAGCTCGATCTTTTTTATACAAGTGCTATACCTTTTAATTATATAAAAAATCCTGAATTTATAAAGATGTGTATAATTATAGGAAGATTTGGTTAAGGATTTAAGCCTCCTTCTTATCATGAGATCAGAGAAAAATATTTAAACTTGAAACTAACAAAAGATTTAAATTTGTTGAATTTATAATTATTTTTATTTGATTATATTTAGTGACTTTATATTAGTACATGAATTTCCTATAAATTTTTATATTAAGTATGATAAATTATGAATCTTAATGAATTTAATTTCAATTATTTGGATTTAAAATATACTTAAATCAAATTGTTGCCATTTTTAGTATTTTAATTATTTTATCATATAATTTTTATTTTTATTTATTAATAGAGGTAAACTCTTACAAATTTATGGTACGAGTTTGCATTTTTGAGTTTCCATCATTCTCACGAATTTATTTATTAAATTTGCGAGTTTGACAACATTGGGTGTAAATATTCTGAAATAGTAGCCATTTTACACTTCATTAACAATTGCTAGCTAGACTTGATTAGCTATTCACCCTATTCATTATGAACGCTATATATGGAAGGGAAAATGACACGCAGGTCCCAAGAACTGAAGATAATTACAGTGAAGTCTCACAGCAGCAAAAAAATAACTTAACATGTTGTAAAAACAGCTTAACGAATTGTTATTTCTGATATTTGGGACTTCACTATAATTATCTTCGGACATTGGGACCTGCGCGTCATTTCCCCCATATGGAACGTAAGCATGAGAATTGATAACACTATATATATATATTCTGAATGAAAGTATGTTTGTTATGGCGTTGAGATTATTTATAAGCTATTTTTATAGCAAGATACAAGTTTATTGGTTCATCAGTGATCTGACTGACCTGAGTTGAGTTTATCCGAAGAATGCAATCGCAAGAAATAATCAACGTGTGTGGCTGTGCAATGTGCATGCAGTCAAGCTAAATATTAGTTCAAGGAGAGAAAATCGAGGAACATTTGTGTCATTTCACAAGAGAAATTAATTAGCACCAAATTTTTTAAAAAACTTGATAATATTTTAACAAATTTATGGAACTTATTTGTAAGTAAGTCTTTATTTTAGACTTATCTATTATCTTATTAATATATATATATATAGAAGTTTTCATTTTTTTTATAGCAGAAATCTTCATTTCTACCATTATACATAACTGTGCATATTTTTTTTTTATTTTTGGCTTTTTACTCCTTTTCATGTATTCTTGAATTATGAGAATAAAATTAAATTTTATGTCTACAATTTATATAGTTTCTTAATTAATGAACGCAAATAGAAAAATTTATTTTAAGCTTATAAGTCAAATTTTCTAGCTCTATGTATTGGTAGTTTATCAAATGCAATAAATTCGTCATTTTGTACGAGTAACGTCAGCAATTTTCGACGCAGATTTATTTTTTAATAAATTTTATAATATGAAAGAAAGTAATATAATTAATTTCCATGAAATACAGAGTATTATACATATTTCAATTAACAATAAAAAAATTCAATATTTAGGCATATTTTGTTTTAGAAAAAATGTCCTTCCATTTACTAAACCCAGAAGGTCCATTTGGAATCAAAATGTGAAATTTTAATTAAAATGTTTAAATTATCAGAAAAATGTCCTAAAATTTGTTATTTTCCCCCTCAATTTCTTTTTGGAAACAAATTTCACACGTTATTTTGTCTTTATCCACCAAGTCCACAATACATACTTTACATATACTCTAAAATTATATGTAATTTTGATCTTCATGATATTAACTTTATATTAAAGTATATTGAATCAATACTTTAAAAATTAACTTGTTTTAAAAACATAACTATAAACTTCCATAAAAGTATAGACGCAAAGTCAAGGCCTTTGAAGCACACTAATTAATATTTGACAATCAATTCAGTTTAAAATTAACTACTTTTATTTATTGCATGGATGTGCATGCAGTTTCGCTAATTGTAGACTTTTCTTGTACTATTCAACTTGCAAGTTGGGGCAACTTATCAAGAAAATGAAAGTGAAAGACTTAGAAAAATGAGAGTGGAGGGGACATTTTAATTAATGACATTTGAAGAATATTATTGCTATGATTTTATTGACAGGTCAAAAAAAATTAATGACGGAATTTTCCATTACTGCACGGTGAAATTTCATTATTAATCAAGTTTAGCAATGAAATTTAGTTGCCAATTTCCTTTTTTTTTTTATGTATAGGGAATCAAACACCGACAAGAAATGCGCAGTGTAATGGTTATTCAAACAGTACATCGAAGGCTAATCAAGTATCCCATGTTGATTCTTGTTTTATTTATTTTCTTTTTTGTTTATCTTATCCTCCTTAAATTTCAATTATTAAATCCTTGTTAAATGCATTTTCTTAGCGATCCAATTAACGACTCGAATGAGTAAGATTAACTATTGTTCATAAAACAGCCAATTGTCATCACAAGCAACTAAAATGATTCCTTTTTCTGAAGAGATCTGCCTTGGAACAAATTAAAGGGTGAATAAGTAATTAAGGGGTGATGGTACTAATCTGACTAACTGACCTAAGTTGTGTTTTAATATTAGGGAAAATCACTCCCAGATCCCAAGGACCAAATCATAAGCAACTATTGTTGGGGCATCAGTAGATGACATTATGAGATATCTTGGATGCTTTCCCATAATTATTTTTAGAGCCAATACTCCAAAGCTATAAACATCACATTTCTCAGTCACTTCCATTGTATACGCAAGTTCTATAACAAAATCAAAATGATTATCACTAAGTTTGTTATGAGACAAACGTAGTTGGGAGAGTTCAGTTAAGTTTCCAATGCTTGAAGGAATAGATCCAGAAAGGTGTTGTTTGTGCTCAGATATAATTTGGAGAGCTTTGTCAATTTTCTAATGCTTGAAGGAGTGGGTCCACAAAGATTGTTTTCATACAAACTTAGTTGGAAGAGCTCAGTCAAGTTTCCAATGCTGGATGGAATAGTTCCATAAAGGTTGTTTATATTCAAATTTCATAATTCACCACAATCCAGCAGGTCATAATTAACTTATGGTTATTAATTTATGATTTCAATGATTTTTTTTTAAAAAAAAAACAGCATTCAACTATTTTTAGTTTTTTCTTAAAATTCTGGCAAATCCCTATTTCTATTATATATTTTCATACTTTATTTAGGGTTGTTGTCATAATTATTGAGCTTAAAATCAAATAAAGTTTGTAATTCAAGGGTTCTTGATTACTTGTGTCTTATATATTGTTAATTTTATTAGCTAAAGTTTTGAATTGGGTTTTGTTTAGAGGATTGAATTAAGTCTGGTCCAGTGTGGGAGATTTAATTCACCTAATTCAAGCTAGCTCAAAGGGTCTTTTGAGCAAATTTGTCAAACTAGCATACTCCTAAAAATATTTGGAAGCAAAGGATGGATGAAATCCATTAATTTATGATATTTTTATCATATTTTCAAAACCAATCTCCATTTCATCCATTTTTATCCCAAAAATATAAAAATATTAGGTTTTAAAGCAAATCAATTTAATTGCAACCTAGTTTATAGTTAAAAAAACTCAAATCTTTTTTATCGTTTCATGTTAGTCATTACATTTATTTTCTAGGTAGTTAATAAAAAGCTCTTCAAGCGACCATATAATGCAATCATGGGTTATTTCTTAAGAAGTTACCAAGGCACAAAACATACGCTTTTTCACATTCATTTTTATCTTATTGAACAAACTCTCTCTCAGCTCCCAATCACCACAGAACATTTATCATTAATTAACTTATTATACTCTATTCAGTCTATAATATAAGGCACTTTAAATAATTCACTAGAATAAAAAAATGATAGTTAACTCATTAAATATGCCTAAAATTAAATTTTTTTCCTAATAAATAAACATTAATTACTCTTTAAATTATTTATATTGTAGATCAAGACTTTTTTTAATTTATATTGTCTACGGGATGGAGGACTAATACTTCATTTGAAATTTGAGTCTTAGTTAAATCAAAGACGTGTTGTCCGGCCTTACCTCAATCACGTGTTTTGGCAACAATATGCCAAAATTAAATTCATAGTTTCACACCCATTTCTATTCTCATCGAAGCTTTAGGTCTAGAAAATGAAAATCGTCAGCCTCCTCGTCTTCTTTGTGTTTTGTTCAGCTTGGACTTTCAAACAAAGACCTTCACACCAGACGACATATAATATACACGACCATAACAGGTTCAGCCGTCTGGATCTTACATATCCCTGCCTAAAACCGTATAGCTTAATTAAAAAAAATAAAATGCATTGTTACTTAAATCAATGTAGTCCAAATTTGTTGATACACCAAAAGCTTCTGTTGTATTTCCTGTCAATTTGTTGTTGTGTCAAGCCTAACTCTAACATGGCCATGAAGGTTGTTTTCATACATGTAAGTTTGCTTAGATTGACCAAATTCCCAAATTGAGGCTAGGATTGACCTAGAGATTTGATTGGAAGAAAGATAAAGTTGTTCTGAACTGGACATAATGTTTCCAATAGTACTAGTATAGGGATGCTACCAAAGAGATTGTTATTTGACATGTCAAGTTGTTTAAGTCCCTTCATCATTCCAATTCCATGGGGTATAGAATCAGTAAATTGATTACCTTGAAGAAACAGAAATGATAATTTGACAACATTTCCCATTATTACTGGAATATGGCTGGAAAATTTGTTGTTGTCTAGGCCAACCCATTATAGATTTGTCAAATTCCCCATAGCTTCAGGAATAGAGCCAAAGAAATCATTGAATGTAAGCCTAGAGCATTAAGCCTTGTCATTTTTGTGATCCAATCTGGAAATAATGCTCTAGAAAGATTGTTCTAATCAAAATTAAGATTGGTGAGTGAGGAGAGGTTGCTAATACTTGTTGGAATGCCACCAGAGAACTCACTATAGGAAAAGTTAATAATACTAAGTTTGGAGAGTTCACCAATTTGGGGAGGGATAAAATAATGAAATGAGTTATTGATTGAACCATATTTTTACATGATTTTCCATGATTTTATTTGGGATTTAAATGCATTTTATGAAGCATTATTGCATAATAAAGCATGAATTTTGGTTAGGAACAATTATTTTGAATTAATGAGAATTAAGGGCAAAATGATCAAAATTATTAATTATTTTGTGCAATTGTTTCTTGGACTTTTAATGCTACTTGTGCTTAATTTTGTATTGCAGGTGTTTTGGAAGAAAATTGAAATCTTGAAAAAAAATGCATTTGGAGTTGAATTAATATTTTTAAAGACTGGGAAATATTACAGACAAGGCCTATAATTTCTTGAAAACTATAAATATGTGAAGAAAAGGGGCCATGAAAATTACAAGAACTACCCAAACTCTTTAGAAATTTTAGTACAGCTCCAAAACATTTCAAACATGTTCAATAAAGTCCCTCAACGAAAGTTTTCAAAGTTCTCATTGTGGTCCCTTGATCAAAACACATCGTTTTGACCAAGGGATCCGATTCCCATGGACCAGACTTGATGGATATGCAAAGTGGACATGGCGTGACCCGAGACGCAGCTGAGGATCCGGGAAGGTTTACGCAGAAGCTGAGAGTGATATTAGAGAGGGGAGCGCCGCATAGCAGACCCGGGGGGTTGGGGGACCGGAGATCGCCTTCATCTTCTTCCTTCACCCTGCATCCACCTCGCCGGCGGCTTCCTCTTCCATTACAGTCGCCGGCGAGCAAGATTCACATCGCCATCCACTGGAGCTGTGGATAGAGACCTGGCCGAGAGCTTAGAATGGGGAGCGTAAGGGCGCCGCAAGCATCAATCCAGCACCTCTAATCTTCTTCACCTCATACCACCGTCAACGTCGCCAGCGACGTTCACAACCTCCACCGTGAACGAAGCTCGGACTGGACGACACAAAAGCAGAGCGGCTGAGCTCTGTTTTTCCGGCAAGCTAAATCCCAGATTCCGGCGACCTTTGTCTTCTTCCTCTGCACTACACCACCATCACTTTCACAGCCACCACCTCCGTTTCTACTGTTCCATTCCCTTCTTCATCTGCTCCGTTTCTCCACCATTTCAGCATCACCGTGACTCCCCTGTGACCTTCCTTCTATATGTGTCACTCTCATTTTCTAACAGAACCCACGAAATTCATTTTGCTCAGACTCTCATTCAATTTCCATGGGTATTAAATGCTTTGAAGATATCGTGGCTACTGTTAATATCATGAGAGGCTGATTCATTTGTGCTTTTTGGTGATGATGAATTGTGCTTGAGCTTATTGGACTATAAAGGGGAGTTTTGCTATCATTCCATTAGTCTAGAATTATATATATTTAGATTGCCTAATTTTAGGAATTTTCATATATGTGATTCTGGAATTGGGATTAATGTTAATTATCTCTTGTGGTTTGATAATTGTAGTTGAGATTGAATTTTACAATGTGAAGATTATATATGTTTGAATTTCTTTGTGGTTGCAATAAGATTATGTTAATTAGCGTGTTATTGTCTAGTTAATGTGTTTGATTTGTATCTTTGAGGGGCTGTTTAGCACTCAAATCCAAAAAGATTCATGTTGCATTATTCCAATTTTAATTGCACATTAAGTGGTTTTAAACAATATTTCAAGAGATAGTAGTTAGCTATGTTTGTAGGAGCTACTATTAATTAGGATTATTGGACTCAAGTGTTATTTTGAGGTTGCTCTTAAGGCTTAATGAATTCTTAACTCCCATAATCTTTTTGAATAAGGATTGTCATTTTTTCATTACCAAGAGCATTCTTTATTGATATTTTCCACTCCATACCATTCTATTCACTTTTACTCATTCTCCATTTTCATAAGAAAAATACCAAAAATATTAGATTAGCTTTTAATTAACAAGTGCATTTTCTTTTAATTATTAATTTCAAAAATCCAAAAATCATTTTCCCCTTGTTTTAATTGTATTTGCATGATAATTAGTTTACTTAGGTAGTTCAATAAAGGCTCCTCAAGTGTGAGACGACCCGAGTGTTGCATTGTACTGCAATTATTGGTAAAAAAAAAATTTTGCATTTGACCCCAAGGCGTAAAGACACGGTCAAATCAGTTATTTCCCCCCTCAATTTCTTTTTTGAAAAAAAATTGACGCATTATTTTATCTTTATTCACTAATTCTATAATACATACTTTAAATATGACCTAAAGTTATATCTAATTTATATCTTCATGATATTAGCTTTAAAACATTATATAATATAAGTTATATTAAAGTATATTGAATCAATGTTAAAAATTAATGTTTTTTTAAAACATAACTGTGCACTTCTATAAACGTATTGACGCAAAGCCAGCGCCATTGAAGCACACTATTTAATATCTGACAATCACTTCAATTTAAAATTAACTACTTTTATTTATTGCAGAGTATTGGATGTGCATGTTAGTCTCGCTATATGGTAGCCTTTTCTTGTGCTCAACTTGCAAGTTGGGGCAACTTATCAAGAAAATGAATGTGAAAGACTTAAAAAAATGAGAGTGGAGGGGACGTTTTAATTGACAAGGAAAAAAAAGAAATTAGTGATGGAATTTTCAATCACTACACAGTGAAATTTCATTATTAATATTCATAAGTTATCACACTTAATAACAAAATTTTCATGAAGTTCATATATGAAGTCACTAAACTCTAATCAAATACAAAAATCTAGCATGAGTTTAAGAGCGAGTTGATATGATTTTGTAAGTTGAACACCTAAAAGTAGTAAAATCGGTGTGTGAACTCACTAGTTTAGCTAAGTTTGCAACTAGCACGAGTTTAAGAATGAGTTGGGATGATTTTAGAAGTTATAAATATAATGTAAAAGAGTTAAAATCAGAGTCAACTTACGAATTTAACAATAATGGTCACGGTCAAGTATGAGAATTGGCAGTTGCATTTATATGTTGATTTGTATTTGCACTTCCTAATCCTTGTCTTATTAATAATTATCAACAATTATATATTTTAATCCAAATAATTAACTCATAAACTCATGACCACATTATAAGAGCTAGTCAACGGATTGGATACAAGACAGATTATAATGGTTCGAATAATAAAAGGCCATAGTGTTGGGTGAACCTATCCGATCGAAGAAAGCAACCACAATAAATAATCAACAATGTGTGTGACTGTGCATGCAGGCTAACAAGTTCTGGACTTCATGTTAGGTTACTTGCAAGTTGGGGCAGGGCAACTTAGCAAGAAACCTTGATCATTTTCATTCTCAGAAAAAAAAAAAGTGAAAGACTTTGAATAGTGGGAATGCAAGAAACGTTTTAATTAATGACATTTTTAGAATATTATTTCCAACAGTTCATTGGAATGGAACCGATAATATCTACTAGAGATGCATATTATTTTATATTTTATCTTCTCTTACTACTCAAATCTTAAATTATTAAATCATCTCATCAGTACATTTTTCTCTTATCGATCGATCTAACAACTTGAGTGAGTAAGATTATGTGGAAGAGTTTTAAAAGATGGTGATGGTGTTATGTGAATTTGCCTAAAGAATGCGAAAGCAAGAAACCTGCAAAATCTAATTGATGACTTTAATTTCTTCGAACATGGTTGCTGGGACAACAAAAAAAGGTAGATTGTAATACCCACAAACGGGCAGATGAACATTTTCCCAGTAGACAAATGTGGATGAGTTTTAAAAGATGGAGAAATCAACTCGTGTTGGAGACTTGGAGGGGCCATTTTCATTAACGACAGATACATTTCGAGGTTATAATCACTGAGACTTAATTACAAGGGAACAAATATCTATGAGAGACGCGCATTGTATAATGGTTATTTAAACAGTACATCAAATCTGAATTAACCAAGTATCTCATATATGCTGAATATTGGCTCATTTTCTTTTTTTAATCTTCTTTTAGACCTTGTGCGTGAAGAACACAACAGTATGAAACGGACAACAATGTGGCTTAGCATTTTCTTTAACTGAGAATTTGCCGTTGTAAAAATCACCGGTGTTGGAGTACTGAAGGGGCCACTACAAAAAAAAAAAAAAAGCGCATATAACTGAGAATTTTCCGTTGTAAAACAGAATTAGTGCAAGATTATTGACAGAAATTTTTCATTTCTGATTCTTTTGTGGCCAATTGCTTTAACGACACTAGAATTTTTAGCTACATAATTTTTTTTCTGCCCTGAAAATTTGGTGACAGATCAGCAATGAAATTAGTGATGTTAATCCATTGCTAATTTAGTGACGAAAAAATTCCATCGTTAATCTATCGGTAAATTTAGCGATGGAATTTTCATCAAAAATTAGTGACAGATTAATTTTTCATTGGTAGTTTTGGCGATGACAAGTTGTTTTTTTAAGTGCACTCCCTTCGTTCTCATTTATAAGGTCTTATTAACCGTATTGAGTTGCTCAATTTGAAAACATTTAAAATTAATTAAGAGTAAATATGTAGGAAATATGTTCTTTTCCACGTATGCCTTTATTTATGAGTGATCAAAGTAGGAATCCACATTCCGTACTCATCCAAAAGATGAGCAAGTAATGCTCATCCCCCCATTTTGTTTTTGTTTTTATTTTTTTAAAAAATACTCCATATATTAAAAGTTAATTAACTTAAGATATTGGGTGTTAAAAAAATATTTCAGATATTGGATGTTATTGGATAAATATTTTAGAAACTGGTGTTGCAGGAAAAATATTTCTGAATGCAGAACTAGAAATTAATTAATTTGAGATACCGGGTGGTAAAAAAATTTCAGAGTACTGCATACAATTTAATTCAAATAAACAAGAATAGGTAAAAAAAATTAAACAATGGCCTCCACGCCAAGTTTGGGGCGTATGCTCATCTTTTGGATGAGCACGGTATGAGGACCCCAAAATAGAGAGAGTAATAATAAGAAAAATGATGAAAGTGAATATATGGTGGGAAATAAATGAAGGGTAAAATGTGTAAAAAATATTTGTTTTTCATACAAAGTTAAAAAGAAGGGAAAATTGGGGAGAGGGACCAAGGAAAACAATATTTATTATAAAGGATTTAGAAATTGAAATTATTTAGAAGGATCAAAACTTTTTAAGACAATAATTTGCTTATTACTTAATTATCCTCAATTAAACCTAAACACTGAGAAAAATAAAAAAACAATAAAAAGAGTGCTCCTCATCGGAGTCCGCTCATAAATGCATCAAGACAATAAATAGGGATTTTTCTTTGTTTTTTTTTTGCCAGTATAAATAGGGATTTTTCAAACCGTAATATCTATAAATATACTATTATATAATACATTGCTAGGCGCTGATGATCAGGAAAGAATAATTAGGAAGATAATATTTGATGCTACTAAATTTTAAATAAGCATTGTAAGTGCACAGATCAATGAAATAATATAATAGTAAATTAAGGTTGTCCTACATAGATTCAAGGTGATAGATAATTAGATATTAAAATTCTCATTCCTATTTAAATTGAGCAAATCTAATAAGGAAATGGAATTTGAAAATCAATTTAAATAAAAGAAAAAGTAGTAAATCTAATGTTTCAAAATTTCAATTCATAAAAATAACTTATAGTGGCTAATCCTTTCTTTAAGTTTTAGAGCATGTGTTTATCCAATTTAAAGCACTTAATGTTAATTTGTTAATCTAGAGTTTAAATAGATATAAGTATCTTCCAATCACTTATGCCCCCCTCTCAAGTTAAATTGTTATTCATAACTAATTCACTTAAAAGCCAATAAATGTTCAAATTTACTCTAATAAGATTATATGAGTCCAATAGGCATATTCCTATCCTATTGGTAAATTAGAATAAATTCTAATGCCACGTTACTTAATTAGATGGTTTAATTAAGATCTCTCTCCCAAAACTAATCTAAATTCTCTAAATTCATACATAGTGGTCATCAAGCACTAAGGGTGTGTTTGATTTGAGGGGAGGGGGTGAAAATTACAATTTTGGGTTTAAGAAACCCAAAATTTACCTTTTTATTCTTTTAAATTTTAGATTCTCGCCCAAAATTTACCCTCTCATTTCTTTTAAATTTTGGATTCTCACCCAAAATTTAAATGCTTTTAACCCAAAAAGATAATTTAATCCCTCTCCCCTCCCCTCCCCTCAAACCAAACACACCCTAAGTAAATAAACTAATATAAAATTAAGTAAATAAAAATTAACACTAAAAATAATTAAATGATTCATACATGCTCAAATTCTTAAATTAGTTTATAAGCACTCTAGGTTTAAAGAAAATTAGGCAGACATAACTTTAATTCTTGTGATCTCGACAACAATTTCAGAATTCAAACCAATAAAGGAAAGGGAAAAAGAAAGGGGAAAAAACAGAACACTTGTTGTGCACTTGCTACCGAGCCTCCAAAATTCAAATCCGGCAAGCTGAAATCGGCCTTGAAGATTCCTCTGCCAATCCCGTTTCTGCCGGGCCATACATCCTCAACTTCGCATTCTCAAGGATAAAGAAGAACAGTGCTGTTGCAGAGCCTGTTTGACTCAGCTCGTGCGATGGAGATGGTGGTAGAGGATGAAGGAATGAGCGAGAGATTGAAACAGCGTTGGAATGAGTGAATCCAGACCATGAATAATGAAAGGACGGCAGATTGGTAGAGATTGCGATGAAAGACTGAAGAAGAAGTGATGGTCGGTGGCTAGTGAAGCTCAGAAGCGATCTCTCAAAAACAATTAACAGACGCAGAGACGATGTCACGAAGCTCCTTCCGTCATCACTCCCTTTGCGTCTTGCTCTGATTTTTCTGCTCAAGAAGAAGATCGCTCTTCTGAATCTCAGTCGATGCTCCCCCAAAGCTCTCTGGTTCGTCGAAGATCGCTCCCTTTGAAGCTGCCTCCCAGCTTGCCGTCTCACCAAATCCAGCTCTCTCTATTCTGTCCAAATGTCGGCTGCTTTCTTTTTCCAATCCAAAAACCCGTAGCTCCTTGGTCCACTCCTCCAATTGGTCCTCCTCTTCAAATATTAAGTGTGTGTTTGACAAGCACCAAAGTCATGATTTTAAACCATGGTTTGCGTTACCCGAGATAAAACTCCTCTTACACGCTTACCTCGTAAGTCGTAAAAACTATTAAAAAAAACTAATTCAAATACACAGTTAAGTTAGAAATCAGAAGCCCAAGCCCAAAACCACTGCGTCTCTGCTTTTCTCTTTGAAATCAGCTGCAATCAAATTGATCAACCTCTTCCCCTCATGCCACGTATCTGATGATAAAAGAAGATGAATAAAAACTAAAATAAAAGAAGTGATAAAATAAATATAAGAGCAACAAAAACAACTCACGCACAATCTTTTGTTTTTTTTAAACTTTGAACTATTAATACTAATTATCTAGAACTCCCTCTATTTTTATTTTAAGATGTAATTAATATCTATAAAGAAATCCCTAAATCATGTACCAAATTAACATCTTATCCAAAGCTCTCATGAATCCCTTTAAATTAACATTGATAACTCCCCAATTATATCAAAACATCTCTCAAATATATTAAAAATGGGGAGCTATCAATATTTATCTGTTACAAACTAGAATATCTATGGATATACTATTAGGCTATGTGATCTGATAATATTTTGGAAGAGAGTTGACAAAGTGGGGTCCAATTGAGACTGAATTGAAACTTTCATAGGCTCATCTAACATGAAGCAGTCTACTAAAACATCACTCCATAAGCACAGGTGCTCTAAGAGCTCTTACACTATCCATATGCCCATAATTCAGATTTTCTAATGGCTATACAAAAAGATGGATGCAATTTGTACAAGCAAGGAACGGACAGGGAAAACAAGCAAATTATACCTATGAATCATAAAAATTAAAGGGAGAAGAAGGATGATCCAGATATATTAACAAGGGATTATGGTTGAATCTTTTTAATTTGTCTTCTGGAAGCCAATTGCAATGGATGAAAGCTCTAAGTGTGAAGAAAGATATACAGAGAGATGAGGGATCATCAATTGATATTTAACCATCAAATAGTTAAAGTGTGGTACAGAAGATGTAGAGATTCTGGTTAGGGTTAATTTCATAATTGAAAATTTATATTTTAATTTTTATTCATTCTAAATAATAATCACAATTTTTCAGATTCCTTATAATAATCAATATTTACTTTCCTTGGTCCTTTTCCCTAATTCTCCCTAAAGAGAACCTTATAAAAGGAGACAAACTAATTAAAAATGCTCATTTTTATTTCCCATGTGGCGCTGGTAGGTGCTATTACGCATTTATATCTAATATTTTAAATAAAGATAGAACTAATATATTTTCTAGAAAGATATTAATTACATAAAAAATATTATCATAATGTTTAGATTTTAGACTATTGTCGAGTATGGACTAATCAATTTAATTCCCTTTTATTATTTTGAGGATTTGAATTTAAATTCAAATTGTTATCCTAGTGAAGTTTTAGTTTTTTATTTCCTACATTATAATCAAGTTCAAGTTTTTATTTTTTTTATTCATAATCATGGCTCTTATTAGGTTCAAATTTTAATTTTTTTTATTTTTATTATGCTTTCACATTAAAAATGATAAAATAGGATAATTACATATTTGTATTAAATATTTTTAATCATTGAAGTCTAGCATCTAACGCATACCCAAACAAGGTTTTTACAGGGATAGAAAAGAAAAGAGAAAAACAAAAAACCTGTCAGAAGATCCAAGTCCTTTTGAAAAAATAAACGTGACATCATGCTCGCATCCCGGTTCCCGGTTTTGGGACGTGACATGGCTCAGGCATATCCCATGAACAAGCTTAGTTAATATAAATTAAAAAATAAAAGGAAGAGAAAGATCAACCACAGGTCTAAGACCTACAACAAAAGAAATGAAAGGATCCATGTGAATGGCTATTTATACTCTTTTTGAGCTTCTTTTGCCAAATATGCTCCATTTTCTTTTCTCTTTTCGTTTACATTCCAATTTCTCAACAGAATTATTTGTGTATTTCCCTACAATTCTCATGAAATGTAATACGTAGCTTTTCAAATCTAATTATAAATCTAATTATCTTTTTGTTGTCATGCTATATCTTGTTACCAATATCTTTTCCTAATTATTGTTTCTGTCATTAGTTAATGAACAGTAATGACTCTAAAAACTACTTAGTCTTCACGAAAACTATTATAATGCTTGGATTCACAAAAAGTTTCTCAGTGAGACTCATTGATAAATGATGAGATGCTCTTATGACATTGAATAATAAGTACAATAATATATAGTATTACATTGTGTTTCTGCTTTCTAGTTCATTGCTCAACAATAAAGGATACCAACCCTTTAATTGTTTCATTAGTCTCCACCACCACCACATTAATTATCTTACACATTGGTCACACAATGTGCCACAAATTTAGGCTCGTGAGCATAAAATGAATATTGAAAATGACTAATTCAATTAAGAAATACCAACACCCCAAAAAAATCAGCCGTCCATTTGGTTCCATTTCCTCCCACTGTTAACTTCCCAACAGTTGATCTCAACCCCATTCCATTCATATTGTTCTTATCAATCACCACTTGATCAATATCACCAAAATGCCCATCTAAATTCACAATTGGAACGTTCTTATTTGGCTCCCCACTAAACATATTATTAACTATATTTAACCCCAAGATTTGACCTTGGATTGACTTCAGTACAATATTGGCATCACCTAAGAATAGCCCATTAGTGACATGAACTTGAACTGGGTCTTCCATTACTATACCTGTATAATCCAAGTAGCAATTATCAATTCTGGTTTGTGAATTTCCTGCTTGTTTCACAAGTATGCCTATACCACCAAAAGATGTTGCTTTATTATAACAATGTATACCTTTTGATCATATTAGCTTGTTGTAACACCCCATATTTTATATTCACAAAAAATATATTGTAATTACTCGAGAAATTCAATAAAAAGGTGAATGTTCATGAAATTTGGATCTTATGAATTTTGAAATATTCATATTCATGAGGAAATGAGCAAATTAATTCAAAAATGGAATTTGATCACAAAGGTAATAGCAAAATCATAATTTTGCCAATTTAGCCCAAGATTAATTATTTTCCAATTAATTAAAGTTAGTCTCAATTAATTAAGGAAAATAAAGAAAAATGTATAATTGGAATATTCCATCAAGAATAAATCAAGAGTTGTGAAATTGGAAGGAATTATACATAATTCATTTAATTGAATTATGGAATTATTGAAACAAATTTTATTTCCTTTTTCTTCCATATTTTCGCCTAGCAAGGAAAAAATGAGAGGGAAAAAATTGATTAATGAAATTAAACATGACAAGTGTCATTATCCTATGGAATGGGATTAGTTCAATATTTATGAAGATGAGCACATGTCTAATTGCATTTAAATATTGCTTCTTAGACAATGATGATAGTGGTACACTACTTGAATGCATGGTTGGATTTTCACTACTTGAGTGCATGGATGAGTGCAAGGTTGGACTACTTGAGTGCAAGGTTGAGTGCAAGGTTAGATTAGTTGGAGAAAACTCATTTGGTTAGGGAAATACTAAGGGGGACGGATTTCTATGCTAACCAAGAGGGAGAAAATTAGTTCAAATCAAATTGGAAGGCTAATGACATATAGTTGGAAGGAGATGAGACCATTTGCCAAGTGTCACCACAAGATTTCATCTTGGAAATCAAGGGCTTAGATGAAAGAAGAGGTATTTTATTAAAACACTTTATCTTCCCTTCCCTTTGCTCATTTCGGCCAAGACAAGAAAGAAAGGAGGGAGGGAGAGGGAGAGAGAGAGAGAGAGAGAGAGAGAGAGAGAGAGAGAGAGCTTTGAAGAGCTTAGAAGATTTTAGAGAGAAGGAGGAAGGAGCTTAAGGTATTTTGTGATCTTTTAAGCATTTCTTTGCAATTTTTCCATGAAAAACCTCCTCTAAACCTTTCTCTTCATGGAATCCATGATCTTGAAGACACATTTGAAGCTCAAGGAGAGAGAGGAGTAGACGCCTAGAGAGAGAAAGATCAAGAACTCAAGAGGTAACTTCACAAAATTCAAATCCATACAAGTATGTTGTTCTTGTTGAAGTGTATGGTTGGATTTTGTGGTTTTTGCTCAAGTTATAAATTTGGAAAAGTCCTAACCCTAAGGGGTTATGCTGCCCTAATTTCTTTGAATCATGGTTAGAATGTGTTTAAATAAGTTAATAAGCGATTAGAAGTGGAAAAGTATAAGCTTTGGAAGCTAAAACACAAAATTCCAATTTTTCCTTTTTCTTGAGCATGTTTCAAGGGATGGTTCCATTGGATTCAGTGGGCAAAAAGATGTGGGGTTACAGTTGGTCACTCTTTCGGAAAAGACTGAAAAAACATAATTATGAAAATGCCCATAAAACTCTAAATCGGGGTTGTCAAGGGTATTTTCATAATTTGAAACTGAATTTTGTAATTTCGAGCCCAGAAATGGATTCCTTGGGTGAAAATACATCAGGACAGCCCTAGTCAAAATTTTGGGAAAACGTGTTGTCGGGCCGGGTACGGCATGGCTGGGGCGGGGTTCCGTGGGCATTTTGGTAAATTTTTACCATAGAATAATATAACCATAAGAAACACTATGGAAGAGTCTAAAATGATACTTAGATAGGTTATGACCTATTTCTTGTAAATTTAATATTTTAGGACCGAGTCGGAAGCCGGAAGCGACACGTTTTACGAGGCACATTAAAAAGGAATTGGTAAGACTTTGAGGTAGGGACTACCATCCTTCATACACTATGTGAATAATTGTATGTACTTGTTACTGTATTTCATGATATGATTGCGTGCTAGAGGCATAGTATCTAGTTGTGGTTCGGTACTCAATAACGGTATTCAAAAATCCTAGCTGTGGTTCAGTGCCCAGCCAAGGTATATCGAAAATTCTAACTGTGGTCAATGACTCAGTTGAGGTACTTATATGTGAATGGAATTGAACTTTCATTTTTGCCTAATATGGTGTATAACATATTTAATTTTCACATTTTATATGTCGATTGTATGTCTTTACGGGGATTCTTCAGAATCTCACCCTTGTTTTAAAATAAATATCTTAGAAGGTGCCAGTGGGACAAAAGGCAAAGGTGCAAATATGGAGAAGTGAGTTGCACGTGTCTCGAGGCTAGGTTGGAGTTGGTGGTTATAATTAGTTTATTATTAAGATATTTTGGGGAAATCTTGTAATTATTGAAATTTTCGCTGTATTTTGTATTTTGTTGATGAACGACTTTGGATTGTAAATGAATACTTTTATCAGTATAATTATACTTTTCTGTATGCCCATGGAATTCCGTCTTTCTTACTCTTCGATTATCGAAATGGAAACGAGGGTTGACACTTGGCCTCTTACTACAATCCCAATGGCTGTTGAGAAAATAGCAATGTCTGTGATTGCGTTATCATTACTAGCAAGATCAATAGCAGTTCCTAAATAGTTTTTCTCACCAACGGTCGAGTGTTTCTCAAGAAAACAATTTGAGATGAAGGTTTCATGGCCACGTTGGACTATAATCCCTTCTGTGTTGAACTGGAGGAAGAAACAGTTGTTGATTCAGATTCTAGCAGAATCATGAATGAGAATCCCATCGCCTCAGTAGCCTGAGTCAAAGAGGATGTCTCGGAAGGTTATGTCTTCATATTGAATTACATCATTATGACTTTCTTGCCGGAGAAGCCATCAACATGCAAGTGCGCGACTGGATTATCAAGTTTTGAGGAGTTTGATAAGGATAACTCAACCAAATACCTGTCACTTGGAAAAGTATCAGTTGCTCTCAAGCTTCTACTAAATAAGGTGTGTCGGCTTATGCCTTGGTAACCTCTTCGGAAAAAAATAACCAAGGATTACTATATAGAGTGTAATCCCGAATAATCTCTTGAGGAGCTTTTTATTAATTACCTAACAACTAAATGTGATGATTGACATAAAAACAATAAAAAAAAGGATTTGTTTGAGCTTTTTATTAAACCATATTGCGACTAAGCTAAAATGCTCGTAAAACAAATATTTTTGGATTTTTTGGGATAAAAATGGATGAAATGGACATTACTTTAGAAAATAGGGTTAAGGGGTGATTTTTTCATAAAAGTTTTTACTAAAGGGCAATTTTGTCTTGGAAGTGTTTCAAGGGGCAATTTTGCCCCGAAAGTGTGAAAACGGGATCAATTTTGCCCAGGCTGTTATTATAGTTAATTTTGACTGTTAGTTGACTAAATATACTAAGCTGCCATCCACATTAATTAAATCATATTTTGATATGTTTTTTCATAATTAATTTAGGGAATTTAATGTATTTCATTAGCCATTATTACATGATTAAGCACTAATTTTAGTTATGAACATTTGTATTGAATTAAGTCTAATTAGGGAAAAAATGGTCATAATTTGTAAATTATTCATACAAATAATTTTTTAGACTTTTGATGCTACTTTGTGCTTAATTTTGCATTGTAAGTGTTTTAGAAGAAAATTGGAGAATGTGGAAAATGTCAATTGCGGTTAGAATTAATATTTTTAGGACTAAAGAAAATTATAGAAAAGGCCCTAGAATTTTTGGAAACTGTAAATCAATGTAGAAAAGGACAGAGAAAATTATAGAAAAGAGGCCAAAGTTGTTGAAAGTGTTCCAAAATTTGCATTATAGTCCACTATGAACTTTAAAATTTTTCAAATTAGTCCCTGGTCAAATCTTGCGTTTTGACCAGAGATCAATGTTTTGACCAGGGACCAGTTAGGTCTGAAATTGCAGACCCTCTTCTTTTTCCTTGGGAGATAACAGAGTTGAGGCGCCACGGCAATGAAAACCAGTAGGGAGAGAGAGATCGATCGGAGGAAGAGGAAGCTACATCTCGCTACCACCGCTAATCCTCCTCTAGTCTCACCACCGCTGGCACATTCTTCACCATGGGCAAGCACCACAAGCGATAAAGCTCAGAGTTGGAGCAAGACTTCAAACAAAGGAGGCACGATGGAGCTTCATGATCGAAGGAGAAGAGGATTGGAACCACTACCACCGTCGATCTCTTACTCCACTATCGCGACTATTCTTTTACCCTCAATCCGTCACCTTCACCGTTAGAAACTACCACAACATGAGCTGCTCATCCACACTACCGTTGGCTTCATTCTTTGTTCTCATCCCACCATAATCTCTCACCGTCGGAGGACATCAAATACCACACTACTGCCTCGCCGTTTTCAGTCCGCTGCTATTCTCACCAGAAATTGCTTCCACCGTCATCCCTCCCTCCTTTTTCCCCATCTCCTGCTTTATTCGACCCTCCTTTGTCCTACAACTACCACCACCGCCTTCTCCTTCCAACATTCCATATTCTTCTTCCTCTATTTTCTCACAAAATCTAACAGCCTTTTCTGATTCTCCACTCTTGGATTTGATCGTCCTCCTCTGGCTCATGTATTTATGGTGTATTGTAAAAGCTTTGGCTATAATTAATTTCATGAGTGGCTGATCCTCTTGAGTCTTGGTGGTGGTAGAGCAGGTGTCTGGAGTTTCAATGTGTTACAAAGGGGAGTTCATTAGTTTTTCATTAGCTCAATTCATGTATCGTGTTTTGTTTGGATTAATTTTGCATTGGTATATGTTTGTGATATTTAGATGAGTGTTCATTTGTCCTTGTTGATTAATATTTGTATTGAGTTTGCTTTGTTGCTCTTGGAGTTTGTATTGAACATATTTTCTTATGTTTTAATAAGATTATACATTGTATGTGATTAATATGATGTGTAATTGAGTTAATTCATATTGGGTGTCATGATTGTGCTCTCATTTCAGAAGAAGCAAGTGCATAAAAATGATTTTTAAATGCACATCAAGTGATTTTTAATAATTTATCTAAGAGATGACTATGAATGTGATTGTATGATTAGTCATTAATTAGGTAGATTAGACATGATGCAATTGCTTAGAGTTTTCAATTTGACTTTATGCAAAATTAACTCTTAAAATATTTTAAGAAGCTAGGAAAGTCACCAACTTTGCTACCAAGATCCATTTTATCATTTATATTTTCAAACTCAATTTCATTTACTCATATCTATCCCATTTTTATAAAAATATCAAAAACAATAGTTTAACATTTAATTAAATTGTATTACTCTTTTATTTTTTAATTTAAACAACCGAAAACCAATTTCTCTTTGTTTTCATTGCATTTTCATGGCATTTAGATTACTTATAAATCAATAAAAGGATCTTCGAGAAGAGAGATAGATCCTAGGTTTGCTTATATATAATCCTTGGTTAATTTTTGATTGTAGATATCAAAGCTAACGATAAAAGGTCTTTTTCATATATGTCATTCACATAATCTTTGTTGAGGTGTAAATTTGCACCAAAAGTCTATGTGTCACCTACTTCATCTTTTTACAAAGTTAGATTTAAAACTTTCGGGGTAAATTTGCACCTTAACAAAAATGACGTGGAAGACATGTGAGCAGTCAGCTTAGTATATTTGGTTGACTAGTAGTCAAAATTAATTGGAATAATGGTTAGAACGCTTCTTTTTGATACTTCCGGGAAAAAATTGCCCATTGAAAAACTTCAAAGACACAATTGTTCTTCAGTGAAAATTTTCAGGATAAAAATGCTCTTTAACCTAGAAAATATAATGAAAACATCCTAGAATAAATGAATTTTATCTATTCTTACTTTAAAAGACAACGAGAGTGTGTTAGTTTGACAAAGATTCTTAAAAGACATTTTGAGCTAACTTGAGTTAAGTGAATTAATTGCTCCACACCGGATAAAAATTAATCCTTCTAATTGAAATCCAATTTAAACATTAGCAATTTGAATCAATGAAATGCAATAAAACAAGTATCCAAGAACTTTTGCATTATAATAACAATGAAACATTCATAACAACTTCAAGTAAAAGTTATATCAAGCCAATCACATGAAATTGATATTAATGAAGAATAAGTAGCATCAAATACATAACGTTAAAATCCAAATAGACATCTAATCTAAAGTAATACGTTGAACCTCAATGTAAAACTTCAGTCCAATATACTAATTGAACCTAAACATTGAATTTAACTAATATAAAAGATTAAAGATAGAAATTAGATGGAAAAACAATCCGCTGTAAATCTCCAAACTCAAGAATCAACCCATTGCTATAGAAGAGAGCTTTGGCTGCTGCAATTCATGGAAATAGCATCAAAGAGCAAATTTATATTCAGATTCGAGCACCCACCATGAAAAATCAGCAGAGAAAGCCACAGGCAACTTAAAGAAAAATATGGAAGAGTGGTGGGTGACGGTGAAGAGAGAACATAGGAGGCCACAACCACGAACTAGTCTGGGTAAAAAGAAATGAAGCTCACCAGCAATAATGGTCGACAAAGGAGTGGAGAACACGGCAAAGAGGAAGATGATGAAACTGGTGAAGCTATTGTTCCCCCACTGCTGCTGTTCGATCAAGACTCATTGAGGCTTGGGCTTGGGTTGAACAAGGTTGCCGGCGTTGATGGTGGTGAGGCATGATGGATGGTCAAGCTAATGGGTGAATGTCTCAAGGTTCTGGTTTGTGGCTCATTTGTATTGTGTGTTTACCAGCTGAAAAATCCCCAAAAGCAGACCTAATTCCATGTTAAAAAATGCTGTAGTTTCGCATAGGGACTAAAAGGCAATTTTCAAACGTTTGTGCTGCTAAACTGTAATTTCTGCAATTTGAGGCCAAAATTCCATTTTCAAAATTGATCAAATTTCTTGAAGCACCTACAATCAAAACAATTAATCTAACATCAAATCTTCTCAAAAATTCAATGATTAAGAGCAACTCTAATTATTTTGAGAATTCTGTTCTTTTTAGTTATAATTCAATATATTTATTCTTAATCCCAGTTGATTATAATAAAGGCATTTTAAGCTCAATAATTATAACAAAATCCCTAAATAAAATATGAAAATATATAATAAAAATAAAAATTTATCATCCACCTTTTACTTAATCACCCATATAGATAATTAAGACATTTTTGTACTTTAGCCTTGGGTCTATAATAACAAAACTAACTAAGGATTGCATATAGACAATCCTATGATCATTATCTTATTGAGTAGACTTTTATTGAATCATAAGTAATTTAAATGCTATGTGTAACCCCTTGCCTTGATAACCGTAATTATGACTTGAAAATGTGTAATTAAAATAGATTAGAGACCAACGGACAACTAAAACTCATTTCAATCCCTTCCATATGGTAGGGTTTTCACAAACTTTTTTAAAAATCATTTCCCTATCCTGGTCTCCATTTCAAATTCAAATATAATTACCCACTGTAGTTAAATCGCATTTATATATATATCAGAGTGTATAACAAAAATCCCGGCAACCCCCGAGTTTCATTCATTCACTAAGGGTTTACAGTTTTCCATATAGGAGATTACATAGCTATATCCAAAATAGTATTTACATCCCAAATCAAAATGGATAACCAATAACCAAAATCAAATATCTCCAAGGAATCCTAACCGCTCTTGGTTGTCTGCTTCCCTGTGGAACCACCTGCCCTATCTGTAGGTTTAACAATGGAAAAAATGAGATTAAAAAGAATCCCAGTAGTGACAAATCACTCATACAATATATAAACACAGAAGCAACCATAAACCACAGCAGCAACAACAACACAATGATACATGGCTATCACCCCAAACGACAGCACTCACGGCTGTATAAATAATCACGACAGCTTACGCTGTATAACGCCAACTTGCACTGGATAACAACAGCTATCACTAGCTGTATAGGTAGCAGCATCAGAAATCATCACAAAACAATGATACACATACATCAATATATTTACACATAGCATAAGCACTACAAAAAAAAAGGTATTTTGTAGCGGTGGACTAGTAGCGGTTATATTAAACCGCTACAAATTATGACATTTGTAGCGGTTTTCACATAAACCGCTACAAATTTGTAGCGGCAAGAATATTTGTAGCGGTTTCCTACAAAAAACCGCTACAAATTTGGCGCGAAATTCCCGCCAAAACTTGTAGCGGTTATTTTGTAGCGGTTAATGCACAATAACCGCTACAAAATACCAAAGGTCATAATTTTGTAGCGGTTCTTGCCCAAAACCGCTACAGAATTTCAAGAGACTCCAAATTTGTAGCGGTTCTGGGCAATAACCGCTACAAAATTTCAAACGTTGTGAAGATTTGTAGCGGTTATTTTAGAACCGCTACAAATTTAATTATTTGTAGCGGTTAGGGTAGCGGTTATTTTTAATAACCGCTACTAATTACTGGCCTATTTAAACCCCCCACCTCCTTCATTTCTCCGTTTGCTCATTTTGTTTCCTGAGGTTTCTCTGAGTGATTTCTTCGAGATTTGAGCGTTCAGACGGCTCTATAGGAGTTTTTGGTCAGTATTCCGCAGTATTTACACTTGAGGTACGTATATAACACGTATTTTTATTTATATTTGTATTTTATTATATTTGTGTAGAATAATGGACTAATTTTTTTTTTAATTTGTACAGTTGATATGGCTTCAGGACAGGATAAGGGGAAGGCCCCTGTGCCCCCCAGACCGACTTTACGGGGTGGCAGCAGCCAGGCAGGGGGCAGAGGGAGGGGGCAGCGCGCAGGCAGGGCTACCGAGGCATCTCAGCCCATCCCCCCACAGGATCCACATACGATCCCACAGGCGACGACCGCAGCTGAGGTGCCTGAGGTGGAGGTGCCAGAGATTAGCGTTGAGGACTTCCTCAACGAGGAGGAGTTCGAGATCCCGATTAGTGGGTTCAGGGAGATGGAGCAGTTCCTCGATGAGGAAGAGGCTCGGGAGCAGAACAACCCACGAGGGTCGTCTTCGCGGTCCACTGGGTTTGAGGTGCAGGTCGAAGGTAAATTATTTAATTTTTTAATTTTTTAACTTTTTAACTTTGAATTATAATTTATCTAACGTGCGGTCAACTGTGCAGATGAGCAGGGGAACGTGTCGACGAGGAGGCTGGATGTGGCCGGTCTGAACAGCATGGACTGGTCCCTGCGAGTTGTAGTGCCGTGGAACGAGGGCACTGACCAGCCGATCCACAATGGGGGTCACCTGCTCAACCGCTTCCTGAGCGATCTGGGATCGAATTGGATGCGGTTCCCCGTTCACTTCCCGACATGGAGGCACATTCCGAAGGGGCCGAAGGATCAGGCTTGGGAGGAGGTGATTCAGGTAATTAAAACTATTCAATTAATATTTTTTTAATTAATTCTATTTAATTATCTTTTTTAAATTATGATTTTTAGTATTATTGATATTTAAATGTATTTTTTTCAGCTGCGGTTTGCCGTCCGGGCCAACCGGAAGAGGTACGCCCTCGTGAAGATGGGCGACGCCTGGAGGAACAGGAGGAACCGTCTCTTCCACAGTGTGGATGGGGACGGGACGATGCCTCTGGAGCAGCTGCAGGAGAGCGTACCGGACGGCGTGCCGCCGAACGACTGGGCGCGTTTCGTCCAGTTCAGGAGGAGCCCTGAGGCGCAGGTAATGTATTTATTAGATTTTTGATATATAATTTTGTAATTGTTAAATATTAAATTATAATATCAATTTATTTTGTATTTAATTTTAAATTATAATACATTTAATTTTTTTTTCCAGGAGCTTGCTCGGAGGAACGCCGCGAACCGGGCGCAGCAGACGATCCACCACACAGCAGGATCGAAGACCTTTGCTGTGACCTACAGCGAGCTGGTAACTTTTCAAGTACTTCACTTACTTTTAGCTGATTAATTCATAACACTAATTATTGTTTTGTAATTGTTTCAGGAGACGAGGGCACAGCAGGAGAACCGTCAGACGGACTATGCGGAGCTGTACGCCATCACACACAGACACCGTGACGGGACTGCGACCTCTCAGCAGGCAGAGGCGGCGATTGTAAGTTAATTTAATATTATATTTTTTATAATACCAAGTTAATAATGAAAAATTGTAATTATTAATTGTTTCATAAAATGGCAGGAGCGGATGCAGCAGTCGCAGGCTGAGCTGCGACAGACCCAGCCTGAGGAGTCACAGGGGTCAGTGGACCCGACGGCTCCTCTGAAGGCGGGCCTTAGTCAGCCTGAGCACCCCGGACGAGTGCGGGGGATGGGGATAGGCGCCAGACCCAGCATGATCTACGGCAGGAGCGCCGCGTCTGAGGCTGGCAGCTCTAGAGGGGTCAGACGTCGGAGGGACGAGTCGATTGACCAGCTGCGGTCAGATTTGCAGCAGCAGATGGCGCAGCAGATGCAGCAGATGCAGGTGCAGCAGCTGCAGATCCACGCAGACGCTATATACGCGCAGCAGACGCAGTGGCGTGAGATCGCGAACACTATGCTCGAGGGAGCATGGGGTCGGCTGTTCCCGGACGAGCAGCATCCAGCGGTCCCTCCTGTCCCTCACTACGTCGTCCCGGGCACGACTCCTCCTCCTACAGCTCCTCCTCCTGCTGATGAGGATGGTGCGGTTCAGTCTACGCAGCGGCCCGATCCAGCGGCATCTGAGGGAGCCCCACCTGAGGGAGCACCAGAGGATCAGCCCCCAGCTGCTTAGTTTAGGACATTTTCTTTTCTTTTAAACATTTGTAAATATTTATGAGATTTTATTTAAGAATTTTCTTATTGTGTTTTATATAATTATATTTATATTATTATATCGCATTGAAATAATTTATAAATGATTTAAATCTAAATTTAAAAAAAAAAATTATATATATATATTTGTAGCGGTTTTAGGTTAAAACCGCTACAAATGTATATATTTGTAGCGGGTTTTTGGTTAAAACCGCTACAAATGTATATATTTGTAGCGGTTTTTGGTTAAAACCGCTACAAATGTATATATTTGTAGCGGTTATTAGTACATAACCGCTACAAATATATAATAATTTTATAAATTAAATATATATCTAATTTATTTTTTTTTAATATATTTTAAAAAAAATAAATTATATATACATTTATAAATAATTTATAAATGTATATTTGTAGCGGTTTTTAACATATAACCGCTACAAATTTACTTATATATTTGTAGCGGTTATACACTAAGAACCGCTACAAAAACTCAAATCATTTGAATTTTGAAATTTGCCGCCTTTGTGCACATTTGTAGCGGTTACCTTATGTATAACCGCTACCAATTAGAAAATTATTTTTATATTTAATGTCCAACGGCTTTAATATTAGTAGCGGTTTAATATATATAACCGCTACTAATACGTTGAACATTCGTAGCGGTTATATATATAAAACCGCTACTAATACTCAACAAGTACATTTTGAATTTCCCACCAATTAACGGCTTGAATATTAGTAGCGGTTTTATATATGTAACCGCTACAAAATTATAAACGTTGGAATTTCTGTAGCGGTTGGTGTAGCGGTTATTAAACCGCTACAAAATGATAAACGTTGGATTTTCAGAATATAAGGTTCTAGGCATTCGTAATTATCTTCTCACTCATCTTCTTCTCTATACTTTCTTCTCTCTCACTTGTAGCTATGGATAAATCATGGATAAGGTTGCCGCGCAATTCTCCTGAATATTTGTACGGATTAAACAGTTTCTTAGATTTCGCATTCACTCACGCCAGCTGTAACAGCAAGATCGTCTGTCCGTGTCGGAAATGCAAGTTCAAGAAGTGGCATCCACGAAATGTTGTGAAGGAACATTTGCTTGTGAAGCCTTTCCCTGAGGACTATATGTTCTGGGCAGTTCACGGTGAGAAAGCCGGCGTTAGATATGACGAGGCTCTTCCTCGAAGTTCTCAAGTAGGCGTTCAAGTAGATGAAGATGATCCTGTGAATGATGCTGTGCGTGATGCGTTTGGATTTCAAGGCGACAACTTCAACGAAGAAGTGCACGGCTCTGAGCCGGCTTTTATGGGGAATGAAGCAGCTCGGGATTTTTTCAGCTTGATGGATGAGGCAGATCGTCCTTTATATCAAGGTTGTCGCAAATATTCTAAATTATCTTTCTTGATCAAATTGTATCATATCAAGTGCTTGTGTGGGATCACGGATAAGGGAATGTCGATGTTGCTCGACTTATTACAAGATGCATTCCCCGACGCCGAGATTCCCACAACCTTCTACGAGGCCAAGAAGATCATCAACAGGTTGGGGTTGAATTATCAAAAGATTGATGCGTGCCCAAATGATTGTATGCTGTATTGGGGAGACGATTCCAGCAGGGAGACGTGCAAGAGATGTCACACATCGAGGTACAAGACAATTCGGAAGGGGAAAAAGCAGAAGAAGAAACCTGCAAAGATTCTCAGGTACTTCCCTTTGAAACCTCGTCTACAAAGATTATTTATGTCGTCTAAAACTGCTGAGCACATGAGGTGGCATGCCGTTGATAAAAACGAAGACGGTAAATTAAGACATCCGCGGGATGCAGCTGCTTGGAAAACGTTTGACAACGACTTTCCAGATTTTGCGACTGACCCCAGAAATGTCCGGCTTGCGTTGGCGACCGACGGTTTCAATCCTTTCGGGAATCTTAGCACAAGTTACAGCATTTGGCCGGTAGTCTTAGTTCCCTACAACTTACCCCCCTGGATGTGTATGAAACAAAGCTCTTTCATTATGTCTATGATCATTCCAGGCAAAAAGGCACCGGGCAATGACATCGATGTGTATCTCCAACCGCTTATTGCGGAATTGCTTGACCTGTGGAATGTCGGCTTGGAGACGTACGACGCTCACAGCAAGACTTTGTTCAACATGCGTGCAGCCTTGATGTGGACGATCAGTGACTTTCCTGGCCTTGGCACATTATCTGGTTGGAACGTGCACACTGGGTCGGCGTGCCCGGCTTGCAATTTCGACTCTGACGCACTGCGCCTTCCCTACAGCCGAAAGTGGTGCTTTATGGGGCATCGGAGGTTTCTCGATGGAATGCATAAGTTCAGATTGCAACGGAATCGCTTCAATGGGAAACCAGAGAAAAGAGGACCACCACAGGATTTGTCCGGTACAGATATCTTACAGCAGCTTGAGCATGTTGACGTCGAGTTTGGAAAAAGCGACGGTTCAGCACAAACTCGCCAAAAGACGCGCAGGACTTCGGCGCCTCAGCAGTGGAAGAAGATAAGTATCTTCTTCACGCTTCCGTATTGGAGATCTAATTTACTTCGCCACAGTCTTGATGTAATGCACATTGAAAAGAATGTTTGCGACAATGTGCTGTATACGCTGCTTAACGAACCCGGCAAGACAAAAGATCACCTTCAAGCTAGGAAAGATTTACGCGACATGGGAGTTCGTGAAGACGCTTGGCCAGATGAGAATGACAGATTTACACCGGCAAAGTTTACCCTCACAAAACCGAACAAGGATGTGTTCCTCGCGACCTTGAAGAAATTAAAAGTTCCTGATGGGTATTCAAGCAACATTTCTCGATGTGTCGACTTGCAGGCTCGAAAGGTTGCTGGCCTGAAGAGTCACGACTCACATGTTCTTATGCAGCAGTTACTCCCTCTGGCTATAAAGAATACACTTCCTCCCGATGTTTCCATCGTTTTGGTGGAACTTTGTTCTTTCTTTCGGAAGTTGTGTTCTAAGGTTTTGATCGTTGAGGAGCTCGATCAGCTGCAGTCGAAAATCATTCTTACGCTTTGTCACTTGGAGATGATCTTTCCTCCGTCCTTTTTTACTGTGATGGTTCACCTCACAGTCCACCTCGTTCATGAAACAAAGCTCGCTGGACCAGTACAATATCGTTGGATGTATCCGATTGAGAGGTACTCATTTTATATATGTGCTTTCATTTATTGTCTGTATTTAATGTTTGCTCGTCGTCCTTTTCATCATTTTATATCAATTTTCTCTTATGTACTTCGTAGGTTCCTTGGGAAATTAAAATCTTACGTGAGGAATAAGGCGTGGCCAGAAGGTTGTATAGCTGAAGGCTATATAGGGGATGAGGTGTTATATTTTTGCTCAAGGTACTTTGATGATCTTGAGACGGCTTTCAACCGCCCGCCTCGTGTTGACGATTGTCCTGAACCTGCGCCGACATCAGGAGAATTTATCCCTCGTGTTGGTAAACCAGTTGGAGCAACTGAGAGCTTCAAACTAACGGCAACTGAGAAGTTCCAAGCACATAGACATGTCTTGATTAATTGCACTCAAGTTGAGCCTTTCATACGGTAAGAATTGTACACTCACATGTATGTTATTCGATCTATATCTTTCGTAACATTTCTCACTTTCATTTCACTAACGCCTTTCCATTATTAATTGCAGGGAATTCAGAAGTCATGTCAAGCGTCAGCTCAGGATCCGTACACAGACATCCTCGGAAGTTGATAGGAGGGTCCACAGAGAATTCCCGGGCTGGTTTGCTCGCAGAATACTAAATGACCACAACCCCCACTCACCGGATTTCAGAGCTCTCGCAATCGGCCCTCTTGATCATGCAAAACGGTTTACAGCATACAATGTCAATGGTTTTAAGTTTTGCACGGTTTCACGGGATCAGGGATTGCAAACACAGAATTCAGGTGTTTATGGCACATTTGGGACAAGGAGTTATGCGAGCAGCAGTGACGCCAACATGCAGTTCGGAGGCGTCCCTTACTATGGCAAGCTTCTTGATGTGGTCGAGCTTAATTATCAAGGCCGTTTCACCGTGACGCTGTTCAAGTGTTTGTGGGCAAATACCACTACTTCTCGGGGACTGACAACTGACGACCTAGGGATCACATCAGTCAATTTCTCACGCCCGATTCATACTGGTATTTCTCAAGATGATGAGCCGTATATTCTAGCTTCAGAGGCACATCAGGTTTATTATGTCGAGGACGAGCGGCATAGGGATTGGCACATGGTCGTTCATTTAAAGCCAAGAGACCTTTACGACATGGGTGAAGGCGATAACATCGCCTACGAGAGTGAGCCATTTCAGCCAGCTGATTTTGAAAACTACTTCCCTGAAGGCGATGACAATTTACCTCTACTGCGGTGAGTTTTTTCAAGTCCACGTCATTTCAATTAAATTTTTTAAATTTAATAATACATCAATAATAATAATTTTTCTACAAAATTTCTGTAGGGATGGCGACGATGAGTGATCAAATTCAATTGTAAAAAATTCGTCTTTACAAAAAATGCAAAAAATTTGTGTTAAAATAAAATGTAAAAAATAATTAAAATAATATTTGTAGAATTCAAGTGTAAAAAATTTTTCATTACAAAAAATCCAAAAAATTTATGTTAAAATAAAATGTAAAAAAAAAATTTTAAAAAAAAATTAATATAATATTTGTAGCGGTTATTAAACCGCTACAAAAAAACAAATAACCGCTACAAATAATTAAACCGCTACAAAAATATAAATAACCGCTACTAATTAGTAACCGCTACATTAACCGCTACATTAACCGCTACAAATAATACGTAAATCCCTATAAATACCCTTATCACAACTCATTTCAAACACCCCCAATTTCTTTTCACCTTACCCTTCTTTCATTTCCTCTCATTTACAACTTCTTTCTTATGAGTTGAGGAGCTGAATAATACGATCAAATATGGTAACAAGATTTTCAATTTCTTTTAGAATACTTCTTTCCTTTCTATAAAATTTATTCTAAACATCTTTTTTTCTACATATATCTTAACTCTATCTCATTTTCATCTATTTTTCAGATATAATTACATGATATTATAAAACATAATAATTCCTTATTACCTAACTATCGTTAATAATATTATTAATATAATTTTATACTAATCATATTCAATTACATTTTTTCTTTTTAATTTATTAATAAGTTAAACTATTAAATAATAAACTAATTGAAACAAATAAAATAATAACAAATTAAACTATTTAATATAATATTGAAAAAAAAGAAAAAAATTAACGTATATATTTAAAAAAAATTTTAAATATTTGTAGCGGTTATTAAACCGCTACTAAATAACGCGCCTTTTTAAAGGTAAATTTAAATTTTTTGGCGGTAAATTTGAATTTCATGAAATTAGTAGCGGTTCTAAGAACCGCTACTAATTTCATGAAATTCAAATTTGGTAGCGGTTTCCTAACCGCTACAAATAAAAAAAGTCATTTTTAACAAATTTTCATTTTTATATATTTGTAGCGGTTTTTTAACCGCTACAAAAAAAAAATTCACTCTAAATAAAATTTTTCATATTTGTAGCGGTTATATAACCGCTACAAATATCTTTTGATTTTGTAGCGGTTACTATTAACCGCTACAAACTTAGTAGCGGTTATTTTTGATTGAGTAGCGGTTTTATATAACCGCTACAAAACCTCTTGCAACGTACGATTTAGTAGCGGTTTTTCTAACCGCTACTAATATAGTTTGTAGCGGTTAGAACCGCTACGAATACCTATTTTTAACCGCTACTAAATCACGTTTTTTTTGTAGTGAAGAGAAGAGTCACTACCTGGTTCTTTCCGAACGTGCTCTGGCACGAGTTGTTCACGATCAGGGCAAATGTTGAACCCTATAGATCAAAATCAAGAACGGCGGATTAATTCTCTACTCTAAATTCTTACTTTCATCACACTTAAAGTCGGTTATCATTTGGACTCTTTAGGTGGCTATTAGAAGCCCAACATATGCCTAAAAGGTTGGGAATGATCATACCAAAAATCACCTTTCAAAAGTGAAAAATATTGATTTTTGGGGATTGGCTGTGGCCCAAAAATCCATTGGCTGTGGCCAAAAACAGGTCAGAAACATTTGGGCTTGGGCTAAGAATCTGCTAGCTGCGGCAAAAAAAATTCTGTTTCTTGGCTGAACTTCCAAAAATCATAACTAATTCCAGAAAAATCGAAATGAGGTGATTCCAAAGCCAAATAAAATATAGTTAAGTCCTCTTCATAGGAAAAACATGAACCATTACCATAAATCACCACACAATTACAGAATTACACAAAATTCAACACTGCTCCAAAACAAAGTCCAGTTTCAACATCAAACTTTGGACAATCATTACTCCAACCACACAAAATGAAATGACACAAATTATGTGTCAATTTCGGATCTTGGAATGTGAACTTTAAGATTAGAAAGTTTTATAATTTTTAGACACCATTTGCTCATTCAAAACGTCCAGACAACCTGACTGGTTTGTACAGAACTTTAAGGAACAGAATTTCAGTTTTTGTGCAATTGCTTCCAATAGTTCCAAATTCACAACAAATACCATTCCCACACCAATTTTCATAAGGAATCCATTGGAAACACCAAAATGACCAAATTCAACTCACATTGACATGTTCCACAAGAAACACAACATGTCACACAATAACCCAATTCAAAACTCACAATGCAACTCCTTTCCATTCAAAGTTCCAAACCAATTCCAATGGCACCAAAACACAATATGACACCTATTCCAATATCAAATAACCATGCAATCCACAAGACCCTAATAACACGAAAAATAGGGCCAAAATCCAGAAATTCCAAGTTCAACCAATAGCCACAATGAAATACCAAAATGTGTCAAATTCTTACCTCTTCCTCTTCCCAAGACTAATTTCTTGATTTCTCTTCTTTCAAATTTCTTCAAGTGTACAAACACCTTCTTTCAAATTTTTGAAACCATAGCCATGAAGCCCTCAACACCATGAACAACATTAAAGAAAATGATTTGAGCATTCATGGACAAATTCTCACCTAAAACTTGAGCTTCTTCTTTCTCTTTCCTTCTCTTGTTGGACAAAAATGGAGGCAAGTGAGAGAGAGATGAAATAATGAAGATGAGATCAGATTTTGGGGGAGAGGAGGCCTCTCGGCCGACTTTACAAGTGAGAGGGAAGAGAAAAATGAGTTGACAATTTGACCATGATCCTATGGCTCACACTTTGACACTTGGCAAGATTTGGTTTCTCTTTCCTTGGCACACATAAGCACACACACATGCAATTCCACTCTCTTGTTCATGTAATTCTAGCCATTGATCTTTAAATTACCAATATGTCTTCTCTTCGGTAACTAACCAATTGGTCGGTAATTTTCCTTTTTACCTGTTTTGCCCTTGATTAAAGCAATCTCTACCAAATTACCTCCGAACACATTTTTAGGGTTCATATCACTCAACCGTGCACCCTCCCTCTTATTTAACTCAATTTAGATGTTAATCTATCATTGAACTTAAATATGGGGTTTAGGCACTGATCAAAAGCACATTCAGATTGAAATTCACACTTATTCTTCAAAAGTGTTTAATTAACAATAATTATATTTACTTTTGAAGTCATTAGCCCTTAATCACAAGTTGGGTCATTACACTATGCAATTGCAATGGAACAAGGGACATTGATTTTGGTTTTTCAAATTAATAACTAAAAGAAGAATGCAATTTGATTAAATACTAAGCTCTTGTTTTTGGTATTTTTATAAAAAAGGTGAATGAGTGAATGGAATGACATGGAATTGAAAATATGAATGATAAATACTCTTGGTAATAAAGAAAGTGACTATCCTTGCTTAAAAAAATTATGAGAGTTAAAGTTCATTAAATCTTAAGAAAAACCTCAAGATAACACTTGAGTCCAATATTCCTAATTAATAGTAGCTCCTACAAATATAGCTAACTACTACCTCTTGAGATACTGTCTGAAACCACTTAAAGTGCAATTGAAATGGATAAATATAACTTGCTTCCTCTTGATATGAATGTGATAACATGACATTCAATTAATCCAAGTTAATCATGCTATCTAATAATAACACGTAGATAACACAATATCATTGAATCAACTAGGAAAGCACATACATATACAAATCCAACAAGCTACAAAAATTCAATTCAATCACATAGGTTCAATCCACAAGACTATCTAAAGGATAATCAAGTCTCAACAATGCATAAAAATAATCCTAAAACTAGGTAATTAAAATATACAAATGAGAAAAAGAATTGAACTAGATAACTCCCTTGCACCAGTGCAGAAACTCAAGTCATTATCTCCATCCCAAGAGGCAGTGAGGTTCAGCCACTCTTTTCTTCAAACTTAGCTACAATAACATAAAGCAACCCATCAACCATAGATGAACAGAGGAGACAAATGAAGATGAAAATGGAGGAGATGATGAAAGACCGACTAGGAGCTGGAAGATAAGTCATCAATAATGGAGTTGAATGGAGGTGGTAAATGCTCGATGAAGGGAGTGAGAATGGAGAAGGGTCTGTTTTTGGCAGTCAAAATGAGGAAAGAGGGTTGATGATAATAGTAGACTGAAAGCAGAGAAGAAGGTCACTAGAAATGGTGAACTCGATGGGAAGGTAGGGGTTTCCTTTGGTGGTGGCTGATGGCGATTTCGACGATAGTGACGGTGAAATCAATGTCGACGGTGGGTAGAGCTCCTCTTCCACGATATGAGTTCGAAAGCTCTAACCTTAGCTCTCTCTCCTCTGCCCAGAAGTGGGGATGTCCAAACGGTGAGACGATGGTGGCTCGGCGAAGGAGGAAGGTGACGGTATGAGAGAGACCGATGGTGGGAAGTCGTCGACAGTGGTGGTAGTTTTCATCTCGTTCCCTCTGAAGCTCTTCGATCTTAAAGCTTTACGGCTCCACACCCTATTCCACGATGTTCAACTCTGTGTCTTTGAAACTCACCTAAGACATTATTTTCTCTCCAAACTAGACGGTGGCTAAGTCACCGACAGTGATGGTGGTGAGGGTGAAGGCTGCTGGCAACTAAGAGGAAAGTCAAGGTGTTGAGGCAAGGGTCCAAGATTCAGAGCTTCAGCACGCGGCACTCTAAAATGTGTCTTGGGTCTGTATGTAGATACGTAGAAGGTCTTGGTCAAAACATATTTTGACCAGGGATCTCTCTGAATTTGTTAAAAGTTCTCGAGGAGGGACTACAGTGTACATTTTTGAAACATTTTGATGGCCAAACTTCAATTTCCAAAACATCTAGGTACTTTTTTGTAATTTTCCCTGGTCCTTTTTCATAATTGATTTGCAATTTCTAGAAATTTTAGGGACTTGTCTGTAATTTTTCCAATTTCTCAAAATATTAATTCTGACCCACCAAAATCTCAAATTTTCTTCTTAAACACCTACAATATAAGATTAAGCATAAGGTAGAAATTAACTGCATGAATAATTACAAATTATGACCATTTCCCTCTAATTACACTTAATTCAATACATTTCTCTAACTCAAATTACTATTTAATCATTCAAAAATGTCCCAAGAATGTATTTAAAATCCCATTTTAATTATGAACCAAACCTATAAAAATATGGTTCAATCAATACACAAGTATTTAGTTAATCCAATATATTGTAGGTGGATACATTTGATAAAGAGAAAAATATTACTTTTAGCTCCTGTACTCCATCATATACAAGAATGAGTGATGTTCACTAATTAACATATGATGTTGTGTATTTTACTCCTACACTGCAACGATGCATAAGTTAGGCAATTTAGATCTTACGAATGTAGTTAAAGAAGGAAAAACATAAATATGAAGTGAATTTTGATTCATTAGTCTTTAACTTAATTATGTGGGCCTGTTTCAAGAAAAAAATGGGTTAAGGTGTAAAAATATTTTTTTCAAAACACATATAACACCAAATATTTTTTTGAGGGATAAAAATGCTTATAAACTTTCAAAAATAAAGCAAAAATACCATAACAGTTAGATTGTCTTAACTAACATTACTTACAATGTGAAAAATACTAAAATTCCTGTTAACTCAAAAAAAAAGTCTCCCCTTCTCAGTCGATTCATCCTCTACTTCTACAATTGCTAATGAAGAGATTCAAGTATTGAGTCAGAGGGAGAGCGCACTTGCAAATTAAATAGGATCAAAGTAGAGAAGAAATCACATCAACCATAGATGAAAGAAACAAAGAAAATCTCATTAGAATTTTTTTATCCCGAATTTTGCAATGAATGAGCTATATAGAAGAAAAGAGATAAGCCACCGAAACCTCACAATTAATCCACAAAATCTAGATCTCACCTGCAAACCCAGTGGCTTCCACTTGAATCCATTTACAAAAATCGAAATAATGCATAATAATGTCTGAATCTAGTGGCTTTAACGCACGACCCAAGCTACATGAACGCAGGCAATCGGACCAAGGGAGGGAGGAACTATAGAAACTAGGTTGAGGGAGGTGGGGCTTGAGGCTGGCACTTGGTAGAGGTAAAGCAACAGTGATGGCAGATCTGAAAGAAAAACTCACAGGGGTTGACTTCATTAATTTAGATCGACGAAGTGGATGTAGGTAGAGAATCACCAACGTTGATGGTGAATGAAGTTGCTGTCATAGTTGGTGGAGGAAGTTACCACCGCCGCCGGCGTCTGAGAATAAAATGAGAGATGAAGCAGAATGGAAGGGAGAGAGTGAGCCACAGGTTAAAGAGAGAATACAAGGGCATTAGAGTAAATTAGAAAACTACACATTTTTATTTTTTATATTAGTGTGAGCCCCACATCAAAAAATTACATCTAAAGAACAAAAAACCGGACCGTGCAATGAACCGGTCACGATACAGGTTCAACGGTTAATGGGTCAACCGGGGTCGAACTGGTGGTCAGACCGGTCATATTAAAATATTACAATTTATTAGTGACAAATTGACAATATATATGTATATATATATATATATATATTAATATATTTTAAAACTTCTATAAATAAAAATGAAGATCATTAGGAAAAAATGTTTAAAATCTATTAGTATTAGTTATGATACCTATACTTATATAACGATATATTCTTTCATATAATTATTATATCATTTTAAATAATTTTTTAATTATATTTTTCTTTTTTATATATTTTTTCTTTTTTTACGTACTTTTCTCTCCATCTAGATCTTTTTATTCTTTCTTTACCCACTTATACAATGATATCTTCTTATCTTTGATCTTGATCCTCGTGTTCTATTATCTAGCCAACACTCTTATGGTCAATTGGTCTTATCTTATATTTTATATTATTTTGCTAGCTCATTCTTGATACATGTGCATTATTTTAATAAAAGGTGTTGGGAATCCAAAGCATTTCAGTTCTCCGTAATCATCTTCTTCAATTTTTCTTTGTTGCCTTTTTCATCTTCCATATCTTCATATCCTCTCTTTTCCATTCTCTGCATTTTAAAAAAACCATCTTCATATCCTTCCATGAGATCTTCAGCAACTAGATCTGTCATTACCTTTTCTTCATCAACCTCCACAGTCTCGACATCTCCCATCTCCTGATGGTCATCGTCATCGTCCGACGCTGAGCTGGGTATAGGGTCGCATCATCGCAGGACGCTGGGCAACGGCACAGGCTTGTCGTCACCTGATTTTTGTCTGCGAGAGGAGATTGCTTGCCTGAGTTTCAGTGTTTCCTCTTTTGGTCTTTCTGAATCTGATCATCATATGAGTTTTTTTTAAAAATTATATCCCAAAATGATGGGACAATTGTAGGCAAAATTTTGACTCAGCCAAACCGCTGAGTCAACCAAAAACCAGCCGGGTCAACTCGAACTTGATCGAGTCGATCTCCCCCACTCCCAAGTTCTAGATCGGACCGGATCAAGGACCGGTTCGCCAGTTTTCCGGTCGGACTGGCTGGTCCTGTCCGATTTTTTGTACCATGGTTACATCACCCATATAATCCAACGGTGCGGGTGTTTTTGCTCTAATTTTAAAAGCTCATAAGTACTTTTATCTCTAAAAAAATATTTGATGTTGGGTACACTTTAGGTAAAAGCTCGTATGTATTTTCTTATCTTAAAAAGAGAAAAGGCAAAGCATTGCTACTTTCATTTCACTCAAACAGAAACAAAAGCATTCCTAGTTTTAAGAGAAAGATGAGAAAATGACTAAAAACGAATTCACTATGCAAATAATACATACTTCAATTATCTCTAATCCTTTGTAGAACACCTGTTTAAAGTGTTGATCATACTACAAATGAGATTACAATAATATACAAAATACAAGTTCAAATAGACAAGGAGCAATATATATACATATTTCAATTCCCAAAATTTTTTATTTGATAAACTCAAATTCAGCAATAATATTGCAAATATAGCAATTTTTTCAGCATCAACTGTTCATAATAATTTTAACCAATCCATAATCCATCCCTTTTTATTATACTACCATCAATCCTTAACATAGGAGCCTTATTAAAGACTAGTTGATTTTGTTTTAGAGATATTAAGGAAACTAATTAAGTTAGTTTTAAGTATTCATATTTATTGTTCTTCTTCAAAATAATTTGCTTGACTTAGAAATCAATGTACTCATACAATCCTTAATTTAAAACAAATTTGAGGAGTTAATCTTAGTCCTAAATATAAGAAATAATTTTCATATTTGTCAATGTTGTCCTAATTTACCCCTATTGATGCTCCCTCAACCATAATCAAGGAGGAGAGGGAAGGAGAGAATTAAGGAAAATGACTAGTTTGTTTTAGAAAATACATATCGTATTAACTAACTTAATGAACTTCTTTAATCTAGTCAAATTAGATAAATATGTTTTATATTAAGCACAAGAGAAAGTATAATCCAATGATTTGATTAAGCAGTTTTTTTAAACTTCTTTGATTTATTAAAAAAAAGTTAACTGCCTATTAAATTAAGGATCAGATGAAGTATATTTTATAGTAAGTTATGGTGATCTGGCACCAAGAAACTAAAAAAAGTTGAAATTAAAATAAAATTATCTAGGAAGATCGAGGTGGTGCTTAGTGCTGCATTGTAACTCATCACATGATTGCCGGCGCCTTGCCAATTTTGTAGATTCCTCTTTCCAAATCAATCACCAATCCTCCTAGATCCTTCACTCCTCACACCAATTCTCTCTCATCTCATACTTCCACAACAAATGCCTCTTTTAGAGCTTTTTGATATGCTTCACTGCTCTATTCTTCCCTTCTCGGATCTTTGTCGTACTCCACCAGGTACACCACTCTTGTAACACCATTCTTACTGTAGTCATTATATGAGTTTAGATGCATAATGGATTCGTACTATTCAGCCAAGTTTATATCCTGAGACTTTCAAACCTTTAAAAAGCTGCTTAAATCCTAATTACAATACAGGGTTCGAACCTATCATTGAATGATTTTTTTTTTCAAAAAATTTTGTTGCTTAGAAATAAATTCACAAAGGTTCGCATTTGCATCATGACTTACCCGTTCTTAATTCCTTTTATTAATAATCGAGTACATCTCTACTGATATTCATATTCTATTCACTAGCTGTTGGGCTGTTATCTTATAGTTGTCCTATTCTAATTTCTTTAACACATTAAAGATCTATTAGTGACTTGCTGCACACTCATACGACTAATGTTATTACAGCAACGACTAATATTGTAGTCGTGCCCTCAAGTTATTTACAACATATACAAAAATTAAAACAAATAACCAACACCCTTTAAGATATCTTCTGGTCACACCCTTTACTCGTCAGTGTCTATCTTCTTTTATGTGATCTAGCAAGTTGTGCCTTCAAATTCAAGTGATCCTTTGCAAATACCAAGTGGACCAATCAAGAGAGCAAAAGCCAAACAAATTAAGGAAGCATTAAATGGGCTAGTGCAAGATACTTGGACAAAGCAAGTAGCAATTGGATCAAAGCTGGACCAAAATGTTGAAAACGTCATTAACTTCATATGGGCTACAAATGGAGATATTTATCAAGTTTTGGGCTTGCAAACTTGAAATAAAAGAGCTTGGACCTAGTACTACACATGGGAGGACTCATTTGGGCCTAAATAAGCACATTTTGAGCCTTAATTTTCTGACTACATTTTCTTGAAGTTAGGTGTGCGAAAATCAATAAGTAGTTGGCATATTTGACTTTTAGTTTCTTTAGCATGTTGTATTTGTATTTTCAACTTTCTTCTAGATTGTATTAGACTTTTGTGTTCATTGTATTAGACTTTTAGGTTTCCTAGCACATGGTTTTACAATTTGTATTGGTTGTTTTTAAAATTACAATTATGGCAATTAGGTCATATTTTCCTATAAATACTTGGTGCTTCTTTATTTGTAACACACAATTTAGATTTGAATGATAAATGAAAGTTGCACTTCTGCACTTTGTTTCTTGAGAGTGGATTCTCTCTAGGGTTCTTTTTAGAACTAACAAACTTATCAAGGCTTGATCAACCTTGTGGCATTTTCCAACACTTTGGGTCCTTGTTCTTTCGTGTTCAAGGGTTCAAGTGGATCGTCGATCTATGTTTAGCTTTCTTGGGGTGTGTATATTTAAGAATTGGTTGTGGGTTCGTGGGATCTTCTCTTGTGGGTTCGCACCATCTTGGTATCAGAGCTTCGGATCTAAATTCAGGTCATATCTATCTATTCTTTGTTTCCATTTTTTTTTCAAGTTTTGTTCTTTGTTCTTGTGTCTGTTCGTGTACAGATTTGTTACTTCTATTCATCAAGTTTTCTTTGTATTTTCCAATATTTAATGTCTTAAAATTTATAGTTCAGAATCTCTTCTTTCATCTTGTTTTAGAATTATTCCAATCCGATTTTTCATTTGTGAGTTTTATATATTTTAATCTAGTTGTGTTTTCTGGAAAATTCTGGGCTTATTCATCTTCATTTTTCCAGAACATCCTAAAATATTCTGTCCTTGTTTGATCTCTTTTTCTTTGTGTTTTACATCGTTCAATAGGTCATTTTCATAGTTTAGAATCTTATCTTTCTGTTCATTTTGGTGTCATCTCAATCCAAAATTTCCACTGTGAGTTATATAGTCTTTCCAAAAAAGACGCTTTTGTGGAATTTCTGGGTTCAGATTTCTTGAGTTTTGTTGCTTGTGATAGATTTTGCATTCTCTTCAAATTTCAGTAAAGGAGAAAAACAAAAAAAAGAAAAAGAAAAGACAAGAGCATCAGAAAAAGAAAAAGAAAAAAAATATTTGATAAGAAAAGAAAAAATATTGAAAAAAAAGGATTGTGTTGGAAGTATTTTGAGTAATATCTACTGTCACACATGGAATTTGTGCAGTCTATGTCATTTAAACTCTTGATTTCTTTGAATTTCCTTTTCCAATACTCACTTTGATATTCCATATTTCTAAAGTATTGTGTTGATTCTGCAAATTGTGATTGCTTTGATTATGAATTGCTTAGTTCTTTAAAGCGCCTCTAGAGGAATCTAAGAGTGGAAAGAGGCAAGAGTGACATACATAAATCTAAAAGCCAAATTTGAGTGAAACATGAGTGACACTAAACTTGTTTGAGTGAAACACGTGAGTAGAGTGGTGAGGTCCATTTTTCTCTAAACCTAACTTTTCAAGTATCATCAATATGTATGATGAAAAAGAGCTTCAAACATATTTTGACTCCTTACTAAAAGGACTTCAAAGGGTTACTGATAAAGCAGAGCAATGGATGTCTAGTCACAACTCCAAATCAAAAAGAGAATTACAAAGAAAGTTGCAGGAGTTGAAACAAGGTTCCATGACTGTTGATGAATATTTTCAAGAGTTGGAATTAGCTATGACTAGAGCTAGAGTGAAAGAAACTTCAAAAGCCACTAAGGATTGTTTTGTGAATGGGCTTAATCCTGAATTGGCTTCTTTTGCAAAGACCTTTAGCTTCTTGGACATTGATCTTTTGGTTCAATTTGTTGCTGAACATGAGCAAAAAATCAAGCAACAAAGATGTTCAGAATGTAGCTCCAATGCAAAGGAGATTGAAAGCTTCAATGTTACAGTTTCTAATGATGAGCAAGTGCTAACCAGGGAGGAAGAAGTATTGAATGTTGAAAGTTTTGCTGACCAATGTGTGGAAGAAAACCTCATTAGTCCAAACACCAATCTTGTGGTTGAAGAGGTTCCTCTCAATCATGAAAAGAAAAGTAAACATATGAGTGAGAGTAATTTCAGTGAAACTGTTCTAGAGAGAAAAATTCAGTTTGAGGGAGAAAAAGATATTGAGAGCATAGAGTGTTGTCAAAATGAAGAGAGCAAAAATGAGAGTGAAGAATTCAGTGAAAAGAAAGATGAAAAGAGTCATGAGAAAAGTGAGGTTAAGAGTGATAGCAAAGATATTGTCTTGGTTACTAATGATCTTAATCATTATTTGCCTTGTGAGTTTGTTGTGTTTCAGGAATTCTTGCATTTGATTCCTAAGAAGCCACCCAATGGATTCTTATCTTCAAGAAGCATTGAACCTTCATTTCCTTCAAGTGACATTGAAAAGTATTCTGGTTCTCTAAATTTTTATATTATTGATAACTTGTTGCCCTTAAGATGCCTTGAAATCCACACTTTGAATTGTCATTGTCACATGGATTTTGCTGTTTGTAGGTGTTCTTATATGCATGTTGTAGCTTGTTTTGATGATACTCTTATTTATAGCAACAAACATGATGAGCATGTGAATCCTTTACTATGTGTGCTTGAAGTTTTGAGAAAGGAACAATTGTTTTCAATTCTGGAAAATTCTGATTGTTGCATGGAAAACATTGATTTCCTTTGTTATGTGTATTTGCTTGGTCAAGGTAAGCTCAACAAAAGGCATACATGCTGGTTGGAATTTATTGAGACATTTCCATATGTCATCAAATACAAGAAAGGTAATGAGAATGTGGTTGCTGATGCATTGTCTAGAAGGTATACTCTTCTTTCAACTCTTAATACTAAGTTGCATGGCTTTGAATATATCAAGGAGTTGTATGCAAATGATGCTGATTTTGCTAAATTGTTCCTTGATTGTGAACAGAAAGCATTTGCTAAATTTTATAGAGTTGATGGGTACTTGTTTAAAGAAAATAGATTGTGTGTGCCTCAATGTTCACTGTGTGAATTTCTTGTTAGAGAAGCACATGGGCAAATTCCAACCTGCTCAAGGTAATCCATACTCACAAACTTACAATCGAGCTTGGAGAGCTCATCCTAACTTTTCTTGGAGTCAAGGTAACACTTTGAATCCTCCTCATGAGTCTACTTCTGGCACTAAGCCGGTCCCTCCACCAGGTTTTCCAATGCAAACAAGGCAAGCTCCTATGAAAGAAGAAGAATCAAAGACAGACAAAATGTTGTCCCGAATCTTAACTGAAGTGGAATCTTCAAGGGGTGAGAGTAAGGCCACCTTTTCTCTTCATGAATCGGCTATTAAGAACCTTGAAGTTCAAGTGGGACAACTAGCTATACAAGTAAATGCCATGGCTCGAAACGGTCTCCCAAGTGATACCATCCCTAACCCAAAGAGGGGTGGAAAAGAAGAATGTAAGGCCATCCATTTAAGAAGTGGCAAGGTGCTTCTGAACAATTCTAGCTCAAGCACACCGGAACCAAAGCAAGATGGGCAAGTGGATATTGAAGTTGACGAGGAGGAAGTGATAACTCCAGAAATTGCTGTGGAAGATGAGGAATCTAAAAAGAGAAAGCACACTGAGGGCGGTTTGGATGATGTTGGCAAGAGCAAGAAGAGGGAACAAGAGCTGAATATTGAAAAGAAGAGCAAACCAAGCGCCTCCACTGTCATGCCTCCCTTACCATTCCCTCAAAGATTCAAAAAGAAGGAGGAAGACGCACAATTCAAAAGGTTTGTAAATATGTTTAAACAATTACATGTCAACATTCCTTTTGCTGAAGCGTTAGAGGGTATGCCTAAATATGCCAAATTCCTTAAGGATGTGTTATCCAAGAAGAGGCGATTCAATGAATTTGAAACGGTCGCTTTAACTGAAGAATGTAGTGCCGTGATCCAGAGGAAGTTACCTACCAAGTTGAAAGACCCGGGTAGTTTCTATATTCCGTGCAACATTGGTACAAACTTCAACGGTAAAGCTCTATGTGACTTGGGTGCTAGCATAAATTTGATGCCCTTGGCTGTTTTTAACCAATTGGGGTTAGGAGAACCAAGGCCTACCACTGTTACCCTTCTATTTGCTGACCGGAGTATTTCTAAGCCTAGAGGAATCATCGAAGATGTTTTAGTGAAGGTAGATAAGTTTATCTTCCCAGCAGATTTTGTGGTGCTTGATTGTGAAGTTGATTGGAAGATCCCACTCATTTTAGGCCGTCCATTTTTAGCTACAGCAAGGACTCTTATTGATGTGGAAAAGGGTGAAATTACTTTGAGGGTAGACGACGAAAAAGTGGTCTTTAACATGCCAAAAGCATTGAAGTTCCATGATGATTCAGCTCAATGCTCATTTGTGGATATCTTTGACTCCCTCATTCCTCAAGAAGCCTATGCTCCTGTGATCAAAGACCCTTTAGAGGCATTTCTAATTGGAGAGAAAAGCTTGGATGAGTTTGATGAAGAAGCTCTTGAAAACCTTTTTCGTATAGAGGCATTCCCTCACTCAAGACAAAGGAATTTTGAGCTACTTGAGGTGGCTGAGGCATTGAGCACTCCTTTGAAGCCATCTATTGAAGTTCCACCATCTCTTGAGTTGAAGCCCTTACCATCTCATCTTAAGTATGTCTACTTAGGAGAGGCCGATACATTACCAGTGATTGTTTCCTCTGGTCTTTCAAATCTGCAAGAGGAAAAGCTCCTACGAGTTTTAAAAGACCACAAGAAAGCTATAGGCTGGACCATAGCTGACATTAAGGGAATCAGCCCTTCTATGTGTATGCACAAAATCTTGCTCGAAGATGATCATAAAACTTCTATTGAGCATCAAAGGCGATTGAATCCAATCATGAAGGAAGTGGTCAAGAAAGAAATACTTAAGTGGCTTTCCGCTGGAATTGTGTATCCTATCTCTGATAGTTCATGGGTGAGCCCAGTTCAATGTGTCCCTAAGAAGGGTGGCATGACTGTAGTGGCTAACACCCAAAATGAACTAATTCCTACTCGCACGGTGACTGGTTGGCAGGTGTGTATGGATTATCGGAAGCTCAACACAGCTACAAGAAAAGACCATTTCCCTTTGCCATTCATCGATCAAATGTTGGACAAACTAGCCGGGCGGGAATTCTTTTGTTTCCTTGACGGATATTCAGGGTACAACCAAATTGCCATAGCCCCAGAGGATCAAGAGAAGACCACCTTCACTTGTCCATATGGCACTTTTGCTTTCAGAAGAATGCCCTTTGGACTATGCAATGCACCAGCCACTTTTCAACGGTGTATGATGTCCATTTTTGCTGATATGATTGAGAAAACAATTGAGGTATTCATGGATGATTTTTCTGTCTTTGGTTCATCTTTTGACTCTTGTTTGGAGAATTTAGATGCATTGCTTACAAGGTGTGAAGAAGCAAACCTAATTCTCAATTGGGAGAAATGCCACTTCATGGTGCAAGAAGGCATTGTACTTGGCCACAGAGTGTCTAAGCACGGGTTGGAGGTGGATCGAGCTAAAATTGCTATTATTGAGCAATTACCACCACCCATTAATACCAAGGGTATCCGAAGTTTTCTTGGACATGCCGGGTTCTATCGGCGGTTTATCAAGGATTTCTCCAAAATTGCCAAGCCCCTTTCTAAGCTTCTGGAAAAAGATGTAGAATTCAAGTTTGATGATGAATGCTTAAATGCTTTTGAAGAACTAAAGAAGCGTCTCATTTCAGCTCCTATCTTAGTGGCTCCAGATTGGGTTTTACCTTTCATTATTATGGCCGATGCAAGTGATTATGCTGTTGGTGCTGTTTTGGGGCAAAAGGCAGAAAAACTCTTCCACCCTATCTACTATGCCAGTAAAACTCTTGATGGTGCTCAACTCAATTACACTACCACTGAAAAAGAGTTACTTGCCATAGTGTATGCATGTGAGAAGTTCAGACCATACATAGTCGGTACTAAGGTCACTGTGTACACCGATCATTCAGCTCTCAAGTACCTACTCACCAAGAAGGACTCTAAGGCCCGACTCATTCGCTGGGTGCTTCTACTTCAAGAGTTTGACCTGAACATAATTGACAGAAAAGGTACAGAGAATCAAGTGGCCGACCACTTATCGAGGCTGAGCACCGACCCTCAACTTGATGATTCTGACATGATCCAAGCATCATTTCCTGATGAACGGCTGTTCTTTGTTGATCACTCATCTACACCATGGTTTGCTGATTTCGTCAACTATTTGGTTTGTGGAGTGTTACCTCCGGAGTTCAATGCTCATCAAACGCGTAAGTTTTTGCACGAGGTGAAGAAGTACTTTTGGGATGAGCCTTACTTATTTAAGAAGTGCCCCGATCAACTCATTCGAAGATGTGTGCCGAAAAATGAGCAAGAATGCATTCTGCATTGTTGTCATTCATCTGAGTATGGTGGTCATTTTGGAGGAGAGAAAACCACTGCGAAAGTGATTCAAAGTGGCTTTTATTGGCCTTCATTGTTCAAGGATGCTTATGCCTTTGCCCTCCAATGTGATCGGTGCCAAAGAGTGGGGAACATATCAAGAAGGAATGAGATGCCACTGAATAATATGTTAGAAGTTGAGCTCTTCGATGTCTGGGGGATTGATTTCATGGGTCCATTCCCTAAGTCCTTCAACAATGAACACATTTTAGTGGGTGTGGACTATGTATCCAAATGGGTGGAAGCTATGGCATGTGTGACTAATGATGCCAAGACGGTATTGAAGTTCCTCAAGAAGCACATTTTCACAAGGTTTGGCACACCAAGAGCAATTATCAGTGATGGTGGATCACACTTCTGCAATCATCAATTTCAGGCTCTCATGAAGAAATATGGAGTGAGGCACAAAGTAGCATTGCCCTACCATCCCCAAACAAATGGCCAAGCTGAGATTTCCAACCAGGAAATCAAGAGTATTCTTGAGAAGATGGTGAACACTACGAGGAAAGATTGGTCTTCCAAGCTTGATGATGCATTGTGGGCCTATCGAACAGCTTATAAAACACCTATTGGTATGTCTCCATATCGATTAGTGTTTGGAAAAGCTTGCCATTTACCTGTGGAATTGGAACATGGAGCATATTGGGCCATCAAGAAGTTAAATTTTGATCCACAAGCTGTGGGGGAAAAGAGGCTTCTCCAACTCAATGAGTTAGAGGAAATCCGCTTAAATGCCTATGAAAGTTCACGAATTTATAAAGAGAAGACAAAGAGGGATCATGACAGAAAAATCAGTCCCAAGAGTTTTGAACCGGGTCAAACTGTTCTCCTTTATAATTCCAAGCTGAGGCTCTTTCCTGGGAAGCTTAAATCTCGGTCGTCTGGGCCTTTCAAGGTGATTCAGGCGTCAAAATATGGTGATGTGGAGCTGGAGAATGATAAGGGTGAGAGATTTAAGGCTAATGGTCAAAGGTTGAAGCATTATTGGGGAGGAGATGTGGATAGGCTGGTGTCCACCACTTACTTATCCAATGAGGAGTGACCAAAGTGAAAAGTCAGGCTAAGGACTATAAACTAAGCGCTTCTTGGGAGGCAACCCAAGTTCTGAACTTAATCTTTTTAGTTTCTTTGATTCTAGCATAATTTAGTAGGTTTATGTTTGGTCTTTTACTTTGTGTAGGGAGAAAGGGAGGTCAAACTGAAGGTTGTTGAGACCGAGAAGATGGCTAGGCAAAACGGGGTGGCATCTTGATGGGATAGGCATATTCCAGGGAAGTTTTCCAACTCTTATACATACTTGTGTATTCTGATGCTAGGGATATGATATGAAATCTGAAATGCCTGTTAGAGAAGCATTATGCATGATAGTTGGCTTCAATTTGCTAATTTGCTGGTCATACATAGAAAATCCTGGTTTAGGAGGAAATGTTAATCAAAGGAATGTGTGGTTGGAAGGTGTTGATTATGAAACTCTTAATTGAATAGCCAATGGTTTTGTATGTTGTGTGTCAATGATGATCATGTGGGAACCGAAAGGTCCCTAAATGCCCAGAACTGGAATACTGTGGTCAGAAAGTTCTGGGCCGCGGCCCAAGAATACAAGTGAAGGTCAGAGGGTTCTGGGCCGCGGCCCAAAGCCAACACTGCTGCACAGAAAGTTTTGGGCCGCGGCCCAACATCTGTGGGCCGCGGCCCAAAGATTCACTACACAGATCAGAAGGTTCTGGGCCGCGGCCCAAGGAACCCAGTGATGCCCAGAAAGTTCTGGGCCGCGGCCCACCAATTCATGGGCCGCGGCCCAATCACCACATTCATACCTCAGAGAGTTTTGGGCCGCGGCCCAAGCACGACAGCAGGGTTTTTAAAAAAAACCCTGCTACGCGCTTCTGCTCTCATTTGTGCCCCTCACAGATGCCGACCCAACCCCCAAATCCCTCCTCCCACACAATCGACCCCTTTCCCCCATTCCTTTCCCTTCAATTTCTTCTTCCTCCCTTGTTTCCTCTTCTTCCCCTCTTCGTCTCTACTCCTCCCCTCCGCCTGCTGATACGTGAAGCGTTGGTGCTGAGTTTTTCTCCATCTCTGTTCCTCACCCCTGTAAACGCCGTCCTAGGATCTACAAAGGGAGTCCTCCCCTTTTTATTTCTCCTCTCATCGCGCCATTTTCTCTACATCTGAGGTACGTAATCTATATCTTGCTCTGTACTTGCCTTTTGGGGTCGTTAGGTCAGTTTTGATTTGGGCATTTAGTTGTCACAGTCGCAATTCTGTTGTAATTGATAGGTTTCTAGGGCAATGTATAGGATTTAGGGCATTCTTTGGTCATAAGAATAGCAAATGGGCCTTCACTTCATTCTGCATTCCCTCGTTTATCGTTGCTCTGTTTTGAGACCTAACTACTCTGTACATATGACTGCTTGTTCACTGTGTTAATTCCTCTTGTTTATTATGACTGATAAATTTTGTTTGGTACCCGAGAGGCCTCAATTGTTGATTCCAGGGTTTGTTACTACATTGATATGTTCTGGTATACCCTGTGCTATGTCTGGACTTGAATTCTTTGTTAGGGCTACCATGTTTTCATTGTATGACAAAGGTTTTCTAATCCATTGTTAGGGCTACCATGATCTGGTATACCCTGTGCCAAAAGTGCATATTGTGCAAAGTTGTGTAGCCTCCCTTGATGAGTTAATCTGTAATGCCTGCATTAAACTTCGGCTGTGATATTATAAATTACTTTGTGCATGTCTGGTATGTGCGAATTGTTTTCATAGGGTCATATCACACAACATGTTTGCAATGTGCCCAATTTGCTAAGTTTTGAAATTTGTAAGCTGTGATCACGGTCGACAAGTGTGCCATTGTTCCTTTTGATTGATCATGTGAACCTGGAAGTGCATTTGGTGTTTTTGTAATCTTTGCTTTGCTAAACTTGCACAACATGCAAACTGCCTCTGTGCACATACACTAGCAACTGTTAGTAAACCTAGGTTGTGGTAGTCACATTATGCTGCTTGTTTTGCAATACCTGTGAGTTGACATTATGTTGGCATTATAGTGACCTTAGGCACGCTTTTGAGTTGATTCAGTGATGTATGAGGTAGTGAGGCTTAGGTTGAGGTTTGGACTCTTATTGAACAGATTTACGACTGTTAGGTCATAAGTTTGGGGGAGGTCATTCTTGCATTCTCTGATGCTGGTGCCCATGTTTAATACCTGTTTGAGTCTTAAATTGTTTTTGGCTGTCCCCTGTTTTCTCTCGTAGCGAATATGCCTGCTAAGCGTGTTGCTGATCGCTCCGGCCCCCGGGCAGTTGCTGAGGCTAAGACCAAGATTGTCACCCGCCCCTTGCTGCAGGAACGGGAATTCCCGTTCAACGTCTCATACGAGTTCTACTACTTGGCCACACGTACATATCACCTGCAGAAGCTTATGGATCCTAAAGTTGACGGAAACCTGCAGATTGTCCAGGATTTTTACGCCCATGCCTGTGTGCATCCCATTTGGCGATTTACTCTGCGTGGAGTCGAGGTGGACTTTACTTTGAAGAGCTTTCGGCAGTTTACGGCACTCCCCACTGTTGAGGAGTGTCGGTACAGGCAACTATTGGATAGTGAGGACGACATCCCGGAGGATGAGATTGCCGAGTTGCTCGTGTACAACCACCAGATAGCGTGGCAGACGCGCGGAGGGGCGCAGAAGCATTTACCTCGGGCTCAATTATCCGTGGAGGCTCGAGTGTGGCTGCATTTCGGCAAGGACTACTTCTGGCCCTCATCGCAGAGGAGTTGCCTTTCTAGAGACCAGGCTCTCCTTATCTACCTGCTTATGAAGAAGGAGCCTGTTGATCTCGGCGCTTTGATTTATCAGACTCTTCGCGACCATGCCCGAGATCATTCGAGTGGTCTGATGCTGCCGCACCTCATTTCCTCTTTCTGCACATCGGTGTGTGTAGCCGCTGTGGCTTCCGATGTTTGGTTCAAGCCTCTCAAGAAATTCAATTACTTGAGCATCAAGCCACGCCCAGACGAGCAAGTCCCAGCCTCTCAGCGTACAGCGACTGATCCCCACTTTCAGCAGGGCGGACCCTCTCACCCACCTCCGGACAGTCCATTCCCTCAGGAGCAGGGTGAACCATCCGGTGCCCCTGCCTCCTCCGAGTCCACCGTCACTCTGGACGTGATCTTTGCGGCTATTCAGCGCACAGAGGCCACTGCTGCTCAGTGCCTCACTTATCTACAGGATCACGGTGTTCGCCTGACCAGGCTAGAGGAGTTATTCGCTGCTCATGTACCTGCTGCAGCTCAGGCCGGTGACGATGATGATGACGCGGAGGTCGGTGCTGCTGGTGGAGATGATGATGTGGAGGGGGACAGCACTGATGCAGCCGCCAGTGATGGTGATGGCGAGGACTAGCCTAGTACTGTTGACCATTGTTACTGCTGTTTTTCATTTTCTATGGTTATTATGGTTTATTTCAGACTTTATTTCAGCACTGTGGTAACAGTTGAGCTTTCAGATATTATGGTTTATTATTGCTTTACTGCCTGACATCAGTGGTTTCATATGGTATTGGATATTATGATTTAGATAACTCTGGTGTTCATTGTTATATTTCTGCCTGGCTGTATGCTCATTTCTTTACAGGTACTTTTTGTGACAAAATGTGTCTTAGGACAGTGGGGACACTGTCTCCCTCAAGTTTGGGGGAGTTTTTATATTTGCATACACTTGTTTAAACCTGTGTTACGCCATTTCTTTGAGCTAAATGTCTGGGAATTGCATTGGATAGCTGAGTTGAATCAAATACTGGATATCCATGACTGCTTGGTTTTTGGTTTACACATGACATGTATAAATTGTTTTCATGGCAAGACCTTTGAAATTGTAGTTGAATTCCTGAGAAGATATGAACGATTCATAAACTTCGAAAGCATTTTCTTTTCCTTGTCACGGAACTATATGTTTTTGAGTAAATTGTATGGAAGTGGCTGTGGTTATGGCGCATAGTGTTAGCACATAGATCAGTTAAGTTAAGGTATTCGAAATAAGCTAAGGTTGAATTAACCGTGGGGGTTGTGCACAAGAGAGGAGAAACCTCTGTTGGAAGGGTTTTGAGCCTGAATTTTATTCATTAGAGTGTTTGTGCCATTTATGCCAGTGTACCTCTAGAACTTGTTTAAATTCTTTTTCAAAATCACAGATGCATGTGGATTAGTGAAAATGATAGGGGCATTCATTTCTAAACCCATGAACCCAAACACAAACCTTTCACATTCATCCTTTGATCATCCCCTTTGAGCCATTCACCTTTTCTTTCTTTTAAAATATGACATTTAACAAGTCATGTATGATGTTGCTGTGTAATTGAATGATACTTAGAAAAGCAGGGAGTTAGCATTTGATTTACTATCTTCTTTCTTTTCAATAAATGCTGAGTTACACACAAAAAAAAACAAAAAAAAAACAAAAAAAAAACAAAAAAAAACAAAACAAAACAAACAAGAGAAAAAGAAAAAAAGAAAAGAGAAGAAGAAAGAGAGAGATGTCATTATTTACGCTTCATCATGCATGGCACTAATTCCATTAGTTCCTTCCATTAGACCATTTCCAACATTACAACCCTGGTAAGGCCCCCTTGATTCATAAATCTAGGTGTACAAGTGGTGGAGAGAGTAGAATTTCTACAAGCCTATGGCAGGACCTGCTATAAGTGGTACTGAGCGAAATTAACCCTAAGAGTGAGGATTAAACACATATAGCTGTGAGTGTTTTCTTGTGCACATAACTGTGGTTGATTGAGCTGTAGCCTATTCCCTTTACATTACCTAAAACTGAACTCTGTGTTAGCTTAAAGCGTCAACAATGAACAAGTCCATGCAACCTTAAAGTTCCTGGGACATTGAAAGTGTGTGAATTGAATTCAAGTAATAAGGAAAGAGAATGTAATGGATTAGGTCTAGCTAATGATTCCAAATTTTACATGCTGAAGTATTGTTCCTGGTCTTGATGAATGAAGGATGAGTGTTAGAAAATGACTAGGGAGTTAGCTTTCTTTGATAAACCAAGCAGTCATGTATATTTGGTGACATGAGAACTTAAGAGAAGAGGATTAGGCATGAGCATTAGGCTGGATGGTGAGAGTTTACTCGAGGACGAGCAAAAGTTCAAGTTTGGGGGTGTGTTAACTTCAGGAAATTCTTACTAGAATTTCATATTTCATACTGTTTCCCGTCATTTTGGATGCATAAGTGGGCATTAGAATGGATTAAACTGATAAATTGGGTTTGTCTCATGTTATGCACAGCAAAATGAGTTTGTGAAGGATATTACTCCCTAACTGTTATGAATATCTAACGTTGTGTGAAAGTCCTTTGTGTGAACTGGTACAGATTAAGTCAGGGCTAACCCAGAGGAAGCTGCAGGCAGTGAAAAAGAGAGGAAGGAAGTTGGGGCTGACAACTAATGAAGGAAAGACCAGCTGGAAAATCAGAACAGACCAAAAGGAGCCCAAGAGAGTTATGGGCCGCGGCCCACCACATCTTGGGCCGCGGCCCAGGATGCTAACACCAGCACAAAAAGTGCTGGGCCGCGGCCCACACTCTCATGGGCCACGGCCCATTAAGGAAGCAGGAGCACAGAAAGTTATGGGCCACGGCCCACAACCTCTTGGGCCGCGGCCCACAAGCACAAACTTCAGGTCAGAGACTTTTGGGCCGCGGCCCACCATCTCTTGGGCCGCGGCCCAACCTCGAAAATGAAGATTTGCGTTTTGACAGCTAAGATGGTATAAAAGGCAAATGGAGGGTTTTGCAAAAGGGTTCCCACTTTTGGAAAGAACGACAGAGGCGGCTAAGGAGGTTCTAAGAGCTGGGAATTGCTAGAAGCAAGGAGAATCAAGTGGGCTCAAGGATCAGAAGAGATTTCATTTCAGATTTTCTTGATACTTCTGTATTCTATCCCTTCTCCACTGTGATTCTGTTATGACTTCTTTAGTTCTTGTAATTTGTAATCAGCTAGTAAACATGTGTAGCTAGTTTCTTTCATTCTAGGATTGTTCGATAATTTTGTATGGATTGAACTCGAAGTCTTCTTCCTCTTCATTATATAATGGCATATATGTGTTAACTTTGCTCTGTTTTCTCTGATATTCATAAATAGCTAGCTATGAATAACATGTTCAAATGGATTAAGCTTGAGAGAGTTAATCTAGTTGAAGAACGAGGGTAGAGTTATGCTAGACCTACAGTTTAACTAGTTAAATGTAGGGTTTGTTAATAACCTAGAGATAGAGTCATTAACCTAGCATTGTCAAAGTGAGGAGGGGCTGATTAATGGATGTTCTCCTTTAAATGCAGCAAGAGATTGTGCATTTAATTGGAGAATATATGTTGGTTATGACTCGAGAGAGCTTACCCAATGATTATCGATCCTTAGACTGACACATATAGATCCCATAAGCAAGAATGATGAGGAGGAAGTAGATTGAAATCCTGATATACAAGAGGAGAGAGCAATCCTAGAGTCACTCTAATTGATTACTTTTGCAAGAAGCCCATTCTGTCAGTATTTTCATTAGCCATTATCATTACGTCTTTTAAAATTGGTTTTTCTCATACTCAACACTTTATCCGAGTCAACTTGATCAAACACATAAAGCTATTGTTCGACTAGTTGTTATTCAAATCCTCGTGGGACGATCTTTACTTATCACTCTATTACTTGGCGCGACCCGTGCACTTGCGGTTGCAAACAGTTTAATGGGTCACTTTGGTGTGAAAAAGACTTTAGATGTTTTGCATGAGCATTTCTTTTGGCCTAAAATGAAACGTGATGTGGAAAGAATTTTTGCTAAATGCATAACATGTAAAAAGGCTAAATTTAGAGTCTTGCCACATGGTTTGTATACTCCTTTACCTGTACCTAGTGAACCTTGGATTGATATATCAATGGATTTTGTTTTGGGTTTGCCTAGGTCAAAAAGAGGAATGGATTCCATATTTGTGGTTGTTGATAGATTTTCTAAAATGTCACATTTCATTGCATGCCATAAAACTGATGATGCCACATACATTGCTTATCTGTTCTCTAAAGAAATTGTGAGGCTTCATGGCGTCCCTAAAAGTATTGTTTCTGATAGGGATACCAAATTCTTGAGTCATTTTTGGAGAGTTTTGTGGGGAAAGCTTGGTACTAAATTGTTATTTTCTACTGCTTGTCATCCATAAACTAATGGACAAACTGAAGTTGTTAACAGAACCTTATCACAATTACTTAGAATTGTGACTCAAAAGAACTTGAAAAATTGGGAAATTGTTTGCCATTCATTGAATTTGCATATAACAGAAGTGTGCATTCATCTACTGATTATTCTCATTTTGAAATAGTATATGGTTTTAATCCACTAACTCCTTTGGATTTATTACCATTACCTATTGATGAGAGAGCAAGTCTTGATGGGAAAAAGAAAGCTGAAATAATGCAGCAACTTCATCAATGTGTTAAACAACAAATTGAAAAGAAAAATGAACATTATGCATCTAAGGCTAACAAAGGAAGAAGGCATGTTCTTTTTGAACCTAGAGATTGGGTGTGGGTACATATGAGAAAATAAAGATTTCTAGCTCAAAGAAAATCAAAATTAGCTCTAAGAGGAGATGGTCCATTTCAAGTGCTTGAAAGAATAAAAGATAATGCTTACAAGATTGATTTTCCTGGTGAGTGTTCTGTTAGTGCTACTTTTAATGTAGCTGACTTATCTCCTTTTGATGTAGGTGAAGATTCGAGGACGAATCCTTTTGAGGAGAGAGGGAATGATGTGATCCAGCAAGTTGTGCCTTCAAATTCAAGTTATCCTTTGCAAATACCAAGTGGACCAATCACAAGAGCAAAAGCCAAACAAATTAAGGAAGTATTAAATGGGCTAGTGCAAGATACTTGGACAAAGCAAGTAGCAATTGGATCAAAGCTGGACCAAAATGTTGAAAACGTCACTAACTTCATATGGGCTACTAATGGAGATATTGATCAAGTTTTGGGCTTGCAAACTTGAAACTAAAAAGCTTGGACCTAGTATTACATATGGGAGGACTCATTTGGGCCTAAATAAGCACATTTTGAGCCTTAATTTTCTTACTACATTTTCTTGAAGTTAGGTGTGCAAAAATCAACAAGTAGTTGGTGGCATATTTGACTTTTGTTTTCTTTAGCATGTTGTATTTGATTTTTCAACTTTCTTCTAGATTGTATTAGACTTTTGTGTTTATTGTATTAGACTTTTAGGTTTCCTAGCACATGGTTTTACAATTTGTATTGGCTGTTTTCAAAATTGCACTTATTGCAATTAGGTTATATTTTCCTATAAATAATTGATGCTTCTTCATTTGTAACACATAATTTAGATTTGAATGATAAATGAAAGTTGCACTTCTGCACTTTATTTCTTGAGAGTGGATTCTCTTTAGGGTTCTTTTTAGAACTAACAAACTTATCAAGGCTTGATCAACCTTATGGCGTTTTCCAACACTTTGGGTCCTTGTTCTTTCGTGTTCAAGGGTTCAAGTGGATCGTTAAGATGTGTTTAGCTTTCTTGGGGTGTGTATATTTCAAAATTGGTTGTGGGTTTGTGGGATCTTCCCTTGTGGGTTTGCACCATTCTTGCTCTTCAAGCAACTTGCCTTTGCTATAGGTTAGTTGTTGGAAAGGGGTGAGATTCAAAAGAATTTTAGTAGTAATAGATAACACTCATATAAAATGCATATAGGGAAACATGTCATATCAACCATCATATACCAAACAATTCAATATTCATTCAACATTCATAGGTGTGTTTATATAGCAATCAATTCTATTCAAGGACTTACCGTCTCTTCCCACAACACTGAGTTTCTATGGGCCAAAGCCATTCTCATCTAAATGCTTAATAAGCCATTCTGCCCAATTCATATTCACAGTTCAAATATTCATAATGGCAATAATATGTATGAAGCATGATACATAGAATATGAGGGAAAAGTTACTACTTTAATCTTTCCGGTCTTGTACTTGTCTTGGTTCTAGCATTCAGAGCAGATATCGAATCTTATAATTAGAATTTGTAGACGAAAAATTATTACCTAGTCCAGTTCTTTCATAATTCAAACACTTCAATTGGTTATCATTAGGATTAATATATTAAGTCAAAGGGAGGGTTAATGTGCTCAAGCTATCCCAAAGTGATTAATTTTACCCTTAGAGTTCAAGGTAATTACATTGTGCTATTACCTTTTTATTTTTGCACATTAACTAAAAGTTGGTAGAAATTTCAACCAACTTTGAAAATTTATATCTTGATGTACAAAAATCTAATTGCAGTGATTTCAAAGGCTATGTGACCCTTATTAAGTTTAGTTTCAGAAAACAATATTGTCTTTAGCCAATTGGACAGACAACATTTCAGAATTACCATTCATTGGACACTAATCTAGAAACATGACAATTTTACATGATCAACTTCAAAAAATGCATAATTCATAGTGTACAGATCCAATTGACCTATATAACCTACCAAATTAAAGATTGATTAGTATACTTTTATTCTAGAAAATCCCATAGTTATTGGACAACATTCACTTATCCGAAAACACATTACATTTGGATTGCCACACAGAAACCCTAAACTGGTAGCAAATCTAGATTTAAGTATTTTGTTCCAATTATCCAGAATTCCTAACCAGGGGTTATTCTCACATAGTTTTTCATGTAGAACACAATGGTAACATCAAATTAGTCAAATTCTAACCCCTTCTATATGTCCTATTTTGGCAGATTTAGATATACAATCCAATAATTACCATACTTCCAATTTAACCCTCAAACTAGTTTCATATGTTCACTAAACACAAGACACCATTTATAAAATCAAAACGTCATGAAACTTCAAAACCCTAGCTTAATCAAAAATAGGGCAGAAATTCACATGACAAAATCCTCACCTCATCAATACAACATATATGTCAAAATGATGCTCTTGCTCACCTCTTGCTCTTTCTTGAGCTCTTTTCTTGATTCTCCAACTTTGGCTCTTGATAGATGACTCAAGACACCTCCACTTGAAATTCTAGAACCATAGAAATGAAGCTCTCATCAAGGGAAACAATGTTTATGGAGAGTATTTGAGCCATAGAAGTGGTTAGGAAGAAGAAAATCAAGGCCAAAGCTCTCACCTTGTTCTTGTCTTCTTTTCTCTTTTCTTTTTTATTCTTTTTCTCCCTTTTTATTTGCCTTGGCCATCCAAATAAGTGTGTGAGGATGAGAAATGAATTGATTAAATATCATTCTCACCTCTTTAGTGTGTTGGCCGAAAGTCTTAAGTGAGTTGGGAGAAAAGGATGAGGTGGCACATAATTGTTGCTTCTTGAAAAAGTTGCCAAGTTAACTAAACTAAGTTGGTTAATTGGAGTTTCATCCTTTCCCTCTTTCCCCTTGCTTGACCGAACTTGGCATACAAAAAGGGAAAAGTTATGTTGTCCAATTTCTCTTTTAAAGCTTCTTACTTTTTGGTCAAACAAGAATAAAGGCATGTTGACTCATTCCTTAATAAAGAAGAGGTAATTATATTGACTTTTCTTCCTATCACTTCTTTCTTTCTTCATGCTTTTCCTTGACCAACTTCTTGGTCTAAAAGATGAAGAAGTATATTAATTGAGCTATCCCTCTCTCTTCTTTTTGGTTTGGACGAAAATTGCCAAGGTTCATGAACTCGGACCGGGCACTGAATTGGTTGGGGTGCTGGGTCAAGAGTTAGTGGGTTAAATCAGGGCCAAACCAGTGAAAAATTGACGATTTTAGGCTTATTAATATAAAATTCTAAAAAAGTTTATTTTTTTTCTAAAAAAATTAGTGACTTGGACCGGATGCCGAACTAGACCAGTTTACCGTCCAGTTCGCCAGTTTCCAGGTTGGACCAGCTGGTCCAATTAGGGTTCTTGAACTACAAAAATTGTGCACAAAGGAGGAGGAATGGTTTCAATCAAATTCTCTCTCCCCTTTAGTCTTAGCTTGGACGAAATATTAAACAAAAGGGGAGGGAATTTGTTGACTTTGTCTTGCTTATGTAAGCATGGGTCATGTAGCCAAATAAGAGGAAAAATATGAGTATTTATTTTAATCGTCTTCATCATAATTGCCTTCACTTTTCACTTTTTAAGAACAAATCCTAGTCTTTCATTTTGTTTTCCAATTTTAACCTCAAGATCAAGTGGCAATTGTCTCTTTTGCCCTTAATTATGGTAATATTATTTCTTGTGCCATTAGTTCTTTTCTTTTCTTTCTTACTTCTTTCTAGACACTACTTCCCTTTCCCTTTGGATATGGGTTAGGTTCTACGTCATTCTGACACATTCTAAAGAAATCGGGTATTTTCTTTTGACTAATTCACACAAAATTTCATATTCTATTCCAAGTGTAGTTTGGGATTCTTACCAAAATATACTTAGTAGTCTACTTTATTCAGACTTATTCTCTAGTTCCTAACCCAAATTCAGGATATTATAACTATCGTAGCCCCTTTCTGCATTTTACACACACTCTCACTGTTTAGATACCGAGAAAATTACTGAAAAGAAAATTATGAACAAGCTCAATTGTGGCATTCGTATTCTTACTATCTTGATTTCCAGTGAAGCCGACAGAGTGGTTAGTTTCTAGTAGAGCTTCAGTTTGAATTCTGATGGCTTCAGAGTAGCTTGTATGGCGGTGAAACATGTGGATTCTTGTTGTAACAACATTAATAATAATAGTGCAAAACCTACCGCTAAGAATGTCGTTATCATTTTGGCTTTTTATATTTTTGACAGAGTCTTATTAGCGAGGGAGGGAATCGGGGAGGGAGGTTTCCAGAATTTTGAAAATCATTTTTTTCTTTTTAACAAAAATGTATAAGAGACATGTGACCCCTGATTATAGGGATGGAAACAAGCCAGGCTTGTGCCTTAATATGCCAGGCTTGTTCTGTGACAAGATAGCCTAAGCCTGGCCTGTGGCCTGTTGGAGGCTTTTTATTAGGCCTTAGCCAAGACTGTACACAGGCCTGGCCTGGCCTATGGTATGTTAAGGAGGCCTGGATTTGTAAAATATATTAAACAAGCTAACAAGCTGACATATTAAACAGGCCAACACAAACAGGCTGAAATAGGCCCAGCTACTTTTTTTTGATAAAGGATGCCATTGCCATAACAATCAAAACTAGCACCTACAAGGGTTCCTTACAGCCATGTCGTCCAACATACATACATCATAAAATGTGAAATAAAATACAACAACTTAATTTCTAACCTTGATTCTTCTCAAAATTGAAATAAAATACAACAACATACATACATCAAATGGAAAGCCAATGATTCTTCTTACCTTCACATCAAATCTTCAAAATAATTTCTTCTTCTCCTTCAATAATTGAGTCTGAGGTCTAGTAGCAGAGGCCACCTCCTCTTCTTGCAATGAATAAAGCAATAATTTATTTTCATGGTTAAATGAAACCAAATACAACATCAGATCCAGTAATTAACTTTAATAGTTGAATTCCATGTGATCCAGTAATATTAGGCCAAGGGTAAGGCGAATTTCCATGTGGTGTCAACATCAAAATAAGCACCACGAAATGAAAAATAACATTTTTTTTCAGCAAATTGTAATAGCATCAAAATAACAACTTAAGATAATCTATAAGTGTTTTTACTCGCGAAATGAAAAAGGCTAACCAAGGACCATTTGCAGTTCACAAAGGCAGAGCACCAAAATAACAAAACAATTGAGCAGATAACATAGAAATAGATCAAAAGAGTAAATGGGCATGCAGAGCAATTGAGCAAATAACAGAGAAACCATGCAATATACTATGAAATATGAACATGGACAGGTAGTCGGCAGAGCAAAGAAATAGACAATCGAAAGAGAAGAGTGGACTTACTAATTGTTCAGACCTACGGCTGCACCCAACCGGCCACCAAGGAGGAGAAACTTGAAGTCGGAGGAAGGACGATTGACAGGCTATTGGTTAGGGCTTGAGTTCAATGGTTCAAGGAACAACGGCTTAAGGCGAAGAAATGAAGAGAATCAAGGGCACAAGGCGAAGATGAAGAAAGGAAGAGGGCGGCCGCTTGGGTTTGACTACTCAACTGAGAGAGTGAGAGTGGGTGTATCCATGTATGTCGACTGTCGGCTGACGGCTGAGATCTGAGACTAGGAGTCAAGAGAGACAGAGTGAGATCTGAGAGAAGGAGTGAGATATGAGAGAAGTAGTGAGTGAGATGTCAGTCGCCCTTAATCTAAGAGTCGAAAGAGACGAACAGATGAGAGTCTGAGAGGTTCGAGTTCCATTGTCATCTTTGAGAGTTTGAGAGAGTCAATTTTTTTTTTGTCGGATGAATGGTTATTGAGACTTGAGAGTGGGTCTGAAAGGAAGAGAATTTGGGGACGACTTATTTTTTTTTAAATACTAATAGGCCGGCCTGAAAGGCCTAAAAGGCTTACTAATAAGCCTAGGCCTAGCCTGTTTAGAAAAATAGGACTTAAAATAGGCTTGGGCCTGGCCTTTTATTCTAACAGACCAGGCCTAAGCAGGCCGGAAACAGGCTAGGCCGCAGGCCTCTAACAGGCTGGCTAGCCTGTTTGCACCTTTACCCCTCAACCTTGAGATGTTAACATTACACTATTACAAAGGCCCATTGCCTATAGCACCCTTGTGCAATCTAATTTGAAGATCTCGAACACTATGAGAAGCCGTCACACAAACACAAAGTTCTAAATTATTGTTCACAATTAAATAAATTTCTATCATTTTATCTTTAATATAAGAATCAATTGACTTTTTTTTCCTGAAAGACTGAGAAGACAAAATAGACTATATTAAAGTATTTATATTTCTCATTTTCTACCAAACTAAGTTATCTAATTTTTTGATATGATGATATATAATATATGTTATGATTGAATAGCTTATTTGTTTCCTTAATCTTTTCAAAAAAAGTTAACTGACTTTACATATTAAGGAATAGAAATAATAATTTACTAATGTGAACATTGCAGCACTTCTTTAATCCTATGCTTGAAGTTACTAGTGCTAACATACATATATTTGTAATGGTGCGGGCCGTGAAATGAATAATGAAATGAGCATGTTGGATCGTTACGAGGAACAACCCAAATTAAAAGAAGAGCTTATGGAATTAAGTTGCGAACAATGTTAGACGCAAAGAATCATTTGTCCAAAAAAAAGACCCAAAGAATAAGGTATTAGTCTATTGGATGACTTGAAAGCTCCATTTCAAAAGTTAATGGATGATGTTCTATTTGATCCTATAAGCGTGTGTGAGTGTGTGAATCTTTAAAGAAAACAAAAGTTTGTGACTCGTGGCTGATTAGTCTTTGAATAATCTTGTTAAGTAAGCGTGTGTTTTTGGTGGAGGGTTCACTTTATGATGTTGCATATAGTAAGGTTAAGATGTAAAAATACATATGAGATTTTACCGAAAGTGCACCTAGCACCATATATTTTTGTTAGGGATAAAAATAACTATGAATTTCTAAAAGATATACAAAAATAACTATAAACTTCTAAAATAGGTGCAAAATCTGTGGGATCAGGGGTCGATTTTCCTGTGGGAAAGACATCTTTCTCTATCTCTCTACGGCCATGAAGAAGATGACGTAGGTTCTTAATCATCCACGTTTGGCTCTATGTCGCAATTTCAATCAAAAAATTTCAGATTCACCGTCAAAGTTTTATAATAATGGCCAATGTGACTTTTGCACCACCTTTAGAAATTCATGGTTATATTTAGGGAAAATTTCAGTCAGCTCCCTTTGTAACAAATTGATTTCAGTCAACCGTAAAACTTTCCGAAACTTCATTGCACGACATGGTCAACGTGAAGTTAATTTTTGTGGGTCAAAAAATAATAATGTCCTTATTTTATTTGTCTTGTAAATTGTCTTATTTGTCTTATAAATACTTATATTTGTCTTATAAATTTTCATATTTGTCTTGTAAATGGCTAAGATGTTTTTAATTCCCTAGGTTCTTTTGAATCCTTTATTTGTCTTGTAAATGCCTATATTTGCCATGTGAATTTCCATATTTGTTTTGTAAATTGCCAAAATATTTTTAATTCCCTAGGTTCTTTTGAATCCCTTTATTTTTCTTATAAATATCTTTATTTATTTTGTAAATGCCTATATTTGCCTTGTGAATTTCCAAATTTGTCTTGTAAATGGCCAAAGTGTTTTTAATTCCCTAGGTTCTTTTGAATCCCTTTATTTGTCTTGTAAATATTTTTATTTGTCTTGCAAATGCTCATATTTATCTTATGAATTTCCATATTTGTCTTGTAAATGGTCAAAATATTTTTAATTCCCTAGATTTTTTCAAATCTCTATAATTATCTTGTAAATATCTTTATTTATTTTGTAAATGTCCATATTTGTCTTGTGAATTTCCATATTTATCTTGTAAATTGCTAAAAAAATTTTAACTCTCTAGGTTATTTTGAATCTGTTTATTTAGTTTGAAAATATCTTTATTTATCTTGTAAATACTCATATTTATCTTATGAATTTCTTATTTATCTTGTAAATGGCCAAAATGTTTTTAATTCCCTAGATTCTTTTGAATCCATTTATTTGTCTTGTAGATACCCTTTTGAAAAAATTAAAAAGAAGGGAATCATTGTCTTTTAATCCATAAAAATTAATTTCATTTTAACTAGAGGCTGCAGTGAAGTTTCAGAAAGTTTTTGGAATTAGTTGAAATTAATTTGCTACCGAGGGGGCTAATTGAAATTTTCCTTTATATTTATCTGTAAAAAAAATATTTGGTGTTGGGTGTACTTTCGGCAAGATCTTATGTGTATTTTTAAACTTTGAACTCACCAATTAACCTTCCTCCCTTCGTTCTTCCTCAACTTAGACTTGAGTTCATCCGTTTTGAAATCCATCTGAAGATATGAATGGGATGTCCATATCAAGAAATCAAATGTTAATTCATTTTCCAAACCAAATTGTCCTTCTCAGATAAAATACGTTAAAACATACTAATGTTATTATTTTTTTAATTTAATATTTTTTACTTGGATTGCAATCTAACCTTTTAATTATACTTTTGTTGTTTAACTTCATTGTAGATTCCATTTTTGTCCTCAATTTTATTTTTTCACAAATCTTTTAATTTCATTTTTTTTTTCAAACTGACTTAATGTTTCATTTTGATTATTATTGCAAGCATAATTAACGAACTCATGGCTTCAAGATGAACATAATTGTGAAACTTGCAAGTTAATTTAGCTTACCAGAACTTACCGCTTGTATGTTTTAAATTTATAAAATCGCATGAACTCTTTTTTGAACTCATGATAGTTATAAATTTAGTTGAACTCTCGAGTTTATCACTTACTCAGTTTTCTACCTTACAAAATCGAGTTAACCTTCCTCTTAAACTTTTGCTAGAGTTTTGGATTTGATTATGTTTAGTGACTTTATATATGAACTTCATTAAAAAAAAATTTGTTGAATATGATAAATTATAAATATTGATAGATTTAAATATAATTATTTGGATTTAAAATATATTTAAATAAAGTTATATTGTTGTCTTTTTTGTATTTTAATTATTTAAACATATATTTTAATACATATTTATTGTTAAAAGTAAATTGTCATGATTTAAGTTTACATTCCTATCACAAATTTACTTAAACTTGTGAGTTTGATTGTCAAATCCCTTAACATTTCGATATATGCAAGTAATAAGTGCACAATTCCGTAAGGCATACAAAAATAGCAGAAACATACTGATATTAAGTACTTATTTAGAATATAGAAAATTCCCCGAAGGGTTTGAAATATATACATAAACATGTACAGAGTATTTAAAAGGAACTAAATTACAAGCTAAATAACCAACAACAGTTTCCACTTGTGTACTGGAACCCTACTTGCTGGTAGCCACGGATTTGTTCTTCAAGCCGCTACCTTCAGCTGGAATATTTCTAGTTTGAAAAAGGGTAAGATTCAAAAGAATCTCAATAATAACATACAATCAATCATATAATATGTGAAAATTAAATATGTCATGCTCCATGTTATGCAACATATTAACAACACAAATAATCATCATCAGGGCATGTATACATAAGTTAGGGCTACCCTTCCATTATCCGTAAACCTTGGTTGGGTTCTTACTTAACAACAAAGTAAAAGTGCCTACTCGCACAAATTGCCTTGCTTGGCAAAACAGTGTTTATCAATTATATCATAGAAGATGACATACACAAACATATAAAATATTCACATAATTTATGACAGATAGAGTTATTACCTGTCTCGTTTCTCAATTTTTCATTCGTCCTAACTTTGATTTTGGCTTGGAAAATTTCCAATTCCAATCAAAATTTAAGGTAACAAGTAAAAGGTTATTACGTGTACCATTACTGCCTTTAAATCATAGTATCTATCACAGTTTCAATAATTTCTGCTCAATTCAACTATGCTCAATGCAGTTTCACAGTTTTCCAGAAAACAGGCAGGATTTTGGTCAACTTTGAAAAATCATAGTTAATTCTAGGAAATTTTAAATTGACTAATTTTAAAACCTAAGTGAAGCTCTTTAAGTGTATTTTCATGGAAAAATACCTAAGTCTAGCCCTGACAACCATAGTATTCCCAGAAATTCACCAAAACCTTGCTGTTCTAGGTTGTACTCTAGAAACATGTTTAAACTTTGAAAAATCATAACTTTCAATCTACTAGACCAAATGGCTACCTATCAAAATAGAAGCCTAGGATGTCTACTTTTTCCCTTGTAAAATATTAGCCGATTTGGATGAGGTACTGCTGAAAAACATGCCACAGTAATACTGGTAGAAATGAATCTGGACAGCAACAACTCAAACTTTAAAAAATTATAGAATTATGTATAATCATCCAAAAAACACAACCACATGTAATTCCACATAATTTTTCATGTAGAATCCAATGGAATACTCAAAAATATCAAAATCCAACTTCTTCTCCAGATTTTATACAGAACTGAACAAAACCGCTTTCCCCAATAATCCAATTTTGCAAATTAAGCTTTAAGACTTGTAATCTAACATCATTAAACCTTCTTTAACCCATTTCTCATTATTACAAGACCATTAAGCTTCATTTTCATGGTGTTACAAAATCAAGGCAGTAACACAACTCTATGAATAATTACTCAAACATCACAATATTCAGTTCAAATCGAAGCATACGCTGACCTGAGCACGATTCTGCAACCAGTTTTTGATTCCAGCAGTACCTACCCTGAGTAGATGACACCAAACTCCACCAATAAAAAATATAAAAATATGGAATTGAAGCTTATGATGAGGAGAAGAAGATTTGTGAAGGACTTTTTGGACGAAAGCTACAGTTTGGTAGTGAAAATGGTGAAGTTTTCCTAGATTTTACTATTCATCACCTTCTTTCCTCTTTCGAATTTTTTGTATTTTTTGGCAGATTTTCTTGATTTTTCTGAGCTTCTGGACGTCTTAATGGATAAAGGAAAGATAAATTTTCCAATTTCCAAAATTTCACTTACATTTTGTGATTTTACACTTTGCTGAAAATCCGGTAGAATTTTCATCAAACTTTGAAAATTTATATCTTTATTTGTAGATATTGAATTGGAGTGATTCCAAAGGTTATGAAACCCTTATTGAGTCTAGTTCCAAGAAAAAATATAGCATTTAGCCAATTGGAAGCACAAAATTCCCAGAATTTAAGTTTTTGAATGTTGTCCCAGAAAGTAGCCAGTTTCACTGTGTAAATTTCAAAAATTCATAACTCTTAATGTACAGGTCAAAATAATTCATATGACCTATCGAATTAAAGCTTGGAATTTTTGCTTTTATTCTAGAAAATTTCATAATTTTTGAACATAATTTGTTTATCTAAAACCACATGACAAACTCACTACCTCACAGAAAATTTTCACGGGCAGCATAATCAAATTCTCTAAAATTCACCCTTGATTCTATTTGTTGAATAAATATACATTGAAATTTTGGTGTATAAATTTTGGGATATTACATTGATGGCCTTAATGGTGAAACTGTGAAAGTGTTTTGCTTTCATCTGTTAAATTGCTGGGTTCCAACAAGGCAATTTCACACATAACAACTACTATTGTAGTAAAATTATTTTTAGTTACATTTATATGGTTCATTTTTTAAAGATTAGATACGGTCTTATGACTTAGAAGATATTTATAGAGATATTTACATATTATTCAGTCCAAGGAATGTTTAACTTTGATAATTAAGGATCAAAGTAACTTAGTATTAAATTCAGGGGAAAATATAATTAAATTAAAGTGATAAATAAAAAAATAGTTGAACGCGCATAAATGTTTGGTAATCAACTTGAAATTTGACAAACTTAAGCAGTTAGTTAAACGAAAGTAGACAAGGTAAACATGGCAGATGGTATTGGTGCAACCTCCATGAAAATAACTCTAGTCACATTAGTTTTGATATTTGTAATTTCGTTATTTTTACAAAAATGAATAAAAATAAAGACTAAAAATAGGTGGATCGTGGAAGTAGTTATGAACTAAAGAGAAATGTTATCAAAATTAAACCGATCAAATTTAAACACTAGTTAAGATTTATTTGTTCGACTAAACCATGTGTTAATTAATCATAAAATCCTTCCATGACAATATATATGTCAAAATTTATGCAAAGATACAAGAGTAGTCATAAATTAATTATGGAGCTTCTATACTAGGTTTAATCTTAAAGAAGCCCTCTCTTGAAAATTGTGAAAATAACAAGGATGGGATAATATTAACAAATCGATTCCAAAACATGCTTTTAGATCATCAATAAAGTTCTTAGAAGATAAATAAATTTCATGAAATACATGTATAAATAGTGTTGACGGTCAAATATTCCTTATATCCTCATTTTATTCAATCGAGTCATAAGTTAACTGTAACACTTACTTTTCAACTATCTTGAAAAATTTTAACAATTTCAAAATACATTTAGCTCTACTCTGATTAAAAAAAATTAAACTCATTAAAATGAATTACCATGGTAGAAAATAATTATGCTTCAAAATTGAAGGTCCATGATGATTAATTGGGGATTCAAACCTATGAATAAATTTCAAAATATGCAACTGATAAATCCCTATTTTTATTATATATTTTTATACTTTAATTGGGGATTTTGTCATAGTTATTCAATCTAAAATGCTTTTCTGGAATATTAATTACTCTTAATCATTAATTTTTTTTTAGAATATTTGATGTTGATTTAATTGTTTTTAATTGTAGATACTTGAATGTTTAGATTAAATCAGAAAATAAAAATTTGGGCTCCAATTTGGAAAATGACACTTTAGTCACTCAAATTTGAAAAATACCAGTTCAGAACAATTGAAACTCAACGTTTTGGTGTAGCAGGGTCAGCTTTCAAGCAGTTTTGAGAGCTGAGGGAAAGGTGATTTAGAAAGAGAGCTTCCACGATATAGACAGACAGCCGCAAGGAGAGGGGAGTAGGGATTGAGGAGAGCAGGGGCCAGTTGAAATAGATCAGCTAAGAGTTTTGTGGAGGGACGCCTCAAATCGACTCCTTGTCACCGAAGGCATTCCTCACCCTCACCGCCATCGCCGCCAACGACCAAGAGAGACACAAACCAGAACCACCACCTTCGTCCTTTGCTTTTCACCGGAGGGAGCTCGGAGCTGAAGTGAAATAATTTCAGAGAGGGTACAGACAAGTGAGCTGTGAATGAAGGGCCGAAAGTTGAGATTTGAGAGCAGAGAGCTGTGAGAGGAGCTGGAGGTGCAAACACTGGCTTACCACCATCAGCTTGCGTCACCTAATTTGGAGAGTTGCAGCTCACCACCGTCGACCACCATCACCTTCACTTCAGCTCACTATCTTCTCACCTTAATCAGTTATCGCTGTCATGACCTCCGGCAGCCTCCTCTACTTCTGACTTCATGCATGCCGTGGCTTTCTCTGATTTGTTTATATGATTTTGCCTCTTGATGCTATATTGATGGGTTGCGGTAGCTAAGTCTCTTCTAATCCTAGAGGAATGGATTGATTCTTGATGCTTGGAGCTACAAAAGGGAGTTTTATTTTACTTTATTAGCTTGACTATATATTTATGAATTTTTTGGTTTAAGGAGTTGTAATTTATAATTAAGACTAATATATTTGGTTTAATGTTTGTTTGAATCAATGTGTGATTTGAATTATTAGTTTGTGTTGAATATTGTGCTCATCAATATATGTGGTTACATATATGTTTTATAGTAAATCTCTTGATTCTTTATTATCTTGCATGGTATTGTTTGGATATTGAATTGATTTTGGGTTACTTTGAAATCAATTGCATCAATTAATTCACAATCACACACTAAGCGTGTTTAATAATATCTCTAGAGTAGGGGTTTCTCTCTTTTGGTGTTAGATTCATCAGTTGATGGGGTTTGGTATTTTAGAGAACTTAGTGATTTCATAAATTGCATACAAAGTGGTTTTTAATAGTGTTTTAAGAAGTGATTATTTTCTAGGTCTAGGAATAATCATTGATTAATGCACTAGACTTAACGGTGTTTGAGGTTTGACATTTTGAGGGAGTTTGATTGCAATTGCTAGTGTTTTGTATTGAGTTTCGGTTAGAGGGATTAAGTCTTGCCCGGTGTGGGAGATTTAATTCACCTAACTCAAGCTAGATCAAAGGGTCTTTTGAGCATTTTTGTCAAACTAGTACACTCCTAAAAATATTTTGAAGCAAATGATAGATGAAATTCATTGTTTTAGAAGGCTTTCTCACACTGTTCAAAACCAATTTCCATTTCATTCCACTTTTATTCCAAAAAATCCAAAAATATATCTATTTTAATTATATTTAATTCATAGCTTTGAAAATCAATCAATCATGTTTTACCCTTGTCAAATTTACATTGTAATTATTCAGTTTATTAGGAATTAGTTTCATAATCGGCTCCTTAAAGTAAAACGACCCGAGTTGTGCACTATATTGCATTAATTTAGTTTTATTCTTTAACTTTGAGGCGATTAAAAGGGAGTTATTTCGGCAACAATACTTAACAAGTGGGCTTTAGGCACATTCAAGCCCAAGAGACCGAAGTCCAATCAAAACAATAATACTTAACGAATTAGCTGAGTTTGCTGGTTTATTTTCTTGATTTTGTATAATTTATTTATGTTTGGGTTAATACCTTATTTGGTCCTTATAGTTTATAGTGACTTCATTTTGGTTCTTAAAGTTTCAAACATGTGGTTTTAGTCACTCACGTTTATGCCATTTTAAATTGTTTGTCCGATCCTTGAAACTTCAGAAGGACCTTGAGTGAAAGTTAACACTGTTAATTAAGTTTATGTGACATTAACACCATTAAATATCCTTAAGTGGATGCTGACTTGGTAAGCTGAGGTGGAAAAATAAATTCTAAGGCCTGTTTGACCCAAGATGAGGGATGTGATCATTAATTTGTGCATTAATGAGCCACCTTTATTTTTGTTCAAAAAACAGAGATAGATAGAGCTATAACTCAACCCATCAATCCCAACCTCACAGACGCCAAACCCATTGTTAAACCACTGTCTTCCTGGAGGGCATCGAGAGGGAAGGAAGGGGTGGTGATATAAACAATGAAGATGTTCCAAGAGTGTAACAGGGTAAAGGAGGTTTTGCGATTTGGCTTTTTTTTTCTTTTGAAAAAATCATATATCCAGATCAATGAATTAATAGCAAGCCTAGGTTGCCCAGTCAACATGCCACATAAGAAAAGTTCACAGGGTTAATGACACATCATCACACTTAACTACAGGGACTAATGGTTTTAGAAGGAATAAACTTGAGGATTGTAGGGACCAAAACCAAAATGACTGCAAACTATAAGGACTAAAGATGATATTAACCTTTTTATTTTGAAACAAAAGAGCATAAAACATTATGTCAGGCAAAACAAATTAAATTGGGTGTATTCATTCTCCCAGAGGGACTGGAATTATTTTTTCTTACTTTGTTTCAAGGCTATATCAAAGAGAACCCAAAAATATTATATCAACCACTAAGTTTAGACATCTCTCTACATGAATTATTTATTCTTGTTTTTAAGGGCTGTATATAAGAGAGCCCAGGACATTATGTGTGCATGAATTTTGGCCCAATGATTCATTGAAGAGAACAATGTAGATTACTTTTCCATGTAGTTACAATTCTAACAACATTAAAGGAAAAAACTATCAAGGCCCCCTAATCTCCAACATTCCATAGTACATTGTCATTTTTTTAAGGATAAAAACAAAAAGCTGCAAAATGTAACTTGAAACTTGTGGGTATATGTGAGGATCATTAGCCCAAAGGAAGAGTAAAATCCTAAAAGACTACCCTAGCTATTGGAAAGGAAAGTCCTTTGAACTTATAAACCCACTCTACTTGTGAGATTTCTCGATGTGGGACTTATAACATAGCCCTTTCTGTGAGCAACGGGCTTTCAATGAAAGCGCCAATGTTATGATCACAAGCCCAAAGGGAGAGTCCAATTCCAAAAGACTAGCCTATTGGGAGAGAAAACCCCTTGAAATTATAAACCCCACTCTACTTGTGAGATTTCCCGATGTGGGACACATAACAGTAGAGAAGTTGCAAAAGAAGGAAGGAGCTCAATGTTAATACAGTGAGAACATTAAATCATGATGGAAGAACCCAAACAAGACCTAAGAGAAATAGCGCAAATGATGATTATGAAGAAGCTATATGGCATGGAAGAAGCTCAATGTGGAAGCAAAAAAGTAACTTGATGGCTCACTATGGAAAACTATTTATTGAAGACATAACACAGATCAACTTAATTGCACAATATTTAATTATGCTTGGTAGGTCCTTATTCAAAAGCTAAAACATTCCTTCAATACAATACAAGTAGAATATGAGAGGAAAACATGTATTAAGATGATACATCACACATCACATAGTAATATAATATTATTTTTGATTGAGACCTCCAACTCATGACTTTATGGAATGGAACCAAAAACATGTGATCTTGGCATCGCAAGCTCATTGTATACTTGCTCCATGGATGGGCGAGTACGTGGATTTTCATTCAAGCAAGTAAAAGCTATTCTTGCAATCAGCATCACCTTCTCAACCACCGAACCTCGAGGATAAGGTAGCCTTTGGTCTAACACTTCCTTCAAATCCAAATCATGAGCAACTATTGTTGGGGCATCAATAGAAGACATTATGAGATCTCTTGGATGCTTACCCATAATTATTTCTAGAGCCAACACTCCAAAGCTATAAACGTCACATTTCTCTGTCACTTCCATTGTATAGGCAAGTTCTATAACAAAATCAAAATGATTATCATGAAAAAAAATATTGTTAGTGATAAAGTTTTAATTTTCAAATAAAAAAAACATGAAATATAGCACAGTGTAATTTACAAATAAAGAAACATCACATTATATAAATTGAAATTTCCTTAACCTGGAGCAGCATAGCCAAAGGTGCCAGCAAATGAAGTCCAATTGTTAGAATCTGGATATAAAAGCTTGGCCGTCCCAAAGTCAGAGATGTGAGCCTCATAATCCAAGTCTAAAATAACATTTTTGCTTGATATGTCACGATGAACTATTGGAGGTGAGCATCCATGATGAAGATAGTATAAAGCATTAACCACACCTTCAACAACTTTGATTATCTTATTCCAATCCAATGCAATGGCTTGTGTCTCATCACTTAGTATCTTATCCAAGCTACCCCCTCCCAAGAATTCATAAACCAAAAAGGAGAACTTTGAATGCCAGCAAAACCCATATAGCTTTATGATATTATGATGCCTAGTTTCTGTCAAGGCTTGAATCTCACTTATAAAAGGTTTTTGATGACACTGGTCTTTATCTGGTATTGAATGAAGCTTCTTCACAGCCAAAACCTGACCTGTGGATAATTCAGCTTTGTAGACGCTTCCAAACCCTCCAACTCCAATGAGATATTTTTCGTTGAACTCCTCTGTGGCTTCAATAATGTTTTCATATACTAATTTCCCATCATAACTCCATATGGCAAACAAATTTTGCATTTGCACTTCTCTCTCTTGACCTTTTGCTTTCCTTTCATTGTGATGGCAAATAATATATGAAATTCCTATTGAAACTATTGCTAGCAACACAGGTCCCAAACCAAAGAAGAGAACATAGATCACCACTTTGTTTCTCTTATGATGCCTATGATTGTAACTGTTTGTTGGGCAAATTGGCAAGCCAGATACATTTCCACATAAGCCTTTGTTGTCTTTCAATGTCTCAATTGAAGCGTTACGAAAGGCAAAATTATTTGGAAGTGGACCTTCTAATTTATTGTGTGATATGTCAACCATAGTCAGGCTTTTCAAATCATTAAAAAATGAAGGAATCATACCAGAGAAATTATTATTTGAGAGGTTCAACATTTCCAAATATTGCAGCCCTTGAAGCATTGTTGGAATTCCACCAGAAAAGGAATTTGCACTAAGATCAAGGTATTCAAGCTTTTTTAATTGGCCAAAACTAGATGGAAGGCTGAAGAACTTATTTCCACTTAAGTTCAATTCTCGTAACTTGATCAACCCTCCAAACTGTTCTGGAATTGAACCATATAAATTATTGTTAGCTATGCTCAACAATTCAAGGTTCTTCATTAATCCTATATCAATAGGAATGTTTCTTGAAAGTTGATTGTTGCTCAACCCCAGTTCAATCAATAATGACAAGTGACTCAATTCCTTTGGAATATTTCCTGTCAATTGATTTGATGAAAAATTAAGCTTGTGTAACTTTGTTGCCTTACTTAGTTCTCTTGGTATGCCCCCCGATAAATTATTATTAGGGATTAGAAGGGTTTCAAGGTTATGGCACTGCCCCCATGTTGGTGACAAGTGGCCATAAAGTGCATTGTTACTTAAACCAATGTAGTATAAGTTTGGACACACACTAAAAGCTTCTGTGACATTTCCTGTTAGTTGATTGCACTAGTAGAAAAATGACTTTTTAGACCGGTTAAAAATGACTTTTTAGACCGGTTCTGTATTAGGTCTAGATACAGCAGGTCTAAAAAGTCAGTTATTTTTTAGACCGGTTGTTATAACCGGTCTTAAAAGTCACACTTTTAAGACCGGTCGTACCCACAACCGGTCTTAAATGTCTAACATTTAAGACCGGTTGTGGGTACGACCGGTCTTAAAAGTCATTTAATAGAAGGAGCGTTAAAATAAAAAAAAAAGTTTTAAGACCGGTTGTGGTCACAACCGGTCTTAAAAAGTAATTTAAGACCGGTTGTGGTCACAACCGGTCTTAAATGTGAGACTTTTAAGACCGGTTGTGCACCACAACCGGTCTTAAAAGTCTCACATTTAAGACCGGTTGTGACCACAACCGGTCTTAAATTACTTTTTAAGACCGGTTGTGACCACAACCGGTCTTAAAACTTTTTTTTTTTTTAAAAAACACTCCTTCTATTATATGTACACGCACAGAATGCTCAAATTTTAAACAGCAGTACATAATAACAATCACTTTTGAATTGCAGAATTCAAAAGCACCAGTCTATAGCAACAACAAATTAATGTTCATACAAGCAGCCAGTAAAGTCAGTTATTGATGATTCATTTGCAATTAGACACTAAGGATGACCAAATGACAGGAGTAAAACAAAAGCAATGAACATATATGCAAAAGCTGCTTCATCTGCCAAGCCCTTCTTCTTTCCCTTTGACGAATATGAAGAATCCATAATCCCTGCATATATTACCAATTCACTCATCACTTCATTCATTACGCATCAAAATTAGAACATGCATGTTAATTAACTTTACTTATTTCTTAAATGTGGATCTGCGTGCTCATTATATTCCCTAATCCATCTCTCTCTCTCCCACTTTTACATGATATTTAAGCCAAAACAATGCATTATATTTAGGACAATTAAAAGAAAACACTAATCAATAATATATATTGATGGATATATTGTGATTGAGATCATCATCATACGCATCTGTGGACTCCTAATTTACTATTCTATTCCATTAAGCAAAGATCAAAAGTTCAAACAACTTGGCTTCCCTATAAACTGCATCTCAGCGTACAAACTAACGATTACACTATTATGATTATTGGAATCAATTATATTTATATGTATTTATTGAGTTCTCATAATTTGGGTTTGAAGCTACATATCATATAAGCCATGAAATTGAGAATGAAATCTCTAGGGATCATTATTATGTCTCTGCTATCATTCACATTTTTACAAGCCGAAGCCAAAGCGCAGCATGAAAAGGTAGAAGTTGATTTGATCAACATTCAAGGAATTTTATGTTATATCGTATGTATTTTTACATCTTAATCTTAACTTTTATTATGTTTTTATCAAAACATTTGATCTTATACATTGGTTATGTCTCTTTCTTTATGCTGCAAAGTAAAGAAACTGATTGGCGGATTGACATGACACAGTTGAGATGTTAAAGAAGACGACTAATCACACAGTTGAGATGTTAGAAATAGGAGACATGAGCCTAAACAGAGGAGATGAATACTAATTGGACTCATTTTGGCAACTAGTCATCCCATTTGTGTTCAGCTTGCTCAAATTACTCAGAAGGATAAAAAACTCCTTAATTTAACTATGACAGGATGAAAATTGTTCATGCTGTAAGTAATTTGAATTGTGGTGATATTCCTAAATCCTCACATACTATTCCATTTCCCCAAATACTCATGGGATAAAACTCACCTGAAGTTGGCCCCATAACATATTTCTTAGTTCAGCTACAGTGTAAATAATGTACAATGTAACATTGGATTCAAAAACTCACTATTTTTGTAATAGCTCATGGATGAATTCAGCACAACATGTGCGAATGAAATCAATATCTTCTTCAGGAAAGGGATCGGCAAGATCAAACATCTGTAACACCAAAACCAGACGAAACATTGACTTAGTAACTTAAAAACAATAAAGTAAAACAAAATTTCTGAAATATAAATTTACCTCTTGAGTAAAGTCAGTCGTGCCTAGAGTGATAATATTGTAAATGTGTCTTAAAACATAAAAACCACATAAGTTGGACCCCTTTGGTTGCCGACGGCTCTGAGAAAAAACATGATATCATTAAAACAAATATAAAGGCATGTCTTATTACATTCTTTAAACAAATGTTAATCCATATGTACTAACCTTTGGCATGATCCATGTAGGGTCCTTTAAATCACGAACATGCTTACCACAAGCACTGTGTAGGAATGTCCGCATAGACCTATGATCATCACAATAACAAAGGTTAGTGGTTTTACATAAATTCCATAAACTTTGCATACAAAAGGTAAGAATGCAAGAAAACTAACGAATTAATGGTCTTTTTCAAATCATTCCCTGGTTTGAAGTGGAGGGAACATAAGAGGATGACAGTGTAACTACTCTTGCATAGAAGAAGCAACTGCTAATGATCACTGAAAAAAACAGAAGAATATTAATAAGCAAACATAAAACATTATATAAATTATAAAATATCAATATGTTTCTTACCTATGCACATATGGAGCCAAGAAACACTCGGTTCCAGTTTCACTAAGCCTCTGTGACAAGTATGTATGTCTAGTAGCAGCAGTGGTCCCTTTCTCTTGGATGTGATGGGGGCATAAGAATCCAAATTTTTCGCTTTTGCCAGAGGAGACCAACCTACGATGCATGTACCTACAATAACGCAAGCACATAAATAAAAGGTAAACAGTGAAACTTTTAAAATATTTACTTTGAATTGCAGAAGCTACTTACATTAAGAACAGTTGGACAATCGCAATCGTAAGATTTTGTCCAGGAGCTACCAGGGACATCAAATCATCCCTCTCAAGATAGCATGTCACTCCTGACTCTCCAACAAATGAATTCGTAGGCCACTCTCTTGTTTTGAATGATGTATCAAAAGCCATCAGAATCACTTGCTGCATGATATTCAATGGAGGCTGTGAAACTTCTTGCTGATCAGTGAAGGGAGCTGGACTTGGTGGGGCTTTGATCGGACTTGGGGGGGCTTTGATCGGACTATCAAGATGCTCGGCTCGACCAGAAACAAGGTTCGTTGGCCACAAGATGAATGTGCCCAAGACATCGCTAACGACCTTGAATTCATCAGAAGGGATAGGGACAGGTGCATCCGCAATAATCACCTCGTCAACTGACACCCGGACTTGATCACCTTCCATTTGTCGGTGGTGGACAGTTGATCCCAGGTTATGCACACTACCCCGTGCAACTAACCGTCTCAGAGGATCCTCGACAAAAAGATCACAAGGCCCAGTAATTTGCGGGTTAGGACCCTCTGATGACTGCCCGATGTTGCAACAACTACCTTTAGTGCTCTGCTTATTAGGATCAATCGATGGTTGCTGGGGAGCACTGGTATCTTGTCTTGAGCTCATAAACACTATCATTTCCTCTTTCATCTTGCTCAACCGGGTCTCTAAAATTGCATCAAAAGATGCTTCAGCCTCGGCCTTTGCTTCTGCTCTTGCAATGGCCAACATATTCTCCAATTCCTCCCTAGTCACGATGTTTGAGGAATAGTATACGGGGGCTCTAAAGTAATCCCGTATCCCTACCCCTCCTCCAACTCCCCTGACACGGCCTGGATGCTCGTGTTTGCCAGTAGCAACTGTGAGGATGTCATTCCTGCCCTCCGACTTAAAAGATCCCTCAGCTTGTTGTTTTCTAAGTTCATCCTGTAACATAATACAAAATAACAAACGTAAGTAATAATGTACGTTTCTTATGTAATTAATTACAATAACGATATATACTTACAATTCTTTCACCAACTATACGAGATTGTTCACTCGTATAAGTCCCACTCCTCTTTTGGTGGGCAAATTGCCATTTTTCTTCTCGACGAATCGGAGATGGCGGAGAAAGAAGAACAGAAGGATCGGATGGAGATGCTTCTTCCAATCTCTTCCGTTTGGCCGCCAACAAGTCTCTTTCAGCCTTTGCATAACCCCCACGAGACATTGTATGAGGGCAATCATTCTTTCTACCACTCTCTTATGCTTTTTGCCTTTTTGCCTGCGAATAAGAAATGATACAAAAGGAAAGTGTTATAATCAATTAAGATAATTGCTAAGTAAATAAAATAAAAAATTAAGTCAACTAACCAAAGATTCAGGAGTAGTCCGAAGCCTAACAAATTCTTCCCAAGTCGCTTGATCAAGAAATGTATACGTGCTGCACGGATTAGGACGAGGCTGACCATCTTGCACCTCAATATGAATGTAATTGTTGGTCAGACTTGTCTTAAACTTGCTCCAGCGGTCATAACAATACGTCATCGTCTTGTTGAACAAGATCTCACTCTGAGGAACGTCGTAGGTGAGCTGAAATGCAATAATCACCGGAGTAAGTGACAAATGAAGTGACATTTGATAATAATTAATTACATACAGAAGATATTTGTATACCTGAATAGTGTCCCAAATATGCTGCTTCACCTTTGGATCGACATTTCTCCACTCCTCTATCAAGATGCTCGGCTTGTTACGTGCAAGGAGGCCGACGAAACTCCTATATCGTTGTGCATTAGGCCCGATTGGTTTCCAATGTCTATCAAACTCAATCGGTATCTTTTGGCCTGCACTCCGACTGAGGGAAACATCTGTCAACCGTGTGGCACGTCTACCCCTCCGTACAGACTGGCTACTGCGCTCACTACGACCCTGGCTCGGAGCATTGCTAGGCTCGCCCTGGTTAACACTATCTGGCTGACTCTGCTGAGCACTAGGTGACAAACCCAGAGGTGGAGGAGGTGGCTGATCCTCTGAACTAGGACGCTGGGGATCCGTCATTTTCCTGTAACGACAACAAAGAAAGATAAATCCTAAGCTATGACATGTGAAGACTATATCGATAAAATAACTAAACATATTCTTCAGATAATAATCATAATCATAATTACTTTAGTTAGTTAAGGTCAAAGTAGTATCATAAAGAGATATCCTCCCATATTCCCTCGTGATGATCATTTCTTGTGCCGTGCGCATTATCTGCTTCATCTTCTTCGTTCAGTTCTGGTAGACCCCTGGAAAAAGAAGGAGTCTCAAGAAGATCATAATTTGAGTGACTTTTCTCGTCAATATCAACGACCCTTTTTCCTTGGAGAGCTACAGACCACATTTTATTTGCCTGATCAGTGATATAGAACACTTGTTGCGCCTGATCTGCCATAATGAAAGGTTCATCTCCAAAACTTCTACTATTCAGATCTACTAATGTAAATCCTAACCTATCGATCTTCACACCATTATTGACATCAACCCACTTGCATTTGAAAATGGGAAATCTAATTTTAACATAGTCAACCACCCAAATCTCTTCAATCACCCCATAATAAGGTATGGCAGCCAACGTAGGGTTCTTATCTTTCGAACTAGAGAAGTGCATAGATTCAGCCACTAATACAACACCACTGTTCTGGACGGTGCTCTTATCATCTAGGGACCTCGTGTAAAAGGTATAACCATTGATCACAAATGAAGTCCAACTTATGACATCAACTTCAGGACCACGTGCTAACCAATTTATTGTATCAGAAACACATTCTTCTCCGTCAACCTTTTGTTTGAACCAATGTGCGAAAGTTCTGTTATGCTCCCTGATTAACCTTTGTTCGCTCATTCGACTATTTTGTTTCCGTACAATTTCTTTATGGGCATTCATGTAATATTGAACTTCATCAACATTGTTCAAGATGTACAGGTGGACTTGTTGCAATTCATCAGCATCTATGCTCTTTACTGTTGCCCCGCGTCTACCCCCTTCTTGATCATGACGCTTAGGAAGGCCAATATGTCGTACATTTGACAAATACTGTTGACAAAATTCCATAGCTTCTTCAGAAACATATTTTTGAACAATAGATGCTTCAGGCCGATTGGGGTTCTTCACATACCCTTTTAGTATTTTCATAGTTCTTTCGATCGGGTACATCCACCGGAAATAGATAGGGCCACACAACTTTATCTCCCTCACTAGATGAACAACCAAGTGTGCCATGATATCAAAAAAGGACGGAAGAAAAAGCTTCTCAAGCTGGCATAAGATAATGTATCCTTCATTTTCCAATTCCTCCAATCTTTCCATGTCAATGACTTTACAACAAATGGCATTGAAGAAGAAACAAAGTCTAGTCAATATGTGTTGAAGATCATATTCGGCAATGCCTCGAATAGCTACTGGGAGTAGTTGTTGCATTAAGACATGACAATCATGAGACTTTAGCCCTATTAACTTCAAGTCTTTCATCGATACAAGCTTTTTAAAATTTGAACAATACCCTGAGGGAACTTTAGCGCCATATAAACACTCACAAAAGCTTCTTTTCTCAACCTTAGACAAAGTATGAGCAGCTGGAGGACAAAATGTTCTATTACCGTATGGCCTTGGATGTAAATCTTCTCGTATTCCCATTTCTTGCAAGTCTAATCTTGCCTTCACGCCATCCTTAGAACTTCCCTGTATGTTGAGCAGTGTCCCAACGATACTATCACATACGTTCTTCTCCACATGCATGAAATCAATACAGTGTCTGACGTCAAGATTGCGCCAATATGGAAGATCGAAGAAGACGGACCTTTTTTTCCATATATTTTTCTCATTTCTACTCTTTGATGACTTACCAAACATAGTATTGATATTTTTCACCTTTTCATAAATTTGCTCCCCAGTCAATGCCTCTGGAGCATCTTCAAACTCTTGGCCACCGAAAAAAGCTTTTTTTAATCTACGATAAGGGTGGCTTCGTCTTAGAAATCGCCTATGCCCAAGGTAAACCGTCTTTCGTCCATGTTGAAGTTGATGGTAGCATGTGCCTTCTTCACATATCGGACAAGCTTTGTGGCCTTTAACGCTATATCCTGACAAGTTCCCATATGCAGGGAAGTCATTTATAGTACAAAAGATCATTGCTCGCATATTAAAAGTCTCCTTCTTGTTCGCATCAAAAACATCGACACCTTTATCCCACAACTCTTTCAAGTCTTCGATCAAGGGTTGTAGGTAAACATCTATGTCATTTCCGGGTTGCTTTGGTCCCGAAATCAACATAGACAACATTATGTACTTTCGTTTCATACATAACAAAGGAGATAAGTTGTAAATTACCAACAGAACAGGCCATGAACTATGTATACTGCTTAAGCTACCATAAGGATTCATACCATCTGTGCTAAGCCCAAGCCTGAGATTCCTAGGTTCTTCACCGAAGCTAGGAAATAATTGATCGATTTTCTGCCATTGAGAAGAATCAGCTGGATGCCGAAGCTTTCCATCAGAAATCCGCTCATCTGCGTGCCATCTCAAATTTTTGGCATCAATTTCATTAGCAAACAGACGCTTGAACCTTGGAATGATTGGAAGATACCACAACACTTTTGCAGGGCCCTTATTTGATTTATACCTCGGAGTTTCACATATCGGACATTGCTCCTTCTCTTCATGATCTTTTCTATACAATATGCAATCATTAGGGCAAGCATGGATCTTTTTATACTGCATCCCTAGTGGACACAGTATTTTCTTAGCATCATAGTATCGACAAGGCAACACATTATCATCAGGAAGCATATCTTTAAAGGCCTCAAGCGTTTCTGAAAAACTCTTGTCGCTCCATCCATGCCGTGCTTTCAAGCTTACCAATTTCAATACTGCATTCAGCAATTGGTATTTTTTACACCCCGGGTACAACGGCTTCTCAGCATCACTGCACATATTACCATATGCATGTGATTGTTCAAAAGCCTCTTCTCCTACATCACGAATAATGTCCTCTATCCGATCATCCATATCCGTGTCATTATCATCACAAGTCACTTCCCCCTGTTGAGATGCACTTGGCATTTCTAATTGTTCACCATGCCATACCCATACTACATACGTCTTACAAAACCCTTCACAAATTAAATGTGTATATATATCTGCAGCACTTAATCGCTTCTCATTCAAACATTTTACACAAGGGCAATAAAACATTCCACTATCATCATCGGCATTTCTTTTTGCAAAGTCTAAAAAACCCTTGACCCCAACATCATATTCAACACTCGTCCGTTTAGCTTGTATCCAACTACGATCCATATATTCTAACACCTTTTATTTGTTTTGTACTTTTTCCCTGGAAAAGGTAGGAGAATGATGAGAGCATGCAATCATTACACCCAAGTACATAGTGTAACTAGAAGTAAACAAAGAATATCGTGATTTAGAGTAGCGTGTGAGGAAAAAATGGAATGAGGGAAAGTGGAATGGAGAAGGAGTGAGGGAATGAGGAATGGAGGTGGAAAGAGGAAGGAAAGAATGCGCTTTCGTCAGAGAAAGTGACTTGGATATATATTCTTTTAATGTCTTTTTGAGAGAAAAGTGTGGGGAGTGGTGGGTATAGTCATTAGAAGGGTACTAAAGAAGAAGGACAATTTCTTCTTGGCATCGTACTACCAAGGGTGTGTATACTACTTAACTAAATTGTTTGTTGATATATGGTATTGAATTAATTATGTTTATTGTACATATGGGACATTGGCTCCTCATTGTGCAAAATCCCTTCAAACAAAGGATTTTGTACATTGATTCGCTTCATAGGGATGCGGACAACTTATTACAGATGGTCGAGCTTTTCAATATGTAATAAGTTGATGAATATGTTTGTTTATATCTTTACTATGATGTGTTCCTTTATAACTTTTAGCAGTCATTAATTTCTTATCGTCTTATTATATTTGTTTATTGGTATGCCACAAATGAAGGCCTCATCTGCCCCCTGTACTTGGCCGTGGCTATTATCCATTTACACATGGAAGAGAGCAGAGGAAATTTACCAACACACACACACACACATTGTTTATTTGTGTTCCTTTTACACAAATGAAAGCAAGGACTAGCAAATTTCATTTGTTTCTTTATAGTGTCTACGGCAATTAGATAAAAAGCTCTGATTATGGGTACTATGTCATGAAATTCATGTAGGACATAGTCATCCACAATCATGCCTCAATTACTACTAAGGTTTTTATATAAATATATATATATATATATATATGCATTTATGCGTTTAAGTTAAAATAAATATCATATGATATATATTTTATCATATTTAATTTGGTTTTGCCTCCATTACTTTGAAGACACTTTTTGTGAGTAATATTTGCCCCACCAAATTGAAGTAGTAGAAGAGTTGGTATGATTATTTTTCGTTAGTGGGTTGCTGCATAACAGAATTAGCTAGAGTACCCATTTTTTGTTCAAGTATATATAGACATGTGGTTGTTGTTTCAGATTTGGATATGATTACATTGTTTTAATTTTCTGGATATTTTATGTTCTTAGTTTGCTGTATGTGTATATATAATTTGCTGTGGAGTAGCTTTGGAAAGGTGAATCTCTGTTTTGGTTTCTTCTTTACAGGTATTTGTATGTATATGCATGGGGCAAATAAAATTGTACAACTATGAGTCCTACTAGAAACTCTCTTGGTTCAGAGAATTGCACTTATTTTACCTCACGAAAAGCCCTCAATAGCAAAATTGAATCAATTTCCAGTTCAGGGGGATTTTCACCTCCAAGCACAAGAGGCAATAAGAGGATGATTCATCCAACCAAGGTATAGTGCACCATCTCTCTCTTCTAGAGTATAATTAATTGACTACATTAACCCCTCTCGTTATATATATAGATACATACAGATTCCCTCACACCGATTCTAATTAATTCACACTAACACTCTAATCAAACTTGCCTCCCATTCTCCTCTCTGCCTGTTACCGTCTGCCTAAGAAGACAGAAAAGGCCATAACAAGAAATGGAATATGATAATCGCATGCCAACGACAATGAAGGTATCAAGTTAATTCGCCTAGACCTGAAATCAGGATTAAAGACATGAAGACAGTAAAACAGGGGAAATTACCAACTGCGTGCTTCTAAGCTGTGATGACAGTTGCTGGCGGTGCTGGAAATAGAGCCAGATCTGTGATGGTGCCGGCCCGGAAAGAGATTGACGGAGGCGGAGGGATAGAGAAAGAGGGCGTCGGTGATGGTGGCGGCCCAGAAAGAGATTGACGGAGGCGGAGAGTGCGTCGGTGACGGAATGGAAGACGGAATTGGGAGAGTGCGTCGGTGATGGAAGACGGATTTGGGAGGTGGAAGACGGAGGAGGAGAGTGCGTCGGAGTGAGTTGATTTCAGAAATTTGGGGAAAGTTTGGGGAAAGATGGCGCGCAAGAGCTGGTTGAAATTTGGGGACAGTTTTAAGACCGGTTGTGAGACAACCGGTCTTAAAAATCCACTTTTAAGACCGGTTGTCTCACAACCGGTCTTAAAACTCCACTTTTAAGACCGGTTGTCTCAAAACCGGTCTTAAAAGTGGACTTTTAAGACCGGTTGTGAGATAACCGGTCTTAAAAATCCACTTTTAAGACCGGTTTTTTAGTAACCGGTCTTAAAAATATTAATTTTTAGACCGGTTATTAGAATAACCGGTCTAAAAATTAATATTTTAAGACCGGTTAGTGTACAACCGGTCTAAATGTTATTTTTTAGACCGGTTATTATAATAACCGGTCTCCCAAATTCTTTATAATTACGTAAATGCCACCGCGCATTTCTTTTAGACCTCATTTACTATAACCGGTTTAAATGTGCCGGTCTAAATCACCTTTTTTGTACTAGTGTTGTTTTCAAGCCTAACTCTCATCAGGCTTGAGCAATTCTTCAAACTTCTAGGAATTGGACCAGTGAATTGATTGTTACTTGCAGAGATGTTTGCAATTAATCCTCCAAGGCAAATATCTTCAGGCAAATGAGCTTTGAAATTGTTGTATGAAATTTGCAAGGATACCAATTTCCTGAGGTTATTCATTTCTGATGGAAGTTTGCCACTAAGTTTGTTTTTATACAAACCTAGCTGAAAGAGCTCAGTCAAGTTTCCAATGCCTGAAGGAATAGATCCAGAAAGGTTGTTTGCACTCATATCTAATATGGAGAGCTTTGTCAAGTTTCCAATGCTAGAAGGAATCAATCCAGAAAGGTTGTTTACAAAAAGGAGGAGGTCACTTAGATTGACCAAGTTCCCAATGGAGGCTGGGATTGGTCCAGATATGTTATTTTCTAACAACTGCAACCTTTCCAAAGAATGGAGTTCCCCTATTTCATGTGGAATTGACCCTGAGATTTGATTGGAATATAGATAAAGTTCTTGTAAACGAGACATGTTTCCGATAGAACTAGGGATGCTACCAAAGAGATTGTTTTCTGGCATTTCAAGGTACTCAAGATTTGTCAGATTTCCTATAGCATCAGGAATATGGCCAGTGAAATCATTAGAACCTAAGCCTAGAGCTTTAAGCCTAGTCATTTTTGTGATCCAATCTGGAAATAATGCTCTAGAAAGATTGTTCTTACCAAAATAAAGATGGGTGAGTGAGGAGAGGTTGCCAATACTTGTTGGAATGCTACCAGAGAACTCATTATTGGAAAAGTCTATAATACGAAGTTTGGAGAGTTCACCAATCTGGGGAGGGATATTCCCATATAATGAGTTGAATCGTATATGTATGAATTGGAGATTGGGGAAAGATGAGAAATTGAGACTATCAAGCGTACCTCTTAATCCAAGTTCTTCAAGAGATATATTGGAAATAGAGTTGAACTCATTGCACAAAATTCCATACCACTTGCAAGGATGAGTGCTATTATCTCTCCATGTTGATAACCGAGTTTGGCTTTGGTTGTCAAGGCTGGCCTTCCACTTTAGTAAAGCATTTGCTTCACTGTTTGGTGAAGTCATGAACGAGGAAACATGAGGTGGGAACAACATTAAATAGCCAACTAGCAGTACCCACCAGAGTGTAAGCTTCTCAGAAAATTGAGGTTTTCTGAAGAGGAATGCCATGGCTATGAAGGAAATTTTAGACAAAAGGAGAATGGTGTAGTACACGCAATGGATGTTAAGAGATATATATAAGACACATGAATTAACACTTGGCAGTCATTTATTCACGGCTGGGTGGACACAAAAACGTCTCTAATGGTGCGAAAGGGATTCCAATCTTCTCCTAACTTGTGGAAAAAATCAGAGTACTATTAAATCTGCCAGGGGATTGGTCAATATGGTCAACATCGATCAGTTCAAGGAGAGTAAATCAAGAAACATTTGTGTCATTTCACAAGACAAATTAATTAACACCAAATTTAAAAAAAAATTTATAATATTTTAGCAAATTTATGGAACTAATTTACAAACAAGTCCTTATTTTAGACTTATATTTTTTTAAAAAAATATTTTTTTTCAAATATATATAGAAGTCATCATTCCTTTTTTTTTTTTTTTTGCAGAAGTCTTGATTTCTACAATGATTTACAACCGTGTATGCTTTTTTTCCCTTTTTACTTCTCATAATGTATTCTTGAATTGTAAGAATGAAAGTAATTTGATAATTTTATTTTATTACCCCTAATTTGATTTTCTCCCTTCCATCATCCATTTTTACCCACCTAATTTCCCCCTCTGCCCCTTTTAATCCCATCCCTTTCTTGTTCGTCTTTAAGAACTAAAATCACTTGGAAGATCGATCATCAAAGTCCACCATTCAACAGCACTCAATATTCATGAACACATCTAATCAAATTTCAAGTTCTACTTCTCAAGAGCTCATCAAGATTCCATCTGCGCCACAAAAATTGAGTCCAAGAGGGCGTGGATGTGTGGGAATGGTGATGGTGGGTTTTGGTGTGAGCAAAAGGATAAAACTTTGGTTTGGTTAGACAGAATCCAATGACATTGGTCGCAGAAAGACTTGCAACTGAAAGAAAGTAATGCTTAATTTTCATGAAATAAAAACTTAGTATTATATATATATATGTTTCTTTTTTATATAAAAAGTATATAGGAAAAATTCTGGAAAAATACCTTTAATATATCAAATTCCCAAATAAATTTTGTTTCCTACCATAGTTTAGATACTGTCCACTTCATAGCCAAACTTTGGGGATGCTTGATGAAAAGGGCATGGGACTGTGGTGTGAGGGACATAATTCTAAGGAGTAATTCTATAGAGGCTATCCATTTAATTCAAGCTGAGACTCCTAAAACACATGAGGATAGGGAAGTGATCCTGGAGATCCAGAACATGATCAAGAGGGATTGACAAGTTGAAATTCAAGTTTGGATTAGGAAAGCAAATCAGATTGTAGACTTTCTTGTGAAAAGAGCTCTCAATAAGGTTGTTGGCCTGAGAATCTTAAACCTGCGACTCTTTATGAGATTTTGAATTATGCTACTTAGCGTTAGTTTCTATTTAGTTGTATAAAAAAAATAAAAATATTTCAATATATAAGCATATTTCTTTTTTAGAAAAATATTTCCTTTCTTTTGATAAACCCCAAGGTCCATTTGGGATAAAAATGAGCCATTTGAAATACAAATTTTAATTTGGCAAATTTCAGAAAAATATCTTCAAAATTTGAAAACCCCAAATCAGTGATTTTCTACTAAAATAAGTTGTGAATTGCTAATCAAGTATAGTAAATACCTAAACTATTATTGTAGGAAACAAAACTTATTTAAGATTTTGATGTTTTGAAGGTATTTTTTTAGAGTATTTCCTTAAATGGGAAAATTTATCTGAAGAATGTTCTCAAATTTGTGATTTTCCCTCTCAATTTCTTTGTTGAAAAAATTTAACACGTTATTTTATCTTTTTTTTTTTTTTTTGCTTTAACACATTATTTTATCTTTATTCACTAAGTCTTTGTTGATCGTTAGAAAATTGATGCTGGCAGTTAACATTTTTAATGATAAATGTCAACATTATTCCATTATAACACTTTTGGGACAATCTTGAATCCAATAGAACTTTTGGGACAATATTGCTCATGAGTGAATACTTCCAGGTCAAATATGCATCTTAGCCATGTTAATTTTTTGTAAACATAACAATGAACTTGTCTATAAATGTATTGACTTCAAGCCAACACCATTGAAGCACGCTATTTATAATATTTGTCAATCACTTCAATTTAAAATTAACGACATTTTTCTATAAAAAAAATTAACTTCTTTTATTATTTTGGCTGTGCATGCAGTAGTCTAAGCTAATTGCGGACTTTATTTGTACTCAACTTGCTTGCAAGTTGGGGCAACTTATCAATAAGGGCATGGTTCAAATTGCCCGTCATGGACAAGTGAGCATGACTTTTAAAAGTGGGAGGGGATGGGCCCTTTTAATTAATGATAGGAACATTTGGGCCAATGTGTTGGAGTGGAGGGGCCATTTAATTCGTTATAGACACGTTTGGGCCATATTAAAAGAAATACTTCATTAAAAGAGATAGAAATCTAAGGACTGTTGGTAGGCGATCTTGTAAGTTCCTTGTAAGCGCTTGAAGAGCCCTAGGACCGTGCCCTGATCTTGGTAGGGGACTAGTGCTGAACCTACCTAAACTTTTTTATACCAAAAAAAAAAAATTCTAAGGACCTGGTATGAAATTAAACAGACTACGTTAATAGTATCCTAGTGTAGAAGATATATATAATATTTTTAAGATATTAAAGTAAATTAATTACTACATATTTATCAATATTTAACGGTTATTTTTACTTATATTTTTGTCTCTAAAATAGAAGAACATCTCCTAAATATTTTTTTTTAACTTTTTACTTCTCATCACATATTCTGGAACTATAAGAATAAAATATTTTTTCTTTCTACAATTGATATATTTTCTTAATTAATGAAAGAAAAGAGAAAAATTAATTTTATTCTTGTAATTCAATTTTTGTAGCTCTATCTATTGGCAGTTTAACTCATGTGATAGATTCGTCATTTTGTACGAGTAACTTCAAAAATGTTAACACAAATTTATTTGTTAATAAATTTTATAATATGAAAGAAAGTAATAAGCTTAATTTCCGTCAAATAAAAAAGTGTTATATATATTTCAATTAACAGTAAAACAATTTCAATATATAGGCATATTTCTTTTTAGAAAAAATGTCCTTCCATTTAATAAACCCGAAGGTTCATTTGGGATCAAAATGAGTAATTTTAATGAATATTTAAATTTATCTGAAAAATGTCCTAAAATTTGTTATTCCCTAAAGTCTATAATACATACGTTACATATACTCTAAAATTATATCTAATTTTGATCTTCATTATATTAACTGTAAAACATTATATAAGTTATATTAAAGTATATTGAACCAACGTTGAAAATTAACTTTTCTTAGACATACCTATGAACTTCTGTAATCGTATATGACGCAAAGCCAATGCCATTGAAGCACTCTATTTAAAATTACTTTTATTTATTGCAGAGTTGGATATGCATGCAGTCTCGCTATATGGTAGACTTTTCTTGTGTTCGACTTGTAAGTTGGGGCAACTTATTAAGAAAATGAAAATGAAAGACTTTCAAACATGAGCGTAGAGGAGACGTTTTAGTTAATGACATTTGAAGAATATTATTACTAAGATTTTATTGAAAGGTAAAAAACAATTAGTGATGGAATTTTCAATAACTAATTCACGACATAGTGAAATTTCATTATTCACATTCACAAGTTATCATACCTTGTAAAAAATTGCTATGAAATTCATTCATGAAGTCACTAAATAATCAAATACAAAAAATTAGCACAAGTTTAAGACGAATTGATATGATTTTGTAAGTTGAACACGAAGAAGTAGTAAAATCATTCTTTCTACCACTCTCTTATCCTAATCCTTCCGCCACCTCCACCACTTCAATTCCCTCTAGACCATTCACTTTCTCCTCATCTTCTTCATCTTCCTTTGGGCCCTCTCCAAGCTCCACCCTCGCCACCACTTCTTCTCCCCTTTCCACACCGTCGCCGCCAAACGCCACCCTCTGCTACATCCACATCATCTTCTCCCTCGACTTCTTCCAACCCGCCTTCCTTTTTACCCTCCTCTCCCTACTCAATTCCTCCATCTACAATAAGACCCCTACGGACACCTGTCCATCTCCTTTGTCCTCCTCATCTGCATTTCCATCTACCCCCCTCTTGCTCTCTGTCTTCTTCTCCCCACTCCTTCGGCCTCACCTTCGGATCCAATTGCTCTAATCACCCATAGTGTCTAGGAGTCCGAGTGAGACGCATCACGACAATATGTGGCTTCAAAGACCAGCATCAATGGCGGATCTCCCTATCAGCAATATTATTTAAAGAAACAAAAAAAAAAAAATTAACACAAAAAAGGGAATATTTACGCACAATATGCACATAATCTGGGGGTGAATCGGGGAGGAGACTATTGGGGGGGGGGAGGCAGTGAGCCAGATCGAATATGAAGAGGCAAAGCGGGAGAGGAGCCGAGAAAGGAGAGAGAGGGAGAAAGAGGGTGAAAGTTTTAATTTGAGGGATATTTTGGTCATTTGTCACAAATATAAAACACCCAGAGATTCCCCCTCAATTCCCTCTGTGTTAATAGACTTTTCTGGATTTTGAAAGTTCACATGGTATTTATTTGTCTTTTCCCCCTTTAATTAATGACATTTGAAGAATATTATTGCTGAGATTTTATTGAAAGAGACAAAGGGAAATTAGTGACAGGAATTTTCAATCACTACATAGTGAAATTTCATTATTAACCTTCATAATTTATCATACTTAGTAAAGAAATTTCTATGAAATTCATATATGGAGTCACTAAATATAATTAAATACAAAAATTTAGCATATGTTTAAAAGTAAGTTGATATGATTTTGTAAGTTGAACACGTGAAAGCAGTTAAATCAGTATTTGAACTTGCGAGTTTAGCTGAGTTTTTAGTTAGCATGAGTTTAAAAGTGAGTCTGCACGAGTTTAACAGTTATAAATGTAAAAATGTTAAAGTCGGAGAGTCAACTCACAAGTTTAATAATAATGGTCACAGCCACGCTTGAGAATTGGTAGTTGCATTTATATGTTGATTTGTGTTTACACTTCCTAATCCATATCTAATTAATTTTCAACAATTATACATTTTAATAAGGACCAGAGGGAGTAATCAACAGCGTGTGTAACTGTGCATGCAGTCTAACAACCTAAGTGGTGATCATTTTCATTCCCAGAGAACGAAAGGGAAAGACTTTGAATAGTGGGAGTGCAGGAGAAAGTAATGATATTTTTAGAACATTATTTCTAAGACTTCATTGGAATGGAACCGATAATATCTACTAGAGATACACATTATTTTATTTTATCTTCTCTTACTCCTCAAATCTTAAATTATTAAAACATTCATCAATACATTTTTTCTCATAAGCGATCTAAAAACTTGAGTGAATAGGATTAAGTTAGCCATTAATTATTCATTATACAGTCAATTGTCATCAAATGTGGAAGAGTTTTAAAAGTTGGTGAAGGTGTTATGTGAATTTGTCTAAAGAATGCAATAGCAGAAACGTTCAAAATATAATTGATGACTTTAATTTCTTCGAACATGCAGGTTGTCTTGGAGTTTTAATATGCAAGTGGGTGTGTCAAATAGAACAAGTCCCACATTGCTTGGGAGAGAAAGAATATAAGTGTATACATTACACCTTGTGAATTTGGACTAGTTAATGGATTAAGAGAAAGAGAGGGTTCGGATGCACAATAATGGGCCACCAGGAAGCAAACACAGTGGAAATCTGGCGATTTCCCCCCACCCTTGCGCTCGAGTTAAATATGGATTGGGCACTTTTTACAAAATATTTTTTTTGGAAAAATCTAAAATTTATTTTGTGAGAATGGCTTACTAGAAAAATCAAGTTTTGATGTATTTGAATTTGAGTTCTCAACATTTCAGTTAAAAGGGAATTAACCAGATTTTATTTTGTTTAACCAACTATCATTGCCAACTTTCATGTTGTAGGCCATTATCTCCAGATTTTGAAACTAATCAATAAAATATTTTTATGCCCTTCAACGTTCAAAATCGCTAGTTTAATCGAGTTTATTACCATTGATTTTTTGCCCAACGTTCGAACGCATGAGAGGCTTATAAAAGGCATTGCTTGCAAGAGGTTCAGGCACCTCACTTAGAAATCTCGAGCACTCTCTTCCTCTCTGGCTTTCCTCTTCGTCTTATATTCTCTCTGCCTTCTGGTTGCTCTATATTTTGATGTTATGTTCACCCTGTCTTTGCAAGAAAGATATGTTTTATCCTGTGGAGTGCCGTTTCCAGTCAGCTGGTGGTTGTGAAATAGCTCTTAAGAACACCATTCTTAGACGTGACTCAGATTATACAATGTATTTGTAGGATCTTTGACTACAAGTTGGGACAAAAATAAAGAAAGATTGTAAAAATCAACTCGTGTTGGAGACAACAAGGGACCATTTTCATTAATAACCACAAAGGGGCTGATGGAAAAAGAACACAAATATGTGGAAGAGTTTTGAAAGATGGAAAAATCAACTCGTGTTGGAGACGACAAGGGACCATTTTCATTAATAACCACAAAGGGGCTGATGGAAAAAGAACACAAATATGTGGAAGAGTTTTGAAAGATGGAAAAATCAACTCCTGTTGGAGACGACGAGGGACCATTTTCATTAATGATAGACACATTTCAAGGATATAATCGCTGAGACTCAACTACAAGGGAACAAATATCTAAGAGAGACGCGCATTGTATAATGGTTATTAAACAGTACATCAAATCCAAACCAAGTTTCTCATATATGCTGAATATTAGATGGAAATGAGTGACAAAAAATTCCTTCCCTAATTTAGTGACAAAAAATTAGCGTTGGTAATTTAGCGATGGAATGTTTGTTGGAAATTAGTGATGGAATAATTTTTCATTGGTAATTTTTTCGATAACAAGTTGTTTTATTTTTGTAGTGTACTCCCTCCATTCCTATTTATAAAGTCCTATTAACTAGATTGAGTTATTCAAGAAAATAGTTAAAATTAGTTAATAATAATAATAAATATGTAAGAAATATGTGTTTTTCAAATATTCCCTTATTTATGAGTGGATGATGAGAGAGTGGTAATGAGAAAAATGTTGAAAGTAACCGTACGAGGGAAATAATTAATGAAGGTTAAATGGTAAAAACCATTTTCTATTCAGACCATATTAAAAATAACCTTATAAAAGGAACGGACCAATTCATAAGACAAGGCCTTATAGAAATAAGGACGGAGGAAGTATAAAACAAAACATGGGATGTTAGGATATAAGCACTAGCTAAGTGTATAAATGAACTCTAAAAACTTGTTCCCTTCAAAAAGGAAAATTGTACTCCATGCCATGCTCGCTTGTATTTTCCCATGTGACGCTGGTAAGTGCTAAATATGAAAAATATTTGATAATTCTAAGGTTTAAATTTTATAACGTTAGTTCAGGTCAATTCTTTTGTTATAACGTTATAAGATATATATATATATATATATATATATGAAGAGTGATAAATACCCGCATGAAAATTGATGCAACTCTAACTATCAATTGATTATAGTTCCTTTAATATTTTTGTGTTAGTTACATCTACATAATAGCTAGGGCTCCAAAATGAAAAAAAAAAAATAAGGCAATCGAAACAACTCACACGGTTGTCGAACTATCGTTCAAAGAAAGCAGTGAAGGATCTGGTTCATTTGGATGCAACTGTTGACGGCTGGAAAGCACTACTACAGAATATAGATTTTACGTCCTTAAAGGACGTCACTTTTTAAAAAAGGGAAGTAAAAAATAAAGGCAATGACATTTTTGTAATTATATGTGAAAACTGAATGGCTTTAAACGTCCCCAATTTAAATAGGGACATCTAAAGTGTGACTTTACAGACTTTAGATGTCCCTATTTGAATTGGGGATGTTTAAAGTAAAAAAAAAAAATTACTTTAGACGTCCCCAATTCAAATAGGGACGTCTAAAGTCACACTTTACACGTCCTTATATGCATTGGGGACGTCTAAAGTTTTTTTATTTTTTATTTTTTAAAATGAGGGACACTCTTTGGCGTCCTTCATATATATATATAGGGATGCCCTTAATATATATGAGGGATGCCAAAGGGTGTCCCTCATTTTTTCTTAAAAAAAATTGACTATAGACGTCCCCAATACATATAGGGACATCTAAAGTGTGACTTTAGACGTATCTATTTGAATTGGGGACATCTAAAGTAAAAAAAAAAACTGGACAACTTTATGCGTCTCTAAATTAAATTTGGGACGCAAAAAACAATTCAAATTTATACTGATAGTCTTTATTTATCAGTTTTATACTACTTTTACACTCATCTTTCTCTTCCCATTGCCGCAAACACAAGAAGAGCCACTACCACAACGCCTTTTAACTCTTGCTTCTTCTTTTTTATATGCTCTTTTTACTCTTACTTCTTCCTTTCTCTCTCTTTTTTCACCTCCAGATCTGTTATGCTTTCTTACCATTTTTTATTATTTTATCCTCTTTCTCTTTTTTCTTTGGGTTTTCCTTCTATTTTATCTTCTAACTCGTGTTGTTATGGCTTGTAGATCAAGACTCTGAAACATGCTACATGGCCACGTTCCCGCTTAGAAAACGAGGTTCATCTCTCCCTGTCGCTCTTCTCTATTCATTATTACGAGAAAATGAATTTCAATAATAGAAGTAAAAAAGTTTTTTTGCAACTAATTCCTCTTATTGTTTTCATCTTTTGCCTATGAGATTTCAGCTTTGGAGTTATTATTGTAGATTTTGGATTTGGATTTTAGATACTAGATTTGTAATTTTATTGATGATGATATATAATTTCTTGTTTTAAATACTGTTTAGTCCAAATCTGTAATATACACGATTGTTTTTTTAAAAAAAGCACTTTAGACGTCCCCATTTTAAATTGAGGAAGTCTAAAGTATAGATTTTGGATTTGGATTTCAGATACTAGATTTGTAATTTTATTGACGATGATCTGTAATTTCGGTTTTACATACTATTTAGTCCAGATTTGTAATATAAATGCTTTTTTTTTTAAAAAAACACTTTAAACATCCCCATTTTAAATTAGGGGAGTCTAAAGTGGGACTTTAGACTCCCCCAATTTAAAATGGGGACGTCTAAATTTCAGACCTTATACTTCCTTTTATCTACGGACGTTATTGCCATTTTTTACTACGTCACTCACATAGAAGTCCCCTTGTTTTCAGACGTTAAAAGGCCTAAAAAAGGGATGTTAAAAATATTTTTTGTCGTAGTGAAAGTCAACCAGAGTGTGGGGTTTTGAGGATTGTGGCTAACGCTCGACCAAAGACAAGTGTGTTAGTGTAATAACTTATGAAAGTGAAGAGGCGTGAGATAGCTTATATGTGTTTTAAAAGACTTGACGAAACTTGGTCACGGTTATAAGTTTAAAATTGTTATGAAAGGTAGCATTTTCTTATGGTTCATAATTTTCAACTATAATGAACCGTTGAATGAAAGTCCACGGTTTTAATATCGCAATTGTTATGTTTTGTAAATAGAGATGGTGATTTCTTAATAACCGTTAGGTATTTGACATAGTATTCTGAAAAATGACAAGTTTTACATAATAACCATAACTTATTTGACTTTTTTTTAATAATTTTTAAAGTTGATTATTCAACCCCATAGTATAATAAAAAAATTAAAAAAAGAAAACGAGAATGTCAATAAACAAGAGTGCAAATGAGAGAGGTCAGTTCCACCTTAATGCTCTTGTCCATACATCTTTGCTCTCCTATGTAATTGGTGAAAAACAAAAGTTAGAAGTTGGAATAGAAGTGCATGGCTAAATGGGTTTCACAGGTTATCCAGCACATTGTGTCCTTTAGAATGGAAAAGGGTTATATTATAGAGCCAAACGTGTCGGTATAAATTGCAATGGTTAACATAATTAACGATTGTTTACTAATAACCATGAAAAGATAATTGTTTTTTAAAAATATTTTTAGGCTACATTTCTTTAATGATTAATTATTTTTAATATTCAAAAATTTAAAAAAAGCAGTAGTAGTTTTCACTCATCACCACTACTGTTGTCCGCATCCTCCTGTCCCTCCCCCTTGCTGGGCACATCATCGGCATCTGAGGAAGGAGATGATAGGTTTGACTAGAAGTGATCTAATACAACCTAATTGTGATTAAGGATAAGGTCTAACTTCCTGTTCAGACTATGGGCATGTATAGCGAGACATCATGTGGAGTGGTCAATATTGGCCAACATTTGCAGCAGAGCCTTCATTTTAGGAAGAGGCAGAAAGGCAGTGGTAGAGGAGGAGGGGGAAGAGCTTGTAGAGGTGGTGGTGGTGGTAAAGGTAGTAATGGAAGAGGATAGGCTTGAGGAGGGGGAGGAGGAGGATAGGGAGCACGTGCAGGAGGAGGAGGACAAATGAAAAGAGTGCTCTAACATCTGACCTTGATGAGGAAGAGAAGGATAAGGCTATGAAAATGTGCTTTTAGAAAATTACTAAGAATAAAAGGAATAGGTCAGTACAAATGGAGTTGAATACTTCGCTCTAAAGTATATTTAACTAAGGAGAACTGGTACTTAGTGTTGGACTAAACAAGGTTGTAAAAAGGAGCTTTTTAGATTTGTTCATTACATGATGGTTGTTTATTTCAAAATGTCATTTTTGTCATTCATACTTTACGGTCAATAGTATAATAGTTATGTTTGTGTTTTAGCTGATTTAAGGTTGAAAGATCGAAGAAGACATACCTCTTTTTTCATATATTTTTTTCATTTCTACTCTTTGTAGTCTTACCAAATAGACATCTAAATTTTTCACCTTTTCATAAACTTGCTCCACAGTCAATGCCTCTAAAGCATCTTCAAATTCTTGGCCACAAAAAAAAAACTTTCTTTAATCTACGATATAGGTGGGCTCATATAAGAAATCTCCTATGGCCAAGATAAACTGTCTTTCTTCCATGTTGAATTTGATAGTAGCATGTACCTTCTTCACAAATCGGACATGCTTTATGGCCTTTAACACTATACCCTGACAAGTTTCCATATCCAAGAAGTCATTTATAGTATGCAAGCAGTTATTTATAGTACAAAAGATCATGAATCGTATTTTAAGAACCTCCTTCTTGTTCACGTCAAAAACATTGATACCTTCATCCTTTAACTCTTTTAAGTCCTCGATCAAGGGATCTAGGTGTTAACCTCATGAAATTCTTATCTGAATTGCACATTTCATCCTATCTTTCCCTGACTTTGGGTATATTAGTGGGCATCCGAAAGTGCTAAAGTTGATGAAATGTGCTTTACTCATGCTAGGCACAAAAAGAATGTAAATGTGGAGGAAATAGATCACTAATTGCTATGACTATTCAACTGATGATTGTTTGTGAGTTCTTTGTGTTGAAAGGATACAGATTCAATCATAGCTGGACCAGAGAAAGCCAAATGCAATGAGAAGAAGGTGAAAGGAAGCTGGAGCCATCAACCATGCCAAGGAAAGGCAAGAAGGGAGAATAACAGAGCAGAAAAGAGTAGAAATTGAACTTCAGAGATGACTGGCCACGGCCAACCTATACATGGGTCGCGGCCAACAAGAGGACAGAAAGTTCTGTGCCGTAGCCAAGCATCCATGGGCCGCGGCCAAGAGGAGGTCAGATAGTCACTGGCCGTGGTTAAGCATCCATGGGCCGCAGCCCAAAGATGGACAGAAGCTCACTGGCCGTGCCCCACAGATTGCCTGGCCGCGGCCAACCCCCGAAAATGCTGTTGTGCGTTTTGTCATCTGAGGAACTATAAAAGCGAAAACCAGAGGCTGAAGAAAGGATCCCCAATTTGGAAAGACCTAGGAGGCGGCTGAGAACATCCTCAGAGCTTGGGCTTGCTTTAAATCAAGAAGAATCAAGGAGAGATTGAGGATTGGCAAAGATTTCAGCTCAGATTCTCTGGTTTTTCTGTATTTCTTCCATTTCTTCTCTGTAATTCTGATATGGCTATAATGCAAGCCTACGTCTGTGAACCATTTGTGAACATGGATAGCTAGACTCCCTTTCTAGGATTGTTTCTAAATCTTTATATGGATTAAACTTGTTTCTTTTCTTCTCTAAGGATCTAATGGCATATATATGTTGATTTCACTCCATTTTCACTGCTGTATGTGACTGGCCATCACTGTGGATGATGTGTTCAATTAAATTAAGCTTAAGAGAGTTAATTTAATTGCTGAACTAGAGTGAAATCATGCTAGACTTGACGTTTATACTTAAATGGAGGGTTTGTTAGTAACAAAGATATAGTTATTAACCTAGCATTGTAAAAGTAAGATTGGTATGTAATGAATATCTTCTCTTAGCTGTAGCAAGAGATTGTGCATGCTAAGAGACAATATTTAACTGGTTATGACTTGAGAAAGCTTAACCATATGCTTTAGAATCTTAAACTGACATATATATATATCCCATGAAAAGGATCCTTGGAGAGGAAAAGAAGTAAATTTATGAAATACTAAGAGGATGAGCAATCCTAGGCTTATTAAACTTGATTGAAATCATCCAACTCTGAGTTTTGCTTAGCAAATTTTGGCTTTTCAAATACACCTTTTGAAATTTCTTTTTCCACACACAACAACATGTTTGGCTCAACTTACTCGAATTCACTAAGTCTATTGCTTGACTAATTTGTTACTTAAATCCTCGAGGGAACGATCTTACTTATCACTTTATTACTTGACGTGATCCGTGCACTTGCGGTGGCGAATAGGTTTTTGGCGCCGTTGCCGGGGATTAGTTTAACAAATCTTTTAGTTGATCTTAGGCTATTGTTAGTTGCCGGGGATTAGTTTAACAAATCTTTTAGTTGACCTTAGGCTTGTGTTAGTAGATTTCGCTTGGGGCTTTAGTTAGATTTATAATTTTTCTTTCACTGTTTTCTGCATTAAATTTTATTTGTTTTAGCTTGATACTTGCTGGTTTGTGCCTTTTTATAGGTATCAGCTTAGTTCATGCAACATTTACAAGGGGACGAATTGATAGTGGTACTTGACGGATTACCGCGCATTGAAGAAGAAACTGAATCAGCAGTAGAATCTGAGTCAGAGATAACTGAAACTGAATCTGAAATGGACTCTGAAACTAAAACTGAAGCTGAAACAATGGTGGATGAGTATGATAGAGCCACTGTCAATGACTTCGCCAACCGGAATATGAGAGGCACTCAATCTTGCATTCGAATGCCGGAGATACAAGCACACACTTTTGGATTAAACCGGTGATGATCACAATGTTGCAAATGCATGGGTTGTACCATGGCCTTTATAATGAAGACGCTAACAAGCACTTGATGTACTTCTTGGAGGTGTGTGATTCTTTCAAGCAGAATGGAGTCCCCCAAGATATGCTGAGGTTGCGGCTATTCCCTCTCTTTCTATAAGGGAAAGCTAGAGATTGGTTCAACAATCTCCCAGAAAGATCCATAACTTCTTGGGCTGATCTTGAAGCGAAATTCAGAGCTTGATTTTTCTCAGATGATAAATCAGTGGAAGCAAGGGATGAGTTTCTAAGTTTTAGACAACAGCCGGATGAGCATTTGTATGCCGCTTGGGAAAGATACAAGATGTTAATGAAACAATGCCCTAATCATGGGGTGGGCAAGTGGGTGGTGATCCAAATTTTCTGCACTCGCTTGAATCCTCAATCTAAGGCTTGGTGGACTCTATGACTAATGGAGGTTACCGGAATGTGCCTGTCAATGAGGTGTTTAGACTTTTGGATCAATTATCTACAAACAACACCCAAGGCAATGAAAGAAGGACTACCCCAGCTCTACTCAACACAAAAGAAGACTCTTCATCACAAATTGCCACAATTTTATCTGCGCTGATCAAACATTTTGATGTCTTAGAGTCCCAAATACATAAGGGCACTTCTCGTGGTATGCATGCTGTTCAATCTACTCTGATTATATGTGAGCAATACAATGACGTCCACATGCCTGATAATTGCCCCCTCTACATGGACACTGAATCTATCAACTAGATGGGCAAATTTCAACCTTCTCAAGGTAACCCATACTCACAAACTTACAACCGTGCGTGGAGGGCTCATCCCAATTTTTCTTGGAGTCAAGGTAATACCTTGAACCCCCTCATGAGTCTACTTCTGGCACCAAGCCGGTTCCTCCACCAGGCTTTCCAATGCCATCAAGGCAAGCTCCTACAAAAGAAGAAGAATCTAAGACGGACAAGATGTTGGCCCGTAACTTATCAGAGGTGGAATCTTCAAGGGGTGAGAGTAAGGCTACCTTTTCTCTTCATGAATCTGCTATTAAGAACCTTGAAGTTCAAGTAGGACAATTAGCAATACAAGTAAATGCCATGGCTCGAAATGGTCTCCCAAGTGACACCATCCCTAATCTAAAGCGGGGTGGAAAAGAAGAATGCAAGGCCATTCATTTGAGAAGTGGTAAGGTGCTTCCGAACATGCCTAAATCGAGCACAACTGGACCAAAGCAAGATGAGCAAGTGGACATTGAGATTGAAGAGAAAGAAGTCATGACTCAAGAAAATATGGTGGAAGACGAAGAAACGAAGAAGAGAAAGCAAACTGAAGGAGGGTTGGATGATGTTAGCAAGAGTAAGAAGAGGGAACAAGAGTTGAATAATGAAAAGAAGAGCAAACCAACCACCTCCACTATCATGCCTCCACTACTATTTACTCAAAGATTCAAGAAAAAGGAGGACGATGCCCAATTCAAAAAGTTTGTGAATATGTTTAAGCAACTACATGTCAACATTCCATTTGCCAAAGCTTTAGAGGGTATGCCTAAATATGCCAAGTTCCTAAAGCATGTGTTGTCCAAGAAGAGGCGATTTAATGAATTTGAAACTGTGGCATTAACTGAAGAATGTAGTGCGGTGATCCAAAGGAAGTTACCTACCAAGTTGAAGGATCCGGGAAGTTTCTATATTCCTTGCAATATTGGAACGAACTTCAATGGTAAAGCTCTATGTGACTTAGGTGCTAGCATCAATTTGATGCCCTTAGCCATCTTTAACCAATTGGGGTTGGGAGAGCCAAGGCCTACCACAGTAACCCTCCTATTTACTGATCAGAGTATTTCTAAACCTAGAGGAATCATTGAAGATGTCTTAGTGAAAGTAGACAAGTTCATCTTCCCCATAGACTTCGTGGTGCTTGATTGTGAGGTTGATTAGAAAATCCCGCTCATTCTAGGTCGTCCGTTCTTAGCCACAGCAAGGACTCTTATTGATGTGGAAAAGGGCAAAATCACTTTAAGGGTGGATGATGAAAAAGTGATCTTTAACATGTCAAAAGCCTTGAAGTTCCATGATGATTCAGCTCAATGCTCATTTGTGGATATATTGGACTCGCTCGTTCCTCAAGAGTCATATGCTCTTATGATCAAAGACCCTTTAGAGGCATTTCTAATTGGGGAGAAAAGTTTGGATAAATTTGACGAAGAAGCTATTGAAAACCTTTTTCGTATGGAAGCATTCCCTCACTCAAGACAAAGGAATTTTGAGCCACTTGAGGTAGCTGAGGCATTGAGTACTCCTTTGAAGCCCTCTATTAAAGTTCCACCAGCTCTTGAGTTAAAGCCTTTACCATCTCTTCTCAAGTATGCTTACTTAGGGATGCCAACACTCTACCGGTGATTGTCTCTTCTGATCTTTCTAATTTGCCAGAACAGAAGCTCCTACGAGTTTTGAAGAACACAAGCGGGCCATAGGTTGGACAATAGCAGATATTAAAGGAATAAGCCCTTCGATGTGTATGCACAAAATCTTGTTAGAAGATGATCATAAAACTTCTATTGAGCATCAAAGGCATTTAAACCCAATCATGAAAGAAGTGGTCAAGAAAGAAATTCTCAAATGGCTCTCCGCTGGAATTGTGTACCCTATTTCCGACAGTTCATGGGTAAGCCCAGTCCAATGTGTCCCTAAGAAGGGTGGCATGACTGTAGTGGCTAACACCCAAAATGAACTAATTCCCACTCGCACGGTGACTGGATGGCGAGTGTGTATGGATTATCGGAAGCTCAACGCTGCTACACGAAAGGATCATTTTCCTTTGCCATTCATAGATCAAATATTGGACAAGCTAGCAGGTCAGGAATTCTTTTGTTTCCTAGATGGATACTCCGGTTACAACCAAATTACCATAGCCCTAGAAGACCAAGAGAAGACCACCTTTACTTGTCTATATGGCACTTTTGCTTTTAGAAGAATGCCCTTTGGACTATGCAATGCACCAGCCACTTTTCAACGGTGCATAATGTCCATTTTTGCTGATATGATTGAAAAGACCATTGAAGTATTCATGGACGACTTTTCTGTCTTTGGTCTATCTTTTGACTCATGCTTGGAGAATTTAGATGCGGTACTTAAAAGATGTAAAGAGGCAAACTTGATTCTCAATGGGGAGAAATGTCACTTCATGGTGAAAGAAGGCATTGTACTCGGCCATAGAGTATCCAAGAATGGGTTGGAAGTAGATAGGGCTAAAATTGCTATTATTGAGCAATTACCACCGCCTACTAATGTAAAAGGTATCCGAAGCTTTCTTGGACATGCCGGGTTCTACCGGAGGTTTATCAAGGATTTCTCAAAAATTGCCAAACCCCTTTCTAAGCTACTAGAGAAAGATGTGGAATTCAAGTTTGATGATGAGTGTCTACAAGCTTTTGAAGAATTAAAGAAGCATATCATTTCAGCTCCTATCCTAGTAGCTCCCGATTGGGTTTTACCTTTTATTATCATGGCTGATGCGAGTGATTACGCCGTTGGTGCTGTTCTTGGGCAAAAGGCAGGGAAACTCTTTCACCCTATATATTATGCGAGTAAAACTCTTGATGGTGCCCAACTCAATTATACCACCACTGAAAAGGAGTTACTTGCTATAGTTTATGCGTGTGAGAAGTTTAGATCGTATATTATGGGTACTAAGGTTACTGTTTACACTGATCATTCAGCTCTAAAGTACCTACTCACCAAGAAGGATTCTAAAGCTAGACTAATTCGTTGGGTGCTCTTACTTCAAGAGTTTGACCTGAACATCATTGACAGAAAAGGTACAGAGAATCAAGTAGCCGACCACCTGTCAAGGCTGAGTACTAAGACTCAACTTGATAATTTTGACATGATCCAAGTATCATTTTCGGATGAACAGCTATTTTTTGTTGATCATTCATCCACACCATGGTTTGCCGATTTTGTAAATTATTTGGTTTGTGGAGTGTTACCTCCAGAGTTCAACTCTCATTAAAAGCGTAAGTTTTTGCATGAAGTGAAGAAGTACTTTTGGGATGAACCTTACTTATTCAAGTGGTGCCCCGACCAACTCATTCGAAGGTGTGTTCCAGTAAATGAACAAGAGTGCATTCTGCATTGTTGTCATTCGTCTGAGTATGGTGGTCATTTTGGAGGAGAGAAAACTGCTGCGAAAGTCATTCAGAGTGGGTTTTATTGGCCTTCTCTATTTAAAGTGCTTATGCTTTTATCCTCCAATGTGATCGGTGCCAGAGAGTGGGGAACATATCTAGAAGGAATGAGATGCCACTGAATAGCATGCTAGAAGTTGAACTCTTTGATGTTTGGGGGATTGATTTCATGGGTCCATTTCCTAAGTCTTTTAACAATGAATACATTTTAGTTGGAGTGGACTATGTATCAAAATGGGTAGAAGCTATGGCATGTGTGACTAATGATGCCAAGACGGTACTGAAATTCCTCAAGAAACACATCTTCACAAGGTTTGGCACACCAAGAGCAATTATCAGTGATGGTGGATCACACTTCTGCAATCATCAATTTCAAGCTTTGATGAAGAAATATGGTGTTAGGCACAAAGTAGCATTGCCCTACCACCCCCAAACAAATGGCCAAGTTGAGATTTCCAATTGGGAAATCAAGAACATTCTTGAGAAGATGGTGAACACTATTAGGAAAGACTGGTCTTCTAAGTTGGATGATGCTTTATGGGCTTATCTAACGGCTTATAAAACACCTATTGGTATGTCTCCATATCGATTGGTGTTTGGAAAAGCATGCTATTTGCCAGTGGAATTGGAACATGGGGCCTACTGGGCTATCAAGAAGCTAAATTTTGATCTGCGAGCTGTGGGAGAAAAGAGGCTACTTCAACTCAATGAGTTAGATGAAATCCGTTTAAATGCTTATGAGAGTGTAAGGATTTACAAAGAGTAGACAAAGAGGGACCATGACAGCAAAATCATTCCTAAGAGCTTTGAACCTAGTCAAACTGTTCTTCTTTACAACTCCAAACTGAGGCTCTTTCCCGGAAAGCTCAAGTCTTGATGGTCTGGGCCATTCAAGGTGGTTCAAGCATCAAAATATGGTGATATGGAGCTAGAGAATGACAAGGGAGAGAGATTCAAGGCTAATGGTCAACGGCTGAAGCACTATTGGGGAGGAGATATGGATAGGCTTGTATCCACCACCTACTTATCAAATGAAGAGTGACCAAAGTGAAGAGTCAAGCTAAAGACTATAAACTAAGTACTTCTTGGGAGGCAACCCAAGTTCTGAACTTAATCTCTTTAGTTTCTTTAATTTTAGTATAATTTGGTAGGTTTACGTTTGGTCTTTTAGCTTTTGTAGGAAGAAAAGGACTCCAAGCTGATAGCAGTCAAGAGCAAGAGGATTGCAAGGCAAGGTGGTGGCATTTGGTTTGAACAGGCATATTCCAGGGAAGTTCTTCAATTCTTATGCTTGAACTTGTATTTCAATGCCTGTGATGTGATATGAGGGCTGTAGTGGATTTTGGAGAGGCAATGTGCATTGTATTTTGCTTAATTCTATCAAATTGCTGATTATACCTAGTAACTTATGCATTAGGGAGGCATCTTGCTCATAAGAAATGTGTGGACAATGGGTGTTGATTGTGTGAGAGTCAATGTAGAAGTGTGACACAAATGATTCAAGTTTTGATGTACTATATTGAGTGTTCAATGGTTCTATATTCTGTGTGTAGCCACTGATATCTGTTAAGGCTGGGAATTATATACTGGCCGCGGCCAAGATGATGTGAGCCGCGGCCAGTAATTGGTTGGCCGCGGCCAACCAAATCACAGAAGGTTTTGGGCCGCGGCTAGCACATGGTGGGCCACGGCCAATGAAGCTCCAGAGAGTTTTGGGCCGCGGCTAGGTCCTGGTTGGCCACGGCCAGCGTATGTTGGGCCGCGGCCCAAGCGCGATAGCAGGGTTTTTAAAAACCCTACTCTGCGTTTTTCTTTTCTCATTCCCCTTTCTTCCAGCAGCCGCCCCCCTCATCTCTTCCTCTCCCAGAGTCGACCCACCCCCCCAACCTTCCCCTTCAATTTTGCCCTAAATCCTTTGTTTCTCCTTCGTTCCCTCTTTGCTTTCCCTCCATCATTTGTTCTGCTGTCTTCCCCACTGCGTTTTGAGTCGTTCTAGGCCCCTCTGTTGTAGAAGAGCAACCTAGGGCACCGAACGAGTACTTCTCATATGTGATTCCTCTACTACTCCATTGATTCTTCCACTATCTGAGGTAAAAAAAGTTCCACTCTCGCTCTTTTACTCACATTAAGGGTAATTTAGTTGAAGTTAGAGTTGGGGATTTAGATGTAGGAGTGATACCTACTACTATAAAGGGTTGGTGAATCAATTACTGTCATAACTATTAATGTTCAAGAAGTTTGGGCATTGAAATTCTAAAGTTGTTGGTGAATTTAGTGACTAAGAATTTCAAAATTGTGATATTCAAGTTGTCAAGAATTGGGTAATTCCTTTTGTTACAAATCTGCCTGACTTCTTACTGTAGCAACTTGCTAGCTCTAATTTTTTGAAACACATTAACATGTGACAATGAATCTACATTGTTGGGTGATCAATTTTCCATTGACATGTGCTATTTCACAACGATTTCTTGCCCAAGCTTGGTTTAAATCTGTTTCTATTATCTGCTGGTTTAAACATGTGACTCTTAGCTGCTGGTTTGTGCCTCTTACTGGAATTGAAATTTTGACATAACTTTGTTCTGCATTTCTGGGAACTTGCTGATGTAAAAAAAATGGACTTCAAAGTTTGATGTGGACTGATGCTTGACATTTGGATTCTGTTTATCATGGGAAATGCTAGTTGGATTCAATTTTGGTTATTGGTTGGATGGCCTGTAACTCCTTTGGCAATTTGTTGTTACTATCCTAAATTTTTGCTGCTTTCTTTAAAGTAGTTGTTGCATCACCTTGCTGTCATATTTTTCAATTTCATCCATCTCAAGCTATGACATTGCTCTAAATGAAGATACTTTTCGCTGCTGTCCTTTAATTATGAACTCCATGCAACCTTATTTTGATAGTGAGATTGCTACAGTAGAAGGGACCATAACATGCTGATTTGTTTTTCTCCTTTTGTGAAGTTATCCTGTTGGGAACTATTGCATTGGAAATCTCTTAATGCCTGTTGCCCCTATTGTAGTTGCTCTTGCTCACTGTCCTGAGTCCTGTAATTGCATAAACCATTCCCTCTGTTTTTCTATATTGCGCTCGGTGTGAAAAGTGCAGGATGATTTAGCAATTGGGCATATTTTGTGGATTTGATTTGTTTTTCCAATAGCATACTGAACTGAAATTCCTTATTTAATAATTAAAATGTTTTGCCTTTTGGATATGAGTGGTTGTTTGGGGCACAAAAGGGTAATCTCCACAAAGTCAGAATAGGGGTTAGGTTTGCATTGCGCTGAGTGATGTGGTCTTGCTTAGGTTATAAGTTTAGGGGGAGGTTCTCTGTGTCCTGTCTATTTCTGGTGTCAGTAGTGAGTGTTGGTTTGTTTCTTTATCTGTTTTGGTTTCGCATTGCTCCTTCTCCAGCTAATATACCTGCCAAGCGTGTTGCTGACCGAACAGGTCCCAGGGCCGTTGCTGAGGCCAAAGCCAAGATCATTACCTAACCCTTATTGCAAGAGCGGGAATTCCCGTTCAACGTTTCTTATGAGTCTTATGATCTAGCTACCCGTACCTATCGCTTGTAGAGGCTCATGGAGCCTAAGGTTGACGGGAATTTGCAAATTGTCCAAGAATTTTATGCTACTGCCAGTGTGAGACCTATTTGGCAGTTTCCTCTTCGGGGAGTCGACATTGACTTTACGCTGGCTAGCTTTCGGCAGTTTGCAGCACTCCTGGCTATTTAGGAATGCAAGTACAAGCAGCTATTGGACAATGACGATGACATCCCTGAGGATGAAATTTCGGAGTTGCTGGTGTACAACAACATGGTGGCGTGGCAGAGTCGCAGTGGGGCTCAAAAATATTTACCCCATGCTCAGTTGTCAAACCGGAATCGCCTTACTAGAGACCAGGCTCTCCTGATTTACCTTCTCATGAAAAAGGAGCCTGTTGATCTCGGCGCATTGATTTACCAGACTCTGCGAGACCATGCATGTGATCATTCGGTTGGATTGATGTTGCCGCACCTTATTTCCTCCTTCTGCTCATCTGTGGGTGTCGCTGCTGTGGCTACTGATGTTCTTTTTAAGCCTATCAAAAAGTTCAACTACTTGAGCATCAAGCCGAAATCGGATGAGCAAGTCCTAGCCTCCCAACGTTCAGCCAACGACTCTATTTTTCAGCAGGGAGGCCCTTCTCAGCCTCCTCATGACTTTCCATCTCCGCTGGAGCAGGGTGAACCATCAGGTGCTCCTTCCTCTTCTCAGTCTGCTGCCACGTTGGATGTGATCCTCGTGGCCATCCAGCGCACGGAGGCCACTGCCGCCCAATGCCTCACATATCTGCAGGACCATGGTGTTCGCCTGACCTGGTTAGAGGAGTTATTTGCTGCCCACATACCTACTGCGGCTCAGGCCAGTGCTGGTGATGATGGCGAGGACGCTGGTGATGATGGCGAGGACGCTGGTGCTGATGGCGAGGATGATGATGATGATGGAGAAGGTGCTGATGCAGCTGCTAGTGACGATGATGGCGAGGATTAGTGCTCAGTTAGTTGTTGTTGAGCTTTTTACTGTTATTTTCCTTTCTCCTTTGGATATTGCTCATACTTTGCTTCAATACTATTGTTACAATTTCTTTTACTAATGACTGATACCGGATTTCAATGGATATTGTGCCTTTTGATATACCTATCACTATTCTATATGTGGATTGTTGTATGCTCTCTTTCATTGTAGGTGCTATTTGTCACACGTTGTGCCCTGTGACAGTGAGGACACTGTCTCCCTCAAGTTTGGGGGTACTGAAATATTCGCATACATGTTTTTTAAAGCTGTTTTGTGCCCTATCCTTGAGTCAAAGTCGAGTTACATTTGATTAATCATATTTGAAATAGGTAGTTGATTTGCAAACTTCCTGGGAAAACAAGACTGGATATTCATGAATGCTTGGTTCTCATTTTAAAAGCTAATTCTTAATACTTACCTGATTAAACACTATGCATGAGGGTTGAAAAATGATTTGAATGCTTTGTCAGGGGATTTTATAGCAAATTGAAATGTATGAACTATTTTCATTGAAAGCCTTTTTAATTTGTATTTGAATTTCTTAGAAGAGATTAGCATTTCACACACGTTGAGAGCATGATTGACATTATCTTTGAGCTAAATTTTTATGGAACTGCTTATCTTCTCGGGTGAATTGTAAGGAATTGGCTAATTATGGCGCGTAGAGTTAGCATATGGATCAGTTAAGTTAATGCATTCAGATTAGGCTAATGTTGAATTAATCTTGGGAATTGTGCACGAGAGAGGAAAACCTCTGTTGGAAGGATTTCGAACCCGAGTTCATTCATTACTGTGATTGTACCACTTATGCTAGCGTACCTCTAGAACTTGTTTAAACTCTTTTTCAAAATCACATATGCATGTGGATTAATGGAAATGATAGGGGCATTCAATTTTTGAACCCATTGACCTAAACACAAACCATTCATATTCACCTATTGATGATCCCCTTTGAGCCCTTCACTTTCAAAAATTTAACATTTAACAACAAGCTATGCATGTTTCTATTCTGCATTAGAATGACACTTAAAAAAAAGCAATGAAATAGCATTTGATTCACTCTTTGTTTCAATAAGTGCTCAGTTATGAAATTTACAAAAGAGAAAAGGAATTGGTAAAAGAAAATCAATGTATATGTTGACTCCAAAAAAAAAAGAAAAAAAAAAGAAACAGAAAAAGAAAGAAAGAAAGATGTCATTATATACACTTAGGCATGCATAGTACTTGTTCCATTCTCCTTTCCATTAAACCTTCTCCAACATTACAACCCTTTGCAAAAGCCCCCTTGATTCATGAATCCAGGTGTACAAAGTGGTAGAGAGAGTAGAGTTTCTACAAGCCTATAGCAGGACATACTATAGGTGGTATTGAGTGAAATTACCTACAGTTGTGAGAGCTAAACATTTAAATCCATGAGTGTTCTCTTGTGTTCATAACTTTGATTAATTGAGCATCAATTTAATTCGTCTGCATTACCTCATACTGAAACTTGTGTTAGCCCCAAGCAGTGACAATGAGAAATTCCATAAAACCCTAAAGTTCCATTGGCATTAAAGATGTGTGGAATGATTTATAAGTAAAAAGAAAAGAGAATGCAGAGGATTAAGTCTGGATATTGAGGCTGAGTCATACATGTTGAAGTGTTGTTTCTGATCTTAATAAATGTAGGAAGATTGTTATTCAACTCTTGTCAAACACACACTCAGTTTGAAAAAAATGTTAGGGAATTCGTTTTTAAACTATGAACCAGGCATCCATGTATATCTTGTGTCGTGAGTAGCTTAAGAAAAGAAATGGTCATGCATGAGCACTATGTCTGGGATTAATTTAATCTTGCTTTTGTCATTTGACTGGTTTTACTCGAGGATGAGTAAAAGTTCAAGTTTGGGGGTGTGTTAACCTCATGAAATTCTTATCTGAATTGCACATTTCATCCTATTTTTCCCTCACTTTGGGTATATTAGTGGCCATCCGAAAGTGCTAAAGTTGATGAAATGTGCTTTACTCATGCTAGGCACAAAAAGAATGCAAATGTGGAGGAAATAGATCACTAATTGCTATGACTATTCAACTGATGATTGTTTGTGAGTTCTTTGTGTTGAAAGGATACAGATTCAATCATAGCTGGACCAGAGAAAGCCAAATGCAATGAGAAGAAGGTGAAAGGAAGCTGGAGCCATCAACCATGCCAAGGAAAGGCAAGAAGGGAGAAGAACAGAGCAGAAATTGAACTCCAGAAATGACTGGCCGCGGCCAACCTATACATGGGCCGCAGCCAACAAGAGGACAGAAAGTTCTGGGCCGTGGCCAAGCATCCATGGGCCACGGCCAAGAGGAGGTCAGATAGTTACTGGCCGCGGCCAAGCATCCATGGGCCGTGGCCCAAAGATGGACAGAAGCTCACTAGCTGTGGCCTACAGATTGCCTGGCTGCGGCCAACCCCCAAAAATGCTGTTGTGCGTTTTGTCATCTGAGGAACTATAAAAGTAGAAACCAGAGGCTGAAGAGAGGATCCCTGATTTGGAAAAACCTAAGAGGTGGCTGAGAACATCCTCGGAGCTTGGGCTAGATTTAAATCAAGAAGAAACAGGGAGAGATTGAGGATTGGCAGAGATTTCAGCTCATATTCTCTGGTTTTTCTGTGTTTCTTCCATTTTTTTTCTGTAATTCTGATATGGCTGTAATGAAAGCCTATGCCTATGAACCATTTGTGAACATGGATAGCTAGACTCCCTTTCTAGGATTGTTTCTGAATCTTTGTATGGATTAAACTTGTTTCTTTTCTTCTCTAAGGATCTAATGGCATATATATGTTGATTTCACTCCATTTTCACTGCTGTATGTGACTGGCCATCACTGTGGATGATGTGTTCAATTAAATTAAGCTTGAGAGAGTTAATTTAATTGCTGAACTAGAGTGAAATCATTCTAGACTTGATGTTTATACTTAAATGGAGGGTTTGTTAGTAACATAGAGATATAGTTATTAACCTAGCATTGTAAAAGTAAGATTGGTATGTAATGAATATCTTCTCTTAGCTGTAGCAAGAGATTGTGCATGCTAAGAGACAATATGTAGCTGGTTATGACTTGAGAGAGCTTAACCATATGCTTTAGAATCTTAAACTGACATATATATATCCCACGAAAAGGATCCTTGGAGAGGAAAAGAAGTAAATTTATGAAATACTAAGAGGATGAGCAATCCTAGACTTATTAAACTTGATTGAAATCATCCAACTCTGAGTTTTGCTTAGCAACTTTTGGCTTTTCAAATGCACCTTTTGAAATTTCTTTTTCCACACACAACAACATGTTTGGCTCAACTTACTCGAATTCACCAAGTCTATTGCTTGACTAATTTGTTACTCAAATCCTCGAGGGAACGATCTTACTTATCACTTTATTACTTGACGCGATCCGTGCACTTGCGGTGGCGAACACTAGGTAAACATTTATGTCATTTTCGGCTTGTTTTGGTCCCAAAAACAATATAGACAACATGATGTTCTTTTGTTTCATGCATAACAGATGAGATAAGTTGTAAATAACCAACAGAATAAACCATGAACTATATATACTGCTTAGACTTCTATAAGGATTCATGTCATCCGTGCTAAGCCCAAGCCTAAGTTTCCTAGGTTCTTCATTGAAGCTAGGAAATAATTAATCGATTTTCTTCTATTAAGAAGAATCAGCCGGATGTTGAAGCATTCCATCACAAATCCTCTCATATGCATGCCATCTTAGTTTTCTTACGTCATTTTCATTAGCAAACAAGTGTTTAAACCTTGGTACGATTGGAAGATACCATAAAACTTTTGCAAGGGCCTTATTTGATTTGTACCTCAAGGTTTCACATAATAGACACTGCTGCTTCTCTTCATGCTCTTTTCTATACAATATGCAATCATTAGGGCATGCATGGATCCTTTTATATTTCATCCCTAGTGGACACAGTATTTTCTTAGCATCATAGTATCGACAAGGCAACATATTATCATCTAGAACCATGTCCTTAAAAGCATCAAGTGTTCAAGAAAAACTCTTGTCTCTCTATCAATGTCGTACTTTCAAGCTTATCAATTTCAATACTGCTTTTAACAATTGGTATTTTTCACACCTTTTGTACAGCAATTTCTTAGCATCGCTGCATATATGCATGTCATTGCTCAAAAGCCTCTTATTCCATAACACGAATAATATCCTCTATCCCATCATCCAGATTCGTGTCATTATCATCAAAGGCAACTTCCTCTTGTTGAGATGCACTTGACATTTCTAATTCTTCACCATGCCATACCCATACTATATAACTCTTACAAAATCCTTCACAAATTAAATGTGTATATATATATCTGCAGCACTTAGTTGCTTCTCATTCAAACATTCTACATAAGGGCAATAAAATATCCTACTATTATCATCAACATTTCTTCTAGCAAAGTCTAAAAAACCCCTCACCCCATTATCATATTCAACACTCATCTATTTAGCTTTTATCCAACTAGGATCCATATATTTCAACACCTTTTTCTTTTCTCTTTTCTATTTTCTATTTTTTCCCCTAGAAAAGGCAAGAGTATGATGAGAGCATACAGTCATTATATTCATCAAGTACCTAGTTTAGCTACTAAATAATAATGAACAAGTACATAGAAAATTGTATATTATAATGCATTTATATAGTAAAGATCAGTTTGCTAGGCATTACTTTAATTAATTAATGACAAAGACTAATTAAATTTCACATCAATCAATTGAAGAAAGGCTTTGACGATTGAAAACTACACAGCTTGGTTTGATGGGGTGCTTTGCATGCTGGAAGAAAGGTTTTGAAGACCAGAAACTACACAGTAATAACCAAAAGCAAAATAATCCTTAGCAGCAACTCTGAAAGGAAAAGCTCATTATAAGCCTAATTTGTATTTTTTAACTCAGTTTTGACTCATAAAAGACAAATCAAACAATTTAAGAAGCACAAGAGAAATTCAATATGAAATTTCTTAGAGTCATGGAAAAAACTAAATCTTCATATCAAAATCAAATAGAGAACTTTAAAATAAATTTGACTAGTCATGTCATGCCCTTATCTTAATTTCACCTTCACCAAAGTATTTGCGGAAAATGATATGCGGTTTGGTAGGCAACACAGGAATAGCATAAATATATTGATAAAAAGTACTCGATTACATAAATTCCTCATAGGAGTTCGTACATAATAATTACCATCAATGTAGCTGCACAGGGCTACCAGGGTGTCTAAACTCGTCTGAGTGAAATAGAGACATCTTCTCGTCTTTGTTCTACAACCGCAATCCCCTTGTACAATTTTTTTCTTTGTTCTCTGTGTATCTTCTATTTCCTCATATCTAAATTGTTGGTAGGGGAGGGTGATATTCGAGAGAATCTCAGTAGGAAAATAGTACCAATATGCATGCAAGCTAAGTGCTTAATGCATGACATGCTTGCATTACATAAACTAATGTTCACATAATGACATATCTGCGTTCTCAATGTTTCGTGCAACAAAACTATGGCCACAGTATACACAAAAATAGTGCTTCAATCATTCATATATGTTTCACATAATCAAGCAAAGCAATAACATGCATCAATACACCAGGAAAAATATCAAATACATGCAGGAGAGGTAAGTTCCCTACCTTAGACCTTTTCCACCTCGAATCGTGTGCTTTGATGCGCATGCTAATCCCTCGGGCTTTCAACTTGGTCCTAAAACGTCAAATGTACCAGTTTAGACACTTCCATAGTATTTCTGGTGGTTGTACGAGTCTATCGTAAAAATTTACCAAAATGCCCTTGGGGACCCGGCTTGGCCTGCCGAACCCGGTTTGATTGTACTTTTCTTGAAATTTTGACATGGGCTATTCTTACATATTTTCACCCAAGGAATCTGTTTTCAGACTCAAAATTATCAAATTCATTGTCAAATTACAAAAATACCCTTGACAACCCTTATTTCAAGGTTTCAGGGGCGTTTTCGTAATATGCTTTTTCTAACTTTTCTGAAAAAGTGATCAACTGTAACACGACCTATTTTTTGCTCCTAAACTCAATGGAACCATTAAATCATTGAAAATCCAACTCTAAGGCCCTCTAACAGCCCTAGCCAAAATCCACAGGTACTCCGGGGAAAATTGGGGTTTTGCGATTTTGGCTCCTTAAACGCGTTCCTTTATATTCCTAACCACTTTATTGACTATTCCATTAGGTTACAACTTCCATTAAGAGTCAATTTTGGCAGCATAACTGTAACCCCCTCACCGTAATTACATCTGGATTATGGAATTTAATTGAAATGGATACCAATATAATGAAATCAACAATTTATAATCCCTCAACGTGGGATGGGGTAAGTCAAAAAAATCAATTCAAAATGTAATTAATCCTGGTCTCACATTCACGGGCGGATATAACTACTTGAGAAATCAAATCACATAATAAATATCAGAGTGCGGAAACTAAAATCCCGGCAATCCCCGGGTTACTTACATATATAGCATGGGTTTAAGGATTCCCAAAATAGGGATTTCATATCCAACTATTCATTTACATCTCATATACACTTAGTAATTCCAAAACCAAAACAAAGATAACAAACTACCCCTAAAGTCTCAGAGTAATCCTAACTACTCCTGGTTGTTCGTTTCCCTTTCGAGCCACTCGCCCTATCTGAAAAGGTTAGTCATTTGGAAAGAGTGAGATTCTAAAGAATCCCAGTAGTAACAACTTGTTTATACCACACGTAATCACATAGCATGTAAACGAATCATTTCATAACAACAGCAACAAGAATCACACTCCACCCTCATCCCTTTTTATCGCCGGGAAGGCATACCGTCCTAACCCAAACCGTTGTTAGCGACTCAGGGACTATTGGCGTGGCAGTGCATACGAATAGCCTTATGGCTCACATATAGCCTTTCAGCTTTCAAAATTGGCCTGTCGGCCTTCACAAATAGCCTTTCGGCCCACATAATCACATATAACACACCCTAACCTCATCCCCTTTTACTACAGGGAAGGCACACAGCCCTTACCCGAACTGTTGTTAGCGACTCAGGGACTATTGGTATAGCGGTGCTTCCACAATTTCAAATAAACACATATATGACACCCTAACCTCATCCCCTTTTACCGTCGGGAAGGAACACAGCCCTTACCCGAACTGTTGTTAGTGACTCAGAGACTATTGGTATAGTAGTGCTTCCACAATTTCACATATCTTGCAGCATACTAAACCATCACATCACAATGATATAGCACACATACAATGTATCACATAAGGTATAAAGAAAGAGTCACTACCTGTATCTTTCCTGACTGGCTCTGGTACCGTGGCCTCACGAGGGTGACAAATGTGAAATCCTATACCAAATTAGGGACAACCGATCAATCTCTTTTCCAAGTTCTTAATTTCATAATACACTTAGTTGGTTATCATATAGGACTCTTTAGGTGGCTAATAGAAGCCTAAACATATGCCTAAAGGGTTGGAAGAAACTACCCCAAAGACCCCTTTTTCGAAGGCACAACACTGATTTCTAACAGCCTCACTCGAGTGAAGACAACCTCACTCAAGTGATAAGAGACTTATGCTCGGGTGAGAACGACTCTCACTCAGGAGTGTTTGATAGTGAGCAACTGCAACGACCAAAACGTGCTCACATCACTCGAGCACCAAGCTCTGTACTCGGATGAAGACCCCAAATATGCTCGAGTGCCCGAGAGTGCAACACCACGAGTGACAACCCGAGAGCACAAACCACACCAGAGGCACCAGCTCACTCGAGCATGACACCCTGCACTCGGGTGAGACAACTATGTTTGTGAGTGTCAGAGCACACTCTTGGCATCAACCAGCGAGTGAAGACTCGAGAGCAACCCCAGCTCTGGCTCACACTATCACTCGAGCAAACCTAAGCTCACTCGAGCATGATCTTCCCTCACTCGAGAACAAAGAAGTGCACTCGAGCCTCATTCATAGAATCCAAGCAAAACTCGAAGCAGAAAAGGAAAAATTCACACAGCACTCGAGCATGATCTTCCTTTACTCGAGTGTTATGCATCAGAGACCAAAAACGCAGAAAATACCAGATAGTCAAATTCACACCCAATGGTTCCCAAACTCTACCAAAAGCTCATACACACTTAGCACTAACTAGGGAACATATTGGCCACTTCAAAAACACTCCCAAAACCAATTTGACCACAATTATATTCTTAGGTCTCAATAACACAACAAATGTCCAATTTCCCTTAACACATTTCCAATATTCCAAACTAAATCCAATATTCAAATATCTTCACAATAAATCATTTCCAACATCAAACACAATGAAACTCATATATCCAAAAATGGACATAAATTAGGGCAAATTTCTAGACTTTCCCCAAACCTACCAAAAATCACAAACACTATATCAAAATGCACTAAATGCCTACCTTTTTACTTTGCCAAATCCAGAATCTTGATTCTCAAACTTCCAATTTCGACCAACACACAAATCACCACTATATCAAGATTCTGAAATTACCAAGTTGAAGCTCTAAATGATATGCATATCTTTAGAGAAGAGATTTAGGGCATTAGAGATCAAACAAAACATCAAAATCTCACCTTTTCCTTCTTCCTTTTCCCTTGATCACCAAAACTATGGAGAGAAGAGAGAGAGAGAGATGAGATGAAACAAGATGATAATGTCTTCCTTTCCTTCCAGTACACACTTCCACCGAATAGGAGAGAGAAAGAGGAGAGAAAAAGTGATGTTTTGTCTCATATGCCACATCCAATGGATCACCAAATGCCACTTGTCACCATCCTACTCAGTCCTTCATGAGCTCACAAAATCACAAAACATAGGATTCCGACCTATAGTCAAAGAATCTCAACCCTTGATCTTAAATACCACACACATGTATACCAAAATCACATCACATTAATTCCAAAAGTGCTTAATTACACTAATTACAATAATTATCAGAGTCATTAGCCCTAATCACAAATCGGGATAATACAATAACCCTTATGTCATTACATTTCTAAAATTTAAAACCAATGGCAATCCGATGAAATTTCATCAATTAAATTGCTCACAATAGCCAGAATAATTAATATACGAAGGTTTGGAAGTTACCTCAAGCTCCCACTAGCTTTTTCTCAAGGTGGCTAAAAACCCTAGCCTTCACACACCCAAAGATGGCTTCTAGACCTTAAATCACATAGAAGAGTAGCTTAGGAATGGAGTTATACCCGTTAGGAACCGATTTACCGAAGAAATCACTTACCTTTGCAAGCTTTTTCCTCTCCTTCTCTCTCTCTAAAACTGAACTTCACATCAGTTATGGCTGAAAGAAGGAGGATGAAATACTTTAATGATATATTTTATTGTATTTTATTCATTTGTCCATTTTTCTAAAATTCGGATTAATTGGAAATTCTAGCAGATTTTCCGTCCTAACTGTGAAAAATCATAACTAATTCTAGAAAAATAGAATTGGCTGAATTAAACTCCCCATTTAACCCAGTTGTTGATGCTAACAGTTCATCACTGTCTCTTGACCCTTCTTGCATATCATATTTAGGGGTGGTCTCGGTAGGGTGTGGGAGAGACATGGATGAAGGTGGCCACTAATTTTTTCCTATGGCCGCCACACTTGAAAATAGCTGGGTTAATTCTTCTTGGAATTGGAGGGCTTTATTTCTAAATTTCTTGTAACCTGGAACTTCCTGTACATTAATCACCAAAGTTATTACACAAGTTCATAAAAGCACGATATTAGGGAAATAAATATGTTCGCTTGCATAAGTGAATTACTAATCATTAGTTTCTTCTCCCACAAATCATGATTATCAATAATAATCTTCTTCTCATTATTCCATCCAACGCCTGTCTCATTTAACAACCTATCCTATAGTTGCCACTCCTTTCGAAGGGCATCATATTTGTTTTTAAACTGGTCCTTCTCGTACAATCTTCCTTCTTTGTAGCGAAGGCTTCCGATATCTCTTTCCACCCATTCTTGTTGAAGCTAGTGCATTTTCTTGTTACTTTATCAACTTGTTCTATGCATAAGTCAATCAAAACTTTCATGCCTTTTACATCCCAGTATGGTTTAACCTTACTTATTATGCTGCTCAGTTGCCTGTTCCCAAGATTAAGTTACTTCAAACAAATGATACATGCAATTGCCAAGTGATAATAAGGTAGTTACTACTTAATAACTTCAAATTACATTGTGCACTGGCCTCACGTCCCAAGAACAAGGTAGATGTGAAAAATACTCTGAATATTAAGGGAGAAAAGCCTATTTTGTAAAAAGTGCATGTTGAACAAGAAGGTAACAACAATCATAGAAATAAAGATGCTAACTTAGAAGATAACAAACCACTGCCATTGTAAAGAGTAGGCCTAATTGTCTCAAGAACCATAAATTGATGTTACTAGTTAACTATGCTAAAGGTTATAAAATTCACAAATTTTGACTACTTGAAATTTGATCTTTCAGCTAAAACAATGAATTGGAGGCCTTAGGAGCACTTATAAATTGCATACAAAATTAGTCAAGTCACTCTAAGACGGCCCAGTGACTGTGTGGCCTTTCAATTAATAAGTAATACGAGAGCTGAGTATCTAAGCATGTAGATGCATGCATAGTTTAATCAATGCCTATCTTTTGTAAACAAAAAACTTGCATAGGATACCCCTGAACATATTGTAATGCCCCAAATTTTGAGATTTAAGGCTAGAGAATAAGCCTGGAATAAGTGGACTGCTAAGTCCTAGTTTAGCAGGAGCTAAAATTTATACCGTAATGATTCTTATATCTTTGGGGTATTAAAGAAAGTAAAATGGACCCTTTTGGAGAGTATGATGCGATTTGCAATTCGTATGTGTTATAAGCAGCATCGAAACCCTATATTTAAGATCAATTATGGATTAACATCTAAATTGACTTAAAATTAATGAAGGGCATATATTGTGGTTAAATAGAATGATATAATGTGTTTGGTGGTGATTCAAGAGGAATTGTTATAATCAGGGGTAAAATGGTAAAGTTGCTGACCAATTGGTTAGTTACTGAAGAGGAAACTCATTGGTAACTTCAAGATCAATAGTTAGGATTGATTTGTGCAAGAGATTAAAGGGTGGAATCATGTGTGTGTATGCTTATGTGAGCTCATGGGAGATTTGGTAAGATTTTGCCAAGTGTCAAGTTTAGAGCCTTAGGATTTGGGTCAAAGATTCAACCCTCTTTACTCTCTCCTCTCCTCTCTTTTTGATTGGCCAAAGGGCCTTCTTTTTCTTAAAACTGATCCTCTTCTTCATCCTCTCCACTCTCTCTCTATTTCTCCATTTTCGCTAGCTTGGGGGAGGAAAGAGAAAAGAACAAGGTGAGTTTTGGTTGGTTTATGGTCCTCTTTAGCTTAAACACTCTTCTTTAATGTTGTTTATAGTGATAAGAGCTTCATTACTATGGTTTTAGATTTATGAAAGGAGGTGTTTGTGAGCTTGAGGAAAATTGTAAAGATGAAGAATCAAGGAATTGGTTTGGGAGAGAGGAAGAGGTGAGTATTTGAAGCCTTTTGATCTAAGTTTTGTGAATTCTGAAGTTTGCCCTGATTTTGTGGTAATTTCAAAATGCATGAATTGTCTTGTGTTTTGAGATGCAATTAGTGTTTTATTATGTTATATGTTCATTGGTATTGGTTTGAATTGGTTTGGAACTTTGGAAAGTAAATAATTGCAATGTGAGTTTGAATTATGACTTGTGTTGACATGTTGTGATTATTGGTGAAACATGTCAATGTGAATTTGGTTGATTTGGTATTTCCAATGGATTCCTTATGAAATTTTGTGTGAGAATGATGTTTGGTATGAAAATGGGACCATTGGAAGCAAATATGCAAAATCTGAAATTCTATCCAGTGAAACTTTATTCTAGGCAGACCGTTTGTGTGAACGTTTTGAATGACCAAATGGTCTTTAAAAATTCTGAACCTTCCCAGTCTTAAAGTTCACATTTCAATCTTCAAAATGGACATATAATTTGTGTCATTTCGTTTTGTGAGTTGGGAGTTCTGGTTGCCCAAAGTTTGATGTCGAAATTAGACTTAATTCTGAAGCAGTGTGGAATTTTGTGTAATTATGGAATTGGGTGGTGATTTCTTGTAATTTTTCATATTTTTCCTATGAAAAGGACTTAAATAGCTTTCATTTGGCTTTGAGATCACCTCATTTTGATTTTTTTGGAATTAGTTATGAATTTCAGAAGTTTCCTTGGCTGCAGCACAAAGCTTTCTGTGGGCGTTTTTGGCTGTAGCCAGAAAATCTTGGCTGCAGCCAAAAACCTTCTGTGCTGTTTTTGGCCACAGCCAGAGATTCTGGGCTATAGCCAAAACCCTATTTTCAGTATTTTGTGATTTTGAAAGGTGATTTCCAACCTAGTATGTCCCAATCCTTTAGGCTTTTGTTGAGCTTATTATAGCCACCTAAAGGTTGTGAATGGTAACCAACTTTAAGTGATATGGAAGTAAGGATTTGGAATCAAGATTGACCCTATGTCCTTGATTTAATTGTAGGGTTGGATATTCACTTTGATCATGAGTAGTCGGTGCTAGAGCATACGTGGAAAGAATAAGGGTAGGGAACTTACCCCTCCTACATGTATATGATATTTGTATTAGTATTGATGCATGTTATTGCTTTGCTTGTTTATGTGAAATACGTATGAATGATTTGAAGCTATGTTTCAATTTATGCTATGGCCATAAGTATGTTGTTTGAAGCATTGAGCTTGTAGATTTGTCATTATGTGAGCATAAGTTATGTGATGCATTAAACATTTATCTTGCATGCATATTGGTAATGTTTTTCTACTGGGATTCTCTCAAATCTCACCCTCCCCTACCACCATTTTAGACAGGGTAGGTGGATCGAGGATGGAACATGCAACCAAGGGCGGCAAGGACTCCTTTGGGTTGTCAATTTGGTAGTTGGTTTAAATACTTGTGTGTTTAAAGGCCCTAAGACCTAGGGGACTAGTGTGCCTTAGGTTGGCAAAGATACTTGAACTTGTGTTAGAGTTGATGATACTCCGTGGAATTAAGGGAAGTGATTTCCTGGCTCAACTAAGGTTGAGGTTTATGAGATGAACTGTGATTTAAGGATCAGGCTCAATAGCTAGGCTGATTCTTAAGAAGTTGATTTGACCTAGATAGTTTGAGGTACCAAAGTACAGTGCTAGATCTAAATTGAAATGTGCATAAGGTATCCTGAGGTTGCTAGTTGGTTGTCTAGCATGGGGAAAGAGTTATCTACGGAGGGTATGGATCGAAGGAGGCTATCTATGGTGACGTCTGATAGGAGAGGGCTACCTATGGTGACATCTGATCGGAGAGGCTATTTGTGTGTGTCTTTAACCTGCGGCCGCATGGGGGGTTCCTATGGCGGAGGACCATTCTATTGGAGCTGTAGTTTATGGGTGATTGACTATGTGAGCTGAAAAGCTATTTGTGAATCTTTACCTGTGGCCCATCGGTGGTTATGATGGGACGACCATGCCTTCGGGAACAGATTGAGAATTTGCTTGAGAAAGGGTTCATTAGACTCGGCGTGTCACCGTGGGGAGCTCCATGTTTGTTTGTCAAAAAGAAAGACGGGAGTCTTCGTTTGTGTATTGATTATCGAGAGTTGAATAAGATTATCATAAAAAACAAGTACCCTCTCCCCAGAATTGATGACCTTTTAGATCAACTATTTGGTGCATGTGTATTTTCAAAGATTGATCTAAGGTCAGGGTATCATCAATTGCGAGTAAAAGTAGAAGATGTTCCGAAGACTGCTTTTCAAACTAGGTATAGTCATTATGAATTCTTAGTGATGCCGTTTGGGCTAACCAATGCACCTACAGTATTTATGGATTATATGAACCGTATCTTTCGACAAAATCTGGATTAGTTCGTTGTAGTATTCATTGATGATATTCTAATTTACTCTAAAAGTAGAGAAGATCATGAGCATCATTTGAGAATCGTGTAGAGTACATTGCGTAAGAAGTAGCTCTATGCCAAATTGAGTAAGTGCAATTTTTGGCTATCAAATGTAAAATTTCTAGGCCATGTTATCTCGCGAGAAGGGGTCTCTGTGGATCCTAGTAAATTGGAAGCAATATTGGATTGGAAGAGGGCAGAAACTATTGCAGAGGTACGTAGTTTTCTGGGTCTTGCTTGTTACTACAAGAAATTTATTCAAAATTTCTCCCATATTGCCTTGTCGATGACCAAGTTCACGAGAAAAGATCAGTCGTTTGTGTGGGATGAACATTGTGAAAATTGTTTTGTGGAGCTGAAAAAGAGGTTGACTACGGCACCTGTGTTGATTATACTTGATCCCAGCTTGACCTACATTGTGTATAGTGATACAAGTAAGCAGGGATTAGGGTGTGTCCTTATGCAGCAGGGACGTGTGGTGGCCTATACCTCTTGACAGCTCAAACCACATGAAATGAACTATCCCACTCATGATCTGGAGCTTGCAGCCATTGTGTTTACTTTGAAGATTTGGCGACATTATTTGTATGGTATGATGGCAGAACTGTACTGCGACCACATGAGTCTCAAGTATCTATATGATCAGAAAGAATTGAATATAAGACAACGTCGCTGGATGGAGTTGCTTAAGGACTACAACCTGAAATTCAAATATCATCCAGGTAAGGCAAATGTAGTCGCTGATGCTCTTAGTCGGAAGACGGTGCTTGTGGTAGCTTTGATGATACAAGAGGGGAAGATGATTGCTGATTTTCATGATTTGAATCTGTCGAACCAACTCATCTATGCCAACTATAAGGTTTCCCAGGGGGAAAGTGACTTGAGAGCTGAGATAGAAGAAACTCAAAAGCAAGATGGTTGGATATAAACCAATCCACTTGTGGCCTAGTAGATTGGTTTGCTACCAAAAGAGAATTTGTGTTCCACTTAATGTAAAATTGACACAGAAAATCTTAGATGAGACACATAAGAGTCAGTACACTCTTTATCCTGGTATTACCAAGATGTATCATAATCTAAAGTCTGTGTATTGTTGGCCGGGATTAAAGAGTGATGTGACGAAATATGTGGCATGGTGTCTCATATGCCAAAAGGTAAAGATCGAGCACCATCGACCACTTAAGGTTAAGAGAAGTTTGAAACTTGTAAGAAGGAGGAATTTGAAGCTTAAACCCATGAACTGCAGTTGTGCCATTAGTAGCACATTGATTTCATTCCTTATTTTCAATAATACTTGTGTCCATAAGAGCAGATTCAGTGCTAATAGATGTTGCTTCACTTCCAAAAGTGGAATCCACTTCACTAACATTCTCAAATTTTGCAACGCTACACAATAATTCTTTCCCAACACCATGATAACTATCAAATGAGGATATAGTACTACTAAGGTTAGATAAATCAAAAATTAAAGGATTGGAAGTAGAAAGTGAGCTATCAATTGGCATGCAATCAATACTACACACATCATCATCACAATCAATAGAAGGAGGAGAATTTGAACCAATGGTAGCACATATATCATAATGACAATCATTTTTCACACACAATGAGAAAGCAAACTCATCAATTGCCTCTTCCAAGGCCAAATCAATCAAATTCAAGCCAAGAAGGGAGTAGTCCTCAAATGGGTGATTCATAGCTTCAAAAACATTGAACCAAATAACATGATTATCTACTTCCATAGTTATGTACCCATCCTTCATGCTAATGATAGTATTAGCTGTTCACATGAAAGGCCTACCCAAAATCAATGGTTCCTCAATTGAGACCTCAATAGACATGTCTAGGACATAAAAATCAGCATGAAACACTAAGTCTTTGACCTTGACTAAGATGTCTTCTAATAAGCCATAAGGTTTCCTAGTGGTGCGATCAGCTAGTTGTAGGATGACACTAGTGGATTTGATATTTGTGAGGCCAAGAGAGGTGTAAACAAAGTAGGGCATGACATTTATAGCGGCTCCTAGATCAAGAAGAGCATTACTAAAAGGCATGGTACCTATAGTGCATGGAATAGTGACTGAGCCAGGGTCTTTACACTTAATTGGAAGATGGGGTTTAAATATAGCAGGCACACTAGGACTCAACTGAACACACTCATTGGGTTTACACCTACGCTTTTGGGTGCATAAATCTTTCAAGAATTTAGCACAAGCAGGCATTCCTTTCAACACATCAAGCAAAGGCAAATTAACTTCAATCTTACTGAAAATATCCATCATATCAAGAAATTTCTTTTCATTTGAAACCTTCTTGCTAAGTACATATGAATTAGGAAATGGAATTTCAAAGAGATTTACCTTTTTACCTTCTCTTTTGCTTGAAGAAGAAGAAGTTGAAGGGTCAAGTACCTTAGTATTTGTTGAAGTTGACACTCCTTGCTTGCTATCCATATTTGAATTTGGAGAAGAATGCCTTTGTAGAAGCTTCTGTTCAACCATATGCTCATATTTTCCAATAGCAAGGTAAGTGCTTTGATTAGAATCATCACTACCATCAATATCTTCCACTTGTGGTTGTAATGGAACCTCAACCTCTTCATTGTGCCTATCACTAGAATGCATTCCAGATTTGAAACTCTCAATATTTTCTTCAAATCTGACTTGTTTACCTACTTGTTTACCACTTTTCAAGGAGATAGCATGTACATCCTTAGGATTGATCATAGTGTTGAAAGGCAACCCTTGTCCACTTTTAGCTTGTTGCTTATTGAGGCTATCAGACATTTGAGTGACAAATGAAGTAAGGTTAGCATTCTTAGAATCCAACAACTCCAACTTGTTGAAGATTGTCTCAAACTTAGTCCTAATGTCAGAAAATTTAGAATTGGTTTGAGCTCTCTCTTCATCAAATCTCGAGGCTAAGTTACCCATGGAAGATGACACATTGTTCATACACTTAAGAAGTTGAGAGATGTCATCTTTAGTAGCATGGGATTCAGGTGTATCAACTGCTGTTTGTTGGGGGATTAGATTGGTTTGAAGGTCCTTGATTTGGAGCTTGATTTGAAGAACTCCCTTGAAATTGATTCCGATTCCTCCAACCAAAGTTGGGATGGGAACTCAAACCTTTATTGTATGTATTGGAGTAGGGATTCCAAGGTCTTTGATTCTATCCTTGTCTCCCTTGAAAAACAGTCGAGACCTCTCCAAGTTGGTGTGGGCAATTAAGAGCAATATGCATATGAGAGCTACATATGTCACAGCTAGGAGTAGCTAGAGCTTGAGAATGTGAACCATGAATGTTCACATTGTTTAGATGGACCATGAGCTTATTGAGGTCAGTTCTCATATCTGTCATTTGGGATGACAAATTATCATACTCCCTTGAAGATCTTGAAGCATGTGAGACCTCATGGATTTGTCTAGCATCCAACCCTTCAAATTGTTGATCATTACTAGCTATCTTCTCAATTAAAGCCCAAGCTTCTTCAGGTGTAAGCAATTGAATAGTGCCTCCAGAAGATGAATCCAAACTCTTCCTATCTTGAGGAAGCAACCCACTATGAAAATATTGCACCAATCAAGCTTCTGGGATTTGATGATGTGGACACTTAGCTAGGAGTTCTTGAAATCGACACCAATACTCATAAAAAGATTCATGGAGACCTTGTTTAGCACCGAAGATTTCCTTAGTGAGAGATGTTATCTTTGAAGAAGGGAAGTATCTTTCCAAAAATGCACTCTTCAAGGTGTCCCAAGATGCTAAAGCATTAGGATTGTGGTGAGGTAGCATCAAGAACCACTCTTTAGCTTTGTTTTCTAGTGTAAAATGAAAGACTTTTCGGCACATTTCATCTAGATCAACTCCCATTGGTTTCATGGAGTTGCACACAATGTACATATTCCTCAAGTTCCTGTTAGGGTCTTCTGCAAGTAAACCATGAATTTTTGGTAAGTGACTCAACAAAGGACCTTTCAACTCAAAATTAATATTAAATTCAGGACAAGAGAGGAAAGGATCAATAATATCAGTATAAGAGGTAAGATCTTTGATAGTTCTACGCTCCCCAATGGTTAGAGGTACGCCTTCTGGAGGAGGAACTGGATCTATGACAAAATGGCGATCTACAATGAACGAAGAGCCAATATGAGAAGAATTATCACAAGTATGTGCAACAACTTCAGTGTCAATGACTTGTCCAAGCCTACACTAGATGATTCAGCTTTCTTACCTTTCTTAAGCAACCTAATTGTCTTGTTAATATCTTTATCTAAAGGTACAAGTTCAGTTTTTTGGGATTTAGTCATGCACAGTAAGAAGACTCATAGAGACACACAAATTACAACAAAGTAATTGGTCAAATGGTCAATTGAAGAAGGGTTGTATACAACAAAAAGTAGCAACTTACAGGAAACTAAGTTAACTAATCTTTGACAACCAAAAGAGTTAACCAAAACCAATAAAATTCAATTGTCTAAGGATAAGACCAGTTCCAGCAATAACAAGACAAGTGCAACACAATGTGACAAGAGGCAAATAGGAGTTACAAGGTAAGAATTCACCTTTTAGGATAACAAGTTGGTATATCAGGGAAGTAGTACCTCAAACTGCAGGTATGTAAGTAGAGTCACTAGAAGCACAACTTACAAAATGAGATAGCTACCTGAAATCTCAAGTTGCAACCAACAAATTTCCAAGGATGAAGAATGCAAAGTTGCTCACCACAAAACAATAATGAACTACATAATGGCCACTAAGAACATGATAGCAAAGGAACAAAATGTAAATTTCTTTTTATTTTTTTTCCTAAATGCAAATGGAATGCAAAACAACTATGAAAATGAAAATTAACCTAAACCACTACCAAACACTTCAACAACTAACAACCAAGCTAAGACACACTAAGACAACTAAAAAAAGAACACTTAACTACTTAAAACCTTGGCAATCATCCTCCCCGGCAACGGCGCCAATTTGGTGAACCCATGTCGTGTGAGTTCACAAAATAAAACTAGGTTTGAAAATGTAGTGTAGTAGCTCAACCTAGGCCGTTCTTGTGAGGAGATCAATTTCCAAGTTCCTAAGTAGTAAAGTGATAAAAAAACCTTAAAGTTGTGAGAAATCATTTTGAGAATTTGGCTTTTAAACTAATGAAGTAATCTAAGCTAAAGCAATATTTTTGTATTTTTAGGTTTATAAGACAAAGAAACAAACATAATTGAAATTAACAATAATAACAAGATAAATTCAATTAACTATTATAATGATGAAATGGGATTCCCTTGAGTTGAGGTTTTAGTCTTCCTTGCTTGCTAATAATATGAATTCCATAATGATCCAAGAAGATGGAACTAAGCTACCGCTAGCTCCATACTTGCAATAATCATTTAATTCATTCTACCGAAGCAATTAAATGAATATTACCAATTAATAGTGACTCAAGGAGATGAATAACTAACTTCCAATTCTAAATTGTAATTACCATTACAACAATTCAAAATATTCAGTTTAATCATTTAAATCCACTTAACCAAGTTGGAATAAACAATTCAACCTACTACTAATATGAATCATACAAAACTTAATTAATCAATTCCTAGCTCAACCACCAAGTTTATTCACTTAGCATAGAACAATCTAGATCACAATTACATACTTAACCAAGCTACATAATCATGAACTAAAAAGAGAGCTTAAAGGAATTCCATTGAAGTTTAGAAGCTCAAACCGTTGCCCAACTCAAGGAAATCACCAAAGCTTAGCTACTCATGGAAGAGGAGAAAGATGAGGCTTGATGAATGAAGAAGGAATTGGCCATAGGAATTGCAGCAACCACCGTCACTGCCTCTCAATTTCCTCACGGTCCAGCAGCTCTCCCCTTATCCATTCAGCCGCTACTTCACTTTTCCCTTTCACATTTAATGCTCCTTTTTCATTTGGTCCAGCTGCTGTCCTTTTTCTCCATTCGGTCAGATATGCCTCCTCCTCTCTTTCCTTTCACATTTGGTGCTTGTCTTCTTTCACACTCGGTCAGCTCTTCTCGCTTCCTCTTTATTTCCGCTGCTGCCCCCTATTCACAGCCGCCACCTCCTTTTTTATTCTTTAGGTTAAAAGCGAGTTGTACCTTGTTTGGATAAGAGATAAAAATCTGTTTTGACATAAGACACAAAATTACAACCACCAAACAATGGCCTTACTCATTTAATCTCCTCTTAGAAAGAATGTGAAAATAAATTCTGCACTTGTAATGTTCCACTTTTATCATTCATTAATCTCCAATATAACATCTTTGATCTTGACCACTCAAGTTGCGCCATATCATCTCCTACAAAATTTTATTCACAAAGGTAATATCTTTTGTTCACAATTAAAGAATAATGGGAGTAACAAATATTAATTAAAAATATAACAATTTAACCACTTTAATTCCTAAATTATTCTTTCATTAAAGTCTCACATTAACACTTGATTATGCCCAAAATATTCAATTAAGTTCCATAAAAACCTAAGATTAATTAATAAAAATATATAAATATTGAGCTCTATCAGCCACCACTCTGCTTAACTCAAACTAGTTGCTCGTTCCAGGAGTAACCCCAAAACACCACAACCTCAATACATCAAACGATAACCTTAGCTGTATATAGAAACCCTTCTGTTGTATTCACATCTACAATCTTTTCCTCACCTGTACACCTACCAGTAACTCTACTAGTGGTAACCGGGACTTTTAGGTATTCACAACAATATCATATTGTTGTATCAAATTTCACAGCGTTACCCTAATCCATCCAGGGCTTTTGGGTATTACACAATATCTGCAGCAGATTCGCATTGATGTGTGACCAATATCACAAGATCCCCATTTACATCCTACCCTCATCCCCTTTTACTGCCGGGAAGGCACACCGTCCTTACCCAAACCGTTGTTAGTGACTCAGGGACTATTGGCATGGCGATGCATATACATATTGCAAGAATACTTTAGCTTTCGCCTCTCACACAAATACTACATATTTCGTTGTTATCCCAATGCCAGCTCTCCCAGCTGTATTCACATAGCTTCCATAATAACACACATCGCAGACTCTAATTTTACGCACCGCCTTTCGGCCTTGGGTCAACATCGGTGCAACCAGCCTGGTGTCCAGCCATGCTGGCCATGCCAGGGTAAGTGCCCTCAAAATTGAGAACCCCCGATCATGTAGTCAAATTCACCATCAGCCAAACTAGCTTTGCTCTGTGGCCACAACCACACCTCAATCCCAGCTTGTTCACAATTGTCACACATACATGTTGCCTCACTGGCATACACATATCACATTGCCTCTCTAGCAATCATAAAGTCACTCTGGAGTCCAGTTAGTCAATCCCCCGTAAACTACCGCCCCAGCAGAATGGTCCTCCGCCATGGAAATCACCCCATGCTGCCACAGGTGAAAGACACACAAATATTTGTCACATCCTGAGCCTATACGTACCAGGTGTAGCCTACCGGACCAACCTGATTCAGCCTAACCTGGAAGATGGACTCACAATACAATTACAATAAGCTGGAACTGGCATCTTAACAGCTTCACCTTTACACCTTGAATTCTTTTCACCAAATCGGGATCCTTCAAGATCCATTCTCACAAGATAATTTGGACTTCAGAGTTGTAGTCTTCGAAGCCATCACTAACACATCGCACTTTCTGCAAACTTGAGCTCCTGCTCAGCGCAGTATTCAAACACATCACATTTACCATGCTTCCTCATATGTGCTTTAACAATGTCAGGGTGATTTAATAGGAGTCCCATAGGAAACTCCCACTACAACTAACCACACTCGCAATCTGTGCCCAAGTTTGGCTTGATTCAACTCAAATTATTCAGAGTCATAACCAATACATCCCGCCTTTTTATTGTCACAACCACCCCGGTTTTACCCCCGTTTGGGGATGCCCCAGGCCTGTTATGCCCACCCCAATTTTATCTACCTCAGGGGATGCCCCGTGCCGGTGGCTGGGCTGGCTGGTTTCACCTTTCTTGGGCTAACCCACCACCCAGGACTCACAAGAGTTCCCCACTCCCCAAGCAGGATTTTTTGCCTCCCCAGGGATCAAAGCCACTACCTGGGGGTAAGTAGCGCCTCAATGCATCCCTGGTAGCATTGAGCTACATTAAGAACATGAGCTCTCATAGCTCTACTCTACGATTCAACGTCACGGTGACTTCTCTCTATGGTTCGTTATCACGATGGCTGAACACTAGGGCTTATCGTCATGGCGTCTTTCACAAAGTCACATAGTCTCACCCTGTAGGATCGGTAAGCACAGCGAAAGAATTTAAAATATTTTTACCGATCCTAATCGAGGATCTATCAACGGCGTTTAAACCAAGTTGGAAGGATTCATACCTTTTTGATGATTCAGAGTTTTCACGATCTCTAGGAGCCCACACGTCAGGTCCGCTCCCTCTACCGGTATCCACACGAATGTTCTCCAACCGAGACTACGTGCTAGTGCCTCTAATGTCTCCAAGGGTTTAACTTGCGGCTCTCAATTCTGATGTACCCTGAGTCTATTAGCTCTATCAAGCTTATAACCCATGAGGGTTATTTTCAAATTTCAAAATTAATCATCATTAATTTCGAAATTAATTAACAATTAATTATCTTGATGAGCTAATTAAATGAATTCAGTTTAAATTAAATCTGTCCAACAGTTTTAATTTAACCTATTTATTTAATCTAAATAAAGAGCCATTAGATTTAATTTATCTTCATAAATTAAATCTGAGATACTATATCTCTATCATGTTAGTTATTAAATTTAATATAACTTAATAAATTAAATTTAAAACCAACACAATATAATAATATCATATAAAATACATATACATATATATATATATATAATATTTTGAAAATATATATATCTATATAATATTATTAAATATAATAATATAATATAATATATATATATATAAGATATATATTTCGAAAAAATATATATATCTATATAATATTATTAATGAATTTTATATTATATATATATAAATATAAAATTCATCCACCATAAATCAAACATTATCTCGTGTTGGGCCATTCTTGTGTGTGACCCTGTAGGCCCATATGAAGTTTGCAGTGGGCCAATAACTACACTAACCCAAAAGTCGCAAGTGGCCTCTAGCAAGACATTACGACTACCCAATTCATATGAGGATCGTTATCACGATGCAATCTGTCATACAACCATGTCACGTCCCTTTTGTCACACGATATATCGATCAAGGATAAGGCATGGAAAATGTCGTCCTCTTGTTCCTGACCATTACTTTCTCGATTCCTGAGTAGCCTGATAACAGAGACAGAAACTCCTTTCATCATAGTATGGCCATACATTTCTCAGACTCACTCATCGAGGGGCCCAGTAATATCTCTCTACTAATGTGAGGGACAAATTCCATCTTGATCATTCATATTCCTCTACATGAAAAACCACCAAGCCCGATCGTAGCCTTTACATCACCCGGTCAAAAGTGACTTTTGACTAGTTCAAAGCTTAGCAACTCTCATGTAGGAATCCATGATGACCTCAGGTCTAAGGGCATTGTGACGTGGTTATACATGAGAAAAGGTTATGACTTGATCCATGTAGCTTTCTCATAGTGGGTCGGTCCAGCACCTTGTACTCTTACAAGTGCCTAAGACTTTGATTCGTATGTCCATATCTTATCAAAGTCATACTGGTCTTGTTTCATCTCTGCTCCCGCATAGATGACCGACCAGGGACATTTTAGGACAATCTTTATGAATTATCCAAGGATACAATTATCACAGTTAACATGCAAATAATATGATAACAGAATGGAGAAATTTCATTAAAATAATAATGTTTAAAGTACAATGATTGGCCCTTAGGGCACAATTTCCAACATCCTCCCACTTGCCCTAGGTGCAATCATTAATTTGCCTAATTCCCATTGCCCTAACATGACGCTCATGCTTTGCCTGTGCAAGTGGCTTAATAAGAGGATCAGCAACATTATCTTCTCCTGCTACTTTGCATATCTTTATATCACCTCTATAATTGATTTCTCTAATAAGATGAAATCGCCTGAGTATGTGTTTGGTCCTTTGATGTGACCTAGGCTCCTTGACCTGTGCAATAGTACCGCTATTGTCACAAAACAAATCTATTGGATTTGAGATGGTAGGCACCACCCCTAGTTTAGTAATGAACTTTCTGATCCAAACGGCTTCTTTAGCTGCATCTGATGCTGCTATATACTCAGCTTCTGTTGCAGAATCTGCTATAGTGCTTTGCTTGGAGCTCTTCTAGCTTACTGCTCCACCATTCAGGAGGAATACATATCCAGATTACGATTTAAGGTCGTCTTTGTCAGTTTGGAAACTTGCATCTGTGTAACCGGTTACACAGAGCTCATCATCCAATCCACCATAGACCAAAAATAAGTCCTTAGTCCTTCTTAAGTACTTTAGGATATTCTTAATGGCAGTCTAATGACCCTTACCAGGATCTTGTTGGTATCTGCTGGTCATACTTAAGGCAAACGAGACATCCGGTCGAGTACATAACATGGCATACATGATGGATCCAATGGCCGAGGCATATAGAACCTTACTCATACGATCTCACTGATCAGGTGTACTAGGACACAGATCCTTGCTAAGATGGATGCCATGAGACATAGGCATGTAACCCCTTTTTGAATCATGCATATTGAACCTATGCAGCATCTTATCTATGTATGTGCTCTGACTTAGGCCTATTAGTCTTTTGGATCTATCCCTATAGATCCTAATCCCTAGGATATAAGTGGCTTTACCTAAGTCTTTCATTGAAAAGGACTTTCCTAACCAAGACTTGACACTCTGCAAGGTAGGAATATCATTCCCAATGAGTAGGATGTCATCTACATAAAGCACTAGAAATACAACTATGCTCCCACTAACCTTCTTGTAAACACAAGGTTCATCGATGTTTTGAATGAATCCAAACTCTTTGACTACTTCATCAAAACGATGATTCCAGCTCCAAGATGCTTGCTTCAATCCATAAATGGATCTTTGAAGCTTGCAAATTTTACCAGAGTCCTCTGGACGCACAAAACCTTCAGGTTGTGTCATGTACACATCCTCAAGCAGCTTTCCATTAAGGAAGGCTGTTTTGACATCCATCTGCCATATTTCATAGTCATAATATGCTGTAATGGCAAGAAGGATTCTGATTGATTTGGCCATTGCAACTGGGGAAAAGGTTTCATCATAGTCTACACCATGAGTTTGAGTGAATCCTTTTGCAACCAGTCATGCCTTGAATACATTTACATTGCCATCCATGTCAGTTTTCTCCTTGAAAACCCATTTGCACCTAATGGTTTTTACACCTTTAGGTGGATCGACTAAGGTCCATACCTGATTGTCGTACATGGATTGCATTTCAGACTTCATGGTATTTAGCCATTTCTCAAAGTTTGGTCCTACTGTGGCTTCTCGATAGGTGGTGGGCTCATTTTGCTCAATGAGCAACACATCACGGCCTTCAGTAATCAGAAATCTATATCTCTGAGGCTGATGCCGTGTCCTATCAGATCTTCGTGGACCTTGTGTTACTTGAGGAGGCTCATCAACTTGTTGTGAGTCTTCTCTAATTTCCATCTGTGGTTCTGTACCATCTTGTGGATCCTGAATTTCTTCGAGATGTACGTCGCTCCCACTGGTTGTTTTAGAGACAAACTCTCTTTCTAGAAACTTGCCATTTCGAATAACAAACACTTTGTTATCGGTGGGATTGTAGACATAGTATCCTTTCGTTTCTTTAGGATACCCTACGAAAAGGCACTTTATGGATCTGGGCACTAATTTATCAGAGGCTTGTTGCTTAACATATACCTCACATCCCCAGATCTTAAGAAAAGATAAACTTGGTTTCTTTCCAGTCCATATCTCATATGGTGTCTTTTCAATTGCCTTAGATGGAACACGATTTAGTGTGAACACATCTGTCTCTAGGGCATGTCCCCAAAAGGACGGTGGAAGATTTGTTTGACTTATCATAGATCGAACCATATCTAATAGTGTTCGATTCCTCCGTTCAGAAACGCCATTCCATTGTGGTGTTCCTGGAGGAGTCAATTGTGAGATTATCCCACAACTTCTAAGATGGTCAGTGAATTCTTGGCTCAAATATTCACCACCTCGATCATATCTAAGTGCTTTAATTGTTTTACCAAGTTGGTTTTGTACTTCATTTTGGAATATTTTGAACATTTCAAAAGATTCAGATTTATGTTTCATTAGATAGATATAGCCATATCTACTAAAGTCATCTATAAATGTAATGAAGTAGACATAACCTCCTCTGGCAGCTATATTTAATGGTCCACATACATCTGTATGTATGAGGCCCAATAATTCAGTAGCCCTCTCACTGTGCCCAGTGAAAGGTGCCTTAGTCATCTTTCCTAATAAGCAAGATTTGCATGTATCATATGATTCAAAATCAAATGAGTTTAGAAATCCATCTTGATGGAGTTTAGAAATGCGTTTCTCATTTATGTGGCCTTGACGACAATGCCATAGGTAGGTTGGATTCAAATCGTTTGATTTTATCCTCTTAGTAGTTACGTTATAGATATTCCCATTATTAGGATGTTCCAAATTTAATATATAATGACCAATATGCAAATCACTATCAACGTAGAAAATGTCATTACGATAAATAGAACATTTACCATTTCTAGTAATGGAAGTATAACCTTCCTTATCCAAATAAGAAAGAGAAACAATGTTACTACTCAAAGCAAGAACATAATAGCAATTGTTCAAAACTAACAAAAGCCTACTGGGCAGAACTAATTCATAAGTGCCTACAGCTAAAGCAGCAACTCTTGCTCTGTTTCCAACTCGTAGGTCCACCTCACCCTTCTTCAGCTTTCTACTGTCCTTTAGACCCTGCACATTTGTATAAATGTGAGAGCCACATGCAGTATCTAATCCCCATGTAGAGGAAGTAGAAAAATGAATGTCTATAATATAAATACCTGAAGCGATAGCCCCGCTATCCTTCTTGTCCTTTTTCAGATCTTCTAGGTAGAGTTTGCAATTCCTCTTCCAATGACCGAGTTCATTGCAGAAGTAGCAGACTCCTTCCTTTGGAGGCTTTGCCTTCCTGGGTGCAGGCTTGGTTTCGGGCTTGTTTGACTCTTTGGTCTTACCACCTGAGCCATTACCCTTCCATTTGCCCTTCCTTTTCTTTTTCATACCCTTTCCTTTCTGAACCATTAAAACTGTGCTAGGCTTTTTCTTAATGCTTTGCTCAGCAGTTTTGAGCATCCCATGCAGCTCAGGAATTGATTTCTCCATGTTGTTCATGTTGTAGTTCATAACAAACTGGTCATAACTCTCTAGGAGTGAGTTGAGGATCAAGTCCGTAGCTAACTCCTGGCTCATGGGAAATCCAAGCCTCTCAAGGTGATCAATATAGCCTTTCATCTTTAACACATGAGTACTAACTGATGCACCTTCAGCCATTTTGCAGGAATGTAAGGCCTTTGTGGTCTCATACCTTTCTTGCCTTGCCTGTTGCTGGAACATTTCCTTGAAATGTACTATCATCTCATGAGCCTCCATGAGTTCCAGATCTTTTTGGAGCTCTGGAACCATAGTGGCAAGCATCAGGCAACCTGCATCCACAGAGTCATCCTATGCTTTGTGTAAGCATCTCTTTGAGCTCTTGGAGCATTAGCTGCAGGCTCCTCAGGAATGGGTTGATCTAGGACATAAGCCTTTCTTTCCTGCTTGAGAACAATTCTCAAGTTCCTGATCCAGTCAAGAAAGTTTGTCTCATTAAGTTTGTCCTTCTCAAGGACCAATCGCAATGATAGTGTAGCAGTATTACTAGTCGACATAATTCTACAATTAAAATATGCAAAGTTATTTAGTAATCTCCCACTAAATTAACAACCATCGATATAATAATTAGTGGGCTAAGATCCATATTTGGCTTAAACTTAAGTCCGCTTTGGCAAGACTCTTAAATTCAAGTTATTTAGGTAGGTAACCTATTTACCAATTACATCACATGTAACTCTTAGATCTTTATGGGATTTAATCATCATATGATCCGGCATGTTTAACCCCATCTAATGCCTTGAGATTCAAAACCGTTTTGTTAATCTCAATTAAGTCAAAACAATAATGAATATTATGAGCAGCACCATTACACAAGCTTGTCTCATCAAGATAACTCAAGTGCATCCACTTTGGTGGTTTCCACAATTGAGCGATCTAAGTTTTGACAAGTATTCATTAATTGACGGCATTATGACTTAAGATTTAATTTGGAGGGCTTAATTAATTAGTTTTGTTTATATAGATGCAATCATGGTCGTATCTCATAACGATAAATACATATAAACGTAAAAGTATTCATGCAATGATCTTATCAAAAGCATAATTTAAACGTGACACAACATGGCTTACCTAACCTAAAATCCTCCCAAACCAATGAGAGGACTTCTCTAAATAAAAAAAAAGAAATACATTGAGAGAAACCTCGTTTAAACATTCAAGGGGAGTGAGATGAGAAGAGAATGTACATCGAGAGTATTTAGAGAAAGGCACGGCACGCAGGCCGTATTTAAATATTACAACCTTTGTAAAATTCTAAAGCCATGTTGTTCACCATACCCAAACAAGGATAAATAATAAACCACAACAAGAATTCATACAATATGAAAAGCAATAAATGTCATGATCAGATTATATTGTGCTACGCAGAGGTGGTCACGGCGGTCCCACTAGCAAGTTAGTAGGCGGGATCTAGGGCGGCCGCCCTTGCTGGGTTGCAAAGGGCAGCGCCCCTGAAGCTTTTAAAAAAGGCACATTCCTTTTAAAAGAAATATTTGAAAATTTTAAATTTTTAAATTTCGGACCCAATTTTTCAAAACAAAAAAACAACAATGGCCCAGAACGCTTCTGATCCAATTTGTCTTCCCCATAGTTCGGATCCCTATTACCCGAATAGATATCCGAACCTAGACCCAATTTGATTGCCGCCAACTACGATCTCAGGTACCCTACCCAATTTCATGCTTGTTCAAAATGAAAATCACATACATGTTTCAAGATATACATGTTCGGAATCGATTTCACGCTTGTTCCAAAACGAGAATCACATACATATTCGAGTGTTTCTTATAAACATACGTACACATCCCATATATATCACATGTACAAGAATCATAAACTCAATTTAATCGCACAATTGATCTGGCTCTGATGCCACTGTAGGATCGGTAAGCACAGTGAAAGAATTTAAAAAATTTTTACCGATCCTAATCGAGGATCTATCAACGGCGTTTAAACCAAGTTGGAAGGATTCATACCTTTTTGATGATTCAGAGTTTTCACGATCTCTAGGAGCCAACACGTCAGGTCTGCTCCCTCTACCGGTATCCACACGAATGCTCTCCAACCGAGACTACGTGCTAGCGCCTCTAATGTCTCCAAGGATTTAACTTGCGGCTCTTAATTCTGATGTACCCCGAGTCTATCAGCTCCATCAAGTTTATAACCCATGAGGGTTATTTTCAAATTTAAAAATTAATCATCATTAATTTCGAAATTAATTAACAATTAATTATCTTGATGAGCTAATTAAATAAATTCAGTTTAAATTAAATCTATCCAACAGTTTTAATTTAACATATTTATTTAATCTAAATAAAGAGCCATTAGATTTAATTTATCTTCATAAATTAAATCTGAGATACTATATCTCTATCATGTTAGTTATTAAATTTAATATATCTTAATAAATTAAATTTAAAACCAACACAATATAATAATATCATATAATATATATATACATATATATATATATATAATATTTCGAAAATATATATATCTATATAATATTATTAAATATAATAATATAATATAATATATATATATATATAAGATATATATTTCGAAAATATATATATATCTATATAATATTATTAATGAATTTTATATTATATATATATATAAATATAAAATTCATCCACCCTAAATCAAACATTATCTCGTGTTGGGCCATTCTTGTGTGCGACCCTGTAGGCCCATATGAAGTTGGCAGTGGGCCAATAACTACACTAACCCAAAAGTCGCAAGCGGCCTCTAGCAAGACATTACGACTACCCAATTCATATGAGGATCGTTATCACGATACAATCTGTCATACAACCATGTCACGTCCCTTTTGTCACACGATATATCGATCAAGGATAAGGCATGGAAAATGTCGTCCTCTTGTTCCTGACCATTACTTTCTCGATTCCTGAGTAGCCTGATAACAGAGACAGAAACTCCTTTCATCATAGTATGGCCATACATTTCTCAGACTCACTCATCGAGGGGCCCAGTAATATCTCTCTACTAATGTGAGGGACAAATTCCATCTTGATCATTCATATTCCTCTACATGAAAAACCACCAAGCCCGATCGTAGCCTTTATCATCACCTGGTCAAAAGTGACTTTTTACTAGTTCAAAGCTTAGCAACTCTCATGTAGGAATCCATGATGACCTCAGGTCTAAGGGCATTGTGACGTGGTTATACATGAGAAAAGCTTATGACTTGATCCATGTAGCTTTCTCATGGTGGGTCGGTTTAGCACCTTGTACTCTTATAAGTGCCTAAGACTTTGATTTGTATCTCCATATCTTATCAAAGTCATACTAGTCTTGTTTCATCTCTGCTCCCGCATAGATGACCGACCAGGGACATTTTAGGACAATCTTTATGAATTATCCAAGGATACAATTATCACAGTTAACATGCAAATAATATGATAACAGAATGGAGAAATTTCATTAAAATAATAATGTTTAAAATACAATGATTGGCCCTTAGGGCACAATTTTTAACACACCCCCCGTATGATACCGCCTGAAGGTACGGTCTTCCCACTGGAACCACTGATGAGCTGCAGGTAATATACCCACACACATCCCCTATATTCCACCACCCTAAAGGCACGGTCGTCCCATCATCAACACCAATGGGCCGTAGGTGAAGAAATAGCCTTACGGCTCACATAATCACATAGTCGCACCCCCGTATGCTACCCCGAAGGTATGGTCCTCTCACCGAAACCATCGATGAGCCGCAGGTAAGAGACTCACAAATAGCCTAACCGATCAGGTGTCACCGTAGGTAGCTCTCTCTAATCAAAGCTCCCCGTAGGTAGCGTTCTCCAATCTCAATCCTCCGTAGAGAACTTTCTTCCTACGCTAGCTTAACAACTAGAACCCTTAGTATACCTAATACACATTTCAATTTAAGTCTAGTACCATACTCTGGCACCACAGACCATTTAGATCAAATCCAATTCCTAAGAATCAGCTCAACTATTAAGTCTGATCCTTAGATCACAACTCAGCTCTCAAAGTCTCAACCTCAGTTGAACTGGGAATTCACTTCCCTGATTTCCATGGAGCATTATTAGCCCTAACACAAGTTCAAACATCTTTGCCAGCCTAAGGCATATTAGTCCCCTAGGTCTTAGGGCCTTTGAACACACAATCTAGTATGACATGGCCACTGATGTCACACCACCTGGCTTTCACACCCAACATCTAGGCTCATCCCGAGACCTAGACCTTTAATTTCACATACCTAAAAATCATTTCATCCATTCTCGAATCAGATGATGGGTCTGATTACCTCCACCTCTGGGTCTACATATCAAATTCTCGGAAGAACCATTATATCCTTCAATTCCACAATGATTCGCCACTACAACATAACCAAATAATGTATACACATAGTCCACAATTCTCATATATCCACAATTAGCAAAGACTTTAATGTGTATACAACAAACAACCAAGTCATTCTTTATGACTTAAGGCAGCAACTACTGCCACCATCCTAGCAAAATCCATCTTTGCCAGGAACTGCAGCTCTGATACCAAAAATGTAACCCCCTCTGTAATTATATCCGAAATACGTGATTAAAATGAAATAGAGACCAATAATAATCAAAATTCATTTAAAATCCCATCCTTGAGATAGGGTTTTCACAAATACCTTTTAAAATCTAATTAACTTGGTCTCATATTCACATTTCGAATACAATTACTACGTAAAGATAAATCACATTCATATAATTATCAGAGTGCACAACATAATCATCATGGTAATCCTGGGTACATACCTCGCTAAAGATACACAGGGTAGAATTGCCCATTACAATTCTTCAAATGGGGATTACACAATCTCATCTCAAATTCATAACCCTATATTCAACAGAATCATATACCGTGTTCACAACTCATTGATAACCAACTACGAACTCTCATCTTGAAGGAGTCCTAGCCGCTCCCTCCATGAGCCACTTGCCTTGTCTAAATTGTTGGTAGGGGAGGGTGAGATTCGAGAGAATCTCAGAAGGGAAACATGATCAATATGCAGGCAAGATAAGTGTTTAATGCATGACATGCTTGCATCACATAACTCATGCATACATACAATGACAAATCTATAAGCTCAATGCTTCGAACGATACACATATGGCCATAGCATATATTGAAACATAGCTTCAAATCATTTATACATGTTCCACATAATAAAGTTATCAGACTATGTAGGAGAGATAAGTTCCCTACCTTTACCCTTTTATACCTTGAAACGTGTGCCTCAATCTACGTGCAAAAAGCTCGGGCCTTCATATTCGATCCTACAATGTCAAATGTACTATTTAGACACTTCCATAGTGTTTCTAGGGGTTATATGAGGCTATATTGAAAATTTACTAAAATGCCCCCGGGGACCTCGCCCGACCCCGCCGTACCCGGTCCGGTTGTACTTTTCTCAAAATTTTGACATAGGCTATTCTAACATATTTCCGCCCAAGGAATCCATTTTTGAACTTGAAATTATCAAATTCAATGTGAATTACAAAATTACCCTTGGTAGCCCCACTTTAAGGGTTTCAGGGGCATTTTTGTAATTATGCTTTTTCGGCCTTTTACAAAAAAGTGCCCAACTGTAACCCCACCTAATTTTTGGTTCTGAATTCAATGGAATCATCAAATCATTGAAAATCCAACTCTAAGACCTATTTATAGAGCTGGCCGAAATTCTTAAGTATTCCAGGGAAAATTGGGGTTTTTCAGTTTCGGCTCCATAAACGCGTTCCTTTTTACTCCTAACCACTTTATTGACTATTCAATTAGGTTACAACTACTATTTATTACCAATTTGGGCAGCATAACAGCCCCACACACCCATTTTCCATTTTTGAAACCAATGACAATCCGATGAAATTTTACTGATTAAATTGTCTACAACAGCCAGAATAGTCAATACACAAGAGTTTGGAAGTTACCTCAAGCTCCCATTAGCTTTTCTCAAGAGTGGCTGAAACCCTAGCCCTTCTTAACCATGAAAATTGAGCTTCCAACACCTTAAAGAACATGAAAGAGAAGCTTAGGAGCAAGGTTATATGCGTTAGGAGCTAGATCATCAGAGAAATCGGCTTACCATGAGAGATTTCTCTTTCTCTCTCTAGGAGCTGTCAACTTTCTCTCACTAGTTTCAGCTGGTTCAGCACGTTAGAAATGAGAGCTGAAGATGATGAGAAAATATTTAATTCCATGCTGATGTTATCTTTTATTTCGATGATGTCATAATTCCTATTGGAAACACCAAATCAATCAAATTCAAATCGCATTGACTTGTTTTTACAACAATCTCAACATGTCAACACAATTCACATTTCAAAACATAACATTGCAACTTTTCCATTCCAAAGTTCCAAACCAATTTCAATGACATCAAAACACACTATGACACCATTTCTAACACAATATCCCATTCAATTCTTCCCTTTATTCTAAGTCAATTTGGATGTTAATCCACAATTGAACTGAAATACAGGGTTTTGGTGCTGCTCACAACACACATGAATCCGAGCGCCAAATCACATCATATTCTCCAAAAGAGTTATTTATCACTAACCATATCCACTTTTGCAGTCATTAACCCTTAATCATAATTTTGATCTTGCTAAATCGGGGCTTAGCAATCCACTAATCTAGGCTTATTCTTTAAGCGCAAGTTTCAAAAGTTGGGGTATTACATATTCTGTGGAAGGCAGTCAGATTACATGACTTTTTTAAATATGTAAATGATGTCCAAAAATTGTGAAACTTTCCATTCCAATAATATACATGTTAAGCTTTAAATTGATATATCATTTGTGGCATTTGGATGTGTGTGCTGGGAGTTATGCATGTTCTAAATTTGGACTAGAAAGCTGGCGAATTCTGGGGGTAGTGAGCAATTAAGTGAGATACTGTGTTGACATGTATAAAAAATGTAATGCATATATATTTTCCTTGAAACTAGACTTATTAGGGGGTCACATAACCTTTAGAATTATCACAATTGGACATCTATACAATTAAATATGATTTTTCAAAGTTAGGTCTTGTTTCAGAAATGGAATATGGAATAGGTTGGGTTTGGCGTAATTCTTGGAATTTCGTGGCAATAATAGCCAAAGTTGAGTATTTTTGTGTGAAATTATACTAAAAGAGCTTTATATAGAATTTGGAACTACTCAATTTGGAATTCACTAGAATTAATGGTGAATTTTTGAAGTTGATAGAAAAGCTGGCATAATTGAGAATAAAGGTGAAAATGAAAAATGTAATGGCACTAGGCAATTAAGTAGAACCTTAAGTGTGAAGTTAACCAACTTGGAGCAGTTGGGCTACTTTGACTTTACTTTTGACATAGTATTCTAACTTTAATGACAACCAACATAAGTGCTTGGATTGTAAGAGAATTGCACCGAATAATAATTTGTCACCCAAAATTCTAATTATAGGGCCTGACTGCTGTCCGGAATCTAAGGCATGCCCGAGCTCCAAGAAACAATTGGATACTGCTCAAGGGAAATGACTAAGTATAGTAGTAACTTGTCTTTCATATGTTTATAAGATACATTGCATGTTTTAGGGATTCATCATGAATTGTCTGACATATTCTGAATTTGTGGGGTGGTTGCCCGGGGCCTATACACAGGTAGATACTCAGGCCAATGTAATGTTCTGTAATGCACGAGTGGATGCCCGGGGCCTATTGCATAGGTTACACTCGGGGCCAAGTGATATACATAGTGTTACGGTGATATATGAACTACATGTTATGCACTGAATGCTGTTGTGATGATTCTGTTGTATGATGACTGTGTGGCATGCTTTGTGATGTTATATTTGTATGATTGACTACCTATTACTACTGAGATTCTTTTGAATCTCACTATTTTCTATAAATAAGTCTACAGTACAAGCTAGCAGCTCATAGGGCAAGAAGATAAATATGGACAACTAGAGGACAAAGCTAAAGGACTTTAATTTGTTGTTGGTTGTTTGTTTTAATTATTTTGGATATTTTTGGGACTGTATATGATGGATATAACTATATAAACCTGACAATAGTACAGTAGTAGAACCAGTAGTACTGGTAGCTTAGTAAAAGAATGGTGACTATATATATAGGTAACACTTTTGTTTGATGAAGAAATATTAACTAATGAACACATTATTAGACTTAAGTAGAGACGCGCTCACATACTCTGATAAAATGGATTTAAGTACTAATTGGACGTAGTGAGATAGTGAATGTTTATGAAACTATTTTGAAAAAATTTTATTACACCCAAAATTCCCTACTAATCCCAGATTCACCTCCTGAGATAGGTTTGGAAGTTGTGAATGTGTTTTCAAAGTAAGTTTTAATCCGGGACCGAACTTTGGTTCCACAATTAATTTCACTACTCTTTTGTACTCATCTAGGTCTATTAGACATAAGGTGTTACACCATTCATATACTACTCTAAACTCTTTTAAACTCATTTTGTTGGTTATTATAGCTTAAAATTGCAAAATGACCAAAATGCCCCTATGGACTGGTCCAAATCCCCTTTATACCCGATCCAACCGTACTTTTCCAAAAATTATGACCCAGGCTAATCATGGACAATTTTGCATGTAGAATCCATTTGTGAAATTAGAATTGTCAAATTCATTGCCAAAAGCTAGTTTTGCCCTTGGTAGCCCCTATTTAGGGTTTTAGGGCTCATTTTATCATCTCACATTTCAAGACTATTCAACCTTTACAATCAACATATACCCTACACAATTTTCCCTTCTAAACATAATGAAACCATCAAATTGATGAAATTCCATCTCCGTCCCTCAGTTTCAGTGCTGGCCGAAACATGTTCCAAGAAAAGGGAAAATGTGATTTCTTGATTTAACCTTTAAAACTCCTTCCTTTTCACTGCTAATCACATGATTAACCATTTAAATACTATTTGAACATGATTTTTAGAGATTGAGGTAGCATAACCCTTTAGGGTTTCATCATCCCAAATTTACAAAAGCAACCAAACAATCCACAAATCAAGCCAACAACCACAACAACAACATTACATCAAGAGAATCAAGGTTCTTGGAGTTACCTTTGATTTCTCAACTTTCTCTCTCTAGGACGCCACCTTCCTCTTTCTCTTCTCTTGAAATTTTGATTGCTACACATGATATTTATGATGATGAAGATATTACAAGAGCTTCTATTTAACACCGTTATCTTATTTTAACCCTTTTCTGAGTATTTACGTGCAGTTCAATTGGCACACAGAAATAGCATAAATACACTAACAAAAAGTGCTCGATTATATAAATCCCCGCAGGGATTGTATATAATAATTACAAATAATGTAGTCGCACAGGGCTATTAGGGTGTCTAAACGTGTTACAGTAAAACTCAGACATCCTTCTATCTTCGTTCTACTATAGCATTTCTCTATGTGCAGTCCTGTTCTCTATTCTCAGCACGCCTCTTGTGATCATTTATCTAAATGGTTGGGGTAAGGATTGTAAGATTCGAGTAAATCTCAGTAACAAACAATACCAATATGCATGCATGATAAGTACTTAATACATGACATGCTGGCCTTACATAAACTCATGCTAACATAATGACATATATGTGTGCTCAATGCTTCAAACACTATACTCTTGGCCATAGCATAAATAGAAATAGAGCTTCAGTTATTCATATATGTTTCACATAATCAAACAAAGCAATCACATGTATCAATACACAAGCACGAATATCAAATATATGTAGGAGAGGTAAGTTCACTACCTTAACCCCCTTTTAAACTCACAGTTGTTCCTGAATTTTTGCTCTGGCTCGGGCTACTTTCAGTTCCTATAAAAATAAGAGTTATAAGTAACTAGTTATTACTTGAACTATTAGTACCTTTAATATCATTTTCAACAATTTATGCACAGTACAACTCTGCACAGTGCAATTTCATAGTTTTCCAGAAAACTGGCAGATTTTCAGTCGACTTTGGAAAATCTAATAAATTCTAGGAAATTCCAAATTGACTGGTTCTAAAGTCTAAGTGAAGCTCTTTAAGTGTATTTTCATGGAAAAATACCCAAGGCTGGTCACTGTTATCATATTTTTCCCAGAAAATTGTCAAACCTTCCCTATTCTAGATTTCCTTCCAGAAACAGGGATAAACTTTAAAAAATCATATCTTTTAATGTACTTGTCCAAAAATTATGATCCATATATCAAATTAAAGCTTGATAAGTCTACATTTACTATGGAAAATATCATAAGCATTAGACATCATTTGATTATCCAAAATCATCACACAACTAGATGCCACATAGGAAAATACAATGACAGTAAAGTTTGCCTTCCTAGGACTCTTACTAAACCGGGCCTTAGCATTCCATTTGATTCAAGATTATTCTCAAGCCTCTAATCCCAAAATTTAGGATATTATAGGTCTCCTCCCATTCAATAAATTTGTTCCTCAAAATTTGAACATTTACGACTCAGGGATTTTTCTAGACATTTAGTTTATCCCCCTCCTGTGCAAGCTCATAAAGTAGACATGACAAATTATATCGTTTGTCGGTATTCAAGATTAACTATCTGCTAATTCCTACTAACCCTATTATGCATACTGTTTAGTATAACACAACTTGTTTGTCAGGTCTTACTGCCTAAGGAAACTACCCCATACAAACGTGCACATAAGGTCTTACTGCCTTACTTCTTTTCGGCATAATTGTGATTGCATAGTAATCTGCTAGCCTGAGGACATACTAGTCATATAGGTCTTATGACCTTAGGACACACTATCCACTAGTTACTCTAGGCCTTATTACCTTATCGAGATGCTGCCCGGAGTATTTAGCCTTACGGCTTATATCACTCTATTCTCACAACTTCAATATTCAGGTTTTACTGGCTTGTACAAACAAGTACATTAGGGCTTACTGCACTGTCTACCCACACTTATCTTACTTCCTCAGTTGGATCCCACTTGACCTTCATAGTAACACATAATCATTCATAGAGAATCTCATAATACATATTCAGCTTAGTTGGAAATGTATTCAGAGCCAACCACTATTGCAACCCCTACTTACTTCGTACCTCAATCCCCTGACTAGGCATATCAGTGTACCTGTTGGCATGGTATTTTGGTGTACCTGTAGGCATGGTCTATTAGTATACCCATAGGCATGGTCTAACAGTTTACTATAGGCATGGTATAACAGTTTACCTGTAGGCCCTGTGTGTAACCCTTACCTTCACGGATGTTAATATGGTTTGAAATGTCTCATAGAGCAAGCAAGAAACCAAAGAACAATTTACAACTCATTCGACAGGACTAAACCTGTGATAAAACTATATGGCTTGTTTGGTACCGATCCATTCATACATATTAGAGTATTCAACAAAATTCTCGACGATACTCGGGGTTCAAACTCTACTATGAGAGCCTACACGGCATATTTGCCTATTTTTCAAATGGGGATTAAAGGCAATTACAAAACCTACTACATCAGTCTACATCTACATATACAAATGTCCCAACAAGTGATAACCAATATAAACTAATCTCTGAGCCATGAACTTTAACCGTCCTTGTATACCAGCTTATCCTTTTATCTACCTACCCTAGCTATAGGTTAGGAATGGAAAGAGTGAGATTCATAGGAATCTCAGTAGCAATAATTTCACTAATATAATATAGAATAAGCAAAACTTGTAAGATGTTATCACAAAATGATAGCCTTTGCTATGACTACAATGATGATTGATGATTGTCACAATAGCTCCAAAGCTGTATTCAGCTACCACAGTGATGCTTGACTCGTAAGTCATAAAATGACAGCTTTCTTATGTAACGGCCTACCTGGAGTCTCAGTCTTATCTATTCAGACGGCCGGTTAGGAGTCTCAATCTCTTCTATCCCAACAGAACTGGCATCTTAATCTCATTTAGCCATATATCTACTTCTATACCATGATGACGGCTTTCACCGTATTCACTTTCACGGTACTACAACAGCTCTCACCTTATTCACCTTAATGGCACTACGACAACATTCATGTTCATCATAAGTTCACAACGGTATAACAACAACATTTACATTCATCATCATTCAATGATAAGACATGCATTATACGAAATATAAGAGAAAGGGTCACTACGTTGTTCTTTCCATTCCTGCTCGGCAGAGCTTTCTCAAGCTCAAGGCATACATCAAGTCCTATAATCATAACCAAGGATGATAAGTTATTTACTATTCCAATTCTTAAATCCAAAACACTTAGGGTTGGTTATCTTTTGAGACCTTTAGGTGGCTACTAGAAGCCTAAACAGAAGCCTAAAGGGTTGGGAAAGATTTAACTAAAGACCATCTTTCGAAAGTTCAAAACACACTTTTTGAAGGCTTGGCCGCAGCTAAGCCATCTATTGGCAGTAGACCATGGATGGTTAGAAAGATTTGGACTACGGCCAACATCCACTAGCAGTGGCCAAAATCAGGTCAGAAATATTTAAACCACAGCCAAGAATAGGTTAGAAGGTTTTGTGCCACGGCTAGGACCCTGTTGGGCATGGCCAGGATTGGTCAGATACTTTTAGGTCATGGCACACATGCCTAGCCACGGCCAGCAATTGGCCTATTTCCTTATTGATTTTCAAACGACCATAACTTCTTGTACAAATATCGAAATGACTCAAACTTTATATCATTGGAAAGCTTGTAATGTGAACTATAAAAATGGTAAGTTTCACAACATTTTAACAGCAGTTGCTATTTCAAATCACCATACAAAGTTGGTCCCCTGCATAGCATTTTAACTTAACAATTTTCCAGAATTTCCAATTTTGTGCCCCAAGTGTTTCTGAAGGTCAGATTTTCACAACTAAGACCATTCCCATAAAATTTTTGACAAGGAATCCAATGGCAATATCAAAACACCTAAATTCCCATCCTATTCACATATTCTGTTTTGGGACACATTTCAACATAAAACTTAAAGTTGCCAAATTCAACATTCAATATTCCAAACCAATTTTATTGTTCAAAAGACATAACACAAGACACTAATTCAACAATCAATGAACCATAAATCATCTAACACCATAACACATATAAATCAGGGAAAAATTCCAGAATTCATGAACCTCAACTAATGGTTACAACACATATGTCAAAAGGAAGCTTTGACTCACCTCTTTCACTTCCTCAAACTTTTTCTTTGATTCTTCAACCTTCAATTTTTCTCAAGAACTCAAACACCTCCTCTTAAAAATCTAAAACCATATAAATGAAGCACTCATCAAGGTGGTCAAGATTAATGAAGAGAATTTTAACATTTGAGCTCAACTACTATGTCAAAATATCACCTTAAACTTGAATTTCTTTCTCTTTCCTCTTCTAAGCTTTGACTAAAATGGAGGTTGAGGTGAGAAAGAATAAGAGATGATGATGATTAGATTTTGCCTCTCCTATACCTCTTAATCCTTCTTTAGTAGTAAGAGGGAAGAGAAAGCTATGTTTGAAGTTTTTGACTTTGATTAATGGTTCCTGTGAGGCCATGTGTGAACATCTTGGAGCTCCTTCTATGTGCATGCAACCATGGGATTATGCTCACTTGTTCTCTTGACAATTAGTCTTTCTTCTTACTCTTTAAGTTACTAATGAGTTCCCTCTTCAGTAACTGACTAATTGGCCGGTAACTTTTTTCTTTTTCCCATTTTGCCCCTGACTATAACAATGCCTATTGAATCACTACTTAACACATTTATACCTTCATTTCTCCATGCCATGCATCCTCTTCTCTCTTTTAATTCAATTTAGGTTTTAATACCATAATTGAGCTTAAATACAGGATTGGGCACTGATTAATGTTAATTCAGATCACAATTCACATTATATTCTCAAAAAGTGTTTGTTTAACATTAATTACATTCACTTTTGAAGTTGTTAACCCTTAATTATAAATTAGGGCATTAGAATCCTACCCCTGTATAATAAATTTTTCCCTCGAAATTTGTCACACAACTTGAGCCATAAATTTTGGATAACACCTCTATAGGTCTGCTTCTGCTTCCCATGTGGCTTCCTTCTGAGACATTCCTTTTCAGACCACCTGCACGAAGGATGAACTACAGGTCCGATTCTCAAAAGATTCTTAACGGACAAATGCATTGTGGCTTATTTTCTTTCTCTTAATCATTTTACCAATTCCCGTGATCAGAGACAGTCTCATAAGCATGTGATCTTCGTTTCCAAACTCTATAGGTCTTCACCTTATTTAATCATGGTTTGGATGGAGTGCACTTATTCATCCGGCTTTGAGCCTCTTCAATCTCAGTCATCAAGTCACTTTTCCCTTAGGGTACATTATACTTAATACATATAATTTGATTCGAGAGATTTAAATCTCGAAAATCCTCCACTAGCACTGCAATAATCTGCACCGCCTTCTGACTAACCACATTCGTAACGACATTAACTTTACCTGGATGATATTTGATCTCAAGGTTGTAATCTTTCAGTAATTCCATTCACCTGTGCTGTCTCACACTCATTTTTTACTATTTATTCAATACTTGAGACTCTTATGGTTGCAATACAGTTCTGCCATCATACTATACAAGCAATAGCGCTATATCTTTAACACAAACACTAACACAACATAACTGCCACAAAACTACAATTGCTACCATGCACGACCGTCACAAGAACACAATCACCACACGAATACAATCGTCGTAAGCTCCAGATCATAAGTGGGATAATTCGTTTCATGAGACTTTAGTTGTCGGTAGGCGTATGCCACCCTCTCTTGGCCAAACTGGATAGCCCCTCAAAGTACCACAGATTCATTGCAACCTTATAGTGCACTCTAATTTTACGCACCGTTTCTCAGCTTAGGGTCAACACCGGTGCAACCAGCCTGGTGGCTAGCCATGTTGGCAATGCCAAGATAAGTGCCCTTACAAGTAAGAACCCTCGATCATGTAGTCTAATTCGCCATCAGTTGAACTAGCTCTGCTCTGCTATATACAGCCACACCCCAATCCCAGCTTATTCACATCACAGTACACAGCATAAGTCAAGCTATGTAGGGTACACGCCAACCCTTGCTTATTTACATCACATCACAATACACAACAAAATCTAGCTGGGATCAGATATACTCAACATTGGTGCAATCGACAACTTCACCTTAAGCTCCATAAGCTTTTCTCACAACATTTACATCATTTCACGTGAGCTTGGTTATCGACAAAACAACCGGGAGAAATTTGGATGAATCTTTTGGTCATAACAGTAGGACCCATAAAACTGCATATCTTAACCACAGTTTTTGCCTCTTTCCGACTAGTATTGCTTCTATTTTACTTGGATCTACTGCGACCCTTTCTTGTGAGGTAACATGGCCTAGAATTTTTTACTTCTACAGGCCAAAACTCATACTTACTCAGTTAGGCATAGAGTTGCTCTTCTTACCAGATTTCTAGCACTATTCTTAAATGTTGTTCATACTCTTTATTACTCCTGGAGCCTATCAAAATATCGTCAATGAACAACATTAAAAATTGATTTAAATACAGTCAGAAGGTATAATTCATCAAATCCATGACTACAACATGTGCATTCCTCACTGTCAACTAATTAAAACCCAGTAGGACTTCTAATTGATAAAACGACTATCACAACAAATCAACTATGGGCTTATGCCCTTTAAAGGTTATCACACAATTCAAGCAAGCATCAGTAGTCATAGCTTTGACAATCATTAGCATAATTACAACTAAGTCAACTGGCAATTTATACATACACAATTCTAGGCGCTTCACATAGTCATAACCAATAAAGGAATGACTAGCACCCGAACATATTCTGCCATTATAAGCCCCACCACAATGAGGACATAACCATGTCATTGAAAGTCTCTGGTACTAACAATCCTCAGGTTGCAGGATTTCTTGTTGACGCCCTTAGATAAGGATTTTAGCCCCTTCTGCTTCTGGGAAATATTTCCCTTACTGGGCTCACTACAACTACTGCCACCCTTGGCTGAGAACATATCCCTCAGACTGTTCTCGGTGGTTTGGCAATCTTCCATAGCTTTGTTGAATTCAATGAATTATTGGAGGTTAACCGTTTCCTCAATTCATGCCTCAATCCTTGGATCAATATATCAGAGCTCCATTCCTCATTATCCATGTATCGCAACTATGAGGAGTAACTTCTAATTGGATGAATCGAGATAGGTAATGATATAAATCTTATTACCACTCGGCTTTGTCGATAGGAACTCTGACTCCTTTTTGAGTCTCATTGACTTGGGAAACTACTTTTCATTGAATTTCTTCCTAGAACAACTCCTAGATCAGAGGCATATTTCAGGTTTGCAACATCATGGCAAAGTTCTACCACTACCTATCAGCGTCTCCATCTAGCTTATAGATGGCCAGCTTCGTCCTCTCCTCAGTTAGGAATTTTGACACCTTGAATCTCTTCTCTATCTGGACTAGCCAAGCTTCAACCTCTTAGGGATCAAATCTTCCCCTGAACTGTATATCTCTATCATTTTGGGCTGGCCCCCATGTGACTCTTAGTTCAGCTCAGTGTGCAGTTCTGACTTCTGAGGTCGAATCAACCCTTCTGCCGTTTTTCATGATTCATCTCTTTCAGTATCGATTAAACTCTATCCTCATTTTGTTTTGCTTTCACCTGTTAGAGCTCATCCCTCATCTTATGGATCATATCCCACTGCTCCAATAATATACCCATCATCTACTATATGGGATCAGATGGGTTATGGATTATCTTTTCCACCTTCGGTTCTACCCTTCGAATCTTTGGTTAAACCTTTGTGTTCTCTTTACTCCAACACAAATGATTCACAATATCAATATCATACTAGATGTATACAAATGCTCCTTAAAAATCACATACCAACAATAACAGGAACATTAATATGTATACAACAAACAATCATAGGCTAACTATCGTCACTAAAGTAATAACTATTGCAACTATCCTAGCAAAATATACCCTTGCTAGGAACTTCAGCTCTAATCCAAACATGTAACCCCCTACCTTCACGGCCATTAATATGGTTCGAAACGTGTCATAGAGCAAGCAAGAGATCAAAGAACAATTTAAAACTCATTTACAATCCCAACTTCAAGACAGGACTGAACTTGTGATAAAGAGGGGTTTTCAAAACTTTTCACAAGTTGTTTTAATCAGGTCTCATGCCTATATTTCAAAACTATATGGCCTGTTCAGTACCGATCCATTAATACATATCAAAGTATTCAACGAAATTCTTGACAACACTCGGGGTTCAAACTCTACTATGAGAACCTACACGACATATCTGCCCATTTTTCAAATGGGGATTACTTGCAATTACACAACCTACTACGTCAGTCTACATCTACATATACAAATGTCCCAACAAGTGATAACCAACATAAACTAATATCTGAGCCACGAACTCTAATCATCCTTGTATACTAGCTTATCCATTTATCTGCTTGCCCTAGCTATAGGTTAGTAATGGAAAGAGTGAGATTCATTGGAATCTCAGTAGCAAGAATTTCACTAATATAATGTATAATAAGCAAAACATGTAAGCAGTTATCATAAAGCCATATAAACAACATCATACAATAGCACTCCCAGCAGCAATTCACAATAAAAATAACATTCTCAATAACTGATTATAACAACATCCACACTACCTTCCATATTGAAGTGTGACTCGCAAGTCACAAAATGATAGCCTTTACTGTAACCACAATGATCCGTGACGATTGTCACAACAGCTCCAAAGCTGTGTTTAGCTACCATAGTGATGCGTGACTTGCAAGTCACAAAATGATAGCCATCTTATGTAATGGTCTACCTGGAGACTCAGTCTCATCTATCCAGGTGGCCTGCTGGGAGTCTCAACCTCCTCTATCCCGACAGAACTGACATCTCAATCTCATCAGCCATATATCCAATTTAACGCCCACCTGGAGTATCAGTCTCATCTATCTAGGTGGCCGGCCGGGAGTCTCAATCTTCTTTATCCTGACAGAACTGGCATCTCAATATCATCTAGCCATATATCCACTTCTACGACATGACGACAGCCTTTACCGTATTCACTTTCATGGCACTAGAATAGCTCTTATCGTACTCACTTTCATGGTATTACAACAGCTCTCATCGTATTCACTTTCACGACACTACAACAACTCTCACCATATTTACTTTCATGGCACTACGACAACATTACGTTCATCACAAGTTCACAATGACATAGCAACAACATTCACATTCATCATCATTTAATGATTAAACAAGCATTATATATAATAAGAGAAAGGGTTACTAGCTTATTCTTTCCGTTTCTTCTCGGCATAGCTTTTTCAAGCTCAGGGCGGACGTCAAATCCTATAACCATAATGAATGATGACGAGTTACTCACTATTCCAATTCTTAAATCCAAAACACTTAAGGTTGGTTATCATTTGAAACCTTTAGCTGGCTACTAAAATCCCAAACAAATGCCTAAAGGGTTGGGAAAGACTTTATTAAAGACCATCTTTTGAAAGATCAAAACACATTTTTTGAAGGGTTGGCCACGGTAAAGCCATCCACTGGCCGCGGCCCATAGATGGTCAGAAAGATTTGGGTTACGGCCAAGAACCATTGGCCACTACCAAGAATAGATCAGAAGGTTTTGGGCCACGGCCAATAATTGGTTAGATGCTTTTGGGCCGTGGCACACATACCTGGCCGTGAAAAGCAAATGGCCTGTTTCCTGGTTGACTTTTGAACGACCATAACTTCTTGTAAAAATATCAAAATGACTCATACTTTATACCATTGGAAAGCTTGCAATATGAACTATAAAATTGGAAAGTTCACAAAATTTTGACAGCATTTGCTATTTCAAATCACCATGCAAAGTTTGTCCCCTGCACAACATTTTACTTTAAATATTTTCCAGAATTTCTAGTTATTTGCACCAAGTGTTTCCAAAGGTCTAATTTTCACAACTAACACCATTCCCACACAATTTTTGACAAAGAATCCAATGGCAACATCAAAACACCCAAATTCCCATCCCATTCACATATTCTATTTTGGGACACATTGCAATATAAAACCTGAAGTTGCCAAATTCCACATTCAATATTCCAAATCAATTTCAATGTTCAAATGACATAACACAAGACACCAATTCAACAATCAAAGCACCACAAATCATCTAAAGCCTTAAACACACAAAAATCGGGTCAAAATTCTAAAATTCAAGAACCTCAACCAATGGTTACAACACATATGTCAAAAAGAAGCTTCAAGTCACCTCTTTCACTTCCTCAAACTGTTCTTTGATTCTTCAGCCTTCAATTTTTTTCAAGTACTCAACACCTCCTCTTAAAAATCTAAAAGTATTGAAATGAAGCCCTCATCAAGGTGGTCAACATTAATGAAGAGGATTTTAGCATTTGAGCTCAACTACTATGTCAAAATCTCACCTTAAACTTGAATTTCTTTCCCTTTGCTATTCTAAGCTTGGATGAAAATGGAAGCTGAGGTGAGAGACAATAAGTAATGATGATGATCAGATTTTGCCTCTCCCATACCCCTTAAGCTGACTTTGAAGGTGAGAGGGAAGAGAAAGTTATGTTTGAAGTTTTTGACTTTGATCAATGGTTCATGTGAGGCCATACATCAATATCTTGGAGCTCCTTCTAGATGCATGCAACTATGGGATTATGCTCTTTTGTTCTCTTGACAATTAGTCGTTCCTCTTACTCTTTAAGTTACTAATGAGTTCTCTCTTCAGTAAGTGACTAATTGGCCAGTAACTTTTTTCTTTTTCCTATTTTTCTTTGACTATAACAGGGCCTATTGAATCACCACTTAACATATTTATACCTTCATTTCTCCATGCCATGTGCCCTCCTCTCTCTTTTAATTCAATTTAGGTTTTAATACTATAATTAAGCTTAAATACAAGATTTGGGTACTAATTAATGCTCATTCAGATCACAATTCCATTATATTCTCCAAAAGTATTTGTTTAACATTAATTACATTCACTTTTGAAATCGTTAGCCCTTACTCATAGTTTGGGGCATTACACTATGTACCAGTATGTCTATAGACAGGTCTATCAGCGTATCCATAAGTATGGTCTAGTAGTATACCTGTAGGTATAATCTAGCAGTGTACCCATAGGCACGGTATATCAGTATACTTGTAGGCACTATGTATCAGTGTGCCAGTAGGCATGGTATATCAGTAGGAGTATTCTGTCTCTACCCAACTTCTAGGTTAATCAGGAAATCTATAACCTCAACATTACACAGATCGAAAATAATTTTCCTTAATTCTACCCAATAAGTATGCTAAGAATCAATATCAATAGCACCTATTCTAACCTTCACAGTATTGAAGTAATATCCTCAACATATTACTGAAGGTTCAACATCATCCATAAGTTTCACAAGGTTCAACCTTTCGTTATTGGACAGAATCATAGTGCAACCAATTCACATTTTGACCTAAGCATTATTTCAGCTCGGATCTGATTCAAACGTATCCTCAACCTTCAATGTCATCGGTTTGGATCCTCTAGGATCAATATACACTATAATCACCACTTATCATATAGCACCATATATCATATCTACATTCCTTAAACACTACAGTGTTATTAAGGGTCATCACTTAGTATGGAGAAACCTCAAAACATTTACTACGCCTCAAGTTTCCCATTACCTAATTAAATGAACTTTTCTATGTAGTACTTACTGCAATATAAATGGTTCAGATTAAAATCAACACTTACATTATCTGGATCTCCATGCTTCAAAGCATTCTTTAAATCATCTAAATAAGATGATTATTAGTCATGGGGAAATCTTAAGGCAATCACTATTCCTCAAGTCTCCATAACATTACTAACTTTATGTTTCACTACTTGGAAACAAGGATGAGGTAAATGTTACACCTTCACAAGGGCATATTTGTCATTTGATATAGTTTGGGTGCATAGATACACCTAAACTAACAAATCATAGACATTTATAGTTGTTAGAGAAAGCCTACAACAACATGCACCCTTTGAACTATTGCACAATATGTGCTTGCCCTTTTTTCATAATATGACATAACATGTGCAACAACTTCCCAGGGGGTTACTCATCCAAAGATTTCACAGGGTTGAGCACGCTTAACTTTTACGTACCCATGCAAAATTTCATATACCGACTTTAATTGATTCTGACCACCGATACCCTGTGACTGCCCTTGTCTAAAGAATCGTGCCGACTATCTCTAGGCATCAAAATACTGGGTATGACTACCTATCAATGCCGGTTCATGTACTTGAACACTTACCCTGATATATTCTATGTTATCAATAAAATTTGTCTTTCTACCCCCACTAATAAGCTCACAGGTGATACCAAGCCATTCCACTGGCCTTGGTTGTGCCCGCTTCCTTGCGTTTTGCAACATCCTTGTACCACCTTCAGTCCTATATTATGATACTGGCTTCCTTTCGGGTATTCTTTAATCTTCAGGGGTTAATTCACAGAAGAGGGGTAATTGACATCTCTAGTGCCCCATTATATGCATATTTCCTTTTACCATATAATCAAGACCATATCAGTATACTATTTTGTTGCCAAAACCGCTTGCTTTGCTAGAACCGCATGGACTCTGATACCAAATGTAACACCCTTATCTTATTTTCACCTTTTTTGAGTACTTGTACGTAGTTTAGTGGGCACACAGAAATAACATAAAAATACTGATAAAAAGTGCTTTATTACAGAAATTCCCTGCATCGATTGTATATAACAATTTAAAATAATGTAACCACACAGGGTTACTAGGTTGTCTAAAACTGTTACAGTAAAACTTAGGCATCCTTCGGTCTTTGTTCCACTAGAGCATTTCTCTACGTGGAGTCCTGTTCTCTGTTCTCAGCATGCCTCATGTGTTCACCTGTCTAAATGGTTGGTTGGGGGAGGGTGAGATTCGAGCAAATCTCAGTAGCAAACAATACCAACATGCATGCAAGATAAATGCTTAATGTATGACATACTTGTAATATCCTGAATTGTAATCAAGGATTGGTAACCTCAAATGATGTAATTAATGTTAATTAAGCATATTTAAAGTATATATATGTATGGTGCAATGTGATATAAAGATGATTAGTGATGATTTAGTGAGTATTGTGATAATCAGGGGCGAAACGGTAAATTTACCGATCGATTCGTCAGATATTGGAGAGGAAACTCTTTAGTAATCATGATCAATGGTTGAGATTGAAAGAACATGAGGTGGAATTTGATGCATGCAAGCTTATGTGAAATCATAGTAGGAGGAATAAGATGATGACAAGTGGCTAAATAAGGACCCTTGGATGGAAGTCAAACTTTCAAACCATTTTCTCTTCCCTCTCTCCCTCCCTAGTCGGTTTGTGCGTGTGTGGAACCAAGAAAAGTGATCATCACTTTCACCAACTCATTTCTCTCTCCATTTTCTCCATTTCCGGCGAGCAAGCAAGAAAGAGAAAGGAAGGGTTTGAAATTTGTGAAGGTAAATGACTTCACAAGCTTAAACACTTTTCATTGATATTGTGCAAGTGGTCAAGAGCTTTCTTTCCATGTTTTCAGACTTGTGATTGGTGGTGTGTGGCAAATTGAGGGAATTTGAAAGTTGAGAAATCAAAGTTCTGAATTCAGCAAGTGAAAGAGGTGAGTCTTTGATGAAGTTTGATGTAAATGTTATGACCATTGGTTTAGTTTTGTGAATTCTGGATTTATGCCCTGATTTCTTGAGATTTGAGAAGATATGAATTGGGTAGTATTTGGTGGTATAATAGATGTCAAATAGTGCATAGATGTCATTGGTTCTGGTTTGGATTTGTGGAGAGGAAGTTGGCCATATGTGTCTTGGAGTGGTTGGTGAATGAGAGATGAGATTTTGTTGTTTTAGTGGAAATTTGGGTGCTTTGTGATTACCAATGGGTTCTGTGTGTTAAAACAAGTGAGAATGAGTTATGGTATGAGTTTTAGGACCTTTGGTAGTCAATTGGTAAATTCTGGAAACTCTTATCAGTTGCTGCGTTTTTGGACATCTGATAGGCATCACTCGAGTGAGTGAGGAACTCACTCGAGCATGATGCAAGTTTCTGGGTATTTTGTGACGGTCCTTGGGCAGGAAGCACGAACATGCTCGAGTGAGCATGGGCATGCCCGAGTGAGGATGCATTTTGGTGCTGCGGGTGAGCGTCTCAGGTGATCACTCGTGGGTGGTTTGTCAAGAGTGAGTGTGGCACTCGCGAGTATTGAGGGATTACTCGAGCACTAGGGTTTGTGCTCGAGTGCATTTGAGGTTTGGAGGGAAGGGTCACTCTCGGGTTGTCACTCGCTGAGTCTCACTTCCTGGTGCTCGGGTGCACCTAGGGGCTCTGCTCGAGCACAGCCTCTTGTGCTCGAGTAAGAGTGTAGGATTGTCACGGGGGTTGCTCTCGGGCAAGCACTTCCTACGTCTCACTCGCAAGTGCTCGAGTAAAATTGGGGGGTCATGCTCGAGCACGGTCCCCTGTGCTCGAGTGAAGGGACCAAAAATCAGTGTTTAGCTTTCTAAAGAGGGATCTTTGGGAATAGTTATCCCAACCCTTTAGGCATATGTTTAGGCATTTAATGGCCATCCAAAGAGTCCAAATGAATACCAACCTAGAGTGTTATTGAAGTAAGAACTTGGAAAAGCAAATTAACCAAATGTCCTTATTTTGATTATAGGATTTGACATCTGCTATCCTCGTGAGCCCACTGTGCCAGCGACCGTCAGGAAAGGATCAGGTATTGACTTTTCTTTCGTACCATATGTGATGCATTGTATGTGTGTATTATCATTGATGTGTGATAAGTTCATATGTTGCGACTTATGTGGATATGTGCAAGCACCGTCAGTCCAATAGTCCCTGAGTAGCTAACAACAGATCGGGTAAGGGTTGTGTGCCTTCCCGGCGGAGAAAGGGGATGAGGATGAGGGGTGATATATGTGATTATGTGGGCCGAAAGGCTATTTGTGAAGGCCGACAGGCCATTTGTGGAAGCCGGATAGCTATGTGAGCCATAAGGCTATGTTTATGCACTGCCACGCCAATAGTCCCTGAGTAGCTAACAACGGTTCGGGTTAGGACGGTGTGCCTTCCCGGCGGAGAAAGGGGATGAGGGTGGAGTGTGATTGTGCTGCTGTATAATGATTTGCTTACATGCTGTGTGCTTATATGTGGTATAAATGTTTAGTTACTACTGGGATTCTTTTGAATCTCATTCTTTCCTTTGATCTAACCTTTCAGATAGGGCGAGTGGCTCTAAGGGGAAGCGAACGACCCGGAGCGGTTAGAGCTTCCTAGGGACATTAGTATGGTTTTTGTTGGTTATTCATTTTGGATAGGGATTACTGTATAACATTTTGAGATGTAAATAGCTTGAAACTTGGTTTTGTAATCCCCTACTCAGGATTTGAAACTTTATGTATATATAGATGAACCCGGGGGTTGCCGGGGTTTAAATTACGAACTCTGATATATATGAACATAAGTTAACTACACAGGTGATTATATTCGGTAATTAAGGCAGGGGGTTACAATACTTGCCTTACATAAACTCATGCTAACATAATGACATATTTGCACACTCAATGCTTCAAACAACATACTCATGGCTATAACATAAATAGAAACAAAGCTTCAATAATTCATATATGTTTCACATAATCAAGCAAAGCAATCACATGCATCAATACACAAGCACAAATGTCAAGTACATGCAAGAGAGGTAAGTTCACTACCTTAAACCCCCTTTTTAGCTCATAGTTGTTCCTGAATTTTTGCTCTTGCTTGGGCTATTTCCAGTTCCTATAAAAATTAGAGTTTCCAGTAACTGGTTATTATTTGAACTATTACTTCCTTTAATCCTAGTTTCCAATAATTTTTACATAGTGCAGTTTCACAGTTTTATAGAAATCTGGTAGATTTTCAGTCGACTTTGGAAAATCATAATTAATTCTAGGAAATTGCAAATTGATTGGTTCCAAAGCCTAAGTAAAGCTCTTTAAGTGTATTTTCTGGGAAAAATACCCAAGTTTGATCACTGTTATCACATTTTTCCCAGAAATTTGCCAAACCTTCTCTGTTCCAGATTTCCTTCTAGAAACATAGCTCAACTTTGAAAAAGCATATCATTTAATCTACCTGTCCAAAATTTATGATCCACCTATAAAATTAAAGCTTGATAAGTATACTTTAGCTTTGAAATATATCATAGGCATTGAGCATCATTTGATTATCCAAAACCATCACACAACCGATTGCCATGCAGGAAAATACACTGGCAGCAAAGTTTACCTTCCTGGGACTCTTACTAAACCGGGGCTTAGCAGTCCACTAGATTTAGCTTTATTCTTAAGCCTCTAATCCCAAAATTCGGGATATTACATTCTACTTGAATTAGAAGGGTTAAACCTAAGAATTTCATAATCTTATCTTGAATTTTACCTTCTTGAACTCTTGGTTTCTTGAAGACTCGTCCTCTCTCTATTTTCTTATGTTTGGATGAAAATGAGGATGAAGGAAAGAGATGATGATGATTTCAAAATATCTCCATCTTTCTTAATTTACTATATTTTATTTCCAGTTTACCATATGTTTTTTTTCACTTTTACTACTGCATCTTTTTTTTACTTAGATAAAGATGATGACACATGGCATGATTTCTTCCAAGCATATATTTTTCCCTCTAATTTCCCTTTATGGACGAAAAATAGCAAGAATGGGAATTATTAATTGCTTCTTGTATTTTCCCAAATTTCCTTCTTTAATTAATTAAATCAAGTACTTTTACTTTTTGACTTTTCCAACCATTTTACTTGGTCACGAATGCTCCAAAATTGCATATTTATTTCTGAATATATATTTTCCCTTTATTCTCTCTATTTAACCAAAATTAATCTCAAGAAATGGGAAAATAATTTATTCCTTGCTTTATTAACAAATTACTATTTTGCCCTCACATTCTTGAATTAATTTGGGCCTTCGTCTTTTCCTTCTCCTCATGGCTGAAATTCCTCTTTATTATTGGGACCAACATTGTGTTCTTTTATCCTCTACTTTGGGCTTGAATAATGGGCTTCAACAATTGGATTTTTCCAAGACAAAAACTTGGATTTTATGTCTTGTTTTAGCCCAATTTTTCATGTATCCTCAGCTAAAGTTATATTTATCATTCCAATTGCATAAAAATTCACTATTTTATTTCATTGAATGCTATAAATAATTTCAAGGCATATTGGTAAATAAAAATGGGGTGTTACACTTCTCTATCTTCTCTTGAAATTTTGCTTGCTACATATTATTTTCATGATGAAGAAGAGATTACAAGAGGTTTCCATGGATTTTATGAGCTTAATCACTTGAAATCACAAGTTCTTATCTTGATTTTTGCCTCTTGCTCCTCTCTTGGCTCTTCTTGTTCTTCAAGCTCTTTCTCTCTCTATTTTCCTATGCCTTGGAAGAAAATAAGGTCTTGAAAAAGGATGATGATGATTTAAAAATATCCTCTTCATCTTTCTTAACTTAATATATTTTATTGCCAATTTACCATGTGTTTTACCTTTTACCTCTTCTTCTTTTAACTTGGTGCAAGATGATGACATATGGCACATTTATCATCCAAGCATTTATTTTTCTCAAATATTTCTCTTTATGGCTTAAATTACCAAGAGAAAAGGAAAATAAAAATTGTGTCTTGAATTTTATAATTCTCTCTCTTCAAATACTTAATTAAGTACGTGTTTACTTTTAACTTTTCAAACATGATTTACTTGGCCACAAATACTCCAAAATTGGGTTATTTATCACCAAATATTTATTGTTCCCTTATTTTCTCTATTTGGCCAAATATGGCCTCATGAAATTAGAAAAATAATTTATCTTTTTATCTTTATTGGTAAATTACTATTTTATCCTTACATTTTTGCATTTATTTGTGTCTTCTTCTTTTTCTTTCCTTCATGGCCAAAATTCTCCCTTAATATTGGCCTAAGAATTGTACTCATTTATTCTCCGTTTTGAGCTTAAATAATAGGCTTTTTGGAACACCCAATAATTAGTTTTATGACATGTTTTAGCCTAATTTCCATGTAACTTCAACTAAAGGTGTTGTTCTCATTTTAATTGCATCAAAACTCACCATTTTATTCTACTGAATGCCACAAATATTTATAAGGCATATTGGTGAATAAAAATGGGATGTTACAATAAATGCAACAATAAGATTAGTAAAAAAAATATTACGCTACTAAACTCTTCAAAAATAAATTAAAATGCCCCCACTTTACTAAGTTTTTCATTTGGTTTAATAAGGATCCTCACAAAGAAAATTTATTTATTTATTTTTATTTTTTTATCCTTAGTTGTTGTAGGTCCCCTTTTGACACGACCCTGCACATGGGTGATGCAACACTGGTTACTCAGTTACTCCAACAGATACCTCAAGAGGGTTTTAGCCCAACTCAGCCCTTTTTGACTTTACCGTTTGATGTGAACGCTAACATTGGTGATGAAGTGCCCCCGGTTACTAAGTTAAGTCTACAGAAGTAATTGTAGTTGTGTTTCTTATTCTTTCTTTTTTCTTTTCCTTATCTCTTTTTTTTAAGTTTCCACCTGAGTCATTTCCCTAAAAAGGAGCTTTACTTGACCAATAAGGGTCATCATCAAATTTCTAAAGAAATTAAGTGGCAAAAGATTCATAAACTAATCATCTGTTGGTCATATTACAAACTAACCCTATTCTCATAGTCCATCTCAAGATTTATACAAAAATCAAGGCTTAACGGCTTAATTGAACATTCTTTTTTTGTATTTTATTTTAATTTTTTACTTGATAATATTTTCTAAGATGGGGAAGGTTTAAAGTTCTGGTCAATCCTAAGCACTACAAAAAAAAAACTCATATCCCTCCCCCACACTTAAATAAAACATTGTCCTCGATACTGTAAAAATCAATAAAGAGGGAAATGAACTAGTACTCCCTTGGTTTATATCTCTAATTCTGATGTGGAGTTCTTCATCTAGTACCATTTGTCAACACCCATTTTCATTTTGATAATCAAAGAGTAATAAAAACCAAGTTCTACAGGCATACAGAAGAGTACATATATACTGATAAAAGTATTTGTTTACCATCCAAAGTCAATCACAAAGAATGCAACAATATATATCACTATTACAAAATATCCAAAAGTATTTTAGACATAGACTATCTATAACCACGAACTTTGTATTTTCTTCGACGCACATGCCAGTTACTTTCCTTGGTCTACATCCTTGCCTTTTAATCTATTGGCACCCACTGAGATATTTTATTTAGAAAAAGGGGTGAGATTCCAAAGAATCCCAGTAAAAATATGGTATCGTTTATAGAAAATATGAAAAGTAAATATAATATATGCCATCTATGCACCAATTAATGAACAATATAAACATATCGTCTGCATGTATACATGAGTAGGGCCCAGCCCCACTAATCTGCACCGGTTGGGTTCTCACCAACTCTAGTGCAAGTGCCTCTGGCACTACTGGCCCTTCTCTGGGAAAAACATGTTGATTAATAAAGTACATTTGCAACAATGGCATCCACATAATCATATAAGTATGGCATGATGTATGAAGGATAATGTCCCTACCTCGAAGTTCTGTTAACCCCTTTTAATGTGCCTCGTTGAACGTGTCGACTTCCGGCTCCCGATTCGGTCTAAAAATATTAAATGTACAAGAAATAGGTCATAAACTTTCCAAGTATCATTTTAGACACTTCCATAGTATTTCTTATGCTTATATTAGCCTATGATGAAAATTAACCAAAATGCCTCCGGGACCCCGCCTAGCTCCGCCGTACCCGCCCCGATGGCACGTTTTCCCAAATTTTTGACTTGGGCTATTCTAACATATTTTTGTCCAAAGAATCCATTTGTAGGATCAAAATTACCAAATTCAATGTCAAATTATGAAATTGCCCTTGGCAGCCCTACTTTTAGGGTTTTAGGAACGTTTCCGTAATTATTCTTTTTCGGGCTTTTCCGAAAACATGCCCAACTGTAACCCCACCTAATTTTCCCTCCTGAACCCAATGGAATCATCAAATCATTGAAAATATAACTCCTACCCCTAGATCTGACCCTGACTGAAATTATGGTACTCTACAGGAAAAATCGTGGTTTTGCGATTTCGGCTCTGTAAACACGTTCATTTATACTCCTAACCACTTTATTAACCATCTAATTTAGTTATAACAACTATTTGAAATAAAATTGGGCAGCATAACCCTTAGGCACACACTTTTAGAAATTAGACCCGCTCTACACCTCAAATCAATGGAGAACTCCACTTCCCTATCTGGAGGCAGTCCACTGACATCCTCCAAAAAACATCAAGGAACTTATTAGCTATAGGGATACTTTCCAAGGCTACACTGGCTTCTGATTGCATAGAGAAGAATACTATGTACCCCTGACAACCCTTCTGTAGATATCTCTCATCCTTGGCTGTGGACAGAAGGTTAAGAATGATTTCGGTGTTAGCTTGTGGTTGTAGATTCAGATATAAGACTCTCTTCTGTTTACAATCCAACAACACACCATTTGCTGTCAGCCAATCAATCCCCTGAATTACTTCCAACCATTGCAGTGGTAAACACTCAAATTTATGGTTGATTCATGCCCCTCAGCATTTACCATGCAATTTAGACAGACATCGGTTGTCACAACTCGAGTGCCCATATGCGTTGATGTAACCAAATCATATGGGGATTTATGCACAGGTAAACGTAATCGTCCCACACAGTCGTATGTAATGAATGAATGGATTGCACCAGAATCGTACATCACATGCACTAAACTGCCATCCAGAGAAATCGTACCTTGAATCAGTTATGGAGACTTTCTGGCCTCTTCCTGTGTTAGTGCATAGACCCTGCCAGAAACTTTGGGTCTCGTCTCCTCTTGTTGCTGCTTCCTTGAACAATTCCTGGCCATATGCCCCAGCTTGTTGCACACAAAACAGACAGGTAGTTGATTGGAATCAACTTTCAGTAGTACACCATTACAAGCCCTGCCAGGATAGAATGGTTTATGACAAAACCAACACGTTGGACTTCCTGAGCATTCTTGGCCTCCACGGCCTCCTGTCTGATTCGGCCTCTTCGTAGTTCCTCCAGAAGGTCCACCCTGTTCTTTACTCTTCTGTACTGAGCTACCGCTTCCAAAAGCACCTTTATTTTCAGTCTGTGTTGCCCATCTCGATAGATGTTTCTTAATGTATCGGCACTCCTCTGCCGCTTTGCTTAATTTTGTGAAGTGTTGAGAGATCAGCCTCTCCTTGAACTCAGGTCTCAGTCCTTCTATCATTATGTCTGTATTCCACTCTTCATTGTCGTTCTACTTGGTATATGATGAGTAACGAGACAGTCGGATGTACCGGGCCAGATAGTCATCAAAACTCTCCCGATCTTGCTGCTTAATACTGAGGAACTCTTTCTCTTTCTCTCTCTTGACAGTCGGAGGAAATTACTTCTTATTGAACTTTTCTTGGAATAGTTCCCATGTGATAGGAACATTCTTCCCCTTCAGGATGAGGTCCATGCCTTTCCACCAGTGATCGGCATCACCTTCCAGCTTGTATATGGCTAGTCCGGTCTTCACTTCATCTAGACACTGTAGCATATCAAAGATCTTGTCTAGACGAGCCAACCAGTCTTCCGCCATCTGTTGATCGAACTTTCCTCTGAACATGGGCGGTTGCTGTATACTGAATCTACTCAACCAAGCTTGGATATCCACCTCAGGCTCTGGTGGTAGATTTACTAGCTGAGGTTCCTCATGGATTTCTTCGTAATTCCCCCACATGAATTCATCTATATGATTCTCCAGGTGATCCTGCCTCTGCCATACCCCAGGAGGTCAACTCTTGTCTCATTCATGGTTTGTTGTTGTTGTTCGAATAAATCCAGGATTCGTTGTAGGATAGGGTCAGGCCTTGGTTCTCCCTCGTTGGTACCATGTCTACCACACCCTTGGTTTCGACCTCTACCTCGGCCTCTACTACATTCTCCTAGTTGAACCATCTCTATAACTCACTATTTCCCTATCGTAATGCAAATAAAACCATATCAGTATACTATTCTGATAATTCCAGAACCACTTATTAAGCTCTTATACAAAAAATGTCAACACCCGTTTCCATTATGATAATCAAAAAGTAATAAAGACCAAGTTCTATAGGCATACAAAAGAGTACATAATAATGATAAAAGTATTTGTTTACAGTCCAAAGTCAACCACACAGAATGCGACAATATATATCACTATTACAAAATGTCCAAAAGTATTTTAGACATAGACTATCTATAACCACAAACTTTGTATTTGCCTCGAGGCATATGCCAGTCACTTTCCATGGTCTACATCCTTGCCTTTTGATCCATTGGTGCCCGCTGAGATGTTTTATTTAGAAAAAGGGGTGAGATTCTAAAGAATTCCAGTAGAAACATGGTATCGTTCATAAAAAATGTGTAAAGTAAATATGATATGCGCCATGTATGCACCAATTAATGAATGATATAAATATATCATCTACATGTATACATGAGTAGGGCCCAGCCCTACTAATCTGCACCGGTTGGGTTCTCACCAACTCCAGTGCAAGTGCCTCTAGCACTACTGGCCCCTCTTTGGGAAAACCATGTTGATTAATAAAGTAAATTTACAACAGTGGCATTAACATAATCATATAACTATGGTATGATGTATGAAGGATAATGTCCCTAATGCAATGTTCTATCGACCCCTTTTTGTGTGCCTTGTTGAACGCGTCAACTTTCAACTCCTGATTCGGTCCTAAAATATTAAAGGTACAAGAAATATGTCATAACCTATCTAGGCATCATTTTAGACACTTCAATAGTGTTTCTTGTGATTATATAAGCCTGTAGTGAAAATTTACGAAAATGCCCCAGGGACCCCGGCCCTGCCCCGCCACACCCGCCCCGATAGCACTTTTTCCAAAATTTTTAACTAGGGCTAATCTGACATATTTTTATCCAAAGAATCCATTTCCAAGATATAAATTACCAAATTCATTGTCAAATTAAGAAATTGCCGTTGTCAGCCCTACTTTTAAGGTTTTAGGAGCGTTTCCGTAATTATGCTTTTTCGGGCTTTTCTGAAAAAGTGCCCATTTGAAACCCCACCTAATTTTCCCTCCTGAACCCAATAGAATCATCAAATCCTTGAAAATCCAACTCCTAACCCTAGATTTGACCCTGACCGAAATTATGGTACTCTACTAGAAAATTCGGGGTTTTGCGATTTCAACTCCGTAAATGCATTCATTTATACTCCGAACCACTTTATTAACCATCTAATTGAGTTATAATTAGCATTTACACTAAAATTGGGTAGCATAACCCTTAGGCACACACTTTTCCAAAATTTAAAACCAATGGCAATTCGGCGAAATTTTACCCATTAAATTGCCCACAGCAGCCAGAATAGTTAATATACGAAGGTTTGGAAGTTACCTCAAGCTCCCAGTAGCTTCTCCTCAATATGGCTGAAACCCTAACCCTTTAAACACATATTTTTGAGCCTCCAAATGCTAAAGAACAAAGAGGAGTTGCTTAAAGTCGGAAATATACGCGTTAGGAGCTAAATGGTCGGAGGAATCAGCTTATATAATGATTTTTCTTCTCCTTTCTCTCTCTACAATCCCAAACATTCTCTCTCTATATTCATCTGAGTTCACATCCAAAATGACGGATGGAGAAGAGGATGATGATATATGCTAATATATCATATATTATTTTAATGATTTTTGGAATTTTCCAAAAATTCCAAAACTAATTTTATGCACATAAACCCTATGTACATGTAACCAAGCTCATTAAGCCCAACCAATATTTTCTTCCTCTTGCAACATGTAGGAGCCACCTAGGGGTCCCTCCCTATAGTCTCAATTGGCTTCACAACTTGTCCATGTTACGTATACACGTAAAGTCTCAATTTTGGTCAAAATTGCACTTTGTGCTCAAATTTTTTCATAAATTCATATTAAATTGAACAAAATATTATAAATATATTTTTCCATTTTATTTTCCTTAATTAATTGAAATTAACTTCAATTAAACGGAAAATAATTAATTATGTACTAAATTGGCAATATTACGATTTTTCCATTATCTTTTTATTGCAATTTCTTTTCTTATTTTTCTTTGGTCATTTTCCATCTATTTTTGGACTAAATATTTTCTCTAATATTCCTTCATTTTTAGACCTTAATATTGGGCTTTTAAATTATCAAAAATAATTCCATAATTATTTTGCCCATTTTCTTGTGAAAATGAACACTTATAAAATTCATAAATTCTAAATTTATGAATATTCACCATTTTATTGAATTTCCCAAATATTTACAATATTTTTTGTGAATATAAATTTTGGGGTGTTACACCATCTATGATGTTTCAACTTTTGAGGGAGGAAAGAGTGCACAAGCAAGAATTTGTAGCCACAAGAGGAGCGATCATCTTTAAACCTGAATAAAAATGAATGAAAGAAAATTAGTAATAATAAAAACTGCAAGCAAAATCATTGGGATGCCTCCCAAGAAATGCTTGGTCTATAGTCTACAGCCCAACTATGTCAGAATGTCAACAAGGTTAAGACAAGCAGTGCCAATGTTTCCTAGGGAAGGATACAGAGTTATTCAAAATTTTCTCACTGTGCCTATACACATTATCCATACTATTTTGCTCAATGAAAATAGTTTGAAGGGGCTCTTTAATGGAAAATGAATCCAATTTAGCTTGATTGAGGTCATCTATCAAAATAACCCTTGCACATTACCTAAAATCATTTGGATACTTTGTTGTTTTATCCCTCGTAAACTTGACTTGCTCATCACCAAGTCATAGAATTATCTCTCATTGTTTGACATCAACCAATGCTCTTGCACTAGCCAGGAATGGTCTCCTAACAATTAGCAATCTCTTGATCCTCTTCCATGTCAAGAACAATGAGCTCCACATGATAGATAAAAGAGCCAACTTTCACCAGTATATTATTAATCATACCATATGGATAAGAGAAACTTTGATCAACTAGCTTGAGTGTAACAGTTGTAGGATTGTCTACTGAAGCTTCTTAAAAAGAGATAAAGGCATAAGATTCACAGCATACCCCAAATCACACAGAGTACGACCTTTAAATTTGTCACCAATCACTCATGGAATAGTGAAAGAACCAAGAACTTTTCACTTTAAAGGAACATTAGGCTTAATGACACTAGTGATCTCCTTAGTCAACGCTATGATTGCAAACTCAATAAAATACTTCTTCTTACTAAACATGTAATACAGTTATCTTATTGCCATATTTTTCAGAGTGTTAGCACGTAGTTTAGTAGACACACAGGAATATCATAAAAATACTGATAATAAGCACTTGATTACATAAATTTCCCACAGGGATTGTACATAATAATTACAAATAATGTAGTCACACAGGGCTATAAGGGTATCTAAACCTATTACAATGAATCACAAACATCTTCCCGTCTTCATTCGACCACTGCATTCCTCTTGTGCAATTCTTTTCTCTGCTTTCACCACACCTTCTGTGACAGCCTGTCTAAAAGGTTGGTTAGGGAGGGTAAGACTCGAGAGAATCTTAGTACCAAATATACAGACAATGAATGTAAGATGAATGCTAGTGCATGATATGCTTGCCTTATAAAGGTTATGTTTACTTAATGATATTCTATACGATCAATGTTTTATGCAATATACTTATGGCCATAGTAAAAATAGAAACAGAGCTTCATTCATTTATACATGCTTCACATAATGAGGCAAATCAATACTGCAAATCAATACACAACAAACATATCAAATACATACAAGTAAGTTTACTACCACTTGTATTTGAGTCGTCCTCTTGTACATTTTCTCCAACCATTGAGGATGCTTCTTTTTTGTGACCAAATAACACTAGATATATAATCATATCATTAGAGCCATGTTAACTGAGTGTCCATTAGGGTTACATGGGCTTTTAGGACATGTCTCTTATATTTGGGCCCATATTGGTCCAAATTACTTCAATTGCCATAATTTTGTAGTTTGACCCAATCTGTCAGTTGTGTTGACCAAACTTTGGAAATTCATAATTAATTCTACAAAAGTTCAAATAGGTTGGTTCTAGGTTCCATAGAAAGCTCTTTAAGTCCTCTTTAAATGAAAAGTATCACAGAGCATCAATTACAACCACACATTTTCCAGAAATTCGTCAAACTTTCACTGCTTAGACTGCATTCCAGAAACAGGGCTCAAATTCAAAAAATCCATATCTTTTAATCTACTAGTCCAAAAATTATGATCCACCTATCAAATTAAAGCTCTAATCTCTACTTTAATCCTATAAATTCCATAATATTTGGACTAGGTATGTCCCACATAATCCATTGCATGACAACACTGCCTCGAGTGAAACGAATCAAACAGCATAACCCCTTAAATTCAATAATTTCCAGATTTTAACGTAAGCATCCAAAAGTCATGAACACATATATTCCCACACAATTTTCCCTTCTAAATCCAATGAAATTATTAAATCTATTAAATTCTAACCTAAACACCCCCAAAAAAAGTCTAGACAAAAATTACAATAAATTGGGGAAAATGGAATTTCTTGATTCCATTCCGTTAACCACCTTCTGTTCACCTCTAATTACTTGTTTAACCACTTAATTACACTTACCACATGATTAATCCAAATTTGGGCAGCACCTCCCCTTAGGGTTTGGTCATCCCAAAATCCCAAGACCAAGCAAACAAGCCAAATAATCAACAATAACACCAACAACAACTACAAATCAACATGAAAGACAAGGTTTTATAGCTCACCTCTTGTCTCTATCTCGATTACTCCAAATTTCATCCTTTCTCTCTCATTCTTCCTCCTTGATTTTGATTGCTACATATGGGATTCATGAAGGAATAGAGATTAGGAGAGGTCTTACATGAACTAGAAAGCAAGAGCATTTGAATTTCAACCAACTTACCTTGGATTTGCTTTCGTGAACCCTATGTCCTTCTCTCTTGCTCTCTATGTTTCAAGACGCACACTCTCTCTTTTGGTGCTTATGTTTAGACAAAAATGAAGTCTTGAAAAGGTGTTAAGAGCTCTTGAAAATATCACTTCCACCTCCTTACAATTATATTATTTTATGTGTAATTTACCACATGTTTTCCTTTGACTTTTCCACATTCATCTTTTTGCTTTTGCCATGAATATTTCCTTTTCCTCTCTCTATCTAGCTTGGAAGAAATTATGGGCCTTTGGAATAGTCAAATAGCATTTTTATTTATCATAATTTCATCTTCTCAAACATTATAATATTTGCCTACAATTTTTGACTTTTCAACATCTTTTTACTTGACCATAATTCCTCCATATTTTAAACTTAATATGCACCAAGTATTTAAATCCTCTTCTTGCTCTTCTTCTTGGACGTCTAATGTCATGAAGGAAGGGAAAATATCAACTTCTAATTTTTATGTAGCCAAATGACTATTTTACCCATACATTTTTATAATTAAATTGTGCCTTCTTCCCTTTTCTTTGTATTGGGCCGAAAATCACTATTTACTGGGCTCAATAATTATGTCCTTCCATTAAACAATTTGGGCTCCAATAATAGGCTTTTATGAAGACACAAATTAAATTTTATGTCTTATTGTGGCCTAAAATTCATGTGGCCCCCAATTGCACAATTTGGCTATTTCAATTGTGCCAATATTCACCATTTTATTCCCTTTAATATAAAAGTTTAGTGACTAAAATTTTGCGATGTTACATAACATCTATTTAAGGTACTTAGCATACTTAAGCATTTGCTCCAAATCTTCTATCAATGGAAAGTTCATGTGTAGTTTGTTGAAGATATCCAAAAACTTCTTTTATTGCTCATCAAATGCCTTCTTTTGAACTCTTTGAGGAAATGGTAGAGGTGGCATCATTTAGGAGTCTCAATAGTTGTTGCCTTTTTCCTTACCTCCTTCATTTGGGAGTCTTGGTCCTCAACTAATCCCTTAGCCTTTTATGTCGACCCTCCATTATTTTCTACAAGTAACTCGGGAGTTTCTTTACTACTAGAACTTGAAGGCTTCGTTGTTGGCTAATACACTTCAAGTAATTATTTACCACTTCTAAGGGTAATGGCTTTACATTCCATATTTCCATATTTATGAGGATTAGGCACATTATTACTTGGCCATTCTCCTTGTTGTAATGCTTTCATAGTAGTTGCAAGTCGTCTCATAAGTACTCTTTAATTGAAAACTAATGAGCTGAGATATCATTGACTCTAGATTAGGAATGGACTCCTTTTCCAATTGATAGAAGCTAGGAGGAGATGTAATGCCCCAATTTTTGGTTAAGGGCTAACGAGGATTATTATGGATATTTGTGAATTTAAATTGGAATTATTATGTGTTTTGTGGTAATTTTAATTAATATGTCATAATTGGTGGAAAAATTGAAAGAATGGAATTATTGGCCATAAGTTAGTGATAAAGGGAGGAATTAATTACTAACTAAGAGGAAAAATGAGAAGTGTGATTAAATGGCTAATGGAGGGATTAAAGTGACTAAATAGTTACTCAAGCTATATGAGCCAATGAGGTGGAGACATTTGGCAACACAAGAGGATGAGAGAGGGTATTAGGAAAAATCAAATGCCATTAGTTTATTATTTTCTATCTCTTTCTCTTCCTCCTTTTTGGTTGGACAAGCATGACTAGGGGGAGTATCATCATTTCACTCCATCTTCAACCTCTCTTCATCTCTCTCTTCTCTCTTATTTCCGACACCATTGTTGCCCAAGAAAGAGAAAGGAAAAGCTTGAAAAAGGTAGGAAGAATCACCTCAAATTCCAAAACTCATTTCTTTAATGTTGTTCCTTGGATTGATAGCTTTAATTATAACATTATAGATTATTCATTGGAGTTGATTTGAGATCTCAAGGAAGTTTAGAGGTTGGAGAATCAAGAAGCTCCTTTGGGAAAGTGGTAGAGGTGAGTAAGAGACACCTTTCTATCTAGGTTTTATTCCCATTGAGTTAGTTTTGAATTTTTGGAATTTTTGGCCTATTTTCAAAAAAATAAGGGTAATTGGGTATTTAGTATGTTGTTGGTATAGAAATGGGTGTTTTGGTATGTGTTTTGAATAGATAGATTGACTTGTGAATGAAATGGTATGTTTGGAGATTTTGGAATTTTGGTATTGATTGTAGCCTATGACCAAAGCATGATAATGGAATAGGAATCTATTGGTTTTGATGTTTCCATGTGATTCCTTGGGTAAAATTATGTGGGGATAACTTTGGTTGAGGCTTTGAGATCATTGGGAAACACTTGGGTAAAATCTGGAAGTGCTGTTAGTTTCTCTGCGTTTTTTTAGTTTTGATATGGCTCACGCGAGTGACATGGGGTCTCACTTGAGTAAAGCATGATACTTTTGTTTTTGCCTCAGTGTTTCTGTTGTGCTTCCATGTTCAAAATCCAAAAGTGTTGTCTCACTTACGAGTGTTGTGGGTTCTCACTCTAGTGAATCGTGTCTCACTCAAGTAAAGGTGTATCTGATACTATGAACTCTCGTCTCGGGTTGTCACTCATAGCCAATTTCTCAAAAAGTGTGTCTTAGCACTCGCGGGTGTTAAGCCATCACTCAAGTTCTAAGGTTCATGCCTAAGTAAAGTTCCCTCCTGAAAGTTTCTTGTGCTCTTGGGTGAGCACTTCCTAAACCTCACTTTGGGGGACTCGGGTTAGAGTGAGCATGTCACTCGAGTGTTGGCATCTATGCTCGAGTGTAGCGATCAATTTTGGTTTCTACCATTCCTTATTGCTCTCAGGTTATTGCTTTTTGTGCTTTACTTCCTAGAACTCGAGTGAGTATTTGGTTGTCACTTGAGTGTTAACCTTTGTGCTAGAGTGCAAAGTTCCTTATCACTTGAGTGGGGCCTTCTTCACTCGAGTGTAACAATGAAAAATCAGTACTTGTGCTTCAAAAAGGGGATCTTTAGGATAGTTCTTCCAATCTTTTAGGGCTTTTGTTAGAGACATTTGTAGCTTCCTAAAGAACATAAATGATAACCAATTTAAGTGATATGAAGTCATTTAAGTATTGGAAAAGAGTATAACACTTCGTCCCTAATCGGGAGAGACCGGTGCCAGAGCATGCCCGGAAGGACCAAGGTAGTGTCTTTTCTCTCATGTGGTGTATGATGCTTGGTATGCATGACTTATCATTATTGTGTCGTGAAAAATCTTTGGCATGAGGCCATTATGAACTTGTGTATGTGTTATCGGCTGTAAGGCATTACAGCGCGAGCAATTAAGCGTGAGTAGTCATAGGGGGTGATGGTTAAAACACCTACCCCTATCGTTGCATCTACCGTTGTAATTGCCGAGGTTGTGTTGTGGAATTGTGGATTCATGTTTGATTATCTGGCCAATGTGGTTGTATGTATGTGAAATATTTTATATGAATCCCAGTTGTGGTGATATATGTGATATGAATATGTGAATGTACAATACAGCGTGAGCACTTCAACGTCAACAAATGTAAGGGTGACGCAAGTCATACCTGCCCTTGCCGCTGCAACTACCGTTGTAGTAGCTATGTGTTGTGTGATGATTTGCTTTCATGCTTTGTTGTTGTGCATACTATGAGTGATTTGACACTATGGGGATTCCTTGGAATCTCACTCTTCCAAAAACAAATTTTTAGACAGGGTCGAAGGATCTAAAGGAAAGCGGGTGACGAACAGTAGATAGAGCTCTGGGCAAGGAGTTTTATTTTGGATATTGGTTATCATAGTTTTATGTATTTTAGATAGCTAATGGGAAGCAATTGTATATTTTGGATTGTGGTATAGTTTTTTGTAATCCCCTAATTAAGGGAAAATTGATTATAGGCATTTGTGCCTTGTAGACCCTTATTCGATTAATGGAAAACCCAAATATGTCATGAATTTATTGTATACTCTAAATGGAATTAAATTGTACAGGCCAATTGTGTAATTGAAGTGTGAATATGAGACAATTGTTGAACAGGTTTAGAAAAGTTTTTGAAAACCCTGATTTTAGGAAATTTACTTTTACTTAGTCCCAAATCATGTTATAGTCTCTAATCCCACATAATTAAGTATTTATGAACTTAATCTTGACCTTGATTGTGAAGGAGGTTACAGGTGACATTTGCCTTGTATTAAAAGTTGATGCTTCATTAAGAGTTACACCATTATTCTAAGAGAAGTTAGGATTTTTATGCCACCCAAAATAGTAGTTATTTGAGTATGGATCACTTTGATTATTACCACAGTAATTTCCTGCATAGTTTACTAGCTCTATTCATTGTGATATGAGGTATTGTCCATTAGCATGACTATCTCCATAATAATCACAAGGCGTATAAATAGCATTCACTCCTATGTAACGTTGCCATTAATTGTGAAGAAGGGTCCTCAATAACTTTCTTCACTGACCTTTTTTCTTTGTTGTTCTGGATAAAGTTAGTTGATAAGTAATCTAAACATTTCCATACATGATTTACTGGTTGCTTTGTAATTCCCCCCATTAATGACGACATTCCATTCAAATTTAGATTCAGAAGTCAAACGAGTACAAAATATTTGAAGCAAAATCCATTTTTCTAGATTATGACTTGAACTCTGCCTGACAAACAATTTAAATCTCTCCCAAACTTCATACAAATATTCACCAAACTGCTGACAAAAGTTAGTAATAGCAACTTTGCATCCACTATCTTATTGTGTGGAAAGAATCTTGATATGAACTTTTTGTCCAATGTCTCCCAAGAGGTTATGCTACCCTCTTCTAAATCATTGAGCCAGTCTTTGGCTTTTCCTTGAAAAGAGTATGGAAAGAGCCGAAGGCGGATCACATCACTAGGAACTCCATTATACTTGAAACAGTCACAAACATCAAGATATTGTATGAGATGCTGATTTAGATCTTTTGTATTGTTTCCCTCATATTGACCATGTAGTTCAAGCATCTTAAGCATATTCTGCTTGATTTCAAAATTGTTGGCTTGAAACTCATGTACTCTGACTCCAAACTGATAACCTTGAGATTGTCATCGTAGAAAATCATTAACACCCAAATGATCACTTTTGCCAAACCCCTTAACATTTTGCTATTTGCAAAGTAATAAACACATAGTTCAAAGGCCATACTAAAATAACATAAATATACTGATATAAAGTACTTGTTTACATTACAAGAATTCCCCATAGGGTTTATAAAATATATACAAAATTCTCAAAATTAACAAAAACTAGGGATAACCAACATTAGCTCCTGATCTTTAACCAAAACCTTCAATTGCCAGTATTTACATTTTTGCCCCTAGAGCCACTGCTTTCTGCTGGAATATTTTAAATGTTGGGAAAAGGGTGAGATTCAAATGAATCTCATTAGTAACATGCAATCAGTCATATAAAATATGAAAATAAATATGTATTGCTCATATAATGCACATAACAATAACACTGTAAATCCTGTGTGTGCACACTGTTCAGGGCCAAATTGACTATTTAGACCCCTGTATGTTCAAGTACCTCAGCTGGGTCCCCAACCGCAACTAGGTAATATGCCTCCTGGCACTGTGTATCATAGCTAGGTCCTCACTAGGCCGAATGGTACTTGTGCTTTTCCCATTAGATGGTACTTGTACTTTTCTAGCACCACAGCTAGATAGTGTCTGTTCATTATTAATATCACAGAAGATGACATACACAAAGCATATAAACACTCACATAGTATATGAGAGATAGAGTTAGTACCTTAAATCCCTTTGCTGCTCGATAACAATTCTTTAACCTTGATCCGGCTCGGGCAAACTGTCTGGTCCTAAAATTTCAAATTTACAAGAATTGAGTTATTACTCATTCATGTATTGTCCTAAACTTATATTGTTGGTTATGTTGGCTTAAAACTGTGGAATGACCATAATACCCCTATAACTCTTTTGACATTTCTACATCTTTTTACTTAGCTAAAATTGCTCCAACTCTTGCATAATTATCCCAAATATTTATTTCCCTTGGCCTCTTGCTTTTTAGCCATCCAACACCCTAAGAAAATGGAAATATATTAGCTTTTTTATTTTTATTAGCAAAATCACTATTTTGCCCTTACATTTTTACCAATTATTGAATTAAATTGTGTTTTCCTTCTTCCTTTCTTGTTTTGGTTGAAAATCACACTAATTATTGGGCAAAAATTGTGATATTTAATGCTCCAATATGGATTACAATATTAGGTCTTTAAGGAGACAAAATTGTCCCTTTTAGCCAAATTGTATGTAACTACTAATTGCAATTCTTTTGCCACTTTATGTGCGCCAAAATTCATCATTTTATTCTAATGAATGTCACAAATATACACAAGGAATATTGGTAAGTAAAACTAGGATGTTACAATTTTCATCCTCAACCATTTCTTTGCTTATGTTTTATTCTTCCTCATGATCTGTGTAACCCCCTGCCGTAATTATATCCAAAATACGCGATTTAAAGTGAAATAGAGACCAATAAGAAACAAAACTATATTTTATAAACCCATCACATGACAGGGTTTTCACAATTACATTTCGAAATATAATACACCTGGTCTCATATTCACCTTTCGAATACAATTACTATGCGAAGATAAATCACATTTATACCAATATTAGAGTGCACAATATAATCATCCCGGTAACCCCGGGTTTCATATCTTCGCTAAACAATCATAGGGCACATTAGCCCATACAAGCCCTTATATGGGGATTACACAAAGTTTTCTCAAATACATAGCAAATCCTCATCCACAGACTTATATACACATCCAAATCTATATACTCCCAACTATGATAACCAACTACCGACTTCAATCCCGAAGGAGTCTTCATCGCCCTTAGCTGCTTGCTATATCCTTGATCTACTACCCTGTCTGAAAGGTTAGTAGGGGAGGGTGAGATTCTAGAGAATCTCAGTAGGAAAAAAATATCAATATGCATGTATGATAGATGTTTAATGTATGACATGCTTGCATCACACAACTCATGATAACACAATGACAATTTGCAAGCTCAATGCTTCGAACAATATACCTATGGCCATAGCATAAATTGAAACATAGCTTCAAATTACACACAATTATGCAAAGCTAAGACATGCACCAACACACTAACATGTAACCCCCTGCCGTAATTAATATCCGGATTATGCAATTAACGTGAAATAGAGACCAATAAGACAAAACATCATTTATAAACCCATCGACCCAGACGGGATTTTCACAATTACATTTCGAAATCATTTACAACACGGTCTCATATTTTCACTCCGAATATAATTACTATGCGAAGATAAATTACATTTACACAATTATCAGAGTACGCAATATAAATTTCCGGCAATCCCGGAATCATATCTTCGCTCGATAATCATAGGGCACATTAGCCCATACAACTCATCGATTAGGGATTACACAAACTACTCATATACATAACCAAATATTTATCCAAATATACACATATATTATCCCAATTACTTCTTGATAACCAACACTAAGCTCTCACCCAGAAACGAGTCCTCTTCGTCCTTGGATGCTTGCTTCATCCTCAATCTTCCTTCCCTGTCTAAAATGTTGATAGGGGAGGGTGAGATTCTAGGGAATCTCAGTAGGAAACACATACCAATATGCATGCAAGATAAGTATTTAATGCACGACATGCTTGCATCACAATAACACATGTTCACATCATGATATATCCGCATGCTCAATGTTTCAATAACATACTCATGGCCATAGTATAATAGAAACAGAGCTACAATCATTCTCATATGTTTCACATAATTCACGCAAGGCAATAACATGCATCAATACACAAATACAATTATCAATACATGCAGGAGAGGTAAGTTCCCTACCTCCAGTCTTTTCTCCTCGATTTGCGTGCCAGCAACTCGGGGCTTCACATTCGATCCTACAATGTCAAATGTACTATTTAGACACTCCCAAAGTGTTTCTGGGGGTTATATGAGGCTATATGGAAAAATTACTAAAATACCCCCGGGGACCCGGCCCGGCCCCGCCGTACCCGGTCTAGCTGTACTTTTCCCGAAATTTTGACATGGGCTATTCTAACATATTTTCGCCCAAGGAATCCATTTTCGGACTCAGAATTATCAAATTCAATGTCAATTACGAAATTGCCCTTGGCAGCCCTACTTTTAGGGTTTTAGGGGCGTTTCCGTAATTATGCTTTCTCGGCCTTTTCCGAAAAAGTGCCCAACTGTAACCCCACCTAATTTTCGCTCCTGAACACAATGGAACCATCAAATCATTGAAAATCCAACTCTAAGACCCATTTCTAGAGCTGGCCGAAATTCTCAAGTATTCTGGGAAAAATTGGGGTTTTTCGGTTTCGGCTCCGTAAACGCGTTCCTTTCTACTCCTAACCACTTTATTGACTATTCCATTAGGTTACAACTACCATTTAGTATCAATTTGGGCAGCATAACAGCCCCACATACCCATTTCCAAAAATTAAAACCAATGGCAATCCGGTGAAATTTCACCGATTAAATTGCCCACAGCAGCCAGAATAGTCAATATACAAGAGTTTGGAAGTTACCTCAAGCTCCCACTTGATTTTCCTTGACTTGGCTGAAAACCCTAACTTCAAAACACCAAAAGAAGAGCTTCCAAACCTTAAAGAACATAAAGGAGTAGCTTAGGATCGGAGTTATACGCGTTAGGAGCGAAATCGTCGGAGAAATCGGCTTACCTTGTGATTTTTCTTCTCTTTCTCTCTCTAAGAGCTCTCAACTTTCTCTCACTATCTTCAGCTGAAAATGGCGTGAATGGCTGAAGAAGATGATCAATGTGATTAATAATCCATGCTGACATCATCTTTTAATGAGATGATGTCATAATTCCCATTTTCGGATTTTCTGGCAGATTTTCTGCCCAACTTTGAAAAATCATAACTAATTCTAGAAAAATCGAAATGAGGTGATCCCAAAGCCAAATGAAAGGTATTTAAGTCCTCTTCATTGGAAAAATATGATCCATTACTAGAAATCACCACACGATTCCAGAATTACACAAATTTCATCACTGCCCCAAAACAGAGTCCATTTTCGACCTCAAACTTTGGACAGCTATAACTCCCAGTTCTCAAAACGAAATGGCACAAGTTATATGTCCATTTTGAAGCTTGGGATGTGAACTTTAAGACTGGAAAGTTTCATAATTTTCTGACATCATTTGCCTATTAAAAACGTCCATACGAGAAGACTGCCTAGACAGAATTCACACTGGACAACATTTCTAGTTTTGCAACCAATGTGTCCAATCCAATTTAAATCAATTCCAATGATTAAATACCACAACATGACACCATTTCCATCACAATACCCCATTCAATTATTCCCTCTATTCTAAGTCAATTTGGATGTTAATCCACAATTGAACTCAAATACAGGGTTTTGGCGTTGCTCATAACACAAGCGACTACAATCCACTTTATATTCTCTAAAAAGGTTCATTAATCACTAACCACGTCCACTTTTGTAGTCATTAACTCCTAATCACAATTTGGGATCTTGCTAAACCGGGGCTTAGCAATCCACTAATCTTAGGCTTATTCTCTAGCCTCGAGTCTCAAAATTCGGGGTATTACATTTCTCCCCTCGTTCAATAAATTTCGTCCTCGAAATTTGTCATACCACTTAATCCAAAAACTACGGATGCTTCTTCACGACATCTTCCGTTTCACAATTCATTTCATATTGCTTGGTCTCCTCTAGATCACCCACACACAACTGATAATCCACAAATCCGATTCTCGCAAGAATCTCAAACAATGAATGCAACTCAGTTGCCACAAATTGCAATCGGCCCATTTCACGATTGCCGCACAAACATAATCACCACATGGTGTCAAACAAATACAATCGCCTCCACGTACAATTGCCACAAAACCATCATCACATAACCACAATCGTCACAAGCCCCCAATTCATGAGTGGCTAGTGCATCTCGATGTCCGGAGGCTCTAACTTATGAGCCATATCATAAGATTTTGGCAGTTAGGCAGCATAGGCTACCACTCTGCTCAACTCAATCTGGTTACCCCTTCCGGGAGTAACCATCACAACCTCAATACATCAAACAACAGCCTCAGCTGTATACACAAACATTCAGCTTCTGCCATATCCACTTTCACAGCTTTACCCTCACCCGTACACCCACCAGTAACTCTACTAGTGGTAACCGGGACTTTTGGGTCTCACAACACAATATTACTTCACCGTATCAACTTTCACGGTGTCACCCTCACCCGTACACCCACCAGTGACTCCGCTAGTGGTAACCGGGACTTTTGGGTATCAACACAATATTACTTCTGTATCAACTTCATGGTGTCGCCCTCACCCGTACACCCACCAGTGACTCCGCTAGTGGTAACCGGGACTTTTGGGTATCAACACAATGTCCACGGCAGATTCACATTGATGCGTGACGATTTCCATAAAACGACAGCACCCACGGCTAAATACACAATGATACGTAACTTTCGCCACTTGCACACATATCACATTGCAAGAATGCCTCGGCTTCCGCCGCTTGCACAAATATGACAGCTTCTCATTGTCTCACAAATACAAATTGCCCTTCTGGCATTCACATCACAGTTCACATTTACAACAACACACATCGCAGATTCTAATTTTACGCACCGCCTTTCGGCCTGGGGTCAACACCGGTGCAACCAACGTGGTGGCTAGCCAGGTTGGCCATGTTGAGGTAATTGCCCTCACGACAAGAATCCTCAAACATGTAGTCGAATTAGCCATCAGCTGAATTAGCTCTGCTCTACTACACAACAATACCTCAGTCCCAGCTTATCCACAATGTTCATAGGTTCATCATCACACTCCACTCTCATCCCCTTTCTCCGCCGAGAAGACACACAGTCTTGACCCGAACCGTTGTTAGCTACTCAGGGACTATCGACGTGGCAGTGCACACACATAGCCATTCAGGCTCACAATATTAGATCCACAATCACACCCTACCCTCATCCCCTTTTACCGCCGGAAAGACACACAGTCTAATCCGAACCGTTGCTAGCGACTCAGGGACTATTGGCGTAGCGGTGCTCACACATAGCCTTTCGGCTTCCACATCACACTCCACCCTCATCCCCTTTCTCCGCCGGGAAAACACACAGTCTTACCCGAACTGTTGTTAGCTACTCAGGGACTATTGGCGTGGCAGTGCATACAAATAGCCTTATAGCTCATACAGCTAACCGGCTTTCACAAACGGCCCGTCGGCCTTCACAAATAGCCTGTCCCCCGTAAATTACCGCCCCGAAGGCACGGTCCTCCGCCATAGGAATCACCCCATGCGGCCGCAGGTAAGAGACTCACAAATAGCCGTCACACCCCACCGCCGTCTCACCCCACCGGGCCACAACGGTTAGTGCCCTCTCCCACCAATAGGGTGCGGAGAGGCTGGGTACACTACGTCGACCCAGGACTCACAATGCACAATTGTAACAAGCTGGAACCAGGCGTCTTAACCACTTCACCTTCAACATCTCAAATTCTTTTCACATACTGAGATCCTTCAAGACCTCTATTTACAATACGACTTGACCCCGAAGTTTTTCCTCCCGAAGCCATAGTTATCATATCATTCTCATATCAACCTCGAGCCTCTGCTCAACACGATTCTCAAACCTATTACATTCCCACGCTTCCGCTGCACACTCTGAGGTCTATCTCCTCATCTGTGCTATAACAATGTCAAGTTGATGTAACAGGAGTCCCATAGGAATCTCCTACTACAACTGACAACATTCACAATCTGTACCAAATCTTGGCTCGATTCAACTCGAATCATTGAAAGCCATTATCAACACATCGTTGAGATCCCATACTCCCAACGTTCCCAGAGCTCTATTCTACGATTCAACGTCACGGCGATTGCTCTCCACGGTTCATTATCAAGGTGGCTGCACTCTAGGGTTCATCGTCACAGTGGCTCTACTCTAGGGTTCATTGTCATGGTGGCTCCACACTACGCTACTGCACTTGGTGCTTCACTCAGTCCACTGACTGGTCAGCCCCTCCGGTCAGAGTTTTCCGTAGGTAGCCCTTTCCAATCGGATCTCACCGTAGGTAGCCCTTTCCGATCGAATTTCACCGTAGGTAGCCCTCTCCGATCAAAAGTCCCCGTAGATAGCGCTCTCCGATCTGAATCCTCCGTAGATGACTTTCTCCCTGTGCTGGATTAACAACCAACACTCTCAGAATAACTGATACACATTTCAATTCAATTCTAGTACCACATCCTGGTACCACAGACCATATAGGTCATATCAACCTCCTAAGGACCAGCTTGACTATTGAGTCTGATCCTTGGATCACAATTCATCTTTCAAACCTTCAACCTCAGTTGAATTGGGAAATCACTTCCCTCTAATCCACGGAGCATCATCAACTCCAACTCAAATTCATCATTTCTACGGAGCATCTTTATAACTCCTACCCAAATTCAAATATCTCTGCCCGCCTAAGGCACACCGGTCCCCTAGGTCTTAAGGCCTTTACACCCACAAGCTCTGTATGACGTCACTACATGTAACATCATACCACCTAGGGTTTCTCACCCCACCATTAGGTTCATACTGAAACTTAAAACCTCAATATCACACATCTAGGAAATCATTTTCCTTAGTGCTTTAATCAGACGATGGGTCTGATTACCTCCACCTCTGAATCTACACATCTAATTCTCGGGTGAATCATACTGACTCACCATATCCACAACACAAATAATGTATACACAGTCCATAAATCACATATATCCACAACCAGTAGGGACCATAATGTGTATACCACAACAAACAAAGCCATTCTCTATGACTTAAGGCAGCAACTACTGCCATTATCCTAGCAAATCCTTTACTTGCCAGGAACGGCAGCTCTGATACCAAAATGTAACCCCCTGCCGTAATTAATATCCGGATTATGCAATTAACGTGAAATAGAGACCAATAAGACAAAACATCATTTATAAACCCATCGACCCAGACGGGATTTTCACAATTACATTTCGAAATCATTTACAACACGGTCTCATATTTTCACTCCGAATATAATTACTATGCGAAGATAAATTACATTTACACAATTATCAGAGTACGCAATATAAATTTCCGGCAATCCCGGAATCATATCTTCGCTCGATAATCATAGGGCACATTAGCCCATACAACTCATCGATTAGGGATTACACAAACTACTCATATACATAACCAAATATTTATCCAAATATACACATATATTATCCCAATTACTTCTTGATAACCAACACTAAGCTCTCACCCAGAAACGAGTCCTCTTCGTCCTTGGATGCTTGCTTCATCCTCAATCTTCCTTCCCTGTCTAAAATGTTGATAGGGGAGGGTGAGATTCTAGGGAATCTCAGTAGGAAACACATACCAATATGCATGCAAGATAAGTATTTAATGCACGACATGCTTGCATCACAATAACACATGTTCACATCATGATATATCCGCATGCTCAATGTTTCAATAACATACTCATGGCCATAGTATAATAGAAACAGAGCTACAATCATTCTCATATGTTTCACATAATTCACGCAAGGCAATAACATGCATCAATACACAAATACAATTATCAATACATGCAGGAGAGGTAAGTTCCCTACCTCCAGTCTTTTCTCCTCGATTTGCGTGCCAGCAACTCGGGGCTTCACATTCGATCCTACAATGTCAAATGTACTATTTAGACACTCCCAAAGTGTTTCTGGGGGTTATATGAGGCTATATGGAAAAATTACTAAAATACCCCCGGGGACCCGGCCCGGCCCCGCCGTACCCGGTCTAGCTGTACTTTTCCCGAAATTTTGACATGGGCTATTCTAACATATTTTCGCCCAAGGAATCCATTTTCGGACTCGGAATTATCAAATTCAATGTCAATTACGAAATTGCCCTTGGCAGCCCTACTTTTAGGGTTTTAGGGGCGTTTCCGTAATTATGCTTTCTCGGCCTTTTCCGAAAAAGTGCCCAACTGTAACCCCACCTAATTTTCGCTCCTGAACACAATGGAACCATCAAATCATTGAAAATCCAACTCTAAGACCCATTTCTAGAGCTGGCCGAAATTCTCAAGTATTCTGGGAAAAATTGGGGTTTTTCGGTTTCGGCTCCGTAAACGCGTTCCTTTCTACTCCTAACCACTTTATTGACTATTCCATTAGGTTACAACTACCATTTAGTATCAATTTGGGCAGCATAACAGCCCCACATACCCATTTCCAAAAATTAAAACCAATGGCAATCCGGTGAAATTTCACCGATTAAATTGCCCACAGCAGCCAGAATAGTCAATATACAAGAGTTTGGAAGTTACCTCAAGCTCCCACTTGATTTTCCTTGACTTGGCTGAAAACCCTAACTTCAAAACACCAAAAGAAGAGCTTCCAAACCTTAAAGAACATAAAGGAGTAGCTTAGGATCGGAGTTATACGCGTTAGGAGCGAAATCGTCGGAGAAATCGGCTTACCTTGTGATTTTTCTTCTCTTTCTCTCTCTAAGAGCTCTCAACTTTCTCTCACTATCTTCAGCTGAAAATGGCGTGAATGGCTGAAGAAGATGATCAATGTGATTAATAATCCATGCTGACATCATCTTTTAATGAGATGATGTCATAATTCCCATTTTCGGATTTTCTGGCAGATTTTCTGCCCAACTTTGAAAAATCATAACTAATTCTAGAAAAATCGAAATGAGGTGATCCCAAAGCCAAATGAAAGGTATTTAAGTCCTCTTCATTGGAAAAATATGATCCATTACTAGAAATCACCACACGATTCCAGAATTACACAAATTTCATCACTGCCCCAAAACAGAGTCCATTTTCGACCTCAAACTTTGGACAGCTATAACTCCCAGTTCTCAAAACGAAATGGCACAAGTTATATGTCCATTTTGAAGCTTGGGATGTGAACTTTAAGACTGGAAAGTTTCATAATTTTCTGACATCATTTGCCTATTAAAAACGTCCATACGAGAAGACTGCCTAGACAGAATTCACACTGGACAACATTTCTAGTTTTGCAACCAATGTGTCCAATCCAATTTAAATCAATTCCAATGATTAAATACCACAACATGACACCATTTCCATCACAATACCCCATTCAATTATTCCCTCTATTCTAAGTCAATTTGGATGTTAATCCACAATTGAACTCAAATACAGGGTTTTGGCGTTGCTCATAACACAAGCGACTACAATCCACTTTATATTCTCTAAAAAGGTTCATTAATCACTAACCACGTCCACTTTTGTAGTCATTAACTCCTAATCACAATTTGGGATCTTGCTAAACCGGGGCTTAGCAATCCACTAATCTTAGGCTTATTCTCTAGCCTCGAGTCTCAAAATTCGGGGTATTACACTAACACATATATCAAATACAAGCAGAAGAGATATGTTCCCTACACTCTTTCCACGTAAGCTCCAGCTCCGGCTGCTCATGATCAGGGCGAACACCAAATCCTATAACCAAAAAAGGACATAGGGTTAATCCCTTTTCCAATTCCTTAACTCTAAAACACTTAATGTTGGTTATCATTAACACCTTTAGGTGGCTAATCAAAGCCTAAACATATGCCCAAAGGCTTGGGAAACACTTGACCAAAGATCACCTTTTAGAAGTCCAAAATGCTGATTTTTGGGGGTGGGCCGCGGCCTACAATCCACTGGCTGCGGCCCAAAACTGTCTAGAAATGCTCAAAAACATTTGGGCTGCGGCCCAGAATCCACGGGCTGCGGCCCAAAACTGCCCAGAAACGCTTAGAAACATTTGGGCTGCGGCCCAGAAAATCCAGTTTCTTGGCTGAACTTCCAAAAATCATAACTAATTCCACAAAAATCGAAATGAGGTAATTCCAAAGCCAAATGAAAGCTATTCAAGTCCTCTACACAGGAAAAATATTGGCCTTTACTAGAAATCACCACACAAATACAGAATTCCCCAAAACTCAAGACTGTCCCAAAACAGAATCCATTTTCGACCTCAAACTTTGGACAGCCATAACTCCCAGTTCCCAAAACAAAATGGCACAAATTATATGTCCATGTTGAAGCTTGGGATGTGAACTTTAAGACCGGAAAGTTTCATAATTTTCTGACGTCATTTGCCCAGTCAAAACGTCCACACAACAAGACTGCCCAGTACAAACTTCCATTTGACAGCATTTCAGTTTGCACCATTAGCTTCCAATGGTCCCATTTTCACATTAAACACCATTCCCACACAAATTTTCACAAGGAAACCATTGGAAACACCAAATTAACCAAATTCAAATCATATTGACATGTTACCACAACATGTCATACAAATCACAATTCAAACCACAACATCACAACTCTTCCAATTCAAGTTCCCAAATCAATTCCAATGACCAAATACCACAACATGGCACCATTTTCAACATAAAACACATGAAAATTCATGCATTTCACAATTCCACCAAAATCAGGGCAAAAATTCGAAATTTACAAAGCTTAACCATAATTCACAAAACTTAGATCAAAATGCTTCAAATGCTCATCTCTTCCTCTTTCCCAAACCAATTCTTTGATTCCTCATCTTTCCAATTCCCTCAAGCCATCAAACACCACCAATCAAGAATCTAAAACCATAGAGATGAAGCTCTCATCACTATGAACAATATTAATGAAGAGTGTTTGAACATTAGAGGACAAGAACAAGGCCAAAACATCACCTTTCTCTTTCTCTTTCCTTCCCAAGCTTGGCGAAAATGGAGGTTTTGGAGAGAGAGAGATGAGATGAAGAAGAGATCAGATTTTTGGGAAAATAAAGGCCACTTGGACGACCAAATAGAGAGGAGAGGAGGCAGGAAAAGCTTTGACAAATTGACCAAGATCTAAGGGCTCAAATTGTGCCAAGTGTCACACCCTTATCACATCTCTCATGAGTTCACATAGGCACACACACACATGATTCCACCTCTTGATCTTTTGCACAAATCAATCCTAACCATTGATCTTTAAGTTACCAATGAGTTTCCTCTTTGGCAACCGATCAATTGGCCGGTAACTTTACCGTTTTGCCCCTGATTATGGCAATTCCTCTTGAATCACCACCAAATTCATTTTCTCATTCATTTTCTTTCACAATGCGCCCTCCCCTCTATTTTAAGTCAATTTAGAGGTTAATCCATAATTGAACTCAAATACAGGGTTTCGGCACTGCTCACAGCACATATGAATAATATCGGGTGCCAACTCACACCATATCCTCCAAAAGGGTCCATTTATCACTAATGACATCCACTTTTGGAGTCATTAACCCTTAATCAAAATTTGGGATCCTGCTAAACCAGGGCTTAGCAGTCCACTTAATTCAGGCTTATTCTCTAGCCTCGAGTCTCAAAATTCGGGGTATTACAATCTAAATGTTGTGGTATTGTTGTCTCTAAAAGTTCACTGACCTTCTTTGACTTATTAGATGTTTTCTTTGCTCCGCTTCACATATAATGTGAAGCCCTGCAAAGAAAGAGACAAAGATATCAAACTAAGAAAAAAGAAAGAAAAAAATGCTTAAGCTTAAAATACTAAAGGTCCTCTAATACTAAAAATAATATCTTGATTCCCCGTCAATAGTGCCAAAAACTTGATGCGCTCCGCAAGTATATGGGTCATGCCAACTAATAAAGTGATAAGTAGAGTATCGTCCAATGAGGAATCAGTTAACTAATTTTTAGGTATTAAATTCTTAATTTCTTTTAAGTTAAACAAATCTAGTTATAAGTAAATTCAAAGGAAATTAAATAAAGAAAACTATCAATGTCAAATACAATCTAGAATCACTAATTCCTCACTAGCTCCCAAAATTTTATATCCACTTAATTAGTTAGTCTAAAATGTTAATTTTCTTAATCTCAAGTTTAAATAGTTATAAGTGCCTATCAGCCCACTCATAACCCTATCTTAAGTATAACTGTTATGTATAACCTAATTATTCAAGTGGCTAGATAACTCAAACACATTCTTCAACAATTATATGGAGTTATTAGGTATATGTCTATCCTAATCGCAAATTAAATCATAATCTAATCCCATATTACTTACTCTCAAAGCCTAATTAAAATTCCTTTCCTCAAGATAAATCCTAATACTCAAATTCACATTTAATGGTGGCCAATCATCAAACGAACATAACAAATTAACCAAAATTAACATAAATAATAACTAATAAATCATGGAAATAAAATCGAAGTCACTAGTAAGTTCATAGTCTCTCTAGATCTAAAAGAAAATTAGTCACTCATGGTTAAAACAAAATCCATAATGAAACAAAGAAATTCATATTCAATAGATAAAGAGGAAGAATGGAAGAAATCAAATCAATTGAACTTCGCTGCTGCCTCCTCTGCTTCTTCCACTTCGATGCTCCATTCTCTGACTATTTTGTTCTACCGTGGTGGTATGTTGAGTCCCTATCATCCCCTCTCCTACTGTAGCTTGCCTCCTCTTTAAATAGATACTATGACTCTCTTTTTCGGTCGCTTTCATCTTCATTCTTTATCCAAATCTAATATCTTTTATGTTGTTCATTCAAAAAGATATATTATCTTATTGTGCAAATCTCCTCCACTAAATCACAATTGATTTTGTCTTTTTCCTTACATAGGGCCCACATCTCTAATACACCCAAATAATATCCTTTTGTTTTCTACTAGCTCACACCCTTGTGGTATATCAAATCCTTTCATTTAGATATATAATATAATGGCTGCATGTTACTTATTTGCAATTTTTTTTTATTTGATGTTTTCTTATCCCTTTCATCATGTAATATCTCTTGCACAATAGAATAGGATATGCGTAGATTTTATGTCAAAAAATTTTTTATCCTAAACTTAATTAAAAGATAATTAAATAGGTACAAAATATTAATAAATTTAATCAATTATGTCCTAAAATCTATACCTATTTAATTATAAAATATATAATTATCAAATTCCCCCATAGTTGAACATTTGCTTGTCCTTAAGCAAAAGAAAGAAAATTTATTATCTGAACAACAAGAATATTACTTATGAAATTCCTATTCCGAAATCAACAAATCACCCCACTTAAATCATGTTATCAAATTTTATTCAATTTAATATCTTATAAGAATGCCTCTCTAGGCCAATAGCCTTAAACAATTGTAATTATCTCTTAACATCCTAAGATCAAAGGATTGAAAAGTAACAAGTGCAACAATAAGATTAGTGAAAGAATATTACGCTACTAAAATCTTTCAAAAATAAATTCAAATGCCCATACTTTACTAAGGTTTTCATTTAGTTTAATAAGGATCCTTAGGAAGAAAATTCATTTATTATTTTTTCTTTTTCTTTTATCTTGAGTTGTTGTAGTTTCCCTTTTGACACAACCCTACACATAGATGATACAATACCGGTTACTCAGTTACTCCACCAAATACCTCAAGAGGCTTTTAGCCCAACTCATAGCCCTCTTTGACTTTACCGTTTGAGGCAAGTGCCAACATTGGTGATGAAGTGCCTCTAGTTACTAAGTTAAGTCTAAAGAATCCACTAAAGTTGTGTTTCTTATTCTTTTTTTTCTTTTTCTTCTCTCTTTTTTTTTAAGTTCCACCCTAGTCATTTCCCTAAATAAAAGCTTCGCTTGGCCAATAAGGGTCATCATCAAATTTCAAAAGAAATTAAGTGGCTAAAGATTCATAAGCTAATAATCTGTTGGTCATATAACAAACTAACCCTATTCTCATAGTCCATCTCAAGATTTATAAAAAAATCAAGGCTTAGCAGCTCAAATAGACATTCCCTTTTTTATTTTATATTCATTTTTTACTTGATAATTTTTTCTAAGATAGGGAATGCTCAAAGTTCAGGTCAATCCTCAGCAATGCAAAAAAAAGTCAACTTTTGAAAATATTGTGAGGAAAAAAACTTCTTTCCAATTGCAGAAGGACAAGTACTACAAAAAAAAAATTCATATCCCTACCCCACACTTAAATCGAACATTGTCCTTAATGTTGCAAAAATCAATAAAGAGAGAAAGGAAGTAGTACTCCCTTGGTTTAGGCCTCTGATTCTGATATGGAGTTCTTCACCTAGTACCATCCATGATGTTTCAACTTTTGAGGGAGGAAAGAGAACACAAGCAAGAATTTATAGCCACAAGAGGAACGATAATCTTTAAACCTGAATAAAAATGAAAGAAAGAAATAATAATAATAATAATAAAATATGCAAGCAAAATCGTTGGGTTGCCTCCCAAGAAGTTCTTGGTTTATATAGTCTACAGCCTGACTATGTTAGAATGTTAAGGAGGTTGAGACAAGTAGTGCCAATGTTTCCTAAGAAAGGATGTAGAGGTATTCGAAATTTGCTCACTGTACCTATGCACATTATCTACACTATTTTGCTCAATGAAAATAGTTTTAAGGGGCTCTTTAATGGAAAATGAATCCAATTTAGCTTGATTGAGGTCATCTATCACAATGACCCCTACACATTGTTTAAGGTCATTTTGATACTCTGTTGTTTTATCCCTCATAAACATGACTTGCTCATCACCAAGTCATAGAATTATTTCTCATTGTTCGACATCTACCAATGTTCTTGTAGTAGCCAAGAATGGTCTCCCAACAATTAGTGAAATCTCTTGATCCTCTTCCATGTCAAGAAGAATGAACTCCACAAGATAGATAAAAGAGCCAACTTTCACCATATGGATAAGAGAAACTTTGATTAGCTAGCTTGAGTGTAACAGTTGTAAGATTGTCCACTGAAGCTTCTTAAAGAGAGATAGAGGCATAAGATTCACAGCAGACCCCAAATCATACAGTGCACGACCTTCAAATTTGTCACTAATCACACATGGAAAAGTGAAAGAACCAAGATCTTTACACTTTAAAGGAACATCAGGCATAATGACACTTGTGACCTCCTTAGTAGTTGTCGCCTTTTTCTTTACCTTTGTTTGGGAGTCTCGGTCCTCATCTAATCCCTTAACCTTTTGTGTCGACCCTCCATCATTTTATACAAGAACCTCAGGAGTTTCTTTGCCATTAGAACTTGAAGGCCCCGTTGTTGGCTGCTACACTTCAAGTAATTCTTTACCACTTCTAAGGGTAATGGCTTTACATTCCGCTTTTCCATCTCTACAAGGATTAGGCACAATATTACTTGGCAATTATCCTTATTGTAATGCATTCATAGTAGTTGCAAGTTGTCCCATTTGTATCTCAAGATTCTTGATGGATCATTCTAATCTTGGATTTGTAGTAGTATGATCCTGAGTACTATTTAATTGAAAACTCATGAGCTGAGATATCATTGCCTTTAGATTAGTTTTGGGTTCTTGAGTAGGAATGGATTCCTTTTCCAATTAATAGAAGCTAGGAGGTGAAACTTACATTGTATTAGAAGTTGATGCTTTATTAAGAGTTGCACCATTATTTTAAGAGGAATTAGGATTTTTATGCCACCCAGAATTGTAGTTATTTGAGTATGGATCACTTTGATTATTACAAGGCAATTTCCTGTATAGTTTACTATCTCTATCTGTTAAGATATAAGGCATTGTCCATTATCATGGCTATCTCCACAATAATCACAAGACGCATAAATAGTGTTTACTCCCATGTGTCTACCATTGGATTGGTTTACTTGAGCTTCTAGGTGGTCAAACCTCTTGTTGATAATATGTAACATTGCTATTAACTTTAAAGAAGGGTCCTCAATAACTTTCTTCACTGACGTTTTTCATTGTTGTTTTGGATAAAATCAGTTGATAAATCATCTAAACATTTTTAGATATGATTTACTGGTTGTTTTGTAATTCCCCCATTAGTAATGGAATTCAATTAAGATTTATATTCAGGAGTCAAACGAGTACAGAAGATTTGAAGCAATACCCATTTTTCTATATTATGAACTGGACTCTATCTGGCAATCAACTTAAATCTCTCCCAAGCTTCACAATTGATTTTGTTCATTCAAAAAGATATATTATCTTATTGTGCAAATCTCCTCCACTAGATCACAATTGATTTTGTCTTTTTTTCTTCCAAAGGGCCCACATCTCTAATACACCAAAATAATATCTTTTGTTTTTTGCCAACTCACACCCTTGTGGTGTATCATATCCTTTCATTTAGATATAAAATATAATAGTTGCCTGCTACTTATTTGAAATTTTTGTTTTTTTATTTGATATTTTCTCATCTCTTTCATCATGTAATATCTCTTACATAATAAAATAGGATATGAGTAGATTTTATGTCGAAATTTCTTTCTATCCTAAACTTAATTAAAAGATAGAAAATATATAAAAGATAGCTAATAAGAAGAAAAATATTAATAAATTTAATCAATTATGTCATAAAATCTATACCTATTTAATTATAAAATATATACTTATCATAAACATAAGAAAATTGGGAGTTTATATAGATTGGAAGCAATAGTTCGAACCATCATTGCACACGTTAGAAGTTGAAGATGAGCAGTTGCACATAGTGGCAGATAATAAAAGGGTACTTGGTTCTCATGTTTATCATCAAAGAACAAAGAGGAATAGAGTATTCTCATCATGAGCATGGGGAGGGGGAAAGGTTAAGACCATTTAGTTGATAGTTATTTAAGAGAACTATTATGTTGTTTTTCTTATATGAAGTTGGAAGGCAGATCTTTTGTTTTTCATCTAACATTTCATGATGGTGTTATCCTAAGAATGGTTATTCTCTTGAGAACATTTATGACAGTTACAAAGTACAACCAATATGTATTTTGTATGGTATTTTAATAAGTGACAGTTGTTACTTATTAACCATAATGTATACACCTTTTTTATTTTTTTATTTTTTAAATTTTGATTGTTGATTATGCAGCCATAATTTTAGAAAAAAAGGAGACAGTAAATAAACAAACTAAAAATAAAATATTACGGAGATGTTTTAAGAATCTGATGCATCATCAGATTCTTCATTCTCCAGTAACTTGTCCACTTTCTTGTTCAAAGAGTAAACAGGAGGTAAGTTCCTTCAAGCATTGATCCATGCATCCTTACTCTTGCAAGTAAAACTAGACCACATGATGAAGCTTGTAGGTTGTGTGGACAAGACCTTTAATACTTATTGGTGGAGGGAGTTCATCTTTCGATTTTTTTCCAGATGATGAATCAGAGTTCTCTTACATCTGTTCATGATATTTTGTTGAGAAGTTGAAATGGAAGTAGAGAAGTGGAGTTCAATTTTTGAACATTTATATATAGAGGGTTTTGTGGATTATCCAGCTATCACGTCTTTTAGAATTAAATATCATATTTTATAAATGGCGACGGTCAATTTTTAATAATCGTTATGTATTTGACAAATTTTTTTTAATTTATTAGTGTGTCTACTATTATTCTTATCTTCTTATTCATCCTCCTCTTCCTTATTCTTATCATCATTCTCATCATTAGAAGAGGGAGATGAAGGCTAGGTTAGAGTGTTAGAATCGACTGACACCCAAGAGAGAGGTGAATTGGGTGTAAGATAAAAACTTAAGAATTTTAAGAATCTTTTCGCATCTTAGTGGAAGCAATAAACATAAAAGTAATGAATCATAAATCAACAATTAATATAAGCTGGAAATATAAGAGCTTAAGGAAGAGAGTATGCAAACTGTGATTTATCCTGGTTCTGTCCAATCCACGATGGCCTACGTCGAGTGCCCAGGCTCCTCCTGAGATTTTTAAATCCACTATCTTCTTGTTTAATCTGGGTGCAAGAACAGCCTTACAACTCATAAGTTTAGCCAGGCACTTGTGAAGCCTTTTACAAATCTCTCACAGAGTCACTCCCCCTTACACACCGTAAGGTTACAATCGAGTTACTCCCCCTTACACACCCCGTAAGGATACAACTTTAATGATGAAAGATTATAATCAATCTTCTCTCTCAAAAGTGAATAGATGAATACTAAAGTACAATATAATCAATCACTCTCTCAAATACACATAATATAGAAAATAGATAAGAACATAGAGTGTTTGGGTTGAGATGGATAGCTTATGATATTAACATGTTTGTGTTGTTGTGTTCTCATTAATGTTGCTCTTTGTTGAAAGTTCCCATATTTATATGTGTTGTGATAGTCGTTAGAAGCATTTCAACTTGTCCATTAGAGTGGAATAGCTTCGTTTGACTGTTCCTCAATTTTGAAAACTAGTCGTTGTGGTTGGTGAACGCTCCACTTCCGTAAAGTCAATTTTTGTCTCTTTGTATCATCTCTTCATTGTATTCCTGGAGAAATACATTAAACACTAATACAATGAAGTGTTAGAGTAATTGAAAGCAAGATGGATGAATTACACAATTATTCCATTGATTTTTAGAAGTTTTAGATACATTGGTTGTCGCATTACTCGAGTGGTCACTAGAGTAATCCTGGGTCATTACTCGAGTGATCCCTCGAGTAATCACCTTCAAAATCTGGCTTAGAGCATTTCCAACTTCATTACTCGAGTGATCCCTCGAGTAATGTTTCAAATAACTTTGTAGATTACTTGAGTGATCCCTTTGAGTATTGTTTCCATTTTAATTCTAAACATGGCAAATAATATATCATCAGAAAGCTCTCAACTTTTACATTCCAATGCAACAAGAATCAGCTCTAAAATCCTTGTAAATAGAAGTTATGATCTAAAGAGTATCTACTATTCTTAGACAATCTCTGAAATCACGAGCAGCAAATTCTAGAAGGCATAATTCTTAGTATATAGCTTTAAATATGACAAACTACCTATCCATGGAAAGCTCTTTAAGTCTACTTTCATATGGCACTAGTTTTGTTGCAATCCGATGTGTAGTTTAGGAGTTATGTTCAAAATACTGAAGCTGCCTTGTACTATGACAGTGATTTTAGTGTCAAATTTTGAAGTTGATATCTCTCTCATCTGAACTCCTTTGAATATGATATTTGGTACAAATGATGCATTGGGAGTCTAGATTCATATGCCACAAGTTTTAGCTCAATCTGAGATGTGGTTAGAGAGATATCATCAAAATACCGAACCTCTATCTTGCCACGCGAAAATAGAGCACATCAGAATTCTCATTACTGTAGTGGTCACTAGAGTAATTTTGGGTCATTACTTGAGTGAGCCCTTGAGTATCACCTCCAAAATGAGGCAGTGGCATATCACTCGAGGGATTACTAGAGTAATCACCTTTAGAGGTAGCATAACTTCCGTATAAGTCATTTTAGCTTCGTATTAACCCATTCCAACTTTCATTTGACTATAGAAACCTCTTGTATCACTTCTAATAGCTTGGATCTTGATATTCTAATGTGATCTTGCAAGTTCTTCTTTATTCAATCTCTTTCTTCTTGTTTTTCCTCATGATAATGATTCTTCATAACCCAACTAGATATTTTCTTGAATATCTTCAATCTTCTTCTTTCTTTACTTGACTTAATCTTTCTTCTTGAAATTCCCATTAGTTTTTGCAAGTTCTTCTTTCTTCAATATCATTCTTCTTGACTCCATAACTCAATTAGATATCCCTTTGAATATCTTCAATCTTCTTCTTTCTTTGCTTGACTAATCTACAAAATATCCAACGTTAAATATAGTAGTTAGTTAATGAAGAAGATAAGTATATTGTGCAAACTTTTTGCTCTTAATATTTGATATCTATATTTGACATCATCAAAAAAGTTTATATCTAACATTCTCCCTTTTTTTGATGATGGCAAATCCTTTAAGAAAAATATGTATGATTTATAAAATCATTATAAGAGCAACATATTTTTCTTGCCTTTCTCTCCCCCTATTTGACATTAGCAAAAATTTTTAAGTATAAGGAAGAAATATTGTAGAGAAGTAAATGTGTCATGAAAATTTTCTCCCCATTAATCAAAATAAATGTGTCATGGAAACAAATGAAAAATGGTGAAAAGTTTGAAACAATTTGGAGAGGTTTTCAGGAAAATTTTCATAATCAAAAGAAATTGAAATCAAAGATATGAAAAGTATTCCCAAAATATAAAAAGGGGTTTAGAAATGCTCATTTGGATTTAGCAAGCTGATGATTGATCCATGAAACCCATTGCCTTCTTTTCTTGTTGTGTTAGATTCGAGATGTCATGTTCACCACACTTTTACTATGCAATTGTAATGGATCTTGTTCATAGGAGTTAACTGTGTCTAGCTCAATGGTAGGCTCTGAAATGTGCTCAATAGAAAGCTTAGGAATAGCCTTTGAGATGTGGAAGGGAACTGAAGTACTTGCTTTTCAAGTGGTGTCTAAACTCTTGTTGCTTGAAATGTTGCTGTCCCTTGATTGAGCATTAAAGCATATTTCCTTAAAGTTGATATACTCTCCTTTTAGTGTGTTGAGGAATGATCTTGCATGGAGCAAATTCTCCTACTATAAGTAAAAGCATTCTTGCAAGGAGAATGGTTAGTGTAATCAAGTATTAAATTTATTGCACAAATCAAAGTCATCCTTTCTATATGATATGTTAAAAATTAAGATCATGAAAGGAAAACATAAGAGTAACTCATTATCAAAACTAATTAAAAGATAGTGAATTCAGATTAGTATATTAAAAGGATTTTCTTTCAATAAATGAGCTTTTAAGATATAAAACACATGTGAATATGAAGCTCCCCCTTAGTGAATGCATGAATTAAAAGAAAATCGTTGTGAATATTAAGTTAATAACTCTTTTGAATTTGTAAAATCATTGAAAATTTTGTAGAGAGAATGAGTATGAAAATATGAAGATTAGGGAGAAATTAGGTTTTGAAAATGATGATGCTATTCAGGGTTTTAAGGTTGTAACCCTATATCCCTTGAGTGGTCACTTCAGTGATCCTGCTCGACCATCACTCAAATACTCACTCAAGTGATGCAACTCAGAGAATTTTAATTAAATAAGAATACAATACCTCACTCGAGTAATATCGTAATTACTCGAGCCATAATCCTCTGAAGTCTATTGATACATCGTTGGATACTCACTGTCTGATAATGTGATCAGTACTGAGAGATTTGAAGTATAGTCTTCTATGAGCACTTTAGGATACCAAGTTGAGCTCAAAATAAGGCCTTAGGGTTCTAATTGATTAAGTCACAGAGTTGTCCAATCTTGCCATTCACAGGAGTGATGAACTCAACATTGTTCGTAGCAAACTCTATATGATTATTGAAGCTCCTCTCTTAAATAGACTTGGACAGATTGACCAAAGAATGAAGGACTAGGGAGACTAGCTCTCACAAAGTGTTGTATCTTATGTATCCTTGAGTCTCAGCTCTCATCCTTTGCACCTCTTGTGTTACCTTGAAGTGATTGCAAATTACTTGGAGTAATCACAGATTACTTGGAGTAATTGTGAATTATTTGAAGTGATGGCAGATTACTTGAAGTTATCACTGATTACTTGGAGTGATCCTTAGATTACTTAGAGTTATAGTTGATTACTTGGAGTAATCCTCAGAATTACTTGGAAAATTTGCTAATTACTTGAAGTAATTGCAAGTTATTTGAATTAATCCTCAGAATTACTTGGAGTAATTTCATATTACTTGAAGTAATTGCAAATTACTTGAAATAATTGTAGATTACTTGAAGGTCTAGTATTTAGTAAACAACATTTAGAAGTTTTGATTCACCACAGTTCATAACTTCCTAAGTCTTTCATCCACAACCTTAATGAGCTTCTAAATGGTAACATCAAGTGAAGCTCAATCTGTTTGAATGGTTTATCCAATGAAAGAGACTCTAGCTGATTTAGCTCTAGCGAGGATTACGCTTTATCATCTCTAGATGACTTAGGTTCTACTATCTGTCTCTTGCTAGTAGCGCCCACTAGTGACAAGCGTATATTCACTTTTTTGATGTGCAGCTTCTTCAGTATAAGAGTCCTCTCAAAGGGCTCATTTGGCTTTAACCATATCTTGTTAGCCTTAAGGAGTAAAGATACCAAATAAGGGTATGTTATTGGAGTAGGCCCTGTAGAAGTATATATGTACCTCTTGTTCTTTAATAGACATGATCTTTCCAATATTCCTCTCGTCCATGCTGATAATATAGGCCATTATGTGATAATTCTTCTCAATGAAGTAAGTGAAGTTATTGGCCTTATTCATCATAGCTCTAGTGTAGGTATAATAGATAATCCAGTGAAGATTACACATAGAGCTAGGATTGAAGTTTAGAATCCTCATTAGTTCTTATGGTTTAATGATTTTGTACTTCTCAGGCTTGTTGAACCCCTTGAAAGGTCTAGTGGGAGGGTTGTTGAATCCCGACCACTTATTGATCTTTGAGGTTAAGATGATGACCCTCTAATCTCTTATTGTTATCTCTAATGTCTCTTCAATTATTGTGCCTTCTCAAAACATAACTCATCATGCTCCATGTTGCAGTAGAGAAGTCTAACTCCTTTTGGCAATAGGGAAGATGGCTGGATGGCAAAGGCTTATAGTGTTGGAAGTATGAGTTCAACTCATAAGTATCCTTGGTCTCTCGACTTGAGCTTCTTCGAATTGAATTCCGCTAGACATACTAAGAGGTCTTCTTTCCCTTTCTCCTTCTCTAACTACACCCCTAGCTAGTTACTTACTAATGATGGGGTGTCACTCGAGTCATCAATTGAGTAATAACACAAATTCAGCTTCTCCTCACACTGCAACACTGCCAGTCACACCTCTTCTATTAGCCTCTGATCTTTCTATCTGAAAGTAGAGCATTTTGATCAACTCCTACAAAAGTATAATAAATATATGCTCTTTGGTACCCAACTTTCTTATATGATATTTGAGCAAAGAGCACCATAAACCAACAAAAACCAAGATATAATTTTACCCAATTAAATAAATTCAAGCCTTTAGATCATAAAGGGTAACAAATAAGAGATATCAATGATCAATGACAATTTATAAATACATTTTATGTAGAAAATATATCATTGATAAGGTTTCCATGCTATCTATGTAAGTTGGATCAACAAGGGTAGAAAATTTATCCATAATGACCAACTTTTATGAAAAGATAAATCATGAATTGAATCAAGTTTTCCAAGAATGAAATATGTAAATTATTCCAAATCCTAAATGCTATTTCAAGTCATGACAATGCATTTGTGAAATTGGGATTTTGAATATATGCAAAACTCATTTTTGAAACATGTTTACAATCAATGCTCATGTTAAAAATGGTGGAAGTAGTCAATAGTTATAAAATATGTATCAGAAAGCTTCACTTAGGAGTCCAATTAAGATAACATGTTAATCATAAGAGTTAACATGTTGGAGAATTTTCTTATGTTCTAAAATCATATGAATAAAAAAGTATTAGCTTGATAGATAAATATAAGCATAATGACTTTGCTATTGATTCATAGACTATCTTAACACTTAGAGTTGTATCATGGAAGATATGAATAGTCAGTTCAAGGATTCGAATTCATGACACTGGTTACTCAAAGATAGCTCATATCAATGATTAATGTATTTGAGCAACAAAATGAGTATAAGAATTTATGAATGATGAAGCATATACTTATTAATCCAAATGACTAGAGTACTAGAATATTATCCTAGTAAGGTATTCCACTATAATGGCTAATGCATTAAGATTCAATGCACTAATGAACGTTCATAATGCTTGGAATAACATGGCCAACTAATGATTTATGCATTAGGCACAAGGCTTTCACATATAGAATTCTTTTTCTAGGGAATATATACACTTGAAACTCATAGATAGTTAACTTGTTAGACATAAGGTCTAACTTGGTAGAAAATAAAGGTTGAGGAGTTCAAGCAGTAACAAGTTTAAGATCAAGAAATAATATGTGAACAATGGGGAAAATTCTAGTAGATGGATTTGAAGCATTTCTGACTTTCAGTGTATATATATAAATATTAACTTTCAATTTTCAAACTGATTTAAATGCAAACAAGATATAAATAATTTTTAAATAATGTGTATGCATTTTTATAAACAAGATGAATTGGAATCTAAGTACATTTTTGAAATGTGTATTTCAAAACATAAACCAATAGAAAAACTATGCACAGTTTCCCTTTTGGTTCGTTTTGCAATCTGGAAACAATTTAACGTTCATCAATGATTGATTGCTAAAGGAATGCAATAATGGGCAAATATTTATTACCCAAAATAAATAATTCATATAAGTATAGAGTAAGAATTATATATTACTGTAATTCTTCTTATCCTTGCGATAGCTTGCTTGGTTTTGGTGAAATTGATTTTCCCCCTTTGCACACTCAGCACCAAGATCCCAACTCCACAACTCAGCATCATCAAGATATCAATTTGATTTCATGTGGCAATAGTCTTGAGAAGCTTTTTCTTATCCTACAAAACTATATAAATTTATTTTTCTTTATGGTATCCAACCTTGCTTGGATCCATTTTTTGTTAGCTTGTAGGAAACAAGATAAAATTCACATGCTTTAAGAATATAATCAATTCAAGGCAATTGAGCATAATGAATTAAACATGTTTGTATGCATAAAAGAAATATTTTCTTTTAAAATCATTATATATGCATAAAGAATTAACCTGTTGAGCATTGCAATCCCTTTATAAATAAATCTATTAAGTGGCTTTTTAAGGGATGCGAAAACATAATTTCAAAATCATTTGCAATGCTCATTCTTAAGGTTCCAAAATATAAAACCTCAATAAATATTACAGACAATAGCATAGGAGGTTTTATCATTGTGTACCTTTGGTTTAGATACTTAAAGGATTGTTTTTGCTTACCCACTGCATCTTTCTATGATGTTTATACTTTGAATATCTTGGTTTAGGTGTTGGCAACCTTCTCCCAAAGTATATAGACTCCAGGAGTCTTTTACTTGATGCTTGAGAGATCCTCCTTTTCTTTTTCTCCTCAAAATAGTTGAACGGTACTCTATGGTAGTCCATTCTTGAGGTTGAATATACTCCTTTTCTCCATTGCCTCTCTTTGTGATTATACTTTGTAGTTCTAGCAATGGGTGCTCCGAGAGTTTTTCTTTTCGATATAGATTATATGAACTTATTTCTTGGTACATGAGAAACTCTTGGCTTCTTTTTCATCATCTTCGTACCCTTATGTCCCTTCTTCTTAGATTCAATATGCATACATGAAGTACTAGATGGGCATTTTGGTACCCACTTATACTTGGGTCCTTGATTGTTAGCACTAGACATTACTTGTCTTTTCGGAACCCAAACATATTTATTTCTCATATTAGATTCCAATATAGCATGTGTGAGAAACGTGACCTGATTTACCATAATAATTGCAAATAATAGAATTATATGCATTATGAGATTCTATACAAGTATTGTGTTGGTCATGAGAGTAAAAACCTGAATAAATTTCATTTGAACATTCTTTCTTCCTAATAAATTTTCCATCATATTTGAAAACATTTTTTATTTTCTTAATAGAATCAACAATTGGTTGAAAAATAATCTTATGTAGACTTTGAAAATCAGTTTTATGAAAATCACAAGAAGAATTAGAAATTTTTACCTTAAGTTCATCTTGAGCTCCAAAGAGTGATTTTTCATGTCCATCCATAATGAGTTCTTTTTGGGAATCCTTTTCTTCTTGTCTATCCATATTGACTGTAAGGAAATGTTCTATGATTTCTTCTTCTTCATCATCAGCTTCCAATTGTTCATGCACTGTAGATGTATAGCTTATAATTTCAGATGAACTATCAACACTTTCAACTTCAACATACTTGTTAGAAATATATATAGAATCAAGAGTATCCCAAATTTCTCTAGCAGTAGAGCAAAATCTAATTTTCATAAAATCGTTTTTGGTTAAAGCACTATACAAAATTTTCATTGTCTTAATGTTCAACAAAAACATTTTCTTTTCTCTTTCTGTCCAATCCTTTCTCGGTTTGAAGCCAAAGACATTTGTAAAACTATTCCACATATCAAAATCAGATACTTTGATAAAACTGGTCATTCTAGCTTTCCAAAACCAAAAATCAATATCTTTTAAAATAGGTGGAATTGTATAGTCAAAACCTTCAAAAAGAATATAACACTCAAAATCAGCCATTATAAACTCTTGAGAATTTTAAGTCCTTTAAACAAGAGTCCAGCTCTTATACCAAATGTTAAAATCGATTAACACCCAAGAGGGGGGTGAATTGGGTGTAAGATAAAAATTAAGAACATTAAGAATCTTTTAGCATCTTAGTGGAAGCAATAAATATAAAAGTAATGAATCATAAATCAACTATTAATATATGCTGGAAATATAAGAGCTTAAGGAAAATAGTAAGCAAACTATGATTTATCCTGGTTCGGTCCAATCCCTAGGCTCCTCCTGAGATTTTCAAATCTACTATCTTCTTGTTTAATTTGGGCACAAGAACAACCTTACAACTCACAAGTTTAGCCGGGAACTTGGGAAGCCTTTTACAAATCTCTTAAAGTTACTCCCCCTTCAACACCATAAGGTTACAACCGAGTTACTCCCCTTACATACCCCGTAAGGATACAACTTTGTTGATGAAAGATTACAACCAATCTTCTCTCAGAAGTAAATAGATTAATACTGAAGTACAATCCAATCAATCACTCTCACAAATACACATAATATAGAAAACAGATAAGAACAGAGAGTGTTTGGGTCGAGATGGATAGCTTATGATATGAGCATGTTTGTGTTGTGTTCTTGTTGGTGCTGCTCTTCATTGAATGTTCCCAGATTTATAGATGAGTTGTGATAGCCGTTAAAAGCATTTCAACCTGTCCATTAGAGTGGTGTAGCTTTGTCTGACTGTTATTTGATTTTGAAAAGTAGCCATTGTGGTTGGTGAACACTTCGCTTCTATAAAGTTAACTTTTTATCTCTTCGAATCATCTCTTCATTGTATTCCTAGAGAAATACATTAAACACTAATACAATGAAGTATTAGACTAATTGACACTATAACTCAATTAGATATCCCTTTGAATATTTTCAATCTTCTTCTTTCTTTGCTTGACTAATCTACAAAATATCCAACCTTAAATATAGTGGTTAGTTAATGAAGAAGATAAGTATATTATGCAAACTTTTTGCTCTTAATATTTGATATCTATATTTAATATCATCAAAACTATTCATATCTAACACAGAGTATCATCATCAACATGGGAAAGGGGAAAGAATTTGAACCATCACAGTATTTGTTGTTTCATAATGATTTTTACTTAAAAACCATTAATATTGTGAGACAAAATATGACGGTTACTAATTACCACCACTATTTATTTGTTTGGACTTCTATTAAGTGTTTTACTAAGTAACTGTTATGTTTCACAAGTCGGTGCCTCCTCCCGCTCTGCCAATCCATCTATTAAGCCGAATGATGAGATAGCACTAGACAAAAGAGCAATGGGGAAAGGTCATATTGTCATAAAGGACTCCAAAGAAAATTTTGGGGGAGGAAACTTACTATAAGATAGAACAAGAAAGGACAAATTGTGAACTTTTGTCAAATTTCAAAATTTAACCTTTCTTGTTCTATCTACATTAAGTTTCCTCTTTCATGACAACAAGACCCTTCCCCAGTACTATTTTCTCTTGTGCCATGCATCTCACCATTCGGTGCAATATATGGATTGGAGGAGGGGGCGGAGGTACCGGCTATGACTAGAGCTGGGAATACGTGATAGACTGCAAGTTATGAGCTAGCCCATACTATCAAACCCCTTAACATTTCAATATGCACAGAGTATTAAAGGTATAGCTCCACAGGCATACAGAAATAGCATAAATATACTAAACATAACCATATAACTCCAACTCACTTCACCCGGACACCTTAGTTACTGGTATTTGCCGTTTTGCCCTTGGAGCCGCTAGCTTCTACTGGAATATTTTTATATTTTAGAAAAGGTGAGATTCAAACAAATCTCAGTAGTAACATACAATCGATCATATAAAATACAAGAATTAAATGTGTCATGCTCCATATTATGCAACAAATTAACAATAAAATCATGGCTTGTAAACATGAGTTAGGGGCTCAATCCCCCACTTTTCGTAAACATCAGTTGGGTTCTTGCTCACAACCACGTAAGTGTGCCTCCACACACAATTACCCTCCTTGGCAAAACCATGTTCATTAATTATGTCACTAAAGATGGCATACACGACCATATAAAACATTCACATAATTATGATGGATAGAGTTACTACCTGTCAACCTTTCCAAATCTTAAGCTTGATTGATGTGCTTTGGGCATCCCGGGCAAGTGTCAAAACTTATAAATAATTTACGGGTGACGAGTTACTACTTAGTCCAATTCTTTCATAAGTCATTCTATTATGTTCATTAGAGTTACTACATTAGGCCCAATATGAAGCTAATGGGCTCAAGATAACCCCAAATACTAAACTTAGCCCTTTATGGTTTAATTCTATTCCAAACACCCTTTACCTTTTGAATTTTCACATAAGTACCAAAAGCTGGCAAATTTTTCACTAAACTTTGAAAAATCATAACTAATTCTAGAAAACTCCAATTGGGGTGATTAAAAAGTATGTGTCCCTTATTAAGTCTATTTTAAGGGAAAAATATTCCTACAGTCTTCTGTCCACACATAATTCTCAATTTTTATGTTTTCCCTTACTGCTAGAAATTCTGACCAGAATTTTTTACTCAACTCAATCTACTATAACTTTCTGTGTACTTATCCATTTTTTACCCTTTACCTATCAAATTAAAGGTCTCTTTGTGTACTTTAAATCTAGAAAATCTCAACGTCAATGGATAAAGTTTAGCCATTAAAAAACGTACCACAACCAAACTGCCTCTAAAAATGGAATCAGGGCAGCAACTAGAATAAAGTTTCAATATTTTGATTTATCTTTCTAAATCGATAAATATTATAACTAGGACCTATTCCCGCACCGTTTTCTGAGTAGAATACAATAGAACCCTTAAAAATACCAAAGTCACACTCCTTCAACTAGTTTTGGTCTTGACCAAAATATGCCTCCTAAAACAACAAAAATTCAATTGTGTTTTTGACTACCAATAACTCTAATTCTTCAACAAACACCATATATCACCTTAAATATGATTAAACACCATTTTTCTTCAAAAAAATTTCCCCCTGGCTGAAACTTAGGGGTTGTTCAAGAACTAGGAATCAACAAAAACATGAAGTAATCAGTTTAAAATGAAGCTGAGGCTTACCTCTTCACGTTTCTATGGGTGGTTTGGAATTTTGGCAGCACTCCGACTAGCTAATAGACACAAAACACCTCAGATAAGAATTCTGAGACCATAGAATTGCAGCTCACAGTAAGTAGAAGAGGTTTCCTGAATGACTTACCAGACGATAACGGGGATCCGGGGTCGAAATCGGCTCTGGTGTTTAGGAAATTTCACTATTCAAGCCTCCTCTCTCCTCTACCAATTTTACGACATAAAAAATGATTTTTCTTCCATCTCTCCCCTCTTGGATGAAATCTTAAAGGGAAATGGAGGGATAAGATTGCATCATGGCTTTAGTTAACATGTGTCAAGTAATCACTCTACAAGATGACATGTGTCAAAAAGCTATTGGGCCTTCCTTTTCTCTCATAGTCTAACAATTTCCCCAGATCCTCGACATGGTGTTCGAGAAAGTTAGTCATGTGACCGAACCGGAGACTAATGGATTTCCCTGACACAGGTGACACGTGGTGTAATGTCCCAAAATAAATTAAGGGCTAATGACTCTAAAAGTGAATGTAATTAATGTTAAACAAACACTTTCAAAGAATACAATGTGAATTATAACTTGAATGAGTAGTAGCCAGTGTCCAAACCCTGTATTTAAGCTTAATTGTGTTGTTAAGGGTTAAAATGAATTCAATGAGAAGGGAAGGATGCATGGATGAAGAATTGAATGGGAAAATGTGTTAAGTGGTAAACTAAAAGGAATTCCCCTAGCCAGGGGCAAAATGGGAAGAAAGGAAATTTCCCAGTCTATTAGTCAGTTACTGATGAGAGAACTCATTAGTAACTTAAAGATCAAATGGTGTGACAATTGTTAAAGAGGCCAAGAGAGAGTAATCATATGTTGTAAGATCATGGAAGAAGTGCCAAGATTATGACACAAGGCATTATATAGACCATGGATGAAAGTCAAAGTGTCATACTTTTTCTCTTCCCTCTCTCCTCATTAAGGTTGGCTAAGGGGGTATGGGGAAGGCCAAGATCTGATCATCATCATCTCATTTTCTCTCTCTCTCAAGATACCATTTCATCACAGGAAGAAGGAAAGAAAAATAAGGAAATCCTCTTGTACTTTAACCTAGTAGATGGCCTCAAATGCTAAAATCCTCTTCTTTAATCTCGAACACCTTGATGAAGGCTTCATTCCTATGGTTTTAGATTTCCAAGAGGAGGTGTTTTGAGTGTTTAAGAAAAGTTGGAGGTTAAAGAATCCAAGAACAAGCTTGGGAAAGTGAAAGAGGTGAGTAATAGCTTCCTTTTGATATATATGTTGTGACCATTATTAAGACTTTGAGTTTTTGGAAATACGTCTTGATTTTCATGTGATATAGGGTTGTATGAATTTCATGGTTTTTTTATGGAAATGGTGTCTTGTTGTGTCCTTTGGACAATGAAATTGGTTTGGAGCCTTGAAGGTGAAGTTTGGAAATTTGTGGTTTGGTGTTGCAATGTGGTCAAAATAGAACATGTCAATGTATAATGGGAATTTGTCTATTTTGATATTTCCAATGGATTCCTTGTGGAAAATTGTGTAGGAGTAGTGTTGATTGTGAAAATCTGACCTTTGGAAACATTTTTGACAAAAACTGGAAATTCTGGAAATGTTGCTAAGTGTAAACTCCGTGCAAGGGACCAACTTTGCATAGTATTTTGATATAGCAAATGGTGTCAAAATGTTACAAAATTTTATAGTTTTTCCATTCACATTGCAGGCTTCACAATGATATAAAGTTTGTATCATTTTTATAAGTGTACAAGAAGTTATGGTCGTTGGAAAATTAGTCAGGAAGCAAGCCAGTTTTTGGCTGTGGCCAGGGGTTTGGACCACGGCCAATAGGGTCTTGGCCATCGCCCAAAACCTTTTGACTTGTTCTTGGCCACGGCTTAAGGATGTTGGCTGTGGCCCAAAAGTTTCTAACCTGATTTTGGTAGCGGCCAGTGGATCTTGGCCGCAGCCCAAATATTTCTAGCCATTTCTTGGCCATTGCCCATGGATTGCTTGGCCGTGACCAACCTCTTGAAAACTGTATTTTGAACTTTTGAAAGGTGGTCTTTGGTCAAGCCTTTTCCAATCCTTTAGGCATCTGTTTGGGCTTCTAGTAGCCACCTAAAGGTCTCAAATGATAACTATCCCTAAGTATTTTGGATTTAAGCATTGGAATAGAGAATAACTCTTCATCCTTGATTATGTTTATAGGATTTTACATTTGCCCTGCAAGTGATAAACCAGTGCCAGAGCACGAGTGGAAAAAACAAGGTAGTGACTCTTTCTCTTATACTATGTGTAACGCATTGTATGTATGTCTTATCATTGAATTGTGTTGATTGCAAATGTTGCGGTGTATGTTACTGTGAAAGCTTTGTGTATACAGCTGTGAGTGCTATCGTATTGTGATGCAAGTCACACATCATATGGATACAACGCAACCTATCATTTATGATGTAAGTTATGCATCATGTGGATACAGCTAGCTATCGTTTATCACATAAGTCACGTATCATGTGGATACAGTCGTGAGAGCTATCATTTGTGACAAAAGTCACGCATCACTGTGATTGTTGTGATGTTGCTGCTTTGTGATTTGCTTGCATGCTATATTATATATTGTATAAGTTATTTGTTACTACTAGGATTCTTTTGAATCTCATTCTTTCCATTGACTAACCTACAGTCAGGGCAAGCAGTTCGAAGGAAAAGCAAGTAACGAAGGGCGGCTAGAGCTCCTAGCTAGGAGTTTTAGTTTTAGTAGTTGGTTTTCATATTTTTTTAGATTATTGTACTTGTTGTAAATATGGATAGTTTTATGTAATCCCCAGTATAGGAAATGGAAATGGGCAAATATGCCTTGTAAACACTTAAAGGAATGAATGAAACCTGATGTTGTCGGGAAGTTTTGTTACACTCTGATATGTATGAATGAAACCGAACTGCACATGCCAAATATATTTGAAATGTGATTAGAAGACCATATTAAATAAGTTATGGAAAAGTTTTTGAAAATTCACTTTATCATAGGACCGTACCCAGTCCTGAAGTTGGGACTTTCAATAAGTTTTGAATTAACTGTTGGCCTCTAATTTAACATAATAGCGCATTTTTTTTATTATAATTTCGGCTATTAAGGTAGGGTTTACACATGGCGCTCTCTGGGGATGCCAACACAAAAGGCATAAAGTGAGTGTAATGATGAGGGACACTTGTCACCTCCTTATTTGGCCAATACATAAGCAACTTTGTACTTAGTCATCATTAAAGGACACTTGTCAAGCTCTCAACTTGCCAATACAAAAGTATGTCATCATGAACCATCATTACTTACTTTATTAAAGTTACTTTAATAAAGTTACTTTATCGGTGCATACTGGGAATCCACTCGAAACCGTGCACACATATCGAGGCACGCCATACAACAACCAAATCCCTCCAATCTCATAATAGTGCCTATGTGCCTTGCAGCCATCGATGAATTTTCCTCCGACTGTTTACACTCATATTTTACAATCCTGACTTCTTGATTTTTGCAGATGACAGAAAGGTTATCTAGAAATTCTAAAAGTGACTTTCCCATTATTTATAAATATCAACATTTATTTTATTCCACTATTTCCATATTTACATTGGCTTTTGGGATTCTTAGCCATTACATGAATTTTGGGATGTTACTGACCCTCGGTCACGCACAGGCCTGCACTTTCACGGGTTGACTAAATGCCAACCCTAACCCATTGTAATGGGTTAGCAGGCTAGTCTACGAGCCCTCTTTTTTCAATAAAAATATATTTTCATGTTTTCTTAAGATGGCTGAATGTTCGAGGCACATATATATGAGTTAGTAAATTTTCCTTCCTACAAAATATCATTTCACTTATAAAAATACAAAAATATAATCCATAATTCAAGATATAAAGTTATCAAATTTACTAAAGTTTACTAACAAAAACATCAAATCATCCTTAAACAATCAAAATATAATAATTTATTTTAATGAAAGAGGAAAGAGGCTAAGATTTTTTTCTTTTCGTGATTGGAAGGTACCAAGTGGGAGTGTGAGAATTATGGATTTTGTAAAATTATCATTTACAAAAACAACAAAAAAATTTACTGGCTAACCCACCAACCCGTGGATTGGCCCACATCAACCAGCAGACCATGTTGGTCAGGCCTGTATGGCCCGCACTTTTGTGGGCTAGGAAATCCCCAACCTTAACCCTGCAAAACCTACGAGCTACAGGTTGATCCCCTATTATCGGCTCTAGCTACGGCGGAGGGGGCAACATGGTTACGATCCTCAGTACTTGAGCCATTTGTTGCCACTAATAAGCCTTAAGGATGAGTGGTTTACTAGGATCTTAACATGATGGAGAGAAGGAGGAAGTTGATAGAGAAAAGTAGTAAGAATCATGAGGAATAGTTGAGGTTAAATAGAAGTTTAACGTATTGAGAAGGGTTATGATATATGACTTATTATGGCATCAATTTTACCACAATACACTAGTCTATCCATACATTTAGAAATTTACCAAAAACCAAGGAAAAATCACAATTTCCCAAGACTCAACCAATGGTCACAATGAATTCACCAAAATGTTTCAAATACTCACCTCATATTCTTCCTAAAGGTAGTTCTTTGTTTCCCCAACTTTCAATTTTTCTCAAATTCTCAAACACTACTATTCAAAAATCTGAAACCATAGGAATAAAGCTCTCAACCCCTTGAACAATATAAATGAAGAACACTTGAGCATTCAAAGTCATTTCCTTACCTAAAACCCAAGCTTCTTTCTCTTTCTTGCTTAGTTTCAATGAAAATGGAGGAGAGGAGAGAGATAAGATGAGTTGGTAAAGATGATGATGAAGAAGAGGAAGGAAGTCAGATTTTTGGGCTAAGAGGGCCATTAGGCCGACCTTAGAGAGAGAAGAGAGAGAAATTAAGTTGAAAGTTTGACTCCAATCCTTGGTCCATACAATGCCATGTGTCACAATCTCATTCCCCCTACCATGGACTCACAAAGGCTTGCAAACATAGAATTCTGCCTCTTGCTCGTTCAATCATAACCATTGATCTCAAGTTACCTATGAGTTTCCTCTCCAGTTACTGACCAATTGGTCAATAACTTTCCAATTTTACCATTTTGCTCCTGATTATGGCAATTTCACACAAATCACTTCCAAACTCATTCATAGCATTCCAATAACATCACTGTGCGCCCTCCCTTATATTTCAACCCATTTAGACATTAATCCACACTTAAGCATAAATATAAGGTTTAGGCATTGATTAGAACACATTCACATTGAATTCAGCGATAATTACATCACTTCTAGCATAATTAACCCTTAATCCCAAATTAGGTCATTACATATCATCCCTAATTAAATTAACACCAAAGATCACTCTTTGGCGTACCTAATTTCCCTAATAATTGGGGACGCCCAAGATGGCATCCTAATTCAATTAGGGATGCTAAAGAATTAGGGACATCAACTTTGGTGTCCTTAATTCAATTAAGGACGCTAAAGGTAGATCTTTGGCATCTGCTTTTGGAAACAGGGCGCCTAATCTGTCAAACCTTATGCATATAATTACAAAAATGCCACCGTCTTTATTTTTTACTTCATTTTTAGAAAAAGGGACGTCCTTTAAGGTAGTAAAATCTATATTTTGCAGTAGTGTGCCTTCACTGATATAAGTGTTTGGAAGACAAATCATTTGTAAGCATTACATAACGGTTGTTTCTTAAGAACTGTTGATAAGTAAAATATTTGCATAGTTATTTTCCCTTATATGGTTATTTTATGGATGATGTTTGAGCTTAATTTAATGAATTTGGGTGTAAATGATAAAGAAATGATGATGTTGGCATAAAATACAATTTATTGAAAAATACTAAATTTGACCTTGTTTTAGTTTTTAGGAAATATCTAGAGCTCTAGATGTTGGATTGGGATGTTCTTTATATAGATAAAAAGCTAAGAAAATGCTCCACAACTTTTATGTTGAGCCAAAAAATAGTTTTACCTTCAAGGGTTTCAAATTTTCTTGGAATTTGAGGATGTGAATTTGTCCCTGACTGACCTTTTCCCACTAAATTGACCATAACTTGAGCTGTAAATATTGAAATGGGGAGCTCCCAGTTGTGTCTTCAAGCTAAGATCCATAGCTACAACTTTTATGAGATCACATGGTGAAATTGCACTATTTCAAATGTCAAAACTAGGCAGCAATCAAGTAATTTGGCAACCACAAGGTCAATGTTGGTAGCATAAGCTCAAAAATTCATGCCTAACAACGTGCAAATTTGTGCACCCCCTCCAACAATAAATAGAGGAGCTCAAGACATAAGGAGACACACTATCTTAGAGTTAATTTCATGTATTGTATTTGCTTCTTGCATGTTTCCTTCATGGAAGGCTTAGGTAGTCCTCCTTTATGGATGGTATACGTTGCCACCTACATGGAAGGTTTTACCTCCTATATGGAAGGCTAGATTTTTGTGTTTTAGAATTTAATAATTGAGTTTGATTCAATGTTTATGAAATTTTCAATTTATTTTTGTTTTTTTTTTAAATTTCATCATGAGCTAAATTTCCATTTTCCTAGGGTGATGATGTAGCTTACTAATGACGGATTGGATCTTAACTTATTAAATATATTTTTAATTTTTCTTTTATGATTGAGTTTTGGTTAGTGTTCTTAATGCTTTCAATTGATTGACCATCTTTTGAATGATTTCAATATGTGTGTTGAAACGGAAGGAGATGCATATATGTAGATCCTATAATTGAAACCATAATTTGCATATGAAATATGAATATATTTATATGGGTTGTATAGTCTTAATGAGTTCCATAAATCTTAATGCATGATTGATTGCTTTAATTCATATAGGGATCTATAGGATTAGCAATTAATTATAGAATTGTTTGACCTTGGAAGAGGCTAGTAATTAAATTAGGGAAACTTGACTATCAATCATGTGGAATAAATTGGACTAAAATAGATAGGTGATTCAATCCGAAATTTGTTAAGTGAAATATGATCCCTAGGACTTTTTCTTATCATTGTTTTCATATCATTTGCATTCATATTTAATCATTTTAAATTTTATAATCTCAATCACCAACTAATCGATCGACCTAATAGAATTAAGATTACTAATTTTGGTACTTAGTGATCAATTCTCGTGGGAACGATACTCTACTCACTTTTGTATTACTTGTTTACAACAATGTGCACTTGCACCTTTTAATAAACCATTTACACCTATAACAACCATCATTTAATGACGGTTGTTAGCTACCACCGCTATACGTTTGTGTTCTTGCGAATTCTGTCTCGTAATACATAGCAGTGTGCATAATTAACCGTTATATTTAAGCATTATATATCATTGCGTGACCTCCTCCTCTGCATACATTACGTTTATTAGCTGTAACCATTATGTATTAGGCGTTGTAAATGCCCAAATCTATATTAGTGTAGCCCTCCGGTGGCTAGCCAAGACAATATCCTAGTGGCTCGACACTATGGAATTTAACTTGGTGCTTCACTCATCATCCTATTAGTCAGCCACTCCCAGCTAGAACCTTCCATAGGTAGCCTTCTTTCGTTAGTTATGTCTCTCAATAAGAGAAACACACTCCAAAAGCTGCTTGTTAAAGTTAGGGAACCTAAGGCCTTGTAAGACCCCTCATATGAGACTTGTGACATATACTTAGTGGGAGACCCATGAGTCAAGAACACTAACAACCCATCTCTTGATTTCATTTTGATTTTGATATTTAAGAAACAACCTTACCTAGTTTATTTCAGTCACTTGAAGATTATAAGTTTCTAACTCTCACAATAGAACATGTTCAAGTTTTCTTTCTTGCAATTTTTTGTTCGCTAGTAATTAATGTAATAATGCTCTAGGGGTAACATTTGGTCGGCGTGAGTTTAGAACTTAATATGAATAGAAATTAAAATCATGTTAAAAAATATTTGAATAATTGGAGCCATGTGACTCACATTTGGATCGGTTGTGGTAATGTTGGATAACCATGAATAATTTGTCGCTATAATTGAAATTAATTCATGTATGCATAAAAATTATTATTAGATCAATTTGGATCTTCTTTGCCAACAACTAAACACCAGTAAGAGAAAGAAGATCTAGCAAGGCAAAAAAAAAAATAAAGTGAGGCTCACATCAATAAAATTCATTGAATCATATATATGCTCTGTAATGTTAAAGAGAGGATTGAATCAAAATTCATTGATCATTTATATAAAATAAATTTTCAAATAAGTCACAATATTTAAAAACCTATTCTCTACATAACCCTGTCATATCATTTTGAAATACACAGACACGCACAGATATATATATATATATATATATAATATAATATAAATTGATTAAAAGGGAAATAAAGAAAATAATTACACACTATTTTTAGTAATATTCTTAGGTTGAGATATTTGTGACATTAGGTGTGAATATCGGTTTAACTAGAATTTTTATGCATGTTTTGTATACTTATTAGGTCTTTTAACTTTGTAGGGAACCTGAGAACTGTTGATGTTCACTAAAAATGAGGAAACAGAAAATTAAATAAAAGGGAAAATCATAAAATAAACCTTGATGAAGGGGTTCAAGAATCCGCCATGCCTTATTAATAATACTCTACCCTGTTTCCTATATAGTATAAAATCACAATAAAAATAAAAATTCTAAAATTTTCTCATATATAAAAAAAGTGTCTTATTTAATAGTTTAAATAAACTAAGTTTTTGATAATAAAATAAGTAGAAAAATGAAGTAATGTTTTATAACATTTACTTCTTGTGATAATAATTTAATGGGAAGCGAAAAAACTATTACGAGAATTTATCATATAACAACCACCAAACCACGACAAAGAGGTGATGGTGGGGCAGCATTTATGGAGAAACTAAGCATGAAAAGAAGAAACCTTCCAATTTCCATGAGTTAAAGCACTGACATCTTTTGTCCAAAAAAAAAAAAAAGCACTGACATCTTATCTTAAATCTTAATTATTTAAGATATTATTGCTTTCATATCTTTCCACGATATGATCTTATGATTCTCGTTTTACGGTCAACAAAGGAGGCTCATTTTAATTGAGTCGTTTCTTTGTCTTTAAATAAAGTACAGCACAGAGCATACTTTATTTATCTTTTTTTTCTCAAAAGGTACTTCAATTAATATCGCTAAAGCATATCTAATGCAAGAAAGGAAATCAATCTCAAAATAACAACAGAAAATTAACATGACAAATCAAACAAACCAAGTCTAAATGCAAAATAAAACTAATCACCACCCATTCAAGATGTGGAAATAGAAGTACCATCAGCATCTTCATAGGCCTCCTGGACATCCAAGGTTAGAAGTGACATCAAAGAAGGTGTTGGTTCAAATACCCACCCTATAGGGCACACCCCCTTATAAGCATTAGCTGCGAGTAAATCAGCTACACGGTTACCTCGTCTTGGGGTAAATGACAGAGAGAACCCAACCTCAGAAGAAAGAAGACATATGGTATCCTGAACAATACTTCTGCTCCTCCAGCCAAACAAATCTGGGGCTTTAGAAACAATACAAGTGAGCAAGGGAAGGCAATCCGTTTCAAAAACAGCTTTATTATGTCCCAAGTCCATGGCTAACTGCAATGCCTTTTTTAATGACAAAGCTTCAGTCATGAATGCAGAGATAGATTTCAATTTATCCACATAACCCCACTTGAACTGTCCAAGATTATCTCGGCATATCACCCCAATAGCAGCATCTTCATTACCAGGTTTGAATGCTCCATCACAATTGACTTTCAAGTTACCTGTAGAGGGAGGGATCCAAGTAATAGTGGAATGATTAGTACACCTCAGTGACTCCGTCCCCAAGTTCAATTTATCACAGGCAATCCAGTATTCAAAGTTGCTCTTCATAGCCATTTCAATAACAACAGTGGGGTTGGGTTCTTTATGGTTAAAGACCTTATCATTTCGTTGCTTCCATATGAACCACAAGATCCAACAGATTAAAGAAATATCCTGCTTCTTCAACAACTCCATGCCTATCATATGTATCCACCAGGTAGTAAAATTGGACACATTAGATGCATCAATTCTAGCAGATAGCGTGCAGCCAAACCAAATACACCTGGTCCATGGGCAATGAAAAAATAAGTGCTCAATAGTTTCCTCTGTCAATTCACAAATAGGGCATTGACTAACCAGGGATTTTTTCCTTCTAAAGAGAGCTGCATTAGTAGCAATAGCATTACTAAGAACCCGCCAAATAAACTGCTGTACTCTTGGGATAACTTTAATTTTCCAAATCGCTTTCTAGCAAGTTGTGGAAATGACTGTAGAGGAGCCAGCTTTAGTGGTATGGGCAGAGGTCGTTTCCTTCCCCTGGTGGTACCCCAACTTCACCTGGTACTCTCCATTTCGAGCTTTAGTCCACACCAGTTTGTCCTTCAAGCCATTGGATGGGATAGGGATTTCATGTATTGCACACTTGACTTCTTCTGTCAGATATTGGTTTATGGGAGTAAGATCCCATTCCCCATTAACAATTAAGTCGCAAACTCTACCATATGTGACATAAAGATCATCATTGTTGGTCGGTTTCTCTGGGAAATTAATACTTGGTATTCAGTTGTCTTCCCATATTCTGATTGAAGAACCATCACCAACATCCCACCGAAGGTCTTTTTTAAGATAATCTCTGCCTTCAATAATACTAGACCAGCACTATGAGGCCTTACACCCTTTGTGAGCATCAATGAACTCAGCCTTGGGAAAATACACACTTTTCAACACCCTAGCCCATAAATCATTAGGTCTTACCATTAATCTCCATGTTGTTTTAGCCAAAAGTGCATCATTCATAATAGTAAGATAACGAAAACCCATGCCACCATTACTCTTTCCAGTAGTAAGAATCTCCCAAGCTTTCCAGTGGGTTTTGCCTCCAAAGGCCATACCCTCCCACCAAAAATTACCAATAAGGCTATTTATCTCCCTGCATGTTTTCAGAGGGAACTTAAAACAATTCATAGGATAAATTGGGATTTCCTGGAGAACTGCTTTAATCATAACCTCTCTTCCAGCATAGGATAAAAGAGAATGCCCCCATCCCTGAATTTTACTTGCTACTCGTGCCTTGATGTATGCTACTGCCTGATGTTTTGTCTTTCCCCAGAGCATACTTTATTTATCAAGGAAGTAAAAAATATGATGACTTTTATACTTTTTGTGAGTACAAATGATGTTTCCCATAACTTTTTTTAATTTTACTTTATGAAAAGAGAGTGATTCTATCGGGAAAGCATGGTTATCTAATCCGGATCGGACCTGACAGGCCGAACCAGAATGGAAACCGGCCAGTAGACCTGTCCGGTCTGGGTCAAGTTTTTATTTTTAAAAAAAAATCAATTTTTTATTGTTTCTTTAGAATTTCATACTAATAAATCTAAAATCTTCCATTTCTCACCGGTTTTGTCTCAGTTTAGTTCCGGTTTGACTCCGGTCTGACCCACTAAAACTTGAGCCAGCACCCCGATCAATTCACTAACCGGTCTGGGTTTAATTACCTTGCAGGAAAGTTTTTGACATCAAACATTAATAAAGAGAGTTTATGGTAAAAGATTCTCACTGAAAATCAATGAACAAGGTGTTGGAAATTTCTGAGGGTGGAACATACGATGCAAATATATTTGTTACATGTAAAAGCTCCACAAACTTTGTATGTGGGTTTCACACTGCAACATTTCACTCACCTCCTGTCAGTCAAGACTTTTGGTCAAAACTCCCCGCAGATAGCTCTCTTTAGTTGATAAACTCTCAATAATAACACAATTGTAACAAGCATATGTTTTTGTGAGAATTATATCCCAAAAGTTAACAGTTAGAGTTAGAAAATCCAATGCCTAAAAGCTCTTCATCTAAGGTAGCCTTCCCAATATAAAAATCATGACAAACTCTTTAATAATCTAATATTTAGAGAGATTTAACGACGCCCATTTTATAACACTTCTTTGAAGAAGTGTCGTAAATAATAGTTTTTTTTAAAAAAAAAGTTTAGAAGCTACGGCGCTTCCTAATATAAGCGTCATAGCTTAGTATTAGGCTTGTGCATCACTTTCCTAAACAAGTTCCACACAAAAAATTTATTTTAAAAAAACAAAAGAAAAATGAAAGCCCAAGCTACGACGCTTTTCAAGAAAGTGTCATAGCTGGAATAATTTTTTGGCATTTTTTTATTTGAAAAAGCCTCATCCGGGACTTAAAAATAAAGTGGCAGTTAAGGGTCTATAACATATATTATATAATTCATATGGTAGAAAACAAAATAAGTGGAAACATGTATGACGAAATGATCAATACAATACCTATTTTATATTCTTTTTGAAACATTCGACCAAACTCAAGGGTTAATATGATCACAGCAGGTCACAAGGTTGGTTCACATGATTGCTTCTACTATAAAGGCCAAGGCTTGCCTTGGCCGGTGCTTGCTTATCAAGCACGGGCCAAGGCTTGGCACCTTGGCAGGCTCTTGCTCGGCAAGCGCCAGCCAAGGTGCTGACGCTTGGTTAACAAACTCTAGGCAAGCCTTGTTGGCGCCTTGGCCAGCGCTTGCCAACCAAGCGCTGGCCAAGGTGCTAAGCATCTTGGCCAACCCTTGCTAGGCAAGCACCGATGTTGCGCCTGAAATTTTGAAATTATGGAACCACCACCAAAATTTTAGGAAAAAAATAATTTTGGAAACCTTTTTAAAAACGAAAAATGGTCTACAAAAAACCATTTAGGGTTAGGGAGTCGATTGTGTATGGGGAAGGTGTTAGGCACCCCACAACACCTATTCATAAGAATGGTTACCCTAAGTTAATTATTTAAAAATGAATATGGCCTTTAATTTTATTATAATTACCCAAATAAAAAAGAATATTTACAAAAATAAATAAAATGAAAACTAAAGAAAAAAAGGAACATTTATTTACAAAAAAATAAGGAAAAATATATTTATTTACAAAGTTAAACTTGACCTAGAATGAACACCTAGGACCTACGTACCCTTTAGAGAGATCAAAGCCCATGTAGTTCAGGGGTAGAAAAGCATGTCATTTTGTTGGTGTTTTTTAGAAAAAAAATGTTTATTTAATTTATTTGAGAAAATATTTTTTTTTGGTTTGTGTTTTTTATTTTTTCAAAAAGTATTTTCTTTATTTTCTTGTAAAAGAGAGTTTTTCCATTTTATTTTCATTTATCAAAATGAGTCAAAATATTTTTTTTCTTTTTTCTTTTTTTTTGAAAGAGGACCCAAGAAAGGGATAAAGAAAACAAAAATTAGCACAAGTTAAACAAAAAAGAAGTCAAAGGTGAGGAGATTTATGTGTACCTTTTATTCTTTAAAACCTGCTCTTGCCTAAATGCAACGCATCCAGCAATGATGTATGAGATAATTCAATCAGACAATAAAAAGCCAATCCACAACACCACTACGTTCAGCAACTTAATGTATATTGGATGAGCAAAACAGACAAGCAAAGAAACTTAATGTATATTGGATAAGCAAAAAAAACAAGAAAAGTCATAGTGCATGAATGATGAGGTAAGCATGAGTCACGATAAGGTAAGCATGAAGAAGGGTAATGAAAGCATGAAGATGTAATCACAGTGAATCAAGTTGCGCGGTGAAAGCAATAAGATCCCATGTATCATTAGAAATAAAAGAAAAGGATGAAAACTCAGCCACAGACCTTATCTCCTTGCTCCCCTAAAATTCTTGTGTGTCTTGCTTCAACCCTTGCTCCCCTATTTATAGTTTCAATGTAGGGTTTTCTTCATAAGTGCTCCTTCTTTTTTTGAATTTTCATTTTTTTTAATTTTTTTTGTATTTTATATTAAAAATTACCTAACTTGACCTAATCACCATCAATGGAGATTTTTTTTTTAATTTTTGGTTTTTTTTTTGTATTTTCTATCAATAAACGTCTTAACTTGACTTAATCATAATCAATAAGAGATTTTTTTTTCTTTTTTAATTTTTATTTTTTGTTATTTGTATTTTCTATCAATAAACTTCTTTACTTGACCTAATCACAATCAATGAGAGATTTTTTTCGTTTTTAATTTTTTTTATTTTTCCCACAAGTAATTTCCTAATTTAAACTTAGCAGCATAAATGAGATATTTTTTTTATTTTTTATTTTTTTTATTTATTTTCTTATATTTTCCCTACAAGCAACTTCCTAGTTTAAACCTATGAATGAGAGATACTTTTTTATATATTTTTTTATTTCCCTTTAATGAATGATAATGCCAATTTGGACACTAATCATCATCAATGAGAGGATTTTTTTTCATTTTAATTTTTTTTCCTAGTTTAAACCTATTACTTTCCCTTCCATTACTTGTTTTGTTGCTAAGAAAAGTGAGATTCTCGTCTATGAAGCAAGTAAAGATAAGAACACGTATTTTGTCTGGCTAAAGAATAAGGTACCCCCTTGGAACCAAAGAGGGTTTGGATATAGTACCCATGCCCCTCTTTACTTAATTTATAGGGGAGAAGAATCCAGGTGGAGATAGATGATTACTTGGAGTAGAAGTAAAGTGCCTTATTGCATAGGACTTTGGTAAGCGTAAAAGAATTGTGCCAGCTGGTACTAGGCTTTGAGAGTGCCTACTGATACAGGGCTTTGAAAGAATAGTGCCTGTCGTTATAGGGCTTTAAAAGAATTATGCCAAGCGTTATTGAGCTTTAAAAGAATTATGTCAACCATTACAGGGCTTTGAGGGTGCCTGCCGGTATAGGGCTTTGAAAGGGTGCCAGCCGTTATTAGGCTTTAAGGGTGCCTGCAGGTACAGGGCATTAAAAGGGTGACAGCCGTTACTGGGCTTTGAGGGTGCCTGCCGGTACAAGGCTTTGAAGGGTACCAGCTGTTTTTGGGCTTTAAGGGTGCCTGCCAGTACAGAGCTTTGAAAAGGGTGCTAGCTATTACTGGGCTTTGAAAAGGGTGCTATGAACATGTGATGCCCCTTGGAGTAGTGCTTATGAAGATGATGACATTGATAATAATGATGATAGTGATGATGAAATCCTAATGAGGATGACAACAATGATGATGAAGAGGATGCTAATGGCCATAATAATGAGGGGAATATCAAAATAGTGAAGTCATGATGGAGGCAATGACACTAATAATGATGATGACAGTGATGATGGAATCCTAATGAAGAGGATGAAATCAATGATAATGCTAATGATGATGATGGTGATGTTGATAATGGAGGTGATGACATGCTAATGAGAATGAGTGCAATAATGGTGGTGTTAAAGAATAGCCTGGTAGGTGATATTACTCCTTTTCATCCAGGTGCCTAACCAGTACCCCCTTTACTCACGCAATCTTGTCGAAGGTATCAAGATGTGTATAATGAGATTCACATAGATGCCACAGCCTAGAACCCTCAGTTTATATTGTGTCCCTTTGTTAACTGTTTAACCCCCACAACAGAGATTCCAATTGGGACCTTCGCTAATGATCCAAAAATTACACAAGTTAAATGGGAATAGAGGACACCATGTATATCATCGTGAGTGTTTATCCAGACAAAAGTTGTGCTTTCGTTAAAAAGAGTTACTCTTATACAAATCATGACACAAAGTTTGACATACGATTTAACGGAAGGGAAAGATATACTAAGGATGAAGATTCATTTAAAAGAAATGATCTTCCAATATTCAAGTGGATGCATAATGATGAGCATATATTGGTATAAACGTGATGCTATTACGAGGTCCTTCGCTTTCAGTTCCATGTAATCCCCGTGATGGTGCCTTGCTTAATTGCCAGAGATATGCACTTTTAGATGAATGATTATGGAGTCTTCCAAATAGACAAAGTAAAGAGAGTCATGAGGCTAGGACTGATAACCTTCTTCCAATTTTGTGCTCTAATTTTTGCCTAAACCGCCCTTTCGAGTTTTCAACTTAGCGAGCTTTTTTTTTTCTCTACTCTAACTTCTGCCTAAGCTGCCCTTTTGGCTTTTCAACTTATCGAGCCCCATTTTTTTGCTCTAACTTTTGTCTAGGCCACCCTTTCGGGTTTTCAACCTAGCGAGCTATTATATATTTTTTTTTTGCTCTAACTTATGCCTAAGCCACCCTTTCAGGTTTTCAACTTAACAAGCCCTTTTTTTCTCTTTTTTTTGCTCTAACTTTTGCCTAAGTGGCCCTTTCGGGTTTTTAACTTAGCGAGCTTTTTTTATGCATAGTATTTCTTTACAGCATCTGAATTGATTGGTCTTGGTAAATCTTGGCCATTCATGTTTGTCAATATCAATGCCCCTCTAGAGAAAGCTTGCTTATATGGGCCTTCATAATTTGTAGCTCATTTACCTCTATCATCTTCTTGAATTGGCAGGATCTTATTGAGGACTAGGTCTCCTACTTTAAACCCCCTGGGTCGCAATTTCTTATCAAAGGCCCTTACCACTCGTGACTGATTAACTGCCTATCACATATTGCTGAGTCTCTTTTCTTCAATCATATTTAATTGTTCAAACTGAGAGCATATCTATTGACTTTCATCTAGGTCTGATTCAGCCAAGATTCTCAGGGATGGTATTTCTACTTCAATTGGAGTAATAGCCTCCATGCCATAAACTAAAGAGTAAGGGGTTGCCCCAGTTGAAGTACGTATTGGGGTACAGTATCTGTATAATGCATATGGAAGCATTTAATGCCAGTACTTATAGGTCACTGTCATTTTGCTGATGATCTTCTTAATGTTTTCATTGGCTGCCTCAACTGCACCATTTATCTGTGGCCTATATGGTGCAAAATTATGATGTTTGATCTTGAACTGATCACATAATTCTTTAACTGTTGCCCCATTAAGGCTTTGTTCATTGTCAGTTATGATCCTCTTCGGTAACCCATATCTACAGATAATATTGGCCTTTAAGAACTTGATGAAGGCCTTCTGAGTAATACTAGCAAAAGAATTGGCTTCCACCCACTTAGTGAAATAGTCAATAGCAATGAGGATGAAATGATGACTATTCGAAGCCTTTAGGTTAATCGGCCCGATGACATCGATTCCCCACATGGAAAATGGCCATGGAGATACAAGACTATGCATCATAGTCGAAGGAGCATTAGCTTTGTTGGCATATATCTGGCACTTATAACACTTTCTAACATAACTGATACAATCCTTCTCTATAGTTATCCAGTAGTAACCAGATCTTTGAGCTTGTTTAGTTAATGAGAGGCCATTTACATATGTACCACATACGCCTTCATGGAACTCTGCCATAATCTTGTACGCCTCCCTCATGTTTGCACAGCGTAGCAATGTCCCATCAAAGCTCCTCTTATACAAGATGTTATTACTAATAAAAAAGCCATGGCTAACCGCCAAATGGTCTTCTTTTCATTGTGTGTCGTATTTAGAGGGTAAGTACCATGTTCCATATACATCCTGATACTATGGTACCAAGGTTGCTCGTCGTGCTCTCTTCTAATATTGAAGCAAAATGCTGGTGATCTTCTAGTCTCAATCTGTATTGGCTGAACTTGGACCCCACAATCGAGTTGGATCATAGCTGTTAAAGTAGCTAAAGCATCAACGAAGCGATTCTTTTCTCTGGTCATGTGATGGAAATTGATTACTTCAAAATTTTTTTATCAACTCTATCAAATATTCTTGATAAGGGATCAACTTTGGGTCTTTGGTACGCCATTCACCAGTCACCTGAGAAATTACAAGAGCTGAGTCACTATAGAGTTTTAGGTTTTTTATTCAAAGATCTATGGCAGCTTGGAGACCATTAATACGAGCTTCATATTCTGCCATGTTATTGGTTCAGTCAAACCCTAGCTTTATAACAATCAGAAATTGCTTTACAAATAAATGCAAAATGCCCAAAATAAGACTACATATATAACCACAGTCTTTGTCTCGGGAGAAGTGCCCGTTAGTTCCTGTGTCTACAACCTTTCCTTTAGAGCCGCTAGTTCCCGCTAAGACATTTTGATTTATAAAAAGGGTGAGATTCCAAGGAATCCCAGTAGCAACAAACAATCAAACATGTAAAATGTAAAATGTAAAATGTAAAATGTGAGAATTAAATATGCAATGCACCATAAAATATAAAATAAAAACTCATAACATAACGTGTGTGTACACAAAGCTCAAAGCCAAATCGCTATTTAGATCCCTTACATGTACATCAGCTAGGCCCCTAACCATAGCTAGGTAATGTACCCAGGTGTACCTCAGCTGGTTACCTAACCACAACTAGGTAACATGTAACCCCCTTACCTAATTAAATCTGAAATACACAATTTAAGTGAAATAGAGACCAATAATTATCAAATAACACTTACAAACCCATCTATCAGACGGGGTTGTCACAAATACCTTTCGAAAATATTTATAACCTGGTCTCACATTCACTTTCTAAATACAATTACTACACGAAGATAAATCACATTTAAATATATCAAAGTTTGCAATGTAATAATCCCGGCAATCCCGGGTTCCATATATAATCAAAGCCTTACAGGGCATATTCGCCCATACAAGCCCTAATACTGGGATTACACAAATCTTTCTCATACACATAATCAAATCCTCATCCACATATACACAACTAAATCCAAATACAAATATCCCAACTATGATGATAACCAACTACCAGAATGACAACTCAAAGGAGTCCTCGTCGCCCTTGGTGTCTGCTCCATCCTCGATCCACTACCCTGTCTGAAAGGTTAGTAGGGGAGGGTGAGATTCAAGAGAATCTCAGTAGGAAAACAATATCAATATGCATGTATGATAAATGTTTAATGCATGACATGCTTGCATCACATAACTCATGCTATCATAATGACAAATCTGTAAGCTCAATGCTTCTAACAATATACTGATGGCCATAGCATAAATTGAAACATAGCTTCAAATTACACATAATCATGCAAAGCTAAGACATACACCAACACACTAATACAAATATCAAATACATGAAGGAGGGATATGTTCCCTACACTCTGTCCATGTAAGCTCCAGCTCCAACTGCTCACGATCAGGGCAATCATTAAACCCTAAAACCAAAAAACAAGGACATAGGGTTAATCCCTTTTTCCAATTCCTTAACTTTCAAACACTTAAGCTGGTTATCATTCAAGACCTTTAGATGGCTACTCAAGGCCTAAACACATGCCTAAAGGGTTGGGAAATACTTGACAAAAGACCATATTTTGAATCCTCAAAATCCCCTTTTTGACTGTAGCACTTGAGTGAAGACCCACTTCACTCGCAGGTGAGGAAACACACTCTCACTTCTTTCACATACAAGCACGACCAAAACATAAGGGAAAAGGGAAAATACCATGCTGCACTAGAGTGAGGACCAGACGCACTCGAGTGATGCTTATCAGAACCCAGAAACGCAGCAGATATCCAAACTTTCCCAAACTTCCAACATATGTTCCTAATGGTTCCCAAACTCTAACACAAGGCTATTCCCACATAATTTCACACAAGGAACACATTGGAAACCTCAAAACATCCAAAATCCTATCACAATAACATTTTCTTCCCTATGGTCACACTCATCACACACATTACCCAAATTTCACTACTTTATACCCAATTCTCTAAATCAATTCCGATAACACCAAAACACACTATGGCATCATTTTAATCACAATACAACACAATTCCAAAATCATACCAAATTATGGCAAAAACTACAAATCACAAAACTCAACCATAAATCACAAATAATAGATCAAAAGGGAGCAAACACTCACCTCTTCCTCTTTCCCAAGCCACTTCCTTGATTCTCCATCTTTCCAAATTCCACAAGCTCTCAAAACACCTTCTTTCCCAAATCTAAAACCATAGCAATGAAGCTCTCATCACTATGAACAATTTTAAAGAAGGCTATTTGAGCATTAAAGGACATTTACATAGCCAAACCTTACCTTTTCTATTTCTCTCTCCACCTTGAGCTCACCGAAAATGGAGAAACGAGAGAGAGATGAGAGACGGTGATGATGATGAAGAGAAGTAGATTTACAGCCTCCCACACACACACATAACTGACTTGAGGGAGAGAGGAGAAAGGGAAGAGTTGAAATCTTCGTCCAAATACAAAGGTCCACAATTTGCCAAGTGTCACCATCTTGACTAGCCTCCCATAAGCTCACATACATACATATACATGGGATTCTACCCCTTGATCTATTGCACAATTCAATCCTAGCCATTGATCTTAAAGTTACCAATGAGTTTCCTCTTCGGCAACCGATCAATTGGTCGGTAACTTTACCATTTTGCCCCTGATTATGGTATTCCCTTGGAATCACCATCAAACTCATTTTCATATTCACTTACACCATACATACGCCATTCCCCTTATTTTATTCAATTTAGATATTAATCCATAATTGTGAAAATTTACCAAAATGCCCTTAGGGACCTAGCTCGGCCCCGTCGTACCCAGTCCGACCATACTTTTATCGGAATTTTTACCATGGCCATTTTGACATATTTTTTCCTAAAGAATCAATTTATGGACTTAGAATTAACAACTTAACTGCCAAACAACTATAATGCCTTTGTCAGGCCCTATTTCAGGGTTTCAAGGGTGTTTTGGTAATTATGCCTTTTAATATTTTTTTTTTTGAAAAAGAGATCAACTATAACCCCACATAATTTTCCCTTCTGAACATAATGGAATCATCAAATTATCAAAAATCTAGCCCTAAACCCTCCAAACAGCACTAGCCAAAACCTAAAATTCTCTAGGGAAAATTGGGGTTTTTCACTTCTGACTTTGCAGACTTGCTCCTTTCTACTTCTAATCACCTTATTAAATATGTAATTATGTTATAACTACCATTTAGACCCAATTTTGGCAGCATAACATCTAAGGTTCAACGTTTCTCAATTTTTACAACACAGCAAAACAACAAGAAATTTATCGATTAAATTAACCACAACAGCCATAACAACCAAAGATTGAGGTTTAGGAAGTCACCTTTGCTTCCTTTTGGCTTTTCCCTCTTTGGCCGAAACCCTAGCTCTAACAACACAGAAAGTTTGCTTCAATGATACCTTGAATCATGTAGAGGAATAGCTTAGAGGAAGGGTTATACAAGTTCGCAGCTAATTCACCAAAGGAATCAACTTACTTTGCAACCTTTTGCTCCTCCTTCTCTCAACAAAACTCAAAGCTTTCTCTCTCTTGTTCGAGCTGAAAACTGACAGTTTCTGCTTGGGGAAGGAGAAGAAAATGTTTTATAATATATTATAATTACTCCATAATTTTCCTTCATTTTTGGATTATTGGAAATTCTGGAAGATTTTCCTCCCAAACTTTGAAAAATCATAAATAAATTTGTAGACATCGAATTGGAGTGATTGTAAAGGCTATAGAACCCTTATTGAATCTAGTTTCAAGGGAAAATATAGCCCTTAACCAATTAAAAGGACAAAATTCCCAGAATTAAATTCTTTGGATGTTGTTCCAGAAAATCAACAGTTTTTCTATGCTAAATTCGAAAATTCAAAAAATTTTACATACAACTCCATAAATTACCCATTACCTATTAAATTAAAGCTTAGGATGTGTAATTTCATTCTAGAAAATTTCATAAATTTTTGTCATTATTTGGTCATCCAAAAGAACATGATGATATGAATTTTTGATGATTTGATGATTTCATTGAGTTCATGAGGGAAAATTAGGTCGAGTTACAGTTGTGCAATTTTTTGGAAAAGCCTGAAAAAGCATAATTACGAAAACACCCCTGAAACCTTGAAATAGGGTTTGCCAAGGGCAATTTTGTCTTTTTTCAGTGAATTTAGTAATTCTGAGTCTTGAAATGGATTCTTTGGGCAAAAATATGTTAGAATAGCCCTAGTCAAAATTTTAGGAAAAGTACAGTCGGATCAAGTACGGCAGGGCTGGGCTGAGTACATGGGGGCATTTTGGTAAATTTTCAGCAGAGGCTAATATAACTACAATAAACACTATGAAAGTGACTAAAATGGTACATGAATGGGTTTTAACCTAATTTTTCTACATTTGATATTTTAGGACCGAGTTGGGAGCCTAAGGTTGGCACGCATTACGAGCCACGAAGTTCGAGGAGCTTACTTAAGGATCAAGAATGGCTAAGGTAGGGGACTTACCTTATTTGCATGTATTTGATATCTTCATTGTGTAATCATGTATGTGATTGCTTTACTTGATTCTATAGAGTATACTTGAATAAATGAAGCTCTGTTTCTGTTTTATTGTAGCCATAGTTTTGTTGCATGAAACATTGAGCATGTAGGAAAGTCATTTTGGGGCATTCATCTAGTTAAAGCTAACATGTCATACACATAGCATCTATCATGCATCTATTATGGTATCTGTTTCCTACTGAGATTCTCTCGAATCTCATTCTCCCCTACCAACAATTTAGGCAGGAGGAGACAGAAGTAATGCTGAGAACAAAGATGAGAACTATATGATGGGATTGCAATGGTAGAACAAAGATGGGAAGATGTCTCCATCTTACTGGGATGGGTTTAGATACCCTAGAGCCCTGTGCAGCTACAAGGTTAGTAATTATTATGTACGAACCCTTACGGGGAATTTCTATAATCAGGCACATATTATCAGTATATTTATGCTATTTCTATGTTGCCCACTGAACTGCTTATCATTTTCTGCAAATACTCTAAAAAATGAGAAAATAAGATAAGGGTGTAACATTTTGGTATTAGAGCTTCAAGCGGTTCTGGAACAGCCCGAAGTAGTTTTGGTGTTAGGATCGGCAAGCACAGTGAAAGAATTTTAAAATTTTCACCAATTCTAATCGAGGATCTATCAACGGCGTTTAAACCGAGTTTAAAAGATTCATACCTTTTTCAACTTAGGGTTTTCACGATCTCTAGGAGCCAACATCTCAGGTCCGCTCCCTCTATCGGTATCCACACGAATGCTCTCCAATAGAAACTGCGTGCTAGCGCCTCCAAATGTCTCCTAGGGTTTCCCTTGCAGTTCTAAATTCTCATGCGTGTATGAATATATCTGCTCTATCGAGTTTATAACCTATGAGGGCTATATTTGAATTTTAAAATTAATCTTCATTAATTTTGAAATTAATTAACAATTTATTATCTTGATGAGCTAATTAAATAAATTCAGTTTAGATTAAATCTGTCCAACAGTTTTAATTCAGCCTATTTATTTAATCCAAATAAAGAGCCATTAGATTTAAGTTATCTTCATAAATTAAATCTGAGATACTATATCTCTATCATGTTAGTTATTAAATTTAATATATCTTAATAGATTAAATTTCAAACTAACACAATATAATAATATCATATAATACACACACACACACACACACATATATATATATAAGATATGTATTTCAAAAATATATATCTATATAATATTATTAACAAATTTTATATTATATATATATATATAATTCATCCACCCTAAATTAAATATTATCTCATGTTGGGCCATTCTTGTGTGCGACCCCGTAGGCCCATATGAAGTTGGCAGTGGGCCAATAACTGTACTAACCCAAAAGTCGCAAGCGGCCTCTAGCAAGACATTACGACTACCTAATTCATATAAGGATCATTAACACGATACAACCTGTCGTACAACCATGTCACGTCCCTTTTGTCACATGATATATTGGTCAAGGATAAGGCATGGATAATGTCATCCTCTTGTTCCTGACCATTACTTTCTCAATTCCTGAGTAGCCTGACAATAGAAATGGAAACTCTTTTCTATTGTAGTATGGCCATACATTTCTCAGACTCACTTATCGACGGGCCTAGTAATATCTCTCTACTAATGTGAGGGAAAAATTCCATCTTGATCATTCATATTCCTCTGCATGAAAAAACCACCAAGCGCAATCGTAGCCTTTATTATCACCCGGTCAAAAGTGACTTTTGACTAGTTCAAAGCTTAGTAACTCTTATGTAGGAATCCATGATGACCTCAGGTCTAAGGTCATTGTGACGTGGTTATACATGAGAAAAGCTTATGACTTGATCCATGTAGCTTTCTCATAGTAGGTCGGTCCAGCACCTTGTACTCTTACAAGTGCTTAAGACTTTGATTCGTATCTCCATATCTTATCAAAGTCATACTGGTCTTGTTTCATCTTTGCTCCAACATAGATGACCGACCAGGGACATTTTAGGATAATCTTTATTATTTATCTAAGGATACAATTATCATAGTTAACATGCAAATAATATGATAACAGAATGGAGAAATTTCATTAAATTAATAATGTTCAAAGTACAATAATTGGTCCTTTAGGCACAATTTCCCACATTTGGCAAAGTGGTAGTTCTGGTGACAGGATAGTATACTGATAAGGTCTTGATTATCCTTTTCCTTTTCTTTTGAAAACCTCAACCCCTGGCCCTATTACAAGCTAAGGAAAGTCCCTTTGATTTTTAAGTCAAGTGGAGTGAATTAGAAGAAAAAAGAAAGGAATTAGGGGATGCTAAAGTTGTTTGTTTGAATATGGGTATATGATTTGAAGTGTTACTTTTAACTTTAGCTTCTACAAAAGGAATATATATTGACGCATTCACACACGAACTTAAAAACTCTAGCAAACATGTTTTAAATCTATGAAGTATTCATCTTTGCATATTGTCTTCATTTCTTTTTTAATATAACTTATTGAGTAGCTGATGAGGATCAATTCATTTATACATAAATGATGAGTAATTGGTTCATTCAGTGAGGATAGACTTCTTTACTTGAGGACAAGCAAAAACTTAAGTTTGGGAGTGTGTTAACTCATAGAAATCAAGAGTATTCTAGCACATTTTCTTCTTTTTTTCACTTATTTTTGGATTCAAATTGTGCATATAAAGAGATTATAGAAGAAAATGTGATAGGACGAAGCTAAATCAAAATTTTATTGAATCATGGGTTAAATGCATATAGTTTTGATTATTTGTGAAAGATAAAAGAGCTTATGAATCCCTCCTCCTTGTAGGTGGAGGATGATAAGTTGTTAAATCTCTCAAAGATCATAAGAAGATGTGAAAGGAAGGGAAGAATGCAAGAGGAAGATGAAAAAGGATACTATGAAGGAAAAGCCTGCACTTGCTGTGGAATCTGCTGTAGCCAAAGTCATAGCGAAACCACCTAAAGAAGCACTGCTTTTGTCTGGTTCTGTATGACCGTTCACTATGGCATTTGCCATAGCGAACCCGCAGTGAACGCTCAAAACTGATGCTGTGCGTTTTCAAAACTGAAGCAGAAAAAACCAGTATAAACGCATGGGCTAGGTTGAAAATGAATAAGGCTGGACTTCTTGAACATAGTGGCTTCTAGGGTTTGGCATTTTGGAGAGTTTGGAGCTTGTGATTGGATTAAGATAGGATTTGGAGCCTCAATTCTTGACTTTTTCTTGTTCTTCTCTCTTTTTTCTCTATTTTGCTGATATGGATTATGATTGTGTGCTGAGATTTTGGCAAGTACAGACCATGAGTAGCTAAAACTCCTAATTAGGATTACTTTTACCCATTATATGGATTGAAACTACTAGATCATCTTTCTTTTGTTGGTTAATGAGTATTATATGTTGATTTTTCTTTGAGCTTAATGCTATCTTGTGCTTGATCACCACATGATTAGAGTTGTTCAATTAGAAGATACTTGAGAGAGCTATTTTGATTGTAGAACTTAAGAAAAATCATGCTAGACTTGAAGTTTAGGGATTAAATGGATGGTTTGTTGTTAGAATAGAGATATATCTAACAACCTAGCATAGTCAAGCGAAGGCTTGCTTTGGAAAGATGATTTTCATTAATTGTAAACAAGAGATTGAATATTTTTAATGAAGATTAAAAATCAATCTTGACTTGAGAGAGCTTGGTTGATGATTTTAGGATCTTCGACTAGCATATAGACTCATTTAACTAGTATAAGTGAATATTTGCATAGTTTCATAAAATACAATGGGGAAGAAGTAATCCTAAGTTTATATCTCTTGAAATTAAACCCAATTTCTCAATTTCTACTATTTTCCTTTGTCATTTTCATCAAAAGTCTTTATTTAACTTGATCAAATCTAAATGATTCCATTCAACATAATTAAGAACATGGTTAAATTAGTTAGCTCGCTTTTGTCATAGTCCTTATGGTTCGATACTCGTTTCTCACTAATTTATTACTTGCAACCCGTACACTTGCAGAAGCTAAACGGCGAACAACGGGGGTACTAAAGGAGTGAGTCCTCTTAGTTTGTGAAGCAGCCCTTAGAGATCAGCAAATACCTGAAGGGCACCAAGTAGTGCAATACCGGACTAAGGAAGGCCCAGGGATATTAGGATACCTGAGGAAGCGGGTATAGCCTAGCTAGTGTGCAGTCCACACACAGTATTTTGTCAGCCAGAGACAGTCAGCATAACTCTATGAGACAAGGACAGTCACGGGGTACTGGTGATCGAAACCAGTAAAAGTCGTTATCTACATTTTCTCACGGGTGCACGAAAGTTAAGTATGCTCAAACCAAGGAAATCTTAGGATGGGTGACCCCCTGGGAAGTTGAGTTGGTAAGGTCATAGATACTTGAGGAATAGTAATTGTCTTAAGCTTTCTCCATGACTAATGATCATTTGAGTTAAATGATTTAAAGAGTACCTAGACGGATGGAGATAATGATGATTTAAGTATTGATTTTAAATTGGGACAGTTCTATCGCAATGAATATTGCCCAGAAAAGTCCATTTGATAGGGTTATGGAAATTTGAGGCATAGTAAATATTTTGAGATTTGTCCATACTAAGTGATGATCCTTAATAATACTATGGTGTTAATAGTATGTAGGTATGATATATGATAATACATATTGGTGGTGATTATGTCGTATATGGATCCTAAAGGATTAGAACCGATGATACTGAATGTTGAGAATAGGCGCTATTGATCTTGACTATTAGTGAACCTATTGGTATAATTAAGGGAGATGATTTCCAATTTGTGTGATATTAAGGTTCTAGATTTCATAATGAACATAAAAGTTGGGTTAGAGACCTTAGACTGTAAAATCCTACATGCCAGATATGTTAAACCGGACTGAAACTGACACTGTATGACCGAATTGGTACACCAAATATAGGTACACCATAGTGCCTATAGGTACACCAAATATACTGCATACATGTACACTAAGCGTGACTGAACATAGTGCCTACAGGTACATTGAGCATGACCGAACATAGTGCTTACGGGTGTACTAAGCATGACCAAACATAGTGCTTACGGGAACACTGAGAATGACCGAATTGGAGCCTACGGGTATATTAAACTAAATTACAGAACAAGTAGGGGTTGCAACAATGGTAGGCCCTAAATGTTTTCGATCGAACCAAATTACAGAACAAGTAGGGGTTGCAACAATGGTTGGCCCTAAACATTTCCAACTAAACTGAACTATGAAACAAGTAGGGGTTACTACAGAGGTCCAGTGGGATCCAACTAAGGAAGTAAGATAAGTGTGGTCAGACAATGTAGTCCCACCAATAATGTATTAGATACTATGAAACATTAGAGGGGCACAGTGGAAGCATGATAACTATATGTGCTTGGGCCTAAGACCTAATGGACTAGTGTGTCCATAGGCAGGCAGATGAATTTAGAAATGTGATGAGCAGTGACTCGAGAAAAGAGGATAGTGACCCTCGACTATATGATCATTATGTTGTATGGCTTGTGAGCCTACACATACAAAAGGGATGGATTGAGTGATAAGAAGTGATCCACAAGTTGTAGACATTCAAATTTCGAGGACGAAATTTATTGAACAGGGGGAGAAATGTGATACACCGAATTTTGGGATTAGAGGCTTGGGAATAAGCCTGAATTAAGTGGACTTCTAAGCCACGCTTTAGCAGGTGCCCCAAATCTATTCCCTAATGTTTTGTTATATCTTTGAGGTATTAAAGAAAATAAAATGGTGAATTTTAGAGAAAGTAATTATGCTTCAAGTGAAATTTCCTGCAAGTCAGTGAGATTTTCATGTGATTTTGGATGATAAATGATATCCATAAATTATGAAATTTTATAAGGTGAAAGTAGACATCCTAAGCTTTAATTTGATAGGTTATATGAATCATTTGAAGCTATATATACAAAAAAAGATATGGATTTTTTAATTTAGCCTAGAAAAACTGGAAAGTTTCTGGAGCAGCGTCAAACAATTTAATTCTAAGAATTTTGTGCTTCCAATTGGAAAAAAACTATATTTTTCCTTGAAACTATACTCAATAAGGGTTCTATAACCTTTAGAATTACTCCAATGTGATGTCTATAAATTTAGTTATGATTTTTTTAATTTTGGGTAAAAAATCAAAAAATGGGAATTATGACATAAGAAAGGTCTTGGATGACATAAACATGATATTACAAAATACCTTTTTCTTCATCTTCTTCCTTCATTTCCATGACCTAACAGCAGCCATAGAGAGAGAAGAGGTTGATAAATTATAGAGAGAGAAAGAAAAGAAAACTCAAGAGGTAGGTCAATTTCTTCGGTGAATTCGTACCTAACGCGTATAACTCTACTCCAAAGCTACTCTTCTATGTTCTTCAAGGTTGGTGAAGCTCAATTTTGGTGTGGGGAAAGCTAGGGTTTTAGGATACACTAGGGAAAAGCTAGAGTAAATGAAAGGCAACTTCCAAACCTTCAGTTATTGATTGTTCTGGCTGCTGTAAGTGGTTTAATCGGTGACATTTCGCCGGATTGTTTTTGTTTGTAAAATTGGAATATGGGTTGTTAGAAAGGTTATGCTGCTAAAATTGGTACTAAATGGTAGTTATAAGATGGTTAAACAGTTAATATAGCGATTAAGAGTATATAGGAACATGTCTGCGTCGTTAGAATTGAAAAACCCTAAATTTTTCCTAGGGACTTAAACATTTTGTCCAGGGCAAGATCATGGGGTTAGAGTTAGATTTTTGATGATTTGATGATTTCATTGAGTTCAGGAGGAAAAATTAGGTGGGGTTACAGTTGATCACTTCTTCGGAAAAGCCCGAAAAAACATAATTACGAAAACGCCCCTAAAACCCTAAAATAGGAGCTGTCCAAGGCAATTTTGTATTTGGTGGTAAATTTGGTAATTATGAGTCTGGAAGTGGATTCCATGGGCAAAAAGGTACTAGAATAGCGCAAGTTAAAATTTCAGGAAAAGTACAGTCGATCGGGTACAACAGGGCGGGGTCGAGTGCCCAGGGCATTTTGGTAAGTTTTCACCAAAGGCTAATATAACCACAATAAACATTATGGAAGTGCCTAAAATGGTGTATGAATGGGTTGTAACCTAATTCTTGTATATTTGATATTTTAGGACCGAGTTGGTAGTTTAAGGTTGGCACATATTACGAGGCACAAAGTTCGATGAGCTTACTTAAGGATCAATAATGGCTAAATAAGGGACTTTCCTTATTTGCATGTATTTGATATCTCTGCTTGTGTAATCATGTATGTGATTTCTTTACTTGATTGTGTAGAGCATATTTGAATAAATGAAGCTCTGTTTCTTTTTTGCTGTGGCCATAGTTTTGTTGCATGAAGCATTAAGCATGCATCTAGTTAAAGCCAACATGTTATACACATAGCATCTATCATTCATGCATTATGGTATATGTTTTCTACTGAGATTCTCTTGAATCTCACCCTCCCCTACCAATAATTTAGACAGGAGGAGACAAAAGATATGCCGAGAACAAAGAAGAGAATTGTACGAGGGGATTGTAATAGTGGAACGAAGATAGGAAGATGTCTTCATTTTACTGGGATGAGTTTAGATACCATAGATCCCTGTACAACTACAAGGTTTGTAATTATTATGTACGAACCCCTATGGGAAATTTCTATAATCATGCATATATTATCAGTATATTTATATTATTCCTGTATTACCCACCGAACTGCATATCATTTTCCAAAAATACTCTGAAAAATGAGAAAATAAGAGAAGGGTGTAACAGTACCTACTTCCTCAGGTTTTGCAATATCCTTAAACTATTCTTTGCCCAGTATTGCACCACATGCTGCCCTTAAATGTTCCCAATCTTTCGGGGGCTGATTCTCAGACTGAGAGGAATAACTCCTTTAGTACATATGTCTATGTATATTTTCTATCACTGTGTAATCAAGACCATATCAGTATACTATCCTTTTACCAAAATCACCACTCTTCCAAAACCATTTGGGCTTCTACAGAACCACTTTGAGCTTTGACACCAAAATGTCACACCCTTATCTTATTTTCTATATTTTCAAAGTGCTAGCATGTAGTTCGATAAGCAACATAGGAATAGTGTGAATATACTGATATATTGATACAAGGTACTTGATTACCTTACTAATTTTCTTCTCAGGGTTTGATAATATTTACAAATATATGCAAAATGCCCAAAATAAGACTACATATACAACCACAGTCTTTGTCTTGGGAGACGTGCCCATCAGTTTCCTGTGTCTACAACCTTTCCTTTAGCGCCGTTGGTTCCTATTGAGACATTTTGATTTATAAAAGGGGTGAGATTCCAAGGAATCCCAGTATAATGCACCATATAATGTAAAATGACAATTCATAATATAATGTGTATGTACACAAAGCTTAGGGCTAAATTGCTGTTTGGATCCCTTACATGTACATTAACTGGGCCCCTAACCACAACTAGGCAATATGCCCCAGGCGTACCTCAGCTGGGTACCTATCCATGGCTAGGTAACATACCTCAAGCACCGTGTTCATATCACAAAATACAGCAACACATTGTATATCAGCAATCACATAGTGTATGAGAGATTATAGTTTCTATCTTAACCCTTTTCCTCCTCGAAATGTGTGCCTTGTAAAGCATGCCAATGACTGGGCTCTCAACTTGGTGCTAACATGTCAAATGTACAAGAATTAGGTTCAAACACATTCATGTACTATTCTAAGCACTTCTATAGTGTTTTTAGTAGTTATGAGTCTATTGTGAAAATTTACCGAATTCCCTTGATGACCCAGCTGGGCCAGGCTCTGCTGTACCCAGTCCGACCGTAGTTTTCCCAAAATTTTAACCTAGGTTATTTTGACATATTTTCACCCAAAGAATCCATTTCTGAACTTGGAATTAATAACTTCATTACCAAATGACCAAAATGCCATTGGCAGCCCCTATATCAGGGTTTCAGGGGTATTTTAGTAATTATGCTATTTAAGCCTTTTTCTGGAAAAGTGATCAACTGTAACCCCACCTAATTTTCCCTCCTGAACATAGTGGAATCATCAAATTATCAAAAATCTAGCCCTAACCCCTCCAAACAGCACTGGCTAGAACCTAAAATTCTCCAAGGAAAATTGGGATTTTTTCACTTCTGACTCCGCAGACTTGCTCTTTTCTACTTCTAATCACTTTATTAGCTATTTAATTGTGTTATAACTACCATTTAGGCCAAATTTTGGTAGCATAATGTCTAGGGTTCATCGTTTACCAATTTTTACAATCACAGCAAAACAACAAGAAATTCACTGATTAAATTAACCACAACAGCCATAACAACCAAAGATTGAGGTTTAGGAAGTCACGTTTGCTTCCTTCTGGCTTTTGCATCTTTGGGCGAAACCCTAGCTCCAACAATACTGAAATTTTGCTTCAATGATACCTTGAATCATGTAGAGGAATAACTTATAGGAAGGATTATACAAGTTAGGAGCTAATTCACCGAAGGAATTATCTTACCTTGCAATCTTTTGCTCCTCCTTCTCTCTACAAAACTCAAAGCTTTCACTCTCTTGTTTGAGCTCAAAACTGACTATTTTTGCTTTAGGAAGGAGAAGGAAATGTTTTTATAATATATTATAATTATCCCATAATTTTCCTTCATTTTTAGATTATTGGAAATTCTAGAATATTTTCTACCCAAACTTTGAAAAATCATAATTAAATTTATAGACATCGAGTTCAAGTGATTCCAAAGGCTATAGAACCTTTATTGAGTCTAGTTTCAAGGAAAAATATAACCCTTTGTCAATAGGAAGCACAATATTCCCAAAATTAAATTATTTGGATGCTATTCTAGAAAATCAACATTTTTTCTAGGCTAAATTCAAAAATTCGTAACTTTTTACATACAACTCAATAAATTACCTATTACCTATTAAATTAAAGCTTTGAATGTCAAATTTCATTCTGACAAATTTCATAAATTTTTGTCATCATTTGGTCATCCAAAACCACTTAACGAGCTCACTGCCTTACAGGGCATTTCACTGAAAGCATTGTTTACCTTTCAATTTCCAATATTTAATTCCTATGGCCATGAATATTCACCATTTTATTGAATATCTTAAATAATTACAATACATTCTTGGTGAATAAAATTTGGGGTGTTACAAGGTTCATCACCTTCATTCTTCCTTTATATGCTAAGGACATGCACCTAAGCTTATTAGTTAAGGCACCCCATAAGCTCCACTCTGAAGTTAATTAAGGCAAACTTCATCACCTTCCTTCCTCATTTAATTTATATGGTTTTGGCATTGTCTTAGTATGTTTTCTTTCATTTAATTTGCCAATGCTTTCCCTTAGAATTATTTCAATAGGAGGATTTTAGATTTTTTTTTAACTTATTTTTCTTTTTCCTTTTTTTTTTGATTTAATAACAAGAAGTCAAGAACTTGGTAATTTCACTGTTTGGTTATATATATGTATCCCGATTCATTTATTTACTTTCACTTGAATAATCTTATTTTATCATTATTCATTAAATTTGTCTTACTTTATCATAATAATAATGTAATATCACTATTCATTTGTCTTAGTTTATATCAATTTTTTTTTGTCAAACTTACTTTATATTACACATTTGAAAGTATTGGATAATTTTTTTTATAAGGATGCAATGGCGCTTGATGTGCAAGTGCCATAGCTCCCTATTTATTTTTTTATATATAATGAAGGGATTCTATGGCGCTTGAACACCAAGTGCCATAGCTTTTATATGCCTTGTATGGTGCTTAAAGCGAAAGCGCTGTACAATGTATCACTTTGAACGGTGCTTAAAAAGAAACTACCACACAAGGTGATATAAAATTTCACAACCTGCCATTATCGTCTTTCTCACCGTCCTCGAGCTCTTCATTTCCTAGAACTAATTGTTCCACTATCTTATCTCCATTCGGTCCCCACTTTACCTTTCCTTACCCATTGTCCCCACTCCCTCCTCTCTTCAACAGTGGGAATTAGAAGCTTTGTTGGTCCCTACTTTTTGATTTTCTTGTCTCCTCATGCACATTTCTTCAAATCTTTTTGGTCACCGCACTTCCTATGATACAAAGCTTGGTCATCCACATGTTCTTTGCTTTGTTTGAAGACGGCACTTTTTCTTCCTCTTCTTTTTCATTATAATCTATCATGAATCTTATATACATGCTCATGATTTTTTTAGGTATTTATTTTAATTTTCAACTGTCTTCTTAAAGCTTGGTCTCCCGCCTGTGTTTGTTCCCTGTCTCAGCCTACAAAAGTTCTTGCTTGTAAGTCTTTATGTATTTTTTTACAAAAGCTTAAGTCATACATTTTCTTGTTCCCTTTTAAATTTGGGTTCCTGAAGATTTGTCATCAATTTAGAATAGTTGATTGGCTAAAGATTTCTTATGTATCCTACCAATTATTAAAGGAGTATTGAACTAGTCAAAGCGTTAAATATCATTGAACTATATAATATTCCTTTGATTTATTTTTTTGTTAGCTGTGAAAAATTATTATGATGCTGCGGGATTAAGTGGTTGATTATTTGTGATTTCAATAGTGTTTAATACTTTAAAAACTTAAAATTTGAGGACGTTATGCTGCTAATTTTTAAAAAATAAATGGCAGAACATAAAAGTAATTAGTAACTACAAGAGGCAAGTAACTAACTAGTTTTAAATATATGTTTGAGGTATAGATGGATCAAAAATGGATGTCATCTAATCGATGCTTAAGGGAATATATAGATAGGGTGAAAGAGTTTATTAGATTTGCAAGCAAGTATACAAATGATCCTAACAAAATCTTAAGTCCTTGCTTATATTGTTGTTATGGAAAGCAGATTAGTCTACTTGATTTGCTAGATTATTTATTGTGTCATGGAATTAATCAATCATACACACGATGGACAAGGTGTGACAGATGATGCACGTAGTAATTAGGTGAATTCCACGAGCGAATTCGAATGAGTTTGACCAAAGTATGTATGACAATGAGGACAATGGTCTTTAAGAAATGCTAAATGCGGTCAAAGTAGTGCTTAATGACTGCCCTCAAGAATTTGAGGAGTTGAAAGGTGATGCAGAAAAACCATTATATACTGGTAGTACTGAATACACAAGATTGCTAGCTGTGTTGAAATTGTGCAACTTTAAAGTACGATATGGATTGAGTGATTCGGGTTTCACTGCACTGCTTGAACTTATGCAAGATATGCTCTCAGAAGAAAATGTACATCCTACCAAGACATACGAGGCAAAACAAATACTTTGCTCTACAACTGGCATAGGTTATGAGAAGATACATGCATGCCCTAACGATTACATATTATTTCAAAATCAGTATGCAATGTTAGAGAAGTGACCTAAATGCAATGCATCCGATATGGGAAGAAGAAAGGAAAAAGTCCATCGAAGGTCGCATGGTATTTTCTCATTATTTCAAGATTCAAGTCACTGTACAGTAATACAAAGATTTCTAAGTTGTTGACTTGGCATACAGATGAAAGGGTTGAAGACATGAACCTTAGGCACCCTACAAATACCCCTCAATGGAAAAAAGATGATCATGACCATCCTGACTTCATGAATGATGCAAGAAACCTATGCCTTGCACTTTCAACTGATGGAATCAATCCCCACAGGGTTCAAAGTAGTACACACAGTACATGACTGGTGATATTGATGATTTATAACCTTCCTCCACACTTGATCATGAAACAAAATTTTATGATGCAATCTATGTTAATTTCTGGGCCAAGGAAACCTAGGAATGATATAGATGTATACTTGGCTCCTTTAATTGATGACTTGAAGTTACTTTGGAAGGAAGGCGTCAATGTGTATGATAGGTACATAGAAGAAAGTTTCACTTTGAAAGCCATTTTGTTTGGCACAATAAATGATTTCCCTGCTTATGGTAATTTGTTCGGATATAGCATCAAAGGATATTGTGCGTGCCCTATATGTAAAGATGACATTCATTCTGTGCAATGAGATCATTGTAAGAAAAATGTCTATATGGGACATCAAATATTCTTACCATTGAAACATCGTTGGAGGAAGTGGAAAAAGGCTTTCAAAGGTGAGTCAGAAGAAGGTAGCCCACTGAAGATGTTGACCGGTGGTCAGGCTTTTGAGAAGGTCAAATACTTAGGTAACAATATTGGCAAGCCATTTGTAAAACAAATCAGGACAAGTGGCTGGAAAAAGAAGTCTAATTTCTTTGAGCTTCGATATTGGAAGTCCTTATATGTGAGACATTTTCTTGATATAATGCACATAGAAAAAAATATTTGTGATAGTCTAATTGGCACGCTGCTCAATATGCAAGGGAAAAGCAAGGACAGTGTAAATACTAGGTTGGAATTGGTTAACCTGGGAATTAGAGAAGAGTTGGTACTGGTTGAGCAAGGGTACCGCACTTGTCTACCTCCAGCGGCTTACACTTTATTGAGGAAAAAGAAAATGTTATTTTGTGAGTTTCTTGAAGGAGTCAAAGTTCTAGAGGGCTATTCTTTAAATATAAAGAATCTTGTATCAGTGACAGAGTTAAAGCTAAAGAACCTTGAATCTCATGATTGTCATGTGTTTATGTATAATTTCATACAGATTGGTATACAGTCAATCTTACCCAAAAAGGTAAGGAATTCTATAACTAAACTTTGCATGTTCTTTAAGTTGATTTGCAGTAAAGTTGTTGATTCAACAAAGTTATAAGATTTGCAAAGACTTATTGTTTGTACTCTATGTGAACTTGAAATGTATTTTCCACCTTCATTTTTTGACATTATGGTCCATCTAACCGTACATTTGGTGAAAGAAGTTCAATTGTGAAGTCCATTGTACCTGAGATGGATGTACTCAAATGAGCGATTTATGAAAATTTTAAAAAGGTATGTGAAAATATATATCGACCAGAGGGGTGCATAGCTGACCGTTATATGGTTGAAGAAGCAAGTGATTTCTGTGTTGATTTTCTATCAAATGTTAATCATGTAGGGATCCCAAAGTCTCGTTATGATGGGCAAACACCAGGGAAAGGAACAAGTGGGAAAGATGTAATCAGGATATCAATGGCCGAATAGGAGCAAGCTCACTTGTATGTGCTACATAACACTGATGAGGTTGAACCGTATGTTGAAAAACATAAGGATACTCTTCGATTGGTACATGATGAGAGGAATGAAAATTTGATAACAAAAAGGCACAACTGACATTTTTAACTTGGTTAAAAAGACGCCTTAATGATGATGTAGAGGGAAATCCTGATTCAGTTTCTGAAAACTTAAGATGGCTATTGAATAGACCAAGCTTAAATGTATTGTCTTATAATGGTTATGCAATCAATGGTTACACATTCTACACATAAGAACATGATACAAGGAGCATGATGCAGAATAGTGGGGTAACACTTGTTGCTGATTCTTGGCACAGATCCAATGCCAAAGACGTACACCCTATCTACACAATAATGTCATACTTTGGTGTCATTGACCGAATATGGGAGTTAGATTACACTATATTGAGGGTCTCTATCTTCATATGTAAGTAGGTTAACAACAATAGTGGATTACGGACAAATGAGTTAGGGTTTGTTTAAGTGGATCTTTCTAAAGTTTGGTATAAAGACAATCCTTTCATTTTAGCATCACAAGCAGAACAAGTGTTTTTAATTCTGGATCCTACTAAGAAGAACTGGTCCATTGTACTTCCATCAAATAAGAATCATCAAGAACAAGTTGATACTGAAAGTAATGAGTATTTGAATATTCCTGAGGATGATATTTCCTTTGACATGTTGTGGTAAAAATATATTGATATAAATAAAGATGAAAATAAAGATGACCCCTTATACATAAGACATGATCATAGAGAGGGGACTTGGTTTTTAAATCAAACAAGAAAGAGGAAAAGATGATAATGAGTGCCTTGATTTTTTGCCTTGTATGTTTTATTACATGTATTCATATATTTTAACTTAATTTACTTTCATTTCCATGATTGTCATTGTGTGCTGATGTTTTGTTTGGTTTTTTTAACTTGTAGGAAAATGGATCCACACCATGGAGATGAGTTCCCTAGGCTAAAAATTATGATTAGGCAGCATTTGAGGCCAATGTAGCTCGAGGCAGGACCGTAATGTCCAAATTGATGAAACAAACGAGTAAGGGTATTAGGTTAGAGCTTAAATGGAATGAAAAGGGAAATCTAGTCGGATCAAATGCTAGCTCATTCATTAATTACCTTCGGACAACTGTCAGAGAAAGAGTCCCCATTACAGTTTCAGTTAGAGACAGGGAAAGAAAAATTATTCTAATATCATCTTGGGTTCTGTTAAGGTTAAACATTATTTACTTTATTATTCTGGTTGTTTTGTTTCATGAAATTACAATCCAACATGTGTGTTTTTTCTTACAATCTTGTTTCTTGATCAATGAAGATAAAGACAAATACATGCTACAAAAATGCAGCAAACTTTTAAGAAACTTTCATTCCATTCTTGTCAAATTCTACTTATGGGACAACAATAATAATATCAATCATTCACCGCCGAAGTTATACGATGGAATAATAACTTAAGAGCAGTGGGATGAGTTTGTGAGCACACATACTACTACGGAATTTGTGGTAATATATTATTAGCCTTTACGGAGTACATGTAATGTATTTGTAATTAATATTTACTAATTTAAATCATTTGTATGTAAATAGGAAAGTAGTGAGCAAAATCGTGCAAATGCATCCAACATGCAATACCGGTATATGAAAGGACCAATATCATATGCAATGTTGGAGCAACAATTAGTAAGAACTAATTACTGTTTCATATGAATATGATTTCTATGACTAATTTTTAACTACAAATAACTTTGATTTGTAGATAGAAGACTCACATTCTGATGTCACATGATTTGTGGTTGGCTGACTATACAAATAAAAAAGGTAACATTCCCAGCGAACAAGCCAAAAATGCAGCAGACTATTGTGTAAGTTGTGGATTATACATATAATAAAGATTTACCTTTACTTAAATTATTATTTTTTATAATAATTAACATTGTTGCAATTATTTTTGTGATAGCGCACAATGGCACAAGAGCAGCCAGATTTGGTGGATTATGTTGGTCGTAATGATTTGCTCAATAAAGCGCTTGGAGCTCCTGAGTATGATGGTCATGTTCGGGGTACTGGTTTTGCAGTAACCCAAACATCTTACTTTGGATCCCAAAAGCAACCCAACAAAACTAACTTCTTGCAAAAAGGAGGAGATTTCTACCTACAAGCAGTAGATGAGTGGCTACACGCATCAAGTAGAACAATTTAATTGTCATGTGCGCTTGCTAAAAGAGCAAAATGCGTTATTGAATGCTCAACTTGATGCCTTATTGCAGTTTAAGCCAGCACCTAGTCCAGCGAGTGACAATACAAGTACGAAGAATAGTTGCCTGTCCACCCCTAAAGTCTCTATTCTTTTGGTAATTAATTTCCTCTATAGTTAACTTTTTCTTACATTATACATTAGTATACCTGAGTAAATTCATTATATGTTTATAGGGCGAACCAGAGTGCAGGTTGCATGTCGATGAATCTTTCAGGCACACAGTTGCTGTAGGTGTGGCCTACAACACCGACAAAGATATAATTCATAATTCACCGTTGCCCCCAAACACACTCTGAGTAAGGGTTGATGTATGCACAAATGATGACGACATCCTACCAATCCCTTCTCAGGATGAACAGACAATGATCAAAGAAGTTGTCGGTGGTTATGCTGCATGGCTAATAGGTCTAATTGAGCCATATCAAAAGGTAGTTAATTTACAATTTTCTACTTTTTTTTATGCTTCTATCTACAACTACATGATTTAATTTCATGATTTTTGTAAGTTGCTAGTCATCATAAAGGAAAAAGAATTGAATGGCGTAGGAAGAACTCAAACTATTCAGCAACCCAACAGAAGTCCTAACCCTTAACCAGCAATAAAAGCAACAAACAAATGGGTTCATATCGCCAACAATTGGCATCATTGGCACTAGATTTTATCAGCCAAGGAGGTCAAGAAATACCTTTGATGGAGAAATCTATCACACTGTGATAACTGATCATGTCGATGGCAGTGTACTGAACGAAGTGCTTATTTGTTGATGGGTTAGTGCGATGGTCATTAACAAGTGTATTAGGTACTTTATCATCATCGTCTATCACTCTTGTTATTATTCATAATTTATCTTTTTTTGGTTTTAATAACGTTGTTTGTTTTCTATAAAGGCACTTGTACTACGATCTATTAGTGGGAACACCAATCATGCATAGATTTGTATTTGTCAACCCACACCTCCTTGGCCAACAAGGGGGGAGTGATTTGGAAGGACAATCTAACAATCTTAAGGACATCTTCATGAGGAGAGAAACCCATAATATGTTCTTTATTTGTCATACAATATGGAGTAAGTCATTTGGGACAATATTTTAATAATGTATTTTTTTTTATTCTTTCACTTTTACCATAACATTACTGTCAAAGTAAAATTTTCAAAATATTTTAGGTTACATTGAATTTTTCTTGTTATCCATCCAACTTCTGCTGGAGGCCCCTGTATTTACTATTTGGATCCTTTAGTGGCTGGTTATCCAGAGAACCGGCCTAATATGATGATTATAATCAATAAGTAAGTGTATAGGTTTGTGTGTGTAAATATTTGTGTATGTAATTATTGAATAACCAAAATTAATCAGTCAGTACTTGTTTTGTTAGTGCATTAACCGCTTATAGAAGGAATGTTGGATTGAGCCATTCTTAATGCAATGACCCAGTCAAAGCCTATACTTAGAGGAAGATTGTGGTGCTTATATATGAATTTTTTCAAATTTGTCATTCAAAATTTTTTCTTCAAAAATTGACTTTACTATTCCTTTGTATTGATGCAGTGCCCATTCCAACCAAACGACAATAATTGTGGTTATTGCATTATGAAATTTATTAAAGATGTAGTTACTCATCATCATCTAAATTATGTCCCTGTGCGAGTAAGATCAATTCTTTTACGTGCAGTTCATACTGTGTTTTAAATTTAATTGACAATTGTCTAAGTTAATTGATTTTTAGTGATTTTAATTCGTTATGTGCATGATTTTGATGTAGTATTATGAAGATCAATGTTATGCCCAATTGACTGACCAATAAGTGGATGAAATCATTGAAGAATTGTGTGAATATATGGTCAGGCAATTAGCTAATACGTAGGTACATACGTTAGGTTGTTTCTTGCATATTCTTGTATGTGTTGTTTATTCTCATCAAATTAGTTGTACATTACAATTGTTACATTGTAATTCCATACACACATTTAATGCTCATCTTTATGAATTAGTTATGTGTTATTTTATTTTGTTTTGCACTTTGTTTATTACATTTTGTTTGGTTTTGTTTTTGTCTCGATTTGAATTGCTATAGATATGATGAATTAACCTGGGTTCATCATTTTCAAGAAAAGGAAATAATATTAATTATGTAAAATAATATTAAAAAACATTTCCTCACCTACTACGGCACTTCTCTAGAGAAGTGCTTAAGGAGATACTACTCTCCTCCGGCACTTCAAGATTAAGCGCCGTTTGAGGTTCCTACAGCGCTTCACCTCAAAGTGTCGGAGGAGGTGGTTATATTTAAATAAAAAAAAATGCAAGCTACGGTGCTTTCAGAAATTTAAAAAGCATCATAACTTGTTTTTATAGTGTTGGAAGCTATGATGTTTGGTAAGTGTCATAGTATTCAAAAATATAAATGCCATTTATTAGGTTTTTTTGTAGTAGTGTATAATATATAAAATTAATTAACCCTTCAAAAAAGATCGGCATTATAAAGGAAAAATGATTTTTAAATAATCGTTTTCCCCCAATGAAGAGCATCTTCTTTTGAGATAAGGTGGGCCTGTACGTGCTCCAATAATTGCCTTTTATTCGGTTCTGTCCTTTTCACAAAGTTATTTATTCATTATTTAGACACTTAGGTCTTCATTTTGCAAACTAGATCGTTTTAAGATAAGGGGGGCCATATAAGCAATAATTATTAGGAATTTCACTCCCCATAAGAGTGACGTTTCTACATGTCTTATTACAGCATTATTTTATAACTTCATGATATTCTCGGAATAATTGTTTTTCACATTAAACATCTTTGGTGTATTAGACTTTAGAAGAAATGTTTATAGACAAGCAATAAACTAATAGTTGAGGTAGTAAGTAGTCTCATTCCCGTAAGAAAGATAACATAAATTCAAATCCTATGAAGCACACATTTTAAAAGAGACAAAAAACTCTTTACCCTCTAAAGCTCGAAAGTGACGCTGGATCAAATAAAAAATCAAGAAAGCGTTTACGCACATTAGCAAGGAAAGAAAATGACAAAAGAAGAATTAGACTTTACTTTATAAAAAAAAGTTAGACTTTACAGCTCATTAGTCACACTTTATGTCATCTCACTTTAGAAAATATCCAAAAGGACCAAAGGAAATTAAATAACGTCTACTAATATTGGTCGGCTTGAGTTTTAGAACTTAATATGAATAGAAAAAATCATGTTAAAAACTTTTGAATGATTGGAGCCATGTGACTCAAATTTGGATCGGTTGCGGTAATGTTGGATAACCACGAATAATTTATCGCTATAATTGAAATTAATTCATGTAAGCATAAAAATTATTATTAAATCAATTTGGACCTTCTTTGCCAACAACTAAAGACCAGTAAGAGAAAGATCTAGCAAGGCAAAAATAAAAAAATAAAGAGAGGCTCACTTTAATAAAATTCACTGAATCATATATATGCTCTATAATGTTAAAGAGAGGATTGAATCAAAATTCATTGATAATTTTATATAAAATAAATTTTAAAATAAGTCACAATATTTAAAAATCTATTCTCTCCCTGTCATATCATTTTGTGTAGGAAACAAATGTTTATAACTAAGAAGGAGATCAGGCGTACCTGGACGAATCCATGTTCGGATCCGGGTCAAAGCTCCAATACTCCATACTTGTGCCCACACAATTATTAGACTACTAGAGCCTAATTGTGATTTGCACAGCAGATCACCAGAACCAGAAAGATGGTAGGAGAGAAGGGAATTGCCAGAAAACTCAATGGCGGGGTGAGTTGCAATTGAGGAGGCACACCCTATTTATAGTGGTTTATGGAGGCCACTAATTAGGAAACGTGTGCACTCCTTCTTGCCCTCCAAGACAGGAATTAATTGTCTCTCAATTAATTCCCTAATTATGGTGATTTGTTCCTCTTTTAACAAATCCATAATTATTGCTAAATATTCCCAAATCAGCATCTTATGCTGATTTTATTCTTATTTGATTAGGCTACTTATTTCCTAATCAAATAGTCCGGCCCATCAAGGGCGGACTTGGACCCAAAGTCCAACATCTCCCACTCGCACTTGATGGGCCTCCCATCGTGCGCGCATTACTCTTTCTTGTTTCATACTTGGCGTCTGCCGTGACTGCGTGGGCAAAAATGTCTTTCAGATTTGGTGCTTGCGATACTAGAAATCCTTTATATCGGACCAGCATCCAAGGACACCCTTCATATATAACCGTAAGTTATATGTTCATTGCCTCATATGCCCCAGATTCTCCCATACATATTACTCATGGCATATCTAATCCCTCTCGAGTTAATATGTTGATTAACTCAGATTGCCTTCCACGTACATAGCATCCGCACTTACTAGCTACACATAGAGCTAGTAAGGGGTCGACCACAGATACTAGTACATCTTATGTATCTAGGAGTAAATCTTCCTTTTTGACTAAACATCAGTCCATCTTGACTTGGTCGCTTTCCTAGTTTTCACTCGTCTGACCGAATCGAGTGTGATCATGGAGCTTCAGCTAAAGTAGCTGTCACCAAACCAAGCTTTCATGATGCCGCCTAAGTCTTAAGGGCATCGTGGAATTATTCTTCCTTCCTGGGACTCACACTGTGGTGAACTAGGGATCTTTCACCCACATCCCGTGTTGCAGTTTAACTCTCAAGCACATGCAGTATGAATTGCATGCTACGGTGAATGGTCTGAGGTGTACGTCGATTTCTTTATCTTTCACCGTACAGACATTAGTTCCAAAATGTACTCAACATTCGAACCAGAACTTCCTTTTTCACAATATCTCTTATTTGTGAAAAAGGGTTCTTTGCCTGGCTACAGGTCTATATTCATGCTTCGATCCATTTTCTGTGTATATGCACACATGTAGATCTCATCTCAGTCTAACTGAGGCGACTCAAACACAAAGATTCTTCTCAACCATTTCATGGTGATCATTTGCTCGTCTTACCTTCCCATGCCCCTGCAAAAACATGGGAAGATGGTTGTTCGTGTGAGTGAACCAACCTCTTTTAACCTGTACGACATACAAAGCTGTATACCTTTATGTATTTACTTATAACATACATACCATTTCTTTTATCTTTATATAAAAGAAGTTCACGACCTTATATTTTATTTGCGCCCCTAGATTTTTCATTAACTCAATGAAAATCAAGCTATGGGCTCAATAAGGGGATCTACCAACATCTTGTCAGTAGAAGGTATTGAACTATCGCTTTCCCTCTTTGAAAGCATATCTCTCATAGAGATGTATCAAAAAGGTATGTTTCGCCTTGCTGTGATACTTAGGATCCTTATCATAAGATGTTATCGTTTGGATCCTTCTATCCACCATTCATTCCCAATCTCTCATAGGAATTACTTTAGCCATATGGCACTTTGAATGATGGCAGAACACGCCCTGCGTTCTATTTCCACGGATAACAGGAAAAATACCATGTATATTTCCTTACTCCATCACCATTTTGCCTAGGTCTTGTATTGGAGTATCCTTTCAAAAGAAAGTTGTTTGTCTTAACAACTTAATCCATGGTTATTCTCATAACCCATTTCACAGCAGGACCAAAAAAGCATCTTCCAAGTCTGACCTAAAAACATTTGGTCTTATGTACACCAATATGTACATTCACATTACCAACTATAGTCTCACATGGGACTCTATCCACCCTTCAAATGTTGGATTCCTCATAGGACATGTAACCTCTTTAGGTTTATGCCCTTGACTTCAGGGGTGTCTATGGGTTTGCAGTTTGACATCCTAAGATGTCTAAGGAGTACACTTATACATGTCTTAGGTGGAAAAGACTGTATCTTTCTTGTGCAATCCCCGTTTATCTTGTCATTCAAGATATTTGTTCAACCCATGACTTTCTTAACTCAGAATTTAAGGATTCTCTGATCCTTTATTCCTTTGACTCCCTTGACACTTGACAAAGGATGACTTCACAAAGAATCATCACTAGACCATTTGGAACTTATGTAGTGTTCTTCGATTATTTCGAAGTTGGTGAGGCTTTCACCTTGTGAAAACTTCATATACTACTATTTAGGTGATTGTTTCTACGAAGCCCTTAAGCTACTTCAGTGTAGAGTTCATCATCCAATTTCCAAAATTCCAAATTGGAAGGTGGTCTTTACATCATCTTGATGCAATTTTCAAGACTAAACTTGTTGTCATAGCCAAAATTTAGAGTTAAAACACACAATGGACAACCTTCCATTGTATTACCCCCTAGCCACTAAGTGTTTTAGGTTCTACATGCCCCCAACAGATTTGAGAACCTACTTGTTCCCAATCGCCTCTTGGCTAGGTGACAAATTACCCAAACACGTATTTGGCTTAAAAGGAATCCAAATCCTCCTGCATGACACTTTGCAATTCATCTTAGCAGGTCCTTCTAGTGTCTTTCAGACACTTATAGGTACTTATCATCACTTTCTAAATGATGAAGAGAGCATTCAATCCATTAGGGAATCTATCCCTTATAGTCATTCACTAGATGACAATTTGCTCTAAGGTGGATTTCATAGGATTCTTTTCCTATGTATGAGTGAGGTAATTCTCTCATAACTTACCTCTTACCTCTTTCATTGTGAAAAAGGTCTCAATCCTCCCACTTGGATCAGTGAACTTAGGAACACTTGGTTATTCCTTGTCACTTGTGAACCTCTTGAAGAGATTTATTGTGATTAATGCTCATTTCCTGCTAGGAAATCTTGGTTTTATGAACGTTGTATCCCATGATTTTCTCTCAGTCACTGAACCGCCATCATTTTCACTAATGAAGACGTGTCATGTCAAATTCTCATGTCAGCTCACAAAGAGATACTTTGCTTACCTTGACCCCAATCTTCCTTACTCATAGGAAGAAGTATGAATATAAAGTTGATGACCCTTATGGTCTTAACAAACTTGGTCCTAGTCTAAGGCCCATCCATGATTCATAGGGTAAGGTCGTGACTGACATAGAGGGCATTTGGTTAAGTGTAAATATAATAGCTATGAGTCCACCTACCAACATATGGCTGATAGCCTCATTGGTGCCATTATGTTCATAACCAAAACAAGGAGAGGTCTATCTCTCCATTTCAACAACTCTATTATGTTGAAGAGTTCTAGGTATTGATAGTTGCCTAACAATGCCTTTCTTATACACAAAACAGCTTGAACTAAGCAAATGGGTGTCTTTAACCCTTGTTAGTTCAAAAGGTCTTATCCTTTCAGTTTACTGATTCCTGACTAGTTCAGCCATTATCTAACAGCTTCACACTTGCCAAAAATCAAGTAAATATTACTGTATTTCGAGTAAACGTCCACAACATTAACGAAAACACCAAGCTGTTTATGTTTTACCCTCACGTTTATTGGTTCACCAACGTCATAATTTGCCAATTGCAGTGGATATTCTCAGAAAAATGTTTCTTTGTCTTTCTTGCCAGGCAGAATGAGTTCTGAACTTATTCATAAGGGTATTAACCCTTTGACACATGTCATTTAGCAAATACTCTTTTGCTAGTTTGATCATTCCCTTTTATCAAGGTGTACATGTGACAAGAAATGGAATCTTTTATCCCTAGAAAAGAAACATCAAAATCCAACAAAGGATTTGAGAATCATAGTCCCATCGATCCTTAACTAAAGAGATAGCAAAGATGTGATTCTTTTAATTGCAATTGCATGGAGTGAATCAGGGTGGTTTATCTATGCAGAGTTAACATGCAAGTTCCAATCCCTTGATTCTATCTCTTTGTTGCTTTGCATTTGACATGAAGCCATATGCTTCTCTGAAATATCCACAACTCATGTGGATCGCTACTTTTATAACCCTTAAGGATTATGAATGTAGCTTTTCATCTTTGTAGAAACCATTTGACCTCCTCTAGATCAAGTTTACCTCATAGGTTTCTTGCCCTTGGGCTTAGAGGATGAATCATCCCACTCTTTAGCTAAGTTCGTCTGACTGATCGATCTTGGATCCTTCAGTCTCTCACACTGAAGTTCAATGTGGTGAATCACATTGCTGAAGGTTACAATATGCATATCAGGGGCAATATATACTATTGTATATGCCCACTCACTGGAAGACATGGCTCACTCCCACTCACTGGGAGACATAGCTTCCTCCCACTCACTGGGAGATGTCTTATCACAACATACACTTGTTGTTTGTTAGAAAGAACTTGGCATTTAGTTTGTCTCAACTTCTTGTTTGACATCTGCCTCAAGTGTTGCCTAAACAACATGTTAGGACTTAGTACACTATGTTAAAACTTAACTTAGTTTTAACTTTATGGAAGAAGATCACTTATTTCACTATCTTCCAACACTATCCATATGGCTTGGATAAGGTTACATTGCTCATACCAACATAAGTTTGAGCAATGTTGTTCTTTCTATGCTTGATAGCATAAACCTTTTGTATCCTTCAATTGCTTCAGCCTCTAAATGCTGAAGACTAGTTGGTAGGATGTCCCTGACATCTCATTCTTCTTGAATGAAAGAGATTTGAGAGTTTCTAACTCCACAGATATCTCTATTGAGCTTGTCTTCATAAGCTCAGTCAAATAGACTTGGTCATAATTGGTCACTCAGACGATTATGGTATACAAATCTTAGTTGTTCAAATAAGACAAAGGATAATTAGATGATAAGTTCACTAGTTTCATGTTCAGAAGACAACTATGTTGACTCCCATCCCAATCATACTAGTTAGCTCATCACCCTTTTAACCACAGTCTTCATTTGAACACTTTCCCCTTTGGATTTCTAGACGTATTCCAGAAAAAAACTCCCACTCAATCAAAGAGCAGTTATATTAACAAGATAATAACACATTATCATCTACCTAGCATGAATGTTCAAGAAAACAAGAAGATAATATACCGAATTCAATTCTAAAAACAAACAGAGAATTTAATCTTAAATTCAATGGAAAAACAAGAACATTCAAAAAGTTTAAGCCTCATATCATTGTCTCTTAACTAGGTTCTCCTTCTCATAGGCCCTTCTGACCATATTAATTCATGTAGCATCTAGCTACAATGTCAAGCTCCTCTTTGCCATGTTTACATCCACTCATTTAGATGTATTTGCAGCATACCTCCCACTTGATGAGATGATTCTCACATCTCTATCTCTCTTGTCATTTGTCACAACATATGTGATAAAAGGTTGACCTTTAGAAGTCATTGCTTCAATCCAAGTGGATCAATGTGGTTAGAAGCATGGGAAGACTTATTATTATTCAATAATTATTGAATAATTTTAGGTTGCTGCAATTTTTTCAGGTTTTTATCTCTAAGAGTTTGAGTCAAGGTTGGATAGGATTTTATATTCAAAAAAACTCATTTGAATAATCCCTTACTTTTAAAGAATCTTTCAGTATTAACCTTATGTTGCAGCTGAAATTACTCTTAAAAATAAGCCAACATGTCCCAAAAACAATAGAACCAACATTGATTCATTTCCAACATTTTTTGGGATCTTCTAAGTGCACATAAGCACCTTTTTGACTCAAATCATATCCAAACGTGCTTCAAATATATGCAAATTATATATCAAATTGAAGCTCTCGAATTTAGGGATTTTTAGAAACCAACCACATCTCAATCGGAGGTCCCACGCGCTCTCACGCGCCCCTAGAACGTGTCTGGATGGAAAAATCCTGAAAAATTGGAAATTTCCAGCTTTGGCCACTCTCGCTGGAGGCGCGTGACATACACGCGCCGCCTTGCGGCCTTCTGCCGGCGACACGCGCCGGCTACCAAGAATCCACGCGCCGTCCTCTCTCCGACGGTGCTTGCCACGTGTCAAACGGAGATCCCAGTGGGCCCCACGCGCCATGTGTCACACTCTCCCTTTTTTTTCTTTTTTTTTTGGGTCAACAGTCAACGGATGACTGTTGACCGTTGACCGATCAATGTTGACCGTTGACCGGTCAACCGTGACTCGTCATCGATGACGTGTCACTGACATGGCGCTTGACGATGACGTGGCGGCCGCTCATTGGTGCCACGTGGCATTGGTTGACCGATGACGTGGCGTTGACTGCCACGTCATCATCTTCAACCTCCAGCCGGGTCAACCCGACCCGGTTGGAGCTCCTGCGGGTCATCGCGACCCGCCAACTTCGGGAGGCCATATGTCCCTCGTTTTAGCTCCGTTTTTCGCGTTCTTGGTGTCGTTGGAATCGTAGTTCAGCGAACTACAAATCCATGGCATTTATTTGATCTTAAAACCTCTGTTTCATTGATCAAATCGTGAGTGAAGTTGCGGCGGCGACTAACGACCCGCGAACTTCTTTCCTTTGTTTCTCCCTCATCCGGACTCCGTTTGACGCGTTCTAAGCATCGTTGGAATCGTCTCTTCGAGCTCTACACATCCATGTCCTTACTTTGGGCAAAAAACACCGAGTTTCATAACACCCAATTTTTCTCGACGTTGTCGGCGCGACGTAATTCGACCGGATGTGTGTCTTTGCGTTTCAAAGGCTCTTCTAACCTTTGAGGGGTTAAGTCTTTTTTCGTTTTTAGTTCCACATAGGTTCCAAAAACGTAACTTTAAGAAATCGAAGATTTGAGGAAGAGGACGAAGGAATTGTGCCATGAATATATATATATACACATGCGCATATGTATATTATAGTCAGAGGAGCAGAGAACGCAGTCACACAGCAACAAATATATATATCATGTCTGGATTTTTCAATCATGCGGAAGCTTAAAACGAACACGTCTTTGGTTGCACACAGACACGCATATATACATAGCAAAGGCAAAAACAAAAATATATACAAATATATACATGTTCACATTTTGAAAAACATATACCTAGATTCCCAAAAATATTCACATATGAATCAAAATTTCAAGCAATAAAATCTAAGCATATAAAGCTTGAAAAATATGTACAGTGGCACATATTAACATTATATATTCATATATATAATAGCACAGCGGAATTAGATGGAGATATAAACAAATTATATCATTTAGTTTATTCACATAGAATAATCACAGCCTCAAGGATCAAATGGCTCTGATGCCAATGTAGGAAACAAATGTTTATAACTAAGAAGGAGATCAGGCGTACCTGGACGAATCCATGTTCGGATCCGGGTCAAAGCTCCAATACTCCATACTTGTGCCCACACAATTATTAGACTACTAGAGCCTAATTGTGATTTGCACAGCAGATCACCAGAACCAGAAAGATGGTAGGAGAGAAGGGAATTGCCAGAAAACTCAATGGCGGGGTGAGTTGCAATTGAGGAGGCACACCCTATTTATAGTGGTTTATGGAGGCCACTAATTAGGAAACGTGTGCACTCCTTCTTGCCCTCCAAGACAGGAATTAATTGTCTCTCAATTAATTCCCTAATTATGGTGATTTGTTCCTCTTTTAACAAATCCATAATTATTGCTAAATATTCCCAAATCAGCATCTTATGCTGATTTTATTCTTATTTGATTAGGCTACTTATTTCCTAATCAAATAGTCCGGCCCATCAAGGGCGGACTTGGACCCAAAGTCCAACATTTTGAAACACACACACACACACAATATAAATTGATTAAAAGGGAAATAAAGAAAATAATTACGCACTATTTTTAGTAATATTCTTAGGTTGAGATATTTGTGACATGTGGTGTGAATATCAGTTTAACTAGAATTTCTATGCATGTTTTGTATACTTATTAGGTCTTTTAACTTTGTAGGGAACCTGACAACTGTTGTTCTTCACTAAAAATGAGGAAACAGGAAATTAAGCAAATGGGAAAATCATAAAATAAACCTTGATGAAGGGGTTCAAAAATCCGCCATGCCTTGTTAATAATACTCTACCCTGTTTCCTATATAGTATAAAATCACAATAAAAATAAAAATTCTAATAAATTTTCTCATATATAAGATAAGTGTCTTATTTAATAGTTTAAATAAACTAGGTTTTTGATAATAAAATAAGTAGAAAAATGAAGTAATGTTTTTTAACATTTACTTGTTGTGATAATAATTTAATGGGAAGCGAAAATACTATTACGAGAATTTATCATATAACAACCACCAAACCACGACAAAGAGGTGATGGGTGGGCAGCATTTATGAAGAAACTAAGCATGAAAAGAAGAAACTTTCTGATTTCCATGAGTTAAAGCACTGACATGACATCTTATATTAAATCTTAATTATTTTAATTAAGTTATTATTCCTTTCATCTTTACACGATATGCTCTTATGATTCTCGTTTTATGGTCAACAAAGAAGGCTCATTTTAATTGAGTCGTTTCTTTTTCTTCAACTAAAGTATAGCACTGCGCATACTTTATTTATCAAGGAATTAAAAAAATATGATGACTTTTATACTTTTTGTGAATGGGAGTGATTTTTCCCATCACTTTTTTTTTTATATATGAAAAGAGAGTGATTTCGTCGTCGGGAAAGTTTCTGACGTCAAACAGTAATAAAGAGAGTTTATGGTAAAAGATTCTCACTGAAAATCATTGAACAAGGTGTTGGAAATTTCTGAGGGTGAAACATACGATGCATTAGGGGTGAGCATGGTGTCCAGTAGCCCGGTGCGCCCATCCTGGCCCTATAAAAAATTGCCCAGCCCAGCCCTAAAAAAGTGGCCCAAAAAAATTTTGGGCAGCTTTAGACGAGCTAATAACCGGGCAGGGCCGGGCATCGGGCAAGGGGTGCTGCCCTGCCCATTTGGCCCTGCCCTGAAAATTATTTTTATTTATTTAAAATATAAAATTTCATATCAATTAAATATTATTTCATATATATATTTTTATTTAAAATATATATTGTCTAATGTATAATACTCTTCCGATCCTCTTTTTTTTGCCCTAACCACTAAACACTATTTACAAGTAGATTTCTTCCTTTCTTCTTTACTTTGTGCTGTATTAAATTATAGTTGCTTTTTATTTTCTTTCCAGATGCTTCATCATTTGATTAACTTTTGGAACATTGAATTGATGCAAGCTACTTTGACTTCACGGCTTTAATTACAATCATTTTGTTTTCTTATTTATAATGAATTATGGATGTTGTTTAATTTTTAAAGTATGGATATTTGTTAAGACATATGGTATTTTTTAAATTTCAAGACTCAAGTTATAGACTTATTTTGAAATATCCCAAGATGTGAAATCATCGAATGTATTTGAAGTTTATATTACTTAGGGCGAAGTTAAGACATATATGGTATTAGTAACTACAGGAATATTTATGAAATTCATAAGGAATTATTTTTTTTTCATAAGTGGACAAGATAAGGCGTTATCACTTGGGCAGGGAAGCCCACCCTGCCCAGCCCACCCTTACCTAGCCCAAAATTGTTAGGGCTTTGAGCGGGCAGGGCCGGGCATTGGGCTGTAAAATGCAACCCGTTCATCCTTTGGACAGGGCATCGGGCAGGGGTCTCACCCTGCCCATGCCCACCCCTACGATGCATATAGATTTGTTACATTTAAAAGCTCCACAAACTTTGTATGTGGGTTTCACACTGCAACAATTCACTCAGTGTTTTCACTCACCTCCTGTCCGTCAAGACTTTTGGTCAAAACTCCCCCATTTTTTTTTTGTTCAAAAAAACTCCCCCATTCACTAAGTGTTTTCACTCACCTCCTGTCAGTCAAGACTTTTGGCTCCTCGCACGTAGTTCTCTTTAATTGATAAACTCTAAATGATAACACAATTGTAACAAGAATAGGTTTTTGTGAGAATCATATCCCAAAAGCTAATAGTCAGAGTTAGAAAATCCATTGCCTAAAAGCTCATCATCTAAGGTAGCCTTCCCAATATAAATTTCATGACAAACTCATTGATAATATAATATTTAGACTCAGTTCTTTTTTAGCGGGCGCTCATATATAGTGAGTTAGTTCCTCATGACTCAAGACCCATTATAATTACCTTCTTGGTCAAAAGCTCGTTGCTTATTTTAATCTTTTCTGTTTATTTAATTAACAAACCAAATCACAAATGGAGCAAGGTGACGGGCGAAAAGTGTTTTTAAAAAGGAAAACATAAAAAAATGCATTGCCTTATGTTGCATGACAAAACATTTTCCCATATTAAATATTGAACAAGTATTCGTAAATGCTGGTCTAAGTGATCCCAAAAATGTGAAACTCATAAACATGGCAAATTAGAATTATTTATAAAATAAATATTTACAAAAAAAAAAACTAATAGAAACTACAAACGTGATGCACAATAAGAGTTAATCAGCAAAAGTGCTAATCCCCCATATCTAATTGGGTATCATTCAAAGTTCATTTGCCACCCCAAACACAGTCTTAAATCTTAATCAATGAAGTTGGCCGATAACATAAGCTATAAGGTAGGCGTTAGCTTCCTAACTAAAGGCCCTTGGGCTTAGACGTCAATTTAAGCTGAACATCACAGAACAATGTATCTTTAGCCCAAACGTCACTTGACACACACAGGAAACCCGTATTAAGCCAATCAAGGCTAATTGCTTTTGTTTTATTTGGGTCAATAGCTCTAATACTAAATATATATTCTTTTAAATTATTTTTCTCTAAAATTTATTTTCCATAAACTAATTCGATCACACTAATTAGATTTTGAATACTATATATGACTTTCAATTTGTGACTTAGTACGTTGAGAGATTGATACAGGCCCTGATTAATATCATCGTTGAAAATTAAAAGGACTCCTTCGTAACATGATCCTCTTTTAATTTGTCTAGTTAGAAAGAGGAGCAAATTTTTTGAAGTGAAAATTAATTTTTTGGTTTCTGTATTTTTTTACTTATATTAATTGTAACTCAATCTCTATATTTGGACTCAACAGAGCTCAATCTCTATAATTTTGATTTAGTTCTTGGACTATTGATTCATTACAACTTAATCCCTATATTTTTAATCATTTTATAATTTTGTTCGTATGTTTTAGAAAATAAAATAACATATAATAAAGGTGAAGGACTAAATTATAAGAAGGGTTTGGCAGACTGTTATAAACTGATATTATATGGTCTGTTATTTAGAAAGAGGAGCTCAAATTATGGAATAAATACAAGGTTGGAAAGTTTTATCATAATATTCATGCTTTATAGAATATGCTTAGTAATTTATTAAATATTTTGGGTCTTCAGGATGTGGATTAATATTCTCAGAAGTAAGCTGGAATTTTGGTTGGATGGTAAAGAGAATTTTTGGAGATTGTAATACAAGTTACTTTTGTTGGAGATAATGAGTGGGTGTGTCATAAGAAATGAGTCCCACTTGGGATTGAGGGGCACCAAAAGGAGGAGTGAACTCGCATAAAGACGAATCATGTGGAAATCCGGCAATTTCCCCTACACGCAAGTTAAACATGGACTAGGTACATTTTACAAAATTCATTGTGAAAATTCCAAAATTATTTTGAGATAAAAGAGCTTAGCAGGCTACACTTTATTTGCTAGCATTATTTTCGAACCTGAACGTTGTAATTATTCAAATTCTTAAACGGTTTTCTAGAATTACCTTAATGACATTAAGACAATATATTGATGACATTGAATTGTTTTACTCTCAATGTGTCAAATGGATTTGTCTCTTATCTATTGAAGATTATATATAAGTGGCTTTAAAGGTTTTTATTCCCAACGCATGAAATTTCATGATTTAGTTAAAAACATTTTATGGCTTTCCATTCACGGTTTCAAAGTTTAAAAAATGATGCTTTATTGTCATTAAGAGGCAGCCAACGTTCACCTTTCTTCAGGCCTATATAAGGTGCCTTGTTCATATGGTTTTATATAATTTTGCTCTTGAACTCTTGAGCATCTCTCTTCCTCCTCTGGCACATTTTCATTTCTTCTAAGTTCTATTATCTTCTATAGTTTTGCTCACCCTATTTTACAGGAAGAGTTCGTTTAATCTTAAGGAGTGCTGCTTCTTATTATCTTCTGGTAGTTTCGGAATAGCTCTTAAGGATAATGTCCTCGGGCATGACTCGAATCAACTCTATTATACGCTGTTGCTAACAGGATCTGTATAGCACTAGGAGGAGCTGGAGAATCCACTAAGTTGCTTGACAATCTAGGGGCTACCACCAACAATCTTAAGAGCTAATCGCAACCATGGAGTTTCACTTTGCTGAAGCCAAAGCAAACTTGGTGGAAGCTATGTCACACAAGAAGATCAGGTTTGACTCTAAGGTCATAATTAAAAAGATTAAAATTAAAAAATCTTGTTAAAAGCCCAATGATACTAACCTCAAGAGGGCAAATGAAAATTCTCCTAAACCGAGTGTACGTAAATTTGGTTAAAGTAAATGATAGTAGTGATGATGAGATCATTGTGGTAGTGGTTTCTCATGCCCTCCTTGTCTCTGATGTGAAGAAATGGGTGATAAACTTAGGAGCAACCACAACCATATGTGCTAATAAGGAAATGTTTACCTCCTTTGAAAAAGGGAAAGACCATATTTATCTCGCTGACTCCCAGGCTACTAAGGTTCAGGGAAAAGGGAAAGTGGTATTAAAACCCACATCTAGGAAGACCTTGGCACTAAACAATGTGTTGTATGTGCCTAAAGTCAAAGCAAACTTAGTTTCTGTGGCACAGCTTGTGGAAGCTGGGGTTAAAGTGTCATTTGAGTCCGATAGGATTGTCATGACAAAGAATAATATGACTATTGGAAGGGCTGTTTATTGTAACAAGGGATTGTTTATTTTGAGTGTTGTTGAAATTATTGATAATGCATCTTCTTTTGTTTACTTGATTGACTCCCTTGATATGTGGCATGCTAGATTAGGATACATAAGTAAGTCTTATATAATTAAACTGCAACACCTTGGGCTTATTTCCAAAATAAAAAATAATGATTTTAATAAATGTGAAATTTGTGTAGAAGCTAAATTGACTAAAAAGTCACATTTTTCTACTCAAAGAGATACTAAGTTGTTGTCCTTAATTCACACTATTTAGGTGATTTAAAACAAACGGAGACTAGAGGAGGTAAAAGATATTATGTCACTTTTACTGATGATTTTTCAAGATATAAAAAAGTATATTTGTTTAGAAATAAAAATGAAGCTTTGAAAAATTTCTTTTATACAAGGTTGCAGTAGAAAATCAATTGAACAAAAAGATTAAATGGGTTAGGTTAGCTAGAGGAGGGGAATGTTTATCACTAAATGATTTTTGTGAAAAAGAGGGAATAATTCTTGAAGTAACTCCTCCATATTCACATGAGTCTAATGATGGTGTAGAAAGGAAAGATAGAACTTTAAAAGAAATGATGAATTCTTTGCTTATTAGTTCTTCTGCACCTAATAGTTTGTGGGATGAAGCTTTGTTGACTGCTTGTTTTTTTACAAAAAAAGATACCTCATAAGAAAACCAATAAAACACCTTATGAGTTGGGGAAAGGTTTTTTGCCTAACCTTCCATATTTGAAAGTGTGGGGGTGCCTCACAAAAGTTTTATTACCTAATCCTAAAAAGAGAAAAATTGGTTCTAAAACTTTTGATTGTATGTTTCTTGGTTATGCCCAACAAAGTGTTGCTTATCGCTTTCTAGTTTTGAAAAGTGATATTTTAGATCATAACATAATTATTGAGACAAAAGATACAGAGTTTTTTAAACATATATTTCCTTTGAAGGTTGAGCATATTCCTAAAAGAGTTGAAAATTCTTCTTCTTCTTCAAACAAAATTCAAAGGAAGTTTTAGTTGAAGATTTAAGAAGAAGTAAAAGGCAGAGACAACAAACATCTTTCGAAGATGATTTTTGTACTTATTTGGTAAAAGATAAAAAAAAATTATGAAGCTATTTCTTTTCTGGATGCATCTTTTTGGAAAGAAGCAATAAATGTTGAAATTAATTCTTTGAGTCAAAATAAAACATGGGTTTTAGTTGACTTGCCTTCAGGAGCAAAGCCTATTGGTTGCAAATGGGCTTTCAGAAAAAAGTATTTTCCTAATGGAACTATTGATAAATAAAAGGCTAGATTAGTAGCCAAAGGGTTTACTCAAAAAGAAAATGTTGATTATTTTGACACATTCTTTCATGTGACTAGGCTCTTTTCTGTTAGAATCCTAATTGCTTTAGCTTCTATTCATAAACTTTTTATTCACCAAATGGATGTTAAAATAGCTTTCTTAAATGGTAATTTAGAAGAAGAGATTTATATGGTACAACCTGAAGGATGTATTGTCCCTGAGCAAGAAAACAAAGTTTGTAAACTGATTAAGTATTTATATGGTTTAAAACAAGCACTTAAACAATGGAAGAAAAAACTAGATCCAGTTTTGTTAAATGGCGGTTTCTTTACTGTTGAAGTATAAATGTGTGTTTATACAGAACTTGTGAATAATCAATGTGTGATTATTTACTTGTATGTGGATGACATGCTTGTTTTTAGTATTAGCAAGAGTGTTCTGCTTGAAACAAAACACTTTCTTGCTTCTAATTCTGATATAAAAGATTTGGGTGAAGCAAAAGTGATTTTGGGTGTTAAAATCATGAGGAATGGAAATGGCATCTTACTTTCTCAAGAACATCATGTTGAGAAAATTCAGAGAAAGTTTGAACTGTTTGATGAATCTCCTTTGAGTACTCCTTATGATCCAAGTGTACATTTAAAAAACCATGAAGGAAATCCAATTGCTCAATCTAAATATGCACAGATTATTAGGAGTCTGTTGCATTTAATGAACTATACCAAGCCTGACATAACATATGCGGTGTGTAGATTGAGTAGATATACTTACTGTCCGAGCGGTGAACATTGGGAGGCTCTGGTAAGAGTATTGAGATACCTGAGAGGTACCATGAATTATGGTATTTAGTACAGTGGATTTCCTGCTATATTAGAAGGATATGGTGATCCTAATTAGATTTCAAATTATGAGGAGGCCAAATCTACTAGTGGTTATGTTTTCACTCTTAGTAGTGGTGTTATAACAAGTAAGTCAGCCAAACAAATAGTTATAACCAGTTCCTCAAAGGATTCTGAGTTTATTACCATGGAATTGGCTAGTACTAAGGCTGAGTAGTTGAAAAACTTCTTAGCAAGTATCCAACTAAGTGAAAAATCAGCACCATCAGTGTCCTTACACTATGATAAGAAGTTCAAAACACATCCAAAATGCCAAAATTGCTGAATAAGTGCATATGTCAATGGCCATGGTTTCTTTAATTTCTTACATTTATAATCTAGCATGTAGTCCCACGAAATTCTCTGTAAAATCACTCTATACAATAAAATCTTAGGCACTACATTATTTATGCATGTTTGAGAATTTTTCCTGAAAATACATGCCCTTTTCCCTAGGTGGGAAAGGCAAGGGTTGGGAAAGTTATGCTTCACAAACTTACGCTATCTATCTATATGACAACTAAATAGCCAAAAAGTTACTCACTCTTGAAACGCTAAGCACACTAAACCACAACTTTTGTGAAATGCAATACATATCCTCATAGTCACATTTCTCAAGCTAAATCATCATCATACATACACAGTCATCTATATCATTCATTCCCATACGGTTGTCACGTTTCCATGCTCATTCAAGAATCTAATGATGATAAACCCCAAACCAAATTTTTGTGCAAACGTCACATATAATAAAAAAAAAGCAATTACACCAAAGATTCATAAAGGAGAGCTTTTGGGTCTTGGGTTATAAAAAGGGAAAAAGTATAAATAGTGGAAATAAGGAAATTAAGATTATAAAGTACTTAGTAAGAGATCTATCTATAAATAGGTACATTAGTCTTTTATTATCCTTTTGGATGTATCTTTCTCTTTTCTACAATATCACATCATGAAATTTGTTAGCTTCCTTTTGTCCTTTTTTTCTCATTGTAATTGTGTTAGATTAATTAGCTATTAGTATGGATCTTGCCACTGTATTGGCACTGTGCTAACATATTCTTCTGTTGTTGAAATCTGGAGTTGGCCTTAATACTAGATATGTTTCTACAACAAAGCTACTCGTTTACTCATTTCTTGCTCGTTGAAAAGGCTCCACTTGAGAATTTTGATATGGATGATCTTGATCTCATAATTTTCCAACGAGCTGGTAGAGCTTTCTAATGTGCTATAGAGCTTCCAATATTCTTTGGGATCACCTATGTTATCCAGAATTTCTAGCTAGAATTTTTTTCTCTTCAGATTTTTCCCTTCAAGATTTGTTTTCCTCTAGTAATAATTTGTTGCTTCAACTTGTATGTTTTAGTGTGCAAATATTTAATTTTTCTAATAACTTGTAGTGCTTTTTATACCATTGCAAGGTTGGTGTAGCCAACTTTATTACATACTTGAGAGAATCAGTGCTGACATCAGGCCATATGCTAACATGCTTGTAAGATTGTTGTTTCCTGTTGTTTTCTTAGCAAAAGAGCCCATTTTATTAATCACCAAAAAAACCAATCTTTACATACACTAATGCCCCTAATAGGAAAAAAACAATAACAGCCTAGAATAGAACCAATCAATCTAAGAGAAAGCATATAAATGTAGGGCAGAACCTACAAATTCAAAACATATAAACCTATGTTGTATTCAATTCACAAAGCACAACCTATTTTAACCTATTCTATCCCTTGCACCAGAGTGAGTGCTTCTGCTGGACAAGTCCTGGACCAATATCTCATTTAAAGAGGATGGTGGCTTCTCAACCCATCCTTGTGGTACCATACCCGTCATTATCTGAGCTGCAATATGATCCGCAACATTATTAACACCTCAAGGAACTAGAGACAAAGACTAGTCACCTACAAACCTTCCCAATTCCAAGCATTCCCTCAACAAGTCAACACTCTTCCACGCACATGCATCTATATTTCCCCTTTTAATTCTTTGATATATTCCATATCTTTCAACTTCTCTGTTCGGATTTCTGTGTGTATGTGGTTTTGAGAACAGAACAACAATTATCGAATACTTAAATTTCTAGTAATGCAAAGCTACCTTTTACTAACTTCGTAAACAAAAATGACAATTTCAACAATATTTATCCAGAATAGAATCTCCAAAGGCAAGTTTTCTACTGATATATCAACTTTAAACATGTAGTACACAAGTCTAAATATTCCACATTGTTTTCATAGAAACTCGGGAGATACAAACGAAGTGAAAAATGCCAAAATTTGTCCTAGAACAGCAGAAATTGACATCCAAATGAAGAAATCAACTAGAAACAAAAAAGGGGAACTTACATATAAGAATCGCTGGTGAGATTAGAATAAAACACAAACCCTAATAGACCAAGAACCAATATTGTCTTCTTCGCACACCGTATGAGGAGAGGCCATTATGAACTATAGGAGAAAAAATAGAGGCTGAGAAGAGGAAACCAAAAGTAAAGCAGAGGAAGAAAATAAGACCTGCATTTAGCTACTTACGTTGCTTGCTCAGACAGAGAAGAGGGAAAGTAAGGACTTGCGACTGAGAGGGAATGGATGGACTATGAAGCCGCTGGACTTCCGTTGTTGAAAAGGGACAAAGGATAGAATGTAGGAGAAAGACAGAGGCGAAGAAATTTTCACTATGGAGCTCGCGGGAGACACGAAAGTGACAGGGTTCATGCATGGAAGACAATGATAGAGAGCGCCATGGGATTTGGGGGAAAATTTAACCAGTTTCAATGATTGGTTTATAAAACCATTCATTGAAACATGCAACTTTCAATGATTGGTTTTTAAAATTAGTCATTGAAAGTTTATATTACAACGACTGCTTTACACGAAAACAGTCGTTGAAATTTCATTACAACGACTATTTTATATTACAGCGCCTGGTTTTTTACTACTAGTTTCTAAAAATAGTCATTGTTTGGTGTCGTGGAATCATGTTCTTGTAGTAGTAAGGATAAATCAAATTGACAATTAAATTAATAATGAAAACTCAATTAATAATTCAATTGACAATTTAAACGTTTGCAAGCAAAAACTTCCAGCAATTGTCTCAAGCACAAAATATTCCAAAATATCAATCCAATCCAAAAGAGATATGTCTACAATATAAAATTAGATTGTTCTCAATTATTACAAATCAAAATCATTTAAAAATAAATAATCTCAAGTCTTGAATGAAAAAGATAAAAGGAAAGACACTCCCTTGTGGTCTTCAAGTGTAAGTTCCTAGGCTCTAGCTTCCTCTATGCTCCTCTCAAATTGCCTCCCAAAATAGTTTAAGTTGCCATGAAAATCATTCTTCCTCCAAACCTCGAGCAGCAGGACACGGCTATTGGAAAAAGAACTGTGAAGGTATGATAAATGAATGGATCTTGTGTGTCTATTACACTACAAATGGAAAAGGGGAGTGGAGTAGATCAGTAGCAGTTGAAGGTGGGGTCCATGTTGATTGAAGGTAATGAATGACAACACTACTGTTGTTCGTGTGCTTGTGGCTCTAAGGGAGAATTCGGAATGAAGATGACTCCCTTTGTGCGTCCGTTATTTTATAGTGGTAGCAGCTTTTAATTAATGGGGGGAAGAGAGAGTTTTGAGGGCCCGAACTTGAACCCATTAAAATTTAAGTAGCCCAATAAAATCCAACCATTAAATCCTCTTTTGGCTTCTTAGGAAAGTTTTGCACCATAGGATCTTCTAATCTTCCTTACCCTGCAAGAATTAAATAAAATTGTGATCTATCATATATTTGACAACAATCAGAATATTAACAATTTAAACTCAATCATATCATAATCAATTCAAATTTATATTATTTCCTAAAATTGGCTAACAATCCAAATATTATATAATAAATCCAAATTAGACTAAAATAGTCCTTAAAATAAATATAATATGGGATAAAATCTATTAAATTTGGGATTTATCAGTCAGTAACTTATGACGCAAGATCTACTCCTTGGAATACTAAATTTAGCAACTACAAAACTAATTTATAGAAATTAAAAATTATTTATTTATAAAAAATAATGTATATTGATTTTTTAATTACTTGTCTTGCAAACTTTGCTTCCTAATGAAAATCCCCTTGTTTGCTTTTGCTTATTCTACAAACGTAAGTACAGCTATAACAAGGTGATATGTGATGAGTCGTGTTAAACACATCCCATATTTAATTTATTCTTTAAACAATGTAAAACTTACGGAGGAGTGTTTTCCCATTTATTCCTTTTGAGAAAGCACTCTTCTGCGTACTAAATATTGCCTAGGCTCTGTTTGGTTTGAGGGGAAGGGAGGGGAGGGGAGGGGGAAGAAATTTTAATTGGTAGGGAAAAACATTTAAGAGGGGAAGGAAATTTTTTGAAATTTCCCCTCCCACCCCTCAAAACTATTCACCCCCAGATCGGGGGGATTTAGAGGAGAGGCTAAAAATATATGTGCGATTGGACTAAAATACCTATGCCATTTTTGTGATAACCCAAAATTTCCCTTACTCCTTTTTATTCTTAGTAGAGCTTCAAAACCTATTACGATCGACAGAAAACCCTAATAGAGAACTCAAGAAGCATGAATGAAGAAGGAGAGCACAATCAAACCATTTTTGTCTACTAATACCATCTTTTTGTCTACTTGTATGTAGTCTCTTCCTTCATCTTTTTTGTTTGTTGGTTAAGCTCTCGACTGCTTTCGAACCATTTTTTTGATTTCTTTATTGGGGGACCTTTTTTTCTGTGATTTTGTTCTCTTCCCTGAATACCGTTGGTGAAGCTCTGGACTCAGTGACATCGTTGACGAGGAGGTATCGCCGTGTGGAAATTATGAGTCTAAGAGCATAATCACCTATTGATATGTATCCTCACCGATTAATTTCATATATTCTTTCATTTCTTTGGACTATGTCCTCTTTTGTAAATTTTGTTTCACTTGCAAGTTACAACTTACAAGTTTCAATATGTATCCTCACCATATGCATATTTTTTTAAAAATCTATACATCATTTAGATTTATGTTCATAATATTATGCACCTCTATTTTTTTAATAACAGGAAATGCTTCTTCTTAAGCCCACCATTTCTTCTTGAAACTTTGTAGTTCTTTAGTAACCTCTGTTTGGTATCTGTACTTGATTATAGAATATTATTTACCAATAAAACTTTAAAACAATTGTATGAATTCTAGAATAATAAGATGATAATTAGATCGAACTCTTTATCGTTAGCCTTCTGTACAATAATTTGTAAGCTTTTCCATATTTACCATGTTCAATTCGTGTTTGGTATATGTTATGGCATATATCTCATTATAGTAGTATTAACAGCGTTCATAATGCTAGTGTTAACACTATCGATAGGCTTTTTTTCATATAAGTTGCTAATGTTTTGATTATTTGATCTACTATTTTAATTTGGGATATTTTTTGTATTTGTTATATGGGTTCTAAAGAGGAATTTTTGATGCAATGGTTCCTAATGCGTCAGAGACTTGTAGCCCACCTTCTTTGTCTTGTTGTCCAATATTTTATGGTTGAAAAATGTAATAACAAGAAGAGCATAACTTACAATATGAATTTTTCAAGAGAGAGGGGACATGAAGAAGTGATGTATAGGATAACTTGTAGTTCTAGTGGACACAATATTGTTAGAATAGGTCCTTAAGCTTTTTTAGGATTGTGTAAATTTGTTGTTTTCCTTCAATGATGATGTTATTTATATACGATGTTTATTTGTTGAATTGAATGTTTAGTTTTATCCCTCAATTTGTTCATTAGCTTGTCATTTATGTACAATGTTTATTTGATGTTGATGAATTTATTTGGGCTTACATTTTCTTAGTACAACTCTGAAAAAGCCAGCTGATGCAAATGCTGCCACAATTGAAAGGAGCCTTATTTGGAGTTTCAAGATGGAAGATGCCTTAATTGATGCATTTATACATGAACAAGATTTGAGTAACAAGGTTAATGGGATTTTTACAACTACTGCTTATGATAATATAATTACATATTTGACTACGCTATTTGGATTTAAAGTTGATAAAGAGAAAGTCAAAAATTGCTAGAAGACTTTGAAGAAGAATTATTCTGAAATTTATGATATCTTCAAGGGGGTATGAGCAGATTTTCATGAAACTCATCTACTCATACATGGAAAGCTGAGGATGAAGTTTGGGATCAGTTGATTTTGATGAGAGAAATAAACCTTTCTTATTGTATGATTCTCTTTTTGCATATTTTTGTTGTTCTGCATATGCTTTAATTTACTAACTTTTTACTTTAAAATATGTTAGCTTGTATGCATATTATTTTTACGTGCTAATCCCAAACTTGCATATAGGATTGGAAATTTTTTAAATTTAGTTATTTGTGTGGCCATTTTCATGCCATGACAGTGATTTATTGAAACTATTTGGAAGTAGTTTATTAGACCTTCTAACATATCAAATTGCTTGATTTTCTTCAAAAAAATGTGAATATATATATAATTATAATTGCTTATGTGCGGATGGTTTGGGACTTGTCCATGTAATATATTGGTGTTATATTGTCTTCATTCTATATCATTTGAGAGAGGCGATTAAAGCAAAGCAAATTTGAATTTGTTTGCCATTTGTTTTCATTTGTAGAAAAGCAAAGTGCCTTGTACCCTGAAGCTGATAGCTTGAAATATGCTTTTCAGGTCAAACCAAAAACAGTTTTTTGGAGAAATACCCCCATGCTCAATTATAAAATGATGCTTGCTCTTTATGAAATCATAGAGCCAATGGAGATGATAGTGACACTCATTCAAATATGAAGAAAAGATGTCACTCAAGTCCTCCACCACCGCTGAGATTGAGGTTGATCAACTGTTGTCCCAAAATAATGTGACTTTCCAGGATTTTTCTATTAATTTGGACAATGTTGAATTTGAAGAGTTGTCTCATGGAGCACTAAGTGAGAACTCTAAGAGGGCTAGAAGGGGTGCTGCAAACAATGATAGAGTCACTTCTGATGGAGCTCTAATTGCAAAGCAAATGCAAGAAATAGCAAGTGCCATGGGGGAGGGAAATCAAGTTATTAGAGAGAGATATGTATCTCAAATCTCAGGAAAGGACACTTTCAAGCTGATTTGAGAGAGTGGATGAATATAAAGTCTCTGACATTTACTACTTCCTCATGCATGATGTTAGCAAACTCAGGGTAATGATTGAATGCCCCCTTCAATGCACAATCAAGTTATTATGAAAATGGTGTTCGATGTTAGATTAGCATGTGATGCCACCTTAGATATTTGATTTTTTCTCTATGATGGCATTAATGGCTTTTGATGACACCTTAAATACTTTAATTTGCCTTGTGATGGCAAAAGATGCCACCATTCATATTTTGGTTTGCCATATAATGGCATTTAGTGGCCTTTAATGCCATGCTGCATATTTTTTAGGATGCCATATGATTGGCACTTGATGTCTTACATTAGTAAGACTATAATATGATGAACTCCTTATTTTGGTAAATGACATGGTGTTTGATTTAATTGTCTTGCATTGGATTATATTCTAATTCCGTGACTATTTTAGATTATGATTTTGGGTCTACATTGTATACATTATACAGTTTTTCTTGAACTATCTAAACTGAACCCAAAAGGCAGGAAGGAAAGAAAAATATGTTTTCTATTTGACAGAATATAGTATGTTGTGATGAAGCATTTCAAGTATAAGTTCTTGTCCAAGTGAACCTTAAAGGATTATTGAATGAGAACATACATACATATACAATTTCACCTCATGTTTCGTAAGGTTTAGTCTTGGTTAATTGGATAAATGTCTCACTATAAAAAAATGACAATTCATAGCAATGCATTTGTAGCAGTCAAAATAAACTACTAGAAAAATGAGTACTTGTAGCAGTTTTTACCAAAACTGCTAAAAATATGCAACAAGCTACCTCGCGCCAAGTGGCGCACAGGTTAAGTAACGAACTTTGTAGAAATTTACAAAGTATAACCGCTACAAATTGGGTGCCAAGTTGGCGTGAAATTGCACTGTTCATTTGTAGTGGTTTATATATATTAACTGCTACAAATTTGGCATTAGCTTGGTGTAAAGCTGGCGTGACTATTGTGCCAGTTATTTTGTAGTAGTTATAATCAAAATAATCACTACATAATGCAAAAAGCCACATATTTGTAGTGGTTAAGGTGAACTGCTACAAAGTGGGATACAAATTTGTAGCAGTCATAGGTTATAACTGCTACAGAATGCAAAGGGCCTACAGGTTTGTAGCTGTTACATGTAACCGCTACAAATGTTCACGTTAATTGAGGTATGATTTGTGCATTTATACCGGTTAAGGTAGCTGTTTTTATTAAAACCGCTACAAATCTGGGTGCTATCAATGCCCCGCACCTACTCCAATTCCTCATTTTACCATTTCAATTTCTCACTCGTCGTTTGAGATTTTCCTTTAGATTTGAGGTTCTACTGAAGCTTTTGACAAAGTTTACTATGAGAGGTTAGTAAAGTTAAGTGCTTTATTTCTTTTTTTGGTTATTATTTTATAGTTTTGATATAAATTGTGCTAATATATGTTTTTACAGGTATATATATTATGACTTTTGAGCAAGACAAAGGGAGGGGGAAGGAGGCTAAACTTCGCCCCCAGACCTATTTTTACAGGGGAGTAGCAGCAGAAGGGGTAGTAGGTAAGGCAGCAGTAGAGGGAAACACAGAGGTAGGCACATCCCCATGCGGTCGCAGGGGTCAACCGAGCCGCAACAGTCACAAGTGGTGGCCCCACTGCAGCCGCTTGTCTAGGAGATAGGCCCATAGCAAACAAGCCCACATGATGTGACCGCTCCAGAGCTGCATGTTCAGCCTGAGGGGGAGATCAGTTTTAGTGATCTGGACGAGAACAAGGAACTTGACATCCTGATTCCTATTATTGATATGGAGCGATTCCTAGATGAGGAGGAAGAGAAGAACTAGAACAACCCATAGCAGTCGTCTACCCGGTAAATGGGGTTTGAGGTAAAAATTAATGTAAATTTAATTATTATATTAATAAATTTAATATTGAAATTCCATATGTTAATTGTTTTTAAGATTTAATCAATGTATATGGTAAATTGTGCAAATGAGCAGGTGAACATTTCGACGAGGAGGCTGGATATGGCCGATCTCAATAGCATGGACCGGAGCCTATGGTGGTAGTTCTGTGGAATGAGACCACGGACCAGCCGATCAAGAATAGCTGTCAGCTCTTCAATCACTTCCTAAACGAGCTGGGCTCAAATTGGATGCGGTTCCCTATCTACTTTAGGACGTGGAAAAAGGTTCCCAAGGGATCGAAGGATCTGGCGTGGGACGATGCCGTAAAGGTAATTCATAGTATTTAATTTTATTATATATTTTGTAAATAATTGTATTCAATAAATTTTTATTAATTTTATCATTTGTAAGTAAATGTATTTAATTCTTTTTAACATCTATACAAAAATTTAGATATTTATATTTTCATTAATGTTAGATTTGTCTTTCGTTTATAATAAGTAAAATATTTGCATATTTATTTTTCCTTATATGATGATTTTGTGGATGATATTTGAGCTCAATTTAATAAATTCGGGTGTAATTAATAAATAAATAATGATTTTGGCATGAAATAGAATTTCTTGAAAAATACTAAATTAGACCCTCTTTCAGTTTTCAAGCAATATCTGGAGCTCTAGATGTCGGATTGGGACATTCTATATATGGATAAAAAGCTAAGAAAGAGCTCTACAACTTTTATGTTGAGACCAAAACCTAGTTCTATCTCTAAGAGTTTGGAATTTTGCTTGGAAGTTTAGAGCAGGAATCATCTACCACTCCACCAACCATTCCATCTACCACTTCATCTTCCTTTTCATCTACTACTTCATCTACCACATTCTATTTACTACTTCATTTACCACATTTCATCTACCACTTCATCTACCCTACTCCATTCTTCCCTATATATAGCCACCCTCTCCTTCACATTTGTAACAACCATTTCATATCCATTTCTTTCCTCTCTCCTCCACATACACCATCTTAGAGTAGTTTCATGCATTGTATTTAATTCCTGCATGCCTCCTACATGGAAGGCTTAGGTAGTCCTCCTTTATAGATGGTATAGGTTGCCACCTATATGGAAGGTTTTATCTCCTAAAGGGACGGCTAGATTTTCTCCATTTTCATGCATCTAGTTGTTGTATATTTATGTTTTAAAATTTATTAATTAAGTTTTATGCAATGTTAATTTATTTTGGTTTTGTTTTTAATTTCATCATATATTAAATTTCTAATTTTCCTAGGGTGATGACGTAACTTACTAATGACGGATTGAATCATAACTTATTATATCTAGTTTGAATTTCTCCTTCATGATTGATTTTTAATTATTGTTCTAAATGGTTTCAATTGATTGGCCACCTTTTGAATGATTCCAATATGTATGTTGAGACCGGAAGGAGATGCATGTGTATAGATCCTATAATTAAAACCATGACTTGCATGTGAAATAGGAATATATTCATATGAGTTTGTGTAGTCTTATTGAGTTCCATAAATCTTAATGCATAATTAATTGCTTAAATTCATATAGGAATATATTGGATTAGCAATTAATTACAGAATTGTTTGACCTTAGAAGAGGCTAATAAATAAATTAGGGAAACTCGACTATTAATCATGTGGAATAAATTAGATTAGAATAGATACGTGATTCAATCCGAAATTTGTTAAGTGAAATCTGACCCCTAAAACTTTTTCTCATAGTTGGTTCATATCATGTGCATCCTTAATTAATCATTTTTATTTTGTCCTCTCAATCACCAACTAATTGATCGACTAAATAGAATTAAAATTACCTATTTTGGTACTTAGTGATCAATCCTCATGTGAATGATACTCTACTCACTTCTCTATTACTTGTTTACGACAGTGTACACTTGCACTATTTAATAGACCATTTACACACATAACAAGTTTTTGGCGCCGTTGCCGGGAATTGTTATCATTAATATCAATACCAAGTAATTTTAATACTAATTTGGTCTTTATATATTTGTTTTTCTTTTTGATGTTTTGTGTTTCTTTTCAGGCTTTTGCTTAGTATATGACCAGATCGAAGGACACTGAACTACAACCTCTTGATTTTGAGATCAAAAGAACTTGTTGAAAAAATTGAAGAATTTGAAAGCAGTCTACTTCAATCCTAAACAAATCCGATGGCAAATCCAGAGGGAGAAACAATAGATACCAAAACACTCTGTGACTATGCAACACCAACAGTCATGGGGACAAATTCTGGAATCAGAAGACTACCAGTAACAGCTAACACCTTTGAAATCAAGCCTGCAATTATCCAGATGATGCAAGCAAATCAATTCGGTGGTTTACCAACAGAAGATCCTAATGCACATATAGCCAACTTCCTAGAAATCTGTGACATATTCAAGCATAATGGTGTTACTAATGATGCCATTAGACTTAGACTTTTCCCTTTCTTACTCAAGGATAAGGGTAAGAGTTGGTTACAATCACTATCAGTAGGAAGCATAACTACATGGGATCTCATGGTGCAGAAATTTTTGGAGAAATACTTTCTTTCAGCAAAAACTGCTAAATTGAGGAATGAAATTGCCTCATTTACCCAGCATGAACAAGAAAGCCTCTATGAAGCATGGGAAAGATATAAGGAGTTGCTAAGGAGATGTCCTCATCATGGGTTACTACATTGGTGGCAACTGCAAACTTCCTATAGTGGGATGACACACATCTCCAAAATTCTTGTAGATGTTGCAGCTGGAGGATCTTTAATAGGAAAAAATATAGATGATGCTTACAAACTACTTGAGGAGATGGCAGCCAATGCATATCAATGGCCTTCTGAACATAGCAATTCAAAGAAAGCACTTGGAGTGCACGAGCTGGATGTCCTTACAACTTTGCCTTCTTAAGTTGCATCTATATCTAAGCAAGTTGGATCATTGACAACCCAAGCAAATGTAATCAGTACTCTAACTGAATTTTGTGTTCAAAAAGGAGGACCTTCTGTGAGCATGCAATGTCAAGAAGGACACTCATTCATGCTGAAGCAAGCTCATTTCATCAGAAATCAAAGGAATGACCCATTCTCAAACACCTACAATCTAGGTTGGCGAAATCATCCAAACGTTAGTTGGAGGAATAATCAAAATGCATTCAAGCCACAAGGAAACTACTAGCAACAAGCTCTTGAACAACCAAAACTACCACAGCAGAAAGTGAATGTGGAAGATGCACTGGCTCAATTCTTGGTCAAGACTGATGCAACACTCAAAAGCCAAGACGCCTCAATAAAGAACTTGGAGATCCAGATGGGTGAAATTGCAAATATGCTGAATTTCAAGCAACCAAGAACTCTACCAAGTGACACTGAAAGAAATCCAAGAGAACATGTGAAGGCCATTACACTAAGAAGTGGTAAAGAATTAAAAGATCATGTAATTAAGAAGAAGGATGACGGAGAAATGAAAGAAAGCGAAGAAGAAGAGAAGGATGATGATGTAATACCAGGAAGACTCAGCTTTCCAGATAATCCTCCTCTATATGTACCACCAATTCCACACCCTCAAAGACTAGTGAAAGCAAAGTTAGACAAGCAGTTGGGCAATTTTTTAGAGGTTTTCAAAAAGTTACATATCAATATTCCTTTTACAGACTCTCTTGCCCAAATGCCCAGTTATGCAAAATTCATGAAGGACATTCTCTCAAATAAGTGTAAGCTTGAGGAATTTGAGACAGTTACACTTACTGAGGAGTGCAATGCTATTCTCCAAAAGAAATTACCTCCAAAGTTGAAAGATCTAGGAAGCTTTTATATACCTTACACTATAAGCCATTGCCACTTTAAAAGAGCACTTTGTGACCTTGGAGCAAATGTAAACCTCATACCTCTATCTGTCAACAACAAACTCGTTCTTGGAGAGGTGAAGCCGATCACAATTTCATTACTTTTGGCTAACCAATCAATAAAACATCTGAGGGGTATCTTAGAAGATGTGCTGGTGAAGGTAGACAAACTTATATTTCTAGCTGATTTCATAATACTCAATATGGAAGAAGACCAAGAAATTCCTATCATTCTTGAAAGGCCATTCATAGCAACTGAGAGAACATTAATAGATATGCAACAGGGGAAGTTAACCTTGTGAGTTCAAGATAATCAAGTATCCTTCAACATCTTCAAGGCTTTGTCCTTTCCAAATGAAGGCGACACCTGTTACAGAGTAGATACATTGACTAGTTGTACAAAAGACATGATGGACAAAATTTGCATGGATCAACCATTAGCAATGGGAATGGTAGATGTATCAAAATTTACTAATCCTGAAGTCTTGGAGCAAATTAGGTACCTGGAATCAAATTTCTAAATTTTTATCAAGAAACATTTGAATATCTGGGGGAAAGGCCGAGTAAGCCAATACCATCAACAGAGAAACCACTAATACTAGAGTTGAAAGTACTGCCATTGCACTTGAAGTTTTCTTATCTAGAAAGAAATTCAACATTACCAGTAATCGCCTCAACAGCTCTTACTCCTGATGAAGAAGAAAAGTTATTAAGAGTCCTAAGGGAGTATAAAACATCATTTGAATGGTCAATAGCTGATACATGAGGGATTAGTTCTTCAATTTGTATGCATAAGATCATGATGGAGGACAACTACAAGCCATCAGTTGAGCACCAAAGAAGACTCAATCCGAATATGAAGGAGGTGGTGAGAAAAGGGGTAATAAAGTGGCTGGATGCTGGCATAATTTATCCAATCTCTAACAGTCAATGGGTAAGTCCAGGTAAAGTTGTGCCAAAGAAAGGTGGAATGACAGTGGTGCCTAATAAGAAAAATGAATTGATTCTAAAATGAATGGTGACTAGATGGAGAGTATGCATCGACTAAGGAAGCTCAATAAAGCCACTAGAAAAGATCACTTCCTTCTGCCATTTATAGACCAGATGCTTGATAGACTAGCTGGGAAAGCCTATTATTATTTCCAGGACAGGTACACAGGATATAATCAAATTACAATTACACAATATGGTACCTTTGCCTTCAAAAAGATGCCATTTGGTCTATATAATGCACCAACAACATTTCAAAGGAGTATGATAGCGATATTCTCAAACATGGTGGAAAGGTTCATTGAGGTATTTATGGATGATTTTTCATTTTTTGGAGAATCATTTGATCATTGTCTTTCAAATTTGGCAAAATTCCTGCAATATTGTATAGAGACACATTTGGTTCTAAATTAGGAGAAATGTCATCTCATGGTGAAAGAAGGAATCGTGCTGGGTCATAAGGTATTTGATTGAGGAATTGAAGTAGACCGAGCTAAGATTAAAATAATTGAAAAGCTACCACCTCCTTCCTCAATCAAGGGTATTCAGAGTTTTTTGGGACATACTGGCTTTTATAGAAGATTCATTAAGGACTTCTCAAAAATCATAAGGCCACTGTGCATGCTGTTAGAGAAAAACACTCCCTTTGTGTTTAATGAGGAGTGCTTATCAGCCTTCCAAACTTTGAAAAGTGCCTTGACTTCTACACTAGTTATCATAGCTCCAGATTGGAACCTTCTATTCAAAATGATGTGCAATGCAAGTGATTATGCACTTGGAGCTATTTTAGGCCAAAGAAAAGACAAGGTCTTTCATGCGATCTACTATGCTAGCAGGACACTCTCAGATACACAGCTGAATTATGCAACAACAGAAAATGAGCTATTAGCAGTTGTGTTTGCAATCGACAAATTCAGAGCCTACTTAATTGGGTCAAAGGTCATTGTCTGGATGGATCACTCAGCAATCAAATACTTGATTGAGAAGAAAGACGCTGAGCCTAGACTAATCATATAGGTACTTTTGCTACAAGAATTTAACTTAGAGATCAAAGACAAAAGGGGACCGAGAATCTCGTTGCAAATCATATTTCTTGATTAAAACCACCTAAACGAAAGAGAGAATCACCAATCCAGGAGAATTTACCAGATGAGCAACTTTTTATCATGCAGTCATAACCTACCCCATGGTATGCTAATTTTGTGAATTATTTGGCAAACAGAGTAATGCCTTATGAACTTTCTAAAGTACAAAAGAAGAAGTTTTTTGCTAATGTAAAGCATTACTTTTGGGAGGATCCGTTCTTATATAAACAATGCCCAAATCGAATTATCAGGCGATGTGTTCCTAAAGAAGAAATGGACAGCATCTTAAATCATTGCCATTCATCCCTATATTGTGGTCATTTTAGAGCAAATAAAATAGCTACTAAACTTCAATCAGGATTTAACTGGCCTACACTCTTCAAGGACCCCCAAAGAATTATGGCAACTTGTGATAGATGTCAAAGAACGAGAAATATCTCAAGGAGACACGAAGCCCCTTTAACTAACATCTTAGAAGTTGAGCTCTTTGATGTATGGGGGATTGATTTTATAGGACCTTTTCCTTCCTCATTTAGCAATCAGTTTATTTTAGTAGCTATTGAGTATGTCTCCAAGTGAGTTAAAGCAGCTGCCTTTCCTACAAATAATTCTCAAGTAGTTGTGAAGTTCTTGAGGAAGACTACTTTTACAAGATTTAGAGTGCCTAGACCTATTATCAGTTATAGAGGAAGGCATTTTTACAGTCAGCAGCTTCAGTCAATATTGGCTAAATATGGAGTAGCTCATAAGGTTGCAACTCCATATCCACACACTAGTGGGCAAGTGGAAATATCAAACAGGGAACTGAAATGGATCTTAGAGAAGACGGTAAATTCCAATAAGAAGAACTTGGCATAGAAATTAGATTATGCACTTTGGGCTTATAGAACTACCTTTAAGACACCAATTGGTACATCTCCATATCAATTAGTCTATGGAAAAGCATGTCATCTTCCAGTGGAAATAGAGCACAAAGCATATTGGGCAATAAAAGCCTTAAATTTTGACTTAAAGGCAGTTGGTGAGAAGAGGCTTCTCTAACTTAATGAGTGTGAAGAATTCAGACAACAAGCTTATAAAAATGCCAAGTTATACAAGAAGACAAAAATGTGGCATGACAGAAGAATTTTGAGGAAAGAGTTCACATATGGAAAAAAAGTGCTTTTATACAACTCAAGGTTAAAGCTCTTCCCAAGAAAGCTGAGATCAAGGTACTCAGGTAGTATGGTCATATGGAACTGTGGAGATTCAAGATGGTGATCGAAAATTCAATATGAATGGGGAAAGGCTAAAAGAGTACAATGACGGTGCACTCAACACTTTGAAAACTGTCATCATGTTTGAGGAACTAGCAAGTAAGTCCTCCTTCTCATAAAAAAATAAAAAAAGAGAAGAGAGTTAAATGGTTTAGTTTTTGTCTAGCCAAAGACGTTAAAGAAGGGCGGCTAAGTAAGGGACGGCTAGGAAGAGAGAGGAAAGACAATGATTACATTTTGGCACATGTCCTATTCCTTGACTATCCTTGAGCAGGTCAGGAAAATTTCTCAATGGTTAGGTTGACTAAGTCAAAGAAAAGGAGCACCAGGCACCCTAGATTTTTGTACACTTGACACATGTCATTAAAGCATCTTCCAACACCTCCAAGGGCTATTAATTTCATGTAGCCCATGAAAAATAAGGGGAAAATGAAAAAACAATTAAGAGAAAATGGAAGAGGAAAGAGAAAGGATGAACAGTAAAAGTTCTTGAGTTACGGAGCCGATTTCACCTTTGATTCAGCGTTTCCAGCTTCTGTAGGCCTCTTTGATGTTGTTCCTCTCAGGGAGAGCAACATTTCTACTATTTTGGATTTCTGATCAAAGGTGTTTGGTGCTGTCTACTTAGAAGAGGTGCTACCGGAATCAAGAACCGGTTATGGAATTGAGTAGAGGTACATATAAGCACTTATTTTGAGTTTTGATCAGTAAAATTTTGAGTTAGGGGGCTGCCATGATTTTGGTCAAACCTAGAATCATAGAAAGGGGTGTGATTTTGTTAGTTCTAATGCATCCAATGAGTTCATAATGGGAAACTGTGTGGGATAGCGGTGAGAAACCGGTCTCAGAATTATTAGAATCAAAAACTAAATTTTACCAAAATTTGAGGTTTCCAAAGTATTCCTTGGGCAAAATTGTGTAGGATTAAGGTGTGTTTGTGATTTTAGAAGGGTTGGATTGAAAACCCAAAAATTGAAGTTAAAAGAATAGTATTGCCAAATTGGGTTTCTTGGGAGACAGGTAGCTTGTGACATGATTTTTGATGACTAAATGTTGTTTGATGATCCTGATATTTTCTAGAATAATAGTAGACACATTAAGCTTTAATTTGTGCTACGAGCAAGGAACCAAAAACCGAACCGGTCAATGAACCGGTCACGGAACAGGTTCAAGGGTTAATGGTTTAACCGGGGTCGAACCGGTCATATTAAAATATTATAATTTATTAGTAACAATATATATTAATATATTCTTAAACTTCTATAGATAAAATCAATTGATTATGTTAGATTTGATTACTTGAATCATATAAAATTAATTGACTAAAATATTATATATTATATGTATAAAATATATAATATTTTTTTATTTATTCTTTTTATTTTTTAAAGTTTTGTAGCCTTGAAATTAAAATTTGTTCATATAATTTAGTAAAATATTATAGATTGTATGTATATCAGTCTAAATCTATTATTTTCTTTCTTTTTCAGCCTTTTTTTGAACTGGATATCTCATTTTTCAAAAACAAAAAAAGAGCAAATTGATTGAACTAGTGACCCACCCGTTTTTGACCGGTTTTGGACCGGTTCAACCGGTCTCCACCGTTTCAACCTTCCACCCTGAAACAGCAAATCAGACCGGACTGAAGACCGATTCACTGGTTTTCCCATCTAACCGGCCGGTCCAGTCTGATTTTGCACACCATGGCTACGAGTGTAAATGATTTATTAAAAAGTGTAAGTGTACTCTATCGTAAATAAGTAATACAGAGGTGAGTAGAGTATCGTTCCCACAATGATTGATTACTAAGTACCAAAATGGGTAATCTTAATTCTATTTAGTCGATCGATTAGTTGGTAATTGAGAGTACAAAATAAAAATGATTAAATATGAATGCAATGAATATGAAAATAACTATGAGAAAAAAGCCCCAAGGGTCATATTTCACTTAACAAATTTTAGGTTGAATCACCTATCTATTCTAGTCCAATTTATTCCACATGATTGATAGCCAAGTTTCCCTAAGTTAATCTAGCCTCTTCCAAAGTCAAACAATTCTATAATTAATTGCTAATCCAATATATTCCTATATGAATTCAAGCAATTAATCTTACATTAAGATTTATGGAACTCATTAAGACTACACAACTCATATGAATATATTCCTATTTCACATGTAAGTTATGATTTTAATTATAGGATCTACACACATGATCTCCTTCCGGTCTCATTATACATATTGAAATCATTCAAAAGATGGTCAATCAATTGAAAGTATTAAAAACAATAATTAAAATTCGATCATGAAGGAAAAATTAAAATTAGATTTAATAGGTTAAGATTCAATCTATCATTAGTAAGCTACCTCATCACCCTAGAAAAATGAAAATTTAGCTCATGATGCATTTAAAAACAAAACCACAATAAATTGAAAACTTCATAAACATTCTATAAAACTTAATTATTAAATTCTAAATCATAAAGATACTACTACAAGATGCATAAAAATGGAAAAATCTAGCATTCCTTATATGAGGTAAAACCTTCCATGTAGGTGGCTATCTATACCATCCATGAAGGAGATCTACCTAAGCTTTCTAATATGGAGGCATGCAAGAAGTAATACAATGGATGAAATTATCTCTAAGATGGTGTCAATCTCCTTTAGAAACAACGCTTCACTCTCTATGCTCCAACTCGTCCTCCTTCTATTAAAGAAGGACACCCTCCTTATTTTCTCCACGAGTATGCATATATAGACAAGCGATTGATGATGAACCATACCGCTACAGTGTAATTGAATAGTGACGCTACAGTGACTGTCCACAGAATAGTACTAAACAGTGATGATGAATAGTACTGCTATAGTGTCTATGAAAAGTGAAGCTACAGTAATCTATCCCTTCTCTTTTGTTAAGTTGTGTCTCCCTTGCTTTTCAATCCTATGAGTCCACTTTCAGGTCTCCTTTCTTCTCTTATTATGGTGCTATACGTGGCTATCAAAAGAAAAGTAAAGAAATATTATATTACAGTAGTAATAATAATAGTAATAAAAATATTTATGCCAAAATTATTATTTATTTATCAATTACACCCAATTTCATTACATTAAGCGCAAATATCATCCTCAAAATCATCATATACGGGAAAATAAATAATTTGATATGTAATATGTGCAATTTGGGTTAGTATATTGTAAGATATGCATTTTTAAAGTTTAGGCACTAAATCTGGAATGAATTCTAGACCAATTGTTTTAATTGACGATTCTAGAATTTTGGGCATATAACTGGTCGTAGGTGATACTTTTCGCTTAAATAGGATTTAGAGAGTTTCATATAGGACTTTGAACTACCCTATTTGGAGTTCCCTATATTAAGTTATGATTTTTCAAAGATATGTGAAAAATCTGGCTGTATAGGTTACTATGTGAAATGTGAGAATGGCTTGTATGGTAAATATGAGTGGTTGGCAAGGGTAGACATAAGTGCTAGTACTTGGGTTGTATGGTAATAAGAGTGAAACCCATGGGTAGAGATATTATCTAATATTTGAGCAAATTGTAATAAGAAGAATGACTAAGGATGGATTGTACTTGGGGTAAATGGTAATGAAGTTGAACTCCAAGGGTTGTACTTGGGGTAAATGGTAATGAAGTTGAACTCCAAGGGTTAAGAAAAGTCATGAGTAATGACCTACTTCCATGGCTATAATGAATTAACCACATAATGTGATTATGTATCTAGGGCCATGAGATGTCAAGAAGGAAGAGGAACGGAAGGCTTTACAAGAAGCTTCAATGGTTAAAAGAAAGGTACAAGACGAGAACTTAAATACAAGAGGTAGTAAACTTACCCTACTTGCATATATTTGATATTTATGCTTGTATATTGCTTTGCTTGATTTTGTGAAGCATAATTGAATCAATGAAGCTTTGTTTCTGTTGATACTGTGGCCATAGATATATTGCATGAAACATTGAGCATACAGAAATGTCTTTATGTGAGCATAAGCCTATGTAAGGTGAGTATGTCATTCACTAACATTTGTCTTGCATGCATTATGGTGCTGTTTGCTACTTAGATTCCTCTGAATCTCACCCCCACCAACCATATATGTAATACCCCGAATTTTGAGACTTGAGGCTAGAGAATAAGCCTGAGATAAGTGGATTGCTAAGCCCCAGTTTAGCAAGATCCCAAATTGTGATTAAGAGTTAATGACTCCAAAAGTGGATGTCATTAGTGATAAATAAACCCTTTTGGAGAATATGATGTGAACCGTGATTCGTATGCGTTGTGAGCAACGCCAAAACCCTATATTTGAGTTCAATTGTGGATTAACATCCAAATTGACTTAGAATAGAGGGAAGGCATGTTTTGGTGATAAATGAAATGATATGAAGTGTTTGATGGTAATTCCAAGGGAATTGCCACAAATAGGGGCAAAACGGTAAAGTTACCAACCAATTGGTTAGTTACCGAAGAGGAAACTCATTGGTAATTTCAAGATCAATGGTTGAGATTGATTTGTGTGATAGATCAAAGGGTGGAATCCCATGTGCTTGTGTGCATGTGACCTCATAGGGGATGTGGTGAGATTGAGACAAGTGGCAAAATGTGGACCTTTGGATTGGGTCAAGATGTCAAACTCTTCCCTCTCTCCTCTCTTCCCTTTTAGGTCGGTTAAGTGGGCTAATTGGGAGCCAAAACTAATCCCATGCTCTCTCTCCTTCATTCTCCATGGCGCCATGCTTAAGGGAAGAAAGAGAAAATGAAAGGTGATGTTTTAGTCTTGTTTCTTGTCCTCTAATGCTTAAACACCTTTCTATAAAGTTGTCCATAGTGATGAGAGCTTTATCTCTATGGTTTTGGATTCTTGATTGGAGGTGTTTGATGGCTTGAGGAAATTTGGAAAGATGAAGAATCAAGGAATTGGTTAGGAAAAGAGGAAGAGGTGAGTATTTGAACCCTTTTGATCTAAGTTTTGTGATTTGTGGATGAGTATTGTGAATTTTGGTTTTTGCCCTGATTTTGGTGGAATTGTGAAATGCATGAATTGTCATGTGTTTTGTGTTGAAAATGGTGTTTTGTTGTGTAATTTGGTCATTGGAATTGATTTGGGAACTTGAGATGGAAAGTTGTGCAATGTTGAGTTGAAATGTGATATTATGTGACATGTTGCAATTCATTGGTAAAACATGTCAATGTGATGTGAATTTGGTTGAGTTGGTATTTCCAATGGATTCCTTGTGAAATTTTGTGTGAGAATGATGTTTGATATGAAAATTGGACCATGGAAGCCAATTGTGCAAATTTGGAATTCTGTCTTTTGAAAGTCTATTCTGGGCAGTCAGTTTGTGTGGACGTTTTGAATGACCAAATGGTCTGTAAAAATTCTGAAACTTTCCAGTCTTAAATTTCACATCTTAAGCTTTAAAATGGACATATAATTTGTGCCATTTCGTTTTGTGAACTGGGATTTATGTTTGTCCAAAGTTTGAGGTCGAAACTGGATTCTGTTTTGGAGCAATGTTGGATTTTGTGTAAATCTGGATTTGTGTGGTGATTTCCAGTAATGGCCAATATTTTTCCTGTGAAGAGGACTTGAATAGCTTTCATTTGGCTTTGGGATCACCTCATTTCAATTTTTTTGGAATTAGTTATGAATTTCCTAAGTTTCCTTGGCTGCAGCAGAAAATCCTGGCTGCAGCGCAAAAGTTTCTGTGCACGTTTTGGCCACAGCCAGAAATTCTTGACTGCAGCCAAAAACCTTCTGTGCGTGTTCTGGCTGCAGCCAACCCCCATTTTCAGCATTTTGAGATTTTGAAAGGTGATTTCTAACTTAGTACGTCACAATCCTTTAAGCTTTCGTTGAGCTTATTTTGGCCACCTAAAGGGTGTGAATGATAACCAACCTTAAGTAATATGGAAGTAAGGATTTGGAATAGAGAATAACCCTATGTCCTTGTTTGGTTATAGGATTTGGTGTTCGCCCTGATCGTGAGCAGCCGGAGCTGGAGCCTACGTGGAAAGAGTGTAGGGAACATATCTCTTCTGCTTGTATTTGATATATGTGTTAATGTGTTGATGCATGTCTTAGCTTTGCATGGTTATGTGTTATTGAAGCTATGTTTCAATCTATGCTATGGCCATTAGTATATTGTTAGAAGCATTGAGCTTACAGATTTGTCATCATGATAGTTATGTGATGCAAGCATGTCATGCATTAAACATTTATCGTACATGCATATTGATATTGTTTTCCTACTGAGATTCTCTAGAATCTCACCCTCCCCTACTAACCTTTTAGACAGGGTAGTAGATCGATGATGGAGTAAGCAGACAAGGGCGATGAGGACTCCCTTTGAGTTAAAGATTCAGTAGTTGGTTATCATTATAGTAGGGGGGTGTATTTGTATAAATGGATGTGTTTACATGTGTGTTGATGAGGATTTGTTATGTCTATGAGAAAGGTTTGTGTAATCCCCATATAAGGGCTTGTAGGGGCGAATATGCCCTGTAAGGCTTGAATTAATGTAAGGAAACCGGGATTGCCGAGATTATTACATTGTGTACTCTGATATATTTAAATGTGATTTATCTTCGTGTAGTAATTGTATTCGGAATGTGAATGTGAGACCAGGTTATAAATGATTTCGAAAGATATTTATGAAAACCCCGTCTGGTAGATGGGTTTGTAAATGTTATTTAATTGTTATTGGTCTCTATTTCACTTTAATTGCGTATTTTAGATATAATTACAGAAGGGGGTTACAATATAGGTCCATAAGCAAGATAGAGAAGAATGCTTGAAGATGAATCAGAAGAAAAGAAGACAAAGAATTGAAGATTCAATTGTATTTATTTTTACAGTGTGTAAAATGTTTACACTTGATGAACATGTATGAATATACATATTAGAATTAAATGATAATTGGGATCACTGAATCACTCAGAACAAGAATTAACTCTAATCCTTTTTAAGAAGAATGGCTAATAAATAAGTAATAAACCCCTAAGGAATTAATGATTAACGCTTATGATATGTAATTAAAGGGGTATGAAAGATAGGTGTTACAAATTTAGTGGTATCAGAGCAGAGATTCTAGCAACAGAATTGTCTGATCAGAGCTAAAGGTCCAATCAGAGTAAAGGTTCTAACTCTAGGATCCATTCTCTGCTCATGTGAATAGTATAGTGGTCCGTTGTTAATGGTATTGTAATTAGAAGGTATAGATAGCAGAGGAGCCTAAGGAATTAGACTACCCTTGTCTATTAATCAGCCTGTTGAAGGAAGGGGCAAAGGTCTATGTTGAGGAAGTGGCTCGCTTGACAGAGATGTTAGCGGTGTCCAATCCTAATGAGGATTCCTCTACTAGTGACAATGACAATGAGACCCTAAGGATAGAAGAGGAAGTGCAAGATTCAAATTCTATTGCTAACTCTAGGGCTCTTGATATTGCGTTAGAATACGACCTAGATTTTTTCCCCGTGTTATGAGAATACAAAGAGGGGTTATACCAAGAAGCTAGTACTGCTTATGTTTCCCTATAGGGACAGTATCTAGCATTTCTGGGCAGGATAACATGATATACTAGGATCGAGCTATATATGGGATATTGATGCCCAGAGATATACGAATCTGTACAAGTACTAATGACTTGGATACCATCGAAACTCCGTGGTTAAGCGTGCTAGGTAAAAGTAACATCAAGATAGGTAACCCCCTGGGAACTACCTTGGGAGTGCATCGAAACCTATTAGAACTCCATAGTTAAGCATGCTTAGGCGCAAGATAGGTGACCCCCTAGGAAGTTAAGTTGGTATGGTTTTAGAGACTTGAGGAATACTGATTACCTTAAGGTTTTTCCATAACTAATGATTATCTTTGTAATATCCCAATTTTTGATTAAAGGCTAATCATGATTATTGTGGATAATTATGAATTTAAATGGGAATTATTATGTGTTTTATGGCTATTTTAATTAATATGTCATAATTATTGAAAAAAATTGGAAGAATGGAATTATTGGCCATGAGTTGGTAATTAAGGGAGAAATTAATTACTAACTAAGAGAAAATGGGATGTGTGATTAATATGGCTAATGGAGAGATTAGATAAGTTAATTGGTGGCATATTTTGTGTAAACCAATGGCATGTGGACATGCGGCAAAAGTGTGTATGGTGAGTGATGTGGAGAAAAGTCAAATGGGAGAGTATTTTAATTATTTTCTCTCTCTTCCTCTCCTCTCTTTTCGCTGAAGTCACGGAGGGAGTATCATTGTTTTTATTTCTTCACTCCATCTCATCCCTCTCATTCTCTCTCTTTCGGCCATTGAAGAGGATGAAAGGAAGAAGGAAAAGCTTGATCTTTGGGTAAGTAAATGCCCTCCATTGCTCAATCACCATTCATTAAAGTTGATCCTTGAGTTAAGAGCTACATTTCTATGGTTATAGTTTGCCATTTGGTGTTGGTTTGAAACTTCAAGAAATTGTGGAGGTTGGAGAATCAAGAAGCTACTTTGAGAAAGTTGTTAAGGTGAGTTTAAGAGACCTTTCTATATAAGTTTTGTGCCAAATGATTTAGCTTGGAAATTCTGGAAATTTGGCTTGAAATTTTGAAAATTAGGGTCTTGTGGTGTTTGAATTGTTGTTGTCATGGATTTAGTGCCTTGTTAAGTGTTTTGAATGAATGGTATTGAATTGAAGCTTAAAGGTGAAGTTTGGGAACTTTATGTTGGTTTTGTGCATTGGGCAAAAACAGGGCATGTAATTGGGTTGTGATTTTGGTCATTTTGAAGTCACCATTGTGTTCCTTGAGTGATTTTGTGTGGGAGAAGTGTTGAATATGAATTTTGAACCATTGGGAACTTAGTGTTAAAAGTGGCAAGTTTTGGTTAGTAAGAAACTCTGTTTTGGCAGTGATCTTGCATGGACGTTTTAAAATAGCAAATGGTGTTGGAAAATTATGAAACTTTCCAGTCTTAAATTTCACATCTCAAGCTTCAAACTGGACATATGTTTTGTGTCATTTCGATTTTTGGGCTAGGAGTTATGACTGTCCAAAGTTTGATGTTAAATCTGGGAACAATTCTGGAATAGTGTGGACTTTTCTTGAAATCTGTATTTTTTTGGTGATTTCCAGTGATGAGCCATATTTTTCCTTGAAAGAGGACTTAAATACCTTTCATTTGGCTTTGGAATAACCTCATTTTGATTTTTCTAGAATTAGTTATGAATTTGTGAAGTTGCCCTGGCTGCAACAGAAAATTCTTGGCTGCAGCGCAGAAGCTTCTGTGAACGTTCTGGCCGCAGCCAGAAAATTCTTGGCTGCAGCCAGAAACTTTCTGTGCTGCTTCTGGCTGCAGCCAGAGGTTTTTTTGGCTGCAGCCAACCCCTGTTTTCAGCACCTTGTGATTTTGAAAAGTGGTTTCCAACCCGATGTTTCCCAATCCTTTAGGGCTTTTATTGGAGCCAATTTTAACTACTTAAAGGACATAAATGATAACCAAATTTAAGTATTTCAAAGTCAATTGAGTGTTGGAATAGAGAATAACTCTTCATCCCTAATTATAATTATAGGATACAATATTTGCCCTCCTCGGGAGAGACCTGCGACAAAGCACGCACGGAACGAACCAGGTAGTGACTCTTCTCTCATATTATGTATGATGTTTTGGCATGCATAACTTATCGTTGAATTTGTGAAATGTGTGACATGGTCCATTACGGTGTGAGCAGGTCAGCGTAAGCCGTGTAGGGATTGACGGTGGTCATCTCTAGGTCGGCCGTTGAACTACCGTCGTAATCAACATGGATATTGTGAATCCGACCCATGGAGCGGCGTTTGTGAATTCAGCCGTGGGCTGTGTATATCTTGCCTGTATGGCTTGTATATGAAATGCATTATATGAATCCCAGCTGTGGTGAAATGTATTGTGTGGATTGTTGCGATGCAATACAACGTGAGCAATTCAGCGTGAGCAATCGTAAGGGATGACATGTGTCATACTAACCATCGCCGTTGTAACTGCCGTTGTAGTTTCTTGTTGTGGTTAATGATTTGCTTACATGCATTATTATTGTACATTATATGATTGATTTGTTACTATGGGGATTCTTTAGAATCTCACTCTCCCAAAATTAAACATTTTAGACAAGGCTGAAGGATCGAAAGGCAAACGGGCGATGAAGACCAGTTAGAACTCCAGTTTAGGAGTATATTTTGGGTTAATGGTTATTATTGTATACCTTTTGGATATTTTTGGTAGAAACGATTGTATATAGTAGATTTTGTGTAATCCCCAAGAAAAAGGGTATGAATTATAGGCTTTGTGCCTTGTGTAAATCCCTTTTTATTAATGAATGGAACCCAAGTGTGTTGGGAATTTATGCTGTACTCTGATATGTATGAATGAAACCAACCGGTAGAGGCCATTTTGTATTGAAATGTGAACGTGAGACCATTATCTAACAGGTTTTGTAAAGATTTTAATTTTGTGAACCCTGATTTGGGAAGATTGACTTTATTTAAGTCCCAAAATCTATTACGGTCTCTAATTCCACATTAATTACATTTTTACGAACTAATCTCGGCCTTAATCATGAAGGGGGTTATAATCTTAGTTAGATGAATCATAGTTAAAGGCATATAGGTATGATAGACAATATTGAACTAAAGAAGGCCAAAAATTGTTAAAGAGATATGTAGTTTTCTGGGTCTTACCAAATATTGTCGGAAGGTATCCTAACACTCGAATCGCCTTGCCATTAATAAGCTCTTAGGAAAGCATTTGTTGTTTGAGAGGAATGAGGAATGTGAGAGGAGCTTCATAAAGCTGTTGAAGGGGTTGTTACTTGCACCAGTGTTAATTATACCATATCCTAGTGTGACCTGTGCAGTTTGCATAAAAGTGACCTGAGTAGTTTGCAGTGAAGTGACCTGTATGGTCTATAGTGAAACATGTAAGAAAAGAATAAGATAGTCCTGATAACGTAGGGCAAAATGGTAGCGTAAGTTTCTCGACTGTTAAACCCTCATAAGATGAGTTATCCACTTATGATACAAAGCTGGCAACAATTATCTTTGAGGTGGAAGAATAATGATTAGAATATGCCTTCATAATATTGAGGATTAAGGTAGAATTAGAACCTCAGAACAATGTTGATGGTATGAGAACATAATCTGAACGTTTGAGGATTATAATAGGAATGTTGAATCCTGATTCTAGAATGCATGTATATTTGGTATAATTTGGGGACATGATTTCTCGGTTCAACAGATGTTATGGTTCTAAGTGTTGAATCATAACCTAAGAATCAAATACAATAGTTGAATTGATTCTCCAGGAATTTGAAATAGCCTGAGTGGCTTGAGGTATTGGAATATGGTACAGAAGTGTGTATGAGGTTTATGGAGGCTACAAGTTGTTAATCTAGCATAGGGAAAGATCTTAATCATAGAATAATCCCTTAGAGTTGTGATTATGCTTGGAGCTGGACTGATATTGAAAGTCATTGTAAAATGACCCTAAATGGGATGGCAGAATTAAAGAAAGCAGAATATAGAATTGCTAGAGAAAAGGGACCTTAAAATATCTGGGTTCTCATTACAATGGTACTTATATTCAGAGACGGCCAACTGGAGAGGGCTACCTATAGGGAGTTCTTATCAGAAAGAGCTACCTACGGAGAGTTCTGATTAAAGAAGGCTACTTTACTTATAGAGAGTTATAATAGGAAAGGGCTACCTACAGAGGGTTCTAACGAGAAGGGCTGACCAGTCAGGTTCTTGAGTGAAGCACCGGTACAATACCATAATGTACAGCCGCCATAATGATAAACTGTAGTGTTAAACCACTGTTTCGTCGAATTGTAGTATGAAGTCACTGTGACGTCGAATCATAAAGTAGAGCTATGGGAACGTTGACTCTCAATAGTGGTGCATTGTAATGAGTCTCCCATCGAATAGGGTTCCTTGAAAGAAGGGTTTATATAACCCAGTGAATCACCATAGGGTGCTCCTGGTAGATCCCATATGTTATGATGAAAACAAAGATTGGATTGATATACCAAAGAATTGATAATAAGCAAAAGAGTTTTGAACAAAGAAACAAAGTAATTGATGACATACAGAGTTATCACTTGAGTGAGCACTCGAGTGATAAAGAAGAACAAGAAGTCACATAACAGGAGAAAGAGCCTCTGGTAGAATTCAGAAGGGATCACTCAAGTGATAACCCTTCATCACTCGAGTGACCACTTGATTGATATGTGCCAAAATCATCCAAAATGTCTCTACTAGAATTTGAGAGGTGTCACTCAAGTGATAACCAAGGATCACTCGAGTAACCACTTGAGAACCAAGTAAGAAATAAGACAGTGAACTCTTTACCATAAACTGAAAGGGATCACTCGAGTGATGACACTGGATCACTCGAGTGACCACTCGAGTGATGTGTTCAGAATTGATGCTTCAACTCTCTGTCAAGTTTTTCAAGGGATCACTCGAGTAATCACTTGAGTAATGAATTCCAGAATGCGTGATTTTAATTTGTTGTTTATTGATTTGTTACCTATATGATTAACCTTTCATTGTATTAGTATCCTAAGTATATTTGCAGGAAAATAATGAAGAAATCATGCTTTGAGATAAAAGTCAAACGTAACATCCGTAACACTCACCTACCACAATGGCTATTTTTCAAATTCGAAGAACCGTCAAACGAAGCTGCATAACTCTAATAGAGATGTTGAAAAGGTTCTAATGACTATCACAACTCATCTACATATATGGGAACATTCAACGAAGAAGCAAGACACTAAGATTACACGAATATACAATGATCAACACATCATAGTTCTCTTACTTTTATTATTTATACTTCAGTGATTATATATTTACTTTGTGAGAGAGATTTTCATTACAAACTCAATATTTGTTATTAAAACAACTTAAGGGTTGGAACCTTGAGTTGGTAATTGGTTTACATCATGCAAGGGGGAGAGAGTGTCCGGTGAAAGAACTTGTTGTATACTGAGGTGCTAAGAACCCACTGAATCTTAGAAGATATAATAAAACTCAGAGAAGATTTGAGGACTGGACGTAAGTTAAAGTGGTTGTGACCGAACTAGTATAACTCCTTATCTACACTTTGGTGATATTTTTCCTAGCTCTTAACTGCTTTAAATTTCCTGTCAATTTTTATTATTGGTTTTGAATTTTCTGTGATCACCCAATTCACCCCTCTCTTGGGTGAAATGCTTACACCAACATTTGGTAGCAAAGCGTAGGTCTTCTTTTTTAGGTATAACAACCTAAGAAGGATCCAATCGCAAGCATGGGTGAAGGAATACTTCTCAACGGAACTTCTATCACCAGACCACCGGATTTCAGTGGCAAACACTTCTCTTTCTGAAAAGCCAAGTTTAGAGTATTTGAAATGGCTACAGAATACGGACTGTGGGAAGTAATTAAGAATGGGAACTATCAACCTATAAAAATTGTAAATTCACAGAAAGTTCCTAAGACAACAATAGAGTAAGATGAGAACGAAAAGAAACTCATTACTCTCAACAGCAAGGCAATCCTAATGATCCAAAGTGCTTTGAGTCAAAACAAGTATTTCAGGATTTGCACACTTCTAATGTTTAAGGAAATGTGTCAAGCCTTGGAAATAACTCATAAAGGAACTTTGGGAACAAAGAAAACCAGATTAACACTCTAGTTACCAAATTCGACTTACTATAAATGAAATCAGGTGCGTCAATAGCTAAATTTAAACTTAGATATATTCATCTTGTTAATCAACTTACAGTACTTGGGAAAGTATATGATCAGCATACAAAAGTAAGAAAAATACTCAACATACTCTCTAAAGAGTGGGAGGTTAAAGTCATTGTGATTGAGGAATCAAAAGGCAAATTAATGCGATCAGTCGCTTCTCTATTCAGAAGTCTCTCTGAATATGAAAGCAAATTAAAGTTCAAACGTGAACTTGAAGAGATTAGTGATAGAAAGAAGAAAAGCCTCACACTAAACACAAAAGAGGAAACCCAAGAAAATGATGAAGATTTCAACAATGACAAAATGGGCTTGATAATAAAACTCTTCAAGAAATTTTACAAGAAAGGCTAGGGATTCAGAAATCTTCAAAAGGGAGGAACAAGCAGTAAAGAACATATCATCTGCTACGAATGTGGAAAACAAGGATATATCAGAATTGTTAGATATGATTAGTTTTGATGATGTCAAATATAGATGTCAAATATTATGAGCAAAAGGTTTGCATAATATATTTATCTTCTACATTGACTAACTACTATATTTAATGTTGTATATCTTATAGATTAGTTATAAACCCGATGGTGAGTTGATGTTATTTTGCTTATAATGCCTCATAAATGGAGAATGATCACCAAGAAGAAAATCAAGAAGCAAGGGATTGAAGAAAGAAGAAATTGTAAGATCTAATAGGAATATCAAGATTTAAGATTAATCAAACAAAGAAAGATATTCAGCAAAATATCTAGTTGGTTTATGAAGAATTATCATCAAGAGGAAAAGCAAGAAGAAAGATATTGAAGAAAGAAGAACTTGCAAGATCTAATGGGAATATCAAGATTCAAGCTCTTAGAAGTGATATTGGAAGTCTCGGTGATCAAATGGAAGTTAGGAAGGCTCAATTCGATGTTAAAATAGCTTTTTCCATGTTCACTTGAAAATCACTTGGAGTTATCTCAAAATCACTTGGAGTGATAAGGTAGCACTCAAGTGAAATCTCAATGCACTCAAGTGATATGTTGAAAGTTAACAAATCACTTGAAGTGATATCATATCACTTGAAGTGAATTCCCAGCGCACTCGAGTGAATACCAGAATCACTTGGAGTGATTTCCAAAAATTTTCATATCTCTTGGAGTAATCTCAGAATCACTTTAAGTGAATATTAAAATTGATAGATCACTTTCAGTGAAGTCCCATTGCACTCAGAGTGATGTTCAAAAGTGATAGTCTCTGTTTTCATTTAGCATGAGCGAGGTTCAGTAATTTGATCATATCTCCTAAACAACAACTTGGAATGAGATGAAACTGATGGCATATGAAATTAGACTCCCAATGCGCCATTTTGACACTAAGATCAAGTAAAAAGGAGCTAAGATGAAAGATATATGAATTTTACAAGATGAAACTCAAATTACCGTCATATTCCAGAATATGTTTGGTATTTTGGACATAACTCTCAAAATACATGTCGGATTGAGATAAAACTAGTGGCATATGAAACTAGACTTAAATACCTTTTGTTTGATAGGTCATGGATCAAATTTAGAGTTATATTCAAAGAATTATGTCCACTAGAAGTTGACCTCTGTGCAGAAGTTTGAGAACGTTTGCTCAACGGGAGTGAAAGTGAAATTGAATTGCAGTGATCTGATAGATCACTCGAGTGATTAGGAAATTCACTCAAGTGATACATGACTAGAGGTAGATCTCTTGAGTGATCAAATAAAATTCACTCAAGTGATACACAATAAAAGCCAAATCACTCGAGTAAAAGGCTAAACCACTCGAGTGATGTATAATTCCAGAAAACAGAGCACACAACATAACTTCTGAAAATCATTAGAATAATTGTGTAATTCATTCTTCTTGCTTCTAATCACTCTAACACTTCATTGAATTAGTGTTTGTCTAGGAAAACAATGAGAAGATCATACGAAGAGAAGAAAAGCCACCTTACGGGAACGGAAAGTCCAACAAATGTAACAGCTAGTTTTTCAAATATGAAGAGCGGTCAAACGAAGCAACAGAACTCAACAGATAGATTGAAATACTCACAATGCCCATATCCTACTCAACTATAAATAAAGGAGATTCAAGAAGACAATAACACACAACAACAACGCCAACATGCTAATATTATGACCTATCCACCTCGACCTAAACACTCTCAGTTATTCTCTAGCTTCTATATCATTTACCTCTCTAAATGATGTGCTGTTAAAGGTGTTTTTTGTCACTTTGGAGGGGAAGGCTAAATAAAGAGTGGTACCTAATGCTAACAAGACATGTTAATGATGCTCTTCATTCATAAGCTAATTTGAAGAAAGTTTTCTTGGACAAATACTTTCCTGATACAAGGATTGCATAATTTAAAAAGGCTCCTCAAAAGACAATCCAGGATTACACCCTTTATTACAATCATTGGTTTAATTTTGAAAAGATTACCAAGGTACAAAGCTCACGCTTCTTCACCACTGGACAGCCAACTCACCTTGTGTGAAGATAGGGTCCACACGGGCATTGAGAATGTAAAGGGGGCTTCCTCAACTGAATCAAAAACCTAAAACAACAAAGAATATGAATGCAATGATCAACTATCAAGATATTTCAGTACAATGGAATAACAAGTAAATACTTAATATTTAGTCCAGTTTATAACCATAACCATCTGGAAATACATTCAAATAATACTGGTTAAGTAAAAATATCGATAACCAGAGGACATAAAGATAAAGAGGGAAGCATATACAAAGGAAGGGAAGAATCGTCAAAGAAAATTCACAAGAATGGGACCAGAGAGAAGATCACACACAATCATCTACACCCCCTTGTAACTGTATTTATCCCTGTTATAGGATGAGGTCTAGCCTCTGCAGCTTCTCGTTCTTCTATTTGGGCTTCTATTGGCATCTATCAGGCCTTCTCTTGGATCTTCTATTAGGCTCAAGTCATGTGAGTCTGTTACATTATTCCCCCCATTGAAAAGGACCTTGTCCTCAAGGTCCAAGCAAGATAAGAACCTAGGAAATAAATGAAATAGTGTAGTCTCCCTCCATATCCGATTGTAGAAGAAACATAGAAGTATATTGCAATTAACTTGACGTTAATTCCTTTAACATGTGATCATAATAAACTATCATTTCCTGTTGTAACTTGAAGGACACCACTACTAGGAATGAAAGTTCTAAATAACCAAATAGATGGAATGGAATTTTGGATCGTACCTCTTGAAAATGTGGAGCTTGGATCCAATCAGAAATAGTAGTAGATAAACTTTTGTCACGAGCAAAAACAACATATTAACAACAATCATATATTCCCCATGGAACTAGAACTTCAACTTTGAGCACACTCAATACAGGCCAACACAACGTCCTGTTTTCATCATAGGAGCACAAGGTATATTTGTTGATGCAAAGAAATAGTGTATTGAATATCGTGACACAGCAAGCACTTTCAAAATGCAGAGAACCCTTTGTAGCATATGTAACAAATAACTCGATCCAAGAAATACATTCTGAAGCAGTGTTTCCATTGAAGACGCGATGATCATGTTCCCAATACAAATCAATTACAGAGCAAACATCACGCAAAGCAGGGGCAACTCTATTCACCACTATAAACAATGTAAGAGAATGAGTGCAAGGTAGCAAACATTCATATGCACTGTCATTTAAGCACCTAACAACCAGTGTAATTCTAGGATCCAACACCGAAATCAGTGATGGAAACATATTGGGAAATATAACAGATGGTAGTGGGTGCATTACTAAAATTGATGATAAAATTCTCATCAGTTGTTGTGTGGCAGTAATCATAAGCAATGATAATAATTTGGCCTCCTCATAATCATCATCATATAAATAAGAGTTACTGTGGTGGGCCTTGAATGGAAGACAGCCAAAAATATACATAGTAAAAGATAGTAACGGTGGTCCCCACATCCAATTTTAAAGGACTAGTCAAGCAAGTTAGAAGCCACAGCTGAACAATATCCCTATTAAATGAGTATAGGCTGCACCTCACGAACAGAGTAAGAGCAAAGGAAATACCTAGATCAAATATCAAGCTATAAATAAAAATGTTGCAAGAAGAAACCTCCTCCAAATATATTTTATTGCCACGGTCAAGATACAAAACCTTACAGCAGTATTCAGATTTTGCTGCATATTGTACCTTCAGAACAGCAGCATAGTTGCCAACAGTTTTCACACTTTCCTTGAAGTAGTTTTCAACTATCCTCATATCCACCGCAAGTAAGAGATATACTATACAAGCTATATAAATTTGTCGGATAGATTTAGATTGGGCATTTGCAAAGTGAGCAAACCCATATCCGGTGAACTGCCCATTCCTAGCCAATTTGTGCAACTCATTTAGAGATTCTACTGCTGAGCCAGGATCAATACCCATTGAACCATTGATCCATGAATAGTGGCCTTGGAATGCTTGGTCGTCGTTGACAAGTATGGGAGAAAAGAGTTGAACTGATATGTTGTTGTAAGAGAAATGGAGTAAGGATAGAGTCACCGAACTCCATTATGGTTGTCGGCAAGTTTCAGTCCATCATTGCAAACGGAGATGAAGCGCCTAGGGTAACTAAAGGTGGATTGAAGAGGAACAAATTTAGCTCCAAGCACTTCGGCCCAGTCCAATAGCTGCTTTGTTGTTTGAAAAAATAAACTCCATTCATTAGAAGCCCATTCTCAAGCATGCGTGTTGAACTTTTGACGGAGGGTAGCGCCGAGATGGTATCGACAGATTCCATCTTCGGAGAGGTTGCCGATTGAAGGACTGATAATGATGGCAACAAAGAGTCCACCCTAATAGGTTCATCTATCTCATCACTCTGTTCAGAACTGGATTTTTTGCTCGTTAGCAATAGCTGAGTTGCAGACGCTTGGCAGGGATGACTCTGCAGAAACTTAATTTCGGACTATAAAATGGATTCGTGCGTTGGCCGTGGGTGAACTGTAGAACTTGAACTCTCAGAAAATTTAGAATTCAGTAATTCTATTTTAGAACGTAGTAATTCCATTGTCAAAATAGTACCATCCATCTTTGTAACCATATTAGAGGCGCAATGCTTGAACTACTTGATCCCAGTTCGGCTTCATCGAAATCCTCCGCCATAGCGGAAGGAGTTCTCTCAATGAAAAAGCAAAAATTGTAATAGTCAATATTTCAGTACAATGGAGTATCAAGTAAATAGTTAATATTCAGTCTAGTTATAACCATAATCACATGAAAATACATTCAGATAATACTGATTAGACAAAAATATCGATAAATAAAGGACTGAAAGATGAAGAGGGAAGAATCGTCAGAGTGAATTCTCAAGAATGGGACCTGAGAGAAGATCACACAAAATCATCCACAACCCCTCTGTAACTGTATTTGTCCCTATTATAGGATGAGGTCTCACCTTTGCTGCTTCCTGTTCTTCTATTTGGGCCTCTATTGGCATCTATCAGGTCTTCTCTTGGATCTTCTATCAGGCCCAAGTCATGTGAGTCTGTTACAATTTTTTTTTGGTACAGTCTGTTACAATGAATGGTGGGAGTAATGTTCTTTTCTCATTAATAAGAGACAAAGTCAAACAAACAGTGAACAATGTATTATCGGAACTAAAAGCCAGTGATTTTCTTCCATATGCTGTGGGTTTGATATGGAACCAAGGCCTAAATATTATACATAAAGATTGAACCCAAAATCTATTGTTTTTTATAATTGAACCATGGGGTGAAAATAGCTTTTTTGGAAAAATTGAATGTTCTTGTATTTTTTCCTTAAAACCATGGTTTTGAGAAAAAAGCACTTTTTTTGTGGTAGCCGAACACACTCGAAGTGCCACTAAATCTAACGGTTTAATTACCTTCTTTACATATGACGCCTCAGCCTTTTAATTTCTTACTCTTTTAAAAGAATATTGAATTTAATTTTTTCACCATATCATCTTCAAATTTGAAGTCAGCATCAATCACACAATACATAAAAATAATGACATAAGATTAAAATTTGGGTTAAGGTAGAAATTTATCCTAAAGTTTTCGAGTAGGAGTTGTAGGCTTCGAGATGCTTTTTGTAGATAAATATTAACCGGAAAAGTGTTTCAAAAAGCGTAATGTCAACTCTAACCTTTAAAAATGTTAAGGGCAGAGGTTAGTCAAAGTTAGTTTTTTTAATTGTCGACATTAGTTTGTATATATCCATCACTATTATCTATATATATATATATATATATGTATGTATGTCGTCTTGTGCAGCACACGGGTAAAATTTTAATTTTAACCAAAAATTGAAATATACCGGAAGAGCCTCTATTTGCTCTCTACTAGCTTGTATATATCCATCACTGTGATATTAGAAGAAGGTCATTAATTAGAACTGGTGAGTATTGTGATTCTTCTGTAGACACCGCAAACATTTAGACATGCTTTCTGGTGGGAATGATCGTGACATTAATTTTTAAGATGCCAAACAGAGAAATACTTCATCATGTGTGCTTCGAATTGACATTAGAAAAGGTCTATATCTTCTTCTCCATACCATTCATTTTTGCTTTGCATAATAGTATCTCAGATCCAAAATTTATAAGCTAAATAACTAATGTATAGAAGAAAAAAATTATTTAAGTTAGTTATTTGCACAAAAAAAAAATGTTATCTTTCCTAAAGTACCCATTGTAAGCATTTAAATTAGAAACTAATTTCTAGATGAAAATTCCTTAATATGTACAATTAATAGAGAGTTTACTAAAAGAACTTTCAAATTTTGGAGACAAAATGGATTGAAGCCTTACATTTAAGAAGCAAATTTTTTGTTTTTTTTTTTTTTGGATAATGAAGTAGCAAATTTTTCTACTAGATTTTACATTTAATATTAAGATTAGAGGGAATAAATTTTTTTGTTGGGATTTACTTGACCCAGCTCATCATGAGCTGCTTCATGAGTCATGTGAGCCAGCCAACTTAACTCATTATAGTTTCTTAATAACATGACTAAATTTCTCAAAACAAATTTATGTGTTGAACATACATTCCTCAAAATATACCATAATTAAAAAAATTAAATAAACAAATGCAAATCATTATTTGTTAATATCATTTTGATTATTCATAAAAATATTACTACAAAAAACTGTGCAATATAAATATTTGCTTATTTGTTTAACGATTTGGATAGAACAAGAAGGACCTAGCAGATGATTATTTATTCACAATTTCTGTATCATGATCCACATAAATAACTTCGACATTACTATTACTGTCAATATTCTAGATATTCATATGATGAAATTGAGAGGAAACTAGCTCTTTGCACTGCCAAAAAAAAAAAAACTCCACCACAATTATATAGACACTAATGTTGTTTTCAAGCTAGGCAAAAAAAATATTTATATGTGAGTTGGGCCAAAATTGACTTGATTCAATATAGGTTAATATTATTTTCATTATACTTTGCTTAATAAAATATTATATATGATTATTTAAAAGGTCAAAATAACTTGTGTTAATTGCTATCTCTAGTTCCAACCGAAGAAATTGAGAGAGAAATCAATGGAAACATTCTTTTCTGTTCAACCAAATCATATAATTTATAGTGAAAGCTGAAAAGTTAAAATCAGTTAACTACATTAATGTTTTTCACAATGTCTTTCCAAAACTACCTTTTTTTTTTTTTTTGATAGGCCAAAACTACCTTTTTTAATGAGGGTGGGCTCTATTTTTTGAAATAATTTGAGATAAATTAAAAAGAGATGCCTTTATAACATATTATATGTTACATTGTGATTTAAGATGGATCCTAAATTTAGAACATGGGCTCTATTTTTTGAAATAATTTGAGATAAATTAAAAAGAGATGCTGTTATAACATATTATATGTTACACTGTGATTTAAGATGGATCCTAAATTTAGAACCAACTTATAAAAGGTCATATGATCTCACATACTAAGTACGGGACGGAGTTTCTCATTTAAATGTATTGAAAGTTGAAATAAAATAATACTCCCTCCGTTTAAAATATAGGACAGTTTTAGTCAAGTACGATCTTTAAAAATATGAGACAGTTTTTGAGTTGTTGAGAAATAATTAATGTATTTTATTTTTAAATATGTACTTGAAATAGTTGAATTTAAGAAATTTTCATTATTTTGTTATTAATAATTTAAGACACAATTATAAATAAAGGTAGACATACGAAAAATAGGTTATTTTTTAACTGCCTTAACATTTATATAAGACGTTTAAATTAGTTTAAAATGCTTAATAATTTTAGGTGGTGGTGGTGGTAATTCTCTTGCTTAAAGAATACATCATTTGTTATGAATTAGTAATAAAACATAATGAATTTCTCTATAATGAGCCTTAAGATCCAACTCAGCTATCAAAAAGGCATAATGAATTTCTCCTTCATGAGGACTATCACAATAAATGCGACCTTGTTTAGATGAAACGCATTATTATATTGTCGCCTTTTTCATGCTGGGGGAAATCCAATCTCATAACTGGCAAATATTATGAGCAACACCAAAAAAAACGAATTGGTTTACATAGCTAAGAAAAAGAGGAAGGAAACAAAATGCATTTTATAAAAGCCTAATAAGTGAACAACAAAGAAAATGAATGGGAAAATAATTAAATGTGTCCTAAGCTAAAGAAAGTTTAAGATCCATCCATACGCATGAGTCCAGTCTGTTGAACACAGGTTGATTTACCTTTAAGAAAAGTGAATCTGCTTCTTCACTTTCTAATTATTATTTTTGTTTGTTTTATTAAAGATGTTTGACATGTGAAAATTTTAATTTTTCCAAAAATTTGAAAAATTTTAATTTTTGTTGGTTGGAGGGAGGAGATGGGAGGGGATGAAAAATGACCCCCTCCCCTTATTTGGTATAAAAAGTAAGAGAGGAGAGGCCCAAAAAAAGGGCTCCAAATCCCTCCCACTCCCTCAAATTAGTTCCCTCCAAATTGGGGGTTTTGGAGGGAGCCAAAAATTTGTGACTATTTTGTCTCTATGATTTTTTTATATTCTCAATTATACCTTATGAGTCTAAAATAAAAATTATCATTGTCCTTGACGTAAAACTAGACCTGCGAGACGGGATGAGCGAGAGGGAAAAGAATTGACTGACACGCTCCGATGACAAATCCTTGTTCGGCAAACATCGAGCCTCAAGAATTTTTAAATCAAGGTCCCCGTGTAGGTAGACCACGTTTTCCGATTTTTCTCCCATCATTGAACTGTTAGCTTGATTGAAAAAATATTGCAATCTCCGATCTCCAATCACAGAAACAAGTTATGTGTTTAGACCCTCTAGGATTGGCATTCCTCGTGAAGAATGCAGAGCACAAACGTCCAGGCGGCTTGTACAAGATAATTGTTGGAATATTCATATAATGAGAAATTAAATTGGGGGAATTGAAAACTATTTTCATTTTATATCTTTATCTTGTTTTTTTATAAATTATATAATTTATATTGAGGTGTAAATTAATTTAAATCATTTATATAAGGAAAAATATATAAACTAATGTTTAAAGGTAAAATGGTACATTAGATATTATCTCCCCTTCCCTCTTAAACCAAACAAAGAATCAGTAAAAAAATCTTTCCCTTCCTCCCCCTCCAACCAAACCAAACAAGGTAATCCTCCATCCTCCCTTTCAATCCCCTTCCATTCCATCCTCTCCCTTTAAACCAAACAGGCCCTAAGGGGTTGTTTGGTGTGAGGGATTTGGAGGGGAAGGAAAATTTTTATGAGTTAAATTTTAAAAGATTGAAAAAGTGGGGTAATAAAATTTTAATAAAGAGAATATATAAGATAAAAGAGTAAGAAAAATTAATTAAACATTTTTAACCCCCCACTACTTTAATTATTTTAAATTCAAATCAAACAAATTTTCTCTCCGCCCACTTTCCCTCCCCTCCCCTCACACCACACGAGCCCTAAAAATATGGTAGGCGGTGTAAAGAATACATAATTTATTTTCCAGATATAGTATTTTGCACTTATATTTCAAATTTAATTTATTTCGATACATTTTTCAGCTAAAACTGCACTGAGCAGTAAAACGAAAGAAAGAACGAGGCACACAAGACTATTCAATCAAGCTAAAAATAAAATCAGTGGCGAGGCCAAAGCGTAGAATTCGCATGTTACCAGTGATCGAATCTCTTGAGACTTCTTTAGATTTTGCGAATGGCATAGTACTAGGGTTAGAAGGTGGAATTAGTTAATATGATTGGTGTTAATCACTATATTACTAGATGACCCAAAAATTCTATAAAGAGTTTCAGTGCATAGGTGAAGAGTCTAATGCACAACAACTTTCGCACCGGTGCGCTTAGTCATGTAAGGATGTGAGTCCCCACCAAGTAACGAAAAAGGGTAACATGGGCCCAGAGAGGAAGGTTAACTTGGGTCTCTTTCTTAGAAGGGTTGATTTGCCCCTTGTAGTCTTTTGAGATTAATGAAGTTCTTCATGGTTTGCTCGCTACTGTTCAAACATCTTTGGACCCATACTAGTTCTGATTTTTTTAAAACACTATTTTATCAAATATGAATTATAACTTTGTTACTGTTGTTCAATGATTGCTCAACACTTCTAGAAAAAAACTACAGAGCACTCAGATCTTTTATCTTCTCTGAGCGTGGAGGAAGGATACATTTGGCTATGATATCTTTATTTAGATGCTTAAGTCATGAAGGACTCACTTGCCACCATTGGAGCGATTGATTCGGTTCAGTTATTTTTATTAATAATCTTCTCATTTGAAGATCTGAAACAGTACTTCTGTGAGGATTAATAAAAGGGATGGTCATCGATATCGGACAGTACAAGATATGGTCTCGTGCTTAATTAACTAGTTATATGATGATAATGCTGTATATGATGACTTGTAATCTCGTATATATGCGGTACTGATGAGTCATATGAAACGGACACAATAGGATTGGGGTTTTTAACCACGGTTTGCATTGATTAAGTACTAGAAAGACATGTACTCTATGTTATGTTTGGATGGATAGAAAATGAGGGAAGATAGAATATTAGGAGGGAAAAATCCCAAAAATAGTGCTCCCTCTGATTTTATTTGCAAGAGTAAAATAATTGAATTATGTGGTTTAATAAAGCAGTTAAAATTAGGATGGAGTACTTTTTTTGACTATTTTAGGAAGTTTTTCTTCTTAGTATTTCTTTCTTACTTTTCCCCATCTAAAAATAGGAATAATTAGGGTTGAACAAGGTGCCCGTAACTCAATGAGCCTGCCTGCACCTACAAGAAATTAACCCATTTTGAACCCACCCAAAAAGGGCCTATAATGGGGCGGGTTAAACTCACCCATTTAAGTATCAAATAGGCGGGCTACAGGCACACATTCAGGTTGCCTGGTGTCCGCCCATTTAGTTGTATTATCATTTTTTTTTATTAACTATTTCCACTCTCATTCACCCCTTATTTCCTAATGTGCATGAAGATTTTAACATCCTTTTTAATTATTTTAACTTTTTTATTCCTTCTAACTTATTTTATTCTACGTCTAATTGAGAGGTATAATATGTTTTTCTTAAAATAATCTAAATCTCTTTTCCTTGCAAGTTATTAATGTTTATTGCTAAAGTCTACAACCTTTTTAATTATTTAAACTTTTTTATTCCTTCTAACTTATTTTATTGGGAGAATGATAGAAAAATACCACTGGAATTTCAAAATCCTAAATTAGTTCTTTAACAAAGATTTACGTTGTTAATCTCATTACTATTCTTATCAATATCATTACTCTTCTTATCAGCGGGATTTTAAAGTTCAAATAATATTTTTCTATCATTCTCCCTATTTTATTCTACGTTTAATTGAGAGGTTTAATATTTTCTTCTTAAAGCATTCTCTTTCTCTTTTCCCTGCAAGTTATTAATGTTTACTGCTAAAGTCTACAGCCTTTCAATGCCGTCAACTTCTCTTTTTGCATTTATTTTATATTGAAATCTCAACAATATGTTTATATATCTAAAATCAAATATCAAATTTTACTTATTTTCTTTTGAGGAATATATGCCCTGATCCCATCAATATTTTCATTGGACGATGAAGGGGGAAAAAGAAAGAAAAGTGACAATTCAATCTTTTATCCAATGATATTAGTACAATAATCTACGCTACTATATATTTGGGCATTTATAACGCCTAATATATAATGGCTACAGCTAATAAACATCATGTATATCGAGGTGGAGGTCGCACAAGGATGTATAATGCTTAAACATAACATTAATTATTCGCACCGTCATGTATTACGAGACGAAATCTGAGAAAATACAAAAATAACGGTTGTAGTTAATAATAACCATCATTTATTTAGTGACAAAAGTGATGGTTCTGTCGAAACAACCGCCATGTAATACGTACAAATGATTCAACTTCCAATCTCTTATAACAGGAAAGACCAAACATGACGGTCTTTAGAAACAACCGTCATGTAACATTTTCAAATGAACTGTCTTCCACAAGTACCAGTTCATTGGTCATAATCGTTTGTAACATCATTGAACCTTCATAACCCTTCGTAACATCTGTTACACCACTATTTAAACTCACATATTCTTTATAATTCTTACTATTTTTCTTTATCAGTCTCTTCTTTCTCTCCATCATGTTCACATCCTCAAGAGCTCCTCCACCGCCACCTCCTCCTCCACCACCACCACCTCATCCTCCTCCTGAGATGGAGGCTTTGATGCAGTTATTGGTAGCCTTGACCACCACACAAGGCATCTCATAGCATACGCCGATAGGCTTAATAGGAAGTTGAACCTCATACTTTGTTACAATGAGGTTGAATATGACTTGCAGTCAGATGCTTCATCTCCTTCCTCAAATGATGAGAATGAAGAGGATGAAGAGGAGGAGGAGGAGGAGGATGGCAATAGTGGTGATGATAACTGAACACCACTATTGTATTTCTAAAATATTTTTAAAAAAATAAGTAAAAAAAACAACTTCATACTACTTCACAGTTATTAATTAATAACCGTAGAGTATTCTTTTACCGTTGTTTCATAAAACCAACATATTTAACAGTTCTAACTTAATAAACTTTAATTAAAGCTTTCGAAACCTTTCCTCTTCCTACGTTGATCGACTCTGGGTGCCTCATCGTTACCCAGTGATCATCAGGAGAACCAGTTACCCTTTCATTACGTCCTATTCAACTTTCATCCCTTCTAGAGTTCCAGACATCTATTTAAACTTCTCATTTTTATTTGTTTTTCCTATGTTTTCTTCACATAGTCCTCCTCATTTTGTTCTCTCAAATGCAAAGATGAAATGCCATGTCGAAGAATTTCCAGAAAACTCTCAATGTCATCATCCACCTCTTCCTTCTTCTCCTCCCCATACTCCACGTCCTGCTTCTCCTCCCAAACATCAGCCGCCGCCGCCGCCGCCGCCGCCTCCGACTCCTTCTCGTCCTTTGCCTCCACATACATCCTGTGCTTTCACAATTGGAGGCAATGTTGTTGCATGCTCAACACACTGACCATGCCATGAGGAAGTTTTCTTTATACCTCTCTAGTATGAATGGGAAGGCTAATCTCATACTTGTTGAGTATGATCGAGATTGGCCATGATCCTGACAATGATCCTGGCCACTCCTCTGGTAATGAGTAGCATGATGAACTCGTCATGTTCTATTGTAAAAAAATACCAAACATTTCTCACGGTTATTAGAAAACAACAATTATGAAATATAATGAATAATGGTTTGTTAATTGTTCTTTCAAAACAACCGTCATGAATTCGTAGATAAAAAGTGTGTATATAAATCAATCGTCATGAAGCTCATGACGTCACATTTTGCAGTGGTTTATATGATTCAACATCTACATTACCGTGGCTTACCAGCATGTCATTTAGCACAAGTCATATCGTTGCAAATTTGCAGCAATTTTTTTTATCCGCTACAAGTTAACCGTACTAAAAGGCCTTTTTTTTAGTAGTGTGAAAAGGTTGTTAATTTTACAGTAGATCGAGTTAATGATGTTTAATGTTTTTCTTAGTTTCAATAAAACATGTTGAAAGTGACTTATATTAGTATATAGGTATATAGGGCAAGAAGCGTATTTGCTAACCCTATAATAAGTGAACAAGAAGGAAAATGAGTGGGAAAATAATTAAAGTTTCAAAAGCTATTTAGAAAGTTTAAGATCTATCCATACGCATGAGTCCAGTCTGTTGAGCACGGGTTGATTTACCTTTAAGGAAGGTTATTCTGCTTCTTCCCTTTCCAAATATTGTTGTTGTTGTTTGTTTTATTAAAGATGTTTTACATGTGAAAACTTTAATTTTGCAAGAAGATGAAAAGTATTAAAATATACGTGTGGTTGATAATATTATAAATGATGTAACTTTTATACATACTACTCTTATTTTTAAAATAAATGCATTTTTGTGTAATATACAATATTTAAGGAATAAATCAGATTATTCACAATCAATAAACACTGCAGCTTATTATAAATTGTACATTATTTAGTGATATATTAGTACATTGATGATAAAAAATGTTAGTACAAAATAATAATTAAAAGATAATCATATAGATGTTGTAGCTAGGGATATCCTTTTAGGCTACTTTGGATGGAGAACCAATTCCTGAAACTTTATTTTGCCAACTTTAGTTGTATAATTTTTTTTTTCATTTTATATAATTGATTTATAAAAAACAAAGAATAAGAACCAATCCATGCATATTTTGATTTCTGTTTTTTCGGGGGGAAGAAATTGTAACCACGTCCATAAATGAGGCCTTTTTCATGTTCAATCCTTCTTTGTTGTAATTTGCTATTAGTAAGGCCTAACAATTATGAGGAATTAATTACACAGTTGAAGAGTTTGGTAAGTGGAGATAGAAATAATTAAATATAAGTACTCCTAATAAATTTTTTATAAGAATTATTGGAAGAAATTGCAAATCCATTGTCATTGAAAATGATTTCCCAAGGACATTTTGTGCAAAGCTACCATTACTTCGGGTTTAAGATATTTTAATTTGTTGCGCGGTCTATTTAAGAAAACCAGTATTGTTATAGTCTTTATTTGTACTAATTAATCTTTAAGATGTTTAGGATTGAGCACAGAGTTAATTAAACTGATTCCTCAAAGTGATAAGTACTCACTCGGGTCCATAATATGAACATTGTTACTTAATTCACACAAATCAAAGAATACTAGTTAAATCATTTAATGTGTTCTAAATTAATAAAATTTATCTATTTTACCCTTGTCAAAGAATTTAATTTTGAAATATACATTTAATATTTGTTATCTTTATCAAGTGTAAAAGTGAAAAGAAAAATCATTAATTATCATGTCAACCTCTTATATCTTGGACTAAAATTTTCTTCTGGAGAACTTCTTATATCATGGATGAGAGGATGTAATAAACAATATAATAAAATAATACAATTTCAAATATGTCAAGGGATTATTGTTGTATCACTTATCTCAGAAGATTTTAGCTATCCGCCTGATCTCTTTTTTATCTTTAAATATATTTACTTAATTGTATTTAAATTATTTATTTTAAAATAAAATGGAAAATACTATATATATATGCATTACTGGTACAATTCAACTCATTCATTTGTTGGTGTAAACTTTGACATTTGTGATGCTATTTCAAGTTTGTCGAACTAATAATCCACCTAATACATTTCCAAAAACCTACTACCCACATACTTGATCTCACAAAAGCGAATATGATAAAGATCTACGAAAGCAACTTTCCTGTATATAAGTTACGTGAAACACAAACAAATGTTTTTTTTTTTTAAATGAAGGACAATATGATTCAGTAAAACAAGATTAGTACACTTAAAAAAAGTCCTGCCTTCCAATATCCCCATGGATTGTGTAGCAAGAACTTAGAAACGAACCTAATAGATGGTCTATGTTACATTAAACATCTTGTTGTTGGGTTCATATATATATATGGATAGATAACAAACAAGTGTATATATATGTTGCATAAGACTTCTCGTTGTTGTTGGGTTCATATATACATAGAACCATGATGACTCTGCAATATATTATTCTTTTTTTTTTTTATAGGATTAGGTCTAACTAATTTATTAAAAAAATAATTGGGTCTAACTGGGTCAAAGCAAGCTTACTCTTTGCAGTTCTTAACATAGGACATATTTAAGGAACTGATCTTAATTCTAAATATAAGACATATTTTTTATATCTATTAGTCTTTTCTTAATTTAAACTATTGATGCTCCTTCAACAATAATCAAAGAGGAAACTGAATGAAAGAATTAAGGAAGATGACTAGAGTGTTTTAGAAAATATATGCCATATTAACTGACTTAATTAACTAACTTTCTTAATCTAATTAAATTAGATAAATATGTCTTATATTAAGAACAAAATGAAGTGTTATATAAAGAAAAATGAGACATTCATGAGCATAATATTATTTATTTTTGTGTTGATAATAAATAGATATTATTTCATCATTAAATTTTTTTAGTCAATATCCATATTAGCTCTAATTAAAAAATTAAATGTGTAGAGGCTAATGCCCATAATTGAGAAAACTAAAGCTAAGTTTGGTACCATGGAAGTGGAATTGAGAATGAAACTCTCATTTTGGCTTGTTTGGTATCACTTAATCCACTTCCATGTGGAAGTGAAATGATGGAAGTCAGTTCCAACCTATAACCCATAGAAGTGTGGAAACTTTCATGAAACCCAAACTTTGGTCCATGTTGCCCTTGACAACCTGTGATGGTCAGGATGACGGACGACGCGGCAAAGATGAGAGAGCGACAGCGGCAACAACGTTGGAACAGCAACAACAACGGCAATGAGAGAACGGCAGCGGCAACAACGTTCGAGCAGTAACAGCGGCAACTATGGCGACCACATTGGCAACTTTTCTTTGATTTTGATCTGCAATTTCACTGAGACAATAACTCTGCCATGTAAAATGATAGCGACCACGATCTGCAATTTCAATCTGAAACCTTCGGCGACCACAACCTGCAATTTCGATCTGCAACTTTTCTTTGGCAACAATGACGGCAACCATTAGCATCTCTTCTGTGAAAAATGTTCGATTTCTTTTATGATTTCAAGTTCATTTCCCCCTGCAACTTTTCTTTGATTCCGATCTGCCATTTTTTCTCTAGTTGCCAGCATTCCTAGGTTGCCAGTCATAGGTACTGTGATGTTTTTTGGTGGCTAGGGATTTTTTTGTTAAGGGCATATTAGTCTTTTCATATTATAAATACAAATATTAAATTAAAATAATACCCCACTTCTATCATTATACCAAACAAACTTTTTAACCTGGCTTCCACTTCTATTTCCACTTTCAATTCTAAGAAAATTACGAGGTATAAGAGAACTTATTAATAAAAACTTAAGAGACCTTTTTAAAATAAGGTAAAATTACAAGGACTGGTGAATTAATTTCCCTTAAAACTATTACTACATCATACAAAGCATTAAATCTAAAATAATAAACAAACTTACTTTAATGATATTCATATAAAAAGGCCGGCGACTAATAATTAAGGACTCTATATGCACAGTTCCCTCCCCTCCAATAATAGGACAAAGGCCAATTAAAAGCTTGGAACTTCCTTCAATTATATACTTTGATCCACTGCAACATATAAATTTGCAGGCACTGCTTCACTTGTTTGAATCACGACACGATTATCAGACACATTCCTCAGAACATAACTTGGGAAAGTGTCGCCTTCGAAGCTCAATGAATACTGCACATGCTTTATAAGGTTGGGAAAAAGCAAAACATCATTAAAATCCGCCATTAATGAAGTCCCATTCGCTTCCACAATCTTCTTCGCCACCGTACTCTTCAACTTCATCCCCACCACAGCGTTTCGATCCACCACAACCTGATCAACTTTCTTAAAATTATTACCATTTGATTGATCCAGATGAACAATTTCAACCCCATTGTTATTCCCAGAAAATATGTTGTCCACTATGTTTACTCCGTTGACTATTCCGTTGACCGATTTGAGGACAACATTGGCGTCTCCGAGGAAGAAAGTACCAGAGATATGAAGCTGAACTGGGTCTTCTGAGACAATACTGGTGTAATCCAAGTAAGAATTTAAAACCCTAGTTTGTGTCAACCCGGCGAGTTTGAGATAAATGCCGGTGCCTCCGAAGCCGGTGGCTTTGTTATAGCAATGTACACCGGAGATTATGTTGGCCTGACCGGAGACCATTATTCCGATGGCGGCGGAGAAGATGACGACGTCGGTGATGGAGTTGTCATTGCCCTGGAGGTTGATTCCGGTTCCGGTGAAGTTCCTTTCGCCTTTGTTGCCGCCAGCGGTGATGCGTTGGCCGATGAAGGAGTTTCTGACGTAGGTTTCGTGGCCGGCTTGGACGAGGATTCCATTGGTGGTGAAGTGAGTGATGTAGCAGTTGTCGATGCCGGTTCGGAGAGAGTTGATGACTGAGATTCCTCCTCCATGGTAGTTGGAGTCCAGGAGAAGGTCCTTGAAGGTGATGAACTCGTAATTGTAGGATGAGGAGGGCGTGGTTTTGTCATTTCCATTGGTGTTTAATAAATCAATGAGGTACCCATCTGATGGAAAGCTATCTGAGGCTCGTATGGTCCCACCATGGATCTGTTTTCACCAAATGCAAAATCTCTCATTAATAGTATTAATATTATGAACTTAAAAAATAAAAAAATTTCTAGTCGTCACTATAAAACATTTTCAACCACCTCAGAATAAATGAGAGGTGGTTAAATACAACATATATTTTATCAGAAGAAAATAATTGCTCACTTTTCATATTCCATTTATTTCACAAGATGAACATACTAGTTAATTGTTATAAAGTAAAATTATAACCTTTACATAAAACTTAAAATGTGCCATAGTATTTGTAATTTGTAAATAATTTATATCACTTATTACAATTTTAATGATGAATATTAAAAATTTTGAGTGAAATAATTGCTCTCCTAATAAATAACTAAATTGTTCTTTTTAAAAAAGAAAACGGAAGTACATTTTTTCCCTTGACTTTCTGCCACCGAATGTCGTACTATCTTTTGACATGGCCCCAAAAAACCAAAGTACCATATTCATTTGTTGAAAAGAGAAAATTAGCTGAAGAAAAGGGGAAGCAAAGACCAAAAGTTTTCAATGTTAAAAATGCATGTACACACAATATATATATATATATATATATTATGATAATTTAATTTAGTCATTCATTCCTATGGCCAATTTCCAAACTGAGGTTAGGGCTCCATTATCACTAAGTGTGCCTTAAGATTAGTTTTTAGAAAATAATTTTTACGATAAGATAAATATATTAAAAAGATTTTATCTCGATTTACGAAAAAAAATCGCAAGACCACCGTAATTACCAAAGCATCCACTAAATATCACTAAGTGGGTATGTTTATTTGGGTGTTACGATTGCTTATAAGTTACTTTTTACTTAAATCAAGACACAACTCCTCTCACATACTTACTTCATATACCATAAATCATTATTAAAAAATAACTTATAAACAATCAAATAGCTAAAACAAACATGACTACAGACACCACCTTCGTTGCAAAGCAGTCTTACCAACCAATGCCACGTGCGACATGCAGAGACTTTGCAATTACATTTTTCAAGAAAGTAACACCATGATAATTATTGCTTCATTTTGTAAAATATTCATGGCACTGGCCGTGTTTTTACTTTTTATTGAAAACCGAGAAAATTCAAATTAATTTGTTTCTTAATTAAATCACACCAAAAGACTCAAATTTTTGGAAAAACTAAAATCATTCACGATTATTAATTTCTTCAGAAAAAATTAGTGTTAATTTTCTTTAAAAAAAAGCTTGCATCATAATTATTTTTTATATAATATAATAAGTAGTAAATAAATCGTTACAATTTTGGCAGGAGAATATTAGTTTAGGAGTAATTAATTCGAAATTATTTAGCTAAAATTTTGCAAACTTTAGGTCTTTAAATGCAATTTTCTTTTGGCAAAAAAAAAAACAATCGCTAAATTATGAGCTGTAAAATGAGGGAAGCGAACAAGAAGAAACGTACCATAAGGCTTTGTTTGGTTCAATGAAGGTTAAGTTAAGTGAGGTTTACTAAAGTTAGGTTAGAAGAGGTTATAATGTTGTTTGGTTCAACGAAGGTTAGGTTAAGTGAGGTTTATTTAAGTTAAGTTAGGTTAGAGGAGGTTAAAATGTCCTTCTACATATTTTCCTTCTTATTTTATAATGTATTTATTAATAATAATTATTTATATAAAATTATTATTTATAAAATAATTATTCGTGTAAGCATATAAATAATCATTTATAAAATTATTATTATTTGGAAAGTTCGTTGAATTAGGAGGTCAAGTTAGGGAAGTGTTGGAATTTTAAAAAATTGTCATGGGCAATTTAGTCACAATTGAAGACAAATATTCTCTCACCTAGGAAAAACCCCAATTTTGGAGGTTTTAGAACCTAGGTTAGGTTACCACTAAAAGACAAAAAAACATCAAACACCTAACCTAACCTCCTTCCAACCAAACACCACTTTTTTACCCCCAACCTACCCCAACCTAACCTAACCTCCAACCAAACAAAACCAACCCCACCCCAACCTAACCTAACCTCCAACCAAACAAAGCCTAAAGTTTCCAACGCCGGCAACCAGAAATCGGAGCGGCCGGATGATTAAGTAGTTTCCACCCTGAAGATAAAGCTGTGCGCCTCCAAGATTAGAAATTCCGGAGATCAAAGACCCTTCACCGTGACCATTCGTAGCATCTGTTATCGCTGCAAGAAGAGCGTCCGTACTGTCCAGCTTCCCCGTCGGATCCGCCCCATACGACGTCGCTAAGTATACCCGTGGACCATTCGAACCCGACTTCACATCAACACAAACCCAAAAAAAAAAAAAAATCAATTATTTTAGTGTTATCACATTGTACGAGAGAGTGACAAATATATAATGGTTAGTTAATTAGTCACCGGAGGTGGCGACGGTGACGGAGAAGGAGACGGTGGTGAAGCATTGGAAGCACTGAGTCTGACATGAGAAGCTTTGAGAGCTTCGAATCTGCGCAATGCTTGGCGGTGGCGGTGGCGGTGGACGGTGGAAGGTGGCGGATTCTGTGCTGACGGATGGATATTGAAGAAGAGAAACAGAGAGTAAAGGAGGGATTAGGGCTTTTGTTGGTTCCATTGGAGATGACGACGTTTGGGTTGTGAGGTGTTGGATTGTGCAGAAGAAGAAGCAGAGATGAAGATGAAGAAGAAGAAGGTGGTGGTGGTGGAGGGATTAAGGCGTTGAGTTATGTGTGAGGATATAAACAAACGAAAAGGAAAGGCTTTGATAAAGAGACATGTAAAGAGGGGCACTTAACTAAGATTTGAGAAGAAAATGATTTGTCACATTTCATAAGGTCACCTCATGCTTGCGACAGTGAACAGTTTTGGTTTAATTGATTTCAGGGCTAAGAAGCATTCTGAGCACCTGAAGTATTAGTTAAGTCCATCTAGTATCCTAAAGAATGTAGTAGTGTACTTATCACCTTGATTCATTTTTTATATGGGTTCATTGTTTTAAAGTATTTTTTATGTAATTTTTTTATTAAACAATTTAGATAATTTAGGATGTTGGATACACCAAAAAAAAATATTTTAAAATGTTGGTTGTACCAAAAAATAATTTAAGGTGTTGGATGCTTCAGAAAAAAATATTTTAATATACTAGTAGGGTACTGATCACCTTGAGTGTTGGATGCACCTTAACAATTGATTTTAAGTTGTAGAAGAGAAAATGTGAAAATTAGTTGTCCCTTCAAACGTAAAAGTATTTTTTTTCCTTTTTTTTTAATGGAAGGGAGGCTCCCCCCCCCCCAATTAGAGACATATATAAACAAACACAAAATATAATTCTACTTAAATAATTAATTTTTTTGTTATTTCAAGAGGATTTAAGTTTTAAAACGATTACCGTTGCTACCTTGAGTTAGTTAATCCTATGTGTTTGATATGTGTTGATAATTGAGACTTGGGTGAATATACAAATCCTATAATATACTCCCATTTATTCCTTTACAATATTCTCCAACTTAATAAGAATTACTACATTTCCATTAAATAATCTCTAAACAAAATTAAATTAAAAATGCAAAAAAAGAAAAATAATTTTTCTCTTGCCGACCATGATTTAAACTTTTCATGGATTAATCAATCTTTTCAGCTTTCCAGCCGGAAAAAGGAAAATACTTCTCCACATAACCCATAAATGTCATTTAGGAGTAGCTTAAGCTAGACTATTATTAGGTAGATGATATTTAATTGTGCTCAATATATATATATATATATATATATATAATTATCAAACCTGACCTGACAGAAAAGGAAGGCGTTACCAACTTCATACTCCTGGGACCTTTACGAGATTGACATTGGGCAAAAGGTATTTTGAAAATGGAAGCAAGCAAGCAGGTTGTTTTACTTTCAATCATTTATTTAGTAATTTAATAAAAAATGATGAAATTATATAGTAATAATGAACAAAGGTGGCGGTCCATCACACTTATCTTATCTTAGAGCTAAAGGGTTTGGCATACTGGGAAGGCAAGCTCGGCTACTTTTCTTTGTTGGGTGGTTGTACTTGTTTGATTACTTTCATTATTACAGTTGATAAATATTCCCCATTATCCTTATTATAAAAAACAAAATACCTTATAGAAGAAATTCATGTTTTTCAATATCACCCATGTTTAAAGTCATTGCCTGTGAGAGACAATGTAATATAAATATAAAAATGTTCTATTTTTTTATAACCATTTGGACCACTTGGTATCTAGAGACAATGTAATATAAATATAAAAACTTTCTATTTTTTTATAACCATTTGGACCACTTGATATCCCACGCTAAGCGAAGATGACACTTTAAAAGGCATTTTTTTTTTAACAAAGTGGGATTCAAACTTGTTTGCCTACTTTGTGATCTGACTTATTCACTATTAAACCAAGTACTCTTAGAAAATTTTTCATTGAAATGAGTAAAATAAAAAATTTATTTCATTTTCTCAAAAATAAATTGCTGACTTACTCCACCTTTCTTCATTTCAATGAGGTCATTAGAGGTGTTTCATAATAGTTTGTTAGGAAGTAAAATTTTAATAATAATTCAACCCAGGTTATTTTAATTTTTAAGTGCTCAAACTAAAAACAAGAAGAATCTATTTGCGACAATGTGAGGGTTCATTAAGAGATCCCATCACAATTGATATTAAGAAAATGTATAAATATTTGATAAACTAATACAATTTGTAATAACCTGCAATAGATTGGATCTAGCAAAATCAAACAACTTCTTTTATTCAACAAGCATGGCCCTCTTGCTTGGATCTGGCTTCTCTTCTTTTTTTTCCAATCCATTTCCATCTTTATCCCTTCATGATCCTTAGATCAAGATCTAATGATCTACATTTAATATTTTATAAGAATATTATTACAAAAAGAGAAGAATGCAAAGAAAATGGAGCGAAGGAAATATTAAATTTAGATTATTAGATCTTAATCCAATTGTTGTAAGGACCAAAGCTAAAAATTTGGATTATTAGATTTTAATCCAATTCTTATAAGGACAAAAGCTAACGAGGAAAAAAAAAAGAGAGAAGTGAAGTCCCTCTTGCTTGCACGTGCGGCGGCCCTTGTTGAGGATCCCAACTTTAGAGAGTTTCCTTCCATATAGTGGTTGAACGCAATTATGCAAACAAAAATAATTGCGTTTGGCACATAGTTTTTTTTTTTGGGAGCATTTTATCATAAGTTTAAATTTATGTATGTACAAAGATTATAGGTCACCGGCGACGGTGTTCGGTGGAGAATGAAGGTCCAATGCTCTGCTTCTTGGCACTACAGCTCTCTGTGATCTGAGCTTTCAGGTTCGCCGGAAATCTGGAATGAATAGTGACGGCGTTGGTGAGGGTGAAACAAACTCCCAGCTCTCGATAGCCTCTGATTCCTCGCTGCAATTCCCAGCTCTCTCCAAACTCAGTTCGGTCTCCTCCTCCCACGCAGCAGCTTGGACTTGGATGGTGGAATGGCTGTAGGTCGCCGGCGGCGATGGTGATGAGGGTGAAGGCCGCCGGCGACTATCAAGAAGAAGACGAAGGTGAAAGACCAAAGCAAGATGAAGGTGCGATGATCCTGTCTGCGGCGCCTCCCCCTTCGTTAATACCCTCAGCTCATCTCTCGGGTTCTGTTTTTACTGTCGGGTCCGTCTCTACATCCACAGGGTCCAGTGAGTATTGGATCCCTTGGTCAAAACGACGTGTTTTGACCCAGGGACCAAATAAAAACGCTGAAACCTTTCTTTGAGGGACTACATTGCATTGTTTTGAAACTTTGGTGGGCAGAACCATAATTTCTGAAGACTTGGGTCATTGCGTATCATTTTCCTGGGCCATTTTCTTTCATAAACCGTAATTTCCACAAAAATATGGGGACCTTTCTGTGATTTTTCTCCAATCTTCAAAAATATTAATTTGACCTCCAAAATCTCAAATTTCCTTCTTGAGCACCTATAATGCAAAAATTAAACACAAGCTAATATCAAAAGTTTAAGGGACAATAAAAAATATAATAATTAATGAATTTTGACCATTTTGCCCCTAATTCCCATTAATTTAAAATAATTGTCCCTAACCAAAATTAATGCTTAATAATGCAATAATATCCCAGAAAATACATTAAAATCCCAAATTAATCATAGAAAATTCATATAAAAATATGGTTCAATCAATCCATTTTGTTATAGTATCTAATATCAGTTGTAACACATTCTTGGAAACTTCAGAGTTATTTCATCATGCATCTTGCTTATTTTATTTTCCAAGCAGGCAGCCACAGAGACCACATTACTATAAACATTGAGAAGATCTCTATATGCAAAGCCGATGTTGCAAGTTTGATGTCTAGGCTACAAGTGAAAACAGTTTGTGGGCTGGTCAATAAAATTCAACAACAAGGAGAAATTTGAGTTGGTTTCATGATCCATATGCCCCAGCCATCCTGCTAAATTTTGCATTGCCAAGACCAGTAAGGAGTTACAGGAGTTTTTATCAACCATAAAATTTTCATGAGATAGCTGCTTTACAACAAAAGCGGCAAAGCCAGAAACAAATGCCAATAATGAACAACTCAGAGAAAGTGCTGTCACGACTTCAGAACTTTCACTGTCCATCTCAATGAAGGATGTTCCAATAAGATCAAATTCCTCTGCAAGCCTATAAAAATGAAAAGAAATTTGATAAATGTCTTCAAAAGACTTCAGACACCCAAGCAGAACATCTCCCTCAATATTTACCCGATTGCCCCGATCTATATTCAACACAGGTCTCACAACTTTAAGCATGCCCACCACATTATCCAAAAATCTAGCTTTCAAGGATAAATACCACCTCTAGAAGCTGAATGCCTGAGAACTTATTACAGCTGCTTCTAAAAGTCATATAGAAGAGCAAAGTGCCTGATGAGCTGCAGCTAGCTTACAACTGTAATTATGATCATTGACACTCCCAGCATCCCTTGAATCCTTCTCATCCAAGTAATCAATAGAATTTAAAGGAAATTTATTATTCTCTGATCCTTCCACTAAAGTGACAGCCTGTTTTGCTAAATTAAGAAGCTGGACTACTCCCTCAGACTGAGTGAATTGGTGAAGTGATTTTAACCGGTTACAGCAAGAATTAGATTTGACCTCCTTAATTAGATTGTTGTATATGGAAGAAGATAAATGCAGTTCCCCTTGGCATGCTGCATATGTTCCAATCCTATAAGCAGTCCAATTATCTATGTGTGTCAAAATCTGGTTCACAAACTCTACTGTATCAATTTTACAGTCAACAGGACAACTATGAGGATATATACTCAGGTTATATCGATCACATATTCCATTATCTTAGTGAAGCAAACCACCCCAAATATGTTGACTGTGTAACAGTAGACAATACATTGTGTATGTATAGCAATCGAGTTAACCACACTGACACACAAATTCAACCAAAATTTGCACCCTGCTCATCACATCAGTATCAATGGCACTAGCTCTACCAAGAGTTTCAAGAAACGCCACCAGAAATCTGTATATTTTATAAAAAAATTTGGAAACTACATCAGTGTTCTCTTCTTGATCAAATTTCACAGCCACGTGAGGAGTCGATGCTGTCACTCGACCAGTAGTTTTGACAGTCACAAGAAATTCAATTGTTGAAGTTATGTTATCAAGCACCAAGACAACCAGACGATGATGCTTTCTGATAATAGATAGAAGAATATTTAGCAGAGTTTCAAGATTCCGAAATAGCAATGAATAATTTTGACAGGCTTCCAATATTACAGTCACAAGAAATTCAATTGTTGAAGTTATGTTATCAAGTACCAAGACAACCAGACGATGATGCTTTCTGATAATAGATAGAAGAATATTTAGCAGAGTTTCAAGATTCCGAAATAGCAATGAATAATTTTGACGGGCTTCCAATAATGACATAACCAGAAGCTTGATCTGATCCTTGATCAGTGAGACAACCCGTGAAGGCAAATTAAAAAAGACACCATTTTCAGTACCTGTGGCTCCCACAAACTTACAAGACAAATCTGCCAAAATATGGATGGCCAAATGGCCCTTCATCAAATCTGCTTGCTGTATTGCATTCTCTACGACAGTAACCAGCTTGACTAATTCATGAAGTTCTGTAAAAGATAAAGGTGGAATACACACAAGTACCTGCAAATCATCTAATTCAAGTCAAAACAGTCCAAAACCAGTAATATAAAATAAAACCTCCATTTTGCATGGTACTGGAACCAAACCTTGTGTAAAACCTGTAAAGCTTCACAATGCATGGCCAAAGACACTTCAGGTTCCTCCAGCATATAAAGTAATCTATGTATTAGATCTGAATTTTGATAAAGTCGTTTTTTGACTAGGAATCTCAAACATCTTAAAGCTGTTTCTCGTATATGTGAAGCTCTTTCTTGGCTAAGAAATGAAAGCAGAAGCCGCACCTGAATCCAGATGTTTAAATAACATTAGAAAAAGGAGAACGTGACAGTGAAAGATAGACCAAGGTGGTTGCTACTAGTCTGCATAGACAAGCAAGTGGTACAGTACTTCATTTGGTTACAAACATCAAACAATCGAATTTTTAATTGACATAACATTTGCTAATACAAAAGCCCAAAAAAAACAAATCTACCAGTTGAGAGATTAAATAGGAAATCATGAATGAGTGATAGCAATCCAAATCGTTATGGGTTGATTTATTCCAGGCAAAATAAGCGTCTTAGGATTAATTAGGAAGTAATTAGCAATATTTATTAATTTTAATAATTTCAGTAATATTATTTTAGATATTATTTTAGATATTTCAAAATAAGTGGAATATCCACAAGTAGGATTTTAGATATTCTTTAGTATTTTAGATTTAGATATTATTTTAGTATTTTTGATATCATTTAGATTTCCTAGTTTGAATTTTGAATTAGAATTTGATCTCTCTGTACTTCTATAAATTGGCTCTTTTGCCGACTCAATAAAGCATCGAATATTTAGAGAGTTTATTAAACACTTGGAGATCCTCCTGGGCTGTTTTAGAGAGATTAGTGAGATTCTTGCTATCCCTCTATCACAGAGCAATTTATTCTTCTATTCCTATTTCCTATTATTTCTACTGTTCGTGCTTTATCAATTGCATTGCCATTCGAAATCACAGTCAGGATATAACAAATTGGCATCAGAGACACTTTCGCAATCCACCATGGCCAGAACGCGATCCTCTCACGCAGCACAGACGTCCGACGTCGAACCACCCACGAACGCGACTCCATCACCGGAAACGGCCCCACGCGAGACTCCTGCAGATCCTCTCGCCACCATCGCTGCTCGGTTGGAGGCGCTCGACGAGTTGAAAGGAAAGATCGACGCGTTGGAGATTTCTGCGGCTCGGCAAAATCGAAACAGAGGATGTTCACTGCGCCACAGAACCAGAGGCCGCTCGCACGTTTCCGCAGAAGATAGTGATGATGATTCTGAAGCTTTTCGGCGCAATATCAGAACTCCATATACCAAAGTCGATTTTCCTAAGTTTGATGGAGGCGACCCGCGCGGCTGGATTCTGAAAGCAGAAAAATTCTTTCGGTATTACGATACACCGGAGGATGAAAAAGTCGACGTGGCTGCCATTTATTTAGAAGGTGATGCATTAGACCTTTTTTCTTGGCTCCATTCACAGCACACCGAACTCTTCTGGGATGATCTGGTTAAGGCATTTCAGGAGCACTACGGACCACCGGAATATCTTAATCCTGACGAGAATCTATGTAGCATTCGGCAGATTGGTTCAGTGCAAGAGTACCGGAGGGAGTGGGCACGACGAGTTGCCCTTATATCTAATTGGCCGGAGCACTGTCTTCTCGGTGTTTTCATGAATGGGCTCAAGGAAGAATTACGAACAGACGTACGCCTTCACAAACCAAGGAGTGTGTATAGAGCTGCTAGCCTGGCCCTTGAATTCGAGAAGCAATCAATGTTCACACGTGGGCCCAAATCCAACGCTTCATCTCATTACCGAAGCCAACAAGCTCGTGACTCGTACACTCGACAACGGGACCCCACGTTCTCACATCAGAATACTAGTAAGTACCCTATACTGACTTCTTCTTCGCCCGCATTTTCCAACTCTGGCCGTGTGTCTTCAACGGACTCAGAACGTCAGCGACGGCGCGATAAGGGACTATGTTATAGGTGTGCTGAACCTTTCCGACTAGGACATCGTTGCAGTGCCTCATTTTCCCTAATGGAGGTTGATGATGAAGGCAATCCGATCTCGGAGCCTCTCGAGAATCTAGGTGACACCGATCATGAAGAGGCGACAGAAACAGAGATGGCTTTTAATGCCATCCTTGGTATACCGTCGGCATCCACCATGAAATTAAGAGGTCTCCTAAACTCTAAACAGGTACTGTTGCTAGTGGATAGTGGGTCAACCCACAATTTTATCTCTACTGCATTGATCCACGAACTTGGGATTGCCACAAGTACAGTCCCTTCTTTTGGTGTTCAGATTGGGGACAGCAGTATTATTCGTTGTCATCAGGTTTGTAAAGATTTAGAAGTGCACATATCGGGATTAGTCGTTAAACAGGACTTCTATCCTTTCTCTCTGGCAGGATCAGATTTAGTGTTAGGAATTAAATGGTTATCGTCTCTTAACACAGTACAGGCTAACTGGAACGACATGTTCATGATTTTTTGGGTTGATGGAAAGAAATACAAGTTGCAAGGCGAACCTCAAAGGGCTGCATCTCAGGCTTGCCTCCAGAGTTTGGAGTTTCATCAGACTGAAACTGCAAAACGTATGGCCTTAGATATGTCTCAGATCTTTCATGATTTTTCTGTTGTTTTTTATGAACCCAAGCACTTGCCGCCTCCAAATGGTCACTACCACATGATTTCCTTAATACCAAGAGCATCTCCGCCAAATTTGCAACCTTACAGGTACCTGCATTCTCAAAAGGATGAGATTGAGTCTCAGGTTACAACCTTATTAGATCGTGGCTTCATTCGCCCTAGCTCCAGTCCATTTGCAAGCCCTGCTCTGTTGGTTAGCAAGAAAGATGGGACATGGCGTTTGTGTGTGGATTATCGTCGTCTTAACCAAATTACCATTCCAGATAGGTATCCTATCCCTAACATTGACGAACTGTTAGATGAATTACATGGTGCTAAGTATTTTTCAAAAATTGATCTACGGTCCGGGTACCATCAAATTCGAGTACTGCCTTCGGATATTCCCAAAACTGCCTTCCGCACATACTCGGGACATTATGAATTTGTGGTCATGCCCTTTGGCCTCACTAATGCCCCGGCAACCTTCCAAGCAATCATGAATAACCTTTTCCGCCCCTACCTGAGGAAATTTGTGCTCGTCTTTTTCGATGATATTCTGATTTACAGTACTTCTGCACAAGATCATTTCAAGCATATCAGAATCATCTTTCAAATCCTGCAACAGCAATCCTTTTTTGCCAATGCAAAGAAATGCTTTCTGGGCCAGACTAGGATTGACTACTTGGGACACATTGTTACTCACAGTGGAGTAGAGGTCGTTCCTGAAAAGATTAAGGCCGTCGCTCATTGGCCTACACCTCAGTCTGTGAAAGAATTGCGCGGTTTCCTAGGGCTCACTGGGTATTATCGACGGTTTGTACAAAATTATGGCATCATTGCTCGACCCCTGACGGAATTGACAAAAAAGGATGCTTTTCATTGGTCAGTAACGGCTCAATTGCTTTTGAAGAACTCAAAATAGCTCTCACCACGACTCCGGTCCTCCAATTACCAGACTTTCATAAACCGTTTACAGTAGAATGTGATGCATCCGGGGACGGTATTGGAGCCGTACTCATGCAAAATGGCCATCCGATAGCTTACTTTAGTAAGGGGTTCTCCTTTTCTAATCGATATAAGTCAGCATACGATCGCGAGCTCCTTGCGCTGGTACTATCTTTACAAAAATGGCGTCACTACTTATTGGGACACCATTTTTTTGTCCAAACCGACCATCACAGCTTGAAACACTTATTGGATCAAAAAGTTGTCACTACTTCCCAACAACGTCTTATGGTCAAGCTACTCCCCTTTGAATTTACCATTCGCTACAAACCAGGGAGAGAAAATGCAGCTGCTGACTCACTTTCTCGACAGCCCCAGCAAGTAGATTTTTTTCAAATAGTGATTCCCATGGCCCATGAGTTAGATCAACTCCCTCGAGCCTTGCTAGAAGACCCTGAAACACAAGTAAAGATAGTAGAACTGCAAACACATCCGGATCATCACCCTCATTACCACTTCGTTAATGATCGGTTATTCTACAAAACACGATTGGTCATACCCAATCAAGCTCACCTCCGAGAGAAATTACTGGCGGAAGCGCACGCGACACCAACTGGGGGACATGGTGGTTACCTCAAGACACTACGCAGGTTAGGTGACCAAGTATTTTGGAGAGGGATGAAAACTGACGTCAAGCACTATATCCAACGCTGCATCACTTGTCAACAGAATAAATATCAGACGTTAGCACCTGCAGGGCTCTTGTAACCGCTTCCTATTCCAGAACGTATTTGGGAGGATATTTCCCTTGATTTCATCACTGGGCTCCCTAAATCTCAGGGGTTTGATGTGATTCTAGTGGTGGTAGATCGTCTTAGTAAGTATAGTCATTTCATCGCTCTTGCACACCCATATACCGCTAAAACTGTTGCTACCACATTCTGTCAAGAAATAGTTCGCTTGCACGGCATGCCACGGTCCTTGGTGTCTGATCGGGATCCTCTTTTTCTTAGTCAATTTTGGCAGGAGTTGTTCCGTCTCAGTCAAACTCGCTTGAACATGAGCACAGCCTACCATCCCTAATCTGACGGGCAGACGGAAGTAGTCAATAGATGCCTTGAGACTTACTTACGTTGTTTTACATATGACCAACCTAAACATTGGAGTAAGTTTCTTTGTTGGGCGGAATTCTCCTTCAATACAGGATACCATGTTGCCGCTCATACTACTCCTTTCAAATTGGTTTATGGGCGCGATCCCCCGCCTCTCATTCCCTATGTGAGAGGTGAGATGCGTGTCACTGAATTGGAAGAGCAACTTGAGACGCGTGATGCTATGTTACGGGTTTTAAAGGGGAACCTCCTTAGAGCTCAGCACCGTATGAAAATACATGCTGATCAACATCGTCGAGACCTTCAATTTGCACCCGGTGACGTTGTCTGGTTAAAGATCCAACCTTATCGCCAACGATCATTAGCTAAATCCAGGTTTGAGAAACTTTCCCCTCATTTCTTCGGACCCTTCAAGGTGACTCGACGCATTGGTAAGGTAGCATATGAGTTAGACCTCCCTTCAACTGCAAAAATCCACCCGGTTTTTCATGTCTCCTTACTCCGCCCTGCATATGGTCAGCAAGCCGCTACTCCTCCCCCTCCTCTTCCGCTCTCTGCTGATATGGAACTTCTTCTCAGCCCTTCCAAGGTTTTGCAACACCGTTGGACTCCTGATCGACGGCTGGACATCTTAGTTGCTTGGGAGAACTGCCCTTTGGAGGAAGCTACTTGGGAGGAATATGATCTCGTTGCCGAACAATTTCCTCACTTTCGCCTTGAGGACAAGTCGACTTTCCAAGGGGGAAGATATGATAGCAATCCAAATCGCTATGGGTTGATTTATTCCAAGCAAAATAAGCGTCTTAGGATTAATTAGGAAGTAATTAGCAATATTTATTAATTTTAATAATTTCAGTAATATTATTTTAGATATTATTTTAGATATTTCAAAATAAGTGGAATATCCACAAGTAGGATTTTAGATATTCTTTAGTATTTTAGATTTAGATATTATTTTAGTATTTTTGATATCATTTAGATTTCCTAGTTTGAATTTTGAATTAGAATTTGATCTCTCTGTACTTCTATAAATTGGCTCTTTTGCCGACTCAATAAAGCATCGAATATTTAGAGAGTTTATTAAACACTTGGAGATCCTCCTGGGCTGTTTTAGAGAGATTAGTGAGATTCTTGCTATCCCTCTATCACAGAGCAATTTATTCTTCTATTCCTATTTCCTATTATTTCTACTGTTCGTGCTTTATCAATTGCATTGCCATTCGAAATCACAGTCGGGATATAACAATGAGCGCCCAGAAAAACAATTACAAAGTGAGAACAAACAGGTTAAGAGAACAAATCAAGTAGGCCCTTCATCCTGCCAACTCAACTAAGACTCTAAAATATATTGTAAACTCAAAACAGCAATCACCTTTTCAGAGATAAGTAGAGTTGATACAGAAGCCAGTTTTGAGAGTGAGAAAAACATCACTACCAAATATTCTCCATCTGAAGAATTCAATATCAACTTTACACCTGTCTGCAATAATGAAACAATCATATCAGAAACCAACTTACAAAACTGAACGCTTTCGGAAGACTATTCTGTGTTTTATTTAAAGAGAAAACATTTCATCAATTTATAGGGAAGAGATAGCAACATTCTTGCTATTCAATCCCAGGGAAAAAAAGCCTATTAAATGGAAAGATATACAGAGGCTACTAAACAGGGAATAAATCCGACTAATAAAAGAAAATAAGTGCTGGAATATTATTTGAAATATTCTGCCAACATAAGCCATTGAGAAAACGGCCACAGCCCACAGGAAAAGAAATTATAAAACTACCAAAAGTTCAAGATAAACATTAACAGTCAGTACTCTGAATACTACAGTTAAAACATGGCCCAAAATTGTATACAAGCACTAAGGAACATGGTTAATAGTATATGAGTGTTTGTGTTGCTGTGCACACATAAACCCACCCTTGGTTTGTTCCTAAATTATTTCTTCCATCACCACCACCCATGGCCAAAGAAGATATATAGTGCAGATAGACAAACGCATGTGTACATGAAGACAATCACTATCAGTGTCACAACATGCCTGACAGCTGGGGGGAGGCCTAAAAACTGCACAACAAAGCAACTGACTAGGGGAAAAGAAGTTTCCACCAAGGGAAAAGAAGTGTATTAGATCACATGAGTTATAAAAAAGACAAAGACCTTATATGCTTTATTTGCAACTGAATATGAGCACCTGAATTTTCCAAAAACTCGAGCAGCATCTAACTTGGCAGGGAAGGATATCTCAGATGAAGTCACCATATTAACCAGCATCTCTAATGTGGTAGATGCAAAATCATCTGATATTTCACAAAAGCATCCTGTAGCAAATAAAGATGCTTTCACCTGTAGAAAACAGATCCAATGATTAAGATGTAAAAAAGATTGAGGCTGCTAATCAATAAAGCAAATGAAGTTTCTTATAGAAAGAGCAGCTTAAAGAGGGACAGAAGCAAATGAAAATGAACCCAATAATAGATTTCATATCAAGAGCCTAGAACTGGAATAGAGAGAATAGCTTAGTCCTGTAAATCAAACAAGAAATAAACTTTTTCTGACGTTTGCCACACTAATTTACAACAGCAATTTTATCACATGCTTTTAACAAGGCAGTAAGCACAAAATATATCAAATGAGCACATCCTTATATCTACTTATCCCCTCATGGAACAAATATCCAAAGACTGCTTGATGCACTAGGCAGTATAAGTCAGATTAGGGTACTTAAGCACAAGATATGGCTAGGCGGATGGTATCATAAAAGGATGCATCCAGTACAACATAAATGTTGAAATAAATTATCTTACCAACCAAGCATGAGGAGAAACAAGACTGGAAAGCACCAAGTATCGTATATGAGCATTGCCATGAGCAAAATCAGCCCAAACCAAACAGAACCAGAGCAAATGCCTTTGACTCCTCATCACCATTGTCAAAAATGGATTTCACTCTTTTCAACAACTCCAAGTGGTTTGGTACTTTTGCCTTTGACAACAAGCCCTTGTATTGTTTGTGCTTCATCTTTCCACGGTGCTTTAGCTCAGATAGGAAAACCATGACAATAGCAAACTTAGTCTCTTTGTCACCACATGCAAATACATCAGCGAGCTGCAAAAGGATGGCATTGGCAAATAGCCTATCTTTACCTGCCATCAAATCAAACATGCTATTGACAACTATGTCGGATTCAGACTCTGCACTCCATTGTTGAAGCTGACGCATAAACCGTAATATGGCTTCAACAGATCCACCTGGACAATGAATCTCATTAAGCAACCAAAACCAATGAGGATCTAAGAGTAGATCATTCAATTGTAACATACTGACTAGAACAAAATTAGAAATGAGGTTAAGCCAAGGAGTTAGTTCACATCCATGAAAAATCATTTCTTTTACCTGGTTTCTTAGAACGTAGGCCCTTTTCAAGTTGAATGCTCCATTCCATGGCAGAAGCTGCACAAGTTCTTTCCATGTTTGAGAAGGCAAAGTGCGGAGAAGAGTGGCTTAAAATTTCAATGGAGGTAGTGATGGAAAAAATCTTTGAACTGTGAAAAGTATCCCCATCTTCTTCACATTCTGAAGATGAATAGTATTCAAATCTTTAGCCAATGCGTTCTACGGTATCTGTTAAATGTCAGCATCGAACATTTGTGATTAGGATGAGATAGTTGACACTCACACATGTGCCTCCGTCAATCACTCATAGCACCTACCGCTTTGTCTGTCTGATTATCGTCTATTCTGTTTCTGTATTCGCCTATATATATTGTAGTCATCTAAGCATTTCATATATGAATTGAGTGAGTATGAGATCCTAGAGTCTCATAGTATCAAAGGAGCAAAGGAGAAATTTAAGAATTTTCAATCATGAAGAATGCATCGATGATGAAGATTGTGTTATTACTGCTGGACATCACACATACTAATGCCATGACTTTGATTCAAGCTTGAAACAAAACATTGTGTTATTGGCTGCTATGGTATCGCTAGCTTATATTCTGAGTAGTTTATAGGTATAAAATGGTATTCAAGCCAACTTGAATATTCAAACTTAACTTGAACTAGCAAAAGCAGTCCTTGTCCTTGACAGTGGTTTAGAGGCCAAACAATGACGTAAAAAGAGAGAGAAGGTCAACTTACTTGAAACCAAGATTCCCTGGGCATCATCTTATAATATATTTTCATCTTCTTCGCTCTACTCTTCTACTACTATCTCTGCTACTCCCTCCTTCACCATTCGCTGCCACCATTCACTGGTTGTGGCTGCATTACGGTGGTTGGAGTTCCATGAGAGTGCGGCGGCCTTGAACTTTTCCCTGCTGTGGGTTTATGCACGCAGCCCCAAATGTACGTTAAGAAGGTAAAAGTTGGTTGGGATCAATTTTCTTTGTTTGAATTGGCAGCAGATAAAAAATCCATTCCTCTCACAACACACGGTGAAGACGAAGCTCCTTTTTGTGGCTTACAGCAGATAAAAAATCCATACGAAGACAGCATGTATTAGTGTAACTAGTCAGTTAAGCAAGGGAGTTAGGCTAACTATTTTAGTTTCTGAGTTGCTACCACGTGTAAAGACTAGAACAAGTTGACTGCCAGCTGTAGAACAAGTTGATTGCCAGCTGTAATCAGTTACACTGCACACAATATCTCACATCTCTCACATTCACTTACACAATCGCACTAGCTGTATATATATATGTTAAATCAGTATCGCATTAGCATCTGTATCATTACCTTTATAAAAAGATCAATAACATCTGGTTAAATGATTCTTCACTTTCTCTGCTTCTATTTGTTCTTTTCTCTTCTTTATTTCATTTGTTCATCTCTGAAATTCTTATCTGAGTTTTGTGTATCTGAATGCTAAAATGGTATCAGAGCACTCGATCGGGCAGTCATGACGAACGCTGGTTTTTCCGGCCATCCTAGAGTTGCAGATCTCAGTCATACCTCTGGAGTGATTGCGTTCAATCACACAATTTCTGCGAAGCTGAATGAGAAAAACTTCCTGCCATGGAGGCAACAAGTCCTGACAGCTGTTCGTGGTCATGATTTGGAAGATTTTCTGACCAACAGTAACATACCAAAGAAGGTCGATGATTCTGGAGCTCTCACAGACTCTTATACTCGATGGCTCAAACAAGACCAGCTTCTCGTCTCGTGGATCTTATCTACAGTTTCTGAAGAAATGCATACGCGACTTGTAGGATGTGATACATCCTATAGTTTGTGGCGACGAATTCTCGATTTCTTTGAAGCACACACAAGAGCAAAAATCCAGCAGTTCAAAACAGAGCTTCATAACACAAAGAAAGGTCCTACTCAGTCTATTTCTGAATATCTGCTTAGGATTAAGGCATTAATTGATTGTTTAATTTCTATCGGTGAGACTATCACTATTCAAGAACATGTCGATGTAATTTTAGAAGGATTACCTGAAGAATTTGATGTTACGGTCATGATTATCACTGCACAGAAACACAAATTTTCTGTGAGTGAGATTGAGTCGTTGTTGTTGGCTCAAGAAATTAGGATTGCTAAGACTCTAAAAACTTCTTCTGTTGAACCGATATCTATCAATCTTGTTACTAATCCTGAAACAAGTACTGGCCATTCTAGTAATGTTCAATTGCAGCACAAGTCTCAGGATGATCGGCCAACTCCTATGTCATCTCATCCATCACAGTTTGCTTCCAATCGCGGTCAGATGTTTCGAGGCCGAGGTTCAAATGGACATTTCAGGGGCAGAGGAAGACGTTCTGCTATGTACTGTAACTACTGTAATCGATTTGGTCATACATATTCTCATTGCTATTATCGAAATGATAATTCTTCTGTATCACCTGTTCCTAATCATTACATGCATAATGCATCTGTGCATCCATATTCATATGCTTCTCCAACTGTGAACTTGGCTACATTTGCTCCTCCTGTTTATCCTTATGTACCACCATCACCAACACCAGAATATTACTATGACTACTCATGGATTCCTGACTCTGGTGCTTCTCATCATGTCACGCCACATCAATACAATATGTCTCAGGCCACACCAGTAACTAATTCATCCAATCAAGTGTTTGTTGGTAATGGATCAGGTGTGCATATTCTTAATAAAGGACTCACTATACTACCTTCTCTGCATCCTAATTCTCCTTTTCAGTTGCAGAATATTTTTCATGTTCCAAATATCATGTCTAATTTGATGAGTGTTTCAAAGCTAGCCAGAGACAATAATGTCTATTTTGAGTTTCATCCTTCATGGTGCTGTATTAAATCACAGGTGACACACCAGACCCTGCTCAGACAGCCGGCACTCTCTCATGCATTAATGACAAAGTTAGCTCCATTAGATTGCTCTTTACAGTCTTGTCCTTCTGGTTCAGTTCCTACATCTGATGTATCTGATGTATTAGATCTATGGCACAATCGATTAGGCCATGCTTCAATGTCAGTAGTAAAACAACTGGTTACTAAATGTAATCTTGGAAAATTTGACATCAATAAAAATTTGTCCTACTTTTGTCCCTCTTGTTGTATTGGGAAGCTTCATCGCATTCCTTCCCCTCTATCTAGTACTGAATATACAAAGCCCCTTCAACTGATATTTGCTGATTTATGGGGCCCAGCTCATTGTCTTTCTGCTTCAGGATTCTCTTATTATCTTGCTTTTGTTGATGCATATTCTAAATATACTTGGATTTATCCTCTTAAAAATAAGTCTGCTGCTCTGTCTACATTCATTCAGTTTAAGACTATGATTGAAAATCAGCTTGACTGTAACATCAAATCTCTCCAAACTGATGGAGGTGGTGAGTTTAAGGCCTTTGATCAATTTTTAGCACAGCATGGTATTATCCATCGCTATTCCTGTCCACATGCACATACTCAAATGGGTTCTGTTGAACGGAAACATAGGCATATTGTTGATATAGGTCTTACTATGCTGTCTCATGCTCATATGCCTCTCAAGTTCTGGGATGAATCTTTTACTTCTGCTGTTTATATTATCAATCGACTTCCTTCTCCTGCTATCAATCATGAAGTACCTTACACTCGACTTTTTCAGTCTAGTCCTGATTATAATTTTCTTAAGGTCTTTGGCTGTGCTTGCTATCCACAGCTGAGGCCTTACAACTCACACAAGTTGTCTTTTCGGTCTACTCAATGTACTTTTCTTGGTTACAGCCCTCATCATAAAGGATACAAATGTCTTGATCCCTCTGGTCGGATTTATTTCTCCAAAGATGTGAAATTTCATGAAACCTCTTTTCCCTTTTCTCATACATCAGTTGCTGGATCTGCACGGGTGCCTCAATATGGTTCACTTCCTTCTTCCATGATTCCTTTACTTGCAGCTGATACACTCACTGATCTTGCTATTTCTTCTGGTAATACTTCAGTTGAGTCCTCCACTGGTTCCTTTCATGAGTTGCTATCTTCTCCTCTGAGCTCATCTGCTACATCTTCAAGTCCTGCTTCAGTGTCTTCTGCTGTGCCTTCTTCCAATGTTGCTGCTCCTGTTTCTCTCTCTTCTGGTCATCCTATGCAGACCCGCTCCAAGTCTGGAATTTTTAAACCAAAAGTGTTAACTATCTCCTCTATTCCTAAATCAGTTTCATCTGCTCTTCAAGATCCTAATTGGTATGATGCCATGCATGCTGAGTACAAAGCTTTTCTTGATAATCAAACCTGGGTTCTTGTTCCTCCACCTCTCAATCGGCCTATTATTAGTTGCAAATGGGTTTGGCGTGTTAAGCAAAAACAAGATGGTACACTGGATAAATACAAAGCTAGGTTGGTAGCAAAGGGGTTTCATCAAACCTTTGGGTTTGATTATAATGAGACTTTCTCTCCTGTTGTGAAGCCTGCCACTATTCGTACTGTCCTTACTATTGCTCTCTCACAACAGTGGAGTATTTCCCAAATTGATGTCAACAATGCCTTTTTAAATGGTGTCCTTGAAGAGGAGGTATATATGCAACAACCTCCTGGATTTGAGATTGGTTCTGCTCCTTTGGTCTGCAAACTTAATAAGGCTCTCTATGGCCTTAAACAAGCTCCTAGAGCTTGGTTTAATCGGTTATCTGCTGCCTTACAGAAATATGGTTTTACTCCTAGCAAGTGTGACCCATCTTTGTTTACTATGCATTCTGGCTCCACCATTACCTATGTTCTTGCCTATGTTGATGACATTATCATCACTGGAAATTCTGTGTCTTTTATTTCTGCACTCAAGACAAAACTCAATACAGAATTTGCCCTCAAGGATTTAGGTGAGCTTAACTATTTTCTTGGTATTGAGGTTCATAAAACACCTTCTGGTGGTCTCACATTATCTCAACGAAAGTACATTTCTGACCTTCTTGAACGAGCTGGTATGTCCAACTGTAATGCAGTAAAAACTCCTAGGGTCTCTTCTCCGTCCTTGTCTTCTACAGGTTCTTTACCCTTGGCTGATCCTCATTTATATTGCTCTATTGTTGGTGCACTTCAATATGCAACAATTACCAGGCCAGAAATTTCATTTAGTGTCAATAAGGTATGTCAATATATGCAGCACCCTCTTGAGTCTCACTGGCAAGCTGTAAAACGCATCCTACGTTATCTGAAAGGTACTGTTTCTTTTGGCCTCATGCTTCACAAGCCTGATTCTCTGCGCCTTGTTGCTTATTTTGACGCCAATTGGGCAACTGATCCTGATGATCGTCGGTCTACCTCTGGCAACTGTGTTTTCTTTGGTGGCAATCTCATTTCCTGGTGCTCTAAGAAACAATCTGTTGTTGCTCGCTCTTCTACAGAAGCTAAGTTTCGTAGTCTTGCTAATGTTGTCTCTGAACTCCTCTGGCTTCAATCTTTGCTTACTGAACTTCATGTACAACAACATGTTCCGCCTTTGGTTCTGTGTGATAACTTAAGCACTGTCCATCTAGCTCACAATCCTGTTTTGCATCACCGAACTAAGCACATTGAACTTGATCTCTTTTTTGTTCGTGAAAAGGTTTTGAGTAAGCACATTCAGGTGCTTCATATTCCACTGTTGATCAGATTGCCGACACCTTGACCAAACCTCTCTCTGGTTCTCTCTTTGGCTTCTATCGTCATAAACTTAGTGTTGGGGATGCTCTTGCACCCTACCCCTAAGTTTAGGGGAGGGTATTAGTGTAACTAGTCAGTTAAGCAAGGGAGTTAGGCTAACCATTTTAGTTTCTGAGTTGCTACCACGTGTAAAGACTAGAACAAGTTGACTGCCAGCTGTAGAACAAGTTGATTGCCAGCTGTAATCAGTTACACTGCACACAATATCTCACATCTCTCACATTCACTTACACAATCGCACTAGCTGTATATATATATGTTAAATCAGTATCGCATTAGCATATGTATCATTACCTTTACAAAAAGATCAATAACATCTGGTTAAATGATTCTTCACTTTCTCTGCTTCTATTTGTTCTTTTCTCTTCTTTATTTCATTTGTTCATCTCTGAAATTCTTATCTGAGTTTTGTGTATCTGAATGCTAAAAGCATGTTCCTCTTCCTCAGATTGACGGCGTGCTCCCCCACAGCAATGGCATGCTCGAAGAAGATTATCGAATCTACGTCAACCTGTAAAACGGCGTTCGTGAGTCCTTTTTTTTTTACTGGCAAGAAAAATGTCTAGGTAATTTTAAACACTCAAATGACATCGCCTCCTGTAAAGATAGGGAAAAAATAATTAAAAAAACAAACTGAATTAAAATAATAGTAAAAATTTTTTAAATTATTTTCAAACTTACTTTAACTTATTTTCAAAATAGAAAACTATCTAAATGAAATGAAGACATTTTCAAACTTACATTTTATAATTTTGAAATAGGCCCTTTGCGTCTAGCTCCTCTAATAAAGGTGTTCACAATCTGATGGAACAAACTCAAGCAAAATAGTATTATTCAATGAAAGAAGCTCCTCTAGAATGTAAGTCATATGGACGTACATCCTAAGCAAAGAAAAACACTCCTCACTGTGTATTCGGAGAGGCACAGAAACTCTCCCAAGTCTATCTCACTCCTTCAATACTCTCACCTTAACCAAAACCATCATTATATATTCCAGCTTTATCAATAATCGTCACTCTAAGAAAATACTAGAAACACCCCCCACTCACATGTTCTGCACATCACCTATACTCTATCTTTGGGCTTGAGTCCCAATTCCAACACAATCTTATAAGAAACCATTCCTTTCAATATATGAAAAATTTCTTTCGTACATTATAAAAGTTCCATCTTGTAACAGATTCTACAACGTGTTCATAATCCATATCTTGCACGAGAACTTTATACACGCTTTACTTAAGTATATATATAAAACAAGCTTGATAAACGATAAAAGAAAACCATAATCAAATCAAGATTTCAATTAGGATAGTCTATTATATATATACATTCTATTATAACTCTATGCATCTCAAGCTCTTTATCCATTAACCAGAACACCATTTCAAGCATTTATGTACATGAGCAGCATAAATTACTTATTCTAGCACTTGAGAAATCAAGATAAAGTAGTTATGCACTTAATGTAAAAAAGAAAGAGCTGTGATTAATCTTTAACAAAGACATAAAGTAACAATAGTTAGAATAATGAGTTAACTACTGTATTCTGTCATATGTTCAATGAAGAGGTCAAAATCCTTTTTTTTAGAACAGGCTGACACCCAAGAGGGGGTGAATTGGGTGTAAGATAAAAATCTTAAGAACTTTGAAAATCTTTTTGCATTTTAGAGGAAGCAATAAATATAAAAGTAATGAATCATAAATCAACAGTTTATATATATTCTGGAAATATAAGAGTTTAAAGAAGAGAGTGTGCAAACTGTGATTTATCCTGGTTCGGTCCAATCTGCGATGGCCTACGTCCAGTCCCCAGGCTCCTCCTGAGATTTTCAAATCCACTATCTTCTTGTTTAATCCAGGCATAAGAAAAGCCTTTACAAAGTTCTCACCAAGATACTCCCCCTTACAACAAGTCTTACGAGCAGAGCAATCCCGAAGACCTTTCCCTCCTGCTTACCTGTGCAAGTCTAACGAGTAGCAACGTTCTCTTCTACTTACACCACTGTAAGTCTTATGAGCAGCAACGTTCTCTACTGCTTGCACATTGTAAGTCTTACGAGTAGAAAGTTTTACCGGCGATTCTCTCTATAGCTTCCCGTAAGGAAATCAACCCACTCAAGGTCCCTCTACCTTGAGATCAATTCAGAAATATAAGTGAAAGTGTTTACAGACTCTCTCACAGAGTAGATATAATGAACATTGAAGTACAATACAGAAACTCTCTCTCAAATATACATGATGTGGAAAATAGATAAGAACAGAGAGTATTCGGGTAGAAGTGGATGATTCATAATCTTATCATATTTTGCATTTTTTGTCTACTTGAATCTTCTGTATTTATGGTTGAGTAGGATATGACCGTTGTGAGTATTTCAACTTATCCGTTGAGTCCGTTGCTTCGTTTGGTCGTTCTTCACATTTGAAAAACTAGCCGTTAGAACGTTGACGTTCCGCTTCCGTAAATTCACCTTTTGACTCTTCACATCATATCTTCATTGTATTCCTGGAGAAATACATTAAACACTAATACAATGAAGTATTAGAGTGATTAGAAGCAAGAAGAATGAGTTATATGATCATTCTATTGATTTCCAGAATCTTCGAGACGTTGTTCTGTTTTCCTGGGAAGCATTACTCGAGTGCTCACTCGAGTGGACATCAAGTTTCTTCACAGGTTACTTGAGTGGCTACTCGAGTGGCCTTCCATTTTCTGCATAGCTTACTTGGGTAGTAACTTGAAGTTCTCTTCTAAATAACTCTGCATACTCGGGTAGTAACTTGAAGTTCTCTTTTAAATAACTCTGCATACTCGGGTAGTAACTTGAAGTTCTCTTTTAAATAACTCTGCATTCTCGGGTAGTAACTTGAAGTTCTCTTCTAAATAACTCTGAATACTCGGGTAGTGCCTCGAGTGAAGTAATAATATCATTTCAAGTTATTCGAGTATTACCTTCAAGTTTTGCTTACCATAGTGAGTTACTCGAGTAGCTCCTCGAGTAACATTGGCAGGATTGAAATGCCGAGAGCAACTGCAAGTCTTTCTCTTGGTTACTCGAGTACTTACTCGAGTAACGTTGGCAGGTTACTTGAAGGTCGACTCTGGTTACTTCAAGTTTCTGTCTCTTTACTCGAGTACTGACTCGAGTAACGATGGCAGGCTGAGAGCAACTGGAAGTTTTCTATTTGATTACTCGAGTACCTACTTGAGTAACGTTGGCAGGCTGAGAGCAACTGGAAGTTTTCTATCTGATTACTCGAGTACTCACTCGAGTAAAGTATTTTGTTATCAACTAGTTACTCGAGTGGTGCTTCAAGTGAATTCTTGATTTTGACTCGAAACATGGAAAATTATATATCATCGGAAAGCCCTCATTATCTACATTCCAATGCAACAAGAATCAGCTCCAAACACGTTGTATACTGAAAGTTATGATCCAAAGAGTATCTACTGTTCTTAGACCATTTCTGAACTCACGAGCTATCACGAGCACCAACTTCCAGAAATCATAGCTCTTAGGATATAGCTTCAAATGTGACAAATTATATATCCATGGAAATATCTTGAGTCTACTTTGATATGGCACTGGTTTCGTTGCAATCCGATGTGTAGTTTGGGAGTTATGTCCAAAATACCAAACCTGTCCAGGAATATGACGCTGATTCATGTGTCAACTTTCGACGCTTATATCTCTCTCATCTGAACTCCTTTGAATGTGATCTTGGTGTCAAAAGTTTGTGTTTGAAGTCTAGTTTCATATGCCACTAGTTTCAGTTCGATCCGACATGTGGTTGGAGAGATATCATCAAAATACCGAACCTCTATTCTGCCGCGCGAAAACAGAGTGTCCATTACTTCAAGTGCCGCCTCGAGTGATTCATCAAATAACCCGGCATATTACTCGGGTAGCTACTCGAGTAATCACCTCCAAAATGAGGCAGTGCCCTATTACTCGAGTAATCATCCCCAGAGGCACCATAACTTTCGTATACACCATTTTAGCTTCGTATTGACCCATTCCAACTTCCGTTTGACCATAGAAACCTCCGATATCACTTCTAATAGCTTGGATCTTGATATTCTCATGTGATCTTGCAAGTTATTCTTTCTTTAATCTCTTTCTTCTTCTTTCTTCAATCTCTTTCTTCTTGTTTTGCCACTTGATGATCATTCTTCATAACCCAACTAGATATCTTCTTGAATTGATGATCGTTCTTCATAAACCAACTAGATATCTTCTTGAATATCTTCCATCTTCTTCAATCTTCGCTTGATATTCCTATTAGTTCTTGCAATGCCTTCTTTCTTCAATCCCTTGTTTCTTGATTTTCTTCTTGATGATCATTCTCCACATATGAGGCATTATAACATCAACCTACAATCGGGTTTATGACTAATCTACAAAATATGCAACATTAAATATAGTAGTTAGTCAATGTAGAAGATAATTATATTATACAAACTTTTTGCTCATATTTAACATCTATATTTGACATCATCAAAACTATTCATATCTAACACTTTTCTTGTCCAAGTCTTTCCATAATAGCTAGACTTTCCCCCAATTTTCTTCACATTCACTTTGCTTTCAATAGTAGTACTGGGAATTCGGGCCAGCCTAAGTCCGACGGGCTGGCCCGTCACGAGTCAAGGGTTGGTCGGGTTGGGCTGATTCAGCCAGACCTTTAGCGGGCTGCCATGCTCGATTAATTAGGCTATCATTCCCAATTAACAATGGGGGTTTTTTACAAAAAAAAAAGGAGCGGCCCAAATGATCTAAAATCCAAGAATATTAGCTAGTAAAAGGCTGCCCGATTTGTAACAAAAAAAACAAGAACCGCTGCCCCATTTCATGTTATGGGATTTCGGCTGAAGACCTGAAGTACCTTTCATGACTTGATGAGATTATGGATGAGATTGTTTCATATTTAGTAAAAAAAATTATAAACCATTCAACTAAGTCAATTAACCCATCTAATTAAAATCATTGAACATTCGCAGGACAGGATGATAGTGGAATTGGGGGGAAAATGACAAAGAGAAGGAAGAAGAAGAGAGGATAGGATGAGATATTCATGTTTAAACATCAAATAGGCTTGTACAATTAAGGACAACAAAACATGTTTTCCTTTCATTATGATCTACTCATCTTGTCGGTCTTTAATGTGAGGAAAGAGTCCACAAATGAGTTCAAAGAATCCAATGATAACAGAGAATCCAGAAATAAGCACAGAAAACAGCTTAATCCAAAGACACCATCTTCTATTTTTGCAATAGCAGAGAATTCAAAGAGAAATTTTGACCTCTTTAACTAATTAGAAGAGCATAGAAACAATATCTTACTGCCTCGCGCAGTTGCACGCTTGACAGACAAGGCCATAAGGGCAAATCGGAGAGGGGAAAGGGAAATCACCGTGGCCAGTTTGTGTTGAGAGCAAAGGAGACGAGAGGAAGCCAGTGTGGAGGATTAGGCTTCGATTTCATATGAGGCACCAGTTCACCACCACCACGTCACTCGCTGAACAACCGGCTTGAGAAGCGCCGAAGAGGGAGAGAGTTAGTTAGGGCCTCAGGGTTCCGATCAGTGAGCCGCGACTCCCTTAGCTTGTGATACAGCGTGAGAGACTGAGAAGTAAGAAGTGAGAGTTGCTAATACTAACAAGCTGAGAAGACTTGAAGAGGAGTCGGACGGTGAGAACTGTGAAATCGCAATTTTTTTTAATGCTAAATGGGCTAGCCTGTTAACTAGTGGATTAAATGGGCCTAACCCGTTTAGCTGATATCAAACGGGTCAGATTTCCCTCAGCCCGAACCCCTTTTTTTTTAGCCGGGCTAACAAGCCCAACCCGCCAGCCCGGCCCGAATTACCACTACTATTCAATACCATTTATACTATTCAAGATTTGAAATTAGTCAATTAAGAAAACCATTAGACCACTATAAGATACCTAATGAACTATAACCAATCAACATGAGATATTCCTAAATACTCATAAATTTCTTTTGTCCATGTTCTCAGCCTTTTGACTGATTATTCGAACAAATTAAAAAGTCTATATTTCCACTCCATGTATGACAAGATAGAATTTAAACATGTGCAAAATAAAGTCCATTTGAAACTTACAAGTACTATCAATGATTAATAATACTATACATGATTCCATCTCCTCTCCTTTGAGACATTTTCACATGCTAGTATACATCAACTCTATCACAAAATATGAGTTTCACATCATATAAGCTTCTTTCCATACACCCTGTACCCAATGAATTTATTATTACTGATATTGAATGTTGAAAGAAACGTATAAAGAAGGGAAGTTTATTTTATTTTGCTAGAGCACTAGGAAGACAGTTATATAGAGAATTAAAAACCTACCAATATACGCTAGCTTTTTATTAATTAAAACTCATGGGTTGCTCTGTTTCTGAAGGACATTGTCCGGTAACAAAATGGTCAACCATCAAATGAAGCTAAGCCTAAAAGGTTAGAGTGCCTATTTGCCTAAGACCATTCTAGGCTAAAACAAACAACAGCTCTTATCTAGCATGTAAAGTTCAAACAGTATGAACTTTTTAAGATAAAATACTAAACAATTTCCAAACAGCTATGAACAATTTGATAATGATATATATTTTATAATAAACAAAAGAAATAAAACGATACCTTGGCAACCCAGAAAATAATCCAACTTCTCCATTCTCGTCACAATGCCCTGAGAGCTTTTTTTCCCCCCACAAGTAACACCTTGGAAGGAACACACAATCATTTGATGAGACTAGGATTGTGAAGAACTTTTCTGACTTTTGTCAAAGATAGCTGAAGGTATGCACATGCATTTTTCTCACCCATATTGTCAACCTCCAGCTTGTGTTAACGTGTTTATGATAAGTACTTCCAAACAAGCACATAGTTAAACCCTGTCGAACTCCCTATCTGTGGCTAACAAAACAAGGAATTAGAAGATTCTTTGCCTTATAAAGAGGAAGTGATGGCAGCTAGTACAAGATAATGACAAGATGATTTACTGTTATTGTTTCTGTCATTCGCTAATTACTTAAACGCAATGACTCTAAATACTATTTTTCATGAAAACTATCATCAATGCTTTGATTCCCGGAAAAGTTTCTCGGTGACACTCATTGACAGGAGAGGCATTATTATGATAGTGAATAACTGTTACATTAATACTTCCTCAGTTCCTTTTTATAAGATATAAGTAACTGAATTATATAAATCAAAAAGTTATTTAAAATTAGTTTAAGGTAATAAATATGTAAAAAAAACAAATTATTTTCTAAAAACACCCTTATTTATAAATAAGGTCGGTGGAGAGAGAATGAATGGAAATAATGATGAAAGAGACATATATATAATAAAAGGTAAAAATGCATTAAACGTTTAAATATCTCCTGAGTATATCAATAAGGGTAAAATGGGCAAAATTGATACATATGAAAACTCATAAGTTTAACTAAGTTTACAACTAACACGAGTTTAAGAGTGAGTTGACACAAGAATTATAAATATAAAAACGTTAAAGTCGAAGAATAACTCATGAGTCAAACAACAATGGTCATGACATGAGCATGAGAATTGGCAGTTGCATTTATATGTTAATATGAGTTTACACTTCCTAATCCATATCTAATTAATAATTTTCCGCAATCATATATTTTAATCCAAACGAGTACAGAACCCACACGATGCATGGGTGTAAATAAACTTAAAAATAATTTTCCATAATAAAAATGAACCATGGTTATTAAAGTATGCGATTTTTGTTAAGCAAAAATATCTAAAATAAATCCATAGAAAATTTGAAAATTTTATGTTTTTTAATTTAATAACTCTAAAAAAATATGTGGGAGGCAAAATAGGCATAATGAGAAGTTAAAAGATAATTCAAAATCTTAAATATGAAATATAGAAAATAAAATAATCTAAAATCTCATCTAAAATTGCTTCTTATAAAATTTTAAACTTTATACAAAACACAGGAGCCAAAATATAGATAATGAATGGCAAGTTCAATGATAAATGAAAAAATTGAAAAGGTTGAGTTTTTTTTTTTTTTTTTTAAATTCCCTTAGCCTAACACATCCACCGCCTGTTGGCCCATGATCGTAGTGTCAACCTGGCCCTTAGTAATGCCTACTTTTAACCCGTCCATTATGTATAATATGGTAGTGGCAAAATTACTCTTAATTTTTTTTTTAAAAAGTGCACCCATCATCATAAATTTTTGGGAGAATTAAACTGATGTCCCAAAAAAAAAAAATGGTCTTTGGAGATTGCAAAATGAAAAAATGATCCCATTAATAACTCTAAGAGCCTGTATTGACAATTTGTTAACAACTCCAAGAGCTTGTATTAACAATTCCATAAGACCATTTTTTCATTTTGCAATCTATAGGGACCATTTCTTCATTTCTCTTTTTCTTTGGAACCTAAGTGTCATTCTCCCTAAATTTTTATTTTTGTGTAAAAGTAACCATGAACCTTTAAAAATGGTGCAAAAGTAACCATGAACTTTCAAAAAGGGGCAAAAGTGACACCACCGTTAACGACCGTTTACTCAAAAGTGTTTAAGGGGCAAAAATGCCCATAAAATTTTCTCAAGAGTGCACCTACCATCATAAACTTTTTTTTTGTGCCAAAGTAACCATAAATTTTCAAAAATGGGGTAAAAGTGACAGTTCTCTTACTGTGTTCAAATGTCATCTTTTGATTGTTCTAAGTCTAGAAAAAAAAGAAAGCACCCCAACTTATCCACCATAATTTTTCTAAATCAAAAATTGAAAAATCGATCTTCAATAAAGATGAAGTCACCATCCTACTCTCACCGACCTGCTGTAAATAGAATTGTTGAGATCGATGGTGCCGTAAATACAGTTGTCAAAATTAAATAACAACTAAAAGAAGTGAAAAATGAGAGTGAAAAGAAGAATGAGAAAGAGCAAAAGAAAATAGGAGAGAAATGGGGGGAGGAGGTTGACACCTTCTCTTCTCCCCACCACGCGGCCGATCTTATCTTTTTCAATGAAGATAACGTTGACATCCTATTCTCATCAAGTTGTGATGATGATGGGGAGGGATTTCAACAATTCCATTTACACTATGATGGGGAGGGATTTTAAAATTTTTTTTTGTCTTTTTCCCTTTAAATATTGACATATTAATTTTAAAATTAAAATATGGGTAAGAAAAGCATTTAAAAACCTGATCAACTTTCAATGTGCCGTCAATATCAAAATCTCGTGATTCTTTTTTTGTGCCGTCAAAATCTCGTGATTCTGAACTTTTAAAAAAATCTCAAAAACTCTCTTCTACAAATTTTTCTGCCAATTGAACAAATCTCCTATGCAATTATGAGTCTGGTAAGTAATTTGAATCTTTTAAACTGCATTTTTCTTCTACAGTAACATATAAAAAAATATTACTCCCTTCGGTCCTAATTATAAGACAAAGTTGATTTTTTTGGAGAAATTAAGGAAGCCAATTAAATTACTTTAAAGTGTTTATATTTTTATTTTTTTCTCCAAACTAATTAATTTGACTAATAAACTAATATATAATATAATGATACTAAAAATATAAACACTCTAAAGTAATTTAAGTAATTTCCTTAATCTCTCTAAAAAAATCAACTTTATCTTATAATTAGGATAAGAGGGAGTACATCTTAATATTATTTTATTTTTTAAGTTCAGAAGTTTCGATATGAAAATATCTTGGAACTACCTCCTCGTTATCCCTCTTGATGTTGTAACTACCCCATTATCTCTCTTTTCATAATGCACTCATCTGTGTTTTGTGTTTTGGGGCTGCTTTTTTGCCGACATGTCAGCCACAAGCCGCTGCTTGTTATTATTATACTAATATTAATTTGAGTGTTTTAAATAATTCAACATTTCAACGTAGGGGGAAGCAACTGCCAGCATGATCGCTTTTAAAAAGAACAAAAAAAAAAAAGGAACATTTATAATAACTTAATAAAATTAAATATTAATAAAATATAAGATAAAATAGCAACAAAACATACAATAAATAATAGGATTTGGGTTATATAAACACAATAACAAATTAAATATAACCATAAATAATATTGCCTAATTAAATACCAGTGTTATTAAACCCGGACCGGATCAGCCGGTCTGGCGTGGGAACCGGTGACCAGATGAGAAAACCGGTCCGGTTCATGAACCGGACCGGTACAATATTTTTTTTTTAATTTTTTTTTAAAAATATTTTTTTTTAATTTCTTTATAATTTTATATTAATAAACCTAAAATTTTCACTCTCTCACCGGTTTGGTCCCGGGTTAGCTCCGGTCTAATCCACTGACCCTTGACCCAGTATCCCGACTGATTCACTGACCGGTCCCGGTTTAATAACCTTGTTAAATACCATAACAATAGATATTTTTCACATATTGAATTCCGCTCGAGTAGCCTTTCTAATGGGAGCTATAAAATATATAAATACAAAAGTTGTGATTTTGACAAAATTTATTAGATATTTTAGATTTGAGATTTTTTGTAACGTGATTTTCAAATTTAAATGAAAATATTAATATGAAAATATTAATTTTGGAAGGCAGTTTCCAAAATTTCTAAATATTATTATTTTCTCAATTTTTGAGTGTCATCCTTGCGCTATTTTAATTACATAAAATGTGTTAATTTATCAGCATAAATCATGGGCGAGTGGTCAGGAAGTTATAAGCAAATCCATCAACAATTAATATAAAAAATATTTAAATTTACATATTTGCTTCACATGAAAATAAAAGTGAGGGAATGCTCATCAAATATTATTCAGCCCGAATGCCACTTGACAGCCGCTCAAAGGGTTTGCTTTCGGCCATGCTATAAAATATACAAATACAAAAGTTGCGATTTTGATAAAATTTGTTAGATATTTATATTTGAGATTTTTGTAACGTGTTTTCCAAATTTAAATAAAAGTATTAATATTAAATGTTAATTTTTGAAGGTAGTTTCCAAAATTGCTAAATATTATTATTTTCATTATATAAAATGTGTTCATTTTTCAGCATGAATTATGGAAGAGTGGCCGGGAAGTTATGAACAAATAGACAATTAATATAAAATAATATTTAAATTCACATATTTGTTTCATGTAAAAATAAAAGTGAAGGGGTGCCTCATCAAGTACTATTCATTGAAGATGCTACTTGACAGCTTCTTAGGGGTCCTACTTTCGGCCATGCTATAAAATATAGGGAGATTTACACTTAGCTCCCATGCAAGGAAAAAAATGAAAAAATGGTCCCTATAGATTGCAAAATGAAAAAATGGTCTCATGGAGTTGTCAATACAGGCTCCTGGAGTTGTTAATGACAACTCCAGGAGCCTGTATTGACAACTCCATGGGACCATTTTTTCATTTTGCAATTTATAGGGATCATTTCTTCATTTCTCCTCTTCCTTGGGACTTCACTGTCATTCTCCCTAAAATATACAAATACAAAAGTTGCAATTTTGATAAAATTTGTTAGATATTTATATTTGAGATTTTTGTAACGTGTTTTCCAAATTTAAATAAAAAATTAATATTAAATGTTAATTTTTGAAGGTAGTTTCCAAAATTGCTAAATATTATTATTTTCATTACATAAAATGTGTTCATTTTTCAGCATGAATCATGGAAGAGTGGCCGGGAAGTTATAAATAGATCAACAAGTAATATAAAATAATATTTAAATTCACATATTTGCTTCATGTAAAAATAAAAGTGAGTGAGTGCCTCATCAAGTGTGTGTTTATATTAGCTTTTGATAATAGTTTTTATGATTTATGAGGTAAGTGTACGAGAAGAGTTTTGTTTCGGATTAGGTAAATCTAAGTTTGAAACATAGATTTGGGATCTTCTCAAACACTCATCAAGTATTGTTCAGTCAGGATGCACCTTGACAACCTCTCAAAGATTCTGCTTTCAGCCCATCTTTTAATTTATATATTAATGGATAGATGATTAACTCCTAAAATTATGACCGTGTTATATAAGAGCTAGTCAATAGATTGGATGCATAATAAATTGTAATGGTTCAAAAAACAAAAGACGATAATGCCGTGTGAACCTAAAGGAAGAAATAATCAACAACGTGTGTGACTGTACAAGCATTCTAACAAGTTCTTGAAAAATCAACTCCTATTCGAGGGGAAGGTGTTAGATATTTTATTATTTAAGATTATATAATTTATTATTATTTAATATATATTATATCATGATATTATCTTATCATTGATTTTGAATAAAATATCCACTGATTATGTGCCCTGCATGTAATTTAGATAGAGATCTGGTTTAGGGTTTACATGCATGGCTGGTAAGCTTTTACGAGCCTTGATGAGAGACTATAAATAATATAAGCCAGGTCTTAGAGTAGTAACGTGGAAAATCTCTTTACTTGCTCCTTAGGGTTCCCTATGTAACATCCTAATTTTTATATTAGGATTTAATTTCAATTAAGAAAGAATTAAGGACATAAGAAACTTAAATACCACTTGAACTTCAAAATCTCAAATTGGTTTTGTTTACAATAAGAGTAATGGGATTGACAAAAAAGAGTATAGCATTGGCAACTCAGGTTTTTAGAAAATCACTGATTTAAGATTTTGAAGTTCAAGTGGTATTTAAATGTCTTTTTCCCAAAAATTAAGCATGATAAATGAATTTATCATGTAATTGTCAAAATAAAAGTTTTTATTTAAAATATGATTTATGATAACAAAAACAAATTAGGGGAATAAAGAGGTAGAAATAATAATATTTTATTATTGTTGTTGTTGTTAATATAAAAAAATTCATTAAAGAAAAAATAAAAAATAATTATTAAAAAAATAAAAAAATTATTATTAAAAGAATAAATAAAAAATTAAATAATGTGTGTGTGTGGGGCCACTAAAGGGGCCACGTAGCCCCTTAAGTTACCACGCGGGAACCCACCACAAAAAAATCACTGCACCCGCAGTGAAGTGATTATTTGGGCGAGTGAGACGCGGCGACAGAATTTTTAATTGTTTGGGGATTAATAATGTGTTCAAAACTACTTATAATCATAAAAAAAATTTTATAAAAAATGTTTTAAATAATTTTTTTCTTATCATAATAATTTTCTACTGATTGGAGAATATTTTAGGGTTAGAATTTTAGATAAGTTTTGAGTTTTATCAATATATAACTATAAGAATGTAGATGATGATTAATAGTTAATTTTAATCGGTTTACTTTTATTATTTAGTTGGTATAAGATTTTATAATGAATTTTCAATATATTCAACCTATAAATATTTCTATATTGAACTTTTTAACCGGTTAAATTTAGGTTAAATGATTTATTTGTGTTCGTTGGAAGTATTATTGAATTTTTTATGGTTTAATTTTGAGATTTAAGCTTGAAATTTGAAGGTTAGAATTTTAATGGAATTTTAGATTTTTACAACTTTGGGATTTTTGTTAAAATAAGATATTTGGAAGTTGTCAATAATTTAATTGAGTGATTTGGTTTGTTAGAGAAAACAGAAATTTTGTTAAAATAATTAGTTATGGTCTATGGGTGATTTGAGAATATTTCTTTACTTGAAGAGTACAAACTTTAACTATATAAGTAAATATATGATTGAAGTGTCTTGGTTAATATATATATATATAATTAATTAAAGATAACAATTATTAATTAGTAATTTGGAAATTAGAAGTTAGTAATAAATTATCTCAAATAACTCAATGAACTATTAATGTGTGGTTATATAATTGTGTAGACTGATAGTAAATGGTCAGCATTGAGTACGTGGCATTTTGTTTGCGGTAATATCTCCTTACTTGGTAAAAGGTAACCACATTCCACTTGTTATGTGTGTTGGTATATTATTTGTGAGTATTTTGTAAAATGATTATGAGAATGAAAATAGTATTGATATTGATTAGATATTTCAATGAGTATTTTGATAGAAATCGTCTTGTAGAACCTTATGATTTGAATTGTGATATATATATATATATGAGTTGAGAATTGAGATATTATGACATGTATATGAAAATGATTTGAATAGCATTATATGAATGTGAAAATCTCAAGAAATTCCTGTTAAGCTATTCATTAATAATTATTGTCATGATTGGATTGGGATGAGATGGAGCAGTATGTTCTATCATTTGGTATAACATCCACTGTAAATGATGGTTGGCTTTCTATTGTCCCACTGGTTTAATGAGGGACTGCCCCACAAGTTCAACAAGGGGCTATGATACCTCACTAATCCAATAAGGGTAAAAGATCCATAGTCTAGGCATATGTTCTGTGGATTATGGCCAGTAACATATATAGTAAATTAGCCCATAGGTCTAGTCGGCGGAAATAAGGCGGTTCATTTGAATTGGTGGGAGGCAACTTGGGAACTGTGATATAGAGGTTGTGATACAGGATTCCTGACATAGAATTGGTGATATAAAATTGTGATATAGAGATTGTGATATAGGATTTGTGATATAGAACTCTTGACATGGAATTGGTGATATGAAATTGTGATATGAAAATTGTGATATAGAAATTGTGATACAGAATTTGTGATATGAAATTTGTGATATGAAATTGTGATTTAGAAGTTTGTGAATTATATTCTCATACTTTGTTATATAAATTATTCCACTGGGCACCTAACGAGCACATATTAACATGTGTAATGAGTTGGATAGCTGGTTACTGAAGCTTTTATCTCACCTCGTTGATTTAACATTTTTTATATGATAGTTCCCGTACTGGGACGTCGGGAAGAGCTCATGAGGCATATATATTTCTCCATATATCTGTATAGCCTCTTTTGATTTATTGTATGATGAATTAATGTATATTGTCACTCATAGGGACCATATTTTGTAAACTTTGATTTGACTGCATATTTTTGATTAAATTGTCACTGACTAGTGTACTAGTAGAAGGCCTGAGGCCTTTAGGACTGCATGTGAATAGATGTGGATACACAAACTCATATTTTGGAAACTTTTGATTATCATACTATGATTTGGATACTATGCAGAAATAGATTTTTAATCTTGGGCTTTTGGTAAATGTTATATCCTAAATTTTGTGAAACTCAAGGTCCAAGCATTATTCATGATTGCAGGAATTATTTAGATCATCTCTTTCCTGTCATGGATGACTTTACTTTGAAATGGAAAACCCTTTTTATAATCATGATGAAATCTTGAATTGCTTGTTAACTTTAGTTCTACCATGAGCAGTGTTTGAAAGATGAGTTAATATTATAAAATTAAGGGAAGGATTTTACACCTTGACAAGTGATGGCTATTCCCAAACCATCACTATGCCTTATCTTCCCTTTAAAAGAATCCTAAGTTAATTTCTTCTAATATCTTTTTCCCTTTTTCAGTTCTCAAGTTGTGATATATAGCTTGCAAAGTTACCATGGCTAGAGTTTGCTACTCTTTATTTTAGAGTTTATATATTATGTATTTAAGAATTATTTCTATATTTATTCCATTATGTCTTAAATTTTCTATTTGAAAAATTATTATGAGCATCATATGTGTTTTTCAACGCTATCGGATTTATTTCAATCATGTGTGGTTTTGGTTGGTTCTGCGTTCTATCCATGTTTGAAGCATAACTCATTTGTCCAGGAGCAGCGTTTTGATGAATTTGTTGTGAAATTTGTCTCGCCCTATTCTTTTTTATCCTTTCATAGTTGAAATCACTGATGCTCTCGTTGCCATATCATTCTTGATTCAACATAAGTATTTTATGTCTGAATAATTGGATTAATTCTGACATGATAATTACTTCTATTTGGTTTTTGATTCTAGATTTTCATCTTTCGATGTTTTTGGGAACGTGGCGCATCCTGTTAATCAATTTGTTGGACTTTGGGTCCAAGTCCGCCCTTGATGGACCGGATTATTTGATTAGGATATAAGTAGCTTAATCAAATAAGAATAAAATCAGCATTAATTGCATATTGGGGAATAATTCAGCAATAATTATGGATTTGTTAATTGAGGAACAAATCACCATAATTAGGAAATTAATTGAAAATCAATTAATTTAATTGCTGTCTTGCAGGGTAAGAAGGAATGCACACGTTTCCTAATTAGTGGCCTCCATAAACCACTATAAATAGGGTGTACCTCCTCAATTGCAATTCACCCTGCCATTGAGTTTTCTGGCAATTCTCTTCTCTCCTACCATCTTTCTGGTTCTGGTGATTTGCTGTGCAAATCACAATTAGGCTTAGTAATCTAATAATTGTGTGGGCACAATTATGGAGCATTGAAGCTTTGACCCGGATCCGAATATGGATTCGCCCCGGTACGCCAGTTCTCTTCTCCCTCTTTCGTTATATTTATCTTACATTGGCATCAGAGCCTGTTGATCCTGTGGCTGTGATTATTCTATGTGAATAATTTTTGTAATATAATTATTCATATGTTTCATCATGCATATTATTTTCCACTGCGTAAAATCATAATTCTAGGCATGATTTTTGGGTATCAATATGAGATGTATTTCCGCTGTGCAATCATATGAGAAAATATGATCTTTATATCTGGCGTTGCTGAGAGCATTTGATTTTTGAGACATATGTGTTAACTGAATTTGTTAGGAAACCTACAAATATCATTCTGAATTATATATAAACAAGTTTCTTCGATGTTTTTGTCTCTGCCTCCATATGTATATATATGCGTGTCTGTGTGGAACAAAAAAAAACGTGAACATATATATATATATATTGCTTCTGCATATTTTAAAGCTTCAGGCGTGATATATATTTCGCTGGGTGTTATGCATATATGTTGAATGCGTGCTAGTCGAAGATTATCTACTCCTCATATTATATATATATATATATATATATATATATATTTCATGTCAAAGCTTCGTTTCCTTTCTCATCCTCCTCACTTCTTCGATCCCTTTAACGGTTGAGTTTCTAGAACCTATGTGGAGCCAAAAACAAGAGAATTTAGCTCTCAAAAGGTAGAGAAGCTTTTGAGATACAGAAGACACACATCTAGGTCGGATTACCCCACGTCATCAGTCAACCTAGCCACATGGCGCCATGTCAGTGTTCAGTGCCACGTTAGAATCAGGGCGGCCACGTCATCTGTTGACTAGCCACGTTGACTGACACATGTTAGCGCCATGTCATTGACACGTCAGCAAGGTCAAGGGTTGACCAGTCAACCGTTGACTGGTCAACGATCAAAAGTTGACAAAAAAACTGACATATGGTGCGTGGGGTCCACTGGGGCCTCCATTTGACACTTGGTAAGCACCGTTGGAAAGAGGACGGCGCGTAGAGTCTTGGGAGCCGGCGTGTGTCCTAGGCGGACGTCCATAAGGTGGCGCATGGACATCACACACCACCTTCGAGAGTAGCCAACATTGGAATTTTCCAATTTTTTAGGATTTTTCAATCCAGACACCTTCTAGGTGCACATGTTGGTACATAGGACCTCCGATTGAGATGCAGTTTGTTCCTAAAAATCCCAAAATTCGAGAGCTTCAATTTGATATATAATTTGCATATATTTGAAGCACGTTTGGATGTGTTTTGAGTCAAAAAGGTGCTTTTTGAATATAAAATCTTATCCAACCTTGACTCAAACTCTTAGAGATAAAAACCTGAAAATTGCAGCAACTTGAAATTATTGAATAATAATTAGTTTTCCCATGCTTCAACTTGGACTGAAGCAATGACTTCCAAATGTCAACCCTTTATCACAAATATTGTGACAAAGGACAAGACAGATAGAGATGTGAAAATCATCTCATCAAGTGGGAGGTTTACTGTAATTACATCTAAGTGGATGTAAACATGGTAAAGAGGAGTTGGACATTGTAGCTAGATGCTACATAAGTTCATATGGTCAGAAGGGCCTATGAGGGAGAACCTAGTTAAGAGACAACAAAATGAGGCAAAAAAAAAAGGTTTTTTGAATGTTCTTATCATTGAATTTATGATTAAATTCTCTGTTTTTAGAATTGAATTAAGCATATTCTCTTCTTGTTTTCATGAACATTCATGTTGATTAGATGATATTATATTATCTTCTTTGAATAACCATTTTTGATTGAGTGGAGGTTTCTGGAATATGTCTAGAAATCCAAAGGGGAATGTGTTCAAGGAAGACTATGGTTAAAAGGGTGATAAGCTAACTAGCATGATTGGGATGAGAGTCAACATAGTTGTCTCCTGAACATGAAACCAGTGAACTTATTATCTAATTATCCTTTGTCTTACTTGAACAAATATGATTTGTATACCATAATCGTCTAAGTGACCAATTATGACCAAGTCTATTTGACTGAGCTTATGAAGACAAGCTCAATAGAGATATCTGTGGAGTTAGAAACTCTCAAATCTCTCTTTCATTCAGGAAGAATGAGATGTTAGGGACATCCTACCAACTAGTCTTCAGCATTTAGAGGTTGAAGCAACTGAAGGATACAAAAGGTTTATGCTATCAAGCATAGAAAGAACAACATTGCTCAAGGTACAGGCAATGTAACCTTATCCAAGCCGTGTGGATAGTGTTGGAAGATAGTGGAATAGGTGATATTCTTCCATAAAGTTAAAACTAAGTTAAGTTTTAACATAGTGTACTAAGTCCTAACATGGTGTTTAGGCAACACTTGAGGCAGATGTCAAACTAAGAATTTGATACAAACTAAATGTCAAGTTCTTTCTAACAAACAACAAGTGTATGTTGTGATAAGTCATCTCCTAGTGAGTGGGAGGAAGCTATGTATCCCAGTAAGTGGGAGTGAGCCACGTCTTCCAGTGAGTGGGTGTATGCAAAAGTAAATATTGCCCCTGATATGTATATTGTGACCTTCAGCAATATGATTCACCACATTAAACCTAAGTGTGAAAGACTGAAGGATCCAAGATCTATCAGTCAGACGAACTTAGCTAATAAGTGGGAGGATTCATCCTCTAAGCCTAAGGGCAAGAAACCTATGAGGTAAACTTGATCTATAGGAGGTCAAATGGTTTCTACAAAGATGAAAAGTTACATTGATAATCCTTAAGGGTTGTAAAAGTAGCGATCAACATGAGTTGTGGATATTTCAGAGAAACATATGGCTTCATGTCAAATGCAAAGCAACAAAGAGATAGAATCAAGGGATTGGAACTTGCACGTTAACTCTGCACAGATAAACCACCTTGATTCACTCCATGCAATTGCAACTGACAAATCACATCTTTGCTATCTCTTTAGTTAATGATCGATGGGACTATGATTCTCAAATCCTTTGTTGGATTTTGATGTTTCTTTTTAGGGATAAAAGATTCCATTTCTTGCCACATGTACACATTGATCAAAGGGAATGATCAAACTAGCAAAAGAGTATTTGCTAAACATGTGCTAAAGGGTTAATACCCTTATGAATAAGTTGAGAACTTATTCTACCTGGGAAGAAAGACAAACAAACATTTTTTTTTTAGAAAATCCATTACAATTGGCAAAATATGACGTTAGTGAACTAGTGAACGTGAGGGCAAAACACAAAGCTTGGTGTTTCGTTAACGTTGTAGACGTTTACTTGAAATACAGTAATGTTTACTTTCTTTTTGGCAAGTGTGAAGCTGTTAGATAATGGCTTAACTAGTCAGGAATCAGTTAAACTGAAGGATAAGACCTTTCAAACTAACAAGGGTTTAGGACACCCATGTGATTAGTTCAAGCAATTTTGTTTACAAGAAAGGCATTGTTAGGCAACTATTAATACCTAGAACCCTTCAACATAATAGAGTTGTTGAAATGGAGAGATAGACCTCTCTTTGATATGGTTGTGAACATAATGGCATAAGTGAGGCTATCAGCCATATGTTGGTATGTAGACTCACAACTATTATATTCACACTTAACCAAATGCCCTTTATGTCAGTCATGACTTTACCCTATGAATCGCGGATGGGCCTTAGACCAGGCTCAAGCTCGTTAAGACCATAAGGGTCATCAACTTTGTATTCATAATTCTTCCTATGAGTAAGGAAGATTGGGGCCAAGGTATACAAGGTATCTTTTTGTGAGATGACATGAGAATTTGACAAGACACTTCTTTATTAGTGAAAATGATGGTGGTTCAGTACTGAGAGAAAACCGTGGGACACAACATTCATAAAACTTAGATTTCCTAGCAGGAAATGAGCATTAATCATATTGAATCTCTTTAAGAGGTTCACAAGTGACAAGGAATAACCAAGTGTTCCTAAGTTCACTAATCTGAGTGAGAGGATTGAGACCATTTTCACAACGAAAGAGGTAAGAGGTAAGTTATGAGAGAATTACCTCACTCATACATAGGAAAATAATCCTTTGAAATCCATCTCGGAGTAAATTGTCATCTAGCGAATGACTATAATGGGATAGATTCCCTAATGGATTAAATGCTCTCTTCATCATTTAGAAGGTGATGATAACTACCTATAAGTGTTTGAAAGACACAAGAAGGATCTGCTAAGAAGATTTGCAAAGTGTTATATGGATTCCTTTTTGGAACTAGCCAAGTATATATTTTAGGCAATTTGCCACTTAGCTAGGAGGCGATCGGGAACAAGTAAGTTCTCAAATCTGTTGGGGGCATATAAAACCTTAAACACTTAGTGGCTAAGGGGTACTACAATGGAAGGTTGTCCATTATGCGTTTTAACTCTGAACTTTGGTAATGACAGTAAGCTTAGTCTTGAAATTACATCAAGATGATGTGAAGGCCGCTTTCCAATTTGAAAATTTTGGAAATTGGATGATGAACTCTACATAAAGCAGCTTAAGGGCTTCATAGAAACAATCACCAAAATAGTAGTATGAGGTTTCACAAGGTGAAAGCCTAACCAACTTCGAGATAATCGAAGAACACTACATGAGTGCCAAACGGTCTAGTGATGATTTTTTGTGAAGTCATCCTTTGTCAAATGATATATGTTTAGCTGAAACAAGTGTCAAGGGAGTCAAAGGAATAAAGGATCAGAGAATCCTTAAATTCTGAGTTGAGAAAATCATGGGTTGCACAAATATCTTGAATGACAAGGTAAATGGAGATTGCACAAGGAAGATACAGTCTTTGCTACCTAAGACATATACAAGTGTGATCTTTAGGCATCCTAGGATGCCAAACTGCAAACCTATGGACACCCCTGAAATCCAAGGCACAAACCTAAAGAGGCTACATGTCCTATGAGTAGAGCTGATAATATGGGTTGAGACCGTGGGCTAAACCCATATGGTCCCAACTCGTGACAGGTTGGGTTCTAAAAATTTGGGACCATTTGGGAGCGGTTCTTTTAGGCCCGAACCCATATGGTCCCAACCCGTGACGGGTTGGACCACTGGGTTGGCGGGCCGGCCCATATTTTTTTTATATAAACTAAGAGCAAGAGCCAAGAGGTAAGATATATAGACATGGAAGTTTTGGATTATTGGAAGACTAACTCTGCTCATTTTCCTTGTCTTTCAAAGATGGCGTCTGATGTTTTAAGCATTCCAATAACTACAGTGGCTAGTGAATCAGCTTTCAGTATTGGTTCACGAGTTCTCACAGAGTATAGAAGTTCTCTTCTTCCTGATAATGTTCAAGCCCTTATCTGTACGCATAATTGGATGCTTGGTTTCCCAGCGGACGATATTATTGATGATGGCAATATAATTATATTTACTCATTTATTTTATTGTCATTTACTCATTTATTTAAAATTAGCATAATATTATCTTTCACCTTGTTTTATTATTTGTAGCGGTGATGGATTTACTTGTGCAAAAGCAAAGTGATCGAGCTTAAGATATGGCTTTACATCATGCTTCAAATTGAAACACCTTTAATATTAACTAATTATTGATTATTGTTGAGTTATACTAATGGCTTGCGGATTATATTTATTTTATTATGTGTGAATTTGTGATGAATGTTTAATTTGTAATGTATATTTAATTTTGTTATGGTTTAGGTGTGTAGAAAAAAACTTAGTATATTGTTAAAAAAAATTGAAAAAAAAATATGGGTTGGCCCGCCCAACCCACCAACCCAGCGGTTATGGGTTTAGCCAACCCATATTGTTGCGGTCCTTTTGAGCCTGAACCTATATGGTTCTAACTCATGATGGGTTAGCCCGAACCCACCGGGCCGAACCATATTACCACCTCTACCTATGAGTAATCCAACATAAAAAAGGTGGATAGAGTCCCATGTAAGACTATGGTTGGTAATATGAATGTACAGATTGGTGTACATAAGACCAAATGTTTTTGGTTCGATTTGGAAGCTGTTTTTTTGGTCCTGCTGTAAAATGGGTTATGAGAATAACCATGGATTAAGTTGTCAAGACAACAACTTTCCTTTGAAAGGATACTCCAATACAAGACCTAGGCAAATGGTGATGGAGTAAGGAAATATACAAAGTATTTTTTCCTGTTATCCATGGAAATAGAACACGGGGCGTGTTCTGCCATCATTCAAAGTGCCATATGGCTAAAGTAATTCCTATGAGAGATTGGGAATGAATGGTGGATAGAAGGATCCAAACGATAGCATCTTATGATGAGGATCCTAAGTATCACAGTAAGGCGAAACATACTTTTTGATATATCTCTATAAGAGATATGCTTTCAAAGAGGGAAAGCGACAGTTCAATAACCTTCTACTGACAAAATGTTGGTAGATCCCCTTATTGAGCCCATAGCTTGATTTTCATTGAGTTAGTGAAAATCTTGGGGCGTAAATAAAATGTAAGGTCGTGAATTTATTTTATATGAAGATAAAAGAAATAGTATGTATGTTATGAGTAAATACATATAAGGTGAACAAGTTTGTATGTCGTACAGGTCTGAAGAGGTTGGTTCACTCACATGAACAACCATCTTCTTATGTTTTGTGGGGGTATGGGAGGGTAAGACGAGCAAATGATCACCATGAGATGGTTAAGAAGAATATTTGCGTTTGAGTCACCTCAGTTAGACTGAGATGGGATTTACATGTGTACATATACACATAAAATGGATCGAAGCATAAGAACAAGACCTGTAGCCAGACAAATAACTCTTTTTCACAAGTGAGATTGTAAAAGAGATATTGTGAAAAAGAAAGTTCTGGTTCAAATGTTGAGTACATTTTGGAACTAATGTCTGTACGGTGAAAGAGAAAGAAATCAACGTACACCACAAACAGTTCACTGTAGCATGCAATTCATACTGCATGTGCTTGAGAGTTAGACTGCAATTGGGATGTGGGTGAAAGATCCCTAGTTCATCACAGTGTGAGTCCCAGGAAGGAAGAATCCTTCCATGATGCCCTTAAGACTTAGGCGGCATCATGAAAGCTTGGTTTGGTGACAGCTACTTTAGCTGAAGCTCCATGATCACACTCGATTCAGTCAGACGAGTGAAAACTAGGAAAGCGACCAAGTCAAGATGAATTGATGTTTAGTCAAAAAGGAAGATTTACTCCTAGATACATAAGATGTGCTAGTATCTGTGGTCGACCCCTTACTAACTTTATGTGTAGCTAGTAACTGCGGATACTATGTGCGTGGAAGGCAATCTGAGTTAATCAACATATTAACTCAAGAGGGATTAGATATGCCATGAATAATATGTATGGGAGAATCTGGGGCATATGAGGCAATGAATATATATCTTACAGATATAAAGGGTGACCTTGGATGCTGATTCGGTATGAGAGATTTCTAGTATCACAAGTACCAAATCATGAAGACGTTTTTGCCCATGCGGTCACGACAGACGCCAAGTATGAAACAGGAAAGAGTAACGGACGCACGATGGGAGGCCCATCAAGTGCGAGTGGGAGATGTTGGACTTTGGGTCTAAGTCCGCCCTTGATGGGCCGGACTATTTGATTAGGATATAAGTAGCCTAATCAAATAAGAATAAAATCAGCATTAATTGCAGATTGGGGAATAATTCAGCAATAATTATGAATTTGTTAATTGAGGAACAAATCACCATAATTAGGAAATTAATTGAGAATCAATTAATTTAATTGTTGTCTTGGAGGGCAAGAAGGAGTGTACACGTTTCCTAATTAGTGGCCTCCACAAACCACTATAAATAGGGTGTGCCTCCTTAATTGTAATTCACCCCCGCCATTGAGTTTTTTGGCAATTCTCTTCTCTCCTACCATCTTTCTGGTTCTGGTGATCTGCTGTGCAAATCACAATTAGGCTTTAGTAGTCTAATAATTGTGTGGGCACAATTATGGAGCATTGGAGCTTTGACTTGGATCTGAACATGGATTCGCCCCGGTACGCTAGTTCTCTTCTCTCTCCTTATATTTATCTTACACAATTCAATCTTTCAATTCAACCTTTTTTGATATGAATTTATATGTGAAGGAAGCTTTTGGGCTTGTTTGGTATGAGGGGAGGGGAGGGAAAGTAAGCAGAGGGAAAATTTTTTTAGTTGAATTTAAAAAAATTAGAGAAGTGAGGTTAAAAATTTTTAATTAATTTTTCTTACTCTTTTATCTTATATATTCTCTTTATTAAAATTTTATTACCCCACTTCTTCAATCTTTTAAAATTCAACTCATAAAAATTCCCCTCCCTTCCCCTCCAAATCCCTCACACCAAATAGACACTTTGGGTGTGTTTGGTTTGAGGGAAGGGTGGGGGAGGGAGAGGAGGGGAGGGTGGGAAAATTATAACTTTAGAAAAAAAAATACCTAAAATTTACCCCTTCATTTTTTAAAATTTTGAGTTCCCGCCTAAAATTTACTTTCTCAATCTTTTTAAATTTTGAATTCCCGCCTAAAATTTAAATTCCTTCAACCTAAAAAAATAATTTACCCACCCTCCCATTCCCCCCCAAAACCAAACACACCCTTTAAGTTGCCCGTTTCTTTTGAATCATTATTTTTTATGAGTTTTGAAGCATTAGCCTTTTCACATATATTGCTGTATTGTTGTAAATATCTTCGCCACCCTTTGTATCTCAGAAAATATCTCGTTATTGCGTCTAGAGTTCTGGTTTCAAAATCCAACTTCTTTGATTCACTTTTTTTTCTAACACTCTTGGCATGGTCATTGTTCAAATATGCATCTACGAGAGAGTTTGTGAGCACCCCTTTGTCAAGATTGCGGCTTGAACACCGAAAACGAAGCTTGGAGTCACCGTAAAAGGGGCACTTGCGTCTGGAGATCTGACGGCTGGAACCGGGTCATACATCGGATCCTCGGGATCCAAATGTTATAAGGAAGATCACCAAATAGTGATTTTTGGCTTATGCCAACGTCAAAACGGCTCGGTTTTGACGTTGGCTAGTTAGCTCCATAAACACACCGTTTCATTTGTTCCATGCAGGTTGGGCTTGCGTTTTAGGCGTATGATTTTAGCTTCTGGTTAACTTCATTTGTTTATGTTGATGATTTTATGGATTGGGCCATTTTGTTTCGGGATTTTGTTTCATTAATGCATATGGGTCATAAGAAACTCGGGCTTGTGTATGGTTTTTTCTTTTATGGAATAATTGAAATGATTTCGTTATGGGCCTCTCATATTGGACTTTTTGGATTTTCAGAATCATTTTATTCATGCGTTCTGGTCACTCTGCATCATTTTTTTGACAGTGACATTTTGAACAATAACTACCTTGTGCTTCCCGTGTGTTGCATGTGGTGCTTGTACTTATAAAACAGTTAAATGGTTAATTATATCATTTCCCTGCAAATAAATCCTTGTCTTTCATACATTAAACATACTATATCATTGATAGCATAAATAGCATGGAAACAACACTATGATATTAATAGTCCTACCACCACTAGTTAACTTTTCTGAATAAGTAGCATAAGGTTTATCAAGAAACGGCAATAAAGCCGTCTATTTTAGCATGTGTTTCCCCTGCGTTGAACGAGAAGCTTATAAATCTGGAGTTTTTTTTTATAATCTTGTTACCACTAAAAACATAATTCTCATGTAAATACAATTAAGATCCTTTAAAATGAGGTGTAACTTTATAATACATAATTAGGTAATAGATAATGCACTCCCAATAAAATTGCATTGACATTAGAGTAGAAACATGCCTCTCAATGAATCTTTTCAAAGGTGAGGGTGATATACTTCCATTAGTGCAAGAAGGGTTAGGAATGTACCAAAAGGAAAAATATGAAGCCTCCAAGAGTCATCCCGATATTTTTGGCTCAAATGTAGCCGAGGCTATATTTGTTTATTTATTTAAATGATGATCCGGCTTCTGAACAGTAATTTATGTCTGGAGCCAATGATAAGCTATTTGTGGATGTGGCTTGGGGAAGATATTATATGTATATATATATATATATATTGATGCTACAGGTATTTTTTGTTCTCATTGATGACCATAATTTGAGTCCAAATTTTCCCCAAGGTGAACTACAGAATCATGCTTGAAAATAGAAGCAGGTTAGTGGGAAAAAATAATAAAGAAAAGAGAAGCATTGGTAAGGGGAAGGCAATAATGTAGACACTAATGGAGATTTACTTTTGTTTATCTCCGAACATTTCTGTCACCAAGTAGTGACCATTTTGTCTTACCAAGATTAAATTAGGTGTGGTACTCTAATTCAATCAGGTGCGACAAGGGGTGAGAAGATTGTATGAGTTTTTTAATGTTGTGTTAATGATATTAAATCATACACTTTAGCACAAAATTTTGTAGATTAACTTGGGATTGTATGCTTTGTAATGTTTAGAGTGAAGGTTAATATATAAGATTTTGTTCTCTTTTGAGGTTGACATGGCCATTTGTATATTGTATAGGCACCTGTTTAAAGTTTTTTGAGAGAGAAGTTTAATTACGACAAGTAATTGATAATAAGTCAAAATTGTTTTAGCTCATCAGAACTGGAAGGGGCACTGGTACTGATGAATCTGCAGTTTTGACTTACATCTTTATGTTTTACATCCCTTATTTATGAAGATTTCTATTGTCCTATTATAATAGACCATGGTTGGAAATTTTTCCTTTTTAATTTCCAATGAAGGAGGCCAAAAGTGGTTTCTTTTTTCATGTCAGTCTTCACATACCAGCCATTATACATAACAGATGTTACCAAGGAAGACCTAAAGTGAATTCACTTTATAATTCAGATATAAAGTTCCCTTCAAATTCAAATTTCAAAATCATAACATTGGGTGAGTTGCACATAAGTCTAAAGAAGTTGAACCCAAACATGGGGTGTAGAAGTTATTATATAGGCGTCATTTTCATTCAGAGGTTCGAGCACAACACTCCTCTAGAACATGCCCTACAAACATACAAGAGTGTGATTAATAGCTTTTGGATGCCATCTCCAATTGGAAAAGACAACAAATAAACCAGAATAAATGAAAATAGAGTAAAACGTTCACACAACATCTTCCTAATCCAACACAATGGTTGGGAGGATCCCTCCAAGCATGTCATCATTAAGCTCCTCAAGCTGGATTACAGAGCACCCTGGTACCATTGTAGTATGATCTCATCATTGGCAAACCATCCTCACACCTACTCTCTGGGACAACATACTGAATAACCACGTAGAGATTATCCTTAGGTAAATAAGACTCAAGCATTCTCAAAGTTACCTCAACCAATTCACCAACCAAAGAATATTTGAAAATCTTGTTACCCTTACCATTTATGAAAAGATGACTAATCAGCCATAATATTTAAAAAATTTGCAGATGTCAACCATGAGAAAAAATATTGTAGGGAAGGAAAATATCTGACAAACTTGGAATATTGAAACACTCTAGAATAACTTCCATGAAACTAACCTCACTGTCACCCCTGCTTATCCTCAAGCTCTCGCATAACTTCCTTGGAGAAAAAGACTTGAACATTTTTCAAAGTATTTATCTCAACGGTCTTAAGAAATCCATATACATCTGCAAGTCAAATGACATAAGTGGACAAGCTAAAGTTATTGTAATGAAGTACTGAGTATGTTGTGTAATGGAAGTTTCAGCAAAACTGCAGCGAAGGAAAAGTAATAAGAAATAAATGCACAACATACCCAGTAATTCCCATGGCCTTAGGTTCAAACTAGCATAATCATATACAGAATACATATCGAATGAGTGATTCGGCATATCGACATCCATCGGCTCTACTACAGAGGCTAGTCATAGTTTGAGGCCGTACTTCAAACTTATTATTCCTTCCTTGTCCAGGCCAAACCACCGAGAAGTGAGAAATCTGGTACACTCGGTCCTCACCAAACCTTCCAGTGAATATTTCCCATATGTACTCGGAGTCCATCTCAAGCACCATATGAGTTAGCTTGCAGAACAACCATTGTGAGATAAAGCAAATGACTTTCCCACTACTGTAATCATAAATAATGAGTTGAAATGGAAACTAAACAAAAGACCATACTGTCTCATCAAATAGAACCATCTCATATCAGCAGAGAACTTTTGAAGGCATTTCAAAGTCCACTGCGACCCGAATGTGTTCGACATTGATGATTCTATCAACCTTGACAACAATATTTTCAGCACATATCCTAGGAGTTAGATGCCGAAGCCACATCATTTTCTTCTTGGTCACCATGTCATTAGAGGCCATCTTTGAGGGAAGGAGGGTTTGATGGGGGCTAGATACTTTGAAGATCTTGTTGACGAAGGTACTCATTTGGGTTTTCAAAAACCAAAAAGTTGATTGTTGCAGGCATAATAAATGTCAGAGATAGAAGCCCAGTGAGTTGAACAGATTTTTTTATGTCAAAGTAGAATATTTTAATCGAGGAAACTAAAAAGCCTCTACCCTTGAAGTCCTGAAGAATGCTTTATGCCAATGTTGATATTGACATTGACAATTGGCAATATTTTAATATATGTTCAAACTGGAAAGCCGAAACAAAGCCCAAGGATATGAATATTAAATGTGGAAAAATTTAGACCGGCTTGTGAACAGTAAAATGGGTCTGAAGTCGATATGAAGCCGTTGGAGGAAGTTGTTTGGGGAAGAGATTTTATATATATATTGATGATTCCAAGGTTCTGAAATCCGGATCGGGCACTGAACCGGCCGAGGTACTGGGTTAAAAGTCAGTGGGTCAGATCGGAGTCAAATCGGGGTCAACCAGAGGCCTAAACCGGTGAGGTATAAAAAATTGAAAAATAATATAATTTCTCATCACACTGTCTAAAATTTCAAATACTATATATCATTTTCATATCTTAAATTACTAACAAAATAATCATATATTCCAATACTTGTCACATATTGTTTACAATTTTCTTTACAAATTGACGGAGAGTTGTATGAGAATAAACATTTCATATAAATAAATAAATTTTGTACGTTCATCCTTGAATAATAATTTAAATTCAAATAAATCAATCCAATTTTGCTAAGAATATAAAAACATGCTTACTCAAATATTCATAATCAAGAACAGATATCATAAATGAATATGAAGTGAAGTGAGTGATTTGATTTTGATCACTGACAGTGATAATTGACTAGAGACTTGGAGGCCAACACCATTGGTCAACTAAGTTTGAATATAAAAAAAAATAATAACATAAACGGCGTTGTTTCATCAGGTAGGAGGAGGGGAAAAATTATATAGAGGTGATCTGGGTTGACTCGCCAACTCGGCCGGATCAGGCCAAGTTTTCTGGGTTGACTCAGGGTCAACTCTAACTTGGGTTCATCAGCAAATCAGACCGGTTGGAAGAGTTTGTCGGGTTGACCCGGGGTCAACTCTTAACCCGGGCTCATTAGCAAATCGGACCAGTTTGCCGAGTTTGTAGGGTTGACCCGGGGTCAACTCTTAATCTGGGTTCATCAGCAAATCAGACTGGTTTTCTAGCCAGTTCACTTGTTTTCGGTCCGAACCGGCCAATCCGGTCCGGATTTGAAAACCATGAATAATTCTGAACCTTTTTGTTCTAATATTTTTTTCCTTTTTCCTGGAAAAATTTACTTATGGGCTCTACTACTTATGAGCTCTACTAAGTCTTCAATCATTTGGACCATTAAGGTAAGTATTTATTTTAACGCTGGACAATCGTTATTGTAACCCCCTACTTTGATTAGCGTAATTATGATTCGATATCGTATAATTCAATTGAATTAGAGAAGTCAGATAATTTTAACTCATTTCAGCTTCCTACTTTATAGTAGGGTTTTCACAAAGTTTTTCAAAAATTCTTCCCTATCCTGGTCTTAATTTTCAAAACTCGAATATAATTACCTGTGCAGTTAATTTACATTCACACATATCAGAGTGTATAACCAAATCCCTGGTGACTCCCGGGTTCTATACATATATAATCTGAGGGTTTATAAGTCTCCATTAGGGGATTACATAACCAAAATCAAATGTAATATTTACATCTTGAAGTATACAGTAATCCCGAGTTCAAAAGTAGATAACCAACTCCCAAAATCAAATGCACCCCGTAGGGTCCTAATCGCTCCGGGTTGCTCGCTTCTCTTTAGCGCCACTAGCCCTGTCTTAAATGTTAGTCATTAGAAAGAATGAGATTCAAGAGAATCCCAGTAGTAACAAATCACTTACATAAGGCATAAATACGTAGCATGTATGATCATGTTAAGCAGCATCACAATGTATCATGGCTCACGCCACAAACGACAGCACTCATGGCTGTAAACTCTATGCGTCAGCTTTCGCTGTGATCTCTATGTATTCACAATGTATCATAATGTTTCACTATGTGTCAGCTTTCGCTGCGATCTCAAAGTATCACAATGTATTCTCAATGCATGACAAACATACATACAATTTTTCATAACAGTATAAGAGAAAGAGTCACTACCTTGTTCCTTCCTGACGTTCTTTGGCACCCTGGGCTCTCGAGGTCGGCAAATATCAAATCCTATAAACCAAACCAGGGACAACCCGTCAATCTCTTTTCCAAGTTTCCCAATTTTGTAATGCTTTATGTTGGTTATCATTTAATCTCTTTAGGGTGCTATTATAGGCCTAAACATATCCCCAAAAGGGTTGGGAGAAACTACCCTGAAGATACCTTTCTCGAAAAAAGAACACTAAGTTTGGGCTGGCTCACTCGAGTGAAGGACGCCTCCTCGAGTGTTGCCACAATTGCGCTTGAGTCCCAGCGAGTGAGACACAGAAAGTGTGTATCCGAGAGCACCAACACCTCCAAGATGACAAGTGCACTGGGGCACTTGAGTGATGGTACTCTAGTCACCCGAGTCCCATCGAGTGAGGTGCAAGAAGTGACAACCTGAGAGCAACTACCACTCCCAGGTGACAAGTGCACTCGAGCACCAGCCCTAGCACTCGAGTGGCTGCCCAATGCTCGCGAGTGCCCACATGCACTCTCAGTAATTGTCTGTGAGTGATAACCCGAGACGTCCACCCATAGTGCTACATGCACTTACACTCGAGTGATACCATATGCACTCGAGTGATAACGTACGTCACTCGAAGATGAAGAAGTTCACTCATGGTTTCTGCCTGAAGACTTAACCAAAATACCTAGAATTTCATACTGTACTCGAGTGAGACCCTACCTCACTCTAGTGAAGCTTATCAGATGTCAGATCGCAGCAACTGATATGGTTTTCCAGATTTACCAAAACTGGTTCCAATGGTCCCAAAACTTGTGCCAAAGCTCTTCCTCACTCAAAATCTCCTAAGGAACCTATTGGTGATTTCAAAATACCCAAATTCCCTTCCATCAACACAATCTCATTTCTAACTCACAAGGCCATTCAAAACCACAATTTATCAAACTTCCTCATTCAACTTAAAATCAAACTTAATGGCATTATAACATATCCTAATATCATTTTCTATACCATACCATTCCAAACTCTTTTATTATCCAATTCTTATGAAATCAGGGCAAAAATTCCAGAATTTACAAAGCTTAGTCAAAAATCATAACAAACATACCAAAATGCATCAAATGCTTACCTTCTTCTCTCAAAGTGATTTCCTTGGTTTCACAACTTCCAAGTTTTCTTAAGCTTCCAACCACCACAAATCAAAATTCTGAAACCATGGCAAGGAAGCACTCAACACCATGAACAACTTTAGTAAATATAAGATGAGCATTTGAGGTCAAATACCTACCTAAAGTTCAAACCCTTCCTTTCTCTTTCTTGTCCAAGCTCGCCGGAAATGGAGAATGAGGAGAGAGATGAGATGATGATGATGATCCACTTCCCTCTTCCCATGCACCCTTAACCCCCTAGAATGGGGAGAGAAGAGAGAAAAAGAGTTTGACCAATTAACCTTTATCCCATGGCTAATCTCTTGCCACTTGTCATGATCTAATTCTTCCCTTCATAAACTTATATAACCCATGCGCACTTGATTCTACCTCTTGCTTAACAAATCCTAGCCATTAATCTCAAATTACCTATGAGTTTCCTCTTCGGTAACTGACCAGTCAGTCGGTAAATTTACCATTTTACCCCTGATTATTATAACATATACTAAACCATCATCAAACACATTTGCATCACAATTCACATTATTTACTTCAAAAGTGCTTAATTAACATTAATTACATCACTTTGAAGTTGTTAGCCCTTAATTATAGTTAAGGATATTACAGTTATTGTTTAATGTATTGGGTTATTGATATTGATGCCTTAGAGTTTTATTTCTAGATATTATTTCCTTAACTCCATTTTGTGCACCATTCTAGAAATTAAATATTTGATCAATTGTTTGGGTTAGTTTCTATTCCATCCCATAAATGGTTTATTTGATCAAAATATTTGAATGTTGACTTATTTTTATATGTCATTTTAATTGTTTCAGTGTGGGAAAATTAATCTCGGCTATTTTCGTGTTATGGTAATTTGCAAAATTTTGTTTTGGTATATCATTTAATTACCTTAATATGTATGTAATTAGTTTTGCACAAATTTTCAACTGCTTGAATTTTGAAAAATTATATTTGAGTTGAAATATGCTGAAATTGATTTCTTAAACAATATTTGGATATATAAAATAGTGGGAGGTTTATTATTTTAATTTTTGTTGATCAAATTAATTAGTTAATCCCTTCATTACGATGTGCATATATTATATTTAATTTGGATGTACAAAATAGTGGGAGAATTTATCTATGATGATAATTTAGTCACATTTTGTGGATAAAGAATTCCTCTGTATCAAATGATAAGACCAGGAGAGCTTTGATGATTATTTAGCCTATTATATTTGACTGTCGTGATATTCATCGTACCATAAGCTGAATGATAATGAAGAGTGGAACGCAGATATGATGATTGAAGGGTTGAGACCCGAATTCAAAGAGAAGATGATTTCTCAACATTTTACTGAATTCAGCAAACCGACAGAAGAGTGTGAATAAATTGAGAAGCGTATGTCGAACTCGGCAACACAGACTGGGAATAGAGGTGTTTCCGGAAGTGGTAGCTGAGCATAGAAGAGAAAAGAACAGGGTGGACCTTCCAGGGGAGCTATGAAGAGATCGAATCAAATGGGAGGCCGTGGAGGCTAAGGATCCTCAGGAAGTCGAACATGTTGGTTTTGTCATAAACCATTATATCCTGGCAAGGCTTGTAATGGTACACCACTAAAAGCTGATCCCAACAAACCATTTACTTTTTTAAATTACGGTAAGTCGAGACACATGTCTAAGGATTGCCTGTAAGGGTAGCAACCGGTGGAGACTAGACCTAGAGTCTCAGGAAGGGTCTACATACTGACACAAGAAGAAGCCAGAAACTCTCTGGAGATTATTCAAGGTATGATTTCTCTGAATGGCAGTCTAGTACATGTTATGTATGATTCTGGTATTAGTCATTCATTCATTGCATATGATTGCATGAGACAGTTTTATTTACATATGCATAAATCCCTATATGATTTTGTTATATCTATGCCTATGGACGCATGAATTGTAACAGCCGATGTTTGTTTAAACTATGCAGTAAATGCTGAGGGGCACAAATTGACTATAAATATGATTTGTTTGTCACTGCAAGGGTTGGAAGTAAGTTTGGGGATTGACTGGTCAACAACGAACGGTGTGTTATTAGGTTGTAAACAGAAGAGAGTTATATATCTGAGTCCATAACCGCGAGTTGACATAGAAATCACTCTTAACCTTTTCTTCGTGGCTAAGGTTGAGAGATATCTATAGAAAGGTTGTCAGGAGTACATGGTATTCTGCTCTATGCAATCAGAGGCTAGTATAGCCTTATAAAATAACCTTGTAGTGAGTGAGTTTCCTAATGTATTTCTGGAGGATGTTGAAGGATTACCCCCAGATAGGGAAGTGAAGTTCTCTATTGATATGAGGCCTAGAGTGGGTCCAATTTCCAAAACCCCATATCGTATGACTCCAAGTGAAATGGTAGAGCTAAAGAAGTAGATCGAGGAACTACTTGAGAAAGGATTCATACGACCCAACATATCACCTTGGGGTGCTCTAGTGCTCTTCGTTAAGAAGAAAGATGGAATCCTGCGTCTTTGTATCGATTATAAAGAATTGAATAAGATGACCGTTAAGAACATGTATCTACTCCCTAGAATTGATGATTTGCTTGATCAGTTGTTTGGTTCCTGTGTATTCTCAAAGATTGACTTGTGATCGGGATACTACCAGTTAAAGGCAAAAGCAGAAGATGTATCGAAGAATGCTTTTAGGACAAGATATGGCCATTACAACTTCTTGTGACGCTGTTCGGGTTGACCAATGTACCTGCTGTGTTCATGGTCTATATGAATCGAATCTTTCATCCGTACTTGGACCAATTTGTGGTAGTCTTCATTGATGATATACTGGTGTATTCACGGAGTAAGGTTGAACACGAACAACATCTAAGGACTGTGTTGAACATATTCCAGAATAGGCAACTCTATGCTAAGCTAAGCAAGTACAAATTTTGGCTTTCAGAGATAAAGTTTGTGGGCTACGTTGTCTTACAGCAAGGGGTCTCTGTTGATCCTAGTAAGGTGGAAGCGGTACTAAACTGGAAGAGACTAGAGACAGTATTCGAAGTGCATAGTTTTCTGGGTCTAGTAGGTTATTATATAAGGTTTATACAAAATTTCTTCAGAATTGCATTATCGTTGACAAAATTGACGCTGAATGCTCAATATTTTGTTTGGGATGTTGTTAACTCATAGAAATCAAGAGTATTCTAGCACATTTTCTTCTCTTTTCAGTTATTTTTGGATTCAAATTGTGCATATAAAGAGATTATAGAAGAAAATATGATAGAAGAAAGCTAAATCAAAATTTTGTTGAATCATAGGTTAAATGCACATAGTTTTGACTATTTGTGAAAGATAAAAAAACTCATGAAGTCTTCCTCCTTGTAGGTAGAAGATGACAAGTTGTAAAAGCTCACAAAGATCATGGGAATATGTGAAAGGAAGTGAAGAATGCAAGAGGAAGATGAAAAAGGACACTATGAAGGAGAAGCTTGCAATTGCTGTAGAAATGTTGTAGCCAAGCCAATGCAAAACTACCTCAAAAGATGACCCTTTTGCCTGCATATTGGTCGTAAAATCCGTTGTAGCCAATGTCATAGTGAAACCACCTGAAAAAGCCTTACTTCTGTCTAATGACAATTCGCTATGTCATTTGTCGTAGCGAACCCATGGCGAACGCGTGAAACTGATACTGTGCGTTTTGCAAAAGTGACACTGCTGATGCTATTTTAACCTAAGAGAGGTGCCAAAAGTGACTCATTCTGTACAGGGGAAAGGTCAAGAACGCAAGGGAGGCTTATAGGAGAGAGCTTGAGGAGATTTTGAAGCTTCAGCAGGAGTTTTGTGAAGAAAGTCAAGGATTTTCCTTGCTTTTTTTGCTTTTTCTCTTTTTTCTTCCCATTTTGCTGATATGGTTATCATTCTTAAGCTTAGTTGTTGGTTTGTATTGAACATTAGTAGCTAAAAATCCTAATTAGGATTACTTTTACCAATTGTAAGGATTGAAACTACTACATTATCTTGCTTTTGTTGGTTAATGAGTATATATGTTGATTTTTCTTTGAGCTTAATGCTATCTTGTGCTTGATCACCACATGATTAGAGTTGTTCAGTTGGAAGATGCTTGAGAGAGCTATTTTGATTATAGAATTTAAGAAAAATCATGCTAGACTTGAAGTTTAGAGATTAAATGGATGGTTTGTTGTTAGAATAGAGATATATCTAACAACCTAGCATAGTCAAGTGAAGGCTTGCTTTGGAAAGATGATTTTCATTAATTGTAAACAAGAGATTGAATATTTTTAATGAGGATTAAAAATCAATCTTGACTTGAGAGAGCTTGATTGATGATTTTAGAACCTTTGACTAGCATATAGACTCATTTCATTAACATAAGTGGATAATTGCATAGTTTCATGAAATACAATGGGGAAGAAGTAATCCTAAGCTAATACTTCTTGAAGTTAAACCCAATTTCCCAATTTCCACTATTTTGCTTTGTTTATTTTTATGAAAAGTCTTTATACAAATTGATCAAATTTAAATGATTCAATTCAACCTAATTAAGAACATGGTTAAATTAGTTAACTCGCTTTTGTCATAGTCCTTATGGATCGACACTCGTTTCTCACTAATTTATTACTTGTGACCCGTACAATTGCGAAAGCTAAACGGAGAACAAGTTTTTGGTGTTGTTGCCAAGGACTATTGACTAATGCCTTTTGAGTTAATTAGTGTAATTGTGTGCTTGATTACGCTTGAATCCTTTTCCTCTTCTTGTTGCATTTTCTTAATTTGCTTTGTTTTTAAGTATAGTTATAGCTATAGTTCTTTTTCTTGTTGTTTTAGTGTAGTTCTATTAGTTGATAAGTTTGATACTCGTTGTGGGAATTTTTGAATTGTAGGTACTCTTGCTCCGTATGCAAACTGATTTGGAGGATGTTCTTGATGGTGTTGTTGAAGAATATTTTTTTTGAAGATTTTGGAACTGAATCTGAGACTCCACCGCAAGTGCAACCTATCCAAAGACCTAAACCTTTATCGGCGCCAGAGCAACCTTGAGCACCGCCTCGTCCTCATCCATATTACAATATGGCCAATCCTAATGATGATGACTTGGAGCGCACTTTAGATGAGTACATGGAGCAAGAAAACTCCACCTATCAATTTAGCATCCAGTTTCCTGCTATTCAAGCTTGGAATTTTAAGTTGAAGCTAATCATGCTTTAAATGCTCCAAATGATTGGCTTTTTTTTCAGGAACTCAGAATGAAGATCCTATTGACCATTTGACATGCTTTGTACAAGTGTTTGAGAACTTCAAGTTTCAAGGAGTAACTTCGGATGCGCTTAGATTGCGACTCTTCCCCCTCTTACTTGACAAGAAGGTAAAAGCTTGGCTAACCGCTCTACCTCTTAACTCGATCACTACTTGGGATGGAATGGCATCTAAATTCAAGTCAAGGTTCATTCCAAGGGGTAGATGGGCAGTTCAAAGAGCTGATCTCTTGGGTTTCCAACAACAACAACCGGGTGAAATTTTTCAAGAAGCATAGGAGAGATTCAAGGAGCTGTGGCGCAGTTGTCCCAACTATAAAAAAAAGACCTATGTCTTGCTCGAAGCCTTTACGGCCAGATTGGATGTGCCTACTTTTAATATGCTCAACAATACCTCTAATGGTGGAATTGGCAAGATGAGAGTTTGTGATATATTATAGTTGTATGAGGACTCGCTTCTAGTTCCTTGCAACAATATGAAAAATCACTTTCTAGCTATAGAACCTATAAGGAACCAAGTCCTTCGAGTAGTTCAAACGTGTCTAAGGAAATTGTTGCTTAACTTGAAGCAATGACTAAGAGATTTGATCAACTTGAATTAAAGATAGAGAGAAATTCATCCAAGAATGTGAATGATATCCAAGCTCTAAGTCCTTCTTGTGAAATATGTGGAGAAGCCCATTCCTATGAAGAATGTTATCATACTATGGAGTCTGTGAGTTATTTAAACAATAATCAAAGGTGTCCACGTGGCAACCCTTACTCTAATACCTACAACAAGGGTATGAGGGATCATCTAAACTTCTCTTGGAGGGGACCTAATGAGAATCCAATTAATCACTATGCTTCTACTAGTAAGCCAATGTGTCCATCGAGCTTTAAGCAACCACAAAAGCCACAAGAGGGTGATTCTGAGATATATAAACTCTTGAGGCAACTTCTCAAAGGTCAAGAAGGCTTAGTTGGCACAGTTTCTTTTCATGACACAGTAATCAAGAATCTTGAGATACAAATAGGCCAAATTGCTTTATACTTTAGTGCTCAACCAAGAAATGGCCTTCCAAGTGATACTATTCCCAATCTTAAGCGAGAAGGTAAAGAATAATGCAAGGCTCTTACTCTCTAAAGTGGCAAGACTTTACCCGATGTTCTAAGTATAGGTAAGGCTACAACAAAGCCAAAGGACCATGTTGTGGAAGATCTTGACCTTGACGAAGAGGTTGTTGAAGACATTATGGTCGAAGAAAAGGACAACGAGAAGAGAAAGCAAATGGAAGTAACTTTGGATGATGTGGTACCATGCAAGCACGTTGCTCCTGAAAATATAGAAGAGAAGAAGAGAAAGGCCAATACTTCTCCTCGACAATATGTCCCACCACCCCCTTTTCCACAAAGGCTTAAGAAACGTCAAGAAGATGGGCAATTCAAGAAGTTTATTGAGATGTTCAAGTAGCTGCATATGAACATTCCCTTTACGGAAGCCCTAGAGTAAATTCTTAAATATGCCAAGTTCATGAAAGATGCCTTCTCAAAGAAAAGAAGGTTTAATGAGTTTGAGATGGTGGCCGTCACCAAAAGCTTCACTGATGTTATCAAGCAACTTCCACCTAAGTTGAAGGATCCTGGGAGCTTCTCTATACCTTGTCATGTTGGAGGTAAATTCTTAGGGAATGGTCTATGTGATCTTGTTCAAGTGTCAATCTTATGCCTTTGTCTGTGTTCAACAAGGTAGGATTAGGTGATGCTAGACCTACCACAGTTACTTTGCAATTGGTCAATAAAAGCTTATCTTATCCTAAAGGAATTATTGAAGATGTTTTAGTCAAGGTTGATAAGTTCATATTTCTGGTTGATTTTATTGTACTTGACTTTGATCCAAATAGAGAAATGCCTTTGTTGCTACGAAGGCCATTTTTAGCTGCGACAAGAACTTTGATAGATGTGGAAAAAGGTGAGTTGACTTTAAGGGTGGCCGATGAGTAAGTTACCTTTAATATGAATCAATTGATGAAGACACCTTATGTGCATGAAGATCGTTTCTTTCTTGATATGATTGGTCTTGTCACACAAGAGGAATTTGAGACCTTTATGATTGAAGATCTACTTGAAGCCGCTATTCTTGATGTTGATTCTGAGGGTTTGGATGTAGTGGAATGCAAGGTTGTTATGGATGGAACAACTCCTTATCCTAAAAGGAGGATACCATTTGAGTCACTTGATTTAGGTTTAAAGGATAGACCAAAGTTGAAATCTTCTTTAAAGGAACCACCTTCACTTGAGCTTAAGGCATTGCCATCACACCTACAATATGCTTATTTATGTTCCAACAACACTCTTTCGATGATTATTGCTTCGGATCTCACTATTCAATAAGAGGAGCAATTAGTTAAAGTCTTAAAAGCTCATAAAAAGGCTATTTGGTGGACAATTACTTATATCAAGGGTATTAGCCCCTCTATGTGCATGCACAAGATCTTTTTAGAAGAGAATCATAAGCTTTCTATTAAACATCAAAGAAAACTCAACCCCATTATGAAGGAAGTAGTGAAGAAGGAGATTCTTAAATAGCTCGATGCTGGCATTATATATCCTATTTGTGATAATTCTTGGGTGAGCCTAGTCTAATGCGTCCCTAAAAAGGGTGGTATAACTGTAGTGGCTAATACCCACAACAAACTTATTCCCACTCGCACTGTGACCAGGTGGAGGGTTTGCATGGACTACCGTAAGCTCAATACGGCTACTCATAAGGTTTACTTCCCATTGCCTTTCATTGATCAAATGTTGGACAAACTAGCTAGAAGGGAATTCTTTGGCTTTCTTGATGGTTATTCGGGGTACAAATAAATAGCAATTGCTTCAGAAGACCAATAGAAGACTACATTTATGTGCCCTTATGGTACCTTCACTTTTAAGCGCATGTCCTTTGGTCTTTATAATGCACCGGCTATATTTCAACGATTTATGATGGCTATTTTTGTCGATATGATCGAGCACACCATGGAAGTGTTCATGAACGACTTCACTTTGTTTGGTGATTCATATGAAGAGTGCTTAGCCAATTTAGCTCGAGTCTTAAAGAGGTGTGAAGACACAAATCTAGTGCTCAATTGGGAGAAATGCCACTTTATGGTGAAAGAAGGCATTGTGTTAGGCCATCGTGTTTTCAAGAACAGTTTAGAAGTTGATCAAGCAAAGATAGAAGTGATTGAACAACTTCCTCCACCTACTAATATTAAAGGTGTGAGAAGCTTTTTAGGCTATACTGGATTCTATCGAAGGTTCATAAAGGATTGTTCCAAAATCACTAAGCCGCTCTGTGCTTTACTTGAGAAGGATATCGAGTTCAAGTTTGATGATGCATGCTTGAAAGCATTTAAAGAGTTGAAAAGAAGACTTGTAACCGCTACTATCATTATGGCTCCGGATTGGAGTTTGCCCTTTATAGTGATGTGTGATGCTAGCGATTATGCCATAGGAGCAGTACTTGAGCAGAAAAGGATAAAGTCTTCCATCCTATTTACTACGCGAGCATGACACTAGATGATGCTCAAGAAAATTACACTACCACTAAGAAAGAGCTTTTGGCTGTAGTATATGTATTTGCTAAGTTTCGGCCTTACTTGATTAGTGCTAAGGTGGTTGTCTATACTGATTACTTGGCACTAAGGTACCTCTTTAGTAAGAAAGACTTTAAAGCAAGGTTGATTCGATGGGTGTTGTTTTTACAAGAATTTGATCTTGAGATTGTTGATAGAAAGGGCTCTGAAAATCAAGTTGCTGACCACTTGTCTAGGTTGATTACTAAAGCTCAACATGATGGGGATCTACCCATTCATGAAACATTTCTAAATGAGCAACTCTTTTTACTGAGTCACTCTGAAACTCCTTGGTATGCCAACATAGTAAATTACCTTGTGAGTGGAATCATTTCTGAGGACTTAAGCTATCACCAACAGAAGAAGTTCCTACATGATGCCAAGTTCTATTATTGGGAAGAACCCTTCCTATTTCACTATTGTGCTGATCAGTTAATTCAAAGATGTGTTCCAGAAAGTGAGCAATAAGATGTATTCAAGTGTTGCCATTTCTCTGAATATGGAGGCCACTTTGGTGTAACAAGATTGCTGTAAAAGTCTTGCAATCTGGATTTTTCTAGCCATCCTTTTTCAAGGATGTTTATGAATTTGATCTATCTTGTGACCGGTGTCAAAGGGTCGGTAATATCTCAAGGAAGAATGAAATGCCACTCAATAGCATGTTGGAAGTGGAATTATTTAATGTATGGGGGATTGACTTTATGGGACATTTTCCCAACTCTTTTAATAATCAATACAACCTTGTAGCGGTGGATTATGTGTCTAAATGGGTTGAGGCCATTGATTCTCTAACAAAGGATGCTGAAGTAGTGGTCAAATTCATGAAAAAGCATATCTTCACTCGCTTTGGTGCTCTAAGGGCTTTTATAAGTGGTGGCGGCACTCACTTTTGCAACCATCAATTAAAAACTCTTTTGAAGAAGTATGGAGTGAATCACAAGGTGTCTTTAGCCTACCATCCTTAAATAAATGGTCAAGCTGAAATTTCAATAGAGAAATCAAGAAAATCCTTGAGAAAATTGTGGGTATAACTCAAAAGGATTGGTCCATGAAGTTAGATGATGCATTATGGGCTTATCGCAATGCTTACAAGACACATATCGGTATGTCTCCTTATCAGTTGGTGTTTGGGAAAGCTTGTTATCTTCCTGTGGAATTGGAATATAATGACTATTGGGCCATCAAAAAGTTTAATTTTGATGAAAAAGAAGTGGGTGAAAAGAGACTCTTACAACTTAATGAGCTCAAAGAATTTCACTTTTATGCTTATGAGAGTTCAAAGATTTACAAGGAAAAAACCAAGCGGTGGCATGACAAGAAGATTGTCCCGAAATATTTTAACCCGGGTCAATAAGTGCTTCTATACAATTCGAAGTTGAAGATTTTTTGGGGAAAATTGAAGTCTAGATGGTCTAGACCTTTCACTATAGTGCAAGTCTTTGACAAGGGTGTTGTGGAGCTGGAAAGCCAAGATGGGGAGCAATTCAAAGTCAATGGTCAACGGTTGAAGCATTATTGGGGAGGAGATATGGATAGGCTTGTGTCCACTATCCACCTATCTAATGAAGAATGACCAACATGAAGAGTCGGGCTAAAGACTATAAACTAAGCGCTTTTTGGGAGGCAACCCAAGTTCCTAACTCAATCTTTTTCATTTTTGTGTTTTTGTTTTGATTTGGTATATTTATGTTTAATCTTTGTGTTTTGTAGATGAGAAAGGTTTCCCTCATGAAATTTAAAGTGCACTTTGGGAGATGGATATGGAAGAGTAACATAGATGCCAAGAAGGGAACTACAAAGGGGAGTATGCCTTTAATATCTATTGCATGTGGTTTGGATCTTGGAATGTAGTATTGAGTATTGTGAAGGCTATTCTTGGACTATCATATTACTTTTAGGTTGTAGATGAATGAATCCTAAGTGTATTGTGATATGGATTAGTGTTCAATGTTCTTGAAATGTCTGAAGTTGGATTTTTAGTGAATTTGGATTATTTTGCTGCTATATTGTTTGATTAGTTCTGTCAAAATTCACTGTGGAGTTTTCTATGGCTAAAGTCATAGGGAATTGGGTGATTTTGAGTGTGTTTTTGACTTGTTCATTTCCCACAGGATTCGCTATAGCGAATGCCATAGCAAATCGGGTCATTTTGACATGCTCTCTGACTTATGGTTTGCTGTCAGGTGTCACTGTAGTGAATGCTATAGCAAATCGGGTCATTTTGGTGTGCTTTCTGACCTGTGGTTTGCTGTCATGTTTCACTGTGGTGAATGACATAGCAAATTGGGTTATTTTGGCATACTCTCTGACCTATTATTCGCTGTTGGGTTTCGCTGTAGTGAAGGCTATAGCGAATTGAGGGAGTTTGAGTATGCTTCTGAACTTTGAGCTTAAAAACAAAAAGAAAAAAATAAAAAAAGAAAGGAAATCTTCAAAAAAGAAAAATTTCAGAAAATCATAAATGAATAAAAATATAAGTCTTCCCTTTTTGTCCTTATTCATTAAGTTTATTCCTAAATCACCCCTTTAAACCTAAACCACATTTTAGGTTACATTCATCCCCAATTTAAAAATCTCTAATCCTTCCTTGTAAATTCCCTCCACTATCAAACCCTAATTTTCTTCCATCCCTCTTTTACTCTCAATTCCAACACTCACCCTGAGCTCACCTTACCATCATCACTCCACCTTAAGCTCTCTCTCCACTTTCTTTGATTTGGCCTCCCCCGTCACTCTCTTCCACCATCACATACAATCTCTTTCAGCTCTCTTTACTCTCTCCAACCTTTAGCTCTACACACATACCACATCACCGTACTCTCCTCCTCCTCCATTTCCTTCTACCGATCCACCGCCCCAGCACAGATCCATCGCTTCATCCTCCCATCACTACTTCATCCAGATCCATGATGTTCTCGCAGTCTCCCTTTCCTCTCTATCGCTCACTCTTACTCACTCTCCTTCTCTGTCAAACACCCACTCTTCCATAGATCCGTCACTCTCACTCTCGGCTTCCAGCGTCACACATTTACTCCACTGCTACTCTGATTCAGATCCTCCTCTTTTCTCACTATCCCTCTCCATCACAGGTTGCCTACTTCTGACCACCCACTCCGCCGTTCCCTCTCATTATTTCTCACTCTTGTCACAGATTGCTCTGCTTTCACTCTCGTAGCACCAACACCATCGACTCCAGACTCACCGCTGCTTCCTCTCACCATCAGGAGCATTGGCCTTGGTCAAAACATTTTTGGGTTTGATTTAGCGTTGGCTTTTGTGTTTCTGTGCTCATATCTGTATCTTCAGGTAATTTTCATCTTCTTTCTCATTAATTTAGGTTTTAGGTTAATTCATAGTAGGAATTTGAGTATGACTGCAATGTTAGTAGGCGGTTTCTATGAGTTTGTATAAGTTTTGAAGTTAGATTAACTTAGGCCTGAACTGATTTGATTTGAGGATTTGTACATTGCTCTGTTTACTTTGTCAAGCTTTAAGCTGAATGAAATTTTGGTTAATACTTCCCTAGCTAGCTCAGTTCATTGATTATGGGGTCTTAAGCTTGAATTTGAAATACGTTGTTGAAGGATTGAATAGTTACCTATTTTTATGCTCTGAGGACTAGATGATGAACATTATTGATGCTTGCTTGTATAAAATAGGTTCTGCAATAGATGGGTCATTTTGCTATCTTTTTAATAGTGCTCAAGGTATGATTAGTTAATTAAGCACAGTCACTTATATACTCAATAATGATGTCTTGAAATATCTGAGTGACTGACTTTCAATTAAAAAAAAAGTTGAACTTAATTTTTTTAGCCATGAATATACTACTTTACGTACTGATGTGTAAAGGGAAGTATACTTCTAGTTTGTGAAAACCATGTTTGGGCCCAATTCAATGAGATTTCTGAACATCCTTTCCAGTGCAAGCTTGAGCAGAATTATGACCACTTTTGCTAATGTCGGTACTGGTGCTTAATTAACATATTGTGCTTCTAGAATATACTTCATAATACTTCATTGTGGATTATTGAATACTTCCTCAGTGTGATTCTTCTATTTTTTGTAATTCTTGATGGTTGCTAAGGTTGAACTAATATGGTTGTTATGTGGATTAATGTACTGCTTGGCTTGCTGTGGTAATTGAATCAAGTTAGTACTTTCCTAGTTAACTTTGTCTATGTCTTAGATATCTTGAAAACTGAACACGTTTGCTGTAGTTTGAAACTTGTGGTTGCTTTGGGACATGTTTCAAAGGCACAAGAACATTCCAGCTTTGGAAAATCACTATAACTTTCATTATAGAGTTAGCAATACAATTCCATGCAAACCACCTTTCCTCCTTATTGCAAGTTTCAGAACTTAAACACGAAAGTGAAATTTTTTTCAGCAAGCTCATATTTGTGAATGTTCTCTTGATTACATGTACATACTTAGTAGACTTGGAAATTTTGCTCTGAAAGACTCTTTGGATTGATGAGATTTAAGCTTGAATTTGTATGGTGATTTGGGGAGTAGTATGTTACAACGTCTGATGGTTGTTTTTTAGATTTCATAATAACCTGTTAAGTTGCATGATGTAACATTCCTTTGCAAATTTGTGAACTAGTGCTTGGTCAAGTTGTGTTGCACTCTGAGCTTTTACTCAAATCCTTTCATTGTGGAAAACCAAATTTCTATTCACCAAGTCCAAGGAACATTGTGAATCTTCTGAAATTATTTTGTTTCCTTTAATTACTGATGATTGCATTTGTTGAACCTATTTTCTGCCTTAGATAATTTGATTTTGACTTGGCAATGTTTAAACGAAATCGGTTTCTTTGGTTTACCATAATGAATTGGGTTTAGATTAGCTAAGTCTTTATTGTTGACAAAGTATCATTTGGGGAGTAAATAGATTTTGATGGCAATGAGGATAGGCTTAAGTTTGGAATTCTATTTTGAAGAAGTTTTGGAACTAGCTAGCCTTAAAGTTTGGGGGAAATTTTTCTCTAGATTAGTTTCTTTTTCTTTTTTTTTAGGTTTGTATTTTGGATCTTTAATGTGTTTGTGTGTTTTCTCTTGTCCTTGACTGTGCTAACTGCTTGCGCTCTTTGTTTGAATGAGGCTACTGATGGTCTCTTTCTCACACTTGGACTTCTTGTTTTGGATATGAGCTACTAAGGGCTCATTGCACAGTGACTATTATGCTTTTGAAATAGGTCCTCATGGTCTTGTTCTGCTTGATGTGTTTCTTTAGGGAAAATGTGATTATTGATATATGCTATTTCGTTTGGTCTTATGTTTGCTATGAATGTTAGGGAACTAGCTACTGATGGCTAGAGTTCCCATTGATTTCAAGCTTTATTTGGGCCATTGAAGGCTTTGTTACCTCTGAATTCTTGATCTTTTTGAATATTGTGGATATGAGCTACATATTGTACAGGTCCTGTTCAGTTCCAATCCCTTCATGCTAGGGTTAACAATGAGGACATTTTTAATCTTAAGTTTAGGGGTGTGATTATGTCACAATTTTGAAAAAGAATGAGTGCACAGAAGAAAAATTTTTTTGAACAAGTTTTGTTAGGAAATTGTTGGAATATGTGAGATTTCGTAGGTTTTGTTAGGAAATTGTTGGAATATATGATATTTAACATACTTGAGTTTTTGCTTGTGAAAAATTGTTGAAAATGAGCTGTCAGTTTCAGTTATTTGTCAAATATTGTTTGGATGATCTTGTGATATAAATTACTGCTCTATATGTTATATTAGATAGGAAATTTTTATTAATGTGCATGGATGAGTGTATTGTAGTGATAAAACATGTTGTTCAAGAGTTTTTAAGTAATTTACATACTATTAGAGTTAAATGTATTGTGGATGTACTTGTTGAAAGGCTTAGTAGCAAATTAGGTTATATACCTGTATTTCAATTTTTGATTTTAGAATCCCATTTGGAATTGTTTAAAACTTTTGATTTAGTTTATAAGATTTGAAAAAAATGATTAGGGCAGTTCATAAAGTGCGTTTGAGCCTTTCAAACTTACCTAATTGATGTGATTTTTCTTTGAAACCTTATGTTGAGCCTATTTGAAAAACCAGTTAAATATTCTTATTGAAAAACTTAACACCTACCTTTCCTAACCAATGTGTAAAACCATGATTCCCTTGTTTTGAGATAGATGATAAGTGATTGGGTGGAAGAATGTGGTGTTGTTATGCAAAGTTACAAAAGATTTGGGAAATGGGTGTAGAAAGGAAAAGGTTCACATTGTGAAAAGAAAATCAAGCCAAAACAGAAGTTTAAAAAAATAGAGAGAGAAAAGAAGAAGAAGAAGAAATATGCTTACAAAGAAGGCTTGATATGAAAAATTCAATTTGGTTCAAGTTTGTAGGAGTATGTTTTATGAGAAAAGAAAGAAAACCCTTGAATAGTTATCATCTATCTGAAGGTATTTGATTGATTATCCTTTATCTTTTCTTTTGAAAACCTTAACCCTTGGCCCCATTACAAGCTAAGAAAAGTCCCTTTGATTTTTAAGTTAAGTGGAGTGAATTAGAAGAAAAGATTAAGGAATTAGGGGATGTTAAAATTGTTTATTTGAATATGGGTGTATGATTTGAAGTGTTACTTTTAAATTTAGCTTGTACAAAAGGAATATATGTTGACTCCATTCACACACTCACACTTAAGAACCCTTGAAAAACATGTTTTAAATCTATGAAGCATTCATCCTTGCATATTGTCTTCATTTCTTGTTTAATATAACTTATTGAGTGGCTGATGAGGATCAATTCATTCATACATAAATGTTGAGTAATTGGTTCATTCAGTGAGGATAGACTTCTTTGCTTGAGGACAAGCAAAAGCTTAAGTTTGGGGATGTGTTAACTTATAGAAATCAAGAGTATTCTAGCACATTTTCTTCTCTTTTCAGTTATTTTTGGATTCAAATTGTGCATACAAAGAGATTATAGAAGAAAATGTGATAAGACAAAGCTAAATCAAAATTTTGTTGAATCATAGGTTAAATGCACATAGTTTTGATTATTTGTGAAAGATAAAAAAGCTCATGAAGTCTTCCTCTTTGTAGGTGGAAGATGACAAGTTGTAAAAGCTCACAAAGATCATGGGAAGATGTGAAAGGAAGTGAAGAATGCAAGAGGAAGATGAAAAAGGACACTATGAAGGAGAAGCTTGCAATTGCTGTGGAAATATTGTAGCTAAGCCAATGCAAAACTACCTTAAAAGATGACCCTTCTGTCTGCCTTGTGGCCGTGAAATCCGTTGTAGCCAATGTCATAGCGAAACCACCTGAAAAAGCCTTACTTCTGTCTGATGACAATTCGCTATGGCATTTGTCATTGCGAACCCACGACGAACGTGTGAAACTGATACTGTGCGTTTTGAAAAAGTGATGGTGCTGATGCTATTTTAACCTAAGAGAGGTACCGGAAGTGACTCATTCTGCACAGGGGAAAGGTCAAGGACGCAAGGGAGGCTTCTAGGAGAGAGCTTGAGGAGATTTTGGAGCTTCAGAAGGAGTTTTGTGAAGAAAGTCAAGGATTTTCCCTGCTTTTTCTGGTTGTTCTCTTTTTTCTTCCCATTTTGTTGATATGGTTATGATTCTTAGGCTTAGTTGTTGGTTTGTATTGATCAATAGTAGCTAAAACTCCTAATTAGGAGTACTTTTACCAATTGTAAGGATTGAAACTACTACATTATCTTGCTTTTGTTGGTTAATGAGTATATATGTTGATTTTTCTTTGAGCTTAATGCTATCTTGTGTTTGATCACCATATGATTAGATTTGTTCAGTTGGAAGATGCTTGAGAGAGCTATTTTGATTATAGAACTTAAGAAAAATCATACTAGACTTGAAGTTTAGAGATTAAATGGATGGTTTGTTGTTAGAATAGAGATATATCTAACAACCTAGCATAGTCAAGTGAAGGCTTGCTTTGGAAAGATGATTTTCATTAATTGTAAACAAGAGATTGAATATTTTTAATGAGGATTAAAAATCAATCTTGACTTGAGAGAGCTTGATTGATGATTTTAGAACCTTTGACTAGCATATAGACTCATTTCATTAACATAAGTGGATAATTGCATAGTTTCATGAAATACAATGGGGAAAAAGTAATCATAAGCTAATACTTCTTGAAGTTAGACCCAATTTCCCAATTTCCACTGTTTTGCTTTGTTTATTTTTATGAAAAGTCTTTATACAAATTGATTAAATTTAAATGATTCCATTCAACCTAATTAAGAACATGGTTAAATTAGTTAACTCGCTTTTGTCATAGTTCTTGTGGATCGACACTTGTTTCTTACTAATTTATTACTTGTGACCCGTACGCTTGCTGAAGCTAAACGGCGACCAGATGTGAATTGTGAAAAAAGCTTCCTGGAGTTGAAGCAGAGGTTAACTACAGTGCCAGTGTTGACAATCCTAAATCCGCAGTTTTCATATGTTGTTTATACAAATGCCAGTAGGCATAGATTAGGATGCGTATTGATGTAGCATGGCCAAGTGGTGACATATGCATCTCAACAGCTGAAACCTCATGAATCGAATTATCGCACCCATGATCTTGAGGTAGCGGCAATTGTGTGTTTGCTTTGAAGATCTGGAGACATTATCTCAATGGTGAGACTGTAGAGTTGTACTGCGACCACAAGAGCTTGAAGTACTTGTATGACCAGAAAGAGCTCAACATGAGACAACGCAGATGGATGGAGTTGCTGAAAGACTACAATCTAGAAATTAAGTATCATCTCGGTAAGACTAATGTCAACGCTGATGCATTAAACAGTAAATCAGTGCAGGTGGCAGCTATAATGATCTATAAGAAAAAACTGATCGAGGGTTTAGAGATTTAACTCTATCTAGTCAGATTCTGTTGAACAGTGGTGTTAGCCAAATATACAATGATCTAAGCACAATGATTTAAGAAGCTCAACTACATGATGATCAAGCACTATCTATCAGAGGTATGATTGATAGGGGCGAAACTCAGGAATATGACTTGTCACCCAGCGGACTAGTCAGGTACAAGAAGCAGATTTATGTCCTACTACAACCAGAATTGAAATGAAAACTCCTGGAGGAGGCACATAAGTGTAAGTATAATCTACATCCAGGGGCTACAAAGATGTACCATGACATGAAGGCTCAATACTATTGGCCAGGGATGAAAAATGAGGTAACTGATTTTGTCGCTCGTTGCTTGATATGTTAGAAAGTGAAAGTTGAACATCAGCGACCATCAGGCTTTTGACTAATCCTGAGATTCCTGAGTGGAAGTGGGAAAGCGTTACTATGGATTTCATGACAAGATTAACTAAGGTCAGAAACTATTACGCTATATGGGTGATAGTTGATAGATTTACGAAGACAGCTCATTTCCTACCGAACAGTATTCACTATTCTCCGAACAAACTGGCAGAAATCTATATTAAGGAGATTGCGAGGTTACACGATATTCCGAAAAACATCATCTCTGATCGAGGTCCACGATTCACTTTTAAGTTTCAGAAGGCAGTACATGAAGCTTTGGGTACCAAACTTTGATTTAACACGGTATATCATCCTAAAACTGATGAGTAGACAAAGTGAATGATTCAAACCCTTGAGGATATGCTAAGGGCATGTGTACTTGATTACAAAGGTAGTTAGGACAAATTCTGTCCATTGGTAGAATTTGCCTATAACAACATTTACCATTAGAGCATCCAGATGGCTCCATATGAGGCACTTTATAGGAGGAAGTGTCAATCACCGTTATGCTGGATTGAGTTGTCTGAGATGCAATTTCTGGGGCTAGATCTTCTTGATCATACAACGAAACAGATAAAATTGATTAAGCAGAGGTTGTTAGCTGCTCAAAGCCAATAGAAAAGTTATGTAGATAAGAGGCGAAAACCTATGGAATTTAAAGTTGGTAACCACTTATTTATGAAAGTATCACCTATTACGGGTATTAGCAGAGCATTGAAAGTAAGGAAGCTGCAATAAGGTATATTGGTCTGTACAAGATCTTGGAGAAGATTGGGCCTGTAGAATATCGCATCGCTTTGCCACCAAATCTGAGCAGACTACATGATGTTTTCCATGTTTCCCAATTGAAAAAGTATAAACCTAATCCAAAACTTGTAATAGAGTATGAAGATGTGGAAATGCATAAAGATTTGACATAATAAAGTCACGCCTGACCGAATCATCGATCGACAGGAGAAGCAACTCAGGAGCAAGAGCATTCTGTTTGTCAAGATAGTCTGGAAAGGGTTATCGCCCAGAGAGGCTATGTGTGAAACAGAGGAAAGTATGAAGAAACGTTATTCAGAATTTATGGTTGTATAAGTATAGCAAATTTTGGGGACAAAATTTAATTAAGTGCGGGAGAACTGTAACACTCCAAATTTTATATTCACCAAATATATTGTAATTATTTGAAAAATTCAATAAAATGGTGAACATTCATGAATTTGGAATTTATGAATTTTAGAAATGTTCATGAGAAAATGGGCAAATTAATTCAAGAAAGGAAATTAGATTACAAAGGTAATGGTAAAATAATAACTTCTGCCAATTTAGCACAAGATTGATTATTTTCCAATTAATGGAATTTAATTTCAAATAATTAAGGAAAATAAAGGAGAATGTATATTTGGAATATTCTTGGTGGAATAAATCAAGATTTGTGAAATTGGAAGGAACTTGTGCATAAAACAATTAAGGAATTATGGAAAATGTTGGAACAAATTCTATTTCCCTTTTTCCTTGATATTTTGGCCTAGCTTAAGGAAATTGGAGGGAAAAATAGTTATTGGGAATAAGATATGCCAAGTGTCATTAATCCAAATCAAGAGGAATAAACAATGATTATTGTATATGAGCACATGTGTAATTGCCTTAAGATAATATTTATTGGAACAAGAAGCTTAAGACAAATCAAAGAGGCCCATTTGGTTTCTTAAGGACCCTTTAGGCGTGTTGGGCTAGAGGGAAAAGAGAAGAGAATTAGTTCAAATACAAATGAACTTTATGACACAAGTTTGAAGTAGATAAGGACAAGTTGGATGCAGATAAGCTTAAGTATAATCATGATGTCATAAAATAATTTCCTACCATTTATTAAATAAGAGAAATTAAGTGAGATAATTTATGAAGCAAAGCTTCATCTTTTTCTGGCCAATTTCGTCCAAAGCTCAAGAGAGGAGAGAGAGAGAGAGAGAGAGAAAAGCTTAAGAAACCTCAAGCTTTAGAGAGAAGGAAGAAGAGAAAGATTAAGGTAAGTGGGGATTTCTTAAGGTTTTTCCTTCTAATCTTACATAAGCTCTTCTCTAATCTCTTCCTTTCCATAAAATCCATGGTTTAGCAAGAAAATCTTGAGCTCAAGGAGAGAGAGAGAGAGTAGGACGCCTAGAGAGAGAAAGTTCAAGAGTTCAAGAGATAACTTCACAAACTCAAATCCATACTAGTATGTTGTTATTGTTGATGTTTATGGTTGGATTTGTTGATGTTTATGGTTGGATTTGTAAATTTGGAAAGTCTTAACCCTAAGGGGTTATGCTACCCAAATTTCTTTAAATCATGGTTAAAACGTATTTAAATGGCTTAATAATGGATTAGAAGTGGAAAGGCATAAGCTTTAGAGGTTAAAACACAAAAGTGCAATTTTTCCTTTTCTTGAGCCATATTTTGGTTAGCACTATTCTAGGGGGAAGGAGTTGGATTTTCAATGATTTGATGATTCCAATGAGTTTAAGTGGGAAAATTAGGTGGGATTACAGTTGGTCACTTTTTCGAAAAAGCCCGAAAAAGCATATTTACAAAAACGCTTCTAAAACCCTAAAGCGAGCTGTCAAGAGCAATTTCATAATTTGACACTGAATTTGGTAATTTCAAGCCCGAAAATGGATTCTTTGGGCAAAAATACATTAGGATGGCCTTAGTCAAAATTTTGGAAAAAGTACAGTCGAGTCGGGCACGGCAGGGCCGGACTGGGGTCCTGGGGGCATTTTATTAAATTTTCACCATAAGCTAATATAACCACAAGAAACACTATGGAAGTGTCTAAAATGATACTTGGACAGGTGATGACCTATTTCTTGTACATTTAATATTTCAGGACCAAGTCGGAAGCCGAAAGCGACATGTTTTACGAGGCACACAAAAAGGGGTTGATAAAGCTTTAAGGTAGGGACTACTATCTCTCATATACTATGTGACTATTTATATGTTATGTGTTATTGTATTTTGTGATATGAATGCGTGCTAGAGGCACAGTACCTGGTTGTGGTTCGGTGCCCAGCCAAGGTATATCAAAAATCCTAATTGTGGTCGGTGACTTGGCTGAGGTATATGTAGGGATTCTATGTAATGACCCAAAAATGGGATTGAGGGCTAATGACTTTAAAAGTGGATGTAAATATTATTGAATAAACACTTTTGGAGAATGTGTGATGGGAATTTGGTTGTTTTAGTAATTTCAATGGTTTCCGTGTGAAAAATTATGTGGGAATAGGTTTGATTGTTGATTTTGGAGCCATTGGACACATTGGTTAAAAATTGGAAAAACTGTCAAGTGTAATTCTGTGCAGGGTAGTCGGTTTGTATGGATATTTTGAATCGGAAAATGGAGTCTAAAAACTCTGAAACTTTCCAGTCTTAAATTTCACATGTCAAGCTTCAAAATGGACCTATAATTTTGTTTCATTTCGATTTGTGAGCTAAGAGTTATGAATTTTTGAAATTTGGCCACCGAAATTGATTATTTTCTGGAGCAGCGGTTAAATAAATTAACTCCGGGAATGATATACTTCTAGCTAGTAAAAGGCTATATTTTTCCTTGAAACTAGACTCAATAAAGGTTCTATAGACTTTGGAATCACTTCATTTCCATTTTTTTAGAATTAGTTATGATTTTTCAAAATTTGGACAGAAAATCTGCCAAAAATCCGAAAATGCAAAGAAAATTGAATGACAAACTTGTAATTTTGCCACACAAGTGCTAAATTAATTATTTTCGATTATTTAAGGAAAATAAATGTGCAAAATTTATTTAGAGTATTTTGTCAATTAAATACAAATTTATGGAAAATTTGAGCAAAAAGAGCAAATTTGACCAAAATTGGGACTTCACGTGTAAACGTAACTTGGACAAGTTGTGAAGCCAATTGAGACCATAGGGAGGGACCTTTAGGTGTCTCCTACATGTGGCATAATGAAGGAAATATTGGTTTGGCTTAATGGCAAGATTACATGTACATAGAGTTATTGTATATAAAAAGTGATTTTTGGAATTTTGGATAAATTATAAAATAAACAAAAGATGACATAAGCATAATATTTAATCATCTCCTTCTTCCTCTTCAGCTCATTTTGACACACACAACAGCTGAAACAAGAGAGAGAAAGGGAAGAAATCTCACAAGGTAAGCCAATTTCTTTGACGATTTAGCTTCTAACGTATATAACTCCGACCTTAAGCTACTTTTCTTTGTTCTTTAAGGTTTGGAGGATCAAAAATCTGTTGTTATTTAGGTTAGGGTTTCAGCTATATTTGGGAAAAGCTTGTGGGAGCTTGAGGTAATTTCTAAACCTTCATATATTAACTATTATGGCTGCTGTGGGCAATTTAATCAGTGAAATTTCGCCGGATTGCCATTGGTTTTAAACTTTAGAACTGTATGTGCCTAAGGGTTATGCTGCCCAATTTTAGTTCAAATTGTAGTAATAACTCAATTAGATGATTAATAAAGTGGTTAGGAGTAAAAAGGAACGTGTTTACGGAGCCGAAATTGTAAAACCTCGATTTTCCCAGGAGAACACATAAATTTTGGCCAGCTCTAGAAATGGGTCTTAGAGTTGGATTTTCAATGATTTGATGGTTCCATTGCGTTCAGGAGGAAAAATTAGGTGGGGTTGCAATTAGTCACTTTTTCATAAAAGGCCGAAAAAGCATAATTACGAAAACACCCCTGAAACCCTTAAAGTCGGGCTGCTAAGGCTAAATTTGTAATTTGACATTGAATTTGATAATTCTCAATTTGGAAATGGATTTATTGGGCTGAAATATATTAGGATAGCTCAGGTTAGAATTTCGGGAAAGGTGCAGCCGAATTGGGTAAGGTAGGGCCGGGTCGGGCCCCCGGGGGTATTTTTATAAATTTTCATTATAGACTCATATAACCCCCAGAAATACTATTGAAGTGTCTAAATGGTGCATTTGGAGTTGTAGGATTCGACATTTTCCCTGATCGCGAGCAGCTTGAGCCGGTACAAGTCAGGAAAGAACAAGGTAGTAACTCTTCCCTTATATTATGTGTAAATGTAGTGTATGTATGTGTGATCATATTTTATGATGAGTTGTGATACTGCCTATATAGCTGGTGATAGCTGTCATTATACAGCATAAGCTGGTGATATGACTATATAGCGCAAGCTGGTGACATGATTATATAGCATAAGCTGGTGAATTGATTATACAACGTAAGCTGGTAACTTGATTATACAGCGTGAGCTGTCGTATTGTTTATCAGCCGTGAGTGTTGTCGTTTGTGGTGAAAGCCATATATCATTATGTCGATGCTGATTGTGATTTAATTACATGCTATGTGTTTATATACTGTATAAGTGATTTTTTACTACTGGGATTCTCTTGAATCTCATTCTTTTCATTAACTAATCTTTCAGACAGGGCAAGTGGCTCCAAAGGGAAAAAGACAACCAAGGGCGGTTAGGATATTTTAGGGATATTTGACTTGGTTGTTAGTTATGTATGTTTTGGTTGGGATTACTGTTTATATATCTGGGATGTAAATAATAGAATGATTTTGTGTAATCCCCTATTGGGAAAACTATAAACCCTTAGTTGAGATATAGACAAACCCAGGGTTCGTCGGGATTTATGCTATACAATCTGATATGTATGAATGCGATTGAACTGCACAAGGTAATTAAATTTAAAGCATGAACTTGAGACCAAGACTGGGAGGAAATTTTGAAAGAATTTGTGAAAACCCTACTGTCAGGAAGGGATTAAAATGAGTTTAATTATCCATTGGTCTCTAACTCATTTTGATTACGCATTTTTGAATTATAATTACGCTTTTAAAGGTAGGGGGTTGTATTCTAACTTGATGTTTGGCCCTGAAAATTGTGTACACGTATGAATCGACGTGAACTTTCATTTTACCTGATATGGTGCATTGCATATTTAATTCTCACATTTTATAAGTCGATAGTATGTTTCTACTAGGATTCTTCAGGATTCACCCCTTTTTCTAAACAAACATATCACTGGGTGGCAGTGGATGGAAAGGCAAAGATGTAGACATAGGGAAGTAATTGGCACGTGTTTCGTGTAATAACCTAAATTTCAATTAAGAGTTAATGACTCCAAATATGAAGGTGATTATTGTTAAATCAACACTTTTGGAGAATATAAGGTGAATTGTGATTTGAATGTGTTATGAGCAGTGCCTAAACCCTGTAGTTAAGTTCAATTATGGATTTACATCTAAATTGAATTGGAATAGAGGGAGGGCGCATATTGTGGTGAAAATGGTGTCATATTGTGTCATTGGAATTGGTTTGGAACTTGAAATAGAAAGTTTGACAATTTGGTGGTTTGTGTTGCATTTTGGTTCAAAACTGGATATGTGTGGATGTGATAAGAATTTGGTTGTTTTAGTGATTCCAATGGTTTCCTTGTGAAAATTTATATGGGAATAGGGTTGTTTGTTGATTTTGGAGCCATTGGACACATTGGTTGGAAACTTGAAATTCTGTCCAGTGTGAACTTTGCATAGGGCATTCAGTTTGTATGGACATTTTGAATGGGAAAATGGTGTCTAAAAATTCTGAAACTTTCCAGTCGTAAAGTTCACATGCCAAGCTTTAAAATGGAATGATAGTTCATGTCATTTTGATTTGTGAGTTGGAAGTTATGATTTTCTAAAATTTGAGATTAGAACTAGAATCTGTTTTGGAGCAGTGTTGGATTTTGTGGAATTATGTATTTGTGTGGTGGTGGTTGATGATAGTTCATATTTTTCCTGTAAAGACAACTTAAATAGCTTTCAATAGGTTTTTGGATAATCCCATATCAATTTTTCCAGAATTAGTTATGTTTTTTCAAAGTTTGAGCAGAAATCTGCCAAAACTTTGTAAAAATCCGAAATTGTTGGAAATTAATAAATAATTAAATTATGACATCACCCTAATATTAAAATATCATCTTCCTCTTCCTCTTCAGCCCAAATTGATGCCATTTTTAGAAAAATAGAGAGAAGAAGTTGTGAGCTTTTAGAGAGAGAAAGGGGAAGAGATCTTGTAAGCTAAGCCGATTTCTCCGATGATTTAGCTTCTAACGCGTATAACTCTACTCCTAAGCTTCTCTTCCATGTTCTTGAAGGTTGTTGAATCTCAAATCTTGGTTGGTAAAGTTAAGTTTTTTTAGCCATATTAGGAAAAAGCCAAAAGGAGCTTGAGGTAACTCCAAACTTTCATATATTTCTTATTCTGGCTGCTGTAGGCAATTTAATCAGTGAAATTTCGTCGGATTGCCATTGGGTTTAAAGTTTGGAAATGACATGGTTTGGGGTTATACTGCCTAAATTGGGTCTTAATGTTAGTTGTAACCTAATGGAATAGTCAATAAATTGGTTAGGAGTAGAAATGGATGCATTTACAGAGTCGAAATCGTAAAACCCTAATTTTCCCTGAAGTACCTGAGGATTTCGGCCAGGGCTGTTAGAGGGCCTTAGAGTTGGATTTTCAATGATTTGATGGTTCCATTGAGTTCAAGAACGAAAATTAGGTAGGGTTAGAGTTGGTCACTTTTTCGCAAAAGCCCAGAAAAACATAATTATGAAAACGCCCCTGAAACCCTGAAATAAGGGCTGTCAAGGGTATTTTTGTAATTTGACAATGAATTTGATAATTTCAAGTCTGGAAATGGATTGCTTGGGCGGAAATATGTCAGGATAGCTAGGTTAGAATTTCAGGAATAGTACAGTCGGATCGGGTACCGCAGGGCCGGGCTGGGTCCCCGGAGGCATTTTAGTAACTTTTCATTATAGACTCATATAAACCCCAGAAAACACTATGGAAGTATCTAAACAGTACATTTGGCATTGTAGGATCGAATATGGAGCCTGAGTTGTTTGCACGTAGATCGAGGAACTATTTCTAGTTAGCAAAAGGGACACAAGGTAAGGAACTTACCTCTCCTGCATGTATTTGATATTTGTGCTGGTGTATGGATGCATGTTATTACTTTGCTTGATTATGTGAAACATATATAAATGATTAAAGCTCTGTTTCTATTTATGCTATGGCCATACATATGTTGTTTGAAATATTGAGCATGCAGAGATGTCGTTGTGTGAGCATGAGTTATGTAATGCAAGATGTCATGCATTAAGCATTTATCTTATATGCATACTGGTACTATTTTCCTATTGAGATTCTCTTGAATCTCATCCTCCCTTACCAACAATTTAGACAGGCAAATACAGAAGGTATGCAAAAATCAGAGAAGAGAACTGTACGAGGGAGGGTTGCAGTGGTGGAGCGAAGACTGGAAGAAGTCTTCGTTTCACTGGGATGGATTTAGACACCCTAGTAGACCTGTACGACTACCTTAATTCTAAGTATCATGTACGATCCCTTATGGGGATTTTCTGTAATCATGCACATATTATCAGTATAATTATGCTATTTCTGTATTACCCACCGAACCACATATCATTTTCTGCGAATACTTTGGTAAAGGTAAAATTAAAATAAGGGCTTGACATCCCGAGGTGAAGTCAAAGTTCATGGTTATAATTAGTTTATGTTTAAGATATTTTGGGAAATCCTGTAAATATTGGAAATACTGTTGCATTCTATATTTTGACTTGGGACTATAAACAGCTACTTTTATCAGTATATATGTACTTTTCTATATGCCTGTGGAACTTGGTCTCTATTACTTTGCGAATATCAAAATGGAAACAGGTGTTGACAGCTTATGGAGGAGATAATGGTGGTGGAGGCGGTGGTGGAAGAGGAGGGGCTTGTGGAGGAGAAGGGTGAGGATGACAAGGAGGAGGAAGGTGATCATGTGAAGGAGGAGGGTGAATGGAAAGAGTTTTCTAGCGTCTGACCATAATGAGTAAGATAAGGGTGAGGTTATAAAAATGTGCTTTTAAAAAAGTACTAAGAATAAAAGAAATAGGTCAATATAATTAGAGTTGAATACTTCACTCTAAAGTATATTTAACTTAGGAGAACTGGTACATAGCGTTGGACTGAACGAGGTTTTAAAAAGGCGCTTTTTAGATTTGTTCATTATATGATGGTTGTTTATTATTAAATATCTTTTTTGTTATTCATACTTTATGTCAATAGATATAACCGTTATGTTTGTATTTTAGCTGATGTAAGGTTGGAAGATGAATCATTTGTAAGTATTATATGACGGTTGTTTTGAAAGAATTGTCCTTTTTGTTAATAAATAAATGATGGTTATTAACTACAACCGTTATTTTTGCACTTTCACAAATTCCGCCTTGCAATACATGACAGTGCGCATAATTAACTATTACTTTTAAGCATTATATATTTTTGCGCATCCTCCGCCTCAACATATATGACGTTTATTAGCTGTAACCATTATGTATTAAGTGTCATATATGTGTAAATCTGTAGTAGTGAAAGTAATATACTTAATTTCCATCAAATAAAAAAGAATTATATATATTTCAATTAACAATAAAAATTTTCAATATATAGGCATATTTCCTTTTGTAGAAAAAATGTCATTCCATTTAATAGGCCCGATGGACCATTTGGGATCAAAATGAGCAATTTTAATTACAAATTCAAAATTATTTGAAAATGTCCTAAAATTTGTTATTTTACCCCTCAGTTTCTTTTTTTGAAAAAATTTAACTCGTTATTTTATCTAAATCCACTATACATACTTTACAAGTGCTTTAAAATTATATCTAATTTTGATATTCATAATATTAATTTTAAAACATTATATAATATAAGTTATATTAAATTATATTGAACCAATTCTGAAAAGTATTTTTTTTTAAACATAATTATGAACTTCTACAAATGTATAGATGCAAGTCAACGCCCTTGAAGCACATACTATTTAATATTGGGTTAAGGGATAAAAATACTCATAAATTTTTCTTAAAAGTGTATCCATTACTATAAATTTTTTTTAGGTGCAAAAGTAACCATGAACTTTCAAAAAGGAGGGGAGCAAAAGAGACACTTCCATTAAAACCAAGGAACGAAAAACCGGACCGGGTAATGAACAGATCACGGTACAAGTTCAAGGGTTAATGGGTCAACCGGGGTCTAACCGGTAGTTGAACCGGTCATATTAAAATATTATAATTTATTAGTGATAATATATATATTAATATATTTTTAAACTTCTATAGATAAAAATGAAGATTTTTAGAAAAAAATGCTTAAAATCTATTAGTATTAGTTATAATACTTATATTTATGTAATGATATCTCATTTCCTATAATTATTATATCTTTTTAAATAATTTTTTTTATTATCTTCTTCTTTTTTTTTAGATTTGTTCTTTCTTTACTTACTTTTCTCTTCATTTTAGTCTTCAATTTTTCATTTTCCCCTAAAAAAATAGCACAAAATAAAAATAAAATAATAAAAAAAATGAAAAACCGGTCCAACTGGTTTCAGACTAGTTTTGGCCGGTTCAACCGGTTTTACGGTTTAATGGTTAGATCGGACCGGATCACAGACTGGTTCTCGGTTCAACTGGTCGAACCGGCCGGTCAAGTTTTTTGTTCAATGATTAAAACTAACTAACGGCCGTTAACTCCAGTGCAAAAGTATTAAATTACCTCTATCTAAAAAAAAGATTATGGTGGTGGATGCACTTTTGAAAAAAGTTTATAGATATTTTTGCACTTTTGAAAAAAGTTTATGGGTATTTTTATCCCTTAATTTTTTTCCGATAAGGGTATTTTGGTACTTTTGTATTGGAGTTAAAGGCTATTAGTTAATTTTAACAGAAGTATCACTTTTGCCCCTTTTTAAAAGTTCATGGTTACTTTTGCACCAAAAAAACGTTTGTGGTAGTGGATACACTTTTTAAAAAAAATTTATAGATATTTTTATCCCTTAATCCTTTAATATTTGAGAGTCACTTTAATTTTAAAAGGGTCAAGGTGCACCCAACATCCTGAAATATTTTCTCATGTTACCCGATGCTGTGATGCAATTTCAACCTCGAAGTTATTAAAATTGAGCAATCATCCAAACACTAATGTCCATTAAAATCACGTCAAGCCCCCATCTCTCTCCTATTCCATCCTCGATCAAATTTACTGCTCCATTGATAAAGGTGAGAGCACCAGTGGCGAAGTGAATTTGTATTCAGAAACAATAGCAAAGAAACAGATCAAATTGTATATTGAAGAAGTGGACGAGCAAGATATAGCCAAAGAACATGAGACTGATGGGAGAGCCAGGCCGATAGAGATGGTCAAACTGATATAGGGAAACCCAGAATTTGTTTTTTTGTTGGGTTATAAAATTATTCATGCATATTTGCTCCCAAAATTTCTGAGCTTGTGTGATTGTTGAAACAGGGCGCTTTAGGAATTGCGTATGAAAACATTGAAGAGGTTGGACCTATAGGCCTCTAGGCATTAAATTGAAGCCGAGAAATTCCACATGGCATTAAACTGACTTGACCACTGAGAAAAGAGGAGGGAAGGAGAGGAGCGAGAGATGTATCACAAGGAAGATAAAGAATGAAGAGCGGGTCCCTACGGATAACGGGGTGAGAAGCAGAGAATATGGGTTTAGCAAATTAGAAGTCGGAAGAGGCAAACGGTTTCGTACAACTATGAATTTCACGTACTAACGGACGTTTGTTGAGGTGATAATATGGGATGAGATTGGCCATTTTAATAACTTTTGAGGTTAAAATTACACCACTAATAACTATCAGGCACTTGGTGCATCTGAGAAAATATTACAGGGTGTTGGGTGCACCTTAACCCACTAAATTATCTATTTTTATTTATTACAAAGTATAGGATGTGCGTGCAGTCTCGCTATATGGTAGATTTTGCTCAAGTTGCCAGTTGAAGCAACTTATCAAGAAAATGAAAGTGTGAGACTTAAAATAAAATGAGAATGGAGGGGACGTTTTAATTAATGACATTTGAAGAATATTATTGCTAAGATTTCATCAAAAAGAAAAAAAAAATTAGTGACGGAATTTTCAACCACTTAGTTAAATTTCATTAATAACATTCATAATTTATCATATTTGATAAAAAAAATTTCTATGAAATTCATATATATATATATACATATATGAAGTCACTAAATATAATCAAATACAAAAATCTAGTAAGAGTTTAAGAGTGAGTTGATAGAGTTTTGTAAGTTGAATACGTAAAAACATTAAAATTGTTGTGTGAACTCACAAGCTTAACTGACTTTACAGTTAGTACGAGTTTATAAGTGAGTTGACATGATTTTGTAAGTTATAAATGTTAAAATTGGAAAATCAACTTGAGAGTTTAACAATAAAGTCACGGGCATGAGAATTGGCAGCTGCATTTATATGTTACTATGTGTTTACGTTTCCTATTCCTTATCTAATAATTATCAACAATCATATATTTTAATCCGAATAATTAACTCCTATTCTCATGACCACAATATTTGAGAGCTCGTGAGTGGATTGGATGCAAGACAAACAATAAAGGCTCGAACAACAAAAGGCGATAGTGTTGTTTGAAACTATCCGATCGAAGAAAGCAACCACAATAAATAATCAACAACGTGTGTGAATGCGCATGCAGTCTGACAAAAGTGAAAGACCTTGAAAAGTAGGACTGCAAGAGACATTTAAATTATGACATTTTATAACATTAGTTCCAAGACTTCGTTGGAAGGGAACCGATCGGGTCAAAAAAAAAAAAAGGGGAAGGGAACCCATAATATCTTGCAGATATACACCATCACTAGTACACAAATGGTGTTTAAGACTGGCTTATTTGGACCGGTTATAGCGGATAAGGTCTTAAAAAAGTGATAGGTGTCATTTTTGTGATTATGATCAACTTCTAAGACCGGTAATACTAAAAACCGGTCTTAAATCACTAGTGAAAAAATTATTTTTAAGACCGGTTAAAAATGACATTTTAGACTGGTTTTGGATCCGGTCTTGATACAGCCGGTCTTAAAAGTCTGCTATTTTTTAGACCGATTAATGAAACCGGTCTTAAAAATCATTTTTTTAGACCGGTTTCTCGAAGACCAGGTCTTAGAAATCCAGACTTATTAGACCGGTTGTTTAAAAACCGGTCTAAAAACTTTTTTTTCAAGACTTTTAAGACCGGTTGTTAAAATAACCGGTCTTAAAAGTGATATTTTTTTAAAAAATAATAAATAGAGCATTTTTTTTTGTAGTCAAACGTACAGATGAATAGAAGGGATAATAGTGAAAAAGCGATTGCGAATACTTCCAAGCAAATTACCACCATCAGATTTAATAAAAACACCTTCTCTGTGAATCCCGCTGCTAAACTTTCTAAAAACCTGAATTCCTGTATTGTTCACTAAGAACATCAAACAACGTAGAAAGATAATGAACAGCTCTTGTAACAAAATTCAGGCACACCCATAAGTTTAACTTTGTATTCATATTCAGTTTCTTAGTTGAAACTATGAAACTATTTTGGCACAACCATAAGGAAGAAGAAAACTAGAGACGAAATAAAAAAAAAGCAAACAGAGGAATTGTTTTAAGCAAGGTGCTTCGCTCTGCACCTTCTTCTTCCTCTTTCATCTATCGCCACCTTGCAGTAGATACTCAAAAATTAGTTTACAAATTAATTAAGCGTTTAAAAGGAAAGTTTATTCAAACCTCATAACATTAGTTACATCTTCTTCACGTATCTCTAGGTCAAAGCAAAGGAGCAAGCAGCTCATGGCAGCAAAGAAGTGAGGCTGCCAAGGTAGGTTGCGATGAAGGATGGATGTCACGGGGAAAGAGAAAAGTCACGACGAAGGAGATCAGAGCAAGCGAGGTTGTTGCGGCGACAAACTCATTTAGTGCAAGGGTGAGAGCACCGCATCAACAAACATGAGAATGAGATCAAGCGAAGATGATCGAGCTCACAGAGTAATCGCACCAAGAAGAGAGGTTTCAGATTTAAAGAGCGAAATTTAAGAGCGATAAAGAGGAGATTCAAAAATTTAGGGTCGATTTTTTAGACCGGGTATATATAAAACTGGTCTTAAAAAGGTGGAAAAAAATTAATTTTTAAAATTTTTCATATTTAAGACCGGTTATTAATAATAACCGGTCTTAAAAGTTTACAATTTTTAATTTTTTAAATATTTTGATATTTTTAGACCGATTTTATTTATAACCGGTCTAAATAATTTTTTAAGACTGGTTTTTTTGAGAACCGGTCTTAGAAGTCCTATATAATTCCAAAACTGTCACCGGTCAAATTTTTTAGATCTTATCCGCTATAACTGGTCTAAATATGGCGGTCTAAAAAGGAAATTTTGTACTAGTGAATATATTATTTAAACCGTTTTTATAAACAACCGGGCTTAAAAAATTAATCATTAAAAAATATTAATATATGTATGTATTTCTAGACCGGTTCTAAATGTAACAGGTCTAATATATTTTCTGAAATAAGAAAAAATTTAAAAAAAATTTTTTTTAAGACCGGTTCTAAAAAATAACTAGTCTTAAATTTTGAACTTTTAAGACCGGTTGTTGATAGGAACCGGTCTAAAATATTTTTAAGACCGGTTATACTAGATAAGCGATCTAAAATATAAATTTTAAGACCGGTTGTTATATAAAACCGGTCTTAAAAATGCCCTAAAAATCCATCGCGCCTAATTTCTACTTTAAAACATTTCAACTCCGTCGTTTCAAGCTTATTAAAAACCCCTCCCTCCTTTTGCGGCAGCTCCTCCTTCCCATGTTGCTCCTCCATCCTTAACCTTCGCAACCATCGACACAGAAGTTCGGTTGAAATATTACCGTAAGACTAGGCATTTGTTTCCTCTGATTGTTTTCTTCTTCAATCGGGGTTTCTGCCTCCCCTGGGTTTTTGTCTTTAACCTTGTCTTTCCCACGTCTCTCCTACCAATGCCGCCGATTGACGTAGGGCTACGGTGGATTGCATTCCCTCATTTCTGTTGCTTGCCTGCCCTGGGTTTGTTCCTCAAGCTCCAACTCCAGGCTTTTAAGTGATAAATTTTCCTTTTTCTGTTGCTTGCTCTGAGGCATTGTTTTGCCTTTTGAATTATTTGAACTTGTGAATATTATTTGTGGATGCAAAGCCTATCTTTCCTTTCTTAGAGCTACTTCTATGTCTCTCGGCCTTTATTAACTCTGTTTTGTTGAATTATAATGTGAGTTTTTCTATTCTGTAACTCTGTATTATTGGATTATAATGTGAATAATGTCTCTAATCCTTGATTTTGTAACTCTGTATTGTTAAATTATAATGTGTTAGATTTTATTCTGGAACTCTATGGATCCCAGTAATGTGTTAGACAAAGTTAGATTCTAGTCCTTTTTATAGCTTCAATGAGTTTAGGAGGTGGAATTATATAGGGAGAGCATGAGAAAGAAATTATTATAAGTTAGTTGTTGGAAATTCCAGATTCTAAAGTGGAATTGTATTGTGCATTTTGATGCCTTGTATGATACTTAAGTGCCAACAAGGATATAGCATAGTCTAGAATGTTAATATAGTGCTTTGAATGAAAATCAGAGGCTAAAATTTAAAGTGTCATAATCACATAGGAATATAAATTAGCTCATTCAATTTCAAGTGAGGATAATTGTTAGTGCAAGCGTTTCACCCAATAGGGGGTGAATTGGGTGATACCAAAAATTTTGTTGCGTATAAGAAAATTGACTGAATATTTAAAGCAGTTGAGAGTAAAGAGAAATATCACCGAAGTGTACACCGGGTGTTATACTGGTTGGGCCACAACCACGTTGACCTACGTCCAGTCCTCAGAGCGTCTCTGAGAGTTTCACCATATTCTCCAAGATTCAGTGGGTTCTTGGCACCTCAGTACACAGCAAGTTCCTTCACTTGGACACTCGCTCCCCCTTACACGTTGTACTCAAATCCCCAAATCAAGGTTCCACTACCTTAACTTGTCTCAATAACAAATATTGAGTTTGTAATGAAAAACTCTCTTACAGAGCAAATATATAATAATTGAAGTATAATGAATGAGTATAAGAAAACAAAGCAATAAGAGTGTATTGATCGATGTGTGTTCTCAGTTCTTGTGTCTTATTTTCTTTTCTTTGAATGCTCCATATATATAGATGATTTGTAATGTCCGTTGGAAGCAATTCAAACATGTCCGTTAGAGTTACGCAGCGACGGTTGACCATTCTTCAAATTTGAAAACTATCCGTTTGTGGTAGGTAGCGGTAGGTGAACGTTTGGACACTTTATTTGACTTTGCTCTTCTTGCATGATCTATACCTTGTTTCTCTGCAAGTGTACTTAAGATACTAATGCAATGAAGAGTTAATCATATAGATAACAATTTAATAAACATTCGATTAAAAGCATAATTTCTGGACTGCCTTACTCGAGTGGTTACTTGAGTAATCAAGTTTGTTACTCGAGTAGTCCCTCGAGTAAACCTATAAAAAAATATGGCAGTGGGTAGCTCAACATGTTTCATAAGATATTACTCGGGTAAGACATGGAGTGAGGTAGATCACAAACCTTGAAAATACCTGATTACTCGAGTGGCTACTCGAGTGGCCTTGTCTTTACCTTCACAAGTTACTCGGGTGTTGACTGTGGTAATATGGTTACTCGAGTGACCTTCATTTTTCTTCACACCTTACTCGAGTGGTCCCTAGAGTAGATTTTAAATAACCGGCAGATCACTCGATTACTCCCTCGATTCATTGCATGGCCAAGAGTTTGCTTTCTGATTACTCGAGTGGCTACTCAAGTAATGCTTCAAATAACTCTGCAGATTACTCGGGTGGTCCCTCGAGTAAAGTTTTTTTTCTCACATGGTTACTTGAGTGGCTACTCGAGTAAATTGTTGCATTTCTTGGCCGAGAGCAACTGGATGATTTTTACCTTGGCTACTCGAGTGGCTACTCGAGTGATGCCTGTGAAAATGATGTTACTCGAGTGGCTACTCGAGTAATGGTCTATATAACTTTACAGATTACTCAAGTAGTCCCTCGAGTAAAGCTGTTTTTGTCATATGGTTACTCGAGTGGCTACTCGAGTAAATTGTTGCATTTCTTGGCCGAGAGCTACTGGAAGATTTTTACCTTGGTTACTAGAGTGATGCCTGTGAAAATGATGCTACTCGAGTGGCTACTCGAGTAATGGTCTATATAACTTTACAGATTACTCGAGTAACTTCATCTAAATTTTGGCAGTGCTTCAATGGATGAAATTTTCCTTGGTTACTTGAGTGTCTACTTAAGTAATTGCTTTCCTAATCCGAGTGGCTACTCGGGTAAGCCTTCACAGAATTGGTTCATCACTCCAGTGCTTACTCCAAGTAATGCTTTGCTACTTTGTTCAAATTCATTTATTTGTTATCAAATTCTTTTATATCATTGATCCAATCTTTGTTATCATCAAAACATATGGGATCTAACATTCTCCCCCTTTTTTATGATGCCAAAACTTGGTGATTTTGAATAAAGTTTTTGAAATTGAGTTTTGAAACATATGCTTCTTAAATTCTTTTCATATGAAATCTTTTGTTGAATTTAAACTTCAAAACTCTTTTGAAATAACTAATTAAAGATCTTTTCAAAGTTTTTTGTTCTTAAATTTACTTGTTTAACTTGCATACACAATCGAAAACACTGTAGTCCCAAAATGAAATATAATTTCAATGAAATGTCATAAAGGAACAAATTGCATAATGAAGAATTCAATACATAATCAAACTTAAAAGCATTCAAAAGAAAAAAGCACCCTAAAAAACCCCATACACTCAAATCTCAATACATTAACTCAGCCATTCATCACAAAATCACTCAGGTTCTTCTCCCCCATTTTGTCTTCATCACAAAGGTGGAATCAATCATGAGGAGGAGTAGGTGGCTTGGCTGCTAAGATAGGAGCAACAAGAAATGCCAATGATTCATATGAACCATATGAACTTAAAGGATCTGAAGATGATGATTCAGGGTCAGGAAGGTTCACTGGCGGTGTCTGAAGATCATATGGAGGATTCACCGGAGATGAAGGGTAAGGAACCAGAGAAGTAATTTCTACTTCCTCTGTAGCAACCGGTGAAGACTCAAGCACCTCCTCAGTACGTGCAGGTGATGCAATAGGAGTAGGTATGGGCTCTGGCTGAACAGGATGAGGTGGATCATCAGAGGTGATGTGGATTGGCTCAGATGTTTCAGGGTCTGGCATAGAGAACAAGACATTGCTGGGTCCACTCTCAGAGGATCTATGCTCAGTAGGGATAGAGGGTCCAGGTTTAGAGGCAGGTATGGGCTCAGGAATACCAGAAGGACCAGGAATAGAAGATCTAGATGCCATAGCATCAACTCTAGCAACAATGGATTTCAGAAGCTCGCCCTGGGCACGTTGTTCAGCAAGCAACTCTTCGTGCCTCTTATCCATCTTTTCCACAAGTTATCCCATCTTCTCATTCATGTGAGTTACCAACTCCGCATTGGTATTTGCAATATCAATATGGAAACTCCTCAGGATGTTCTCCATGAACGTTTGCATTACGGCACCAAAGAAGGATGGAGAAGATGTGTTGGCTGGAGCAGAAGACTGTGTGTCATCCATTTGGCTTGTTGCTGTGTCAGTCTTCTTCTTTTTCTAGGGACTTGCTTCTAGAGGTGTCTTTAGAGGAATCTTAATATTCAAGTTTCTAATTTGATTCCTTCCCATTGGTGCTAACCTCTCAACCGGCTCCATACTCTCTAAATACCAAATCTTGTTCTTCTTAAGAAATAAGGAAATAAGTTGAGGATAAAGCATTGGAGTAGTTAGTTTTCCTTCGTACCTATACCTCTTGATCTCAGTGAAGATATACTCTCCCAAGTCTTTTTGCTCTTTGAGGATCACTGAGGTGAATTTTCTGAAGTCCCTCTCAATGAAATGAGTGAAGTTGTTAGATTTGTTCACCATGGCTCTAGAGTAGATATACCATAGGACTCTATGAAAATCACTCATAACACTTGGATTGAAGTTGAGAGGTCCCACTATCTCACCGGTTCTAAGGATAGAAAAAATCTAGTTTGAATTAAGATTAGGGTAATCATCATCAGGAGGATTTTCTATTCCTAACCAGGTATTGATTCTGGAAGGTGAGATTAGAATTCTTTGTCCTCTAACCTGAGAAGACATTTCTTCTTCCACAAACTTCCTAACGGGATCATTAATAGATTCGAGGTTACAATAAAAATGTCTTACTATTTTGGTGCAAAATGGAATCTTGACAGATAACCAGGGCATATAGGAATCAAGGTAGGGACTCAGATCAAATTTCAATACCTCTTGAAGCACCTTGTAGTCAATGTAGTGCATCTTGCACACATTTCTTCTTGCAAAATGACTCAGGTACTTCTGTGATACCTCAAGCTTTCTTACGTTGAATCCCTTTGGAGGGAATGTAATTTCTTCATCCCTCTCTTCTGTTTGTTTTGAAGTTTGCCCTTTCTTTGCTTCCTTAGATTGGAAAGCTTACTTAAGCATGCCTACCATGACTTTGGTAAGCTTCTCATCAACCTTGGGCTTCTTCAGAGGCTTAGGAGAAAAGGTTGGTGTGTCGGATGAATCAAAGGAAGGAGGAGATGGCTCTTTTGTGGTTTTCCCTTTTTCAGGAGGTGAACTCTTATTGGATTGAGCTCTTGTGGCAATGGGTTCCTTAATCACAACCCCTTTCACTTTAGGTTTGGCTTGCGGCTTGGTCTTGGATTTTGGTTTAGGAGAAATTTTCCTCTTCTTGGTAGGAGGAGAGGAATGTGAATTAGAGGGTTGATATGGTTCAGAAGACTCAGAAGGAGTATTAAGATTGGGAGATTTTTTCCTCACCATTGTGATTTTAGAAAATCAAATATTTCAGGAAAATAGAGACGAGTGTCGTGAGTAGTGTAGATGATTTAGTGCAATCTGAGAGGTTTTTGAAGGTGTAAATCACTAGGTTTTGACGGTTATGGGAAGAGAAAGAGATTTTGAAAAGTTTTTGTGAGAGCATTAGGAGAATCACTCGAGGAGATTTTGTGAGAAATGATCGAGTATTGAGTTGAAATAACCTAGAACCCGACATCACTCGAGGGCTTACTAGAGTAATCGTACAAAAAATTTTAAAATATAGCAAATTAGAGAGTGTACCTGGCCTTAATAATATTGTAATTATCCATGTATATTCCCTCGATCATTTGATGACTCTTTAGAACAGATTTGAGCTTAAAATCAGCAGATTTGAAATCTGTACCCAGGTTCACTCGAGGCGTTACTCGAGTAACATTGAAGTTTACTCGAGGCCTCCCTCGGGTATGCTGCCTCTTCACCTTCTGACTGTTCATTTTCAACCGTTGTGCCATTTCATTTGAAATTAATGCTTCATTGGCACATTTCCAAGTTCATTACTCGAGTGGCTACTCGAGTAATGCATCCATTACTTGAAGTTGTCACTCCAGTAATGCTCATTACTTAAAGTTGGAACTCAAGTAATGTTGTCCTCTGTTAACCTCTGCTATTCATACTCCAAAACAATATTATAATCCTGTAAAAACAAATTGCTAGAAGCTCCGATACTTAAGTTAGTAATCATCAAAACATCAATAAATAACATCTTCTAACATTTTGTAAACACTAAATAACTTACAATTCATTGGAATTTACCATTCCTAATTCTCGTCTACTATATAAAAATTGATCTTTTACAAGAGGTTTTGTGAAGATATCAGCTAGTTGAAGATGAGTTGGAATGAATATTACTTTAACATCTTTCTTTTGAACATGATCTCTGATGAAGTGATGTCTAACATCAATATGCTTGGTTCTAGAATGTTGAACATGATTCTTTGCCAAGCTTATCGTGCTAGTGTTGTCATAGTATATTGGTGTTTCTTTCAAATAAATACCAAGATTCTGGAGTTGTTGCTTTAGCCATATTACTTGTGCATAACAACTTGATACTGCAACATACTTAGCTTCCGTTGATGAAAGAGACACTGTAGTTTGTTTCTTGCTAAACCATGATACAAGTGAGCCTCCAAGAAACTGGCCTTGTCCACTTTTACTCTTTCTGTTTGTCTTGTATCCTCCATGATCAGAGTTTGAGTATGCAACTAGTTATTCACTTCTTCCTTTGGGATGCCAGAGACCCAATTCTGGAGTGTCAGCAAGATATCGGAAGATTCGTTTGACAGTTTCAGCATGTGACTCTTTTGGTGCTGATTGATATCTTGCACACATACCCATACTGAATTGAATGTCAGGCCTGCTTGTAGTGAGATAGAGTAATGATCTAATCATTCCTCTATATTTTATGATGTTGTAATCTTTTCCCTTGACATTCGCATCAAGCAATGTGGTTGAGCTCATGGGTGTGTCCGTTCCATTTGCTTCATCTAATCCATACTTCTTCTATAGCTCTTTCAAATATTTTGTTTGAGATATGAAAATTCCATCCTTTCTTTGTTTGATTTGCAAACCTATAAAGAAATTTAATTCTCCCATCATTGACATCTCAAACTCCCCCTGCATTATCTTAGAAAATTCTTTGCACATAGTTTCGTTAGTAGCACCGAAAACTATATCATCAACATATATTTGCACAATTAATATATCATCACGTTTTCATTTTATAAAAAGTGTTGTATCAACTTTTCCTTGTACAAAACCTTGATCAATAAAAAATTTATTGAGCCTTTCATACCATGCTCTAGGAGCTTGTTTTAAACCATATAAAGCCTTTTTGAGTTTGAAAACATAGTCAGGTTGGGTTACATCTTCAAAACCTGGAGGTTGCTCTACATATACTTTTTCCATGATGTAGCCATTTAGAAATTCACTCTTTACATCCATTTGATAGAGTTTGAATCCTTTGATACATGCAAAGGCTAAGAGTACTCGTATAGCTTCCAATCTAGCCACTAGAGCATACGTTTCCTCATAATTAATTCCTTCTTCCTGATTATAGCCTTTGGCCACCAATCTTGCCTTGTTTCTGACAATAATTGTGGATTCATCAATTTTGTTCTTGAATACCCATTTAGTGTCTATGATCGGATGATCTTTAGGTCAGGGTACCAAATCCCAAACTTGATTTCTTTCAAATTGTTTAGTTCTTCTTGCATTGCTATAACCTAATCATTGTCTGATAGAGCTTCATCAATGTTAGAATGTTTAATCTCAGAAATAAATGCAGAAAAACTTACTTTATTGAAAATTCTATTTCTAGTTTTGATTCCTTCATTCACATCTCCTATGACTTGATCTAGAGGATGACTCTTATTGTATTTCCAGGCTTTAGGTTGTCCTAGTGATTGATCTTCTTCCTTGGTTTGATCAACTTCTGGAATAAGAGATTTAGAAATAGATTGACCATTTTCTTGATTTAAAACAACTTCCTGCTCATCATCAATGGTTTTGTCAGAGGATTCAAATTCATCAAATACAACGTGAATTGATTCTTCAACAACACATGTTCGTTTATTGAAAATTCTATATTCTTTACTTCGGTTAGAATAACCTAGGAAAATTCCTTCATCTGTTCTAGAATCAAATTTTCCTAAGTTATCTTTACCATTATTATAAATGAAACACTTACAACCGAAGATGTGTAAATAAGCAAGGTTCGGCTTCCTTCCTTTGTATAGCTCGTATGGTGTCTTTCCAAGTTTTGTTCTAATGTAGGCTCTATTTGAAATATAGCATGCTGTGCTCATTGCATCAGCCCAGAAAACTTGAGACACGTTCTTTTCATTTAGTATTGCTCTAGCCATTGCAGTGAGTACTCAGTTCTTACGTTCCACGACTCTATTTTGTTGTATTGTCCTTGGAGCAGAGAAATTGTGATCAATGCCATTAGTATCACAATATTCCTCAAAGGCTTGATTTTCAAATTCTCCACCGTGATCTGTTCTGATACCTGCAATAGACATACCTTTCTCATTTTACACTTTCTTGGCAAAAACAATGAATTCTGCAAAGGTTTCATCCTTTGATGACAAAAAAATAGTCCATGTAAATCTAGAGAAATCATCAACAATGACCAATGAATATAAGTTGCCACCAAGGCTTTTAACTCTTGTTGGACCAACTAAATCCATATGTATCAATTGAAGTGGTCGATTTGTAGTAATCTCATTTTTTGATTTGAAAGATGATTTAGTTTTTTTACCCTTTTGACATGCATCACAAATCAAATTGTTTTTAAAACTTACTTTGGGTAATCCAAGAACTAAATCCTTTTTGAGTAGTTTGCCTAGTTGGTCCATGTTGACATGAGCTAGTCTCTTATGCCATAACCAAATTTCATCGGCATTACTCAGAAAGCAATTTTTAGAGTTATTTCTATTGATATCAAGTGTATAGTAGTTACCTTCCCTCTTTGCTTTGAGTTTTGCCTTGATATTTTTCTTATCATGTTGTAAGTCTTTCTTGTTGACAATCAGACATTCCTCTGAATCAAATATTTTCCAGTTGTCTTTATCTGCACTTTAACTTATGCTCAGTAAATTATGACATAAGCCTTCAATGTAATATACATCTTTGACTTGTATTCCTTTGTCATTTTTTATTTCACCAATTCCTGCTATTTTTTCAGATTGATTTCCTCCAAATTTTACCTTCCTTAGGTTGTAATGTGGTAAAACTTTCGAAATCACCGGTCATATGTCTAGAGCATCCACTGTCTATGTATCACTTGTTGTTTTTGGATACTTTAAGACATATCTGTAATCAAAATCTTAGGTACCCACATCATTTTGGGCCCTTTTGGGTTAGTACAACAATTTTTTAGAACATATGAACCTTTAGGTACCCATTTGTAGGTTCCTATATTTCCTTTCTTCCTATGAATGCATGATGAAGTATAATGACCTTTTCTATTACAATAATTACAATGTGCAAAAGGATTTGATGTATGCAAAGAATGCTGAAAATAATTCAAGTATGATTTACCTCCAGCTTTCTTTCTTCCTTTCCTTCTGTCTGATTTTGGATCATATCCAATTCCAGACCGATCATTCACAAATCCTTGTGCTTTTAAAATCACATTTAGCATTTCACTTCCTTTAGTGAATTTTTCAAGAGATTTAGTAAGATAAGTGTTTTTCTTTTTCAAAGAATTGCAATTTTCACAATCCTTTTCAAAATTCTCTTTAAGCTCTACTTCAAGAGCTTTGTTTTTCTTTTTGAAAACAACTGGTTCTTTAACTACTTTGATGAATTCAGAATGTAAAGCATTATATTCAGAAAGTAATTCATCATAGGTAGGATTAGAATCAGTTACCTCTTCTTCTGTTTCCTCTTGAGCAACTAGATAGATATTGGCTACTTCCTCTTCATCGCTTTCTTCGTTAGAAGAACTCTCTCCCCATATGGCAGATACAAAGGCTTTCTTCTTGTTGTAGAATTTGCCTTTTCTCTTCTCTTTACTCTTCTGAATCAGTTCTTGACATTCTGATTTAAAATGTCCTGGCTTTCCACATTTATAGCAGATGATGTGTTGTTTATTGCTTGTTCCTCCTTTCTGAAAGTTTTTGAATCCCTGGCCTTTCTTATAAAACTTTCTGAATCATTTTATGATTAGGCCCATTTCATCATCATCAAGCTCTTCATCTTCATCTCGTTCTTCTTCTTTTGCTTTTAGCGCTAGACCTCTTTTCTTCTTGTCGCTAATATCATCAAGTTCTCATTTGAACTTTAATTTGCTTTCATATTTAGAAAGGCTTCCGAATAGAGAAGCAACCGATCGTATTGATTCACCTTTTGCTTCCTCAATTGCAGTGACCTTTGCTCCCAGTCTTTAGAAAGAATATTTAAAATCTTTCGTACTAGGGTATGTTGATCATAGACTTTTCCAACTGCTGCAAGTTGATTAACAAGGTAAGTATATCTAAGTTCAAATTCAGCTATCGACTCACCTGATTTTATTCGAAGTAAATCAAACTTGGTAACTAAAGTATTGATCCAGTTTTCTTTTATTCCCAAAGTTCCTTCATGAGCTATTTCCAAGGCTTCCCATATTTCTTTAGCTGTTGGGAGTGTGCAGATTCTGAAGTACTAATTTTAACTCAAGGCACTTTGAATCATTAGAATTGCTTTGCTATTGAGTGTAATGAGTTTCTTGTCATTCTCATCATATTCTGCTGGTGTCTTGGGAACTCTTTGTGAATCTACAATCTTTTCAGGTTTGTAGTTTCCACTCTCAAAAACATCTTATAGCCCATATTCAATAGCCATTATGAAGACTCTGAACTTCGCTTTCCAGAATGAGAAGTGTTCGCCATTGAAACCAGGAGGTCTTGTGATAGAAGCTCCATCGGGAAGAATGCCTTCCCCAATACTTACCATTGGATCCTTCTTTAAGAAAATTTCGTTGCGTATAAGAAAATTGACTAGATATTTAAAGCAGTTGAGAGTAAAGAGAAATATCACCGAAGTGTAAACCGGAGTTATACTGGTTCGGCCACAACCACTTTGACCTACGTCCAGTCCTCAGAGCGTCTCTGAGAGTTTCACTATATTCTCCAAGATTCAGTGGGTTCTTGGCACCTCAGTACACAGCAAGTTCCTTCACTTGGACACTCGCTCCCCCTTACACGTTGTACTCAAATCCCCAACTCAAGGTTCCACTACCTTAAGTTGTCTCAATAACAAATATTGAGTTTGTAATGAAAAACTCTCTTACAGAGAAAATATATAATAACTGAAGTACAATGAATGAGTATAAGAAAACAAAGCAATAAGAGTGTATTGATCGATGTGTGTTCTCAGTTCTTGTGTCCTATTTTCTTTTCTTTGAATGTTCCATATATATAGATGATTTGTAATGTCTATTGGAAGCAATTCAAACATGTCCGTTAGAGTTACGCAGCGACGGTTGACCATTCTTCAAATTTGAAAACTATCTGTTTGTGGTAGGTAGCGGTAGGTGAACGTTCGGACACTTTATTTGACTTTGCTCTTCTTGCATGATCTATACCTTGTTTCTCTGCAAGTGTACTTAAGATACTAATGTAATGAAGAGTTAATCATATAGATAACAATTTAATAAACATTCAATTAAAAGCATAATTTCTGGACTGTCTTACTCGAGTGGTTACTTGAGTGATCAAGTTTGTTACTCGAGTAGTCCCTCGAGCAAACCTGTAAAAAATATGGCAGTAGGTAACTCAACATGTTTCATAAGATATTACTCGGGTAAGACATGGAGTGAGGTAGATCACAAACCTTGAAAATACCTGATTGCTCAAGTGGCTACTCGAGTGGCCTTGTCTTTACCTTCACAAGTTACTCGGGTGCTGACTGTGGTAATATGGTTACTCGAGTCGTTACTCGAGTGACCTTCATTTTTCTTCACACCTTACTCGAGTGGTCTCTCGAATAGATTTCAAATAACCGGCAGATTACTCGATTACTCCCTCGAGTCATTGCATGGCCGAGAGTTTGCTTTCTGATTACTCGAGTGGCTACTCGAGTAATGCTTCAAATAATTCTGCAGATTACTCGGGTGGTCCCTCGAGTAAAGCTTTTTTTCTCACATGGTTACTCGAGTGGCTACTCGAGTAATGATGCGCTCCGCAAGTATACGGGTCGTGCCAAGTAATAAAGTGATAAGTAGAGTATCGTCCCACGAGGAATCAATCAATTAATTTTTAGATATTAAAATCTCAATTTGTTTTAAGTTAAACGAATCTATTTATGAGTACATTCAAAGGAAATTAATTAAAGAAAACTATCAATATCAAACACAACCTAGAGTCACTAAGCCCTCACTAGCGCCCCAAATCTCAAATCCATTTAATTAGTTAATCTCAAATGTTAATTTTGTTAATCTCGAGTATAAATAGTTATAAGTGTCTGTCGGTCCACTCTCAACCCTCTCTTAAGTATAATTGTTATGTCTAACCAAATTACTTAAGAGGCAAGATTATTCAAACACACTCTTCAACAATTATATGGGGCTATTAGGTATATGTCTATCCTAATCGTAAATTAAATTGTAATTTAATCCCATATTACTTAATCTCAGAGCCTAATTAAAATCCCCTTCGTCAAGGTAAATTCTAATACTCCAATTCACATCTAATGGTGGCCAATCATCAAACGGACATAATAAAACAAGATTAAGCAACCAAGATTAACATAAATCATAACTAAATAATCATAGAAATAAAATTTAGTTCACTAGTGAGTTCATAGTTTCCCTAGGTCTAAAAGAAAATTAGCCACACATGACTAAAATAAAATCCATAATGAAATAAAGAAATTCAGATTCAAAGAATAAAGAAAAAGAAAAAAAGAGAGCAAATCTGTCAGAGAATTCTTCTTCCTCTCCTCTCTGCTGCTGTCGCCGCTGAGAAAGACGTGTGATTGAACCAGATTTTTATATGAATTTTCCATGATTAATTTGGGATTTTAATGTATTTTCTGGGACATTATTGCATTATTAAGCATTAATTTTGGTTAGGGACAATTATTTTGAATTAATGGGAATTATGGGCAAAATGGTCAAAATTCATTAATTATTGTTATTATTATTATTTATATATTGTCCCTTGAACTTTTGATATTACCTTGTGCTTAATATTGCATTTCAGGTGTTTTGGAAGAAAATTGTAGATTTTTGAGGTCAAATTAATATTTTGAAGATTGGGGAAAATCACATAAAGGGGCCCTAGATTTTGGGGAAATTACAAAAATCATGAAGAAAAGGACAGGGTAGAATTAAAGATGAATATCCAAAAGTTTCAGAAATTTTAGTCCTGCCTCAAAAGTATTTCAAAATATTGCACTTTGGTCCTTCCTTCAAAACTTTTCAAGTTGCAAATAGGTCCCTGGTCAAAACTTGCGTTTTGACCAGGACCTATGTTACTGTTCCCTTTCTTCATCAGCAAAGAAAACAGACCGATTGGAGATGAAAAACACAGAGACCCGGAACTGGTTTTGGGCTGGAGCAACACAGACCAGGGATTGGTCACGGTTTGGGCTTCTGGAGTTGGGAGCAAAGGAAGTTAGGCCCAATAATCTGAATTGAACAAGAGCCCCGAGCTGACAGGCGCGGATCCGATTGGCAGCAGCTGGACATGGCACATGGATATGCTATATGGATATGGGAGTGACCCGAAAAAAAACGCAGAAGCAATATAACAGAGGCGCCGCAACGGATCATCGAATCATCATCACAGAGCATCATCATCGCATCACCACACTTCTTCCTTTCTTCTTGGTCGCCGGCGACCTTCTACCTCCACTTCACCTCACCGTCGCCGGCGACCTTCTTCATCAGACCCGACAGAACAGAGCTGAGGGGGAGACGGACCTGAGAATCAGAGAGTTGAGCTGAGATTGTAGTCGACTACCACCAACGCCGGCGAGCTTCTCTTGGCTTCACCGCCGTTAATCCTGTAGTCCAGAGAGTGACTCCTAATTCTGAACTCAGTCGTGGCTGCTCTATTCTGTTTCTGGAATTATTTCAGCCTTCAATTTCATTATTTATAGCTAATTGGTTAATTGATTCAATGTGTTCCATGGCTGTAATTGTGAAATTGTTTGGTGAAACTTTGATGACAAACTGCAGTAGCTGATTTCTTTAGCTCTTGGAGATGAATTTGATATGACTTGAGCTCACATGTGTTTTAAAGGGGAGTTTACTTTATCTATAGCTCATTGTATTTTTGATTTCTTAGGTTTAAGAATTCATTTATATATTGAGACTATATTTTTAGTTATATTTTATTCTATGGATTGAGTTGTTGTGATTTGGAATTTGTAATGAGGATTTGTACTCATCAATATATATGGTTATATATATGTTTCTCTACGATTTTATTTGATTTCTATCTATTTAACATGGTATTGTTGAATAGTTTGATTGAATTGGAATTGTAGTTGAACCTAAATGCATTGCTTATTCCATAATCACTCTCTAAGGGGTTTTAATAATGCTTAAATAAATGGGTTCATGAGTTTGAGCATTAGACTCAATGGTAATTGGGGTTTGATATATTAGAAAACTTAGAGAAACTCATTACACTAAGAGGGCTTAATAGCATTTCAAGGGTAGGGGTTCCTCTCTTGTGATGTTAGACTCAATGGTAATTGAGGTTTGATATATTAGAAACTTAGTGAATTAACTTCCCAAATATCTTAATTGAGCAAGGATAGCCATTGAAAATCATTTCCAAGAGTATCTTCATCATTTGCATTTTTAACCAATTTCCATTCCATATCAATTTTATTCCAAAAATCCAAAAATATTAGTTTTAAAAGCATTTTAGTTTAATTGCAATTTAGTTGTTAGATAAAAAGCTCAAAGACCATTTTTAACTCATTTCATTTCAATCATTGCACTTAGTTTCTAGGTAATTAATAAAAGGCTCTTCGAGAGACGATCCGGGATTGTACCCTATATTGCAATTCTTGGTTTAATTTTTGAAGAGGTTACCAAGGCATAAAAGTCGACAAAGCCTGATTTCTTCAACGTGCTTTCTTCTTGTTGTTTTCTCTGTTCCTGTTCTTGTTTCTGTTCCGATCCCCCCTCTCTTCGTTGCCCTCTCGCATATATATAATATCCGTTGGGTTCCTTGCGTGCTGTTCCAGATCTCCCTTTTATTAGATATCTTTTATCACAATAATATCATTAAACCGCCCAGGAACACATCTGTTGCTTCATGTGGGGTCCACGTCCCAATCTTTCGTTATCCAAGTTAATATCTCCTTTATATATCTTGGAATATAATATATATATATATATATGCTGCCTTAGCCTTATGTCATCAAATCTGGCACATGATTCATGGGATACGTGTGTATATATATATTATATTCCTAATTTTTCACCTCCTAAATTTCAAAATAATCTCTCCTGCAAGATAAAATAAGATATGAGTAGATTTTATGTTAACATTTCTTTTTATCCTGAACTTAATTAAAAGCTAGAAAATATATAAAAGATAATTAAATAGATATAAAATATCAATAAATTTAATCAATTATATCATAAAATCTATACCTACTTAATTATAAAATATACATTTATCAAGTAAATTGTTGCATTTCTTGCCCGAGAGCTACTGGAAGATTTTTACCTTGGTTACTCGAGTGGCTACTTGAGTGATGCCTGTGAAAATGATGTTACTCGAGTGGCTACTCGAGTAATGGTCTATATAACTTTGCAGATTACTCGAGTAGTCCCTCGATTAAAGCTTTTTTTGTCATATGGTTACTCGAGTGGCTACTCGAGTAAATTGTTACATTTCTTGGCCGAGAGCTATTGGAAGATTTTTACCTTGGTTACTCGAGTGATGCCTGTGAAAATGATGTTACTCGATTGGCTACTCGAGTAATGGTCTATATAACTTTGCAGATTACTCGAGTACTCCCTCGAGTAACTTCGTCCAAATTTTGGCAGTGCTTCAATGGATGAAATTTTCCTTGGTTACTTGAGTGTCTACTTAAGTAATTGCTTCCCTTACCCGAGTGGTTACTCGGGTGAGCCTTCACAGAATTGGTTCATCACTCCAGTGCTTACTCCAAGTAATGCTTTGCTACTTTGTTCAAATTCATTTGTTTGTTATCAAATTCTTTTATATCATTGATCCAACCTTTGTTATCATCAAAACATATGGGATCTAACAATATTGAGCTGTCCTACTGAGGGTACTCCTAGTAATGCTCCGAGCCAGAATCAAAGTGGTAATCAACCCAGACGAAGGGGTAGAAGAGGCACCCGATTGAGGGATATTCCCCTTAATAGGAATACCAGGGAAAAGATTCTAATTGAGTTTGATAGATAGTAGAAACTAATCGGGCCTAATGCCCAATGGTATAGGAGTTTTATCGGCTTGCTAACACGCAACAAGCCTAGCATCTTGATAGAGCAGTGGAGAAATGTGGATAAAAATGAGAAGTGACATATTTGGGAAACTATCCACCTCACTTACGATATTCCTGAGAATGAAGCCTTGTATAACAAGACAATGACGTATTATGATGAACGCTGGAAGAAGTTTAAAACAAGTCTAGCCAATTGAGGTGGAAGAAGGTCAGTCTCGTCCTAATCCGTGCGACCAGTATTCTTCTATTGACGAACACACTTGGCAAGAATTTAGACGGCTTCAGACTACTCCAGAAGCATTGGTGAGTTGACTTATTTTGCATTTGATTTACTTATGAATTGTGAATTGTGTTTATTGATTGTAACCTTAATTTTGATTTCTTATTCGCAGGAAAAAAGGCAAAAGGCCTAAGAGAGTGGTAGAAATAATGATTGCCCCCATACAATGTCTCGTGGGGGTAATGTGAAGGCCGAAAAAGACTTGTTGGCAACCAAATAGAAGAGATTGGAAGAAGCAGCTCAATCCAATCCTTCTATTCTTCTTTCTCCACTATCTCTGATACGTCGCGAAGAGAAGTAGTTGTTCGCTCACCAAAAGAGGAGCGGGTCTTACACGAGTGAAAAATCTCGTATAGTTGGTGAGAAAATTGTAAGTATTTTTGTTGACTTATTGTTATTAATTATTTAGTAAACAATTTCATTACTAACGTTTGTCATCTATGTTTTATAGGAAGAGCTTCAAAAAAAACAAGCCAAGGGATCACTTAGGTCATATGGGAGGAATGACATCCTGACTGTAGCTATAAGAAAACGTGAGCATCTCGGTCGTGTTAGGGGAGTTAGAGGAGGGGTAGGCATAAGGGATTACTTTGGAGCACCCCCACACCATTCCTCAAGTAGTATGGTGACTAGGGAAGTGATGGAGCATATATTGGCCACTGTGAGGCAGGAAGCTAGGGCCGGGGCAAAAGCTTCATTTGATACACGATTTAAAGAAAGGTTCAGCAAGATGAAGGAGGAATGGATGATCATGATGAGCACAAGACAAGCATATACCAGTGCTCCCCAGGCTCATTCCCTAAACCCTAAATAGAGCACTAAAGGGAGTTGTATTGGTCAGTCATCAGAGGGTCCTAGAAAAGAAATTGGTGAGCCTTGTGACTTATTTGTGGAGGATCCTCTGAGATGATTAGTTGTATGGTGGAGCATGCACAACTTGGGATCTACTGTCCACCACAAAGAAATAAAGGATGATCAAGTCAGAGTGGCAGTTGAAGATGTGATCGTTGCAGATGCACTTTTCCTTATCCCTTTTGATGACTTCAAGATTATGGGCGATGTCCTCAACTCTTTCATCTTGTAGCAAAGAACCTTGTTTCTGATCGAGCTAAGGAATCCCCACCACCACCACCTCCCTCTACTCAAGATGTTTCACGGTGTCCATCGGATGTCATGCAGCAAGTGATTATGATAGCATATGATACATCCTTTCAATCAAGAGATTGGTCTACTAAGTCAGTTGTTGGTAAGTCAGGGGTGCAATGCTATCTTGAGAAGGATGATTTAATGTCCCTGGTAGCTCCTTTACAACAGCTTATGGTTTCGATTGTCCAACTCTTTTTAATGTAAGTATCTTCTCAAATTAGAAGTTAATATTTTACAAATTACGTTGTTAAATATTGATTTGTGTGCTAACATTATTGTAGGTACATGAATTGTAGGTTGGTTGACTCTGGCAAAACCAATAAATTTGGACCCCTATGCCTAGTTCAACTCTACGATAAAGGGACCACTGCTGCTATCAGACACATATACTTATCACATGGGCTTAATGAAACCCCAATTGAGTGTTTCTTGGCTCCATATTTTCATAGGTAAGAAACAAATTTATATTTCATAATATACATAATGTTTTATATTTACATAAAAGTTTTCCCTTTTTTCAGTGATAATTGGCAATTAGCTATTTTGTGCAAGAAGAGTTATTCCATCATCCTCTTATGCTCCCTCCACCTCAGCAAGCCAACTAGTGAATTGAAGAAGACCTTGAACTCGTAAGTTTTCTTGCATTATTAATTACCTTTCGTGTGAAAAATTTATGGAATTTGTGTAAAATAAGTAACCTTTGTGATTTTGATGATATAGGGCTATGTGGATATTCCTATATACTGCTTGTGGTAGGCCTATTCGTGACCTAAAAAACCCTACATGGATCTTGCCAAAGGTTTGTTACATATTGGTTTGTTTTAAAAATGTATTCAATAATAAGTCATGCTTTAATTTTATACTTGTTTTAATGATATCATATTATTTTCCAGACCCATAGGCAATCACTGGGGTCCAACTTGTGTGGGTTGTATGTTCTAAGGCAGATTTATAATATTATTACCCTAGGCACGACAGAATTTACTCAAGAGGTAAATGTATATATATTTCAAAAATTTTGTATTACTTTTATTTTTTTAAGTGAAGTTAATGTTTTACCTGGCTTTGGTGTTTCATATGTTTAATCTTGTTGACCCCTTTCCAGAAGAAGATATTGATCACATTCGCAATTGTTGTGTTGAATTCATTTATGAACTTTTACAACAGTGAGTTCTTATAAAACTGAGGAATTTTTTGTATATATTGATGAATTGACATGTTGGTTGGTTGCAAAACTTGTTGGTTGCATGATTTGACATGTTTGTTGTTTTTGTGATTATGTGCAACCATGCATTTATACATGTGAATCTGTTTGAGCCATGTCATTGGCCTGCATGTGTTTTAAACAATTATGCATATATATATATATATATATATGCTGGTTTTAAACAACACATTACATGAGGATATAAGGCGCATGTTATGTTACAAGTTCCCAATGAGAAGTTTAAAGAGAAAGGAAATGATAAGTGGAAGAAAACTAAACACCTTATGTCACTTAATAAGTATGGCATTGGAAGTAGCAATTCTAAGATACATTTTGGTAACTAACCTAATCACATAAAATAAAAAAAAATTATAACACTTTTAAGACCGGTTCTAAATATAACCGGTCTTAAAAGTTATTGTAAGACCGGTTTCCCATGAAACCGGTCTTAAAAATCAAGTTTTAAGACCGGTTTTTTGTACAAATGTTCTTAAAATTCAAACTTTTAAGACTGGTTATATGGAAAACCGGTGTTAAAAATGTTTCTATATTGCCTACAAAAGAGGTCTTTTAAACCGGTGCTCATGATAACCAGTCTTAAAATGATTTATTTTAAGACCGGTTATCAATACAGCCGGTCTTAAAAGTGAGACTTTTAAGACCGGCTACCAAATCGGTCTTAAAAGTGATATATTTTTTAGACCGGCTGTATCAAGACCTAATCTAAAACCGGTCTAAAAAGTCAATTTTAACCAGTCTAAAAAGCCATTTTTCCACTAGTGTATATTCTATTTTATTATCTTATCTTACTCCTCAAATCTTAAGTCATTAATCATTCATCAATACATTTATTTCCCATCAGCGATCTAAAAACTTGAGTGAATAGGATTATATTAACCATAATTAATTATTCATAAAATAGTCAACTGTCATCAAATGTTGAAGAGTTTTAAACTATGGTGATAGTGTCGTGAATTTTTCTGAAGAATAATGCAACAAGAAGGAACGTACAAAATCTAATTGATGACTTTAATTTCTTCAAACATGCAGGTTGGGACAACAATAAAGATAATTGTAAAAATCAAGTCGTGTTGGAGACGACAGGGTACTATTGTTTTTTTAATAAAAACTGGAATCCATTAATAAATCAAAAGAGCAGATTCCACATGGAAAACTACAACCTATTATCCTTCACCAACTACTACCTCCTGGTGTGAAGGTGGTGGGTGATCAAAAAGACAAAAGTTTCCTACAATATTATGAGCTAGCTTAGCCAAATGATCTGCTATTATATTCCCTAGGAATATGACTAAGTAAAAATTGCCATTTTTTTGATAACCACAATCTAGCATAATCTATAATGTCCCTAAAGGGGTGAGTATGATCACAACCCCTAGTCAAGACATTCACAGCCTCAATACAATCTGATCACTACTATAAAATATGGATTTAGCAGCGTCAGTCTTATGGTGTAACCTACTGCCATGATTAGCGTAACTATGATTTGATATCACCTAATTAAATTGGATTAGAGACCGTCGGATAATTTAAACTCATTTCAACTTCCTACCTTACAGTAGGATTTTCACAAAATCTTTTAAAAACTTTTCCCCATCCTGGTCTCAATTTCAAAACTTGAATATAATTACCTGTTCATTTAATTCACATTCATACATATCAGAGTGTATAACCAAATTCCCGGCAACTCCCGAGTTCTATATATATATAAACTAAGGGTTTATAAGTCTCAACTAGGGGATTACATAACCAAAATCAAATGTAATATTTATATATCAAAATATACAGTAATCCCAAGTTCAAAAGTAGATAACCAACATCCTTAAAATCAAATATACCCCAAAAGGGGTCCTAATCGCTCTGGGTGTCCTTCTTCTCTTTAGAGCCACTAGCCCTGTCTGAAATATTAGTTATTGGAAAGAATGAGATTCAAGATAATCCTAGTAGTAACAAATCACTAATACAGTGCACAAACACATAGCATATATGATCATGTTTTACATATCAAAATATACAGTAATCCCAAGTTCAAAAGTATATAACCAACATCCCCAAAATCAAATATACCCCAAAAGGGGTCCTAATCGCTCCGGGTTGCCCGCTTCTCTTTAGAGCCACTAGCCCTATCTGAAATGTTAGTTATTGGAAAGAATAAGATTCAAGAGAATTCCTGTAGTAACAAATCACTCATATAGTGCATAAACATATAGCATATATGATCATGCTTTACATCTCAAAATATACAGTAATCCCAAGTTCAAAAGTAGATAACCAACATCCCCAAAATCAAATATACCCCAAAAGGGGTCCTAATCGCTCTGGGTTGCCCGCTTCTCTTTAGAGCCACTAGCCCTGTCTGAAATGTTAGTTATCGGAAAGAATGAGATTCAAGAGAATCCCAGTAGTAACAAATCACTCATACAGTTCATAAACACATAGCATATATGATCATGTTAAACAGCATCACAATGTATCATGGCACACGCCATAAACGACAACACTCATGGCTGTAAACTCTATGCGCCAGCTTTCGTTGCGATCTCTTTGTATCACAAAGTATCACAATATATCACTAAGCGTCAACTTTCGTTGCAAACTCAAAGCATCACAATGTATTCATAAAGTATTCTCAATGCATGACAAACATACATACAATGTTTCACACATAGTATAAGAGAAAGAGTACTACCTTGTTCTTTCCTGACGCTCTTCGGCACCATGGGCTCTCGAGGGCTGTAAATGTCAAATCCTATAAACCAAGTTAGGGACAACCCATCAATCTCTTTTCCAAGTTCTTAATTTGTAGTACTTTAAGTTGGTTATCATTTAAACTCTTTAGGTGACCTAAACATATACCTAAAGGGTTAGGAGAAACTACACCAAAGATCCATTTTTAAGAAACAAAACTCTAATTTCTGGCTGAGTCACTTGAGTGAAGAAGACCTCACTCGAGTGATTCCTCCACTCGCACTTGAGTCCTAGCAAGTGAGACTCAGAAAATGTGTACCCGAGAGCACCAACACACCCTGGAGTGGCCAGCCCACTCGAGTACGAAGACTTTCACTTGAGTGATGACCCCAAATCTACTCGAGTTCCCAAAAGTAAAACACCAAAAGTGTTTACCCGAGAGCATTCCCATCCTTAGAAGAGAAAGCTCACTCGAGTACTACCCCTATCACTCGAGTGAGAACATAACACTTGCGAGTGTCAGATCACACTCTCAGAGTTTGGCCTGTGAGTGCTTGGCCGAGAGCAATCCTTAACATGAACATACAATTGCACTTGAGTGAACTTATGCTCACTCGAGTGATAACCTATATCCTTCGTGGGTTGGGAAGTGCACTCGCACTTTCCACCAGAAAACCCAAGCAAAATATAGAAGAAAAAGGGGATTTATGTTGCTGTACTCGAGTGAAACCCTCACTCACTCGAGTGATATTCATCAGAACCTGAAAACGTAGCAACTGACAGAGTTTTCCAGATTTACCAAAACTGATCCCAATAGTTCCAAAACTTATACTAAATCTTATTCCCACACAAAATCTCCTAAGGAACCTATTAGTAACCTCAAAATATCCAGATTCACATTCAATTAACACATTTTCAACTCTAGCTCTTAAGGCCACATAAAACCACAAACTACCAAACTTCCTCCTTCAATTCCAAATCAAACCTAATGACATTATAACACACCTTAACACCATTTACTACACATTACCATTCCCAACTCTTCCATTATCTAATTCTCATGAAATCAGGGCAAAATTCTAGAATTTACAAAACTTAACCGAAAATCATCACAAATATACCAAAATGCATCAAATGTTTACCTCTTCACTTTGCTAAGATCAAAACCTTGATTTTCCAACTTTCAAATTTGTTCAAATACTAAAACACCCCTTCTCAAAATTCTGAAACCATGGCAAGGGATCTCTTAACACCATGAACAACTTTAATGAAGAGCATTTGAGCATTTGAGAACTAGAATATCATTAAAATCTTACCTTTGTGTTTCCTCTTTCCTTCCTTGATCAACGAAAATTAGAGAAATGGAGAGAGAAAATGAGAGAATGATGAAGAAGATCAGATTTTCCCCTTCCCCAAGCATGTCTAGCCGAATAGGAGGAAGAGAGGAGAGAGAAAAATGAAGGTTGAACATTTGACCATCATATATGGTCCAAAGCATGCCACTTGTCAAAATCTTAGATTTTATCACATAGGAAGACATGAATTCAAAGTACATGATTCCACCCTATTAATTATTCAATCCTAGCCATTGATTCTTAAATTACCAAGGAGTTTCCTCTTCGGTAACTGACCAATCGGTCGATAATTTACCATTTTGCCCCTGATTATCACAATGCTTACTAACCATCACCAAACACATCTTACGTCACAATTTACATCATATACTTCAAAAGTGCTTAATTAACATTAATTACATCACTTTGAAGTTATTAGCCCTTAATTACACTTTAGGATATTACATATGGCACTTCTTCAAACAAGCGCCGGAGGAGACTTCTTATTTTTCTTTAAAAAAAACATGTGATAGCTACGGCACTTAAGTAGAAAAGTGCTATGGTTACTTAATACATTGTATGACACTTGCCTGAGAAAGCGCCATACAGGGGGTTATTTTTTTTAAAAAAATAATCCCTTTACTACTATTAAAAAAAGTGTGTGGCAATTATGGAATAATAGAAATTCTGTAAGTGTCAAAGCTCTATTACTATGATAGGATGTTTTCTTGAGAAAGTTTGTCTATGTTAAGAAACAAAAATTAAATTTAAGAATCGGTTTGGAAGTCAAAAGTTAGAGATAAATTATCTAGATTAAAAAATATTTTAATTTTTTTTAATAAAAGCCCTTAATAGCCTTGACGACACTTCATAAGGAAGTGCCATTTAAGAATAAGGCCTTGGACAGTCCTTGAAATTGGCCTTGCACAGCCCGTCCAAGGCGCAATTTCAAGGAGGCACCTGATGGTGCCTTGAAAATTCAAGGCACCACGTGGTGCCTTCAGCCTTGAATTTTCAAGGCACTATCAGGTGCCTTGAAGGCACCACGTGGTGCCTTTAATACTTGTGGTGTGTGGATATTTTAAAGCCTTAGACGGTGTTTGGAAATCAAGTGTCATTTAAGGCTCAGTTTTGGACGGCCCTTGATAATCAAGCGCCGTCTAAGACTTTTTTTTTAAAAAAAAATATTGGCCATCATTTTTTTTAAAAATTGAGATGCTTTGGAGCTTTGAAAAAAAGCACCCTAACTTCTGTCTTTTTTAAAAAAAAATTGGCCATCATTTTTTTAAATTGAGAAGCTTAGGCGTTGTGACAAAAAGTGTTGTAGCTTCTCCCACCTTATAATTTAATTTCCATAACCCACCATTTTCATTTTCATGTTCCTGCTTTCTCTTTAGTTCCCCCATTTCCCAGAACTCCATTGTTGTAGAAAGCTTTCTCTTCCATATGTTTTTTTCCTTGTCTTGACCTCCTTTAGAAGCTCCCTAGCCTGTAAGTATTTTTCTTTTTTCCATATTTGGTTCAGGTTTTTATTTAGTTAAAATCTGTCATGAATCTTATATACGTGCTCATAATTTTTTTTCCAGGTATTTACTTGAAGTATCAACTATATCTTCTTGAACTTCTTATATATTGTAAGTTTTTTAATTTTTGAGCTTACAAATATAATAATACTTAGTTTAATCCTCCGTAAAAGTAATGTGTATGGCTCAAGCTTAAGCAACTTAAATGCTAGTTATTTTATGCTTGATACATGAAGACGCATTATTACAAAAGATACGTGCTATGTTATTTCATTTTACTGTGGATTGTATTATAAATTGTTGTGGATTTTGGATTGTAAATGGAGGTTTTCATAAGAAAAATAAAATAAATATGAAATTTTTTTTGTTAAATAAAAGACTTCTTACGGCCCTTCTCCAAGGAAGTGCCGTAGAAAGTCATAATTTTTTTTGTTAAATGAAAGACTTCATACGGCGCTTCTCTAGGGAGCACCGTAGGAAGTGATATTTTTTCGAAAAAAATAATAATCAAGCTATGGTGCTTCTATATATTCAAGAAGCGTCGTAGCTTGTTTTAACGGCGTTGGAAGCTACGGCACTTCCCAAGCGCCATAGTATTCTTTAAATTAAGTGTCACAGCTTGTGTTTTTTGTAGTAGTGGATAATACAAAAACATTTTTGTATCCTCTATTGCAGCATATCTGAAGACCCTGGGTGACTACAATGAGTTATGTTATCGCTGGGGGAACTGTCGTGAGCTTACACATGAATCAGCATATCTATCATCTTCACTGATAGTGCCTGTACAACCGCTTCTCCCAAACTCTAAAACAAAAGCATCCACCTTGAGAGAGAGAATCCTTATTGACACCCTGGCTGACCTGTCCTGCAATATTCTAGTTAGTGTAAAATTGACATTTTGTTATTAGCCCTTATCCCAGCTTTCCTAATCTACCCAAATGTTTTAACAGATATAACCGAATAGAGTAGCCCATTGCATTTTCTTGGTGAATTCCCTTCCTGCTTTCTGTTTAAGATTCTCCCATAAGGCTGGGGTCACTACTGATATCCATCGTTCCTTCACGTTGCTATAATCCCTCATTAAGTGCATTAAGTCCTCCTCCTGGTCACATCCAAATGGGCATCTGGCTGATACCTCAATGCCTCTATAAACTCTTAGCTACACTGTATGTACTCTACCATGTGCAAAAGTTCACATAAAAGACTTAATATTCTCCGGGACAGCCCATCCCTACAACTTCGATGTGTACTTACAAAAAGAAATTGGTATGCAGACTTTACATAAAAACAACCATAAGATGAAGGTTTCCAATAGCATTTATCCTCCCCTCTCTCCTCCCGGGGTAGGTGTGCATATATGATCTGATCAACAACTTGTAGCTGGAACTACTTGATCAACTTCTTTTGGTCCCACTCTCTTTAACAATCAACATACTCAGCAACTTTCTCATTCATGTCCATGAAAGATTCATAACCTATAATAAGATCAATAAGGTGGCTATTCATTTAAGACCAACTGTCAAACCAAAAGGATGTGTCGATTCTCCATTTCCAATTTTAACTCCAACGCCGCTCTAAAACTTTTCCAAACAGCACATATCCCTCTCCATGTGAAGGATGACCCTTCCTTCTTCTAAATTTTAGGTCTAAACCCTTCTTTACCCTTATATTTATAACGGAGTACCTTGACCCAAAGCACTTCCATATTACCCAAAAGATTCCAACACAATTTCATCAAGAATGATTCATTATGTTTGCACAAATCCCTTATTCCAAGGCCACCATCATTCTTTTCTTTAGTTACTTGCTCCCATGATACCAGATGGAGCTTCTTTCCCTTGTCATCATCACCCCATAAGAAATTCTTGCTCTTCTTCTCCAGTTCCTTCACCAACCCTTTTGGGAGAAGCATTGTTTGCATATAATAAGATGGCAAGGCAATGAGCACTGATCTAATAAGGGTAGTCTGACCAACAAGGTTCAAGCATCCACGTTTCCACCTTGACAATTTTTTCTGAGTTTTCTCCAAGATTAGGGCAAAGATGACATTTAATGCTCTCATATGAATCAAGGCTATACCCAAGTACTTGCCCAAGTGTTTGGTAAGAACAACTCCCATGCTTTAGTTTAGGCAAAGAGCCCTTGAACCATACAAAATAAGATCATTGGCAAAAAATAGGTGAGAAATAAATGAACCTCCCCTTTTGAGTTGAATCAGCTTCTAAGACCCATCCTCTATAGCATCCTTAATGATATAGTTTAATCTCTCCAAACAAAATATGAAAATGTATGGAGAAATTGGATCTCCCTATCGTATGCCTTTAGAAGAAGTAAAGGTCTCTGTTGCTTCCCTATTCCATAAAACCCAGAAGGATGGTGTAGTGATACAAGCCATTATTGCTTCATACCATTTATGATTAAAGCCAACAGCCTTAAGAGTATCATGGATAAAAGCCCATTCAAGTCTATCATAAGCTTTCTCAAGATTAACTTTAACTGCCATCCATTATTTAATTCTTGTCTTGGATCTTATATAATGTATGACCTCTTGGGCAATAATAATATTATCACTGCTCTATCTTCTTGTTATGAAACTGTACTGCTGATCACCCACAATTTTCCTTATCATATTTTAAAGATGATGACTTATAACCATAGTAATGATCTTGTGACTCATATTGCATAAGGAAATTGGCCTAAAGTCTCTGAGGGTTTCCATCTTAGGTATAGGGATAATATTTGTGTTGTTAATGTCCTTTACCCTTGATAGATCATCCAAGAAATCTTTTATTAATTTACAGATAGACCCCCTACTAAATTCCAGTACTCTTGATAAAGTACATCATATATTCAATCTGGTTTAGGTGCTATAAAAGCTCCAAGGTCAAAAGTAGCATGCCCGATTTCTTCATATGTAATGTTTGCTAGTAGATGACCTAACTCTACACCATTCAACATAGGAAAGTGAGACTTAGTTCTAATCTCAAGAGCATTATTGTTCCCCATTTTGAAGAGCTCTTTATTATAATTAATAGCTAGATTTTTGAGAATGCACTAATAAAAAACCCAACTCCCATCAGAATCCTTGAGACCTTAACTTCTCCTTTTGATTGTAACAGTAGTATGGAAAAATTTGCTAGTTTTGTCCCCCCCACTTCAACCAATCGCATCTTGACTTCTAGTACCACATCAATTCTTCTTGAGCAAGAACTTTATTGTTCTCCTTCTAGAGTTCCCTTTCTGTGTGAACAAGATATTGACTGTCACATTATCCCCTTGCTTTCTCTACTCTATCTATTCTCCTGAGGATGTTCTGTTGGAAATTATGCCCTAGGGGCCAATCATTATTTTTGAAGATTTTTATTTAATGAATTTCTCCATTTTGTTATCATATTATTCGCATGTTCACTATGATAACTGTATCCTTAGATAAATCATAAAGATTGTTCTAAATGTCCGTGGTTAGTCATCTATGCGGGAGCAAAGATGAGGTGAAACCAGTATGACTTTGATAAGGTATGGAGATACGAATAAAAGTCTTAGGAATTTGTAAGAGTACAAGGTGCTGAACTGACCTGCTATGAGAAAGTTGCATGGATTAAGTCATAAGCTTATCTCATGTATAACTACGTCACTATGCCCTTCGACCTAAGATCATCATGGATTCTTACATGAGAATAGCTAAGCTTTGAACTAGTCAAAAGTCACCTTTGACTGGGTGATGATAAAGGCTACAATCGAGCTTGGTAGTTTTTATGCAGAGGAATGTAAATGGTTAAGATGGAATTTGTCCCTCAACATTAGTAGAGAAATATTACTAGGCCCCTCGATGAGTGAGTCTGAGAAATGTATGTGTTAGATATGATTAGTTTTGATGATGTCAAATATAGATATTAAATATTGAGAGCAAAAAATTTACATAATGTATTTATCTCCTATATTGACTAACTACTGTGTTTAATATGAAATATCTTGTAGATTAGTCAATCAAAGAAAGAAGATATCAAGTTAGGTTGAAAAGATTCATGTGATTTAATACTGCGGATTAGTAGAATAGTCAAATTGTTATTCGAATAGTAAAACTTATTTTTAGTTAAAAAATATTTGAATAACTCTCAATTTATCCAAATAAACAAAGTATTATTCGAATAATGAATATGCTATTCGAATAGAGAAGAACTGTTAACAATTGAAAGTATTCAGATAGGCACATTAGTATTTGAATAGTATGTCTAACAAATTTTTCTGAAAATAATTCAAGTGAAAAAGTATTTGAATAATCAAGGCACTATCCGAATAGTCATTGTGATTTCAAACTCTGTTTCTAAATATGTTATCCGGATAGTAGGATAACTATTCAAATAGTGTGATCTATCCGAATAAGTTTTTGATGAATTTCAACATCCAATACTATAAGACTATAAGGATAGTAAGGTTACTATCAGGATAGTAAGGAGACTATCAGAATAGTATTTGACATATTTCAATGAGGACTATCCGAATAGTAATGGAACTATCAGAATAGTCCCAGTGCAAAATTATCAAATACTATTCGAATAGTGAAATGGCTATTCGAATACTACAAGACTATCAGGATAGTAATGGAACTATCAGAATAGTCTCAGTGTAAAATTATCAAATAGTATTTGAATAGTGAAATGACTATTCGAATACTATAAGACTATCAGGATAGTCTCAGTGTAAAATGATCAAACACTATTCGAATAGTGAAGTGGCTATATGAATAGTCCATAATTGAAAAAGGGTGATTCTATTCGAATAGAAGTAAGGCTATTCGAATAACGCAGCAGACTATGTTTCTTTTAGCATGGGCGACATTTAGTATTTTGGTCATATCTAGCAAACCACAACTCGGATTGAGTTGAAATTAGTGGCATATGAAACTAGACTTCCAATGCATCATTTTGACACCAAGATCAAGTTAAAAAGAGCTTAGATGAGAGAGATATGATCTATTGAAGTTGACACATGAATCAGTGTATTATTCCAGAACAGATTTAGTATTTTAGACATAAGTCTGAAACTACACATCGGATTGAGATGAAACCGGTGCCATATGAAACTAGACTTAAAGATCTTTCCATGGATAGGTCATGGGTTATATTTAGCATTTTGTTCAAATAGAAATTCCCTTTGGAAGTTGGTGATCAAAATCAAGCTCTGTTATGCTCTAGACCAATCAATACACATTGAATCATAACTTTTGAAATACAAAGTATTTGTGATTGATTCTAGTTGTTATGTAAAGAAGACTTAAAGAGCTTTATAAGGATAGTTCATTTGCCATAGATTTATATCTAAAGAGTGATGCCCTCAGAAGCTTATTCAAATATAGAGGTTGTAGTATTCGCTTGTGAAGATTCATTATAAAAGGTGCACTATTCGAATAGGGCAAGTACTATTCGAATAATATCATATATTTTGTGTAAGAGGCTATTCGAATATGATAGTTCATTATGAGATAATATTATTCTAACACAAATGGCACTATTCGAACAAGATCATTTGTTTTACAAGGCAACTATTTGAATAAGGAATTCACTATTCAAATACACTTCAAGTTCTAAAAGTTTATTCGAATAGAGGATAAAGTATTCGAATAAAGATTATTCATTATCAAAGAAGGCTATTCGAATACAACAGATGTTAATCGAATAACGGATTCTCCAGAAAATAGAGTATCACCTTGAAACTTCTAAAAATCGTTGAAATTTTGTGTGACTTGTTCTTATTGATTCTAATCACTCTAATACTTCATTATATTAGTGATTAAGCATTTTCCAGGTGATCAAACAAGGATTAACACACAAGACGAAGAAAGCACTTTTGTGTCAGAAGCTTCCAATGGCTAGTTCAACAATAATATTTTTAAGCCTCAACGGGAAGAAGAAAAGCTAAACAGTCAAATGCTCTTCATCATCTATAAAAGAAGAGTCATTCAAAATGAATGAAGAAGAGAGCCTATGCCTACAATGTTGATATGCTATTACTCTGAATCTTACTTGACCGAAGCTTTATAATAATACTCCCACCATGTACTTCAATGTTAATCATTATCTACTTCATATAGAGAGAAGTAATCACTCATTGTAATCATTCTATATTTGTAAGAGTTACTCAAGATTGGGGAATCTTGAGTGGAAAATAGATTGTATCCTTACAGTGTGAAAGGAGGAGTCCTTGTCTCAGTACGAGAATTGTAAAGGCTTCACAAGTGCCCGGATTAAACTTGTTAGTGGTTCTCAAGTACCCTGTTAAACTTGAGGGAGATAGTGGATTGAAATCTCAGAAGGAGGCTGGAGACTGGACGTAGGTCATCCAATGCGTCATTTTGTGGTAAAATTATTGGCATATGAAACTAGACTTCCAATACGTCATTTTGACAACAAGATCAAGTTAAAAGGAGCTCAGATGAGAAAGATATGATATGTTAAAGTTGACATATGAATCAGCGTATTATTCCAGAACAGATTTAGTATTTTGGACATAAGTCTCAAACTACACATCGGATTGAGATGAAACTGGTACCATATGAAACTAGACTTAAATATCTTTCCAGGATAGGTCATAGGTCATATTTAGCATTATATTCAAAGAGAAATTCCTTTTGGAAGTTGGTGATCAAAATCAAGCTCTGTTATGCTCCAGACCAATTGATACACATTGAATCATAACTTTTGAAATACAAAGTATTTGTGATTGATTCTAGTTGCTGTGCAAAGAATACTTAAAGAGCTTTATAAGGATAGTTCATTTGCCATGAATTTATATCCAAAGAGTGACGCCCTCAGAAGCTTATTCAAATATAGAGGTTGTAGTATTTGCTTGTGAAGATTCATTATCAAAGGTGTACTATTCGAATAGAGCAAGTACTATTCGAATAATATCATAACTCTTGGTGTGTGGTGCCATATGGGGCCCACACATATATACTCTGGCCTGACATCAGTTGGCGGGCCTTGGTATATGTGAAAGAATCCTAAGTAAGTCCCGAATGAAATCCAAGTAGACACTGATAAAGTAACTTTATTAAATTAGCTTTAATAAAGTTAGTCATGAAAGCTAATGATGACACAACGTTTGCGGTGGCACCATAAGAGAGTGACAAGTGTCCTCTCATCATGACAAAGTACCAAGTGCCTTTTATGTTGGCTTGATAGGAAGGTGATATGTGTCCCTCATGATGACACCTTTTTGCCTTTTGTGTTGGCATACTCATGAGGAGCCACATGTCACCTGAGTCAGGGAAATCCGTCGGTCTTCAGTTCGTTCGAGTACTTGACTTCCCTAACACCAAACCCGGGAGTCTAGGGAAATTGTCAGGCCTCTCCTTCCCCTCACCAATTAGGGACACCTAAGAGGAGAGAGAAGGAGAGGGACCTACTTTTTAAAATACGTCAATTTGTGATTTGATCACTTGACACTTGGCACAACAAGAAGTAATCAAAGGCAAGATTTAATCTCATCCCTTCATTCCTCATTAAAGTTTCAGCCAAGGGCCATAAGGAAGGGGGAAAATCAGAAAAAATAGAGAGAAAATAAAAAGAAAAGAAATGGTGTGAATAGTAAAATTTCTTGAGCTCCGGAGCCTCTGCCGACCTTGAATCGTCGTTTTTGTCTCGTAAGCTCTTATGGAAAGTTGTTCTACTCACTGAGAGCTTCATTTCTACGAGTTTAGATTCTTGATCAGTGGTGTTCAATGCCATCTACATGGTGGAGGTGTTGCGAAAATCAAGAATCGGTTATGGAATTGAGTAGAGGTACATATAAGCTTTGATTTGAGCTGAATATTCTGAGATTTTGTTGAGTTTTAATAAACCCATGATTTTCGGTTAGACCTAAAACTTATGGAAAGAAGATGATTTTGGTGTTTTTGAGGTTAGAAATGGATTCTAAACACGATTTTGTGTGGGAATAGGTTGTGAACATGATTTTAAAATGGTTGGATTGAAAACCCAAAGATTGAAGTCAAAGTAGTAGTGCTACCAGATTTCATTTTCTGGAGGCAGTCTGCTTATGATGAGTCTTTGAGTGACCAAATATTATCCAATGTCCATGAAACTTTTTAGAATTATTGTAGACCTTTCAAACTTTAATTTGATAGGTAATATGTGCCATTTGGATTTGTACACTAAGAGTTATGATTTTTTGAAGTTAGACATTGAATCTGGAATTAATTCTATAGCAGTGAGGCTTTAGTCATAATTCTGGAATTTTATGGTTAGAATTGGGTCTGAATAATATTTTTCTCTTTAAGTAGACTTAAAGAGGGTCACATAAAACTTTGAACCACTCTATTTGGATTTTTCTAGATTAAGTTATGATTTTTTAAAGTTCAGCCAAGAAATAGGGGAAAACCTGGAGGTGCAGTTTCTTGGCCGTGGCCAGATGATTTCTTGGTCATAGCCCAAAAGTTTTTGAAAATTTTGGCCATAGCCAAGACCCCAATTTCCAGCGTTTCATATTTTGCCGAGAAACGTTGAATTGTTTAGCCTCCCTAACTTTTTGGACATTAATATACACTTCCAATGACTCTCTATCATGTCTCTAATGATGTGATTGGGTATCTAGGGCCATGAGAGATCAAGGAAAAAGAAATGGAAGAATTTCCAAAAAGCTACATTGGTTGGAAGAAGAGGTATAGGAAGAGGACACGAAGACAAGAGGTAGTTAAAGTTTCCTGACTTGCACATATTTGATATGCGTATGCTTATGTATTGGTGTGATATTGCTTTGATGAATTGTATAGAATATACATGAATGATTGAAGCTCTGTTTGTACTTACGCTATGGCCATGAGTGTATTATAAAGCATTGAGCATGCATATGTCATTATGTTGGTATAAATTTATATAAGCAAGCATATTGTACTCTAAGCATTATCTTGCATGCATACTTAGCATTGTTTACTATTGAGATTCGCTCTGAATCTCACCCTCCCCCAACCAACCATACAGGTGTGATGAAGTACAGAAGAGTACTGCAAGGAGTTGCACAAGAGGGAATTATGGCAGAGAAGTGAAGATTGATCTGCTGTGTATTATATTAGACACTTTGGTAGCCCTATGTGGCTATACTATCTATATAAATATAAAAATGAATGAATTAAGAATGAGCAGAGGAATAATCTAGCTAAATAAATGAGTAGTGAATCACTCTGATTGAATTGAATAAAGATAAGAATCGATGAGTAGTAATAAGTCACGAACCACTGAATGATGCTTCCGCAAGAATTTGAAATTTTCTAAAAAACCCACTCAACTACAGGTTCGACTCCTGTATTGGAGTTGGGATTTGAAATTGTTTACCAAGAAATATCACTTAATGGTTCAGATTCACTATGGAAGACTCATCAGAATGATAATGTAACTAAGGTGTTACACATGACATGGTTGTATGACATATTGCATTGTGCTAACGATCCTCATATGAATTGGGTTGTTGTACTGTCTTGCTAGAGGCTGCTTGCGACTTGTGGGTTATTATAATTATTGGCCCACTACTAACTTCATATGGGCCTATAAGGCTGCATACAAGAATAGCCCAATACAAGCTATAATGTCCAGATTCATTGAATCTAAGATTTGTCTAAGATTTAATGAATATAACGTTTAATCTAGGGTGGATGAATTTTATACATATATATATATATATATGATATAAAATTAGTGAAAATAATAATAATAATAATATTATTATCATTATTGTGTAGTGTTAGTTTTAGATTTAATTTTATTTGATAAATTAAATTACTAACATTGATAGAGATATAATATCTCATATTTAATTTATAAAGATAGATTAAATCTATTTCCATTGGCTCTTTATTCGGATTAAATAAATAGGTTAAATTAAAACTGTTGGACAGATTTAATTAAACAGATTTTATTTAATCAGCTCATCAAAACAATTAAGTGTTAAGTGATTTCAGAATTAATTAAGATTAATTTTGAAGATCCAATATAGCCTTTATCAGTTATAAAAACAAAGGGACAATATAATTATAGTACGCATGAGAAATAGACTGCCGTAAAAACCCTAGAGTTTTAAACATATAGTTGGTGGCGCTAGCACGTTGTCAATGTTGGGTTCTATTCATGTGGATACTAGTAGAGGGGGCTGATCTAAGTAGTTGGCTTCTCAATATAAAAAATTAGGCAAAACTGAAAAGGTACGACTTTTTTAACTCAATTTAAACACCAATTAATAGATCTATAATTGGGATTGGTAAACTTTTGCATATTTTAAATTTCTGTTATGCCTCCTAATCCCAACATATCACTACTATAGAATATACTTATAACTACCTTAAAGGACGTCCCTTCTTGAAAAAGGGACGCCCAAAAAATTGACCGATAGCATATGTGTAATTATAGATGAAAATTGTAAAGGTTGGCGCATCAAAAATAATTGAATGTCGCATCAGGAGGGGCTAGAAAGTGTTTTAGACGTCCCCAATCAAAATGGGGACGTATAAAGACCACCAAAATCAGACTAGGATATCATATACAGTTAAAAAAATTAGAAAACCTTTAGACGTCCCCCAGAAGGGTTGGGGACACCTAAAGAATTGACTTTAGACGTCCCCAGCTGGAAATGTCAAGCTTTAGACGTCCCCAGGCTATTCGGGGACGTCTAATGTCAAGCTTTAGACGTCCCCAGCTGGTCTGGGGACGACTAAAGGTACCTTTAGACGTCCCCAGCTGGTCGGGGGACGTCTAAAGCTAAATCACATGCCCTGGTTGACTTGACCGGTGCATGTGCAGTGTCAGAAAAGTCTTATGCTTTACTCTTTCACTCCTCCCATCTTCATCACTTCCGTCATCCCCTTCTTCGTGCTCTCCTCTCCCCTAGGCTTCTAGTTTTTTTCTTCTTTGTCTAAATCTTTCTATACGGCTATCCCCTGTTTCTTCTTGGTCCTCCATCCTACTCGTCGCCGTCTTTGCTCTGCTGAGTTTGCACCGTTTTCTCTCATTCTCACCACCGTTATCCTCCCTCTTACCACCGTAGGCCATCTCCCTCTAAAGTTTTAGCAACAGGTTAGCTAACTAAAATTGTGAATGCTTAGCAAAATGTATTTAATTCTAGGCTGGAATTTAAGTGTGATTTGTGCTTGAGCTTTATCTTTGCTGTTTTGGTGGTAGACTTGCTAAGACAATTGTTGTCAACGTGAGCTGTGAATTTAAAGTTTGACTTGTGCTGGACCTGTACACCTTGCTTGCTATTGAGTTTAATTGGTGATTAATAAAAGAATAAATTAATGTGTGACTGTGAATGGCTAAAGAATCTGGAAGTTTTATATACACACATGCACCAGTAATAGTTAGATCAAGCCAGATGAGATATATATATATATATATATATAATGATATATATCATGAACAAGGATTTCTAATTTAATTTTTATGAATGATGTGCGTGTGTAACGTTGGGAGAATAACTATTTCTGTATTGGCATCTCAACAATGTTCGAACCTAGCTAGATGAGCCAGTAGTATTAGAAATTAATGATGAATATATATATATATATATATATATATATATATATATATATATATATATATATAATTATGCGTGCATGCTTAGAAGCATAAGGGGAGCGATAGGAAGAGGATAATGGGGAGAGAGGGAATGGGGAGTATATTTACAGAGATATTTCAAGGCATGCAATCATTCCAATGATCATGTGCCCCTCCAGTTACAACTACAACAACACCAAACTCTCTCTCTCTCTCTCTCTCTCTCTCTCTCTCTACACACACACACATCTAATTATATTCCTTCATAAATCATTCAACAATAATAAAAAATTTAGTTTGCTACTTTAGTTTTCCAATATTTATTATTTGAATAAAAAAATTTATGAGATCTTTTCTTCTATTTTTTTCTATTTGAAAATAAGTAAAAAATATTGAAAATTTTAAAAGGGCTTAGAACTTGCTAGTCAAGAACTTGGTGCCAATTTTTGTGGCACCAATTTTTTAATGTTTAGTTGAACTTGGTGCTTCCTTTAGCGTTCAAGAACATAGGAAAATGGGTAGAACTTGAATTAGAATTCTTGAAAACCATAATCTTGTTCTCTATGCTTTCTGGTACATGAAATTATGGTACTTTCTTTTCTTGCATTTACCTAATGCTCCGAAGTAGAGAAAATGAAGCTATGAATTTTTGTTTGGGTTAGAAGAATTAATGCTAGCTTCCTTCTTTTTACTCTTGTTTTAGGGCGATGAAATTTTATTTTACTCTTCTTAATTAGTTTAATTTTGTTTAATTTAAGCTGAGATGGTTTGTTATTTTGATTTTGGGATGTCTCACTTTTAAGGGAAAATGCTGCCAAAATTTTGAAAAACAAAATAGTAAAAGGCAATTCCATGTGTTGACAATTATTCTAAACTTAAGTGTTGTTGGGAATGGCGTAGGTGGTAATAAAATAGATCATAGTTGGATGAATGCTTTGAGAACAAGTGAACAATATGAGAATGGGGTTAAAGAGTTTATTGAATATGCTAGAAGGAACGCTCTACCCAAAAATGGGATGTATTTTTGTCCTTGTGTCAATTGTTTAAATGAGAGAAGACGGGATGTTGAAGTTATAAGGGATTACCTACTTTGTGATGGAATAAATCTTCGATACACAAGGTGGATATGGCATGGTGAGGAAGTAACTGATTGTCCGTCGCATAAGAAGGAATCTGTGGATATCATAGATGAAGATAAAATGAAGAGAATGATTCATGATGTTGAGGTAGAATCCTTTACGCAGTCGCATGAATATGATAGCCTGCAGAGTGATGCAGAGACACCGTTGTACCCAGGGAGTAAATACACACGGCCGACAGGAACATTACATTTGGTTAACTTAAAAGCAACTTGTGGGTAGACTGATAGTAGTTTCACAATGCTGCTTGAACTGTTGTGTGATATGTTTCCAGACGATAATGTACTTCCAAATCGTATGTATGAGGCCAAGAAAATCCTATCTACAATGGGTATGGAGTATAAAAAGATACATGCTTGCCCTAATGACTGTGTACTGTACAGAAAGGAGTATGAAGGTCTGAGTGAGTACCCCAAGTGTCAAACTGCACGATACAAAGTGAAGAAAGATGGTGGTTGTGGCGATGGGACAACTAAAAGGCAACCTGTAAAAGTTTTGTGGTATCTTTCAATAATACCACGCTTTAAGCATTTGTTTGGCGCTGCAAAAGAAGTGAAGAAGTTGAGATGGCATTCGGATGATAGAATATCCGATGGAAAATATCTTTGACACCCAGCTGACTCTCTACAGTGGAAGAAAATAGATGAAATGTTCCTTGAATTTGGCAGCGAGCAGAGAAACCTTCGACTTGGACTTTGTATAGATGGCATCAATCCGTATGGAACTCTTAATAGCACACACAGTGCGTGGCCAGTACTCCTTGTAATATACAACTTGCCTCCCTGGCTTTGTATGAAATGCAAGTATGTGATGCTTTCTATGATGATTCCTGGACCAAAACAACCAGGAAACGATATCGATGTCTACTTGGCACCTTTGATTGAGGACTTGAAGAAGTTGTGGGAGGAAGGCGTAGATGTGTTTGATGCATATAAGAATGAGTCCTTCAAGCTACGTGTAATGATTTTCACCACGATAAATGACTTCCCTGCGTATGGAAACCTCTCAGGGTATAGTGTGAAGGGGCATAAAGCATGTCCGATATGTGAAGCAGACACTCACTTCCACCAACTTAAACATGGAAGAAAGATGGTCTGCCTTGGTCACAGGAGGTTCCTTCCTAGGTTCCACCCGTATCGTAGGTTAAGAAAGCGTTTTAACGGCTTGTCGGAGCATGGACTATCTCCAAAGGCATTAACTGGAGAGGAAGTTTATAGTCGGGTTGAACATATCAATGTCTTACTCGGTAAGAATCAGAAGACTGCGGGTGAGAAGAACATATGGAAGAAGAGATCAATTTTCTTTGATCTTCCATATTGGTGTAGGCTTGATGTGAGACACAGTATTGATGTGATGTATGTAGAGAAAACTGTTTGTGATAGCCTTGTCAGTATGCTTTTGCACATTCCAGGGAAGACCAAGGATGGGATTAGTGCGAGACTAGACCTTGTTGATATGGGAATAAGAGAACGGTTACATCCACAGCTAAGTGATGATGGTAGGAGGGCATATATGGAGCCAGCAGCGCATACACTATCAAAAGCGGAGAAAAGAAGTTTGTGTGGGTGTTTGAATGAAATTAAGGTACCATAAGGATATTCTTCAAATGTAAGAAGGTGTGTGTCAATGGTATTGTACATCTTATTGGCTTATTACCAGCAACACCTCCAATGGTATGGAACTAACTCACTTTTACTTGAGATGTGTTGACATCCTACTAACAATATATATTTTTATGTTCTAAAAGAACGAGCAGGAAGCAGGAAAATGGCCCTTCTTAGCACGACTGCAGCAGATCTATAAATGCATTCGCCAGATTGATTTGCATATGCCTCCAGGGATTGTGGGCTTGGAATTAGAGTATCCCTTCACAATTGATAAAGAAGATCTTAAACAGTTCATTAAGTTGGAGGAGCTAGATATTGGATGGGGAAAATTTGCAATCCTGTAATTTTTTTATTTCCCATTTTTTCCTTCATTTAGTTAATTTGATTTTAACTAGCTAATGCATTCATCATTTTAATTCTATTATAGCTCCTTCCGTCGTATATGCATTGACATGCAAAGAGTTGATTTATATGGATTCTTGTCTCCTGCACATACGACAAGGAGTACGAATACATTGAAAAAAAGGACGCACTATGTGGGCTTCACAGTGGGAGAGAATGACTATCGCTGTTATCTAGCACCGATTGTTCAAGGGTACGCATTTTAATTTTGTGTATTTGAGATTTTTAATAAATAATTGCCTTGCCATCTAACTTCTTTTTAATCTGTATATGTTGTGATAGTTACCACTGGTGTTTGTGTGTTCTCTATCCTCGGTCCCACATTGTTTTCTGGTTTGATTCCTTAAGTAAAAGACCAGACAAAGAAACTAAAAGTGTCTTTAACACGTAAGTTATTTTTTTGTATTTCATTGCTTCTTGATTCTTGACTTAAATGAATTATTCTAATTTATGTTGATTTTCATTTTAATGATAGGGCATGCACGATGTATCGAGCGCTTGGTGGGCCACGCGATCGTAAAGGTGGCAAAGAGCCGAGATGGTTGTTTCCAAAGGTACGTAGTTTCAAATCAAGTTCTTTTGATTGACGGTCGTTTTAGATATGCCTTTATTGATTTTAACCATTTGCTTTTGATTTATAGTTCCCTCAATAACCTGGCGGCTGGGAATGTGGAAACTATGTCTTACTTTATATGTTTAGCATCATTAAGAGTGGCATTATGAAAGATTTTGAACAAGTAATCACTTCTTCATTCTCAGAGGATAATATTCTTGGTGTTGTAATTCAATGGCAATTCATTCACTTGATTCATTATTTCATCTAAGCTTATTTTCTAATTTACAGATTTTTGACAATGGAGATGCCTACTCATATGAAGACATAAATATGATCAGAGACTTTTTGGCTGGACATCTTCTTCAACGTATACCAGAGTAAAGTCTTTAGTTGTTTGTGTAGGACATACTTTTGTGGTAGTTCTATATATTGTACATATAATTAGCGTTGTTGTTGTTGTTGGATATAGATTGGATTTAGTCTTGGTTATTGTACAAACTGGGGACTTGGATATAGTCTTTTTAGTACAATAACAGACTTGGATATAGATTGTTGTGTAGTTTGTGTGGTTTGTTAGTTAATTAGTTTGCTACTCCTTAAAGTTATTGCATGTAGTAGAGCCTTAGGTTGATCACTGTGTTTCAAGTTGTTGTTTCCATTCTGCTGAACTGCTGTTGTTTTATTCTGTTGTTTCCATCCTATTTCTGCAGTTTACAGTTTCCAGACAATGAAATATATATATAAAAAGGCATTTAAAAAAAAAAGTTTTCAACGTCCTTAAAATAAAAAGGGTCGAGCAAAATGGTTAGGGACACTTTAGACGTCCCCAGTCTGAATTAGGGACGTCTAAAGTGACCTTTAGACGTCCCCAGTTTGGACTGGGGAGGTCTAAAGGTCCACTTTAGACGTCCCCATTCTGAACAGGGGACGTCTAAAGATCCATTTTAGACGTCCCCAGTCTAAATTGGGGACGTCTAAAGTACCTTTAGACGTCTCTAATTCAGACTGGGGACATCTAAAGTTCCACATTAGACGTCCCCAGTATGAAGTGGGGACGTCTAAAGTCATTTTTAACGTCCGCTATTTTACGGACGTTATTGATGTGTTTTTCCATGACCCTCAGATAGAAGTCCCTCTGTTTTCAGACGTTAAAAGGCCAAAAAAATGGGACGTTAAAACCGTTTTTTCTAGTAGTGTATTCTTCTTTTTTGAGTTTAGATTTCCCAGCTTATTTCTATTCCACTCCCTTGCAACTTTAGAAAATTTCTCAATTTTTCCATTCCAATGTTCCATGCCAACATCATCACAATCTTCCCCAAGAAACCAAGCAACTTGACACCAGAAGGGGGTTCTTGTCGTCGATGTGTCATCTCTGTTGAGCTTCTATGTAGGATTGGTCTGTGATCCAAGCCAACTTATTCAGGTGATACACTTTGGTTAGAGGATGCAAACGGTTCCATTCGATATTGGTGAAGGCCCAGTCAATCGTTTCTTTCAGTAAGTTACACTCCCAAGTGTATCTTTCTCCAATATCAGTTTCAGTCAAGGGACCATTTTCATTAATGATAGATACATTTTAAGGATATAATCGCTCAGACTTAATTACAAGGGAATAAATATCTACGAGAGATGCTCGTATAATGGTTATTTAAATAGTACATCAAATCCGAACCAAGTATCTCATGTTTTCTGAATATTGTTTTATTTTCTAGTTTTTTTTTTTAATCTTCTTAGTCCTTGTGTGTGAATAACACAATAATGAGAAACGTACAACAATGTGGCTTAAGCATTTTCTTTGAACATACAGGTGGGGACCAGGAAAACGATGGATTGCAATATCAACAAATGGGTTGGAGTACTGGAGGGGCCACTTCCAGTTAAAAATTTTGAGACCAAAATTAGCAATTAAATTTTTTCTGTCGTTAAAAATTTTGTGACTGGTTAGTGATGAAAATTAGCATTGCTAATTTAGTGACTAAAAAATTCCTCCGCTAATTTAGTGATGAAACATCAGCATCGGTAAATTTAGCGATGGAATGTTTGTTGGAAATTAGTGACATAATAATTTTTTATTAGTAATTTTATCAATAGAATTTTTTTTTTTTTTGTAGTGTAACCTTTTTATTCCTATTTATAAGGTCTTATTAACTAGATTTGAGCTACTCAAGAAAACAATTAAAATTAGTTAAAAGTAATAAATATGTAAGAAATATGTTCTTTTTTCAAATATACCTTTATTTTTTTAGTGGGTAAAGGAGAGAGTGGTAATGAGAAAAATGATGAAAGTAAACCGGGGGGATAATTAATGAAGGTTTAAATGGGTAAAAAACATTTTCTATTCAGACAAAATTAAAGAGAAACTTATTAAAGGAACGGACCAATTCATGAAACAAGGCCTTTAATGTTAGGATATGAGCACTAGCTAACTGTACAAGTGAACACTAAAAACTTGTTCCCCTCAAGAAGGAAAATTGTACTCCCTGCCATGCATGCTTGCTTTTATTTTTCCATGTGGCGGAGGTAGGTGCTAATTATGAAAAATATTTGCTAATTCCAAGGTTTAAATGTTATAACGTTGTTTCAGGGCAAAAAATAAATATAACGTTATAAGTTACACACATATGAAGAGGGATAAATACCAGCATGAAAATTGATGTAACTCTAAGTATCAATTGATTAAAGTTCCTTTAATATTTTTGTGTTACTCTATTAAAGATTTGGATATATATAACACTTAATAAACAACTATTACAATGAATAAACATCATGTATATTAAGGTGGAGGTCGCGCAGGAATATATAATGCTAAAATATAAGGGTTAAATATACGCACTGTTATATATTGAGAGGAAAAATTCGTGAAAGCATAAAAATAATGGATGTAACTAGTTAATAACCATACTTTATTTAGTGACAAATATGACGGTTCTTATGAAATAACCGTCATATGTTACTTACAACCGTCAGTGAAAACAAATACATAATGGTTATAATAATTAACCGTGAGGTATGATAATAAAGCTGAGGTATTATTAGATATTATATCTAATAACATCTTGGATTTATACTTCTAAGATAAATACAATATGTTAAGATATATAATTATATCCAATAATATCTCAGAATTATACTTTTAAAATAAATATAATATATTACGATATTAATCTAATATATAATATCTATTAATATCTTACGGATGCAGGAAAGATGAGATTCTTAAAAAAAAAATTATTTGACAATACTTGACAATTCTTCATAAAGAACCATTATATACTTTTTAAGAATAACTAACCGTTATCAATGAAAACCATCATATATAAGGAAACCGAATGCTAAAAAAAATTATTTCACAATACTTAACAATTCTTTACAAAGAACCTATTATGTATCTTTTAAGATTATTTAATAGTTAAAAATGATAACCATCATAGATAAGAAGGTGTGATTTTGAAAAATGTCAAATATAAGAAAGCAGGATTCTATAAAAAAAATTATTTGGTAATACATGACAGTTTTTTACAAAAAACCATTAAGTATTATTTAATATAAAAAGGTGGGATATTGAAAAAAAATATTATTTAACAAAATCTTATGGTTCTCTATAAATTAGAACAGTTAAGTATTGTGTAATAAAAAAAGCTATTTGACAATAAATTACAGTTCTTCACAACAAGTGATCTAAAAATATATTAATATATTATTTATCGCTAAATTAATTAATATTATGGACAATACATTACATTTCTTCATAAAAAACCGTTAAGTATTCTTTCATCTAAAAAACGGAATTCAGAAAAATATCAAATATAAGGAAGCGGATTTTGAAAAACAAAAAATTTGACGCAACTCTTCCAACTACAAACGCTTTTGAGTTTCCTTAGTGGATCTCATACTCTTTATTCTATGGGTTTTGCTTTGCCGTTGTAGATTTCATCTTCCACCATTAACATAGATCTTCACTTTGCAGCTCCTTCTTCTTGTGATTCTTTCTTAAGTAAGCTTTTTTTTTTTTTTCAATTAATTTTTTTAATTTCATTTTATTTTTTATATAACGAGAATTCACTAGTTAAAACTTAAGAGGTCGCCATATTTTCTACGAAGAAGAATTGTGGACAAAAAGTGATATCTAATTTTTGATGACAGTCATTGTTTTGAAGATAATAACAAAGAAAAACCACCAGAAAATAGTAGAGAGTACAAAAAAAATGATGAAGTAAAATGTCAAATTTTTTTATTATTGTTTTATTGCAGTGAAAATAATTCTGATTACACTTTGATTATATAGACTAAAATTAATATAATTTTTTCTCCTAATTTTTAGCAGCTTGTTGAATCAGATCCACTTGAACGTTCATCATCTCACATTCATAAACTTTAGCAGGTATGTTGAAATCAGATTTGCTGAATCAGATTTGAGATTTGCTCAAGGTTTAATATTTATCAATTTTTATTAGAATTAAGGTATAAAAATACTCATAAACTTTTATTCAAAGTGCTCCCACTATCTAACATTTTTTAAAAGTATAAAAATACTCATGAACTCTCAAAATAGAAGCAAAATAACATATTAGCCTTTGAGCGTAACCAAACTCTATTACTTTTTTTTTGGTGATGGGACCCACTCTATTTTCATTTAAAGTACAAAAAATGCCCCAAATTCAAAAGAAAAACACCCTTCCCCTTCCTAGTTCAATTAGGGATCTCTCCCTCCCAACCTCAGTCTGAAATGCCATAGAAGAAAAGCAAAATGAGAACAGCCTTAGAGGGAAAATCCCTGCGAGTTTAGCGAAATTGATCAAAGAAGTTCAAACGATTGGATTCGGGGTATAGTAATGTGTACGAAGGAGGTATCCCACCAGAGCTAGGCATGATGAGCACGCTTCAAATTAAAGAACGTGCAAGTTCTGTTTCTTCAAATGAACAGTCTAAACAGAATCACTCCACATGAACTCACTGGCATGATTAGCCTCACGGAGGTGGATTTATCCACCAACCAACTCATCGGTGACCATCCCAATTTAGAAATTCTTCAGGTTTGGGACAACAATTTCTTGTACATATTGCCTGAAAATCTGGGCCGGAACAGGAAATTAGAGGTACTTGACGTCAATGGATCGATTCCTCCTGAGTTTTTCTATCTTCCTTTGGTGACGATAATCGAAGTCAAAAACAACAACTTATCTGGAGAGCTACCGTCGGATATGTCAAGCAATGTTCTCAGAATTTTGACACTTTCGAATAATTCCTTCACTGGTAAAATCCCTCCGGCCATAAGCTCTGGTGCTTGAAAAGTCTGGTACTAGATATGAACCAATTTGCAGGCGAGATTCCCAAGGAAATTTTCAATTTGCAGATGCTTACAAAGATGAGCATGAGCTTCAACACTCTCACTGGTCCAATTCCCAATTATGTTTCCTTAATGGCCGTTGACCTTAGCCGGAACATGACCTCCGTATAGGTTGGGAAGGAGAGATCTCAAATTGAGCTTGGGAAGAGGGAAGGGGCTTTTGTTTTTGTTTTTTGAAGTAGGGGCCTTTTTGTACTTCATGAGAATAGTGTGCTCCCCACCACACAAAAAAAGGCGTCCGCATTTCTGGCTCATCAAAGTGATGAGAAAAAATTTTCTCATCATCAAAACGGCGTAGTTTTGTTTAAGGGTGAGATCTGAACCGTTGATATAAAAATAATCAAGGCCGTCTGTGACCTATCTAATATGTTAAAATATTTTTTAAGTCTCTCTTTTCATCCTAAAATAATTTTTACTATGCTTAACCCCTTAAAATATTTTTTTAGTTGTACCCAGTGTGTTAGCAGACTGACTGCAATTTTACTCTTAATGTATTTTTTCAGCTCTAAAAAGCTCTTTTAACATTTTAAAATATTTTTTCAGTTATACCTAGTGATTTAGGATATTGACTATAATTTTACCGTTAATGTATTTTTCTTAGTAGTAACGAGCACTCAAAACTTAGGAGACTGATTTATTAATTTCCACCTACTCTAAAATTTTTTTTAGTAGCATATAATATTTTAAAATATTTTTGGATCCGAAAAAATACATTAAGAGTAAAATTACAGTCAGTTTGCTAACATACCGGGTACAACTGAAAAAATATTTTAAGGAGTTAAAGGTAATAAAAATTATTTTAGGATGAGAGGAGAGACTTAAAAAATATTTTAAGATACTAGATATATCACAGACGGCTCTGATTATTTTTATATCAACGACTCAGATCTCTCCCTTAGACAAAACTATGTGGTTTTGATGATGAGAAATTTTTTTCTCATCAGTGTGATGAGCCGGAAATGCGGACCCCAAAAAAAGAAGTAATGGAGTTTGTTTATATTTATCGGTCATGATATTTTTACTCCTATTTTGAGAGTTTATGGGTACTTTTGTATCTCTGAAAAGTATTTGGTGCTGGGTGTACTTTGAATAAAAGTTTATGGGTATTTCTGCACCTTAACCCCTTTTACTATATTTATTCTGATTTTTATATTTATATTATCCTTTTGTAGTTAAATAATGTGTGACTGGAATTTGAAGTATTGATACGTGATCAAAAAGCTACAACAAAGACATTAGAGAATATTGTAGAATTTTTTAATGGATTGTGTTTTAGAATTAAAAAAATTATAAGATAATGTTCTAGAGTGTTTAAGTTATTAACTTCTTTTAAATTGAATGATATTGATATATAATGTATTGAATATTTTATAATGTATTGAATTATATAATAAATTTTAACAATAAAACTAAATAAAAAAATAATAATAAAAAATAACTATATATAATAGAAAAATAAAGTTAATAATAGATTATGGTTATTAACAAATAACTGTTATATATGCTCTCCATATATTATAATTCGGAATTATTATGTATCTTATGCTGAGCATACATATAGCGTCTGCATATACAATGATTCAAAACTGTGATATATGATCGATAATAATCATCATATATTGGCAATTCTATAGCAGTATTAGTTTCATCTACATAATAGTATTTGACAATTCCCTAAAAATTTATAGCCTTCTATTGTAAAGAAGTTTACCAACATAAAGCTAGTCTGGTGATGTAAAGCCCCTTTAGATATCGAGTTCAAGTCCCTGATGAAATACTTATATTGGAAGTGAAAGTCACAAACCTTGAAGCTAAATTCCGGTTCAAAGTATAAAAAAAAAAAGGTTTTCTAAAAGCAAAAAATGAGGTAACATTAACTAAGGTAATTACACGCTTGTTTGATTTTGTTTTGTGCTATTTTGTTCTCAAAGTCAAAAAAGTTTTGTAAAACTGTCTTTTTCAGTAAAAGTTGTACAAAACTATTATTCTCAAAACGATTACAGCTATGTTTGGAATAGTTTATTTTTGGGAAATAAGTGTTTATTACGTAAGTCGAGACAAAATTCCTCTCACATACTTACCCTATACTTTAAATCACAAATTATAAGCACTTATAAGTAAAAAATAAGCTATCCCAAACAAATACTACACACAAATCACTTATCCAAAGAAAAATTCCTTTTATTCTAAAAAAAAAAGTCCGAAAATAGGGGTAAACCTTGTCCATACTCCTTGCCATCTGTTTCATGTGCGAATTCGTGTTAACATAAAATAAACAAAATGGAAGAGACAGATTTGCCACAGGTCTAAGGCCTACGGCAGTGGAAATGAAATTAAAGGATCCATGATAATGGTTATTTATCCTTCTTTTGCCTACTATGCTCAGTTTTCTTCTTTGTTTTTCCTTTTGAGAAAATCCCAGAAAAATACAGTCAAAATTAGGAAAAGACAAAAAGGTGTGGTAAATTTAAGAAATCCCAAATCACTTCAATCTTAGGAATCTGGTTTTAAAATCTTGACACAATGACCAAAATGCTCTCAGGTTAGTGACAAAAAAAAAAAAAAAAGAAAGAAAGAAAACAAAGGGCACACAAGTGAGTATACAAAGCATGAAGGTGGCGCCAAAACTGACGATAGCAGCGGAAAAGTGACGGAAATGATAGCTAAGCCACGGGTAAGTAAATTTACTTTCCCGTGGCTTAGCTATCATTTCCGTCACTTTTCCTCTACTATCGTAACTTTTTGGTGCCACCTTCATTCTCTGTACACCCACTCGTGCACCCTCTGTTTTCTTTTTCCTATAACTAAACTGAGGACATTTTCGTCGTTGTATCAAGATTTCAAAATCTGGATTCTTATGGTTGAAGTGATTTGGGATTTCTCAAATTCACTACACCTTTTTGTCCTTTTCTAATTTTGACTGGATTTTTTTTAGAATTTTCCCTTTCCTTTTGCTTTTTACATTCTAAATTCTTACTAGAATTCCCTGTGTCTTTACAATTCTAATAAATTATAATACTCGCTCTTGTCTTTTTTTTAAGGAACATTCTCTCTTAAATGGATGGTCTTTAATATAAGAAACATCTTCTATATTTTTGAAAATTTAACCTAATTGTTTCATATTTACCCTCATTAAATATATGTCACTCGTTATCTCTTATCAATTAATTCCCACTTATTATCTACCATGTATAATTGGAAAAGAAAATATAAATGCTACACATTTATTATTTTTAACTACATTTTGAATTAGGTAATTTTGATAGTTGCTTTTTATAATAAGGACAGTCTAAGGGAGTATGTAGCCCTTCAAATCTGATTATCCTTTCACTGTCATGCTATCTTATTACTATTATTTTCCTAACTTATTTTATGCATCATGTACCCTACTTATATTAACATCTAGGTTCACATATATATTTTTGGGCTAAAATACACAAAACCGCCCTGAACTTTGAGTATGTTATGCATAACCTTCATAATCTTTAGAAGTTTAAATCTAAAACCCTCAACTTTCACACTTTTATCACCGACCTCCTTGCTAAAGTTGTTGTTAAATTTAACGGTTTATGCCATCTCACTCTTTTTTGATTGAGCAATATGCGACATTACTCTACCACATGGAATTTTGAGTATTTTATACTTATTTCATTAAGATCTAAAAAATGCTTAGAGCCATTTTGTCATTTCCATATATCTTAAAATAAGTTTAACCTATTGAGTATGAGCGTATGGGGCATGCCCGCGTGGCTCCTTCAACCTCCTAAGCCTTCTGTATCGAAGCAAATGCTAGAGCCCAGCATGTTGCATTGAACTTCCTCATCGCCTTCTTGAATATCACTAGCCTCCTTAAATGTTAATTTGTTCCCACAATTTCGCCAATAATAAAACAATAAACAAATGATGATTCGTGAGGATGAGAAATAAAGAATTACCAACGACATGAAGAGGCAGATGGAGAAGCAAAATAGCATCTTGGAAGCAGAATCGAAGTGGCCGATAATGGAGCCCCAAGCCAAGCAAGCCGCACTCTCCCTCCAACCCACACGGATGGTCGACTGCACCTTCACCAAGTTCTCTATCATTGTCAGCTAGCTTGTCAGATTAAAGGAAGCCGCCTAGGAGGTTAAACCTCTTTTATTATGGAAATGGCACGATGTTCGTAAGCATTTTTTCAGATCTTAATAAAATAAGTAAAATACTGAAAATTGCATGTGGTAGAGTGATGTGGCACAGTGCTCAATAAAAAAAAGTGAGATGGCATAGACCATTTAATTTAACAGCAACTTTAACAGTAAGGGAGTTGATATCAAAAATGTGAAAGTTCAGGGTGTTATATTTAAATTTTTAAAGATCAGGGAGGTTGTGCGCAATATACCTAAAGTTCAGGGAGCTGTTGTGTATTTTAGCCTCTCTCTTTTTTGAAAGATTTACCATATTCTATTGATGAGACTAGTATTATGAAGAACTTTTCTGACTTTTGGCAAAGATAGCTAAAGGTATGAGCATGCATTTTTCTCATTCGTCGTTAAACTCTAGCGGCACCTGTTATATGTATTTTTGGAATGATAATCGAAGCATTAAAAAGTGGTTTTTTAGCCATGATATATGGTTTGAGAAGTAATTATAATAGAGAAGTTTTGTTTTGACTTATGTTAACGATTTTATGATAAGCAACTTCAAACAAGTGTATCATTAAACTTTGTAAAACTCCTTTCCGTGGCTAACAAAACAAGGAATAATAAGATTCTTTGCCTGATAAAGAGGAAGTGATGGCTGCTAGTACCGTTTGTACAAGATGATTTACTATTATTGTTTCTGTCATTCATTAATTACTTAAACGCTATGACCCTAAATACTATTTTGGGTTAAAGTGCAATCCACCGTAACGCTTTCAACTTGTCACAATTTTCATCCTAAGGTATTTCTAGGCGCAATTTCTATCCAGTTGTTTTTAAATTGGTGCAATGTTTGTTCTTTATAACATATCTAAACATTTGACCGTCAAGTTGACTATATTTTGCTTATCTAGCTACCTCGGTGGTCTTTTTTTGCCACATCATTTTTCTCTTTGATGAAAATTAAATCCTAAAAAAGATACAGGATATAAAAAACTAAAAAGAATTCAGATCCAAAGGGATCGAACAATTCCAGTAGCTCACCCGAAAAAAATGGAAGAAGCAATCGAAAAAAACAAACCTTCTCACTTCGATTCATTGGGTTGCTCGTGAACCCTCACTGCCGAGTCACTGCCATCACTGCGCCAGCAACAATTTATTTGGTTGGCAAATTTCTATCGTCTTCTTCAAATGTTGTTGATTGGAAATTAATCCCAAACTAAAATTCTAACCAAATCACTGAACAATCCCAACACCGATTTCTTGAATGTAACAAAGAAATCAAAAGAGACAAATGCAAACAAAATAGATTAACCCAGAACAAATCAGAGATTGAAAAGGGATTTGTTGAAGAAAACTCAGCAAATCTTATGATAGTGAATAATTATTACAATACTCTCTTCATTCATTTTTATAAGATACAAGTAACCGAAGCACGTAGGTTAAAATGTTAGTTAAAATTGGTTAAAGATAATAAATATGCAACAAATGCAACTCATTTTCTAAAAACACTCTTATTTATAAATAAGGTGGGTGGGGGAGAGAACAAGTAGAAAAAATGATGAGAGAGACATACAATTAATTGAAGGTAAAAACGGGAAAAATGCATTAAATGTTGAGACACCTGCACAGTGTATCTTATAAAAAAGAACATATATATTCAAATAATTGTATCTTATATGAAGGAACAGAGTGAGTAATATATAATAAGTATTACATAATGTTTTTGCTTTTCTCATTGCTTAACAATAAAGAATACCAACCCTTTAACTGCTTCATTTGTCTCTACAACCACCACATTATCTAACACATTGGTCACACAATATGCCACAAATTTAGGCTCTTGAACATAAAATGAATACTGAAAATGACTAATCCGATTAGGAAACAGCAACTCCCGAGAACAATCAGCCGTGCATTTGGTTCCATTTCCTCCCATAGTTAACTTCCCAACCGTTGATCCCAATCCCATTCCATTCACATTGTTCTTATCAATCACCACTTGATCAATATCACCAAACTAGTATACCTATAGCTCCAAAAGATGTTGCTTTTTTATAACAATATACACCCGTGATCATATTAGCTTGGCCTCTTACTATAATCCCAACGGCAGCCGAGAAAATAGGGACATCCGTGATTGCATTGTCATTGCTAGCAAGATCATTGACCATTCCTGAATAGTCTTTCTCACCCACGTCTCCACCAATAGTAGAGTGTTGCCTAAGAAAGCAACTTGAGATGAAGGTTTCATGGCCGTGTTGGATCTGAATCCCTTCTATGTTGAAGTGGAGGAAGAAACAGTTGTTAATTCTGATTCTAGCAGAATCAGCAATGAGAATCCCACCACCTCAGTAGCCTGAGTCGAAGAGGATGTCTCGGAAGGTTATGTCTTCATATTGAATTATGCCATTGTAAGCTTTCTTGCCAGAGAAGTCATTGGCATGCAAGCGTTCAAGTGACTTATCAAGTGTCGAGGAGTTTGAAGAGGATAACTCAACCAGATACCTAGCACTTGGAAAAGCATCAGTTGCTCTCAAATTCCTATCATTTTCCTAATCACCCACATACAAATGTAGTTAGTTAATTTAATTGTAGGAGGATAAATCTAATAAAGAGTGATAAGTAAAATATTTGCATATTAATTTTCCCTTATATGATGATTTTGTGGATGATATTTGAGCTCAATTTAATAAATTTGGATGTAATAAATAAATAAATAAATAAAGATTTTGGCATAAAATAGAATTCCTTAAAAAATACTAAATAAGACCCTCTTTCAATTTTCAAGCAATATCTGGACCTCTAGATATCGGATTAGGACGTTCTTTATATGGATAAAAAGCTAAGAAATAGCTCCACAACTTTTATATTGAGACCAAAATCTAGTTCTATCTTCAAGGGTTTCGAATTTTGCTTGAAAGTTGAGAGTGAGAATCATCTACCATTCCACCAACCATTTCATCTATCACTTCATCTTCCTTTTCACCTACTAATTCATTTACTACATTTCATCTACCACTTCATCTTCCTTTTCACCTACTATTTCATCTACCACATTCTACCTACTACTTTATCTATCACATTTCATCTATCACTTCATCTACCCCACTCCATTCTTCCCTATATATAGCCACCCTCTCCTTCACATTTTACACACCAATCCATATCCAGTACTCTCCTCTCTTTTTCACTTACAACCATTTCATATCCATTACTTTCCTCTCCTCTCCACATACACCATCTTAGAGTTAATTTTATGCATTGTATTACTTTTTGCATGCCTCCATCTTAGAAGGCTTAGGATTATATTACTTTTTTCATGCCACCTACATGGAAGGTTTTACCTCCTAAAGGGATGGCTAGATTTTTCCATTTTTCATGCATCTTTTGATTGTATATTTAGGTTTGAGAATTTAATATTCAATTTTTATGTAGTATTTATGAGGATTTCATTCTAGTTTTATATAATGTCAATTTATTTTGGTTTTATTTTCAATTTTATCATGAGCTAAATTTTCATTTTCTTAGGGTGATGACGTAGCTTACTAATAACGGACTGAATCTTAACTTATTAAATCTAGTTTTAATTTTTCCTTCATGATTGAGTTTTAATTATTATTCTTAATGCTTTCATTTGATTGATCATCTTTTGAATGATTTCAATATGTATGTTGAGACCGGAAGGAGATATATGTGTGTAAACCCTATAACTAAAACCATAACTTGCATATGAAATAGTAATATATTCATATGAGTTGTGTAGTCTTATAGAGTTCCATAAATTTTAATGCATAATTAATTGCTTAAATTCATATAGGAATATGTTGGATTAGCAATTAATTATAGAATTGCTTGACCTTGGAAGAGGCTAGTAATTAAATTAGGGAAACTCGACTATCAATCATGTGGAATAAATTGGACTAGAATAGATAAGTGATTCAATCTCGAATTTGTTAAGTGAAATCTAATTCCTAGGACTTTTTCTCATAGTTGTTTCTTATCATTTACATTTATATTTATTCATCTTTTATTTCGTACTCTCAATCATCAACTAATCGATCGACTAAATAGAGTTAAAATTACTCATTTTGGTACTTAGTGATCAATCCTTGAGGGAACGATACTCTACTCACTTCTATATTACTTGTTTATGACAGTGTACACTTGCACTTTCTAATAGACCATTTACACTCGTAACAAGTTTTTACACTGTTGCCGTGGATTGTTATCATTAATATCAATACCAAGTAATTTTAATACTAATTTGGTCTTTATATTATATTTGTTTTTCTTTTTGGTGTTTTGTGTTTCTTTTTAGGCTTTTGCTCAGTGTATGACCAGATTGAAGGAGACTGAACTACAACCTCTTGATTCTGAGATCGAAAGAACTCGTCGAAGAAATCAAAAAGTTTGAAAGTAGTCTACTTTAATCCTAGGAAACCTGATGGCAAATCCGGGAGGAGAAACAACAGATACCAAAACACTCTGTGACTATGCAACACCAACAGTCATGGGGACAAACTCTAGAATTAAAAGACCACCAGTAGCAGCTAACAACTTTGAAATCAAGCCTACAATTTTCCAGATGATGCAAGCAAATCAGTTCGGTGGTTTACTAACATAAGATCCTAATGCACATATAGCCAACTCCTAGAAATCTGCGACACATTCAAGCATAATGGTGTTACTGATGACGCCATTAGACTTAGACTTTTCCCTTTCTCACTTAGGGATAAGGCTAAGAGTTGGTTACAATCACTACCAGTGGGAAGCATAACTACATGGGAGATCATGGCGCAGAAATTTTTAGAGAAATACTTTCCTTTAGCAAAAACCACTAAATTGAGGAATGAAATTGCCTCATTTACCCAACATGAACAAGAAAGCCTCTATGAAGCATGGGAAAGATATAAGGAGTTGATAAGGAGATGTCTTCATCATGGGTTACCAAACTGGTAGCAACTGCAAACTTTCTATAGTGGGATGATGCACATCTCCAGAATTCTTGTAGATGTTGCAGCTGGAGGATCTTTAATGGGAAAAAATATAGATGATGCTTACAATCTACTTGAGGAGATGGCAGCCAATGCACATCAATGGCCTTCTGAACGTAGCAATTCAAAGAAAGTACTTGGTGTATACGAGCTGGATGTCCTTACAACTTTGTCTTCTCAAGTTGCATCTATATCCAAGCAAGTAGGATTTTTGACAACCCAAGCAAATGTAATCAGCACTCCTACTAAAGCTTGTGATCAATGTGGAGGACCTCATGTGAGCATGCAATATCAAGAAAGACACTTATTCATGCCGGAGCAAGCTCATTTCATCAGAAATCAAAGGAATGACTCATTCTCAAATACCTACAATCCAGGTTGGCGAAACAATCCAAACTTTAGTTGGAGGAATAATCAAAATGCATTCAAGCCGTAAGGGAACTATCAGTAGCAAGCTTTTCAACAACCAAATCCACCACAATAGAAAGTGAATTTGGAGGATGCACTGGCTCAACTAACCATGAATACATCTTAATTCATGGCTAGGACTGATGCAACAATAAAAAACTAAGAAGACTCAATAACAAACTTGGAGATCCAGATGAGCCAAATTGCAAATATGTTGAATTCCAGGCAGCCAGGAACTCTACCAAGTGACACCGAAAGAAACCCAAAAGAACATGTGAAGGAAGTTACACTAAGAAGTGGTAAAGAATTGAAAGATCCTGTAATTAAGAAGAAGGATGACGGAGAAAAGAAAGAAATCAGAGAAGAATAGAAAGAAGAAGTGCAAGAACAGAAGGAGGATGATGTGATACTAGAAAGAATAAGCTTTCTAGATAATCCTCCCACATATGTACCACCAATTTCATACCCTTAGAGACTAGTGAAAGCAAAGTTAGACAAGCAGTTTGACAAGTTTTTGGAGGTTTTCAAAAAGTTACATATCAACATTCCTTTTGCAGACGCTCATGCCTAAATGCCCAGTTTTGCAAAATTTATGGAGGACATTCTCTCAAATAAGCATAAGCTTGAGGAATTTGAGACAGTTGCACTTATTGAGGAATGCAGTGCTATTCTCCAAAAGAAATTACCTCCAAAGCTGAAAGATTCAGGAAGCTTTTGCATACCTTGCACCATAGGTCAATGTCACTTTGAAAGAGCACTTTGTGACCTTGGAGCAAGTGTAAACCACATGCCTCTATCTGTCTACAACAAACTCGGTCTTGGAGAGGTAAAGCGGACCATAGTTTCATTACTTTTGGCTGATTGGTGTAGAAGATGTTCTGGTAAAGGTGGACAAACTTATATTCCGAGCTGATTTCATAATACTTGACATGGAAGAAGACCAAGAAATTCCTATCATTCTTAGGAGGCCATTTCTTGCAATTGGGAGAATGTTAATAGATGTACAACAGGGGAAGTTAACTTTACGAGTTCAAGATAATCAAGTCTCCTTCAACATCTTCAAGGCTTTGTCCTTTCCAAATGAAGGTGACACCTGTTACAGAGTAGATACATTGACCAATTGTATAAAAGACGTGATAGACAAAATTTGCATGGATCAACCATTAGCAATGCGAATGGTAGATGTATCAAAATCTACTAATCCTAAAGTCTTAGAGCATATTAGGTACCTGGAAGAAAATTACCCAATTTTTATCAAGAAACCATTTGAAGATTTCGGGGAAAGGCCGAGTAAGCCGGTGCCATCAACCAAGAAACCACTAGTACTGGAGTTGAAAGTATTGCCATCCCACTTGAAGTATGCTTATCTGGGAGGAAATTCAATACTACAAGTAATCGTCTCAGTATATCTTACTCCTAATGAAGAAGAAATGTTATTAAGAGTTCTAAGGGAGCATATAACAGCATTTGGATGGTGAATAGCTGATATAAGAGGGATTAGTCCTTTAATTTGTATGCATAAGATCTTGATGGAGGACAACTACAAGCCAACAGTTGAGCACCAGAGAAGACTTAATCCGAATATGAGGGAGGTAGTGAGAAAGGAGGTAATAAAGTGGCTAGATGCTGGCATAATTTACCCAATCTCTGACAGTCAATGGGTAAGTCCATTTCAAGTTGTGCCAAAGAAAGGTGGAATGACAGTGGTGCCTAATGAGAAAAATGAACTGATTCCACAACGAATGGTGACTGGATAGAGAGTATGCATTGACTACAAGAAGCTCAATAAATCCACCAGAAAAGATCACTTCCCTCTACCATTTATAGACCAGATGCTTCACAGACTAGCTGGGAAAACCTATGATTGTTTCCTGGACAGGTACACAGGATATAATCAAATTATAATTGCATTAGAGGATCATGAGAAAAAAACTTTTAAATCTCCATATGGTACCTTTGCCTTCATAAAGATGCCATTTAGTCTATGTAATGCACCAATAACATTTCAAAGGAGTTTGATGGCGATCTTCTCAGACATGGTGGAAAGGTTCATTGAGGTATTCATCGATGATTTTTCAGTTTTTGGAGAATCATTTGATTAGTGTCTTTCAAATCTGGCAAAAGTCCTACAACGTTGTGTGGAGACAAATTTAGTTCAGAGCCTACTTGATTGGGTCAAAGGTAATTGTCTGGTCAGATAACTCAGCAATCAAATACTTGATTGAAAAGAAAGACGCTAAGCCTAGACTGATCAGATGGGTACTTCTGCTACAAGAATTTGACTTGGAGATCAAAGACAAAAAGGGGACCGAGAATCTCATTGTAGATCATCTTTCTCGATTAGAACCACCTGAACGAAAGAGAGAATCACTAATCCAGGAGAATTTCCCAGATGAGCAACTTTTCATCATGCAGTCACAACCTACCCCATGGTATGCTGATTTTGTGAATTATTTGGCAAGCAGAGTAATGCCTTATGAACTTTCTAAAGTGCAAAAGAATAAGTTTTTGGCTGATGTAAGGCATTACTTTTGGGAGGATCCGTTCTTATACAAACAATGTCCAAATGGAATTATCAGGCGATGTGTTCCTAAAGAAGAAACGGACAACATCTTAAATCATTGTCATTCATCCCCATATGGTGGTCATTTTGGAGCAAGTAGAACAACTACTAAAATCCTTCAATCAGGATTTTACTGGCCTACACTCTTCAAGGACGCTCACAGAATTGTGGCAACTTGTGACAGATGTCAAAGAACGGGAAATATCTCAAGGAGACACGAAGCCCCTTTAACTAACATCTTAGAAGTTGAGCTCTTTAATGTATGGGGGATTGATTTTATGGGGCTTTTTCCATCCTCATTTAGCAACCAGTTCATTTTAGTAGCTGTTGACTATGTCTCCAAGTAGGTTGAAGTAGCTACCTTTCCTACAAATGATTCTCGAGTGGTTGTGAAGTTCTTGAGGAAGAATATTTCTACAAGATTTGGAGTGCCTTGAGCTATTATTAGTGATGGAGAAAGACATTTTTGCATTCAGCAACTTCAGTTGGTATTAGCTAAATATGGAGTAACTTATAAGGTTGCAACTCCATATCATCCACAAACCAGTGGGCAAGTGGAAATCTCAAACAGAGAACTGAAGTGGATTTTAGAGAAGACAGTGAATTCCAACCGGAAGAACTGGGCATAGAAATTAGAAGATGTACATTGGGCTTATAGAACTGCCTTCAATACACCAATTGGTACATCCCCATATCAATTGGTCTACGGAAAAGCATACCATCTTCCAGTAGAAATGGAGCACAAAGCATACTAGGCAGTAAAAACCTTAAATTTTGACTTAAAGGCAGTTGGTCATAAAAGGCTTCTCCAACTCAATGAGCTTGAACAATTCAGACAACAAGCTTATGAAAATGCCAAGTTATACAAGGAGAAGACAAAAATGTGGCATGACAGAAGAATTTTGAGGAGAGAGTTCATACCGGAACAAAAAGTGCTTTTATACAACTCAAGGTTAAAGCTCTTTCCAGAAAAGTTGAGATCAAGGTGGTCAGGTCCTTTTACTGTGATTCAAGTATGGCCATATGGAACTGTGGAGATTCAAGATGGTGATCAAAAATTCAAAGTGAATGGGCAAAGGCCCAAAGAATACAATAAAGGTGCACTCAACACTTTGAAATCTGTCATCATGTTTGAGGAACCAATAGGTAAGTCCTTAGTAATTTTTTTTTATAAAAATAAAAAATAATAAAAAAAAAGAAAAATATTTTGGTTTGGTCTTTATCTAGCTAAAGACGTTAAAGAAGGGCGGCTATTTGAGAGGCAACCCAAAACTTCTTTCCTACTCACTCATTTCTTTCCTACTCTTTCAAACTTCTTTCCTACTCTCTCAAACTTCTTGCCTACTCTATCATTTCTTTGCTCAGCCAAACACATTATACTGGGTTGAGAATTTTAGTTTTCATCAGTTTCATTTTAAATTACCATGGATGAATCTCTTGTAAAGCTTAAGAACAGCTTCCTTACTCTTTCCAAAGATGTGCTTAGGAAGATCTATAACAGTCGACTTGAAATGATGAAGATATTCAAGTGTTTGGGCTTTCTTGTGAACATACGCTGGATCATTGAAGTTAAGGTACATTTAGCAGGTGAGATTCATAAATCATTTGTTAAACCTTTGCCAGGAGTGGGAAGAAGTTCTTACTCCAAAAAGAGAAGAGCTAAACGAATGAATGTCTGTAATAAATGTGCAAGGTGAAATTGTGATCAGTGCTGTAGGAGTAAAGGTATGGTTTCTATAAATCAAGAAGATAAAATTAAATTTATAAAGGATGGACTGAGTAAGGAGTCACTGGATGATATCATTGAAACTCTTGAGACGCATCTGAGTGGTAATGTTCATCGTATTCTTCTTGATTTAGCGGACATATTCAACAAAGAAAAAGAGCTCTATTGTCTTAGGAATCTGACGTTAAAAGACCCTGTTTTCCATTTTATAAAAAAACTGGATGGGAAGCAAATCCTTAATTCATAGAAAGCGTTTAAGCTGTTACTGGATGTAAAACCAGAGGAAGATGTGAGCCAAAATCATAACTACTGTACATAATCATGCTTTTGTCTAATCTATCTTATCTTTTCAGCAGCTTTTGTCTAATATGTCTTATCTTCTCAATAACTTTTGACTTTCTTTCCCCTTTTTCTTCACACAAATTACGCCGGTCATTCGTGTCAGAAGTTTTTCAAAATTTTTTGAAAAATGCGTGATTTGTATGATTTTGTTGTCGCTGCTTTAGTGTTATATATATGTACTCTTTCATTTGTAAATATGCACACTTCCACTTATAAATATGTAGTCTTCCACTTGTAAGCATAAATGGTTTGAGAGAAAAGAAAAGAAAAAGGGAATCATACAAAGATATAGATTTACATCTATCTGCATTTTTGGTGAAATTGATATGGGTAAGGAAGGAGAGTTTATAATATCAACAAACGAACTTGGAAGTGCATTAGCCACTAGAAAGATCAATTTTGTATATGGGAGAGGTATCCAGGGCCTAAGGGGAAGTGTGGTCATTTATGTATCCATGAAGGGAATCAAGGGTTTGAGTGTAAGGGTGAAGGAGTTGGAAGACCACATCTTCTCCTTCGGACAAGAGTTGCAAGTTTCAAGATTGCCTGAACGTATGGGACAAATGTTTTACCATGCTCATATCATGTTTTACATTCCTTTACCTTAACCTCGTTACAACCCTTAATAAGTCCTTTCGATTTGAATTATGCATGTGAATTAGGTAGTGGAGATTTAGATTTTTAGCAAGCCTATGGTAGTGCAATTTTTTCGGTTGAATTCAAGCGAAACACTTACCCTTAAACACTTGAGAGATTGGGAGAATGAGTCATAATTACTAACTCAGTTTATTCATTTTCAAATAAAGTTACCAGTGTATATTTTCATTGATTCATGAATAGTATGATCTCTTTATTTTTCAATTGTGTTCTTGCTTATGACTTGACACTTCTGATTTTGTTGGAAGCACTTAATGGTCACTCCTTGTTCGAGGACGTCCAAGAGCTAAGTGTGAGGGAATTTGATAAGTAAAATATTTGAATATTAATTTTCCCTTATATAAGATTTTGTGGACGATATTTGAGCTCAATTTAATAAATTTAGGTGTAATAAATAAATAATGATTTTAGCATAAAATAGAATTTCTTAAAAAATACTAAATTAGACCCTCTTTCAGTTTTTAGGCAATATTTGGAGCTCTAGATGTCGGATTAGGACGTTCTTTATATGGATACAAAGCTAAGAAAGAGCTATACAACTTTTATGTTGAGTCCAAAATCTAGTTCTATCTCCAAGGGTTTCGAATTTTGCTTGGAAGTTGAGAGTGGGAATCATCTACCATTCCACCTACCATTTCATCTACCACTTCATCTTCCTTTTCACCTACTACTTCATCTACTACATTTCATCTACCACTTCATCTTCCTTTTTACCTACTATTTCATTTATCACATTTCATCTATCACTTAATCTACCCCACTTCGTCCCTATATATAGCCACCCTCTCCTTCACGTTTTACACATCAATTCATATCCACTACTCTCCTCTCTTCTTCACTTACAATTATTTCATATCCATTACTTTCCTCTCCTCTGCATATACACCGTCTTAGAGTTAATTTTATGCACATACACGATGAAGATGATATGGAGAGAGATGATTATCCTGTTCTATCTGCAGCTGCTGTTGCTACTGCTGAGAGAAGCACTTTGCATCTTCTAATAGCGAGGTCTCATTGAAGTCTTGAGGTGGAACCAGCCAGATCTGAGGAAGAAGATTCATCTTCGGCCAAGGAAACAGAGGGAGAGCAGAGGGGGATGATGAGGTGGATAAGGGAGAAGAAACATGGTGATGAGTTGGCATGTTGAATGCCACGTGGCAGTGGCATGTGTTTTTTAACGGCCAAAGTTAACGTTAATTGGCAAAGGTAGTATTACTACATTTTAATATTTTTAGGGTGATATTGAGACCAAAAAAACTTCTAGAATAATATCGAGACTTTATCAATACTTTCGGGATGGATTTGCACCTTAACCCAATTTCTTATCATTTATATTTAACAGTTTTACAATTACTTAAATGTTTAATCCGTACTATTACATTGTTGCAATATTTTGGGAATTACTATGGCATTCTAAAGAAGAAATTTAATTAATAAGAAGTCTCAATAATAAGTGAGATGTCATTTCTTAAAATGGAACTTGTCATTACATGCTTCTCATTTGTCATTAAAACATTTTAGTAATTTTGTTCCCTTTTTATGACCTTATAATAATTCCCATAATATTTTACTACATTTTATTGATTTGAGCAAAATTTTATTGATATTTTACCTTGTATATTTACAATAATATGAGAAATAAAAATTCATAAAACAAATAAGATTCTCTCACATACATACAGGCATATCTCGACAAAGGAAAAAAATAAAATTACAGTAGGCCGGTCTCGGGGAAAAAAGGGTGAAGCATTCCTAGTTTTAAGAGAAAAAGGTGAAAATGACTGAAAACAAAATGTTTGTTCCAGAGACCTGAACCTCACTTTGCAATTTTCACTCTGCAATTTTCACCTACACACTTCTATTATAGTATTACGGAGTATGTCAGTATATGTTTTAGCTTCGACTGTTTTAACCCCTCCATAATCCATCCCATCTTATTATATATTTACGTAAAGTTCTAGTGACCTTAGTCCCAACTCACAATTTACCAAATTATCCTTTACCAAGAAATTCAAAAAAATATTACAAGACGTGGAAAAAAATTTGAAATTAATATCAAAGAAAAAAGATAAATAAATAACACTTGAACTTCAAAATCTCAAATTAGTGATTTTTCAAAAACCTGAATTGTCAATTGCTATACTCTCTTCAGAGAATTGCCTAAAAATACTTTTGGGGAAAATTAGTTGCTGATTACTACCAAGCGTGCAAGTGATCTTCCGTGTGTGCAAGCGATCTTCTGTTTTGTGCAAACCATCTTCCGTGTGTGCAAAAATCTTCTGTATAAATGTAAACAATCTTCCGTTGTGTGCAAAATATCTTATGTTATGTGCAACAGATCTTCCATGGTAGCATTCAATAATTAATTTCCCAAAAAAGTATTTATCAGTAATTCTCCCTCCACTCTTTTTATCAATATCATTACTCTTATTGTTAACAAATCAAATGATATTTAAGTGTCTTTTTCCCTTAATAAAACTATTGAGGAAGAGGTGGTAATAACTCACCACAAGACTGCTGGCGGCGGAGGAGAGAAATGAAATGGGCTTTCCAATTTTGTAGATTCCTTCCTCCAAATCGATCACAACTCCTCCTAGATCTTTCACTCCTATCACCAATTCTCTCTCATCTCCTTCCTCCACTGCAAATGCCTCTTCGAGAGCTTTCTGAAACACTTCTTTGCTCTCCTCTGCCCCTCTTGGATCTCCACTGTACTCCATCGGGTACACGTCTCTCACATATTCTTTCTGCATTTCACACACACTCTCACTATTTGGATCCCTAGACAATTGCTGAGAAAAGAAAATTGTAAACAAGCTCGAATGTGGCATTCACATGCTTACTATCTTGATTTCTGGCAAAGCCAATGGAGTGGTCAGTTTCTGGTGGAGCTTTGGTTTGAATTTTGGTGGCTTCGGAGTAACTAGAGTAGCTTTGAAATATGTAGATTGTTGTTGTAACAGCAATAATAGTAGTGCGAAACCTACCGCTGAGAATGTAGTTATCATTTTGGCTTTTTATGTTTTTGAGTAGTTTTAGTTTCTTAGTGAAGAATAGAGAGGGCAAGTGGAGAACAGAGAGGGAGGCTGTTCACTATCTAGCTTACCGCAAGCGTACAGGTCGCAAGTAATAATTTAGTGAGAAAAAGAGCATCGTTCCACAAGGACTATGACGAAAGCAAACTAACTAATGTAACCATATGTTTAATTAGGTTGAATGGAATCATTTAAAATTGATCAAGTTGAGCCAAAACATGTGGATTGAGGTGAAAGAGAAATTTAAAACTATCTTTAGACTAAAATTTTATAAAAGCAAATGATTCTTTAAATTCAAATATTAAATGAAACTTAGAATTGTTTATCGCCCTTGTATTTCAAAGGCACGCACTCAAGTTCCCCCAATATATGCTACTTAATGAGAGATTATACTAGCCAAGGATACTAAATTACTTATAAGTACATTCTCAAGTCTCCAAATAGGTATATAGTTTAATTAATTCATTAATCTCTTAATTAACTAATTAAGCCCTGATGTTCATTGCAAATCCTATTTGGCTATGTGAGGTTAATGAGTATATATCTACCTCATTAATAAAACTATCCATTCAATTAGTAAATATCAAGCTCTCACACGATTTAACTCAAGTTCTACACCAATCTAGCCCTCTCAAAAATTAATCAAGTGAACCCAACAATCTTATTCATGACCAATTAATAAGAAGCATTAAGAAAAGAGTAAAATCAGCATAATCTCATCATTGATCACAAATATAAAGGGGAAATGAGTACTTAATCCATACAAGGGTTCAAAAAAACCATAAAATGAGGAGTCTAGCTATACATAGTCATCATATAACTCAAACTATGCAAAACAATGATAGCTATAATAGATTACATGAGAGAAAATGGGGAAAAGAAAGAAAAACCAAGCCAAAGATGCTTTAAATCTCTTCCCAATCTTCCTCCTTTGCTCCAAGCTCCTCAAGGACACAAACCCTAGCACAAAAAACATCAAGAATCCCTTGGACGTCCAGAATAACCTATTTTCGGCCTATCCCTTGCTTAAAAACCCTCCACATCTACTTCAGCAAGTAAAACACATGGTTGCACTGTCTGTCGTGTGCTTCGGCACACTGTGGTGTGTGGAAGCATATGACACAGTAAGTTCTGAACCCGTCTGCTTCAGTACATATATCATTGGCTGAAGCATATCACACAGTTAGTCCAAATCTCCATTGGCTTTAGCAAATGTACTGTTGGCTGAGGCCAACAACACCACAGCTTCCCTCCTGGTTCATTGAGTTTTCTTTAGTCTTTAAGAGGTTTTATGACTTGTCATCTTCCACCTACAAGGAGGAGGGCATCATGAGCTCTTTAATTTTAATAGATAATCCTAATCATATGTATTTATCTCATGATTTGAACTTTTCTTTTGTTCTATCATATTTTCTTCTATATTTGCACAATTTGTACTCAAAAGTAAGTTAAAAGAGAAGAAAATGTGCTAGAATGTTATCAATTTCTATGAGTTAACACACCCCCAAACTTAAACTTTTGCTTGTCCTCAAGCAAAGAAGTTTATCCTCACTGAATGAATCAATTACTCATTATTTATGTACGAACAAATTACCTTTGTCATCTGCTTAAGTAATTAAATTAAACAAGAAATGAGTACAATATGCAAAGATGAATGCTTCATAGATTTAAAACATGCTTTTCAAGAATTCTTAAGTATGAGTGTGTGAATGGAGTCAACATTTATTCCTTTTGCACTAGTTAAAATTCACAGCAACACTTCAAATCATATACCAATATTCAAACAAATAAATTTATTATCCCCTAATTCCTTCCTCTTTTCTTCTAATTCACTCCATTTAACTTAAAAATCAAAGGGATTTTTCTTAGCTTGTAATGGGGCCAAGGGTTAAGGTTTTCAAAAGAAAAGGTAAAGGACAATAATCAATCAAATACCTTAAGATAGATGATGTTATTTAAGGGTTTTCTTTCTTTTCTCATGAAACATACTCCCTCAAACTTGAACCAAATTGATCTTTTCATATCAAGATTTCTTTGTAAGCATTTTTCTTTCTTTGTTTTTTTAAATATTTTGGCTTGATTTTTATGCATTGTGAACTCTTTTACTTCCTACGCTCCTTTCCCAATCTTTTGTAACTTTGCATAACATCACCATATTTCACCACCCAATCAATTATCATCTATCTCAAAGCAAGGGAAACATGGTTTTTCACATTGGTTGAGGTAGGTAAGTGTTAGGTTTTCCAATAAAAATCTTTAATTGGTTTTCAAATAGACTCAAGATAAGGGTTTAAAGGGAAATCACATCAATTGGGTCAGTTTGAAAGGCTCGATTGCATTTTATGAACTGCCTTAATCATTTTTTCAAATCTTGTGGAGTAAATAAAAAGTTTTAAGGAATTCCAAATAGGATTCTAAAATCAAAAACTTGAAACAAAGGTATATAATATAATTTGCCACAAAGTCCTTCAACCAGCACATCCACAATAAATTTAACTCCAATAGTGCATGAATTACTTAAAAACTTTTGAACAACATGTTTTATCACTACAATACACTCATACATGCACATTAATCAAAATTTCCTATCTAATATAACATATCAAGCAAAAATTTATATCATAGGATCATCCAAAAAATATTTGACAACTAACCGAACCAACAGCTCATTTTCAACAATTTTTCACAAGCAAAAACTTAAGTATGAGAAATCTCAAACATTCCAATAATTTTCTTGAAAAACCTATTCAAATTTTTTTTGTGCAATCTATTTCTTTCAAAAAGTTTCAAAATTGAAGTCAAAATTTCTAGCAATTTCAAAATTGAAGCACTCTTTCCCCTAAACTTAAAATTGACAATGTCCTCAGTGTCAATAAAAAGGATAAAAAATAAGAGTGTCATCACCTGTACAAAAGCATATTCACAATAGGCTCTCAGTAGCCTGATTAAAACCTGTACAAGCTTATAAGAGCCATTAGTGGCTCACATATTAGCAATTAAGATGGAGAAATATGCACAGTACTTCAAGTATAGGTTACAAAGAGATTTAAATTGATGGTTACAAAAGTGGGAGCCTCCATTACTAATAATAGCCCTTGGAGCACCAAAACGAGTGAAAATGTGCTTGTTCATGAATTTGACCACTACTTTAGCATCATTGGTTGGGGAAGCAATGGGCTCAACCCATTTAGACACATAATCAACTGGTACGAGAATGTATTGATTGTTGAAGGACTTGGGAAAAGGTCCCATGAAGTCAATCCCTTATACATCAAATAATTCCACTTCCAACATACTGTTAAGTGCCATTTCATTTCTCTTAGAGATATTACCAACCCTTTGACATCAGTCACAAGATAGAGCAGATTTATAAGAGTCATTGAACAAGGATGGCTGGAAAAATCCAGATTACAAGACTTTTGCAGCAGTCTTGTTACCACTAAATTGGCCTCCATACTCAGAGGAATGACAACACTTCAAGACATCTTGTTGCTCACTTTCTAGAATAAATCTTCTAATAAACTGATTAGCACAATAGTAAAATAAGAATGGTTTTTCCCAATGATAAAACTTGACATCATGTAAGAACTTCTTCCGTTGGTGATAGCTCAAGTTGTAAAAAATGATTCCACTCACAAGGTAATTTACTATATCGGCATACCGAGTTTCAGAATGACTCACTAAAAAGAGTAGCTCATCTGGAAAATTTTCATGAATGGGTAGATTTCCATCATGTTGAGCTTCAGTACTTAACCTAGATAAGTGGTCGGCAACTTGATTTTCAGAGCCCTTTCTATCAATAATCTCAATATCAAGTTCTTGTAAGAGAAAAACCCATCGAATCAACCTTGCTTTAGAGTCCTTTTTACTAAAGAAGAACCTTAGTGTCGAGTGATCAGTATGAACAACCACCTTGCCACCAATCAAGTAAGGCTGGAACTTGGCAAATGCATACACTACAGCCCGAAGCTCTTTCTCAATAGTAGTGTAATTTTCTTGAGCATCATCGAGTGTCTTACTCGTATAGTAGATAGGATGGAAGACTTTGTCCTTTTTCTGCCCAAGTATAGCTCCCACGACATAATCATTGGCATCACACATCATTATAAAGGGTAAACTCCAATCCGGAGCCATGATGATAGGAGTGGTTACAAGTCTTATTTTCAACTCTTCAAATGCTTTCAATCATGCATCATCAAACTTGAACTCAACATCCTTCTCAAGTAAAGCACTGAGTAGCTTAGTGATTTTGGAAAAATCCTTTATGAACCTTTGATAGAATTCAGCATGGCCCAAAAAAGCTTCTCATACCTTTAACATTGGTAGGTGGAGCAAGTTGTTCAATTACCTCTATCTTTGCTTAATCAACTTCTAAACCATTCTTGGAGACACGATGGCCTAACACAATGCCTTTTTTCATCATAAAATGACGCTTCTCCCAATTGAGCATAAGTTTAGTGTCTCTACACTGCTTCAAGACTCAAGCTAAGTTGGCAATCACTCTTCATATGAATCACCAAACACAGTGAAGTAATCCATGAACACTTCCATGGTGTGCTATATCATATCAGTGAAAATGGCCATCATACATTGTTGAAATATAACCGGTGTATTGTAAAGGCCAAAGGACATTTACTTGAAAGCGAAGGTGCCATATGGGCATGTAAATATAGTCTTCTTTTGGTCTTCTGGAGCAATTGCTATTTGGTTGTACCTCGAATAACCATCAAGAAAACAAAAGAACTGCCTTCCAGCTAGTTTGTCCAACATCTGATTAATGAAAGGCAATGGAAATGGTCCTTGCAAGTAGCCGTATTAAGCTTACGGTAGTCCATACAAACCCTCCACTCGGTAATAGTGCAAGTGGGAATGAGCTCATTGTGGCTGTTAGCCACTATAGTCATACTACCCTTTTTGGGGACGCATTTGATTGGGCTCACCCAAGAACTATCAGAAATAGGGTATACAATGCCAATATCGAGCCATTTAAGAAGCTCTTTATTCACTAATTCCTTCATAATGGGGTTGAGTCTTCTTTGATGTTAAATGGAAGACTTATGATTCTCTTTCAAAAAGATCTTGTGCATACACATAGAGGGGCTAATGCCCTTAATATAAGCAATTGTCCACCCAATAGCCCTTTTATGAGCTTTTAAGACTTCAACTAACTGCTCCTTTTGTTGAATAGTGAGATCCAAAGCAATATTCACCAGAAGAGTGTTGTTGGAACCCAGATAAGCATATGGTAGATGAGATGGCAATGCCTTTAGCTCAAGTGAAGGTGGTTCCTCTAAAAAAATTTCAACTTTGGTCTATCAGTTGAACCCAAATCAAGTGACTCAAATGGTATCCTTCGTCTAGGATAAGGGGGTTGAAGCATTCATAATAGCTTTGCACTCCACTACATCCAAACCCTCAGAATCAACATCAAGAAGAGCGACTTCAAGTGGATCTTCAATAATAGAGGTCTCCAATTCCTCTTGTGTGACAAGACCAATCATATCAAGAAAGAAACAATCTTTATGCACATGAGGACTCTTCATCAATTGATTCGTATTAAAGGTAACTTGCTTATCAGCCACCCTCAAATTCAACTCACCTTTTTCCACATCTATCAAAGTTCTAGCAGTAGCTAAAAATGGTCTTCCTAACTACAAGGGCATTTCTCTATCCGGATCAAAGTCAAGAACAATAAAATACGTAGGAAATATGAACTTATCAACCTTGACTAACACATCCTTAATAATCCCTTTAGGATAAGACAAGCTTCTATCGAACAATTGCAAAGTAATCATGGTAGGTCTAGCATCACCTAATCCTAACTTGTTGAACACAGATAAAGGCATAAGGTTGATACTTGAACCAATATCACATAAACTATTCCCTAAGAATCTACCTCCCACATGACAAGGTATAGAGAAACTCCTGGGATCCTTTAACTCAGGTGGAAGTTACTTGATAACATCAGTAAAGCATGTGGTGATAGCCACCGTCTCAAACTCATTGAACCTTCATTTCTTTGTGAGGACTTCCTTCATGAATTGGCATATTTAGACATTTTCTCTAAAGCTTCCGTAAAGAGAATGCTGATATGCAACTGCTTAAATATCTCAATAACTTTTGACTTGCTCGTCTTCTTGATGTTTCTCGAGCCTTTGTGGAAAAGGGGGTGGTGGGACATATTGTGGAGGAGAAGTGTTGGTCTTTCTCTTCTTCTCTTCCATATTTTCAGGAGAAACGGGCTTGCTTTGCACCATATTATCTAGATTCTCCTCAGTTTGCTTCCTCTTCTTGTTGTCCTCTTCTTCAACCATAATTTCTTCATCGACCTTTTCATTAAGGTTAAGATCTTCAACAACGTGGTCCTTTGGATTTGTAGTAGCCTTACCCACGCTTGGAACATCGGGTAAAGTCTTGCCACTTTGTAAAGTAAGAGCCTTGCATTCTTCTTTACCTTCTCGCTTACGATTAGGAATAGTATCACTTGGAAGACCATTGCTTGGTTGAGCACTCAAGTATGAAGCAATTTGTCCCAATTGTATCTCAAGATTCTTGATTGTCGTGTCATAAAGAGAAACTATGCCAATTAAGCCTTCTTGTCCTTTAAGAAGTTGCCTCAAGAGTTTATTTATTTTGGAATCACTTTCTTGTGACTTTTGTGGTTGCTCAAAGCTCGGTGGACGCATTGGCTTACTAGTAGCATAATGATTAATAGGATTCTCACTAGGTCCAGTCTTCTAAGAGAAGTTGGGATGGTCCTTCATACCCTTATTGTAGGTATTAGAGTAAGGGTTGCTATGTGGATACCTTTGATTATTGTTCAAATAACTCATCAACTCTATAGTATGATGACATTCTTTATAGGAGTGAGCTTCTCCATATATTTCACAAGAAAGACTTGCAGCTTTGATAGCGTTCACATTCTTAGAGGAATTTCTTTACATTCTCAACTCGAGTTGATCAAATCTCTTGGCAATTGCTTCAAGTTGAGTGGCAATTTCTTTATACACCTTTGAACTACTTAAAGGACTTGGTTCCTTATACGTTCTATAGCTAGAACGTGATTTTTCAGATTGTTGCAAGGAACTAAAAGCAATGTCCTCATACAACTGTGATATATTACAAATTCTCATCTTGCCAATTCTACCATTGAGGCATTGTTGAACATATTTCAAGTGGGCATGTCCAATCCTGCTGCAATGGCTTTGAGCAAGACATAGGTCTTCTATTCATGGTTGGTACAACTACGCCACAGCTCCTTAAATCTCTCCCATACTTCAAAAAAAGTTTACCGGGTTATTGTTGAAATCTAAGAGTTCAGCTCTTTGAACTGCCCGTCTACCCCTTGGAATGGACCTTGCCTTGAATTTGGATGCTATTTCATCCCCAGTAGGGATTAATTTAGGAGGTAGAGCGGTAAGCCAAGCTCTTGCCTTCTTGTCAAGTGATAGGGGGAAGAGTCACAATCTGAGCGCATCCAAAGTTACTCCTTGAAACTTAAAAATCTCACACACTTGTACAAGTGTGTCAAATGGTTAGTTGGATCTTCATTTTGGGTTCCTGAAAACAAGCCAATCATCTAGAGCATTTGAAGCATGGATTGGCTTTAACTCAAAATTCTGAGCTTGAATAATAGGAAACTAGATGCTAAATTTATAGGTGGAGCTTCCTTGCTCTATGTAGTCATCCAAAGTATGCTCCAAGTCATCGTCATTAGGATTGGCCATATTGTAATATGGATGAGGACGAGGTGGTAGTCTCAGTTGCTCTAGTGCTGGTAAAGGTTTAAGTCCTTGGTTAGGTTGCACAGGAAGTGAAATCTCCAGTTCAGTTTCAAAATCTTTCAAAATATATTCTTCAACAACTTTTTCAAGAATGACTTCCAAATCAGTTTGCATATAGAGCCGAAGTACCTACAATTCAAAAATCCCATAACGAGTATCAAACTTGTCAACAAATAGGACTAAACTATGAAAAACAAGAAAAAGAGCTATAGCTATAACTATCCTTAAAAACAAAGCAAATTAAGAAAGTGAAATAAGAAGAGGAGAAGGATTCAAGCATAATCAAGCACACAATCACACTAATTAACTCAAAAGACTTTAGTCAATAGTCCTCGGCAATGGCACCAAAAACTTGTTCGCCGTCAAGCTTACCACAAGCGTACGAGTCATAAGTAATAATTTAGTGAGTAAAAGAGTATCATTCCAAGAGGACTATGACGAAAGCAAGCTAACTAATATAACCATATGTTTAATTAGGTTGAATGAAATTATTTAAAATTGATCAAGTTGAGCCAAAACATATGGGTTGAGGTGAAAAAGAAATTTAAAACTATCTTTAGACTAAAAATTTATAAACCAAATGATTCTTTAAATTCAAGTATTAAATGAAACTTAAGATTGTTTATCGCCTTTGTATTTCAAAAGCACTCACTCAAGTCCCTACAAGATGTGCTACTTAATGAGAGATTATACTAGCCAAGATACTAAATTATCTATAAGTGCTCTCTCAAGCCTCCAAATAGGTGCATAGTTTAATTAATTCATTAATCACTTAATTAACTAATTAAGCCCTGATTTTCATTGCAAATCCTATTTGGCTATGTGAGGTTCATGAGTATAGATCTACCTCATTAACAAAACTATCCAATCAATTAGTAAATATGAAGCTCTCACACGATTTAACTCAAGTTCTACACTCAATCTAGCACTCTCAAAAATTAATCAAGTGAACCCAACAATCTTATTGGTGGCCAATTACTAAGAAGCATTAAGAAAAGAGTAAAATCAGCATAATCTTATCATTGATCACAAATACAAAGGGGAAATGAGTACTTAATCCATACAAGGATTCAAAAAAGCCATAAAATGAGGAGTCTAGCTATACCTAGCCTTCAAATAACTCAAACTATTTAAAACAATGATAGCTATAATAGATTACATGAGAGAAAATGGGGAAAAGAAAGAAAAACCAAGCCAAAGATGCTTCAAATCTCTTCCCAAGCTCCCTCTTTTGCTCTAAGCTCCTCAAGGACACAAACCCTAGCACAAAAAGCATCAAAAAGCCCTCGGGCGTCCAGAATAACCTATTTTCGGCCTATCCCTTGGTTAAAAGCCCTCCACATGTGTTTCAGCAAGTAAAACGCATGGTTGCACTATCTGTAGTGTGCTTCGACACACTATAGTGTGCGGAAGCATATGACACAGTAAGTTCTGGTCCTCATTGGCTTCAACCAAGTATTGAGTACTGAAGCATATGACACAGTAAGTTCTGAACCCATCTGTTTTAGCACATATACCATTGGCTGAAGCATATGAGACAGTGAGTCAAAATCTCCCTTGGCTTCAGCATATGTGCTATTGGCTGAGGCCAACAATATCACAGCTTCCCTCCTGGTTCATTGAGCTTTCTTTAGTCTTTGAGAGCTTTTATGACTTGTCATCTTCCACCTACAAGGAGGAGGGCATCATGAGCTCCTTAATTTTAACAGATAATCATAATCATATATATTTATCTCATGATTTGAACTTTTCTTTTGTTCTATCATATTTTCTTCTATATATGCACAATTTGTACTCAAAAGTAAGTGAAAAGAGAAGAAAATGCGCTAGAATGTTATCAAATTCTATGAGTTAATAGGGGCTTCTAGAGGTAGGGTGTAACCCTTTGCCTTATAATCCATAAATAAAATTAAAAAATGTATAATTAAGATGAATTAGAGACCAACAGATGATAAAAGACTTATTTTCAATCCCATCCACGAGATAGTTTTCAAAAATTTCTTTCAACACCTGTTTAATCTGGCCTCCTATTTACATTTTGAATATAATTAAATTGCGCAGTTCAATTGCATTCATACATATCAGAGTGTAAATAAAATTCTTGGCAACCCCCGGGTTTTATATACTAACTAAAAGGTTTATGGACATTTCTATCCTAACAATTTCCCATTTAGGGCATTACGTAACATCATTCAAAAATTTCATCCATACTATGTACAGTAATCCCAACCAAAATTTAACAACCAACTACCAAAATCACTTCCCTAAACGAGTCCTAGCCGCCCTTGGTTGTTTGCTTCCCCTTCGAGCCACTTGCCTTGTCTGTAGGTTAGTTAATGGAAAGAATGAGATTCAAGAGAATCCCAATAGTAACAAATCACTCATACAATATATAATCACATAGCATGTAAGCAAATTATCAATAAGCACAACAGCAATGATTACAGTATACACATAGCCTTACGGCTTACACATGCTCTTTACAACTTTCACATAGCCTTTATGGCTTTCTCATAACTTTCACGGCTTTCACATGTCTTTTACAACAACAAACTTTGCAGCATTTACAATCATCACCATTTAATGATCAAACATACATACAATGTATTACACACAATATAAGAGGAAGTGTCACTACCTTGTTCTTTCCAGGTGTGCCCTGGCACAGGTTGCTCTCGAGTAGGGCAAATATCAAATCCTAAAACCAAAATCAAGGATGACAGATTAATTTCTATTCCAAGTTCTTAATTCCAAAATACTTAAAGTTGGTTATCATTTGAGACTTTTAGGTGGCTACTAGAAGCCTAAACAAATGCCTAAAGGGTTGGGAAATACTTGATTGAAGACCATCTTTCGAAAGTTCAAAATGCCATTTTTGAAGGGTTAGCCCGTGGCTAAGCCATCTACTGGCCGAGGCCAACAGATGGTTAGAAAGTTTTAGGCTGTGGCCAGGATCCATAGGCTGTGGCCAAAAACTGGTCAGAAAGACTTGGGCCTCGGCCAGAGACAGCTATGAAACTTTTGGCCTGCAGCCAGCACCCTTAGGCCGTGGCCAAGGACTGGTCAGAAGGTTTTAGGTCACGGCTAATACCCATAGGCTGCGGGCAACCATAGACCTGTCTCTTGGTTGATTTTAAAATGGCGATAACTCTTTGCACAAATATCAGAATGACTCAAACCTTATATTAATGGAAAGCTTGCAATGTGAACTACAAATCTGGACAATTGCACAACATTTAGACAGCATTTGTTATGTTAAATTACCATGCAAAGTTGGTCCCCTGCACATCATTTTACACTTGGCCATTTTCCAGAATTTCCATTTTTCAACCAAAGTGTCCAATGGCTCCAAAATTCACAACAAACACGATTCCATTACAATTTTTCACAAAGAAACCATTGGAAACACCAAAACAACAAAATTCACATCATATTGACATGTTTTACCTTAGCCACAACATATCAACACAAAATCACAACACAAGTCTCAACATTGTCATACTTTCCATTCAAGGTTCTAAACTAATTCCATTGTTCCAATAACACATTAAGATACCATTTTCAACACAGTACACCATTCAATTCATACAACTCTAATATGCACCAAAAGTAGGGAAAAATCTAAAAATTCCAAAACTTAACCAATGACCACAATAGATATGTCAAAATAAAGCTTTCTCTTACCTCTTTCAATTCCTAAGGCTAGTTCCTTGATTCTTCAACCTTCAAATTTCCTCAAGTACTCAAACACCTTCTTTCAAAAATCTCAAAACTATAGAGATGAAGCTCTAATCAATATGAACAAAATTAAAGAAGAGCATTTAAGCATTCAAGGTCATCTCTAACGTCAAAACCTCACCTTTTCTTTTCTCTTTCTTCCTTCACTTGGCAAAAATGGCTGTTAGAGAGAGAGAAGATTAGATGAGAATGATGATGCAGAAATTTGGCCTCCCATGTTTCTTTTTGGCTGACTTAATGAGGGGAGAGGGAAGAGAAATTGTGTTGACAATTTGACTCTCATTCATGGCTCATATGTTGACATGTGTCATACTCTTAACTCCTTTTATGTGCTTGCATGCATATGATTATTCTCTCTTACTCTCTTTGGCAATTAAACACTCCATATAGTCTTCAAGTAATTAGTGAATTCCCTCTTCGGTTACTGACTTATTCCTCGATAACTTTTCTTTTTCCAATTTTACCCCTGACTTTGGCAATTCCTTTTGAATTACCACCAAACACATTTCCCCATTCCATTGCTTCCACCATGGGTCCTCCCCTTCCTTTATGGTTCATTTTAATCTTTGTCACACAATTAAGCTTAAATACAGGGTTTGGGCATTGATTATAACACATTCAGATCACAATTCACATCGTATTCTCTAAAAGTGTTTATTTATCAATAATTACATCCACTTTTGAAGTCATTAGCCCATAATCACATTTTGGGGCCTTACAATTCTCCCCCCGTAAAATAAATTTCACCCTCAAAATTTATCACACAACTTGAGCCATAAACTCCCAATAACGTCTCCGCATGTCTGCTTCCGCTTCCCAAGTTGCTTTTCTCTAAGTCATTCCCTTCCATATCACCTTCACAAACAGAATGCTTTGGTGTCTGAGCTGTCTTTCTTCCCGATCAATAATCTACTCTGGCTCTACCGCATATGTGAAGTTGTCTTACGAGTCGATATCTTCATATTCGATAATGTGGGATGGATCTGGTTGGTACTTCTTCAGTTGGGAAATATGAAACACATCATAGAGCCTGCTCAAGTTCAGGGGTAGGGTTACTCGATAAGCAACAAGCCCAATTCTCGCAAGAATTTCAAAAGGACCTATATACCTTAGGCTCATCTTCTTTCGCTTAATGCCTTTCCCAATGCCGATGACAATAGACACCCTTAAAAACACATAATCACCAACCTCAAACTCTAGAGGTCTTCTCCTCTTATCAGCATAGCTTTTCTGTCGACTCTATGCTGCAAGGAGCCTTTTTCGAATGATTTGAATCTATGCTGAGGTCTGAACAACAAAATCCGGCCCATAAAGCCTTCTCTCAGACAGCTCGTTCCAGCACAACGATGATTGGAACTTCCTCCCATACAACGCTTATATAGAGCCATTTGGTTGCTCGCATGATAGCTATTGTTGTAGGCAAACTTTGCTAGTAGGAGAAAGTAGTTCCAATTCCCTTTAAAGTTATGGACACATGATCACAACATATCTTCCAGTGTTAGAATAGGCCTCTCCGAATGTCCATCTGTCTTAGGATGGTAGGTTGTACTAAATCTCAGCTTCATACCTAGAGCCTCATGCAAAGCCCTCTAGAATATTGAAGTAAATCAGGGATCTCTATCGGAAATAATATTCTTTGGTGTGCCATGTCTGTTTGGAGAGCAACTAGCATTGATCGGTATGAATGTACTGACTTCGTTAACCAGTCAACAATCATCCAGATCGCATCATAGCTCCTGATCCTGGGCAATCTCACAACAAGGTCCATGGTCACACTTTCCCATTTCCATTTCAGAATCTCAGGACTCTGTAGTAAGCCTGGTAGCCTTTAGTGCTCGATCTTCATCTTTTGGCAAGTAAGACACAGTGCCACATACTTTGTCACATCGCTCTTCAATCATAGTCACCAATACATTGACTTCAAATTATGATACATTTTGGTCATTCCGAGGTGAAGACTATACCAGCTCTTGTATGCCTCATCCAGAATCTTCTACATCAGGCCTGCCTTCAGTAGAACACAGATTCTCTTTTGGTAACAAACCAATACACTAGGCAACAAATCATAGTCCCGAGCTTCCCCTCGTTCAATTAGAGCCCGAATGGACTGTACCCAACCATCTTGCCTCTGAGCTTCTTCAATTCCAGCTCTCAAATCACTTGCCCCTTAGGACACATTATAATTGACACAAACGATCTAGTTTAACAAATTCAAATCCTGAATATTTTCTATCAACTTCCCCTCTTGTATCATCATTGCTGCCACAAGTACAATCTTTCAACTAAGAGCATTCGCGACTACATATTCTTTACCCATATGGTATTTGATTTCCAAGTTGTAGTCTTTCAACAACTCTATTTAATGATGTTGTCTCATATTCAATTCCATTTGATCATGCAAATACTTGAGACTTTTGTGGTCGTAGTATAGTTCTACCGTCACACCATACAAATAATGCCGCCTTATCTTCAATGCAAACACAATTGCCGCAAGCTCTAGATCATGAGTGGGACAATTCATTTCATGAGGTTTCAGCTGTCGAGAGGCATAGGCCACTACACGTCCCTGCTGCATTAGGACACACCCCAATCCCTGCTTACTCGCATCACTATACACAACATAAGTCAAGCTGGAATCATGAATAATCAACACAGGCGCTGTAGTCAACCTTTCCTTTAGCTCAACAAAACTATTTTAACATTGCTCATCCCACTTAAATGGTTGATCCTTTCTCATGAGCTTGGTCATTAGTAAGGCAATATGAGAGAAATTTTGGATAAATCTCCAGTAGTAACCAGCAAGACCTAGAAAACTGTGTATCTTAGCAACAGTTTCTGGCCTCTTCCAGTCCAATACTGCTTCCTGTTTACTGGGATCCACAGAGACCCCTTCTTGCGAGATAACATGGCCTACGAATTTTACATCCGGAAGCCAAAACTCGCACTTATTCAACTTGGTATAGAATTTCTTTTCACGCAATATTTCTAACACAATTCTCAAATGATGCTCATGCTCCTCCCTACTCTTGGGGTATATCAGAATGTCGTCAATAAACACAACAATGAATTGATCTAGATACTGTCGAAAGTCATGATTCATGTAGCCCATGAATACTACAGGTGCATTGGTCAACCCGAAGGGCATCACCAGAAACTAGTAGTGCCCATACCTAGTTCTGAAAGCAGTTTTTGGTACATCTTCTGCTTTCACATGTAGCTGATGATAACTCGACCTTAGATAGTTCTTCGAAAACACACATAAACTAGATAGTTGATCTAGAAGGTCGTCGATTCTTAGGAGAGGGTACTTATTCTTGACGGTTACCTTATTCAATTATCTATAATGAACACACAAACGCTGACTCCCATCTTTCTTCTTAACAAATAACACTGGAGCTCCCCATGGTGACACAATGGGTCTAATCAACCCTTTTTCAAGTAAGTCTTAAATCTGCTTCTCTAATTTCCTTAGATATGGAACTTGCTCCAGGCACATCTCAATCGAGAACTGAACTTCCCTTTCTGGAGGCAATTCGCTAATATCAATGAGTTCTCTCTTCAGTTACTAACTTATTGCCCAGTTTCTTTTTCCCATTTTACCCTTGACTATGGCAATTCCTTTTGAATCACCACCAAACACATTTCCCCATTCCATTGCTTCCACCATATGCCCTCCCCTCCCCTCCCCTCCCCTCCCCTTATGGTTCTTTTTAAGCTTTGTCACACAATTAAGCTTAAATACAGGGTTTGAGCACTGATTATAACACATTCATATTACAATTCACATCGTCTTCTCCAAAAATGTTTATTTATCAATAATTGCATCCACTTTTGAAGTCATTAGCCCTTAATCATATTTTAGGGCATTACAAAGGGATTATTCGATTAATTATTAAATTCTTTTTTTTTCTTTTTCATAAAAATGTGAAACAGACACGTTACCCCTTAACTGTGAGATGATTACATTATAGTATAGCCTTACAGGCATATTGCCCAAAGTAGCTTTGATAAATTACTAACACCGTTCTAGATATAAATAAGACCTAGCTCATCTATTTTTTTTTTAAAAAAAAAGTTAAGAAAGCCAAATAAGTTACTTAATCATATTATATGTTATCCAAGATTAAATTATATAACTGTTTATAAGTCAGACAAATTATTTTGAAGAAAAATAATAAATATAAATATTTTAAAATAATTCTATTAGCTTCCTTAATCTTCCAAATAAGTCAACTCTATATTATATTTAGGATTAGAGTTAGTTTAAAATAATCTAATTTGAAGAAATCGAAGACCATGAGAAGCCAACACACAAACACTAATATAATCATCTTTACCTTACATAAGCCCAATCAAATGCTATAATCAGTCTGTTGCATCAGGATTATATATAATTATCTCCCATGGAATCGAACTAAACGGGCTATAAGGGTTTAGTAACGAAAAGGAAAGAATGTCTAGTGACAATAGTTGTTTGAGTAAGTAAAAATAAGAAAAACTAATTGTCTATTGGCTAATGAGATATGTTTTCTAAAATCGACAAAGTATAACAAGCGACATGTAAGATTAGATTTTACCTCTTTTCTTTTTCCTACATAAACTGAGACAAACTTCTCCGATTAAGATTATAATATTTCATTTGGCATTAAAATATACTTTCAATATGTACTATGTTTTAGTGGACGATGTAACATAGTAGATAGGGAGCAATCTAGTATTGCCAAGAGATAGGGGTGAGTGACTCAATGTAAGGGTTGAGTGTTTGTGAATGACGATGGGGTGTAAAACTTAGAATTAAATTTAAGTTGGTATTTTTATCAATAATTTATAAAATTTTTTAGGTTATATTATATATAATATATAATAGTATAGATTAAAAAACTTAAATAGGCCAAGCCTGGCTTGTAGGGTAGGAAATATGAAAAAGACATGGCCTGTTGATCTAAATAGACCTGACAATAAACTTGAGCTTAACATATTTACTAAATAAGCAAGGCTAAGCTATGGGCTCCTGATAGAGGCCTAGCCTTAACAACACAAATTAAATGAAGAGCTTATGGAATTAAGCTAAGTACAATGTTAGACGCAAAGAATAAGGTATTAGATGACTTGGAAGCCCAATTTCAAAAGTTAATGGATGATCCTCTCTTTAATCCTGTGTGTGTGTGCATATATATACACATAAATATATTTAAAGAAAACAAAAGATTGTGGCTTGTGGCTGATGTTGGTTTGAGATTTCTTTACAAGATTTATTTTGATCAAACCAATTACCTCCTATATGATGAGTATTGTCAATAAACTCATTATATGGAACTGGTTAAGTTCTTTTCTTTGTTCATTCATGCTTCTTTTTTGTTTGGCCTTTCCCACCTTTTTTTGTTTTTGGTAATATCAAGGATTTCCCCTTTTAAAATTTAGAGGGTAAAGGGTTTTTACCTCTGTTAACAAGTGCGCTTCTCAAGATTCAAACTTGTGTTCTCTCCTTATGTGGGTGAGGCCCTTTAACACCTCAACATATTGGTGCCTTTCCCACCTTTAATTGGCTTTATGAATTTTGTTATCTTGGGAAAAAATATTTTTGGGCTTAAATAGTTAGCCCATTTAAGCTCACGTTCTTATAAGGCTTGCCTTTTTGGGTCTGGCTCCTTTTGGAGATTTTAAATCATGAGGGTTGAGCTTGTTTTCTAGATTTAATAAGAACTAATGAATAGTAAGATACATAGGATGATGATGTTGATTTTTATTCAAACATTTCTCTATTTAGTTTGGGGGTCCCAATAACAATATTTGAACCTGGAACTCACCAATAAACCTCCTCCCTTACTCCTTCCTTCCCATAACATTGACTTTGGTTCATTCTTGTTGAAAATCTTGAATGTATTGCATTGGGATGAATTTGTTAGTTTATTTTCTTGTTTCACTATTATTTATTGTTGGTTTTTCTTGAGGGCTATATATAATTATAAGAGAGGCCAGAACATTACATGTATGAATTTTGCCCCGATAATTCAATATGTCATCAGGCTACTGTGTTATACGAAAGTGGTTTAGTCTATGTAAGACAAGTATTGGAATGCTTAGAATTATATATTTTCTATTCACAGGGAGGTATACTATATATACAAAGAGTGAGGAGCCTAGGTATTAATTCCTCCTAAATGAGAGAATCATAACAATTAATCGATCATGTTAATTATGCTAATTGATATAATATTAATGTCTGAATATTTCCTTAACACTCCTCCTCAAGTTGGAGGATATATGTTAATCATTCCCAACTTGTTATAAAGATACTCAACCCGTATCCCAATCAACGCTTTTGTCAGAAGGTCTCCTAACTGGTCGTTCGATCGCACATTTCCTGTAGATACAACATTTTCTTTGATCTTGTCCTAAATAAAGTGACAATTGATCTGAATATGCTTTGTTGGCTCATGCAACACATAATTCGATGCTATATGGAGAACTGCTTTATTGTCACACCAAAGTTTCACAGGCAATGTCATGACAATGCCAATTTCCTTCATGAGCTGAAGTACCCATACAACTTCTTGTACGGATTGTGACATAGCTCTGTATTCTGCCTCTACGCTTGATTTAGATGCAACCCCTTATTTCTTGCTCCTCTAAGATATCAAGTTACCACCTACAAACACATAGTAAGCTATAATGGATCATCTTGAGGCCTTGGATCCAGCATGATTTGCATCACAGAAGCACTCATCTTTAGTGTGTCTGTTATTGAATAGAGAATGCCCCGACCTGGGGAGCCTTTCAGATAGTGCAAGATATGTTTTAAGGCTTCCTACTGTGCCACTATCGGAGATACCATGAATTGAATAAGTACACTAACCGAAAAGGTTATATCAGAATGAGTTACTGTTAGATAATTCAGCTTTCCAACCAATCTTCTATATCTCTTAGGATATGCAAATGGCTTCAGTTTCTCTGGATCAATATTCTTTTTCAAGTCATCAGAAAGTTCATTAAACATACTTCCATTCAAGTCTAGGTATGGATTTGGAATCATGGGAAGGCTACTTGGTGTAGCTTCAAGCTTCCCAGTTTCCTTTAGGAGGTCAAGAACATACTTCCTCTGAGTCAATAGAATGCCTTTCTTGTTTCTCATAACTTCAATACCCAGAAAGTACTTCAATGGTCTTAAGTCTTTCATCTAGAAGTGGAGGTTGAGAAAGACTTTAAGCTCTGAGATTCCAGAAGTGTTACTCTCTGTAATCACAATGTCATCAACATATACAACCAGAAGAATCACACCTGTGTCGATCTTCTGATAGAACACAGAATGATCACTCTTGCTTTGGCTCAATCTAAACATCTGAACCACATTACAAAATCTATCAAACCAGGCATGTGGACTCTATTTCAGACCGTACAATGACTTTTTGAGATAGCACACTTTCCCACACTTCTACTGAGCAATAAAACCAGGAGGTTGCTCTATATAAACTTCCTCAAGGAGGTCACCATTCAAAAAGGCATTCTTAATCTCTAACTGATGCAAAGTCTAATAATAGGTGGCAGCCAGAGAGACAAGAAGATGAATGAAAGTAAGCTTAGCAACCGGGGAGAAAGTCTCAGAGTAATCAATGCAATAAGTTTGAGTATACCCTTTGGCAACAAGCTAAGCTTTTAGACTTTCTAAGGAACCATTAGCCTTAGTCTTAACGACAAACACCCATTTATACCCAATAGTCTTCTTCCCAAAAGGTAAATCAACAAGAGTCCAGGAACCAGCCTTGTCAAAGACCATCATTTCTTCTTCCATCACAGCACACCAACCAGGGTAGGCTAAGGCTTGGTAAAGGGTGGTAGGAGGGGAGATGGACTCAAGGGTAGCCACAAGAGAAGAGGAAATAGGAGACAACTATTGGTAGGACATAAAGTCAGAAATAAGATATGTGTAGTTAGCATAGCGTTTGGGAGGACAATAGGGCGATTACCTTTTCTAAGGGCAATAGGGAGGTCAGTGGATAGGTCAATGGCAAAATCAGGCACAACTGTATTAGGGGCAGGAGGGTCTAGGGTCACTGTAACAAAATCTGATGGTGAAACATTGACTGATAAAGGTGTAGACTCAGTGGGATCAGTCTCAGTAATTATATCAAGAACCGAAACATCAGCCTAAACTGGTGGGACATGATAGACCAAGAAATCATCCATCATATCAATGACCAAGAGAGACTTAGATAAGACTGAAGACTTGAAGAAGGAAGAGGACTTATGGAAGGTAACATCAATGGACACAAGATAATGATGAAGATCAAGAGAGTAACGCCGATAGCCATTATGAATAGAAGAATAACCAAGGAAGACATACTTTAAAGACTTGGGATCGAGTTTACTAACAGTCAGACGAACATCCCAAACAAAACAAATGCAACCAAAGATTTTTGGATCAATAAGGAAGAGCTTAGTGGTGGGGAACAAAACAGAATAGGGAATGTCACCACTAAGAACAGCCGAAAGCATACGATTAATGAGAAAACATACAGTAGATACGACATCAGCCCAAAAGGGTGGAGGAACACTAGAATGAAACATAAGAGCTCGAGCAGTTTCTAAAAGATGGTGACTCTTTCTTTCAGCAACACTATTTTGAGCAGGGGTATCGAAACATGAGGAATGGTGAAGGATACCATGGCTATGCATGTAATCAGAAAAAGGGGTGGAAAAATATTATTTCGCATTATCGCTTCAAAGGGTTTAAACATGACTATTAAACTAAGTTTGAATTTCAGCATAAAAGTTTTGAAAATGAGTAACCAATTCAGAGCGTTGTTTCATTTAATAAAGCCATGTGTTTTGGGAAAAATCATCAACAAAAGTGACAAAATAACGATAACCAATCTGAGATAAAACCGAACAAGGACCCCAAACATCAAAATGTACTAAGTCAAAAGGGTATGCTACCCATTTATTGACGCGATGTGCCAAATGAACAAGATGGTGTTTGGAAAACTAACACGACTTACAATTCAAAGCAGATACAGAAGAAAACTAAGGATATAACCTCTTTAGAGATGAAATTGACACATGACCAAGACGACATTGAACCTCAAAGACAGACGACCTACCAGAACATGCAACAGAACGTGGCACCATATCATCCAGAATGTAGTGTCCACCAGATTCATAGCCTCTACCAATAATATGCTTCGTTGACAGATCCTGGATCAAACAATGGTCAGGAAAGAGTGAGATAAAACAGTTTAAATGACGAGTCAGTTTACTGAGAGACAGAAGATTAAAGGTGAGATTAGGAATATCAAGAACAGAAGATAACAAAATGGAGGGGGTGGGGTTAATAGTGCTTGATCCAACTACACGAACAGGGGAATCATTGGCAACAAAGATGGAAGACGGGTTAGCATAGGCGACAAACGATAAAAATAAATGATGGTTACCTATCATGTGGTCAGTAGCACCAGAATCAATGACCCACTTTGAGGAAGTGGTAGCAAGACCAGAGGGCAGAGTACTGTAGATATGGCTATGGCAGATGACGAACCAGGGGTGGACGGAACAGAGGTTTGGACAACATGAGTAGAGCCACGCTGTTGATCACGTTGTTGTTTATTCTACACTTTTTGACAAGTTTTCTTGATAAGACCAGGTTCCTTGCAATAATTACAGATAATACTACTAGAAGTCATGTGCGAGGCACTGGAATCCTGTTTGGAGCTATAATTCCTATTGTCGAAGGGACCCTAACCTGCCAAAGCACTCACATTTGGATCCATAGACGGACGAGTCACGCCATCAGTGCAAAGGACTCGTGCGAACACATCGTCAAGGGATGAGAGCTCTTGATTGGACAAAATCTTAGAGCAAATGGCTCATAAGAGGGATCAAGGGCTTGAGAAAACCGATGATGGCTTGTAGTTCCATATTCTTAATGTGAATCTCAAGATCTGCTTGTGGAAACATGAGAACTTTCATTTCCTCATACAGCCATTTATAATCCAAAAAGAAGTCCTCCAACGGATGACCCTGCTGCTAAGAGTGATAAAAACCTTTACAAACTTCATGAATCCAAATGAGGCTTCCTTTACCAGAGAGTATAAATTCCATATAATTTATTATTTCCTTAACAGTAGTGCAGTGACTCACTGAAGACAAGATCCGGGGTTCAATAGAATTTCTAATTTGAAACAAGATTCTACCCTCAGCCTGTTGCCAAGCGACTAGTTTTGCTTTATCAGTGATGCTCCAATCACTATATTTAGTCTAGTTCAATTGTGAGAATGTAACTTAGCAGACATGGGCAAATTTTAGGAATCTTAGAGTCAACCTTTAATCCAGAAAAGAATAACAACAACAAATAAATCCAACCGATAAGAAAATCTCCAAATTTGGGTCACAAAAGTGAACTTAAAAACATTGATAAATAGTGTCCAAAACAATGCAAAATAGTGTCCAAAATAGTGCATAATAGTACCTTGAAACAGTGTACGAACAGTACCATTAACAATAACCAAAACAGTGCAAAACAGTACGAAATAGTGCATGAACAATACAACGAATAGTGATCAAATAGTAACTAAAAAGTACTCAAACAGTACCAGAAAACAGTGGTCGAACAGTATGCAAACAGTATCGAACAATAGGTGAACAATACAAGCCAGAAAAAAATTTCAGAGATCAACTCTCTCTGATACCATACAAGACTAGTATTGGAATGCTTAGAATTGTATATTTTCTATTCACAAGAAGGTATAATATATATACAAAGAGTGAGGAGCCTAGGTATTAATTATTCCTAAATGAGGGAATCCTAACAATCAATGATTCCCGTTAATTTTGCTAATTGATATAATATTAATGTCTGAATATTTCCTTAACAGTCTGTAAGGAAATAACTAACCAAATGTTTTATTTTTGGATATAAAGACAAACTTCATTAAACATACAGTAAAATGATCACAAAAAACTTGGGCTACATTACATCAGAACCGAATGCAAAACCAAGGAGCCCATAACAACAAAGTAACAAAGCTAAGAAACAAACAAGAAAAAACTAAAAACAACACACATGAAGAACATAGAAAAACAAAGCAACAAACGGCTCCTGTAGACAAGAAGGTTCACAACCACGAAAAGAGAGCCACCAAGAACCTCCAAAAATGCAGATGGAGCCATGAAGGGTTGAGCGGGATAGAACGAAGGGGTGTTGTAGCATGTCTTCTTAAGGACATGGGCCACTTAAGTGAACCAACGTGGTTTGAAGCTTTCTTTAGGAAGAGAAAGTAGGCAAACTAACAAGTCCAGATGCTAGAAATAGAGAGGAACGAAAAAACCCAAGCTCCAGCTAACACAAGAGGAGAAATTGATGGCATAAGCTACAAACCTACAATAATACACAAGCAGAAACTAGACAACAACATAAAAGAAACCAACGAGCAACTTAGCAAAAGGAAGCAGCACAATAGGATGGACTTCTAAGTGGCTGTTGAGAAACATAGAGGTCCCTAATACGATCATTCAGAAGCATGGAGCTTTTTGGCACAAAAACAAATGCTTAATAAGTGCTTTGCAAGGAAAGGTAGGATGTTCAATCATCAATGTTATATATTTCACTATTGGTAAAATAATCCCAAAAAAAAAAAGAACTATTTGCCTTGGTTTGTAATTGCTTTGATGTTTTGCCGCTATGAAAAAAAGTAGTAGTTGCTTGTTGTGTTCTTGACGCTTTTTCTTTCTCTATAAGTTACAACCATATGATACTCCCTCCTATCCTTAATATAAGACATATTTGAGTATTTGATCTTAATCCTAAATATAAGACATAATTTTCAATATTGTCAATATTTTCTTAATTTATCTCTATTGATGCTCCCCCAACAATAATCAAGGAAGAGAGGAAATTAGAGAATTAAGGAAGGTGACTAGGGTATTTTAAAAAATATATGTCATATTAACTAACTTCTTTAACCTAATCGAGTTAGGTAAATGTATCTTATATTAAGTACCGGTGGGAGTATTATTTTTATCCTTCCAACTTATATTTATTTTTCTCATTTTACAGAATTGGTATTAATTATTGTGACTGGACTTCTGAAATTCATTCAAACTATCTTCAGTTATATTTCATTTTTTTGGACTTATAGGAAATATTTATATTCCCTTACAAATGGAACTTTCAATTTTGCCCATCATAAATTTTTTTTGCCTACATTAGTTTGTGCTCGTAATTGGCATTGGTCATTTTCATTTGGTATGGAAATTTTAATATAACTATTTTACTTCTGGTGCTACATCATTAAAAACCGGGATACCATATTGAATGTTGGATTATTTCTTTCCTATATTCGATAATTTTCTTATATGATTTGACTTCATGTCCCAATGAACTATTGGCTTAAATAATATTACTAAGTAGTTTAATTGTAAACCAAAACCCAAGAGAAAGAGAGCAAATAATGAAGAACAAGCTAGGGCATGGAAGCTCACTTTGGAAGCAAAGGAGTAACTTGATGGCATCCGAGAATGATAGAGAAGCTCACTGTAGAAAACTATTTATTGAAGATATAGCACAGATCAACTTAATTACACAATATTTAATTATGCTTGGTAGGTCCTTATTTAAAAGCTAAACCATCCCTTTAATACAATACAAGTAGAATAGGAGAGGAACACGTGCATTAAGATAATACATCACTCATCACATAGTGATATAATATTATTTTTGGTTGAGATCTCCAACCCATACCACTTTATGGAATGGAACCAAAAACATGTGATCTTGGCATAACAAGCTCATTGCATACTTGCTCCATGGATGGGCGAATACGTGGATTTTCATTCAAGCAAGTAAACGCTATTCTTGCAATCAACATCACCTTTTCAGCAACCGAACCTTGAGGATAAGGTAGCCTTTGGTCTAACACTTCCTTCAAATCCAAATCATGAGCAACTAATGTTGGGGCATTAGTAGTAGACATTATAAGATCTCTTGGATGTTTTCCCATAATTATTTCCAGAGCCAACACTCCAAAGCTATAAACGTCACATTTCTCGGTCACTTCCATTGTATACGCAAGTTCTATAACAAAGTCAAAATGATTATCATGAAAAAAGCATTGTTAGTGATAAAGTTTTAATTTTCAAATAAACAAAACATGAAATATAGCACTGTGTAATTCATAAATAAAAAAAATCACATTATATAAATTGAAATATCCTTAACCTGGAGCAGCATAACCAAAGGTACCAGCAAATGAGGTCCAATTGTTAGAATCTGGATACAAAAGCTTAGCCGTCCTGAAGTCAGAGATGTGAGCCTCAGAATCTGAGTCTAAAATAACATTTTTGCTTGATATGTCACGATGAACTATCGGAGGTGAGCATCCATGATGAAGATAGTATGAAGCATTTGCCACACCTTCAACAACTTTGATTCTCTTATTCCAATCCAATGTAATTGCTTGCATCTCATCACTTAGTATCTTATCCAAGCTGCCTCCTTCCAAGAATTCATAAACCAAAAAGGAGAACTTGGAATGCCAACAAAACCCATATAGCTTGATGATATTATGATGTCTAGTTTCTGTCAAGGCCTGAATCTCACTTACAAATGCTTTTTCATGACACTGATCTTTGTCTGGTAATGAATGAAGCTCACAGCCACAACTTGACCTGTGGATAATTCAGCTTTGTAGACGCTTCCAAATCCTCCAACCCCAATGAGATATTTTTCGTCAAACTCCTCTGTGGCTTCAACAATGTTTTCATACACTAATTTCCCATCATAACTCCATATAGCAAACAAATTCTGGGTACGCACTTCTCTCTGTTGAATTTTTGTTTGACTTTCTTTGTGATGGCAAACAATATATGAAATTCCCATCAAAACTATTGCTAGCAACACATATCCCAAACCAAGAGATAGAGCATAGATCACCCCTTTGTTTCTCTTTTGATGCCTTGGAATGTAACTTCTTGTGGGGCAAATTGGCAAGCCAGATACATTTCCACATAAACCTTTGTTGTCTTTCAATGTCTCTATTGAAGCATTACGAAAGGCAAAAATATTTGGAAGTGAACCTTCTAATTTATTGTGTGAGATGTCAATCATAGTCAAGCTTTTCAAATCATCAAAAAATGAGGGAATCGTACCAAAGAAATTATTATGCGAGAGGTTTAACTTTTCCAATTTTTGTAGATTTCTGAGCATTGTTGGGATTCCACCAGAAAAGGAATTTGCACTGAGATCAAGAAATTGAAGATATTGTAATTTGCCCAAACTAGATGGAACGTTGAAGAACTTATTTCCACTTAAGTTCAATTTCCATAACTTGGTCAACCCTCCAAATTGTTCTGGAATTGATCCATTTAAATGATTGTTAGCTAGACTCAACTGATCAAGGTTTGTCAATAATCCTATATCAATAGGAATGCTTCTTGAGAGTTGGTTGTTATCTAGCATAAGTTCACTCAATAATGACAAGTGACTCAATTCCTTTGGAATATTTCCTGACAGGTGATTTGATGAAAAATCAAGTTGATTTAACTTTGCTGCCTCACTTAGTTCTGGTGGTATGCCCCCAGATAAGTTATTATTAGAGATCTTGAGGCTTTCAAGGTTATGGCACTGCCCCCATGTAGGTGACAAGTGACCATAAAGTGCATTGTTGCTTAAATCAATGTAACTTAAGTGTTGATATACACCAAATGCATCTGTGACATTTCCTGTTAGTTGATTACTTTCAAACCTAACTCTAATAAGGTTAGAGCAATTCTTCAAACTTCTAGGAATTGGACCAGTGAATTGATTCCTATGCGCAGTGATGTTAACAAGTAATCCTCCAAAGCAAATGTCTTGAGGGAAATGACCTTTGAAATAATTTTCTCCTATTTGCAAGGATTCTATTTTCCTAAGGTTATTCATTTCAGACGGAAGATTGCCACTATGTTTGTTTCCACACAAATTTAGATAGGTGAGCTCTGTCAAATTTCCAATACTAGAAGGAACAGATCCTAGAAGATCATTTCGTCCCAACGATAGCATGGAGAGCCTTGTCAGGTTCCCAATTCTGGAAGGAATAGATCCAGAAAGGTTGTTTTGATAAAAAGAGAGGGTGCTTAGATTGGCTAGTTTCAAAATAGAGGGTGGGATTGAACCCACCATCTTGTTATTTGACAAGTCCAATGTTTCCATTGAGTAGAGTTTCCCCATTTCCCATGGAATTGATCCTGAGATTTGGTTGGAATAAAGGTAAACACTGTGTAAATTGGTCATATTTCCTAAAGAGGTAGGGATGTTACTAGAGAGATAGTTTCTTGACAAGTCAAGTAAAACTAGTTCCTTTAACATTCCAATTTCATAAGGAATGGAACCAATAAATTGATTACCTCCAAGTTCCAAGGATTGGAGATTGGGAAAAGATGAGAAATTGAGACTATCAAGCGTACCTTTTAATCCAAAACCTGGAAGAGAGATACTTGAAATGGAGTTGAACTCGTTGCATGTAATTCCAATCCATTTGCAAGGACGGCTACTATTATGTTTCCATGATGATAACAGAGTTTGGCTTTGGTTGTCAAGGCTGGTTTTCCACTTTAGCAAAGCAGTTGCTTCACTGTTTGGTGAAGTAATGAAAGAGGAAACAATAGATGGGAACAAGGTTAAATAGCCCACTAACAGTATCAGCCAAAATGTTAGCTTCTCAGAAAATAGAGGTTTTCGGGAGAGGAATGCCATGGCTATGAAAAATATTTTAAACAGAATGAGAATGGTGCGTGTGATAAAGGCAAAGAATGTTAATAGATATATATAAGCAGATGACTTAACATTCTTCTATTCACCGAGTATCCTTATTCTTAGAAGTGGGGTTGCTGATGTTGACATTACTGAAAATTGCATGGCCAAAGAAAGTGTCAAGAACCTACGTCTCTGTATGAAAAGGGGCTTTTTGAATACTTTTCTTCAAAGTGGGCACAAGTTGGGCCTACAATTTGAGTGACTTTTCTTCTTGTGTTGATAATAAATACTACATAGCCTATTTAATTAATTTGTGTAGATGGAGAAAATTCATTATTTGTAATAAATGAGTTTATTTTTCTAAAGTGCCTTTTATATTATAATCATAACTACCCCGATAGAAATCTACTTAATTTGTGTAATTAATAAGGATATTTTAGAGAAAGAATTATAAATTTGGGAGATAAAACGGATTGAGATTTTAGATGTAGCACTAGATTTATCCCTCAAACTAACTCTTACAATAAATACATATATCCGTAGTACTTTTTTTGGTAAAACAAGAGGTCGTACATTTTAAATTTAAATACCATGTGAATTTATACAACCCCAAAAAGTTTGTTAACACATGTAAATGACATAAAGGAGACAAGCACCAAATTAGGATTTTAAAGTGTTGATGCTTCTACTCTTTTGCCCCATAGTTTAAAAAAAGAAAAGAAAAGGTGCCCCTTGCTGGAGCACCACCGCCGGCCGGCCAGCACCCTCCGGCATCGAGGGCTTTTTTTGGGGGAGCAATTTTTTTTAAAGATGGATGAAGGGGGCAAGGGGTGGGATCGAACCCCCCTTTTGATATATATATATATATATATATGCATGACTATATATATGTATAATTAAAATAAAGACATATTTGGCAAAATAAGTAATGGAAATCACAAAATACGTAATGGTATTGACCAGAGGCATGATTATATTGACTAAATGAGTGATGACATTAACTAATGATGGTATTGGTTAAATAAGTAACGAGATTGACTAAATGAGTAGTAAGATTGACTAAAGGTATAATGATACTGACTTAATGAATAATGGTATTGACTAATTAAAGAGGTAATAATATTGACTAAACAAGTAATGGGACTAACTAACTAAAGTCTTAATGGTTAGGCGTGGGCAAAAACCCAGTGGTATGGTCCATGCTCATCCCTAATAATGGTATTGACTAAATGAATAATAAGATTGATTGAAGGTGTAATGACATTGACTAAATACATAATGATATTGACTAACTGAGTTGTAAGATTAACTAAAAGCGTAATAGTATTGACTAAACGAGTAATGCGATTAACTAAAGACATAATGACATTGACTAAATGAGTAATGAGATTAACTAAAGATATAATGGTTATGAGTAATGTTGATATCATTGCATCTTTAGTCAATTCCATTACTCATTTAGTTAATACCATTACACCTTTAGTCAATACCATTACTCATTAAGTCAATATCATTACACTTTTAGTTAATTTCACTACTCAATTAGTTAATATCATTACTCATTTAGTCAATATCATTGCACCTTCTGTCAATGCCATTACTCGTTTAGTCAATACAATTATTAGGGAAGAGCATAGACCAAACCGCCGGGTTTTTGCTCACGCTTAACCACTACGCATTTAGTTAATCCTATTACTGGTTTAATCAATATCATTACGCCTTTAGTCAAGTTGGTACTTGTCACCTTTATATCATTTCCATGTATTAACAGACTTTTTGGGATTTTATAAATTCTCATGGTATTTAAATGGAATTTTCCCTAAATTTTAATTCTATCACTTTATTTCTTAAAAAATATCTTTTAAATTTTGTACTTTGTGCCAACTTACATGTCATGTACTCGTCATCACAGCCCTAATTATAACATATTATAGCTTATAAGCACGGAGACTAATAATACATATAACTCATGAAACTTTATAAATCCAATATAATAAAAAAAAACTAGAGAGACCTAATTAAAAATTATATCTAATTTTGACTTTCTCTATTAAGTGTCCAGTACATACTTTACGTATATATACTCCAAATTTATATCTAAGTTTGGTCGCCAAGATATTGACTTTAAAAAATATAATACTTCTCCGGTCCTTCATATAAGATATACTTACTTAATTTAATTAGATTAAGGAATTTCGTTAAGTTAGTTAATATGATATGTATTTTCTAAAACACCCTAGTCATTTTCCTTAATCCCCTCATTCCCTCTTCTCCTTGATTATTGTTGAGACAGCAACAATAGGGTAAATTAGCTCTCAAAATATATCTTATATTAAAGACTGGAGGAGTATAAGATATATTAAAGTATATTAAACATACCTCTTAAGTCTTAACTTTTATATACGTATATTGACATAAAGCCAACGCCATTGAAGCACAATATTATACTCCATCCGATCCAATATATATACATGTGTGTGTGCACATAATATACATATGGGCTGGTTAAAATTTGTCAAAAGCCATAAATGGGTTGGGAATGTAACTTTTTTCAAACATATCTATTATAAAATCACTTGGAAGATCGATCATCAAAGTCCACCATTCAACAGCACTCAATATTCATGAACACATCTAATCAAATCTCAAGTTCTACTTCTCAAGAGCTCATCAAGAGTCCATCTGCGCCACAAAAATTGAGTCCAAGAGGGCGTGGATGTGTGGGAATGGTGATGGTGGGTTTTGGTGTGAGCAAAAGGATAAAACTTTGGTTTGATTAGACAGAATCCAATGACTTTGGTCGCAGAAAGACTTGCAACTGAAAGAAAGTAATGCTTAATTTTCATGAAATAAAAACTTAGTATTATATATATATATATATATATTTCTTTTTTATATAAAAAGGATATAGGAAAAATTCTGGAAAAATACCTTTAATATATCAAATTCCCAAATAAATTTTGTTTCCTGCCATAGTTTAGATATTGACCACTTCACAGCCAAACTTTGGGGATGCTTGATGGGTATCAAAAGGGCATGGGACTGTGGTGTGAGGGACATAATTCTAAGGAGTGATTCTATAGAGGCTATCCATATAATTCAAGCAGAGACTCCTAAAACACATGAGGATAGGGAAGTGATCCTGGAGATCCAGAACATGATCAAGAGGGATTGACAAGTTGAAATTCAAGTTTGGATTAGGAAAGCAAATCAGATTGTAGACTTTCTTGTGAAAAGAGCTCTCAACGTTGTTGGCCTGAGAATCTTAAACCCTGCGACTCTTTATGAGATTTTGAATTATGCTACTTAGCGTTAGTTTCCATTTAGTTGTATAAAAAAAAATAAAAATATTTCAATATATAAGCATATTTCTTTTTTAGAAAAATATTTCCTTTCTTTTGATAAACCCCAAGGTCCATTTGGGATAAAAATGAGCCATTTGAAATACAAATTTTAATTTGGCAAATTTCAGAAAAATATCTTCAAAATTTGAAAACCCCAAATAAGTGATTTTCTACTAAAATAAGTTGTGAATTGATAATCAAGTATAGTAAATGCCTAAACCATTATTGCAGGAAACAAAACTGATTTAAGATTTTGATGTTTTGAAGGTATTTTTTTAGAATATTTCCTTAAATGGGAAAATTTATCTGAAGAATGTTCTCAAATTTGTGATTTTCCCTCTCAATTTCTTTGTTGAAAAAATTTAACACGTTATTTTATCTTTTTTTTTTCCTTAACAGGATATTTTATCTTTATTAACTAAGTCTTTATCGGCCGTTAGAAAATTGATGCTGGCCATTAACAGTTTTAATAATAAATGTCAACATTGTTCTATTATAACACTTTTGGGACAATCTTGAACCCAAAAGAACTTTTGGGACAACATTACTCATGAGTGAATACTTCCGGACCAAATATGCATCTTAGCCATTTTAATTTTTTTTTAAACATAACAATGAACTTTTTTATAAACGTATTGACTTAAAGCCAACACCATTGAAGCACGCTATTTATAATATTTGTCTATCACTTCAATTCAAAATTAACGACTTTTTTCTATCAAAAAAATTAACTTCTTTTATTATTATGGCTGTGCATGCAGTAGTCTAAGCTAATTGCGGACTTCATTTGTACTCAACTTGCAAGTTGGGGCAACTTATTATCAGGAAAACAACAGTCAAAGACTTTGAAAAATGAGAGCGGAGGGACATTGTAATTAATGACATTTGAAGAATATTATTGCTAAGATTTTATTTAAAGGCAAAAAAAAAAAGAAAAGAAAAAGAAATTAGTGATAGAATTTTTTGTCACAGTAAAATTTCATTATTAATAAGTTTAGTAATGAAATTCTGTGGTTAGTTTCCCTTTTTTCTGTAGCAGGGAATGATTCAAATATATATACAAGAAATGCACACAATGGATAACGGTTATTCAAACAGTACATCAAATCTATCCAAGTATCCCATGTTGAATCTTGTTTTATTTTTTTTTTATCTTCTCTTATATATCCTTCTTAATTAATTCTCAATTATTAAATCCTTCTCAAGTTGCACCCACACAAGAAATAATCAACAGCGTTGTGTCATTGTAGACGCAGTCAAAAGCTAATTGTGGCCTATTTCTGTAACTTGCAAGTTGGGGCAACTTATCATTATAAAGACTCTGAAAAGTGGCAGAGGATGGACCCTTTTAATTAATGATAGACACAATTGGGTCAATCGGTCAATGTGTGTTGGAGTGGAGGGGCAATTTTAAATTGTGATAGACATGCTGGGGCCATATTATAAGACATATTTCCTTTGTTACTTTTTATAAGAGTTCGGTATCTGAATTATGGGATTTAAAAAAGTAATTAAAATTATTTAAAAATAATTAGTGTATATGAAATAAATATTTTTTTTTCTAAGTATGCCTTTATTTGTGAGGGATAAATAAATGAGAAAAATAGAGTAAATATAGGTAACACCGTCCTTTTAATTAATGCAATTCATATGATTATAGAAAAAACTCAGTAAATGTTGAGATAACTCTTGTTACGCCATTACAAAAGAGATCAGGGTAATTCAAATTTTAATCTCTTATAAAAAGCACCGACAGAGTACTTCATTAAAAGAGATCAAAATCTAAGGACCTTGGTTTGGAATGACGCGTGTAATATTGGAATGAAGGGATTATTTGCTTCCAATTAGATTATGTAATAGTAATAAAGGAGTTTCACTGCTCAATCTTGCTGGTCGAAGGTAGTTCTTCAGAATATCCAGCCGTTATTGTTTGGTAAACCTCTCAATGCGTGGTTACTTTGGAACCTTAATACCTGCTGCATGGGCACTCACTGGAGGCTTTTCTTTGGGACTTTATGTTGGCGGCTATGGGACAACAGGAACAAGAACATCTTTGCAAATGAACCCAAAACGGCGGAAAGCATTATCCTGTCTGTCTGCTCTTTTGTGAATCACTCAGTAAACGAAGTAGAACTCTTAAGTTCTTTTTCGCCACTTAACTGTCATTGATGCAGCTAATTTCCAGTCTGTAATCTAATATCTTGTACCATGCACCTCTTGTATATATGATTTAATTAATATATTCATCTTTCACTCAAAAAATAAAATAAAATAAAGAAATTTCATTATATGCATGCATTTTATGTAAATCTCAATTGCACAAAGTACACTATTGATGATTAGGTACTTCCCTTCAAGTTATGAAGTTAAAAGAAACTACATTAATAGTATACTAGTGTAGAAGATCTCCCCCCCCCCCACCAAAAAAAAAAAAAACCAAACACACCCTAAGGGTCTGTTTGGTATGAGGGATTTGGAGGGGAAGGAAAATTTTTATGAGTTGAATTTAAGAACATTGGAGAAGTGGAGTTATAAAATTTTAATATAGATAATATGTAAGATTAAAGAGTAAGAAAACTTAATTAAAAACTTTACGCCCCATTTCTTTCATTTTTTTTAAATCTATCTCAAAAAAATTTTCCCTCTGCCCACTTTCCCTCCCCTCCCCTCCCCTCATACCAAACAAGCCCTAAGAGAGACTTGAGGGAAGAGACTTGTCAACAAATAGCTCGATCTTTTTTATACAAGTGCTATACCTTTTAATTGTATAAAAAATCCTGAATTTATAAAGATGTGTATAATTATAGGAAGATTTAGTTAAGGATTTAAGCCTCCTTCTTATCATGAGATCAGAGAAAAATATTTAAACTTGAAACTAACAAAGGATTTAAACTTGTTGAATTTATAATTATTGTTATTTGATTATATTTAGTGACTTTATATTAGTACATGAATTTCCTATAAATTTTTATATTAAGTATGATAAATTATGAATCTTAATGAATTTAATTTCAATTATTTGGATTTAAAATATACTTAAATCAAATTGTTGTCATTTTTAGTATTTTAATTATTTTATCATATAATTTTTATTTTTATTTATTAATAGAGGTAAACTCTTACGAATTTATGGTACAAGTTTGCATTTTTGAGTTTACATCATTCTCACGAATTTATTTATTAAATTTGCGAGTTTGACAACATTGGGTGTAAATATTCTGAAATAGTAGCCATTTTACACTTCATTAATGATTGCTAGCTAGACTTGATTAGCTATTCACCCTATTCATTATGAACGCTATATATGGAAGGGAAAATGACACGCAGGTCCCAAGAACTGAAGATAATTACAGTGAAGTATGACAGTAGCAAAAAAAAAAAACTTAATATGTTGTAAAAACAGCTTAACGAGTTATTATTTCTGATATTGGGGACTTCACTGTAATTATCTTCGGACCTTGAGACCTACGCGTCATTTCCCCCATATGGAACGTAAGCATAAGAATTGATAACACTATATATATATTCTGAACGAAAGTATGTTTGTTATGGCGTTGAGATTATTTATAAGCTGTTTTTTAATATAAATCGAGATAAAACTCCTCTCACATACTTATCTCATATACCGTAAATCATAATTAAAAACTATTTTTAAACATTCCAATCGCTATTCCAAACGAGCTTATGATTTTACGTGAACTTGAGAGAGGGATATATAACTTTGACTGGATAGCAACTAATTTGATATTAACTTTACTTTATGTAAGAATATGTCAGAATATAAAATCACTCATTACCTGGTATTTTTCACTAGAATGGAGCAGGGTTATATTTGATTTTTTTTAGGGATCACTCTAGTCTTTATTATAAATCCCATCTAAGAGAAATTTTTAATCATAAATATAAGTGTGTTTATAAGGTTATTAATGATTATTTTTAATCTTACCCTTATTTAATTTTTATTGTAATAAAAGAAAGAGATGGGTGAGAATAATTTATAAATAACAGAAACAAAATTTTCACAAGGAGGCTGAGACAATTTTATAAATGTAAGATATATTTAATGATTTAATTATCCTTCAACCCGAAAGCTATAGCTATGAGTTAGGATATTGAATTTGTATAGTCAGGATGGAGGTTTCCCGCTCAGCATCGTGGCGCGTGCGTACGACGTGGGATCTATCCAAATCCGTAGATTAGCAGGATACAGGTTTATTGGTTCACCAGTGATCTGACTGACCTGAGTTGAGTTTATCCGAAGAATGCAATCGCAAGAAATAATCAACGTGTGTGGCTGTGCACTGTGCATGCAGTCAGGCTAAATATTAGTTCAAGGAGAGAAAATCGAGCAACATTTGTGTCATTTCACAAGAGAAATTAATTAGCACCAAATTTAAAAAAAAATTGATAATATTTTAACAAATTTATGTAACTTATTTGTAAGGAAGTCTTTATTTTAGACTTATCTATTACCTTATTAATATATATATATATATATATATATAGAAGTTTTCATTTTTTTTATAGCAGAAATCTTCATTTCTACAATTATACATAACTGTGCATATTTTTTTTTCTTTTTGGCTTTTTACTTCTTTTCATGTATTCTTGAATTATGAGAATAAAATTAAATTTTATTTGTACAATTTATATAGTTTCTTAATTAATGAACGCAAATAGAAAATTTATTTTAAGCTTATAAGTCAAATTTTCTAGCTCTATGTATTGGTAGTTTATCAAATGCAATAAATTCGTCATTTTGTACGAGTAACGTCAGCAATTTTCGACGCATATTTATTTTTTAATAAATTTTATAATATGAAAGAAATTAATATAATTAATTTCCATAAAATACAGAGTATTATACATATTTCAATTAACAATAAAAAAATTCAATATTTAGGCATATTTTGTTTTAGAAAAAATGTCCTTCCATTTACTAAACCCAGAAGGTCCATTTGGAATCAAAATGTGAAATTTTAATTAAAATGTTTAAATTATCAGAAAAATGTCCGAAAATTTGTTATTTCCCCCCTCAATTTCTTTTTGGAAACAAATTTAACACGTTATTTTATCTTTATCCACCAAGTCCACATTACATACTTTACATATACTCTAAAATTATATCTAATTTTGATCTTCATGATATTAACTTTATATTAAAGTATATTGAATCAATACTTTAAAAATTAACTTTTTTTAAAAACATAACTATAAACTTCCATAAAAGTATAGACGCAAAGTCAAGGCCTTTGAAGCACACTAATTAATATTTGACAATCAATTCAATTTAAAATTAACTACTTTTATTTATTGCATGGATGTGCATGCAGTTTCGCTAATTGTAGACTTTTCTTGTACTATTCAACTTGCAAGTTGGGGCAACTTATCAAGAAAATGAAAGTGAAAGACTTTGAAAAATGAGAGTGGAGGGGACATTTTAATTAATGACGTTTGAAGAATATTATTGCCATGATTTTATTGACAGGTCAAAAAAAATTAATGACGGAATTTTCCATTACTGCACGGTGAAATTTCATTATTAATCAAGTTTAGCAATGAAATTTAGTTGCCAATTTCCATTTTTTTTATGTATAGGGAATCAAACACCGACAAGAAATGCGCAGTGTAATGGTTATTCAAACAGTACATCGAAGGCTAATCAAGTATCCCATGTTGATTCTTGTTTTTTTTTATTTTCTTTTTTGTTTATCTTATCCTCCTTAATTTTCAATTATTAAATCCTTGTTAAATGCATTTTCTTAGCGATCCAATTAACGAGTCGAATGAGTAAGATTAACTATTGTTCATAAAACAGCCAATTGTCATCACAAGCAACTAAAATGATTCCTTTTCCTGAAGAGATCTGCCTTGGAACAAATTAAAGGGTGAATAAGTAATTAAGGGGTGATGGTACTAATCTGACTAATTGACCTGAGTTGCGTTTTGATATTAGGGAAAATCACTCCCAGATCCCAAGGACCAAATCATAAGCAACTATTGTTGGGGCATCAGTAGATGACATTATGAGATATCTTGGATACTTTCCCATAATTATTTCCAGAGCCAATACTCCAAAGCTATAAACATCACATTTCTCAGTCACTTCCATTGTATACGCAAGTTCTATAACAAAATCAAAATGATTATCACTAAGTTTGTTATGAGACAAACGTAGTTGGGAGAGTTCAGTTAAGTTTCCAATGCTTGAAGGAATAGATCCAGAAAGGTTGTTTGTGCTCAGATATAATTTGGAGAGCTGTCAATTTTCTAATGCTTGAAGGAGTGGGTCCACAAAGATTGTTTTCATACAAACTTAGTTGGAAGAGCTCAGTCAAGTGTCTAATGCTGGATGGAATAGTTCCATAAAGGTTGTTTATATTCAAATTTCATAATTCACCACAATCCAGCAGGTGATAATTAACTTATGGTTATTAATTTATGATTTCAATGATTTTTTTTTTTAAAAAAACAGCATTCAACTATTTTAGTTTTTTCTTAAAATTCTGGCAAATCCCTATTTCTATTATATATTTTCATACTTTATTTAGGGGTTTTGTCATAATTATTGAGCTTAAAATCAAATAAAGTTTGTAATTCAAGGGTTCTTGATTACTTGTGTCTTATATATTGTTAATTTTATTAGCTAAAGTTTTGAATTGGGTTTTGGTTAGAGGATTGAATTAAGTCTGGCCCGGTGTGGGAGATTTAATTCACCTAATTCAAGCTAGCTCAAAGGGTCTTTTGAGCAAATTTGTCAAACTAGCATACTCCTAAAAATAATTTGAAGCAAAGGATGGATGAAATCCATTAATTTAGGATGTTTTTATCATATTTTCAAAATCAATCTCCATTTCATCCATTTTTATCCCAAAAATATAAAAATATTAGGTTTTAAAGCAAATCAATTTAATTGCAACCTAGTTTATAGTTAAAAAAACTCAAATCTTTTTTATCGTTTCATGTTAGTCATTACATTTATTTTCTAGGTAGTTAATAAAAAGCTCTTCAAGCGACCATATATTGCAATCATGGGTTATTTCTTAAGAAGTTACCAAGGCACAAAACATACGCTTTTTAATATTCATTTTTATCTTATAGAACAAACTCTCTCTCAGCTCCCAATCACCACGGAACATTTATCATTAATTAACTTATTATACTCCATTCAGTCTATAATATAAGACATTTTAACTAATTCACTAGAATAAAAAAATGATAGTTAACTCATTAAATATGTCTCAAATTAAATTTATTTCCTAATAAATAAACATTAATTACTCTTTAAATGATTTATATTGTAGATCAAGACATTCTTTTAGAAGTAATTTATATTGTCTACGGGATGGAGGACTAATACTTCATTTGAAATTTGAGTCTTAGTTAAATCAAAGACGTGTTGTCCGGCCTTACCTCAATCACGTGTTTTGGCAACAATATGCCAAAATTAAATTCATAGTTTCACACCCATTTCTATTCTCATCGAAGCTTTAGGTCTAGAAAATGAAAATCGTCAGCCTCCTCGTCTTCTTTGTGTTTTGTTCAGCTTGGACTTTCAAACAAAGACCTTCACACCAGACGACATATAATATACACGACCATAACAGGTTTTCAGCCGTCTGGATCTTACATATCCCTGCCTAAAAGCGTATAGCTTAATTAAAAAAAATAAAATGCATTGTTACTTAAATCAATGTAGTCCAAATTTGGACATACACCAAAAGCTTCTGTTGTATTTCCTGTCAATTTGTTGTTGTGTCAAGCCTAACTCTACCATGGCCATGAAGGTTGTTTTCATACATGTAAGTTTGCTTAGATTGACCAAATTCCCAAATTGAGGTTGGGATTGACCTAGAGATTTGATTGGAAGAAAGATAAAGTTGTTCTGAACTGGACATAATGTTTCCAATAGTACTAGTATAGGGATGCTACCAAAGAGATTGTTATTTGACATGTCAAGTTGTTTAAGTCCCTTCATCATTCCAATTCCATGGGGTATAGAATCAGTAAATTGATTACCTTGAAGAAACAGAAATGATAATTTGACAACATTTCCCATTATTACTGGAACATGGCTGGAAAATTTGTTGTTGTCTAGGCCAACCCATTATAGATTTGTCAAATTTCCCATAGCTTCAGGAATAGAGCCAAAGAAATCATTGAATGTAAGCCTAGAGCATTAAGCCTTGTCATTTTTGTGATCCAATCTGGAAATAATGCTCTAGAAAGATTGTTCTAATCAAAATTAAGATTGGTGAGTGAGGAGAGGTTGCTAATACTTGTTGGAATGCCACCAGAGAACTCACTATAGGAAAAGTTAATAATACTAAGTTTGGAGAGTTCACCAATTTGGGGAGGGATAAAATAATGAAATGAGTTATTGATTGAACCATATTTTTACATGATTTATTTGGGATTTAAATTCATTTTATGAAGCGTTATTGCATAATAAAGCATGAATTTTAGTTAGGGACAATTATTTTGAATTAATGAGAATTAGGGGCAAAATGATCAAAATTATTAATTATTTTATGCAATTGTTTCTTGGACTTTTAATGCTACTTGTGCTTAATTTTGTATTGCAAGGTGTTTTGGAAGAAAATTGAAATCTTGAAAAAAAATGCATTTGGAGTTGAATTAATATTTTTAAAGACTGGGAAATATTACAGACAAGGCGTATAATTTCTTGAAAACTATAAATATGCGAAGAAAAGGGGCAGTGAAAATTACAAGAACATACCCAAACTCTTTAGAAATTTTAGTACAGCTCCAAAACATTTCAAACATGTTCAAGAAAGTCCCTCAACGAAAGTTTTCAAAGTTCTCATTTTGGTCCCTTGATCAAAACACATCGTTTTGACCAAGGGATCCGATTCCCATGGACCAGACTTGATGGATATGCAAAGTGGACATGGCGTGACCCGAGACGCAGCTGAGTATCCGGGAAGGTTTACGCAGAAGCTGAGAGTGATATTAGAGAGGGGAGCGCCGCATAGGGGGGGGGGGGGGGGACCGGAGATCGCCTTCATCTTCTTCCTTCACCCTGCATCCACCTCGCCGGCGAGCAAGATTCACATCACCATCCACTAGAGCTGTGGATAGAGACCTGGCCGAGAGCTTAGAATGGGGAGCGTAAGGGCGCCGCAAGCATCAATCCAGCACCTCTAATCTTCTTCACCTCATACCACCGTCAACGTTGCCAGCGACGTTCACAACCTCCACCGTGAACGAAGCTCGGACTGGACGACACAAAAGCAGAGCGGCTGAGCTCTGTTTTTCCGGCAAGCTAAATCCCAGATTCCGGCGACCTTTGTCTTCTTCCTCTGCACTACACCATCATCACTTTCACAGCCACCACCTCCGTTTCTACTGTTCCATTCCCTTCTTCATCTGCTCCGTTTCTCCACCATTTCAGCATCACCGTGACTCCCCTGTGACCTTCCTTCTATATGTGTCACTCTCATTTTCTAACAGAACCCACGAAATTCATTTTGCTCAGACTCTTATTCAATTTCCATGGGTATTAAATGCTTTGAAGATATCGTGGCTACTGTTAATATCATGAGAGGCTGATTCATTTGATGATGAATTGTGCTTGAGCTTATTGGACTATAAAAGGAAATTTTGCTATCATTCCATTAGTTTAGAATTATATATATTTAGATTGCCTAGTTTTAGAAATATTTATACATGTGATTCTGGAATTGAGATTAATGTTAATCATCTCTTTTGGTTTGATAATTGTAGTTGAGATTGAATTTTACAATGTGAAGATTATATATGTTTGAATTTCTTTGTGGCTTCAATGAGATTATGTTAATTAGCGTGTTATTGTCTAGTTAATGTGGTTGATTTATATCCTTGAGGGGCTGTTTAGCACTCAAATCCAAGAAGATTCATGTTACATTATTCCAATTTTAATTGCACATTAAGTGGTTTTAAACAATATTTCAAGAGATAGTAGTTAGCTATGTTTGTAGGAGCTGCTATTAATTAAGATTATTGGACTCAAGTGTTATTTTGAGGTTGCTCTTAAGACTTAATGAATTCTTAACTCCCATAATCTTTTTGAGTAAGGATTGTTATTTCTTCATTACCAAGAGCATTCTTTATTGATATTTTCCACTCTATACCATTCCATTCACTTTTACTCATTCTCCATTTTCATAAGAAAAATACCAAAAATATTAGATTAGCTTTTAATTAACAAGTGCATTTTCTTTTAATTATTAATTTCAAAAATCCAAAAATCATTTCCCCCTTGTTTTAATTGCATTTACATGATAATTAGTTTACTTAGGTAGTTCAATAAAGACTCCTCAAGTGAGACGACCCGAGTGTTGCATTGTACTGCAATTCTTGGTAAAAACAAAAAATTTTGCATTTGATCCCAAGGCGTAAAGACACGGTCAAATCAGTTATTTCCCCCCTCAATTTCTTTTCTGAAACAAAATTGACGCATTATTTTATCTTTATTCACTAATTCTATAATACATACTTTAAATATGACCTAAAGTTATATCTAATTTATATCTTCATGATATTAGCTTTAAAACATTATATAATATAAGTTATATTAAAGTATATTGAATCAATGTTAAAAATTAATGTTTTTTTAAAACATAACTGTGCACTTCTATAAACGTATTGACGCAAAGCCAGCGCCATTGAAGCACACTATTTAATATCTGACAATCACTTCAATTTAAAATTAACTACTTTTATTTATTGCAGAGTATTGGATGTGCACGTTAGTCTCGCTATATGGTAGCCTTTTCTTGTGCTCAACTTGCAAGTTGGGGCAACTTATCAAGAAAATGAATGTGAAAGACTTAAAAAAATGAGAGTGGAGGGGACGTTTTAATTGACAAGGAAAAAAAAGAAATTAGTGATGGAATTTTCAATCACTACATAGTGAAATTTCATTATTAATATTCATAAGTTATCACACTTAATAACAAAATTTTCATGAAGTTCATATATGAAGTCACTAAACTCTAATCAAATACAAAAATCTAGCATGAGTTTAAGAGCGAGTTGATATGATTTTGTAAGTTGAACACCTAAAAGTAGTAAAATCGGTGTGTGAACTCACGAGTTTAGCTAAGTTTGCAACTAGCACGAGTTTAACAATGAGTTGGGATGATTTTAGAAGTTATAAATATAATGTAAAAGAGTTAAAATCAGAGAGTCAACTTACGAATTTAACAATAATGGTCGCGGTCAAGTATGAGAATTGGCAGTTGCATTTATATGTTGATTTGTATTTGCACTTCCTAATCCTTGTCTTATTAATAATTATCAACAATTATATATTTTAATCCAAATAATTAACTCATAAACTCATGACAACATTATAAGAGCTAGTCAACGGATTGGATACAAGACAGATTATAATGGTTCGAATAATAAAAGGCCATAGTGTTGTGTGAACCTATCCGATCGAAGAAAGCAACCACAATAAATAATCAACAATGTGTGTGACTGTGCATGCAGGCTAACAAGTTCTGGACTTCATGTTAGGTTACTTGCAAGTTGGGGCAGGGCAACTTAGCAAGAAACCTTGATCATTTTCATTCTCAGAAAAAAAAAAAGTGAAAGACTTTGAATAGTGGGAATGCAAGAAACGTTTTAATTAATGACATTTTTAGAACATTATTTCCAAGAGTTCATTGGAATGGAACCGATAATATCTACTAGAGAGGCATATTATTTTATATTTTATCTTCTCTTAATCCTCAAATCTTAAATTATTAAATCATCTCATCAGTACATTTTTCTCTTATCGATCTAACAACTTGAGTGAATAAGATTATGTGAAAGAGTTTTAAAAGATGGTGATGGTGTTATGTGAATTTGCCTAAAGAATGCGAAAGCAAGAAACCTGCAAAATCTAATTGATGACTTTAATTTCTTCAAACATGCTTGCTGGGACAACAAAAAAAGGTAGATTGTAATACCCACAAACGGGCAGATGAACATTTTCCCAGTAGACAAATGTGGATGAGTTTTGAAAGATGGAGAAATCAACTCGTGTTGGAGACTTGGAGGGGCCATTTTCATTAACGACAGATGATACATTTCGAGGTTATAATCACTGAGACTTAATTACAAGGGAACAAATATCTATGAGAGACGCGCATTGTATAATGGTTATTTAAACAGTACATCAAATCTGAATTAACCAAGTATCTCATATATGCTGAATATTGGTTCATTTTCTTTTTTTAATCTTCTTTTAGACCTTGTGCGTGAAGAACACAACAGTATGAAACGGACAACAATGTGGCTTAGCATTTTCTTTAACTGAGAATTTGCCGTTGTAAAAATCACCGGTGTTGGAGTACTGAAGGGGCCACTACCAAAAAAAAAAAAAAAGGCGCATATAACTGAGAATTTTCCGTTGTAAAACGGAATTAGTGCAAGATTATTGACAGAAATTTTTCATTTCTGATTCTTTTGTGGCCAATTGCTTTAACGACACTAGAATTTTTAGCTACATAATGTTTTTTCTGCCCTGAAAATTTGGTGACAGATCAGAAATGAAAATTAGTGATGTTAATATATTGCTAATTTAGTGATGAAAAAATTCCATCGTTAATCTATCGGCAAATTTAGCGACGGAATTTTGATCAGAAATTAGTGACAGAATAATTTTTCATTGGTAGTTTTGTTGATGACAAGTTGTTTTTTTTAAGTGCCCTTCGTTCTCTTTTATAAGGTTTTATTAACCGTATTGAGTTGCTCAATTTGAAAACATTTAAAATTAATTAAGAGTAAATATGTAGGAAATATGTTCTTTTCCACATATGCCTTTATTTATGAGTGGTCAAAGTAGGAATCCACATTCCTTGCTCATCCAAAAGATGAGCAAGTAATGCTCATCCCCCCATTTTGGGTTTTTTTTTTTAAAAATACTTCATATATTAAAAGTTAATTAGCTTAAGATACTGAGTGTTAAAAAAATATTTCAAATATTGGATGTTATTGGATAAATATTTCAGAAACTAGTGTTGCAGGAAAAATATTTCTGAATGCAGAACTAAAAATTAATTAATTTGAGATATCGGGTGGTAAAAAAATTTCAGAGTGCAGCATACAATTTAATTAAAATAAATAAGAATAGGTAAAAAAAATTAAAAAATAGCCTCCACCCCAACTTTGGGGCGTATGCTTATCCTTTGGATAAGCACGGTATGAGAACCCCAAAGTAGATAGAGTAATAATAAGAAAAATGATGAAAGTGAATATATGGTGGGAAATAAATGAAGGGTAAAATGTGTAAAAAATATTTGTTTTTCATACGAAGTTAAAAAGAAGGGAAAATTGGGGAGAGAGACCAAGAAAAAACAGTTTTTATTATAAAGGATTTATAAATTGAAATTATTTAGAAGGACCAAAACTTTTTAAAACAATAATTTGCTTATTACTAGATTATCCTCAATTAAACCTAAACACTGAGAGAAAAATAAAAAAACAATAAAAAGAGTGCTCCTCATTGAAGTCCGCTCATAAATGCATCAAGACAATAAATAGGGCTTTTTCTTTGTTTTTTTTTTGCCAGTATAAATAGGGATATTTCAAACTGTAATATCTATAAATATACTATTATATAATACATTGCTAGGTGCTGATGATCAGGAAAGAATAATTACGAAGATAATACTTAATACTACTAAATTTTAAATAAGCATTGTAAATGTATGAATCAATGAAATAGTATAATAGCAAATTAAGGTCATACTACAGAGAATTAAGGTGATAGATAATTAGGTATTAAAATTCTCATTCCTATTTAAGTTGAGTAAATCTAAGAAGGAAATGGAATTTGAAAATCAATTTAAATAAAAGAAAAATTAGTAAATATAATGTTTCAAAATTTCAATTGATAAAAACAACCTAGAGTGGTTAATCACTTCTTTAAATTTTAGAGCATGTGTTTATCCAATTAAAAGCACTTAATGTTAATTTGTTAATCTAGAATTTAAATAGACATAAGTATCTTCCAATCATTTATGCCTCTCTCTCAAGTTAAATTGTTATTCATAACTAATTCACTTAAGAGCCAATAAATGTTCAAATTCACTATAATAAGATTATATGAGTCCAATAGGTATATTCCTATCATATTGGCAAATTAGAATAAATTCTAATACCACGTTACTTAATTAGATGGTCTAATTAAGATCCCTCTTCCAAAACTAATCTAAATTTTCTAATTTCATATATAGTGGTCATCAAGCACTAAGGGTGTGTTTGGTTTAAGGGGAGGGGGTGGAAATTACAATTTTGGGTTTAAGAAACCCAAAATTTACCCTTTAATTTTTTTAAATTTTGGATTTTCACCCAAAATTTAAATACTTTTAACTCAAAAAGGTAATTTAATCTCTCTCTCCTCCCCTCCCTTCAAACCAAACACACTCTAAGTAAATAAACTAATATAAAATTAAGTAAACAAAAATTAACACTAAATATCATTAAATGATTTCAAATCCTTAAATTAGTTTATAGGTACTCTAAGTTTAAAGAAAATTAGGCAGACATAACTTTAATTCTTGTGATCTCGGCAACAATTTCAGAATTCAACACCATAAAGGAAAGGGAAGAAGAAAGGGGAAAAAAACAGAACACTTGTTGTGGACTTGCTACCGAGCCTCCAAAATTCAAATCCAGCAAGCTGAAATCGGCCTTGAAGATTCCTCTGCCAATCCCGTTTCTGCCGGGCCATACATCCTCAACTTCGCATTCTCAAGGACGGCAGAGCCTGTTTGACTCAGCTCGTGCGATGGAGATGGTGGTAGAGCATGAAGGAATGAGCGAGAGATTGAAACAGCGTTGGAATGAGTGAATCCAGACCATGAATAATGAAAGGACGGCAGATTGGTAGAGATTGCGATGAAAGACTGAAGAAGAAGTGATGGTCGGTGGCTAGTGAAACTCAGAAGCGATCTCTCAAAAACAATTAACAGATGCAGAGACGATGTCACGAAGCTCCTTTCGTCATCACTCCCTTTGCGTCTTGCTCTGATTTTTCTGCTCAAGAAGAAGATCGCTCTTCTGAATCTCAGTCGATGCTCTCCAAAAGCTCTCTGGTTCGTCGACGATCGCTCCCTTTGAAGCTGCCTCCCAGCTTGCCGTCTCACCAAATCCAGCTCTCTCTATTCTGTCCAAATGTCGGCTGCTTTCTTTTTCCAATCCAAAAACCCGTAGCTCCTTGGTCCACTCCTCCAATTGGTCCTCCTCTTAAAACATCATTCCATAAGCACAGGTGCTCTAAGAGCTCTTACAGTATCCATATGCCCATAATTCAGATTTTCTAATAGCTATATAAAAAGATGGATGCAATTTGTACAAGCAAGGAACGGACAGGGAAAACAAGCAAATTATACCTATGAACCATAAAAATTAAAGGGAGAAGAAGGATGATCCAAATATATTAACAAGGGATTATGGTTGAATCTTTTTAATTTGTCTTCTGGAAGCCAATTGCAATGGATGAAAGCTCTAAGTGTGAAGTAAGATATACAGAGAGATGAGGGATCATCAGTTGATATTTAACCATCAAATAGTTAAAGTGTGGTAAAGAAGATGTAGAGATTTTGGTCATGGTTAATTTCATAATTGAAAATTTATATTTTAATTTTCATTCATTCTAAATAATCACAATTTTTCAGATTCCTTATAATAATCAATATGTACTTTCCTTGGTCCTTCTCCCTAATTCTCCCTAAAGAGAACCTTATAAAAGGAGACAAACTAATTAAAAATGCTCATTTTTATTTCCCATGTGGCGCTGGTAGGTGCTATTATGCATTTAGATCTAATATTTTAATTAAAGATAGAACTAATATATTTTTTAGAAAGATATTAATTACATAAAAAATATTATCATAATGTTTAGATTTTAGACTAATGTCGAGTGTGGACTAATGAATTTAATTCCCTTTTATTATTTTGAGGATTTGAATTTAAATTCAAGTTGTTATTTTTTATTTCCTACGTTACGTTACAATCAAGTTCAATTTTTTTTTTTTCATTTATGATTATGACTCTTATTAGGCTCAATTTTTATTTTTTATTTCCAATAAGGTGCAATTTTTTATTTTTTATTCATAATCATGGCTCTTATTAGGTTCAAATTTTAAGTATTTTTTATTTTTATTATGCTTTCACAGTAAAAATGATAAAATAGGATGATTACATATTTGTATTAAATATTTTTAATCATCGAGGTCTAGCATCTAACCCATACCTAAACAAAGTTTTTTCAAGAATAGAAAAGAAAAGAGAAAAACAAAAAAGCTGTTAGAAGATCCAAGTCCTTTTGAAAAAATAAACGTGACGTCTTGTTCCTATCCCGGTCCCGGTTTTGGGACGTGACATGGCTCAGGCGTATCTCATGAACAAGTTTAGTTAATATAAATTAAAAGAGAAAAGGAAGAGATAGATCAACCATAGGTCTAAGGCCTAAAACAAAAGAAATGAAAGGATCCATGTGAATGGTTATTTATACTCTTTTTGAGCTTCTTTTGCCAAATATGCTCAATTTCTTCTCTCTTTTCGTTTACATTCCAATTTCTCAACAGAATTATTTGTGTATTTCCCTACAATTCTCAAGAAATGTAATACGTAGCTCTTCAAATCTAATTATAAATCTAATTATCTTTTTGTTGTCATGCTATCTTGTTACCAATATCTTTTCCTAGTTATTGTTTCTGTCATTAGTTAATGAACAGTAACGACTCTAAAAACTACTTAGTTTTCACGAAAACTATTATAATGCTTGGATTGACAAAAAGTTTCTCAATGAGGCTCATTGATAAATGATGAGATACTCTTATGACATTGAATAATAAGTACAATAATATATAGTATTACATTGTGTTTCTGCTTTCTAGCTCATTGCTCAACAATAAAGGATACCAACCCTTTAATTGTTTCATTAGTCTCCACAACCACCACATAATCTGACACATTGGTCACACAATGTGCCACAAATTTAGGCTCTTGAGCATAAAATGAATATTGAAACTGACTAATTCGATTAAGAAATACCAACACCCCAAAAAAATCAGCCGTCCATTTGGTTCCATTTCCTCCCACTGTTAACTTCCCAACAGTTGATCTCAACCCCATTCCATTCACATTGTTCTTATCAATCACCACTTGATCAATATCACCAAAATGCCCATCTAAATTCACAATTGGAACCTTCTTATTTGGCTCCCCAATAAACATATTATTAACTATATTTTACCCCAAGATTTGACCTTTGATTGACTTCAGTACAATATTGGCATCACCTAAGAATAGCCCATTAGTGACATGAACTTGAACTGGGTCTTCCACTACTATACTTGTATAATCCAAGTAGCTATTGGTGTATATATTAGTTAGCCAGATTAAATATTGTTAGTTGTAAATATTGTTAGAAGAGTAGTAGTTAGAACAGAAATTAGATGTACAGCTGTCACAGTAATTGTCTATATAAAGACAAATGTACTATCATTTATTGAAATGAAATACAATTACACATTATTCATTTTATCTTCTTGCTTTCACGACATGGTATCAGAGAGGGAGAGTCTTTGACCTCCTGTTTTTCTTCTCAAACCTTTTCTTTTTCCTTGTTCAGTTTGCTTTCAACATCTCCCTTTACTTTTCATCTCTCTCTCTTTGACCACACTTTTGGCGTATTCTCCTCTTTTCCACTTCAAAGATCAATGGCGACAGGTTTTTCTGCATCTCTTACTGGAATCGATGGATCTTCTCTTTCACAGATCGAATCGATTCAGAACATTGCAAATCCGTATTGTCTGCATCCTAACAAGAATCCATCCTTGATTCTTGTTTCTCCGATTCTCACTGGCCCTAACTACCATTCTTGGGCTTGAGCGATAAGAATGGCTCTCATGTCCAAGAACAAGATGAGTTTCATCGAGGAGTCGATTCAAGTGCCGGAAAAGGCAGATCTACTTTATCAAGCTTGGGAAAGGTGCAACATGATGGTTCTTTCGTGGTTGATGCGTTCAATTTCTCCGTCAATAGCTCAAAGCATTCTGTGGATCGACAAATCTTGTGATGTTTGGAAGGATCTGAAAGCACGATTTTCACAGAATGATATATTTCGACTTGCAGATTTGCAAGAAGAAATCCAATGTTTGAAGTAGGGCAACCTAACTATAAGTAACTATTTCACTAAATTGAAAATTCTTTGGGATGAGTACTTGACGTTAAGGCCAATGATTTGCTGTACTTGTACACCGAAATGTTCTTGTGGAGTGATTGAATTGTATAGAAAGCATGTAGATCAGGATTATGTGATACGATTCTTGAAGGGCTAGAGTGATCAATTTTCTTTTGTTAAGCCACAGATCATGTTGATAGATCCTCTACCAAATATTACTCGATTTTTTGCTTTAGTGCAACAACAAGAGAGAGTGATGGGATTTCCAGTAGCTGAAGCCACTACATTACTTACTAAGGAAAATTCTTCTTATACAGGACAATTTAAGTATAATCAGTCTGGTTCGTCTAAACAATGTACATACTGTGGCAAATATAAACACACTGAGGCTACTTGCTATAGGAAATATGGGTTTCCACCGGGTTTCAAGTTTAGAAACTCTAATGTAAATGCTGTATCATCTGAGAATATTTCTGGTAATCACTCTACTGAACCCAATCGGGTAGCTAATGATTCTTACAGTTTACACCTAAACAATATCGTAAGCTTCCGACACTTATTCAGTCTGAAAGCTCTGCTACTCGGCCTTCTGCTGCTATCAACAATGTTGTTGCTTCTGCTACTAATACTCTAGTATTTGGTATCCCTTTCGTCTGTACTTTACATTCTTTTTCTAACTCTTGGATCATAGATGCAGGAGCTACTGATCATGTGTGTTCTAATATTTCCTTATTTTCATCTTATAAACTCATTTCACCACTTTCTGTTAACTTACCTGATGGCACTCGGGTATTAGTTTCTTATAGTGGTACTGTGCATCTTTCTAATTGTTTTGTAATTCAGGATGTTTTGTATGTCCCGAATTTCCATTTCAATTTGATTTCAGTTTCTAGATTCACCACTTCTTTACCCTGTCTTGTTTTTTTTCCAGAAAACATACTGCCAAATCAGAATCTAGCCTTCAGAGAGGATGATTGGTTTTACTGATGTCTTTGAAGGGTTATACATCATGAAGCATACAGATTTACCTCAGCTTGCAATAGTTGGTAATGTCTCCACCACAACAAAACCATGTATACCTTTTGATCTTTGGCATTTTCGATTAGGCCATTTGTCTAGAACTACTTTACATACTCTCAATAAATAGTTTTCTCATGTATCTTGCAATGATAGCCTCAATTGTTGTGATGTTTGTCATTATGCCAAGCAGCGTAGACTACCTTTCCCTGTAAGCAATAGTCAATCTAATAAAATGTTTGGTTTGGTTCACATGGATATTTTGGGTCCATATCATATTCCCTCTATACATGGTCATAAATATTTTTAACAGTGGTGGATGATTATTCTAGATATACTTGGATTTATTTGCTCAAACATAAATTTGAAGTTCATTATCATATTGAGTCTTTTGTTTCTCTGGTTTCTACTCAATTCCATACTAATGTGCAAGTTATTCGATCAGACAATGGATTCGAGTTTCAAATAACTGAATTTTATGCTCAAAGAGGGATCATTCATCACACTTCTTGTAATGAAAGCCCTGAACAAAATAGTAGGGTAGAAAGAAAACATCAGCACATATTAAATGTCACACGTGCACTTCTGTTTCAATCACATATTCATAAAGTTTTTTGGTCTTATGCTATTAATCATGCTATATACCTTATAAATCGGTTACCTACACCTATTTTAGGGAATAAGAGTCCTTTTGAACTTTTATTTGGTCACCTACCTGATTTCAGCATACTCTAAGTTTTTGGATATCTTTGTTTTTCATCTACTCTTTCTCAGCATCGAATAAAGCTAGATAAATGAGAAAATAAATGCATTTTTCTGGGTTATAAGGCTGGTACAAAGGGATATATCACTTTAGATATTGCTTCCAGACAAATTTCTGTCTCCCACAATGTTCATTTTTATGAGTCAGTTTTCCCTTTTTCCCAATCTCCTACTAACATACTACCTGATTCCATACCTTTACCTCAGTCCACACCATCCCTTGCTTATTTTGATATATCACCTCCTATTATTGTGTCTCCCTCTGTGCCTACGTCTGTTACTTCTCTACCTCTATGTAGGTGTTCCAATTGATCTCGCCACTTACCTGAATATCTGCATGATTATCATTTAGTTCTTCAATGTACATCAGTTTTGCCAAAATCTTTAGAGGCAGGTATCTACCATCCTCTTTTTAGAGTTCTTTCTTATAATCGTCTTTACTCATCTTATCACCATTTTGTTTGTTCTATTTCAAGTATTGATATTCCTAAAACCTATTCTAAAGCCATTCAACATGAAGGGTGGCGGAATGCTATTAAGGCTGAACCTGACGCTTTGCAGCAAAATCAAACATGGGTATTAACTGATTTACGTTCTGGTAAGCATCCTATTGGGTATAAGTGGGTTTTTGCTAAGAAATATTATTCGGATGGTAGTCTCAATAGTTATAAGGGCCATCATGTTGCTCAAGGTTACACACAAGTCGAAGGCATTGATTATAATGATACATTTTCCCCTGTTGCTAAACTAACCACTGTACGATTGTTACTTGCTCTTGCTGCAGCTCATAATTGTCATTTGAAACAATTGGATATTAGTAACGCATTTTTACATGGTGATCTTGATGAGGACGTTTATATGCTTCCACCTCCTGGTTTGACAGTGCCTTCTCCTACCATAGTGTGTAAACTCCAATGTTCTCTCTATGGTCTTAAGCAGACAAGTCATCAATGGTTTTTTAAATTGTCTACAGCCCTTGAATCACGTGGTTATCTACAATCTCAAGCTGATCACTCATTATTCATTAAGAATACTGCAACTTCATTCATTGCTTTACTTATCTAAGTTGATGATATCATTCTTAGTGGTACAGATTTGGTTGAAATTGATCATATCAAGTCTTATCTCAATGATTGCTTTAAGATTACAGATCTTGGTGATGCTAAATATTTTCTTGGGTTGGAAATAGCTAGAAGTTCTACAGGTATATCTTTATGTCAAAGAAAGTTTGTTTTAGATCTTTTAGCTGATTCTGGATTTCTAGACTGCAAACCTGCTAGCACGCCAATGTCTAGTACTACCAAGCTCTCTAAAGATTCTGGTATTCCTTTGATCGATTATTTTGTTTATAGGACTTTAGTTGGGCGTTTGTTATATCTTACAAACACCATACCAGAAATATCATTTACTGTGCAATAGCTTAGCCAGTTTGTTCAGCAACCTACTGATTTACATTTACGTGCCTTGCATAGAGTTTTACGGTACCTTAAAGGGTCCCCTGGTCATGGCTTGTTTTCCCCTGTTACTTCAACTTTAAAACTCAATGCTTTTAGTGATTCTGATTGGGCTGGTTGCCTTGATACAATGAGCTCTATTACTGGATTTTGTGGTTTCTTGGATCAAGCATTGATCACTTGGCGTTCTAAGAAACAACCTATGGTTTCCACTTCTTCTTCAGAAGTAGAATATAGGGCTCTTGGTGCCATGACTTGTGAATTGCAATGGTTATGTAATTTGTTGAAGGATTTTGGTTTACCTCCATCTGCCCTTGCATCTTTGTTTTGTGACAATCAGTCTGCACGACATATTGTTGCCAATCCTATATTTCATGAAAGAACCAAGCATATAGATATTGATTGTCATGTGGTCAGAGAAAAGCTTAAATAAGGTCTTATTCATCTTCTTCCTATTTGATCTGAGGCTCAACTGGAAGATATTTTCACAAAGCCATTATCTTCATCTGTTTTTTGTACATTACTCACCAAGCTGGGAATGATAGATGTCCATTCTCCAACTTGAGGGGGGTATTGGTGTATATATTAGTTAGCCAGATTAAATATTGTTAGTTGTAAATATTGTTAGAAGAGTAGTAGTTAGAACAGAAATTAGATGTACAACTGTCACAGTGATTGTCTATATAAAGACAAATGTACTATCATTTATTGAAATGAAATACAATTACACATTATTCATTTTCTCTTCTTGCTTTCACGATAGTAGCAATTATCAATTCTGGTTTGTGAATTTCCTGCTTGTTTCACAAGTATGCCTATACCACCAAAAGATGTTGCTTTATTATAACAATGTATACTCGTGATCATATTAGCTTGGCCTCTTACTACAATAGCAACGCCTATGATTGTGTTGTCATTGCTAGCAAGATCAATAGCGGTTCCTAAATAGTCTTTCTCACAAACGTTGTAGTGTTGCCCAATAAAACAATTCAAGATGAAGGTTTCATGGCCACGTTGGACTATAATCCCTTCTGTGTTGAACTGGAGGAAGAAAGAGTTGTTGATTCGGATTCTAGTAGAATCATCAATGAGAATCCCATCGCCTCAGTAGCCTGAGTCAAAGAGGATGTCTCGGAAGGTTATGTCTTTGTAGTGAATTACAACTATGTTTGGGATAGCGTTTTTTTGAGAAATAAGTGCTTATTACGTAAGTCGAGACAAAACTTCTCTCATATACTTATCTTGTATATCATAAATTAAATCACGAATTATAAGCACTTATAAGTAAAAAATAAGCTATCCCAAAGTCATTATGAGCTTTCTTGCCGGAGAAACCATCAACAAGCAAGTGCATTACTGGATTATCAAGTTTTGAGGAGTTTGATAAGGATAACTCAACCAAATACCCGTCACCTGGAAAAGTATCAGTTTCTCTCAAGCTTCTACTGAAGAAGTTGTGTTAGCTTATGCCTTAGTAACCTCTTCGGAAAAACAGAACCAATGATTACTATATATAGTGCAATCCTGAATAGTCTCTTGAGGAGCTTATTATTAATTACCTAACAACTAAATGTGATTATTGACATAAAAACAATAAAAAAAAGGATTTGAGCTTTTTATTAAACTATATTGCGACTAAGCTAAAATGCTTGTAAAACAAATATTTTTGGATTTTTTAGGATAAAAATGGATGAAATGGCAATCAGTTTAGAAAATAGGGTTAAGGGGCGCTTTTTCCCTAAAAGTTTTCACTAAAGGGCAATTTTGTCTTGGAAGTTTTTCAAGGGGCAATTTTGCCCCGAAAGTGTGAAAACGAGATCAATTTTGCCCTGGCCGATATCCTATTTAATTTTGACTGTTAGTTGACTAAATATCCTAAGCTGCCATCCACATTAATTGAACCATATTTTGATATATTTTTTCATAATTAATTTATGGAATTTAATGTATTTCAAAGGTCATTATTATATGATTAAGCACTAATTTGAGTTACAAACATTTGTATTGAATTAAGTCTAATTAGGGAAAAATGGTTATAATTTGTAAATTATTCATGCAAATAATTTTTTAGACTTTTGATCTTATTTTGTGCTTAATTTTGTATTGTAGGTGTTTTACAAGAAAATTAGAGAATGTGGAAAATGTCAATTGGGGTTAGAATTAATATTTTTGGACAAAAGAAAATTATAGAAAAGGCCCTAGAATTTCTGAAAACTGCAAATCAATATAGAAAAGGACCAGAGAAAGTTACAGAAAAGGGCCCAGAGTTTTTAAAAATGTTCCAAAATTTGCATTACAGTCCCACCATGAACTTTTGATTTTTCATATTGATCCCTGGTCAAAACTTGCAATTTGACTAGAGACCAGTGTTTTGACCGGGACCAGTTAGGTCTGAAATTGCAGACCCTCTTCTTTTTCCTTGGGAGAAAACAGAGTTGAGGCGCTGCGGGAATGAAAACCAGTAGGGAGAAAGAGATTGATCGGAGGAAGAGGAAGCTAAATCTCGCTACCACCATCATTCCTCCTCTAGTCTCACTGCCACTGGTTCATTCTTCGCCATGGGAAAGCACCACAAGAGAGAAAGCTCGGAGTTGGAGCAATACTTCAAACAAAGGGGGCACGATGGAGCTTCATGATCGAAGGAGAAGATCTGACCAACGATTGGAACCACCACCACTGTCGATCTCTTACTCCACTATCACGACTATTCTTCTACCCTCAATCAGTCACCTTCATCGTTAGAAACTACCACAACCGAAGCTGCTCATCCACTTGAAGGAATATAAGGCTTTGTCGGTTTTTATGCCTTGGTAACCTCTTCAAAAATTAAATTAAGGATTTTAATATAGGGTACAATCCCGGATCGTCTCTCGAAGAGTCTTTTATTAATTACCTAGGAACTAAATGCAATGATTGGCATGGAATAATTAAAAATGGAAAAAAATTGATCTTTTATCTATGAAATATTATCAACTACTTTTTGCAATTAAGAATTAAATCGTTCTAAACTAATTCTTTTTAGAATTTTTCTTGAAAATATGAAATGGAAGGACAATGGATTTAATGAAATGAAAGAAAACAATGGAATAAGCAATCTCTCATAGCAATGGCGCAATCAATCCTCACTTCAAATGATTATGGAAGATTTAATCATGCTAGTTCCAAAATAACTTTAAGGGTCACCCCTTAGATTAGGCCTAACTTAGATTGATTAAGAACTCTAGCAATTAAATGAACCCAAAATCATATTTAGTTTTTGATTCAATAACCGAGCCACCTCGCATTACCACTTGATTTTCTCATTAATCTTAATTTAACAATGACCACCCATATGAAAAATCAAAATTAATGATGCTAAAACCCAATGCTAAATATAATTAATAAATTCACATTCAATTAACCAATGCAAACACAAGACACCATTGATCTACTAACCAAGCCACCTTGAAATTAGCACAAAATGTTCACAAAATTATTAATTCAATGACTAACCAGCACAAAGAAATGATAATTAAGCTAATTAACCATAATATCAAATGTCTAACAGAGGTTCAAGCCACAACAAATCTCTAAATATATCAAAATAAATCAATTCGACATTATAAAATTCATCCTAAGACCTAGGAATCACAAATATAATGTAGAAATAGAGAATTGAAATAGCAAAAACTCCCCAATTAAAGCTCCAAGCTCATGACATTCCCTCTTGCTACAAAGGATTGAGAAGCTTAGCCACAAACACCCATGGAATCAGCCTCAGAAAGCAACACAATCACTGTCTGAATTAAATGCCCAACCATAGAAAAACTACCGATTAAACTTGATAGATTAACCATGGATTTAAATAAATCAGTAATTGCAATTGTAACCACATCAGTACAGAGTGCCACGGCTAAAATGAATCAGAACAGAGGAAGATGCTACGGTCTGTGAAGGTTGGAGGAAAGAAATCAGTGAGGTCCCTGGTAGCTTGAGGGAAGTATGACAGTGGTGTATGCTTGAGGCTTGCGGTTAACTCCTCCCCTTTCTGGTTCGGCTCTCAGCTCCCTCCGTTCTGTTCTGTCTCCCGCTACAACTCTCTTCTCAGCTCTGTTCTGGCGCTGCTGTGGATGATGCTCGCCGGCGGCTGTGGTAGTGGAAGGTGCCGCCGGCGAGAATGGAGGATGGTAAATGTGATCAAGAAGATGTGAAGGTCCCTGGTGTTCGTGGCTTGCGGCTGTGATCTCTCGTTCGTCCTCCCCGTCTCTGGTTCTGTTATTCTTTTTAATATCCAGCTGATTTCAGATCTGACGTAGTGTATACTGACCAAAACGCAGCAGTTGAACTCGTAGACCAAATTGGCATTTTCAGAATTCGTGGGACCAAACTGACATTTTGTAAATTTGAGCCCCAAACTGCCATTTTCCATTTTAATCCCATTTTCCAAGTTCCTACAAGTAAAAATAATTTACCCAACATCAAATCTTCTCAAAAATAAATGATTACGAGTAATTATAAATTTTTATGACAATTTTGCCCTTTTTAGTCTTAATTCAATGTATTTACTCTTAATCTCAATTAAGCACAAAGAAGTCATTTTAAGCGCAATTATCATGAAAAAATCCCCAAATAAAGTATAAAAACATATAATAAAATAGGGATTTGTCACTCGTGGCTTCATTCTTTGTTCTCATCCCACCAGAATCTCTCACTGTCGAAGGACATCACATACCACACCACTGCATCATCGTTTTCAGTCCGCTGCTATTCTCACCAGAAATTGCTTACAGCATCATCCTTCCCTCCTTTTTCCCTGCCTCTAGCGTTATTCGACCCTCCTTTGTCCTACAACCACCATCATCGCCTTCTTCTTCCAACATTCCATATTCTTCTTCCTCTATTTTCTCACAAAATCTCACAGCCTTTTCTGATTCTCCACTCTTAGATTTGATTGTTGTAATACCCCGAATTTTGAGACTCAAGGCTAGAGAATAAGCATGAGATTAGTGGATTGCTACACCCCAGTTTAGCAAGATCCCAAATTGTGATTAAGGGTTAATGACTCCAAAAGTGGATGTGGTTAGTGATAAATAACCCTTTTGGAGAATATGATGTGATTTGGCACTCGAATATGAATTGTGTGTGTTGTGAGCAGCGCCGAAACCTTGTATTTGAGTTCAATTGTGGATTAACATCTAAATTGACTTAGAATAGAGGGAAGAATTGAATGGGGTATTGTGTTGGAAATGGTGTCATAGTGTGTTTTGATGTCATTGAAATTGGTTTGGAATTTTGGAATGGAAATGTTGCAATGTTAGGTTTTGAAATGTGAATTGTGTTGACATGTTGAGATTGTTGTGAAAACATGTCAATGAGATGTTAATTTGATTGATTTGGTGTTTCCAATGGATTCCTTGTGAAAATTTATGTGGGAATGATGTTTGGTATGAAAATGGAACCATTGGAAGCAAAGATGCAAAATCTGAAATTCTGTCCAGTGAAACTCTATTCTGGGCAGTCTTCTCATGTGGATGTTTTGAATAGGCAAATTATGTCAAAAAATTATGAAACTTTCCAGTCTTAAAGTTCACATCCCAAGCTTCAAAATGGACATATAATTTGTGCCATTTCGTTTTGGGAACTGGGAGATATGACTGTCCAAAATTTGAGGTCGAAAATGGACTCTGTTTTGGGGCAGTGATGAAATTTGTGTAATTCTGGAATTTTGTGGTGATTTCTGGTAATTTCTCATATTTTTTCAATGAATATGACTTAAATACCTTTCATTTGGCTTTAGAATCACCTCATTTCTATTTTTCTAGAATTAGTTATGATTTTTCAAAGTTTGGGCAGAAAATCTGCCAGAAAATCTGAAAATGGGAATTATGACATCATCTCAATAAAAGATGACATCAGCATGGAATTAAATATTTTCTCATCTTCTTCAGCTCTCATTTTTTGTCGTGCTGAACCAGCTGAAACTAGTGAGAGAAAGTTGAGAGCTCTTAGAGAGAGAAAGAGGAGAAATCTCGCAAGGTAAGCCGATTTCTCCGACGATATAGCTCCTTCTCTTTCATGTTCTTTAAGGTGTTGGACGCTCAATTTTCATGGTTTAAAAGGAGCTAGGGTTCAGCCATATTGAGTAAAAGCCAGAGGGAACTTGAGGTAACTTCTAAAACTTCAATCTTTGATTGTTCTGGCTGCTGTGGTTGATTTAATCGGTGAAATTTCACCCGATTGTCTTTGTTTGTAAATTTGGAAAATGGGTTGGCCTAGGTGTTATGCTGCCCAAATTGATACTAAATGGTAGTTCTAACCCAATGTAATGGTCAATAAAGTGGTTAGGAGTAGAAAGGAACCCGTTTACGGAGCCGAAACCGAAAAACCCCAATTTTTCCCGGGGAATTGAGAATTTCGGCCAAGCCTAGTTTGGAGGGGTTAGAGATGGGTTTTCAATGATTTGATGATTCTATTGAGTTCAAGAGCAAAAATTAGGTGGAGTTACAGTTGGTCACTTTTTCGGAAAAGGCTGAAAAAGCATAATTACGAAAACGCCCCTGAAACCCTCAAAGTGGCTGCCAAGGGTAAATTTGTAAATTGACATTGAATTTGATAATTCTGAGTAGGGAAATGGATTCTTTGGGCGAAAATATATAAGAATAGCCCATGTCAAAGTTTCAAGAAAAGTACAGCCAGACTGGGTACGGTAGGGCCGGGCCGGGTCCTTGGGGGTATTTTAGTAAATTTTCAATATAGCCTCATATAACCCCCAGAAACACTATGGAAGTGTCTAAATAGTACATTTGACATTGTAGGATCGAATGTGAAACCCCGAGTTGCTGGCACGCAAATCGAGGAGAAAAGACTGGAGGTAGGAGACTTACCTTACTTGCATGTATTTGATATCTTTACTTGTGTAGTGATGTATGTGATTGCTTTACTTGATTGTGTAGAGCATATTTGAATAAATGAAGCTCTGTTTCTGTTTTGCTGTGGCCATAGTTTTGTTACATGAAACATTGAGCATGCAAAAATGTCATTATGGGGCATGCATCTAGATAAAGCTAACATGTCATACACATAGCATCTATCATGCATGCATTATGGTATCTGTTTCCTACTGAGATTCTCTCGGATCTCACCCTCCCCTACCAACAATTTAGACAGGGCAAGTGGCTCGTGGAGGGAGCGGCTAGGACTCCTTCGAGATGAGAATTGGTAGTTGTTACCAATGAGTTGTGAAGACTGTATATGATTCGGTTGAATATATGGTTATGAATTTGAGATGAGATTGTGTAATCCCCATTTGAAGAATTGTAATGGGCAATTGTGCCTTGTGTATCTTTAGCGAAGGTATGTGCCCGGGATTGCTGGGATGATTATGTTGTGCATTCTGATATTTATATGAATGTGATTTATCTTCGCGTAGTAATTGTATTCGAAATGTGAATATGAGACCAAGTTAATTAGATTTTAAAAGGTATTTTTGAAAACCCTATATCAAGGATGGGATTTTAAATGATTTTTGATTATTATTGGTCTCTATTTCATTTTAATCGCGTATTTCGGATATAATTACGGAGGGGGTTACAATTGTCCTCCTCTAGCTCATGTATTTATGGTGTATTGGACAAGCTTTGGCTATGATTAATTTCATGAGTGGCTGATCCTCTTAAGTCTTGGTGGTGGTAGAGGAGGTGTTTGGAGTTTCAATGTGATACAAATGGGGGAGTTTATTAGTTTTCATTAGCTCAATTCATGTATCGTGTCTTGTTTAGATTAATTTGTGTATTGGTACATGTTTGTGATACTTAGATGAGTGTTCATTTATTCTTGTTGGTTAATATTTGTATTGAATTTGCTTTGTTGCTCTTGGAGTTTGTATTGAACATATTTTCTTATGTTTTAATGAGATTATTCATTGTATGTGATTAATATGGTGTGTAATTGAGTTAATTCATATTGGGTGTCGTGATTGTGTTCTCATTTCAGAAGAAGTAAGTGCATAAAATGATTTTTAAATGCACATCAAGTGGTTTTTAACAATTTATCTAAGAGATGACTACGAATGTGATTGTATAATTAGTCATTAATTAGGTAAATTATATCTAGTGCAATTGCTTAGAGTTTTCAATTTAACTTGATGTAAAATTAACTCCAAAATATTTTAATAAGTTAGGAAAGTCACTAACTTTATTACCAAGATCCATTTCATCATTTATATTTTCAAACTCAATTTCATTTACTCATATCCATCCCATTTTTATAAAAATGTCAAAAATAATAGTTTAACATTTAATTAAATTGCATTACTCTTTTATTTATTAATTTAAAAAACCTGAAACCAATTTCTCCTTGTTTAGATTACTTAGAAATCAATAAAAGGATCTTCGAGAAGAGAGATCGATCCTAGGTTTGTTATATACAATCTTTGGTTAATTTTTTATTGTGGACCCCAAAGCTAACGATAAAAGGTCTTTATCAGACATGTTATTCACATCATTTTTGCTGAGGTATAAATTTGCATCGAAAGTCCATGTGTCACCTACTTCATCTTTTTACAAAGTTAGATTTAAAACTTTTGGGGTAAATTTGCACCTTAACAAAAATGACGTGGAAGACATGTGGACAATCAGCTTAACATATTTGATTAACTAATGGTCAAAATTAATTGAGAAAATGGTTAGAACCAAATTACTTCTTTTTGACACTTTTGGGAAAAAATTGGCCATTGAAAAACTTTCAGGACACAATTGTCCTTCAGTGAAAATTTTGAGGACAAAAATGCTCTTTAACCTGGAAAATATAATGAAAACATCCTAGAACAAATGAATTTTATCTATCCTTACTTTAAAAGATAATGAGAATGTGCTAGTTTGATAAAGATGCCTAAAAGACCTTTTAAGTCAACTTGAGTTAAATGAATTAATTGCTCCACACAGGATAAAAATTAATCCTTCTAATTGAAACCCAATTTAAACATTAGCAATTTGAATAAATGAAGTGCAATAATACAAGTATCCAAGAACTCTTACATTATAATCACAATTAAATATTCATAACAAGTTCAAGTAAAAGTTATACCAAGCCAATTATATGGAATTGATATTAATGAAGAACAAGTGGCGTCAAATACATTAAAATTCAAATAGACATCTAATCTAAAGTAATACATGGAACCTCAATGTAGAATTTCAGTCCAATATACTAATTGAACCTAAATTTAGAATTTGACTAGTATAAAAGATTAAATATAGAAATTAGATGGAAAAACACTCCGCTGTAAATCTCCAAACTCAAGAATCAACCCATTGATATAGGGGAAGAGAGCTTTAGCTGCTGCAATTCATGGAAATAGCATCAAAGAGCAAATTTATATTCAGAGTCGAGCACCCGCCATGAAAAATCAGCAGAGAAAGCCACAGACAACTTAAAGAAAAATATGGAAGAGTAGTGGGTGACGGTGAAGATAGAACGTAGGAGGCCACAACCACGAACTAGTCTGGGTAAAAAGAAACGAAGCTCACCAGCAGTAATGGTGGACAAAGGAGTGGAGAACACGGCTAAGAGGAAGATGATGAAACTGGTGAAGCTCTTGTTGTCCTACTGCTGCTGTTCGATCCAGACTCATTGAGGCTTGGGCTTGGGTTGAATAAGGTCGCCGGCATTGATGGTGGTGAGGCATGATGGATGGTCAAGCTAATGGGTGAACGTCTCAAGGTTCTGGTTTGTGGCACCTTTGTACTGCGTGTTTACTGGCTGAAAATCCCCAAAAGCAGACCTAATTCCATGTTCAAAAACGCTGTAGTTTCGTACAGGGACTAAACGGCAGTTTTCAAAAGTTTGTGCTACTAAACTGTCATTTCTGCAATTTGCGGCCAAAATTCCATTTTCAAAATTGATCAAATTTCTTGAAGCACATACGATCAAAACAATTAATTCAATATATTTATTTTTAATCCCAGTTGATTATAATAAAGGCATTTTAAGCTCAATAATTATGACAAAATCCCCAAATAAATTATGAAAATATATAATAAAAATAGGGATTTATCACTCACCTTTTACTTAATCACCCATATAGATGATTAGGACATTTTTGTACATTAGCCTTGGGTCAATAATAAAAAACTAACTAAGGATTGCATATAGGCAATCCTATGGTCATTATCTTCTCGAGTAGTCTTTTATTGAATCATAAGTAATTTAAATGCTGCGCAAATGCAATGAAACAAGGGACATTGATTTTGGTTTTTCAAATTAAAAACTAAAAGAAGAGCAATTTGATTAAATTCTAAGCTATTGTTTTTGGTATTTTTATAAAAATGATGAATGAGTGAATGGAATGACATGGAGTTGAAAATAAGAATGATAAATACTCTTGGTAATAAAGAAAGTGACTATCCTTGTTTTAAAAAATTATGAGAGTTAAAGTTCATTAAATCTTAAGAAAAACCTCAAGATAACACTTGAGTCCAATATTCCCAATTAATAGTAGCTTCGACAAATATAGTTAACTACTACCTCTTAAGATATTGTCTAAAACCACTTAAAGTGCAATTGAAATGGATAAATATAACTTGCTTCCTTTTGATATAAATGTGATAACACGACACTCAATTAATCCAAGTCAATCATACTATCTAATAATAACACGTAGATAATACAACGTCATTGAATCAACCAGGAAAGCACATACATATATAAATCCAACAAGCTACAAAAATTCAATCCAATCACATAAGTTCAATCCACAAGACTATCTAAAGGGTAATCAAGTCTCAACAATGCATAAAGATAATCCTAAAACTAGGTAATTAAAATATACAAATGAGAAAAAGAATTGAACTAGATAACTCCCTTATAGCAGTGCAGAAACTCAAGTCATTATCTCCATCCCAAGAGGCAGTGAGGTTCAGCCACTCTTTTCTTCAAACTTAGCTATAATAACATGAAGCAACCCATCAGCCCTAGACGAACAGAGGAAACAAATGAAGATGAAAATGGAGGAGATGATGAAAGACTGACTGGGAGCTGGAAGATAAGTTATCAAGAGTGGAGCTGAATGGAGGTGGTAGATGCTTGATGAAGGGAGTGAGAATGGAGAAGGGTCTGTTTTCGACAATCAAAATGAGGAAAGAAGGTTGATGATAATGGTGGACTGAAAGTAGAAAAGAAGGTCACCATAAATGGTGAACTTGACGGGAAGGTGGTGGTTTCCTTCGGTGGTGGCTGACAGTGATTCCGACGGTAGTGACGGCGGAATCAATGTCGACGGTGGGTGGAGCTCCTCTTCCACGATATGAGTTTGAAAGCTCCAACCTTTAGCTATCTCTCCTCTGCCCAGAAGTGGGGATGGCTAAACGGCGAGACGATGGTGGCTCGGCGAAGGAGGAAGGCGATGGTTTGAGAGAGACCGATGGTGGGAAGTCGTCGACAGTGGAAGTAGTCTCCGTCTCATTCCCTCCAAAGCTCTTCAATCTCAAAGCTCTATGGCTCCACACCCTGTTCTACGACGTTCAACTCTGTGTCTTTAAAACTCACTTAAGACATTCTCTTCTCTACAAACTAGACGGTGGCTAGGTTGCCAACAGTGATGGTGGTGAGGGTGAAGGCCGCTGGTGACTAAGAGGAAGGTTAAAGTATTGAGGCAAGGGTCCAAGATTTAGAGCTTCAACACGCGGCACTCTAAAATGTGTCTTAGGTCTGCGTGTATCGAAGAGATACGTAGAAGGTCTTGGTCAAAACGTATTTTGACCAGGGACCTATTCTGAATTGTTTAAAAGTTCTCGAGAAGGGACTAATGTGTATAGTTTTGAAATATTTGGATGGCCGAACTTCAATTTCCAAAACATCCAGATACTTTTTTGTAATTTTCCCTGGTCCTTTTTCCTAATTGATTTGCAATTTCTAGAAATTTTAAGGACGTGTCTGTAATTTTTCCAATTTCTCAAAATATTAATTTTGACACTCTAAAATCTCAAATTTTCTTCTTAAACACCTACAATATAAGATTAAGCATAAGGTAGAAATTAACTGCATGAATAATTACAAATTACGACCATTTTCCCCTAATTACATTTAATTCGATATAAATATCTCTAACTCAAATTACTGTTTAATCATTCAATAATGTCCCAAGAATGTATTTAAAATTCCATTTTAATTATGAAAAAAACCTATAAAAATATGGTTAAATCAATACACAAGTATTTAGTTAATTCAATATATTGTAGGTAGATAAATTTGATAAAGAAAAAAAAAAATTACTTTTAGCTTCTTCTGTACTGCATTATATACAAGAATAAGTGATGTTCACTAATTAAGTGAACATCTGATGTTGTGTGTATTTTACTCCTACACTGCAACGATGCATAAGTTAGACAATTTAGATCTTATGAATGTAGTTAAAGAAGGAAAAACATAAATATGAAGTGAATTTTGATTCATTAGTCTTTCACTTAATTATGTGGGCTTGTTTCAAGAAAAAATAGGTTAAGGTGTAAATTATTTTTTGAAAGCTCACCTAGCACCTGTAACATCCCAAATTTCTATTCACAAAAAATATATTATAATTAATTGAGAAATTCAATAAAATGGTAAATATTCATGAATTTGGATCTTATGATTTTGAAATATTCATATTCATGAGGAAATGGGCAAATTAATTCAAGAAATGAATTAAATTACAAAGGTGATAGCAAAATCATAATTTTGCCAATTTAGCCCAAGATTAATTATTTTCCAATTAATTGAAGTTAATCCCAATTAATCAAGGAAAATAAAGGAAAATGCATAATTGGATTATTCTTGATGGAATAAATCAAGAATTGTGAAATTAAGGGGAATTATACATAATTCAATTATATGAATTATGGAATTAGTGAAAAGCATTTTACTTCTCTTCTCCTCCTAATTTTGGCCAACACATAAAAGAGTGAGGGGAATGATTAAATTTCATGAGCACATGTCCAAAAGGCTACATGAAGAGAGAAATGATGATTAATTTCCAAGAAGCACAAGTCAAATGCTACATGAACATTTCAATGATGACAAAGGTGGAGTATACACAACATGGAAGTATGGTGAAGTGCATGATAGGAATAACTTGAGTAAAGGAAGGGATAAACTTGATTGCATGGTAGAGTGCAAACTTGGACTTAGTTGGAAGGGAAATTGGTTAGTTGAAGCAAAGGGGGGAGGACAATTTTAAGAAGTCAAACAAGGGAAGAAAATTGGTTCTAACTTAATGAGAAGCTAATGGAGTAATCATGAGGGAAGGAGGATTGTGCCAAGTGTCACATTATGGTCCCTTGATTAAATCAATTGCTAGGAGGAAAGAAGAGGAATTCAATAAAATACATCCTCTTCCCTCTCCATGCAACATTTCGGCCAACACACAAGAAAAAGAGACAGAGAGAGAAAGTGCTTTGGAGAGCTTGAAGGATTTGGAGGCTTTTAGAGAGAAGGAGGAAGAAGATTAAGGTAAGAGTTGTCTCTTAAGCCTTTTCTTGTAAGTATGCAAGAAAGATCCTTCTCTAAACTCCTTTTCTTCATGAATCTATGATCTTGAAGACATATTCTTCGCTCAAGGAGAAGGGAGAGAGGACGCATAGGGAGAGAGAAACCAAGAAGTTAAAGAGAGTAACTTCATGAACTTGCTTTCTTGTAGTGGTGGTGGTGTTGTTGTTTCTTGACTTTTCAAGCTTTTTGGTTGAGTTGAAAAGTTGGAAAGCTATAACACTAAGGGTTTATGCTGCTCAAATTTCTTTGAATCATGGTCAAGATGTGTTTAAATAATTTAATAAAGGATTAGAAGTGGAAAAGTATAAGTTTTGGAAGCTAAAATACAAAGCTACATTTTTCTATTTTTCTTGAAATATTTCGGCCAGACTGTTCCAAGGGGTAGGAGTTGGATTTTCATAAAATAAATGATTCCATTGGATTCAGTGGGTAAAAATAGGTGGGGTTATAGTTGGTCACTTTTTCGGTAGAGGCCAAAAAAACGTAATTACAAAAATGCCCTTAAAATTCCTAAATCAGGGCTATTAAGGGTATTTTCGTAATTTGATAGTGAATTTGGTGATTTCGAGCCCGAAAATGGATTCCTTGGGCAAAAATACGTTAGAATAGCTCTAGTCAAAATTTTTGGAAAACGTGCCATCAGGCAGGGTACGGCGGGGCCAGGCCGAGGTCTCGAGGGCATTTTGGTAAATTTTCACCATAGACTAATATAACCACAAGAAACACTGTGGGATAGTTTAAAATGATACTTGGATAGGTTATGACCTATTTCTGGTACATTTAATATTTTAGGACTGATTCAGAGGCCGGACACGACACGTATCTCGAGGCACATTTAAAAAGGAGATTTTAAAATTTTGAGGTAGGAACATTATCTTTCATACACTATGCCATAGTTATGTGATTGTGTGAATGCCATTGTTTGTAAATGCACCTTATTAATTAACATGAATTACCTAGAGAGAGGCTGTTAGTGCTAGTGTGCACTTACACTGGGAGTTGGCAGAAGACCAACCGATGTAGCTTGTGGGGTTGTGCCCCACTCATGTATACATGACGATGATGTGTTTATATTGTTTATTAATTGTGCATATCTTGGCGCATGCCATATTTACTTTTCACATTTTCTATGAACGATAGTATGTTTCTATTAGGATTTTTCGGAATCTCACCTTATTTCTAAATAAACATCTTAGCGGGTACTAATGGTTCGAAAGGCAAGGGCGTAGATGCAGGAAAATAATTGGCACGTGTCTCGAGATGAGGACAAGATAATGATTATAATTAGTCTATGTTTTGATATGTTGGAGAAATTATGTAAATATTAAGTTTCCGCTGTATTTTCTGTTTTTTGTTGATGAACAACGTTGGGATTATAAACTAATATTTTTATCAGTATAATTGTACTTTTCTGTATGCCCATTGAATTCCATCTTTATTACTCTTCGATTATCGAAATGGAAATGAGTGCTGAAAGCACCAAATGCTTTTTTGAAGGATTAAAATATTCATAAACTTTTAAATACAGTGCAAAAACGCCATAACCATTAGATTGTCTTTAACTAACATTGCTTACAAGGTGAAAAATACTAAAATTCCCCTTAACTCAAAAAAGAAAAAAAAAACCCTTCCCCCTCTCCGTCGATTCATCCTCTGCTTCTACAATTGCTAATGAAGAGATTCAAGTATTGAGTCAGAGGGAGAGCGCACTTGCAAATTAAATAGGATCAAAGTAGAGAAGAAATCACATCAACCATAGATGAAAGAAGCAAAGAAAATCTCATTAGAATTTTTTATCCCGAATTTGCAATGAATGAGCTATATAGAAGAAAAGAGATAATCCACTGAAACTTGACAATTATTCCACAAAATCTAGATCTCACCTGCAAACCCAGTGGCTTCCACTTGAATCCATTTACAAAAATCCAAACAATGCACAACATTCTCTGAATCTAGTGGCTTCAACGCATGACCCAAGCTAAATGAACGCAGGCAATCAGACCAAGGGAGGGAGGAACTATAGAAACTAGGTTGAGGGAGGTGGGGCTTGAGGCTTGCACTTGGTAGAGGTAAAGCAATAGTGATGGCAGATCTGAAAGAAAAGCTCACAGGGGTTGACTTCATTAATTCAGATCGGTGACGTGGATGTAGGTAGAGGATCACCGACGTCGATGGTGAAGGAAGTTGCTGCCACAGTTGGTGGAGGAAGTTACCGCCACCACTGCCGGCGTCTGAGAATAAAATGAGAGATGAAGGGGAACGGAAGGGAGCAAGTGAGCCATAGGTTAAAGAGAGAATACAAGGGCATTAGAGTAAATTAGAAAACTACACATTTTTATTTTTTATATTAGTGTGGGCCCCACATCAAAAAGTTAGATCATCCATAAAATCTAACGGTGCGGGTGTTTTGTTTGGTACATTTTAGGTAAAAACTCGTATTTAATTTTTTATCTTAAAAAGAGAAAAGGTAAAGCATTGCTACTTTCATTTCACTCGGACAGAAAAACAAGCATTCCTAGTTTTAAGAGAAAGATGAGAAAATGACTAAAAAAGAATTGTTTGTCGCGGAGTTCACTCTGCAAATAATGCATACTTCAATTATCTCTAATCCTTTGTAGAAGACCTGTTTAAAGTGTTGATCATACTACAAATGAGATTACAATAATATACAAAACACAAGTTCAAATAGATAAGGAGCAATATATATATATATATATATATATTTCAATTCCCAAAATTTTTTATTTGAAAAACTCAAATTCAGCAATAATATTGCAAATATAGCAATTTTTTCAGCATCAGCTGTTCATAATAATTTTAACCAATCCATAATCCATCCCTTTTTATTATACTACCATCAATCCTTAACATAGGAGCCTTATTAAAGACTAGCTGATTTTGTTTTAGAGATATTAAGGAAACTAATTAAGTTAGTTTTAAGTATTCATATTTGTTGTTCTCCTTCAAAATAATTTTCTTGACTTATAAACCGATGTACTCATCCAATCCTTAATATAAAACACATTCGTGGAGTTAATCTTGATCCTAAATATAAGACATAGTTTTCATATTTATCAATGTTGTCCTAATTTACCCCTATTGATGCTTTTTCAACTATAATCAAGGAGGAGAGGGAAGGAGAGAATTAAGGAAAATGACTAGTTTGTTTTAGAAAATAAATATCATATTAACTAATTTAATCAACTTCTTTAATCTAGTCAAATTAGATAAATATGTTTTATATTAACGACAAGAGAAAGTATAATCCAACAATTTGATTAAGTAGTTTTTTTAAACTTCTTTAATTTATAAAAAAAAAGTTAATTGCCTATTAAATTAAGGATCGGATAAAGTATATTTTACAGTAAGTTCTGGTGATATGGTACTAAGAAACTAAAAAAGTTTAAAATTAAAATAAAATTATCAAGAAAGATCAAGGTGGTGCTTAGTGCTTTGTAACTCACCACATGATTGCCGACGCCTTGCTAATTTTGCAGATTCCTCCTTCCAAATCAATCACCAATCCTCCGAGATCCTTCAATCTTCGCGCCAATTCTCTCTCATCTCATTCTTCCACAGCAAATGCCTCTTCTAGAGCTTTCTGGTATGCTTCGTTGCTCTCTTCTTCGCTTCTCAGATCTCTGTCATACTCCACCAGGTACACTACTCTTGTAACACCATTCTTACTGTAGTCATTGGATGAGTTTAGATGCATAATGGATTACCATTCAACTAGGTTTATTTCCTGAGACTTGCAAACCTTTGAAAAACTGCTTAAATCCTAATTACAATACAGGGCTTGAACCTGTCATTGAATAGGTTTTTCTTTTTCAAAAAATTTTGTTGCTTAGAAATAAATTCACAAAGGTTTGCATTTGCATCATGACTTACCCGTTCTTAATTCCTTTTATTAATATTAGAGTACATCTTTACTGATATTCGTATTCTATTCACTAGCTGTTGGGCTGTTATCTTATAGTTGTCCTATTCTAATTTCTTTAACACATTAAAGATCTATTAGTGACTTGCTGCACACTCATACGACTAACATTATTGCTACTACGACTAGTATTGTAGTCATGCCCTCAAGTTATTTACAACATATACAAAAATCAAAACAGATAACCAACACCCTTTAAGATATCTTCTGTGTAATACCCCAAATTCTGAGACTTGAGGTTAGAGAATAAGCCTGAGATTAGTGAACTGCTAAGCCCTAGTTTAGCAAGATCCTAAATTTTGATTATGGGTTAAAGACTCCAAAAGTGGAGGTGATTATTGATAAATAAACCCTTTTGGAGAATATGATGTGATTTGACACTCGATGTGATTCGTATGTGTTATGAGCAGCGCCGAAACTTTGTATTTAAGTTCAATTATGGATTAACCTCTAAATTGACTTAAAATAGAGGGAGGGTGCATATTGTGGTGAAAAGGAAAGATATGAAGTGTTTGGTGGTGATTCAATGTGAATTGTCGTAATCAGGGGCAAAATGGTAAAATTACCGATCAATTGATCGGTTACCGAAGAGGAAGCTCATTGGTAACTCAAATATCAATGGTTATGATTCATTGTGATGAGATTATGAGGGGTGGAATCCCAGGTGTATGTGTTTATGTGAGCTCATGGGAGATGTGATAAGAGTATGACAAGTGGAAACTTTTGGACCCTTGGATCTTGGTCAAAGTGTCAAAATGCATTTTCTCTCTCCTCTCTTCTCTTTAGGTCGGCCAAGGGAGTATTTTCATGCAAAAATTAGAACTCATCCTCTCTCTTCTAGCAGCCATGGATGTCCAAGCAAGGAGGGAGGAAAGAGAAATCAAAAAGTGAGATTTTGGTTGGCTTATTGTCTTCTAATGCTCAAATATCCTTCTATAATGTTGTTCATAGTGATGAGAGCTTCATTGCTATGGTTTTAGATTTTTGAAAGAAGGTGTTTAAGAGCTTGAAGAATTTAGAATGAAGAGGAATCAAAGAATTGGTTTGGGAAAGAGGAAGAAGTGAGTATTTAAGGACTTTTGACCTAACTATTGTGATTGTTAGTTGAGTTTTGTGATTTGTGGAATTTTGCCCTAATTTTGTGTAATTGTGGAATGGATGAATTGGGTGGTGTTTTGTGTTGAAAATGGTGTCATGTTGTGGTATTTAGTTATTAGAATTGATTTGGATTGGATTGGACATAGTAGTTGCAAAACTGGAAATGTTGTCCATTGGAAGTCTATTCTAGGAAGTCTGCTCGTCTGGACGTTCTGACTGGGCAAATGATGTCTTAAAATTATGAAACTTTCTAATATTAAATTTCACATCCTAAGCTTCAAAATGGACATATAATGTATATCATTTCGTTTTGTGAGCTGGGAGTTATAGTGTTCCAAAGTTTGGGATTGAAACTGGACTCTGTTTTGGAGCAGTGTTGGGTTTGTGTAATTCTGTATTTGTGTGGTGATTTTTGGTAATGGTACATATTTTTCCTATAAAGAGGACTTAAATACCTTTCATTTGGCTTTGGAATAATCTCATTTCGATTTTTCTGGAATTAGTTATGATTTTTGGAAGTTCAGCCAAGAAATCTTTCATTTGGCCCACATGTTTCTGACCTATTTTTGGCTGCGGCCAGTGGATTTGTGGGCCGTGGCCAACCCCCAAAAATGACATTTTGGACTTCCAAAGATGGTCTTTGGTCAAGTGTTTTCCCAAGCCTTTAGGCATATGTTTAGGCTTTGTTTAGCCACCTAAAAGTCATGAATAGTAACCAACTTTAAGTGTTATGAAGTTGAGGATTTGGAATAAAGAATGACCCTATGTCCTTGATTTGGTTTATAGGGTTCAATATCCCCTGAACTTGGTTCGATATTCACTGTGTTTATGAATAGCCAGTGCTGGAGCACACATGGAAAGAATAAGTGTAGGGAACTTACCTCTCCTGCATGCTTTGATATTTGTGTTTGTGATTGATGCATGTTATTGCTTTGCTTGATTATGTGAAACATATATGAATGATTGAAGCTCTGTTTCTATTTATGCTATGGCCATGAGTATGTTGTTGAAACATTGAGCACGCAGATATGTCATTATGTGAGCATGCGTTATTGTGATGCAAGCATGTCATGCATTAAACACTTATCTTGCATGCATACTGGTATTTGTTTCCTACTAGATTCTCTTGAACCTCACCCTCCCCTACCAACAGTTAGATAGGATAAGTGGATCAAGGAGGGAGAAAGCAGCCGAGGGCGGCAAGGACTCCTTCGGGATGTGATTTTGGTTGTTGGTTATCATAGTTGGGAAGTATTCTATATTTGGTATTTGTATTTGGATTTGAATTTGGGAATGTATATTCGGATATGTATTTGAAAGGATATTGTGTAATCCCTGTATGAGAATTTGTAAAGGGTGTTTACGCCCTGTAAGGCTATGATTTATGTATGAAACCCGGGGTTGCCGGGACTATTGTTGTGCACTCAGATGTATAGATATAAATATGATTTATCTTCTCGTGGTAATTGTATTTGAAAGTTGAATATGAGACCAGGTGTATTAGATTTCGAAAGGTATTTGTGCAAACCCTATTGTAAAGATGGGATATTAAATGAGTTTTGCTTATTATTGGTCTCTATTTCACTTTAATCTCCTATTTCTGATATAATTACGGAAGGGGGTTACATTCTGGTCGCACCCTTTACTCGTCCGTGGCTATCTTCTTGCTTTTCGAGCAGCTTGCCTTTACTATAGGTTAGTTGTTAGAAAGGGGTGAGATTTAAAAGAATTTTAGTAGTAATAGATAACACTCATATAAAATGCATATAGAGAAACATGTCATATCAACCATCACATACTAGACAATTCAATATTCATTCAACATTCATAGATGTGTTTATGTAGCAATCAATTCTATTCAAGGACTTACCATCTCTTCCCACAGCGCTGAGTATTCTACTGGGCCAAAGCCCTTCTAATCTAAATGCTTAACGGGCCATTCTGCCCAATTCATATTCACAGTTCAAGTATTCATAATGGCAATAATATGTATGAAGCATGATACATAGAATATGAGGGAAAAGTTACTACTTTAATCTTTCCGGTCTTGTACTTGTCCTGGTTCTAGCATTCAGAGCAGATATCGAATCCTATAATTAGAATTTACGGACGACAAGTTATTACCTAGTCCAATTCTTTTAGAATTCAAACACTTAAGTGGTTATCATTAGGGTTAATATATTAAGCCAAAGGGAGAGTCAACATGCTCAAACTATCCCAAAGTGATTAATTTTACCTTTGGAGTTCAAGGTAATTATATTGTATCATTATCTTTTTATTTTCACACATTAACTAAAAGTTGGCAGAAATTTCAACCAACTTTGAAAATTCATATCTTAATGTACAAAAGTCTAATCGCAGTGATTCCAAAGGCTATGTGACTCTTATTAAGTCTAGTTTTAGAAAACAATATTGTCCTTAGCCAATTGGACACACAACATTCCAAAATTACCATTCATTGGACACTAATAAGAAACATACCAGTTTTACATTATCAACTTCAAAAAATGCAAAATTCATAGTGTACAGATCCAATTGACCTATATAACCTATCAAATTAAAGATTGATTAGTATAATTTTATTCTAGAAAATCCCATAGTTGTTGGACAACATTCACTTATCCAAAAACACATTACATTTGGATTGCCACACAGAAACCCTAAACTAGTAGCAAATCTAGATTTAAGTATTTTGTTCCAATGATCAAGAATTCCTAACCAGGGGTTATTGCCACATAGTTTTTCATGTATAACACAATGGTGACATCAAATTTGTCAAATCCCAACCCCTTCTATATGTCCTATTTTGGCAGATGTAGATATACAATCCAATAATTACCACATTTCCAATTTAACCGTCAAACTAGTTTCATATGTTCATTAAACACAAGACACCATTTATAAAATCAAAACGCCATGAAACTTCAAAAATGTAGCTTAATCGAAAATAGGGCAGAAATTCATATGCCAAAATCCTCAACCAATCAATACAACATATATGTCAAAATGATGCTCTTGCTTACCTGTTGCTCTTTCTTGAGCTGTTTTCTTGATTCTCCAACTTTGGCTCTTGATAGATGACTCAAAACACCTCCACGTGAAATTTTAGAACCATTGAAATGAAGCTCTCATCAAGGGAAACAATATTTATGGTGAGTATTTGAGCCATAAAAGTGGTTAGGAAGAAGAAAATCAAGGCCAAAGCTCTCACCTTATTCTTGTCTTCTTTTCTCTTTTCTTTTTCTTTTTCCTTCTTTTTCTCCCTTTTTATTTTCCTTGGCTATCCAAATAAGTGTGTGGGGATGAGAAATGAATTGTTTAAATATCATTCTCACCTCTTTAGTGTGTTGGTCGAAAGTCTTAAGTGAGTTGGGAGAAAAGGATGAGGTGTCACATAATGGTTGCCTCTTGAAAAAGTTGCCAAGGTAACTAAACTAAGTTGGTTAATTGGAGTTTCATCCTTTCCCTCTTTCCCCTTTCTTGATCGAACTTGGCATACAAAAAGGGAAAAGTTATGTTGTCCAATTTCTCTTCTAAAGCTTCTTACTTTTTGGTCAAACAATAATGGAGACATGTGGACTCATTCCTTAACAAAGAAGAGGTAATTATATTGACTTTTCTTCCTATCACTTCTTTCTTTCTTCATGCTTTTCCTTGACCAACTTCTTGGTCTAAAAGATGGATAAGTATATTAATTGAGCTATCCCTCTCTCTTCTTTTAGGTTTGGACAAAAATTGTCAATATTCATGAACCCGGACCGGACACTGAACTGGTTGGGGTACTAGGTCAAGGGTCAGTGGGTTAGATCGGGGCCAAACCAGTGAAAAACTGAATATTTTAGGCTTATTAATATAAAATTCTAAAAAAAAAATTCTAAAAAAAATTAGTGACTCGGATCGGATGCCGAACTGGACTAGTTTACTATCTAGTTCGCCAGTTTTCAGGCTGGTCCAATTAGGGTTCACGAACTATGAAAATTGTGCACAAACGAGGAGGAATGGTTTCAATCAAATTCTCTCCCCCCCTCAGTCTTAGCTTGGGTGAAATATTAAACAAAAGAGGTGGGAATTTGTTGACTTTGTCTTGCTTATGTAAGCATGGGTCATGTAGCCAAATAAGAGGAAAATATGAGTATTTATTTTGATCATCCTCATCATAATTGCCTTTACTTTTCACTTTTTAAGAACAAATCCTAGTCTTTTATTTTGTTTTCCAATTTTAACCTCAATATCAAGTGGCAATTATCTCTTTTGCCCTTGATTATGGTAATATTATTCCTTGTGTCATTATTTCTTTTCTATTCTTTCTTACTTCTTTCTAGACACTACTTCCCTTTTCCTTTGGATTCGAGTTAGGTTCTACATCATTTTGACATATTCTAAAGGAATAAGGTATTTTCTTTTGACTAATTCACACAAAAATTCATATTCTATTCCAAGTGCAGTTTGGGATTCTTACCAAACTAGACTTAGTAGTCTACTTTATTCAAACTTATTCTCTTGTTCCTAACCCAAATTCGGGATTTTATAACTCTCTTAGCTCGTTTTTGCATTTTACACACACTCTCACTGTTTGGATACCGAGAAAATTACTGAGAAAAGAAAATTATGAACAAGCTCGAATGTGGCATTCGCATGCTTACTATATTGATTTCCAATGAAGCCAATAGAGTGGTGAGTTTCTGGTGGAGCTTCAGTCTGAATTCTGATGGCTTCGAAGTTGCTTGTATGGCGGTGAAATATGTGGATTCTTGTTGTAACAGCATTAATAATAATAGTGCAAAACCTACCGCTGAGAATGTCGTTATCATTTTGGATTTTTATATTTTCGACAGAGTCTTATCAGCGAGGGAGGGGCTCGGGGAGGGAGGTTTCCAGAATTTTGAAAATCATTTTTTTCCTTTTAACAAAAATGTATAAGAGACACGTGACCCCTCAATAGGGGTGGAAACAGGCCAGGCTAGTGCCTTAACAGGCCAGGCCTGTTCTGTGATAAGATGACCTAAGCCTGGCCTGTTGGAGGCTTTTTATTAGGCCTAAGCTCGGCCTGTGGTCTGTTAAGGAGGCCTGGATTTGTAAAAGATATTAAACAAGCTAACAGGCTGACATCTTAAACAGACCAACTTAAATGGCCGAAACATGCCCAGTTACATATATATTTCTTTTGATAAAGGATGCCATTGCCATAACAATAAAAACTAGCACCTACAAGGGCTCCTTACAGCCATATCGTCTAACATACATACATCATAAAATGTGAAATAAAATACAAAAACTTAGTTTCTAACCTTGATTTTTCTCAAATATGAAATAAAATACAACAACATACATACATCAAATGGAAAGCCAATGATTCTTCTCACCTTCACTTCAAATCTTCAAAATAATTTCTTCTTCTACTTCAATAATTTAGTCTGAGGTCCAGTAGCAGAGGCCACCTCCTCTTCTTGCAATAAATCTAGCAATAATTTATTTTCATGGTTAAATGAAACCAAATACAACATTAGATCCAATAATTAATTTAAATAGTTGAATTCCATATGATCTAGTAATATTAGGCCAAGGGTGAGGCGAATTTCCAGTAATATTAGGCCAAGGGTGAGGCGAATTTGCATGTGGTGTTAACATCAAAATAAGCACCACTAAATGAAAAATAACATTTGTTGTTAGCAAATTGTAATAGCATCAAAATAACAACTTAAGATAATCTATAAGTGTTTTTACTCGCAAAATGAAAAAGGCTAACTAAGGACCATTTGCAGTCTGTAGAGCACCAAAATAACAGAAAAATTAAGCAAATAACCGAGAAACAAATCAAAAGAGTAAATGGGTAGGCAGAGTAATTGAGAAAATAATAGAGAAACCTTGCAATATACTATGAAATATAAACATAGGCAGGCAGTAGGTAGAGCAAAGAAATAGACAATCAAAAGAGAAGAGTGGACTTAGTAATTGTTCAGACCTGTGGCTGCTTCCAACTGGCCACCAAGGAAGAGAAACTTGAAGTCAGAGGAAGGACGGCTGATGGGTGACTGGTTAGGGCTTGAGTTTGATGGTTCAAGGATCAACGGCTTAAGGCGAAGAAATAAAGAGAATCAAGGGCACAAGGCGAAGATGAAGAAAGGAAGAGGACGGCCACTTGGGTTCAAATACTTGACTGAGAGAGTGAGAATGGGTGTATCCATGTATGTTGACTGTCGGCTGACTGCTGAGATCTGAGACCGAGAGTTGAGAGAGACAGAGTGAGATTTGAGAGAAGGAGTGAGATATGAGAGAAGTAGTGAGTCAGATCTTAGCCACCCTTGATTTGAGAGTCGAGAGAGACGAAGAGAGATCTGAGAGTCATACTTGAGAGAGACGGCCAGATGAGAGTTTGAGAGGTTCGAGTTCGATTGTTGTCTTTAAGAGTCTGAGAGAGAGTTTTTTTTTGTCGGATGAATGGTAATTGAGACTTGAGAGTGGGTTTGAAAGGAAGAGAAATTGGGATGACCCATTTTTTTTAAAAAAATACTGATAGGTCGGCCTGATAGGCCTAAAAGGCTTACTAATAAGCCTAGGCCTAGCCTGTTTAGAAAAACAGGACTTAAAATAGGCTTGGGCCTGGCCTTTTATTCTAACAGGCCAGGCCTGAGTAGGTCGGAAACAGGCCAGGCCTGAGTAGGTCGGAAACAGGCCAGGCCACAGCCCCCTGACAGGCTGCCTGGCCTGTTTGCACCCCTACCCCTCAACCCTGAGATGTTAACATTACACTATTACAAAGGCCCATTGCCTATATCACCCTTGTGTAATCTAACTTGAAGATCTCGAACACTATGAGAAGCCGTCACACAAACATTAAGTTCTAAATTATTGTTCACAATTAAATAAATTTCTATCATTTTATCTTTAATATAAGAATCAATTGACTCTTTTTTTTTCCTGAAAGATTGAGAAGACTAAATAGGCTATATTAAAGTATTTATATTTCTCTTTTTTAACCAAACTAATTTATCTAATTTTTTGATCTGATGATACACAATATATGCTATGATTGAATAGCTTATTTGTTTCTTTAATCTTTTTAAAAAAAATTAACTGACTTTACATATTAAGGAATAGAAATAGTAATTTACTAATGTGAACATTGCAGTACTTCTTTAATCCTATGCTTCAAGTTACTAGTGCTAACATACATAATATTTGTGATGGTGCGAGCCGTGAAATGGATAATGAAATGAGCATGTTGGATCGTTACGAGAAACAACTCGAATTAAAAGAAGAGCTTATGGAATTAAGTTGCGAACAATGTTAGACGCAAAGAATCATTTGTACAAAAAAAAAGACCCAAAGAATAAGGTATTAATCTATTAGATGACTTGAAAGCTCCATTTCAAAAGTTAATGGATGATTTTCTAGTTGATCCTATAAGCGTGTGTGAGTGTGTGAATCTTTAAAGAAAACAAAAGTTTGTGACTCGTGGCTGATTAGTCTTTGAATAATATTGTTAAGTAAGCGTGTGTTTTTGGTGGAGGGTTCACTTTATGATGTTGTATATAGTAAGGTTAAGATGTAAAAATACATATAAGATTTTACTGAAAGTGCACCCAGCACCATATGTTTTTTTGAGAGACAAAAATAACTATGAATTTATAAAAAATGTATAAAATAACTATAAACTTCTAAAATAGGTGCAAAATCTGTGGGATCAAGGGTGGATTTTCCTGTGGGAAAGACATCTTTCTTTCTCTCTCGACGGCCATGAAGAAGATGATGTAGGATCTTAGACATCCACGTTTGGCTCTATGTCGCAATTTTCAATCAAAAAATTTCCAATTCACCATCAAAGTTTTTATAATAATGGCCAATGTGACTTCTGCACCGCTTTTAGAAATTCATGGTTATATTTAGGGAAAATTTCAGTCAGCTCCCTTTATAACAAAATAATTTCAATCAAGCGCAAAACTTTCTAAAACTTCATTGCACGACATGGTCAACATGAAATTAATTTTTGTGAGTCAAAACAAAATAATGTCATTACTTTATTTGTCTTGTAACTTGTCTTATTTGTCTTATAAATACTCATATTTTTCTTATAAATTTCCATATTTATCTTGTAAATGGCCAAGATGTTTTTAATTCCATAGGTTCTTTTGAATCCTTTATTTGTCTTGTAAATGCCTATATTTGCCATGTGAATTTCCATATTTGTCTTGTAAATTGCTAAAATATTTTTAATTCCCCAGGTTCTTTTAAATTCCTTTATTTTTCTTGTAAATATCTTTATTTGTCTTGTAGATGCCTATATTTGCCTTGTGAATTTCCATATTTGTCTTGTAAAAGGCCAAAATATTTTTAATTCCTTAGGTTCTTTTGAATCCCTTTATTTGTCTTGTAAATATTTTTATTTGTCTTGTAAATGCTCATATTTATCTTGTGAATTTCCATATTTTTCTTGTAAATGGTCAAAATGTTTTTAATCCCCTAGATTTTTTCAAATCTCTATAATTATCTTGTAAATATCTTTATTTATCTTGTAAATGTCCATATTTATCTTGTGAATTTCCATATTTGTCTTGTAAATTGCTAAAATATTTTTAACTCTCATCTAGGTTCTTTTGAATCTCTTTATTTATCTTGTAAATGCTCATATTTATCTTATGAATTTCTATATTTATCTTGTAAATGGCCAAAATATTTTTAATTCCCAAGTGTAGGTTTTCAGGCCTACCTCACTACAAAAAAATGGTATTCTGTAGTGGTGGCATTGTAGCGGTTATATCAAACCGCTACAAATTATAGTATTTGTAGCGGTTTTAATCTAAACCGCTACAAATTTGTAGTGGCAAGCTACGCGCCAAGTGGCGCACAGATTAGCAGCATTTTTTGTAGCGGTTAGGTAGACAAAACCGCTACAAATTTGGCGCGAAATTCCCACTAAAACTTGTAGCGGTTAATAAACAAAAACCGCTACAATATTCCCGCCACTTGGCGCGACCAAGACCCGCCAACAGTGTAGCTGTTATAGCAACAAAACCGCTATAAAATCCCAAACGTCAGGTATTTGTAGCGGTTATAGGGTATAACGGCTACAGAATTTTAGGAGTCTCCAAGTTTGTAGCTGTTCTGGACCATAACCGCTACAGAATTTCAAAGGTTCTTGTACTTTGTAGCGGTTATTAGAAACCTGCTACAAATTTAAGTTTCCCTTGGTGATTTGTAGCAGTTAACGTAGTGGTTATTGGGATAACTGCTACAAATTTATGGTCTATTTAAGGCCCGCCTCCCTCCTTTTTTCCATCTGCTCATTTTGTTTCCTGAAGTTTCTCTGAGTGTTTTCTTTTAGATTTGAGCATTCAGACGTCTATAAAGGAGCTTTTGCTATAGTATTTCTCAGTATTTGCACTTGAGGTATGTAGATAAGATGTATTTTATTTGTATTTGTATTTGTATTAGATTTTTGCATAATAATGTGACTAAAATATTTTTTTTGGAATTTTTATAGTTGATATGGCTTCAAGAGAGGATAGGGGGAAGGCCCCTGAGGTCCCCAGACCGATTTTGCGGGGTGGTAGCAGGCGAGCAGGGGGCAGAGGGAGGGGGAAGTGCGGAGGCAGGGCGACCGCGGCATTTCAGCCCATGCCCTAACAGGAGTCGGCCCTACCACAGGCACCGCAGACGATCCCACAGGAGACGACCGCACCAGAGGTGCCTGAGCTTGGGGGTAGATATCAACGTCGAGGACTACGACGAGGAGGACTTTGAGATCCCAATTGGGCTCAGGGAGATGGAGCAGTTCCTTGATGAGGAGGAGGCTCGGGAGCAGAACAACCCACAAGGGTTGTCTTCGGGTCCACTGGGTTTGAGGTGCAAGTCCAAGGTAAATAAATTTTTTAATTTAATAAATTATTTATTTAAATTCGAAATGTTAAATTTGAATTACAATTTATCTAACGAGCGGTAAACTGTGCAGATGAGCAGGGAACGTGTCGGCGAGGAGGCTGGACGTGGTCGGTCTGAACAGCATGGACTGGACCCTGTGAGTTATAGTGTTGTCGAATGAGGGCACTGACCAACCTATCGACAATGGGGGTCACCTGTTGAACCGCTTCCTGAACAACCTGGGCGTGAATTGGATACGGTTCCCCCTTTACTTTAAAACGTGGAGGCACGTTCCGAAGGGGCCGAAGGATCAAGCTTGGGAGGAGGTAGTTTAGGTAATTAATAGTATTTAATTAATATTTTTTATAATTAATTCTATTTAATTAATATTTTTTAATAGGATTTTTGTAATTATTGATATTTAAATAATTTTTTTACAGCAGCGGTTTGCCGTTTGGGCCAATCGGAAGAGGTACACCCTCGTGAAGATGGGTGACGGTTGGAGGAACAGGAGGAACCATCTCTTCCGTAGGGTGGATAAGGACGGGACGATGCCTCTGGAGCAGCTGATTGAGAGCGTCCTGGACAGCGTGCCGCCGAACAACTAGTCGAGTTTCGTTCAGTTTAGGAGGAGCCCTGAGGGGTAGGTAATGTATTTATTAGATTCTTTATATATAATTTTGTAATTGTTAATTATTAAATTATAATTATAATTTAATTATTTTTAATTTGAACTTTATTAATTTTAAATGTTTTTTATTATTTTAATACATTTAATATTGTTTTTTTCTAGGACCTTTCTCAGAGGAACACCAGGATCCGTGCGCAGCAGATGATCCACCACACAGCAGGATCGAAGACCTTTGCTGTCACCTATAGCGAGCTGGTAACTTTTCAAAATATCACTGACTTTTAGCTGGTTATTTCTTAATACTAATTGAATTTTGTAATTTTTTTAGGAGAAGAAGGCACAGCAGGAGAACCATTAGACGGACTCTGGGGAGTTGCACGACACACAGACACCATGACGGGACTGCGACCTCTTAGTAGGCAGAGGTGGCCATTGTAAGTAATTTTATTATTATAATTTTTATAAACCCAACTTAATAATGAAAAATGCTAATTAGTATTTGTTTCATAAAATGGCAGGAGCGGATGCAGTGGATGCAGCAGTTGCAAGCTGAGCTACGACAGACCCAGGTCGAGGAGTCACAGGGGTCAGTGGACCCGACGGCTCCTTTGAAGATGGGTCTGGGTCAGGCTGAGCACCCCGGACACGTGCAGGGGATGGGGATAGGCGCCAGCCTAGCATGGTTTACGGCAGGAGCACCGCCTCTGAGGCTGGCAGCTCTAGAGGGGTCAGATGTCTGAGGGACGAGTCTATTGACCAACTGTGGTCAGATTTGGAGTAGCAGATGGCACAGCAATAGCAGCAGATGCACCACCAGCAGATGCAGCAGATGCAGCTGCAGGCTGATTTGATCTACGCTCAGCAGACACAGTGGCGTGATATCGTGAACAACATGCTTGAGCGGTCATGGAGTCGCCTATTCCTGGACGAGCCATATCCATAGGTTCCCTCTGTCCCTCGGTACGTCGTCCAAACTACTACTCCTCCTCCTCCTCCTCTTACTGATGATGATGGTGCGGTTCACTCTGCCCAGCAGCATCTGAGGGAATCTTAGCATTTGAATTTTGGGAATCTTAGCAGAAGTTACAGTATTTGGCCGGTAGTCTTAGTTCCCTACAACTTACCCCCTGGATGTGTATGAAACAAAGCTCTTTCATTATGTCTATGATCATTCCAGGAAAAAAGGCACCGGGCAATGACATCAATGTGTATCTCCAACCGCTTATTGCGGAATTGCTTGACCTGTGGAATATCAGCTTGGAGACGTACGACGCTTACGGTAAGACTTTGTTCAACTTGCGTGCAGCCTTGATGTGGACGATTGGTGACTTTCCTGGCCTTGGCACATTATCTGGTTGGAATGTGCATACTGGGTCGATGTGTCCAGCTTGCAATTTTGACTCTGACGTAATGCGCCTTTCCCACAACTGAAAGTGGTGCTTTATGGGCATTGGAGGTTTCTTGATAGAAGGCATAAGTTCATATTGCAACGAAATCACTTCAATGGGAAACCAGAAAAAAGAGGACAACCTCAGAATTTGTCCGGTACAGATATCTTACAGCAGCTTGAGCATATTGACTTTGAGTTTGGAAAAAGCGACGATTCAGCACAAACTTGCCAAAAGATGCGCAGAACTTCGGCGCCTCAGCAGTGGAAGAAGATAAGTATTTTATTCACTCTTCCATATTGGAGATCTAATTTACTTCGCCACAGTCTTGATGTAATGCACATTGAAAAGAATGTTTGCGACAATGTGCTGTATATGCTGCTTAACGAACCCGGCAAGACAAAAGATCACCTTCAAGCGAGGAAAGATTTACGCGACATGGGAGTTAGTGAAGACGCTTGGCCAGATGAGCATGACAAATTTCAGTCGGCAAAGTTTACCCTCACAAAACCGAACAAGGAAGTCTTCCTCGCAACGTTAAAGAAATTAAAAGTTCCTGATGGGTATTCAAGCAACATTTCTCGATGTGTTGACTTGCAGGCTCGAAAGGTTGCTGCCTTGAAGAGTCATGACTCACATGTTCTTATGCAGCAGTTACTCCCTCTGGCTATAAAGAATGCACTTCCTCCCAATGTTTCCATCATTTTGGTGGAACTTTGTTCTTTCTTTCAAAAGTTGTGTTCTAAGGATTTAATCGTTGAGGAGCTCAATCAGCTACAGTCCAAAATCATTCTTACACTTTGTCATTTGGAGATGTTCTTTCCTCCGTCCTTTTTTACTATGATGGTTCACCTTACAGTCCACCTCGTTCATGAAACAAAGCTCGCTGGACCAGTACAATATCGTTTGATGTATCCGATTGAGAGGTACTCATTTTAAATATGTGCTTTATTCTCCGTATTTAATGTTTGCTAGTCGTCCTTTTCAGCATTTTATATCAATGTTCTCTTCTGTACTTCATAGGTTCCTTGGGAAATTAAAATCTTACGTAAGGAATAAGGCGTGGCTAGAAGGTTCTATAGCTGAAGGCTATATAGGGGATGAGGTGCTATATTTTTGCTCAAGGTACTCTGATGATCTTGAGACAGCTTTCAACCGCCTACCTCGTGTTGACGATTATCTTGAACCTACGCCGACATCAGGAGAATTTATCCCTCATGTTGGTAAACCAGTTGGAGCAACTGAGAACTTCAAACTAACGGCAACTGAGAAGTTGCAAGCACATAGACATGTCTTGATTAATTGCACTCAAGTTGAACCTTTCATACGGTAAGAATTGTACACTCACATGTTATTTGATCTATATCTTTCGTAACAATTCCCACTTTTATTTCACTATCGCCTTTCCATTATTAATTGCAGGGAATTCAGAAGTCATGTTAAGCGTCAACTCAGGATCTGTACACAGACATCCCCAGAAGTTGATAGGAGGGTCCACAGAGAATTCCCAAGCTGGTTTGCGTGCAGAATACTAAATGACCACAACCCACACTCACCAGATTTCAGAGCTCTCGCAATCGGCCCTCTTGATCATGCAAAAAGGTTTACAGCATACAATGTCAATGGTTTTAAGTTTTGCACAGTTTCATGGGATCAAGGATTGCAAACTCAGAATTTGGGTGTTTATGGCACATTTGGGACAAGGAGTTATGCGAGCAGCAGTGACGCCAACATGCAGTCCGGAGGCGTCCCTTACTATGGCAAGCTTCTTGATGTGGTCGAACTTAATTATCAAGGCTGTTTCACCGTGACGCTGTTCAAGTGTTTGTGGGCAAATACTACTACTTCTCGGGGATTGACAACTGACGACTTAGGGATCACATCAGTCAATTTCTCACGACCGATTCATACTGGTATTTCTCAAGATGATGAGCCATATATTCTAGCTTCAGAGGTATACAGGTTTATTATGTCGAGGATGAGAGGCACATGGATTGGCATATGGTCGTTCATTTAAAGCCACGAAACCTTCACGACATAGGTGAAGGCGATAACATCGCCTACGAGAGTGAGCCATTTCAGCCAGCCGATTTTGAAAACTACTTCCTTGAAGGCAATGACAATTTACCTCTACTGGGGTGAGTTTTTTTAAGTCCACGTCATTTAAATTAAATTTTTTAAATTTAATAAAACATCCCTAACAATAATTTTTCTACATAATTTCTGTAGGGATGGCGACGATGAGTGATTAAATTCAAATTATGCTTTTGTCTTTAAAAAAACTGGAAAAACAATTTTAAAAAAAAATTAAAAAAAAAATATTTGTAGCGGTTATTAAACCACTATAAAATTAAAAATAACCGCTACTAACTAAAAACCGCTACAAAATCGATACATTAACCGCTACAAATAGTACGTGGATCCCTATAAATACCCTTACCACAACTTATTTCAAACACTCCCCAATTTCTTTTCACCTTACATTTCTTTCATTTTCTCTCATTTACAACTTCTTTTGTATGAGTAGAGAAGTTGAATAATACGATCAAATATGGTAATAAGTTTTTTTATTTTTTTTACAATACTACTTTCCTTTATATAAAATTCATTCTCACCATTTTTTCCAGATATTTTAGAGCTGTATCTCATTTTCATCTATTTTTCATACACAATTACATTATATTAGACAACATAATAATTCCTTATTACCTACGTATCCTTAATAATATTATTAATATAATTTTTATACTAATACAATTAAATTAAATTTTTCCTTTTAATTTATTAATAAGTTAAAATATTGAATAATAAGCTAATTAAATTAGATAAACTAATAAAAAAATAAACTATTTAATTTAATATTAAAAGAATAGAAACAAATGATCGTATATTTTTAAAAAATTTTTTAAATATTTGTAGCGGTTATTAAACCGCTATTAACAAACGCGCCTTTTTAAACTCAAATTAAATTTTTTGGTGCTAAATTTGAATTTCATGAAATTAGTAGCGGTTTTATAACCCTACAAATTTCATAAAAATTCAAAATTAGTAGCGATTTATTAACCGCTACAAAATTGAAAAAATATTAATTTTCTTTTCCTGCCTTCAAAATTTCAATTTTTTATATTTGTAGCGGTTATATAACCGCTACAAATATCTCCGAAAAAAAATTTCGTTCATGGGGATGTTGTAGCAGTTTTTTGTAACCGCTACAAAGGATGTAGCGGTTATTTTCCGTGAGTAGCGGTTTTATATAACCGCTATAAAACCGCTTGCAACATACGATTTAGTAGTGGTTTTCCTAACCGCTACTAATGTTGTTTGTAGCGATTAAAATTGCTACTAATACCCATTTTTAACCGTTACTAAATCACATTTTTTTTGTAGTTCCTGAAGCGTTGATTTGTACTTCTAAGGTACTCACATGAACCGGATCACTTTCGGGGCACCGATTATGAAACATAGCAAATTCACCAAGAAGGAGGAAGAGATTTCTGTCAAGAGTATTTTCTCTGTATTGTGCATTATGTATGTTCACTGTTTTTTTTATTCACATACATACACGTAGTTAGACAACCGTTCCCCCCAAAACATACAGGGAAACTGTTTCCACTATGTTTCAATTTTGAACCCTTGGGGAATATTACAAATAAATACCCCACATTCATTTAGGTATTTTAATTTGGCCCCAAAGCTTACAGCTTAATGGGTTTTGGCCTAGTTCACCAAGGGTGGACCAAGCCCAATTCCCAACATCTCCCACTCACACTTGGTGGATTGGATGCCATAAGGTTTGTCTCTCTCTCTCTCTCTCTTCTTTCATACTAAGTGCTTTGTCGTGACCGCATGGGCATGATGTCTCCCAGGTGCTTGAACTAGCAATCCCTTTCACAGGACCAGCACAAAACAACCTTTCTTTATGTAGTTTGAATTTAATGTAATGCTATGTCCTAGATATACCAATATACACTTCTACATGGTAGATCTAATCCCTCTCAAGTCAAGATAAAACTTAGATCGCCTTTTCATATGCTTAGTGTCCACACATATGACATTACCAATACTAATATCATAAGGGACATGTCTTAGACACCAGCATAGGTGTGTATATTTCAGGTAATCTTCTTTTCGCTCATATATCATTTTGATGTGCATCAACCACTTTCCTAACATAAAACCTTGGATCGTATTAGTTGTAATCATAGGATGAATGTTAAGGTAGCAGACGTTGAAGCATACCTCCACGATAATGTCAAAGTCGAAGGACATCACAGAAGTGTTTAATCGTCTTGGGACTCACACAGCAATGAAGCAGGGATCCATTCGCTTGCTTTTTATTTACGATTCTTTTGCACATGTGGTATGAATCACATGCTATAGTGTTACTCTTACACTATAAGAGCTTATGTTGTTTTGAATTGTATTATTAACACCGTACAGACATGAGTTTAGATGCTCCCATTATCTAAACCCAAATTCTTCTACTCTATTTATCTATCATGACGTCGATGGTGAAGAATTTGTTATCTGGCAACAGGCATCATGGAAGCGGGCATCCATGATTCAATCCATATTTATATTACGTCTTATTGGATCTCATCTTGGCATACTACACTCTTATCGAGGTGACATAATTTGTGTTTCTTCTCTACCATATCAGCATTCCTGTTGCTTTACTGGTGAACACAACTGTCTCATCTTTGCATACTCCTCCTAAGTATCAAAGGCGGTTGCTCGTGTGAGAGAGCCAACCTTACCTGCCTGTATGACATACTAGACATTGTATACCTTCATTTAGACACAAAATTTTATGAAGAAACATTTTCATTAATCATAAACATATTACATAGTGTATGCAATTTTACATTTTGTACATCCCAATAGCCTTCACATGTTTGTCATACATTTCCTTGGCTATAGGTTTGGTTAGGGGGTTTGTGACCATACTCTTGGTCAAAATATGTTGTATAGTAACAACTTTCTGTGCTACATAATCTCTCATAAAATTATACTTTATATCTATGTGTTTGGTCTTGCTATGATATTTGGGACCTTTCTATAGGCTATGGCGCAGTATTGTCACAATACACTAACACTGGATTTGTGCTTTCATTTCCAAATCCAAGATGTTCAATGAATCTCTTGAGCCATATAGCCTCTTGCACTACTGAGGTGTATGCCCCGAATTCAACTTCCATAAGATTGGTGCAATGCACTTCTGCTTCTTGTTGCTCCAACATATGGCGCCATTGTTCAGCAAGAAGGTATATCCTGAAGTCGATCTTCGCTCAACTTCATCTCCACCCAAATCAGCGTTAGAGTATCCAACCAAGCGCAGATTGCTTCCTTGATAGCATAATGCATAATCTGACGTGCCCTCCAAGTATCTCAAAATCATTTTCACTGCTTTTCAATGTTGCTCACTAGGATTTGACTAGAATCTGCTAACTAGTCCAATTGCATAACAAATATCTGGCCTTGTACATATCATTGCGTACATCAAACTTCCAACGACACTAGTATAGGGAACCCTTTCCTTTTTTTGTTTGTTAACTTAGTTTTGGGACACATATCAAGACTCAAGGTTACACCAGAAGAAGTCTCTCATATTCACTACTACAGAATATATATATATATTACGACCCTAAAGAAAAAGGGACACCAAAAATACAACCGGTGGCATATTCATAATTATAAGTGAGCATTGCATAGCTTTAGGCGTCCCCAGTTTGACTGTCAGTTTTAACTTGGGGACACCAAAAATAATTTAAATTTATATTGACAGTCTTTATTTGTCAGTTTTACTGTCAGTTTTATACTACTCTTATATTAATCTTTTTCTTCCCATAACTGCAAATACAAGGAGAGCCACTACCGCCACGCCTTTTAACTCTTGCTTCTTCTTCTTTATATGCTTGCTTCTTCCTTTCTCTCTCTTTTTTTCACCTCGATTAAGATCTGTTATGCTTTTTTATCATTTTTTATTATTTTATCTTCTTTCTCTTTTTTCTTTAGGTTTCCCTTCTATTTTATCTTCTAACTCATGTTATTATGGCTTATAGATCAAGACCCTAAAACATGCTTCATGGCCACGTTCCCACTGAGAAAACGAGGTTCATCTCTCCTTGTCACTCTTCTCTATTCATTATTATGAGAAAATGAATTTTAATAATAGAACGAGGCTGATTGTCTCCATCTGGAGTAACAATAAGTGCCTCTCCTTTTATGGAGAAGCGTCTCCTAGGTACATTTCCTCTATCACTCCTTCTTATGGGAACTTCTTGTCTCTTGCGCTTCTCTTTTCTAGGTCTTTGTAAAGACCTTTCTGAGCTCCCACTCAAGTCAATGTATTGAGATGATTGATGATCATTAGTCTGAGTTTGTTATGTACTGCCTTGTTCTTGTGTCTCATAAAGATATACTGTATGATCAATATCTCCCCTGCTAGGAAATTCATTTTCTAGAAATACGGTATCTCTTGATTAATCACAGTTTCATCTTCGTTTTCACCTATGAAAACATATCCTTTTGATTGCTCAGAATATCTTATAAAGATACATTTTTTCCTCTAGAACCCAATTTCCCATACCTATGGGAATCATTATGAATGTACGCAGCTGACCCCGAGGGTCTCAGGATGTTTGAATCTGGCTGCGTTTTGTCCATAACTCATAAGGTGTAGAAGTAACTGATTTTGAGGGCACACGGTTAAGAATGAAGGTAGCCGTTAGTAAAGCATCACCCTAATATGAAATTGGCAGATTTGCTTGAGCCATTATTGACCAAACCATGTCTAGAAGAGTTCTATTTCTTCTTCCAGCAACTCCATTTTGTTGTGGAGTGCCAGGGATGGTTAGTTGCCTAATTATCCCTTTTTCTTCATAGAGCTCCTTAAACTGATCAGATAAGTATTCACGACCCTGATCAGTGAACAACGCTTAGATTTTACAATCCGTTTGATTCTCTACTTCATTCATGTATCGTCTAAAGCATTCAAGAGCTTCAAACTTGTGTGAGATCAAATAGATGTGACCATATCGTGAATAGTCATTAATAAAGGTAATGAAATACTAAGCTCCGTGTCTCGCCCTTACACTCATTGGACTGCATATATCTGAATGAACTAATTGCGACGGAATCTCAGCTCTAGTTCCCTTACTGAAAGGTTTTCTGGTTGCCTTACCAGCAAGACAATTCTCGCATAAGGACATTTCCATATTCAAAATTTCACCTAGCAACCCTTCTCTAGCTAATTTAATCATTCTATTTTGGTTAATATGCCCTAGTCTAGTGTGCCAGATATTCATATCAACAGTTATATTGGAGGAAATAACGAAATAATCATGCACATTAAAATTACCAACAATATCCATAACAAAGAACTTTTTAGAAAGGAAAGCTAAACCATAAAAGGTCTTGTTACTAAAAATGCCTGCAACTTTGCCATGAAAGTTTACATTAAACCCATAATCTAATAAATAAAGTACTGAAAACAAATTCCATCTGATGTCAGGTGCATAAAGAACATCATGTAAGATCAAAGTCTTCCCACCACACAAAAGTAACTTACAGGTGCCAATTCTTTTAACTTTGATGTTTGCATTGTTGCCCACATAAAGCCATTTGCTTAGATACGGCAACCGACGATATTCCACAAAGGATCCCTGATCCCTCGTCACATGGTCTGTTGAGCTTGAATCCAAAATCCAAGAAGAACAAACAGGTTCTGTTAGAAAAGAAGTACTTAAAACAAAAGAAAGGTGTGAATTCACATAATCCACTAGTACCTTTTCACGGTCGTTTCGCTTGGTATAGTCCCATGCAAAGTGACCCATTTTCTGGAAGGTGTAACACTTGACTTTATTCAAGTCAACTTTCTTCTTGCCGCCCTTCTTACCTTTCTTCTTGAATTGTTTTCTACCCTTTTTGAACTTAGAGCCATCCTTCTTGCCTCTCTGCTGAGATTTCTTGCCTTTTTTGGAATCGGGCTTTGCATTAGAAGGACCAGCATTTTCAGTGTAGTAGGCTTGTCCAGAAGCCTTATATGCCTCTAGGCGTTCATCCTCAAGCTCAAGATGTTTCACTACATCATCAAAAGTGATGATGTTGTCATTATGAGTCAAGTTCACTTTCATGTGCTCCCAGCTAGAATGAAGCGATCTGATCAAAGCTTGAACTTGCTGTACATCAGTCAAGGTGTGTCCAGCTTCCTAAGTTCTTTGATCATGTTGGACATCTCTCTCATATGCTGCTTTATAGGAGTATTTACTCTAAGCTTGTAGGTATCAAAATTGATTGTCAACCTTATAAGCTTAGTGGTATGTGCCACCAAACTTATCCTTGAGTGTAACCCACATAGCCTGAGTAGTTTGGTATTTCTCATATTGGCCCATCAGGTCATTTTCTATTGTGCTCAATAAGGTAACTCTTGCAATGCTATTCTTTTTCTTCCACGCTTGGTAAACTTCCAAGTTTTTCTTGTCCTGAGTAGTCGTCCCAGCTTCAGGTTCCACCAAATTAGTGGTTAGTGGTTCAACACCCTCATGTTCCTTCAAAATGTACTCCACCTTACGGTGCCAGATGTCCCAGTTGTCGCCATTCAATTTCTACCCCTTAGTTAATTCAGCAATGATGCCTTTCATGGCCATTTGTCAATTTTGAAGCAACGTTTTTCACATTTAGAAATGTTGTTCTCTTTAAGAGAACATAACCAAATGATTATATAGTAGAGCATGGTATACAACGTTTGTACTTATATTATTCTTGATCAGAAAATAAGTTTATTACTAGATCTATGATCAAGAGAATATGTTTGTACCTCCCATTACACAAATACTAGCAACTTTATTATTTTCTATCAAAAACTTCATATAAGTACTTTAAATAAGTCATCAGCTTTTAAAAGTTTCACCTTCTAAAAGCTCCCACTCATCAGGGATACATGGTATTATAATGCACAATTAAAAAAATTAGCATTAACTAACAAACATAATTCATTACATGAAAAATACCATGTACATACATAAAACATACAAACAATAACACTTAGAGTCATATTCTCAATACAACCAACATAAAAGGAAATAGGAACATAATACACCATTAAATGTCAAAACAACAATAGTCAATAATGGCTTTCCTTAGTTTCCTAAAGAATCTTTTCTTTTTCTTCATGAATCTTGTTTTTGTCATAGCATCAACCCAAGCAAAAGTCATTGAGAATATGCCCCTTGCCCTTACAACTGCGTGGTATTTCATCATTACGCTCATGTAGAACTCTGCACACTTTTTGTCTTTTATGCTTTCCACATAATCCGCAATGATTGAGTATATGATTTTTATATTATTTATTCTAGCTGTTTTGTCCGTATTGAGTTTGGCTATCTTCTCAGCCATAGCAACAGAATAAGGTTGGTCGACCTCTTCTTCTAAATTTTGAGGTTCATCAGGACAGGAGGGCACAAACTTTAGTCTAGAATCCGAGTAGTCCACTTGAGGCTCCTCTGGAATAGGCTTCAGAAAATCTTCTTTAAGGATAATATAGAGATTGTCCTCGGGATCTCCATCAAAAAATTCATTTTCTTCAGGATCCTCTTCAAGATCATCCATATGAGCTTGATCGTCCACAAACTCAATGCTCAATGGCCCATACTCAAGTGTTTCAGTGCTGTTAGAAGCCTCTTGCTTCACTTTTGACCTAAATAAACAAATGTAAGTCATTATCATGATTTTAGGTATTTTTAAATGTATAAAAAAACACTTAAATAAGCACTAAAATCTCACAAATAGATCCTGAATTGCCACAAAAATAGGCAAATAGCATATCATTATAAAGATCTTGAATTTAGGAATTTTTAGGAACAAACCGCATCTCAAACAGAGCTCCCACGTGCCCCAAGAAGGAAAAATAAAAAATATTGCATAAAGCCCACTCTCGCTGGAAGCGCATGTCGTACATGCGCCACACTGCAGTTGTTCGATCATCACACGCGCAGATTAGTTGGACCCCTGATTTAACCATAATTTTATCTATTTTTTATTAATTAAATAGGGACTCTTAATGTATTTTCCAGGGCATTATCGCATGATTAAGCACTCATTTTAATTAGAGGCATTTGTATTGAATTAATTGTAATAAAAGGGTAAAATGGCCATAATTATTAAATATTTATACATATGATCTCTTGAACTTTTAATACTACTTGTGCTTAATTTTGCATTGCAGGTGCTTTGGGACACAATTGGTGATTTTTGGAGTCTGAATTAATATTTTGAAGACAAGGAAAATTATAGAAAAGGGCCAGAGCAAATTACAGAAAAGTACCCATAAGCTTTTTCATGAAGAAAATTTATTGGGGAATATTACAGAACAAGACCCAAGCCACAAATTCAATATTCAAACCGACAGAAAAGCAAAATCTGGGGGGTTTTGTCATGTGCACTTCTGGAATATGTAGAAATTACATGCGCGCGCATATCACGGAAAGATTTGTGTTGCAGCTTGCTTTCAGACTGCACCTAACAATCAGTAATGGCTATGGTTGGTGAAGCGAAATGGATGGCTGCAATCTCACTATATATACCCCCATCTTCACCACCATGAGGGCATCCCGACTGCAGCTCTTCCTTCTTCAATTTTCCTCTTCCATTTTCTTTTACCGAGGTACTACAGAACGGGGAGTTGAATTAAGAACGAGGTCACCACTTACACCACCGACCTCTTCTCTTCATCACGACCATTTACCTTTACCAGCCTCGGCACCTTCCTTACCACCACGTTCTTTATTTTCATCACCACACCATCATCTTGTTCACAGTCCAGCAGCACCTTCATCCCAACCACCATTACCTTTGGTCTTCTCTATTTTTTTCTCCACCAAAAGCCATCAAAAACTACAAGTGCAGCACCCTCATCTCCTCTCTGTGATAGTTCAGCAAGTTTTACATTTTCCGGCGAACTATTCAAGTTTTCCGGCCTCTACTTCCGGCGAGTTTCAATTCTTGTGACCCTTTTTTAACCTCCTTCATGTCTTATTTTCTTCCTACTATCGTCCCTTCATCATGCTAATACAGTACCATCATTCTTCATCGGTTTTTCTGTGACTCCCGTGAGGTTTCCAATTTTCCAGCGAAGTCTGTGAAACTTCTGGCCCCCATTTCCGGTGAAGTCTGTGAAACTTCTGGCCCCCATTTCCGGCGACCTCTCATCACTCTCTTCCTCAATTCCGGCGAGCTCTTCATCATCAACCACCAGTCCGAGTTGCAGAAACTGAGGCAGCTGAAATTTCGAGTTACACCACCTGGAGCCACGAGTTTGAGGATCTGCGAATGAGAAATGCATTTTCATCGTCAATACGTGTTGCAGTTCGATTAATGCATGATGACATCATCATACATGTATGCTGACATCATCATACATATTGCAACTTTTGACTTCATGCGCGAACATGGAATCTGAATCAGGGGAGTTATTGTTTTTATTTTTCCTCTTCCAATATTTTGTTTGAATAATGTTTGATTAAATTTGTGTTGTGGGATTTATATATATACTTTGCCTATGATTTAAATTAATTTGAGTGGTGTGTTTGTTTATATATTTAATTAAATTGTATTTTCTTTTATTTTTTTATTGTTTTTTTTAACAAGAAAACCCAAAAATCAATTTTTCCCTTGTTTTATTGAATTTGCTTTTGCATGACATTTAGTATTACCTAGGATTCAATTAAAAGCTCCTTGAGAAAAGAGAGACGACCCGAGTATTGCATTATACTACAATTCTTGGATTAAAAATCTTGTATTTGACCCCAAGACGCAAAGATACGGTCAAATCAATGGCGCCGTTGCCGGGGAGTCATTTTTGACTCCATGGTTAACTAAGTGTCAATTGAGAAATTGATTTGGGGTTGCCTGTGTCAGCTTCTTGATTTTTACAATAGTTTCATACCATTTCCATATTTTTCATAAAAAAAAAAATTCTATCTGTTTTATTTTTCCCCCCACAAATAGGTGCATTTAGATCCTTACCACTACATGCATACTCATCATTGCATTTTCACTCTATTTTGTTAAGTTCATTCTGTGTCTTGCATTTAGCTGTGTTGAGTGGTTTGAATTTAATTAGTAGTTAATTCAAAAAAAAAACTTTCATTCCCTTTTAGTGGCTTCATTGTGAATAACTTGTTTTTATTATAATTCTCGTTCATTAGTGATATGACTTTTGCATTTAAATATTTACATAAACTTGCATTTTTTTTCTCTTTGTAGTTTTCCCCCCTTAAAATTTGTGTGCAAAATATTTTTGGTATTTCATTAATCCATTATTTTCTTAATTTTTTTTTGTATGTCCGATCAATCTGAAAAGACATTAGATCATTCTTCTAATCTTGAATTGTTCATTGACTTAAGTGATTGTGCTTCTCAAGGTACCACTATGGTAAATAATGGTGAAGGACAACCAAGGAGAAGAACTATTAGGGATGTGACAAGATCAGATGTAACTATTGATCCTTTTAGTACCGCATGCCCTAACCTTAATGTCAATTTTGAGCTTAAGGGACCTTTGCTTGCTTCACTACCTCATTTTCATGGACTTAAGAAGGAAAATCCTTAGAACCACCTCAATGCATTACACGTGGCTTGCTCAAATATGAAGCCTGTCGGTGCTTGCCTAGAAGATGTACAACTGAAGGTGTTTTACTTCACCTTGGAAGGGAAGGTGAAAGAGTGGTATATGATGCTACCAAGGCAGGTTAATGACACTCTTCATTCATGGGGAGATCTGAAAAAAGCCTTCTTGGAAAAGTACTTTCCCACTGCAAGTATTGCTGAGCTCAAGAAGGAGATTTACTCTATCAAACAAGACCCCTCAGAGTCTTTTTATGAGTATTGGAGCCGCTTTCAGGAGCTTTTGGCTAAGTGCCCACACCATCAAATCAGCAATGAGCAATTAATCCAATACTTTCATGATGGTCTTTTACCTAATGAAAAGGGTATTCTAGATGCTTCAGCTGGGGGTTCTTTAGAAGATTGCACTGCAGAGGAAGCATGGGCTCAAATTCAAATGAGAGCTCAAAACACTCAACAATACAATGTAAGAGAGATCAGAAGTGTCTGTGATATCAGATCTAACTAAAGGATAATCGCACTTAAGTCTAAAATGGATACACTCACTTCGCAGCTTTCTCTTGTCACCACTGAACTTCAACATCTGAGTACCCAACAAGCAACTCATTTTCCTGCTTCACAAGCTCTTTTTGCACCTAGTTGCGATAATTGTAGTTCAATGATGCACATTACAAGCCTATGCCCTAATCCTCATGAGGAAGTCAATGCTATGTATCAAGGAAGGCCTAATCAATAAAGATGGGACTCTAACACCACCACCTACAATGAAAACAGAAGACCTAATCCTAATTTTGGTTGGAGGAATCAAGAAGGTTCATCTTATCAAGTCCAACCATATGGGTCAAATCGTGGACAAATTGTGCCTATTCAAGAGTCCAAAGGCGATGAAACCAATCAATTATTGAAGAGCTTGGCTGCTCGAATTGCTAGCATTGATAACCGGATGATGGAAGAAAAAGCTTTGAATCAGGGTCAATTCTCCTCTATCAACGCATCTCTACAAAAGCTACATAATGACAAGGCAAGTGACAGTACTCAAATGGCTCATATGTACAAGAAGTTTGAAGAATTAGAGTTGAAAAACAACACAGTTCAATCTCATTTAACCCAATTCTCCAATTCCTTGAGTGATGTGCATGCTAAGACTGGTGGGTCTATTCCTTCAAACACCATCATCAATCCTAAGTCCCTAAAAGCTATTGAACTGAGAAGTGGTAAAAAGGTACACTTTCCTGAAGAGATTGACAATGAAGTAGATGAGGAGATAGAAGTTGAAAGTCCACCTTTGAGCCCAATGAAGTTTCCAAATCCTGAAAGCTCCAAAGAGAAGGCTATTCTTGAAAGGAAGAAGCACAAAACAGTTGAACAACCTCAAGTGGAACAACAACCACTTCTGAGAGAGGTTGGCTCCAAGGAAAGAAGCACTTTTGAGAAAGGTAAGACAAGCGAGCATGGCACCTTGTCCAACGCTAATGGTAAAGAGGTAAAAATTTCTCAACTCCTTTTCCCTAAAGCTTACTTTCAAGGCAAGAAAATGCATGATGAACAAACTGAGAAAGAAATGTATGACTTGTTTAGTAAGCTACATATCAATGTTCCTTTCTTCCAATTGGTCAAGTCTATGCCCAGTTATTGCAAATTCCTTAAAGACCTTTGTACAAATAAGAGGAAATTCAAGCCTAATGAGAGAGTTCAAGTTAGCTCTAATGTGTCTGCCCTATTCAAACCTCAAATCCCTGATAAATGCAAGGATCCTGGCTCATTCACTATACCTTGTACCATAGGTAATGCAAATGTGGCCCAAGCCTTGCTAGACTTAGGTGCAGCCATTAATGTCATGCCTAGTTCCATTTTTAAGTCTCTTGGTGTCAAGGAACTTAAGAGAACTACTGTGGTTCTCCAACTAGCTGATAAAAGCATTTGGCAACCGCAAGGTATCATTGAAGATTTACTTGTCAAAGTCAAGGATTAAGTTTTTCCGGCTGATTTCTTTGTGTTAGACATGTCTCAAGAACCTAGTGAATCCACCCTTATCTTAGGGAGACCCTTTATGATGACAGCCAGTACCTTGATAGACATGAAACATGGTTCAATTACCATGGAAGTGGGTAACCATAAGCTAAGTTTCAATATGTATGAAGCCATGAAATACCCTTTTGAAGATTGCTCTTTATTAGGTGTGAATTTGATTGACTTAGCATTTGATGATATGGTTAATGAATGTGAGCTCAACTTGCACACTGATAATTGTGATCTTAATTTTGGCTTTGCATTAGATTCATGTGATGATAAAATCTCTCCTCCTTCTTCTGTTGATAATTTTGATTCACAGGGGAGTGATATTTCCAACCTTAACTCATCAATGGTTGATTGTTGGTTATCTTCCCTAAGTGATTTTTCTCTTACTTCTCTTGATTTATGGGAACGTAACTCATTTGATAATTCATGCTTTAGTAATGATGCTTGTGAGGAAGGTATTCTTGCCAATATTTTAGGTCATAAACCAGCTGAAGAGTCTGAATGCGAGGTTGGTAATCAAGACATGGACACTTTGCATGAGATAGCCCTTACGCCAATCAAGACCTCCTCTTGTGTGACTCATTTTGATGCTAAACGCAATATGGTTAAAGGGCCACTTCTTAACTCATCATCTAAGCCTCAAACAAAGATTACTCCTTATACCCTACGATTTTTGAATAAACTAATCACTTCTTGTGAAGAAGGTATGAAGGAAGCTGCTTTCCCCAAGCCTGTAGCTGCTATAGACAAACTGAATGTTGGTTCAATACTTGGGAAGACTAATGCTCAATTGGTAGAATCTACGGAGCTTAGCGTAAGTCATGCATCTCATAAGTCTGAAAAAGGGAGTATTTTCACTACCCTTAATCTTCCTACACTAATTCCCTCTATTGTTCAACCTCCTGAATTAGAGCTTAAACCTCTCCCCTCTAATTTGAAATATGCTTTCCTTGCTGCTAATGGGAAATTGCCTGTGATTATTTCAAATTCTTTGTCTGTGAGTGAGGAGGAGAGATTGCTTGATGTTTTGAGTAAAAATAGAAAAGCTTTAGGTTGGACTTTAGCTGACATTCCTGGAATCAATCCTGCTATTTGTACCCATCGGATCCTCTTGCATGAGGAATCCAAACCTCTTAGGCACCCTCAACGGCGACTCAACCCCCTGATTCTAGATATGGTCAAGAAAGAAGTGACAAAATTATTGAGTGTGGGTATCATCTACCCAATTTTTGATAGTGAATGGGTTAGTCCAGTATAGGTTGTACCTAAGAAGAGTGGGATCACTGTGATAAAAAATGAAAATAATGAATTGATACCTACCAGGGTGCAAAATGCTTGGCGAGTATGCATAGATTACAGAAAATTGAATGAAGCCTCTAGGAAAGATCATTTTCCCTTGCCTTTTATTGATCAGATGCTTGAAAGGTTGGCAGGTAAGAGTCACTATTGTTTTTTATATGGTTATTCAGGATATTTTTAGATCCTAGTGGCTCTGAAAGATCAAGAAAAGACTACCTTTACTTGTCCATTTGGAACCTATGCGTATAGGAGAATGCCGTTCGGATTGTACAATGCACCTGGCACTTTCCAATGTTGTATGATGTCACTGTTCAGCGATTTCCTAGAAAATTGTATGGAAGTTTTTTTGGATGATTTTACAGTGTATGGCAATTCATTTGATACTTGTTTAAATAGTTTGGACAAGGTTCTTGCTAGATGCATTGAGAAAAATTTAATTTTGAATTATAAGAAGTGCCATTTCATGGTTGATCATGGAATAGTACTTGGTCACTTGATATCTAGCAAGGGCATTGAAGTTGATAGAGCTAAAATTGAGGTAATTTCCTCCTTGCCCTACCCCACTAATGTTAAAACGCTTCGTTCTTTCTTAGGGCATGTGGGTTTTTACCGACGATTCATAAAAGATTTCAGCAAGATAGCTCTACCATTATACAAATTATTGCAAAAGAATGTTGATTTCATCTTTGATGATTTATGTAAACAAGCATTTAATGAATTAAAATCACACTTGATTTCGCCCCTATTCTAAGTGCACCAGATTGGATATTACCTTTTGAACTAGCATGCGATGCCTCCAATTCTGCTGTGGGGGTCATGCTAGGGCACAAACATAACAAGTTGTTCCATGTGATTGCTTAAGCATCCAAAACCTTGGATAGTGCACAAAGGAATTACACTACCACTGAAAAAGAACTGTTTGCTGTGATATTTGCATTAGATAAGTTCAGACAATATTTAATCAATTCCAAAGTGGTTGTGTATACAGATCATGCAGCTGTGAAGTTTCTCTTCACCAAGCCTCAGTCCAAGCCAAGGCTTATTAGATGGATGTTACTGCTATAAGAGTTCGACATTAGCATTAAGGATAGGCCTGGAACTGCAAACTTTGTAGCGGATCACTTGAGTAGACTACCGGATGGCACAAGGGGAGTACTTGACTCTGATCTTGTTTGTGATAACTTTCCTAATGCATCCCTAATGTCTATCTCTATTTATGTTCCTTGGTTTGCTAGTCTTGTCAACTATATTGTGACCGGTCTCATCCCTGAGTATATATCTTCCTTTTAGGCTCAGAAACTTAGACGAGAATCCGAACACTACATTTGGGATGAGCCCTATTTGTGGAGACTATGCAATGATCAAGTTATTAGGAGATGTGTTCCAGAGACTGAAACTAAGGACATACTGTCCGCTTGCCACTCTATGATTTATGGTGGACACTTTAGTGCCAAGAAGACATCTAGGAAAGTATCAGATATTGGGTTTTACTGGCCCACCCTTTTCAAGGATTCATACTCATATTGTAAGGCATGTGATAAATGCCACAGATTTGGGGGGTTAGGAAAACGGCACGAGATGCCACAACAACCTATGCTTTTTTGTGAGATATTTGATGTATGGGGTATAGACTTTATGTGCCCTTTTCCACCCTCATCAGGCTATAGCTATATCTTGTTAGCTGTGGATTACCTTTCTAGATGGGTTGAAGCTATTCCTACTAGGAAGGATGATGCCTTTCTCAAGTCTTATATCTTTTATAGATTTGGAGTACCACGGGCTATAGTAAGTGATAGAGGAACCCACTTTTGCAATAAGGTTATTGATAACTTACTTGCTAAGCTTGGGGTGACTCACAAAACTTCTACCCATTACCATCCACAAACAAATGGGCAAGCAGAAGTATCCAACTGAGAGATCAAACAGGTTCTAGAAATGATAGTCAAGCCTTCAAGGAAGGATTGGAGCTTAAGGTTGGAGGAAGCACTATGGGCCTATAGAACTGCTTTTAAGACACCAATAGGAATGTCTCCTTACCGACTTATCCATGGAAAGGCTTGTCATATTCCGGTGGAATTGGAGCACAAAACCTATTGGGCTGTGAAAATGTGCAACATGGATATAGAAGAGACAGGCTGGGAAAGGAAATTGTAACTACAAGAACTTGAAGAAATGCGACTAGATGCTTATGAGAGCTCTCACATTTACAAAGAGAAGACCAAGTTGCTGCATGATAAGAAGATCTTGAGAAAGGATTTCAAAGTAGGTGACCGTGTGCTGTTGTACAAGGCCCAATTCAAGTTGTTAAGTGGGAAGCTTAAAGATAGATGGTATGGGCCTTTCACCGTCACCAAAGTGCATTCATTTGGCATGGTAGAGCTACTTGATGAGACTACTGGAAAAGAGTTCCAAGTCAATGGACACCTGCTCAAGCTCTACTGTGATTCACCATTAAAGCCTACTTGAGGCCAGGTTGCTTCTTCTCCTTTCACTATCTTCTGCTTTCAATGATCTTTCATCAGTTATTATGTATGCTTTATTGATTGCTTGAGATAAGTGTGGGGGAAGGGCATTCCAGTAGAAGTAGTTTAGTTAAAAAAAAACTTTTGTGTGTATTTTTTTTCTTTTGTTCTTCCTTTGTGTGTGCACTTAATTACCATTGTTCCTTGAACTTCAACCTGCTTTACACATTGAAGACAATGTGTTGATTAAGTGTGGGGGAGGGAAATACATTTTGAATCCCAATGGTTGATTTTAAATGTGAAAATGCCTTAAACTAGAAAATTTTTCAATACTTTTTCAAGATTGACTTGCTTTGAAGCATGACATAAATGGTAAAGGGTCGCATTTGCCATTTTGGACATGTAATTTGCAAGAAATTTTTTTTTGAGCTTCCATGAGATCTAGTTTTTGGCAAATATTTTTTTAAAAAACCATATTTTGTTTTCAAGTGAATGGGAAAAGGAATGAACCCACAATTGGATTCTTGTTTACTCCTTGTTTTGAAAAAAAAAATTATATAGTTAAAAAAAAAAGTTTTTGTATCATTAGTGTGTTTAATATTTGAGCATGATTATAATTGGTTGTAATGTTTTGATTAATTGTGTTTGTAAGGTTAGCACTAGAAGTTAAGCGGATGTTTTGTGGTTAGTTTCCTATGCAATTAATTATGTTAGAAGAAGCATTAGACAAAAACCTTATTGGAAGATTATTTAGACCTTAAATTCTTTCCATGTGTGCATGTTCACTTATTTTTTATCTTCTAGAACTTGTTTTAACTCTTCTTCAAAACGGGATTTGCATTAGTGTGATGAAAATAAAAGAGGCATTCATTTTAAACCCATTCACCAAAACACAAACCCTTATTTATCACCTTTTTGTTACCCATTTTTGAGCCATTCCTATGTTGTATGCAAGTCATTTATTCATAGTGTTCATGGTATTCTGAAATCAAAGTAAATTGCCAATAGACAATTGAGCAATTTGAAATGCAAAAAAAAAAAAAAAGTAGTTAAAAAAAAAAGAGAGAAGAAGGTGAATTAAGAAAAGAATTGGCAATAGTAATTAAAGTTAATTAGTTACTATGAACTTGTTCAATAATTTTGACTTGCATATCAACTATTTATTTTCTTCATTCCATTCTGCCTTCATCCATCATTACAACCCTTTGAAGTCCTCTTGATTCATTACATTAATTGCTATTAGTAGTGGAGATGTTAGAGTTGTTACAAGCCTATGGTAAGTTGTTCATTGAGTGAGCTAGAGTGAAATTATCCCAATGAGGTGAGACAAGTGAAACAATAATACCCTGAGAGTCTCTTGTGCTTCATCTAATATTTTGTGTAGTTGACTAATTTCTTTGCATCAATTAACAATAACTAATGTTGACTTGAAGAATATGTTTAATTGATCTATTGCTTTCTAATTATGAAATTGCTCACCTTTTAATGTGTCAATAATTTGGATTTGAAGTCTTGTACTCAATTTCCTTTGTTCAGGAGTACAAAGGTCTAAGTGTGGGGGAATTGATTTAACCATAGTTTTATATATTTTTTATTAATTAAATAGGGACTCTTAATGTATTTTCCAGGGCATTATCACATGATTAAGCACTCATTTTAATTAGAGGCATTTGTATTGAATTAATTGTAATAAAAGGGTAAAATGGCCATAATTATTAAATATTTATACATATGATCTCTTGAACTTTTAATACTACCTTGTGTTAATTTTGCATTGCAGGTGCTTTGGGACATAATTGGTGATTTTTGGAGTCTGAATTAATATTTTGAAGACAAGGAAAATTATAGAAAAGGGCCAGAGCAAATTACAGAAAAGTACCCATAAGCTTTTTCATGAAGAAAATTTACTGGGGAATATTACAGAACAAGACCCAAGCCACAAATTCAACATATCAAACCGATAGAAAAGCAAAATCTGGGGGGTTTTGTCATGTGCGCTTCTGGAATATGTAGAAATAACATGCGCGCGCATATCACGGAAAGATTTGTGTTGCAGCTTGCTTTCAGACTGCACCTAACAATCAGTAGTGGCTATGGTTGGTGAAGCGAAATGGACGGCGGCAATCTCACTATATATACCCCCATCTTCACCACCATGAGGGCATCCCGACTGCAGCTCTTCCTTCTTCAATTTTCCTCTTCCATTTTCTTTTACCGAGGTACTACAGAACGGGGGGTTGAAGTAAGAACGAGGTCACCACTTACACCACCGACCTCTTCCCTTCATCACGATCATTCACCTTTACCAGCCTCGACACCTTCCTTACCACCACGTTCTTCATTTTCATCACCACACCATCATCTTGATCACAGTCTAGCAGCACCTTCATCCCAACCACCATCACCTTCGGTCTTCTCTGTTTTTTTCTCCACCAAAAGCCATCGAAAACTACAAGTGCAGCACCCTCATCTCCTCTCTGTGATAGTTCAGCAAGTTTTGCATTTTCCGGTGAACTATTCTAGTTTTTCGGCCCCCACTTGCGGCGAGTTTCAATTCTTGTGACCCATTTTTCACCTCCTTCGTGTCTTATTTTCTTCCTACCATCATCCCTTCATCAGGCTAATACAGCACCATCATTCTTCATCGGTTTTTCTGTGACTCTCGTGTGGTTTCCAATTTTTCGGCGAGGTCTGTGAAACTTCCGGCCCCCATTTCCAGTGACCTCTCATCACTCTCATCCTCAATTCCGGCGAGCTCTTCATCATCAACCACCAGTCCGAGTTGTAGAAACTGAGGCAGCTGAAATTTTGAGTTACACCACCTGGAGCCACGAGTTTGAGGATCTGCGAATGAGAAATGTGTTTTCATTGTCAATACGTGTTGTAGTTCAATTAATGCATGATAACATCATCATACATATTGCAACTTTTGACTTCATCCGTGAACATGGAATCTGAATCAGGGGAGTTATTGTTTTTATTTTTCCTATTCCAATATTTTGTTTGAATAATGTGTGATTAAATTTGTGTTGTGGGATTTATATATATACTTTGCCTATGATTTAAATTAATTTGAGTGGTGTGTTTATTTATATATTTAATTAAATTGTATTTTATTTTATTTTTTTATTGTTTTTTTTAACAAGAGAACCCAAAAATCAATTTTTCCCTTGTTTTATTGAATTTGCTTTTGCATGACATTTAGTATTACCTAGGATTCAATTAAAGGCTCCTTGAGAAAAGAGAGACGACCCAAGTATTGCATTATACTGCAATTCTTGGATTAAAAATCTTGTATTTGACCCCAAGACACAAAGATACGGTCAAATCAATGATGTGCTGCCTGCTCTCGGTTTGTGTCAGCCACGTGTCAAATGGGTCTGGCACGTGGCCACATGAGCCCCTTGGCGTTTCTATCCTTTTTAATTATTAATTTTATTTTTGGGTTGGGCCTTTACCCACTGACCCGATCCGTGTTCTTTGTTGTTTTTTAATTGTGGTTTTTGGGTTTGAGCCACTTATAGCCCAAATCTCCTTTTTTTAAAAAAAAAATAAAACTGTTGCGCAGGATCGGGTTGGGCCATAGACCCTATCCATATTATTGTTTTAAAATAGGCCTAAACGACGTCGTTTCGGGGTGGTGGAGGTTGTCTTCAACCTCCAGCTGGGTCGACCCTGACCCGATTTCAGGCGCGGGTTGGGTTTGTTGACCCAGTGCCTTCTCTCCTTCGCAACTTCACTGTCCAACGTCCGTTTTGTGACTTCTTGGTGTTTATTTTCATCATTTTTTTGAGCTCTACGCAATGGGATTATTTTTAAACCCTAAATAAGTCATTTTATGATGACCCGATTCAATTCAATTTTTCATTTTTCTGATTCTTTTCTCGGATTTTGCACAACCTATGAGTTCTTTGGTTCCATAGCCTTAGTATATGCATTATGAGGCTTTTCAATATACTAATACTCATAGAACCAAGTCATTACCATACAACTGTAATTGACAGAAAATAGATTGCACAGTAGATCACAGAAAAAAGGAAACAAAAAAACGCAAAAACAGAGTGAACTCAAACACAATCTCATACAGAAAGATATATATATTAGTTAGAATCATATACTCTCATATATCCATGAACTTGAATTGACGTACAGAGAAAATGTTCTACATACATGCTCTCGATAGAAATTCATCAACACAATGAACTTAAACATGTTCAGCAGAAGTAATTGAATAGATTTTAAAACCATCGCTCTGATACCAATGTGGGCGTACCTAAAGCGTCGATTTGTACTCCTAAGGTACCCACACGAAACAGATCACTTTCGGGAGACCGATTATGAAACACAGCAAATTCTCCAAGAAAGAGGAAGAGATTTATGTCGAGATTATTTTCTCTGTATTGTGCGTTATGTCTGTTTGCTGTTTTTTTATACACACATACACGTAGTCAGACAACCGTTCCCCCCAAAACATACAGGGAAACTGTTCCCACCAGGTTTCAATTTTGAACCCTTGGGGAATATTACCAATAAATACCCCACATTCATTTAGGTATTTTATTTTGGCCCCAAAGCTTAAAGCTTAATGGGTTTGGGCCTAATCCGCCAAGGGTGGACCAAGCCCAATTCCCAACACCTAGGTTCTTTTAAATCCATTTATTTGTCTTGTAAATATCTTTATTTGTCCTGTAAATACTCTTATTTGTCTTGTAAATGCTTTTTTGAAAAAATAAAAGAAGGGAATCATTGTCTTTTCACCCATAAAAATTAATTTCTTTTTGACCAGGGGCTGTAGTGAAGTTTCAGAAAGTTTTAGGAGTTGGTTGAAATTAATTAGCTACAGAGGGGCCTAACTGAAATTTTCCTTTATATTTACCCCTAAAAAAAATATTTGATGTTGGGTGTACTTTCGGCAAAATCCTATGTGTATTTTTAAACTTTGAGCTCACCAATTAACCTCTCTCCCTTCGTTCTTCCTCAACTTAGACTTGAGTTCATCGGTTTTGAAATCCATCTGAAGATATGAATGGGATGTCCATATCAAGAAATCAAATGTTAATTCATTTTCCAAACCAAATTGTCCTTCTCAGATAAAATACATTAAAACATAGTAATGTTATTATTTTTTTAATTTAATTTTTTTACTTGGATTGCAATCTAACCTTTTAATTATATTTTTGTTGTTTAACTTCATTGTAGATTCCATTTTTGTCCTCAATTTTATTTTTTCACAAATCTTTTAATTTCATTTTTTTTCAAACTGATTTAATGTTTCATTTTGACTATTATTGCAAGCATAATTAACGAACTCATGGCTTCATGATGAACATAATTGTGAAACTTGCAAGTTAATTTAACTTACCAGAACTTACCGCTTGTATGTTTTTAATTTATAAAATCGCATGAACTCTTTTTCAAACTCATGATAGTTATAAATTTAGTTGAACTCTTGAGTTTATCACTTACTCAGGTTTCTACCTTACAAAATCGAGTTAACTTCCTCTTAAACTTTTGCTAAAGTTTTGGATTTGATTATGTTTAGTGACTTTATATATTAACTTCATTAAAAACATTTTGTTGAATATGATAAATTATAAATATTGATAGATTTAAATATAATTATTTGGATTTAAAATATATTTAAATCAAGTTATATTGTTGTATTTTTTGTATTTTAAATATTTAAACACATATTTTTAATACATATTTATTGATAAAAGTAAATTGTCATGATTTAAGTTTATGTTCCTGTCACAAATTTTCTTAAACTTGTGAGTTTGATTGTCAAACCCTTTAACATTTCGATATCGCAAGTAATAAGCGCACAGTTCCGTAAGGCATACAAAAATAGAGTAAACATACTGACATTAAGTACTTATTTATAATACAGAAAATTCCCCGTAGGATTTGAAATATATACATAAACATATACAGAGTATTCAAAAGGAACTAAATTATAAGCTAAATAACCAACAACAGTCTCCACGTGTGTACCAGAACTCTACTTGCCGGTAGCCACGGATTTGTTCTTCAAGCCACTACCTTCAGCTGAAATATTTCAAGTTTTGAAAAAGAGTGAGATTCAAAAGAATCTTAGTAATAACATACAGTCAATCATATAATATACAAAAATTAAATATGTCATGCTCCATGTTATGTAACATATTAACAACACAAATAATCATCACAGTATGTATACATAAGTTAGCGCTACTCCCCCACTATCTGTAAACCTTGGTTGGGTTCTTACTCAACAACCAGGTAAAAATGTCTATTCGTACAAATTACCCTGCTAGGCAAAACAGTGTTCATCAATTATATCATAGAAGATGACATACACGAACATATAAAATATTCACATAATTTATGAAAAATAGAGTTATTACCTATCTCGTTTCTCAATTTTTCAGTCGTCTTAACTTTGATTTTGGCTTGGAAATTTTCCAATTCCTATCAAAATTTAAGGTAACAAGTAAAAGGTTATTACTTGTACCATTACTGCCTTTAAATCATAGTATCTATCATAGTTTCAATAATTTATGCTCAATACAACTATACTCAATGCAGTTTCACAGTTTTCCAGAAAACAGGCAGAATTTTGGTCAACTTTGAAAAATCATAGTTAATTTTAGGAAATTCTAAATTGATTGATTCTAAAGCCTAAGTGAAGCTCTTTAAGTGTATTTTCATGAAAAAAATACCCAACTCTAGCCCTTGCAACCATAGTATTCCCAGAAATTCGCCAAAACCTTGCTATTCCAGATTGGACTCTAGAAACATGTTTAAACTTTGAAAAATCATAACTTTCAATCTACTAGACCAAATGACTACCTATCAAAATAGAAGCTCAGTATGTCTACTTTCCCCTTATAAAATATTAGGCGATTTGTATGAGGTTTGACTGCTGACAAACACGCCACAGTAATACTGGTAGAAATGAATCTGGACAGCAACAACTCAAATTTTCAAAAATTCTAGAATTATGTATAATCATCCAAAAAACACAACCACATGTGATTCCACATAATTTTTCATGTAGAATCCAATTGAATACTCAAAAATATCAAAATCCAACTTCTTCTCTATATTTTATTCATATCTGAACAGAACCGCTTTCCCCAAGAATCCAATTTTGCAAATTAAGCTTCAAGACTTATATTCTAACATCATTAAACTTTCTTTAGCCCATTTCTCATGATTACAAGACCATAAAGCTTCATTTTCATGGTGTTACAAAATCAAGGCAGTAACACAACTCCACGAATAATTACTCAAACATCACAATATTCGGTTCAAATCGAAGCTTACGCTTACCCGAGTATGATTTTGCAACCAATTCTTGATTCCGACAGCACTTACCCTGAGTAGATGACACCAAACTCCACCAATAAAAAAATATAAAACTATAGAATTGAAGCTTATGATGAGGAGAAGAAGATTTGTGAAGGACTTTTCGGATGAAAGCTGCGATTCAGTAGTGAAAGCGGTGAATTTTTTCGAGAGTTTTTACTATTCATCACCTTCTTTCCTCTTTCAAATTTTTCATATTTTTTGGCAGATTTTCTTGATTTTTCTGAGCTTCTGGATGTCTTAATGGATAAAGGAAACATATATTTTTCCAATTTCCTAAATTGCCCATACATTTTGTGATTTTACACTTTGCTGAAAATCCGGTAGAATTTTCATCAAATTTTAAAAATTCATATCTTTATTTGTAGATATTGAATTGAAGTGATTCCAAAGGCTATGAAACCCTTATTGAGTATAGTTTCAAGAAAAAATATAGTTTTTAGCCAACTAGAAGGACAAAATTCCCAGAATTTAAGTTTTTGGACGCTGTTTCAGAAAGTAGCCAGTTTCAATGGGTAAACTCCAAAAAAATCATAACTCTTAGTATACAGGTCAAAATAATTCATATAACTTATCGAATTAAAACTTGGAATATGTACTTTTATTCTAAAAAATGTCATAATTTTGAACATCATTTGTTCATCCAAAACCACATGAAAAACTTATTGCCTCACAGAAAATTTTCACTGGTAGAATAATCAAATTCTCTAAAATTCATCTTGATTCTATTTGTTGAATAAATATACATTGAATCTTTGGCGTATAAATTTTGGGATATTACATTGATAGCCTTAATGGTGAAACTGTGAAAGTTTTTTGCTTTCATCTCTTAAATTTCTGGGTTCCAACAAGGCAATTTCACACATAACAACTACTATTGTCGTAAAATTATTTTTAGTTACATTTATATGGTTCATTTTTTAAAGATTAGATACGGTCTTATGACTTAGAAGATGTTTATAGAGATATTTACATATTATTCAGTCCAAGGAATGTTTAACTTTGATAATTAAGGATCAAAGTAACTTAGTATTAAATTCAGGGGAAAATATAATTAAATTAAAGTGATAAATAACAAAATAGTCAAACGCGCATAAATGTTGGTAATCAACTTGAAATTTGACAAACTTAAGCAGCTAATTAACCGAAAGTAGACAAGGTAAACATGGCAGATGGTATTGGTGCAACCTCCATGAAAATAACTCTAGTCAAATTAGTTTTGATATTTGTAATTTCGTTATTTTTACAAAAAAGACTAAAAATAGGTGGATCGTGGAAGTAGTTATGAACTAAAGAGAAATGTTATCAAAATTAAACCGATCAAATTTAGACACTAGTTTAGATTTATTTGTTCGACTAAACCATGTGTTAATTAATCATAAAATCCTTCCATGACAATGTATATGTCAAAAGTTATGCAAAGACACAAGAGTAATCATAAATTAATTATGGAGCTTCTATAATAGGTTTAATATTACAGAAGTCCTCTCTTGAAAATTGTGAAAATAACAAGGATGGGATAATATTAACAAATCGATTCAAAACATGCTTTTAGATCATCAATAAAGTTCTTAGAAGATAAATAAATTTCAAGAAATACATATATAAATAGTGTTGACGGTCAAATATTCCTTATATCCTCATTTTATTCAACCGAGTCATAAGTTAACTGTAACACTTACTTTTCGACTATCTTGAAAAATTTTAACAATTTCACAATACATTTAGCTCTATTCTGATTAAAAAAAATTAAACTCATTAAAATGCATTACCATGGTAGAAAATAATTATGCTTCAAAATTGAAGGTTATCAATTGTAGAAAAGATCAAGTTTATCACTCAAAGGTCCACGATGATTAAAAGGATTCAAACCTATGAATAAAGTTCAAAATATGCAACTGACAAATCCCTATTTTTATTATATATTTTTATATTTTAATTGATGATTTTGTCATAGTTATTGAGTCTAAAATACCTTTCTTGAGATAAATTAGGCTTAAGAGTAAATAAAGTAACTTAAGACTAAAAATGATAAAATTGTCAAAATAATTGTAATTACTCTTAATCATTGATTTTTCTTATTAGAATATTTGATGCTGATTTAATTGTTTTTAATTGTAGATACTTGAAAGTTTAGAGTAAATCAGAAAATAGAAATTTGGACTCCAATTTGGAAAATGACACTTTAGTCACTCAAATTTGAAAAATACTAGTTCAGAATAATTGAAACTCAACGTTTTGGTTTAGCAGGGTCAGCTTTCGAGCAGTTTTGAGAGTTAAGGGAAGGGTAATACAGAGAGAGAGCTTCCACGATATAGACAGACAACCGCAAGGAGAGGGGAGTGGGGATTGAGGAGAGCAGAGGCCAGTTGAAACAGATCAGCTAAGAGTTTTGTGGAGGGATGCCTCAGATCTACTCCTTGTCGCCAGCGGCATTCCTCACCCTCACCGCCATGCCGCCGGCGACCAAAAGAGACACAGACCACAAGACCCGGAGTGCCCACCAGGAGGGAAGGAAGGTGTGGGGATATAAACAATGAAGATGTTCCAAGAGTGTAACAGGGTGAAGGAGGTTTTGCGATTTGGCTTTTTTTTCTTTTGAAAACAATCATATATCCCGATCAACGAATTAATAGCAAGCCTAGCTTGCCCAGTCAACATGCCACGTAAGAAAATTTCACTTGGTTAATGACACATCATCAAACTTAACTACAGGGACTAATGGTTTTAGAAGGAATAAACTTGAGGATTGTAGAGACCAAAACCAAAGTGACTGCAAATTATAAGGACTAAAGATGATATTAACCTTTTTATTTTGAAACAAGAGAGCATAGAACATTATGTCAGGCAAAACAAATTAAATTGGATGTATTCATTCTCCCAGAGGCACCGGAATTATTTTTTCTTGCTTTGTTTCAAGGCTATATTAAAGAGAACCCAAAAATATTATATCAACCACTAAGTTTAGACATCTCTCTACATGAATTATTTATTCTTGTTTTTAAGGGATGTATATGAGAGAGCCCAGAACATTATGTGTGTATGAATTTTGGCCTAATGATTCATTGAAGAGAACAATGTAGATTACTTTTCCATGTAGTTACAATTCTAACAACATTAAAGGAAAAAACTATCAAGGCCACTAATCTCCAACATTCCATAGTACATTGTCATTTTTTTAAGGATACAAACAGAAAGCTACAAAATGTAACTTGGAACTTGTGGGTATATGTGAGCATCATTAGCCCAAAGGGAGAGTAAAATCCTAAAAGAATACCCTAACTATTGGAAAGGAGAGCCCTTTGAACTTATAAACCCACTCTACTTATGATATTTCTCGATGCGGGACTTATAACATAGCCCTTTCCATGAGCAATGAGCTCTCAATGAAAGCGCCAATGTGATGGTCACAAGTCCAAAGGGAGAGTCCAATTCCAAAAGACTAGCCTATTGGGACAGAAAACCCCTTGAATTTATAAACCCCACTCTACTTGTGAGATTTTCCGATGTGGGACTTATAACAGTAGAGAAGTTGCAAAAGAAGGAAGGACCTCAATGTTAATACAGTGAGTAAATTAAATGATGATGGAAGAACACAAACAAGACCCAAGAGAAATAGAGCAAATGATGATGATGAAGAAGCTATATGGCATAGAAGAAGCTCAATGTGGAAGCAAAGAAGTAACTTGATGGCTCACTATGGAAAACTATATATTGAAGACATAACACAGATCAACTTAATTGCACAATATTTAATTTTGCTCGGTAGGTCCTTATTCAAAAGCTTAAACATCCCTTCAATACAATACAAGTAGAATAGGAGAGAAAAACATGTATTAAGACGATACATCACACATCACATAGTAATATAATATTATTTTTGGTTGAGATCTCCAACTCATGACTTTATGGAATGGAACCAAAAACATGTGATCTTGGCATCGCAAGCTCATTGTATACTTGCTCCATGGATGGGCGAGTACGTGGATTTTCATTCAAGCAAGTAAAAGCTATTCTTGCAATCAGCATCACCTTCTCAACCACCGAACCTTGAGGATAAGTTAGCCTTTGGTCTAACACTTTCTTCAAATCCAAATCATGAGCAACTATTGTTGGGGCATCAATAGAAGACATTATGAGATCTCTTGGATGCTTACCCATAATTATTTCCAGAGCCAACACTCCAAAGCTATAAACGTCACATTTCTCTGTCACTTCCATTGTATACGCAAGTTCTATAACAAAATCAAAATGATTATCATGGAAAAAAACATTGTTAGTGATAAAGTTTTAATTTTCAAATAAACAAGACATGAAATATAGCACTGTGTAATTTACAAATAAAGAAAAATCACATTATATAAATTGAAATATCCTTAACCTGGAGCAGCATAGCCATAGGTACCAGCAAATGAAGTCCAATTGTTAGAATCTGGATATAAAAGCTTGGCTGTCCCGAAGTCAGAGATGTGAGCCTCATAATCCAAGTCTAAAATAACATTTTTGCTTGATATGTCACGATGAACTATTGGAGGTGAGCATCCATGATGAAGATAGTATGAAGCATTTGCCACACCTTCAACAACTTTGATTCTCTTATTCCAATCCAATGCAATGACTTGTGTCTCATCACTTAGTATCTTATCCAAGCTGCCCCCTTCCAAGAATTCATAAACCAAAAAGGAGAACTTTGAATGCCAACAAAACCCATATAGCTTTATGATATTATGATGCCTAGTTTCTGTTAAGGCCTGAATCTCACTCATAAAAGCTTTTTGATGACACTAGTCTTTATCTGGTATTGAATGAAGCTTCTTCACAGCCACAACCTGACTTGTGGATAATTCAGCTTTGTAGACGCTTCCAAACCCTCCAACTCCAATGAGATATTTTTCGTTGAACTCCTCTGTGGCTTCAATGATGTTTTCATATACTAATTTCCCATCATAACTCCATATGGTAAACAAATTTTGCGTTTGCACTTCTCTTTCTTCACCGTTTGCTTTCCTTGCATCATGATGGCAAATAATATATGAAATTCCCATTGAAACTATTGCTAGAAACATAAAACCCAAACCAAGGAAGAGAGCATAGATCACCACTTTGTTTCTCTTATGATGCCTTTGATTGTAACTGCTTGTTGGGCAAATTGGCAAGCTAGATACATTTCCACATAAGCCTTTGTTGTCTGTCAATGTCTCAATTGAAGCATTACGAAAGGCAAAATTATTTGGAAGTGGACCTTCTAATTTATTGTGTGATATGTCAACCATAGTCAGGCTTTTCAAATCATCAAAAAATGAGGGAATCATACCAGAGAAATTATTATTCGAGAGGTTCAACATTTCCAAACGCTGTAGCCCTTGAAGTGTTGTTGGAATTCCACCAGAAAAGGAATTTGCACTAAGATCAAGCTTTTCAAGATTTTGTAATTGGCCAAAACTAGATGGAAGGCTGAAGAACTTATTTCCACTTAAGTTCAATTCCCGTAACCTAATCAACCCTCCAAACTGTTCTGGAATTGAACCATATAAATTATTGTTAGCTACGCTCAGCAATTCAAGGTTCTTCAATAATCCTATATCAATAGGAATGTTTCTTGAAAGTTGATTGTTGCTCAACCCAAGTTCAATCAATAATGACAAGTGACTCAATTCCTTTGGAATATTTCCTACCAATTGATTTGATGAAAAATTAAGCCGTTGTAACTTTGTTGCCTTACTTAGTTCTGGTGGTATGCCCCCCGATAAATTATTATTAGAGATCAGAAGGGTTCCAAGGTTATGGCACTGCCCCCATGTTGGTGACAAGTGGCCATAAAGTGCATTGTTACTTAAATCAATGTAGTACAAGTTTGGACACACACTAAAAGCTTCTGTGACATTTCCTACTAGCTGATTGTTTTCAAGCCTAACTCTCATAAGGCTAGAGCAATTCTTCAAACTTCTAGGAATTGGACCAGTGAATTGATTGTTACCTACAGAGATGTTAGTAAGTAATCCTCCAAGGCAAATGTCTTGAGGCAAATGACCTTCAAAATTATTGTCTGAAATTTGCAAGGATACCAATTTCTTGAGGTTATTCATTTCTAATGGAAGTTTGCCACTAAGTTTGTTTTGACGTAGAACTAGTTGGGAGAGCTCAGTCAAGTTGCCAATGCCAAAAGGAATAGATCCAGAAAATTTGTTTGTATTCAAATCTAATATGGAGAGCTTTGTCAAATTTCCAATACTCAAAGGAATAGGCCCAGAGAGGTTGTTTTGAGAAAGGAAAAGGCTGTATAGATTGACCAAGTTCCCAATGGAGGCTGGGATTGGTCCAGATATGTTATTGTTTAACAACTGCAACGCCCATAAAGAATACAGTTTCCCTATTTCATGTGGAATTGACCCTGAGATTTGATTGAAATATAGATAAAGTTGTTGTAAACTAGACATGTTTCCGATAGAACTAGGGATGCTACCAAAGAGATTGTTTCCTGACATGTCAAGTTGCTCAAGTCTCTTCATCATTCCAATTTCATGGGGTATATAACCAGTAATTTGATTATCTCCAAGTGCTAAGTACCAGAGGTTAGTCATCCTTCCAATTTGTGGTGGAATATGCCCAGAAAAGTGGTTGGAACCAAGATGCAGCCATGTTAATTGGACTAAAGTTCCTATTGTTGCTGGAATATGGCCAGAAAGTTTGTTGTCTTGTAGGTTAAGCGATGATAGTTTTGTCAGATTTCTTATAGCATCAGGAATATGGCCGGAAAGTTTGTTGTCATGTAGGTCAAGCCATGATAGGTTTGTCAGATTTCCTATAGCATCAGGAATATGGCCAGTGAAATAATTAGATTGTAAGCCTAGAGAATCAAGCCTAGTCATTTTTGTGATCCAATATGGAAATAATGCTCTAGAAAGATTGTTCCGACCAAAATAAAGATTGGTGAGTGAGGAAAGGTTGCCAATACTTGTTGGAATGCTACCAGAGAACTCATTATAGGAAAAGTCTATAATACGAAGTTTGGAGAGTTCACCAATCTGGGGAGGGATATTCCCATATAATGAGTTGAATTGTATATGTATGAATTGGAGATTGGGGAAAGATGAGAAATTGAGACTATCAAGCGTACCTCTTAATCCAAGTTCTTCAAGAGATATATTGGAAACAGAGTTGAACTCATTGCATAAAATTCCATACCACTTGCAAGGATGAGTGCTATTATCTCTCCATGTAGATAACCGAGTTTGGCTTTGGTTGTCAAGGCTGGCCTTCCACTTCAGTAAAGCATTTGCTTCATTGTTTGGTGAAGTCATGAAAGAGGAAACATGAGGTGGGAACAACATTAAATAGCCAACTAGCAGTACCCACCAAAGTGTAAGCTTCTCAGAAAATTGAGGTTTTCTGAAGAGGAATGCCATGGCTATCAAGGTAATTTTAAACAAAAGGAGAATGGTGTAGTGCACGCAATGGATGTTAAGAGATATATATATAAGACACATGAATTAACACTTGGCAGTCATTTATCCACGGCTGGGTGGACACAAAAACGTCTCTAATGGTGCGAAAGGGATTCCAATCTTCTCCTAACTTGTGGAAAATATCAGAGTACTATTAAATCTGCCAGGGGATTGGTCAATATGGTCAACATCGATCAGTTCAAGGAGAGTAAATCAAGAAACATTTGTGTCATTTCACAAGACATATTAATTAACACAAAATTAAAAAAAAAACTTTATAATATTTTAGCAAATTTATGGGACTAATTTACAAATAAGCCCTTATTTTAGACTTATATTTTTTTAAAAAAATATTTTTTTCAAATATATACAGAAGTCATCATTCCTTTTTTTTTTTTTTGGCAGAAGTCTTGATTTCTACAATGATTTACAACCGTGTATGTTTTTTTCCCTTTTTACTTCTCATAATGTATTCTTGAATTGTAAGAATGAAATTAATTTGATAATTTTAATTTATTACCCCTAATTTGATTTTCTCCCTTCCATCATCCATTTTTACCCACCTAATTTCCCCCTCTGCCCCTTTTAATCCCATCCCTTTCTTCTTTGTCTTTAAGAACTAAAATCACTTGGAAGATCGATCATCAAAGTTCACCATTCAACAGCACTCAATATTCATGAACACATCTAATCAAATCTCAAGTTCTACTTCTCAAGAGCTCATCAAGATTCCATCTGCGCCACAAAAATTGAGTCCTAGAGGACTGGATGTTTGGGAATGGTGGTGGTGGGTTTTGGTGTGAGCAAAAGGATAAAACTTTGGTTTGATTAGACAGAATCCAATGACTTAGGTCGCAGAAAGACTTGCAACTGAAAGAAAGTAATGCTTAATTTTCATGAAATAAAAACTTAGTATTATATATATATATATATTTCTTTTTTATATAAATAGTATATAGGAAAAATTCTGGAAAAATACCTTTAATATATCAAATTCCCAAATAAATTTTGTTTCCTACCATAGTTTAGATACTGTCCACTTCATAGCCAAACTTTGGGGATGCTTGATGGGTATCAAAAGGGCATGGGACTGTGGTGTGAGGGACATAATTCTGAGTGATTCTATAGAGGCTATCCATTTAATTCAAGCTGAGACTCCTAAAACACATGAGGATAGGGAGGTGATCCTGGAGATCCAGAACATGATCAAGAGGGATTGACAAGTTGAAATTCAAGTTTGGATTAGGAAAGCAAATCAGATTGTAGACTTTCTTGTAAAAAGAGCTCTCAATAACGTTGTTGGCCTGATAATCTTAAACCCTGCGACTCTTTATGAGATTTTGAATTATGCTACTTAGCGTTAGTTTCTATTTAGTTCTATAAAAAAATAAAAATATTTCAATATATAAGCATATTTCTTTTTTGGAAAAATATTTCCTTCCTTTTGATAAACCCCGAGGTCCATTTGGTATACAAATGAGCCATTTGAAATACAAATTTTAATTTGGAAAATTTCAGAAAAATATCTTCAAAATTTGAAAACCCCAAATTAGTGATTTTCTACTAAAATAAGTTGTGAATTGTTAATTAAGTATAGTAAATACCTAAACTATTATTGTAGGAAACAAAACTGATTTAAGATTTTCATGTTTTGAAGGTATTTTTTTTAGAGTATTTCCTTAAATGGGAAAATTTATCTGAAGAATGTTCTCAAATTTGTGATTTTCCATCTCAATTTCTTTGTTGAAAAAATTTAACACGTTATTTTATCTCTCTCTGTTTTTTTTTTTTGCCTTAACACATTATTTTATCTTTATTCACTAAGTCTTTGTTGACCGTTAGAAAATTGATGCTGTCCATTAACATTTTTAATGATAAATGTCAACATTGTTCCATTATAACACTTTTAGGATAATTTTGAACCCAAAAGAATTTTTGGGATAACATTACTCATGACTCATGAATGAATACTTTCGGGTCAAATATGCATCTTAGCCATTTTAAGTTTTTTTTTAAACATAACAATGAAATTTTTTATAAACGTATTGACTTAAAGCCAACACCATTGAAGCACGCTATTTATAATATTTTTCAATCACTTCAATTTAAAATTAACGACTTTTTTCTATCAAAAAAATTAACTTCTTTTATTATTATGGCTGTGCATGCGGTAGTCTAAGGCTCTAAGCTAATTGCGGACTTCATTTGTACTCAACTTGCAAGTTGGGGCAACTTATTATCAGGAAAACAAAAATGAAAGACTTCGAAAAATGAGAGCGGAGGGACATTGTAATTAATGACATTTGAAGAATAATATTGCTAAGATTTTATTTAAAGGCAAAAAAGAAAAAGAAAAAGAAATTAATGATAGAATTTTTCGTCACAGTAAAATTTCATTATTAATAAGTTTAGTAATGAAATTCTGTGGTTAGTTTCCTTTTTTTTCTGTAGCAGGGAATGATTCAAATATATACAAGAAAAGCACACAATGGATAACGGTTATTCAAACAGTACATCAAATCTATCCAAGTATCCCATGTTGAATCTTTTTTAATTTTTTTTATCTTCTCTTTTATATACTCCTCAATTCTCAATTATTAAATCCTTCTTAAATTGCAACCACACAAGAAATAATCAACAACGTTGGGTCATTGTACACGCAGTCAAACGCTAATTGTGGACTATTTTTGTAACTTGCAAGTTGGGGCAGCTTATCAATAAGGGCATGGTTCAAATTGCCCATCATGGAGCCTTTTCATTAATGATAGACACATTTGGGCCAATGTGTTGGAGTGGAGGGGCCATTTAATTCGCGATAGACACGTTTGGGCCATATTAAAAGAAATACTTCATTAAAAGAGATAGAAATCTAAGGACCTGGGTTTGGAATGCCGTGTTTAACAACGCCAACCACCCCCCCAAAACCACAAATTATATATATATTCAAGCATTTTATGTAACCCTTTTTTTCTGAATTGCACAAAGTATCCCATTGATGACTGGTACTTGATATGAAATTAAACGGACTACGTTAATAGTATCCTAGAGTAGAAGATATATATAATATTTTTAAGATATTAAAATAAATTAATTACTACATATTTATCAATATTTAACGGTTATGTTTACTTGTATTTTTGTCTCTAAAATTGAAAAACATCTCCTAAATATTTTTTTTGACTTTTTACTTCTTATCACATATTCTTGAATTATAAGAATAAAATATTTTTTCTTTCTACAATTGATATATTTTCTTAATTAATGAAAGAAAAGAGAAAAATTAATTTTATTCTTATAATTCAATTTTTCTAGCTCTATCTATTGGCAGTTTATCGAATGCAATAGATTCGTCATTCTGTATGTGTAACTTCAAAAATGTTGACACAAATTTATTTGTTAATAAATTTTATAATATGAAAGAAAGTAATATACTTAACTTCCGTCAAATAAAAAAGTGTTATATATATATTTCAATTAACAGTAAAAAATTTCAATATATAGGCATATTTCTTTTTAGAAAAAATGACCTTCCATTTAATAAACCCGAAGGTCCATTTCGGATCAAAATGAGCAATTTTAATTAAAAATTTAAATTTATCTGAAAAATGTCCTAAAATTTGTTATCCCCTAAAGTCTATAATACATACATTACATATACTCTAAAATTATATCTAATTTTGATCTTCATTATATTAACTGTAAAACATTATATAAGTTATATTAAAGTATATTGAATCAATGAAAAAAAATTAACTTTTTTTAAACATACACCTGTGAACTTCTGTAATTGTATTGACGCAAAGCCAATGCCATTGAAGCACTCTACTTAAAATTACCTACTTTTATTTATTGCAGGGTTCGATGTGCATGCAGTCTCGCTATATGGTAGACTTTTCTTGTGTTCAACTTGTAAGTTGGGGCAACTTATTAAGAAAATGAAAATGAAAGACTTTCAAAAATGAGAGTAGAGGAGACATTTTAATTAATGACATTTGAAGAATATTATTACTAAGATTTTATTGAAAGGTAAAAAAAAGAAATTAGTGATGGAACTTTCAATCACAAATTCACTACATAGTGAAATTTCATTATTAACATTCACAAGTTATCATACCTTATAAAAAATTGCTATGAAATTCATACATGATGTCACTAAATATAATCAAATACAAAAAATTAGCACAAGTTTAAGACTGAGTTGATACAATTTTGTAACTTGAACACATAAAAGCAGTAAATTTAGTGTGTGAACTTGCGAGTTTAGCTGAGTTAGTAGCTAGTACGAGTTTAAAAGTGAGCTGACATGATTTTATAAGTTATAAATATAAAAATATTAAAATCGGAGAATCAACTCATGAGTTTAATAACAATGGTCATGGCCAGGCATGAGAATTGGTAGTTGCAATTATATGTTAATTTGTGTCTACACTTCCTAATCCTTATCTAATTAATAATTAGGCTAAATTATATAAAACTCCCCCAAACTTTGGGTCAGTTGCATGTAACCCCCTAACATTTCAGAGTTTAAATTTAATCTCATCAATATTTTATTTTGTTACCATGAGCACCTTCTCGTTAACTCACTGTTAGATTTTTAACAAAAATCGCCACATTAGATTGATATTGGACACCTCGCATCCTACATGGCATTCTATATAATTTAATAATTTTATAGTACTTATATATTATTCCCCCTTGTTCAAAATATAAGAGCCAAACTTATGAAATGGTGTAATTTTTTTTTTTTATAAGATGCACTTTGCTTTTGTCTTTGCATTTAAGGCTTTTTTTTTCTTTCCAAATTTACCTCAATTTCTCTCATCATTTGTTCTCTCCTACATTATCTCTTTTCATTTTTCCCATTTGCCTTAACACTTTATTTTATCTTTATCCACTAAGTCTTTGTTGACTGTTAGAAAATTGATGTTGATCATTAACATTTTTAACGGTAAAGGACAACATTTCTCCATTATAACACTTATAGGGTAATCTTGAATCCAAAAGAACTTTTGGATAACATTACTCATGAGTGAATACTTCCAGGTCAAATATGTTTCTTAGCCATTTTAATTTTTTTAAAAAACATAACAATGAACTTTTTTATAAACGTATTGTCGCAAAGCCAACACCAATGAAGCACACCATTTATAATATTTGACAATCACTTCAATTTAGAATTAACTATTTTTTTTCTATAAAAAAATAACTTCTTTTATTTATTGCACCTTAATTATTGGAATGTGCATGCAGTAGTCTAAGCTAATTGTGGACAACTTGCAAGTTGGGGCAACTTATCAGGAGAAAAAAGTGAAAGACTTTGAAAAATGAGAGTGGAGGGGACATTGTAATTAATGGCATTTGACGAATATTATTGCTAAAATTTTATTTAAAGGAAAAAAAAAGAGAGAAGAAATTAGTGATAGAATTTCCTGTCACTGTAAAATTTCATTATTAATAAGTTTACTAATGAAATTCTGTGGTTAATTTCCTGTTTTTTCTGTAGCAGTGAATGATTCAAATATATACAAGAAACGCACACAATGGATAACGGTTATTCAAACAGTTCATCAAATCTGATCCAAGTATCCCATGTTGAATCTTGTTTTATTTTTTGTTATCTTCTCTTATATATCCTTCTTAATTAATTCTCAATTATTAAATCCTTCTCAAATTGCACCCACACAAGAAATAATCAACAGCGTTGTGTCATTGTACACGCAGTCAAAAGCTAATTGTGGACTATTTTTGTAACTTGCAAGTTGGGGCAATTTATCAAGAAACTAGCAGAAAACAGAAGGTTACCTTTGAAAAGTGGGAGAGGATGGACCCTTTTAATTAATGATAGACACAATTGGGTCAATCGGTCAATGTGTGTTGGAGTGGAGGGGCAATTTTAAATTGTGATAGGCATGCCGGGGCCATATTATAAGACATATTTCCTCCGTTACTTTTCATAAGAGTCCGATTTTTGAATTATGTGATTTAAAAAAATAGTTAAAATTAATTAAAAATAATTAGTGTATTTAAAATAAATATTTTTTTTCTAAATATGCCTTTATTTGTGAGGGGAAAATAAATGAGAAAAATAGAATAAATATAGGTAACACCGTCCTTTTAATTAATGCAATTCATATAATTATAGAAAAAACTCAGTAAATGTTGATATAACTCTTGTTACGCCATTACAAAAGAGATCAGGGCAATTCAAATTTTAAGCTCTTATAAAAAGCACCGACAGAGTACTTCATTAAAAGAGATCAAAATCTAAGGACCTTGGTTTGGAATGACGCGTGTAATATTGGAATGAAGGGATTATTTGCTTCCAATTAGATTATGTAATAGTAATAAAGGAGTTTCACTGCTCAATCTTGCTGGTCGAAGGCAGTTCCTCACAATATCCAGCCGTTATTCTTTGGTAAACCTCTCAGTGAGTGGTTACTTTGGAACCTTAATCCCTGCTGCATGGGCTCTCACTGGAGGCTTTCTTTGGGACTTTATGTTTGCGGCTATGGGACAACAGGAACAAGAACATCTTTGCAAATGAACCCAAAACGGCGGAAAGTATTATCCTGTCTGTCTGCTCTTTTGTGAATCACTCAGTAAACGAAGTAGAACTCTTAAGTTCTTTTTTGCCACTTAACTGTCATTGATGCAGCTAATTTCTAGTCTGTAATCTAATATCTTGTACCATGCACCTCTTGTATATATGATTTAATTAATATATTCATCTTTCACTCAAAAAATAAAATAAAATAAAATAAAGGAGTTTCATTATATACATGCATTTTATGTAAATCTCAATTGCACAAAGTACACTACTGATGATTAGGTACTTCCCTTCAAGTTATGAAGTTAAAAGAAACTACATTAATAGTATACTAGTGTAGAAGATGTCCCCCCTCCCCCCAACCCCCCAAAAAAAAAAAACCAAACACACCCTAAGGGTCTGTTTGGTATGAGGGATTTGGAAGGGAAGGAAAATTTTTATGAGTTGAATTTAAGAACATTGGAGAAGTGGAGTTATAAAATTTTAATATAGATAATATGTAAGATTAAAGAGTAAGAAAACTTAATTAAAAATTTTATACCCCATTTCTTTCATTTTCTTAAAATTTATCTCAAAAAATTTTTCCCTCTGCCCACTTTCCCTCCCCTACCCTCATACCAAACAAGCCCTAAGAGAGACTTGAGGGAAGAGACTTGTCAACAAATAGCTCGATCTTTTTTATACAAGTGCTATACCTTTTAATTGTATAAAAAATCCTGAATTTATAAAGATGTGTATAATTATAGGAAGATTTGGTTAAGGATTTAAGCCTCCTTCTTATCATGAGATCAGAGAAAAATATTTAAACTTGAAACTAACAAAGGATTTAAACTTGTTGAATTTATAATTATTTTTATTTGCTTATATTTAGTGACTTTATATTAGTACATGAATTTCCTATAAATTTTTATATTAAGTATGATAAATTATGAATCTTAATGAATTTAATTTCAATTATTTGGATTTAAAATATACTTAAATCAAATTGTTGTCATTTTTAGTATTTTAATTATTTTATCATATAATTTTTATTTTTATTTATTAATAGAGGTAAACTCTTACGAATTTATGGCACAAGTTTGCATTTTTGAGTTTACATCATTCTCACAAATTTATTTAATAAATTTGTGAGTTTGACAACATTGGGTGTAAATATTCTGAAATAGTAGCCATTTTACACTTCATTAACGATTGCTAGCTAGACTTGATTAGCTATTCACCCTATTCATTATGAACGCTATATATGGAAGGGAAAATGACATGCAGATCCCAAGAACTAAAGATAATTACAGTGAAGTCTCACAGCAGCAAAAAAATAACTTAACATGTTGTAAAAACAGCTTAACGAGTTGTTATTTCTGATATTTGGGACTTCACTGTAATTATCTTCAGACCTTGGGACCTCCGCGTCATTTCCCCCATATGGAACGTAAGCATAAGAATGGATAACACTATATATATATATATATATATATTCTGAACGAAAGTATGTTTGTTATGGCGTTGAGATTATTTATAAGCTGTTTTTTTATATAAATCGAGACAAAACTCCTCTCACATACTTATCTCATATACCGTAAGTCATAATTAAAAACAATTTTTAAATATTCCAATCGTTGTTACAAACCAGCTTATAATTTTACGTGAAATTGAGAGAGGGATATATAACTTTTACTTGATAGCAACTAATTTGATATTAACTTTACTTTATGTAAGAATATGTCAGAATATAAAATCACTCATTACCTGGTATTTTTCACTAGAATGGAGCAGGGTTATATTTGATTTTTTTAGGGATCACTCTAGTCTTTATTATAAATCCCATCTAAGAGAAATTTTAATCATAAACATAAGTGTGTTTATAAGGTTATTAATGATTATTTTTAATCTTACCCTTATTTAATTTTTATTGTAATAAAAGAAAGAGATGGGTGAGAATAATTTATAAATAACAGAAACAAAATTTTCACAAGGAGGCTGAGAAAATTTTATAAATGTAAGATATATTTAATGATTTAATTATCCTTCAATGGAGACTGAAGTGCTTGGTACCCAAAAGCTATAGCTATGAGTTAGGATGTTGAATTTGTATAGTCAGGATGGAGGTTTCCCGCTCAGCATCGTGGCGCGTGCGTACGACGTGGGATCTATCCAAATCCGTAGATTAGCAGGATACAGGTTTATTGGTTCATCAGTGATCTGACTGACCTGAGTTGAGTTTATCCGAAGAATGCAATCGCAAGAAATAATCAATACTTTAAAAATTAACATATACTCTAAAATTATATCTAATTTTGATCTTCATGATATTAACATTATATTAAAGTATATTGAATCAATACTTTAAAAATTAACTCGTTTCAAAAACATTACTATAAACTTCCATAAAAGTATAGACGCAAAGTCAAGGCCTTTGAAGCACACTAATTAATATTTGACAATCAATTCAATTTAAAATTAACTACTTTTATTTATTGCATGGATGTGCATGCAGTTTCGCTAATTGTAGACTTTTCTTGTACTATTCAACTTGCAAGTTGGGGCAACTTATCAAGAAAATGAAAGTGAAAGACTTTGAAAAATGAGAGTGGAGGGGACATTTTAATTAATGACATTTGAAGAATATTATTGCTATGATTTTATTAACAGGTCAAAAAAAATTAATGACGGAATTTTCCATTATTGCACGGTGAAATTTCATTATTAATCAAGTTTAGCTAGGGGTGAGCATGGTGCCCAGTAGCCCGGTGCAACCACCCTGGCCCTGCAAAAAATTGCATAGCCCAGCCCTAAAAAAGTGGCCCGAAAAAATTTTAGGCAGCTTTGGGCGGGCTAATAACTGGGCAAGGCCGGGCATCGGGCAAGGGGTGCTGCCCTGCCCATTTGGCCCTGCCTTGAAAATTATTTTCATTTATTTAAAATATAAAATTTCATATCAATTAAATATTATTTCATATATATATTTTTATTTAAAATATTTTTTGTCTATTGTATAATACTCTTCTGATCCTCTCTTTTTTGCCCTAACCACTAAACACTATTTACAAGTAGATTTCTTTCTTCTTTACTTTGTGATGTATTAAATTATAGTTGCTTTTTATTTTCTTTCCAGATGCTTCATCATTTGATCAACTTTTGGGACATTGAATTGATGCAAACTACTTTGACTTCACGGCTTTAATTTCAATCATATTTTTTTCTCATTTATAATGGATTATTGATGTTGTTTAATTTTTAAAGTATGGATATTTGTTAAGACATATGGTATTTTTTAAATTTCAAGATTCAAGTTGTAGACTTATTTTGAAATATCCCAAGACGTGAAATCATCGAATGCATTTGAAGTTTATATTACTTATGACGAAGTTAAGACATATGGTATTTAGTAACTACAGGAATATTTTTGAAATTCACAAGGAATTATTTTTTTCATATGTGAACAAGATAAGGCGTTATTAATTGGGCAGGGAAGCCCACCCTGCCTAGCCCACCCTTGCCTAGCCCAAAATAGTTAGGGCTTTTAGTGGGCAGGGCTGGGCATCGGGCTGCATTTTGCAGCCCGTTCATCCTTCGGGCAGGGCATTGGGCAGGGGTCTCGCCCTGCCCAACCCTGCCCATGCCCACCCCCAAGTTTAGCAATGAAATTTAGTTGCCAATTTCCATTTTTTTTATGTATAGGGAATCAAACACCGACAAGAAATGCGCAGTGTAATGGTTATTCAAACAGTACATCGAAGGCTAATCAAGTATCCCATGTTGATTCTTGTTTTATTTATTTTCTTTTTTGTTTATCTTATCCTCCTTAATTTTCAATTATTAAATCCTTTTTAAATGCATTTTCTTAGCGATCCAATTAACCACTCGAATGAGTAAGATTAACTATTGTTCATAAAACAGCCAATTGTCATCACAAGAAACTAAAATGATTCCTTTTTCTGAAGAGATCTGCCTTGGAACAAATTAAAGGGTGAATAAGTAATTAAGGGGTGATGGTACTAATCTGACTAACTGACCTGAGTTGCGTTTTAATATTAGGGAAAATCACTCCCAGATCCCAAGGACCAAATCATAAGCAATTATTGTTGGGGCATCAGTAGATGACATTATGAGATATCTTGGATGCTTTCCCATAATCAATATATATTAAAGTACTCTTCCACAAAGCCATTTCACGGCTCGGCGTATCCTCTGGCTTCTGAGACAAATTACTGTTCACAAGCTGATCCTACTATTCAGCTGGCTTCGTGCCAGCCGTTCGTGTGTGACAGTGACACTTCGCTAAGCCGGCATCTTGCATCCCGCATCCAAAACACGCTCAGATTTTTTAAGTTATCGGATATCATATTCAAGTTTCATATTTCCCGCCTTTGAACACCTGACTTCTCTTTATTATAATACCAGAAGGTCACAGCCACACACAGAATGCCGAATTCTTGCTCACTTTCTTCCTACCCACCCACTTCGCTGAACACTAATGTTGGTGTCTCTTCTTTGTGCCTTCCTCTGCAGTTCTTTATCAATTCCTTCAGACTCAACGACTTCGTTCAACACTAACGTGGGTGTCTCTGCTTTTTGCCTTCCTCTGCAATTCTTTCTCACTTTCTTCCTACTCAACCACTCCGTTCAACACTCACGTGGGTGTCTCTGCTTTGTCCCTTCCTCTGCAATTCGTTCAAACTGTTCTCCACTGAGCTTCATCATTTTGCGTTTTTCCTTGTACGCAGTCCCTTCTTGAATATATGGTATATTTGGCCAAGCAATAGTCAAGCCCATGAACCCACTGCTTCATTTGCTGTTGATCAGTCTGATTGTGCTGCTGCCGACATAGTTAAAGATGATGCTGATCTCACCATTATAGACCTCTCTTTCTGCATGAGTACACTCAAGCACCAGTTAAGGGGAAACGAAAGAACTATGTGAGGAAGCCTGTGAGCAAATCTGACTGCCCAACTTTGCACCAAGCTTCATCTCAAACGGGTCCTGATGATAGGCTTTTGAAAACCATTAAGCAAGAGAAGTAGCTTGGTTCCATTAACATGTTACCTCCAGATTGTAAACTTATGGCACTTATGCTTTGACTTTCCTTTCCTTCCACTGTTGTTGCTTCCCTCTATGTTTTTTTATCCGTCTTCACGTGTGTACTCCTGGTGAACTTCATTTCAATTCAACATTTATGGTTTCCTTTTATCCTCCCCAGTACATCATCTTGACATTGTATTCAATATGTTAATCCCTTTATATCCTCATTCCATCGTCTCATACTAATTAAAAATATGCCATCCATTAATTGTGAATCCAACATATCACCGTCTATTAGATATCAAGATTACTCAATTGCAAGCAATTGTAACCTATCCATGCACCTGATTAACATAGAGGCTAAATATTAAACAAAAAACGAATATCTTTTCTTCAAGAAAGCATGAATAATTAAATGAACACAGCACTGAGACAAATGTGAATCCTAGAGTTCTAATTTGTACCTTAACCAAGCAATTCAGTCTTGCATTTTAAATTACACGCTTCATTCTTCCTTTCTACTTGCGTTCCTACTTGATGAAACCAATGTTGAGACAATTGTGACTAAAAGAGCTTTTAACTTTGTTTCAAACCTTACTTAAAAAAATGTATCAGTTCCCCGGAAAAATGCCACGGCACAATGTTTCACAGTGATGATTTTTTCCTTCCTTAATACATCTGTCAGTTGGTGATTAACATATCTAAAATAATAAGATAGCAGTTTTAAAATAAAGTTTAAACAAATAAAAAATTGGAAGATTGATCCCAATCAGATTGAAACAGTAAATTTAAAATCTTAGGCTTCTTATTTACAATCAAAAAATATTGAAACAGTAAATTTAAAACGTTCGTTGCAAATCATCAAATTTAAAACAATAAGATAAAGTATGTTAAAACCGTAGATTTTTCAATTAAAGATAATCAAAATTTTTTACCGTAGATTTTTAAAATTAAAGATAAGCAAATTTTTCAAATCAAAATTAATCAATTTAAAATATAAAATTTATTTCAAATCAAAAATAAAATATAGTTAACTCCTAAATAATAATTTTCAAATCATCGATAAAAAAACAAGTTTAAATAAACCAATATATATGGTTGAAATAAAAGCTAAAGTAATAAGATAGTGGTTTTAAAATACATTTTATCCCAATAAAATTGAATCAGAAAATTTAAAATCTTAGGTTTCTAATTTAAAAAAAAATATTGATTTTCAAATCATCAATATTTAAAACAATATGATAATCGATCTTAAAAAGACAGTTTTCAACAAAAGCTAAAAATAATAAGAATAGATTCAAATAAAATTTAAAACAACATAAAATTAAGGAGAGCTTTTGGATCTTCATTTACTTCTACCCCTGATTGTAGCTCGGTTCCATTAAGCAAGAGAAGTAGCTTGGTCCCACAGTAACTTTGTTTCAAACCTTACTTAAAAAAATGTATCAGTTCCCCGGAAAAATGACACGGCACAATGTTTCACAGTGCTGATTTTTTCCTTCCTTAACACATATGGCAGATGGTGATTAACGTATCTATTCAAATATTTTATTGTTTTCTTTTTTGGACAACAAAAATGTCTTACTACATGGACAAATGCAATGTTAAACCTGCAGAATAGATAAGTTCGGTTACTATTTGTGGTCATGGCTAACTGGTCATTTATTTCTTAAGAGCTAAATGAAACCAAAGGAACATGATCTGCATAATATCATTTACCTTCCACGAGTAATTAATGTTATAACTAATGTGTTCTGATATGACCCTTATCCATGAGACATTTCATTTACCCACATAATATGCTTGCCCATAAAATGAATAAACCATTTGTGTTCTCATGTGCGATGAACGATCAGGTTCGACACAAAAAAACCTGCCACATTAACCATATATAAATAACCACTCATACAGTTACTGTAACTAGAACCTCCAAGCCTAAGGAACTAATTCAGTTGGCATATTCGTTCGGCACACATCACAACATCGTTCAACTGTCATTTGTGTTGTCATCCTAAGTAGACTAATACTATTGTGTTGTCACTGCTCACTTCTTAATACCTGGCTTTTCTATGCCATTTCCTTTAAGAAATCATAAATGGAGGACCTCATCATGTAGGAAGAGTCTAATTACACATCTCTCAACGCTTTCGGAATTCGCATCCTTCACATGCTATCACTATTTTGTTCTCTGTCAACGCTTTGCTTTTTCTGTTTCCCTTTTGTTTTTTTCCAAATATTGTGAAACAATGCTGAACTGTTATTCATTATATGTCACATACTGTATTGTGTATCGTTCAACTTTTTTTCAATGACACATGTTTTTTTCACTGCCCCATGCTATTTTACTTTTCCCGTTTGTCATACCATTTAATTCTAAAGCCATTTTTGACTTGCTGCCTCCTGTTTCTTGAAACATTATAGCGTCAGCCTTAGCTTCTATATAGCTATCAAGCCATTTTTTTCCGTTTACGATACCTCTTACTGCTATCTTTTTAAAATAACTTTTTCTTTGGGCTTCGATATCCTTACCTATCAGGTTTCGTCCTCTTCCATTTAACACTACGATAACCGTTGTCGTTTGTTTGCCGTGTTCAATTCACAGATTTATGTACACCTCAGCCATACAAAAATACACCTTCCTTTCACTTGGACTTATCCTGCAGATATTGTTGACTTCTGTGACCAAAGCTTCCACAATAAGGAAGGTGTATTTTTGTAACTCTTTTTCTATTCATAGAAAAAGAGTAGATAAAACAAATAATAGCATCTACTCCAAGTTTTATCCTTCTGCGACCAAAGCTTCCACCACATAGGCTTATTCTCAAAGTTGGTGCCCCCATTATGTTACTTAGGAACATAGACCAAGCATCTGGATTGTGCAACGGAACACGTCTAAGAGTTTCTATGATAGGGAAGAAAGTCATTGAAGCTATCACTTTGAATGGATCAAAGCCAAATGAAAAAGTCCTCATCCATAGAATGGACATGAACCCTTCTGAATCTCGATGGCCATTTCGCATGCAGAGGAGACAATTCCCAATTACACTCTCATTTGCCATGACAATTAACAAAAGTCAAGGGCAGTCATTACGTCATGTAGAATTATATCTTTTAAAGCCCGTCTTCACACATGGACAACTTTACGTTGCGTTGTCCAGAGTAAGAAGCATGGAAGGTTTGAAGATTGTGTTGGAAGAACAACCGAATGGAGGCAAAGCAACAACCAAGAACGTTGTTTATAAGGAGGTTTTCTGGAATGTAGATGTACTCACTTAGGAAGTTCTTTATGTAACGTTTCATTCAGCCTATGGACATCATTGTATCCTTTACATTTCCAAGTGACGCTTAATTAATTGTTTGCTGTTTAGATAACCAACATTAATTTTTCATATCTGCTTATTGGATTGAACACACAGATTCTCCAACAACTCAATAGATTTGAATTTCATGATTGGAAAGCGAGTGTTGGCTTAATTGTCTTCTACAATTGTCTTGAGTAAGAAAGAGCATCCGTGCAACGCACGGGTAGGACCTGCTCGTTATTTCCAGAGCCAATACTCCAAAGCTATAAACATCACATTTCTTAGTCATTTCCAATGTATATGCAAGTTGTATAACAAAATCAAAATGATTATCACTAAGTTTGTTATGAGACAAACGTAGTTGGGAGAGTTCAGTTAAGTTTCCAATGCTTGAAGGAATAGATCCAGAAAGGTTGTTTGTGCTCAGATATAATTTAGAGAGCTTTGTCAATTTTCTAATGCTTGAAGGAGTGGGTCCACAAAGATTGTTTTCATACAAACTTAGTTGGAAGAGCTCAGTCAAGTTTCCAATGCTGGATGGAATAGTTCCATAAAGGTTGTTTATATTCAAATTTCATAATTCACCACAATCCAGCAGGTCATAATTAACTTATGGTTATTAATTTATGATTTCAATGATTTTTGTTTTTTAAAAAAAACAGCATTCAACTATTTTTAGTTTTTTCTTAAAATTCTGGCAAATCTCTATTTCTATTATATATTTTCATACTTTATTTAGGGTTGTTGTCATAATTATTGAGCTTATTTTAGAGTAAAATATTCTGACCACCCTCCAGTTTTGCCTTAATTACACAGACCTCCCCTCTATTTTGAAAACATACATTTAAGTCCAAACGGTTAACTCCGTTAAGAATATTCTAAAAAGATTCCAAAAATAAATTTTTTTAATTAAATTTATTTTTTCTTGCACATTTTGACTAAATTTGTTTTAAAGAATTTAAGAGTTTTTTTTATCTATTCCTTAATTTCTATTTTTATCTTTACAGGTAGTTATCTGTTTGATGATTTTAGCATTGGTTAATGTAAATATCACAAACGTTGAATATTCAAGCAAGATTTTAAATAAAAATATGCTTGATCAAATGTGTTTATAAATATTTGTGGAAAAAATATTAAATTATAAATTTAAATGACACATACAATCTCATACTTATATAGTTTTTTATATTTGATAAAAATATGTGTTTAATATATATTTTAAGTCAAAGTTAATTTATAATATCAAAATTAATAAATTTTTTAACAAATTAGAAATTTAGAGAATCTAATAGAATAAATTTATGGTTGTATAAATTTTTATTAGCCCCTATATATATATATAATTCTAATACTGAAGAAGGGCATTTTGGTTAAAAAAAAGTTTAAAATTCAAACTTAACGGTTAACTAACAGTTTGGGTGGATGGAAATAGAATCTCAAACTATAAGGGAGGTTTGTGTAACATATAGTTTAGTTTTAAGGGAGGTTTATATGGGTTTCCAAAATAGAGGGGAGATCTGTGTAATTAAGACAAAATAGAGGGGAGGTTAGAGTATTTTACTCTAAAATCAAATAAAGTTTGTAATTCAAGGGTTCTTGATTACTTGTGTCTTATATATTGTTAATTTTATTAGCTAAAGTTTTGAATTGGGTTTTGGTTAGAGGATTGAATTAAGTCTGGCCCGGTGTGGGAGATTTAATTCACCTAATTCAAGCTAGCTTAAAGGGTTTTTTGAGCAAATTTGTCAAACTAGCATACTCCTAAAAATATTTTGAATCAAAAGATGGATGAAATCCATTAATTTAGGATGTTTTTAGCATATTTTCAAAACCAATCTCCATTTCATCCATTTTTATCCCAAAAATATAACAATATTAGGTTTTAAAGCAAATCAATTTAATTGCAACCTAGTTTATAGTTAAAAAAACTCAAATCTTTTTTATCGTTTCATGTTAGTCATTGCATTTATTTTCTAGGTAGTTAATAAAAAGCTGTTCAAGTGACCATATATTGCAATCATGGGTTATTTCTTAAGAAGTTACCAAGGTACAAAACATACGCTTTTCACATTCATTTTTATCTTATAGAACAAACTCTCTCTCAGCTCCCAATCACCACAGAACATTTATCATTAATTAACTTATTAACTCCATTCAGTCTATAATATAAGGCACTTTAACTAATTCACTAGAACAAAAAAATGATAGTTAACTCATTAAATATGCCTCAAATTAAATTTTTTTCCTAATAAATAAACATTAATTACTCTTTAAATGATTTATATTGTAGATCAAGACATTCTTTTAGAAGTAATTTATATTGTCTACGGGATGGAGGGCTAATACTTCATTTGAAATTTGAGTCCTAGTTAAATCAAAGACGTGTTGTCCGGCCTTACCTCAATCACGTGTTTTGGCAACAATATGCCAAAATTAAATTCATAGTTTCACACCCATTTCTATTCTCATCGAAGCTTTAGGTCTAGAAAATGAAAATCGTCAGCCTCCTCGTCTTCTTTGTGTTTTGTTCAGCTTGGACTTTCAAACAAAGACCTTCACACCAGACGACATATAATATACACGACCATAACAGGTTCAGCCGTCTGGATCTTACATATCCCTGCCTAAAAGCGTATAGCTTAATTAAAAAAAAAAATGCATTGTTACTTAAATCAATGTAGTTCAAATTTGGAGATACACCAAAAGCTTCCGTTGTATTTCCTGTCAATTTGTTGTTGTGTCAAGCCTAACTCTATAAACGGTAGAGCAATTCTTCAAACCTCTGGGAATTGGACCATTGAATTGATTGTCGTTTGCACAGATTTTAGTAAGCAATCCTTGAAGGCAAATGTCTTGAGGCAAATGACCATTGAAATTATTGTATGCAATTTGCAAGGATACCAATTGCATGAGGTTTTTCATTTCTGAATGAAGATAGCCACCTAGTTTGTTTTGATGCAAACCAAGATACGTGAGCTCCGTGAAGTTTCCAAAACTAGAAGAAATAGATCCACAAAGGTTGTTTTCTTGCAAACGTAGTTGAGAGAGTTCAATCAAGTTTCCAATGTTAGAAGGAATAGATCCAGAAAGGCTGTTTGTATTCAAATATAACAGGGAGAGAGCTTTTTCAAATTCCAAATGCAAGGAAGAACATGGCCATGAAGGTTGTTTTCATACATGTAAGTTTGCTTAGATTGACCAAATTCCCAAATTGAGGCTGGGATATATTGACCTAGAGATTTGATTGGAAGAAAGATAAAGTTGTTCTGAACTGGACATAATGTTTCCAATAGTACTAGGGATGCTCCCAAAGAGATTGTTATTTGACATGTCAAGTTGTTTAAGTCCCTTCATCATTCCAATTCCATGGGGTATAGAATCAGTAAATTGATTACCTTGAAGAAACAGAAATGATAACTAAATTTCCCATTATTACTGGAACATGGCTGGAAAATTTGTTGTTGTCTAGGCCAACCCATTATAGATTTGTCAAATTTCCTATAGCTTCAGGAATAGAGCCAAAGAAATCATTGAATGTAAGCCTAGAGCATTAAGCCTTGTCATTTTTGTGATCCAATCTGGAAATAATGCTCTAGAAAGATTGTTGTGATCAAAATTAAGATTGGTGAGTGAGGAGAGGTTGCTAATACTTGTTGGAATGCCACCAGAGAACTCATTGTGGGAAAAGTTAATAATACTAAGTTTATAGAGTTCACCAATCTGGGGAGGGATAAAACAATGAAATGAGTTATTTCCCCCCTCAATTTATTTTTTGAAAAAAATTTGACGCATTATTTTATCTTTATTCACTAAGTCTATAATACATACTTTACATATGACCTAAAGTTATATCTAATTTATATCTTGATGATATTAGCTTTAAAACATTATATAATATAAGTTATATTAAAGTATATTGAATCAATGTTAAAAATTAACTTTTTTTGTAAACATAACTATGCACTTTTATAAACGTATTGACGCAAAGCCAGCGCCATTGAAGCACACTACTTAATATCTGACAGTCACTTCAATTTAAAATTAACTACTTTTATTTATTGCAGAGTTTTGGATGTGCATGTTAATCTCGCTATATGGTAGCCTTTTATTGTGCTCAACTTGCAAGTTGGGGCAACTTATCAAGAAAATGAATGTGAAAGACTTAAAAAAATGAGAGTGGAGGGGACGTTTTAATTGACAAGGAAAAAAAAGAAATTAGTGATGGAATTTTCAATCACTACATAGTGAAATTTCATTATTAATATTCATAAGTTATCATACTTAATAACGAAATTTTCATGAAGTTTATATATGAAGTCACTAAACCCTAATCAAATATAAAAATCTAGCATGAGTTTAAGAGCGAGTTGATATGCTTTTGTAAATTGAACACATAATAAAAGTAGTAAAATCGGAGTGTGAACTCACGATTTTAACTAAGTTTGTAATTAGTACGAATTTAAAAATGAGTTGGCATGATTTTAGAAGTTATAAATATAATGTAAAAGAGTTAAAATCAGAGAGTCAACTCACGAATTTAACAATAATGGTCACAGTCAAGTATGAGAATTGGCAGTTGCATTTATATGTTGATTTGTATTTGCACTTCCTAATCCTTGTCTTATTAATAATTATCAACAATTATATATTTTAATCCAAATAATTAACTCATAAACTCATGACCACATTATAAGAGCTAGTCAATGGATTGGATACAAGACAGATTATAATGGTTCGAATAATACAAGGCCATAGTGTTGTGGGAACCTATCCGATCGAAGAAAGCAACCACAATAAATAATCAACAATGTGTGTGACTGTGCATGCAGGATAACAAGTTCTGGACTTCATGTTAGGTTACTTGCAAGTTGGGGCAACTTACCAAGAAACCTTGATCATTTTCATTCTCAGAAAAAAAAAAGTGAAAGACTTTGAATAGTGGGAATGCAAGAAACGTTTTAATTAATGACATTCTTAGAACATTATTTCCAAGAGTTCATTGGAATGGAACCGATAATATCTACTAGAGATGCATATTATTTTATATCTTATCTTCACTTACTCCTCAAATCTTAAATTATTAAATCATCTCATCAGTACATTTTTCTCTTATCGATCTAACAACTTGAGTGAATAAGATTATGTGGAAGAGTTTTAAAAGATGGTGATAGTGTTACGTGAATTTGCCTAAAGAATGCGAAAGCAAGAAACCTGCAAAATCTAATTGATGACTTTAATTTCTTCGAACATGCTTTGCTGGGATAACAAAAAAAGGTAGATTGTAATACCCACAAACAGGCAGACGAACATTTTCCCAGTAGACAAATGTGGATGAGTTTTGAAAGATGGAGAAATCAACTCGTGTTGGAGACTTGGAGGGGCCATTTTCATTAACGACAGATACATTTCGAGGTTATAATCACTGAGACTTAATTACAAGGGAACAAATATCTATGAGAGACGCGCATTGTATAATGGTTATTTAAACAGTACATCAGATCTGAATTAACCAAGTATCTCATATATGCTGAATATTGGTTCATTTTCTTTTTTTAATCTTCTTTTAGACCTTGTGCGTGAAGAACACAACAGTATGAAACGGACAACAATGTGGCTTAGTATTTTCTTTAACTGAGAATTTGCCGTTGTAAAAATCACCGGTGTTGGAGTACTGAAGGGGCCACTACAAAAAAAAAAAAAGCGCATATAACTGAGAATTTTCCGTTGTAAAACGGAATTAGTGCAAGATTATTGACAGAAATTTTTCATTTCTGATTCTTTTGTGGCCAATTGCTTTAACGACACTAGAATTTTTAGCTACATAATTTTTTTTCTGCCCTGAAAATTTGGTGACAGATCAGCAATGAAAATTAGTGATGTTAATCCATTGCTAATTTAGTGACGAAAAAATTCCATCGCTAATCTATCGGCAAATTTAGCGATAGAATTTTCATCAGAAATTAGTGACAGAATAATTTTTCATTGGTAGTTTTGTCGATGACAAGTTGTTTTTTTTAAGTGCACTCCCTTCGTTCTCATTTATAAGGTCTTATTAACCGTATTGAGTTGCTCAATTTGAAAACATTTAAAATTAATTAAGAGTAAATATGTAGGAAATATGTTCTTTTCCACGTATGCCTTTATTTATGAGTGATCAAAGTAGGAATCCACATTCCCTGCTCATTCAAAAGATGAGCAAGTAATGCTCATCCCCCCATTTTGGGGTTTTGTTTTTATTTTTTTAAAAAATACTCCATATATTAAAAGTTAATTAACTTAAGATACTGGGTGTTAAAAAAATATTTCAGATATTGGATGTTATTGGATAAATATTTTAGAAACTAATGTTGTAGGAAAAATATTTCTGAATACAGAACTAGAAATTAATTAATTTGAGATACCGGGTGGTAAAAAAATTTCAAAGTGCAGCATACAATTTAATTCAAATAAATAAGAATAGGTAAAAAAAAATTAAAAAATGGCCTCCACTCCAAGTTTAGGGCATAAGGTCATCTTTTGGATGAGCATGGTATGAGGACCCCAAAGTAGAGAGAGTAATAATAAGAAAAATGATGAAAGTGAATATACAGTGGGAAATAAATGAAGGGTAAAATGTGTAAAAAATATTTGTTTTTCATACAAAGTTAAAAAGAAGGGAAAATTGGGGAGAGGGACCAAGGAAAACAATATTTATTATAAAGGATTTAGAAATTGAAATTATTTAGAAGGATCAAAAATGTTTAAGACAATAATTTGCTTATTACTAAATTATCCTCAATTAAACCTAAACACTGAGAGAAAAATAAAAAAAAACAATAAAAAGAGTGCTGCTCATCGGAGCCCGCTCATAAATGCATCAAGACAATAAATAGGGATTTTTCTTTGTTTTTTTTTTTGCCAGTATAAATAGGGATTTTTCAAACCGTAATATCTATAAATATACTATTATATAATACATTGCTAGGCGCTGATGATCAGGAAAGAATAATTACGAAGATAATATTTGATGCTACTAAATTTTAAATAAACATTGTAAGTGTACGGATCAATGAAATAGTATAATAGCAAATTAAGATCGTCCTAGAGAGATTTGAGGTGATAGATAATTAGATATTAAAATTCTCATTCCTATTTAAATTGAGCAAATCTAATAAGGAAATGGAATTTGAAAATCAATTTAAATAAAAGAAAAAGTAGTAAATCTAATGTTTCAAAATTTCAATTGATAAAAAGATCCTAGAGTGGTTAATCCCTTCTTTAAGTTTTAGAGCATGTGTTTATCCAATTAAAAGCACTTAATGTTAATTTGTTAATCTATAGTTTAAATAGATATAAGTATCTTCCAATCACTTATGCCCCTATCTCAAGTTAAATTGTTATTCATAACTAATTCACTTAACAGCCAATAAATGTTCAAATTCACTCTAATAAGATTATATGAGTTCAATAGGCATATTCCTATCCTATTGGTAAATTAGAATAAATTCTAATCCCACATTACTTAATTAGATGGCCTAATTAAGATCTCTCTCCCAAAACTAATCTAAATTCTCTAAATTCATACATAGTGGTTATCAAGCACTAAGGGTGTGTTTGGTTTGAGGGGAGGGGGTGAAAATTACAATTTTGGGTTTAAGAAACCTAAAATTTACCCTTTCATTCTTTTAAATTTTAGATTCCCGTCCAAAATTTACCCTCTCATTCCTTTTAAATTTTGGATTCCCACCCAAAATTTAAATAATTTCAACCCAAAAAGATAATTTAATCCCTCTCCCCTCTCCTCCCTCCCCTCCCCTCACCTCAAACCAAACACACCCTAAATAATAAACTAATACAAAATTAAGTAAACAAAAATAAACACTAAATATCATTAAATGATTCATACATACTCAAATTCTTAAATTAGTTTATAGGCACTCTAGGTTTAAAGAAAATTAGGCAGACATAACTTTAATTCTTGTGATCTCGACAACAATTTCAGAATTGAAAACCATAAAGGAAAGGGAAAAAGAAAGGGAAAAAAACAGAACACTTGTTGTGGACTTGCTACCGAGCCTCCAAAATTCAAATCCAGCAAGCTGAAATCGGCCTTGAAGATTCCTCTGCCAATCCCGTTTCTGCCGGGCCATACATCCTCAACTTCGCATTCTCAAGGATAAAGAAGAACAGTGCTGTAGCAGAGCCTGTTTGACTCAGCTCGTGCGATGGAGATGGTGGTAGAGCATGAATGAATGAGCGAGAGATTGAAACAGCGTTGGAATGAGTGAATCCAGACCATGAATAATGAAAGGACGGCAGGTTGGTAGAGATTGCGATGAAAGACTGAAGAAGAAGTGATGGTCGGTGGCTAGTGAAACTCAGAAGCGATCTCTCAAAAACAATTAACAGATGCAGAGACGATGTCACGAAGCTCCTTCCGTCATCACTCCCTTTGCGTCTTGCTCTGATTTTTCTGCTCAAGAAGAAGATCGCTCTTCTGATTCTCAGTCGATGCTCCCCCAAAGCTCTCTGTTTCGTCGACGATCGCTCCCTTTGAAGCTGCCTTCCAGCTTGCCGTCTCACCAAGTCCAGCTCTCTCTATTCTGTCCAAATGTCGGCTGCTTTCTTTTTCCAATCCAAAAACCCGTAGCTCCTTGGTCCACACCTCCAATTGGTCCTCCTCTTCAAATATTAAGTTAGAAATCAGTAGCCCAAGCCCAAAACCACTACGTCTCTGCTTTTCTCTTTTAAATCAGCTGCAATCAAATTGATCAAACCTCTACCCCTCATGCCACGTATCTGATGATAAAAGAAGATGAATAAAAACTAAAATAAAAGAAGTGATAAAATAAATATAAGAGCAACAAAAACAACTCACACACAATCTTTTGTATTTTTTTAAACTTTGAACTATTAATACTAATATCAAGAACTACCTCTATTTTTATTTTCAGATGTAATATCTATAAAGAAATCCCTAAATCATGTACCAAATTAACATCTTATCCAAATCTCTCATGAATCCCTTTAAATTAGTATTGATAACTCCTCAATTATATCAAAATATCTCTCAAATATATTTAAAATGGGGAGCTATTAATATTTATCTTTACAAACTAGAATATCTATGTATGGATATACTATTAGGCGATGTGATCTGATAATATTTTGGAAGAGAGTTGACAAAGTGGGTTCCAATTGAGACTGAATTGAAACTTTCATAGGCTCATGTAACATGAAGCGATCTACTAAAACATCACTCCATAAGCACAGGTGCTCAAAGAGCTCTTACACTATCCATATGCCCATAATTCAGATTTTCTAATAGCTATACAAAAAGATGGATGCAATTTGTACAAGCAAGGAACGGACAGGGAAAACATGCAAATTATACTTATGAACCATAAAAATTAAAGGGAGAAGAAGGATGATCCAAATATATTAACAAGGGATTATGGTTGAATCTTTTTAATTTGTCTCCTGGAAGCCAATTGCAACGGATGAAAGCTCTACGTGTGAAGAAAGATATACAGAGAGATGATGGATCGTCAATTGATATTTAAACATCAAATAGTTAAAGTGTGGTAGAGAAGATATAGGATTCTGGTCAAGGTTAATTTTATAATTAAAAATTTATATTTTAATTTTTAGTCATTCTAAATAATCAGAATTTTTCAGATTCCTTATAATAATCGATATTTTCTTTCCTTGGTCCTTTTCCCTAATTCTCCCTAAAGAGAACCTTATAAAAGGAGACAAACTAATTAAAAATGCTCATTTTTATTTCCCATGTGGCGCTGGTAGGTGCTATTACGCATTTATATCTAATATTTTAAATAAAGATAGAACTAATATATTTTCTAGAAAGATATTAATTACATAAAAAATATTATCATAATGTTTAGATTTTAGACTATTGTCGAGTGTGGACTAATCAATTTAATTCCCTTTTATTATTTTGAGGATTTGAATTTAAATTCAAATTGTTATCCTAGTGAAGTTTTAGTTTTTTATTTCCTACATTATAATCAAGTTCAAGTTTTTATTTTTTTTTATTCATAATCATGGCTCTTATTAGGTTCAAATTTTAATTATTTTTTATTTTTATTATGCTTTCACATTAAAAATGATAAAATAGGATAATTACATATTTATATTAAATATTTTTAATCATTGAAGTCTAGCATCTAACCCATACCCAAACAAGGTTTTTACAGGGATAGAAAAGAAAAGAGAAAAACAAAAAACCTGTCAGAAGATCCAAGTCCTTTTGAAAAAATAAACGTGACGTCATGTTCCCATCCCGGTTCCCGGTTTTGGGACGTGACATGGCTCAGGCATATCCCATGAACAAGCTTAGTTAATATAAATTAAAAAATAAAAGGAAGAGAAAGATCAACCACAGGTTTAAGACCTACAACAAAAGAAATGAAAGGATCCATGTGAATGGCTATTTATACTCTTTTTGAGCTTCTTTTGCCAAATATGCTCCATTTTCTTTTCTCTTTTCGTTTACATTCCAATTTCTCAACAGAATTATTTGTGTATTTCCCTACAATTCTCATGAAATGTAATACGTAGCTTTTCAAATCTAATTATAAATCTAATTATCTTTTTGTTGTCATGCTATATCTTGTTACGAATATCTTTTCCTAATTATTGTTTCTGTCATTAGTTAATGAACAGTAATGACTCTAAAAACTACTTAGTCTTCACGAAAACTATTATAATGCTTGGATTCACAAAAAGTTTCTCAGTGAGACTCATTGATAAATGATGAGATACTCTTATGACATTGAATAATAAGTACAATAATATATAGTACTCCCTCCGGTCCTAATTATAAGATAAAGTTGACTTTTTTGGAGAAATTAAGGAAGTCAATTAAATTACTTTAGAGCATTTATATTTTTATTTTTTTCTCCAAACTAATTAATTTAACTAATAAACTAATACATAATTTAATGATACTAAAAATATAAACACTCTAAAGTAATTTAATTGGCTTCCTTAATTTCTCCAAAAAAATCAACTTTGTCTTATAATTAGGACCGGAGGGAGTATTACATTGTGTTTCTGCTTTCTAGTTCATTGCTCAACAATAAAGGATACCAACCCTTTAATTGTTTCATTAGTCTCCACCACCACCACATTAATTATCTTACACATTGGTCACACAATGTGCCACAAATTTAGGCTCGTGAGCATAAAATGAATATTGAAAATGACTAATTCGATTAAGAAATACCAACACCCCAAAAAAATCAGCCGTCCATTTGGTTCCATTTCCTCCCACTGTTAACTTCCCAACAGTTGATCTCAACCCCATTCCATTCATATTGTTCTTATCAATCACCACTTGATCAATATCACCAAAATGCCCATCTAAATTCACAATTGGAACGTTCTTATTTGGCTCCCCACTAAACATATTATTAACTATATTTAACCCCAAGATTTGACCTTGGATTGACTTCAGTACAATATTGGCATCACCTAAGAATAGCCCATTAGTGACATGAACTTGAACTGGGTCTTCCATTACTATACCTGTATAATCCAAGTAGCAATTATCAATTCTGGTTTGTGAATTTCCTGCTTGTTTCACAAGTATGCCTATACCACCAAAAGATGTTGCTTTATTATAACAATGTATACCTTTTGATCATATTAGCTTGGTGTAACACCCCATATTTTATATTCACCAAAAATATATTGTAATTACTCGAGAAATTCAATAAAAAGGTGAATGTTCATGAAATTTGGATCTTATGGATTTTGAAATATTCATATACATGAGGAAATGGGCAAATTAATTCAAAAAAGGAATTAGATCACAAAGGTAATAGCAAAATCATAATTTTGCCAATTTATCCCAAGATTAATTATTTTCCAATTAAATAAAGTTAGTCTCAATTAATTAACGAAAATAAAGAAAAATGTATAATTGGAATATTCCATCAAGAATAAATCAAGAGTTGTGAAACTGGAAGGAATTATACATAATTCATTTAATTGAATTATGGAATTATTGAAAAAAATTTTATTTCCTTTTTCTTCCATATTTTCGCCTAGCAAGGAAAAAATGAGAGGGAAAAATTTGATTAATGAAATTAAACATGACAAGTGTCATTATCCTATGGAATGGGATTAGTTCATGATTTTTGAAGATGAACACATGTCTAATTGCATTTAAATATTGCTTCTTGGACAATGATGATAGTGGTACACTACTTGAATGCATGGTTGGATTTTCACTACTTGAGTGCATGGATGAGTGCGAGGTTGGACTACTTGAGTGCAAGGTTGAGCGCAAGGTTAGATTAGTTGGAGAAAACTCATTTGGTTAGGAAAACACTAAGGGGGGCGGTTTTCTATGCTAACCAAGAGGGAGAAAATTAGTTCAAATCTAATTGGAAGGCTAATGACATAGTTGGAAGGAGATGAGACCATTGGCCAAGTGTCACCACAAGATTTCATCTTGGATATCAAGGGCTTAAATGAAAGAAGAGGTATTTTATTAAAACACTTTCTCTTCCCTTCCTTTTGCTCATTTCGGCCAAGACAAGAAAGAAAGGAGAGAGTGAGAGAGAGAGAGAGAGCTTTGAAGAACTTAGAAGATTTTAGAGAGAAGGAGGAAGGAGCCTAAGGTATTTAGTGATCTTTTAAGCATTTCTTTGCAATTTTTCCATGAAAAACCTCCTCTAAACCTTTCTCTTTATGGAATCCATGATCTTGAAGACACATTTGGTGCTCAAGGAGAGAGAGGAGTAAACGCCTAGAGAGAGAAAGATCAAGAATTCAAGAGGTAACTTCACAAAACTCAAATCCATACAAGTATGTTGTTTTTGTTGAAGTGTATGGTTGGATTTTGTGGTTTTTGCTCAAGTTGTAAATTTGGAAAAGTCCTAACCCTAACGGGTTATGTTGCCCTAATTTCTTTGAATCATGGTTAAAATGTGTTTAAATGAATTAATAAGGGATTAGAAGTGGAAAAGTACAAGCTTTGGAAGCTAAAACACAAAAATCCAATTTTTCCTTTTTCTTGAGCATGTTTCAAGGGATGGTTCCATTGGATTTAGTGGGCAAAAAGAGGTGGGGTTACAGTTGGTCACTCTTTCAGAAAAGACCGAAATGGTATAATTACGAAAACGCCCAAAAAACTCTAAAGCGGGGCTGTCAAGGGTATTTTCATAATTTGAAACTGAATTTGGTAATTTCAAGCCCAGAAATGGATTCCTTGGGTGAAAATACATCAGGACAACCCTAGTCAAAATTTTGGGAAAACGTGCTGTCGGGCCAGGTAGGGTAGGGCTGGGTTCGGCAGGGCCGGGCCGGGGTTCCGTGGGCATTTTGGTAAATTTTCACCATAGAATAATATAACCACAAGAAACACTATGGAAGAGTCTAAAATGATATTTAGATAGGTTATGACCTATTTCTTGTACATTTAATATTTTAGGACTGAGTCAGAAGCCGGAAGCGACACGTTTTACGAGGCACATTAAAAAGGAATTGATAAGACTTTGAGGTAGGGACTACCATCCTTCATACACTATGTGAATAATTGTATGTACTTGTTACTGTATTTCATGATATGATTGCGTGCTAGAGGCACAGTATCTAGTTGTGGTTCGGTACTCAACAACGGTATATCGGAAATCCTAGCTGTGGTTTAATGCCCAGCCAAGATATATCAAAAATTCTAGCTGTGGTCAATGACTCAGTCGAGGTACTTATATGTGAATCGAATATTGAACTTTCATTTTTGCCTAATATGGTGTATAGCATATTTAATTTTCACATTTTATATGTCGATCGTATGTCTCTACGGGGATTCTTCGGAATCTCACCATTGTTTTAAAATAAATATCTCAGTAGGTGCTAGTGGGACGAAAGGCAAAGGTGCAAATACGGAGAAGTGAGTTGCACGTGTCTCGAGGCTAGGTTGAAGTTAGTGGTTATAATTAGTCTATTATTAAGATATTTTGGGGAAATCTTGTAATTATTGAAATTTTTGCTGTATTTTGTATTTTGTTGACGAACGACTTTGGATTGTAAACGAATACTTTTATTAGTATAATTGTATTTTTCTGTATGCCCATGGAATTCCGTCTTTATTACTCTTCGATTATCGATTATCCAACGTATGTGATTGCGTTGTCATTGCTAGCAAGATCAATTGCACACTACTACAAAAAGGTTGAAAGGTGGCACACATTTTGTGGCACTTCCTTAATGAAGTGCCACAGCTGCTCATTTATTATTTTTGTTATATATTTTTTTTTAACCAGCTGTGGCGCCTAAAAGGGTAGGTGCCACAGCTGGTATGATTAAGTGTGGCGCCTGGCTGGCCAGGCGCCACACTTAACTTGCTAAGACCAGCTGTGGCGCCTGGCACGCCAGGCGCCACACTAGCGTCTGGGTCAGGTGTGGCACCTGACCAGACAGGCGCCACCCCTGACCCTTTTTAAAATAAAAAAAAAATTGGTTAAGGGTGGCGCCTGCCTGGTCAGGCGCCACCCCTAATCCTTTTTTAAAAAAAAAAAATTTTTTTTAGTCATGGGTGGCGCCTGCGTGGTCAGGCGCCACCCCTGACCCCTTTTTTTTAAAAAAAAAAAATTTTTTATCAGGGGTGGCGCCTGCCTGGTCAGGCGCCACCCCTGAGCATTTTTAAAAAAAAAAAAAATTTTGATTTTCTATCCCTTCCCAACCAATTAGAACCCACCCCCGCCCCACCCCCTTATCCTTAATGTTTCCCGCCTCCCTCCCCCCAATCTCTTTCATTTCCCGCGTGCCGACACCCCCCTCTCTTTCTTTACCTTTTTCTCATATCTTTAATCATTCCCTCTCTCATTTTCACTTTCAGTATCTGCGTGCTCTCCCCTTCCTTCCATTTTCTTATCTTCACTTCTTAAAACGACACTCACACGAGCACACGTCTTTGTTTTATCCCAACTGCCAACCCCACTCCTGTCCCTATTATTCCCTTTTCTTTGTATTGTCTACAAGTTTTTGGTCCCTACTTCATTTGGTAGCTCAAATTTCTTCCTTCCCTCACTGAAGATTGCGTCACCAACGGCAATTACGTGGTCCCCCACTCCACTGTACTGATCAACCTGTAAGTTCATTTTGCGTTTTGTTTTTATTAATTTTTTTTTCAAGTGAAACTGTGAAAGTTAATTTTCAAGATTCCTCTAGCGTTAGACTTATTATGATGGAGATATATTAATAAAGTCATCGTAGAGTTATAAAAATGATTAGTACCATAACTTCTTTGTTTTTAATGAGGTGAACCTAAAAGAGTTTGAATTAATGTTGATAATATTTTTTTTTTTAAAAAAAAGTATAGTTCACCTCCATAGTAATTGCAGTATGTGAGCTTTTAAATTTTACCCTTAAATAGTTAAATTTACTTTTGCACCACCTTGTGCATTGGTCAAGGATAAGTCATTTCTTGTCATATGCTTTTTATTTGTACGTAGGAAATGTTGCTTCTAAATTGGTTCAACTTTATGCAAGAGGATAACAACAAAATGTCACTTTCAACTTTAGCAATTATTGTCATAAAAAAAAAAGGAAGAATCGAAAAAGATGCAAATGATTTCATTTAACACCTATATATATATATAATATACAAATGTGTGTGTTGTTTGTAGGCGTGTGTGTATTGTAGGCGTGTGTGTACATATTACTAGAGACTTATCCATCCGATCCCTATTGTAGGCGTGTGTACTGTGTTTTAGCTCTCACTAGTTCTAAAGAATTAATGCAACAAGTTACAAGCTCACTAGTTCTAAAAAATTAATGCAACAAGTTACAAGAACAATGAAAGAATTGAATTTATATGTTATATATAACCATAAATTTGAACGACAGTAATTAATATACAAGTGACTTGAAATTAGATAATCAAATTAACTTTTAATAATACTGTTATTTCTTTTAAAACTTCTTCAAATTATTTGTTTTCCAAAAATCAAAATCATTTATTTAATATTATTTCACGTATTTAATATATATTTGTGTTAGTGCTATATATTTTGTAGAGGTAAGAAAATAATTTTTTGTATTATTTTATTAAACTATAATAGAGAAAATCCCATTTAAACCCAATGAAAATAGGAAAAATTGAAATCAGGATAATAAATTGAATAATTCGTTAATTGAGTCATTAACTTATTTAATAATTTTAAAATATGGATAAAATGAGTTTAATATATCAATATATATCAACGTTAATATTTAATAAAATAAAATATAATTTGTCTATATTGTTTAACTTTAAATATATTAACTAAAACCGTAAGGGGAAAAACATACAATAAGGAGATAATTAATGTTGGGAATATGCTTTCTTTTTCATTTTATTTTATTTTCTTATTTTTTTTCTGAGTCATATTTTTTGAAATAAGCTAATCATATTTGATTTTATTATATATTGATGTTTATTACACATATTATTATTAAAAAAAATAACTTAGAACCTCAAATATTTTATTGATTTGTTTATGTTTAATTTGTGTTTGTAGTTTCACTTCATCAGTCTATTGAAGCTTCTATTTACGATATGTTTTTTAAATTTTGAGCTTACAAATGTGATTTTAGTTAAATTTAATAGTTATAATTTGTAGGTGTTCTAATGATTGTTATTGATTAATTGCATAAGCAAAATAATTATTTATATATTCTTAACACTTGTATTTTATTTATTGACTTGTAATGTTTTCTAATTTAACTATGATATATTATTGTGGCAAATATGGTTTCTTTTGTTATGAGTTGTAAAATTTTATTATAATGCCTGAGAATAATTAATGAATTATTTGGCAATTTAAATATTCAGTTTAAGACTTAGAAAGCTTCAATTATGAAGATTCATGTGGTGTATGTTATTTTAAATTAAAATTGGTAAGAGAATATAAAAGTAATTAGTAAATGCAATAGTCATGCAACTAACCACGTAATTTTTTAAAAAAATAGATTGAAGCCCATAGATGGATCGTAAATGGATGTCATCTAATCGATGTTCAAGGGAATATATAGATGGGGTGAAGGATTTTATTACATTTGCAACTGAGCACACAAAAGATCCTGGCAAAATCTTATGTCCTTGCTTATCCTGTTGTTTTGGAAAGCGGATTAGTCAACTTGATTTGCTAGATCATCTAGTATGTTATGGTATTGATCAAACATATATACGATGGACAAGGCATGGTGAGACCAACAAGCCATATAGTGATCGCGTGCATACCACGGGTGGTGCCTCGGATGAATTTGATCAAAGCATGTTTGATGAAGATGATGGTCTTGAAGAAATGGTAAATATGGTTGAAGGGGTGCTTCATAACTGCCCTAACGAATATGAGAAGTTGAAAGGTGATGCAGAGAAACCATTATATGTCGGAAGTACTAAATACACAAGATTGCTAGCAGTGTTGAAGTTGTACAATTTTAAAGCTCGCTACGGATTGAGTGATTCGGGTTTCACCGCATTGCTTGAACTGTTGCAAGATATGCTTCCAGAAGAAAATGTACTTCCTACCAAGACATACGAGGCAAAGCGAATTCTTTGCTCTACAACCGGTATAGGATATGAGAAGATACATGCATGTCCTAACGATTGCGTCTTATTTCAAAATCAGTATGCAACATTGGAGAAGTGCCCTAAATGCAACGCATCTTGATATAGGAAGAAGAAAGGAAGAAGTCCTTTGAAGGTGCTATGGTATTTTCCCATTGTTCCGAGATTCAGGCGACTGTATAGTAATGCAGAGATTGCTAAGCAGTTGACATGGCATGCAGATGAAAGGATTAAAGACACGAAGCTTAGGCACCCTGTAGACGCTCCTCAATGGAAAAAAATTGATCATGAGTACCCTGACTTTGCTGATGAAGTCAGGAACCTTCGCCTTGCACTGTCAACTGATGGAATTAATCCGCACGGTGTTCAGAGTAGCACACATAGCACGTGGCCGGTGATATTGATGATTTATAACCTTCCTCCACACTTAATCATGAAACGCAAGTTTATGATGTTGTCCATGTTAATTTCTGGGCCAAGGCAACCTGGGAATGATATAGATGTATACTTGGCTCCTTTAATTGATGACTTGAAGCTGCTTTGGGATGAAGGCGTTAGTGTGTATGACGGGTACATGGAAGAAAGTTTCACTTTGAAAGCCATGTTGTTTGGCACAATTAATGATTTCCCTGCTTATGGAAATTTGTCAGGATACAGCGTCAAAGGATATGGTGCATGCCCTATATGTGAAGATGACACTCATTCAATGCGACTTCATCATTGTAAGAAAAATGTTTACATGGGGCATCGAAGATTCTTACCATCACAACATCGTTGGAGGAAGTGGAAAAAGCCTTTCAATGGTGATGCAGAAGAAGGTAGCCCGCCGAAGATGTTGACCGGTTCCCAGGTGTATTCCAAGGTAAAAGACTTGGAGAACAATTTTGGCAAACCTTTTGCAAAACAAATCGAGACAAGCGGTTGGAAGAAAAAGTCTATTTTCTTTGAACTTCCATATTGGAAGTCTTTATATGTGAGGCATTTTCTTGATGTGATGCACATAGAAAAAAATATCTGTGATAGTCTAATTGGCACGTTGCTTAATATCCAAGGAAAAAGCAAGGACAATGTCAATTCGAGGTTGGATTTAGTGAACTTGGGAATTAGAGAAGAGTTGGCACCGATTGAGCAAAGGTCTCGTACCTATCTACCGCCAGCGGCATACACTCTGTCGAGGAAAGAGAAGAAATTGTTTTGTGAGTTTCTGCAAGGAATTAAAGTCCCCGAGGGCTACTCTTCAAATATAAAGAACCTTGTATCGGTAAAAGAGTTGAAGTTAAAGAACCTTAAATCTCATGATTGTCATGTGCTCATGCAAAATTTCCTACCGGTTGGTATACGATCCATTCTACCCAAAAAATTAAGGAACACTATCACGAAACTTTGCGTGTTTTTCAAGTTGATCTGCAGTAAAGTGGTTGATTCAACCAGGTTACAAGATTTGCAAAGGCTGATTGTGTGTACTCTGTGTGAACTTGAAATGTATTTTCCGCCTTCTTTTTTTGACATTATGGTACATCTAACTGTACACTTGGTCAAAGAAACTCAATTATGCGGTCCAGTGTACTTGAGATGGATGTACCCAAATGAACGATTCATGAAAATATTAAAGGGGTATGTGAAAAATAGATACCGTCTAGAGGGTTGTATCGCTGAAAGTTACATGGTTGAAGAAGCAAGTGACTTCTGTGCTGATTTTCTATCAAATGTTGACCCTATAGGGATCCCTAAGTCCCGTCATGATGGCCGAAGATCAGGGAAAGGAACAACGGGGAGTGATGTAATAACGATATCAGTGACTGAACGGGATCAAGCCCACTTGTATGTCCTACATAACACTGATGAGGTCGAACCGTATGTAGAAGAACACAAGGATGCTCTCCGATTGGTACATGGTGATGGGAATGAAAATTTATTAACAACAGAACACAATAAACAATTTGCAGGCTGGTTGAAAACTCGTATTAACGATGAGATGGAGAGGAATCCTGATTCAGTTTCTGAAAAATTGAAGTGCCTGTCGAAAGGACCGAGCTTACATGTATTATCTTACAATGGTTATGCAATCAATGGTTACACATTTTATACACAAGACCATGATAAACAGAGCACGATGCAGAATAGTGGGGTAACACTTGTTGCTGATTCTTGGCATAGATCCAGTGCTAAAGATACACACCCTATCTATGCATCAATGTCATACTTTGGTGTCATTGAGCGCATATGGGAGTTAGATTACTCTATGTTCAGGGTCCCTGTCTTCAAATGTCAGTGGGTTAACAACAATAGTGGATTGCGGATAGATGACTTAGGCTTTGTGCAAGTGGACCTTTCTAAGGTTTGGTATGAAGATGATCCTTTTATTTTAGCAGCACAGGCAGAACAAGCATTTTACATTCCTGATCCTGCTAAGAAGAATTGGTCTATTGTACTTCTATCCAACAAGAATCGTCAAGCAGAAGTTGATTTTGAAAGTAATGAATATTTGAACATCAATAATGATGATCCTTCATTTGAGAATTTGTGGTCAGCAGAGATTGATATAGATGGAGATGCAGATGAAGATGAAGATGGAGATGGACCCCTATACGTGAGACATAATCATAAAGAGGGAACTTGGGTCAAGAGGAACACAATTCTCAATCCAACACGAATTCTGAAGAATAAAATTTTAAATCAGACAAGGAAAAGGAAAAGATAATGATTGCCTTGACTCATTTACTTGTACGTATGTTTTTATAAATTTCAAAATAATTTGCTTTCGTTGACATACAAGACCATTGTGCACTGATGTTTTGATTTGGTTTATTTCACTTGCAGGAGTATGGACTCACCACATCATGACATTGATGACGTTCCCAGGCACATTGGTAGACAGAGATTTGAGGTGAACGTCAGACGTGGCAGGACAGTTATGGCGAGGTTGATCAGATTGAGAAGTAACGGGATCAAGTTACAAGTAGAGTGGAATGAACTTGGGAACCCGTTTGGGGAGAACAGTACCTCGTTAAATAACTTCATCGGGACTACGGTTCGAGACAGAGTCCCTATTACCGTTCAAAATTGGAAAATGGTAAAGAAAAGTTATGAGGATGGGATCTGGGCTGAAATACAGGTAACACCTTAATTATATATTTATTCGGTTTGCTTTGTTTCACTTCATTTCAATCTTACATATGATATATGTTTTTTGACTTGTTTACAGAGTGTTTTTATTATTGATGATGATCGGAAGAACTTCGTAATGAGAAAAGCCAGAAAAATTTTGCGAAAGTTTCGTTCTGATCTCGTCAAATATTTCTTGAGGGATGATAATGATGATATCACTACTACACCGCCTTATCCATTATACGAAGGAATCATCACTCAAGCAATGTGGGATGAGTTTATCAAAACACATACAACTCCTGATTTCCTGGTAAGGGGATTTGTTTATTTTTCCCTATTACGTGTAATGTACGTATTTGTAAGTAACATTTATATATTTATATGAATCATTTTGATCTAACTAGGAGTTGAGCGAGAAGAATCGAGCTAACGCGACCAACATGCCATACCGATACACACAAGGACCTGTTTCATACGGAAATTTACAAAAAGAAATGGTACGAACTGATGATTATTTCATTCATAATAAAAATTGTATGAATATCATTTAAATTCGACTAACTTCGATGTGCAGATACAAGAATCAGGCTCAGATATTACACAGGTTCCACGACATGAGCTGTGGGTCAAGGGTGTCACAAATAAGAAAGGTGAAATTCGTAGTGAGGAAGCAAGAAGAGTAGCCGAATATTGTGTAAGTATTCAATTATATTATGCGTTCAATAAATAATTGGCTTTACTTAAATGAACTCTATTTATAATAACTAATTTTCATTGTAATTCTTTTTGGGAAAGCGACAAATGACACAGGAGGATCCTGCGTTGGCGACCTATGTTGGTCGGGACGATTTATTGAGCAGAGCGTTACCAGTACCCGAGTATGATGGTCGTGTTCGGGGTACTGGTTTTGCAGTCACCCCATCAGCATACTTCGGACGTCAGAAGCGCTCGAGTAGAAGTGATGTTTCCCACCTACGTGACGAGATGTCTAGCTTTAAGCATCAAATGCAAGAACTTCAACAACAAATGCGCTACAAGGAACAACGAGAAGAACAATTCACCGAACAAATGCATTTGCTGCAAGAACATAATGCGTTGTTAACAACGCAAATACAACAGTTGGTCCAGGGTAGGCCAACACCAAATGTTCCGTTCTGTGATAGCCCAAGTTTCAGAGATAGCTGCAATTCCATGCCTAAAGTCCCTTTTCCTTCAGTAATTAATTTCTTTTCTACTTAACTTTATGTTAAATTATAATTAAGCGAATTTAACATATTAACTCTGTTTTCTGTAGGGGGAATTTCAATGCAAGCTATATGTCGAGCAAGCATCCAAGCACGCGGTTGCAGTAGGTGTTGCCTACAACACTGGTGAGGACATACTGCACAATTCACCGTTGCCCGATAACACACTCCGGGTTAGGGTTGACGTCTGCACGAACGAAGACGCCCTCTTACCGATCCCGTCTCAAGATGAGCAAAATAAGGTGGCAGATGTTGTAGGTGGCTATGTTGCTTGGCCAATAGGTCTTATCGAGCCATGTGGAAAGGTCGTTCATTCAAAATTCCCTGCACTTTTCCTTCGAACTTTCATCTCGAACTGTGATTTAATTTTCTGATTTGCGCAAGGTAAGATTTCAAAGTCTTCAACAACACAACCCAAGTCAAAAGCATCGGCCAGCCAACAGAGCAGAAGAAGACATACCTCATATCTCGATCAATTAATATTGATTGCACCACAATTGATCGGTGAGGGAGTAGTGCCATTACGTATTCCAAGACATATCTACAGTGTTGGTGGTCTAGTTGATTATATTACTGCCGAGGTCGTGCAGGAAATATGTGCTCGTGATTGGGTTAGTGCTTCGGCTATCAACATCTGGATAAGGTACTTCACTATCATCGTTTATCACTGTTATTAATATATCTCGTTCCATTTCTTTTGTTTCTCATGACACTGTATGTTTTATACCAGGCATTTGGACCAGGACGTTTTAATGGATACACACAGGGTCCAATTCGCATTTGTCAACCCTTTTCTCGTTGGTAATCATGAGGGTAAAATAGATGTGACTGCGCAGTCTAATGGGCTGAAAGATTACTTTAGCAAGAAAGCGACAGCAAATACATTATTTTTAGTGCCGTATAATGCGGGGTAAGTTATTATTGGTACAATTTTTGTTTTTATTGTTTAACTTCTATCATAACATGATTGTTCAAAAAATATTTTTAAAATATATTTTAGGCGCCATTGGATATTGATCGTTATCAATCCAGCGGAACCTTCAGGCCCTCGCATTTATTATGTGGATCCTCTGCAAAATGGTCTTCCACAAGACCGTTTTGATATGATGCTATTGATCAGTAGGTAAGTATACGTGCCTATATATAAATATTTGCGAACGTGATTGAATAATCAAAAGTAATCATTTTCTATTTCTTTTGTTAGCGCATTGACTGCATATCGGTCATCTGTCACGTTAAACTATTCTAAAGCTACTGACCCCCGCCTTAGTTATCCTTGGAAGAAGATACAGGTATTGATATTTGACTTTACTTAGAATTTGTTAGTAAACACTTTTTATTCATGAACAGAGTTAAATATTGCATTATATTATTGCAGTGCCCTTTCCAACCTAATGACAATGATTGTGGGTACTATATCATGAAATTTATGAAGGATGTTATTATGCACGATCAACCATTTATTCCTCAAAAAGTAAGTCATTTAGTTGCACTTCATATTGTGTTGTAATGAAATTGAATTAATGCCTGACAGTTATGTTTTACTGATTTCAATTCGTTCTAACTTGTGTCTGATTGTATATATCTGTAGTATTATGAAGATCAACGTTGTGACGCTTTGACAGACCATCAGGTTAATGAAGTGATCGAGGAATGGTGTGAATATGTGTTTAGGCAAATCCCTAGGTAGCTATATTTACTATTAAATTCACTAGCTGGTTTTTTTTGTGTTGTTTCTAATTGCCAATATAATTGTTGTGTCTTGCATGTTTGTTCAAGTTGAATTTGTTGTATTATATTTCATTCAGCTAGGTTTACAGTATATTGTATAACAATTTTCATTACTACTTTAGCTAATCAATCATTTGTTGGTATCATTTTAAAGTTATCTATTATTGTTCTTATTAAACCTTGCAGACTATAATTATATATGCATGAGAAAAAAATATGCTAAAAAAAACCAATACGAAAAACCCAAAAAAATATGAGAAAAAATATGCAAAAAAAAAACCAGAACGAAAAAAAAAAAGAAAAACACACCTACTGTGGCGCCTGGCCAGCCAGGCGCCACCCAAAAAAATATGAGAAAAAAAAATTCAAAAAAAAAACCAGAACGAAAAAAAAAAAAAATAAAACACCTACTGTGGCGCCTGGCCAACCAGGCGCCACAGCTGGCCCACCCACCTGTGGCGCCTAGCCAGCCAGGCGCCACAGGAGGTATGCTTCCTGTGGCGCCTGCCAGGTTAGGCGCCACAGAAAGCTATTTTTTTTAAAAAAAAAATTTAAAAATCTGTGGCGCTTCCAAGCGCCACAGCTTTTTTTAGTAGCGTTAAGATAAGTGGCATTTCGCAAGCGCCACAGCTAATGCAATTATAAGCGCCACAGATTTGGTTTTTTGTAGTAGTGGCAGTTCCTAAATAGTCTTTGTCACCAACAGTGGAGTGCTTCTTAAGAAAACAGTTTGAGATGAAGGTTTCATAGCCACGTTGGACTATAATCCCTTCTGTGTTAAACTGGAGGAAGAAACAGTTGTTGATTCGGATTCTAGCAGAATCATGAATGAGAATCCCATCGCCTCAGTAGCCTGAGTCAAATAGGATGTCTCGGAAAGTCATGTCTTCATATTGAATTACATCATTATGACTTTCTTACCGGAGAAGCCATCAACATGCAAGTGCGTGACTGGATTATCAAGTTTTGAGGAGTTTGATAAGGATAACTCAACCAAATACCTGTCACCTGGAAAAGTATCAGTTGCTCTCAAGCTTCTACTAAATAAGGTGTGTCGGCTTATGCCTTGGTAACCTTTTCGAACAAAAATAATCAAGGATTACTATATAGAGTGTAATCCTGAATAGTCTCTTGAGGAGTTTTTTATTAATTACCTAACAACTAAATGCGATGATTGACATAAAAACAATAAAAAAATGGATTTGTTTGAGCTTTTTATTAAACCATATTGCGACTAAGCTAAAATGCTTGTAAAACAAATATTTTTGGATTTTTTGGGATAAAAATGGATGAAATGGACATTAGTTCAGATAATAGGGTTAAGGGGTGATTTTTCCATAAAATTTTTCACTAAAAGGCAATTTTATCTTGGAAGTATTTCAAGGGGCAATTTTGCCCCGAAAGTGTGAAAACTGGATCAATTTTTCCCAGGCTGTTATCCTAGTTAATTTTGACTGTTAGTTGACTAAATATACTAAGCTGCCATCCACATTAATTAAACCATATTTTGATATATTTTTTCATAATTAATTTAGGGAATTTAATGTATTTCATTAGCCATTATTACATGATTAAGCACTGATTTTAGTTATGAACATTTGTATTGAATTAAGTCTAATTAGGGAAAAAATGGTCATAATTTGTAAATTATTCATACAAATAATTTTTTATACTTTTAATGCTACTTTGTGCTTAATTTTGCATTGTAAGTGTTTTAGAAGAAAATTGGAGAATGTGGAAAATGTCAATTGGGGTTAAAATTAATATTTTTAGGACTAAAGAAAATTATAGAAAAGACCCTAGAATTTCTGGAAACTGTAAATCAATTAGAAAAGGACCAGAGAGAATTATAGAAAAGAGCCCAAAGGTGTTGAAAGTGTTCCAAAATTTGCATTATAGTCCACCATGAACTTTTAAATTTTTCATATTGGTCCCTGGTCAAAACTTGCATTTTGACCAGAGATCAATGTTTTGACCAGGGACCAGTTAGGTCTGAAATTGCAGACCCTCTTCTTTTTCCTTGGGAGATAACAGAGTTGAGGCGCCACGGCAATGAAAACCAGCAGGGAGAGAGAGATCGATCGGAGGAAGAGGAAGCTACATCTCGCTACCACCGCCAATCCTCCTCTAGTCTCACCACCGCTGGCGCATTCGTCACCATGGGAAAGCACCACAAGAGAGAAAGCTTAGAGTTGGAGCAAGACTTCAAACAAAGGAGGCACGATGGAGCTTCATGATTGAAGGAGAAGATCTGACCACCGATTGGAACCACTACCACCGTCGATCTCTTACTCCACGATCTCGACTATTCTTCTACCCTCAATCCGTCACCTTCACCGTTAGAAACTACCACAACATGAGCTGCTCATCCACACCACCGTTGGCTTCATTCTTTGTTCTCATCCCACCAGAATCTCTCACTGTCGGAGGACATCACATACCACACTACTGCCTCGCCATTTTTAGTCAGCTGCTATTCTCACCAGAAATTGCTTCCACCGTCATCCTTCACTCCTTTTTCCCTATCTCCAGCTTCATTCGACCCTCCTTTGTCCTACAACCACCACTACCGCCTTCTCCTTCCAACATTCCATATTCTTCTTCCTCTATTTTCTCACAAAATCTAACAGCCTTTTCTGATTCTCCACTCTTGGATTTGATTGTCCTCCTCTGGCTCATGTATTTATGGTGTATTGTAAAAGCTTTGGCTATAATTAATTTCATGAGTGGCTGATCCTCTTGAGTCTTGGTGGTGGTTGAGCAGGTGTCTGGAGTTTCAATGTGTTACAAAAGGGAGTTCATTAGTTTTTCATTAGCTCAATTCATGTATCGTGTTTTGTTTGGATTAATTTTTGTATTGGTATATGTTTGTGATATTTAGATGAGTGTTCATTTGTCCTTGTTGATTGATATTTGTATTGAGTTTGCTTTGTTGCTCTTGGAGTCTGTATTGAACATATTTTCTTATGTTTTAACAAGATTATGCATTGTATGTGATTAATATGATGTGTAATTGAGTTAATTCATATTGGGTGTCGTGATTTTGCTCTCATTTCAGAAGAAGCAAGTGCATAAAAATGATTTTTAAATGCACATGAAGTGGTTTTTAATAATTTATCTAAGAGATGACTATGAATGTGATTGTATGATTAGTCATTAATTAGGTAGATTAGACCTGATGCAATTGCTTAGAGTTTTCAATTTGACTTTATGCAAAATTAACTTTTACAATATTTTAAGAAGCTAGGAAAGTCACCAACTTTGCTACCAAAATCCATTTTATCATTTATATTTTCAAACTCAATTTCATTTACTCATATCCATCCCATTTTTATAAAAATATCAAAAACAATAGTTTAACATTTAATTAAATTGTATTACTCTTTTATTTTTTAATTTACACAACCGAAAACCAATTTCTCTTTGTTTTCATTGCATTTTCATGGCATTTAGATTACTTAGAAATCAATAAAAGGATCTTCGAGAAGAGAGATCGATCCTAGGTTTGCTTATATATAATCCTTGGTTAATTTTTGATTGTGGATCTCAAAGCTAACGATAAAAGGTCTTTTTCATATATCATTCACATCATCTTTGTTGAGGTGTAAATTGCACCGAAAGTCTGTGTCACCTACTTCATCTTTTTACAAAGTTAGATTTAAAACTTTCAGGGTAAATTTGCACCTTAACAAAAATGGCGTGGAAGACATGTTGGCAGTCATCTTAGTATATTTGGTTGACTAATAGTCAAAATTAATTGGGATAATGGTTAGAACACTTCTTTTTGATACTTCCGGGAAAAAATTGCCCATTGAAAAACTTCCAAGATACAATTGTTCTTCAGTGAAAATTTTCAGGACAAAAATACTCTTTAACCTAGAAAATATAATGAAAACATCCTAGAACAAATGAATTTTATCTATTCTTACTTTAAAAGATAACGAGAGTGTGTTAGTTTGACAAAGATGCCTAAAAGGCATTTTGTGCTAACTTGAGTTAAGTGAATTAATTGCTCCACACCGGATAAAAATTAATGCTTCTAATTGAAACTGAATTTAAACATTAGCAATTTGAATAAATGAAATGCAATAAAACAAGTATCCAAGAACTCTTGCATTATAATAACAATGAAACATTCATAACAACCTCAAGTAAAAGTTATATCAAGCCAATTACATGAAATTGATATTAATGAAGAATAAGTAGGGTCAAATACATAACGTTAAAATCCAAATAGACATCTAATCTAAAGTAATACATGGAACCTCAATTGAAAACTTCAGTCCAATATACTAATTGAACCTAAACATAGAATTTAACTAATATAAATGATTAAAGATATAAATTAGATGGAAAAACAATCCGCTGTAAATCTCCAAACTCAAGAATCAACCTATTGATATAGAAGAGAGCTTTGGCTGCTGCAATTCATGGAAATAGCAACAAAGAGCAAATTTATATTCAGATTCGAGCACCCGACATGAAAAATCAGCAGAGAAAGCCACATACAACTTAAAGAAAAATATGGAAGAGTGGTGGGTGACGGTGAAGAGAGAACATAGGAGGCCAAAACCACGAACTAGTCTGGGTAAAAAGAAACAAAGCTCACCAGCAATAATGGTGGACAAAGGAGTGGAGAACATGGCAAAGAGGAAGATGATTAAACTGGTGAAGCTCTTGTTCCCCCACTACTGTTGTTCGATCCAGACTCATTGAGGCTTGGGCTTAGGTTGAACAAGGTCGTCGGCGTTGATGGTGGTGAGGCATGATAGATGGTCAAGCTAATGGGTGAATGTCTCAAGGTTCTAGTTTGTGGCACCTTTGTATTGTGTGTTTACTAGCTGAAAAATCCCTAAAAGCAGACCTAATTCGATGTTAAAAAACGGTGTAGTTTCGCATAGGGACTAAACGGCAATTTTCAAAAGTTTGTGCTGCTAAACTGTAATTTCTGCAATTTGAGGCCAAAATTCCATTTTCAAAATTGATTAAATTTCTTGAAGCACCTACAATCAAAAAAATTAATCTAACATCAAATCTTCTAAAAAATTCAAGATTAAGAGCAACTCTAATTATTTTGAGAATTCAGTCCTTTTTAGTTATAATTCAATATATTTATTCTTAATCCCAGTTGATTATAATAAAGGCATTTTAAGCTCAATTATAACAAAATCCCCAAATAAAATATGAAAATATATAATAAAAATAAAAATTTATCAACCACCTTTTACTTAATCACCCATATAGATAATTAAGACATTTTTGTATGTTAGCCTTGGGTCTATAATAAAAAAAACTAACTAAGGATTGCGTATAGGCAATCCTTTGATAATTATCTTCTTGAGTAGTCTTTTATTGAATCATAAGTAATTTAAATGCTATGTGTAACCCCCTGCCTTGATAGCTGTAATTATAACTTGAAAATGCGTAATTAAAATTGATTAGAGACCTACGGACAACTAAAACTCATTTCAATCCCTTCCATACGGTAGGGTTTTCACAAACTTTTTCAAAAATCATTTCCCTATCCTGGTCTCTATTTCAAATTCGAATATAATTACCCAGTGTAGTTAAATCGCATTTATATATATCAGAGTTAATAACAAAAATCCCGACAACCCCCGAGTTTCATTCATTCACTAAGGGTTTACAGTTTTCCATATAGGGGATTACACAGCTATATCCAAAATAGTATTTACATCCCAAATCAAAATGGATAACCAACAACCAAAATTAAATATCTTCCAAGGAATCCTAACCGCTCTTGGTTGTCCGCTTCCCTGTGGAACCACCTACCCTGTCTATAGGTTTAATAATGGAAAAAATGAGATTAAAAAGAATCTCAGTAGTGACAAATCACTCATACAATATATAAACACATCATGTAAGCAACCATCAACCACAGCAGGAACAACAACACAATGATATATGGCTATCACCACAATTGACAGCACTCACGACTGTATAAATAATCACGACAGCTTATGTTGTATAACGACAGCTTACGCTATATAATGCCAGTTTGTACTGGATAACGGCAGCTATCACCAGCTGTATAGGTAGCAGCATCAGAAATCATCACAAAACAATGATACACATACATCAATACATTTACACATAGCATAAGAGAAGAGTCACTACCTGGTTCTTTCCGAATGTGCTCTGGCAATAGTCGTTCACGATCAGGGCAAATGTTGAACCCTATAGATCAAAATCAATAACGGCGGATTAATTCTCTACTCCAAATTCTTACTTTTATCACACTTAAAGTCGGTTATCATTTGGACTCTTTAGGTGGCTATTAGAAGCCCAACATATGCCTAAAAGGTTGGGAAATATCATACCAAAAATGACCTTTCAAAAGTGAAAAATACTGATTTTTGGGGATTGGCAGCGGCCCAAAAATCCACTGGCTGCGGCAAAAAACAGGTCAGAAATATTTGGGCCGGGGCTAAGAATCTGCTAGCTGCTGCAAAAAAAATCCTGTTTCTTGTCTGAACTTCCAAAAATCATAACTAATTCCAGAAAAATCAAAATGAGGTGATTCCAAAGCCAAATGAAATATATTTAAGTCCTCTTAATAGAAAAAACATTAACCATTACCATAAATCACCACACAATTACAGAATTACACAAAATCTAACACTGCTCCAAAACAGAGTCTAGTTTCAACATCAAACTTTGGACAGTCATTACTCCAACCACACAAAATGAAATGACACAAATTATTTGTCAATTTCGAAGCTTGGAATGTGAAATTTAAGACTAGAAAGTTTCAGAATTTTTAGACACCATTTGCTCATTCAAAATGTCCAGACAACCTGACTGCTTTGTACAGAACTTTAAGTAACAAAATTTCAGTTTTTGTGCAATCGCTTCCAATGGTTCCAAATTCACAACAAATACCATTCCCAAGCCAATTTTTATAAGGAATCCATTGGAAACACTAAAATAACCAAATTCAACTCACATTGACATGTTCTACAAGAAACACAACATGTCACACAATAACCTAATTCAAAACTCACAATGCAACTCCTTTCCATTCAAAGTTCCAAACCAATTCCAATGGCACCAAAACACAATATGACACCTATTCCAATACCAAATAACCATGCAATCCACAAGACCCTAATAACATGAAAAATAGGGCCAAAATCCAGAAATTCCAAGTTCAACCAATAGCCACAATGAATATACCAAAATATGCCAAATTCTTACCTCTTCCTCTTCCCAAGACTAATTTCTTATTTCTCTTCTTTCAAATTTCTTCAAGTGTGCAAACACCTTCTTTCAAATTCCTGAAACCATAGCCATGAAGCCCTCAACATCATGAACAACATTAAAGAAAATGATTTGAGCATTCATGGGCAAATTCTCACCTAAAACTTGAGCTTCTTCTTTCTCTTTCCTTTTCTTGTTGGACGAAAATGGAGGCAAGTGAGAGAGAGATGAAATAATGAAGCTGAGATTAGATTTTGGGGGAGAGGAGGCCTCTCGGCCGAATTTACAAGTGAGAGGGAAGAGAAAAATGAGTTGACAATTTGATCATGATCCTATGGCTCATACCTTAACACTTGGCAAGATTTGGTTTCTCCTTCCTTGGCACACATAAGCACACACATGCAATTCCACTCTCTTGTTCATGTAATTCTAGCCATTGATCTTTAAATTACCAATATGTCTCCTCTTCGGTAACTGACCAATTGGTCGGTAATTTTCCTTTTTCCCTGTTTTACCCTTGATTCAAGCAATCTCTACCAAATTACCTCTGAACACATTTTTAGGGTTCATATCACTCAACCGTGCGCCCTCCCTCTTATTTAACTCAATTTAGATGTTAATCCATCATTGAACTTAAATATGGGATTTAGGCACTGATCAAAAGCACATTCAGATTGAAATTCACACTTATTCTTCAAAAGTGTTTAATTAACAATAATTACATTTACTTTTGAAGTCATTAGCCCTTAATCACAAGTTGGGTCATTACACTATGCAAATGCAATGAAACAAGGGACATTGATTTTGGTTTTTCAAATTAATAACTAAAAGAAGAATGCAATTTGATTAAATACTAAGCTGTTGTTTTTGGTATTTTTATAAAAATGGTGAATGAGTGAATGGAATGACATGGAATTGAAAATATGAATGATAAATACTCTTGGTAATAAAGAAAGTGACTATCCTTGCTTAAAAAAATTATGGGAGTTAAAGTTCATTAAATCTTAAGAAAAACCTCAAGATAACACTTGAGTCCAATATTCTCAATTAATAGTAGCTCCTACAAATATAGCTAACTACTACCTCTTGAGATATTGTCTAAAACCACTTAAAGTGCAATTGAAATGGATAAATATAACTTGCTTCCTCTTGATATGAATGTGATAACATGACATTCAATTAATCCAAGTCAATCATGCTATCTAATAATAACACGTAGATAACACAATATCATTGAATCAACTAGGAAAACACATACATATATAAATCCAACAAGCTACAAAAATTCAATTCAATTACATAGGTTCAATCCACAAGACTATCTAAAGGATAATCAAGTCTCAACAATGCATAAAAATAATCCTAAAACTAGATAATTAAAATATACAAATGAGAAAAAGAATTGAACTAGATAACTCCCTTGTACAAGTGCAGAAACTCAAGTCATTATCTCCATCCCAAGAGGCAGTGAGGTTCAGCCACTCTTTTCTTGAAACTTAGCTACAATAACATGAAGCAACCCATTAACCATAGATGAATAGAGGAGACAAATGAAGATGAAAATGGAGGAGATGATGAAAGACCGACTAGGAGCTGGAAGATAAGTCATCGAGAGTGGAGCTGAATGGAGGTGGTAGATGCTCGATGAAGGGAGTGAGAATGGAGAAGGGTCTGTTTTCGGAAGTCAAAATAAGGAAAGAAGGTTGATGATAATAGTAGACTAAAAGCAGAGAAGAAGGTCACCAGAAATGGCGATTCCGATCGTAGTGACGGTAGTGGCTGATGGCGATTCCGACAGTAGTGACGGTGAAATCAACGTCGACAGTGGGTGGAGCTCCTCTTCCACGATTTGAGTTCGAAAGCTCTAACCTTTAGCTCTTTCTCCTCTGCCCAGAAGTGGGGATGTCCAAACAACGAGACGATGGTGGCTCGGTGAAGGAGGAAGGTGATGGTGTGAGAGAGACCGATGGTGGGAAGTCGTCGACAGTGGTGGTAGTCTTCGTCTTGTTCCCTCTAAAGCTTTTCGATCTCAAAGCTTTACGGCTCCACACCCTGTTCCATGGTGTTCAACTTTGTGTCTTTGAAACTCACCTAAGACATTCTCTTCTCTCCAAACTAGACGGTGGCTAAGTCACCGATAGTGATAGTGGTGAGGCTGAAGGCTGCTGGCAACTAAGAGGAAAGTCAAGGTGTTGAGGCAAGGGTCCAAGATTCAGAGCTTCAGCATGTGGCACTCTGGGTCTGCGTGTAGATACGTAGAAGGTCTTGGTCAAAACGTATTTTGACCAGGGATCTCTTTGAATTTTTTAAAAGTTCTCAAGGAGGGACTACAATGCACATTTTTGAAACATTTTGATGGCCAAACTTCAATTTCCAAAACATCTAGGTACTTTTTTGTAAATTTCCTTGGTCCTTTTTCATAATTGATTTGCAATTTCTAGAAATTTTAGGGACTTGTCTGTAATTTTTCCAATTTCTCAAAATATTAATTCTGACCCTCCAAAATCTCAAATTTTCTTCTTAAACACCTACAATATAAGATTAAGCATAAGGTAGAAATTAACTGCATGAATAATTACAAATTATGACCATTTCCCCCTAATTACACTTAATTCAATACAAATATCTCTAACTCAAATTACTGTTTAATCATTCAAAAATGTCCCAAGAATGTATTTAAAATCCCATTTTAATTATGGAAAAAACTTATAAAAATATGATTCAATCAATACACAAGTATTTAGTTAATCCAATATATTGTAGGTAGATAAATTTGATAAAGAGAAAAATATTACTTTTAGCTTCTGTACTCCATTATATACAAGAATGAGTGATGTTCACTAATTAACATCTGATGTTGTGTATTTTACTCCTACACTGCAACGATGCATAACTTAGGCAATTCAGATCTTATGAATGTAGTTAAAGAAGGAAAAACATAAATATGAAGTGAATTTTGATTCATTAGTCTTTAACTTAATTATGTGTTCCTGTTTCAAGAAAAAATGGGTTAAGGTGTAAAAATATTTTTTCCAAAGCGCATCTAACATCAAATATTTTTTTGAGGGATGAAAATGCTCATAAACTTTCAAAAATAGAGAAAAAATACCATAACAGTTAGATTGTCTTAACTAACATTACTTACAATGTGAAAAATACTAAAATTCCTGTTAACTCAAAAAAAAAAACTCTCCCCCTCTCAGTCGATTCATCCTCTGCTTCTACAATTCCTAATGAAGAGATTCAAGTATTGAGTCAGAGGGAGAGTGCACTTGCAAATTAAATAGGATCAAAGTAGAGAAGAAATCACATCAACCATAGATGAAAGAAACAAAGAAAATCTCATTAGAATTTTTTTATCCCAAATTTTGCAATGAATGAGCTATATAGAAGAAAAGAGATAAGCCACCGAAACCTCACAATTAATCCACAAAATCTAGATCTCACCTGCAAACCTAGTGGCTTCCACTTAAATCCATTTACAAAAATCAAAACAATGCACAACAATGTCTGAATCTAGTGGCTTTAACGCATGACCCAAGCTACATAAACGCAGGCAATCGGACCAAGGGAGGGAGGAACTATAGAAACTAGGTTGAGGGAGGTGGGGCTTGAGGCTGGCACTTGGTAGAGGTAAAGCAACAGTGATGGCAGATCTGAAAGAAAAGCTCATAGGGGTTGACTTCATTAATTCAGATCGGCAAAGTGGATGTAGGTAGAGAATCACCGATGTCGATGGTGAAGGAAGTTGCTGCCACAGTTGGTGGAGGAAGTTACCACCGCCACTAGTGTCTGAGAATAAAATGAGAGATGAAGTAGAACGGAAGGGAGCGAGTGAGCCACAGGTTAAAGAGAGAATACAATGGCATTAGAGTAAATTAGAAAGCTACACATTTTTATTTTTTATATTAGTGTGGGCCCCACATCAAAAAGTTACACCTAAGGAACAAAAAACCGGACCGGGCAATGAACCGGTCACGATACAGGTTTAAGGGTTAATAGGTCAACCGGGGTTGGACCGGTGGTTAGACTAGTCATATTAAAATATTATAATTTATTAGTGACAAACTGACAATATATATATATATATATATTAATATATTTTAAAACTTCTATAAATAAAAATGAAGATCATTAGAAAAAAATGTTTAAAATCTATTAGTATTAGTTATGATGGCTATACTTATATAATGATATATTCTTTCATATAATTATTAATCATTTTAAATAATTTTTTTATTATATTTTTCTTTTTTATAGATTTGTTCTTTTTTTACCTACTGTTTTCTCCATCTAGATCTTTTTTATTCTTTCTTTACCCACTTATACAATAATATCTTCTTATCTTTGATCTTGATCCTCGTGTTCTATTATCTAGCCAACACTCTTATGGTCAATTGGTCATATCTTATATTTTATATTATTTTGCCAGCTCATTCTTGATACATGTGCATTATTTTAATAAAAGGTGTTGGGAATCCAAAGCATTTCAGTTCTCCGTAATCATCTTCTTCAATTTTTCTTTGTTGCCTTTTTCATCTTCCATATCTTCAGATCCTCCCTTTTCCATTCTCTGCATTTTAAAAAAACCATCTTCAGATCCTTCCATGAGATCTTCAGCAACTAGATCTGTCATCACCTTTTCTTCATCAACCTCCACAATCTCAACATCTCCTATCTCCTGATGGTCGTCGTCATCGTTAGACACTGAGCTGGGTACAGGGTCGCATCGTCGCGGGATGCTGGGCAACGGCACAGGCTCGCTGTCACCTAATTTTCGTCTGCGAGAGGAGATTGCTTGCCCAAGTTTTAGTGTTTCCTCTTTCGGTCTTTCTGAATCTGATCATCATCTGAGTTTTTTTTTTAAATTATATCCCAAAACGATGGGATAATTGCAGGAAAAATTTTGACTCGGCCAAACCGCCGAGTCAACCAAAAACCGGCTGGGTCAACTCAGACTTGATCGAGTCGATCTCCCCCACTCCCAAGTACTAGATTGGACCAAATCAAGGACCAGTTTTCCAGTCGGACTGGCTGGTCCTGTCCGATTTTTTGTACCATGGTTACATCACCCACATAATCCAACGGTGCAGGTGTTTTTGCTCTAATTTTAAAAGCTCATAAGTACTTTTATCTCTAAAAAAATATTTGATGTTGGGTACACTTTAGGTAAAAGCTCGTATGTATTTTCTTATCTTAAAAAGAGAAAAGGCAAAGCATTGCTACTTTCATTTCACTCAAACAGATAAACAAGCATTCCTAGTTTTAAGAGAAAGATGAGAAAATGACTAAAAACGAATTCACTCTGCAAATAATACATACTTCAATTATCTCTAATCCTTTGTAGAAAACTTGTTTAAAGTGTTGATCATACTACAAATGAGATTACAATAATATACAAAATACAAGTTCAAATAGTCAAGGAGCAATATATATACATATTTCAATTCCCAAAATTTTTTATTTGAAAAACTCAAATTCAGCAATAATATTGCAAATATAGCAATTTTTTCAGCATCAACTGTTCATAATAATTGTAACCAATCCATAATCCATCCCTTTTTATTATACTACCATCAATCCTTAACATAGGAGCCTTATTAAAGACTAGTTGATTTTGTTTTAGAGATATTAAGGAAACTAATTAAGTTAGTTTTAAATATTCGTATTTATTGTTCTTCTTCAAAATAATTTGCTTGACTTATAAATCAATGTACTCATCCAGTCCTTAATATAAAACACATTTAAGGAGTTAATCTTAGTCCTAAATATTAGAAATAATTTTCATATTTGTCAATGTTGTCCTAATTTGCCCCTATTGATGCTTCCTCAACCGTAATCAAGGAGGAGAGGGAAGGAGAGAATTAAGGAAAATGACTAGTTTGTTTTAGAAAATATATATCATATTAACTAACTTAATGAACTTCTTTAATCTAGTCAAATTAGATAAATATGTTTTATATTAAGCACAAGAGAAAGTATAATCCAATGATTTGATTAAGCAGTTTTTTTAAACTTCTTTAATTTATAAAAGAAAAGTTAACTGCCTATTAAATTAAGGATCAGATGAAGTATATTTTACAGTAAGTTTTGGTGATCTGGCACCAAGAAACTAAAAAAAGTTGAAATTAAAATAAAATTATCTAGGAAGATCGAGGTGGTGCTTAGTGCTGCATTGTAACTCATCACATGATTGCCGGCGTCTTGCCAATTTTGCAGATTCCTCCTTCCAAATCAATCACCAATCCTCCCAGATCCTTCACTCCTCGCACCAATTCTCTCTCTCATCTCATTCTTCTACAGCAAATGCCTCTTCTAGAGCTTTCTGGTATGCTTCGCTGCTCTCTTCTTCCCTTCTCGGATCTCTGTCGTACTCCACTAGGTACACCACTATTGTAACACCATTATTACTGTAGTCATTAGATGAGTTTAGATGCATAATGGATTTGTACCATTCAGCCAGGTTTATATCCTGAGACTTACAAACCTTTAAAAAACTGCTTAAATCCTAATTACAATACATGGTTCGTACCTGTCATTGAATGATTTTTTTTTCCAAAAAATTTTGTTGCTTAGAAATAAATTCACAAAGGTTCACATTTGCATAATGACTTACCCGTTCTTAATTCCTTTTATTAATATTTGAGTACAACTCTACTGATATTCGTATTCTATTTACTAGTTGTTGGGCCGTTATCTTATAGTTGTCCTATTCTAATTTCTTTAACATATTAAATATCTATTAGTGACTTGCTGCAAACTCATACGACTAATGTTATTACTGCTACGACTAGTATTGTAGTCGTGCCCTCAAGTTATTTACAACATATACAAAAATCAAAACAGATAACCAACACCCTTTAAGATATCTTCTGGTCACACCCTTTACTCGTCAGTGGCTATTTTCTTTGATGTGATCCAGCAAGTTGTGCCTTCAAATTCAAGTGATCCTTTGGAAATACCAAGTGGACTAATCACAAGAGCAAAAGCCAAACAAATTAAGGAAGCATTAAATGGGCTAGTGCAAGATACTTGGACAAAGCAAGTAGCAATTGGATCAAAGCTGGACCAAAATGCTGTAAACGTTACTAACTTCATATGGGCTACAAATGGAGATATTGATCAAGTTTTGGGCTTGCAAACTTGAAACTAAAGAGCTTGGACCTAGTACTACACATGGGAGGACTCATTTGGGCCTAAATAAGCACATTTTGAGCCTTAATTTGCTGACTACATTTTCTTGAAGTTAGGTGTGTGAAAATCAACAAGTAGTTGGCAGATTTGACTTTTGGTTTCTTTAGCATATTGTATTTGTATTTTCAACTTTCTTCTAGATTGTATTAGACTTTTGTGTTCATTGTATTAGACTTTTAGGTTTCCTAGCACATGGTTTTACAATTTGTATTGGTTGTTTTCAAAATTGCAATTATGGCAATTAGGTCATATTTTCCTATAAATACTTGGTGCTTCTTCATTTGTAACACACAATTTAGATTTGAATGATAAATGAAAGATGCACTTCTGCACTTTATTTCTTGAGAATAGATTCTCTCTAGGGTTCTTTTTAGAACAAACAAACTTATCAAGGCTTGATCACCCTTGTGGCATTTTCCAACACTTCGGGTCCTTGTTCTTTCATGTTCAAGGGTTCAAGTGGATCGTTGATATGTGTTTAGCTTTCTTGGGGTGTGTATATTTCAGAATTGGTTGTGGGTTAGTGGGATCTTTCCTTGTAGGTTCGCACCATTCTTGCTCTTCAAGCAGCTTGCCTTTGCTATAGGTTAGTTGTTAGAAAGGGGTGAGATTCAAAAGAATCTTAGTAGTAATAGATAACACTCATATATAATGCATATAGAGAAACATGTCATATCAACCATCACATACTAGACAATTCAATATTCATTCAACATTCATAGGTGTGTTTATGTAGCAATCAATTCTATTTAAGGACTTACCGTCTCTTCCCACAACGTTGAGTGTTCTATGGGCCAAAGCCATTCTCATCTAAATGCTTAACGGGCCATTCTGCCCAATTCATATTCACAATGGCAATAATATGTATGAAGCATGATACATAGAATATGAGGGAAAAGTTACTACTTTAATCTTTTCGGTCTTGTACTTGTCTTGGTTCAAGCATTCAGAGCAGAAATTGAATCCTATAATTAGAATTTACGGACGAAAAATTATTACCTAGTCCAGTTCTTTCATAATTCAAACACTTCAATTGGTTATCATTAGGATTAATATATTAAGTCAAAGGGAGAGTCAATGTGCTCAAACTATCCCAAAGTGATTAATTTTACCCTTGGAGTTCAAGGTAATTACATTGTGCTATTACCTTTTTATTTTTTCACATTAACTAAAAGTTGGTAGCAATTTCAACCAACTTTGAAAATTTATATCTTGATGTACAAAAGTCTAAATGCAGTGATTCCAAAGGCTATGTGACCCTTATTAAGTCTAGTTTCAGAAAACAATATTGTCTTTAGCCAATTGGACACACAACATTCCAGAATTACCATTCATTAGACACTAATCCAGAAACATGCCAATTTTACACGATCAACTTCAAAAAATGCATAATTCATAGTGTACAGATCCAATTGACCTATATAACCTATCAAATTAAAGATTGATTAGTATACTTTTATTCTAGAAAATCCCATAGTTATTGGACAACATTCACTTATCCAAAAACACATTACATTTGGATTGCCACACATAAACCCTAAACTAGTAGCAAATCTAGATTTAAGTATTTTGTTCCAATGATCCAGAATTCCTAACCAAGGGTTATTCTCACATAGATTTTCATGTAGAACACAATGGTAACATCAAATTTGTCAAATTCTAACCCCTTCTATATGTCCTATTTTGGCAGATTTAGAGATACAATCCAATAATTACCACACTTCCAATTTAACCCTCAAACTATTTTCATATGTTCATTAAACACAAGACACCATTTATAAAATCAAAATGTCATGAAACTTCAAAACCCTAGCTTAATTGAAAATAGGGTAGAAATTCACATGCCAAAATCCTCAACCAATCAATACAACATATATGTCAAAATGATGCTCTTGCTCACCTCTTGCTCTTTCTTGAGCTCTTTTCTTGATTCTCCAACTTTGGCTCTTGATAGATGACTCAAGACACCTCCACTTGAAATTCTACAACCATAGAAATGAAGCTCTCATCAAGGGAAACAATGTTTATGGAGAATATTTGAGCCATAGAAGTGGTTAGGAAGAAGAAAATCAAGGCCAAAGCTCTCACCTTGTTCTTGTCTTCTTTTCTCTTTTCTTTTTCCTTCTTTTTCTGCCTTTTTATTTGCCTTGGCTGTCCAAATAAGCATGTGAGGATGAGAAATGAATTGATTAAATATCATTCTCACCTCTTTAGTGTGTTGGCCGAAAGTCTTAAGTGAGTTGGGAGAAAAGGATGAGGTGTCACATAATTGTTGCTTCTTGAAAAAGTTGCCAAGTTAACTAAACTAAGTTGGTTAATTGGAGTTTCATCCTTTCCCTCTTTCCCCTTGCTTGATCGAACTTGGCATACAAAAAGGGAAAAGTTATGTTGTCCAATTTCTCTTCTAAAGCTTCTTACTTTTTGGTCAAACAAGAATAAAGACATGTTGACTCATTCCTTAATAAAGAAGAGGTAAATATATTGACTTTTCTTCCTATCACTTCTTTCTTTCTTTATGCTTTTCCTTGACCAACTTCTTGGTCTAAAAGATGGAGAAGTATATTAATTGAGCTATCCCTCTCTCTTCTTTTTGGTTTGGACAAAAATTGTCAAGGTTCATGAACCCGGACTGGGCATTAAACTGGCTGGGGTACTGGGTCAAGAGTTAGTGGGTTAAATCAGGGCTAAAACCAATGAAAAATTGCAGATTTTAGGCTTATTAATATAAAATTCTAAAAAAATTTATTTATTTTCTAAAAAAAATTAGTGACTTGGACCGGATGCCGAACTGGACCAGTTTACCGTCCAGTTTGCCAATTTCCAGGTTGGACCGGCTGGTCCAATTAGGGTTCATGAACTACTAAAATTGTGCACAAAGGAGGAGAAATAGTTTCAATCAAATTCTCTCTCCCCTTTAGTCTTAGCTTGGACGAAATATTAAACAAAAGGGGAGGGAATTTGTTGACTTTGTCTTGCTTATGTAAGCATAGGTCATGTAGCCAAATAAGAGGAAAAATATGAGTATTTATTTTACTCGTCTTCATCATAATTGCCTTCACTTTTCACTTTTTAAGAACAAATCCTAGTCTTTCATTTTGTTTTCCAATTTTAACCTCAAGATCAAGTGGCAATTGTCTCTTTTGCCCTTAATTATGGTAATATTATTTCTTGTGCCATTAGTTCTTTTCTTTTCTTTCTTACTTCTTTCTAGACACTACTTCCCTTTTCCTTTGGATCTGGGTTAGGTTCTACGTCATTCTGACACATTCTAAAGGAATCGGGTATTTTCTGTTGACTAATTCACACAAAATTTCATATTCTATTCCAAGTGTAGTTTGGGATCCTTACCAAACTAGACTTAGTAGTCTACTTTATTCAGACTTATTCTCTAGTTCCTAACCCAAATTCGGGATATTATAACTATCGTAGCCCCTTTCTGCATTTTACACACACTCTCACTGTTTAGATACCGAGAAAATTATTGAGAAAATAAAATTATGAACATGCTCAAATGTGGCATTCGCATTCTTACTATCTTGATTTCCAGTGAAGCCGACAGAGTGGTCAGTTTTTGATGGAGCTTCAGTTTGAATTCTGATGGCTTCGGAGTAGCTTGTCTGGCGGTGAAACATGTGGATTCTTGTTGTAACAACATTAATAATAATAGTGCAAAACCTACCGCTAAGAATGTTGTTATCATTTTGGCTTTTTATATTTTCGACAGAGTCTTATCAGCGAGGGGGGAATCGGGGAGGGTAGTTTCCAGAATTTTGAAAATCAGTTTTTTCTTTTTAACAAAAATGTATAAGAGACACGTGACCCCTCATTATAGGGGTGAAAACAAGCCAGGCTAGGCCAGGCTTGTGCCTTAACATGCCACGCCTGTTCTGTGACAAGATGGCCTGAGCCTAGCCTGTGGCCTGTTGTAGGCTTTTTATTAGGCCTTAGCCTGACCTGTACACAGGCCTGGCCTGGCTTATGACATGTTAAGGAGGCCTGGATTTGTAAAATATATTAAACAAGCTAACAAGCCGACATCTTAAACAGGCCAACACAAATAGGCAGAAATAGGCCTAGCTACTTTTTTTTTTGATAAAGGACACCATTGCCATAACAATCAAAACTAGCACCTACAAGGGTTCCTTACAGCCATTTCGTCCAACATACATACATCATAAAATGTGAAATAAAATACAACAACTTAACTTCTAACCTTGATTCTTCTCAAATATGAAATAAAATACAACAACATACATATATCAAATGGAAAGCCAATGATTCTTCTCACCTTCACATCAAATCTTCAAAATAATTTCTTCTTCTCCTTCAATAATTTAGTCTGAGGTCCAGTAGCAGAGGCCACCTCCTCTTCTTGCAATGAATAAAGCAATAATTTATTTTCATGGTTAAATGAAACCAAATACAACATCAGATGCAGTAATTAATTTTAATAGTTGAATTCCATGTGATCCAGTAATATTAGGCCAAGGGTGAGGCAAATTTCCAGTAATATTAGGCCAAGGGTAAGGTGAATTTCCATGTGGTGTTAACATCAAAATAAGCACCACGAAATGAAAAATAACATTTGTTGTCAGCAAATTGTAATAACATCAAAATAACAACTTAAGATAATCTATAAGTGTTTTTACTCACGAAATGAAAAAGGCTAACCAAGGACCATTTGCAGTTTACAGAGGCAGAGCACCAAAATAATAGAACAATTGAGAAAATAACCGAGAAACAAATCAAAAGAGTAAATGGGCATGCAGAGCAATTGATCAAATAATAGAGAAGCCTTGCAATATACTATGAAATATGAACATGGGCAGGTAGTTGGTAGAGCAAAGAAATAGACAATCGAAAGAGAAGAGTGGACTTACTAATTGTTCACACCTGCGGCTGCTCCCAACCGGCCACCAAGGAGGAGAAACTTAAAGTCGGAAGAAGGACGACTGACAGGCTATTGGTTAGGGCTTGATTTCAATGTTTCAAGGATCAACAGCTTAAGGCGAAGAAATGAAGAGAATCAATGGCACAAGGCGAAGATAAAGAAAGGAAGAGGGCAGCTGCTTGGGTTTGACTACTCGACTGAGAGAGTGAGAGTCAGTGTATCCATGTATGTCGACTGTCAGCTGACGGCTGAGATTTGAGACTAAGAGTCGAGAGAGACAGAGTGAGATATGAGAGAAGGAGTGAGATATGTGAGAAGTAGTGAGTGAGATGTCAGCCGCCCTTGATATAAGAGTCAAGAGAGATAACCAAATGAGAGCCTGTGAGGTTCGAGTTCCATTGTCATCTTTGAGAGTCTAAGAGAGTCAGTTTTCTTTTTGGTCGGATGAATGGTTATTGAGACTTGAGAGTGGGTCTGAAATGAAGAGAATTTAGGGACATCTTATTTTTTTTTAAAAAAATACTAACAGGATGGCTTGATAGGCCTAAAAGGCTTACTAATAAGACTAGGCCTAGCATGTTTAGAAAAATAGGCCTTAAAATAGGCCTGGGCTTGGCCTTTTATTCTAACTGACTAGGCCTAAGTAGGCCGGAAACAGAGCAGGACGCAGGCCTTTGACAGGCTAGCTGGCCTGTTTGCACCCTTACCCCTCAACCCTGAGATGTTAACATTACACTATTATAAAGGCCCATTACCTATAGCACCCTTGTGTAATCTAATTTGAAGATCTCGAACGCTATGAGAAGCCGTCACACAAAACACAAAGTTCTAAATTATTGTTCACAATTAAATAAATTTCTATCATTTTATCTTTAATATAAGAATCAATTGACTTTTTTTCCTGAAAAATTGAGAAGACTAAATAGGCTATATTAAAGTATTTATATTTCTCGTTTTGTACCAAACTAATTTATCTAGTTTTTTTATCTAATGATACACAATATATGCTATGATTGAATAGCTTATTTATTTCCTTAATCTTTTCAAAAAAGTTAACTGACTTTACATATTAAGGAATAGAAATAGTAATTTACTAATGTGAACATTGCAGCACTTCTTTAATCCTATGCTTGAAGTTACTAGTGCTAACATACATATATTTGTGATGGTGCGAGCCGTGAAATGAATAATGGAATGAGCATGTTGGATCGTTATGAGGAACAACCCAAATTAAAAGAAGAGCTTATGGAATTAAGTTGCGAACAATGTTAGACGCAAAGAATCATTTGTCCAAAAAAAAGACCCAAAGAATAAGGTATTAGTCTATTGGATGACTTGAAAGCTCCATGTTGAGTGTCATCATGTTTGAGGAACCAACAGGTAAGCCCTCAATCTAGTAATTATATTAAAAAGAAAAGAAAAGAAAAGAAAATAAAAAATATATATATATATATTTGGTTTGATATTTGTCTAGCTAAAGACGTTAAAGAAGGACAGCTATTTGGGAGGCAACCCAAAAATTCCTTTCCTACTCTCTCAATTTTCTTTCCTACTCACTTATTTTTTTTCTACTCTCTCAAAACTTCTTTCCTACTCTCTCATTTTTCTTTCCTACTCATCGAAACACACTGCACTGGGTTGAGAATTCTAGTCTTCATCAATTTCATTTTAAGTTACCATGGAGGAATCTCTTGCAAAGCTTAAGAACAGGTTCCCCACTCTTCCCAAAGATGTGTTCAGGAAGATCTATAACAGTCGACTTGAAAGGATGATGATATTCAATTGTTTAGGACTTCCTGTGGATGTATGTTGGATCATTGAAGCTAAGGTATGTTTAGCAGGTGAGATTCATAATTCATTTGTTAAACCTTTGCCAGGAATGGGAAGAAGTTCTTACTTCAAAAAGAGAAGAGCTAAAAGAATGAATGTCTGCTATAAATGTGCAAGGTAGACATGTGACCAGCGCTGTAAGAGTGAAGGTATGATTTCTGTAAATCGAGAAGATAAAATTAAATTTATAAAGGATGGACTGAGTAAGGAGTCATTGGATGATATCATTCAAACTCTTAAGACGCATCGAGTGGTGATGTTCATCGTATTCTTCTTGATTTAGCAGACATATTCAACAGAGAAAAAGTGCGTTATTGTCTTGGGAATCTGACGTTAAAAGACCCTGTTTGCCAGTTTATAAGAAAACTGGATGGGAAGCAAATCCTCAATTCATAGAAAGCGTTTAAGCCGTTTCTGGATGTAAAACCAGAGGAAGATGTGAGCCAAAATCACAACTACTGTACATAATCATGCTTTTGTCTAATCGTCTTATCTTTTCTATAGCTTTTGTCAATTCTTTCTTATATTTTCGATACCTTTTGCCTACTTTACTTTATCTTTTGACTTTCTTTCCTCTTTTTGTTTAATTTCTTCACGCAATGGCCCACCGGTCATCTGTGTCAGAAATTTTTTTCAAACTTCTTTGAAAAATGTGTGATTTGTGTGATTTTGTTGTCGTTGTTTTAATGTTATATATGCATGTACTCTTCTACTTGTAGCATGTACACTTCCACTTGTAAATATGCAGTCTTCCACTAGTGAGCATACATGGTCCGAGAGAAAGAAAGAGAAAAAGGGTATTTCACAAAAATGTATATTTACATCTATTTGCATTTTTGGTGAAACTGATTTGGGCAAGAAAGGAGAGTTTATAACAGCAGCAAATGAACTGGGAATTGGATTAGCTGCCAGAGGAATCAACTTTGTGTACAGGGGAGGCATTTAGGGCCTAAAGGGAAGTGTGGCCATTTCTGCATCCATGAATGGAAGCAAGGGTTTAAGTGTAAGGGTGAAGAAGTTAGAAGATCACACTTTTTCCTTAGGACAAGAGTTATAGGTTTCGAGCTTGCCTGAACAAATGGGACTAATGTTCTACCATGCTCAAGCTTTCATTGCTCTACCCAGTGGTTTAGAGACGTTGGATGGCATTTCAAGCGTTGCATATTGGACTAAGTTAAACTATCACAAAAAGCCATTAGGATTGTTAAATGTTAATGGTTTTTATGATAATCTGTTGTCTTTTCTTGATCATGCTGTGGAAACAGGATTCATACCCCAAGCGACTCGCCATTCTATAATTTCTGCACCAACTGCTGATCAGCTGCTCGATCAACTACAAACCTATGAACCTAAACCAGATCTACTCGTCAAGTAAATAGGTGGGCAATCTTCAGATAGCAGTCAGAAGCAGAACCCAGATACCACCCTTCGGTTGTAACTTTCCTTAATCTCTTGGTTTTACTTTTAGTATTTTGATTTTACTTTATTATGTGTTTAAGTTTAAAAAAAAAACCTTCTTTGAGCTCTAGAAGACATTGGGGACAATGTCTGATTTAGGTTGGGGGAGGAGAGGAAAAAAAATTTGTTTTTCTTTTGTTAGTTAGTAAAACCATTAGATGCATGGGGTGTGAAAAAAATGGCAGAGTAAGGAGTTATTCTTAACTCCTGAAACGCATTTTAGTAGTTGCATGTTTTTGTTCATTCTTAAAAAAAGAAAAAAAAAGAGTAAAAGTAAAAAAAAATCATCTTATTTAAGTGCTTTGTAATGATCTTAAGAAGTATATGTTTTGAGTATGGATCAATTGAATTTTGAGATTTCATAGCATGAATGAACAACTGATTGTTACAATTGGTGATGAATTTTGAGATTGAATGAGCTGAGTTTGAAAGCCCCTAACCGTGAGCTTTTGAGCCTATAATGATTATTTCTCTTATGTGTGATATTCACCTATTAAGTTGTCACTCTAGAACTTGCTTTAAATCTTGTTGAAATTACATTTCACATGCACATTCAAAGATGATAAAGGCATTCATTTTGTTTAGCTAGAGCCAAATAGCCAACCTTGCAATTATACCATTGATAAGCCCCTTTGAGCCTCATTGACTGTTTCTTTGTTCACAACCCATTGACATATACTTTAATGATATATCAAATGCTTTGGAAGATTAGTAGAGCATTTGAAAGTTTTGTGAAATGGTCTTTTGACAAGTGTGAGGGTGTATATATCATCAACTTTAAAGTTGCAAGCAAAAAAAAAAATGAATTGAAAAAAAAAAGTTGAAAAAAAAAATTTGAGTATTCGAATTGTGGGTTGTTGTGATGAAATAGATTTATTCAGAAGCTGGCCCATTTTTTTTATTGTTCTATTAATTTTTATATTTAGTTTTTCATATCACATTTTACATTCCTTTTACCTTAACTCCATTACAACCCTTAACAAGTCCTTTTGATTTGAATTATGCATGTGAATTAGATAGTGGAGATTGAGATTTTTAGCAAGCCTATGGTAGTGCAATTTTTTCGGTTGAATTCGAGTGAAACACTTACCCTTAAGCACTTGAGAGATTGGGAGAATGAGTCATAACTACGAACTTAGTTTATTCATTTTCAAATGAAATTACCAGTTTATATTTTCGTTGATTCATGAATACTATGATTTCTTTATTTTTCAATTGTGTTCTTGCTTATTACTTGACACTTCTAATTTTGTTGGAAGCACTTAATGGTCACTCCTTGTCCGAGGACGTCCAAGAGCTAAGTGTGGGGGAATTTGATAAGTAAAATATTTGCATATTTATTTTCCCTTATATGATGATTTTATGGATGATATTTGAGCTCAATTTAATAAATTTGGGTGTAATTTATAAATAAATAATGATTTTGGCATAAAATAGAATTTCTTAGAAAATACTAAATTAGACCCTCTTTCAGTTTTCAGGCAATATCTGGAGCTCTAGATGTCGGATTGGGACATTCTTTATATGGATAAAAAGATAAGAAAGAGCTCTACAACTTTTATGTTGAGACGAAATTCCAGTTCTATCTCCAAGGGTTTCGAATTTTGCTTGAAAGTTGAGAGCGGGAATCATCTACCATTCCACCAACCATTTCATCTACCTCTTCATCTTTCTTTTCACCTACTACTTCATCTACCACATTTCATCTACCACTTCATCTTCCTTTTCACCTACTACTCCATCTACCACATTCTATCTATTAATGCACCTATCACATTTCATCTACCTTACTCCATTTTTCCCTATATATAGCCACCCTCTCCTTCACATTTTACTCACACCAATTCATATCCATTACTCTCATCTCTTCTCCACACATACCATTTCATTTCCATTACTCTCCTCTCTTATCTACTTACACACCATTTCATTACTCTCATCTCTTCTCCAATTACTACATCATCTTAGAATTAATTTTATGCATTGTATTATTTTCTTGCATGCCTCCATCTTGGAAGGCTTAGGATTATATTACTCTTTGTATGCCACCTACATGGAAGGTTTTACCTCCTAAAGGGACGGCTAGATTTTTATATTTTTTCATGCATCTTTTGGTTGTATATTTATGTTTGAGAATTTAATATTCAAGTTTTATGCAGTATTTATAAGGATTTCATTCTAGCTTTATATAATGCCAATTTATTTTGGTTTTGTTTTTAATTTTATCATGAGCTAAATTTTCATTTTCCTAGGGTCATGACGTAGCTTACTAATAATGGATTGAATCTTAACTTATTAAATCTAGTTTTATTTTTCCTTTATGATTGAGTTTTAATTATTATTCTTAATGCTTTCATTTGATTGGCCATCTTTTGAATGATTTCAATATATATGTTGAGACCAGAAGGAGATACATGTGTGTAGACCCTATAATTAAAACCATAACTTGCATATGAAATAGGAATATATTCATATGAGTTGTGTAGTCTTATAGAGTTTCATAAATTTTAATGCATAATTAATTGCTTAAATTCATATAGGAATATATTGGATTAGCAATTAATTATAGAATTGCTTGACCTTGGAAGAGGCTAGTAATTAAATTAGGGAAACTCGACTATCAATCATGTGGAATAAATTGGGCTAGATTAGATAAGTGATTCAATCCGGAATTTGTTAAGTGAAATCTAATCCCTAGGACTTTTTCTCATTATTGTTTCATATCATTTGCATTCATATTTGCTCATCTTTTATTTCGTACTCTTAATCACCAACAAATCAATCGACTAAATAGAATTAAAATTACCTATTTTGGTACTTAGTGATCAATCTTCATGGGAATGATACTCTACTCACTTCTATATTACTTGATTACGACAGTGTACACTTGCACTATTTAATAGACCATTTACACACGTAACAAGTTTTTGGCGCCGTTGCCGGGGATTGTTGTCATTAATATCAATACCAAGTAATTTTAATACTAATTTGGTCTTCATATTACATTTATTTTTCTTCTTGGTGTCTTGTGTTTCTTTTCAGGCTTTTGCTTAGTGTATGACCAGATCGAAGGAGACTGAACTGTTGCCTTTTGATTCAGAGATCGAAAGAACTTGTCGAAGAAATCGAAAAGTTCGAAAGCAGTCTACTTCAATCCTAAGCAATCCGATGGCAAATCCGGAGGGAGGAACAACAGATACCAAAACACTCCGTGACTATGCAACACCAACAGTCATGGGGACAAATTCTGGAATCACGAGACCACCAGTAGCAGCTAATAGCTTTGAAATCAAGCCGGAAATTATCCAGATGGTGCAAGCAAATCAGTTCGGTGGTTCACCAACAGAAGATTCTAATGCACATATAGCCAACTTCCTAGAAATCTGTGACACATTCAAGCATAATGGTGTTACTGATGACGCCATTAGACTTAGACTTTTCCCTTTCTCACTCAGGGATAAGGCTAAGAGTTGGTTACAATCACTACCAGTGGGAAGCATAACTACATGGGAGATCATGGCGCAGAAATTTTTGGAGAAATTCCTTCCTTCTGCAAAAACTGCTAAATTGAGGAATGAAATTGCCTCATTCACCCAGCATGAACAAGAAAGCCTCTATGAAGCATGGGAAAGATACAAGGAGTTGCTACGGAGATGTCCATATCATGGGTTACCAAATTGGTGGCAACTGCAAACTTTCTATAGTGGGATGACGCACATATCCAGAATTCTTATAGATGCTGCAGCTGGAGGACCTTTAATGGGAAAAAATATAGATGATGCTTACAATCTACTTGAGGAGATGGCAGCTAATGCATATCAATGGCCTTCTGAACATAGCAATTCAAAGAAAGCACTTGGAGTACACGAGCTGGATGTCCTTACAACTTTGTCTTCTCAAGTTGCATTTATATCCAAGCAAGTAGGATCATTGACAACCCAAGCAAATGCAATCAGCACTCCTACTGAAGCTTGTGATCAATATGGAGGACCTCATGTGAGCACACAATGTCAAGAAGGACACTCATTCATGCCGAAGCAAGCTCATTTCATCAGAAATCAAAGGAATGATCCATTCTCTAACACTTACAATCCAGGTTGGCGAAATCATCCAAATTTTAGTTGGAGGAATAATCAAAATGCATTCAAGCCGCAAGGGAACTACCAGCAGCAAGCTTTTCAACAACCAAATCCACCACAACAGAAAGTGAATTTGGAGGATGCACTGGTTCAACTAACCATGAATACATCTCAATTCATGGCTAGGACTGATGCAACAATCAAAAACCAAGAAGCCTCAATAAAGAACTTGGAGATCCAGATGGGTCAAATTGAAAATATGCTGAATTCCAGGCAACCAGGAACTCTGCCAAGTGACGCACAAAGAAACCCAAAAGAACATGTGAAGGCCGTTGCACTAAGAAGTGGTAAAGAATTGAAAGATCCTGTAATCAAGAAGGATGACGGAGAAAAGAAAGAAAGCGGAGAAGAACAGAAGGAGGATAATGTGATACCAGGAAGAATCAGCTTTCCAGACAATCCTCCTCCATATGTACCACCAGTTCCATACCCTCAGAGACTTACGAAGGCAAAGCTAGACAAACAGTTTGCAAAGTTTATGGAGGTTTTCAAAAAGTTGCACATCAATATTCCTTTTGTAGACGCTCTTGCCCAAATGCCCAGTTATGCAAAATCCATGAAGGACATTCTCTCAAATAAGCGTAAGCTTGAGGAATTTGAAACAGTTGCACTTACTGAGGAGTGCAGCGCTATTCTCCAAAAGAAATTACCTCTAAAGCTAAAAGATCCAGGAAGCTTCTGCATACGTTGCACTATAGGTCAATGTCATTTTGAAAGAGCACTTTGTGATCTTGGAGCAAGTGTAAACCTCATGCCTCTATCTGTATACAACAAACTTGGTCTTGGAGAGGTGAAGCCAACCACAGTTTCATTACTTCTGGCTGACCGATCAATAAAACATCCGAGGGGTGTCTTAGAAGATGTTCTGATGAAGGTGGACAAACTCATATTCCCAGCTAATTTCATAATACTCAATATGGAAGAAGACCAAGAAATTCCTATCATTCTTGGGAGGCCATTCCTAGCAATTGGGAGAACGTTAATAGATATGCAACAGGGGAAGTTAACCTTACAAGTTCAAGATAATCAAGTATCCTTTAACATTTTCAAGGCTTTATCCTTTCCAGATGAAGGTGACACCTGCTACAGAGTTGATGCATTGACCAGCTGCACAAAAGATGTGGTAAATGAAATCTGCATGGATCAACCACTAGCAATGGGAATGGTAGATGTATCAGCACCAGCACTATTTCTCATTGGGCATAAAACAACTCTTTGGATGGTCAATAGCTGATATAAAAGGGATTAGTCCTTCAATCTGTATGCATAAGATCTTGATGGAGGACAACTACAAGCCAACAGTTGAGCACCAGAGAAGACTCAATCCAAATATGAAGGAGGTGGTGAGAAAGGAGATAATAAAGTGGCTGGATGCTGGCATAATCTACCCAATCTCCGATAGTCAATGGGTAAGTCCAGTTCAAGTTGTGCCAAAGAAAGGTGGATGACAGTAGTGCCCAATGAGAAATGGTGCTGGTGCATTACATATTTTGTGCAGCTGGTGCTGATACATCTACCATTCCCATTGCTAGTGGTTGATCTATGCAGATTTCATTTACCACATCTTTTGTGCAGCTGGTCAATGCATCGACTCTGTAGCAGGTGTCACCTTCATCTGGAAAGGATAAAGCCTTGAAAATGTTAAAGGATACTTGATTATCTTGAACTCGTAAGGTTAACGTCCCCTGTTGCATATCTATTAACGTTCTCCCAGTTGCTAGGAATGGCCTCCGAAGAATGATAGGAATTTCTTGGTCTTCTTCCATATCGAGTATTATGAAATCAGCTGGGAATATGAGTTTGTCCACCTTCACCAGAACATCTTCTAAGGCACCCCTTGGATGTTTTATTGATCGGTCAGCCAGAAGTAATGAAACTGTGGTCGGCTTCACCTCTCCAAGACCAAGTTTGTTGTATACAGATAGAGGCATGAGGTTTACACTTGCTCCAAGATCACAAAGTGCTCTTTCAAAATGACATTGACCTATAGTGCAACGTATGCAGAAGCTTCCTGGATCTTTTAGCTTTGGAGGTAATTTCTTTTGGAGAATAGCGCTGCACTCCTCAGTAAGTGCAACTGTTTCAAATTCCTCAAGCTTACGCTTATTTGAGAGAATGTCCTTCATGGATTTTGCATAACTGGGCATTTGGGCAAGAGCGTCTGCAAAAGGAATATTGATGTGCAACTTTTTGAAAACCTCCAGAAACTTTGCAAACTGCTTGTCTAGCTTTACCTTCGCAAGTCTCTGAGGGTATGGAACTGGTGGTACATATGGAGGAGGATTGTCTGGAAAGCTGATTCTTCCTGGTATCACATTATCCTCCTTCTGTTCTTCTCCGCTTTCTTTCTTTTCTCCGTCATCCTTCTTGATTACAGGATCTTTCAATTCTTTACCCCTTCTTAGTGCAACGGCCTTCACATGTTCTTTTGGGTTTCTTTGTGCGTCACTTGGCAGAGTTCCTGGTTGCCTGGAATTCAGCATATTTTCAATTTGGCCCATCTGGATCTCCAAGTTCTTTATTGAGGCTTCTTGGTTTTTGATTGTTGCATCAGTCCTAGCCATGAATTGAGATGTATTCATGGTTAGTTGAACCAGTGCATCCTCCAAATTCACTTTCTGTTGTGGTGGATTTGGTTGTTGAAAAGCTTGCTGCTGGTAGTTCCCTTGCGGCTTGAATGCATTTTGATTATTCCTCCAACTAAAATTTGGATGATTTCGCCAACCTGGATTGTAAGTGTTAGAGAATGGATCATTCCTTTGATTTCCGATGAAATGAGCTTGCTCCGGCATGAATGAGTGTCCTTCTTGACATTGTGTGCTCACATGAGGTCCTCCACATTGATCACAAGCTTCAATAGGAGTGCTGATTGCATTTGCTTGGGTTGTCAATGATCCTACTTGCTTGGATATAGATGCAACTTGAGAAGACAAAGTTGCAAGGACATCCAGCTCGTGTACTGCAAGTGCTTTCTTTGAATTGCTACGTTCAGAAGGCCATTGATATGCATTAGCTACCATCTCCTCAAGTAGATTGTAAGCATCATCTATATTTTTTCCCATTAAAGATCCTCCAGCTGCAGCATCTACAAGAATTCTGGATATGTGCGTCATCCCACTATAGAAAGTTTGCAGTTGCCACCAATTTGGTAACCCATGATGTGGACATCTTTGTAGCAGCTCCTTGTATCTTTCCCATGCTTCATAGAGGCTTTCTTGTTCATGCTGGGTGAATGAGGCAATTTCATTCCTCAATTTAGCAGGTTTTGCTGAAGGAAGGAATTTCTCCAAAAATTTCTGCGCCATGATCTCCCATGTAGTTATGCTTCCCACTGGTAGTGATTGTAACCAACTCTTAGCCTTATCCCTGAGTGAGAAAGGGAAAAGTCTAAGTCTAATGGCGTCATCAGTAACACCATTATGCTTGAATGTGTCGTAGATTTCTAGGAAGTTGGCTATATGTGCATTAGGATCTTCTGTTGGTGAACCACCGAACTGATTTGCTTGCACCATCTGGATAATTTCCGGCTTGATTTCAAAGTTATTAGCTGCTACTGGTGGTCTCGTGATTCCAGAATTTGTCCCCATGACTGTTGGTGTTGCATAGTCACGGAGTGTTTTGGTATCTGTTGTTCCTCCCTCCGGATTTGCCATCGGATTGCTTAGGATTGAAGTAGACTGCTTTCAAACTTTTCGATTTCTTCAACAAGTTCTTTCGATCTCTGAATCAAAAGGCAACAGTTCAGTCTCCTTCGATCTGGTCATACACTAAGCAAAAGCCTGAAAAGAAACACAAGACACCAAGAAGAAAAACAAATGTAATATGAAGACCAAATTAGTATTAAAATTACTTGGTATTGATATTAATGACAACAATCCCCGGCAACGGCGCCAAAAACTTGTTACGTGTGTAAATGGTCTATTAAATAGTGTAAGTGTACACTGTCATAATCAAGTAATATAGAAGTGAGTAGAGTATCGTTCTCACGAGGATTGATCACTAAGTACCAAAATAGGTAATTTTAATTCTATTTAGTCGATCGATTCGTTGGTGATTAAGAGTACGAAATAAAAGATGAGCAAATATGAATGCAAATGATATGAAACAATAATGAGAAAAAGTCCTAGGGATTAGATTTCACTTAACAAATTCCGGATTGAATCACTTATCTAATCTAGCTCAATTTATTCCACATGATTGATAGTCGAGTTTCCCTAATTTAATTACTAGCCTCTTCCAAGGTCAAGCAATTCTATAATTAATTGCTAATCCAATATATTCCTATATGAATTTAAGCAATTAATTATGCATTAAAATTTATGAAACTCTATAAGACTACACAACTCATATGAATATATTCCTATTTCATATGCAAGTTATGGTTTTAATTATAGGGTCTACACACATGTATCTCCTTCCGGTCTCAACATATATATTGAAATCATTCAAAAGATGGCCAATCAAATGAAATCATTAAGAATAATAATTAAAACTCAATCATAAAGGAAAAATAAAACTAGATTTAATAAGTTAAGATTCAATCCATTATTAGTAAGCTACGTCATGACCCTAGGAAAATGAAAATTTAGCTCATGATAAAATTAAAAACAAAACCAAAATAAATTGGCATTATATAAAGCTAGAATGAAATCCTTATAAATACTGCATAAAACTTGAATATTAAATTCTCAAACATAAATATACAACCAAAAGATGCATGAAAAAATATAAAAATCTAGCCGTCCCTTTAGGAGGTAAAACCTTCCATGTAGGTGGCATACAAAGAGTAATATAATCCTAAGCCTTCCAAGATGGAGGCATGCAAGAAAATAATACAATGCATAAAATTAATTCTAAGATGATGTAGTAATTGGAGAAGAGATGAGAGTAATGAAATGGTGTGTAAGTAGATAAGAGAGGAGAGTAATGGAAATGAAATGGTATGTGTGGAGAAGAGATGAGAGTAATGGATATGAATTGGTGTGTGTAAAATGTGAAGGAGAGGGTGGCTATATATAGGGAAAAATGGAGTAAGGTAGATGAAGTGGTAGATGAAATGTGATAGGTGGATTAATAGATAGAATGTGGTAGATGGAGTAGTAGGTGAAAAGGAAGATGAAGTGGTAGATGAAATATGGTAGATGAAGTAGTAGGTGAAAAGGAAGATGAAGAGGTAGATGAAATGGTTGGTGGAATGGTAGATGATTCTCGCTCTCAACTTTCAAGCAAAATTTGAAACCCTTGGAGATAGAACTGGAATTTCGTCTCAACATAAAAGTTGTAGAGCTCTTTCTTAGCTTTTTATCCATATAAAGAATGTCTCGATCCGACATCTAGAGCTCCAGATATTGCCTGAAAACTGAAAGAGGGTCTAATTTAGTATTTTCTAAGAAATTCTATTTTATGCCAAAATCATTATTTATTTATAAATTACACCCAAATTTATTAAATTGAGCTCAAATATCATCCATAAAATCATCATATAAGGGAAAATAAATATGCAAATATTTTACTTATCACTCTATTTCAAAAGTTAATGGATGATGTTCTATTTGATCCTATAAGCGTGTGTGAGTGTGTGAATCTTTAAAGAAAACAAAAGTTTGTGACTCGTGGCTGATTAGTCTTTGAATAATCTTGTTAAGTAAGCGTGTGTTTCTGGTGGAGGGTTCACTTTATGATGTTGTATATAGTAAGGTTAAGATTTAAAAATACATATGAATTTCTAAAAGATGTACAAAAATAACTATAAACTTCTAAAATAGGTGCAGAATCTGTGGGATCAGGGGTGGATTTTCCTGTGGGAAAGACATCTTTCTTTCTCTCTCGAGGGCCATGAAGAAGATGATGTAGGTTCTTAGTCATCCACATTTGGCTCTATGTCGCAATTTCAATCAAAAAATTTCAGATTCACCGCCAAAGTTTTTATAATAATGGCCAATGTGACTTTTGCACCACCTTTAGAAATTCATGGTTATATTTAGAGAAAATTTCAGTCAGCTCCCTTTGTAACAAATTGATTCCAGTCAACCGCAAAACTTTCTGAAACTTCATTACACGACATGGTCAACGTGAAGTTAATTTTTGTGGGTCAAAAAATAATAATGCCCTTACTTTATTTGTCTTATAAATTGTCTTATTTGTCTTATAAATTTCTATATTTGTCTTGTAAATGGCCAAGATGTTTTTAATTCCCTAGGTTCTTTTAAATCCTTTATTTGTCTTGTAAATGCCTATATTTGTCATGTGAATTTCCATATTTGTTTTGTAAATTACCAAAATATTTTAATTTCCTAGGTTCTTTTGAATCCGTTTATTTTTCTTGTAAATATCTTTATTTGTTTTGTAAATGCCTATATTTGCCTTATGAATTTCCATATTTTTCTTGTAAATGGCCAAAATATTTTTAATTCCCTAAGTTCTTTTGAATCCCTTTATTTGTCTTGTAAATATTTTTATTTTTCTTGTAAATGCTCATATTTATCTTATGAATTTCCATATTTGTCTTGTAAATGGTCAAAATATTTTTAATTCCCTAGATTTTTTCAAATCTCTATTATTATCTTGTAAATATCTTTATTTATTTTGTAAATGTCTATATTTGTCTTGTGAATTTCCATATTTGTCTTGTAAATTGCTAAAAAAAAATTAACTCTCTAGGTTATTTTGAATCTCTTTACTTATTTTGTAAATATCTTTATTTATCTTATAAATACTCATATTTTTCTTATGAATTTCTTATTTATCTTGTAAATGGCCAAAATGTTTTTAATTCCCTAGATTCTTTTGAATCCATTTACTTGTCTTGTAAGTACCCTTTTGAAAAAAATAAAAGAAGGGAATCATTGTCTTTTCATTCATAAAAATTAATTTCATTTTAACCAGGGGCTAGAGTGAAGTTTCAGAAAGTTTTAGGAATTAGTTGAAATTAATTTGCTACAGAGGGGGCTAACTGAAATTTTCCTTTATATTTATCTCTAAAAAAATATTTAGTGTTGGGTGTACTTTCGGCAAAATCTTATGTGTATTTTTAAACTTTGAACTCACCAATTAACCTCCCTCCCTTCGTTCTTCCTCAACTTAGACTTGAGTTCATCCGTTTTGAAATCCATCTCAAGATATGAATGGGATGTCCATATCAAGAAATCAAATGTTAATTCATTTTCCAAACCAAATTGTCCTTCTCAGATAAAATACGTTAAAACATGCTAATGTTATTATTTTTTTAATTTAATTTTTTTTACTTGGATTGCAATCTAACCTTTTAATTATATTTTTGTTGTTTAACTTCATTGTAGATTCCATTTTTGTCCTCAATTTTATTTTTTCACAAATCTTTTAATTTCATTTTGTTTTCAAACTGACTTAATGTTTCATTTTGATTATTATTGCAAGCATAATTAACGAACTGATGGCTTCAAGATGAACATAATTGTGAACTTGCAAGTTAATTTAGCTTACCAGAACTTACCGCTTGTATGTTTTTAATTTATAAAATCGCATGAACTCTTTTTCGAACTCATGATAGTTATAAATTTAGTTGAACTCTCGAGTTTATCACTTACTCATTTTTCTACCTTACAAAATCGAGTTAACTTCCTCTTAAACTTTTGCTAGAGTTTTGGATTTAATTATGTTTAGTGACTTTATATATGAACTTCATTAAAAAAAATTTGTTGAATATGATAAATTATAAATATTGATAGATTTAAATATAATTATTTGGATTTAAAATATATTTAAATAAAGTTATATTGTTGTCTTTTTTGTATTTTAATTATTTAAACATATATTTTTAATACATATTTATTGATAAAAGTAAATTGGCATGATTTAAGTTTACATTCCTGTCACAAATAAATTTACTTAAACTTGTGAGTTTGATTGTCAAACCCCTTAACATTTCGATATACGCAAGTAATAAGCGCACAATTCCGTAAAGCATACAAAAATAGCGGAAACATACTGGCATTAAATACTTATTTACAATACAGAAAATTCCCCGAAGGTTTTGAAATATATACATAAACATATACAGAGTATTTAAAAGGAACTAAATTACAAGCTAAATAACCAACAACAGTCTCCACTTGTGTACCGGAACCCTACTTGCTAGTAGCCACGGATTTGTTCTTCAAGCCGCTACCTTCAGCTGGAATATTTCAAGTTTTGAAAAAAATAACATACAATCAATCATATAATATGCGAAAATTAAATATGTCATGCTTCATGTTATGCAACATATTAGCAACACAAATAATCATCAGGGCATGTATAAATAAGTTAGGGCTACCCTCCCACTATCCATAAACCTTGGTTGGGTTCTTAGTCAACAACCAAGTAAAAGTGCCTACTCGCACAAATTGCCTTGCTTGGCAAAACAATATTCATCAATTATATCATAGAAGATGACATACACAAACATATAAAATATTCACATAATTTATGAAAGATAGAGTTATTACCTGTCTCATTTCTCAATTTTTCAATCGTCCTAACTTTGATTTTGGCTTGGAAAATTTCCAATTCCTATCAAAATTTAAGGTAACAAGTAAAAGAATATTACTTGTACCATTACTGCCTTTAAATCATAGTATCTATCACAGTTTCAATAATTTCTGCTCAATTCAACTATGCTCAATGCAGTTTCATAGTTTTCCAGAAAACAGGTAGAATTTTGGTCAACTTTGAAAAATCATAGTTATTTCTAGGAAATTTTAAATTGATTGATTCTAAAACCTAAGTGAAGCTCTTTAAGTGTATTTTCATAGAAACCCAAGTCTAGCCTTGACAACCGTAGTATTTCCAGAAATTCACCAAAACCTTGCTGTTCCAAATTGTACTCTAGAAACATGTTTAAACTTTGAAAAATCATAACTTTCAATCTACTAGACCAAATGGCTACCTATCAAAATAGAAGCCTAGGATGTCTACTTTTCCCTTGTAAAATATTAGGCGATTTGGATGAGGTTTGACTGCTGAAAAACACGCCACAATAATACTGGTAGAAATGAATCTGGACAGCAACAACTCAAACTTTAAAAAATTATAGAATTATGTATAATCATCCAAAAAACACAACCACATGTGATTCCAGATAATTTTTGATGTAGAATCCAATGGAATAATCAAAAATATCAAAATCCAACTTCTTCTCCATATTTTATACAGAACTGAACAGAACCGCTTTCCCCAATAATCCAATTTTGCAAATTAAGCTTTAAGACTTATAATCTAACATCATTAAACCTTCTTTAACCCATTTCTCATGATTACAAGACCATTAAGCTTCATTTTCATGGTGTTACAAAATCAAGGCAGTAACACAACTCTATGAATAATTACTCAAACATCATAGTATTCGGTTCAAATCGAAGCTTACGCTTACTAGAGCACGATTCTGCAACCAGTTCTTGATTCTAGCAGTACCTACCCTGAGTAGATGACACCAAACTCCACCAATAAAAAATATACAAATTAGAATTGAAGCTTATGATGAGGAGAAGAATATTTGTGAAGGACTTTTTGGACGAAAGCTGCAGTTCGGTAATGAAAACGGTGAAATTTTCTAGAGTTTTTACTATTCATCACCTTCTTTCCTCTTTCGAATTTTTTGTATTTTTTGGCAGATTTTCTTGATTTTTCTGAGCTTCTGGACGTCTTAATGGATAAAGGAAAGATAAATTTTCCAATTTCCAAAATTTCCCTTACATTTTGTGATTTTACACTTTGCTGAAAATCCAGTAGAATTTTCATCAAACTTTGAAAATTTATATCTTTATTTGTAGATATTGAATTGGAGTGATTCCAAAGGTTATGAAACCCTTATTGAGTCTAGTTCTAAGAAAAAATATAGCATTTAGCCAATTGGAAGCACAAAATTCCCAGAATTTAAGTTTTTGAACGCTGTCCCAGAAAGTAGCCAGTTTCACTGTGTAAATTTCAAAAATTCATAACTCTTAATGTACAGGTCAAAATAATTCATATGACCTATCGAATTAAAGCTTGGAATTTTTGCTTTTATTCTAGAAAATTTCATAATTTTTGAACATCATTTGTTTATCTAAAACCACATGACAAACTCACTACCTCACAAAAAATTTTCACTGGCAGCATAATCAAATTCTCTAAAATTCACCCTTGATTCTATTTGTTGAATAAATATTCATTGAATTTTTGGTGTATAAATTTTGGGATATTACATTGATAGCCTTAATGGTGAAACTGTGAAAGTGTTTTGCTTTCATCTGTTAAATTGCTGGGTTCCAACAAGGCAATTTCACACATAACAACTACTATTGTCGTAAAATTATTTTTAGTTACATTTATATCGTTCATTTTTTAAAGATTAGATACGGTCTTATGACTTAGAAGATATTTATAGAGATATTTACATATTATTCAGTCCAAGGAATGTTTAACTTTGATAATTAAGGATCAAAGTAACTTAGTATTAAATTCAGGGGAAAATATAATTAAATTAAAGTGATAAATAACAAAATAGTTAAACGCGCATAAATGTTGGTAATCGACTTGAAATTTGACAAACTTAATAAGCAGTTAGTTAACCGAAAGTAGACAAGGTAAACATGGCAGATGGTATTGGTGCAACCTCCATGAAAATAACTCTAGTCACATTAGTTTTGATATTTGTAATTTCGTTATTTTTACAAAAATGAATAAAAATGAAGACTAAAAATAGGTGGATCGTGGAAGTAGTTATGAACTAAAGAGAAATGTTATCAAAATTAAACCGATCAAATTTAAACACTAGTTTAGATTTATTTGTTCGACTAAACCGTGTGTTAATTAATCATAAAATCCTTCCATGACAATATATATGTCAAAATTTATGCAAAGATACAAGAGTAGTCATAAATTAATTATGGAGCTTCTATACTAGGTTTAATCTTAAAGAAGCCCTCTCTTGAAAATTGTGAAAATAACAAGGATGGGATAATATTAACAAATCGATTCCAAAACATGCTTTTAGATCATCAATAAAGTTCTTAGAAGATAAATAAATTTCATGAAATACATGTATAAATAGTGTTGACGGTCAAATATTCCTTATATCCTCATTTTATTCAATCGAGTCATAAGTTAACTGTAACACTTACTTTTCAACTATCTTGAAAATTTTAACAATTTCAAAATACATTTAGCTCTACCTGATTAAAAAAAATTAAACTCATTAAAATGCATTACCATGGTAGAAAATAATTATGCTTCAAAATTGAAGGTCCATGATGATTAATTGGGGATTCAAACCTATGAATAAATTTCAAAATATGCAACTGATAAGTTCCTATTTTTATTATATATTTTTATACTTTAATTGGGGATTTTGTCATAGTTATTCAATCTAAAATGCTTTTCTTGAATATTAATTACTCTTAATCATTGATTTTTTTAGAATATTTGATGTTGATTTAATTGTTTTTAATTGTAGATACTTGAAAGTTTAGATTAAATCAGAAAATAAAAATTTGGGCTCCAATTTGGAAAATGACACTTTAGTCACTCAAATTTGAAAAATACCAGTTCAGAACAATTGAAACTCAACATTTTGGTGTAGCAGGGTCAGCTTTCAAGCAGTTTTGAGAACTGAGGGAAAGGTGATTCAGAGAGAGAGCTTCCACGATATAGAAAGACAGCCGCAAGGAGAGGGGAGTAGGGATTGAGGAGAGCAGAGGCCAGTTGAAACAGATCAGCTAAGAGTTTTGTGGAGGGACGCCTCAAATCGACTCCTTGTCACCGGAGGCATTCCTCACCCTCACCGCCATCGCCGCCGGCGACCAAGAGAGACACAGACCAGAACCACCACCTTCGTCCTTTGCTTTTCACCGGAGGGAACTCGGAGCTGAAATGAAATAATTTCAGAGAGGGTACAGACAAGTGAGCTGGGAATGAAGGGCCGAAAGTTGAGATTTGAGAGCAGAGAGCTGTGAGAGGAGCTGGAGGTGCAAACACTGGCTTACCACCATCAGCTTGCGTCACCTAATTTGGAGAGTTGCAGAGCTCACCACCGTCGACCACCATCACCTTCACTTCAGTTCACTATCTTCTCACCTTAATCAGTTATCACTGTCATGACCTTCGGCAGCCTCCTCTGCTTCTGAATTCATGCATGCCGTGGCCTTCTCTGATTTGTTTATATGATTTTACCTCTTGATGCTGTATTGATGGGTTGCGGTAGCTAAGTCTCTTCTAATCCTAGAGGAATGGATTGATTCTTGATGCTTGGAGCTACAAAAGGGGAGTTTTATTTTACTTTATTAGCTTGACTATATATTTATGAAGTTTTTGGTTTAAGGAGTTGTAATTTATAATTAAGATTAATATATTTGGTTTAATATTTGTTTGAATCAATGTGTGATTTGAATTATTAGTTTGTGTTGAACATTGTGCTCATCAATATATGTGGTTACATATATGTTTTTTTGTAAATCTCTTGATTCTTTATTATCCTACATGGTATTGTTTGGATATTGAATTGATTTTGGGTTACTTTGAAATCAATTGCATCAATTAATTCACAATCACATACTAAGCGTGCTTAATAACATCTCTAGAGTAGGGGTTCCTCTCTTTTGGTGTTAGATTCATCAGTTGATGGGGTTTGGTATTTTAGAGAACTTAGTGATTTCATAAATTGCATACAAAGTGGTTTTTAATAGTGTTTTAAGAAGTGATTATTTTCTAGGTCTAGGAATAATCATTGATTAATGCACTAGACTTAACGGTGTTTAAGGTTTGACATTTTGAGGGACTTTGATTGCAATTGCTAGTGTTTTATATTGAGTTTTGGTTAGAGGGATTAAGTCTTGCCCGGTGTGGGAGATTTAATTCACCTAACTCAAGCTAGATTAAAGGATCTTTTGAGCATTTTTGTCAAACTAGTACACTTCTAAAAATATTTTAAAGCAAATAATAGATGAAATTCATTGTTTTAGAAGGCTTTATCACACTGTTCAAAACCAATTTCCATTTCATTCCACTTTTATTCCAAAAAATCCAAAAAAATATCTATTTTAATTACATTTAATTCATAGCTTTGAAAATCAATCAATCATGTTTTACCCTTCTCAAATTTACATTATAATTATTCAGTTTATTAGGAATTAGTTTCATAATCGGCTCCTTAAAGTAAAACGACCCAAGTTGTGCACTACATTGCATTAATTTAGTTTTATTCTTTAATTTCGAGGCGATTAAAAGGGAGTTATTTCAGCAACAATACTTAACGAGTGGGCTTTAGGCACATTCAAGCCCAAGAGACCCAAGTCCAATCAAAACAATAATACTTAACGAATTGGCTGAGTTTGCTGGTTTATTTTCTTGATTTTGTATAATTTATTTTTGTTTGGGTTAATACCTTATTTGGTCCTTATAGTTTATAGTGACTTTATTTTGGTTCTTAAAGTTTCAAACATGTGGTTTTAGTCACTCACGTTTATGCCATTTTAAATTGTTAGTCCGATCCTTGAAACTTCAGAAGGACCTTGAGTGAAAGTTAACACTGTTAATTAAGTTTATGTGAGATTAACACTGTTAAATATCCTTAAGTGGATGCTGACTTGGTAAGCTGAGGTGGAAAAATAAATTCTAAAGCTTGTTTGACCCAAGATGAGGGCTGGGATCATTAATTTGTGCATTAATGAGCCACCTTTGTTTTTTCAAAAAACAGAGATAGACAGAGCTATAACTCAACCCGTCAATCCCAACCTCACAGACGCTAAACCCATTGTTAAACCACTGTCTTCCTGGAGGGCATCGAGAGGGAAGGAAGGGGTGGTGATATAAACAATGAAGATTTTCCAAGAGTGTAACAGGGTAAAGGAGGTTTTGCGATTTGGCTTTTTTTTTCTTTTGAAAAAATCATATATCCAGATCAATGAATTAATAGCAAGCCTAGGTTGCCCAGTCAACATGCCACATAAGAAAATTTCACAGGGTTAATGACACGTCATCACACTTAATTACAAGGACTAATGGTTTTAGAAGGAATAAACTTGATGATTGTAGGGACCAAAACCAAAATGACTGCAAACTATAAGTACTAAAGATGATATTAACCTTTTTATTTTGAAACAAAAGAGCATTAAACATTATGTCAGTCAAAACAAATTAAATTGGATGTATTCATTCTCCCAGAGGGACTGGAATTATTTTTTCTTGCTTTGTTTCAAGGCTATATCAAAGAGAACCCAAAAATATTATATCAACCACTAAGTTTAGACATCTCTCTACATGAATTATTTATTCTTGTTTTTAAGGGCTGTATATAAGAGAGCCCAGGACATTATGTGTGCATGAATTTTGGCCCAATGATTCATTGAAGAGAACAATGTAGATTACTTTTCCATGTAGTTACAATTCTAACAACATTAAAGGAAAAAACTATCAGGGCCCCCTAATCTCCAACATTCCATAGTACATTGTCATTTTTTTAAGGATAAAAGCAAAAAGCTACAAAATGTAACTTGAAACTTGTGGGTATATGTGAGGATCATTAGCCCAAAGGAAGAGTAAAATCCTAAAAGACTACCCTAGCTATTGGAAAGGAAAGTCCTTTGAACTTATAAATCCACTCTACTTGTGAGATTTCTCGATGTGGGACTTATAACATAGCCCTTTCCGTGAGCAACGGGCTTTCAATGAAAGCGCCAATGTGATGATCACAAATCCAAAGGGAGAGTCCAATTCCAAAAGACTAGCCTATTGGGAGAGAAAACCCCTTGAAATTATAAACCCCACTCTACTTGTGAGATTTCCCGACGTGGGACTCATAACAGTAGAGAAGTTGCAAAAGAAGGAAGGAGCTCAATGTTAATACAGTGAGAAAATTAAATTATGATGGAAGAACCCAAACAAGACCCAAGAGAAATAGTGCAAATGATGATGATGAAGAAGCTATATGGCATGGAAGAAGCTCAATATGGAAGCAAAAAAGTAACTTGATGGCTCACTATGGAAAATTATTTATTGAAGACATAACACAGATCAACTTAATTGCACAATATTTAATTATGCTTGGTAGGTTCTTATTCAAAAGCTAAAACATTCCTTCAATACAATACAAGTAGAATAGGAGAGAAAAACATGTATTAAGATGATACATCACACATCACATAGTAATATAATATTATTTTTGATTGAGACCTCCAACTCATGACTTTATGGAATGGAACCAAAAACATGTGATCTTGGCATCGCAAGCTCATTGTATACTTGCTCCATGGATGGGCGAGTATGTGGATTTTCATTCAAGCAAGTAAAAGCTATTCTTGCAATCAGCATCACCTTCTCAACCACTAAACCTCGAGGATAAGGTAGCCTTTGGTCTAACACTTCCTTCAAATCCAAATCATGAGCAACTATTGTTGGGGCATCAATAGAAGACATTATGAGATCTCTTGGATGCTGACCCATAATTATTTCCAGAGCCAACACTCCAAAGCTATAAACGTCACATTTCTCTGTCACTTCCATTGTATAGGCAAGTTCTATAACAAAATCAAAATGATTATCATGAAACAAAAACATTGTTAGTGATAAAATTTTAATTTTCAAATAAACAAAACATGAAATATAGCACAGTGTAATTTACAAATAGAGAAACATCACATTATATAAATTGAAATTTCCTTAACCTGGAGCAGCATAGCCAAAGGTACCAGCAAATGAAGTCCAATTGTTAGAATCTGGATATAAAAGCTTGGCCGTCCCGAAGTCAGAGATGTGAGCCTCATAATCCGAGTCTAAAATAACATTTTTGCTTGATATGTCACGATGAACTATTGGAGGTGAGCATCCATGATGAAGATAGTATAAAGCATTAACCACACCTTCAACAACTTTGATTCTCTTATTCCAATCCAATGCAATGGCTTGTGTCTCATCACTTAGTATCTTATCCAAGCTACCCCCTCCCAAGAATTCATAAACCAAAAAGGAGAACTTTGAATGCCAGCAAAACCCATATAGCTTTATGATATTATGATGCCTAGTTTCTGTCAAGGCTTGAATCTCACTTGTAAAAGGTTTTTGATGACACTGGTCTTTATCTGGTATTGAATGAAGCTTCTTCACAGCCACAACCTGACCTGTGGATAATTCAGCTTTGTAGACGCTTCCAAACCCTCCAACTCCAATGAGATATTTTTCGTCGAACTCCTCTGTGGCTTCAATAATGTTTTCATATACTAATTTCCCATCATAACTCCATATGGCAAACAAATTTTGCGTTTGCACTTCTCTCTCTTGACCTTTTGCTTTCCTTTCATTGTGATGGCAAATAATATATGAAATTCCCATTGAAACTATTGCTAGCAACACAGGTCCCAAACCAAAGAAGAGAACATAGATCACCACTTTGTTTCTCTTATGATGCCTATGATTGTAACTGTTTGTTGGGCAAATTGGCAAGCCAGATACATTTCCACATAAGCCTTTGTTGTCTTTCAATGTCTCAATTGAAGCGTTACGAAAGGCAAAATTATTTGGAAGTGGACCTTCTAATTTATTGTGTGATATGTCAACCATAGTCAGGCTTTTCAAATCAACAAAAAATGAAGGAATCATACCAGAGAAATTATTATTTGAGAGGTTCAACATTTCCAAATATTGCAGCCCTTGAAGCATTGTTGGAATTCCACCAGAAAAGGAATTTGCACTAAGATCAAGGTATTCAAGCTTTTTTAATTGGCCAAAACTAGATGGAAGGCTGAAGAACTTATTTCCACTTAAGTTCAAATCTCGTAACTTGATCAACCCTCCAAACTGTTCTGGAATTGAACCATATAAATTATTGTTAGCTATGCTCAACAATTCAAGGTTCTTCAATAATCCTATATCAATAGGAATGTTTCTTGAAAGTTGATTGTTGCTCAACCCCAGTTCAATCAATAATGACAAGTGACTCAATTCCTTTGGAATATTTCCTGCCAATTGATTTGATGAAAAATTAAGCTTGTGTAACTTTGTTGCCTTACTTAGTTCTCGTGGTATGCCCCCCGATAAATTATTATTAGGGATTAGAAGGGTTTCAAGGTTATGGCACTGCCCCCATGTTGGTGACAAGTGGCCATAAAGTGCATTGTTACTTAAACCAATGTAGTATAAGTTTGGACACACACTAAAAGCTTCTGTGACATTTCCTGTTAGCTGATTGTTTTCAAGCCTAACTCTCATCAGGCTTGAGCAATTCTTCAAACTTCTAGGAATTGGACCAGTGAATTGATTGTTACTTGCAGAGATGTTTGCAATTAATCCTCCAAGGCAAATATCTTCAGGCAAATGACCTTTGAAATTATTGTCTGAAATTTGCAATGATACCAATTTCCTGAGGTTATTCATTTCTGATGGAAGTTTGCCACTAAGTTTGTTTTGAAATAAACTTAGGTGGGAGAGCTCGGTCAAGTTTCCAATGCTAAAAGGAATAGATCCAGAGAGGTAGTTTGTGTTCAAATCTAATGTGGAGAGCTTTGTCAAATTTCCAATACTCAAAGGAATAGGCCCATAAAGGTTGTTTTGAAAAAGGAGAAGGCTGTTTAGATTGACCAAGTTCCCAAGGCTATAAGGAATAGATCCATAAAGGTTGTTTTGAAAAAGGAGAAGGCTGTTTAGATTGACCAAGTTCCCAAGGCTATAAGGAATAGATCCATAAAGGTTGTTTGTATTCAAATCTAATATGGAGAGCTTTGTCAAATTTCCAATACTCAAAGGAATAGGCCCAAAAAGGTTGTTTTGAGAAAGGCGAAGGCTGTTTAGATTGACCAAGTTCCCAATGGAAGCTGGGATTGGTCCAGATATGTTATTGTGTAACAACTGCAACATTGCCAAAGAATGGAGTTTCCCTATTTCATGTGGAATTGACCCTGAGATTTGATTGGAGTATAGATAAAGTTGTTGTAAACTAGACATGTTTCCGATGGTACTAGGGATGCTACCAAAGAGATTGTTTCTTGACATGTCAAGTTCCACAAGTCTCTTCATCATTCCAAATTCATGGGGGATAGAACCAGTAAATTGATTACCTCCAATTGCTAAGAAATAGAGGTTGGGAATCCTTTCAATTTGGGGTAGAATACTTCCAGAAAAGTAGTTATCTCCAAGATGCAACCATGATAATTTGACTAAATTTCCCATTGTTAATGGAACATGGCCGGAAAATGTGTTGTTGTTTAGGCCAAGCCATGATAGATTAGTCAAATTTCCTATAGCATCAGGAATACGGCCAGTGAAATGATTAGAACTTAAGCCTAGAGCATTAAGCCTAGTCATTTTTGTGATCCAATCTGGAAATAATGCTCTAGAAAGATTGTTCTGACCAAAATAAAGATTGGTGAGTGAGGAGAGGTTGCCAATACTTGTTGGAATGCTACCAGAGAACTCATTATAGGAAAAGTCTATAATACGAAGTTTGGAGAGTTCACCAATATGGGGAGGGATATTCCCATATAATGAGTTTAATTGTATATGTATGAATTGGAGATTGGGGAAAGATGAAAAATTGAGACCATCAAGCGTACCTCTTAATCCAAGTTCTTCAAGAGATATATTGGAAACAGAGTTGAACTCATTGCACAAAATTCCATACCACTTGCAAGGATGAGTGGTATTATCTCTCCATGTTGATAACCGAGTTTGGCTTTGGTTGTCAAGGCTGGCCTTCCACTTTAGTAAAGCATTTGCTTCACTGTTTGGTGAAGTCATGAAAGAGGAAACATGAGGTGGGAACAACATTAAATAGCCAACTAGCAGTACCCACCAGAGTGTAAGCTTCTCAGAAAATTGAGGTTTTCTGAAGAGGAATGCCATGGCTATCAAGGAAATTTTAAACAAAAGTAGAATGGTATAGTACACGCAATGGATGTTAAGAGATATATATAAGACACATGAATTAACACTTGGCAGTCATTTATTCACGGCTGGGTGGACACAAAACCGTCTCTAATGGTGCGAAAGGGATTCCAATCTTCTCCTAACTTGTGGAAAAAATCAGAGTACTATTAAATCTGCCAGGGGATTGCTCAATATGGTCAACATCGATCAGTTCAAGGAGAGTAAATCAAGAAACATTTGTGTCATTTCACAAGACAAATTAATTAACACCAAATTTTTAAAAAAACCTTTATAATATTTTAACAAATTTATGGGACTAATTTACAAATAAGCCCTTATTTTAGATTTATATTTTTTTAAAAAATATATATTTTTCAAATATATATAGAAGTCATCATTCCGTTTTTTTTTTTTTTGGCAGAAGTCTTGATTTCTACAATGATTTACAACCGTGTATGTTTTTTTTTCACTTTTTACTTCTCATAATGTATTCTTGAAATGTAAGAATGAAATTAATTTGATAATTTTATTTTATTACCCCTAATTTGATTTTCTCCCTTCCATCATCCATTTTTACCCACCTAATTTCCCCCTCTGACCCTTTTAATCCCATCCCTTTCTTGTCCGTCTTTAAGAACTAAAATCACTTGGAAGATCGATCATCAAAGTCCGCCATTCAACAGCACTCAATATTCATGAACACATCTAATCAAATCTCAAGTTCTACTTCTCAAGAGCTCATCAAGGTTCCATCTGCGCCGCAAAAATTGAGTCCAAGAGGGCGTGGGTCTGTGGGAATGGTGATGGTGGGTTTTGGTGTGAGCAAAAGGATAAAACTTTGGTTTGATTAGACAGAATCCAATGACTTTGGTTGCAGAAAGACTTGCAACTGAAAGAAATTAATGCTTAATTTTCATGAAATAAAAACTTAGTATTATATATATATATATATATATATATTTCTTTTTTTATATAAAAAGTATATAGGAAAAATTCTGGAAAAATACCTTTAATATATAAAATTCCCAAATAAATTTTGTTTCCTACCATAGTTTAGATACTGTCCACTTCATAGCCAAACTTTGGGGATGCTTGATGGGTATCAAAAGGGCATGGGACTGTGGTGTGAGGGACATAATTCTAAGGAGTGATTCTATAGAGGCTATCCATTTAATTCAAGCTGAGACTCCTAAAACACATGAGGATAGGGAGGTGATCCTGAAGATCGAGAACATGATCAAGAGGGATTGACAAGTTGAAATTCAAGTTTGGATTAGGAAAGCAAATCAGATTGTAGACTTTCTTGTGAAAAGAGCTCTCAATAACGTTGTTGGCCTGAGAATCTTAAACCCTGCGACTCTTTATGAGATTTTGAATTATGCTACTTAGCGTTAGTTTCTATTTAGTTGTATAAAAAAAATAAAAATATTTCAATATATAAGCATATTTCTTTTTTAGAAAAATATTTCCTTTCTTTTGATAAACCCGAAGGTCCATTCGGGATAAAAATGAGCCATTTGAAATACAAATTTTAATTTGTCAAATTTCAGAAAAATATCTTCAAAATTTGAAAACCCCAAATCAATGATTTTCTACTAAAATAAGTTGTGAATTGCTAATCAAGTATAGTAAATACCTAAACTATTATTGTAGGAAACAAAACTGATTTAAGATTTTGATGTTTTGAAGGTATTTTTTTAGAATATTTCCTTAAATAGGAAAATTTATCTGAAGAATGTTCTCAAATTTGTGATTTTCCCTCTCAATTTCTTTGTTGAAAAAATTTAACACGTTATTTTATCTTTTTTTTTTCTGCCTTAACACATTATTTTATCTTTATTTACTAAGTCTTTGTTGACGGTTAGAAAATTGATGCTGGCCATTAACAATTTTAATAATAAATGTTAATATTGTTCTATTATAACACTTTTGGGACAATCTTGAACCCAAAAGAATTTTTGGGACATCATTACTCATGAGTGAATACTTCTGGACCAAATATGCATCTTAGCCATTTTAATTTTTTTTTAAACATAATAATGAACTTTTTTATAAACGTATTGACTTAAAGCCAACACCATTGAAGCACGCTATTTATAACATTTGTCAATCACTTCAATTTAAAATTAACGACTTTTTTCTATCAGAAAAATTAACTTCTTTTATTATTGTAGCTGTGCATGCAGTCGTCTAAGCTAATTGCGGACTTCATTTGTACTCAACTTGCAAGTTGGGGCAACTTATTATCAGGAAAACAAAAGTGAAAGACTTTGAAAAATGAGAGCGGAGGGACATTGTAATTAATGACATTTGAAGAATAATATTGCTAAGATTTTATTTAAAGGCAAAAAAAAAAAAGCAAAAGAAAAAGAAATTAGTGATAGAATTTTTCGTCACAGTAAAATTTCATTATTAATAAGTTTAGTAATGAAATTCTGTGGTTAGTTTCCTTTTTTTCTGTAGCAGGGAATGATTAAAATATATACAAGAAATGCACACAATGGATAACGGTTATTCAAACAGTACATCAAATCTATCCAAGTATCCCATGTTGAATCTTTTTTAATTTTTTTTATCTTCTCTTTTATATCCTCATCAATTCTCAATTATTAAATCCTTCTTAAATTGCAACCACACAAGAAATAATCAACAACGTTGTGTAATTGTCCACGCAGTCAAACGCTAATTGTGGACTATTTTTGTAACTTGCAAGTTGGGGCAATTTATCAAGAAACTAGCAGAAAACAGAAGGTTACCTTTGAAAAGTGGCAGAGGATGGACCCTTTTAATTAATGATAGACACAATTGGGTCAATCGGTCAATGTGTGTTGGAGTGGAGGGGCAATTTTAAATTGTGATAGGCATGCCGGTACCATATTATAAGACATATTTCCTCCGTTACTTTTCATAAGAGTCCGATTTTTGAATTATGTGATTTAAAAAAATAGTTAAAATTAATTAAAAATAATTAGTGTATTTAAAATAAATATTTTTTTTCTAAATATGCCTTTATTTGTGAGGGGTAAATAAATGAGAAAAATTGAGTAAATATAGGTAGCACCATCTTTTTAATTAATGCAATTCATATAATAATAGAAAAAACTCAGTAAATGTTGAAATAACTCTTGTTACGCCATTACAAAAGAGATCAGGGCAATTCAAATTTTAAGCTCTTATAAAAAGCACCGACAGACAAGGTTGTTAAACTCGCGAGTTTAAGCAAACTCATGATAGTGATGTAAATTCGTATCGTGAACTCGAATCGTAAACTCGTAAGAGTTTAGTTTTACCATTAAATAGATATTATTAGTATATAATTAAATAATTAAAATATAAAAAGTTGACAACAATTTGATTTAAAAATATTTTAAATCCAAATAATTGAAATTAAATCTATCAACATTCATAATTTATCATATTTAATAAAGAAATTTCTATAAAATTCATATATAAAGCCGTTGAGTATAATCAAATTGAAAAAGTTAATACGAGTTTAAGGGTGCGTTAATACAATTTTGTAAGCTAGAAACGTAAAAACGGTAAACTTGCTATATAAACTCTTGAATTTAACCGAGTTTACAAAGGTCACGAGTTTACCAATGACTCGACTCGATTTTATAAGTTAGAAACGTAAAAACGGTAAACTCGGAGAGTTAACTCGCGAGTTTGACAACAATGCCGACAGAGTACTTCATTAAAAGAGATCAAAATCTAAGGACCTTGGTTTGGAATGACGCGTGTAATATTGGAATGAAGGGATTATTTGCTTCCAATTAGATTATGTAATAGTAATAAAGGAGTTTCACTGCTCAATCTTGCTGGTCGAAGGCAGTTCCTCACAATATCCAGCCGTTATTCTTTGGTAAACCTCTCAGTGAGTGGTTACTTTGGAACCTTAATCCCTGCTGCATGGGCTCTCACTGGAGGCTTTCTTTGGGACTTTATGTTTGCGGCTATGGGACAACAGGAACAAGAACATCTTTGCAAATGAACCCAAAACGGCGGAAAGTATTATCCTGTCTGTCTGCTCTTTTGTGAATCACTCAGTAAACGAAGTAGAACTCTTAAGTTCTTTTTTGCCACTTAACTGTCATTGATGCAGCTAATTTCTAGTCTGTAATCTAATATCTTGTACCATGCACCTCTTGTATATATGATTTAATTAATATATTCATCTTTCACTCAAAAAATAAAATAAAATAAAATAAAGGAGTTTCATTATATACATGCATTTTATGTAAATCTCAATTGCACAAAGTACACTACTGATGATTAGGTACTTCCCTTCAAGTTATGAAGTTAAAAGAAACTACATTAATAGTATACTAGTGTAGAAGATGTCCCCCCTCCCCCCAACCCCCCAAAAAAAAAAAACCAAACACACCCTAAGGGTCTGTTTGGTATGAGGGATTTGGAAGGGAAGGAAAATTTTTATGAGTTGAATTTAAGAACATTGGAGAAGTGGAGTTATAAAATTTTAATATAGATAATATGTAAGATTAAAGAGTAAGAAAACTTAATTAAAAATTTTATACCCCATTTCTTTCATTTTCTTAAAATTTATCTCAAAAATTTTTTCCCTCTGCCCACTTTCCCTCCCCTACCCTCATACCAAACAAGCCCTAAGAGAGACTTGAGGGAAGAGACTTGTCAACAAATAGCTCGATCTTTTTTATACAAGTGCTATACCTTTTAATTGTATAAAAAATCCTGAATTTATAAAGATGTGTATAATTATAGGAAGATTTGGTTAAGGATTTAAGCCTCCTTCTTATCATGAGATCAGAGAAAAATATTTAAACTTGAAACTAACAAAGGATTTAAACTTGTTGAATTTATAATTATTTTTATTTGCTTATATTTAGTGACTTTATATTAGTACATGAATTTCCTATAAATTTTTATATTAAGTATGATAAATTATGAATCTTAATGAATTTAATTTCAATTATTTGGATTTAAAATATACTTAAATCAAATTGTTGTCATTTTTAGTATTTTAATTATTTTATCATATAATTTTTATTTTTATTTATTAATAGAGGTAAACTCTTACGAATTTATGGCACAAGTTTGCATTTTTGAGTTTACATCATTCTCACAAATTTATTTAATAAATTTGTGAGTTTGACAACATTGGGTGTAAATATTCTGAATAGTAGCCATTTTACACTTCATTAACGATTGCTAGCTAGACTTGATTAGCTATTCACCCTATTCATTATGAACGCTATATATGGAAGGGAAAATGACATGCAGGTCCCAAGAACTAAAGATAATTACAGTGAAGTCTCACAGCAGCAAAAAAATAACTTAACATGTTGTAAAAACAGCTTAACGAGTTGTTATTTCTGATATTTGGGACTTCACTGTAATTATCTTCAGACCTTGGGACCTCCGCGTCATTTCCCCCATATGGAACGTAAGCATAAGAATGGATAACACTATATATATATATATATATATTCTGAACGAAAGTATGTTTGTTATGACGTTGAGATTATTTATAAGCTGTTTTTTTATATAAATCGAGACAAAACTCCTCTCACATACTTATCTCATATACCGTAAGTCATAATTAAAAACTATTTTTAAATATTCCAATCGTTGTTACAAACCAGCTTATAATTTTACGTGAAATTGAGAGAGGGATATATAACTTTTACTTGATAGCAACTAATTTGATATTAACTTTACTTTATGTAAGAATATGTCAGAATATAAAATCACTCATTACCTGGTATTTTTCACTAGAATGGAGCAGGGTTATATTTGATTTTTTTAGGGATCACTCTAGTCTTTATTATAAATCCCATCTAAGAGAAATTTTAATCATAAATATAAGTGTGTTTATAAGGTTATTAATGATTATTTTTAATCTTACCCTTATTTAATTTTTATTGTAATAAAAGAAAGAGATGGGTGAGAATAATTTATAAATAACAGAAACAAAATTTTCACAAGGAGGCTGAGAAAATTTTATAAATGTAAGATATATTTAATGATTTAATTATCCTTCAATGGAGACTGAAGTGCTTGGTACCCAAAAGCTATAGCTATGAGTTAGGATGTTGAATTTGTATAGTCAGGATGGAGGTTTCCCGCTCAGCATCGTGGCGCGTGCGTACGACGTGGGATCTATCCAAATCCGTAGATTAGCAGGATACAGGTTTATTGGTTCATCAGTGATCTGACTGACCTGAGTTGAGTTTATCCGAAGAATGCAATCGCAAGAAATAATCAACGTGTGTGGCTGTGCAATGTGCATGCAGTCAGGCTAAATATTAGTTCAAGGAGAGAAAATCGAGCAACATTTGTGTTATTTCACAAGAGAAATTAATTATCACCAAATTTTTTAAAAAACAATTGATAATATTTTAACAAATTTATGGAACTTATTTGTAAGTAAGTCTTTATTTTAGACTTATCTATTATCTTATTAATATATATATATATATAGAATTTTTCATTTTTTTATAGCAGAAATATTCATTTCTACAATTATACATAACTGTGCATATTTTTTTTTCTTTTTGGATTTTTACTTCTTTTCATGTATTCTTGAATTATGAGAATAAAATTAAATAAAATTTCTACAATTTATATAGTTTCTTAATTAATTAACGCAAATAGAAAAATTTATTTTAAGCTTATAAGTCAAATTTTCTAGCTCTATGTATTGGTAGTTTATCAAATGCAATAAATTCGTCATTTTGTACGAGTAACGTCAGCAATTTTCGACGCAGATTTATTTTTTAATAAATTTTATAATATGAAAGAAAGTAATATAATTAATTTGCATGAAATACAGAGTATTATATATATTTCAATTAAAAATAAAAAAAATCAATATTTAGGCATATTTTGTTTTAGAAAAAATGTCCTTCCATTTACTAAACCCAGAAGGTCCATTTGGAATCAAAATGTGAAATTTTAATTAAAATGTTTAAATTATCAGAAAAATGTCCTAAAATTTGTTATTTCCCCCCTCAATTTCTTTTTGGAAACAAATTTAACACGTTATTTTATCTTTATCCACCAAGTCCACAATACATACTTTACATATACTCTAAAATTATATCTAATTTTGATCTTCATGATATTAACATTATATTAAAGTATATTGAATCAATACTTTAAAAATTAACTCGTTTCAAAAACATTACTATAAACTTCCATAAAAGTATAGACGCAAAGTCAAGGCCTTTGAAGCACACTAATTAATATTTGACAATCAATTCAATTTAAAATTAACTACTTTTATTTATTGCATGGATGTGCATGCAGTTTCGCTAATTGTAGACTTTTCTTGTACTATTCAACTTGCAAGTTGGGGCAACTTATCAAGAAAATGAAAGTGAAAGACTTTGAAAAATGAGAGTGGAGGGGACATTTTAATTAATGACATTTGAAGAATATTATTGCTATGATTTTATTAACAGGTCAAAAAAAAGTAATGACGGAATTTTCCATTACTGCACGGTGAAATTTCATTATTAATCAAGTTTAGCTAGGGGTGAGCATGGTGCCCAGTAGCCCGGTGCAACCACCCTGGCCCTGCAAAAAATTGCATAGCCCAGCCCTAAAAAAGTGGCCCGAAAAAATTTTAGGCAGCTTTGGGCGGGCTAATAACTGGGCAAGGCCGGGCATCGGGCAAGGGGTGCTGCCCTGCCCATTTGGCCCTGCCTTGAAAATTATTTTCATTTATTTAAAATATAAAATTTCATATCAATTAAATATTATTTCATATATATATTTTTATTTAAAATATTTTTTGTCTATTGTATAATACTCTTCTGATCCTCTTTTTTTTGCCCTAACCACTAAACACTATTTACAAGTAGATTTCTTTCTTCTTTACTTTGTGATGTATTAAATTATAGTTGCTTTTTATTTTCTTTCCAGATACTTCATCATTTGATCAACTTTTGGGACATTGAATTGATGCGAACTACTTTGACTTCACGGCTTTAATTTCAATCATATTTTTTTCTCATTTATAATGGATTATTGATGTTGTTTAATTTTTAAAGTATGGATATTTGTTAAGACATATGGTATTTTTTAAATTTCAAGATTCAAGTTGTAGACTTATTTTGAAATATCCCAAGACGTGAAATCATCGAATGCATTTGAAGTTTATATTACTTATGACGAAGTTAAGACATATGGTATTAGTAACTACAGGAATATTTTTTAAATTCACAAGGAATTATTTTTTTCATCCAAAAGATGAGCAAGTAATGCTCATCCCCCCATTTTGGTTTTTTTTTTTAAAATACTCCATATATTAAAAGTTAATTAACTTAAGATACTGGGTGTTAAAAAAATATTTCAGATATTGGATGTTATTGGATAAATATTTTAGAAACTAGTGTTGCAGGAAAAATATTTCTGAATGCAGAACTAGAAATTAATTAATTTGAAATACCAGGTGGTAAAAAAATTTCAGAGTATGCAGCATACAATTTAATTTAAATAAATAAGAATAGGTAAAAAAAAATTAAAAAATGGCCTCCACGCCAAGTTTGGGGCGTATGCTCATCTTTTGGATGAGCACGGTATGAGGACCCCAAAGTAGAGAAAGTAATAATAAGAAAAATGATGAAAGTGAATATATGGTGGGAAATAAATGAAGGGTAAAATGTGTAAAAAATATTTGTTTTTCATACAAAGTTAAAAAGAAGGGAAAATTGGGGAGAGGGACCAAGGAAAACAATATTTATTATAAAGGATTTAGAAATTGAAATTATTTAGAAGGATCAAAACTTTTTAAGACAATAATTTGCTTATTACTTAATTATCCTCAGTTAAACCTAAACACTGAGAAAAATAAAAAAACAATAAAAAGAGTGCTCCTCATCGGAGTCCGCTCATAAATGCATCAAGACAATAAATAGGGATTTTTCTTTGTTTTTTTTTTTTGCCAGTATAAATAGGGATTTTTCAAACCGTAATATCTATAAATATACTATTATATAATACATTGCTAGGCGCTGATGATCAGGAAAGAATAATTACGAAGATAATATTTGATGCTACTAAATTTTAAATAAGCACTGTAAGTGTACGGATCAATGAAATAGTATAATAGCAAATTAAGGTCATTCTACATAGATTCAAGGTGATAGATAATTAGATATTAAAATTCTCATTCCTATTTAAATTGAGCAAATCTAATAAGGAAATGGAATTTGAAAATCAATTTAAATAAAAGAAAAGGTAGTAAATCTAATGTTTCAAAATTTCAATTGATAAAAATAATCTAGAGTGGCTAATCCCTTCTTTAAGTTTTAGAGCATGTGTTTATCCAATTAAAAACACTTAATGTTAATTTGTTAATCTAGAGTTTAAATAGATATAAGTATCTTCCAATCACTTATGCCCCTCTCTCAAGTTAAATTGTTATTCATAACTAATTCACTTAAAAGCCAATAAATATTCAAATTCACTCTAATAAGATTATATGAATCCAATAGCCATATTCCCATTGTTGTCAAACTCGCGAGTTGACTTTCCGAGTTTACCGTTTTTACGTTTCTAACTTATAAAATCGAGTCGAGTCATTGGTAAACTCGTGATCTTTGTAAATTCGGTTAAATTCACGAGTTTATACACCGAGTTTACCATTTTTATGTTTTTATCTTAAAAAACTGTGTTAACACACCATTAAACTCATGTTAACTTTGTCAATTTGATTATACTTAACGGCTTTATATATGAATTTTATAGAAATTTCTTTGTTAAATACGATAAATTATGAATGTTGATATATTTAATTTCAATTATTTGGATTTAAAATATATTTAAATCAAATTGTTATCAACTTTTTATATTTTAATTATTTAATTATATACTAATAATATCTATTTAATAGTAAAACTAAACTCTTACGAGTTTACGATTTGAATTCACGATACGAATTTACATAACTATCACGAGTTTGCTTAAACTCGCGAGTTTGACAACCTTGCATATTCCTATCCTATTGGTAAATTAGAATAAATTCTAATCCCACGTTACTCAATTAGATGGTCTAATTAAGATCTCTCTCAAAACTAATCTAAATTCATACATAGTGGTCATCAAGCACTAAGGGTGTGTTTGGTTTGAGGGGAGGGGCTGAAAATTACAATTTTGGGTTTAAGAAACCCAAAATTTACCTTTTCATTCTTTTAAATTTTAGATTCCCACCCAAAATTTACCCTCTCATTCCTTTTAAATTTTGGATTCCCATCCAAAATTTAAATGCTTTTAACCCAAAAAGATAATTTAATCCCTCTCCCCTCCCGTCCCTCCCATCCCCTCCCCTCAAAGCAAACACACCCTAAGTAAATAAACTAATACAAAATTAAGTTAATAAAAATTAACACTAAAAATAATTAAATGATTCATACATGCTCAAATTCTTAAATTAGTCTATAGGCACTCTAGGTTTAAAGAAAATTAGGCAGACATAACTTTAATTCTTGTGATCTCGACAACAATTTCAGAATTCAAAACCATAAAGGAAAGGGAAAAAGAAAGGGTAAAAAAACAGAACACTTGTTGTGGACTTGCTACCGAGCCTCCAAAATTCAAATCCGGCGAGCTGAAATCGGCCTTGAAGATTCCTCTGCCAATCCCGTTTCTGCCGGGCCATACATCCTCAACTTCGCATTCTCAAGGATAAAGAAGAACAGTGCTGTAGCAGAGCCTGTTTGACTCAGCTCGTGCGATGCAGATGGTGGTAGAGCATGAAGGAATGAGCGAGAGATTGAAACAGCGTTGGAATGAGTGTGATCTCTCAAAAACAATTAACAGATGCAGAGACGATGTCACAAAGCTCCTTCCGCCATCACTCCCTTTGCGTCTTGCTCTGATTTTTCTGCTCAAGAAGAAGATCGCTCTTCTGATTCTCAGTCGATGCTCCCCCAAAGCTCTTTGGTTCGTCGACGATCGCTCCCTTTGAAGCTGCCTTCCAGCTTGCCGTCTCACCAAATCCAGCTCTCTCTATTCTGTCCAAATGTCGGCTGCTTTCTTTTTCCAATCCAAAAACCCGTAGCTCCTTGGTCCACTCCTCCAATTGGTCCTCCTCTTCAAATATTAAGTGTGTGTTTGACAAGCACCAAAATCATGGTTTCAAACCATGGTTTTACGTAACCCGACACAAAACTCCTCTCACACACTTACCTCGTAAGTCGTAAAAACTATTAAAAAAGGCTAATCCAAATACACAATTAAGTTAGAAATCAGAAGCCCAAGCCCAAAACCAATACGTCTCTGCTTTTCTCTTTTAAATCAGCTGCAATCAAATTGATCAAACCTCTTCCCCTCATGCCACGTATCTGATGATAAAAGAAGATGAATAAAAACTAAAATATAAGAAGTGATAAAATAAATATAAGAGCAACAAAAACAACTCACACACAATCTTTTGTATTTTTTTAAACTTTGAACTATTAATATTAATTATCAAGAACTACCTCTATTTTTATTTTAAGATGTAATATCTATAAAGAAATCCCTAAATCATGTACCAAATTAACATCTTATCCAAATTTCTCATGAATCCCTTTAAATTAGGATTGATAACTCCGAAATTATATCAAAATATCTCTCAAATATATTAAAAATTGGGAGTTATCAATATTTATCGTTACAAACTAGAATATCTATGGATATACTATTAGGCGATGTGATCTGATAATACTTTGGAAAAGAGTTGACAAAGTGGGGTCCAATTGAGACTGAATTGAAACTTTCATAGGCTCATGTAACATGAAGCAATCTACTAAAACATCACTCCATAAGCACAGGTGCTCAAAGAGCTCTTACACTATCCATATGCCCATAATTCAGATTTTCTATTAGCTATACAAAAAGATGGATGCAATTTGTACAAGCAAGGAACGGACAGGGAAAACAAGCAAATTATCCTTATGATCCAAATATATTAACAAGGGATTATGGTTGAATCTTTTTAATTTGTCTCCTGGAAGCCAATTGCAATGGATGAAAGCTCTACGTGTGAAGAAAGATATACAGAGAGATGAGGGATCATCAATTGATATTTAACCATCAAATAGTTAAAGTGTGGTAGAGAAGATGTAGGGATTCTGGTCAAGGTTAATTTTATAATTGAAAATTTATATTTTAATTTTTAGTCATTCTAAATAATCACAATTTTTCAGATTTCTTATAATAATCGATATTTTCTTTCCTTGGTCCTTCTCCCTAATTCTCCCTAAAGAGAACCTTATAAAAGGAGACAAACTAATTAAAAATGCCCATTTTTATTTCCCATGTGGCGCTGGTAGGTGCTATTATGCATTTATATCTAATATTTTAAATAAATATAGAACTAATATATTTTTTAGAAAGATATTAATTACACAAAAAATATTATCATAATGTTTAGATTTTAGACTATTGTCGAGTGTGGACTAATCAATTTAATTCCCTATTATTATTTTGAGGATTTGAATTTAAATTCAAATTGTTACTCTATTGAAGTTTTAGTTTTTTATTTCCTACATTATAATCAAGTTCAATTTTTTTTTTCATTTATGATTATGACTCTTGTTAGGCTCAATTTTTATTTTTTTATTTCCAATAAGGTGCAAGTTTTTATTTTTTTTATTCATAATCATGGCTCTTATTAGGTCCAAATTTTAATTATTTTTTATTTTTATTATGCTTTCACAGTAAAAATGATAAAATAGGATAATTACATATTTGTATTAAATATTTTTAATCATTGAAGTCTAACATCTAACCGATACCCAAACAAAGATTTTACAGTAATAGAAAAGAAAAGAGAAAAACAAAAAACCTGTCAGAAGATCCAAGTCCTTTTGAAAAAATTAACGTGACGTCTTGTTCCCATCCCGGTTCCCGGTTTTGGGACGTGACATGGCTCAGGCATATCCCATGAACAAGCTTAGTTAATATAAATTAAAAAATAAAAGGAAGAGACAGATCAACCACAGGTCTAAGGCCTACAACAAAAGAAATGAAAGGATCCATGTGAATGGCTATTTATACTCTTTTTGAGCTTCTTTTGCCAACTATGCTCAATTTTCTTTTTTCTTTTTGTTTACATTCCAATTTCTCAACAGAATTATTTGTGTATTTCCCTACAATTCTCATGAAATGTAATACGTAGCTTTTCAAATCTAATTATCTTTTTGTTGTCATGCTATCTTGTTACCAATATCTTTTCCTAATTATTGTTTCTGTCATTAGTTAATGAACAGTAATGACTCTAAAAACTACTTAGTTTTCACGAAAACTATTATAATGCTTGGATTCACAAAAAGTTTCTCAGTGAGACTCATTGATAAATGATGAGATACTCTTATGACATTGAATAATAAGTACAATAATATATAGTATTACATTGTGTTTCTGCTTTCTAGCTCATTGCTCAACAATAAAGGATACCAACCCTTTAATTGTTTCATTAGTCTCCACAACCACCACATTATCTGACACATTGGTCACACCATGTGCCACAAATTTAGGCTCTTGAGCATAAAATGAATATTGAAAATGACTAATTCGATTAAGAAATACCAACACCCCAAAAAAATCAGCCGTCCATTTGGTTCCATTTCCTCCCACTGTTAACTTCCCAACAGTTGATCTCAACCCCATTCCATTCACATTGTTCTTATCAATCACCACTTGATCAATATCACCAAAATGCCCATCTAAATTCACAATTGGAACCTTCTTATTTGGCTCCCCACTAAACATATTATAAACTATATTTTACCCCAAGATTTAACCTTTGAATGACTTCAGTACAATATTGGCATCACCTAAGAATAGCCCATTAGTGACATGAACTTGAACTGGGTCTTCCACTACTACACCTGTATAATCCAAGTAGCAATTATCAATTCTGGTTTGTGAATTTCCTGCTTGTTTCACATGTATGCCTATACCACCAAAAGATGTTGCTTTATTATAACAATGTACACCCGTGATCATACTAGCTTGGCCTCTTACTACAATCCCAACGGCTGCTGAGAAAATAGCAACGTCTGTGATTGCGTTGTCATTATTGCTAGCAAGATCCATAGCGGTTCCTAAATAGTTTTTCTCACCAACGGTGGAGTGTTGCCCAAGAAAACAATTCGAGATGAAGGTTTCATGGCCACGTTGGACTGTAATCCCTTCCGTGTTGAAGTGGAGGAAGAGGAAGAAACAGTTGTTGATTCGGATTCTAGCAGAATCATCAATGAGAATCCCATCGCCTCAGTAGCCTGAGTCAAAGAGGATGTCTCGGAAGGTTATGTCTTCATAGTGAATTACATCATTATGAGCTTTCTTGGCGGAGAAGCCATCAACATGCAAGTGCGCGACTGGATTATCAAGTTTTGAGGAGTTTTGTAAGGATAACTCAACCAAATACCTGTCACCTGGAAAAGTATCAGTTGCTTTCAAGCTTCTACTGAAGAATGTGTGTTGGCTTATGTCTTGGTAACCTCTTCGGAAAAAAATGACCAAGGATTACTGTATAGAGTGCAATCCCGAATAGTCTCATGAGGAGCTTTTTATTAATTACCTAACAACTAAATGCGATGATTGACATAAAAACAATAAGAAAAAAGGATTGGAGCTTTTTATTAAACTATATTGCGACTAAGCTAAAATGCTTGTAAAACAAATATTTTTAGATTTTTTGGGATAAAAATGGATGAAATGGAAATTAGTTTAGAAAATAGGGTGAAGGGCCGATTTTTCCCTAAAATTTTTCACTAAAGGGCAATTTTGTCTTGAAAGTTTTTCAAGGGGCAATTTTGCCCCGAAAGTGTGAAAACATGATCAATTTTGCCCTGGCCGTTATTCTAGTTAATTTTGACTGTTAGTTGACTAAATATGCTAAGCTGGCATCCACATTAATTGAATCATATTTTGATATGTTTTTTCATAATTAATTTAGGGAATTTAATGTATTTCATAGGTGGTTATTACATGATTAAGCATTAATTTGAGTTATGAACATTTGCATTGAATTAAGTCTAATTAGGGAAAAAATGGTCATAATTTATAAATTATTCATGCAAATAATTTCTTATAAAATTCGATTATATATCAGTTTATAAGACAAATTAGGTTTAAAAAAAATAGATAAATTGATTGAACCATATTTTATATATAATTTTTAATAATTAAAATTGGATTTTGATGCATTTTTCAGGACATTATTGCGCGATTAAGAACTAATTATAGTTAGGGACAATTATTTTGAATTAATTGCAATTAGGGGTAAAATGGTCGTAATTATTAATTATTTTTGTACAATTGTCCCTTGAACTTTTGATACTACATTATGCTTAATATTGTATTGTAGGGGTTTTGGAAGAAAAATTGAGATTTTGGAGGGTTGAATTAATATTTTGAGGACTAGGAAAAATTACAAAAAAGGGCCCATGATTTCTGAAAATCACAAATTTGTGAAAGAAAATGGGACCAGAGAAATGTACATAAAAGTACCCACAAGGTTTTGAAATTACAGTTTACCTTGACCAATGTTTCAAATATTTTCAATTTATTCCCTTCTCAGAACTTTTTAATCTTTCCTTTAGGTCCCTGGTCAAAACTACCAGGGTTAGTAATTACTACCTTCTACAAATCCGAAATCGAAGAAGGGCCCGAGACTGATACAGAGTAGCTGAGAGTTGAGTGGAGGCGAGGCGCACAGCTAAAGCTTGAGGTCTTCTTCTCATCACCATTCCTCCTGGTCGCCGGCGACTTCTACTTCTCTCATCATCTCTGGCGACCCTCCCTTAACCACCTTCACATTCTACCGCCGGCAAGCTTCGAACAGAGAGGACACGAGAGCTGAAAGAAAAGTGAAGCTGGGAGGAGGGAGCTTAGATCAAGAGAGAGCTAAGAGGAGAGATTGTAGATCTTCACCACACAACCATTGTGACTACCAACCAACACCACTATTTGCTTCGGAGAACACAGTCCGTGAGCACAGAGGGATCTAGGAGCTTGGTGTGCCGCAAGAGGAGAGTCAGCGCCAGCATACCACCACCGGAAACCACCTTCACAGTCGTGACCTCCGTTCTTCCAGACCAGAGCACCACCGTCAACCACCATCAGTCATCCTCTGTTCTCAGCTTCAAACACCATCAACCACCGTCCCTCTTCACCATTCCACTACCTCCTCTGTTCTGAGTTTTGTCACCTGCATCTTCGCCAGCAACACTCAGATTACCTCTGTCTCTTCTTTCCTTAACCAACTTGACAGATCCACTTTTCTCCAATCTTGGTGTCGGTTCTTCATATTTTTTATGGATCTTATTCGTTGTGTTGCTGAACCAGTTGCTGCCAAAATTGAAGTTATGTGTGGCTGATTTTCTTGCTTCTTGGAGATGGATCAAGTGGCTGGTGTTCCAAAGCTTCAATTAGGGGAGTTTTTAGTTTAATTCAATTTTTCATTTCTGTTGTATGATGTCCTAGTTGAATGTCATTCTATAGCTTGAGACTGAGTTGCCATTTGGTTTTCTCTATAGATTGAACTTTTGTAATTGAATTGGATTTTGTGATTTGGAGCTTTAGCTTGATATATTTCTTTTATTGGTTCAATGAGATTGTTCTAACTAGCATGTTATTGTTTAGTTAATATTTTGCAAGTTATGTTTAGGAGTGTCTGTTTGAGTATTCTTTTTTTAGAGAAATCAAGTTATATTTATCCATTTTTAATTGCATTCCAAGTGGTTTCTAATAGTGTCTTAAGAGATGATAGTCAGTAGCTGCGTTAGTAGGAGTAACTATTAATTAAGAATACTAAATTCAAGCGTTCGTTTGGGGTTTTGCTTTCAAGACTTAGAGAGAATTAACTCCTAAGATTTTATTTGAATTATGATAGCCATTCATCCATTTCTAAGAGCATCCATATCATTCATTAAAGCCTTATTTCCTTATATCCATCCCATTTTTATAAAAATACCAAAAATATTAGCTTAGCTTGTAATTAAATTGCATTTTCTTCTAGCTATTAATTTGGGAAAAAACCAAAACTCATTTCCTCATGTTTTATTGTATTTGCATGGCATTTAGATTACTTAGGATTCAAAAAAAGACTCTTCAAGAAGAGAGAACGATCCTAGATTTGCCTATACGCAATCTTTAGTTAATTTTTGATTGTGGACCCCAAGGCTAATGCAAGAGACAAAAGTCCGTCAATCATAGGTATAAATACTTTAAAGTAATTTATTTAGCTTCCTTAATATCTCCAAAAAAAGTCATATAGATCTTATATTAAGAAATGAAGAAAGTACCTTGTTTATTGATAAACCATGATTTTTATATAATTTATCCCACCTTATTCATTTATTTTGGGAACGATTTTAGGCTATTTTGAATTTATTAGGAAATATTTACATCATTAGCCAATTTTAAGAAATAAGATCTAAATTAAGTTTAATATTATTGAGCTTAATTAAATTGTTAATATTTTAATTTTCTTTTTTTTGTGATGGATTAATATTTTCAAATAGATGATAGATCACGATCTGATCTAATTCTTGCAGGTCAAGGAAGAGAAGATTATCAAATCCTATGACATGAAATTAACCTGAGAATGTTGAAGAGAACGTAATGGCTAGATTTTATTGGACTACTTCAATTCTAATTCTAGTGGCTCAAATATTATACCCAAAGCTCTCTTTTCATCCCATTAAATTAACCTAGTGGCCACCCATGATTGATTCACGCTCTCATTGAGAGCCGAGGCACACAACGAAACTCTCCGTCTCTCTCAGCTTTTCATTTTTCTTCCATTCATCTCCATTCAAACATTATTCATCACACCATCTCTTTTTTGCCATTCACACTAGCGGGCCCCCTTTTATATAACCAATTCCCTTCATTCTCCTCGACACCCACGGATTGGTGAGTTCGTTGGCATATTCATCATGTTATCGACTTGTTTGGCTGTTGGAGAAAGGAGGGTAGCCATGGGAGCTTAAGTTGTTTGTGAAGCAACTTGGGAGAAGCATAGAGGAGAATAAAGCCTAGGAGCTTGTGCTTGAAGACAATAAAGGAGTGTCTTTCATTTTATCAACTTTTTTCAAGACTTAAAATCATTTAGTTTTAAATAATTTTGAGTTGTATTGCTTGAAAATAATCAAATTTTAGATTGTAGACATATTTCTTTTGGATTGAACTAATATTTTAGATTGATTTTGTGCTTGAAACATTTGCTAGAATTTTTGTTTGTAAATCTTTAGATTGTTCATTAAACTATTAATTGAGTTTTCATTGTTAATTTAATTGTCATTTTGGTTTTTCTCCTTGATTGTTTAATTGTCTAGTTGTTTAATGAGATAATTGCAAACATGATTTCCAAAATTATCTTAACATTATTCATTATTAGTTTTAATGGGTTTAACTAGCCAATGCTTATTTCATTATGATTTTTCTAGTGGATTAAGTGTTATTAAACTCGAGGGTTTCCTATGTTTTAATTAAGTGATTAAATTAATTAATTCTAATATTATATCAATCTCCCTTTAATCTAATTAATTGATTTGGGCTAAGAAAGTTAACTCCATATAAATCCTAACTTGTTCCCTTCACTACCTGAAGGAAACCTTTTTTTTTTTTTTTTACCTTTTCTTATTTCATTTTCTTAGCTATTAGTTTTTTTTCCGTAGGATTTTAATTCCACTTTTCATAAAAAACTCTCCAAAAATTGCATTTGCATTCACTTAGGTTAGTTTCATTCTCATATAAATTTTAGAGTCATTTACATTTTGCATTTAGATAGTAGTGTTCTACATTTTAGTTTAGGTTCATTCCATTATATTTTCCATCACCAAAATTCAACCTATAAGAACCCATAGATAGCTTTTTGGAAGAATGACATAGGTTGTCACTATATTGCATTAGTAGTTGGTCCTAATTTAATTGATTGCTTTAGCGACAAAAATGACCTCATTCATGATGAGTCAAATTAAAAATAATCATCTTTTGAAAGACTAAATTGACAAATTCATTCACCAAGCATGATCCAAAACAAAGTTTTACCTGATGGCCGATTCTATACATGGAGGGAAAATGATAATTCATTAATTTGTTTCCACAGAGATAATAAGTCTCTCGTTTTAGCAATTTAATTTTGATTTCCTTGGGAACAAAATATAAGTAAAATTTCATAAATACCAAGTCAATCCACGTTTTTTTTTTGAGGGGGGGGGGTGGAGATGGTGCCAAGTACCAATCAATAAGAGAGAAAGATAACATACTAGCCTCAAATAAAATCAAACGATAACTCTAATAATTGGAAAAATTAAGAAGATTCCTCATCACAAAAGGAGATATATAAACAGGTCCACATTGAGTTACACAAAGCCGCTTTATGTCATATATATAGCGATATAGTTGCATTGTATAATTTATCATTAGCCAAGAGTAAGCATTCTTTTGTCAATTTCCTTTGTTCTTCTCCCTTTTCAGTTTCTGCAGGCACTTAATTTAAATCTTTCCATGATCAGTTAAACAAGCTTCATAAACCCTTTTCTTCATGTCATTAATATTTCCTCCATATAGCTACAATATACCAACCTCAAAGTTTCAAACTAGTTCATCAGGCAAATTATTCCTAACCCTATCAATCTTCATCTTTATTCTTACCAAACACGGTCTTTTCATCACAAAGCACCTGTGAAAATAATAACAGAGAAGGTGATTATCGTAATAATAATAATAATCATAATATTGCATCTTCGTCTGAAGCAACAAAGTACAAACTGATAGAAATAGCTTCAACTTTGGTTGCTAGCACAGTGGGAATAAGCCTACCAATAGTTGCAAAAAATTTGTCATACTTAAACCCAGAAAGCGACTTGTATTTTATAGTGAAATCCTTCGCGGCTGGTTTGATTTTGACCACTGGATTTCTTCATGTTCTTCCTGATGCATTTGCAGCCCTAGAGAATAATCCTTGTGTTGCGGAGAAGAAGCCATGGGGTAATAAGTTTCCTTTTTCTGGGTTTATTGCAATGGTTGCTGCGACTTTGACTTTGATAATGGAGGCTTTTGTTACTGGGTATCATAAGAGGCGTGAATTGATGAAGGCTCAGCCTTTGAGAGATGAAAATGAGGATGATGAAGAACTTGGATCACAGTGATTTGAATCTTCAGATAATTTGAGGCATAGCTTGGTTTCTCAGGAAATATATATCAATGGATAATTTTTTTATTAATACCATTATCACTTCTTACCGTCTAATCGAATTTTGATTTTGACTTATATAGTTTTGTATTGCTAGTTTTAGTCTTTATAGTTTTATAAAGATTTTGTCTGAATTTATAGTTTTGGTTCATATATTTAAACTCAGATTAATTAAGTCTTTATGAAACTCTATGAACCAAAACTAATACTTTAAAAATACAGGGACATATAGCTTGGTTTCTCATGTAATTAATTAATATCAATGGATCAATTATTTTCTTAAAAGAACTTCAATGTTATAGCTTTAATTAGAATATACTCTCTTATGAATTTGGCCTTTCAAATTTTTAATATATATCTGCCTCTTCGATATCGTTTTTAACAGAACTCATTGACAATTACTAATGTTTAAAACGATGGAATTCATTTCAGGTAAAAAAAAAAAAATCGATGGAATTAATTAAGATTCTTTTTAACCGTATAGTTCTTCAAGGATCAGCTTCTTTTCAAAAAAGTAATTAATCCTGTCGACATAATGTATGTAAAATAAGCCCATTTTTTTATACTTAAAATAAGCCTATTTTATTCAACTAAGTTTTAACATAAAGTAGATATAGCTATGAATCAAGCTGAACTGATTAATGTGTTGAAGATAGCGACGATGTGTGCAGGCGGACTTATTTTTGGGTTCCCCACTTTATACTTTCTATTTTATATTCTCATACTCTCGCATTACAAACTCTACAATGACTCTAAAAAAGGGACACTAGAGAAATCAGGCGTTGTATAGGAACAATGTGACAAAGATTACATTAACAATGATGTTATACCATGTAAATTAAATTAATTAAAATGGGGAATGATGGAAAAATTGATCAATCAATCAATTAATTAATAATGCAGATTTTGGAGCTGGGAATTGTAGTGCACTCAGCGATCATTGGCATATCTATTGGTGCGTCAAGAAGTCTTAACACCATCAAACCTCTGATTGCTGCACTTAGCTTCCATCAATGTTTTGAAGGCATGGGACTTGGTAGCTGCATTGCTCAGGTATATTAATGAAGGTTTTCATTATTTTGTTCTCCTGATTTTACTTAGCCTTTTAATCTAATTTTTATCTTTAAATTAACCCTAAGTAAATAATAAATTATAGGTTAAATTAAGGACAAAACTTAGGTCTATTTACTTATTTCCATTAGGTCCAATTCTCCAATCAAATGTTGTCATGTGTGATTTTTATTATTAATAATTGTCCAACATAATTATGTTATTTTATCGATGTGAATATTTTTATTATTAAAAAAGTCCACATAAAAAGATTTGATTAAAATACTGAACCTAATAGTCATTAGATATTAGCAGAAAAACCTAAGTTTCTCTTTGAATTAAGGGTTAAAGGGCTTTTTTGCCCTGGAAGTATTGCCTCAGGGGTAATTTTGCCCCAGAAGTTTTAAAACTGAGGCAATGTCACCCTCGATGAATGGATGAACAAACTGTCATTTGCCACACAAGACAAACATACACATGGCATTCCAGGATGGATGAGAGATGTTGCCTGTAGGTTTAAAGACGGTGCGAGGACTGATTTTTGGGATTAAAGCCTATGCCCAAAAGTAGGTGAGCAATCCCCACCAAATCCGTCTGTGAGCCATTGAAGCAAGTAGGGGAGGATTGTGCAAGGAAGTTAAGGAGGAGCAACGGCTGAGTTGGTGTCAGCGTTCAACAAACAGAAGTCGGAGGAGGGCCACCGTTCTGGTCCTTAATGGTCATGAGGTGAATAACGATGGTTTGGTGAAGGTGTGTTACTGTGGGGTGTTAGCTCCTCTTTGTATGTCGTGGACAGAGGTGAACCCAGAGAGAAGACTCCATGGTTGTAGGAATTACCAACAGGTATGTATTAATTTTTTCCATGTTTAAAATGTTTGATTTCTATTTTCTTGTTTTATGGAGTTCTGATTGGAATGAGGTAAATGTACAAGGTGGGTGTGGATTTTTCCAATGGCATGATGAAGAAATGGGTGAGAGAGCAACACACGTGATAAATGAGTTGCTAGGGCATATGGATAGGCAATTTGATGAGAGAATATACACAGAGTAGAAAAGGAGAAAGGAACTATTGACGTTGGAGCAAATATTGCTGCCATATATCTCGAGATGAAGAAGACAAGAAGGACACTGAGGCTTGCGTTTTGTGCTTTAGTGGCTACATGGGTGTTGTTTTTAGTTTTCATTTTGGGTTAAATGATGGTTAAAATGGGAAGTTATGTGTTTTGAGTTTTCATTTTGTAGTTGAATGATTGTAAGCATTGAAGATTTTTGTAGCTGTAAGTAATATGTTGGTATTAATGACTATTGTAATGTGCTTTAAGAAGTGGAAGAAGATTAAATCAGTTAAGTAAATCAGTTTTCAATTTTGGTATGATATATTTTCAAACCAATTAACTTTGATGAGCTAGTGCCTGGTTATCATAGTTTAACCATATGGTTGGTTATAGTGAATGCCTAATATATATACATCAAGTGTAAGATTAAACAAGTTCCCTTGGCAAAAAAACAAAGAAGATTAAACAAGTTCACTTTCATACCAGAATTGGCCTACCCACACCACCAACAGAATATCATGATAGTGAACATAGTACAAGGGCAACGCAAAAGATGACATCTATATTCCAAAATTGGCCTACTCGCCAAAGTTAACATATACACAAAGCTTGGACATTAAATAGCTTAGTCTTCATAACAAAAGATGCCAAAAATGGTTGTCTTACCCAAAAGATGACATCTGGACACCAATTAAATAACTAGCAAGAATGGTGTCATGGTGGCCAAGTTTTCTAATGTTACAAAAGAGCACAAGTACAAAAGATAAAGGTAAAGAATAATTGGTGACATGCCAACTACTTGCTCCCTCTCTTTGAAGTGAATTTCTGTCGACTAGTTGCAGCAATCAATGAGTGGTCCCTATGAGCCAAAAGTTGTGATGTTGCCATCGCTCTTTGTCCTTTCCACATGAGACCTGGGGGTGGAAATGTTAAGTCAGAAGGGTTGGGTCCAGACGATGATTCACTTTGAACTTGGATTTGTTGAGACCCACTGTTGCTTGACATAGAGATGCTCCTTGTCATCCTTATAGTCCTCTCATTAGGTGGGAAATTTGATCTCAAAGCCAGCATGTTGGCTTATATATTGTTGTGCAGACCCTTCATCAATGATAAGTTGTGATGTCATGCCCAGATACAAAAAAAAAAGAAACATGTTACGATCTACATGAACGGTGGTTAGTTTTGTAAAAATTTTACCATAATGTTAAAAAATTTACATTATACACAGTTCTTTCAGTATGTAAATAAACTCGGACACCCATTCCAGTGTCAAATCAAGGCTTGTAAAAAGCTCTTCTACCACGGGGTCTTGGTGGTGTGGATTGGGATTCTTGTGTTAATGGGGCCTCACTTGTGCTTGGCCTTTTATTGCTTGTTTTTGGTTGCTGCAGCAAGGGAAATATTGTAACAAGTAATATCCATTCTTGAATTAAAAGTAAAAAAACTAGTAGGTGAACTTACACCTTTATAGGTTGTTCTGTTGTGACCTTCTTTGTGACACACTGAGCACCTCGCAATAGTTTTTCTTTTGCTCAACTTATGAGGAGGTGAATGTGGTAGGTCAGGATTTTTGTTACCATTGTCCTGTGTTTATTGTTGAACTTTCTGTTTAGCAGACCCAACTTGCTTCTCCTCTCACTTTCTTCTATCCTTGCTCTTTCCAATGGGGGCCGCCCAGGCAATGTGCATATAGGTGGTGGTTCCGTAGGCTGAAATCTATTAAATCCCCAAAACCTCTTGCCTCCAATAGGTTGGAATTTGGTCCTGTAACTAGCTATGTAAGTGTATTTGTGATAGAAGGTTAAGATTTGAGTTAGTGGGTCAATGTTTGCATGATAAAGGGCGCAATGGCATGTTGGCAAGGGATGCCAGTCAACTGCCATCCCTTACAAGTGCATTCCTTCTTATGCAACCACACTCTATGTCTATCATCCCCCTCACAAACCTCATACCCATCATCACTGTTTAAAAAAATAGTACAACTCATGGCACTACTACAAAAAGGGGCTTTAACCTCCCAAATTTGGCACTTTTAACGTCCCAAAACGGGGGGACGTATATGCTGGGGGCGTAGTAAGTTGAGACAAAAGACGTCCCAAATGATAGGGACGCCTAAAGTCAGACTTTAGGCGTCCCAAATTTTAATTTGGGACGCCTAAAGTCCCCCCAGGATGGGACTTTAGGCGTCCCAAATTACAATTTGGGACGCCTAAAGTCCTATCCTGGGGGACTTTAGGCCTCCCAAATTTTAATTTTGGACGCCTAAAGTCCCACGGTGGGGGACTTTAGGCCTCCCAAATTTTAATTTGGGACGCCTAAAGTCCCACCAGGGGGACTTTTGGCCTCCCAAATTACAATTTGGGACGCCTAAAGTCCCACGGTGGGGAACTTTAGGCCTCCAAATAGACATCAATATCGTTCCCTGGCTGTTTTGGTCCAGAAATCATCATAGATAGCATCATATACTTACGTTTCATACATAGCCAGGGAGACAAGTTGTATATTACAAGGAGAACCGGCCACGCACTATGTGTGCTAGTAAGAGTTCTATACAGATTGATGCCGTCTGTACAAAGCCCAAGCCGTAGGTTTCTCGGCTCGCTGCCAAATTGAGGGAATATTTCATCTACTTTTTTCCATTGTGGAGAGTCAGCTGGGTGCCGAAGATATTTCCCATCAGATATTCTCTCATCAGAGTGCCATCTCAACTTCTTCGCTTTTGTTGCACTCGCAAACAAACGTTTAAAACGTGGTATTATTGGAAGATACCACATAATCTTTAAAGGTTGCCTTTTACTTGTCACATCACCACAACCACCATCTTTTTTCACTTTGTATCGTGCAGTTTTACACTTAGGACACTCACTAAGACCTCCGTACTCATTTCTGTACAGTACGCAGTCATTAGGGCAAGCATGTATCTTCTTATACTCCATACCCATTGTAGACAGGATTTTCTTGGCCTCATACATACGATTTGGAAGTACATTATCCTCCGGAAACATATCACACAATAGTTCAAGCAGCAATGTGAAACTACTATCGGTCCACCCACAAGTTGCCTTTAAGTTAACCAAATGTAATGTTCCTGTCAGCCGCGTGTACTTACTACCACTGTACAATGGTCTCTCTGCATCACTCCGCAGGCTATCATACTCCTGCGACTGCGCAAAGGATTCTGCCTCAACATCGTTAATCATTTTCTCCATTCTATCTTCATCTATGACATCCACAGCTTCCTTCTTGTGTGACGGACAATCAGTTACTTCCTCACCATGCCATATCCACCTTGTGTATCGCAGATTTATTCCATCACAAAGTAGGTGATCCTTTATGACATCAACAACCCGTCTACTCTCATTCAAACAATTGACACAAGGACAAAAAAACTTCCCATTTCTTGCAGGAGCATTCTTTTTAGCGAATTCAATAAATTCGTCCACCCCTTTCTCATATTCTTCACTAGTTCTCAAAGCATTCATCCAACTATGATCCATTTTGTTACCACCTAAGGCATTACCAATAACATTCACGCGTTTAGTACAATTCTCAAGGACATATGATGGGATTGCCTAATTAAGTTATCAACCCAATTTAGGATTTTAAAATATGGGCTTAATAACTTTATTGCCCCCTCCTAGCCTCATCTCTCCTATTAAAAGGGTTTCGTGCTATGTAACTTATTTTTTTAATAAGTATATGTATATAAAATTAATGTATAATAAAATAAGATTAAATTAAAGAATTTTTTTGAGGTTTGGAAGAATTAAAAACAAAACGAGTTTCATATTAACAAAACAATTTTAAGTTGAGTTCTTCCAAAAATAAAATTGTTTTATTGAAAATATTTAGATAAAAATCATTTAATGAATATTGGGGTTATCGTTTTCATTTTAAGTTTTGGCTTGAATTATTCTTCATAATTCAAGAATTTGGAATTAACAAAACAATTGTGTGTAATTAATACAAGTATTTCTTTAATTTAAATAAATCATATTTTATTTTATTATATATACTAATTAATGGTGCAGGAACAAGACCAATGAAATGGGGTGGTGCCACTACGTGTGTATGGATAAATCTCCATTGCCTTATAAAAGCTACATTTCCCTAAAACTGAACAACAGGGATCTATTATACTTTTAGAAAAGCCGTAGAAACGGCTTTGTATTAACAGGGTTAACATATTGAGCTTATTATGAGGTTTCAAATTAAACGGGGTTAAAGATAACAAATGGTTTCGCCAAATTCATGGTAGGATTTTAATGAGAGGTTTTAACGGTTTCATGAACAACTATGAATTGTATTGGTTTCATGTGGCATACACTAATCAATTATTGGAAGAAACTTTTATGAGCCACTTTCATTATGTTACACTTGAACAAATAAATAAATCAAAGTTCAAAAACTTTGTCTTAAAATTTAATACTCTACTTCTAATCGTTCTTATAAATCACTTTTAACATGATCACAATAGTCAAAGAAATCTTTAAATCTCATTAACTCTACCTTTAAATTTAAAACCTTTCTAACTACATCCCTATTTAATATAACATTTTATCTTATAAGAACAAAGTTTACTCAATAATTAACGAGAGGCATATTGAAACAAGGGAGTAAACCATATTTTGTTACAAAAAAAAAACCATATTCTAGGGCCGACGAAGAAAATAATAAGCACAATCTCAACCATTTAATTTATTTTTCAAAAGCAAAATAAACCATAAACAATTGACACAAAAAAAAAACGAAGAAAATAAACCAACCTGATCAGGGCGCCCCCTAGCTACTATGTTTGAGAGGTAGAGAAGATGTTGGAGCTCCACCCACGCACAACAATGGAGGAGAGAGCAAAACCCACTGTGGAGGAGGTGAGGTTGCAGCCGTGGAGGAGGTGAGGTTGCAGCCGTTCAAGAGGAAGAAGAAGAAGGGAGGAGGGAAGAGTTCAACAAAGCTAGGGCCGATGGTGGAGGAGGGAGCTTGAACAAGGGAGGAGGGAGGAGTTGAAGAAAAAAAATACTCAGGAGGAGGGCCGACGGTGTGGGTGGGAGAGGAGGAAGAAGAGTAAAGTTGTTGAGAGGATGTGAGGTGAGGGTGTGATGGTGATGAGAAGACCGCATGTCAGACAAGTGTCTGACATGCAGGGGACGCCTTTAGGCGTCCCAAATGGTATTTGGGACGCCTAAAGGTGACTTTAGGCGTCCCAAATGCCATTTGGGACGCCTAAACCCAGCTCCTGGCGCTAAAAAAGATTTATGAAATTTATATTTCGCGCCAGGAAGCACTTTAGACGTCCCAAATTCAAATTTGGGACGCCTAAAGGTTCCCCTACACATATATAATTACGAAAATGCCACCGCCTCCCTTTTTAACCACCCAATTTTCAATTTGGGACGTCTTTGGGGGTGGTTATATCTCAATTCTGTAGTAGTGTGGATAAGTTTCTATCAACCTCAAATAACAAGAGACACCTAGGGTTGAAGTTGCCTTTCCACTTAGCAATATTTTGTTCACTCTTTGCCCACTTTGTCATCAATTTCAGCCCGATGTCATCTATGATTCTAATTATTAGCAAATGCCTATAATCATAAATCCAAGCATTAAAGCTTTCACTTACATTGTTATCGACCATCCAAGAACAACACCTCATGCTTAAATATGCTCTAACCCAACCCTTTACTGGATAAGTGACAACTGCTTCTGCTGCTTTCTCCTTTAACTCTCCCATAACTGTGAGGTTATCAGTGAACTGCTCCTCAAAGGTGCTCTATGCGCAAGAAAAAAAATTTCTTCAACTCATCTCCCCTCCACCTCTTGCTCTAATTAGCATAAATGCCTAGCACACAATTTATGTTCAGTTTGTGGAATGACCTCTGACACAGCTAGATATAAGCCCTAATACAAATAAAGGCAGATTCAAATGGGCATTAATAGGAACACGATGCCAAGTTAAGCAAACAAAATATGAAACTGTACCTCATTAACCAAGACACATACCCCCAAGCTAACCATAATTATTGGGTAACTAACAATTTACACCTAAGTATGAAATACTATATACCATTTTTAGACAATACATGCATTACACTTTTTAATTCTTAACTATGTTTCCCCTCTAAAATTTGCCAATGTGTTTTGAAATTGAATTTCCCTTAAGCTAATATCATTCATACGTAATTTAGAACCAAGGGAAAACCTACCTTTTGCATATCTGACATTATAGTAACGCGTTGACCCTCATCAGGATCAAGAGATTTCTTCAACCATTTCATAAACCACTTCCAGTTAACTGTATTCTCCTTCTGTGTTATAGCAAATGCTATAGGGTATAGAGAGTCATCTGTATCTACTCCGGTTGCTATAAGCATAATGCCCAGTGAGTTGCCCTTTAGAAAGGTCCCATCAACCCCTACAATTAGTCTACAACTAGCCTTCCAACTAGTCTTAGATGACAAAAATAAACAAGAAAACATTAATACATCAAAATGGTATTTTCTCCTACATTTTGAATAGTTTGTGTTGTAATACACTCACACACACATTATAACAATTTCAAATAGGGCTGATTTAAGGAGAGAAAAGACAGAAATAGTGAAAGAAAGGGAGAACAAAATAGATAATTAAGGGGGAATGAAAGAGTTGAGGGGGCAGACGAGATCAAAATTGAGGGAGAGAAATAGATAAGGTGGGGGAGAGAAGGAGAGCTCACATAACTAACCATAAATTCATTCATCAAAGTTTATTACATCTATTGCAATACAAAAGTAAACTTACAAAGTTTAATAAATAGCAAAAAACAAAGTCATCTTTTTCTACCAAAAAGGAAACTCATCTTTTTCCAGTAAAGTCATCTTTTTCAATCACTTTGACAACTAAATCTGAGGCAAATCAGTACTGTGTTGCATGTTTATATACTTTAAAGAACCACATATACACATATATGCACTACTTAGACAAGAACCACAAATCTCACACTAGAATAATAAAGAAACGAAGGCATATTTGTACCTTTACAATGTTAAAGCATACATATATATGGCTGAAGACCCTCATCCCTTGTTCAAGAGCATCCTTACTTACTTCCACACAAACATTGGACCCATGGTTGGAATTCCCCAACTCATTACAGTAGGCTTCAAGATTTTTGAACTCATCTATAAAACTTCCTTCCATCTACTTCATCATTTGTTTAGCTCTCTTGTACTTCCATTTATTGACACTCAACTTGAACTCATCCGCCATATCCTTTTTCATGTCAGCAACCTTGTAGCTTGGTCTCTCTTGGACCTTCTTCCTAAAATGTGAAGCCAACCACCTCACTGTTACCCTAGAGTTCTTAAACATCTTGTTATATCTGTGTTTATTATTAAAGGTTTTGATTATAAGCCCCGGGTTGGATCCATCCTTTAATGCAAACAAGACAAATGGGCATCCCTGTTGATATTTTGCCCTAACTCTATATGGCTCACTTTTCTTTAGCTTTACATTCACTTCATAATTTATTGCATACATATTAATTGCTGCTACTAAGTCTTCCTTTTTGGCAAAAGACATACCAACAAAGAAATATGCCCTTTCTTGTAGCCTAACCCCTTCTTCTTCACAAATCACTCCACCAGAGTGTAACCCTTTTACTTAGAAGCCTTGAAAACAATTTTAAAACGTGTCATAAAATAAACAAGAAACCAAAGGATAATTTAAAACTCATTAAAGGTCCCAACTTCAAGACATGATTTAGTCCTGTGATAAAGTGTGTTTTCAAAAACTTTTCAAAACCTGTTTAATAAGGTCTTACTTGTACTTTTTGAATCTATTTAGCCTGTTCGGTTCTGTTCCATTCATTAATATCAGAGTATTTAACAAAACTTCCCCAACGGATTTTTGGGTTATATTCATTAACTAGTAGGGTCTACAGGGCACAATCATCCGTCTTAGTTCCTATACCGGGGATTACATACAAATACAACAGTCTATGGTAGATACGTCCACCTTTACTACATTGAACTTATATTTACATCATATACATTCATCCAAAAGTTTGATAACTAACACAAAACCCTAATCTCCTAGCCGTGAGCACTAGCCACCTTTGTTTACCTACTTCTCCTTTGATCCGCTTGCCTTGGTTGCAGGTTAGTCATTGGAAAGAGTGAGATTTGTATGAATCTCAGTAGTAACATTTCATTCATATGATATATAATTTCACAAAGCATGTAAGGAATCATCTCAGAGCAGCATTTACAGCAGCATTCACAATAACATTCATAACAGCATTCACATTCGTCACAATAGATAATATTCACATACAAACAAAGCATTATACATGATATAAGAGAAAGAGTCACTACCTTATTTTTGATCCGGTACAGGTTTCCTACGCTCAGGGCAGGCGTCAAATCCTATAAATTAGAATTAAGAATGACGAGTTATTACCTATTTCAATTCTTAAATAACTCCAAAACACTTGGGGTTGGTTGTCGTTTGAGTCCCTTTGGTGGCTATGAGAAGCTCAAACAAAAGCCTAAAAAGATTGAGAAGAGCTAGACCCCTTATAGCCGTTCAAAAATGTAAAGTGCTGAAATTAGGGGTTGTCCGTGGCCAAGGCCAAAGAATTGGTCAGAAACATTTTGGTCGTGGCTAGAAACAGGACAGAAACTTTTGAGCTGAGGCCAAGAAAATTCCTGTTTCTTGGTTGAACTTCTAAAAATCATAACTAAATCTACAAAAATCGAAAATAGAGTGATTCCAAGTCTTACTTGAAGTTTTTTTAAGTCCTCTATACAGAAAAATTATAAATCATTGTCATATACAACCACAATTATACAGAATTCCATGACACATACTGTTCCAAAATAGACTCCAATTTCAACCTCAAACTTTAGAAATGCATAACTTCTACCACACACATCCAAATGACACCCATTTTATGTCATTTTAAAGCTTGACACATCGTCTATTCAACTAGAAAGTTTTAGAATTTTTAGACACCATTTACTCATTCAAAATTGCCATGTAAACTAGCTGCCATGCATAGAGTTTTCATTGACAAAACTTCCAATTTTTCAACATGTTTCCAATGGTCAAAATTCACAACCGGGGCTACTTCCCATACAATTTTTAGCATAGAATCCAATGGAAACATCAAAACAATCAAATTCTCATTCTTTTCATAATTTTTATTTTGGGCAAAATTTAACACAAATTACCACAATTCCAAACTTTCCATTCAAGTCTCAAGCTAATTCCATTTTTTCAAACCATAACACAAGACACTATTACAATCATCAAAACATCAAAAACTCTCCAAACCCCATTATACAAAAAATAGGGCAAAATTACAAAAGCCAAAGTTCTAAACTAATGACCATAATATATATATATATATATTAAAGGATTGCTCTTGCTCACCTCTATCACTTCCTCTAGTTTATTCTTCGATTCTCAACCTCTAGTTCTTTCTTGAGCACACAAAACACCTCCTCTTGAAAATCTTAAACCAAATAAATGAAGCTTTGATCAAGAGGAACAAGATTAGGAAAGAGGTTTTGAGCATTAGAAGTGGTTAGCTGGCTCAAAATCCAAGTTAAAGAACTCACCTTCACCTTGCTCTTATTTCTCTTTCTTCCTCCTTGCCAACCGACTTTGAGAGAGCTTGGAGAGAGAGAATGAAGTGATGAAACAATCAAATCTTTAGCCCCCATGCCTTGTAGCTGACTTGGAGAGGAGAGAGGGAAGGAGTTGAAAGTTTGACTTTATCCAATTTAATTGCTTAATTCAAATGGTGACAAGTGTCTCAATCCTATGGCTCCATCAAAAGCAAGTAACTATTTAGTTACTCTAACTAATTCAATTAGCCATTTAGTCATATCTCTTACTCTTTTAGTTAATAGTCAATTTCTCCATCGGTTGCTGACTAATTGGCCGATAAATTTCTTTCTTCCCTATTTGCCCCTGACTATGGCAATTTCAATTAGATTGCCACTTGATGTATTGCTTCATTCTATTTTCTCTTGCCATGTGCCATTCCCTTCATTTTTAGTCCATGTTAGACTTTGTTACCATAATTGAACTTAAATACTGGGTTTGGGCACTTTCTACTGCTAGTTCGGGTCATAATTTACACTTTATTCCCCGAAAGTATTTGTCTAACAATCATTACATTCACTTTTGGAGTTATAAGCCCTTATACATATTTTGGGGCATTACACAGAGGGCCCATCACTACCACCCAAGCCCAATTCATTCACCAAATCCAGTTCCTCACCCTCACTGTCACCATCACCATCATCTACTAATACATTTTTCCCTAAACCCAAGTCATCCTCATTATCACCATCCCCACTGTCAGTATCATCACTCCCACATTCAATACCAAACCCTTCCTCTTCACCTTCAATTTTATTTAAAAAATCATTCTCTCCGTTATCATGTCCAATTTCAGGAAACTAGACATCAACATGTATATGCCCATGCCCATGCCCAATATTGTGCTCATTTGCTACCTGAAAACCACTAATACTGTCTTCAACACCCTTTTTGAGCCTATCAAAATCTTTAATAAAAGAACCCAACTCCCACTCAATGTCCGAACCCTTTGACAGACCATCGGGACACCACCACCACCCTTAGACCGACAATTGGGACCACCACCACCCTTACCAACCGACACCATCTAAGCCTAAATAGAGTAATATAAACAACAAGTACTTCAACAACTACAAAAGCACAAAGGGCGAACAAGAAATTTCATTGTGCAACAATATAAAATTCCCTGTTTCATCGTCAAATCTCAAAGCAACTTTGAAAATGAAAGATTCCATACCTATTTAAAGTGCACGAATCTCTGCTCTCTCGACCAATCTCTTGTTGTATCTCCTCCACAAATCACATGCACCCTCGACCTGACCTAGCTCTACGCACTTTGTTCCACTTAGGATTTATGGATTTTTCTTGCCTTTGATCTTGTTTAACCAGTTCCAACAACTAACTTCTACCACATCATACTCCCAGGCCACAATTCATTTTATCTATGCGCCACTATGTTATTTCCTAAGCCACCATGTCAAGTTAACGACTTCCATTAGGGCACCATTCATTAAGGGCGACATTGCCCCAGTTTTGAAACTTCCGAGGCAAAATTGCCCTAAATGAAACTTCTGGGGCAAAATTGCCCTTAAGGCAATATTTCCAGTACAAAAAAGCCCTTTAACCCTTGAATTAATCCTCTAGATATATAAAAGAAGAGACAAATTAACCCATTCATAACTTGTAGACTTTATCCTAAGTGGTGAAAGTGCCTAACTTCATCATCTTATCTTCGTCTCGATCATTCTTTTTGTCAGCAATCATTGGTATGTATATATTGATTACATCATCAATTTAACAGCATAAATATGTCTACAACTTTCAAATAATTTAATACTCTTTCTATTCCAAAATATAAGAGTTAATAAATGAGTTTACTTTAACCCTAAATTCAAGATCTCAATCCACTTTCTCTCTCAAATTTATATTTACCCCTAATTAAGCTATCTCTATTGATTGCATGTATTAAGAGGGTTTGCCATCGAGGAGTAATTTTTGTAAAGCCCCAAATTTTGATTAAAGGCTAGTGATAATTATTGAGAATATTTTGTGTATTGAAGTTTGAATTATTATGGGTTATATGGCAATTTCAGTTAATGTGCCAAAATTAGTGGAAAATTGGAAAGAATGGAAGTTATCGGTTAATTAGTCAGTGATTAATGAAGAAATTAATTACTAATTAAATGAAATAAGGAGTGTGACTAAATGGCTAATGGAGTAGTTAGTGTAACAAAGTGGTTGCTTATTTGGTGAGAAATGAGGAGATTTGGACAAGTGGCAAGTTAAGAGGATAGGAGAATTGGTAGAAAGTCAAACAAGGAATTTGAAATCATTTTCTTCTCTCGCCTTCCCCTCATTTTCGGTTGCAGCAAGGCATGGGCATGAAAGTGCACTCATTTCTCCTTCTTCTTTACACTTTCATCACTCTCATCTCTCTAAATATTTTTGGCTGCCATGGAAGCTTAGAGAGAGGAAGAAAAGCTTGGGTTAAGGTAAGCATTTTGACCCTTCTAATGACCTCAAATGCAAAAACTCCCTTCTTTAATCTTGTTCCTTGAGTTGAGGGCTTCATTTTGATGATTTTAGATTTTCTATTGGAGGTGTTTTGAGCTCTCAAGGAAATTTATAGTTTGGAGAAGCAAGGAACTCCTTTGGGAAAGTTGAAGAGGTGAGTGAGTTGAACCTTTCTATATAGGTTTTGTGTCATTTGGTTGAGGTTGGAATTTCTGGGAATTTAGCCCTATTTTTCGAAAATGAGGGTCATGGTGTGTTTGAGTTGTTGTCATGGATTTGATGCGTTGGAATGTATTTTGGATAGATAGGATTGATTTGGAATTGAATTGTGAAAATTGAAGTTTTTGGAAAATTGCATTGTGTTGTTGCCCATGCTATATCTTGTGAAAGTAATGTGAAGTTAGTCATTTTGGTGTCTCCATTGGCTTCCTTGTGAAATTTTGTGTGAGAATGAGTTTTGGATCGGATTTTGGAACCATTGGAGACATAGATTACAAAACTGGAAATTCTAGAAATGTTAAGTGTGAAATTGCTGTTCAAGTAGTCAAATTTGCTTGGTAATTTGAAATAGAAAATGGTTTTAGAATGAGGTGAAACTTTCCAGTTTTGTAGTTCACATTTCAAGCTTTCCCTTGATATAAAGTTTGGCCAATTTTGAGTTTTGTGCTGAGAGTCATGGTTAGTTGAAAATAGCCAAGAATCAGGAATATTCTTGGCCGCAGCCCATAACCTTCTGTCCACTTCTTGGCCGAGGCCCAAATGTGTCGGACCTGATTCTAGCCGCGTCCCCAGGTGGCTAGTCGGACCCAAAAATTTTGGATCATATGTTGGCCGCGGCCCAAGGGTAGGCTGGCCGTGACCAACCCCTATTTTTCAGCACTCTGAGATTTCGAAAAGTGGTTTTCAAGCTAGAACCTCCTAACTCTTTAGGGCTATTGTTAGAGCCTTTCATAGCTACTTAAGGGACTTTAATGATAACCAAATCTAAGTGTTTGGAAGTCATTAAGTATTAGGATAAGTGATAACTTGTCGTCCTTAATTATGACTTTAGGATTTGATATTTGCCTGGAGCGTTGAAGGCCTGTGCCTGAACAAGAACGGAAAGAATAAGGTTGTGACACTTTATCCTATATAATGTGTAATGCATTGCTTGTTTGGTATCTATCATTGAATGAGTGAGGGGACGTGGCGGTGAGCCCGGCCTTGAATGAATAGGGGACGTGGCATGAGCCCGGCCTTGAATATTGTTAAGGGGACGTGGCGTGAGCCCGGTCTTGAATAGATGACATGGCGTGAGCCTGGCCTTGAATATTGTTGAGGGGACGTGGCAGTTAGCTCGGCCTTGAATATTGATATACTATATTGTGATATATGCTTCCTTGCTATGTTTAATTATGCATCATATATGTAAATTGTTGCTACTGGGATTCTTTTGAATCTCACTCTTTCCAATTAACAATTTTAGCCAAGGCAAGTGGATCTTGAGACAAGCAAGTGAGCAAGGACGACTAGAATTGCCGATGGTAGTCTTAGTTCCTTTTTGGTTTTTGGTTATCATATGGGCAATTGTATATATATATTTTTTGGACCATAGAATAGTATAGTTGTGTGATCCCTGGTATGGGAAACTAAGATGAGCAGTGTTGCCCTGTATAACTCTTGGATTAATGATATTATCTAGGGTGAATGTCGGGAATTTTGTTAGTACTCTGATATTGTATATTTGACAAACCGAACATGCCATTTGTTTTACTTTGAAATGAATGGAGATCGTATTGTACAGGTTTTTGTAAAAAGTTTTAATTACTCTTCTCTTATTCAGTTATAAAACGAGTTTAAACACTAATCACGGCCTTTGATGACGGCGAGGGTTACAATTTTCAAGATAAATTATTAAAATGAGTACTATTTTAGAAAAACCTAGGAACATTTTCTATAAATAACAAACTTAACTATTTTTTTTTAATTACTGCTCTTGTCCTATTTATAAGGTAAAGAGAGTGTGTAATTTTAAGTCCTATTTATAAAACACACCATTAAATATTTAATATGAATATGCAATTTCACCTTTCATTTATTATTGTTTGATTATTATTTTCTTGAAAAGTGTGTTGTTAAATAAGGGTAAAGTTGAAAGTTGTTTATTTTTAACTTAAAGTTAATGAAAGTGTAATGTTTTTCTTGATCTGAGTGAAATATATTGGAATTGCCTTTTAAATAAGAGAGTAGTTATCTTATCTAGCTCAACTTATGTAGTATTTTGACTCCTATCTACTCATTTTCACTTACTAGCCTACTTTTTTAAACTTTGGTCAGGCGCAGTTTAAACGGCGAACAGTTATAATAACGATACTATTTTTTTGCCTAACAATCCTAGTGGGAATATCAAATACGTACAATGAGAAATTGAAAATAGCCAAACAGCAGTAATAGTGGAAGGGATTCTATTATCAGCTTCAGCAGGCATCCTCATTTTAATGGCTCTTGTTGATCTTCTTGCCTCTGACTTCATCTTCTGCCCTAAAATGCTAACCAGTCTTAAGCTTCAACTTGGCTCCACTTCTGCTCTTCACATGGGTCTCATTTGTATGTCCATATTGGTCTAATGGGGTGAATAAACCTATATAATATTTTAATCTACACACACCAATATATATATATATATATATTGATAACACAGACAACAACAAATGAATCTCTATTTGCTGAATCTTCTGAGGTTGCATGAAAGAAACGGAGTTTTGTTGTTCATGTTTGCATCAAAATTTTAATTTTTTAGGCCTGGGCCCAACCCAAATTAGAAGGCCTTGAAAAAGATTACTATATATTTAATAATGATTATGATTATGATTATGATTATGAACCACCAACTCCATATTCCACCCATGAAGTTCAAAATATGGGAGAGGGAAAAATAGTCAAATTTGATGCCAACTAAAAGTAAAGTACACATATTAAACCTAAAAATTGTAGACTCAACTACTACGTATAGCCACTCAAATTGGCAGTCTAATTTGAAGGATATATACGAAAACTTATGACCAACAACAAGACAAACAACCCCTTGTATTGTACGGAATTAGTTAATTTTTGTCAATGTCAAACTAATCAGTATAGTTTACTGAATGTACCAAAAGATAATTTAACTACGATTTGGCACACCAACGAACCAAAGTTACAATTGGACAACTCATAAAGATGTAGGATTTTGGAAGACCTCTCTATACATTACATTATTTGTCTAGCTAATACATTTCCTATGCTTATCCAGTATAAGCGACTTCAACCCGTTATAATTCTTCACTCTATGCACCACATTAGTATTATGCTACCATTTGCTCAAACTACCGCGGTCAACGCATTCCATATGTACGTTTTATCAGTGCCTCCAGAGCCATGAACAGAACATATTGTTATAGTTGCGAATATTCTTAAGGAAGTTCTTTGAATTCAGACGACAATTTTTAGTGAAGAACAGTTTTGCAAGCTCAGTAGGCGGGTCTTTCATGAGTGGGACTCCTATCTTCCCCTGCTCGCAGAATATAGAGAATTGTGGTTGGTCGGTTCTTTTCAATCTTTTGTTGTACGACATTTATGCACCGCAGAATTCACATTCATAAACTGCATCTCCCTCATCAGTGTAGCTTGACTCATAGTGCGCCACCAAATTGTTGAAAGTGATGTCATCATCTTCAAGGACATCACAATCTTCTTCATTTCAAGTTGGATGGTCTACATTGAGTAAAATTGTTAGCATATTAATAAAAGTGGTAGGAGGGCCAAAAGAAAGCAACAGAATGATATATTGATATATGGTAGCTACTATTATCAGTAAACTAGTTTAGCATGGAGTAAGGATCAGTGGCGACGTCTTGAATTACGGCAGTCGTTCTTCTTGACTTCTTTTTTTTTTTGGTGAACTGAGGGCAAAACCCAAGTGGTTACATAAAAATTCTACGGGGCAAAGAAACAATCGTTAAATGACCAATACCATTTGTGCCATCAACTTCTATGTTGGCATATGTCAGTAGACTCCCATTTATAAGAAGATCGCCTTGACGATGACAAGTGTTGGACAGGTCAGAGAACACACGACGAGGTTGCCTTTTGGAAACATATATAGCTTTGTGATGAACTCCCTCCTTGAGATTGTAGGTCAACAACTTTTGAACCAGGAAGTAGCATCTGCCATCCGATAACCGTTTCTACATCTTGATTCTCTACAGACAGTAGGAAATTATTGCAACATTGGTCCTTTGCCTCTTCCCTATATCATTTGTGAATACCTAGTAAAGTAAGAATACATTTTGTTGCAGAAAATGACAATCCATCTACCAGATTGAGGCTTAGTGGAGTGTAAGCCTCTCTTGTTCTTCATAGCCACTTGCCTTTTGAACACTTTCGACTTACTGGTGTTGGAGTTAAAAACGGGAAACGGCTAGTCAATTAAATATTACAATGCTCAAGTTCCATTCTGTCAATATTGTCCGCTGATTGAACGCTTTCAGTTGACATTGGGGTACGTAGTTTGATGGTCATGATTGATCAATTGAGTACAACAACAGGCACGGATTGTCACCTCATCACTGAGATCACCTTTCCTATATTAAATTCCTCTATTGGTCCAGCCGTATGAACAAATGCTTTGTCGTGTTATTGGCAATTGGGTCTGAGAAGTTGTCGAGAGCCATTTGTGTGATTTTTATTGTTTCCTGATGCATCCTCTGATTTCATTATCTGATATATCATTGGTTGATGCATTTTTAGGTCATCTTACTAGTGTGCACTAAACGACATTTTTAGGCCATCCATGAGAACGAAAAAATATAACATACAATGAGAAATACCCCATAGCGTCGTATGAAATGTAAATTGCATCATGAAGTATATATCCAGTGAGTCTTCTCTTTTATCTTTGAAACAGCAATTTGCTGGCTAACCTGTCAGTGCCTAATTGAAATACTCACTTTGATGTTATGGTAGTTTATATTGGTCTAATTGCTACCTAAGCCAGTAATTAGTGATATAACTATATCGCCAGCGCTAAATATAAATGGTATGATGTCTTAAGCATGGAGGGGAATCTTAAGATCAACGTATTATTTTTCTTGGCACACATTTTTTGTAAGGTTACGTTGGGCAAAAAAACCATCGTGCATTTTCACAAGCATCTTTACCAGTTTCAAGGTTAATTCAACTCACGCAATCGTTGTGCATAAATATTCATTGGGCTGACATTTTTCTTAATGCCGAACAAAAGAAATAATACATTGTATGAGTTTTTATTGGAAAATTTAGTCAGCCCAACCACAGGCGTAGTATTCAACTAAATAAGTAATTTTGTTTCTGTTTCTTTTTCCCCTTAAATGACTACGCAGGAACGTAAATACAGGCTGATAAATTTTTGGAATGAAAAGGAACATACTTACTTCAAGTTCCTTATATCCATTTCGTCAAGTTTTCCAATCACGCATGAACTTATGTCCTATTTTTTATACATAGGTTTATGGTTAAATGATAATAATTCAAAAATAAGACACATAGTCATCTATGATTGGAGAACTTGAGGAAATAGATATAAGAATAAAATTTGATATAAATAGTTTCTTAATAGAAAATCTTTGAAAAAAATTCAGAACGAATCATGTGAAAACTAAGAAATTTTTTATTTTTGTTGGCATAGTTAGGGTGTGTTCAGTGAGCTTATTTTTTTTTAATAATTAGCATTAATTAATTTCCAAAACTAACATCCAATCGGAAATAGGCTGTATGAGAATCATCTCATCCTCTTTTTGACGTGAGTGGAAGACTAATGTGGGAATAGCTCAGATATGCATACACGGGGTGTTACGAGTTTAGATGATCAATTAAATAGTGCAAGTGTACACTGTCGTAGAGTATCATTTCCATTGATCACTAAGTACCAAAATGAGTAATTTTAATTCTATTTAGTCGATTGATTAGTTAGTGATTGAAAGAACAAAATGATTAAATATGAGTGTAAATAATATGAAAGCAAATATGATAAAAGCCCTAGGGGTCAAATTTCACTTAACAAATTCCGGATTGAATATCTTATCTATTCTAGCCCAATTTACTCCATATGATTGATAGTCGAGTATTTAATTACTAGCCTCTTCCAAAGTCAACCAATTCTATAATTAATTGCTAATCCAATATATTCCTATATGAATTTCAACAAGTAATTATGCATTAAGATTTATGGAACTTAGTAAGACTACACAACTCATATGAATATATTCCTATTTCATATGCAAGTCATGGTTTTAATTATAGGATCTACACACATGCATCTCCTTCCGGTCTCAACATGCAAATTGAAATCATTCAAAAGATGACCAATCAAATGAAAGCATTAAGAACAATAATTAAAACTCAATCATGAAGGAGAAATTAAAACTAGATTTAATAAGTTAAGATTCAATCCGTCATTAGTAAGCTACGTCATCACCCTAAGAAAATAGAAATTTAGATCATGATGAAATTAAAAACAAAATATAAATAAATTAACATTACATAAAACTAGAATGAAATCCTCATAAATACTGCATAAAAATTGAATATTAAATTCTCAAACATAAATATACAACCCAAAGATGCATGAAAAATGGAGAAATCTAGCCGTCCATTTAGGAGGTAAAACCTTCCATGTAGGCGGCATGCAAAAAGTAATACAACCCTAAGCCTTCCATGTAGGAGGCATATAAAAAATAATACAATGCATGAAATTAAATCTAGAAAATAACACAATTTACAGAACTGTCAGAGAAAGACCTCTAATTGTCAGAGAATCAAGCCTCTACATCTCTTCCTTCTCCTCTTTTATGCTTGGCCTTGATCTCTATTTATAGAGAAAAAAACCGCGTTGCTACAATGCCCAAAAATGCGTTGCTACAGTGAAAAGCTTGTTGCTACAATGAACCACGTCTGGAACAATGAAAAACGCGTGCTACTACGGTGCTTCCATTGCTATAGTCACTTCTATCATGAATAGTGATTTCCGTCATGAATAATGCCGTCATGAATAGTGATCCCAGTGAATAGTAACCAATGCTACAGTAATTAGCCTTTTTCAATCCCATCGGTCCAATTGTTTGTCTCCTTTCTCCTCTTATTGTGTGGCTATCAAAAGAGAAAACAAATAAATATTATAATAGCAATAAAAATATTTATGCCAAAATCATCATGTATTTATCAATTACACCTAAATTTATTACATTAATCTCAAATATTGTCCACAAAATTATCATATAAGGGAAAATAAATATACAAATATTTTACTTATCAAATTCCCCCATACTTAGCTCTTGGACATCCTCGAACAAGGAATGACTAGTAAGTGCTTCCAACAAAATTAGAAGTGTCAAGTCATAAGCAAGAACACAATTGAAAAATAAAGAGATCATAGTATTCATGAATCAATGAAAATATAAATTGGTAACTTTATTTGAAAATGAATAAACCGAGTTCGTAAGTGTAGCACATTCTCTCAACTCTCAAGCGTTTAAGGGTAAGTGTTTCGCTCAAATTCAGCCAAAAAAATTGCACTACCATAGGCTTTCTAAAAATCTCAAACTCCACTACTTAACTCACATGCATAATTCAAATCAAAAGGAGGTTAAGGTAAAAGGAATGTAAAACATGATATGAAAGGCTATATATAAGAAATTTAATAGAACAATTAAAAAATGGGCTACTTATAAATCTATCTCATCACAACAACCCATAATTCAAATACTTAGCATTTTTTTTCTTTGTGCATAAAACTCTGCAACTCTAAAGTTGATGTTATATACACCCCCACACTTGTCAAAAGCCCATTTCACAAAAATTTCAAATGCTCTGCTAATCTTCCAAATCAGGTAAGATCACTTGACATATCATTACAACATATATTAATGGGTTGAAAACAAAGAAACAGTCAATTAGGCTCAAAGGGGCTTAGCAACAATATAATTGCAAGGTTGACTATTTGGCTCTGGCTAAAGAAAATGAATGCCTTTATCATTTTTGAATGTGCATGTGAGATGTAATTTCAACTAGATTTAAAGCAAGTTCTAGAGTGACAACTAAATAGGTGAATATCACACACAAGAGAAATAATCATTATAGGCTCTAAAGCTCACGGTTAGGGGCTTTCAAACTCAGCTCATTCAATCTCAAAATTCACCACCAATTGTAACAATCAGTTGTTCATTCATGCTATAAAATCTCTAAATTCAATTGATCCATCCTTAAAACTTATACACTTCTTAAAATCATTACAAAGCACTTAAACAAGATTTTTTTTTTACTTTTACTCTGCTTTTTTTTAAAAAGAACAAAAACATGTAACTAATAAAATGTGTCTCATGAGTGAAGAATAACTCCTTACTCTGCTATTTTTTTCCACACCCCATGCATCTAATGGTTTTACTAACTAACTAAATATATAAATTCTTTTTTCTCCTCCACCAACCTAAATCAGACAGTGTCCCCAATGTCTTCTAGAGCTCAGAGAAAGTTTTTTTTTGAACATAAACACACAATAAAGTAAAACCAAAATGCTAAGAGTAAAACCAAGAGATTAAGGAAAGTTATAACCGAAGAGTTGTATCTGGGTTCTGCTTCTGACTGCTATCTGAAGTTTGCCCACCTATTTGCTTAACTAGTAGATCTGGTTTAGGTTCATAGGTTTGCGGTTGATCGAGCAGCTGATTAGCAGTTGGTGCAGAAATTATAGAATGACAAATAGCTTGGGGTATGAATCCTATATGAATTTAAGCAAATAATTATGCATTTAGATTTATGGAACTCATTAAGACTACACAACTCATATGAATATATTCCTATTTCATATGCAAGTCATGGTTTTAATTATAGGATCTACACACATGCATCTCCTTCCGGTCTCAACATGCATATTGAAATCATTCAAAAGATGACCAATCAAATGAAAGCATTAAGAACAATAATTAAAACTCAATCATGAAGGAGAAATTAAAACTAGATTTAATAAGTTAAGATTCAATCCGCCATTAGTAAGCTACGTCATCACCCAAGGAAAATAGAAATTTAGATCATGAGAAATTGAAAACAAAATAAAAATAAATTAACATTACATAAAACTAGAATGAAATTCTCATAAATACTGTATAAACTTGAATATTAAATTCTCAAACATAAATATATAATCAAAAGATGCATGAAAAATGGAGAAATCTAGCTGTCCATTTAGGAGGTAAAACCTTCCATGTAGGCGGCATGCAAAAAGTAATACAATCTTAAGCCTTCCATGAAGGAGGCATGCAAAAAGTAATACGATCCTAAGCCTTCCATGTAGGAGGCATGCAAAAAGTAATACAATGCATGAAATTAAATCTAGAAAATAACACAATTTTTACAGAACTGTAAGAGAAAGACCTCTAATTGTCAGAGAATCAAGCCTCTACATCTCTTCCCTCTCCTCCTTTATGCTTGGCCTTGATCTCTGTTTATAGGGAAAAAAACCGCGTTGCTACAGTGCCCAAAAACATGTTGTTGCAGTGAAAAGCGTGTTGCTACAGTGAATCATGTCTGGAACAGTGAAAAACGCGTGCTGCTACAGTGCTTCCATTGCTATAGTCACTTTTGTTGTGAATAGTGATTTCCGTCATGAATAGTGACCCCCAATGAATAGTAATGATGCTACAGTATTAGCCTTTTTCAATCCTATAGGTCCAATTTTTTTGTTACATTTCTCCTCTTATTGTGTGGCTATCAAAAAAGAAAATAAATAAATACTATAATAGCAATAAAAATATTTATGCCAAAATCATCCTGTATTTATCAATTACACCTAAATTTATTATATTAATCTCAAATATCGTCCACAAAATCATCATATAAGAAAAAATAAATATGCAAATATTTAACTTATCGTGGGGGAAATGGTGAAGAGCGTTTTTTTTTCTAACCATCATTAATGGCAATTGATAAGTAGAAATGGTGTGACCAATGATGTCTATGCAATGGACGGCTATTGGTCTGATGCCTAGCCGCATGTGTCTTTGACCTAATGACATGGACAGTTATTCCGAATTGAATAACACATGGATATCATCTTAACGTTAATTGGGCATAATAGAGTGCTTAGTTGGACCAATTACTGTAGACATACAAGTTTTAGTAGTATATATTTAATAATGATTGATTTGATGATGGGATTAAAACCATGTTGAGCCACAAGCCTAGAAAGACATAAACAAATAGAAACGTATGAGATATCCTCGTACTGAATCATTGCATAAATAAAGGTTCACCAACAAGAGGGTGATAAAGAAGCTTATGCCACTAACTTCACTTTCAAAAGAGGTAAAACCGGCGTCTACCCAAAATGAGTTTGAACGGAATGAGTATAACCAACTTTGAGTTGGAACTCCCATATAAATAATGCAAGCACTTGAAATACATATTCAGAGATTTCATCAAAGTTATACTTGATCATGATGATGGACTCTAATACTTGCCAAAAAAACAATTTAAGTACCAATTCAATACACAAATCAGCACCAGATCAAGCCAGCGTCTTGTAATTAATTTTTCCACCTAACTCTAGTTTTTGTATTTATTCATTGTAATGAGTCAAATTTATATATTATCAAGTTTAGCTGGGTTGCTCTCTTGTAAATTTTTTTTTTCTTTTCATTTATACGGACTCGAACTCCAGACTTATATTTAAACAGCCAAAGCTCCCACTAAGACCAACGTGTTGGTCCACCCAACTCTAGTTTTCTTATTGACCTAGACCCTCCACATTTTCTTTATATTTTTTATAGTTGTATTTAGCCTTTAGAATATTTTTCCATTTCATTAGAACTAGGACCAGTACTCATCATTTCAATTCTCATTTCATATATTCATCTTCTATTAAAGTTTCTTTTTTATTTCCCAGTTTATTTTCAGTTATATTTTTATCCTTCCAAATTGGGAAAGCTGCGGTAAGGAACCCATGGTTACTCACAATCGTTTGAAGTCAAGTTATTTTCAAGATAGGCGAGATCCTAAGAACGTTAACCCATATGTATATGTGCAAAGTTCACAAATAAATCATCTTATTATTCAATCTAGGAGAGTTTGGTTTAGTTGAATGGATTAGTCTCTACAATTTATTGAACCAATGTTCGAATCCCCGACTAAAAAGAGCATTTAGTGTTTGATAGTATCTCAAATAAATTGTCTCCAAACAAATTTGCATTACTTGTGGCATAAGGCTAGCAACATTAAGGGACAAATAATTTTTACTTTTATTAAGGACAGTACTGGTACATTGACACGTTTCAAAAATCTTATCTTTTATGGACCCCATTTTAAAAATATATCCTTCTAGCATATCAAAGACATTTCTGAAAGTTTCTTGTAAGACCAATCCACCGATCCATTGGTCCAAATAAAATGTTTCATAACTGCAGGTTGTATCTGATACCTTGATGCCTGATTTGAATGAAATATGTACAGTCATGATTTCATCATTTAACAGTTGAATCACGTAACACTTGGAGGGGTGAAATTCTTTTTTCCATCGAAATATTTGAAAATTAATTTGTGGCTGTGTTAAAGAACATCGGCACAAATCGCTAATTGATTATGAAGACGACAATGATAGGACGAAGAGATCAGATGAATATCTTTCTATTCTTTCATATTCTCTGAACCATAAAATGTATTCTAAAAAAGGGAGAGACTTGCTATATTCAATAAACTTATCTTTCTGCCAGCGCTTGGTGGCGCAAGTGACATATCTGGTGGCCTTTGTGCCACTTTGTCTCAGATTCGATCCTGCCCGCACGCACTCTCAATAAAAAAAAAAACTTATCTTTTTGAAGTGTTTGAATAACTCTTACAAACACATTTGTCTATATTCTATATTATTCTTCCGGCTTTTAAATATGATCTAATTGAAAAGTTGATATTGATTTTAAATTTAGGACGTATTTCATACATTTATTAATTCTCCCCACCCCTCCCCCCAAATTATTTAGCTTCATTGGTATTTTTTCAATAAGAATCAAGTAGGAGAGAGGTAAAGAATTAAGAACAATATTTAGAGTATTTTAGGAAAAAAAATATCATATTAACTAACTTAATTTTCCTAAAAAATTAACTTAATTAACTTCTTAAATCTAATCAAATTAGTTAATTAGTTCATAATTACATTGTCCAGAGGAGTATTTGATAAGGAAATAAAGCACACGTTTCAAAGCCTTAGCCTCAGTAGTATATATTAACCTAGCCTTTCTGACCTGATATTAACCTAGCTAATACCTAAGAATAAGAGTTGTTGAATCTAAATAATGCAGACCGTGTTCATTAAAAAAAATTAAACAAAAGAAATCAAATGAGGCATGGTTGTTCTTTTCATGGCGAATGATAACAATGACGATTTTTCATTCCAAAGATGTAAAGTTCATATATTCAATAAATGTTTCATCTATTTTTTTTAACTTGAAAAGATATGTCGATGTGTTGATTTCTTACAATTAAGTTAATGATATGGGGAACTGATTTAAACGGTTAAATTACGTGGTATAATTTTCAAAAAAAAAAAAAATTCACCATATATATACATTATTCAACTTAAACCTTAACTGCAAATCAGCTGGTTAACAATTTTATGAATTTCACATCACAAATAATTATATATAGTGTTGGTTAGTAAATTAATTCAAGAAAAAAAATTAGTTAATTTTATTCCATAATCTAAAAATGATAGATTTTAAATCACTCAATTTTTAAATGTGTCACAAGAATTACTGGCTAGTTAGTTTATGTGTTTGTTCTGTTCCTTAAAAGATTGGCAAAAGAAATCAACTCCCAGATTATGCCCCCTTGGTGTGGGTCCTTTTGTTCCCCGCAGTGAGCCTTTTGGATCTGTCATCTGCCTTTTAACTTCCATCTTTGTAACTAAAAAAAAACTTGTGTGAATTTATTTGAGACTTGGGTGAGTAGCATTATATGTATGTGTTATTATGCAATCAATAAAATACATTTAATATATAGATTGTTAACTGTCTTTGAACTGTGTACCTGCATGCATGTATGAACTATTACCGTCATGTACCTAGTTTGATCTTGATGATGCCTGGGAAATGAGTTTTTCAATAATGCATGAGTTTTGATATTTGAAATTATGCTAATGCTTCACATTCAGCTGGATTAATTAGTTGTCTAAAATAAATGTGGACTGAATAAAAATCCATTCTAGAAAATCCACAAAAAAAAAGAAGATGATAATTAGAGTAATATCTCACATACTTGATAACTAATTTAAGATCTTTTTCAATGGATTAAAACCCAAACGAAGAGTATTTTTGAAATTTTGGACATAAAGTAAATAAATTAAATTGTATAAGATTAATTCATGCAATAAAATAAGGTACTGAAAATTAAAAATAAAATCCAACTTAATCGACTCATCCAAAACTCTTAATTAGTTTAACTAGAAAATCGATTCGCTAGATCACTAGTCTAACTAGTTGAGTCGAGTTATCATGTAATAAAAATGAATCAGCGTAGGTAAATTTTTTTTTATTAAAAAAAATAAAGATAACAATTACAGTAATAATATAATACTCCCTCATGTTCAAAATATAAGATTCATATAATCAATATGTGTTTGTAAAAAATAGTTAAAATTAGCTAAAAATAAACATGTGAGATATGTACTTTTTCTCAAATATGCCCTTACTACTCTATCTTTGAAAAGCAGTTTCCAACCATGTCCTTCTAAAGAAAAGAAGTGAGATAAGATATTAAAAAGAGTGTGGGAAAAAGATGGCGAGAAAGAGTGTAAACCTGTAAAAAAAAAAATATATATATATATATATATCAAGACAAATTTAAATTATAATTATAGAGAAAAAAAAAACATAGATCCCATCACAAATTTAAAGTTTATATTTTCAACCAGAGAGTAGTAAGAAGAGGAAGGAAATTAAAGCTTGGTATATAACTTGTTTGACTTTTGTTGGACCCACGTAATATAAATAGAAAGGGGTTTAAAACCGAGAAGTACAGTGAGGGAACTGGGGGATTGCTTGGAAGTGAAAATAAATTACCAAGTTTGTTTAGTTGAGCTTTTCCCAAAAATGGAGCTTTCTTGAAGCAACACATCCATTTCCAAATCTGACTGTTTTCCCTTTTTCCATTTTAACTTCTTTTGATCAATTTGAATCCCTTTTTTATTTCTCTCTCACATATTACAAAATGATAAATTGATAATAAAATATTAAATTCAAAGTTTCAAACAATACAAATTAAGCATTCATTACAAATCCACACATTACAAAATAAACATAGATCCAAAAGCTATAATTAACATTCAATACAATCAATAATTAGTTGATATTAATGGCATTAGGTTACACAATACACTTAGAGAAGTCCCATATTTTTTAAGAAATAAAATAAATAAAAGTAGTCCAACTTGCTGCAGGTTAAGGGTTCAAGCCAAAAAGAAGTGCATCAAAACAGTTCCACTTTAGCAAAACCCAAACCCCCCTCCCCAATTTTTTTGGGTTGTGCGGGTCTGGCCCATGGTTAAAACCCATATTACCAGCTCTAGTTGATATACCCCAAAGGTTCATTGGGATCAAAATAAGCAATTTTAATTTTTTTGACCAGAAGCAATTTTAATTTAATTTAGAGGAAACAAGTTAATATTTAAATGAAATCAAACCAAAGTAATATAATTTGATCTCCGAGTGAGATTGAATAATTTAGGGGAAATGTCACAAGTCCCATGTCCAATAATATTGGAAGGTCTACTTGAAAGAGTGGCTTATAAGATTTTGGGTTCTTCAACAACTAGATTTTGGGGTATAGTATCCCAAGGACTTACACTAGTTATTACAATGGTGCTTTCATTGAGAGACAACCAACCGAAGAGGCCTACTTGTGGAGGGTTCTAATTGGAGAAGCTAACCACCAAGAGGTTAAGTGAAGGGCCGTTGTGTGAAGCTATCAGGACGTCATCTTTGGGTGGCTGACTGGAGAGGGCTAATTGCAAATGAATTTACAGTCAATTACATTCCTCATCACATATTCTTGGGTGTTATATTTCTTGATGCTTTGATAGGCATCGAAAGAGAAAAAGAAGATTTATGATATGCTTTGATATGCTTTGAATCCTCATTTCTTCCATACCCAGTGGGATCTTATTGGGCAAAAGATTTATGACCCAGTGATCAGGATTTTTGAGAATCCGGAGGTCATCCAGGACATTAATCATACGAACATCACCCTAATTCCCAAAATTGATCATCTTGCATCTTTGAAGGACTTCAGGCCTATCTCTTTATGCAATGTGAGCTACAAAATTGTCAGTAAAGTTATTGCCAACCGTTTTAAAAGTGTAATGAATCATTTGGTTGCAGAAAACCAATGTAGCTTTATAGCGGGAAGACAGGGTGTGGATAATATCATTATTGCCCAGGAGGCAATTCACTCTATGCGATTCAAGAAGGGGAATAAGGGTTACATTGTAGTGAAAGTAGATATGGAAAAGGCTTTCGATAGGTTGGACTGGCGCTTTCTTAAATTCACTCTTCACAGCTTAGGATTAGGAGCAGACTTTGTTAAGCTGATTATGACCTGCGTCTCTTCCCCTTCCATGAGCATTATCTGGAATGGCATTGCTTCTGAACGCTTCCGCCCCTCTAGAGGAGCGAGACAGGGCGACCCGCTGAGTCCGTTTCTGTTCGTCCTCTGTATGGAACTGCTTGGTCAATTAATTCACCAAGAAGTTGATTTGGGGAACTGGCATCCTTTAAAATTGAGCTCCTCTGGTCCAAATATATCCCACCTTTTCTTCGCAGATGACCTTGTCCTTTTCGGGGAAGCTTCTAATGATCAGATGATGGAGATTTGCAATGTCATGGCTCTTTTCTGCCGGGTCTCTGGCCATAGGATTAATCTGAACAAGTCCAAAATGTTCGTTTCAAAAAATGTCCATTTCAATAGGGCATATGAGATGAGCCAGATTGTAGGAGTTGGATTGACTGCGGATCTTGGGAAATATTTGGGTGTTCCCCTCCTGCACACAAGGATGATTAAGAGGACTTTTGCTCCGTTACTCCAGAAAGTGAGATTGAAATTGGAAAACTGGAAAGGTAAATTTCTGAGTATGGCGGGGCGAACGACTCTTATCAAGTCGGTCCTTTCGGCAATTCCTCAATACCAGATGCAATCAACTCTTGACCCGAAGGGGTAGCAGAGACTTCTTTTGGAACCAACATGAGGACTCCAAAAAATTGCATATGCTTTCTTGGGACGTTCTTAAAAGAAGAAAATGTGAGGGTGGATTGGGATTAAAAGACTTACATTGCCAAAATAAAGCTTTCCTCATGAAGTTGTGCTGGTGTTTAATCAAAAAACCGGATGCCTTTTGGGTGAAATGTTTACTAGCAAAATACTCATGTGGATCATCTGTTGATCCCCTCATCCAGAGAAGGAGTAAGCAGTCGGCTGTTTGGAGTGGAATAGTGGCTGTCTGGGATGACTTCAAGAGTGGGCTTGGCAAATGTCTGCGAAGCGGCCGGAATACGTTAGCTTGGAAGGAATGCTGGACTCCTGTTGATAAGCCGCTTGAATCCCTTATAGATAAAAACTTGCACTTAGTGGATAGGAGCGCCACCGTGCGCTCTTTTACGACTCCAACTGGTTATTGGGATAGAGCTAAATGGGCTTCTTTTCTCCCTAACTGGGTGGTGGAGAAAATAATGTTGATATCTCCACCTTTGGGCAACGAAGATGATATTGTTTGCTGGAGGAATGCTTCTGATGGGAACTTCAGCGTAAGATCAGCTTATGACGCTATCTATCATCAACACAGCCTTAGGCCCCATAATCACTGGCAGTCGCTATGGCACTGGGGAATACCGGAAAGAGTCAAAATTTTCTTGTGGCAAGTATTCCATGACAGGCTTCCTACTAACGAATCAAGAGCGAGACACAACCCGAGTGTCTTAAACACCTGTCCTTTTCAGTGTGATAGTGTGGAGAGTACCCTTCATATGTTGAGAGATTGTGAGAAAGCACAGAGAGTGTGGTCAGCCTTAACTAACCCTCTATATTATAATATATTTTTTTCTGGTAATTTGCAGGATTGGCTCAATTTGAATCTACAACACTCGCCAGGAAACAACAAGATGGCGAGATGGCCATGGCATAAAGTCTTCAGTTACACATGCTGGCTCCTTTGGAAGAACCGATGCAGTCAAGCCTTTGAAGGGTCATCCGACGACCCAAAAGGGATAGTTCACAGATGTATATACCATCTCTCGGAAGGTGTGGAGAATGGCAGGTTTCGACATCAGATATTCCAGGTTCCAGATCGAGGTCTTCTTCATTGGCAACCACCGGACCAAGGATTTCATCGCCTAGATGTTGACGGCTTGGTGAGTAGGGAAGGCCAGGCTGCTTGTGGTGGTGCTATCCGGGATCACGAAGGTAACTGGATACGTGGATTTCAACAGAAGTTAGGTCATACCTTCCCAACTGTTGCTGAAATTCATGCAATCCGTCGAGGCCTTTTACTATGCAAGAAGCTGGGACTGAAGAAAATCAAGTTGTTCACAGATTCTCTGCAGGCAGTACACCTATTATCCACCCATTGTGATCCTGATCATCCTTTGTATGACGTTATTTCAGATACTAGATCCCTTGTTTACAGCGACTGGGAGTTGGAAATTTCCCACACTCATAGGGAAAGTATTCATTGTGCAGACTACCTGGCGGGAACAGCGCGTAGTATTCCTCAAGACTACGTCGAATTAGGGCTCCCCCCATTGGAATGTTTTCACCTTTTTGCTTTGGATTGTGGTTCAGTACCACAAAACCATTCTGTAGGGTCTACCCTATAGATTCTGTCATTTTCAAGCTTTGCTTGCCATTGTATCAAAAAAAAAAAAAGAAAGAAAAAAAGAAGAATTAATTTTTTTCCTTCTAATTCAAATCATTCTATCTCTATCTGTAGTTAGTTATGAATTATAGATATCATTAAATAAATTAGTAATAAATATGATGAGAATGGTAATGATAAAATTGATATTTTTTTTTGCCAGTTGAGATAAAATTGATATAATTGAATTAAGCAAAAGCGCACTACTTATTACTCATCTTATTTATTACTAATTCTTTATAATAAAATTGATATAATTAAATTACCCATGACGCATTTTTCATAGAGATAGCAATTTAATAAAAAACGTTTTATGGTTAATGATAAAATTATCATAGATGTGTCACAGGTATGATTGTCAAACTCACAAGTTAAAAACAAATTGCGAGAGGAATGTAATGTAAACTCATAAAAGTTTACTTTATTAATAAATAACTATTAAAGATATATAATTGAATAATTAAAATATAGAAAATGACAAAAAAATTTGGTTTAAATATGTTTCAAATTCAAATAATTGGAATTAAATCCATTAAAATTCATAATTTATCATGCTTAATAAAGAAATTTATATGAAGTTTATGTATAAAGTCACTTATGATCAAATACAAAGCTAGCCCTATTGAGTTTAAAAGCAAGTTGATAAGATTTTGTAAGCTGAACAAGTAAAAGTGGTAAATTTGATATGTGAACTTATGAGTTTAATTGAGTTTGCAAGTAGCACTAGTTTAAGAGTGAATTGACACGATTTTATAAGTTGTAAACATAAAAATGTTAAAATCAAAGAGTCAATTCTCGAGTTTAATAACAATGGTCACATACATGAGAATTGGCAGTTTCATTTATATGTTAATTTGAGCTTACACTTCCTAATCCTTATCTAATTAATAATTATCAACAAGAATATATTTTAATCGGAATAATTAACTCCTAAAGTCATGACCACATTATTTAAGAGCTAGTCAATGGATTGGATACAAGACAAGTTATAATGGTTCGAATAACAAAAGGCGATAGTGTTGTGTGAACCTATCCGATCGTTTGTCCAAAAAAAAAAACCTATCCGATCGAAGAAAGCAACCACAATAAATAATCATCAACGTGTGTGACTGTGCATGCAGTCTAACAAGTTCTGGATTTTTCATGTTACGTTACTTGCAAGTTGGGGCAACTTAGCAAGAAACCAGCTTAAGTGGTGAGCATTTTCATTCTCAGAAAACAAAAGTAAAAGACTTTGAATAGTGGGAGTGCAAGAGGCATTTTAATTATTGGCATTTTTAGAACATTATTTCCAAGACTTCATTGGAATGGAACCGATAATATTTACTAGAGATACACATTTTATTTATTTATTTTAATCTTCTCTTACTCCTCAAATCTTAAATTATTGAATCATTCATCAGTACAGTTTTTTCGAAGCGATCTAAAAACTTGAGTGAATAAGATTAACCATTAATTATTCATAAAACAGTCAACTGTCATCAAATATGGAAGAGTTTTAAAAGATGGTGATGGTGTTATGTGAATTTGCCTAAAGAATGCGACAACAAGAAACCTGCAAAATCTATTTGATGACTTTAATTTCTTCGAACATGCTTGCTGGAACAACAAAAAAGGTAGATTTTAATACCCACAAACGGGCTGATGAACATTTTCCCAGTGGACAAATGTGGAAGAGTTTTAAAAGATGGAAAAATCAACTCGTGTTGGAGACGTGGAGGGGCCATTTTCATTAATGACAGATACATTTCGAGGTTATAATCAGAGACATAATTACAAGGAAACAATTATCTATGAGAGACGCGCATTGTATAATGGTTATTTAAACAGTACATTAAATCTGAACCAAGTATCTCATATATGCTGAATTTTGCTTTATTTTCTATTATTTATCTTCTCTTAGTCCTTGTGCGTGAAGAACACAACAGTATGAAACGTACAACAATGTGGCTTAGCATTTTCTTTGAACATGCAGGTTGGGACAAGGCAAATGATGGATTGCAATATCAACAAATGGATTGGTGATCATTTTCACATGAGACAAATGTGGAAATTTTTTAAAAGATGGAAAATCAACCAGTGTTGGAGTACTGAAGGGGCCACTAGCAAAAAAAAAAAACAGCATATAACTGAGAATTTTCCGTTGCATAACGGAATTAGCGCAAGATTATTGACAGAAATTTTTCATTGCTGATTCTTTTGTGGCTAATTGATTTAGCAACGCTAGAATTTTTAGCGACATAATGTTTTTTCCGTCCCTGAAAATTTTGTGACAGATCAGCATTGAAAATTAGCGATGTTAATCCATTGCTAATTTAGTGATGAAAAAATTCCATCGCCAATCTATCGGCAAATTTAGCAATGGAATTTTCATCAGAAATTAGTGGCAGAATAATTTTTCATTGGTAATTTTGTCAATAACAAGTTATTTTTTTAGTGCACTCCCTTCGTTCTCATTTATAAGGTCTTATTAACCGTATTGAGTCACTCAATTAGGAAAAATTTAAAATTAATTAAGCGTAATAAGTATGTAGGAAATATGTTCTTTTCCAAATATGTCTTTATTTATGAGTGGGTAAAGTAGAGAGAGTAATAATGAGAAAAAATTATGAAAGTGAATATATGGTGGGAAATAAATGAAGGGTAAAATGTGTAAGAAATATTTATTTTTCAGACAAAGTTAAAGAGAAGGGAAAATTGGGGAGATGGACCAAGGAAAGAACATATTTATTATAAAGGATATGAAAAACTGTAATTATTTAGAAGTACCAAAAATTTTAAAAATAATTTGCTTATTGCTAACTTATCCTCAATTAAACCTAAACACGGAGAAAATAAAAATAAAAAGATTACTCCTCGTCGGAGTCTGCTCATAAATGCATCGAGACATAAATAGGGATTGAGTGTTGATCATCAATCCAAACTATATGATATCAATAAACATATACTATTATATAATATATTGCTAAGCGCGGATGATCAGGAGAAAATATTTACGAAGCTGACGTTTATCATTACAAACTAGAATATCTGTGGATATACTGTTACACAATGTGATCTTATAATATTTTGGAAGAGAGACGACAAAGTGGGGTCCAACTGAGACTAAAACGTTCATAGGCGCATGTAACATGAAGCAATATACTAAAACATCACGCCATAAGCACTGGTGATCGAAGAGCTCTTACACTCTCCATATGCCCATAATTAAGATTTTCTAGTATCTATAAAAAAAGATGGATGCAATTTGTACAAGAAAGGAATGGACAGGGAAAACAAGCAAATTATACTTATGAACCATACAAATTAAAGGAAGAAGAAGGATGATCCAAATATATTAACAAAGGATTATGGTTGAATCTTTTTAATTTGTCTTTTGGGAGCCAATTGCAATAGATGAAAGCTCTAAGTACACGTGAAGAAAGATATACAGAGAAATGAGGGATCACTAATTGCTATTTAACCATCAAATAGTTAAGGTATGGTAGAGAAGATGTGTGAGACCCCAATTTTTTACGTGTTCTTATGAGTCTTTACACAATATGTATATGGACCATTAAGCTTGATTTCAGACCTAGGACAATTACATCTTCAATTGATTGAGCTTTTCTGAAAATCTTTAAACTTAATAAGCAATTACTTAGTGGATCATGTCTCAATTGCGACTCATCAGTTGTTTCTCTGCTTGTAAACTTGAATGTTGTTTATTAGCTAATGGGCTCTTATCGTTATTGATACCGTGGTTGTATGTTCTGATATCACTATTCACTGATACCACTGATACTATCACTTCGGTACTGATACCATTACCAAGAGTATTGATATCACTACTACATATATTGATACCATTGCCATGTGTACTAATATCACCAAATTCCTAGGTGTATTGATACCACTATTGTGCTCATGTACATTCATATACATATCCAATACATAGAGTATTATGCTACTAAAATATCTCAAGTCTTAGTAAAAACAATACATAAATAACCAACACAACTTAATTCCTTCATCTACATCCTCAACTCATTAATGTTTTCCTTTTTGCCCTTTAAGCCTCTTGCCTTTGTTGTATGTTAGTTATTGGAAAGGGTGAGATTCATAAAAATCTCAATAGTAACACAATCAATCATACAAAATGCATGTTCACAAAGCATGCCAAATAAACCATCATGAACAATTATCACAAATAGCATTCAGTACATCAATATGTAGCACAACATCAAACACTGGACCCTTGGTCCTATACCACAATATTTGGTTTCTTAGGTCTTACAGCCCAGGGACTCTGCCCAGTACAAGATGCACATCAGGTCTTATAGCCTCGAGTTGCTGCCTAGCTTAGGTCTTATAGCCCAGGGTCACTGCCCCCATTATGAAAACTTGCACATCGGGTCTGACTGCCTCAGGCCACTGCCTGGCACAATCTGGATGCTTTGCTAGCCAAGGATACATAGGTCTAATAGGTCTTAGGGCCTCTGGACACACTGGTTCAACAACAACTTCGTATATTCATGAAACGAATACACGTGATGGTAAAAATATACATGCAGAACAATACATAGTGTATAAGAGAAAGAGTTACTACCAGATCGCCTTTCTTGCTCTTTACCTTTATCAGCAACTTTCTTCTCCTGGCTCGGGCAAATGTCAAATCCTATAATTTAGAATTCATGAGTAGATGGATCATTACTTATTCCAAGTCTATTGACATAATCAAGATTATGTTATTCGTTGACCCACCACAACTCTTGTGCTTTACTTGACTTTTGTTGGTTATCTTTAACACTCCTCTTATGCTATGTTTAATACATTGTAAACTAATACATGTTACATGCCTTCCTCCCTCATGACTTAGATGTTCAATGTAATCACATTGGTCTCTAAGTCTCGTTCCTAATCCTCATGATTTTACTAATCACAATTCCCTTCAAAAATTGAAAATTCGAGTGTCAACCCTAATATGCCATATTTCATCAGTCAACATTGAAAATTCATAACTTAATCTAGGAAACTCCAAATGAGGTGATTCAAGTTCTTATATGAAGTCTTTTAAGTCCTCTACGAATGAAAAATACCATTAAGTTCCTATTATAGGGATACAACTATAAGGATCCTCGACCAACCTTATTGCCACAGAATGCATTCTAGTATTAATACCTTAACTTTGACAAATCATAACTTACAAACTACATACCCAAAGTGCCTTCTACTTCTAATAGGCCATGAACTAGATCAGAATCATTCTCAACGAGTCCATAAGAAGTATATTTTATATATCATTTTAAAGCTTAAGATGTCTACTAATACCTGTAAAATTTCATAATCATTGGGCAATATTTGACTATCCAAAACATAACCCAAAGCAATTTGATTCCAGTGGTAGCAACTATATTAAGAAACCTCACATTCCAAATTTAGGGTATTCAATCCAATCATCCAAAAATTATAACCACAAGCTATTTCCATATAAATTTGTATGTAGAATCCATTTATAACCTTAGAATCAACAAAATCATATTCCTTCCTTAAGATTCAGGTCTGGCTGAAAAGAACCATAAGTCACCACAAACACTTTTGCAAATTTTAATATCAAGACTTATCAAATTCCATTCCTACCATGATTAAACCACTTCTAGCATCATATTTATGTTCATGGGATTAACAAGAACCCTAATATTAACCTTTGGCCAAAACTTAGGGTATCACATAACCTCATGAAAACTTAACACAACCTCAAGATACTATACTCAAATTGAAGCTTACATACACTTACCTCTATCCGATTCTATGACCAGTTCTTGATTCTGCTAGCACCAATACCTTAGAGGCAGCACAAAACTCCTCTTTTTGAAATACAAAACAGTAGAAATGTAGCCCTCAACGAGTATAACAAGATTCATGAAGGCTCGATCAGCTTGAAACGTGAACTCGGGGTTGAAACTTGACAAGAATGCTTAGGTTTTCCAATAACTCTCTACCTTCTCTCCTCTTTCTTTTTCTCTTTATTTTCTCTCCAATTTTTCACCCTTGGCTAACTTTTAGAGACCTTGGGAGGTGTTGGGAGTTTTATAATTTCATGGGGTGCTAGATGCTTTTCTTAAAATCACAGGGTGCCTGGCGCTCTTTTTGAAATTATAGGGTGCCAGATGCTCCTTGGAATATGTCCTCCTCCCTCTCTCTCTCACGCATCCTTGGCTGACTCCAATGTCTAGGGAAAAGGAGGTCCAATGATTTTCCCCAACTTCCGTGTTCGGTGTTCGGGAAGGTCGGATACGTGGCTTGACCGAAGGCCGATGAGTCATCCGGCTATTTCAACATGTGATACATAAGGGTTATGTGGTGTCCCCGGAGTCTTCCAACCCAAAAGCTACTTTATCAAAAAGCTGCTTTATGAAAAGCTTCTTTACAAAAAGCTATTTTATTAAAGCTACTTTAATAAAACTATTTTTTATGGTGTACACTTTAGACGGCGCCACACGTGTGCTTAGACCTCAGGAATGAGCCCTGTGTATACCTAGGTGTGCGATGGCGCCTTGCTTGTGTCCTTTCAAAAAAGTAGGGTGTATGTGTCTGCCCTAAAAACGCCATATGTACACCTACACCAACGAATTTTATCCGACTAATTGGTCATATGTTTCATGGGAGAGTTAAGTGGCACCTTGTCATTAAACCATAACAAAAGAAAATTTAGGTGGCATCCAAACATGTGGCTAACCAAAAAGCTAAAGTTGGCAAAAAGTCATCTTCCCTTAAGATGGCGCCACATATGTGTGAAGATGTCAAGGAAATGGCTCCATGCACTTTGAAACACGTCAAGTGTCTGTGTATGTGTCCATAATGGCCCCATATGTGCCTCAGGGTCATAAAGATGGAACCAAGTGTAGATAGGCACCAGTAAATTCTGTCCGACTACGTACACACACAAAAGCAGTGCTACTTACTAAATTTCAGTATGTTATAGATGTAAGGATTTTAGTCAGGGTTAATTTCATAATTGAAATTTTATATTTTAATTTTTGGTCCCTTTAAATAATTACAATTTTTCAGATCCCTTATAATCAATATTTGCTTTTCTTTGGTCCTTCTCCCTAATTCTCCCTAAAGAGAACCTTATAAAAGGAGACAAACTAATTAAAAGTGCTCGCTTTTATTTTCCCATGTGGAGCTGGTAGGTGCTATATCATGCATTTATATCTAATATTTTAATTAAAGATGGAACTAATATATTTTTTAGATAGATATTAATTACATAAAGAAATATTATCATAATGTTTAGATTTTAGACTAATGTGGAGTCTGGACTAATGAATTTAATTCCGTTTTATTATTTTGAAGATTTGAATTTAAATTCAATTTGTTATCCTTTTGAATTTTTAGTTTTTTATTCCCTACATTACAATCAAGTTCAAGTTTTTTCCCCCCATTTATGATTAAGACTCTCATTAGGCTCAATTACTTTTAATTTCAATAAGGTGCAAGTTTGAAGAATTGTTCTAGCCTTATGAGAGTTAGGCTTGAAAACAATAAGCTAACAGGAAATGTCACAGAAGCTTTGTGTGTGTCCAAACTTGTACTCCATTGTTTTAAGTAACAATGCACTTTATGACCACTTGTCACTGACATGGGGGTAGCGCCATAACCTTGGAACCCTTCTAATCTCTAGTAATAATTTATTGGGCGGGGGGGCATACCACCAGAACTAAGTAAGGCAACAAATTTACACTGACTTAATTTTTCATCAAATCAACTGGCAGGAAATATCCAAAAGAATTGAGTCACTTATTGATTGAACTTGGGTTGAGCAGTAATCAACTTTCAAAAAACATTCCTATTGAAAACAGAAGGTAAAGACTTTGAAAAGTGGGAGGGGATGGACCCCTTTAATTAATGATAGACACATATGAATCAATGTATTAGAGTGGAGGGGCCATTTTAATTAGTGATAGACACATTTGGACCATATTATAAGACATACTTCATTAAAAGATATCAAAATCTAAGGCATTGGTTTGGAATGCCGGGTGTAACTTTGGAATGAAGGGAACATTTGATTCCAATTTGATTATGTGATAGTAATAAAGGAGTTTCACTATACTCAAGCAGTTTATATAACCCTTTTTTATTTCAATTGCACAAATTACACTATTGATGATTGGGTACTTCCTTTCAAGTTTTGAAGTTAAAAGAATCTACTTAATATATGGTATACTAGTGTAGAAGATAGATATAATATCTTTAAACTATTAAAATAAATTACTTTTTACATCAGTTATTTGCTTAACGGTTGTTGAAAGATAAATATGTTTTTCAAATACAAAATTAATCAGTCTCTACACCAAGTTATTTATCTAGGCAGTGCAGAAGGGTTATTTTTATGTTTTCAACACTAGATGTCATTAACAACTAATTTAAAAAGTGTTTCAGAAACCTAAAATTATACAGACCATCAGTCATTCACTTGTCCTCCGTTTTCAAACTTTTCTTTATCTTCGTCACTCCATGTCCTCAGAACTTATTCCTTGACAACATCTTTGACTCCGTTGTTTCCAAAGCAAAGCTGAAATTTGAATGCAGTTGCGAATTTGCTATAATGTTGTTGTCAATTCTTGTTGACTATTTATTAGCAGAGTTGTTCATCATCATTTGAAATTTATACTAGCTAGAAAACTTCTAATGCCACCATTTGGTTCGCTGAAATTGAGCTCAGAAAATTAGAACTTGGAAGTCGAATCCTAAAATTGGCTTGCTTGGTAGGTTAGAGTCCACTTTCATATGAAACTTACTTTCACAAAAAAAAAAAAAACAAGAAAAGAAAAAAGAAAAATAGAAAATATTGAAGACTCCTTTTAGTCACCTTGGCGTTCAAAAACCCAAATTATACTGTAGTAAAGCAGTATGATCCGGGTTACGTTCACTTTATATAGAGCCTAAATTAAAAATGATTCCTAAGTAAACTAAGTATTAAATTAATTATAAAATGAAATGATTGGTTTGTTCATCTCTATAAACTACAATTACTCTTGCAAATAGAATTAAAATAATCCCACACTACTTATTTTTGGGTTTTTAGTTTGTAAAATGAATGGAGGTATATGAATTAATATGGACTGGGGTGATTGAACCATATTTTTACATAATATTTCATAATTACATTGAGATTTTCATTGCATTTTATGGGGCATTATTGTATGATTAAACACTAATTTTAGTTAGGAATATTTGTATTGAATTAATTGTAATTAAGGACAAAATGGTCATAATTTATTAATTATTTGTACAAATGATTTCTTGGACTTTTGATGTTACATTGTGCTTAATATTGCATTGCAGGTGTTTTGGAAGAAAATTGGAGCGTCAGAATTAATATTTTGAGACTCAAAAAATTACAGAAAAGAACCCAGAATTTCTGAAAATTACAAATTTGTGAAGGAAAAGGGTTAGAGAAATTACATAAAAGTACCCAGAATTTTAGATAATTTTAGTTCTACCCAACCAAAGTTTCGAAAATGTGTCCTTAGTCTCTCTGCAGAACTTTTAAAAGTTTCAAATAGGTCCCTCGTCAAAACTTGAGTTTTGACCAGGGTTACTATTCACTACCTTCTACAGATCCGATAGGAGTTCGGGATCCGACGCTGATAGAGTTTAGCTGAGAGTGTTATAAAGAAAAACAGAGTTGGGGGCATGGCCAAAAAAAGCTTCAGTATCATCATCACCTTCAACACTTTTCCTTCCTTCCTCCTTAGTCACCGGCGATCTCATCACCTTCATCATCACCGGTGACCCTCCTCCGTTGTCCATCCATGCACACCGTCGCGCAAAAGATCCGAGAGAGTTGAGCTGGGAGTTGAGAGAGGCGACACAAAGGGAGCTGAGAGAGAAACCAGATCACACCTAAAGATCTGCACCACTACCGTTGGAAATTCTGTGGCAAAATTTAAAATTATTATTTTTAAATTATTTAATATTTTAAAATTAAATTAAATTTTAAAAATTTATTTTTATAAAATTTATTATTTTTAATTAATATTTTTAATTAATTGTAAATTTATTTTTAATTATTATTTTCTAATTTCTAAAATATTTTTAATTTTCAATAATAGGTTTTGGTCCTTATAGGGGCAAAATAGTCATATAAAAAATAAAATTTATTAGTTATTAATTAATATTAGTAAATGAAATATTAGTTAATAATTATTTATTAGTTATTAATAATGTTAATAAAAATTTCATTTTAGAAATTAAAAAAAATATAGTCATGTGATTTTGTATATATAATTTTGTGTAATAATATAATGCTAAAGCAGTTGAGCTCATTCGGTAAGGCATTGCGTGCGTACGAACGAGGTCATGGGTTCGAATCAAAGGAGGGGCAAGTTGAGCTGCATTTCCAGGAAAAAGGAGGTTACGACACGTGGTGGATCTGGGGGCCGGCGACAAGGTGGACACTGCCAGAGCTGCCACACACCGCCGCCGGAGATGAGGGGGCGGTCGCCGGAGTTGCCATGTGGCTTTTTAAAGTTTAAAACATAAAAAATATGTTTGTGACAGAATTTCCGACGGAATTAATTGTGTCAGAAGTTGCGAGGGAATTTTTGATGGAATTAAATTCTGTCAGAAATTGTGATAGAAATAAATTCAGTTGGAAATTTTTGTCAGAAATTCCGTCGGAAATTGAATTCTATCGGAAATTTGTTTGTCACGCTATTATTACTGATGGAATCCGTTCTGTCAGAAATTTCGTCAGAAATCAATTTCCGTCAGAAATCCGTTGGAAATTTTGTCGGAAACTCAAATTCCGTCAGAAATTCTGTCGGAAATTCAGTGTTTTTTGTAGTGTTGTTTCTCCTTCTCTCTCTTTATGTAATGTTGATGTGTTGTGCTCCAATTGCAACTGAACTTCACAACCTCCCACTTCACGAAGAAATAAGTTAGAATAATAGAGTTACCTTACACATTGAGGACAATGTGTTGATTAAGTGTGGGGAAGGGAAATACATTTTTAAATCTCATTATTTGGTTGTTTTTAAATGAGAAATGCCTTCAACTATAAAATTTTTCCAAAAAAAAAAAGAATGCCTTGCTTTGATACATGCTTAAAGTAGTAAAGGGTCACATTTGCCACTTTGAAAAAGTGATTTGTGGGAAATTCTTTGTGCTTTCATGAGATCTAGTGTTTTGGAAACTTTTTAAAACCATGTTTTACTTTTTAAGTGAATGGGAAGAGAAATGAACCCACAATTAGATTTTTTCTTACTTCTTGAATTGAGAAAAGAAAGTTTCTATATCATTAATGCTTTTAAGAGTTGAGCATTTTTGTAATTGATTGCAATGTTTTGATTGGTTGTGTTTGTAAAGTTAATATTAGAAATAATTAAGAAGATGTTTTGTGGTTAGCTTGCTATGCAATTGATTGTGTTAGAGTGAGCATTGGAGAAAAACGTAACCTTGTTGGACGGTTATTTGAGCATTGAATTCTTTTCATGTGTGCATGTTCACTTAGTCTTTCACCTTCTAGAGCTTGTTTCCACTCTTTTCAAAATGATATTTGTATTAGTATTATGGAAATGAAAGAGGCATTCAATTTTAAACCCTTTCACCCAAATACAAACCCTCATTCATCACCATTTGTTTACCCATTTTGAGCTATTCCTATGTTGCATGCATGTCATGTACTCTTAGTGTTCATGGTATTCTAAAATCAAAGTGAATTGCCAAATAAAAAATGTATTTTGAACAATATGTGTATATTTCAATTCCAAGAATACATATATAAAAAAGTATACAATTTAAAAAAAAGAGAGAAAGGAAAGAAAGAAAAAGAAAAGAAGAAGAAGAAAAGAATTGAAAAGAAAGAAAGAAAGAAAATATATAGTTTGAAAAAGAGAGAGTATAGTTTGAAAAAAAAAAAGAATTGAAAAAGAGAGGGAAAGTATTGCAAAAGAAAAAAAAATAGAAAAGTGATTTGAATAAAGAAAGAAAAGCAAAAGAAATACAAAGAAGGCATTTGTTCTTGAACTTGGAAAACAATTGGCAAAAGTTTATCAAGTATTCAGATGCTATGAACTTGCTTTTAACTTTGATTTGCAAATCAACTATTCCTTTTTCTAATTAATTCACTCCATCTAGCCTTAGTTCAATATTACAAGCCTTTTAAGTCCTCTTGATTTATTGCATTTATTGCTATTAGTAGTGGAGATATTAGAGTTGTTACAAGCCTATGGTAAGGTGTTAATTAAGTGAGCTAGAGTGAAATTGTCCCATAAGGTGAGATGAGTTAAACATTAATACCTTGAGAGTCTCTTGTGCTTCATTCTAATGTTTTGGATTGTGTAGTTAGCTAATTTCTTTGCATTACTTGACTATGACTAGTGTTGGCTTGAGGAATTTGATTAATTGATCCATGGCTTTCTAATTATGAAATTGCTCATCTTTAGAAATTTGGAGATGTTGGAGGGTCAGGATTAATATTTTGAATTTAGAAAATTGTAGTTAATTGCCTTTGTTCAAGAGTACAAAGGTCTAAGTGTGGGGGAATTGATTGAACCATATTTTTATATAACATTTCATAATTGAATTGAGATTTTTAATGCATTTTATGGAACATTATTGCATGATTAAGTACTAATTTTAGTTGGGGACATTTGTATCGAATTAATTGTAATTAAGGGCAAAATGGTCATAATTTGTTAATTATTCGTACAAATGATTTTCTTGGACTTTTGATGCTACATTGTGCTTAATATTGCATTGCAGGTGTTTTGGAAGAAAATTGGAGATGTTGGAGGGTTAGAATTAATATTTTGAGACTAGGGAAAATTACAGAAACGGCCCCAGAATTTCTAAAAATTACAAATTTGTGAAGGTTAAGGGTCAGAGAAAATTACATAAAAGTACTTGGAATTTTAGATACTTTTAGTTCTACCCAACCAAAGTTTCGAAAATGTGCCCTTTAGTCCCTCTGCAGAACTTTTAAAAGTTTCCATTAGGTCCCTGGTCAAAACTTGCGTTTTGACCAGGGTTACTATTCACTACCTTCTACAGACCCTATAGGAGCTGGGGATCTGATGCTAATAGAGTTGAGTTGAGAGTGATATAAAGAAAAACAGAATTGGGGGCGTGGCGAAAAAAAGCTTCGGCATCATCACCACCTTCAGCACTTTTCCTTCCTTCTTCCTTGGTCGCCGACGATCTCATCACCTTCATTATCGTCGGCGACCCTTCTTCGTTGTCCATCTGTGCACACCATCATGCAAAAGATCCAAGAGAGTTGATCTGGGAGTTGAGAGAGGCAACATAGAGGGAGCTGAGAGAGAGAGACCAGATCGCACCTAAAGATCTACACCATCGCCATCGTCTGTTACCTCCAGTGAGCAGCAAAGCAGAATAGTCACCACCGTCCACCACCTCAGGACTACTGTAACGCCCCAATTTGCGATTAAGGGTTAAGGATAATTATTGAGGATAATTATCGAATTAAAGTGGAATAATTATGTGTTTTGGTGGCAATATTAATTTATATGTCATAATTGATGGAAAATTTAAAGAATGGAATTATTGGCTCTAAGTTGGTGATTAATGGGGAAATTAATTACTAACTAAAAGAAAAGTGAGAAGTGTGATTAAATGGCTAATGGATGCATTGGAGAAGCTAATTGGTGACTAAGTGTGTGAGAGCCAATGATAAGTGGACATGTGGTAAGCATGGGTGAGAGAGAGGTTAAGGGAAAAAGTCAATAGGTGTATTTTATTGTTTCTTCTCTCCCTTCCCTTTCCCATTTTAGATGAGGAGGCATGGAGGGGGGTATTATCATCATCATTCTTCATCTCTACACTCCATCTCTCATCTCTCTCATTTTCCTCTCTCTTGGCGCCATTGTTGCAGAAATAAGGGGGAAGAAAAGCTTCAAAAGGTAAGGGGAAATGTCTCCAAATGCTCAAACTTCCTTCTCTAATATTGATCCTTGAATGAAGAGCTTCATTTTTATGGTTGTAATGTGTTTATTGGTGTTAGTTTGTGACCTCAAGAGATTGTGAAAGTTGGAGAATTGAAAAGTCACTTTGATAAAGTTAAAGAGGTAAGTGAAACCTATCTACCCATCTAAGTTTTGTGCCATTTGAGGTAGCTTTGAATTTCTGGGATTTATTGGCCATTTTCGAAAATGAGTGTCATTGGTCATTTGGCATGTTAAAGGTATAGAAATGGTGTATTTGGAATGTGTATGGATAGATAGGATTGATTGGGAAAGAAATGAGTGAGATTGGAAAGTTTGGAAAGTTAGTGTTTAGTGTGGCTATGGACCAAAGCATGCTAATGTAGTGGAAATTAGGTTGTTTAAATGGTTTTATTGGATTTCTTGAGTGTTTTAGTGTAAGGAATAGGCTTGATTGTTGATTTTGGAGCCATTGGACACTTCGGTAGAAAATTGGAAATGCTGCCATTGAAAGTCTATTCTGGGCAGTCTGTTTGTATTGGCGTTTTGAATGACCAAATGGTGTCTACAAATTATGAAACTTTCCAGTCTTAAATTTCACATCTCAAGCTTCAAAATGGACATATGTTTTGTGTCATTTCGAATTTTGGGCTAGGAGTTATGATGTCCAAAGTTTGATGTTAAATCTGGGAACAATTCTGGAACAGTGTGGACTTTTCTTGAAATCTGTATTTTTGTGGTGATTTCCAGTATTGGTCCATATTTTTCTGATAAATAACACTTAAATAGATTTCAATGGGCTTCGGGATCACCTCATTTCTATTTTTCTAGAATTAGTTATGAATTTCCGAAGTTGACTTGGCTGCAGCACAAAAGTCTTGGCTGCAGCACAAAAGTTTCTGTGCGTGTTTTGGCCGCAGCCAGAAATTCTTGGCTACAGCCAGAAACCTTCTGTGCATGTTTTGGCCGTAGCCAACCCCCTGTTTTCAGCACCTTGGCATTTTGAAAAGTGGTTTCCAACCCGGTGTTTCCCAATCCTTTAGGGCCTTTATTAAAGCCAATTGTAGCTTCTTAAGGGTCATTATTGATAACCAAATCTAAGTGTTGAAGAGTCAATTGAGTATTGGAATAGAGAATAATGCTTCGTCCTTAATTATGACTTTAGGATTTGATATCTGCCCGGAGCATAGAAGGCCTGTGCCTGCTCAAGGAAGGAAAGACAAAGGTAGTAACACTTTATCCTATATCATGTGTATTACATTGCTTGGTTGCATTAGTCATCGATTACAGTGAAAGTGAAGGGGACGTGGCGAAAGCCCGGACTCGAATATAGATAAAGTGAAGGGGGCGTGGCGTAAGCCCGACCTCGTATATAGTGAAAGGAACATAGCGAAAGCCCGGTCTCGAATATTGATTGCTGCATTGTGATATATGTGACTTGCTTTGTATATATGCATCATATAAATAAACTGTTGCTACTGGGATTCTCTAGAATCTCATTCTTTCCAAATAACATTTTTAGACAGGGCAAGTGGATCGAAAAGCAAGCAAGTGGATAAGGGTGATTAGGGCTGCCAACGGTAGTCTTAGTTAGATATTTTGGTTGTATATCGAATTGGTTATCATTTTGGAGCAATGTAAATATATTGTATAGATCATAGTACTATAGTTTTGTGTAATCCTTGGTATGGATACTGAGATGGGTGATGATGCCCTGAACAATATTTTGGATTAAATGTTATTATCCCGGGTGAACGTCGTGAATTGTGCTGATATTCTGATATTGTATATGTAACAGACCAAACAGGCCATTTGTTTTAATGAATGAAATGAATGGAGATCCAGTTGTATAGTTTCCACAAAAAGTTTTTAATTGTTCTGGATTTCTCATCATTCGATTATTAAATGTGATTAAACACTAATCCCGGCCTGATTATCGAAGGGGGTTACAACTACTCTGTGAGAGAAAAGGGTCGATGGCTGGGACCTTCAATTTCATCGGAGAAGAGAAACCACACACCACCAGCACCATCTTGCTCCTTCAAACAACCACCACCATCAAACCTTACCACCAAACTACCGGCCTCTATTCTTTCACCACCAATGGCAGTTTAAACCATCAACACCACCATCGTCATTCTCCTCTGCCTCCCGTCAGTCCACTCTTACTTCCACCATAACCACCTTAGTACCTTGTCTGATTCACGCCTCTGCCAATTCCAGAGTTCCTGCTTCTTCATCGTTGTGTTTGAACCGATAGACCACTTCCATTCTCATTGAATCCATCAGTGCATTTAGTTCCTATGCATTTTGGGTGTTTTGAGATGATTAGAGCTACTATGAGTGCAATTAAATTCATGCGTGGTTGAGGATTTCAACTCTTGAGGATTGTGGATTTGGCTTGAGTTCAATATGCTATAAAGGGGAGTTAATCTTTGTTCCTTTATGAATTTCCTATTGTTATTGTAATTCCTAGCTATGTTCTAAGGTAGTTGAAGCAGGATTTTGTTGCAAGCTATTTGGACTCCATATTGTTAAACTAAGATTGCTTTTATTGTGTTTGGATTGAACTATTGTGATTGGTTGATTTATGGCTATATACTTCCCATTAATTCAATTAGATTATGCTTGCTATGTGCTCACTGGTTTGTATAATTGATTTGGGTTAATTTGAGTGGCGCGTATGTGCATTCATATTAGAGGAAACAATTGCATTAATTTAATCCATTTCACATATCAAGTGGTTCTTGAATAATACTTTTAAGCAATAGCTATGAATGCGATCGTAAGAGTAGCTATTGATTAGGAGTGTTAGACCCAATATGATTACTTAGGGTTTTTAATTACAACTTGATGAATTTCAACTCCCATATCATTTAGTAAGCTATGATAGTCATTGAATGCTCAAAAGAATTCACTTCATTCATATTTCATTAATCATCCCATTTTTATAAAAATACCAAAAACATGTGTCTGGCATTTTATTAGATAGCATTTTCTTTTAGCTATTAATTTGAAAAATCAAAAACCAATTTCCCTTTGTTTTCATTGCATTTGCATGACATTTAGATTACTTAGGAGTCAATAAAAGGCTCCTCGAGAAGAGAGAACGATCCTAGGTTTGCCTCTACGCAATCCTTGGTTAAGTTTTGATTGTGGACCCCAAGGCTAACGTACGAAAAAGTCCTAATCATGGGGAAAGTTAACATGTGATAACAATGAGATGGTAATCCTCTAGTATAATGATTTAGGCTATCATTACTTCAATTAATTTAGGAGTTCACTAGCTTCAACTTAGAGTAACTAACACCAACATGCCATGCATATTAATTACCTTTAATTGAATTGATTTAACATAACTAGTAATTAAGAAACCAAAAAATACTCTACCAGAGCCATCTTAGCATTAATCCCATCTAATCTTTTATATAAATTGTCTTTCATATAAAAGATGTTACTGAAAACCTCCTTATTCCATAACCTTAATTCCTCAGTAAATTGTTTAACAGATCCGCACCAGTCATCATTCACCCCCAATGTGATTGAACAAAATTCTTGAATTCATCATGCATAACCCAGGGGGAAAAAATCTAGAAGGCCTTCAATTCTTTGCCGTAAGACCATGTGATTCAGTATCAACCAGCACCAGACAATGATCTGATTTATATATATAAAGCCGCAATACCACTGGATGCCACTGTCAGCACAATTTTGCCATCACTTCTCAATGATGCTTAAAGCATTTTCCACAAGTATGTCTTTCCAGTCCCACCATGACCATAGACAAAGTACAAACCTCCATTCAAGATGTTGACGGCTGATATAACTGCATCATAAATCTCTTTTTGTTCTTCAGTTCAGTTTGTAACCAAATCTGGAACTTCCCTCCTCAAAGCATGGAAGTCAAAGGTTAACTCAGCATACATGTATCTATTTGAAGGCCCATGATAAGAGGGTGAAGATGGAAATGGCATTGATTCATACTCGTTAAGACTTCTACCATTCAGGTTAAGAAGATGTTCAATCTCTATCAAAACGGCATCTTCAAGTTCTTTGTCCATCAAAAATAAACCTAAACAATGATAATAGGGTCAGAGGACATACAATGACATATCAAGGAACCAGGAAAAATATGATGTAGTTCTTAAAGTTATATAAGTAATAAAGCTACACTGATTGTAATAAGTAAAAGCTCCTAAATGTATATTGCACTATATACCTGTCTCTTGCTCATGCTTATATAGCACATCATCTGACATTAACTTCCATGACTGTCGCCACACAATCTCTGGTCTACCAAAAGAATTACAGAACAGTAAAGTGCAAAACATATGACGTACATGACCAACAGTTGCCCACTTACCAGCCTCTTTAAATGCATCGATATACTCCCTATCATCTTCTAATAGTCCTAATGCATAGCATGCATCCCTGAAATTATTATATTCCATGCCATCCACTGTTCTGATTTCTTTGTAAGGCTTAGGTCTCCTCACCGTTGTCAGTAACAATCGCAAGTAAAATGACTCGCCTATTCCTGGTGGAACATAATATAATCGTCCTATTGAAAATCCTTTCTTTCTTGGTGTCCACTTTTGTAGATGTTTCTTGAATACAAATTTGGTTGGAAACTCTGCGTAGGTCAACACTTTTGCTTTATCAAATTCGTCATTTGTAGCCATCCAGGTGTGAAACATTGATTCCTGCACGGTTGGACGATTGACTACTTCTTCTATGTCCTCGTCATCTTTATAGATAACATTTTGTTGGTCTGGAAGGTGAAATGCAAGACGCTCAATAGACGGATATCTGTGGTTTATGTTATAGGCAAGGATTTGCCAAATAGCTTCACAAGATGATAAGTAGCGAACATAATAATACATTTTAATCTCATCATGCACCACTTCCGATCCACAGAACTGAGAATCTACATAAAAGGCAACTGTTGCACGATCATGACCTTTATTGACGTATTTGAATAAATATTTGATGGACTCTCTGTAACCCCCTTCGTAATTATGATTCGAAATACGTATTTTAAAATGAAATAGAGACCATTAATAATCAAACTCATTTACAATCCCTTCCTTACGGAAGGGCTTTCACAAATATTTTCAAAGATTCTGCCTTACCCTGGTCTCAAATTCCACAACTCGAATATAATTACCCTGTGCAGTTACATCTCATTTACATATCAGAGTATACAACAAAATCCCAGCAACCCTCGGGTTTCATACATAAACTAAAGGCTTATAAATTCCCATTAGGGGATTACACCACTATCTCCAAAACAACATTTATAAGATATACGGTGATCTCCCAACAAAACATGATATCCAACACCAAAATATAAATCTCCCTAACACTACTACAAAAAGGGGCTTTAACCTCCCAAATTTGGCACTTTTAACGTCCCAAAACGGGGGGACGTATATGCTGGGGGCGTAGTAAGTTGAGACAAAAGACGTCCCAAATGATAGGGACGCCTAAAGTGTGACTTTAGGCGTCCCAAATTAAGATTTGGGACGCCTAAAGTCCCACCCTGGGGGACTTTAGGCCTCCCAAATCTTAATTTGGGACGCCTAAAGTCCCACGGTGGGGGACTTTTGGCCTCCCAAATCTTAATTTGGGACGCCTAAAGTCCCACCTGGGGGACTTTTGGCCTCCCAAATCTTAATTTGGGACGCCTAAAGTCCCATGGTGGGGGACTTTTGGCCTCCCAAATCTTAATTTGGGACGCCTAAAGTCCCACCTGGGAAACTTTTGGCCTCCCAAATCTTAATTTGGGACGTCTAAAAGTTAGGTTTTTTTTTTATACCATAATTTACATTCTGTATTACCCAACGAATTGAAACTGCAGAAACAGAATAAAAGATGGATTCATAAACCACACTGTCCGTTACAAACTAGTAAGGACATCCAGCACTACAATCTTTACTATATATACATACAATAACCTTTCATGCAACCTACTACTATATATATCAACAAAAAACAACCAGAAAGTGTCAAAACGCTGTCATCACACAAGTACAAACTGATATAAAATAACAAGTTTACTGATCTATATGTTGAAGAAGATGTCCAGCCAATAGATCTCTGATCAAATCAAGGTCTTCACGTAGGTAGGCATCATCATTATCAAAAATCTGAAAATTAGAAAGTAATAAGCTTTGATGAAATGAATCTCAAGCAAATGAATTAATTAACATTTCGATTAGAACACCAAAAATATTATCATTTGAGAATGAAGAAGCGATTACCTTTTCAAAATCGCTAGTAATTCCACTTTGAGTTATGTTATACATATAAAGTATAACATAATATCCGCATTCAGTGTTGCCAGGTTGCCGAGGGCACTTTTAATCAAAGGGATGCAATTAGTTGTTAAAATCAATAAAGGTATGTCTAAAAGGACCGTCAATGAAACAATTAGGTAGGATCGAATGTACTTACTATGGGATAAAACCACTTTGGCTTTTTAACAACTGCACCCTCGCGTGACCCACCTAGGATTCTATATGTTTGACAAGCACTATCATGAAAAGCAAAATGAACAGAAATTAGAACCATTCATTTATTTTTGTTGTCAATGAAATACAAACAGAATAACTTACGTGTCGAAGACGGATTTTGTCTCTCTGTCTGGCCTGTTACTCAAGGGATCAAACCAATAGACTACGTTGCGGCGGGGACATATAACACACAAAGTCCAGTGGTTTCTTTAACAACATGTACACATTAAAATGAAGTTAGATGAGTGAGAAGACAATTATTTAGTAAACTTCTGAAATTGACAAAATGTAAATACGAACCGTTGGACAATGGGTGCTAGATAACAACGAAGTTTGGTTTGTGCCATTTGGTAGCCGACATAGTGAGTCCTATGCGCCACAGTACAAGTATCCCCCGTCGTATTCGCAGGACATAAGAATCCATACCAATTACTTCTTTCCATGTTTGCGCAAAGATCGTGGAAGGTGCTATAATAGAATTAAAATAAGGAATCAATTCTTGAATGTATGAAAACAAAAAACCACTAAATGAATTCTATGGGAAAATTGAAAAAAAAAACTTACCGGACTGTAAATTTGACCCAGCCTGCATCTATCTCCTCCAACCTGATAAACTGCTTGAGATCTTTATTGTCAATCGTGTAGGGATACTCCACTTGGCCCACAATCCCTGGAGGCATCTTCAAGTCAATCTGTTTAATGCCCTTGTAGATCTGTTGCAGCCGTGCTAAGTAGGGCCATTTGCTCGCAGCTTCGTCATCCTTTTAGAACATCAAAAAACAAATTGTTATTAGGATGCCAATAGATTTTCAGTAACAATAAGGTAATTCCTACCATTGGAGGTGTTGCGTCTGAACCAATAAGATTGCGAGGCCAAAGGATGAAAGATCCTATCGCTTGACCTAACGTGCCAACCTCTGGATCAGGAACAGGGATGGCTGTACCTTCTTCCCCCTTTCTAACACTCGTCACATTCACCCTACGATAATCCTCCGGAATTTGCTGATTATGGTGGGTGGTAGCATATGTGTGAACGAGAGCATCAGCAACAACACGCAATAATGGATCATCCAAATAGAGGGTGCAAGGGTCTCCCGACACTGGATTGGGAGAAGGGTCGCCAAGTGGTCCCGATACTGGAGTGGGAGAAGGGTGGCCAAGTGGTTGCTCCAGAGGGTTGTAACTTCCTCTGGTGCTATTGAAGGCCGGGGATTCCTGAGTTCGAGCCTCGTCCCTTGCCCTTTGTGCTTCAAACATCTTTGCCATTTCAAGTTGAAGCTCTGGCAACAGCTCTTGTCGGAGCTTGTCGCGAAGGTTGGCCTCGATCTCTCGTTCGAGGTCCTCTCGAATCTTGGCCACAACGTCCTTACTAGGTCCAGCTTGTGACGAATAACGTGGCTGTCGTCCAAAATACCTCGCGGCACTAACTCCCCGTGTCTCTCCTCGAACACGACCAAGGTCATCTGCCTTCCCAATAGCCGTTGACAAGATGTCCATCCGTCTACTTGGATTGAATGAACCTTGGCTACTCTGCTCGTCCAGGTCATCCTGTAGCATGCAGTTTATCGTAAATGTATCGAAACCACTCGCGACATGTAAAAAATTAGGTACTTATGGTATAACTACTTACAATCCTCGCTGCAACCTCAGCAACAGTCGGATTTATGAACTTCCCAGCCTTAATCCTCCCTGCTTTCCATTTTTTGTGACGTGGAGGAGGTGCCGGTGGCTGGATAACAACGCTAGGATCAGATTCCGCTGCTTCCTTCATTTTTTGTAACTCTTCTGCCATCATTTGCCGCTCAAGCTTGCGATATCCACCGCGAGACATGAAATGTTGATATTTATTTTCTGCTTGCCTCTGGGCATTTGCTGCACTTAATTTCTATGAATGAAAAACGACAAAAAATGAATCAACGATATAAAGTATATGAAATCAACGATATAAGTAGTTCTAAATCATGACAGAAATCTTACCAAAAACTCAGGATCTGCTCGTGATGCCGCAAACAACCTCCAGTCCTCTGGAGATAAATATGTATACTGTGCACATGGATCATTACCCCTAAGGGCCCCTCGAATGTAATGCTTTGTTAGCTTGTTCTTGAAACCTTTCCATCGTACATGAACCTCATCCATCCAGTGCCTATGCATCTCTGTGGTGTCGGGGACATCGTATGTTTGCTGCAAGGTAAAACATAAGATTATTATGTTTGAAACAATAAGAACAAAGCTACAATGCATCAAAACTTACATACCAAAAGTTGCTGCCAAATCATGTCTTTCGTTTTTGGGGGAACCAATCTCCAATTATCGTAGGTAATGCACACTTTGCTTCGAGCCAAAAGCCCTATGTAGCTAATGAAGTGGTCTTCCTCAGGACCAATTGGATTCAGATTATGATCGAAGTCTATATGCAGCCTCTCCTGTTGATGTTCATGACGTGCAACCAATGCTCCCATCTTTGTACAGCCTCTAACCCTCCTTCTTGCAGGGGGTTCAACTCTAGGAATTTCGTCATTGCTAGAGCTTTCGTCATCTCCACCCCTCTCGTCATCACTAACGTTGTCCATATTCCTATTAACACAAAAAGCATCATCAGAAACGTAAGTAAATTGCAATGAAAACACATGTATATAGTAAGCGGGAAGTAAAACACAGTTCTCGTTTATAAATTAAGGTCTTACTCTATATTGTTTCCCATAGTCCTTCACCATGGTCATTTCTTACAGCATATTCGTCATCATCTACCAATTCTACTTCATTTGTTCGAGGTGTAGTTGTTGTGAAAGGTGGTGTGTCATCAAGGTTGAAGGTCGGATCACCATACTTCTGTTTTTTACTTTTAAGGACAATGGACATATTTTTGCTGGCAGGATCGGTGACATAAAACACTTGCTTCGCCTGGCTTGCTAAAATGAAGGGCTCTTCTCTATAGCCAACTCTTCGAAGATCGACTGAGACAAATCCATATTGTTTATCTATTACCACGGCATTGTTGCTAACCCACTTACATTTAAATAAAGCAACTTTGAACTTGTTGTACGTCATCTCCCATATTTCTTCTATAACTCCATAATAGGCCATAGACGCTAATATGGGGTTTTTGTCTCTCGAACTGGAAAAGTGCATAGATTCAGCTTCTACCATAACCCCACTATTTTGCATGGTACTTTTGTCATCTTGCGCTTTGGTATAGAAAGAATAGCCATTTATATCATAACCGGTCCAAGTAATGACCTGAAACGAAGGCCCCCAAGCTAGCCACTCGATTGTCTCAGACACACCGATCTCGTGCAAAACCTTTTCCTCGAACCACTGCATGAATGTCTTGTTTTGCTCAATAGCAATCTGCATATCATTCTTCCTTGGATTCTTGTTCTTCAAAGTGTTTCTGTGTTCATTTATGTAAGGTTGAACTTCTTCCATATTATTCAGGATATACAAGTGGGCTTGCAACACCTCTTCACGAGGAACATTCTTCACTTTCAGTCCTCGTGTTCCCTTGCTTCTCCCTTCTTCATGCCTAGATTGTTCCTTCTTCCCTGACATATAATCTTTGCAAAACTCCATAGCCTCCTCAACTACATATCTTTCTACTATTGAGGCTTCTGGTCGATAAGGATTTTTAGAATACCCTTTTAAGATCTTCATGTATCGCTCGAAAGGGTACATCCACCTCAGGTAAACTGGACCGCATAGCCTTACCTCCCTCACCAAATGACCTACCAAATGCACCATTATATCAAAAAATGAAGGCGGAAAGTGCATCTCTAGTTGTGACAAAATAATGTAACCCTCATTTTCTAGTTCATCCAACTTTTCAGTGTCAATGACTTTGTTACAGATAGCATTGAAGAAAACGCACAATCTTGTCACTGTGTTTCGTACTTCATCTTTCATTATGCCTCTAATAGCTACTGGTAATAGTTGTTGCATCAACACATGATAATCATGGGACTTCATTCCCACTAACTTCAAATCGTCCATTGAGACACATCTTCTCACATTCGAGGAATACCCTTGCGGCACCTTCATTTCATGCAAACACCCACACAAACTTCTTTTCTCTGCTTTTGATAGTGTATGCGCTGCTGGCTCCATGTATGCCCTCCTACCATCATCTCTTAGTTGTGGATGTAACCGTTCTCTTATTCCCATATCGACAAGGTCTAATCTCGCATTAATCCCATCCTTAGTCTTCCCTGGTATGTGCAAAAGCGTACTGATAAGGCTATCACAAACATTCTTCTCCACATGCATCACATCAATACTGTGTCTCACGTCTAGCGAACGCCAATATGGAAGATCAAAGAAAATGGATCTCTTCTTCCATATGTTCTTCTCACCCGCGACCCTCTGATTCTTACCAAAAGTGACATGGATACGTTCCACTCGACTGTGGACTTCCTATCCGGTTAGTGACTTTGGAGCCATTCCATGCTCCGGTAAGCCGTTAAACCGCTTTCTTAGCCTACGATACGGGTGGAACCGATGAAGAAACCTCCTGTGGCCAAGGTAGACAGTTTTTCTTCCATGCTTTAGTTGTTGGAAGTGTGTGTCTGCTTCACATATTGGGCATGCTTTGTGACCCTTCACGCTGTACCCTGACAAGTTTCCGTACGCAGGGAAGTCGTTTATCGTTGTGAAAATCAGTGCACGTAGCTTGAAAGACTCCTTCTTATAAGCATCAAACACATCTATGCCTTCCTCCCATAACTTCTTCAAGTCCTCAATCAAAGGCGCCAAATAGACATCAATATCGTTCCCTGGCTGTTTTGGTCCAGAAATCATCATAGATAGCATCATATACTTACGTTTCATACATAGCCAGGGAGACAAGTTGTATATTACAAGGAGAACCGGCCACGCACTATGTGTGCTAGTAAGAGTTCTATACGGATTGATACCGTCTGTACAAAGCCCAAGCCGTAGGTTTCTCGGCTCGCTGCCAAATTGAGGGAAGATTTCATCTATTTTTTTCCATTGTGGAGAGTCAGCTGGGTGCCGAAGATATTTCCCATCAGATGTTCTCTCATCAGAGTGCCATCTCAACTTCTTCGCTTTTGTTGCACTCGCAAACAAACGTTTAAAACGTGGTATTGTTGGAAGATACCACATAACCTTTAAAGGTTGCCTTTTACTTGTCACATCACCACAACCACCATCTTTTTTCACTTTGTATCGTGCAGTTTTACACTTAGGACACTCACTAAGACCTCCGTACTCATTTCTGTACAGTACGCAGTCATTAGGGCAAGCATGTATCTTCTTATACTCCATACCCATTGTAGACAGGATTTTCTTGGCCTCATACATACGATTTGGAAGTACATTATCCTCCGGAAACATATCACACAATAGTTCAAGTAGCAATGTGAAACTACTATCGGTCCACCCACAAGTTGCCTTTAAGTTAACCAAATGTAATGTTCCTGTCAGCCGCGTGTACTTACTACCACTGTACAATGGTGTCTCTGCATCACTCCGCAGGCTGTCATACTCCTGCGACTGCGCAAAGGATTCTGCCTCAACATCGTTAATCATTCTCTCCATTCTATCTTCATCTATGACATCCACAGCTTCCTTCTTGTGTGACGGACAATCAGTTACTTCCTCACCATGCCATATCCACCTTGTGTATCGCAGATTTATTCCATCACAAAGTAGGTGATCCTTTATGACATCAACATCCCGTCTACTCTCATTCAAACAATTGACACAAGGACAAAAATACTTCCCATTTCTTGCAGGAGCATTCTTTTTAGCGAATTCAATAAATTCGTCCACCCCTTTCTCATATTCTTCACTAGTTCTCAAAGCATTCATCCAACTATGATCCATTTTGTTACCACCTAAGGCATTACCAAATTACATTCACACGTTTAGTACAATTCTCAACGACATATGATGGGATTGCCTAATTAAGTTATTGCCCCCTCCTAGCCTCATCTCTCCTAGATAACAATCATTTAATGAATATTGTGGGGGAGGCTACACTACTACAGAATTGAGATATAACCACCCCAAAAGACGTCCCAAATTGAAAATTGGGTGGTTAAAAAGATAGGCGGTGGCATTTTCGTAATTATATATATGTAGGGGAATTATATAAGAACCTCTCCAAAAAACTGGCACGGCACAATTGCACCCTATCACTATTTTCTATTAATTAATGAAGAGTAAATATCAATTAATAAGTATTTGACAATATTCTGGCAAAAAAAAGTATTTGACAATAATTTTTCATTTATTTGAAATTATAAATAATGCTTAAACTTACATGCATGAATATGAATTTAATTTTATTATCTAATTTAAGTAGAATATTAATTAAACTTACATGCATGAATATGAAAATGTAATAAATTATAAATATTGATCTCTCTGTGAAATCACGAATGGTATAAATTCAAAACTTCATTAAAATCATTTATTACATTTTCATGCCTTGTGTTAATATTGCAATGCTTTTCTCTACGTAGCTTTTACATATTTTTTATAAAAGAAAGTTTGCAAGCTAAGTGAGACGAAGAAGACACTACAACTCTTGAAATATTTGTATTCAACATCCATATTACCTCACATGTCTCTCTACTTCTTACAGCAACATATTGTAATGAATTTAAAAAGGAATTTAGCAACGTGTAAATGCATAACATGTTATAAGCTAAGGGGTCCTATAACAGGGGAGTCTTCTTAATAGATAAGCACAATCTCAACCATTTATATATAAGCAATATATAATAATCACAATCTCAACCATTTAATTTATATTTCAAAAACAAAATATAACATTCTGTTACAAAAAAAAAAAAATTAAAAACGAAGAAATAACCAACCTGATCAGCTAGCTAGTATGTTGGAGAGGTAGATGGAGATCCACGGTGGTGTGTGCACAACAATGGAGCGACCAAGGTGGAGGAGAGAGCAAAGAAACAAAGAGGAAGAAGAAGGGAGGAGTTCAACGACGGTGTTAAAGTTGTGGGTGAGGAATTGAACAAGGGAGGAGGAGAGAGCAAACATCCACGGTTGAACAAGGGAGGAGGGAGGAGTTGAAGCAAAAAAACTCTAGGAGGGGCCGATGGTGTGGGTGGGGAGAGGAGGAAGAAGAGTTTTGTGGGTGAGGAATTGAAGAAAGAAAACCAGAGGAGGGAGGCCGACGGTGTGGGGGAGAGGAGGAAGAAGAGTAAAGTTATGGGTGGGTGAGAGGAGATGGGTGTGATAGACCGCATGTCAGACAAGTGTCTGACATGCAACGCCTTTAGGCGTCCCAAATGGCATTTGGGACGCCTAAAGTAGACTTTAGGCGTCCCAAATGCCATTTGGGACGCCTAAAGTAGGACTTTAGGAGTCCCAAATGCCATTTGGGACGCCTAAAGTCCTAGTTTAGGCGTCCCAAATCCATTTGGGACGCCTAAAGTAAAACCTAGCTCCAGGCGCTAAAATAAATTTCATAAATTTATATTTCGCGCCATGAAGCACATTAGACGTCCCAAATTTTAATTTGGGACGCCTAAAGGTTCCCCTACATATATATAATTACGAAAATGCCACCGCCTATCTTTTTAACCACCCAATTTTCAATTTGGGACGTCTTTTGGGGTGGTTATATCTCAATTCTGTAGTAGTGTAAGGAGCCTTATCCGCCCTTGGTCGTCTCCTTTCCCTTAGAGCCACTTGCCCTGTCTGAAGGTTTGTCAATGGAAAGAATGAGATTCAAAAGAATCCCAATAGTAACAAATCACTCATACCACATGTAATCACAAAGCATGCAAGAAAATCATCAAGCATCATCACAACATAAAGCACAGCACGCAGGCTGCCACATATGCACATAATCACATAATCTCATCCCCCGTATTCCACCGCCCCGAAGGCACGGTCCTCCCACCGTCAACATCGATGGGCCGCGGGTGAAGGTTTTACAAATAGCCTTTCGGCTTTCACATATAGCCTTACGGCTTTCATATAGTCTCATCCCCCAGATTCCACCGCCCCGAAGGTACGATCCTCCCACCGTCAACACCGATGGGCCGCAGGTGATAGACTCACAAACAATGATCAAACAAACATACCATGTATCACATATAGTATAAGGGAAATGAGTCACTACCTTGTTCTTTCCTGACGTCCGCCGGCACAGGTTGCTTGCGATTAGGACAAATGTCGAACCCTATAAACCAAAGTCAAGGACGACAGGTTATTCTCTATTCCAAATTCTCACCTTCAGAACACTTAAAATTAGTTATCACTTGGACTCTTTAGGTGGCTACTAGAAGCCTAGACACATGCCTAAAGGGTTGGGGAGTACTATCTTAAAGACCACCTTTTAGTGTGCATCGTAAAACGTGCTAACCACTAGGCTCACAACTTGGTCCTATAATTCTAAAATACAATTTAGACACTTCCATAGTGTTTCTGGGGGTTATATGAGCATATTATGAAAATTTACAAAAATGCCCCAGGGGACCCGGCCCGGCCGTACCCGGTCCGGCTATACTTTTCCTGAAATTTTGACATGGGCTATTCTGACATATTTTCGCCCAAGGAATCCATTTCCAAACTCAAAATTATCAAATTCAATGTCAAATTACAACATTACCCTTGGCAGCCTCACTTTAAGGGTTTTAGGGGCGTTTTCGTAATTATGTTTTTTCGGCCTTTTCCGAAAAAGTGACCAACTGTAACCCCATCTAATTTTTGCTCCTGAACTCAATGGAACCATCAAATCATTGAAAATCCAACTCTAACCCTCAGATCTAGCCCTGGCCGAAATCTTGGCATACTTTGGGAAGAATCGGTGTTTTTCGGTTTCGGCTCCGTAAACGTGTTCCTTTCTACTCCTAACCACTTTATTAATCATTACATTAGGTTACAACTAACATTAAGACCCAATTTGGGCAGCATAACCCCTAGGCCATATCATTTCCAAACTTTAAAACCAATGGCAATCCGGCGAAATTTCACCGATTAAATTGCCCACAGCAGCCATAATAAGCAATATACGAAAGTTTGGAAGTTACCTCAAGCTCCCACTAGCTTTTCCTCAAGGTGGCTGAAAACCCTAGCCTTAGAACACCCAAATTTTTGCTCCACAAACCTTGAAGAATATAGAAGAATAGCTTAGGAGTGGAGTTATACGCGTTAGGTAAGGATTTACCGAAGCAATCGACTTACCGTACAAGTTCTCTTCTCCTTCTCTCTCTAGAATTTCTCACACCTTCTCTCTCTTGTTGCAGCTGAATATCACGGTTTTGGGCTGATGGAGGAGGTGGATGATGATTTAATATAATATAATATTATTTTCTAATTATTTACTAAATTTCCATCAATTTCGGATTTTTACAAAATTCTGGCAGATTTCTGCCCAAACATTGAAAAAATCATAACTAATTCTAGAAAAATCAAAATGAGGTGATCCCAAAGCCAATGGAAAGCTATTTAAGTCCTCTTTATTGTAAAAATATGGATCACTGCATTTAATAACCTCAAAAATACAGAATTGCACAAAAGTCCATACTGCTCCAAAACAGATTCCAGTTTCCATCCCAAACTTTGGAAAATCATAACTCTTAGCTCAAAAATTGAAATGACACAAATTATATGTCCATTTTGTAGCTTGGCATGTGAAATTTAAGACTGGAAAATTTCAGAATTTTTAGACACCATCTGCCTATTTAAAACGTCCATACAAATCGACTGCCCTGTATAGAGTTTCAATGGACAAGTTTCCAACTTTTGCACAATTGTTCCCAATGGTTCCAATTTCACAATAAACACTCTCCCCACACGAATTTTCACAATGAAGCCATTGGAATCATTAAAACATCCAAATTCCCATCACTCATTCTCCAAAAGTGTTTATTCAACAATAATTACAGTTACTTTTGAAGTCATTAGCCCTTAATCGCTTTTTTGGGATATTACACTCTCCCTGCTTAATGTCATAAGTTGGACTTCGTTTGTGATCAATGGTTATACGTTTTACACAAAGTCCCTTGATAATAGGAGCACCGTCCAGAACAGTGGGGTTATGTTAGTGGCTAAATCTATGCACTTCTCTAGTTCAAAAGATAAGAATCCTAGATTGGCAGCAATACCTTATTATGGGGTGATTGAAGAGATTTGGGTGGTTGATTATGTTAAAGTTAAACTTCCCATTTTCAAATACAACTGGGATGATGTCAACAATGGTCTATGTTCCTGATCAGGCAAACAAAATGTGGTCTGTAGCTCTCCAAGGAAAAAGGGTCATTGATATTAATCAGGAAAGTCATTCAATGAATGATCTGCTTGAGACTCCTTCTTTTTCTAGAGGTTTACCATAATTGAACGAAGAAGATGAAGCAGACAATGAACATGGCACAAGAAACGATCATCATGAAGGGATATGGGAGGATATCCCTTTATAAAACTACATTGAAGGTGAGTTAGCTAAAATAATTATCATGAACTATATTTGAATTATGTATATTGTTATTGGTGTATATATATAACTACTTTTTTGGTTGTTGTCACAGGAAAATGAAGGATATGAGGTGTACATCTTAGTGCAGATTCTCTGAAGCCAGGCCAGCTAGTGATCATCAGCCTGAGAAGAGTGTGTATGTATAAAGTATTTTGGCCCTAATGAATAGCAGAATTGTCATTAATGTAATTTAATCTTTGATGTATGTATGTAAGTGAAAAGATAAGGAACTTGGTCAAAACAACATTGTCATGGTTGTATGATTTCCTTGCATTATGATTCTGTCTATGGTTGTGAGTTTATTATTCATGGTTATTTTCCTTTGCTTCTGTTTCGGCCAGCACTGTTTAAGCACAAGGAAGTTGAGTTTTAATATGTTCCAATGAGTTTTAAGTCTCTCACATGTCATTAAGATGTTAGTTATATAATCTGTAAGAGAAGATTTATTTATTTCAATGTTGTTGAACTGGCTCCTGCTTGCTGAATGAAATGTTTTAACAGGGGAAATGACTTGCTGGGTATATCTTTTAAACGAAGATTTTTTTTTAAAAAAAATTCAACTTTTAAGATCGGTTCTATCCAAAACCGGTCTGAAAAGTAAATTTAAGACCGGATCCAAAACCGGTCTGAAAATTTGACTTTTTAGACCGGTTTTATAAAGAACCGGTCTAAAAAGTGATACTTTTTAGACCGGTTCTTTATAAAACCGGTCTAAAAAGTCAAATTTTCAGACCGGTTCTTCATAAGAACCGGTCTAAAATTTTATTATTTTAGACCGGTTCCTATTATAACCGGTCTAAAAATATTTATTTTTAGACCGGTTTTATAATAATCAGTCTTAAAAAGTTTTTTTAAGACCAGTTCCATAACCGGTCTAAAAAGTAGAATACTTTTTAGACCGGCTGTATCAAGACCAGATCCAGAACCGGTCTAAAATGTCTTTTTTAACCGGTCTTAAAAGTGATTTTTCCAGTAGTGATTAACACCATTAAATATACTTGCATGAGTACTAACTTGGTAGGATGAGGTGGAAAAATAAATTCTAAAGCTTGTCTGACCAAAGATCAGGTCGGGATCATTAATTATTTGTGTGCTAATGAGTCACCTTTGTTTTTGTTCAAAAAATAGAGATTGACAGAGCTATAATACTCAGCAGCACCTCAATCCCAACCTCGTCGACGCCAAACCCATTGTTAAACCTCCATCTACTTCAAGGAAGAATGCTCCACATAAGCCTTTGTTGTCTTTCAATATCTCAATTGAAGCTTTACAAGGCAAAATTATCTGGAAGTGGACCTTCTAATTTGTTGTGTGATATGTCAAACATAGTCAAGCTTTTCAAATCATCAAAAAATGAAGGAATCATACCAGAGAAATTATTATGTGAGAGGTTCAACATTTCCAAATGTTGTAGCCCTTGAAGCATTGTTGGAATTCTACCGGAAAAGGAATTTGCACTAAGATCAAGGTATTCAAGATTTTGTAATTGGCCAAAACTAGATGGAAGCCTGAAGAACTTATCTCTACTTAAGCTTAAATTCCATAACATGATCAACTCTCCAAATTGTTCTGGAATTAAACCACAGAAATTATTGCTTCCTAGACTCAACTTATTAAGGTTCTTCATTAATCCTATCTCAACAGGAATGTTGCTTGAAAGTTGATTGTTGCTTAGCATAAGTTCACTCAATAATGACAAATGACTCAATTCTTTTGGAATATTTCCTATCAAGCAGTGATATGATGATAAATCTAGTCCCTGTAACTTTGTTGCCTCACTTAGTTCCGGAGGTATACCCCCCAATAAATTATTATTAGAGACCTTGAGGCTTGTAAGGTTATGGCATTGGCCCCATGTAGGTGACAAGTGACCATAAAATGCATTGTTACTTAATCAATGTAGTTCAAGTTTGGATATACACCAAAAGCTTTTATTATATTGCCTGTCAATTGATTGTTTTCAAGCCTAACTCTATAAAGGGTAGACCAATTCTTCAAACTTCTAGGAACTGGGCCAGTGAATTGATGATTTCATGCAGTGAAGCTAGTAAGTAATCCTCGAAGGCAAATGTCTTGAGGCAAATGACCTTTGAAATTATTGTCTGAAAGTTGTAAGGATACAAATTTCCTGAGGTTATTCATTTCTGATGGAAGATTGCCAATAAGTTTGTTTTGACACAAAAATAGTCTAGGGAGCTTAGTCAAGTTTCCAATGCTTGAAGGAATTGATCCAGAAAGGTTGTTTGTATTCAAATATATTTTGGAGAGCTTTGTCAAGTTTCCAAAGCTTGAAAGAATGGGTCCACAAAGATTGTTTTGATACAAACGTAGTTCAGAGAGCTCAGTCAAGTTTCCAATGCTTGAAGGAATTGATCCAGAAAGGTTGTTTATATTCAACTCTAATATGGAGAGCTTTGTCAAGTTTCCAACACTAAAAGGAATCAATCCAGAAAGGTTATTTTCAAAAACGTGGAGGTTTCTTGGATTGACCAAGTTCCCTATGGATAGTGGGATTGACCCCAATATGTTATTTTGTAGCAGTTGCAATACTTCCAAAGAATAGAGCTTTCCTATTTCCTGTGGAATTGGCCCTGAGATTTGATTGATATAAAGATAAAGTTGTTGTAAACTAGACATGTTTTTGATAGTACTAGGGATGCTACAAGAGAGACTGTTTTCTGACATGTCAAGTTGCTCAAGTCTCTTCATCATTCCAATTTCGTGGGGGATAGAACCAGTAACTTGATTATCTCCAAGTGCTAAGAACTAGAGGTTAGTCATCCTTCCAATTGGGGTGGAATATGACCAGAAAAGTAATTGGAACCAAGATGCAGGCATGTTAATTGGACTAAAGTTCCTATTGTTGTTGGGATATGGCCGGAAAGTTTATTGTCAAGTAGATCAAGCCATGTTAGGTCAGTCAAATTTCCTACTGCTTCAGGAATATGGCCATTGAAATCATTATTACTTAAGATTAGAGAATTAAGCCCAGTCAATCATGTGATCCCATCTGGAATTGCTCCAGAAAGATAATTTTGTTGCAACGAAACAAATGAGAGTGTGGACAAGTTGCTAAATCTTGTTGGACTGCCACCAGATAACTCATTATAAGAAAAATCTATAAAACTAAGTTTGGAGAGTTCACCAATATGGGGAGGGATAATACCATGAAATGAGTTATGTCGCATATGTATGAATTGGAGATTGGGAAAAGATGAGAAATTGAGACTATAAAGCGTACCTCTTAACCCAAGATCTCCAAGAGATATATTGAAAACGGAGTGGAACGCATTGCATTCAATTCCAACCCAATTGCAAGGATGACTGCTATTATCTCTACATGATGATAACAGAGTTTGGCTCTGGTTCTCAAGGCTGGCCTTCGACTTTAGCAAAGTAATTGCTTCACTATTTGGTGAAGTAATGAAAGAGGCAACATGAGATGGGAACATTAAATAGCCAACTAACAGTAGTACCCACCAAAGAGTTAGCTTCTCAGAAAAGAGGAATTCTGAACAGGAATGCCATGGTGGCTATGAAGGATATTTTAAACTAAATGAGAACGATGTAGTAAACGCAATGGATGTTAAGATATATGTAAGCAGATGAATTAATTGTCATTTATTCACTAAGTATCCTTATTATTAGAAAATGTCAACAACCTATGCGTCTGTATGCAAACTAAGCTAATTGAAGGATTTTCTTCAATGTCCTAAGTTGCGGCTACGTGGAAAATGAGGATAATAAGAATACAAAGACGTCAATATGCTGTTTTCCATCCAAAGTGTTGGATGAGAGACACCTCCTGAGGCCGTTCAAAAAAAGAGAGACCGACCTCCCGAGAAGGAAATAAGTTATTTGAGTGTATACTTTTTTTTTTGGTCAAATTTTGAGGTGTATACTATAACGCTATAATTTGCTAATTTTCTTTGTGTTATAAGATCTTTAAATCATTAAATCATTTATTATGATTGAAGAAACTGATTTTTTTTAGCCTGAAACGAAAAATTGCTGTTGAAAAATCAAAATGAAATTGAATTGCTAGTATAGCATATGATATACAATAAAACGTCAATGCAATTTGGTTACGTAATAATTAAATATAAATGATAATATACTAATAAGAAAAAAACATTATTTTTTAAAATAATTTCTTAAAAAAATTTAAATAATCAAATTTCATAATTCACCACAATCCAACAGGTCATAATTAAATTATGGTTATTAATTTATGATTTCAATGATTTTTTTAAAAAAATCATTCAACTATTTTTAGTTTTTCTTGACATTCTGACAAATCCCTATTTTATTATATATTTTCATAATTTATTAGTTAGGGTTTTTATTATAATTATTGAGTTTAAAATCAAATAAGAGTTTGTAATTCAAAGGTTCTTGGTTTCTTATGTCTTGCATATTATTAATTCCATGGGCTAAAGTTTTGGGTTAAATTTTGGTTAAGGAAATAAGTCTGGCCTGGTCTGAGAGTTTTAATTCATCTAACTCAAGCTAGCTTAAAGTGTCTTTTGGGAAAATTTGTCAAACTAGCATACTCCTAAAATATTTCAAAGCAAAGGATAGATGAAATCCATATATCTAGGAAGTTTTTATCATATTTTCAAAACCAATTTCCATTTCATCCATTTTTATCCCAAAAATATAAAAATATTAGCTTTTAAAGCATTTTAGTTTAATTGCAACATAGTTTATAGTTAAAAAAACTCAAATCCTTTTTATCATTTCTTTTTAATCATTGTATTTATTTTCTAGGTAGTTAATAAAAAACTACTCAAGAGATGATTAGGGATTGCACCCTATATTGCAATCTTTAGTTATTTTTGAAGAAGTTACCAAGACACAAAGCACACGCTTCTTCACATTCATTTTTATCTCATAGAACATTTATCATTAATTAACTTAGTATACTCCATTCGGTCCATAATATAAAGCACTTTAATTAATTCACCAGAACCAAGATATAATAGTTAACTCATTAAATTTGCCTCAAAATAATTTTTTTTCCTAACTCTAGCCATATTAAAGGGAAAATTCCAAAAAAATACCTTGGAATATGCAAAAGGACAAATAAGTACAGTGAAATTCGGAAATCCCAAGTCAGTGCTGTGTCAGTGCGGAGGAGGAATCTGGGATTTTGAAATTTCGGCAAAAAGATGAATGTGCTCTTTAGTTGTCCCCTCTCTCAGCTCTAAATAACAACTCTCTCTCTTTATTAAAAACACCGCTTTATTCTTTTACATCTTCGTATCTCAAAATACGGTGTTATTAATGTAAAATATGGTGTTGTTAATAATGAGAGAGGTGTTGTTATTGGCCCTGAAACTTAAATTATGAAGTTGTGAAACAATAAAGTGGAGTTGTTCATGTAGAATACGGTGTTGTTAATATAGAGACCGGTGTTGTTATTGTGAACAAGAAAGTCGATTTGTTAATGTATAATATGGTGTTGTTAATAAAGAGACCGGTGTATTATTGTGAAAGTAGAAAGAAGAGTTGTTAATGTAGAATGCAGTATTGTTAAAAATGAGACCGGTGTTGTTATTCCGAGCTGAGAGAAGGACAATTGAAGGACATATTCATCTTTTCACCGAGATTTCAAAATCACATATTCCTCCTTCGTACTGACACAGCACTGACCTGGCATTCTGAATCACAGCACTGATTTGTCCTTTCCTATATTCCCAAATATTTTTTTGGAATTTTCCCCATATTAAATATGCCTCAAATTACATTTTTTTTTCTGACAAATAAACATGAATTATTCTTCAAATAATTTATATTGTGAACTAAGGTATTCTTTTAGAAATGATTTATACTGTGGACTAGATGGAGTAAAAATACTTCATTTGAAATTTGAGTCTTAAATAGTTAAATCAAAGATGCGTTGTCGATACTAGTACAAAATTGGCTTTTTAGACTGCCACATTTAGACCGGTTATAGCGGATAAGGTCTAAAAAAGATGACCGGTGGCAGTTTTGTAATTATAGAGAACTTCTAAGACTGATTCTCAAAATAACTGGTCTAAAATATATTATATCGACTGGTTATATATAAAACCGGTCTAAACTATACAATAATTAAAAAATTTTAACTTTTAAGACATGTTAAAATAAATAACCGGTCTTAAATATAAAAACGTTTAGATTGGTTTTTTTTTAAAACTGGTCTAAAAGATGTTTTAAGACTGGTTGTTAGTGACAACGGGTTTAAAAGGTGAACTTTTTAGACCGTATTTTTACTTGGTCAGTCTAAACTTCCCGCGCCTAGATCCCGTGCCCTCTGAACCCTTTCTTTACTTGTTGCTATCCATTTCTCTGTGAGCTCTATCCTTGCTTGTGTTGAACTCCTCCATCATGCCCTATTCCTATTTTGGTCAATGCTCCTCGTCATTACCGCTACCGTTGCTGTGTGCTCTAGTTGTTGTTCTTTGATCATCACCACGCTCCTTTACCACCACCTCTATATATTCTCCACTGTGACCATTCTCCTCTGCCGTGACTTCCCTTTGTCCGTGCCGTAAATTTGAGGACTTCATTTTAACCTCAGTCGATGCTGCCGTGACTTTGGCTAGAAGATCACTCCTTTGTCTTCATTCAGGTTAGTGTTTTGTTCTTGAGTTGTTGTTCAATAATCAATAATGTCCTATGAAAATGGCCCTTGATGTTGTTTTGATCACTTAATTCCCTCAAGTTTCTGTTATAGGATGTTGGAAATCCAACTGTTTTGCGATAACGTATTCTGGAAAAAAAGCTCTGCAAATCTAGGTTAGATGCCACTACTATAAAAAGCAAGGTAATTAAACTCGAACCGGTCGGTGAACTGATCAGGGTACTGGGTCAAGGGTCAGTGGGTCAGACCGGAGTCAAACCGGAACCAAACCAATGAGAAATGGAATATTTTATCCTTATAGTATGAAATTCTAATGGAAAACAAAAGATTTTAAAAAAATAAAAATAAAAAAACTTGACCTGGACTGGTTCACCATATTGGACAGGTTTAGTGGCCGGGTCGCCAGTTTCTAGTCCGGTTTGGCCGGTCCTGTCCGGGTTAGATAACCAGGATAAAAAGGTTGAAAAGTGGCGCCAATTTTGTGACCCTTCTTTAAAGAAGTGCCACAATTGCCTTTTTTTTCTTTTTTTTTTGGTCACCAGCTGTGGCGCTTAGCAGTTGGCACAAGGCTTATGTGGAACTTGCTTGTGCAAGCGCCATGTAAGGCACATGGGCCCAAATGTGGCGCTTGCCTAGCCAAGCGCCACAACTGGTGGCACTCCACGTGTGGCGCTTGCCAAGGGAAGTGCCACGTTAGGCTGGAGTGGATTACACAATCCACTCTAGCCAATAGAGTGGTGCCCCACCCTTATCTTTTTTTACTTTCCCTCCAGTGGTCCCCCTGCCTATCCCCCCTCCATCTTATCTTTTTAACTTTCCCTCCTCTTTCAATTAAACTTTCCCTCTCTCTCTTTTCACACTTACATCGTCCACCCGCCCCCTCCATTTTCTCTCATCTGTACACTTAGAAAAAAACACACACACACACACATACACGTCTTCATCGAATCTTCATCTTTGTTTTTTTGCTCCCTTTTGCTCCTACTGTTGTCCCCACTCCTGTCCCAATTGTTCCCTTTTCTTCCTACTTTCTTCCTCTTTTGGTCCATACTCCAGTTGGTCCCCACTGCTCAAATTTTCTCCTCCTCCTCACTTAAGATAGCGTCAACAATAGGCAACGTGGTCCCCCACTCCACTGCCATTGTCAGTTAGTCTGTAAGTGTCGTGCAGCTCATCGTGCTTCTTTTTTTTTTTTTCAGGTTATTCAATTCCTTTTGCTAGCTTGCATTTTCTAAAGCTTTTGTACTCTACTGTAGTTTTGTTAGAGATATAAGATGGTTCTATGATATGCTTAGACACAGTAATTGGTTGTTACCACACTTGTTGATTTTGCTTTTTTTTTGGATCACTTACGTGTTGATTATTCTATGTTGTGCTTTTTTTTGTAAGAAGTTGAATTCCGTTGCCTCACCAACCCCTTCACTTTTAGGAATATATCATAAGTTATCATGTGATCTCTTGTTTTCTTTGATAAAAACTCATCTTTATAGCTTCACTTGTTTGGTCAATTTTTAGTTTTAGACCGTATGATTAATTATGACTTAGCATTGTGTACTAGAGAATATATATATTCTTGCTTGTTGGTATATATATATATATATATATATAAAGAACACAAGCATTGTGAAATATCTAGTTTGCTTTCCTAAATATGATAATTCACACATACAACAAACTAACTTTTGTGTTCCATTTTATAGGGGTAACACAATAATTTTTTGTATTATCTTATTAAATTATAATATTCAAGAGAAAGTAAAGTAAATATTTAATTACGTGTGTGTGTGTCTAGTTCCCTCTTTATATATGTATGTATGTATGTATGTATGTATGTATGTATGTATGTATACATCATATTTATGACTACCCAATAATAATTGGCAATGTAGTCCAAAATAATTTTTTTTTATTCTCAACATTGAACTGAAAATAATTTACTTGATGTTGGGATTATGCTTTCCTTTTTGTTTTATTTTACTTTCTTTCTTTTTTATTTCCTGAATCATATTTTTTGATTTAAGCTAATCATATTTTATTTTATTATATATTGATGTTTTGTACACATTATTATTATTAAAAAAATAAGTTACAACCACTAATTTTTTATTTTTTTTTCATGTTTAATTTGTGTTTGTAGTTTCAGCTCATCAGTCTATTGAAGCTTCTATTTATGGTAAGTTTTTTAAATTTTGAGCTTACAAATGTAATTTTATTAGAATTTAATAATGTTTTAATTTGATAAATTTATTTTATATTTAATTTATTATGAAATTTGAAAAATTAATCTCATTTTTATATGGTAAAAAAAACGAATGAGAAAGAATTAAATATTATTTTGTATTGGTTGTAAGTGAAGATATGTATTTAATTATAATTTGTAGGTGTTCTAATGATTGATATGGATTAGTTGCATAAGTAAAATAATTATTTATATATTCTTAACATTTGTATTTTATTTGTTGACTTGTAATGTTTTCTAATTTACCTATGATATATTTTGGCAAATATGGTTTCTTTCGTTATGAGTTGTGAAAAATTATTATAATGCTGTAGGAATAATTAATGGATTATTTGTCAATAAAATCATAGGGTTTAAGACTTGGAAAGCTTCAATTTTAAGATTTCATGTTGTGAATTTTATTTTAAAATTGGTAAGAGAATATAAAAGTAATTAGTAAATGCAATAGTCATACAACTAACCACGTACTTTTTTAAAAAATAGATTGAAGGCATAGATGGATTGTAAATGGAAGTCATATATCCATTTAATCGGTGTTTAAGGGAATATAGAGATGGGGTGAAAGATTTTATTACATTAGCAATCGAGCATACAAAAGATTGTGACAAAATCTTATGTCATTGCTTATCTTGTTGTTTTGGAAAGCGGGTTAGTCCCCTTGATTTGCTAGATTATTTAGTGTTTTACGGTATTGATCAAACATATATATGATACACAAGGCATGGTGAGACGAATGATGCATGTAGTGATTGGGTGTATACCACAAGTGGTGCTTCGGATGAATTTGATCAAAGCATGTTTGATGAAGATGATGGTCTTGAAGAAATGCTAAATGTGGTTAAAGGGGTGCTTCGTAACTGCCCTAACAAATTTGAGAAGTTGAAAGGTGATGCAGAGAAAGAGAAACCGTTATATGCCGGTAGTACTAAATGCTCAAGATTGCTAGCAGTGTTGAAGTTGTACAACTTTAAATCTCACTATGGATTGAGTGATTTGGGTTTCACCGTACTGATTGAACTATTGCAAGATATGCTTCCAGAAGAAAATGTACTTCCTACCAAGACATACGAGATAAAGCAAATTCTTTGCTCTACAACCGATATGGGATATGAGAAGATACATGCATGTCTTAATGATTGCGTATTATTTCAAAATTAGTATGCAACATTGGACAAGTGCCCTAAATGCAACGCATCTCGATATAAGAAGAAAAAAGGAAAAACTCCTTAGAAGGTCCTATGGTATTTTCCCATTATTCTAAGATTCAAGCGACTGTACAATAATGCAGAGATTGCTAAACAGTTGATATGGCATGTAGATGAAAGGATTAAACACACGAAGCTTAGGGACCCTGCAGATGCTCCTCAATGGAAAAAAATTGATCATGAGTACCCTGACTTTGAGGATGAAGTAAGGAACCTTCGCCTTGCACTGTCAGCTGATGGAATTACATAGCACTTGGCTAGTGATATTGATGATTTGTAACCTTCCTCTACACTTGATCATGAAACGTAAGTTTATGATGTTGTCTATGTTAATTTCTAGGCCAAGGCAATCTGGGAATAATATAGATGTGTACTTGGCTCCTTTAATTGATGACTTGAACCTGCTTTGGGAAGAAGGCATCAATGTGTATGATGGGTATGGGGATGAAAGTTTCACTTTGAAAACCATTTTGTATGGCACAATTAATGATTTTCCTGCTTATGGTAATTTTTTGGGATACAGTGTCAAAGGATATGGTGCATGCCCTATATGTGAAGATGATACTCCTTTAGTGTGACTAGATCATTGTAAGAAAAATGTTTACATGGAACATCGAAGATTCTAACCATCATAACATCGTTGGAGGAAGTGGAAAAAGGCTTTCAATAGTGACTCAAAAGAAGGTAGCCCACCGAAGATGTTGACTGGTGCCCAGGTGTATTCAAAGGTAAAAGACTTGGATAACAATTTTGGCAAGCCTTTTGCAAAACAAATTGAGACAAGTGGTTGGAAGAAAAAGTCTATTTTTTTGTGAACTTCCATATTGGATGTCTTTATATGTGAGACATTTTCTTGATGTGATGCACATAGAAAAAATATCTGTGATAGTCTAATTGGCACATTCTCAATATCCAAGGAAAAAGCAAGGATAGTGTCAATTCGATGTTGGATTTAGTGAACTTGAGAATTAGAAAAGAGTTGGCATCGATTGAGCAAGGGCATCGTACTTATCTACCGCCAGTGGCAAACACTCTGTTGAGGAAAGAAAAAAAATCATTGTATGAGTTTCTACAAGGAATTAAAGTTCCCGAGGGCTACTCTTCAAATATAAAGAACCTTGTATTAGTGAAAGAGTTGAAGTTAAAGAACCTTAAGTCTCATGATTGTCATATGCTCATGTAGAATTTTCTACCGGTTGGTATACGATCCATTTTATCCAAAAATTTAAGAAATACCATCACTAAACTTTGCATGTTTTTCTAGTTGATCTGCAGTAAAGTGGTGGATTCAACTAAGTTACAAGATTTGCAAAGGCTAATTGTTTGTACTTTGTGTGAACTTGAAATGTATTTTCCACCTTCTTTTTTTGACATTATGGTACATCTAACCGTACACTTGGTCAAAGAGATTCAATTGTGCGGTCTAGTGTACTTGAGATGGATGTACCCGAATGAGCAATTCATGAAAATATTAAAAGGGTAAGTGAAAAATAGATATCACCTAGAGGGTTGTATTGCTGAAAGGTATATGGTTGAAGAAGAAAGTGACTTCTATACTGATTTTCTATCAAATGTTGACCCTGTAGAGATCCCCAAGTCTCGTCATGATTGGCAAAGAATAGGGAAAGGAACAAGTGGGAGGGATGTAATAACAATATCAGTGACTGAATGAGAGCAATCCCACTTGTATGTGCTGCATAACATTGATGAAGTCGAACCGTATGTTGAAGAACACAAGGATACTCTTTAATTGATACATGGTGGTAGGAATGAAAATTTGTTAATAAAAGAACATAATAAACAATTTTCAGGTTGGTTGAAAAAGCACATTAATGATAAGATGGAGCAGAATCTTGATTCAGTTTCTGAAAAATTGAAGTGCCTGTCGAAGGGACTGAGTTTAAATCTATTATCTTACAATGGTTATACAATCAACGATTACACATTCTATACACAAGATCGTGATACACAAAGCACGATGCAGAATAGTAGGGTAACGCTTGTTGCTGATTCTTGGCATAGATCCAGTACTAAAGACATATACCATATCTATGCATCAATGTCATACTTTGTTGTCATTGAACACATATGGGAGTTAGATTACTCTATGTTCAAGGTCCCTGTCTTCATATGTAAGTGGGTTAACAACAACAGTGGATTGGGGATAGATGACTTAGGCTTTATTCAAGTGGACCTTTCGAAGGTTTGGTATAAAGATGATCCCTTTATTTTAGCAGCACAAGCAGAACAAGCATTTTTTATTTGAGATCCTGCTAAGAAGAATTGGTCTATTGTACTCCCATCTAACAAGAATCATCAAGAACAAGTTGATTTTGAAAGTAATGAATATTTGAATATCAATAAGGATGATCCTTCGTTTGAGAATTTGTGGTCAGTAGACATTGGTATAGATGCACATGCAGATGAAGATAAAGATGAAGATGGAGATGGAGATGGAGATGGAGATGGAGATGGAGATGGACCCATATACGTGAGACATGATTATAAAGAGGGGACTTAGGTCAAGAGAAACACAATTCTCAATCCCACACAAATTCTCAAGAATAAAATTTTCAATCAAATGAGAAAAAGGAAAAGATAATGAGTGCCTTGACTTGTTACATACATTTTTATATATTTCAAAATAATTCACTTTCGTTGACAAGGTTGACATAGTGCACTGACGTTTTGTTTTAGTTTATTTCACTTCCAGGAGTATGGACTCACTATACAATGAAACTGATGATGTTCCTAGGGACATTAGTAGACAAAGATTTGTGGAGAGGGTAACCTATGGCAGGACCATTATGGTGAGGTTGATCAAATTGACAACTAAGGGAATTAAGTTATAACTGGAGTAGAATGTAAAGGGAAACCTAATAGGCGAGAACAGTACCTCATTAAACAACTTGATTGTGACTAAAGTGCGAGACAGAATCCCTATTATAATTCAAGATTGGAGACGGGTGAAGCAACATTATGAAGATGAAATCTGGGATGAAGTACAGGTAACACATTATTACTTTATTATTCGGTTTGCTTTGTTTCACTTAATTTCAATGTAACAAATTATATATGTTTTGTTTTTATTGTTACAGAGCATTTTTATTATTGATGATCCCGAAAGAACCTCATGCAAAGAAAAGCCGGTAAACTTATAAGAAAGTTTCATTATGATCTTGTCAAATTCTTCTTGAGGGATGATAATGAGATTAACATTACTACACAGTCGACATTGAACCAAGGAATCATCACTCAAAAAATATGGGATGAGTTTGTGAGAACACATACAACTCAGGAATTCCTGGTAATATAATATGTTTGACTTTCCCTATTACTTGTAATCTACGTATTTGTAATTAACATTTATATATTGATATGAATCATTTTGATCTAAATAAGAGTTGAGTGAGAAAAATCGCACTAACTCGACCAACATGCCATACCAGTACACACAAGGACCTATTTCATACACACAGTTAGAAAAAAATTGTAAGAACTAATGATTATTTCATATGTAGATAAATTGTATGAATATCAATTAACTTCAACTAACTTTGATATGCGGATAGAAGAATCAAGTTCAGATATTACACAAGTGCCACGACATGATCTGTGGGTAGCTTGTTGCACAAATAATAAAGGTGAAATTCGTAGTGAAGAAGCAAGAAAAGTAGCCAAATATTGTGTAAGTATTGGATTATGCATACAATAAATAATTAGCTTTACTTAAATGAATTTGATTTATAATAACTAATATTGTTGTAATTCTTTTTGTGATAGCGATAAATGACATAAGAGGATCCTACGTTAGCAAGCTATGTTGGTCAAGATGATTTGTTAAGTAAAGCGCTAGGAGTACCCGAGTATGATGGTCGTGTTTGGGGTACTGGTTTTGTAGTCACCCAATCAGCATACTTCAGACATCAGAAGTGCCCCAATAAAAGTGATTTTTCCCAGCTGCGTGAGGAGATGATTAGTTTCAAGAATCAAATGCAAGAACTTCATGAACAAATGCGCTACAAGGAACAACGAGAAGAACAATTCTTAGAATAAATGCATTTGGTGCAAGAACAAAATGCGTTGTTAAGAACATAAATAGAACAATTGGTGCAGTGTAGGCCAACACAAAATATTCCCCTCTATGATAGCCCAAGTGTTAGAGATAGTTACACTTCTATGTCTAAAATCCCTTTTCCTTTGGCAATTAATTTCTTCTCTACTTAACTTTATGTTACATTATAATTTAGCGAACTTTAACATATTAACTCCATTTTCCATAGGGCAAATTTCAATGCAAGTTATATGTCGATCAATCTTCTAAGCACGCGGTTGTAGTGGGTGCTGCCTACAACACTGATAAGGACACACTGCACAATTCACCATTGCCCGACAACACACTAATGAAGACGCGCTCTTACTAATCTCATCTTGGGATAAGCAAATAATGGTGAAAGATGTTGTAGGTGGCTTTGTTGCTTGGCCAATAGGTCTTATCGAGCCATATGAAAAGGTTGTTCATTTACAATTCCCTGCACTTTTCCTTCATTCTTCCATCTAAAACTGTGATTTAATTTTCTGATTTTCACAAGGTGGACAGTCTAGAGAAAAACAAATCCAACCTTCTGGTAAGATTTCAAAGTGTTAGACAACACAACCTAAGTGGAAAGCATCAGCTAGCCAACAGAGCAAAAGAAGACTGATCTCATATCGCGATCAATTAGTATCGATTACACCAAAATTGATTCATGAAGGAGGACTAGAAATACATTTTGATAGACATATCTAGAGTGTTAGCGGTTTAGTTGATCATGTTAATAGTAATGTCTTGCACAATATATGTAATCGTGAATGGGTTAGTGCTTCGGCTATCAACATCTAGATTAGGTACTTGACCATCATCGTTTATCACAATTATTAATATTTCTCATTCCATTTTTTTAATTTTTCATGACACTGTTTGTTTTATACCAGGCATTTATGCCATGACATCCAATTCCTATTTGTCAACCCTTATCTCATTGGGCAGCATAGGGGCAAAGTAGATATACATGCACAATTAATGATATGAAATATTACTTTAGAAAGAAAGCGACACCAACTACGCTATTTTTAGTGCCATACAATACGGGGTAAGTTATCAGTGGTACAATTTTTGTTTTTATTGTTTAACTTTTATCATAACATGATTGTTGAAACAAATTTTTTAAAATATTTTAGGCTACATTGGATATTGATAGTTATCAATCCAGCGGAACCTCTAGGCCCTCACATTTATAATGTGGATCGTCTAATTGGAGGTCTTCCACAAAACCATCCTGATTTGTTGCTATTGTTCAATAAGTAAGTGTACGTGCGTATGTATAAATATTTGTATATGTGATTGACTACCTGATGTATAAATTGAATAGCTTTGTAATGCAAGTCTTAAAACTTGTATCTATATACCTTTATTATGAAATTTTGCTTGGTTCTTATCATGCCATAATTTATTTGTATATTGCTACAAGTGTAGTTATTGTCTCCTGGTATGCATGCTTCTTAATTTCGTTGAAATCTCTAAAACTCTATGGTTGTTGTTTTTTTGTCTATCCTTTTCTTGTTGGATAGGATGCTACAAGGTGTTAAGATATATGGATCATAGTTGGATAAAAGCTAAACGGATAAATGTTGAATATGATAATGGGGTGAGGGGTTTTTTAGACTTTTCTAGAAGAAATGTTGATGATGATAGTGGGATGTTTGATTGCCCTTGTGTAGTATATTTGAATGAGAAGTGACTAAGTTCCGTAGATATATATACACATTTAATTTGTGAAGGATTTTGTAAGAGTTATACAGTATGGGTATGGAATGGTGAAGAATTAAAATTGCCAAGGTCATCTCTACAGGGGGAGTGGCCTTTGATGATAATGACACGGATATGGATGATCAGAGAGAGGATATTATTCGTGATGTAGGAGAAGAAGCTTTTGAGCAATCACATGTATATGGTAATATGTGAAGCGATGCTGAGAAGGCGCTGTACCCAGGGTATAAAAATAACAATTATTGAAATGGGAAAATAACGGAAAAGTGGTCTCGAAATTGGGAAATGACATATGGGTGATTTTGCAAATGACAAAGTTGGGAATTCCTTATCCCTTTTTGACATTTTTCTAATCAACTTTGGGTAAAAAAATCCATCTGTAATTTCCCAATTTCAAGAACACTTTTTCGTCATTTTCCTTATTAAAATTGGTAAGCTTGAAAGCACGGCATGGATGGAGCGACGAGAGTTTTTCAGAAATGCTTGAGGCTTTTAAGGACATGCTTCCATATGATAATATGTTGCCTTATCGATACTATGATGCTAAGAAAATACTGTGTCCACTAAGGAAGAAGTATGAAAAGATCCATGCATGCCCTAATGATTGTATATTATATAGAAAAGAACATAAATAGAAATAACAGTGACCGATATGTGAAACCCTGAGGTACAAATCAAATAACTCCTCTACAAAAGTGTTGTGCTATCTTCCAATCATAGCAAGGTTCAAGCACTTGTTTGCTAATGAAAACGATGTAAAAAATTTGAGATAGCATGCGGATGAGAGGATATCCGATGGAGAGCTTCGACATCCGGTTGTTTATTCTCAATGGAAGAAAATCAATCAATTATTTCCTAGCTTCGGTGAAGAACCTAGGAACCTTAGGCTTGGGCTTAGCACGGATGGCATGAATCCTTTTGGCAGCCTAACAGTATACATAGTTCATAGCCTGTTCTATTGGTAACTTACAACTTATCTCCTCTATTATGCATGAAATGAAAGTACATCATGTTGTCTATGTCGATTTCAAGACCAAAACAATTCGGAAATGACATAGATGTTTACCTAGAACCCTTGATCACATACTTGAAAGAGTTGTGGGATGAAGGTGTTGATGTTTTTGACTCAAACAAGAAGGAGGTTTTTAAAATATGAGCCATGGTCTTTTGTACTATAAATGACTTACCTGCATATGGAAACTTGTCAGGATATAGTGTTAAAGGCCATAAAGGATGTCCGATTTGTGAAGAAGGCATATGCTACCATCAACTTCAAGATCGAAGAAAGATGGTTAAATGAAGGATATGAGGTCTCCTAGTGTAGATGCTCCAAAGCCAGCTAGTGATCATCAGTGATGGATTACTATCTACTGTGTTATTTATCGGTAGATTCCTCTATCATCAATTAAAGTGTTTTGATTATATTATTAGCTAAAGTTTTGATTTCTTTTATCAAAATGTAATATTAAAACAGGGGAATAAAAATGTGTAGCAACATACCTTAATTTTCCGATTGTGTGTGATAATGTGTTGATTTTCAATGATTTATTGTTGTTGCTTTTATGGAATGTGGCGTGTACGTAGGAAGAATGATGTAAGTTACACCATTTGAAGCTATGTTTTAAAATGCTTCATGAAATGGGAATGTGTAAGAGAATAATTTATTTAGGGTGTAGGAAGAATAATTTATCATTGTTGCTTCTATGGAATATGGGGTGTAGGAAGAATGATGTAAGTACTACACCATCCATTTGAAATTGTGATTTAAAATGCTTGATGAAAATGATTCTATATAAGGTGTTTGTTATAATGTGTAAGAGAAGAATTTATTTGGTTGTCATTGAAATGACTGCTTGCTGGGTAAAATGTTTTAACAGGGGAAATGGCTTACTAGGTAAAATGTTTTAACAGGAATATTTTTTTTAAAAAACTGGAAACTTTTTAGGCCGGTTATCAATAAAACCGGTCTAAAAAGTCATACTTTTAGACTAGTTATTTGAATAACCAATATGAAAAGTCATATTTTTGAGACCGGTTTTTTCGATAACAAGTCTTAAAAGAATGACATTAAGACCTGTTATTTCAACAAAAGGTCTAAAATGTCATTATTTTTAGACCGGTTGTATAAATAACCGGTCTAAAAACTTATTTTTTAGACCGGTTTCTTAATCGGTTTGAAAAGTAGTAGACTTTTTAGACCGGCGCTATATCAATACCTCATCCAGAGCTGGTCTAAAATATCAGTTTTATCTAGTCTTAAAAGTGATTTTTCCACCAGTGCCAGACTTACCTCAATCACCTGTTTTGACAACATTATGCCAAAATTAAATTCATAGTTTCACACCCATTTCTATTCTCATCGAAGCTTTAGGTCTAGAAAATGAAAATCGTCAACCTCCTCATCTTCTTTATGTTTTGTTCAGCTTGGACTTTCGAACAAAGACCTTCACACTAGACGACATATAATAAACATGACTATAACAAGTTCAGCTATCTGGATCTTACTTATCCCTACCTAAAAGCGTATAACTTAATTTAAAAAAAACATATTTAATAAACAAATGCACAAATGGCCATAAAATGCATTGTTAATTTAGTCAACGTAGTCCAAATTTGGATATACACCACAACCTTTTGTTATATTTCTTGTCAATTTGTTGTTGTCAAGCATAACTCTATAAAGGATAGAGTAATTCTTCAAACTTCTAGGAATTAGACCATTGAATTGATTGTCATTTGCACTGATTTTAGTAAAGCAATCCTTGAAGGCAAAAGTCTTGAGGCAAAGGACCATTGATTTATTGTATGCAATTTGCAAGGACACCAATTTCGTGAGGTTATTCATTTTTGATGGAAGATAGCCACCAAGTTTGTTTTGATGCAAACAAAGATACGTGAGCTCTGTCAAGTTTCCAATACTAGAAGAAATAGATCCAAAAAGGTTGTTTTCTTGCAAACTTAGTTGATAGAGTTAAATCAAGTTTCCAATGCTAGAAGGAATAGATCCTGAAAGGTTGTTTGTATTCAAATATAACACAGAGAGAGCTTTTTCAAGTTCCAAATGCTAGAAGGAATATAGCCAAAAAGGTTGTTCATACATGTAAGTTTTCTTAGATTGACCAAATTCCCAATTAAGGCTGGGATTGACCCAGTTATTTTATTGGGAGAAAGATAAAGTTGTTCTAAACTGGACATGTTTCCAATTCCAATTCCATGGGTATAGAACCAGTAAATTGATTACCTTGGAGAAACAAAAATGATAATTTGACTAAATTTCCATTATTACTGGAGTATGGCCAGAAAACTTGTTGTTGTCTAGGCTAGCCATGATAGATTAGTCAAATTTCCTATAGCTTCAGAAATAGAGCCAAAGGAATCATTAGAATGTAAGCCTAGAGCAATAAGCCAAGTCAGTTTTGTGATCCAATATGGAAATAATGCTCTAGAAATATTATTCTTACCAAAATAAAGATTGGTGGTGAGCAAACTTAAGCCTAGACATTTTTGTGAGATTTGGATGACTGTTCACTTATTCTTGTTGGTTAACATTTATGTTGAATTTTGCTTTGATGCTCTTGGATTTTGTATTGAATATATTTCCTTATGTTTTAATGTGATTATGCATTATCTGTGATTACTATAGTGTGTAATTTAGTTAATTCATATTGAGTGTCGTAATTGTGCTCTCATTTAAGAGGAAGTAAGTGCATTAAAATGATTTTAAAACATATATCAAGTGGGCTTTAACAATTAATTATCTAAGAAATGACTATGAATAAGATCATAGGATTAATCATTAATTTGGTAGATTGGATCTAATGCGATTGCTTAGGATATTTAATTTGATTTGATGCACAATTAACTTCTAAAAGATTTTAATAAGCTGGGAAAGTCACCAATGTGACTTTGTTACCAAGACCCATTTCATCATTCATAGTTTCAAACTCAATTCCATTCACTCATATCCATCCATTGTTATAAAAATATCAAAAACAATAGTTTAACATTTAATTAAATTGCATTACTCTTTTATTTATTAATTGGAAAAACCCAAAACCAAATGTCCCTTGTTTTCATTGTATTTGCATGGCATTTAGATATTTAGGAATCAATAAAAGGCTTCTCGAGAAGAAAGAACAATCCTAGGTTTGCATATGTGCAATCCTTGGTTATTTTTTGATTGTGGACCCCAAGGCTATCAATAAAAAGTCTTCATCACACATGTCATCCACATTATTTTTGTTGAGGTGTAAATTTGCGCCAGAAGTCTATGTGTCACCTACTTATTCTTTTTTCAAAGTTAGATTTAAAACTTCCAGAGCAAATTTGCACATTAAAAAAATGACATGGATGACATGTGGAGTGTCAGCTTAGCATATTTTGTTAACTAATGATCAAAAAACATCCGAGATAAAATTGCCAATCAATGAAAACTTCCGAGACAAAAATGCCCTTTAACCCTAGCTAGAAAATATGATGAAAACCTCCTAGAAAAAATGAATTTTATCTAGCATTGCTTCAAAAGATAATATGAGTGTGCTAATTTGACAAAGATGCCTAAAAGACCCTTCTAACCGATTAAAAATAATTCCTTCTAACCGAAACCCAATTTAAGCATTAGCAGTTTGAATCAATGAAATACAATGACATAAGTAAAAAAAAAACCTTGCATTACAATTACAATTAAATATTCATAACAACTTCAATCAAATCCCATACCAAGCCAATTACATGAAATTGCTATTAATGAAATCCAAGTAGTGTCAAATACATAACATTAAAATCCCAATATGCATATAATCTTAAGAAATGCATGGAATTCCAATACAAATCTTCAATCCAATATACTAATTAAACTCTAAACCTATAATTTAACTAGTACAAAAGTTTAAAGATAGAAATCAGACGGAAAAACACTCCCTATGAAGCTATAAGCTCAAGAACCAACCATTTGTTTTAGGGGAAGAGAGCTTTAGCTGCTGCAATTATTGAAATAGCATCAAAGAGCAAATTTATCTACAGATTCAAGCACCCAGGCATGAAAAATCAGTAGAGAAAGACACAAACAGATTAAAGAAAAATATGGAAGAGTGGTGGGTAATGATGAAGAGAGAACATAGGAAGCCCCAACCACGAACTAGTTTGGGTAAAAAGAAACGAAGCTCACTGGCGATAATGGTGGACAATGGAGTGGAAAACACCAGCAAAGAGGAAGATGGCAGAACTGGTGAAGCTCTTGTTTTCCCACTACTACTGTTCGATCCAGACTCGTTGAGGTTTGGGCTTGGGCTTAAGAAGGTTGCCGGCATTGATGGTGGTGAGGCGTTGTGGTTGATCAATCTCAAGGTTCTTGTTTGCTGGCGCCTTTATACTATGTGGTTTCAATTTGAACCCCAACTTCTATTTTCAAATTTAATCCAATTTCTTCAAGTAACTACCATTAAAACAATTAATCAAACATCAAATCTTCTCAAACACTCAATTATTATTACTTTTAGCTTCTATACTCCATTGTATACAAGAATAAGTGATGTTTACTAATTAAGTGAGCATCTGATGTTGTGTAACTATTTTACTCCTACATTGCAATGATGTATAAGTTAGGCAATTCAGATCTTATGAATGCAGTTAAAGAAGGAAAAACATAAATATGAATCATGTGGGCTTGTTTCAGGAAAAAGAAAGGGGTTAAGGTGAAAGATTAATAAAACTAAATAAGTTATATTAAAATATTTATATTTCTCGGTTTTTCTCTAAATTAATTTGCCCAACTTTTTAATCTAATGATACACAATCTATGTTATGACTAAATAACTTATTTGATTCCTTAATTTTCTCAAAAAGAGTTAACTGACTTTTATATTAACGATAAAATGTAGTAATTTACAAATGTGAACATTGCAGTACTTCTTTGATCCTATGCTTCAAGTTACTAGTGCTAACGTACATATATTTGTGATGGTGTGAGCCGTGAAATGGATAAAGAAATGAGCATGTTGGATCATTAAGAGGAGCAACACAAATTAAAAGAAGAGCTTATGGAATGAAGTTGCGTACAATGATAGAGGCAAAGAATAATTTGTCCGAGAAAGAGACGTAAAGAATAATGTATTAGTCTATTGGATGACTTGAAAGCTCCACTTCAAAAGTTAATGGATGATCCTCTATTTGATCCTATAAGCGTGTTTGTGTCACACATACATATCTTTAAAGAAAACAAAATATTGTGACTTCACTACTACAAAAAACACAAGCTATGACACTTAATTTAAAGAACACTATGACGCATGGGAAGCGCCATACCTTCTAATGCCATTAAATCAAGCTACAACGCTTCTTGAATATATGGAAGCGCCTTAGCTTGATTATTTAATTTTTAAAAATATAAAGCTATGGTGCTTTTATGAGAAAGTACCATTAGAAGTCAATGACTTCTTATGGCGCTTCCACATTGGAAGCCAATTACTTCCAATGGCACTTCCTTACGAAGCGCCACTGGAAGCCAATTACTTCCAATGGCACTTCCTTATGAAGCACCATAAGAGGTCTTTTTTTATTAAAAAAATTGTGTAATTGTTTCCTTTTCCTAGTAAAACCCTCTGTATTTACTGTCCAAATTCATAGCAATTTACAAATACAATATAATCCAATACAAAATGAAATAACTCAAAACAAAAAACTAATTCATAAAATCTAGTAAATATATTTAATTACAACAATATAATTGTAATGTATGTACAATGAATTTTAAGTGCATAAACAAGACAAGAATAGGCAAGAAACAACCTACGTACCAAAATATTAGCTAATTGTCTGACCATATATTCACACCATTTCTCAATGATTTCATCCACTTGTTGGTCAATTAACTGAGCAAAGCATTGATCTTCATAATACTACATAAATAATCATGCACACAACGAATTAAAATCACTAAAAATCAATTAGTTTATATGCTTGTCAATTAAATTTTAAAAAATGTAAGGATTTAAGCTTTTGTATATATATAAAAAAAACTTACAAGCTAGGGAACTTCTGTAGGAGGCTAAGACAAGAAGGAAAAAAACACGTGGGAGATCAAGCTTTGTACTGCAACAGAAGCTTCTACTTGCCGCCGTTAAAGAAAGGAGAGAGTGGGGACAATGGATAAGAAAAGGTGGTGGAACAATAGAGTAGGGACCAAAGGGATACAAGCACTACTACAAACAATGGTTTTAACGTCCCTATTTTGGCTCTTTTAACGTCCAAAAACTGGGAGACGTTTATGTTTTAAGAAAAGACGTCCCAAAAAAATAGGATGTCTAAAGTGGGATTTTAGACGTCCCTATTTAAAATAGGGACGTCTAAAGTCCCCCGTGGTGGGACATTAGACGTCCCAATTCTCAATTTGGGACATCTAAAGTCCATCCACAGGAGACTTTAGATGTCCCTTTTCCAAATTTGGGACGTTAAAAGGTTTGATTTTTTAAAAAAATGATTATTTATATTCTGCATTACCCAGCAAATTCAAACTACAGAAACAGAATAGAAGATGGATTCATAAACCACAATGTTAGTTACAAAATGGTAAGGACATCCAGCACTACTACTATCACTACTACAAAAAGATTGAAAGGTGGCACACATTTTGTGGCACTTCTTTAAAGAAGTGCCACAACTGCCTTTTTTCTTTTTCTTTTTCTTTTTCTATTTTATTTTTTTTTAAATTTTGGGTACCAATTGTGGCGCCTGGTGGACTAGATGCCACAGCTGGTAGTCCCAACTGTGGCGCCTGCCAAGGCAGACGCCACAACTGGGTGCATGCTTCCAGCTGTGGCGCCTGGAAAATCAGGCGCCACAGCTGGTTGTATAATAAATAAATAAAAATAAATAAAAAAATGGACCAGCTGTGGCGCTTAGAATCCAGGTGCCCCAGCTGATTCTATTAAATAAAAAAGAAATTTGGTGTAGGTTGTATAATAAATAAATAAAAATAAATAAAAAAATGGACCAGCTGTGGCGCCTAGAATCCAGGTGCCACAGCTAATTCTATTAAATAAAAAAAAATTTGGCGTAGGTATTAACAAAAAAAATAAAAAAAAATAAAAAATGACCAGCTGTGGCGCCTGGAATCCAGGCGCCACAGCTGATCTATTAAACAAAAAAAAAATTTTGGTGTAGTTATTACTTAAAAAAAATAAAAAAATAAAAAATGACGAGCTGTTCCAGGCGCCACAGCTGATCTATAAAACAAAAAAACAAATTTTGGTGTAGTTATTGCTTAAAAAAAATAAAAAAAAAATAAAAAATGACTAGTTGTAGCGCCTGGAATCCAGGCGCCACAGCTGATCTATAAAACAAAAAAAAATTTTGGTGTATGTATTATCAAATAAAAAATAAAAAATAATAAAAAATGACCAACTGTGGCGCCTGGAATCCAGGCGCCACAGCTGATCCTATTAAATAAAAAAAAAATTTTGACCTTTTTAATGGATTACACTATCCACTTCCCACCAATCACAATTCCCCCTGCTCCCACCCTTATCTTTTTTCCCCTTCCCGCACAGTGGCCTCCATTCTTCTCTTTTAATTTATTTTAACTCATCCCACTTTAATTATTCCCTCCTCTCTCACTTTCCCTTTTCATCTACACTACAACTTCTTGCAGTGGACGACCGTCGCCCCTCTCCCTCCATTTCCTATCATCTTCACACTTAAAAACATACCCACATGCAAACACGTCTTCATCATCGAATCTACTTTTTTGTTTTGTTTCAACTGTGCCATCCCCACTCCTCCTCCTCCTCACTCAAGATTGCGACACCAACAGGCAACGTGGTCCCCCACTCCGCTGCACTGATCAATTAAGCTTGTAAGTTCAACGTGCTTCTTCCTTTTTTTTTAATTGGCATATAATTTCTGCAATTTTTTATTTCAAATTGATATCTATGTTCTAATCTATGTTTAAAAAGTGGAGAATATATATAATATTTCAAAAGAAGTTATCCAAAAAAATAATATTTCAAAAGAAAAGAAAAACCAAAAGTAGACCATGTCTCGTGATGCCTTTAGCATGTTGATATAAAAGATATCTTTATATATCCGGAGTACTTGATTTCAGATTTGGCTTAAGTAATTTTAACATTTTTTGCCTGAAAAAATTTTTAATTTCAAAAAACCTTATTTTAGTAATTTAAAAGAAAATAGTCTAGTCCATACGCATGATTAAGAAAAATATAATATTTGTTTCATAATATAAGGTTCTTTAGCTTAATTTTTTTACCAACAGTTTCTAGTTTAACATTGGCCTCAATATCTTCAATTTTGAAAATAAATCTGGACAATTAATATTATTTTGTAAATTAAAATAAAACAATTTCTTTAGCTAAATTTTTTAATTTTTTTTTAAAAAAATTACCCTCCTGTGGCGCTTGGTGGAGGAAGTGCCACAAGAGACCCCGCCTCCTGTGGCACTTCCTCCACCAAGCGCCACAGGAGGGTAGTTTTTTAAAAAAAAAATTAAATGCTATGGCTCTTTCAAGCGCCACAGCTTCTTTTAGTGGCGTCCAGATATGTGGCACTTCTCTAACGCCACAGTTAATGCAATTATAAGTGCCACAACTTTATTTTTTTGTAGTAGTGTATATATACATACAATAACAACTTATACAACCTACTACTATATATGTGCAATAACAACCAGAAAGTGTCAAAACACTGTCATCACACAACTACTAACTAATATAAATAAAACGTTTACTAATCTATATGTTGAAGAAGATGTCCAGTTAAAAGGTCTCTGATCAAATTAATGTCTTCATGTAGATAGGCATCTTCATTATAAAAAATCTAAAAATAAGAAAATAGGCTTTGATGAAATGAATCAAGCAAATGAATTAATTAGCATTTCAATTACAACACCAAAAATATTATCATTTGAGAATGAAGAAGCGATTACCTTTTCAAAATCGCTAATAATTTCACTTTGAATGATGTTATACATATAAAGTATAACATAACATCCGCATTTAGTGTTGCCAAGTTGTCGAGGGCACTTTAAATCAAAGCCAATTGGTTGTTAAAATCAATACAGGTATATCTAAAACGATCATCAATGAAAGAATTAGAATTGAAACTACTTACTTGCAGATAAAACTACTTTGGGTATCTAACAACTTTACCCTCGCGTGATCCACCTAGGACTCTATATGTTTGAGTCGCACTATCATGAAAATCAAAATCAATAGAAATTAGAACTATTCATTTTTTTAAGAGTCAATAAAATACAAACAAAATAACTTACGTATCGAAGACGGATTTTGTATCTTTGTCTGGCCTTTTACACAAGGGATCAAAGCAATAGACTACGTTGCGGCGAGGACATATAACACACAAACTTCAGTGGTAACTATAACAACACGTATAGATTAAAATGAAGTTAGATGACAAGGAAATTATTTACTAAACATCTTAAATAAACAAAATGAAAATACGAACTGTGGAATAATGGGTGCTAAATAACAACTAAGTTTGGTCTCTCCCATTGCGTACCCCATATAGTGAGTCCTTGCCGCCACAGTATTGGTATCCCCTGTCGTATTTGCTGGACATAAGAATCCATACAAATCAGGTCTTTCCATGTCTGTGTTGAGGAGGTGGTGGAAGATGCTATAATAGAATAAAAATAAGGAATGAATTTTTGAATATGTGAGATCAAAAAACCACTACATGAATTGTACGGGAAAATTGAAAAAAAAATTACCGGATTGCAAATTTCACCCATCCTACATCAATCTCCTCCAACCTGATAAACTGCTTGAGATCTGTATTGTTAATCGTGTAGGGATACTCCAATGTAAGGCCTACAATCCCTTGAGGCATCTTCAAGTCAACCTGTTTAATGCCTTTGTAGCTCTATTGCAGTCGTGCTAAGTAAGGTCATTTCCTCACATCTTCGTCATCCATTTAGAACATCAAAAAACAAATTGTTATTAGGATGCCAATAGATCTTCAGTAATAGTAAGGTAATGCCTACCATTGGAGGTGTTGCCCCTGAACCAATAAGATTGTGAGGCCAAAGGATGAAAGATCCTATCGCTTGACCTAACGTGCGAACATCTAGATCAGGAACAGGGATGACTGTACCTTCTTCCCCCTCTTTAACACTCGTTACATTCACCCCACAAAAATCCTATGAAATTTGCTGATGATGGTGGGTGGTAGCACGTGTGTGAACGAGAGCATCAGTAACAACATGCAACAGTGGATCATCCAAATAGAGGGTGGAAGGGTCTCCTGACGCTGGAGTGGGAGAAGGGTCGCCAAGTGGTTCCTCCAGAGGGTTGTAACTTCCTTTGGTGCTAGGGAAGGCTGGGGATTCCTAAGTTCTACGCTCGTCACTTGCCCTATGCGATTCGAACATCTTTATCATTTCAAGTTGAAGCTCTGGCAACAGCTCTTGTCGGGAAGTTTGGCCTCAAGCTCTCGTTAGAATGCCTCTCAAAGCTTGGCCATAAGGTTCATACTATGTCCAGCTTGTGACGAATAACGTGAGTCTCGTTCAAAATACCTCGCGGCACTAACTCCCCGTGTCTCTCCTCGAACACGACCAGGGTCATCTGCCTTCCCAATAGCCGTTGAGAAGATTCCATCTACTTGGATTAAATGAACCTTGGCTACTATGATCTTCTAGTTCATCCTGTAGCAGACAATTTATCGTAAATATATCGAAACAATCTCGATATGAAAAAAATTAGGCACTTATGGTATAACTACTTACAATCCTCACAGCAACGTCACCAACAGCCAGATTTATGTACTTCCCACCCTTAATCCTCCCTGCTTTCCAAATTTTGTGATGTGGAGGAGGTGCCGGGGCTTGGATAACAACTCTAGGATCGATTCCATTGCTTCCTTCATTTTCTCTGACTCTTCTTACATCATTTGCTGCTCAACCTTTCGATAACCACCACGAGACATGTAATGCTGATATTTATTTTCTGCTTGCCTTTGTGCATTTACTGCACTTAATTCCTATGAATGAAAAACAAAAAAAAACAAATCAATAATATCAAGTATATCAAAATCAAAAGCTTTATATTATTATGACAGAAATCTTACCAAAAATTAAGGATCTTCTCGTGATGCCACAAACAACCTCCAGTCCTCTAGACACAAATATGAATAGTGCTGACATGGATCCTAACCCCTAAGTTCACCTCGAATGTACCTCGGTGTTAGCTTGTTCTTGAAACCTTTCCAGCGTAGACGAACCTCCCCCAACCAGTGCTAGTACATCTCCTCGGTGTTTGGGACATTGTATGTTTGCTGCAAGGTAAAACATAAGATAATTACATTTGAAGCAATATGAATAAAGCTACAATTATCATAGATGTATCAAAACTTATATACTAGAAGTGTTTGCCAAATCATGTCTTTCATTTTTGGGGAACCAATCTCCAATTATCATAGGTAATGTTCACTTTGCTTCGACCCAAATACCCTAAGTAGCTAATGAAATGGTCTTCCTCAGGACCAACTAGATTCAGATTGGCATCAACGTCTATATGCAGGCTCTCTTGTTGATGTTTATGATGTGCAACTAATGCTCCCATATTTGTACAGCCTCTAACCCTTCTTGCAATGAGTTCATCTCTAGGCCTTTCGTCATCTCTAAGCCTTTCATCATCCCCAACACTTTGTGATAAGTCACTAGAGTTGTCCATATTCCTGTTAACACAAAAAGCATCGTCAGATATGTAAATAAATTGCAATAAAAATAAAATAAATTAAGCAGGAGTAAAATAAAAAAAACACACAGTTCTCTTCTATAAGTTAAGGTCTTACTCTATATTGTTTCCCATATTCCTTCACCATGGTCATTTCTTACAACATATTCTTCATCATCTACCAATTCTACTTCTTTTGTTCTAGGTGGAGTTGTTGTGAAAGGTGGTGTGTCGTCAAGGTTGAAGGTCGGATCACCATACTTCTATTTTTTACTTTTAAGTACTATGGACAATTTTTTGCTCATAGGATCTATGACATAAAACACTTGTTTCGCCTGGCTTGCTAGAATGAAGGGCTCATCTCTATAGCCAACTCTTTGAAGATCGACTGAGACAAATCTAAATTGTTTATCTATTACCAAAGCATTATTGCTAACCCACTTACATTTGAATAAAGCAAATTTGAACTTGTTGTATGTAATCTCCCATATTTCTTCTATAACTCCATAATAGGCTATGGACGCTAATATGGGATTTTTGTCTCTCGAACTGGAAAAGTGCATGGCTTCAGCTTCTACTATCACCCCACTATTTTACATGATACTTCTGTCATCTTGCTCTTTTGTATAGAAAGAATAGCCATTTATATCATAACCAGTCCAAGTATTGACCTAAAACGAAGGCCCCCAAGCTAGCACTCGATTGTCTTAGAAACATCAGTCTCGTGCAAAACCTTTTCCTCGAACCACTCTATGAATATCTTGTTTTGCTCAATAGCAATCTGCATGTCATTCTTCATTGGATTTTTATTCTTCAAAGTCTTTCTGTGTTTATCTAAGTAAGGTTGAACTTCTTCCATATTATTTAGGATATACAAGTGTGCTTGCAACAGCTCTTCACGAGGAACATTCTTCACTTTTAGTCCTCATGTTTCCTTGCTTCTCCCCTCTTCATGCCGAGATTGTTCCTTCTTCCCTGACATATAATCTTTACAAAACTCCATAGCCTCTTCAACTACATATCTTTCTACTATTGATACTTCTGATCGATAAGGATTTTTAGAATACCCTTTTAAGCTCTTCATGTATCGCTTGAAAGGTTACATCCACCTCAGGTAAACTAGACCGCAGAGCCTTACCTCCCTTACCAAATGAACTATCAAATGCACCATTATATCGAAAAATGAAGGAGGAAAATGCATCTCTAGTTGTGACAAAATAATATACCCCTCATTTTCCAGTTCATCCAACTTTTTAGTGTCAATGACTTTGTTACAGTTAGTATTAAAGAAAATGCACAATCTTGTTACAGTGGTTCGCACTTCATCTTTTATTATGCCTCTAATAGCTACCGGTAATAGTTGTTGCATCAACACATGATAACTATGGGACTTCATTCCCACCAACTTCAAATCGTTCATTGAGACACATCTTCTCACATTAGAGGAATACCCTTGCGGCACCTTAATTTCATGCAAACACCTACACAAACTTCTTTTCTTTGCTTTTGATAGTGTACGAGCTGTTGGCTCCATGTATGCCCTCCTACTATCATCTCTTAGTTGCGGATGTAACCGTTCTCATATTTCCATATCAATAAGGTCTAATCTCGCACTAATCCCATCCTTAGTCTTCCCTGGTATGTGCAAAAGCGTACTGACAAGGCTATCACAAACGTTCTTCTCCACTTGCATCACATCAATACTGTGTCTCACGTCAATCCAAATCCAATATGGAAGATCAAAGAAAATGGATGTCTTCTTCCATATGTTCTTCGCACCCGTAGTCCTTTGATTCTTACCAAAAGTGACATTGATACGTTCTACTCGACTGTAAACTTCCTCTCCAGTTAATGCCTTTGGAGTCATTCCATACTCTGGTAAGCCGTTAAAATGATTTCTTAGCCTACGATATGGGTGGAACCGATGAAGAAACCTCTTGCGGCCAAGGTAGACAGTTTTTCTTCCACGCATTAGTTGATGGAAGTGTGTGTCTGCTTCACATATTGGGCATGCTTTATGACCCTTCATGCTGTACCTTGACAAGTTTTCGTACGGAGGGAAGTCATCTATCATTGTGAAAATCATTCCATGTAGCTTGAAGGACCCCTTCTTATAAGCATCAAACACATATACGCCATCCTCCCATAACTTCTTCAAGTCCTCAATCAAAGGCGCCAAGTAGACATCAATATCGTTCCCTGGCTGTTTTGGTCCAAAATCATCATAGAAAGCAATATAAACTTGCACTTCATCATAGCCAGGGAGGCAAGTTGTATATTACAAGGAGAACCGGGCACGCACTATGTGTGCTAGTAAGAGTTCTATACGGATTGATGCCATCTGTACAAAGCCCAAGCCGAAGGTTTCTTGTCTTTCTGGCAAATTGAGGGAACATTTCATCTATTTTTTTGAAATTGTGGAGAGTCAGCTAGGTGCCGAAGATATTTCCCATCAGATATTCTCTCATCAGAGTGCCATCTTAACTTCTTTGCTTTTGTTTAAAATGTGGCATTATTGGAAGATATCCCATAACCTTTAAAGGTTGCCTTTTAGTTGTCCCATCGCCACAACCACCATCTTTCTTCACTTTCTATCATGCAATTTTACACTTAGGACACTCAGTAAGACTTCATACTCATTTCTGCATAGTACGCAGTCATTAGGGCAAGCATGTATATTTTTATACTCTATATCCATCGTAGATAGGATTTTCTTGGCCTCATACATACGATTTAGAAGTACATTATCATCTGGAAATATATCACACAATAATTCAAGCAGCAATGTGAAGCTACTATTAGTATACCCACAAGTTGCCTTTAAGTTAACCAAATGCAATGTTCTTGTCAGCCGCGTGTCCTTACTCCCAGGGTACAACGATGTCTCTGTATCACTCCGTAGGCTGTCATACTCTTGCGATTGCGTAAAGGATTCTACCTCAACATCATGAATCATTTTCTCCATTCTATATTCATCTATGACATCCACATCTTCCTTCTTGTGCGACGGACAATCTGTTACTTCCTCACCATGCCATATCCACCTTATGTATCACAGATTTATTCTATCCCAACGTAGGTGATCCTTTATGACATCAACATTCTGTCGACTCTCATTTAAATAATTTACACAAGGACAAAAATACTTCCCATTTTTCTCTGGAGCATTCTTTTTAGCGAATTCAATAAACTCTTCCACCCCTTACTCATATTCTTCACTAGTTCTCAAAGTATTCATCCAACTGTGATCCATTTTGTTACCACTTAAGTCATTCCCAATAACACTCACACATTTAGTATAATTGTCAACGATATATGATGGGATTGTTTTTTTTCACGTTTTTTAACAAAAAATTCGGCAGCATTTCTCCTTAAAAATAAGACATCCAAAAATTTCAAGCAACCCTATATTAGTTATTAACTCTGTATTCTTAGCTATTGATAACTTAATTCCTATGAATATAGAAAAGAATATAGAATTTCAAATAAATATTCAATTTTTTTCCTATTCTAGGACATAAAGAACTTATAATAATTTGAAGAGAAGGATTGATAGAATATATTTCAATCTATTTATTAAGTATATTATGTTTCTTAATAATCAATTATATGTTTATTAATGATTAATATCTTTATCTTATCAATCTCTTTATCTTAAAATAAGATTTTCTCCACTACACTAATAATAATCATACTACTAATATTAAGGAAACTACATTAATAAGCATACTAATCTAATCTAAAAAAAATAAAACCAACCATATTAAAGAAACAAAAAGTACTATATTTAATTGTTGTTTATTTCATCAAAATCAATCAATAGCTCCATTTATTTATAATAATATACATACGTATTTTCCCTCTCAATTTCCAAGCTCCAAACATACAAAACAAACATTTCCAAGCTCCAAACATATCAAATAAACAATATATTGTTGCATAACTACTAGCTAACAACGATTTTATGATTCTGGCCAAAAAATAAAAAAAAAATCAATCAAAAGGTAAAATTACTCCAATAACTAGAACATATAAAATAATCTCCTAATTGATCAATTGAGTCTATGTTTAGATTAAATTGAGAAGCTAGGATTATTGATTAGTAAGGGTTCTTTCTAGTCCTTGTGATTAGTTAAGGGAAGAACTCAAAATTAAAATTAGACAAGGATGGTTAGTGGACTCAATCATCTAGGACATTCATCTCTTGCATTTACACCCACTCACTCACTTTATACATTGAGAAATTCATCAACAAGTAGCTTTTTAGTTTAATTAGATAGATGAAACTCACATCCCATACTCTTTGGTTAATTTATTATTTACACTAGATTACTTAGGAACTAAATATAGGCTCCACGTAGAGATCGACCTACGTTAGTTGCCCTATATTGCATTTAGCTTAGTTTTATGTGATAGCCCCACAATATGGCTTTTCAATGCCCCTGAACCCTTTTCTATCAATCCGCACCAATAGCATCTTACTTGTACTGTTTCTACCTTCATCACATATGATTGTGTTTATGGTTGCAATTTAGTGCCAGACGTCAACCCCTTAATTATTTTGACCTTTTTCAAAGTGTTTACATGCAGTTTGGTGGACATACAGAAATAGCATAAAATACTGATACAAAGTACATGATTATATTGCAGAAATTCCCACAGGGACTTGTACATAATATTTACAAACTTTAAAATAATAAAAAGCCTTCAGATAACCAATGTCAGCACTTGAATTGGACCAAAACCTTTAGTTACCGATAATTATGACTTTGCCCTTAGAGCCACTTCCTTCAATTGGATAAATTGTACATTTATGGAAAGTGTGAGATTCATACGAATCTTAGTAGTAATAAGATATCAATCATATAAAATACGATACATAAATATTCAATGCTCCACATAGTGTAAGAGAAAATTCATACTGTTACATGTATGTGCACAATGTTCAAGGCCAAATGACTGTTTGGACCCCTATTTGTCTCTCACCTCAACTGGATCCCAGACCATAGCTAGGTGCTATTCATACTGCGTGTATCATAGCTAGGTCCTACTAGGCTTGATGGTACTTGTGCTTTTCCCACTGGACGTTACTTGTGCTTTTCCCACACTACAGCTAGATAATGTGCCTCAAGCACAATTTCTATCATAGAATATGGCATACATATAACATACAAACAATCACATAGTTTATGAGAGATAGAATTACTACCTGCATTGACCTTTCCTTTCCTATCTTTTGGTCCACAATCCTTTGTTCGGGTCAGGCTATTGTCAAGTTGTAAAATTCCAGATTGATAATAAATGAGTTATTACTCATTCATGTTCCCATTCTAAACTCATATAGTTGGTTATCTTTTATGTTATTACACCAAGCCAAATGAATAGTCAATGTAGCCAAACTAACCTAGGATGCTTATTACCACTCTTAGGGTGTGTTTGGTTTGAGGGGAGGGGAGGGGTGGGAGGGAATAGTAGGGTGGGTAAATTACCTTTCTAGGTTGAAGGAATTTATATTTTAGGTGGGAACCCAAAATTTAAAAAGAATGAGAAAGTAAATTTTGGGTGGGAACTCAAAATTTAAAAAAATAAGAGGGTAAATTTTGGGTTTCTTTTGTCTAAAATTGTAATTTTCCCACCCTCCCCTCCCCTCCCCCTCCTACCCTCCCCTCAAACCAAACACACCCTTAAAGTTCAAGATAATTACATCTTGTCATTATCTTTTATTTTCGCACCATAACTGAAATCTGCCAAAATTTTCCCCAACCTTTGAAAATCCATAACTTTATGTACAAATGTCCAATTGCAATTATTCCAAATTCTATGTCCCTTATTAAGTCTAATTTGAAGGAAAATTATTTACTTTAACAAATTATGAGCACAAAATTTCAGTATCAACATTTTTTGCACATTGCCACAACATCATTCTAGTTTAACAAGTCCAACTTCAATAAATCATAACTCTTAATATACTGATCCAAATGGGACAAATTACATATCAATTTGAAGCTTGATATGTCTAATTTTATTCTAGAAAATCTCATAATTATTGAACAATATTCAGTTATTCAAAACCTCAGCACAAACAATCTGCCACGCAAAAACCTTAACTGGTAGCAAATTCCAATGTTAAGAATCATGTTCCAATGATCCATAATTCATAACCAAGGGCTATTCCCACACAGTTTTTCATGTAGAATACAATGGTAACCTCAAATTGATGAAATTCTCATTCCTTGTTCATGTCGTATTCTTTTCAAAAATTAAGGCTTAATCAACAATTCATCAAACTTCCAATTTAATTAAGCCTCAAGCTAGTTTCATATGTTCATTAAACATCACAAGACACCATTTACACAATCACAATACCATGAATATTCAAAACCCTAATTCAACCAAAAGTAGGGCAGAAATTACAAGTCCCAAAAACTCAACCAAACAACACAATCCCTAGCCCAAAATGAAGCTAAAGCTCACCTCTTAGCCTTTCTTGAGCTCTTTCTTTGGTTCTTGAACTTTGGCTCTTGTTAGATGACTCAAAACACCTCCGCTTGAAATTCTAAAACCATAGAAATGAAGCTCTCATTAAGGGGAACAATGTTTATGAAGGGTATTTGAGCCATAGAAGTGATCTACAAGGCGCATAATCAAACTCTCACCTTGTTCTTGTCTTCACTTTTCTCTTTCCATTAGCTCTTAACCAAATTTTGTGTGCTTGAGAGAGAGTGAGCTATGTGTTTTAATTAATCACTTCAGCCCTTCATTTCTCTTGGCCGAAAATTGCCAAGAATAGCCAAGAAAAAGCCATGTGCAAAAAGGTTATGGCCTCTTGTAAAAATCATGGTTAATTGCCTAACAATAGTTTGTTTTAATTGAGCTAGCTTCTCTTTCCTCTTCTCTTTTCTTTTGACCGAAAGTGTAGGCCCTTTGGAAGAGGATAATTGCTCTCAAAAATATCATCTTTCACCTCCTTAAACAATATTATTTAATTGTAAATTATCATGTGCATGTTGACTTTTAACTTCATCTTTTTAAACTTGCCTCTAATGGCTTCCAAAAGGCACCATTTAGGGAGAATTACACTTAGGTCTCAAGGAAGAAGATAAATGAAGAAATGATCCCTTGAAATTAAAAAAATAAAAAATGGACCCATTAACAACTCTAGGAGTGTGTATTGACAACTTCATGGGACCATTTTTTCATTTTACAATTTCAAGGGACCATTTCTTCATTTCTCTTTTTTCTTGGGACCTGAGTGTAATTGTCCCCACCATTTATGTTCAAACATTTACTTTCTCTTTCCTTCCTCATGTTGAATGAAATTAAGGGCCTTTAGGAAAGGATAATGATCTTAAAAATATCTCAATCCAACTCCATAAGTAATTATTATTTTAATGTCAATTGGCATGAAATAATTGACTTTTGCTTTTTGCTTTTTGCTTTTTGGCTTGACCAAAATGCTTTCTCTTTGCTTCTCCCACTTGACCGAAAATGTGGCCCTTGAAAGAGCTAAAAGGACTTCTTGAATTATCATCATCCACCTCCTTGAATAATACCATTTAATGGCAAGTTAACATATTTGCTTATTTACTTTTTTTGACTTTTCAACTCATTTTTCCTTGGCCACAATTGCTTCATCCCTTGGCATATTTATCCATCAATATTTATTTCCTTCTTTCTCCCTCTTTTTTGACGTCCGATACTATATGGAAAAGAAAAATATTGGCTTTTAATTTTTATCTAGCCAAATGATTATTTTACCCTTACATTTTTACCAATTTTTGTATTAAATTGTGGCTTCTTCCTTTTCCTTTCCATTGGGCTGAAAATCACTATTAATTGGGTTTAAAAATTGTGTTCTTCCATTATCCCATTTTGGGATACAAAAATGGGCTTTTAAGAAGACAAAAATTTGAGTTTATGTCTTATGTTGATCCAAAATTCATGTGGCCATTAATTGCACTGTTTGGCTAATTCAAGTGTGTCAATATTCACCATTTTATTCCCTTTAATAATACCACAAAGGTATAAAGGAATTTTGGTGACTAAAATTTCGAATGTTACACCCAATGATTTCATTTCCTTCAAAATTCCAGCCGCCATAATGTGCTTTCTGATTCACATAAACCAACATCTTAAGTTCTCAAGATAAAATTTTTATCGTGTAATTGGATACAGAGATATAGAGATTGATGCAGGGATTTTGTCTTAAATATTCTTTACCTTACTCTAAAATCATCCTATACATGAACAATGGAATAATATTCCAAGATCTTTCTAAAACAAATGCGACATTATATATACTTTTGAGAAGAAAAGAATTATCGCTCATTTTCCGACTTGATTTCTTCAACTTTTTTCTCTCACTGGAAACAGAACTTCAAACGGCATACAATTCATTTCAGGGCCTGGACTTATTTCAAATACACTGAATTTCTGTGTGCAAGTCTGAGTCTCTTATCTTCTCCTAGTTTAGTAGATGAGACGAATGAAGAGTCGTGCATATATATGTGTGTAAAAGGAGAAGAATCTTTATTCCTCATTTTATTTATTGGCAAAAAGATGGCTATTTTGATGGATGCAATAATCTTCAACACAAAAGGTTTTATTGCGCGAGAAGATGATTGTAGTGTTGGATTAGACTATGCATAATCAACATTTGATTGGCAACAGTAGTGAGTTGGGTGGATTACTGAATTAGCATAATTTATATTTCCTTATTGAAATAGAAAAATTGTTGAGATAAACCAGCAAAAAAATACCAATTATTTTTTCCCTCGATAGACTACACATCTTTTCTGGCAATGAAACTGATGAAGGTGGGTTCTGGTTTTGAAAGAAACAGTCAAGAACATATGGGGAGATGAAGGAAGGATGGAAGAGAGATTGAGACGAAAGGAAGATGGATTGATAGGGAGGGGAGAGGGGCGGTAAAGGAAATTACAAAAACCTTGGGCATTTTTGTTTTTTTAAAAAATGTAGATTAAATTTTCTTTGTCAGCATCGCACTTTCATTCTTTAATTTTGCTTAGTCAGCATTTTCTATTCGTAATATTAACGGTGTTAACTTTTAAGAACTAAAAATGCACTTTATAAACTTAAAGGATTAAAATGATACCTTATGTAAACTTAAAGGATTAAAAGTATACTTTAGCCTTTCAACTATAAATACTAAAATCAAATTCAATTAAATAAAGGGTTGTTCTCCATCCATTCTCACATCCTACTTTATCTTTATGTACTGGAAGTCTAGTTGTCGCATGAGATAGCTAAACTGAGGGTTGCATGATTCATGGGACTTGGATCATTAATTTGTGCATTAATAAGCCACCTCTTTTTTTGGTTCAAAAAATAGAGATTGATAGAGCTATAACTCAATGCCTCAATCCCAACCACGCTGATGCCAAACCCATCATTAAACCTCCATCTACTTCAAGGAAGTAGGCTTCACAAAAAAGCATGTCACATAAGAAAACTTAATGGTATTAATGACACATCATCAGACTTAACTATAGGGACTAATGGTTTTAGACAGAGTAAATTTGAAGACTAAAACCACCTGATTGAAATTGTAGGGATCAAAACCAAAATAATTGTAAACTAAAAGGACTAAAGATGATATTAACCCTTTTTGTTTTGATACAAGAGAGCCTAGAACATTATGTCCAGCAAAACAAATTAAACTGGAAGTATTTATTCTCCCAAAGGGACCGGAATTATTTTTTCTTGGTTTGTTTCAAGGGCTATATATAAGAGAGCCTAAAATTATTATATCAGCCACTAAATCTAGACATTGCTCTGCATGAATTATTTATTCTTGATTTTAAGGGCTATATATAAGAGAGCCTAGAACATTATGTATATACGAATATTGGCCCAATGATTCAATGAAGAGAACAATGTAGATTACTTGTCCATGTAGTTACAATTTCAACAACATTAAAGGAAAAAAATCAGGCCCCAAACTCCAACATTCCATAGTACATTGTCAAATTTTTAAGGAGAAAAAAAGAAAGCTAGAAAATGTAACTTGGAACTTGTGGGTAGAGAAGATGAAAAAGAAGGAAGCACCTAAATGTTATTACAGTGAGCAAATGATGATGGAGGAACCTAAACAAAACCCAATAGAAATAGAGCAAATGATGATGATATTGAAGAAGCTATGGCCTGGAAGACGATCAATGTGGAAGCAAAGAAGTAACTTGATGGCTCACTGTGAAAAAATATTTATCGAAGACATAATACATATCAACTTAATTACACAATATTTAATTATGGTTGGTGGGTCCTTATTCCACAACTAAAACATCCTTTCAATATAACACAAGTAGAATAGGAGAGGAACACATTAATTATTGAGACGATACATCACATATCACATAGTGATAATATTATTTTTGGTTTAGATGACCAACTCATGACCCAATGGAATGGAACAAAAAACATGTGATCTTGGCATTGCAAGCTTATTGCATATTTGCTCCATGGATGGGCGAGTACGTGGATTTTCATTCAAGCAAGTAAAAGCTATTCTTGCAATCAACATCACCTTCTCAGCCGCCAAACCTCGAGGATAAGGTAGTCTTTGGTCTAACACTTCCTTCAAATCCAAATCAAGAGCAACTCTTGTTGGTGCATTAGTAGAAAGCATTATGAGATCTCTTGGATGGTTTCCCATAATTATTTCCAAAGCTAAGACTCCAAAACTATAAATGTCACATTTCTCGGTCACTTCCATTGTATACGCAAGTTCTATAACAAAATCAAAATGATTATCATGAAAAAACATTGTTAGTTAAAAAGATTTGGTTACTGCCAAAGAAATGAAACATGACACATAGCACCATGTAATTTATAGATAAAGAAAAATCACTTTATAAAATAAAAATATCCTTAACCTGGAGCAACATAGCCAAAGGTGCCAGCAAATGAGGTCCAATTGTTAGAATCTGGATACAAAAGCTTGGCCGTCCCGAAGTCAGAGATGTGAGCCTCATAATCCAAGTCCAAAATAACATTTTTGCTTGATATGTCACGATGAACTATCGGAGGTGAGCATCCATGATGAAGATAGTATGAAGCATTAGCCACACCTTCAACAACTTTGATTCTCTTATTCCAATCAAATGAAATTGCTTGTGCCTCATCACTTAGTATCTTATCCAAGCTGACCCCTTCCAAGAATTCATAAACCAAAAAGGAGAACTTTGAATGCTAGCAAAACCCATATAGCTTGATGATATTATGATGCCTAGTTTCTGACAAGGCTCGAATCTCACGCATAAAAGCTTTTTTATGAGACTGATCTCTGTCTGGTACTAAATGAACCTTCTTCACAGCCACAACTTGACCAGTGGATAATTCAGCTTTGTAGACGCTTCCAAACCCTCCAACCCCAATAAGGTATTTTTCGTTGAACTCCTCTGTGGCTTCAATAATGTTTTCATATACTAACTTCCCATCATAACTCCATATAGCAAACAAATTTTGAGTTTGCACTTCTCTTTCTTGACTTTTGGCTTTCCTTTCATTGTGATGGTAAATAATATATGAAATTCCCATTAAAACTATTGCTAGCAACACAGGTCCCAAACCAAAGAAGAGAACATAGATCACCACTTTGTTTCTTTTATGATGTCTTGGATCATAACTTTTTGTTGGGAAAATTGGCAAACCAGATACATTTCCACATAAGCCTTTGTTTTCCTTCAATGTCTTAATTGAAGCATTACAAAAGACAATATTATTTGGAAGTGGACCTTCTAATTTATTGTGTGATATGTCAATCATAGTCAAGCCTTTAAAGTCACCAAAAAATGAAGGAATCGTACCAGAGAAATTATTATGCGAGAGGTTCAACATGTCCAAACGTTGTAGCCCTTGAAGCATTGATGGAATTCCACCGGAAAAGGAATTTGCACTAAGATCTAAGTATGCAAGATTTTGTAATTGGCCAAAACTAGATGGAAGCCTGAAGAACATATTTCCACTTAAGCTCAAATTCCATAACGTGATCAACCCTCCAAGTTGTTCTGGAATTAAGCCACTGAAATTATTGCTAGCTAGATTCAACTTATTAAGGTTCTTCATTAATCCTATCTCAACAGGAATGTTGCCTGAAAGTTGATTGTTGTTCAACATAAGTTCACTCAATACTGACAAGTGACTCAATTCCTTTGGAATAGTTCCTATCAAGTGATTTGATGATAAATCAAGTCCCTGTAACTTTGTTGCCTCACTTAGTTCTAGTGGTATAACCCCCGATAAGTTATTATTAGAGACCTTGAGGCTTGTAAGGTTATGGCATTGCCCCCATGTAGGTGACAAGTGACCATAAAATGCATTGTTACTTAAATCAATGTAGTTCAAGCTTGGATATACACCAAAAGCTTCTGCTATATTGCCTGTCAATTGATTGTTTTCAAGCCTAACTCTAAAAAGGGTAGAGCAATTCTTCAAACTTTTAGGAATTGGACCAGTGAATTGATTGTTTTGTACACTGAAGTTAGTAAGTAATCCTCCAAGACAAATGTTTTGAGGCAAATGACCTTTGAAATTATTGTCTGAAATATGCAAGGAGTCCAGCTTTCTAAGTTTATTCATTTCTGATGGAAGATTGCCACTAAGTTTGTTATCAAACAAGCGTAATTGGGAGAGCACAGTCAAGTTTCCAATACTTGAAGGAATGGGTCCATACAGGTTGTTTGCATTCAAATCTAATATGGAGATCTTTGTGCAGTTTCCAATGCTAGAAGGAATCAATCTAGAAAGGTTGTTTTTAGAAAGGCGGATGTTGCTTAGATTGATCAAGTTCCCTATGGATAGTGGGATTGACCCCGCTATGGTATTGTCTAGCAATTGCAATACTTCCAAAGAATAGAGTTTTCCTATTTCCTGTGGAATTGACCCTGAAATTTGATTGGAATAAAGATAAAGGTACTGTAAACTAGACATGTTTCCGATAGTACTATGGATGCTACCAGAGATATTCTTATCTGACATGTCAAGTTGCTCAAGTCTCTTCATCATTCCAATTTCATGGGGGATAGAACCTGTAAATTGATTTCCTCCAAGTGTTAAGAACCAGAGGTTAGTCATCCTTCCAATTTGAGGAGGAACATGGCCAGAAAGGTGGTTGTTTCCAAGATTTATAAAAGACAAATTGGCTAAATTTGCTATCTCTTCAGGGATATGGCCACTGAAATCATTAGAAGCTAATTCTAGAGCAACAATATTCCTGGGTAGCAATGTGATCAAAGACGAAAGTGCTCCAGAGAGATGATTTTGAAACAAAGAAAGTTGTGAGAGCATGGACATGTTGCCAATACTTGTTGGAATGCTACCAGAGAACTCATTATAGGAAAACTCTATAATACGAAGTTTGGAGAGTTCACCAATTTGGGGAGGGATATTCCCATAAAATGAGTTGTCTTGAATATCTAAGAATTGGAGATTGGGGAAAGATGAGAAGTTGAGACTATCAAGCGTACCTTTTAACCCAAAATCTGGAAGAGATATATTGGAAATGGAGTTGAACTCATTGCATGCAATTCCAACCCAACTGCAAGGATGACTGCTATTATCTCTCCATGATGATAACAGAGTTTGGCTCTGGTTGTCAAGGCTGGCCTTCCAATTTATCAAAGCATTTGATTCACTGTTTGGTGAGCTAATGAAAGAGGAAACATGAGATGGGAACAACATTAAACAGCCAACTAACAGTAGTACCCACCAAAGAGTTAGCTTCTCAGAAAATTGAGGAATTCTGAAGAGGAATTCCATGGTGGCTATGAAGGATATTTTAAACAAAATGAGAATGATGTAGTAAATGCAGTGGATGTTAAGATATATATAAGCAGATGAATTAACAGTCATTTATTAACTAAGTGTCCTTATTATTAGCAAGTGATTAACTGATGTTACTTTACAAAATTGAAAAATGCATGGCCAGATCAGGAAGTGTCAACAACCTATGCATCTGTATGCAAACTAAGCTAATTGAACGATTTTCTTCAATGTCGTAAGTTGAGGCTACGTGGAAAATGAGGATAATAAGATTACAAAGACGTCAACATCGAGTTTTCCAGCCCATGTGTTTCATGAGAGAGACCTCTTGAGATGGAAATAAATTATTTGAGGTGTATGCACTACTACAAAAAGGTTGAAAGGTGGCGCACATATTGTGGCCCTTCCTTAATGAAGCGCCACAGCTATTCATTTATTATTTTTGTTATATTTTTTTTTTACCAGCTGTGGCGCCTGAAAGGGTAGGCGCCACAGCTGGTATGGTTAAGTGTGGCGCCTGACCAGGCAGGCGCCATACTTAACTTGCTAGTACCAGCTGTGGCGCCTGACATGCCAGGCGCCACACTAGCTTCTGGGTCAGGTGTGGCGCCTGACCAGGCAGGCGCCACCCCTGACCCTTTTTTTTTAAAAAAAAAAATTTGTTAAGGGTGGCGCCTGCCTGGTCAGGCGCCACCCCTAATCCCTTTAAAAAAAATATTTTTTTAGTCAGGGGTGGCGCCTGCGTGGTCAGGCGCCACCCCTGATCCTTTTATTAAAAAAAAAATTTTTTTAATCAGGGGTGGTGCCTGCCTGGTCAGGCGCCACCCCTGACCCTTTTTTAAAAAAAAAAAAATTTTTTTTTGTCAGGGGTGGCGCCTGCCTGGTTAGGCGCCACCCCTGACCCTTTTTTTTTTAAAAAAAAAATTTTGATTTTCTGTCCCTTCCCCACCAATCAGAACCCACCCCGCCCCACCCCCTTATCCTATATTGTTTCCCGCCTCCCTCCCCCCAATCTCTTTCATTTCCCGCGTGCCACTCCCCCTTCTCTTTCTTTACCTTTTTCACTATCTTTAATCATTCCCTCTCTCATTTTCACTTTCATGTATCTCAGTATCTGTGCGTGCTCTCCCCCTCCTTCCATTTTCTTATCTTCACTTCTTAAAACGACACTCACACGAGCACACGTCTTTGTTTTATCCCAACTGCCAACCCCACTTCTGTCCCTATTATTCCCTTTTCTTTAAATTGTCTACAAGTTTTTGGTCCCCACTCCATTTGGTAGCTCAAATTTCTTCCTTCCCTCACTGAAGATTGCGTCACCAACGGCAATTACGTGGTCCCCCACTCCACTGCACTGATCAACCTGTAAGTTAAAGTACCGTTTTGTTTTTATTAATTTTTTTTTTCAAGTTGTTCTGCTGTTTTGTTTTATGTCATGCTTGCTATGGTTTTTTTTTCCTGTTATGACACGCATGTTTGTATATTTATATATCATATATAGTCATCTTCTTCATGGATCGTGTTATTATACTAGTACATAAACCAATTTAGAAATAGACATGTACATAGTATGTAATTTCATCCGATCAACACAAGAAAAAAATATAGAATGTAACTAGATCAACACAGGAAAAAAATATAGAATGTAACTAAAATTATTGATGAGAAGACAATCCCATGCGCTCTCTCTCTCTCAAGCAATGTGGGATGAGTTTATCAAAACACATACAACTCCTGATTTCCTGGTAAGGGGATTTGTTTATTTTTCCCTATTACGTGTAATGTACGTATTTGTAAGTAACATTTATATATTTATATGAATCATTTTGATCTAACTAGGAGTTGAGCGAGAAGAATCGAGCTAACGCGACCAACATGCCATACCGATACACACAAGGACCTGTTTCATACGCAATTTTAGAAAGAAAAATGGTACGAACTGATGATTATTTCATTCATAATAAAAATTGTATGAATATCATTTAACTTCGACTAACTTCGATGTGTAGATACAAGAATCAGGCTCAGATATTACACAGGTTACACGACATGAGCTGTGGGTCTAGGGTGTCACAAATAAGAAAGGTGAAATTCCTAGTGAGGAAGCAAGAAGAGTAGCCGAATATTGTGTAAGTATTCAATTATATTATGCGTTTAATAAATAATTGGCTTTACTTAAATGAACCCCATTTATAATAACTAATTTTCATTGTAATTCTTTTTGGGAAAGCGACAAATGACACAGGAAGATCCTGCGTTGGCGACCTATGTTGGTCGGGACAATTTATTGAGCAGAGCGTTACCAGTACCCGAGTATGATGGTCGTGTTCGGGGTATTGGTTTTGCAGTCACCCCATCAGCATACTACGGACGTCAGAAGCGCTCGAGTAGAAGTGATGTTTCCCACCTACGTGACGAGATGTCTAGCTTTAAGCATATATCAAATGCAAGAACTTCAACAACAAATGCGCTACAAGGAACAACGAGAAGAACAATTCACCGAACAAATGCGTTTGCTGCAAGAACATAATGCGTTGTTAACAACGCAAATACAACAGTTGGTCCAGGGTAGGCCAACACCAAATGTTTCGTTATGTGATAGCCCAAGTTTCAGAGATAGCTGCAATTCCATGCCTAAAGTCCCTTTTCCTTCGGTAATTAATTTCTTTTCTACTTAACTTTATGTTAAATTATAATTAAGCAAATTTAACATATTAACTCTATTTTCCGTAGGGCGAATTTCAATGCAAGCTATATGTCGAGCAAGCATCCAAGCACGCGGTTGCAGTAGGTGTTGCCTACAACACTGGTGAGGACATACTGCACAATTCACCGTTGCCCGATAACACACTCCGGGTTAGGGTTGACGTCTGCACGAACGAAGACGCCCTCTTACCGATCCCGCCTCAGGATGAGCAAAATAAGGTGGCAGATGTTGTAGGTGGCTATGTTGCTTGGCCAATAGGTCTTATCGAGCCATGTGGAAAGGTCGTTCATTCAAAATTCCCTGCACTTTTCCTTCGAACTTTCATCTCGAACTGTGATTTAATTTTCTGATTTGCGCAGGGTAAGATTTCAAAGTCTTCAACAACACAACCCAAGTCAAAAGCATCGGCCAGCCAACAGAGCAGAAGAAGACATACCTCATATCTCGATCAATTAATAACGATTGCACCACAATTGATCGGTGAGGGAGTAGTGCCATTACGTATTCCAAGACATATCTACACTGTTGGTGGTCTAGTTGACTATATTACTGCCGAGGTCGTGCAGGATATATGTGCTCGTGATTGGGTTAGTGCTTCGGCTATCAACATCTGGATAAGGTACTTCACTATCATCGTTTATCACTGTTATTAATATATCTCGTTCCATTTCTTTTGTTTCTCATGACACTGTATGTTTTATACCAGGCATTTGGACGAGGACATTTTAAAGGATACACGCAGGGTCCAATTCGCATTTGTCAACCCTTTTCTCGTTGGTCATCATGAGGGTAAAATAGATGTGACTGCGCAGTCTAATGAGCTGAAAGATTACTTTAGCAAGAAAGCGACAGCAAATACATTATTTTTAGTGCCGTATAATGCGGGGTAAGTTATTATTGGTACAATTTTTGTTTTTATTGTTTAACTTCTATCATAACATGATTGTTCAAAAAATATTTTTAAAATATATTTTAGGCGTCATTGGATATTGATCGTTATCAATCCAGCGGAACCTTCAGGCCCTCACATTTATTATGTGGATCCTCTGAAAAATGGTCTTCCACAAGACCGTTTTGATATGATGCTATTGATCAGTAGGTAAGTATACGTGCCTATGTATAAATATTTGCGAATGTGATTGAATAATCAAAAGTAATCATTTTCTGTTTCTTTTGTTAGCGCATTGACTGCATATCGGTCGTCTGTCATGTTAAACTATTCTAAAGCTACTGACCCCCGCCTTAGCTATCCTTGGAAGAAGATACAGGTATTGATATTTGACTTTACTTAGACTTTGTTAGTAAACACTTTTTATTCATGAACAGAGTTAAATATTGCATTATATTATTGCAGTGCCCTTTCCAACCTAATGACAATGATTATGGGTACTATATTATGAAATTTATGAAGGATGTTATTATGCATGATCAACCATTTATTCCTCAAAAAGTAAGTCATTTAGTTGCACTTCATATTGTGTTGTAATGAAATTGAATTAGTGCCTGACAGTTATGTTTTACTGATTTTAATTTGTTCTAACTTGTGTCTGATTGTATATATCTGTAGTATTATGAAGATCAACGTTGTGACGCTTTGACAGACCATCAGGTTAATGAAGTGATCAAGGAATGGTGTGAATATGTGTTTAGGCAAATCCCTAGGTAGCTATATTTGCTATTAAATTCACTAGCTGGTTTTTTTTGAGTTGTTTCTAATTGCCAATATAATTGTTGTGTCATGCATGTTTGTTCAAGTTGAATTTGTTGTATTATATTTCATTCAGCTAGGTTTACAGTATATTGTATAACAATTTTCATTACTACTTTAGCTAATCAATCATTTGTTGGTATCATTTTAAAGTTATCTATTATTGTTCTTATTAAACCTTACAGACTATAATTATATATGCATGAGGAAAAAATATGCTAAAAAAAAAACCAATACGAAAAACCCAAAAAAATATGAGGAAAAAATATGCTAAAAAAAACCAAAACGAAAAAAAAAAAAAAAAAAAGGACCTATTGTGGCGCCTGGCCAGCCAAGCGCCACAGGAGGTATAGGTCTACTGTGGCGCCTGACCGGCCAGGCGCCACAATAGGCCCACCCACCTGTGGCGCCTGGCCGGCCAGGCGCCACAGGAGGTAAGCTTCATGTGGCGCCTGGCAGGTCAGGCGCCACAGGAAGTTATTTTTAAAAAAAAAAAATTTAAAAATCTGTGGCGCTTCCAAGCGCCACAGCTTTTTTTAGTAGCGTTAAGATAGGTGGCATTTCGCAAGCGCCACAGCTACTGCAATTATAAGCGCCACAGATTTGGTTTTTGGTAGTAGTGATGTATAGTATAATGCAATAAGTTGCTAATTTGCTTTGTATTATAAGATCTTTAAATCATTAAATTATTTATTATGATTGAAGAAACTGATTTTTTTTAGCCTGAAACGAGAAACTGCTGTTGAAAAATCAAAATGAAATTGAATTGCTAGTATAGCATATGATAGACAATAAAACGTCAATCCAACTTGGTTACGTAATAATTAAATATAAATAATAATATATTAAAAAAATAAAACATTATTTTGTTAAATAAGTTTTTCCAAAAGATTTAAATGATCAAATTTCATAATTCACCACAATCAAACTGGTCATAATTAAATTATGGTTATCAACTTATGATTTCAATGATTTTTTAAAAAATATCATTAAACTAATTTTAGTTTTTTCTTAGCATTATGACAAATATCTATTTTTATTATATATTTTCATATTTTATTTGGAATTTTTGTCATAATTATTGAGCTTAAAATCAAATAAAAGTTTGTAATACAAGGGTTCTTGATTATTTGTGTCTTGCATATTGTTAACTCTATTGGCTAAAGTTTTGAATTGGGTTTTGATTAGAAAAATTAAGTTAGATCAAATATGGAAGATTTAATTCACTTAACTCAAGCTAGCTCAAAGGGTTTTCTAGGCAAATTTGTCAAACTAGCACACTCCTAAAAATATTTTGAAGCAAAAGATAGATAAAATCTATTGATCTAGGAAGTTTTTATCATATTTTCAAAACTAATTTCCATTTTATCCATTTTTATCCTAAAAATATTAGGTTTTAAAGCATTTTGTTTTAATTGCGACACAATTTATAGTTAACAAAACTCAAATCTTTTTTATCGTTTCATGTCAATCTTTGCATTTATTTTCTAGGTAGCTAATAAAAAGCTCCTCAAGAGACCCCATATTGCAATTATTGGTTACTTTTAAAGATGTTACCAAGGGACAAATCATACACTTCTTCACATTCATTTTTATCTTACAGAACAAAATCTCTCTCAGACCGCTGAAGCTGTTATGGTCGTGTATATTATATGTCGTCTGGTGTGAAGGTCTTTGTTCGAAAGTCCAAGCTGAACAGACTACAAAGAAGATGAGGAAGCTGACGATTTTCATTTTCTAGAACTAAAGCTTCGATGAGGATAGAAATGGGTGTGAAACTTTGAATTTATTTTTGGCATATTGTTGTTAAAACACGTGATTGAGGTAAGGCACTAAGGCTGGACAACACGTCTTTGATTTAACCAAGACTCAAATTTCAAATGAAGTATTAGTGACGCATCTTGTCGACAATATAAAGAGTCATTATTGTTTTTTTGTCAGGAAAAAAATTTAATTTGAGGGATATTTAATTCGGGTAAAGTCAGGGAAAAAAATTTAATTTGAGGCATATTTAATGAGTTAACATTCATTTTTTGGTTCTGGTAAATTAGTTAAAGTGCCTTATATTATAGACTGGAGGGAGTATAATAAGTTAATGGGTTAAGATGCAAAAATACACATGTGATTTTCCTTACAGTGCACCTAACACCAAATGCTTTTTTTAGGTGCAACAGTGACTATATAATTACAAAATAGGTGCAAAACTACCCTTTGACCGTTAGTTTGACTTTTTGACCCTGAAAGTGATGACGTGTATGATGACATAGACGCTGGAGTGACATTCTGGAAAAAAAAACTTGCTGACCGGTGAAGCTTTGCAATTAATATTACCCACATTTCACTATTTCAGTACCACTTTCACTAAAGTAGATTCAAATCTGAATGCAGAGTGCTTAGCTCACTCAGCAAAGCTGCTGTCCTAAAAAACATACTGATTACTCAATTGTTTTCCAACTCTAGATTCCCAATATTATTAAATTAAAATCATTATAATACATATATTATATTACTAATTTTTATTAAATTATATGATTTATTATGAAAATTTGATTTTCAGCAAGTTTTTTTTCTAGAATGTCACTCTATGATCCACGTCATCACTTTCAGAATAAAAAAGTCAAACTAACAGTCAAATGGTAGTTTTTCAACTATTTTGTAACCACATAGTCACTGTTGCACAAAAAAAAACGTTTGGTGTTGGGTGCACTTTTAGGAAAATCACATGTGTATTTTTGCACCTTAACCCATTAACTTATTATACTCCCTCCAATCCATAATATAAGGCACTTTAACTAATTTACCAGAATCAAAAAATGATAGTTAACTCATTAAATATGCCTCAAATTAAATTTTTTTCCCTAACTTTACCCGAATTAAATATCCCTCAAATTAAATTTTTTTCCTGACAAATAAACAATAATGAGTCTTTATATTGTCGACAAGATGCGTTACTAATAATTCATTTGAAATTTGAGTCTTGGTTAAATCAAAGACGTGTTGTCCAGCCTTACCTCAATCACGTGTTTTAACAACAATATGCGGATATGCCAGAATTAAATTCAAAGTTTCACACCCATTCCTATCCTCCTCGAAGCTTTAGGTCTACAAAATGAAAATCGTCAGCCTCCTCATCTTCTTTGTGTTTTGTTCAGCTTGGACTTTCGAACAAAGACCTTCACACCAGACGACATATAATATACACGACCATAGCAGCTTCAGCCGTCTGAATCTTACATATCCCTGCCTAAAAGCGTATAGCTTAATTAAAGAAAACACATTTAATAAACAAATGCAAAAATGGCCATAAAATGCATTGCTCCTTAAATCAATGTCGTCCAAATTTGGATATACACCAGAAAGCTTCTGTTATATTTCCTGTCAAGCCTAACTCCATAAAGGGTAGAGCAATTCTTCAAACCTCTAGGAATTGGACCATTGAATTGATTGTCATTTGCACCGATTTTAGTAAGTAATCCTTGAAGGCAAATGTCTTGAGGCAAATGACCATTGAAATTATTGTATGCAACTTGCAAGGATACCAATTTTGTGAGGTTATTCATTTCTGATGGAAGATAGCCACCAAGTTTATTTTGATGCAAACCAAGATACGTGAGCTCTGTCAAGTTTCCTATACTAGAAGAAATTGATCTAGAAAGGTTGTTTTCTTGCAAACTTAGTTGAGAGAGTTCAATCAAGTTTCCAATGCTAGAAGGAATAGATCCAGAAAGGTTGTTTGTATTCAAATATAACATGGAGAGAGCTTTTTCAACTTCCAAATGCTAGAAAGAATATGGCCAGAAAGGTCGTTTGCATACATGTAAGTTTGTTTAGATTGACCAAATTGATGCTGGGATCGACCCAAAGATTTGGTTGGAAGAAAGATAAAGTTGTTCTAAATTGAACATGTTTCCAATAATACTGTTAATAAAATCAAGATGAATTTTCATTAATAATCAATTATTCTTTACAAGATACAAATCAACCGACTTGAGTTTAACAATGATCTTCCCTCGCTTAAGGGTGATTAACAACTAACCCTAACTGTAGGGATTTAGGAGGGACTTCCCTCTCTAGAGAAAGACTCACATTAACCTCTCTTTTAATATGGTTTGGATCTCATTATCCTACACAACTTGATCCACACAATTAGACCTCTATTTATATGGTCTTACAATGATTAATTACTACATTAAGATCTTAACTAACTAATGATTTTATATCTCCAACACGCCCCCTCAAGTTAATACTTCTTGGATTATTAAGGTGTTAACTTGCAAACACATATAATAGGGTTTTGTAAAGTGAAATTAAACCAAATCATTTTGATCTTCTAAACAACATTTTGAAAAGACAACTTTCTTTTTCTCTTCATGGAGACATCTTGCTCTTTGATTCTCATTTCTTCAATCTTGCAAAACATGATAAGCTTTGATGAACTAAATCATAACATAGTAGTCATCCTCTTTAGCAACTTGGCTTCATGAAATAATTGCTTGAACTCTTCATTTTGTCTCCCTCTATTAGCTTGCTCATTGAATCCTTTTCTTAACTGTATCTTTGTTGACCATAAATACCTGCTCCTTTATGTTGCTCACCAACTTTTTCCAAATAGTTACTGCCACTACTACAAAAAGGGGCTTTAACCTTCCAAATTTGGCACTTTTAACGTCCCAAAACGGGGGGACGTATATGCTGGGGGCGTAGTAAGTTGAGACAAAAGACGTCCTAAATGATAGGGACGTCTAAAGTGAGACTTTAGGCGTCCCAAATTTTAATTTGGGACGCCTAAAGTCCCCCCAGGGTGGGACTTTAGGCGTCCCAAATTAAAATTTGGGAGGCCTAAAGTCCCCACAGGGTGGGACTTTAGGCGTCCCAAATTACAATTTGGGACGCCTAAAGTCCCACCAGGGGGACTTTTGGCCTCCCAAATTTTAATTTGGGACGCCTAAAGTCCCACCTGGGGGACTTTAGGCCTCCCAATTCTTAATTTGGGACGTCTAAAAGTTAGGTTTTTTTTTATACCATAATTTACATTCTGTATTACCCAACGAATTGAAACTGCAGAAACAAAATAAAAGATGGATTCATAAACCACACTGTCCGTTACAAACTAGTAAGGACATCCAGCACTACAATCTTTACTATATATACATACAATAACCTTTCATGCAACCTACTACTATATATATCAACAAAAAACAACCAGAAAGTGTCAAAACGCTGTCATCACACAAGTACAAACTGATATAAAATAACAAGTTTACTGCTCTATATGTTGAAGAAGATGTCCAGCCAAAAGATCTCTGATCAAATCAAGGTCTTCACGCAGGTAGGCATCGTCATTATCAAAAATCTGAAAATTAGAAAGTAATAAGCTTTGATGAAATGAATCTCAAGCAAATGAATTAATTAGCATTTCGATTAGAACACCAAAAATATTATCATTTGAGAATGAAGAAGCGATTACCTTTTCAAAGTCGCTAGTAATTCCACTTTGAATTATGTTATACATATAAAGTATAACATAATATCCGCATTCAGTGTTGCCAGGTTGCCGAGGGCACTTTTAATCAAAGGGATGCAATTGGTTGTTAAAATCAATAAAGGTATGTCTAAAAGGACCGTCAATGAAACAATTATGCAGGATCGAATGTACTTACTATGGGATAAAACCACTTTGGCTTTTTAACAACTGCACCCTCGCGTGACCCACCTAGGATTCTATATGTTTGACAAGCACTATCATGAAAAGCAAAATGAACAGAAATTAGAACCATTCATTTATTTTTGTTGTCAATGAAATACAAACAGGATAACTTACGTGTCGAAGACGTATTTTGTATCTCTGTCTGGCTTGTTACTCAACGGATCAAACCAATAAACTATGTTGCGGCGGGGACATATAACACACAAAGTCCAGTGGTTTCTTTAACAACATGTACACATTAAAATGAAGTTAGATGAGTGAGAAGACAATTATTTAGTAAACTTCTGAAATTGACAAAATGTAAATACGAACCGTTGGACAATTGGTGCTAGATAACAACGAAGTTTGTTTTGTGCCATTTGGTAGCCGACATAGTGAGTCCTATGCGCCACAGTACAAGTATCCCCTGTCGTATTCGCAGGACATAAGAATCCATACCAATTACTTCTTTCCATGTTTGTGCAGAGATCGTGGAAGGTGCTATAATAGAATTAAAATAAGGAATCAATTCTTGAATGTATGAAAACAAAAAACCACTAAATGAATTCTATGGGAAAATTGAAAAAAAAACTTACCGGACTGCAAATTTGACCCAGCCTGCATCTATCTCCTCCAACCTGATAAACTGCTTGAGATCTTTATTGTCAATCGTGTAGGGATACTCCACTTGGCCCACAATCCCTGGAGGCATCTTCAAGTCAATCTGTTTAATGCGCTTGTAGATCTGTTGCAGCCGTGCTAAGAAGGGCCATTTGCTCGTAGCTTCGTCATCCTTTTAGAACATCAAAAAACAAATTGTTATTAGGATACCAACAGATTTTCAGTAACAGTAAGGTAATTCCTACCATTGGAGGTGTTGCGTCTGAACCAATAAGATTGCGAGGCCAAAGGATGAAAGATCCTATCGCTTGACCTAACGTGCCAACCTCTGGATCGGGAACAGGGATGGCTGTACCTTCTTCCCCCTTTCTAACACTCGTCACATTCACCCTACGATAATCCTCCAGAATTTGCTGATTATGGTGGGTGGTAGCACATGTGTGAACGAGAGCATCAGCAACAACACGCAACAGTGGATCATCCAAATAGAGGGTGCAAGGGTCTCCCGACACTGGATTGGGAGAAGGGTCACCAAGTGGTCCTGACACTGGAGTGGGAGAAGGGTGGCCAAGTGGTTGCTCCAGGGGGTTGTAACTTCCTCTGGTGCTATTGAAGGCCGGGGATTCCTGAGTTCGAGCCTCGTCCCTTGCCCTTTGTGCTTCAAACATCTTTGCCATTTCAAGTTGAAGCTCTGGCAACAGCTCTTGTCGGAGCTTGTCACGAAGGTTGGCCTCGATCTCTCGTTCGAGCTCCTCTCGAATCTTGGCCACAACGTCCTTACTAGGTCCAGCTTGTGACGAATAACGTGGCTGTCGTCCAAAATACCTCGCGGCACTAACTCCCCGTGTCTCTCCTCGAACACGACCAAGGTCATCTGCCTTCCCAATAGCCGTTGACAAGATGTCCATCCGTCTACTTGGATTGAATGAACCTTGGCTACTCTGCTCGTCCAGGTCATCCTGTAGCATGCAGTTTATCGTAAATGTATTGAAACCACTCGCGACATGTAAAAAATTAGGTACTTATGGTATAACTACTTACAATCCTCGCAGCAACCTCAGCAACAGTCGGATTTATGTACTTCCCAGCCTTAATCCTCCCTGCTTTCCATTTTTTGTGACGTGGAGGAGGTGCCGGTGGCTGGATAACAACGCTAGGATCAGATTCCGCTGCTTCCTTCATTTTCTGTAACTCTTCTGCCATCATTTGCCGCTCAAGCTTCCGATATCCACCGCAAGACATGAAATGTTGATATTTATTTTCTGCTTGCCTCTGGGCATTTGCTGCACTTAATTTCTATGAATGAAAAACGATAAAAAATGAATCAACGATATAAAGTATATGAAATCAACGATATAAGTAGTTCTATATCATGACAGAAATCTTACCAAAAACTCAGGATCTGCTCGTGATGCCGCAAACAACCTCCAGTCCTCTGGAGATAAATATGTATACTGTGCACATGGATCGTTACCCCTAAGGGCCCCTCGAATATAATGCTTTGTTAGCTTGTTCTTGAAACCTTTCCATCGTACACGAACCTCATCCATCCAGTGCCTATGCATCTCTGTGGTGTCGGGGACATCGTATGTTTGCTGCAAGGTAAAACATAAGATTATTATATTTGAAACAATAAGAACAAAGCTACAATGCAGCAAAACTTCATACCAAAAGTTGCTGCCAAATCATGTCTTTCATTTTTGGGGGAACCAATCTCCAATTATCGTAGGTAATGCGCACTTTGCTTCGAGCCAAAAGCCCTATGTAGCTAATGAAGTGGTCTTCCTCAGGACCAACTGGATTCAGATTGTCATCGAAGTCTATATGCAGCCTCTCCTGTTGATGTTCATGACGTGCAACCAATGCTCCCATCTTTGTACAGCCTCTAACCCTCCTTCTTGCAGGGGGTTCAACTCTAGGCATTTCGTCATTGCTAGAGCTTTCGTCATCTCTACGCCTCTCGTCATCACTAACGTTGTCCATATTCCTGTTAACACAAAAAGCATCATCAGAAACGTAAGTAAATTGCAATGAAAACACATGTATATAGTAAGCGGGAAGTAAAACAGAAAAAACACAGTTCTCATTTATAAATTAAGGTCTTACTCTATATTGTTTCCCATAGTCCTTCACCATGGTCATTTCTTATAGCATATTCGTCATCATCTACCAATTCTACTTCATTTGTTCGAGGTGTAGTTGTTGTGAAAGGTGGTGTGTCATCAAGGTTGAAGGTCGGATCACCATACTTCTGTTTTTTACTTTTAAGGACAATGGACATATTTTTACTGGCAGGATCGGTGACATAAAACACTTGCTTCGCCTGGCTTGCTAAAATGAAGGGCTCTTCTCTATAGCCAACTCTTCGAAGATCGACTGAGACAAATCCAAATTGTTTATCTATTACCACGGCATTGTTGCTAACCCATTTGCATTTAAATAAAGCAAATTTGAACTTGTTGTACGTCATCTCCCATATTTCTTCTATAACTCCATAATAGGCCATAGACGCTAATATGGGGTTTTTGTCTCTCGAACTGGAAAAGTGCATAGATTCAGCTTCTACCATAACCCCACTATTTTGCATGGTACTTTTGTCATCTTGCTCTTTGGTATAGAAAGAATAGCCATTTATATCATAACCGGTCCAAGTAATGACCTGAAACGAAGGCCCCCAAGCTAGCCACTCGATTGTCTCAGACACACCGATCTCGTGCAAAACCTTTTCTTCGAACCACTGCATGAATGTCTTGTTTTGCTCAATAGCAATCTGCATGTCATTCTTCCTTGGATTCTTGTTCTTCAAAGTGTTTCTGTGTTCATTTATGTAAGGTTGAACTTCTTCCATATTATTCAGGATATACAAGTGGGCTTGCAACACCTCTTCACGAGGAACATTCTTCACTTTCAGTCCTCGTGTTCCCTTGCTTCTCCCTTCTTCATGCCGAGATTGTTCCTTCTTCCCTGACATATAATCTTTGCAAAACTCCATAGCCTCCTCAACTACATATCTTTCTACTATTGAGGCTTCTGGTCGATAAGGATTTTTAGAATACCCTTTTAAGATCTTCATGTATCGCTCGAAAGGGTACATCCACCTCAGGTAAACTGGACCGCATAGCCTTACCTCCCTCACCAAATGACCTACCAAATGCACCATTATATCAAAAAATGAAGGCAGAAAGTGCATCTCTAGTTGTGACAAAATAATGTAACCCTCATTTTCTAGTTCATCCAACTTTTCAGTGTCAATGACTTTGTTACAGATAGCATTGAAGAAAACGCACAATCTTGTCACTGTGTTTCGTACTTCATCTTTCATTATGCCTCTAATAGCTACTGGTAATAGTTGTTGCATCAACACATGATAATCATGGGACTTCATTCCCACTAACTTCAAATCGTCCATTGAGACACATCTTCTCACATTCGAGGAATACCCTTGCGGCACCTTCATTTCATGCAAACACCCACACAAACTTCTTTTCTCTGCTTTCGATAGTGTATGCGCTGCTGGCTCCATGTATGCCCTCCTACCATCATCTCTTAGTTGTGGATGTAACCGTTCTCTTATTCCCATATCGACAAGGTCTAATCTCGCATTAATCCCATCCTTAGTCTTCCCTGGTATGTGCAAAAGCGTACTGATAAGGCTATCACAAACATTCTTCTCCACATGCATCACATCAATACTGTGTCTCACGTCTATCGAACGCCAATATGGAAGATCAAAGAAAATGGATCTCTTCTTCCATATGTTCTTCTCACCCGCAACCCTCTGATTCTTACCAAAAGTGACATGGATACGTTCCACTCGACTATAGACTTCATCTCCGGTTAGTGACTTTGGAGCCATTCCATGCTCCGGTAAGCCGTTAAACCGCTTTCTTAGCCTACGATACGGGTGGAACCGATGAAGAAACCTCCTGTGGCCAAGGTAGACAGTTTTTCTTCCATGCTTTAGTTGTTGGAAGTGTGTGTCTGCTTCACATATTGGGCATGCTTTGTGACCCTTCACGCTGTACCCTGACAAGTTTCCGTACGCAGGGAAGTCGTTGATCGTTGTGAAAATCATTGCACGTAGCTTGAAAGACTCCTTCTTATAAACATCAAACACATCTACGCCTTCCTCCCACAACTTCTTCAAGTCCTCAATCAAAGGCGCCAAATAGACATCAATATCGTTCCCTGGCTGTTTTGGTCCAGAAATCATCATAGATAGCATCATATACTTACGTTTCATACATAGCCAGGGAGACAAGTTGTATATTACAAGGAGAACCGGCCACGCACTATGTGTGCTAGTAAGAGTTCTATACGGATTGATGCCGTTTGTACAAAGCCCAAGCCGTAGGTTTCTCGGCTCGCTGCCAAATTGAGGGAAGATTTCATCTATTTTTTTCCATTGTGGAGAGTCAGCTGGGTGCCGAAGATATTTCCCATCAGATATTCTCTCATCAGAGTGCCATCTCAACTTCTTCGCTTTTGTTGCACTCGCAAACAAACGTTTAAAACGTGGTATTATTGGAAGATACCACATAACCTTTAAAGGTTGCCTTTTACTTGTCACATCACCATAACCACCATCTTTTTTCACTTTGTATCGTGCAGTTTTACACTTAGGACACTCACTAAGACCTCCGTACTCATTTCTGTACAGTATGCAGTCATTAGGGCAAGCATGTATCTTCTTATACTCCATACCCATTGTAGACAGGATTTTCTTGGCCTCATACATACGATTTGGAAGTACATTATCCTCCGGAAACATATCACACAATAGTTCAAGCAGCAATGTGAAACTACTATCGGTCCACCCACAAGTTGCCTTTAAGTTAACCAAATGTAATGTTCCTGTCAGCCGCGTGTACTTACTACCACTGTACAATGGTGTCTCTGCATCACTCCGCAGGCTGTCATACTCCTGCGACTGCGCAAAGGATTTTGCCTCAACATCGTTAATCATTCTCTCCATTCTATCTTCATCTATGACATCCACAGCTCCCTTCTTATGTGACGGACAATCAGTTACTTCCTCACCATGCCATATCCACCTTGTGTATCGCAGATTTATTCCATCACAAAGTAGGTGATCCTTTATGACATCAACATCCCGTCTACTCTCATTCAAACAATTGACACAAGGACAAAAATACTTCCCATTTCTTGCAGGAGCATTCTTTTTAGCGAATTCAATAAATTCGTCCACCCCTTTCTCATATTCCTCACTAGTTCTCAAAGCATTCATCCAACTATGATCCATTTTGTTACCACCTAAGGCATTACCAATAACATTCACACGTTTAGTACAATTCTCAAGGACATATGATGGGATTGCCTAATTAAGTTATCAACCCAATTTAGGATTTTAAAATATGGGCTTAATAACTTTATTGCCCCCTCCTAGCCTCATCTCTCCTATTAAAAGGGTTTCAGTGCTATGTAACTTATTTTTTTAATAAGTATATGTATATAAAATTAATGTATAATAAAATAAATACAATAAGATTAAATTAAAGAATTTTTTTGAGGTTTGGAAGAATTAAAAACAAAACGAGTTTCATATTAACAAAACAATTTTAAGTTGAGTTCTTCCAAAAATAAAATTGTTTTATTGAAAATATTTAGATAAAAATCATTTAATGAATATTGGGGTTATCGTTTTCTTTTTAAGTTTTGGCTTGAATTATTCTTCATAATTCAAGAATTTGGAATTAACAAAACAATTGTGTGTAATTAATACAAGAATTTCTTTAATTTAAATAAATCATATTTTATTTTATTATATATACTAATTAATGGTGCAGGATTTTAATGAGAGGTTTTAACGGTTTCATGAACAACTATGAATTGTATTGGTTTCATGTGGCATACAGTAATCAATGATTGGAAGAAACTTTTATGAGCCACTTTCATTATGTTACACTTGAACAAATAAATAAATAAAAGTTCAAAAACTTTGTCTTAAAATTTAATACTCTACTTCTAATCGTTCTTATAAGTCACTTTTAACATGATCACAATAGTGAAAGAAATCTTTAAATCTCATTAACTCTACCTAATTTAAAACCTTTCTAACTACATCCCTATTTAATATAACATTTTATCTTATAAGAACAAAGTTTACTCAATAATTAACGAGAGGCAAATTGAAACAGGGAGTAACTTTTAAACTTTACTCATATTTAGCACAATGGAACGGGTGAGAACTAAGAAGACTTGTTTCTATTATACACAAGTAAATTTATATTTAAACAAGAAAATAAACCATTCCCAAATCAATACAATTTAAACAATATAACCACACCAAACACATCAGGCTAATCTTTGATATCTCAATATAAGCAATATATAATAAGCACAATCTCAACCATTTAATTTATTTTTCAAAAACAAAATAAACCATATTCTGTTACAAAAAAAAATTGAAGAAAATAAACCAACCTGAGGGCGCCCCCTAGCTACTATGTTTGAGAGGTTGAGAAGATGTTAGAGCTCCACCCATGCACAACAATGGAGGAGAGAGCAAAACCCACTGTGGAGGAGGTGAGGTTGAAGCAGACACGGTTGCAGCCGTTGAAGAAACAAAGAGGAAGAAGAAGAAGGGAGGAGTCCGAGTTCAACAAGCTAGGCCGATAGTGGAGGAGAGAGCTTGAACAAGGGAGAAGGGAGGAGTTGAAGAAAAGAAAAAAACACAGCAGGGCCGACGGTGTGGGTGGGGAGAGGAGGAAGAAGAGTAAAGTTGGGATGTGAGGTGAGGGTGTGATTTAGATGAGAAGACCGCATGTCAAACAAGTGTCTGACATGCAGGGGACACCTTTAGGCGTCCCAAATGGCATTTGGGACGCCTAAAGTGGGACTTTAGGCGTCCCAAATGGTATTTGGGACGCCTAAACCCAGCTCCTGGCGCTAAAAAAAATTTATGAAATTTATATTTCGCGCCAGGAAGCACTTTAGACGTCCCAAATTCAAATTTGGGACGCCTAAAGGTTCCCCTACACATAAATAATTACGAAAATGCCACCGCCTCCCTTTTTAACCACCCAATTCTCAATTTGGGACGTCTTTGGGGGTGGTTATATCTCAATTCTGTAGTAGTGTGCTCCAATATATTCAATGACAAAGTCCCTTTGCTTGATATCTTCATCCGCCACAATTCTCAGTCTGAACCAATTTCACCTTTTCGTAGGTTGATATTGAAAAGGTTTATTGAGACAAGAACTCCCTTATTTATAGTCTTCTTTGAGAGAGATATATTGCGCTTTATAGAGACGCATGGCATTGCTTTCCACTTATCAAGCCAATCTAGAAGTTCAAAAGTCAACGGGATCTCCTATCTCATTCACCAACTTGTTGAATACAGAACCTAACAGAGTCTGCTCAGAATTCTTCTTCATGGTAGGCATGCTGGCCTTGCCCCTGGCAGAGTCACTTGATTAAAACCGAAAATTATTGTGATCAGGTTTGATCTCAATACAAGCTCAGACTATAAAGTTGGATGTTGAAAATCAACATCTCAAGATGCACATGGAAGACTTTTCCTGCAGGACCTTAGATGCGAAGAAAAAGTCACAACATCGTGGTTGATAATGAGAATTGCAATAAGATTTGAGGGGAAGATGAAGATTGCAGAAGGATTTGAAAATAGGCTGGATCATGACGTTGTGTTATTGTGCTACTCAAAGATTATACTCCACATCTAATCTCTCAAATACAGCAACATCAGAGAAAAGGAAAAACTTGGTTTGGGAATTTAAAAATCTCATCGTTGAAAATTGGGTTGAAAATCTGATATCAATTAGCCAAAAATCAATAAGAACGTAACAGTACGCAAATTAGGGGTTCCTCTCTTTCCCTATATATGGCTCAAATTCCTAAACCCGGATCGAAAAAATCAGAGATAACTGCATCTTACATTTCTTTGATCGTCAGCTCCGTTCCTCAGAAATCCATGAAAACCCACATAGCATTCCTATTGCCATTGCCATTAGATTATTTTCAGTGGCCAAAATGTAGAACGCGAGTTGGAAAGGTGCAGTCATAGATTTCCATGGCTTGTCGGTGAGTATATCATTTTGTCACTGGTCTTCATCAGAGGTTCTTGAAAAAAAAATTGGTCGACACACAAGATTCGATCTCCATCACCTCCCATCGTCATACCGACTAGTTTGCAGTAGGTAGGGTAAGATAGGCGATCTTCCAGGCCAGAACATGAGAGCGAGTACATGGGCAAATGGAAAAGACGACGCTCTACCGTAAATTTGAGCATAAATTCTGACAGCCGCAAGCGTACAGGACTGGAGATGCATAGATTTGTTCCATTCAGTGCCGCAAAACCCTTCTTTCAATCCCAGATTCAAATATTCGAATCAATAAAAAATATTTACCATAATTCATCGAGGTCTAGTGGCAGCAATGGTGACTTTGACAATGCTTGGAACGAACGACGAAAAAGCTTCAAGAAACAAGATGCATCGATGTATAGAGTTCTTTAAAACCGACTTCAATAGCTTCGGCGACGATGAAGAATCAAGGTTGCAAGGGGCCAAGTTTTGAAAAGATGTCGTGGCGATGATGAAGGACTCAACAAGGACCCCTGGACGATAATCAAGAAGCGATGTCGTAGTGTCAAGAAAAAGAATGGACCGCAGTGGCAAACAATAAACACTAGGCTTCAATATCTTTAGGCCCCATAACCGGCTCATGATCCTATGTTAATAAAATCAAGATAAACCTTTATTGATAATCAATTATTTTTAACAAGATACAAATTAACCCACTTGAGTTTAACAATAATCATCCCTCAATTAAGGGTGATTAACAACTAATCCTAACTTTAGGGATTTATGAGGGACTTCCCTATCTAAAGAGGGACTCACATTAACCTCTCTTTTTAACATGGTGTGGATCTCACTATCCTACACACCTTGATCCATATAATTAGACCTCTATTTATAGGGTCTTACAATGATTAATTACCTCATTAAGATATTAACAAACTAATAATTTTATATCTCCAACAAGTACTAAGGATGCTACCAAAGGTTTGTTATTTGACATGTCAAGTTGTTTAAGTCCCTTCATCATTCCAATTCCATGGGGAATAAAACTAGTAAATTGATTACCTTAGAGAAACAGAAATGATAATTTGACTGAATTTCCCATTATTACTGGAATATGGCAGGAAAATTTGTTGTCTAGGCCAAGCCATGATATATTACTCAAATTTCCTGTAGCTTCAGGAATAGAGCCAAAGAAATCATTAGAATGTAAGCCTAGAGCATTAAGCCTAGTTATTTTTGTGATCCAATCTGGAAATAATGCTCTAGAAAGATTGTTCTGACCAAAATAAAGATTGGTGAGCCAGGAGAGGTTGCCAATAATTGTTGGAATGCCACCAGAGAACTCATTATAGGAAAAGTCAATAATAGTAAGTTTGGAGAGTTCACCAATCTGGGGAGGGATAAAACCATGAAATGAGTTATTTCGCATATGTATGAATTGGAGATTGGGGAAATATGAGAAATTCACACTATCAAGCGTACATATTAATCCAAGTTGTTCAAGAGATAGATTGGAAACAGAGTTGAACTCATTGCACACAATTCCATATCATTTGCAAGGATGACTACTGTTATCTCTCCACTTTGATAACAGAGTTTGGCTTTGGTTGTCAAGCCTGGCCTTCCACTTTAGCAAAGCATTTGCTTCACTGTTTGGTGAAGTCATGAAAGAGGAAACCTGAGATGGGAACAACATTAAATAGCCAACTAACAGTGGTATCCACCAAAAGTTAGCTTCTCAGAAAATTGAAGTTTTCTGAAGAGGAATGCCATGGCTATGAAGAAAATTTCAAAAAGAATGAGAATGGTGCGGTGAAGGCAATGGATGTTAAGAGACATACATAACCAGATGAATTAACAGTCATATATATTCACCGAGTATGCTTATTCACGAATGGGAGTAGTCAAGAACGTCTCTAAAAAAATGTTAGTTTCTAAAATGAAAATTAGCAATTATAGAGGAATATAAATATGACATTTCCTAAAACAAATCATAATTATTTCTCATCATAGATTGAATTATAATTTATATTCCCTTTTCAATGTATTAAAATACTAAATATTTTGATGTCTATGTTTGCATTGTCACATTGGATTGTTGTAACCCACCTCTCCGTACATTTGAATGCTATAGCACTCCTGGTACGAAATTTGTCACACCCTTATCTTATTTTCACCTTTTTCAGTGTATTTGCAGAAAACGATACATAGTTCGGTGGATAACATAGGAATAGCATAAATATACTGATAATATGTGCATAATTACAGATATTCCCCATAGAGTTCGTACATAATAATTGCAAATTGGACCCGTATAGTGACACTCAGACATCTTTTTCATCCTCGTTCCACCACTGCATTCCTCCGTGTAGTTCTCTTCTCTGCTTTTAGTACACCTCTTGTTTTCACCTGACTAAATTATTGGTAGGGGAGGGTGAGATTTGGGAGAATCTCAGTAGGAAAAAAGTACCAATATGCATGTAAGATAAGTACTTAATGCATGACACATGCTTGCATTATATAACTTATGCTCACACAATGACATATCTACGTGCTCAATGTTTTAAACAACATACTTATGGCCACAGCATAAATAGAAACAGAGCTTTAATTATTCATATATGTTTCACATAATCAAGCAAAGCAATAACATGCATCAATACACTAGCACAAATATCAAATACAGGAGAGGTAAGTTCCCAACCTTAACCCTTTTTTATCCCCAAATAGGCTCGGACTTCATGCCTCATAATGTGTGCCAGCAACTCAGGCTCTCAACTTGATCCTAAAATGTCAAATGTACAATTTAGACACTTCCATAGTGTTTTTGGTGGTTGTACCAGTCTATATTAAAAAATGACCAAAATGCCCCCGGGGACCCGGCGCTGCTGTACCTTATCCGACTGTACTTTTCCCAAAATTTTGACATGGGCTATTCTAATATATTTTTGTCCAAGGAATTCATTTCTAGACTCAAAATTATCAAATTCACTATCAAAAGATGAAATTGCCCTTGACAGCCCCGCTTTAAGGGCTTCAGGGGAGTTTTCGCAAATATGCTTTTTCGGGCTTTTTCGAAAATGTGTTCAACACCAACTCCACCTAATTTTCCCTCCTAAACACCATGGAATTATCAAATTTATGAAAATCCAGCTCCTTCCCCTCTAAACAGGTTTTATTGAAACATGTCAAGGGAAAAGGGAAAAATGCAATTTTGTGTTTCAACGCCTAAAGCTTACTCTTTTCTACTCCTAATCCCTTATTAAACTATTTAAAGACATACTAACCATGATTTGAGGAAATTTAGGCAACATAACCTCTTAGAGTTATCACTTTCCAAATTTACAAATTCAACCAACAAACACCAAACCAACCAAGAACAACAATAAACCACAAGAGTTGATGTTCTTGAGATTACCTTCGTTTGCTTCACTTTTCCTCTCAAAATCGACCTATCTCTCTCCCCTTAAACTTGATGTTTTTTCTTGCTACACAAAGATTGTCATGAAGAATAAAAGCTTAGAGAGGGAACTACACAAGTTTGGAAGCTAAATCACTATGAACAACAAGTCTTACCTTAGTTTTCTTCCTCTTGAGCTCTCCTTCTTTCTAGATTTTCCCTAAGCTCCCTCCCTCCCTCCCTCCCTCCCTCTCTCTCTCAGTGTGTTGGGACGTGAAAATGGGGAAAGGAAAGATGACCAAGCACTTTAAAATATCCGACCATTTTCCTTAATTAAGTTTATAACAAAAATCTACTTTATGACACTACATGTACTTGGCTCAATTTTATGACACTTTCTCTTTCTCTTCTTGGGTGTCTAGGCATGAAAAATGACAAGGAAAAAGGTGATCCAAGACTTAAAATATCTTACCTTTTCCCTTAATTAAGTTCTAGACATAAATTCAATTTATGACAAGTCTTGTACTTGAGCCTATCTCCATCCAATTAGTGTCATAACCTCTCATTGGCATTGAACTATTTTCTCTTCCCCTTGGTTAGCCCATGAAAATGCATAAGGGTCCGCTTATATGACCCAATTGGGCTTCATTACTTTAAGCCTACTACATGCACAAGAAACATTATTTTAATCCCATTTCCACATGTGCTCATCTCTTTTCACAAATTCATACTTAATTAATTGGCTTAATTAAGATGATGCCACTTGGCATGTTTATGAGCTAAATAATTATTTTACCCTCCTATTTCTTTATTCCCCAATTTGCACAATTTCAAACACATTTTATTTTCCAATTTTCAGAATAGTGCCAATTCTGGCAGATTTTCAGGCCAAACTTTGAAAAAGCATAACTAAATTTGTAAACATCGTTTCAAAGTGATTCTAAAGGCTACAAAACCCTTATTGAGTCTAGTTTTAAGGAAAAATAGGGAATTTAGCAAGTTGGGAGTACATCATTCCCAGATTTAATTTCTTTGACCGCTGCTCCTGAAACTTTCCAATTTTTCTGGGCTAATTACAAAAATTCATAAGTCTTATGTATAGCTTCAATTGATTCATATGATCTACCAAATTAAAACTTAGGATGTCTACTTTCATCTTGTAAAATTTCATAATTTTTTCTCATCATTTAGTCTTCCAAAACTTCATGACAAGCTCACTGCGTCACAGGAAGTTTCACCAGAAGCATAATCACTTTCTTCAATATTCACCATTTTATTTTCTTTAATGCCCCAAAGATATAAGAAACATTAGATAACATATTTGGGACACCTATTAAATCGGGGCTTAGCAGTACGCTTAGTTCAGCTTATTCCTAAGCCTCCAATCTCAAAATTTGAGATATTATATTTCTTACCCTGTTCTATAAATTTCGTCCTCAACATTTAAACTTCTACAACTTGTGGGTCACTTCTTATCACTCAATTCATCATTTTTCAATGTGCAGTCTCACAAGCCATGCAAAACCATAATCATATTCAATCTATCTCTTTCATCTCCAAGCTCATCGAGCATGCAATACAATCACCATATTCGCATCACAAATCTCAGATAGTATTTAGCATTTATCATCTATTCTGTACACAGTATGTAGTGAGCAATCAAACACACAACCCACTAGTCATTTCCCACAACGCTTGGTTCCTTAGGCCTCACAGCCTCTTCTGGACTTCACCCGGATTCACACAATCACCTTTTTATGTCACACCCCAGTCCGGTCCAATCTAGGGTAAATCGGGGTGGATTTCGTGGCACTCCCAGTCTAGCCCTTCTAGGTAATCGAGGCACTCACACCCCAGTCCAGCCCATTGGGTAGTCAGGAGCCCAAAGGATATCCACCTTTTTATGTAACGACCCAATCCTTACCCCACCTAAGAGGTCTGTTGGATGTCCCTATCCTAACGAGGTCTGTTAGGCTGGTGAGCCGACTATAGTTCACTTCGTTAAGTTCCTCCTATAGCAGAATATCCCCACTCCCCAAGTGGGTTTCTTTCGCCTCCCATGTCTTGAAGCCATGACCCTAAGGATACAATTGCGCCTTATGTGAGACATTGTACTATTAGACACTAAAACACTTGGTCACACTAGTCTTACTACCCCTGCTACAATCTAGTACAGTTTGAATGTTCTGTCAATCTCAAAACATTACCTTGGACACATTGGTCCAATGTCATCTCACTAGGAATGAACCGCAGTACTAGACACATAGGTCTTACAGCCTAGGGATACCGCCCTATATAACCTTGCACATTGGGTCTTACCGCCTCAAGCCTCGGCTCGTCACAATTTTCAAATATATTACATCATGTCAGCCTAAGGACTTACAGGTCCATCAGTTCTTATAGCTTAATCACATACAATTCATCATCTTTGCTGAATACATATCGAGACCAACAACCTCAAATAAATCATCGGTCCCTAAAGATTAAGCATAAATTTACCACGTTTCCGCTGCCCACTCTAAGGTTTAGATCCTCATATGAGCTTTAATAATGTCAGGATGATTTAATAACAGTCCCAAAATGTAACCCCTATCATATAATCAGTAATTATGATTCGAAAATACATCCTTAAGATGAATTAGAGACCAACGGATGGTAAAAGACACATTTCCAATCCCATCTTCAGGATAGGGTTTTCACAAATTTCTTTCAAAAACCAATTAACTTGGTCTCATATTCGTATTTTGAATATAATAATCATGCGCAGTTACATTGCATTCATACATATCAGAGTGTAAAACAAAAGTCCCGGCAAACCCGAGTTTCATACATTAACTAAAGGGTTTAAAGGACGTATTCGTCCTTTACAAGTTCCCATTCAGGGGATTACATATCCTTATCCAAAATAATATTTACAAAAGGTACAGTAATCCCAACCAAAATATGACAACCAACCCATAAACGAAAATAAATAACTAACCGCCTTTGGTTGTTTGCTTCTCCTTCGAGCCATTTGCCCTAGCTGTAGGTTAGTCAATAGAAAGAATGAGATTCAAGAGAATCCCAGTAGTAACAAATCACTCATACAATATATAATCACATAGCATGTAAGCAAATCATCAATCAGCACAGCAACAACAATCACAGTATACATATTGTCTTGACGGTATACACATGGCCTTCACAGCATACACATAGCCTTACGGCTTACACATGTCTTCGCAGCATACACATAGCCTTGTGGCTTACACATAGCCTCTCGGCTTTAACATAGCCTTTACGGCTGTCACTTAGCCTTTCGACTTTCACATCCATAAGCTTTGCAACATTCAAAATCATCAAAATCCAATGATCAATCAAACATACAATGCATCACATATAGTATAATAGAAACCGTCACTACCTTATTCTTTCCGGGTATGCTCTGGCACAGGTGGTTCACGAACAGGGCAACACTACTACAGAAAGGTTGAAAAGTGAAGCCCTTTAAAGAATTGCCACAGCTTCCTCTTTTTTTTACTTTTTTATTTTTTTAATTGTGGGCACCAGCTATGGCACTTGTCTATTCAAGTGCCATAGCTGGTGCGTGGCTGACGTTGCAAGTGCCACATCAACCCAAATGACCCAACTGTGGCCCCTGGCTGACAGGCGCCATAGTTGGTTTCTAGCCAAGGCACGCGCCACACTAGCCACCACGTGGTGGCTAGTTTGGCGCCTGCCTACTCCCCGCCAATCAGATTTCCCTCCCTCTTTCCTTTTTATTCCCTCTTCCTCGTGCCGACGCCCTCCCCCTATAAAAGATATATCACTTTCTCTACACGACAAACACACACACGTCTTCTTCATCAAATTCTCTTGTCCCTTTTTCCATTTTTGTTTCGTCTATCCTCACTCCTGTCCCTAGTTATTCCCTTTTCTTCCTACTCTTTGTCTCTCTTCCTCTTTTGAACCCCACTCCAGTTGGTCCCCACTCTACTCCATAGCTCACATTTGCTCATCCTCGTCACTCAAGCTAGCGTTAGCAACTTGGTCCCCCACTCCCTGCGCTGATCAATTAATTGATTTGTAAGTGTCTATGCTTTTTTAATTTTTAATTTTTTTCAGGTTCTTTTATATGATAGCATGCTTTGTTTTAATTTTTTGGCTGACAAGCTTGCGTTTTTAAGTAATCTTTTAATTTACTTAATTAGTTGCTGATGTAATATATGCACATATCAAGTTCTTGTACTGTGATATTTTTTATGTTAGTTTTGGAGAGTATTAATATAAGAACATTATTGTTAGGGAGTCTATCAACATCTTTATAAGCACAGTAAGTTTTGAGTTGTGTTCTAATTAAGTTCTGTTTTTTCTTAAAAATAAAAGGGGAATCTTTTGTTCTTTGGTAAATAAGCACTTTTTCTTTTTGAAAATTAATATGGATATATAGTTTTCCTCAATTTTGAATTAGGTCCTAAACTTTTCTCTTTTCCCCCTTTTAATTAGATCCCTAAACTTGTTGTTAGATCCGTGAGTCCCTAAATTATAACACTGTTGAATAAACATTAATAGAGTTAAAAATTTAAGTTAAAAGTGTCTGAAACTATCTTCTCCTTCTGTCTCTTTATTGGCTTCCACCATAGCCCAAGTCTAAGCAATCTTGATCTCCACACTTGATGAAAATTATTCAATAAATAAGCTAAACACAATGTTGCAATGAGTATTTTTAAAAAAATTGCAACTAGATGTTATTTCATTTAAGTTTTGCCAATATTAAAAGTCTTATTTGAAGGTTTCCTGGAAGTAAAACCTTGTCTTAAACCAAAAACACACAATTCCAGATAAAGGTTTATAAAACTGCAAGTGGATATTATTTTAATATTACGTGTTACTGATGGTTAGATCAAGTGGAGGGTATTTGGTTCTTTTTAAGTAAGGTTAAGGCTTAAGGGTTGAAGTATCTTAAAAATTTATCAGGTGGAGAAATTAATATAGCCTCTTGAATAAATAAAAAAAATCATGTTGAAGCAACAAACTTTTTGTTGAGGTGGTAAGGGACTTACCTCAGTAAAAAAAAGAACATAAATTCAAGTCCCAAGAAACACTTATCAGGAGAGCTGAGAACCCTTTCCTTTTTAAGCCTCAAGGGGAAACCTTTGATCAAATAAAAAAGAAAATCATGTTTAAATGTGCCCAGCAATATGCGAATCTAATCAAATAATATCAAATATGATATGAATAATTGCATGACAAGAATATTATTTTAGCTTTTTATAAAGTGTTGATCAGCATAATTTATAGTAAAATAATAAAAATTAATTGAATTTGATACACTTAAAAAAATAATATTAAAATTGAAGTTTAAATGTGAAAAAAATAAATGTTATATATATATATATTATTTTAGAAGGAAATGACACAAGTGTAAGGAAAATTATTTTAAACAAGTTTTAGCATTTCAATAATAATGATTTTATTAGATATCTTGAGTAAATGTGTATTTGAAGTTTATTTTTTTTGGTGAAATTATATAAAACCCCTGAACTTTGGGTCAGTTGTAACTAACCCCCTGACTTTTTACTAAATATAGAAAAATTAAAGTAGTTTTTACGTGAAAAGAATTAACACTTGGAAAATACAAAATACAAGTAATTTTTTTAATAAAATATAATTATAATATATTAATATAAGGATGTCAAAATTATATCATTTTATAATTTATTTGGAAAATAAATATATGTGTATATGTGAGACTTCAAAACATTTATATTCTTGCTTGTTGGTATATATAAAAAACAAAACATATTAAAATATTTAGTTTGCTTTCCTATGATTCATAGTATCATGAAACAACACATACAACAAATTAATTTTTGTGTTCCATATTGCCAAAGCTTGCTTTCCTATGTGTTGGGAAATATGATTTCTTTCCTTATGAGCTGTATTATTTGTCAATTAAAACATATACAGGGTTTAATTTAAGACTTAGAAAGCTTCAATTTTATTTTAAAATTGATAAGAGAATATAAAAGTAATTAGTAAAATAGTCATACAATTAACCACGTACTTTTTTAAAAATAGATTGAAGGTATAGATGGATTGTAAATGGATATCATCTAATCGGTGTTCAAGGGAATACATAGATGGGGTGAAAGAGTTTATTACATTTGCAATCAAGAATACAAAAGATCCTGACAAAATCTTGTATCATTGCTTATCTTATTGCTTTGAAAAGCGGATTAGTCCACTTGATTTGCTAGATCATTTAGTGTGTTATGGAATTGATCAAACATATATACGATGGACAAGGCATGGTGAGAAGAACGATGCATATAGTGATCAGGTGCATACCATGAGTGGTGCTTATAATGAATTTGATTAAAGCATGTTTGATGAAGATGATGGTCTTGAAGAAATGTTAAATGTGGTTGAAGGGGTGCTTCATAACTGCCCTAACGAATTTGAGAAGTTGAAAGGTGATGCAGAGAAATTATTATATGCCGACAGTACTAAATACATGAGATTGCTAGCAGTGTTGAAGTTGTATAACTTTAAAGCTTGTTATGGATTGAGTGATTTGGGTTTCACCACACTGCTTGAACTATTGTAAGATATGCTTCCAGAAGAAAATGTACTTCCTACCAAGATATATGAGGCAAAGCGAATTCTTTGCTCAACAACCGGTATGGGATATGAGAAGATACATGCATGTCTTAACGATTGCATACTATGTAATGTTGGGGAAGTACCCTAAATGCAATGCATCTAGATATAGGAAGAAGAAAGGAAAATGTCCGTTGAAGGTCCTTTGGTATTTTCCCATTATTTTGAGATTCAAGCGACTATACAGTCATGCAGAGATTGCTAAACAATTGACATGGCATGCAGATGAAATGATTAAAGACACGAAGCTTAGGCACCCTGCAGATCTCCTCAATGGAAAAAATTGATCATGAGTACCCTGACTTTGCGAATGAAGTAAGGAACCTTCACCTTGCACTGTCAACTAATGGAATTAATCCACACGATGTTCAAAGTAGTACACATATCACATGGCCGGTGATATTGATGATTTATAACCTTCCTCTACACTTGATCATAAAACGTAAGTTTATGAAGTGGTCCATGTTAATTTTTGGGCCAAGGCAACCTAAGAATGATATAGATGTATACTTGGCTCCTTTAATTGATGACTTGAAGTTGCTTTGGGAGGAAGGTGTCAGTGTGTATGACGGGTATATGGAAGAAAGTTTCACTTTGAAAGCCATATTGTTTGGCATAATTAATGATTTCCCTGCTTATGGTAATTTGTCGGGATACAGTGTGAAAGGATATGGTGCATACCCTATATGTAAAGATGACACTCATTCAGTGCGACTTTATCATTATAAGAAAAATGTTTACATAGGGCATCGAAGATTCTTAGCATCACAACATCGTTGGAGGAAGTACAAGAAGCCTTTCAATGGTGACTCAGAAGAAGGTATCCCACTGAAGATGGTGACCGGTGCCCAGGTGTATTCCAAGGTAAAAGACTTAGATAACAATTTTTGCAAACCTTTTGCAAAACAAATCGAGACAAGTGGTTGGAAGAAAAAGTTCATCTTCTTTGAACTTCCTTATTGGAAGTCTTTATATGTGACACATTTTCTTGATGTGATGCACATAGAAAAAAACATATATGATAGTCTAATTGGCACATTGCTCAATATCCAAGGAAAAAGCAAGGATAGTGTCAATTCGAGGTTGGATTTAGTGAACTTGGGAATTAGAGAAGAGTTGGCACCGATTGAGCAAGGGCATCATACTTATCTACAGCCAGCGACATACACTCTGTCGAGAAATGAGAAGAAATTGTTTTATGAGTTTCTGCAAGGAATTAAAGTTCCTGAGTGCTACTCTTCAAATATAAAGAACCTTGTATTAGTGAAAGAGTTGAAGTTAAAGAACCACAAGTCTCATGATTGTAATGTGCTTAGCAGAATTTTCTACTAGTTGGTATACGATCCATTTTACCCAAAAATTTAAGAAACACCATCACTAAACTTTGCATGTTTTTCAAGTTAATCTGCAGTAAAGTGGTAGATTCAACTAAGTTAAAAGATTTGTAAAGGCTAATTGTGTGTACTCTATGTGAACTTGAAATGCATTTTCCACCTTCTTTTTTTGACATTATGGTACATCTAACCGTACACTTGGTCAAAGAGATTCAATTGTACAGTCCATTATACTTGAGATGGATGTACCTGAATGAGCAATTCATAAAAATATTAAAAGGGTATGTGAACAATACATATCGCTCAGAGGGTTGTTTTGCTGAAAGGTATATGGTTGAAGAAGCAAGTGACTTCTGTGCTGATTTTCTATAAAAGGTTGACCCTATAGGGATCCCCAAGACCCGTCATGATAGGCAAAGATCAGGGAAAGGAACAAGTGGGAGGGATGTAATAACAATATCAGTGACTGAATGGGAGCAAGCCCACTTGTATGTATTACATAACACTGATGAGGTCGAACCATATGTTGAAGAACACAAGGATACTCTTCAATTGATACATGGTGATAGGAATGAAAATTTATACAAGGGCTACAGGAAGAATGTGAAAAAAAAGGTTTTACCACTCATATGGCGCTTACGTCAGCAAGCTCCACAGGAGACCCTCCTCCTGTGGCACTTCCTCCAAAAATTGCCACAAAAGGGTCTTTTTTCAAAAAAAAAAATTAAATGTTGTGGTGCTTCCAAGCGCCACAGTATTTTTTAGTGGCGTCCAGATGTGTGGCACTTCTCTTGCGCCACAGCTAATGTAATTATAAGCGCCCTAGCTTTGCCTTTTTGTAGTGGTGCAAATATCGAATCCTATAAACCAAAATCCAAGACAACGAGTTATTACCTATTACAATTCTTTAATAACTCATAATTCTTGAGTTGGTTATCTCTATGGTCATTTAATCAAGTCAACAAAGGAGCTAAAGTGGTCAATTGACCTAAAAGACCAATTTCTAACCTCATAGTTCAACAATATTATATTATGCCATAACATCTTCAATTTTCGCATAAGTGACCAAATCTGTCAGAATTTTTCATCAACTTTGACAAATTATAACTAATTCTACAAAAATCAAAATGAGTCAATCCTAAGTCCTATGGAAATCTATTAAAGTCGTATACACAGGAAAAATATGAATCAATGTTGTTCATAACCACAAAAATACAGAATTACATGAAATCCCATACTACTCCAGAATTTCTTTTAGTTTCAACCCCAAACTTTGGAAAATCATAATTCCTAGCTCACAAATCAAAATGACATGAATTATGTATCCATTTTGAAGCTTGGCATGTGAAATTTAAGAATGGAAATTTTCAGAATTTTTAGACACCATTTGCTCATTCAAAACTTCCATGAAAACAGACTGCCTTGCACAGAGTTTACACTTGACAGTTTTTCCCAATTTTCAACCAATGTGTCCAATAGCTCCAAAATCAACAACCAAACCTATTCCCACACAATTTTTCTCAAGAAAACCATTGGAATCACTAAAAAAACCAAATTCTCATCACATCCACACATTTTCAGTTTTGAACCACAATGCAACACAAACCACCAAATTGCCAAGCATTCTATTTCAAGTTCCAAACTAATTCAAACCAATTTCATTGTTCAACTCATGCAACAAGACACCTATTCCAATACCAAATTACAATGCAACACACAAGACCCTAATGGCACAAAAATTAGGGCAAAAATCCAAAAATTCCAAAGTCCCACCAATAGTCACCATACATATATCAAAAGATAGCTATTTCTCACCTCTTTCACTTCCTCAAGCTAGTTTCTTGATTCCACCACTTTCAATTTTTCTCAAGCTCTCAAACGCCTTCTTTCAAAAATCTAAAACCATAGAGATGAAGCTCTCATCAAGGTGAACAACATTAAAGAAGATGATTTGAGCCAAAGAGATCATCTATAAAGCCAAAAGCTCACCTTTTCCTTTCTCTTTCCTCTTTATTTTGGAATGAAAATGGCTGCTGGAATGAGAGAGAAAGTGTGATAAAGATGAGCAGAATTTTTTGCCTCTCATACTCCTCTTGGCTGACTTAATGAGAGGAGAGGGAGAGAAAATGAATTTTAAATGGCATTTGACTTTTCCTTCTCTTCTTTCCTTTCCTTTTTGGCTTGGAAATTCTCTCTTCCTTCTTGCCTTTGGTCTTGGACGTCCAACATGAGAAAAGTGAGAAAATATATTGCTTGAATTCTCTCTTCTCTTCTCTCTTATGCCTAGCCACAATTATTGACTTTTCTTCTTATATTTTCTTTTTCTTTCTTTTTGACGTGCTCAATGAGCATGTACTTGCTTTAATTTAATTCCTCTTCCCTTCCCTTGGTCTTAACCGAAATGTTACAATAAAAACACAAGGAAGAATGTTAACTACTTGCTTAAAGGTATATGTGATCAATATGATTAAAGTTTTCTTATAAAAGAGTTGAAATTTTGACCAAATCCCTATTTTCTTCTCCTTTACCCTTTTTGGACGTTTTTAACAGTATGAGGAAGGATGTTAATTTGCTTTTTGACCCCAATAATTACTCTTAATTTTCTATTGACCAATCTTGGCCCTTCATTTTTGTTTCCCTTTCACTTGTCATGCGCTCACCCCTTCATTATAATTCAATTTAAGCTTTGACACCATAATTGAGCTTAAATACTGGGTTTGGGCACTGATTATTGCTAATTCGGGTCATAATTCACACTTTATTCCCCAAAAGAGTTTATTCTCATGCGTTACGAATTTTGGGGCATTACAATTCTCCCCCCGTTTAATAAATTTCATCCTCAAAATTTGTTACACCACTTGAGCCATAAACTACTGATACCGTCTCTGCATATCTGCTTCTGCTTCCCAAGTTGCTTTTCTCTGAGTCATTCCCTTCCAGATCACCTTTACATATGGTATGCTTCAGTGCTTGAGCCATCTTTCTTCCTGATCAATACTCTGCTCTAGCACTACCGCATATGTGAAGTTGTCTTGCAACTCAACTTCTTTATATTCAATAATGTGCGCTGGATCTGGTTGGTGCTTCTTCAATTAGGAAACATGAAACACGTCATAGAGCCTGCTTAAGTTTAGGGGTGGGGCTACCTAATAAGAAATAGGCCTGATTCTGGCAAGAATCTCAAGAAGACCTATATACCTCAGGCTTAGCTTCTTTTGTTTGATGGCTCTCTCGATGCCAATGACTGGAGACACCTTTAAAAACACATGATCACTAACCTCAAACTCTAGAGGTCTTCTTTTCTTGTTAGTATAGCTTTTCTGTCGACTCTGCGCTGTAAGGAGTCTTTTTTGAATAATTTGAATCTGCACTAAGGTCTGATCAACAAGATCCGGCCCACAAAGCTTTCTCTCAAATAGCTCGTTCCAGTACTAGGGTGATTGGCACTTCCTCCCATACAATGCTTTATACGGAGCCATCTGAATGCTTGCATGATAGCTATTATTGTAGGTGAACTCGACAAGTATAAGGAAGTAGTCCTAATTCCCTTTAAAATCGAGGACACATGCTAGCAACATATCCTCCAGCATCTAAATAGTCCTCTCTGACTGTCCATCTATTTGAGGATGGTAGGCCGTATTAAATCTCAGCTGAGTACCCAGAGCCTCATGCAGATCCCTCCAGAATCATGAAGTGAAACGAGGATCTCTGTCAGAAATGATATTCTTTAGTGTACCATAGAGTCGCACAATCTCTCGGATATAAATCTCTACTACTTTGTCCAGAGAATAGCTAGCAATGATTGGTATGAAGTGTATTAACTTCGTTAACCAATCAACAATCACCCAAATTGCATCATAGTTTTTGATCCTGGGCAATCCTATAACAAGGTCCATGGTCACACTTTCCCATTTCTACTCAGGAATTTCAGGACTTTGCAAAAATCCTAGTGACCTTTGGTGCTCGATCTTCACCTTCTGGTAAGTAAGACACCACGCCATATAATTGGTCACATCTCTCTTCAATCCTAGCCACTAATGCATAGACTTCAAATCATGGTACATTTTGGTCATTCCGGGGTGAAGAGTATACTGGCTTTTGTATGCCTCATCAAGAATCTTTTGCCTCAATTTTGCCTTCAGTGGAATACAAATTCTCTTTTAGTAACGAACCAATCCACTAAGTGACAAATCATAATCCCAAGCTTTTCCTCGCTCAATCATAGCCCTGATAGATCACACCCGATCATCTTGCTTTTCAGCTTCTTCAATTTTAGCTCTCAAATCACTTTCCCCTTGGGAAATATTGTAATTAGCACAGATAATATGGTTCAACAAATTCAAATCTTGGAAGTCTTCTATCAACTTCATTTCTTGAATCATCATTGCTGCAACAAGCATCGTCTTTCGACTAAGAGCATCCATGATTACATTTGCCTTACCCAGATGATATTTGATTTCTAGGTTGTAGTCTTTAAGCTACTCCATCCAACGATGCTGTCTCTTGTTCAATTCTTTCTAATGATACAAATCTTGAGACTCTTGTGGTTGCAGTACAGTTCTACCGTCACACCATACAAATAATGCTACCATATTTTCAACACAAACACAATTGCCGCAAGCTCCAGATCATGGGTGGGATAATTCATTTTATGAGGTTTTAGTTGTCGGGAGGCATAGGCCACTACACGTCCCTGCTGTATAAGGACACACCCTAATCCCTGTTTACTCACATTACTATACACAACATAAGTCAAGCTAGGATCAGGTATAATCAATATAGGCGCCGTAGTTAACCACTCCTTCAGCTCAACAAAACAACTTTCATAATGCTCATCCCACACAAACAGTTGATCTTTTCTCATGAGCTTGGTCATTAGCATGGCAATACAAGCCGGTAGTAACCAATAAGACCCAAAAAACTGTGTATCTCAGTAACAGTTTCTGGCCTCTTCCAGTCCAGTACTGCTTCCACTTTATTGGGATCCACTGAGACCCCTTCTTGCGAGATAATATGGCCTAATAATTTTACTTCTGGCAGCCAAAACTCGTAGTTAATCAACTTGGCAATGAGCTATTTCTCATGCAATATCTCTAACACAATTCTCAAATGACACTTATCCTCTTCTCTGCTTTTGGAGTATATCAGAATGTCGTCAATCAACACCACAACGAATTGATCCAGATATTGTCAAAAGATGCGATTCATGTAATCCATGAATATCACAGGTGCATTGGTTAGGCAAAAGGCATTACCAAAAACTCATAGTGCCCATACCTAGTCCTGAAAGCAATCTTTGGTGCTTTCACATGCAGCTGATGATAACCCGACCTTAGATCAATCTTCGAAAACACATGCGAACCAGATAGTTGATCTAAAAGGTCATCTATTCTCGGGTGAGGGTACTTGTTCTTGACAAAAATCTTGTTCAATTCTATATAATAGACGCACAAATATAGACTCCCATCTTTCTTTTTTACAAACAACACTAGAGCTCCCCACGGCTACACACTGGGTCTAATGAACCCTTTTTCAAGCAAGTCTTCAATCTGCTTCTTTAACTCCGCCATCTCGTTTAGGGCCATTAGGTATGGGGCCTTCGATATAGAACCAGCTCCAGGCACAATTTTAATTGAGAACTGAACTTCCCTTTCTAGAGGCAATCTGCTAAGATCGTCTGGAAATACCTTAGGGAATTCTCGTACTATGGGTACACTATTCAAAGTTTCTTCTGTCTTCCCTGTACGGAAAAGAACACCATATACCCCTGGCATCCCTTCTCCAAATATTTCTCGGCTTGAGCTAATGAAATGAAATTCAAACTGGCATTCACATTATTAGCATTTTACGACGTAGGGTACACTATCCTCTTTTTCCCTCAATCAATCAACACATTATTTGCAGTCAACTAATCAAAACCCAAAATAACTTCCAATTGATAGAGCGGCAGACAAATCAAATCTATGATGGACTCGTGCCCCTCAACAGTTATTATACAATTTAAACAAGCTTCAGTGGTCAAAGCTTTAACGCCCATCAGTGTTGACACAATCAAATCAAATGGCAATTTATGCACATAAGAAAAGAAAGAGTAACTTGTGCCCGAATCAAACAAAGCCCACAGTAAATTACCATTAAGGACAATATTACCTTGAATCAAGTCGGGAGATTTTCAGGCTTCCTCATGTGTCATAGTGAACACCCTACCCTGATTCCTTGGTCTCACTCTGCCTACAGCCTTTTACATTCACTAGAAATATGCCCCGGTTGTTTGCAATTGAAACAAAGCACTTGACCCTGACATGTTCTGCCATAATATGTCTTACTATAGTAAGGACGATCCCTAGACTGATAGGGATTTTTACCACCGCCCTTGGACGAGGAGAATCCCTAGCCCTTATGTTTTTGGGAAGCATTGCCCTTGCCGGGTTCATTACGGCTGCCAACACCCTTGGCGGGGTATAGATGTCTCAAATTATTCTCTGTAATTCTACATTCTTCTACTATGTTGTTAAATTCAGTGAACTAGTGGGTGTCTAAACTCTTTCTCAATTCACGCCTCAAACCCCCACGAATTAACGTATCTGAACTCCATTCCTCATCATCCATATACTGTAGATAAGAGGAATACCTGGTCAGCCGGATGAAATGAGATAAATAATCATTGAATGTCTCTTTATCACCTTGCTTGATAGATAGGAATTCAGTTTCCTTCTCGAGCCGCACCGACTTGGGAAAATATTTTTCATTGAACTATTGTTGAAACAATTCCCAGGTCAGTGGCACATTATGATTTCACAATGTTAGGGTGATATTCTACCATAAATGATCATTATTCCCTTCAACTTATATACTTCTAGGCATGCCTTCACCTCAGTCAGGCACTCAAGCACTTCAAAGATCTTCTCTAACTGGTTTAACCAGTCTTTGGCTGCTTGGGGATCAAACCTCCCTTTAAACACCGAAGGTAGATGCTTGTAGAATTTTGACACCCAATAATGAAGATCTCTCTCTTCTCTTACCAGTACCCCTTGTGATTCTTGGTTTAGGGCAGTGTGAGGTAGGGACTCTTGAGATTGGTTAGACCCCTCCGCAGTCTCTTCATGACGAGTCTCTTCCTGGGTCTCCTCCTGAGTGGATTGAACCTAGTCTTTATTACACTTCGCTCTCTCTTCTCAGAGCTCTTCTCTCAGCTCAGTAATCATATCTCGTTGTTCTCTTACCAGACCCATCAGCTCTTACATAGGATCTAGTGGATTATCATTAACCACTTCCACCTCTGGGTCTACTCATTGTACTTTAGGGTGAACCCTTATTTTCTTCATTCTACAAATGGTTCACCACGTCAATATCATAGATAATGTATACAAATATGTCCTAAGACTCACATATCCACAAATAGCAGGAACATTAATTTGTATACAATAACCAATCACCAATCATCTTCTATCACTAAGGCAAAGAATTAAGGGAGCTATCCTAGCAAAATCTACCCTTGCCAGGAACTACAGCTCTGATACCACAAATGTAACCCCTACCATATAATCAGTAATTATGATCCAAAAATATGTCTTTAAGATAAATTAGAGACCAACGGATGGTAAAAGACACATTTCCAATCCCATCTTCAGGATAGGGTTTTCACAAATTTCTTTCAAAATCTAATTAACTTGGTCTCATAGTTGTATTTTGAATATAATTATCATGCGCAATTAGGTTGTATTTATAGTGTAAAACAAAAGTCCCGGCAACCCCGGGTTTCATACATTAGCTAAAGGGTTTATGGGACATATTAGTCTCTTACAAGTTCCCATTCAGGGGATTACATATCCTTATCCAACATAATATTTACAAAAGATACAATAATCCCAACCAAAATATGACAACCAACCCACAAACGAAAATTAATAACTAGCCGCCCTTGGTTATCTGCTTCTCTTTTGAGCCACTTGCCCTAGCTGTAGGTTAGTCAATAGAAAGAATGAGATTCAAGAGAATCCCATTAGTAACAAATCACTCATTCAATATATAATCACATAGCATGTAAGAAAATCATCAATCAGCACAGCAACAACTATAACAGTATACACATTGCCTCGACGGCATACACATGACCTTCACAACATACATATAGCCTTTTGGCCTATACATGTCTTCGCAGCATACACATAGCCTTGCAGCTTACACAAAGCCTTTCGGCTTTCACATAGCCTTTGCAGCTATCATATAGCATTTCGGCTTTCACATCCACAAGCTTTACAGCATTCGAAATCATCACAATCCAATTATCAATCAAACATACAATGCATCACATATAGTATAAGAGAAAGCGTCACTAGCTTGTTCTTTCTGGGTGTGCTCTGGCACAGGTGGTTCACGAATAGGGCAAATATCGAATCCTATAAACCAAAATCAAGGACAACGAGTTATTACCTATTCTAATTCTTTAATAACTCATAATACTTGGGTTGGTTATCTCTATAGTCATTTAATCAAGTCAACTAATGAGTTAAAGTAGTCAATTAACCTAAAAGACCAATTTCTAACCTCAAAGTTCAACAATATTGCATTATGCCATAACATCTTTAATTTTCGCATATGTGACCAAATCTGCCAGAATTTTTCATCAGCTTTGAAAAATCCTAACTAATTCTAGAAAAATAGAAATGAGGTGATCCCAAGTCTTATAGAAATATATCGAAGCCGTTTACATAGGAAAAATATGAATCAATGCTATCCATAACCATAAAAATACAAAATTAGACGAAATCCTACGCTGCTCCAGAATTGCTTTGATTGAACCATATTTTTCTATGATTTTTAGTAATTAAATTGGGATTTTTAATGGATTTTAGGGGATATTATTGCATGATTAAGCACTATTTTTAATTAGGGGCATTAGTATTGAAGTAATTGTAAAAAGGGGCAGAATAGTCAAAATTTATTAATTATTCTTTTTTTACAATTGTCCTTTGAACTTTTGATGCAACCTTGTGCTTAATTTTGCATTGTAGGTATTAAAGAGGGAAATTAAGATTTAAGAATTTTGGAGATTCAAATTATTGGGCCAAATGGAAAGAAAGATAAGAAAAAAATATAAATAGAAAGGCAAGCCCAAAGAAAAGAAAGAAGAGAAACAAATCCAGCTGGGTATTTGGGCTGCTAAGGAAAAAAACAAGGCCCAATGAGGAGCCTAGACCAGATCAGCAGGAAATGGAGGATCTCACAGCAGCTGGATATGGCTATTCGGACATGCGAAACCCAATGACGAAGGGAGCTCAGGGCGATATGAGAATCAGACAGTAGCGCTACTGGAGAGGGGAGACAGACCTGGGGGAGAGAGCTGGAAGGAGACCAAAGAGCTGAGATTACAACACCACCACCTTCTACGGAGTCAATCTCCGCCATCATCACAGTTGGAACCTGCTGGGACTGGAGACGCGAGGACCAGAGGCAGAAATCAGAGTCGAGTTTGAGAAAGTTAAGGGACGGAGGTGAGTTCCTGACTATCTCAAAACACCGTTTCCTCCACTACCTCCGTCAAGCTTCGCCTGCCACCACCGACGTCACAGCACCACTACCGGTCGACTACCAGCACTGTCCTACTCCTCAACTAACCACCACCATTCTCAGATTCAGTACCGCTGTCAGAGAAAGAGGAAGCTTCCCTGTGCTTCGCCATTCTCGTCATCTCTGTCTCTTATTCTCTCTCTTTCATCGTCCATTGATCTTCTGCAGTTTCCGGTGGAGATCACAGTGAGTTCTTACCACCACCTCTATTTTTGTTCACAGTATCACTGACCCGTCCCATTTCTTCTCTTACCATCATCTCTCTTTCTTCTTCACACTATTGGAAATTGTGCCCTAAGGGCCAATAATTGTACTTTGAACATTATTATTTTAATGAAATTTCTCCATTCTGTTATCATATTATTTGCATGTTAACTGTGATAATTGTATCCTTGGATAATTCATAAAGATTGTCCTAAAATGTCCCGGTTGGTCATCTATGCGGGAGCAGAGATGAAACAAGACCAGTATGACTTTGATAAGATATGGAGATACGAATCAAAGTTTTAGGCACTTGTAAGAGTACAAGGTGCTGGACCGACCCACTATGAAAAAGCTACATGGATCAAGTCATAAGCTTTTCTCATGTATAACCACCTCACAATGCCCTTAGACCTGAGGTCATCATGGATTCCTACATGAGAGTTGCTAAGCTTTGAACTAGTCAAAAGTCACTTTTGACCGGGTCATGATAAAGGCTACGATCGGGCTTAGTGGTTTTTCATGCAGAGGAATATGAATGATCAAGATGAAGTTTATCCCTCACATTAGTAGAGAGATATTACTGGGCCCCTCGATGAGTGAGTCTGAGAAATGTATAGCCATACTATGATGAAAGGAGTTTCTGCCTCTGTTATCAGGCTACTCAGGAATCGAGAAAGTAATGGTCAGGAACAAGAGGATGACATTATCCATGCCTTATCCTTGATCAATATATCGTGTGACAAAAGGGACGTGACATGGTTGTATGACAGGTTGCATTGTGATAACGATCCTTATATGAATTGGGTAGTCGTAATGTCTTGCTAGAGGCCGCTTGCGACTTTTGGGTTAGTATATTTATTGGCCCACTGCCAACTTCATATGGGCCTACAGGGTCGCACACAAGAATGGCCCAGCACGAGATAATGTTTAATTTAGGGTGGATGAATTTTATATATATATATATAATATAAAATTCATTAATAATATTATATAGATATATATATTTTTGAAATATATATCTTATATATATATATATATGTATATATATATTATATGATATTATTATATTGTGTTAGTTTTAAATTTAATTTATTAAGATATATTAAATTTAATAACTAACATGATAGAGATATAGTATCTCAGATTTAATTTATGAAGATAAATTAAATCTAATGGCTCTTTATTTGGATTAAATAAATAGGTTAAATTAAAACTGTTGGACAGATTTAATTTAAACTGAATTTATTTAATTAGCTCATCAAGATAATTAATTGTTAATTAATTTCAAAATTAATGATGATTAATTTTGAAATTTGAAAATAGCCCTCATAGGTTATAAACTTGATAGAGCAGATATATTCATATGCACATGAGAATTGAGAGCCGTAAGTGAAACCCTAGGAGACATTAGAGGCGCTAGCACACAGTCTCGGTTGGAGAGCATTCGTGTGGATACCGGTAGAGGGAGCAGACCTGACGTGTGGGCTCCTAGAGATCGTGAAAACTCTAAATTAATCATCAAAAAGGTATGAATCCTTCCAACTTGGTTTAAACACCATTGATAGATTCTCGATTAGGATCGGTGAAAATTTTTAAAATTCTTCCGCTGTGCCTACCGATCCTAACAGTGGCATCAGAGCCAGATCAATTGTGGTTTAAATTGAGTTTATGATTCTTATACATGTGATATATATGGGATGTGTACGTATGTTTATAAGAAACACTCGAATTGCATGTGATTTGGTTAATACGAAACGAAATTATTTAGAAAGATGTGATCTTGTAATTCCGTTGATTTTCATTTTTGTTTAAATTGAATCTTGAAATTGTTTCGTTTTCGGTTTTGAAACATGTAATCTGATCACGACATTTATTGCTTTTCATATTGTATGAATTCTTGTTGTGGTTTGCTATTTATCCTTGTTTGGGTATGGTGAACAACATGGCTTTAGAATTTTACAAAGGTTGTAATATTTAAATACGGCCTGCGTGCCGTGCCTTCCTCTAAATGCTCTCGATGTACATTCTCTTCTCATGTCACTCCCCTCGAATGTTTAAACGAGGTTTCTCTCAATGTATTTCTTTTTTATTTAGAGAAGTCCTCTCATTGGCTTGGGAGGATTTTAGGTTAGGTAAGCCATGTTGTGTCACATTTAAATTCTGCTTTTGATAAGATCATTGCATGATTACTTTTACGTTTATATGTATTTATCTGTATGAGATACAACCACGATTGCATCCATATAAACAAAACTGATTAATTAAGCCCTATGAATCAAATCTTAAGTCATAATGCCGTCAATTAATGAATACTTGTCAAAACCTAGATCGCTCAATTGTGGAAACCACCAAAGTGGATGCACTTGAGTTATCTTGATGAGACAAGCTTGAGTAATGGTGCTGCTCATAATATTCATTATTGTTTTGTCTTAATTGAGGTTAACAAAACGGTTTTGAATCTCAAGGCATTAGATGGGGTTAAACATGCCGGATCATATGATGATTAAATCCCATAAAGATCTAAGAGTTACATGTGATGTAATTGGTAAATAGGTTACCTACCTAAATAACTTGAATTTAAGTGTCTTGCCAAAGTGGACTTAAGTTTAAGACAAATATAGATCTTAGCCCACTAATTATTATATTGAGGGTTGTTAATTTAGTGAGAGATTACTAACTATCTTTGCATATTTTAATTGTAGAATCATGTCGACTAGTAATATTGCTACACTTTCGTTGCGATCGATCCTTGAGAAGGACAAACTCAATGGGACAAACTTTCTTGACTGGTTCAGGAACTTGAGAATTGTTCTCAAGCAGGAAAGAAAGGCTTATGTCCTAGATCAACCCATTCCTGAGGAGCCTGCAGGCAATGCTCCAAGAGCTCAAAGAGATGCTTACACAAAGCATAAGGATGACTCTGTGGATGTAGGTTGCCTGATGCTTGCCATTATGGTTTCAGATCTCCAAAGAGATCTGGAACTCATGGAGGCTCATGAGATGATTGTACATCTCAAGGAAATGTTCCAGCAACAGGCAAGGTAAGAAAGGTATGAGACCACAAAGGCCTTACATTCCTGCAAAATGGCTGAAGGTGCATCAGTTAGTACTCATGTGTTAAAGATGAAAGGCTATATTGATCACCTTGAGAGGCTTGGATTTCCCATGAGCCAGGAGTTAGCTACGGATTTGATCCTCAACTCACTCTCAGAGAGTTATGACCAGTTTGTTATGAACTACAACATGAACAACATGGAGAAATCAATTTATGAGCTGTATGGGATGCTCAAAACTGCTGAGCAAAGCATTAAGAAAAAGCCTAGCACAGTTTTGATGGTTCAGAACGGAAAGGGTATGAAAAAGAAAGGGAAGGGCAAATGGAAGGGTAATGGCTCAGGTGGTAAGACCAAAGAGTCAAACAAGCCTGAATCCAAGCCTGCACCTAATAAGGCAAAGCCTCCAAAGGAAGGAGTCTGCTACTTCTGCAATGAACCCGGTCGTTGGAAGAGGAATTGTAAACTCTACCTAGAAGATCTGAAAAAGAACAAGAAGGATAGCGAGGCTATTGCTTCAGGTATTTATGTTATAGACATTCATTTTTCTACTTCCTCTACATGGGTATTAGATACTGCATGTGGTTCTCACATTTGTACAAATGTGCAGGGTTTAAAGGACAGTAGAAAGCTGAAGAAGGGCGAGGTGGACCTACGAGTTGGAAACAGAGCAAGAGTTGCTGCTTTAGCCGTAGGCACTTATGAATTAGTTCTGCCCAGTGGGCTTTTGTTAGTTTTAAACAATTGCTATTATGTTCCTGCTTTAAGTAGTAACATTGTTTCTCTTTCTTATTTAGATAAGGAAGGTTATACCTCCATTACTAGGAATGTTAAATGTTCTATTTATCGTAATGACATTTTCTATGCTGATGGTGATTTGCATGTTGGTCATTATATATTAAATTTGGAACATCCTAATAATGGGAATATCTATAACATAACTACTAAGAGGATAAAATCAAATGATTTGAATCTGACCTACCTATGGCATTGTCGTCTAGGCCACATAAATGAGAAACGCATTTCTAAACTCCATCAAGATGGATTTCTAAACTCATTTGATTTTGAATCATATGATACATGCAAATATTGCTTATTAGGAAAGATGACTAAGGCACCTTTTACTGGGCACAGTGAGAGGGCTACTGAATTATTGGGCCTCATACATACAGATGTATGTGGACCATTAAATATAGCTGCCAGAGGAGGTTATGTCTAGTTCATTACATTTATAGATGACTTTAGTAGATATGGCTATATCTATCTAATGAAACATAAATCTGAATCTTTTGAAATGTTCAAAATATTCCAAAATGAAGTACAAAACCAACTTGGTAAAATAATTAAAGCACTTTGATTTGATCGAGGTGGTGAATATTTGAGCCAAGAATTCATTGACCATCTTAGGAGTTGTGGGATAATCTCACAATTGACTCCTCCAGGAACACCACAATGGAATGGCATTTTTGAACGAAGGAATCGAACACTATTAGATATGGTTCGATCTATGATGAGTCAAACAGATCTTCCACCGACCTTTTGGGGACATGCCCTAAAGACAGTTGCATTCACACTAAATCGTGTTCCATCTAAGGCAATTGAAAAGACACCATATGAGATATGGACTGGAAAGAAACTAAGTTTATCTTTTCTCAAGATCTAGGGATGTGAGGTCTATGTTAAACAACAAGCCTATGATAAATTAGCGCCCAGATCCATAAAGTGCCTTTTCGTGGGGTATCCTAAAGAAACGAAAGGATACTATGTCTATAATCCCGCCGATAACAAAGTGTTTGTTATTCAAAATGGCAAGTTTCTAGAAAGAGAGTTTGTCTCTAAAACAACCAGTGGGAGCGACGTACATCTCGAAGAAATTCGAGAGCCACAAGATGGTACAGAACCACAGATGGAAATTAGAGAAGACTCACAACAAGTTACTGAGCCTCCTTAAGTAACACAAGGTCCACGAATATCTGATAGGACACGGCATCAGCCTCAGAGATATGGATTTCTAATTACTAAAGGCCGTGATGTGTTGCTCATTGAGCAAAATAAGCCCACCACCTATCGAGAAGCCACAGTGGGACAAAACTCTAAGAAATGGCTAAATGCCATGAAGTCTGAAATGTAATCCATGTACGACAATCAGGTTTGGACCTTAGTCGATCTACCTGAAGGTGTAAAAACCATTGGGTGCAAATGGGTTTTCAAGGAGAAAATTGACATGGATGGCAATGTAAATGTCTTCAAGGCACGACTGGTTGCAAAAGGATTCACTCAAAATCATGGTGTAGACTATGATGAAACGTTTTCCCCAGTTGCAATGGCTAAATCAATCAGAATCCTTCTTGCCATTACAGCATATTATGACTATGAAATATAGCAGATGGATGTCAAAACAGCCTTCCTTAATGGAAAGCTGCTTGAGGATGTGTACATGACACAACCTGAAGGTTTTGTGCGTCTAGAGGACTTTGGTAAAATTTGCAAGCTTCAAAGATCCATTTATGGATTGAAGCAATCATCTCGGAGCTGGAATCATTGTTTTGATAAAGTAGTCAAAGAGTTTGGTTTCAATCAAAACATCGATGAACCTTGTGTTTACAAGAAGGTTAGTGGGAGCATAGTTGTATTTCTAGTGCTTTATGTAGATGACATCCTACTCATTGGGAATGATATTCCTACCTTGCAGAGTGTCAAGCCTTGGTTAGGAAAGTCCTTCTCAATGAAAAACTTAAGTGAAGCCACCTATATCCTAGGGATTAGGATCTATAGGGATAGATCCAAAAGACTAATAGGCCTAAGTCAGAGCACATACACAGACAAGATACTGCATAGGTTTAGTATACATGATTCAAAAAGGGGTTACGTACCCATGTCTCATGGCATCCATCTTAGCAAGGATCTGTGTCCTAGTACACCTGATCAGCGAGATCGCATGAGTAAGGTTCCATATGCCTCGGCCATTAGATCCATCATGTATGCCATGTTATGTACTCGACTGGATGTCTCGTTTGCCTTAAGTATGACCAGCAGATACCAACAAGATCCTGGTGAGGGTCATTGGACTGCCGTCAAGAATATCCTAAAGTACTTAAGAAGGACTAAGGACTTATTTTTTGTCTATGGTGGATTGGATGATGAGCTCTGCATAACCAGTTACACAGATGCAAGTTTCCAAACTAACCAAGACGACCTTAAATCGCAATCTGGATATGTATTCCTCCTAAATGGTGGAGCAATAAGCTGGAAGAGCTCCAAGCAGAGCACTATAGCAGATTCTGCAACAGAAGCTGAGTATATAGCAGTATCAGATGCAGCTAAAGAAGCCGTTTGGATTAGAAAGTTCATTACTGAACTAGGGGTAGTGCCTACCATCTCAAATCCAATAGATTTATTCTGTGACAATAGTGGTGCTATTGCACAGGCCAAGGAGCCTAGGTCACATCAAGGGACCAAGCATATACTTAGGTGATTTCATCTTATTAGAGAAATCAATGATAGAGGTGATATAAAGATATGCAAACTAGCAGGAAAAGATAATATTGCTGATCCTCTTACTAAGCCACTTGCACAGGCAAAGCATGAGCGTCATGTTAGGGTAATGACAATTAGGCAAATTAATGATTGCGCCTAGGGCAAGTGGGAGGATGTTGGAAATTGTGCCCTAAGTGCCAATCATTGTACTTTGAACATTATTATTTTAATGAAATTTCTCCATTCTGTTATCATATTATTTGCATGTTAACTGTGATAATTGTATCCTTGGATAATTCATAAAATTGTCCTAAAATGTCCCGGTTGGTCATCTATGCGGGAGTAGAGATGAAACAAGACCAGTATGACTTTGATAAGATATGGAGATACGAATCAAAGTCTTAGGCACTTGTAAGAGTACAAGGTGCTGGACCGACCCACTATGAGAAAGCTACATGGATCAAGTCATAAGCTTTTCTCATGTATAACCACGTCACAATGCCCTTAGACCTGAGGTCATCATGGATTCCTACATGAGAGTTGCTAAGCTTTGAACTAGTCAAAAGTCACTTTTGACCGGGTCATGATAAAGGCTACGATCGGGCTTAGTGGTTTTTCATGCAGAGGAATATGAATGATCAAGATGGAATTTATCCATCACATTAGTAGAGAGATATTACTGGGCCCCTCGATGAGTGAGTCTGAGAAATGTATGGCCATACTATGATGAAAGGAGTTTCTGTCTTTGTTATCAGGCTACTCAGGAATCGAGAAAGTAATGGTCAGGAACAAGAGGATGACATTATCCATGCCTTATCCTTGATCAATATATTGTGTGACAAAAGGGACGTGACATAGTTGTATGACAGGTTGCATTGTGATAACGATCCTCATATGAATTGGGTAGTCATAATGTCTTGCTAGAGGCCGCTTGCGACTTTTGGATTAGTAAATTTATTGGCCCACTGCCAACTTCATATGGGCCTACAGGGTCGCACACAAGAATGGCCCAACACGAGATAATGTTTAATTTAGGGTGGATGAATTTTATATATATATATAATATAAAATTCATTAATAATATTATATAGATATATATATTTTTGAAATATATATCTTATATATATATATGTATATATATTATATGATATTATTATATTGTGTTAGTTTTAAATTTAATTTATTAAGATATATTAAATTTAATAACTAACATGATAGAGATATAGTATCTCAGATTTAATTTATGAAGATAAATTAAATCTAATGGCTCTTTATTTGGATTAAATAAATAGGTTAAATTAAAACTGTTGGACAGATTTAATTTAAACTGAATTTATTTAATTAGCTCATCAAGATAATTAATTGTTAATTAATTTCGAAATTAATGATGATTAATTTTGAAATTTGAAAATAGCCCTCATAGGTTATAAACTTGATAGAGCAGATATATTCATATGAACATGAAAATTGAGAGCCGCAAGTGAAACCCTAGGAGACATTAGAGGCGCTAGCACATAGTCTCGGATGGAGAGCATTCGTGTGGATACCGGTAGAGGGAGCGGACTGACGTGTTGGCTCCTAGAGATCGTGAAAACTCTGAATAATCAAAAAGGTATGAATCCTTCCAACTTGGTTTAAACGCCATTGATAGATCCTCGATTAGGATCGGTGAAAATTTTTAAAATTCTTCCGCTGTGCCTATCGATCCTAACACACACCACAATCACTATGTCCACCTCTATTTCTTCTTCTTCACTGCCATAAACCACCGACACCACAATTCACTTCCTTTGCCTCTTACTTATTCATCCTGCAACCTTTTCTTTGCCTTCCACCAATTTCTGTCATAATCTTCTCCGCATGACCATTACCATCGTCCTCCCTCTATTTTTCCTTTATCACACCATCGACAACCACTCTCCTCATTAACCTCCACCATCAATTTCTATTGCCATAAGCCACAGTCTGGAAATCATCACCACTGGCTTCCCATCTCAGATTCTCCATTTTCAGATTCAGATTGGCATTTCTCTGTCTCTTGGGTTGCTAAAGCTTTGAAGAATCTTTCACAGAATTTAGTAGAATGAGAAGCTAATTAATTTGGGTCTTGGTGCTGAGGAATTGTGGCTTGAGCAATTGTGCTACATAGGGGAGTTCTTTGATTCAATCTTATGCTTAGACTATATATTTGATTTCCTTGTTTAGGTTAATCATTGTGTGGTTTTAAGACTTAGATTGCTGTTATATATCCATGTGGATTGATCATTGTAGTTTTAATTGGATGATGTATTTTGATGTTCATTTTGATACAGATCTTTGATGTGCTTAATGAAATTGTGCTTGCTATCATGTTATTGATTGGTAATCATAGTTGATTTGAGCTCTTGAATGGTTCATTAGAACATTCTAATTGAGAAGAACAATTTGCACTACACCAATTTTAATTGCACATTAAGTGGGTTTAAACAATATCTCAAGAGGTCGTAGTTAGCTATATTTGTAGGGGCTACTATTAATTGGGAATATTGGACTCAAGTGTTATCTTGAGGTTGTTCTTAAGACTTAATGAAATTTGAACTCTTATGATTTATTTAGCAAGGATTGCCACTTTCTTCATCACCAAGATTCATTTTATCATATTATTCCTTTTTAATCCAAATCATTTCTTTATTATTTTCCAAAATACCAAAAAAAATTAGGAATAGTTTTATTTTCATAAATTTTAATTTCTAGAAAAACCAATTTCAAAAATCCCTTTTCTAACCATGTTTATAAATGGTTAGAATAAATGGCTCCTTGATAAGAGAACGATTCCAAGTTGTTTGCACTATATTACATTTAATTATTGGTAATTAGTGATTTGATTCTGAGGTGGCTAAGGTTGTGTCAAATCATGCTTCCACTTTCAGTCCCAAACTTTGGAAAATCATGACTCCTAGCTCACAAATAAAAATGACATGAATTATATGTCCATTTTGAAGCTTGGCATGTGAAATTTAAGATTGGAAAGGTTCAAAATTTTTAGATGCCATTTGCCCATTCAAAACTTCCATGCAAACCAACTGCGTCACAAATTTTGGGGCATTACACACAAGAACCTCCCATGACACCTAACGGCACCCACAATCTATATTCCTCTATGCCCACTCTTGGCCAATTTCATCTCAAATCATTTCGGGCAATCTCATATGAACTTCTACTATCGGTCCAGCTCTAAGTATATTCACAACTCTACTTCCCTTATCAGGGTACTCTACCCATGTTATACAAGAAATTCAAAAGCCACCAGTATATTCGACTTTCTTTCTCAACCGTGAGACCATATTTCATGGCTACTCATTGTTCTATCGAGAACTACTCTCATTCAATAAGGGAATACTCTATTATAATGATCTTTCCCTATGCTAGATTAGCAACTAGCAACCTTGAGATACCTCATACACATTTTGATTCATTTTAGTACCATGTTCTAGTACCTTAGACCATCTAGGTCAAATCAAATTCCTAAGAATCAGTTCAACTATTGAGTTTGATCCTTGAATCATAATTGAACACTTAGAACCTCAACATTAGCTGAGCCAAGAAATCACTTTCCTCATTTCCACGGATCATCATTAATGCAACACAAATCTGAGTATATCTACCAGTCTAAGGGCACACTGGTCCCCTAGTTCTTTGGGCCTTTGGACACATAGGTCCTCTATAACATCACGGCATGTAATATCATACAGTCTAGGGTCTCTAACCCAACCTTTAAGTTCATTAGATCGGATCCTCTATGATCAACATACAGCATAATCATCATGCCTCATATATCACCGTACATCATTCCTACACTCCTTTATCATAACGGTGTTTCTAAGGATCATCGCATTAGATCCCATATGTTTTGATGATAACAAAGATTGGATTAATGTTACAAAAGGTTTTGATAATAAACAAAAAGGTTTGAATAAAGTAACTAAGCTCTTGGTGGCAGGCAAAATCATTACTCCAGTAACTACTCAAGTAATGAAGAAGAACTGAAAGACAGAGAATAGGAGAAAGCATCACCGGTAGATTTTTGAAGGCATTACTCGAGTAAGCCCTTGAGTAATGATCTATCATTACTTGACGAATCACTCAAGTAATGTGTGAGAAATTGTTCTAGAAGCTCTTTGTTAAAAATTGCATGGCATTACTCGAGGGATCACTCGAGTAATTTGAAAAGATATTAAAGCATTTCTTGAGGGATCACTTGAGTAATCAAAGAAGAAATGATGCAGAAACTCTCAGCCAAGAAATGAGTAACATTACTTGAGGGATCACTTGAGTGAATTGAAATGGAAAGATTGCATTACTCACAGGATCACTCAAGTAATCAGGTAAGCAAAGAAGCAGTTACTCTCAGCTAAGCTTTGGATAACATTACTTAAGGGATCACTCGAGTAATCAGAGAAGAATTGGAAGCAATACTCGTGGGATCACTACAGGGATAAAGTATGCCATGTTTTATAAAATGAATTACTCGATGGATTACTTGAGTAATCAGGTCAGAAAACATTGACTTACTCTCTGGCTTATTTTAAAAGAGATTACTCGAGGGGTTACTTGAGTAGCCACTCGAGTATATAGTACAGAGAATTATGATTTTAATATGTTCTTCATTGATTTGTTATCTATATAATTAACCTTTTATTGTATTAGCATTCTGAGTATATTTGCCGAGAAATAATGAAGATATCATGCGTTAAGAGAAAAGTCAAACAAAATTTTCGATTGTTTACCTACCGCAAACAGATAGTTTTCAAATTCAAAGAATAGTCAAACATAGTTGCGTGACTCTAATGGACAAGTTGAAATTGTTCCAACAGCTAACACAACTTATCTAAAAATATAAGAACATTCAACATGGAACAGACACGACTGAGAACATACGAACACATACCGATCAATGTATTCTCAGTGCTATGTTTCTTATATTCAATCTTTGTACTTCAATGATTATATATTTACGCTGTGAGAAAGAGTTTCTTTACAAACTCAATATCTGTTATTGAGACAACTTAAGGTTGTGGAATCTGGATTGGGGATTGGTTTTCAACGTGTAAGGGGGAGTGTGTCCAGTGAAGGAACTTACTGTGTACTGAGGTGCAAAGAACCCATTGAATCTTGAAAGATATAGTGAAACTGTTAGAGACGCTCTGAGGACTGGACGTAGGTCAAAGTGATTGTGGCCGAACTAGTATAACTCACGATGTACACTTCGGTGATATTTCTCCTAGGCCTTAACTACTTTAAATTTCCACTTAATTTTTATATACAACATGAATTTTCTGGTATTACCCAATTCACCCCCTCTTGGGTGAAACGCTTGAACTAATATTTGGTATCAGAGCGTAGGTCTTCTTGTTTAGTTATAACAACATAAAAAGGATCCAATGGCAAGTATGGGTGAAGGAATTCTTCCTGACGGAGCTTTTATCACTAGACCACCGGGTTTCAGTGGCAAAAACTTTTCTTTCTGGAAAGCCAAGTTCAGAGAATTCGTAATGGCCACAGAATACGGACTATAGAACGTGATTGAGAGTGGAAACTATCAATCTATGAAAATTGTAGATTCACAAAAGATTCCTAGCAAGCAGAATATGATGAGAATGACAATAAACTCAATACTCTCAACAGCAAGGCAACTCTAATCATTCAAAGTGCCTTGAGTCAAAATGAGTACTTTAGGATCTGCACACTTTTGATGGCTAAAGAAATGTGGGAAGCCCTGGAAATAGCTCATGAAGGAACTTCAGGAATAAAGGAAAACCGGATCAATACTCTGGTTACTGAATTTGATTTACTTTGAATGAAATCTAGTAAGTCAATAGCTGAATTTGAACTTAGATATAATCATCTTGTTAATCAACTTGCAGCACTTGAGAAAGTCTATGATCAACATACCCAAGTATGAAAGATTCTGAATATACTTTATAAAAACTGGGAGGCCAAAATCACCGCTATTGAGGAAGCAAAAGACAAATCAATACGATCCGTTTCTTCTCTATTCGGAAGTCTCTCTATATACGAAAGTAAATTAAAGTTCAAACAAGAACTAGAAGATATTGGTGATAAGAAGAAGAGAGGCCTAGCACTAAAAGCAAAAGAAGAAAACCAAGATGAGGATGAAGAGTTTGATAATGATGAAATGGGCCTAATGATGAAATGATTCAGGAAGTTTTACAAGAAAGGACAAGGATTCAAAAACTTTTAGAAAGGAGAAACAGGCAGTAAAGAACACATCATCTGCTATAAATGTGGAAAGCCAGCACATATCAAATCAAAATATTAAGAACTAGCTCAGAAAAATAAAGAAAATAGGCAAGGCATGTTCTATAACAAGAAGAAAGCCTTTGTATCTGCCATAAAAGGAGACAGTTCATTAAATGAAGAAAGCGATGATGAAGAAGTAGCTAATATCTGCTTGGCTGCTCAAAAAGAAACAGAAGAAGAAGAGGTAATTGATTTAGATCCTACATATGATGAATTATTCTCTAAATATAATGCTTTACATTCTGAATTCATCAAAGTATTTAAGGAATTAGTTATTTTCAAAAAGAAAAACAAAAATCTGGAAGAAAAGCTTAAAGATGGTTTAGAAAAGGATTGTGAAAATTGTTCTTCTTTGAAACAGAAAACCATTGATCTCACGAAAACTCTTGAAAATTTCACTAAAGGTAGTGAGATGCTAAATGTAATCCTAAAAGCCCAATGATTTGTAAATGACCATTCTGGTATTGGATATAATCCAAAATCAAATAAGTCAATTTCAACATTCTGTACATATATCAAATCCTTTTGCATACTACAATTACTGTAATAGAAAAAGTCATTATACTTCATCATACATTCATAAGAAGAAAGGAAAGATAAGAATCTACAAATGGGTACCTAAAGGTTCATATGTTCAGAAATAATTTGTGCTAACCTAAAAGGACCCAAAAATATGTGTGTACCTAAGACTTAATCGTATTTGATTGCATATATGTCTTAAAGCATCCAAAAACAACAAATGGTATATAGACAGTGCATGCTCCAGACATATGTCTGGTGATTTTGAAAGTTTTACTAGTTTATAACCTAAAGAAGGTGGAAAGGTAAAATTTAGAGGAAATCAATTCAGAAAGATAGCAGGAATTGGTGAAATAAATAACGATAAGGGTATACAAGTCAAGGATGTATACTATGTTGAATGCTTATGTCACAGCTTACTGAGCGTTAGTCAAAGCATAGATAAAGACAACTTGGTAATATTTGACTCAGAGGAATGTCTAATTGTAAACAAGAAAGACTTACAATTAGATAAGAAGAATATCAAGGCAAAGCTCATAGCAAAAAGGGAAGGTAACTGCTATACTCTTGATATTAGTAAAAATGATTCTAAAAACTGTTTTCTAAGTAACACTGATGAAAGTTGGCTACGGCATAAAAGATTAGCTCAAGTCAATATGCATCAACTAGGCAAGTTACTTAAAAAGGATTTAGTGATTGATTACCCAAAGTAAATTTTAAAAACGATTTGATCTATGACTCATGTCAAAAGGGTAAGCAAACTAAATCATCTTTCAAATCAAAAAATGAAATCACAACCAACAAACCACTTCAGTTGCTACATATGGATTTAGTTGGACCAGCTAGAGTTAAAAGTCTTGGTGGCAACTTATATTCATTAGTCATTGTTGATGATTTCTCTAGATTTACATAGACTACTTTCTTATCATCGAAGGATGAAACCTTCATAGAATTTATTGTTTTTGCCAAGAAAGTGTAAAATGAGAAAGGTATGTCCATTGCAAGTATCAGGACAGATCACGTAAAGAATTTGAAAATCAAGCTTTTATAGACTATTGTGATGCTAATAAAATTGATCACAACTTTTTTGCTCTAAGAACACATCAACAAAATGGAGTCGTGGAACAAAAGAATAGAGTACTTATTGAAATGGCTAGAGCAATACTGAATGAAAAGAATGTGTCTCAAGTTTTTTGGGGGGATGCAATGAGCACGATGTACTACATTTCAAATAGAGCCTACATCATAACAAAACTTGGAAGGACACCATATGAATTATACAAAGGAAGGAAGCCTAATCTTATTCATATGCACATCTTTGGTTGTAAGTATTTCATTCATAAAAATGGTAAAGAAAACTTAGGAAAATTTGATTCTAAAACAGATGAAGGAATATTCCTAGGTTATTCTAACCAGAACAAAGTATACAAAGTTTTCAATAAATGAACATGTGTTGTTGAAGAATCAATTCATATTGTGTTCGATGAATTTGAATCTTCTAATAAATCTATTAATGATGAGCAGGAAATTGGTTTATATCAAGAAAATGGTCAACCAATCTTAAACCTTTCATCCTAGAGGTTGACCAAACCAAGGAAGAATAACCACTAGAACAACCTAGAGCCTGAAAATACAACAAGAATCATCCCCAGGAACAAGTTATAGGAGATGTAAATGAAGGAGTCAAAACTATAAATAGAATATTTATTGAAGTTAGTTTTTCTGCTTTTATTTCTGAGATTGAACCTTCTAACATTGACGAAGCATTATCAGACAATGATTGGGTTATAGCAATGCAGGAAAAACTCAATCAATTTGAAAGAAATCAAGTTTGGGATTTGGTGCCCCGACCTAAAGATCATCCAATCATTGGCACAAAATGGGTATTCAAGAACAAACTTGATGAATCTGCAATTATTGTCAGAAACAAGGCAAGATTGGTGGCTAAAGGTTATAATCAGAAAGGAGGTATTGATTATGAGGAAATATATCCTTCAGTGGCTAGATTGAAAGCTATACGAGTACTCTTAGCCTCTGCATGCATCAAGGGATTCAAACTTTATGAAATGGATGTGAAAAGTGCATTTTAAATGGATATATCATGGAGGAAGTATATGTAGATCAACCTCTAGGTTTTGAAGATGTAACTAAGCCTGACCATGTTTTTAAACTAAGAAAAGCTTTATACAGTTTAAAATAAGCCCCTAGAGCATGGTATGAAAGACTTAGTAAATTTATCATTGATCAAGGTTTTGTACAAGAAAAAGTTGATACAACACTTTTTACAAAACAAAAATGAGATGATATTTTAATTGTACAAATATATGTTGATGATATAGTCTTCGGTGCTACTCTAATGAAACCTTATGCAAGGAATTTTCTGGGATAATCCAGGTGGAGTTTGAGATGTCAATGATGGGAGAATTGAAATTCTTTCTCGGTTTGCAAATCAAACAAAGAAAGAATGGAATTTTCATAGCTCAAACAAAGTATTTGAAAGAGCTATTGAAGAAATATAGAATAGATGAAGCAAATGGAATGGACATGCCTATGAGCTCAACTACATTGCTTGATGCTGATATCAAGGGGAAAGATTACAATATCATAACATATAGAGGAATGATTGGATCATTACTCTATCTTATTGCAAGCAGGTTTGACATCCAATTCAGTATTGGATGTGTGCAAGATATCAATCAGCACCAAAGAAATCACATGCTAAAACCATCAAGCGAATATTTAGATACCTTGCCGACACAGTAGAATTGGGTCTCTGGTATCCTAAAGGAAGAACTGAATATCTAGTTGCATACTTAGATTTTGATCATGGAGGATACAAGACAGACAGAAAGAGTACCAGTGGACAATGCCAATTTCTTAGAGGTTCACTCATGTCATGGTTTAGCAAGAAACAAAATACAGTGTCTCTTTCGTCAATAGAAGCCAAGTACGTTGCAGCATCAAGTTGTTGTTCAAAGTGTTATGGCTGAGGCAACAATTACATGATCTTGGTATTTATCTAAAGGAGATACCAATATACTGTGACAATACTAGCACGATAAGCTTGGCAAAGAATAGTGTTCAACATTCCAGAACCAAGCATATTGATGTTAGACATCACTTTATCAAGGATCAAGCTCAAAAGAAAGATGTCAAAATGATATTCATCCCAACTCATCTTTAACTAGCTTATATCTTCACAAAACCCCTAACAAAAGATCAATTTCTATTTATTAGAAGAGAATTGGGAATAGTAAATCCCACAGAATTGTAAGTTATCTGGTGTTTACAAAATGTTTGATGATGTTATTTAGTAATGTTTTGATTATTACTAACTTAAGCATCGGAGTTTCTAGCAATTTGTTTTGCAGGAATTTGAAACTTTGTTTTGGGGTAAGAAAAGCAGAGGCTAACAGAGTACCATATCACTCAAGTGACAACTTCAAGTAATCTAAATTACTCGAGTGATAACTGCAAGTAATGGTGAGCATCACTCAAGTAAGTCCTCGAGTAATGACCTTGAAAATGAGGTAAAGAAGCATTAATTCAAAAGGAAACGACATAATAATTGGAAATGAACAGTCAGAAAATGAATCGACAGATTACTCGAGGGAGCCCTCGAGTAAACTATCAAAATTACTCAAGTAAGGCCTTGAGTAATCATGAGTCCAAATCAAAAATCAATCCAATTTCCATTCAAACCTATCTAAAGAGCTATAAAATGATCCAAGGAATATACATAGGTAATTACAATATTACTTATGATAGGTACACATTTAAATTGCATTAATTTAAATTTCCAGAAATGATTACTTGAGGGAGCCCTCGAGTAATGGCCCCAAGTTTACTCGAGGGAGCGCTCGAGTAATGTCAGGCAATAGGGATATATTACTGTGCATTCTATCATTTTGACAAAATTACTTCAATCGATTCTCCAAGTAACCTTCCAAAAATTTTTCACAAACATTTCTTCACCTCATTTCCTTCAAAACCCACTGAAAATCCTTGTGAAAAACCTCTTTAAATCTCTTAAAATCCTTAGCCCTAGCCTCTAACTATCAGAAGAAATTTTCCATAAATTCTCTTTTCCTCTCAATCACTATGGTTAGAACCAAATCTCCCAATCCTAATACTCCTTCTGAGTCTTCTAAACCATATCAACCCTCTAAGTCAGCTTCATCTCCTCCTGCCAAGAAACAGAAGCTATCTACCAAACCTAAAGCTAAACCGAAGCCTCAAGCCAAACCCAAAGTGAAAGGACTCATAATCAAGGAACCCAGAATCACAAGGGAAAAAAGTTAGAAAAGCTCACCTCCAGGGAGAGGCAAAGGAACTAAAGCACCATCTCCTCCTCCTCCTCCTTCTGACTTATGCACACCTTCCTTTTTAGGGAAAAGCACACAAAGGACAAAGTATAGCAAAAAGATTGTCAAAGCTATGGCAAACATGCTCAAAGCAGCCCTTCAATCCAAAGGAGCAACAAAGGAAGGCCAATCTTCAAAGGTACTAGAAGAGAAGAAAGAAGAAATCACATTCTCTCTAAAGGGATTTAATATGAAGAAGATTGAGGAGTCACAAAAATTCTTAGATCACTTTTCAAGGAGAAGAGTGTGCAAGATACACTTCATTGACCTCAACCTTCTTCAAAAGGTATTGAAATTCGACCTCAGTCCTTATCTAGAGTCCTATATGCCTTGCCTATCAGTTAAACTTCCTTTTTGTACAAAGATAGTCAGGCACTTCTATTGTAATTTGAACCTGTCAATGATCCCATTAGAAATTCTCTGGAAGAAGAAATGATTTCTAAGGTTAGAGGGCAAGAAATCCTAGTCTCACCCTTTAAAATCAACACCTGGTTAGGGATAGAGGACCTCCTGAAGAAAATTATCCTAATCTTGATTCAAATCAGCTGTTTTCTATTTTAAGGCCTGGTGAGATAGTAGGACCCCTCAGTTTCAACCCGAGTAATATATGTGATCTTCACAGAGTCCTATGGTATATCTATTATAGAGCTATAGTGAACAAAGAAAATAATTACACTCATTTCATAGAGAGGGATTATAGAAAATTTGCCTGATTTCTTCTCAAGGAGAAAAAGGACTTAGGTGAGTTCATTTTTGTTAAGATTAAGAGATGCAGATTTGAAGGAAAAATCACCACTCCAAGGCCTTATCCTCAGCTCATAACTTTATTCTTAAAAAATAACAAATTTTGATACTTGGAGAAGAATGAGCCAATTGAAAGGCTAACTTCTGTGGGAAGAAACCAAATTGGGAAGTTGCATATTGAACTACCCCTGAAGAAATCCCTTAAGTCAAGTTCCAAAAAGAAGAAGACTGAGACTGAGGCAAGTCGATTGGATGATACACAGTCTTCTACTCTGCATTTACATCCAATTCATCCATACCTACCCCAACCCCTACCTTTGATCATATGCCTTCTATTATACCAGTTGATATACCATCTTCTGAACTTGGACCCACATCCATCCCTCTTCCTACCATACCTATCTCTATTCCTAGCAACCTTTTATTCACTATGCCTGACCCATCATCCACCTTTGAGCATATACATATCACAAGTGATGATCCTGTCCAGCCAACCCAGGCCGTGCCAACACCTATTATATCTCCTGCAGGTATTGAGGAGGTGGTTGTCTCCTCTAGTGATCACCAATCACCTGCTATAATAGTAGAGGTGGAGATTTCTTCTCAGGACGCAGTTCCACAAAGTCCTCCAAATGATCTTATTCCGATTCCTCCTTTGGTACTTCCTGACCCTGAACCTTCTTCCTCAGATACTTCCAGTCAGGATGATACCCATTACTCTAGGCCTTTACCTCTTCCAGTCACTCCTTTCTCTGCTATCAAGCGATCAAGTTCTAGCTCTTCTCTCAATTAATTTCCACCTTGTGATGAAGACAAAAAGGGGTGGAAGAACTTAGTGTGATTTTGTGAAGAATTCTATGATTTTGTAAAGAATGCATAGGGATAAGGGCATATAAGGTTTAAGGGAGCTTTATTAGTTTCTGTTTTAATTTTGATTATGTAATGGACTCATTCTGCAGTTTAATTCAAAGTTATTTATATTAAATTATGGACTAATGAGTTTTTTTTATTGTGTATGCAAGGTGAACGAATGAAAAATTAGAACATACCTTCAAAGTTATAAGTTTTTTATTTTAACATCATTAAAATTAGATTCAAAAAGATTTCAAATACTAAATTTCTCAAAATCATTAGATTTAGATTCAAAATGATCTTTCCCAAGTCATTTCAAAGCAGTTTTCAAGGTTTAATTGAACAAAAGATTCCATATGAAAAGTTATCAAGAAACATATTATTGAAAACTCAATTTTAAAAACTTTGCTCAAAACCACTAAGTTTTGTCATCATCAAAAAGGGGGAGAATGTTAGATCCCATATGTTTTGATGATAACAAAGATTGGATTAATGTTACAAAAGGTTTTGATAATAAACAAAAAGGTTTGAATAAAGTAACTAAGCTCTTGGTGGCAGGCAAAATCATTACTTGGGTAACTACTCAAGTAATAAAAAAGAACTAAAAGATAGAGAATAGGAGAAAGTATTACTGGCAGACTTTTGAATGCATTACTCAAGTGAGCCCTCGAGTAATGATCTTTAATTACCCGAAGGATCACTCGAGTAATGTGTGAGAAATTGTTCCAGAAGCTCTCTGTCAAAAATTGCATGGCATTACTCGAGGGATCACTCAAGTAATCTGAAAAGATATTAAAGCATTACTGGAGGGATCACTAGAGTAATCAGAAAAGAAATGATGCAGTAACTCTCGGCCAAGAAATGAGTGACATTACTCAAAGGATCACTCAAGTAAATTGAAATAAAAGAATTCATTACTCGAGGGATCACTCAAGTAATCATGTAAGCAAAGAAGGAGTTACTCTCGGCCAAGATTTGGATGACATTACTTGAGGGTTTACTCGAGTAATAAGAAAAGAATTGGAAGCATTACCCGAGCATCACTTTAGTAATCAGAGAAGAAAAGAAAGACTTACTCGAGGGATCACTCGACTAATCAAGTCTGCCAAGTTTTGTAAACTGAATTTCTCGATGGATTACCCAAGTAATCTTGTCAGAAAATATTGACTTACTCTCTCACTTATTTTAAAATAGATTACTTGAGGGGTTACTTGAGTAATGGATCATGATCACTCAAGTAGCCACTCGAGTAATACAGTATAAAGAATTATGATTTTAATCTGTTGTTCATTGATTTATTTTCTATATGATTAACCTTTCATTGTATTAGTATTCTGAGTATATTTGTAGAGAAACAATGAAGAGATCATGCGTTGAGACAAAAGTCAAACAAAATATTCGAACGTCTACCTAACGCAAACTAATAGTTTTCAAATTCGAAGAACAGTCAAACATAGTTGCGCGACTCTAATGGACAAGTTGAAATTGTTCTAATGGCTATCACAACTTATCTATAAATACGGGAACATTCAACCTGGAACAGACACAACTGAGAACATACAAACACACATCGATTAATATATTCTTAGTGCTATGCTTCTTATATTCACTCTTTATACTTCAATTATTATATATTTGCTCTGTGAGAGAGATTGTTTTTGCAAACTCAATATCTGTTATTGAGACAACTTAAGGTTGTGGAACCTTGAGTTGGGGATTGGTTTACAACGTGTAAGGGGGAGCAAGTGTCCAGTGAAGGAACTTGCCATGTACTAAGGTGCCAAGAACCCACTGAATCTTGGAAGATAAACTGAACCTCTCAGAGAAGCTCTGAGGACTAGATGTAGGTCAAAGTGGTTGTGGCCGAGCTAGTATAACTCCTGGTGTACACTTCGGTGATATTTCCCCTAGCCCTTAATTGGTTTAAATTTCCAGTTAATTTTTATATACGAAATGAATTTTCTAGTATCACTCAATTCACCCCCCTCTTGGGTGAAATGCCTGCACTAACATTTCATATCAGAGCATAGGTCTTCTTGTTTAGATATAACAATCTAAGAAGGATCCAATGGCAAGTATGGGTGAAGGAATTCTTCCTAACGGAGCTTCTATCAATAGACAATCGGGTTTCAGTGGCAAATACTTTTCTTTATGGAAAGCCAAGTTCAGAGTATTCATAATGGCCACAGAATATGGACTATGGGACATGATTGAGGGTGGAAACTATCAACGTATGAAAATTATAGATTCACAAAAGATTCCTAAGACACCAGCAGAATATGATGAAAATGACAAGAAACTCATTACTCTCAACAGCAAGGCAATTCTAATGATTCAAAGTGCCTTGAGTCAGAATGAGTACTTCAGGATCTACACGCTTTCGACGGCTAAGGAAATATGGGAAGCCCTAGAAAAGCTCATGAAGGAACTTTAGGAATAAAGGAAACCTGGATCAACACTCTAGGTACTGAATTTGATTTGCTTTGAATGAAATCTGGTGAGTCAATAGCTGAATTCAAACTTAGATATACTCATCTTGTTAATCATCTTGCAGCACTTAGGAAAGTCTATTATCAACATACCCAAGAACTAAAGATTTTGAATATACTTTCTAAAGACTGGGAGGCCAAATTCACTGCTATTGAGGAAGCAAAAGGCGAATCAATACGGTCAGTTTCTTCTCTATTCAGAAGTCTCTCTGAATATAAAAGTAAATTAAAGTTCAAATGAGAACTAGAAGATATTGGTGGCAAGAAGAAGAGAGACCTAGCATTAAAAGCAAAAGAAGAAAAGCAAGATGAGGATGAAGATATTGATGATGATAAAATGGGCGTAATGATAAAATGATTCAGGAAGTTTTATAAGAAAGGCCAAGGATTAAAAAACTTTCAGAAAGGAGGAACAAACAGTAAAGAACACATCATCTGCTATGAATGTGGAAAGCCAGGACATATCAAATCAAAAAGTCAAGAACTGGCTAAGAAAAATAAAGAAAAGAGAAAAGGCATGTTCAATAACAAGAAGAAAGCCTTTGTATCTGCCATATGGGGAGACAGTTCATTAGATGAAGAAAGTGATGATGAAGAAGTAGCTAATATCTGCTTGGTTGCTCAAGAAGAAACAGAAGAAGAAGAGGTAACTGATTTAGATCCTACATATGATGAATTATTCCCTGAATATAATGCTTTACATTTTGAATTCATCAAAGTAGTTAAGAAATTAGTTATTTTCAAAAAGAAAAACAAAAATCTTGAAGAAAAGCTCAATACTTGTTGGAATAACACCAGACAACTCATTATTGGAAAAGTCAATAATACTAAGTTTGGAGAGGTCACCAATCTGGGGAGGGATAAAACCATGAAATGAGTTATTTCGCAAATGTATGAATTAGAGATGGGGGAAATATGAGAAATTCACACTATTAAGCGTACATCTTAATCTAAGTTGTTCAAGAGATAGATTGGAAACAGGTTGAACTCATTGCACACAATTCCATACCATTTGCATGGATAACTACTATTATCTCTCCATGTTGATAACAGAGTTTGGCTTTGGTTGTCAAGCCTGGCCTTCCACTTTAGCAAAGCATTTGCTTCACTGTTTGGTGAAGTCATGAAAGAGGAAACATGAGATGGGAACAACATTAAATAGCCAACTAACAGTAGTACCCACCAAAGAGTTAGCTTCTCAGAAAATTGAAGTTTTCTGAAGAGGAATGCCAGAGCTATGAAGGAAATTTCAAAAAGAATGAGAATCGTGGGGTGAAGTCAATGGATGTTAAGAGATATATATAACCAAAGGAATTAACAATCATATATATTCACCGAGTATCCTTATTCACAAACGGGAGTAGTCAAGAATGTCTCTAAAAAATATGCTAGTGTCTAAAATAAAAATTAGCAATTATAGAGGAATATAAATATAGCATTTCCTAAAACAAATCATAATTATTTCGCATCATGGATTAAATTATAATTTATATTCCCTTTTCAATCCATAAAAATACTAAATATTTTGATGTCTATGTTTGCATTGTCACATTGGATTGCTCTAACCCACCTGTCCATACATTTGAATGCTATAGCTAGCACCCCTGGTCAAAAATTTGTCACACCCTTATCTTATTTTCACCTTTTTCACTGTATTTGCAGAAAATGATACGTAGTTCGGTGGGTAACATAGGAATAGCATAAATATACTGATAATATGCATATGATTATAGATATTCCCCGTAGGGGTCGTACATAATAATTGCAAATTAGACCCGTATAGTGAAACTCAAACATCTTTTTCATCCTCATTCCACCACTGCATTCCTCCTGTGTAGTTCTCTTCTCCGCTTTCAGTACACCTCTTGTTTTCACCTGACTAAATTATTAGTATGGGAGGGTGTGATTCGAGAGAATCTCAGTAGGAAAAAAGTACCAATATGCATGTAAGATAAGTGCTTAATGCATGACATACTTGTATTACATAACTCATGCTCACAGAATGACATATCTGTGTGCTCAATGTTTCAAACAACATACTTATGGCCATATCATAAATAGAAACAGAGCTTCAATCATTCATATATGTTTCACATAATCAAGCAAAGCAATAAAATGCATCAATACACCAGCACAAATATCAAATACTCACAGGAGAGGTAAATTCCCTACCTTAACCCTTTTGATCCCCAAATAGGCTCCTCGAACTTTGTGCCTCATAATGCGTGCCAGCAACTCAGGCTCTCAACTCAATCCTAAAATGTCAAATGTACAATTTAGATACTTCTATAGTGTTTCTGGTGGTTATATGAGTCTTTATTGAAAAATGACCAAAATGCACCCAGTGACCCGGCCCTGTCGTACCTAGTCCGACCGTACTTTTCCCGAAATTTTGACATGGGCTATTCTGACATGCTTTGGCTGAAGGAATCCACTTTTGGACTCAGAATTACAAAATTCACTATCAAAAGATAAAGTTGCCCTTGGCAGCCCCGCTTTAAGGGTTTCAGGGGCGTTTTCATAATTATACTTTTTTGGGCTTTTCCGAAAATGTGTTCAGCACCAACCCCTCCTAATTTTCCCTCCTGAACACCATGGAATTATTAGATTTATGAAAATCCAGCTCCTTCCCCTCTAAAAAGGTTTGACTGAAACATGTCAAGGGAAAAGGGAAAAATGCAATTTTGTGTTCCAACACCTAAAGCTTACTTCTTTCCACTCCTAATCCCTTATTAAACTATCTAAACATATACTAACCATGATTTGAGGAAATTTAGGCAGCATAACCCCTTAGGGTTATCACTTTCCAAATTTACAAATTCAACCAACAAACACCAAACCAGTCAAGAACAACAATAAACCACAAGAGTTGATGTTCTTGAGAGTACCTTGGTTTGCTTCACTTTTCCTCTCAAAACTAACCTCTCTCTCTCCCCTTAACCTTGATGTTTTTTCTTGCTACACCAAGATTGTCATGAAGAATAAGAGTTTAGAGAGGGAACTACACAAGTTTGGAAGCTAAATCACTAAGAACGACAAGGCTTAGCTTGGTTTTCTTCCTCTTGAGTTGTCCTTCTATCTAGATTTTCCTCAAGCTATCTCTCTCTCTCTCTCTCTCTCTCTTGGTGTGTTGGGACGTGAAAATGGGGAAAGTAAAGATGACCAAGCACTTTAAAATATCCTACCATTTTCTTTAATTAAGTTTATTACAAAAATCCACTTTATGACACTACTTGTACTTGGTTCAATTTTATGACACTTTCTCTTCCTCTTCTTGGGTGTCTAGGCGTGAGAAATGACAAGGAAAAAGGTTATCCAAGACTTAAAATATCTTACCTTTTCCCTTAATTAACTTCTAGTCATAAATTCAATTTAAGATAAGTCTTGTACTTGAGCCTATCCTCTTCCAATTAGTGTCATAACCTCTCATTGGCATTAAACTATTTTCTCTTCCCTTTGGTTAGCCCATGAAAACACATAGGAGTCCCCTTATATGACCCAATTGGGCTTCATTACTTTAAGCCTACTACATACACAAGAAATATTATTTTAATCCCATTTCCACATGTGCTCATCTCTTTTCACAAATTCATATTTAATTGTTTGGCTTAAGATGATGCCACTTGGCATGTTTATGAGCCAAATATTTATTTCCCATCCTATTTATTTATTCCAAAATTTACACAATGGCCAACACATTTTATTTTCCAATTTTTGAAATAATGCCAATTCTGGCATATTTTTTGCCCAAACTTTGAAAAATCATAACTAAATTTATAGACATCATTTAGGAGCAATTCCAAATGCTATGGAACCATTATTGAGTCTAGTTTCAAGGAAAAATATGGACTTTAGCCAGTTGGAAGCACATCATTCCCAATTTAATTTCTTTGACCGCTACTCTAGAAACTTTCCAGTTTTTCTGGGCTAATTTAAAAAATTCATAACTCTTTTTATATAGCATCAATTGATTCATATGACCTATCAAATTAAAGTGTATGATGTCTACTGTCACCCTGTAAAATTGCATAAGTTTTACTCATCATTAGTCTTTCAAAACCTCATGACAAGCTCACTGCCTTGCAGGAAGTTTCACCGGAAGCATAATCACTTTCTTCAAAATTCACCATTTTATTTTTTTTTAATGCCTCAAAGATATAAGAAATATTAGAGAATAGATTTGAGACACCTACTAAACCGGGGCTTAGCAGTCTGCTTAGTTCAGGCTTATTCCCAAGCCCTCAATCCTAAATTTTTATGTAGTATTTGTCTTGAAAAAATTAGGAAAAATTTTTAGTCCTACAAATTTATGAAAAATAAAAAAATATTATTAAATCTGCCAAGTGATTGGCCAATGGTTAACGATCATGGTCAACATTAGTTCAAGGAAAGTAAATCAAGCAACATTTGTGTCATTTCACAAGAGAAAGTAATTAACACCAAATCTAAAAAAAATTGATAATATTTTAGCAAATTTATGGGGCTTTGTTAAAAAGTCCTTTTTTTCTACTTGTATATTATTTTTCAATATATATGTGTGTGTTAGAAGTTTTCATTAGGAAATGACCCCAAAATCTCAACTAAGGAAAATAATATCATAACAGTCTTATAACTTTATTCATCAAATAAAAATAGTCTCATAACTTTTCAATGACAAGTGAAAGAGGCAGCATTGACAAGTAAAAAGACACTATTGACAAATTATGGGACTTTTACGATATTATTTTTCTTGGTTGGAACCGGTGTCATTTTCCTTTTTTTTTTAATAGCAGAAATCTTCATTTCTAATTGATACATAACCGTGCATATTTTTTTTGGGTTTTTACTTCTTATCATGTATTCTTGAATTATAATTAATAATAAAATTAATTTTTATTTATATATTTTCTTAATTAATGGAATCAAATAGAAAAATTAATTTTATTCTTTTAATTCAATTTTTTAGCTCTATCTATTGGTAGTTTATCGAATGCAATAGATTCGTCATTTTTATGAGTAACTTAAAAAATTTTGACACAACTTTATTTCTTAATTAATTTTATAATATAAAAGAAAGTAATATACTTAATTTCAATTGTAATATAAGAGTCTGAGTAGTAAAAAATGTGTATATTTTTTATTCACAAGAAGTTACAATATATACAGAGAGTGAGGAGCCTATGTATTAATTGCTCTTAAATAAGGGAATCGTAATGGTCAACCGATCTTGCTAATTGTGCTAATTGATCTGATACTAATGACAGAATATTTCCTTAACACTCCCCCTTAAGTTGGAGCATATATGTCAATCATGCCCAACTTGTTACAAAGATACTCAACCCGTATCCCGGTCAACGCTTTTGTTAGAAGGTCTGCTAGTTGGTCGTCCTATCACATGTGTCCTATAGATACAACATTTTCTTTGATCTTGCCCAGAATGAAGTGATAGTCAATCTCAATATGCTTCGTACGGTCATGGAAAATAGAATTCAATGCTATATGAAGCGCTGCTTTATTGTCACATACAACTTCTTATACTGATTGTGATATAGCTCTATATTTTTCCTCTGCTCTTAATTTAGATACAACCCCTTGTTTCTTACTCCTCCAAGATATCAGGTTGCCACCAATAAACAGACAGTAACCCATAGTGGATCATCTTGTGGGCTTGGACCCTGCATGATTCGCATCATAGAAACACTCCACTTTAGTGTGTCCATAATCTGAATAGAGAATGCCCCGACCTAGGGAGCCTTTTAGATAATGCAAGATATGTTCTAAGGCTTCCCACTATGCCACTGTTAGAGATGCCATGAATTGACTAAGTACACTAACTAAGAAGGTTATATCGGGACAAGTCACTGTCAGATAATTCAGCTTCCCAACTAGTCTTCTATATCTCTCAGGAGATGCAAATAGCTTCAGTTTCTCTGGATCAATCTTCTCTTTAAAGTCATCAGGAAGTTTATTAAACATACTATCATTCAAGTCCAGGAATAGATTTGGAATCATGGGAAGGCTACTTGGTGCAGCTCCAAGCTTCCCAATTCCTTCAGGAGGTCAAGAACATACTTCCTCTAAGTCAATAGAATGCCTGAACATACTTCCTCTGAGTCAACAGAATGCCTTTCTTGTTTCTTATAACTTCAATACCTAGATAGTACTTCAATGATCCTAAGTCTTTCGTTTGGGAGTGGAAGTCAAGAAAGACTTTAAGCTCTGTAATTCTACAAATGTTACTCCTTGTAATCACAATGTCATCAACATATACAACCAGAAGAATCATACCTTCATTGAACTTCTAATAGAACACAGAATGATCACTCTTGCTTTGGCTCAATCCAAACTTCTAAACCACATTACAAAACCAATCAAACCAGGAATGCGGACTCTGTTTCAGATTGTACAACGACTTTTTGAGATAGCACACTTTACCACACTACCCCTGAGCAATAAAACCAGAAGGTCCCTCCATATAAACTTCCTCAAGGAGGTCACCATTCAAAAAGGCATTTTTAACATCCAACTTATGCAAATCCTAATGATAGGTGGCAGCCAGAGAGATAACAAGACGAACGGAAATGAGCTTAGTGATCGGGGAGAAAGTCTCTGAGTAATCAATACCATAAGTTTGAGTATACCCTTTTGTAATAAAGCTGAGGTTTCAGCCAGTCCAAGGACCATCAGCTTTTGTTTTAATGACAAACACTCATTTACACCCAATGACCTTCTTCCCAAAAGGTAGATCAATAAGAGTCCAGGTACCAGCTTTGTCAAGGGCCATCATTTCTTCTTCCATAGCAGAATGCTAACCAAGGTGGCCTAAGGCTTGGTGAAGGGTGGTAGAGGTGTATATGGACTCAAGATTGGCCACAAGGGAAGAGGAAACAGGAGACAACTACTAGTAGGACACAAAGTTAGAGATAGGATATGTGCAATCAGCATAGCATTTGCGAGGACAATAGGGACAGGTCCCTTTTCAGAGGGCAATAGGTAGGTCATTGGATGGGTCACCTATAAAATCAAGCATAAATGTATCAGTGGCAGGAATGGGAGGGTTTAAGGACTCAGTAATAGAATCCAACAGTGAAGCATCTACAGACAGAGGCATAGAATTGGCAGCATCAGGTTCAGTGATGATATCAGGAACCAGAACAACAACCTGAACTGGTGGGACACAATAAACCAAGAAATCATCCGACATATTAACAACTAAAGGAGACTTAAATAAGACTGAAGACTTGAAGAAAAGAGAGGACTTATGGAAGGTGACATCAGTGGATACAAGATAACAATGGAGATTAGGAGAGTAACACCAATAACCTTTTCAGACGCGAGAATAACCAAGGAAGACACACTTCAAAGATATGGGAACAAGTTTACTGACACTTAGATGAACTTCCCAAACAAAACAAGCACAACTAAAGATTTTCATATCAATAGGGAATAGCTTAGTAGTGGGGAACAGAACAGAATATGGAATGTCACCACTAAGAACAGCTGAAGGCAAGTAATTGAGGAGAAAATAGGCAGTAGACATGGCAGCAGCCCAAAAAGGTGCAGGAACACTGGAATGAAACATAATAGCTAGAGTAGTTTCTAAAAGGTGGCTATTCTTTCTTTTAGTAATACCATTTTGACCAGGTGTATCGACACATGATGATTGGTGAAGCATGCCATAGCGATGTATGTAATCAGTGAAAGGGGCGGAAAAATATTCTTTCGCATTATCGCTTCAAAGGATTTTCACAGGAGTATTGAATTGAGTTTGAATTTCAGCACAGAAATTTTGAAAATGAGTAAACAATTCAAAGCATTGTTTCATTAAGTAAAACCAAGTTGACATTAGTAGCATTTGTTAATATAAGATACACACAGCCGGTCCTTGTCAGAGATTAGCAATATCTCTCCAATCTGCAATAGCCAACAATTCATCTGCAAGGGAAAAATTAGCAAGAGGTGTAAAGTGTGATGGCCGCACATCCACATTAATTCCTGCAGACACCAACCTGAACATCCGCCTTTAACAAATAAAACTTAAACATAGAATACATAAAACAGGAATGAATAGACACAAAGATAATAAGAATTCCGTACTCGCTTCATAAAAAATTGTGGAACCTCTGGAATAGGTAGGTGAAGAAAAAGGCAAGACACACCAGGTGAGTTGAAGACCTTTTTGCATGCTAAAAATTTAGATTGAAACCAATAGTCAACATCTAAAATACATTAATATAACTTATACACAGAGAAAGTAAATGTCTACACGCACAAGGGAACACTCTAACTTGACACTACTGTAGTATGACAATAATCGGGCGACTCTATAATGCAACATGAAGTCTAAAACCTCATCAGCAATTGTACCCCATAAGGTACATTCTAATTTCTCTGGCTAATCAAGAAAGTGAAGTTATAAGATGTTATATCCTGAATTTTGGGATTAGAGGCTTGAGAATAAGCCTGAATCAAGTGGACTGCTAAGCCCAGATTTAGCAACAGTCCCAGGAATAAGGATTTGCTGCTAGTGTATTATTCTAGCATGGCAGTCTAGTTGTGTGATATTTTTAGATAGGCAAATGATGTCTAATGCCTATGATATTTACATTATGAAAGTAGACATATCAAGCTTTAATTTGATAGGTCATATAGGTCATTTGGAATTGTACAATAAGAGTTATGTATTTTTGAAGTTAGACCAATAAAACTGGCAATTTTCAGTGGCAGCGTCCAAAAACTATAATTCTGGAAATTTTGAGCTTCCATTTGGCTAAAAGCTATATTTTTTCTTAAAAATAGACTTAATAAGGGTCAGATAGCCTTTGGAATCATACCAATTGCACATCTTTACAATTAGATATGAATTTTTAAAGTTTGATGAAAGTTCTGTTAGTTTTTAAAACATGTGCTAAAATGGCAACAACGTATGGGCAAATTGGACATTTGGTAAATAAAGCAAGAGACATTTTTTTGCTTAATAATTAAGGGCCATTTACGGTCAAAAAGCAAGATGCAAAGGGAATTGGATACTTGGTCTCAATTATGCTAAAAGGTGAAGCAATTTTGGGCAAGTAAAATGAGTTGAAAAGTCAAAAGTTAAAAGGTAATAAGGAGTTGTTGTGTGGTAAATTCAAAAAGTTACTTGGTCAATAAAAGGGGCTGATTTTGGGATGTATTCTCATCCATTTTGGCTGAAGAAAGAGAAGGGATAATTATCCCATTTAATCACCATGTGTTCTATACAATTAAATATAATAAAAGTGGATAAAAAGGTGATATTTTTAAAGGCAATGAGATAGACAGCTGCCTTCATCTTTTTGGCCAAGTGAGCTGAAATTAAGAAAGAGGAGAGACATAAGAAGAGAAGCCAAGGAGCAAGAAGGCCAAGCTTCATGATCATCCAAGGCGAGTATCCCATGAAAATCCTTGTGGTTTTGCTTGCAAATCTCATGAATTCCCTCCCTAAACCTCAAACCCTCTCTTAAACCATGTTTAGTCAGCTCAATTAAGATAAAAGGAGGAGGTGAGGGATGGCTATGTGAGATAAAGTGGAAAAATCTAAGTTAAATCCAAGAACCCATTAAATCTTGATGCTTCTTGATTGTTCTTGGTGGTATTTGTTGTTACTTGGTTGTTTGGCTTTGATTCCATGAATTTTGTAAATTTGGGATGATGCAAACCCTAGGGGTTATACTGATCAATTTTCCATCAATCGTGTTAAAATGTGATTAGATAGTTAAACAAGTGATTAGAGGTGTCTGGAAGGTTGGAAGTTTGAAAATCACTTTGTTCTTCCACAAACCCCTGTTTCAGCCAGTACTATTTTGTGTATGTTAGAGATGGAATTTTATCAATTTGATGGTTCCATTGTGTTCAGAATGGAAAATTGTGTAGGGTCTATGTTAAGTATGAAGTGTGAAAGGCCATAGAATGTGAAATGTCAAAAATACCCCAAAAACCCTAGATTTGGGGCTGCAAGGGTATAATGGTAATTTGGGCATGAATTTGACAAAACCAAGGTCAAAAATGGATTCCTTGGATGTAATTATGTAGGAATAGCTTGAGTCATAATTTTTGGTAAAGTATAGTTGGATCGGGTACAAAAGGGCTTAGACCGAGTTCCTAGAGATATTTTGATAATTTTGCAGTTTTAAGCAAAGATAACTAACACAATGTGTTTACAATAATACTTGAATGAGTAATAACTCATTTATTGTAAATTTGGAATTTTAGGACTTGGCAGTAGATCGAGCCAGACACAGGATATTGATCAAATAGTTGATCAAGGAAGGGCAATTAAGGTAGTGAACTTACACCTCCTACATGTATTTGATATTTGTGCTTGTGCATTGATGCATGTGATTACTTTGCTTGATTATGTGAAACATATATGAATGATTGAAGCTCTGTTTCTATTTATGTTATGCCCATGAGTATGTTGTTTGAAACATTGAGCATATAGATATGTCATTGTGCTAGCATGAGTTTATGTAAGGCAAGCATGTCAAGCATTAAGTACTTATCTTACATGCATATTGGTATTGTTTGCTACTGAGATTCCCCCGAATCTCACCCTTTCCATAAATGTATAAATTTTTCAGCAGCAGGCAGCAGCTTAAAGGAGAGGAAACGTAATTACCAGCAACTGAAGGTTCCAGTGCTGATCAAATAAGGCTGTTGGTTATCTGTAGGGGTGAGCATTCGGTTTTCGGTAAAAACCGAAAAAACGAAAAAACCAAAATATAAGAATTTTTCTAACCGAATCGAAACCAAATAAGAGAAGATAACCGAACCAAAATAATTTAGTTCAGTTTCGGTTTTTATAGAAAAAACCGAAATTTTTTTGTCTTCTGAATTAAATTAGAATATCTGAATTTTCAACAAGCAAAACTTAATACAAATTATAAATTGAATAGCCTCAACAAGATTTAAGGAAAGATGATACAAAATATAAACAATATATATTATCAATGTAGTATTGACACTTAATTAAATCAGAGAAACAATGTGAAACAAATATTATATAGTGTATTATTGACATTTTTCAGTTTTTTTGGTTAAAAGCAAATTTTTTTTTTAAAGAACCTAACCGAACCGAAACACCGAAAAAAGCTATAAAAAAAAAAGAACCGAACATAACACCGAAAAAACCAAAGTGGATTCGGTTCGGTTTCGGTTTGATTTTGCTCACCCCTAGTTATCTGCAGGCTTTTATTATAATTTTAAGTCTGTAATTATTATGTGCATCCCTGTTGGGATTCCTGTATTATAATCATGTACTTATTATCAGTATATTTATGTTATTCCTATGTGCCCACCGCACTACGCGCTAATACTCTGAAAAACGTGAAACTAAGATAAGGGTGTTACATGAGAAAATAAATAAATGGACAAAAATATAGCAAATATAGTGTTAATAATAATATTTAGAAACAAATGATAAGATTAAAATGTAAAATATTAATATTAAATAATAAGTATTGATAAAAATAATTAATTAATATGCGTTTGTAACCCACATTTTTTAAACAACCATTTTTAAGTTAATCTTATAAGTGAATTTAAACCCAACAATTGACTAATATAATATTGTGTATAATAAACATAATCAACAAACGAAAATAATAGGATATCAATGATTCAAACACAATAACAAACTAAATATAGATGTTAGCAATAAGAGCAATGAAGTTTTATAATAGTAAATTCTGCTATAACACATTTATATCACAGTGAGATTTTAAAGGCAACAGTAAAATTTAATAATATGATAATAATATGTAATGAAAACTTATAAGATATAATATTAAGATATATAAATAAGAAATAACACTATAAACTGCATACTCTTCGTCGAGAAGATGAATATCAACCCTATACTCCTTTCGACCATTAACGTAGCAAATGTCCCGCCCACCAACGACCATAAGCTTCCCAATTACATTTGGAACCAAGTTTAAGTGAGACAAAGACAAGAGCACACATTAGAAGAATTAAAAAAATAATCATGAACATACCCACTAAGCGTTGCGTGTTAAACTAAGTGCTCAAAATCTGTGGGAAAGAGCTGAAACCAAATCCGTTCACATTAATACAACCATCATCCTCACAGGGCTGAACAGATGTTGAGCCTAGAAAATGCAATCGATAATCATGATTCGCGGTAAAAAATTTTGATGCATTAGGCAAAACAGAAAAATAGGCAATAACGTAAGTTCCTCCTTCTCGAAGGAGTTCCTAAACTCGCAAGACAGGTAGGCCTCACAGTTGCTTGAATATGGTCTCCCTGCAATGAACAAAGTATGCAGATCATTGATTAACAACACAGTTTGAACAACATCTAGAAAAAAGAAAACAAAGTTGAAATAAAATAAATACATACGTTATGGTCCTGAAGAAGCAATTGAATAGATGAAGTTTGTCAATTTAATGAATGGGCGGGGATTGACCACAGTCGCAAAACATGGACCAAGATTGCCCCGTTTTTTCGAGCAGGATTAAGAGCACGGACAGTAGCAAATAAAGGAGCCATGGAAGTAGAAAAGATATAAAATATGGGTCAAAGAGATATATGATTTAAAAAAGGATCAATTGCAGCACCAAAATGAAGGAGGAAGGGAAAAAGGAAAGGTGCAATATCAATAAAGAGGTTAGCCATGAACAATGCAAACTTTAATCCACCAATTTTGTTGACAGGGATTGATAGCTTTAATAGATTCAAACAGGTTAGCAGATAAATCACAATTTTAATATATTTTATCCCACCTTATTCATTTATTTTGGAGATTATTTTAGGCTAAATTGGATTTATTAGATAATATTTGGATAATTAGCTGATTTTGGAAAATAATATAAATCTGAATTGATTATGATATTATTGAGCTTAAATTATTATTATTTTAATTGATATCTTGTGATTGGATAATATTTTCAAATATATGATATATCACAATTTTATTTAATTCTTGCAGAGTAAGGAAAAGCAGATTGAAAGATCCTACGGTGCAGAATTTTTCTTGGAAGCTAAAATAGAATCTGATGGTTGAATATTATTGGGCTTCTTAAATTTTAATGGGCTCAAGTTGATACCAAAAAAAAACTCTCTTCTCCTCCCTTTTAATTAACCTAGCTGCCGCCATATAAGAGATCATATCACGCACTCGCAGATGAGGAGGATATACACGGACTGACGCTGGAGATCAAGGGAGCGGAGACGCACGCCGAGACACAGCTGCTGGATTGATGCTGGAAGTTCTTCCAGATACAAGGGACATCACCTTTAGGGAATTTATCATCAATTCCCATCCTCTTCTCTCACGGGCCCCACGATCAATATCATTAATCTATTCCATTCTCTTTTCATTCGCACAGACACAAACTCCATCTCAATTCCTCTCCTTTTCTTGTGCCACGGGTCCCACGGCCATTGACCAACCATCAACCAATTCTGCACAAATCCTTTTGATGGCTGTGACGCGGTTGGAGATGGGAGGAAAGGGAGAAATTTTCGTGGAAGCTTAAGTCTCTTGGGAGGCAACTTGGGAGGAACATGGAGAAAGCTAGAGCCTAGGAGCTTACACTTGAAGACTACAAGGGAGTGTCTTTCTTTTATCTCTTTGATTCAAGACTTAAGATTGTTTAGTTTTAAATGATTTTAGGTTGTGTTAATTGAGAACAATCTGGTTTTAGATTGTAGACTTATTTTTTATTTGGATTGAATTGATATTTTGGATTTGCTTTGTTCTTAATTGATTATTGGGATTTTTGTTTGCAAACCTTTGATTGTCAATTAGATTATTAATCGAGTTTTCATTATTAATTTAATTGTCAATTTGGGTTTAATCTCTTGATTGTTTAATTAAGGTGATTAATTGTCGAATTGTTTAATTAGGCAATTGTAAACATAATTTCCAAAATATCTTAAGCAATTGTGATTGGTTTTTAATGGATTTAATTAACCACCATTTTTTCCATTATAAGTTTTCTAGTGGGTTAGGTGTTATTGAGCATGAGGGTTTCCCATGTCTTGATTAGGTGATTAAATTTATTAATTCCAATTTTTCATGAATCTCCCTTTGGTCTAATAAATTAAATGGCTAAGAAAGCTAAATCCATGTGAATCCTAAGTTGTCCCCTTCATCATCATAACTGAACGAAATCCTTGTTGAGTGTCTTACTTTTGATTATTTTCTTTGCTTAGCATCTTAATTCCTTTTTCATAAAAAACCCCCCAAAGATTGCATTCCAATTCATCTAGGTTAGTTTCATTCTCATACAAATTTCAGAGTCTTTTACATTTTGCATTTAGGTAGTGGAGTTTTGCATTTTAGTTTAGGTCCATTCTATTGCATCTTTTGTTACTTAAAAATCAATCCTAAAGAAAACCCATAGCTTGCTCCTTGGGAGAATGACCTAGGTTGACCCTAAGCTACATAATTAATTAGGACCTAGTTTAATTGATTGCTTTAGCGACAGAAGCACGCATCATTAGCCATGATATTGTTGGGTGTGTGATATGACTAATGAGATGCCTGAGACATGCATAAAGAGGAGGTAAGGGCATATATTTATACTCACACATGGTAGTAACTGTCAGTAGCACATTAACACCTATAAAAGGTATGAAACTGTCAACATTCGTTTCCATTTTGATATGCACATGGCAATAATGAACAAGTTCTACAGGCAAATAGAAAAGTACAATTATACTGATAATAAGTATTTGCTTATAGATAGTCATTAACAGAGTAGAAGTTGATAATAATTACAAATATATATAGAATATCCAAAAACTATTCCAATTCTAGACTATATACAACCACTGTCTTCATCTTGGGAAATGTTCCCGTTAGTTTCTCTTCTCTGCATCCTTGGTTTTCAAGCCGCTGGCACACGCTAAGACATTTGATTTTAGAAAAAGGGGTGAGATTCCAAGGAATCTCAGTAGAAACATACGATCAACATATAAAATACGAAAATTAAATATTCAATGCACCGTATCAAGTAAAATGAAAATTCATTTCATCCATGTGTGTACATAAAATTCAGGGCCAACTAACCTGTTGAAACCTCTACATGTACCTCAGTCGAGTTCCTGCTACAGCTAGGTAAGACTTGTGTACCTCAGCTAGGTCCTAGACCACAGTTAGGTAATGTGCCTCTAGCATATGTTCAAATCACAAAATACAGTAGCACGCATAATACAAATAGTCACATAGTATATAAGATATAGTAGCCCTACCTTAACCTCTTTCCTGTCTCAAAGGGTCCGCCTCGTAAAACGTGTCAACTGTAGGTGTCCAACTCGGTTCTAAAACATTAAATGTACAAGAAATAGGTTATAACCTATCCATGTATCATTTTAAACACTTTCATAGTATTTATTGTGGCTATATTAGCATACAGTAAAAATTTATCAAAATGCCCCCGGGACCCCCGCCGACCTAACCCGGCTGCACTTTTCCTGAAATTTTGACTAGGGTTATTCTGACATATTTCCACCCAAGGAATCCATTTCCAGATTTGAACTTACTAAATTCAATGTCAAATTAGGAAAATACTCTTGACAGCCCCTATTTTAGGGTTTCAGGGGCGTTTTCATAATTATGTTTTTTCGGGCTTTTCAGAAAAAGTGCCCAACTGTAACCCCACCTAATTTTCCCTCATAAATATAATGGAACCATCCAATCATTGAAAATCCAACTCTAAAACCCATTTCTAGAGCTGGCCAAAATTATGGTATCCTCCGAGAAAAATCAGGGTTTTGCGATTTCGGCTCCGTAAACACGTTCCTTTCTACTCCTGACTACTTTGTTAACTATTACATTAAGTTATAACTATCATTTGAATCAAAATTGGGCAGCATAACCCTTAGGCAACTCAATTTTCAAAATTTAAAACTAACGGCAATCTAGCAAAATTTCACCGATTAAATTGCCCACAGCAGCCAAAAAAGTTAATATACGAAGGTTTGGAAGTTATCTCAAGCTCCCACTTGCTTTTACTTCTCTTGGACGAAACCCTAGCTGATCTAACACCAAATTTGGAGCTTTCAAACCTTTAAGAACATAGAGGAGTAGTTTAGGATCGGAGTTATACGCGTTATGAGCTAAATCGTCGGAGGAATCGGCTTACTTTGTGAGATTTCTTCTCCTTTCTCTATCTAAAATTCCACACGTTCTCTCTCTTAGTGCAGCTGTTGGTTCACGTCTGAAATGAGGGCTGGAGAAGAGGATGATGATTTATCTTATATTATATAATATTACTTCATTCATTTATCAATTTTCCAAAATTCCAAAAATTCACTTTATGTACATAAATCCTATGTACATGTAATCTTGTCCACTAAGCCCAACTAATATTTTCTTCTTCATACCACATTTAGAAGACACGTAGGGGTATCTCCCTATGATCTCAATTGGCTTTACCACTTGTCCAAGTTACGTATACACGTAAAGTCTCAATTTTGGTCAAAATTGCACTTTTTGCTCAAATTTTTCATAAATTCATATTTAATTGACCAAAATATTCTAAATATGTTTTTCACTTTTATTCTCCATAATTAATTGAAATTAAGTTCAATTAATTGGAAAATAATTTAGTTTGTGCTGAATTGGCAAAATTACGATTTTGCCATTGCCCTTTTTAATCCAATTTCTTTTCTTATTTTTCTTTGGCCAATTTCCACCCATTTTTGAACCAAATATTTTCTCCAATATTTCTCTATTTTTGGACCTTAATATTGGGCTTTTTACATTACCCAAATTAATTTCATAAATAATTTTTCCCAATTTCTTATGAAAATTAACATTTATAAAATTCATAAATTTCAAATTCATGAATATTAACCATTTTATTAAATTTATCAAATAATTACAATATATTTAGTGAATATAAATTTTGGGATGTTAGAGAAACCATTGCAACAAGTAGACTGAGAATGTGGACGAAGAGCCCAATACAGAATATGAAAGAGAAATAACAATTACGAGCACCATAAGCAATGATTACAAACCACGAACGGCAACCAGCCTATGATAAATGTGGGGTATGGGGTTTGTTAGCAGGCGTTGAGAATTTTTTTTTTAATCAGTATTGACAGGGGACTAAAAAAATTAAATATATAATATAAAGAATAAAATATACAGATAAACTCTAATCGAAATGCGAAATTAAATATTACAAGAACATATAGTTTTATCAATATTTCATTATGGGATATATTAAATTTCCAAATACAAATTTTTTTATTTTGAGAAAATTTGTTTTATAGTTTAGTCTTCAGAAGTTTTTTAAGTTATGTTTTTCAAATGTATTATGATGGAATTATTTTGGGCATTATTAAGTACAGAGTTACAACCAACAATATCATCTATATTTTTTAAACAATACTAAAAAATAGCCCTTATAAAACAAATTTGGATAAGGCATTCCATTCAATATATTTCTCAAGGTTATGATTACATTTAATTAAAAATTCAATCTAAAAATAATAAGACCTAGCACAGCCGTGAGAAGGGACTGGGAAAAAAGTTTGTTATTGTAAGTATGAATAGAAAATTATAAAAAGGATAAATATAGAATATATAGAATAAAAGATATAGAAATAACATAATGTAGATTATTGAGATTATTTTAACAAGTCTTTAAATATGTAATCATCCACAAGCACAACATTTCAAAATATCAATTTGAAAATAATAGATTCTCATTGGTTAAACCCCTTTAGTCTCTCGCTCAATCTCTCCCACATCCTATTTTTACTATTTTAAAAGTAATTTAAGTTTTATGAAGTACAAAATGTAAACCGTCAAAATCTCATTCAATGTACTTTTTAGACTATTATTATTTAATTAGTAATTAGTAACTCAATGTAAAAATAATAAGACCTAAGGAGGGCCTGAGAAAAAAGTTTATTTTGGTAAATATGGAGTGGATATGTAAATGGATTTTTTAAAAAATAATTACTGCAGATGATAATAATTTTGTTAAATATTCTAGATTTTATATTATTAATCCAATTTATTTAACAAATAATTAATTTAACACAATAATAGCCAACAAAAGCGTAGGACAAAAAAGGATGACGACGGTTACCTAAAATTCAAAATTATTTTATTTCAAACCGTATACTACCCATACACCAACTATAATCCACTTGCTTTTTTATTTATATTTAAACTGATTGAATAAAGGGAGAATTGCTGATAAATACCTTTTTGGCAAATTAATTGCTGAATGCTACCATGGAAGATCTGTTGCACATAACGGAAGATATTTTGCACACAACGGAAGATTATTTGCACATTTATATTGAAGATTTTTTGCATACACGGAAGATGATTTGCACAAAACGGAAGATCGCTTGCACACTTGATAGCAATCAGCAATTAATTTGGCCCCAAGGCATTTTTGGGCAATTCTCCCTTGAATAAACAAAAATTAATTAAAAAAATGAAAAATGACTAATTTATCTGACACATAGTGCTGTCACTTAGCGCACCAGAGGAATGTGAATATTTTTTTTTTTGGTAAAATAGGATTTGGTGATTTATAATTTCATATCTCCACTTAACAATAGGATGCCGTAAACAATATACAATTGTTTAGGAAAATATTTTGGCAAACAAAAATAGCGGACAATATACAATTGATTCGTTTTTGTAATTGGGAAGAGCTTATCATGCCTGTTTGAGTCGCTAAAACAATATCAGTATACTTTTTTTAAAACATTATTTAATCAAAAATTATTTATCAGGTCAGTTTATTTTCCAACTTTCACTCCAAATTTATAAATAAATTAAATTGAAATAATCAAACAACTAAATTGACATTGGCATTATAGATAATGTGTCAGGAAGTTGGGATCTTCAAATATATGTAGATTATAAAATTTAGTAATACATATATAAAAAGTTAATATGTTCATTTAAAAGACACATGCTGTGAGAATTTATTTTGTAACCAATTGGGAACAGATTGACATACTTATTTGCACCTCTAAAACCATATAGGTATGTTTTAACTTCATATGTTCCTTGTATTTTATTTTAGAGAAAGAGTACGTTATTTAGCGCAGATGAAGAATAATGAAGCTCAACACTGAAGAAGAGCACAAAATATGAAAAACATCAAAGACAGCCACAAATATATAGAAAATATCATTGGAAAACGAACAAGTGGAACACAAAATAGGAATACTTAATATTAAGAGATAGACATGGTCTACTACAATAAATATAAGTAAACATGAAATTCATAATGTGCAACACCTAAAATAATAAACTAAACAAAGAAGGTCTCAATCCTAATTCTCGTTCACACATTTCTGCTTCTTGAGAGCATAAGACATAGTGCCACCACTCTTCTTAATATCAACATTCTCCGCCTTACTCACCATAGCAGTACTATTGTCACTTTCCTTAAATACTGAAGAACTCTCCCCGTCAGAGCACATGAGCATCGGAGTAATATCCAAAAATCCAAATTCATGTGCACAAAGTTAGATAAGCAACATACACCGCACTACAAGGACAATAACCCAAAAAAATGAAATAAATGGAAAATATCAAATACAAACCTATTCAGTAGGGAGATCAGCAGAATTGTCATCATCTGAGTCCAAATTGTCATCCAGATGAGCCATGTAGGCCTTAATGATGTCATCATCATCTGTCATTCGGATCACTATGCAAGCACAAGATTGGCCACTCAAATAATCAGCTAGCATGCGCACCTTAAACAGATATTTATGCCCTATTAGTTTTGCTGATATCTCTTCAGGGATATGCTTATCAAGTTCATCCTACAAAAACTCAAGTGATGAAAATTTGAATCCATGTGAGCCTACTCTCAATAACGTCAATACATAACAAAAAATACTTAACATATACATACCCTAACCATTGCAAGATCACGTATGATACGTTCTTTCAAACTTATACCTGAATCCCCAATCAGTTTCAAGAATTCCCGATCAAAAATAACAAACATACATGCCCTAGAGTCATCTGTGACTTGACATTGGACCATGAACCTATAGTCAAGTGTATAGCCAAGAAATTGTTATGCCTCAAGCAATTATCATATCCATTAAACAATATACGTATCCTAATGTCACTGACCTAGGTATTATAGACTGAATGACTTCATTGCACTTTTCATAAAAAAAGCCATCCCCATCAGGGAAAACTTTTTTCCCACGCCGTTTGCAAGAAGTATAATACCAAGGTCGGTCACTTCAAAGATGCGCAATCTCTGCTAGGACAGCTGCATCCTCACTCTATATTCAAATGTGAACCAAAGTTGAGAAACTAACAAACCAAAATAGGAAAATTATGATTCTAAAAAGAAGGAAAAGTATGTGGTCATAGATGAAGTCACACATACAGGTGACCCATTTCGTAACTTAGACAGTTTTTTGTGATTTCCTATACTTAGAATATCATCTGCGACAGACATAGTTACTTGTGGCATAATGCGCGTTGGTCTCTGCTCCATATCTATTCCCACAGCTTTTACCCTATAGAATACCAAGTATATATTATATATCATAGAGTTTGACGTGTAGGAATAAGTAAGCAGACTTGCTCAGGAATTCATCAACCTCTGGAATTGAAGGATGAACCAAAAGTCATGATGAATACATTGAATCAGAAATTTGTTTCTTTCTTGTAAAAGAATATTCAATTGGAATTGATTACTATACACAATAAATAGTAAATACATGTAGTTGGTATAATGAGATAATTGCAGAAACAATAATAGACATTGAGAGAATCTGACCTTTAAACTCACGTACTTTGCATAATTGAATGATGACTATGATTGGTCCAGTGTGGGATCGTGACATGAATTGAAGTATTTCATCAAGAAAATCTCCCCATAATGTCTAGTCCAATCATTCGATCCTATCAAACATACAAATAATGATCTAATGACTCTGAACATTATCAGTTTAAGTATATGCATTGTTATTGAACTATGCTATAAAGCATTCAATAATATATACTCCTCATCCATGAGTTCAATGTACACTCTATGTTGGTCTTGGCCATTCACAGTACAATCATCACGTTCCCCAACTGCGGTAAGTTTGCCAATTACATATGTCATTTAACAAAGACATTTGATCACTAAAAACCATGATCAAAATGTTATAACAGTTGAATTTTCCTTAATAAATTAAAAGCTTACTAAAAAATTAAATATTGTCATCAACAAGTTTCATAATTAAAAAACGAACAATGTATCTTGTCCGCTATTTTCATTTACATAAGCTGTTTTTAAGTGGTGATATCAAATTATAAAATCAATATTTTATTTCCTTACGAATTTGTTACATAATGTAGATTATTGAGATTATTTTAAAAGGTCTTTAAATATGTAACCATCCACAAGCACAAAATTTCAAAATATCAATTTAAAAATAATAGATTCTCTTTGGTTAAACCTCCCATAATCTCTCCCACATCCTATTTTTACCATTTTAAAATTAATTTAAATTTTATGAAGTACAAAATTTAAACCGACAAAATCTCATTCAATGTACTTTTTAGGTTATTATTGTTTAATTAGTAATTAGTAACTTAATGTAAAAATAGTAAGATCTAGGGAGGGTATGAGAAAAAAGTTTATTTTGGTAAATATGGACCAGATATGTCAATGGATTTTTTTAAAAAATAATTACGGCTGATGATAATAATTTTTTCAAATATTCTAGATGATTAATCCAATTTATTTAACTAATAATTTAACACAATAATAGCCAACCACAGCGCAGGAAAAATAATCACAATGACAGTTACTTAAAATTCAAAATTATTTTAGTTCAAACTGCATACTACCCATACACCAACTGCAACGCACCTATTTTTTATTTATATTTAAATGAATTGAATAAACATAAATTAATTAAAAAAGCAAAATATGACTTATTTATCTAACACACGGTGCTGTCACTTGGTTCACTCTGGAAGGGCCTGCTTTCGGCCCTACTTTGATCTATTAATTAATAGATTAACAGATGATTAACTCCTAAAGTCATGACCACATTATATAAGAGCTAGTCAGTGGATTGGATACATGACAAATTATAATGGTTCGAATTACAAAAGACGAAATTGTCGTGTGAACCTATCGGAAGAAATAATCAACAACGTGTGTGCCTGTACATGCATTCTAACAAATTCTGGAAAAATCAACTCGTGTTGGAGAAAAAGGACCATTTTCATTAATTATGGATACATTTCAAGGATATGATCGCTGAGACTTAATTGCAAGGGAACAAATATCTACGTACGAGAGATGCACATTGTATAATGGTTGTTTAAACAGTACATTAAATCCCAACCAACCAAGTATCTCATATATACTGAATATTCGTTGGAAATTAGTGACAAAAAATTCCTTCGCTAATTTAGTAATGAAAAGTTAGCATTGGTAAATTTAGTGATGGAATGTTCGTTGGAAAATAGTGACAGAATAATTTTTCATTGGTAATTTTATCGATACAAGTTGTTTATTTTTGTAGTGTACTCTCTCCATTCCTATTTATAAGGTTCGATTAACTAGATTGAGTTATTTAAGAAAACAATTAAAATTAGTTAAGAATAATAAATATGTAAAAAATATGTGTTTGTCCAAATATTCCCTTATTTATGAGTGGATGAATGGAGAGTGGTAATGAGAAAAATGATGAAAGCAAATGTATGAGGGAAATAATTAATGAAGGTTAAATGGTAAAAACCATTTTCTATTCAGACCATTTTAAAAATAACCTTATAAAATGAACGGACCAATTCAGAAAACAAGGCCTTATAGAAATAAGGACGGAGGAAAACAAAACATGGGATGCTAGGATATGAGCACTAACTAAGTGTATAAGTGAACACTAAAAACGTGTTCCCTTCAAAAAGGAAAATTGTACTCCATGCCATGCTCGCTTGTATTTTCCCATGTGACGCTGGTAGGTGCTAATTATGAAAAATATTTGTTAATTCTAAGGTTTAAATTTTACAACTTCAGGTCAAATTTTTTTTTACAAGTGTTATATATATATATATATATATGAAGACAGATAAATACCAGCATGAAAATTGATGTAACTCCAAGTATCAATTGATTAAAGTTCCTTTAATATTTTTGTGTTAGTTACATCTACATAATAGCTAGGGCTCCGAAACAAAAGCGAGTTAGGGCAATCAAAGCAACTCAATAGGCTAAAGGACTGAAGTTCAAAGAAAGCAGTGGAGGATGTGGTTCGCTTGGATGCGATTGTCGACGGCTGGAAAAGTCAACCGGAGTTGTGGGATTCTGAGGATGGTGGGTAACGTCCGACCAAAAACAAACGTGTTAAGTGTAATAATTTGGGAAAGTGATGAGGCGTGAGATAGCGGGTATGTGTTTTAAAAGACTTGACAAAACTTGCTCACAGTTCTAAGTTTAGAACCATTGAGAAATGTGGCCTTTTCTTACAGGTCATAATTTACAACCGAAATGAACCTTTGAACGAAAGTTCACAGTTTTAATATCACAGTCATTAGGTTTTGTAAATGGTGATGGTGATTTCTTAATAATTGTTAGGTATTTGACATGGTATTCTGAAAAGTAACGGGTTTTACATAATAACCATAACTTATTTTACTTTTTCTAATGATTTTTAAAGTTAATTATTCAACCCCATAGTATAATCAAAAAATTAAAAAAAGAAAACGGGAGTGTAAAAAAATGAGAGAGGTCAGTTCCCTTGCTGCTCTCATCCATACGTCCTTGTTCTCCTATGTAATCGATGAAGAACAAAAGTCAGAAGTTGGAATAGAAGTGGATGGCTAGCTAAATGGGTTTTGCGGGTTATCCAATAAATCGTGTCCTTTGGAATGGAAAGGGTCACGTTATAGAGCCAAACATGTCAGTATAAATTGCAATGGTTAACATAAGTAACAGTTGTTTACTAATAATTGTGAAAGGGCAATTTTTTTACTTATTTTTGTGCCACATAAGAGGTGGTGGAGGCGGTGGTGGAAGAGGAGGGGCTTTGTGGAGGAGGAGGGTGAGGATGTGGAGGAGGAGGAGGGCGAATGGAAAGATCTCTCTGGCGTCTGACCATGATAAAAGAGGGAAGGATAAAGTTATGAAAATGTGCTTTTAGAAAAGTACTAAGAACAAAAGGAATAGGTCAGTATAAATAGGGTTGAATACTTTACTCTAAAGTATATTTAACTTGGGGGAACTAATACTTATTTTGGACTGAACGAGGTTTTAAAATGATGCTTTTTAGATTTGTTTGTTACATGACAGTTGTTTATTATGAAATGTCATTTTTGTCATTCATACTTTATGGTCAATAGATATAACCATTATGTTTGTGTTCTAGCTGATGTAATGTTGGAAGATGAATCATTTGTAAGTGATATATGAAGGTTATTTCGAAAGAACCATCACTTTTGTTATTAAATAAATGACGGTTATTAACTACAACCGTTATTTTTATGTTTTTGGAAATTCCATCTCACAATACATGACAATACGCATAATTAAATGTTACTTGTAAGCATTATATATCTTTGCGCACCCTCCGCCTTAACATACATGATGTTTATTAGTTGTAACCGTTATATATTAAGCGTTATAAATGTGCAAATAAAAAAGAATTATATATATTTCAATTAACAATAAAAAATTTCAATATATAGGCATATTTTTTTTAGAAAAAGTCTCCTTCAATTTAATAGACCCGAAGGTCCATTTGGGAACAAAAAGGGCAATTTTAATAAAAAATTTAAAATTATTTGAAAAATGCCCTAAAATTTGTTCTTTTACCCCTCAATTTCTTTTTTAAAAAAAAAAGCTAACGCGTTATTTTATCTAATAAATCCACTCTATAATACATACTTTACATGTACTCTAAAATTATATGTAATTTTGATCTTCATGATATTAATTTTGAAACATTATATAATATAAGTTATATTAAATTATATTGCATCAATGTCGAAAATTATCTTCTTTTAAACATAATTATGAACTTCTACAAACGTATAGACGCAAAGCCAATGCCCTTGAAGAACATACTACTTAATTTTTGATAGTCACTTCAATTTAAAATGGATGAAAGTGCACCCAGCACCCTAAACATTTTCTGCTACTCAGTGCCCTAAAATTATTTGGTGCAATTTCATCCTCAAAGTTATTAAAATTGAGCAGTCTCGTCCAAACACAAACGTCGGTTAACAACACGTCAAAACCCCATCTTTCTCCTCTTCCATCCTCGATCAAATTTACCGCTCCATTGATAAACGTGAGAGCACCAGTGGCGAAGTGAATTTGTATCCATAAACAATGGCAAAGAAGCAGAGCAAATTGTTTCTTGAAGAAGTGGACAAACAAGAATATAGCCAAAGAACATGAGACTCATGGCAGACCTAGGCCGATAGAGATGGGCAAACTAATATAGGGAAACCCAGATTCTGTTTTTATGTTGGGTCATAAAATTATTCATGCATATTTTCTCCCAAAATTTCTGAGCCTGTGTGATTGTTGAAACAGGGCGCTTTAGGAATTGGGTATGAAAACCTTGAAGATGTTGGACCTATAGGCCTCCAGGCATCAAATTGAAGCCGAGAAATTCCATATGGGTGCTAAAAGGAGATATATCTTGTTTGTGTTAATTAACCCAGCCAATCTTTTTCTTCCACTGACTTGACCACTTCGCTAATTAAGAGCGAGAAAAGAGAAGGGAAGGAGAGGAGCGAGAGAAGTATCTAGAGGAAGATAAAGAATCAAGGCCCTGTTTGATACAAGGCATTGAATTATGATCGATTGGGATTGGAAGTGAGTATATATGGTGTGAAGATTATGGTCAAGGAAGATTATGTGTGCATATGGCACGTGGAGATCATGGGGTTGACATTCTACAACGTGAATGTAGTTGTGCATTTTGGCAAATCAGTGGGATTCCATGCACACATGCGTGTGCAGCTATGAAGGTTATCCATGGCAATATTTATGAATATGTTTACGATTGTTTTAAGATCAAAAGTCAAGCAAAGATTTATGAGCACTGCCTGATTCCGGTTGTTATAATAGACATGCCAAACCTGAATAATTATAGCCTTTATACCATGCATAATATGTCTGAAAATATCTTCTTGCACCCTCCAATTACAAGCAGACCACCTGAAAGACAAAGATCAATAAGGTAGGAATCACATTTCCAAAATAGAAAGATCTATCATTGTGCACGGTGCCATGAAGTTGGGCACACACGAAGGACTTGCAAAAATCCCAATCCATGTTGAAGCTAGTATTAGTACAGTATTAGGCAAAATCTTTTGGTGTATATATACTTTGGTCTAACCCTTCTGTGTTATTTTTTTGGATGAAGGGATGGGGTGCATGGGGTAGCAAATGTTGTAAGTAATTAGTAATAGATATAGGGTTATGTCAATGACAAAGGAAAATTAAGAGGAACCACTTTCTAGGGTTATGTCAATGACAAAGGAAAATTAAGAGGAACCACTTTCTTATTGTCCTATTGTCAATGCACATGTTAGAACAATGTTTCTTGTTGCTAGTTTTTTGCCACTGTCATTGTATTCCCCATTTTTGTGCATGTAAGGTCATACCCCTTTATGGGGCCTACATGTAAGTATGTCATGTTTTATAGGTATATATTGTCCACTCCTTTATTTTGAAACTTATGTATATAAGGTTTAGAAGAAGAAGGTTTTTGGCCTCTTTTGATGTGTTCTGATAAGGCAATTGCATTGTCATGGCATGCTGATGTTTGTAGAATCATGCTGCAAAAGTTGTGCACGAACATGTTAAATGTTAATGTACAATTGGGAAAGGCTTATCATTTCTTGATGAACTTTTAAGAGGTTTTGTGAAAACTCCTGTAACACTCAAGGATTTTATTGTCTTAGGTGGAAAAAAAATTGCCAAAGTATGGAAATGGTTATCTGAAAATGCTAAATACGTCAAAAAAAGTTACAACCGGTTAAGAGAAATTGGTAACAAATGTACGAAGATGGGGAAATATCTGACCTTATCTGCTTAAATGGTAATAAAATATTGCGAACCACAATAGAAAACTTGATAAACCCTTATATGGATTTGGTAAAGAAGCTTAAAGTCGACGGGAAAAAAGGTTCGAAGATAGCCGCTATCAGCTGCGAACAGCTCATCTAATTTTGCGACTAATTTATATACATGTGACAAATTCTAATATAAACTTGGGAAAACTTATTTGCTTCAGGGCTTGTTTGCGAAAAAGTTGACAACCTTGTGACTGTGTATGCGAAATGCTTATCATATATTGCTAAACGGATAATAAAAAATGATAAACCCTTATCTGGATTTAGGGAACCAGTTTAATGTTCAGGGGATTATCTAATATTAGCGTCATCAGCTGCGAACGGATTATCTAATATTGTGAATAATTTGTATAAATTTGACATATTACAATGTAAGCTTAGGAAATCTAATTTTCTTCAGTGCTTGTTTCCGTCCAAGTTCACAAACGTGTGTCGGTGTTTGCGAAATACTTATAATAAATTGCGAAATTGATAACAAGTTGATAAAACCTTATCTGGAGTTGGGGAACCATTTTAATGTTTAGGGGATTAAAGTTTAGAAGATAGATGAAATGTTAGCATTCTTAGCTGCGAACGGCTTATCTAATATTGTGAATAATGTGTATAAAGGTGACCCATTCTAATGTAACATTGGGAAAATTAATTATCGTTAGGGCTTGTTTGTGACCAAGTTCACAAACTTGTGACAATATCTGCGAAATGGTCATAATATATGACGAAAAATATAACAAACGGTTGATAAAACCTTATCTGGATTTGGGGAACCAGTTTAACGTTCAAGGGATTAAAGTTTCAAACATAGGCAAACTGTTAGCATGATCAGCTGCGAACGGCTTACCTAATATTTTGAGTAGTGTGTATAAATTTGAAAAATTCTAATGTAATCTTGGTAAAAAATTCTTGCTTCATGGATTGTTTATGAGGCGTCTGCGAATTGCTTATCCCATATTGCAAAACGGTTAACATAACTTGATAAACCATATTCCTTCATTACCGAACCACTTTCATGTTAAGGGGATTACATGTATGGAGCGGCAAAACATGTATACATTATCATATGCAGACAGCTAATGTAATTTTGTGAAACCAATAACAAAAGTTGGTATCGTATAATGTTAACTTGGCAAAAACAGAGTTGCATCAGGGCGTGTTCGCAACCAAGCTCACAAGCAACGACGGCCTTATGAGGAAATGCTTATCAAATTTTGGTAAACACAAAACATAACTTGATAAAATCATATCTAGAATAGTGGAACCACTTTCAGTTGCAGAGTATTAAATGTGCCAAGATTTGAACAATGTAGGCATTATAACCTGTGGAACTAGTTATCTAATTTTGTGAAACAGTTATGTAAAGTTGATAAATTATAATGTAACTTGGGGGAAAAGAAAATATATTCAGGTTTTATTGGCATCCAAGTTGGAAAACATGGTAGGAAGTCTAGGGAAATGCTAAACAAATATTGGGAAACAGAATGCATAACTTGATAAACTCTTACCTAGCATTAGGAAACCACGTTCAAATTCAGGGGACATTTACAAAAGGTCAGCATCTTTATCTACGTAAGTGCTTATGTAATGTTGCGAAATGCTTATCGCAACAAGATGATCTATAATATCAAATTGGCAAAACCAAAATATCAATGCAACTGATAAAGTCTTGTGTCATTAAATGTTTGTTAGCATGTGCCAAATCATAATAGCAAATGGATTAATACACAAAACAAGGCCAAAACAAGTTGTGCCATCCCATATGAGTTCAACCAAAAAACATAACAACTCTGTGCATACAAAACAGTAAGACACACTAAGAACCTTTTTTGGCGGTGGCTACCGTAGGGGGAATGAGCTCCACTGCAGTGTCACGATGCAAGTTCAGTGGATGATTGATTAACCACCACATTTTGTTGCTCCTTAATTGCTTAGTCTCCTCCTGCCAATAAGTGACCAAGTTAATTTTGCTTTTAAGTTCACAAAAAAAGTACAAGGTTATAGTTGTAGAGGTATACATTTTTATAGTCCAAGACATAATCGGGATGCCACTGGCTCAACCATATCATCTTGTGTACACCACAGTCCTTACTATCGTCACATAGTTAGTCAGAGTTTACATTAGTTCTAATGACAGGAAAAACAATTATTTATTTGAACAAAATGACAAAACTCATAGATTATTTTGTTGGACAATAGGAGACCACTCAATTCGCTCTTTTCCTTCTTTCTGACCTTATCTGGCTTCACTAGACCATAATGTCAAGAAAACGATCCCTCTGAAGTCACAAACATAATACATAACAAGTTAATGACATGGTGTGAGAATTTCAGCATGTGACAACATTATCCACTTGCAGCTCTAAAAAACTTACAATTAAGTTGACAACGAAAATGTAATCATCTTGCACGGCACGCTTCCTACTTGACTTCTTATCCATCATTTTGGACTTCATTGAGTCCAACACGTAGAATTTCATATTCTTTGTCATTAAAGCAACACAAAACCAGTGGCCACTCACAAGTGCCGGGCCCATGATCAAATCACATTCCCCAATATTGTACCCAACCATTTCAGGCATAAATTGTTGCTACACAGTGGAAACTTTCCACCCTATTAGGCCACCTAACAACTTTGTCTACGACAAAGATTGTACTATATGATGCAATACGATATTCCAATATGAAAACATGTAAATGCGTGGGTGGATAGTTTCACTTACCATGAACCATACATCAAATATATGGCTCTTCAGTTGTCCTCCCACGTCCTTAAACTTATACATTAAAGTCCTACAGACAACTGACATAACTTGCAACACCTAACATATAAACTACACTTAATTCCGGATTATCAACCATAACACGGGACTTACTATTACTTGACAATACAAGGTACTTGAGAATATTTTGGTATACCCCTTCTGTTAGTGCAAGCGTTTCACCCAAGAGGGGGTGAATTGGGTGATTCTAGAAATTTCGTTGCGTATAAGGAAATTGACAGAATATTAAAAGCAGTTAAGAGCAAGGAGAAATATCACCGTAGTGTACACCGGGAGTTATACTAGTTCGGCCACAACCACTTTGACCTACGTCCAGTCCTCAGAGCGTCTTTGAGAGTTTCACTATATTCTCCAAGATTCAATGGGTTCTTGGCACTTCAGTACACAGCAAGTTCCTTCACCTGGACACTCGCTCCCCCTTATACGTTGTAATCAAATCCCCAACTCAAGGTTCCACTACCTTAAGTTGTCTTAATAACAAATATTGAGTTTGTAATGAAAAACTCTCTCGCAGAGCATATATATATAATCTCTTAAGTACAAATAAATGACTATATGAAAACAAAGCACTAAAAGTGTGTTGATCAGTGTAATCTCAGTTTGTGACTTATATTTTTTTCTCTTTGAATGTTCCATATATATATATAGATGATTTGTAGTGGTCGTTGGAAACAATTCAAACTTGTCTGTTAGAGTCGCACAGCAACGGTTGACTATTCTTTGTATTTGAAAACTATCCGTTGGCGGTAGGTAGCGGTAGGTGAACGTTCGGACTTTTATTTGACTTCTCAAATCTGTCATACTCTTTTATTGTTTCTCTACAAATGTACTTAGAATACTAATACAATAAAGAGTTAATCATATAGATAAAAAATCAAGAGATATTTGATGAAAATATAATTTCTGGACTGCCTTTCTCGAGTGACTACTCGAGTGATCAAGTTTGTTACTCGAGTAGTCCCTCGAGTAAACCTGTCAAAAATATGGCAGTGAGCAAATCAACATTTTGTATCAGATATCACTCGGGTAAGACATGGAGTGATATATTACAAACCTTGACAATACCTGATTACTTGAGTGGCTACTCGAGTGGCCATGTCTTTACCTTCCAGATTACTTGGGTAATAACTGTGGTAAACTACTTACTCAAGTGGCTACTCGAGTAGGCTTCATTTTTCTTCACACCTTACTTGAGTAGTTCCTCGAGTGGCTTTCAAATAACCCGATAGATTACTCGATTACACCCTCGAGTAATGTGATCAAATTCTTGACCGAGAGTTTGTTTTCTGGTTACTCGAGTGGTACTTTAAATAACTCTGCAGATTACTCGGGTAGTCCCTCAAGTAATGCTATTTTTTCACTAGCTACTCGAGTGGCTACTCGAGTGATATGCTGTATTTCTTGGCCGAGAGTCACTGGAAGATTTTTGACCTGGTTAATCGAGTGGCTACTCGAGTGATGCCAGTGAAAATGTTGTTACTCGAGTGGCTATTCGAGTAATGGTCTATATAACTTTGCAAATTACTCGAGTGGTCCCTCGAGTAACTTCATTCAAAATTTGGCAGTGCCTCACTAGATGAAATTTTCTTTGGTTACTCGAGTGGCTACTCGAGTAATGGCTTCTCTTACCCGAGTAGCTACTCGAGTAAGCCTTCTCAAAATTTGTTGATTACTTCCAGTGCTTACTCCAAGTGATGCTTCGCCACTTTGTTCAAATCCATTTGTTTGTTATTAAATTCTTTCATATTATTTATCCAATCTTTTTTATCATCAAAACATATGGAATCTAACATTCTCCCCCTTTTTAATGATGACAAAACTTGGTGATTTTGAACAAAGTTTTTGAAGTTGAGTTTTCAAACATATACTTCTCAAGTTCTTTTCATATGAAATCATTTGTTGAATTTAAACTTCAAAACTCTTTGTGAAATAACTTATTAAAGATCTTTTCATAGTTTTTTGTTCTTATGATTACTTGTTTACCTTGCATACATAATCAAAAACAAATTAGTCCCAAAATACAATATAATTTCAATGAAATGTCATAAAGGAACAAATTAGATAATGAAGAAGTTAATACATAATCAAACTTAAAACTTAAAATTGTTCAAGAACAAAAGGAAATAAATCACCTAAAAACCCCATACACCCAAATCCCAATCTATAGACTCAGCCATTCTTCACAAAATCACTCAAGTTCTTCTCCCTCATTTTGTCTTCATCACAAAGGTGGAATCAATCATGAAGAGGAGTAGGTGGCTTGGCGGCTGAGATGGGAGTGACAGTAAAAGCCAATGACTCATATAAACCATCAAAACTTGAAGGATCTAAAGATCATGATTCAGGTTCAGGAAAGTTCACTGGCGGTGTCTGAAGATTATCTGGAGGATTCACCGGTAGAGATAAAGGTAAGGAACCAGAGAGGTAATCTCTACTTCCTCTGTAGCAACCGGTGAGGACACAACTACCTCCTTAGTGCGTGCAGGAGATGCAATGGGAGTAGGTGTGGGCTCAGGCTGAATAGGCTGAGGTGGTTCATTAGAGGTGATGTGAATGGCCTCAGATGTTTCAGGATCTAGCATAGAGAATAAGATATTTCTGGGTCCACTCTCAGATGGTCTATGCTCAGTAGGGATAGAGGGTCCAAGCTCAGAGGTAGGTATGGGCTCAGGAATATCAGAAGGACCAAGAGTAGAAGATCCAGATGCCATAGCATCAAATCTAGCAATAATGGATCTTAGAAGCTCACCCTGGGCACGTTGTTCAGCAAGCAACTCTTCGTGCCTCTTGTTCATTGTCTCCACGAGTTGTCCCATTTTCTCATTCATGTGGGTAATCAATTCCGCATTGGTATTTGCAATATCAATGTGGAAACTCCTCAAAATGTTCTCCATGAATGTTTGCATTGCGGTACCAAAGAAAGATGGAGGAGATGTGTTTGCTGGAGTAGAGGACTGTGTATCATCCATTCAGCTTGTTGCTGTCTCAGTCTTCTTCTTTTTCTTTGGGCTTGCTTCAAGAGGTGTCTTCAGAGGAATCTCAATATTCAATTTTCCAATTTGATTCCTTCCCACTTGTGCTAATCTCTCTACTGGCTCCATACTCTCCAAATACCAGATCTTGTTCTTCTTGAGAAATAAGGAAATTAATTGAGGATAAGGCATTGGAGTAGTTGGTTTTCCCTCGTATCTATACCTCTTGATTTCACTGAAGATATACTCTCCCAAATCTTTTTTGCTCTTTAAGGATCACTGAGGCGAATTTCCTGCAGTCCCTCTCAATGAAGTGAGTGAAGTTGTTGGATTTACTCACCATGTCTCTAGAGTAGATATACCATAAAACTCTATGGAAATCACTCATATCACTTGGATTGAAGTTAAGAGGTCCTACAATCTCACCAGGTCTAAGAATAGAAAAAATTTGGTTTGAAGAAAGGTTAGGGTAATCATCATCAAGAGGATTTTCTACTCCTAACCAATTATTGATTCAGGAGGGTGAGATAAGAGTTCTTTGACCTCTAACCTCGGAAGTCATTTCTTCTTCTACTAACTTCCTAACAAGATCATTAATAGGTTTAAGGTTACAATAAAAATATCTCACTGTTTTGGTGCAAAATGGAAGCTTGGCAGATAACCAAGGCATATAGGAATCGAGGTAGGTGTTAGAGCAAGCGTTTCACCCAAGAGGGGGTGAATTGGGTGATACTAAAATTTCGTTACAAATATCAAAACTTAATGATGAATATAAAGCAATAAAGAGTAAGGAAAAATATCACCGACGTGTACACCGAGAGTTATACTGGTTCGGCCACAATCACTTTGACCTACCTCCAGTCCTCAGAGTTTCTCTGAGAGTTTCACTATAACTTCCAAGATTCAGTGGGTTCTTGGCACCTCAGTACAAGCAAGTTCCTTCGCCTGGACACTCACTCCCCCTTACAAGTTGTAATCCAATCCGAACTCAAGGTTCCACAACCTTAAGTTACCTCAATAACAAATATTGTGTTTGAATGAAATATCTCTCTCACAGAGTGAACAAGAATCACTGAAGTACAGAATTACAAATATGTATAAAATAGAGTAGTGAACTTGATAATGCGTTCGTATGTGTGTTCTTGTTATTGTTTCTCTGTTTGGATGTTCCCATATATATAGATGCGTTGGTAATGATTGTTGGAACATATTTCTTCATGCCCGTTAGAGCGTGCGCAGCCACTGTTGACTTTTCCAGTATTTGAAAAATATACGTTTGCGGTAGGTGGTGGTAGGTGGCATTTGAACGTTGCATTTGACTTTCCTTATTTGGTAAGAGTTCTTCATTATTTATCTGTGGATATGCTAAGAATACTAATACAATGAAAGGTTAATCACATAGGAAACAAATCAATGAACGTTGGAATGATTTCTGAATTTCTGAACTTGCATACTCGAGTAGTTACTCGAGTATTCATTAAGTTTACTTGATTACTTACTCGAGTATCATCGTGAAAATATTGACAATTTGCAAGTTAACAAATGAACATTACATTACTCGGGTAGTGCATGGAGTAAGCACAATTTCAAACCTTTGGAAATACCTGTTTACTAGGGTACTTACTCGAGTATGGCACACTTTACTTCATAAGTTACTCAAGTAGCAACTCGAGTAAACTTTCAAATAAACTTTAGGTTACTCGATGCTTCACTCCAGTAATGTTGGCAGGATTACAAGTCCGAGAGCACACTACTACAAAAAAGCAAAGCTGTGGCGCTTAAAATTGCATTAGCTGTGGCGCTTGCGAAATGCCACCTATCTGGACGCCACTAAAAGCGCCTGGAAGCACCACAGATTTTTAAATTTTTTTTTTTAAAATAACCTCCTGTGGCGCCTGACTGGGTGGGCGCCATAGTAGGCCATAGCCAGGCGCCACAGTAGGGGTTTTTTTTTAAAAAATTTTTCGTTCTGGTTTTTTTTTAGAATATTTTTTCCTCATATTTTTTGGGTTCTTCGTATTGGTTTTTTTTTTAGCATATTTTTTTCTCATATATATCTCACATGTATATATAACTAGTCTGCAAGGTTTAATAAGAACAATAATAGATAACTTTAAAATGATACCAACAAATGATTGATTAGCTAATGTAGTAATGAAAATTGTTATACAATATACTGTAAACCTAGCTAAATGAAATATAATACAACAAATTCAACTTCAACAAACATGCGTGACACAACAATTGGCAATTAGAAACAACACAAAATAGACCAGCTAGTGAATTTAATAGTATATATAGCTACCTAGAGATTTGCCTAAACACATATTCACACCATTCCTCGATCACTTCATTAACCTGATGGTCTGTCAAAGCGTCACAACGTTGATCTTCATAATACTACAGATATATACAATCTGACACAAGTTAGAACGAATTAAAATCAGTAAAACATAATTGTCAGGCACTAATTCAATTTCTTTACAACACAATATGAAGTGCAACTAAATGACTCACTTTTTGAGGAATAAATGGTTGATCATGCATAATAACATCTTTCATAAATTTCATGATATAGTACCCATAATCATTGTCATTAGGTTGGAAAGGGCACTGCAAAAATATAATACAATATTTAACTCTGTTCATGAATAAAAAGTGTTTACTAACAAAGTCTAAGTAAAGTCAAATATCAATACATGTATCTTCTTCCAAGGATAGCTAAGGCGGGGGTCAGTAGCTTTAGAATAGTTTAACGAGACAAACGACCGAAACGCAGTCAATGCGCTAACAAAAGAAACAGAAAATGATTACTTTTGGTTATTCAATCACGTTCGCAAATATTTATACATAGGCACGTATACTTACCTACTGATCAATAGCATCATAGCATTAATTTTATGCGACTTTTGAGCATTTTAAATTAAACTGCTATATCTGGAAAATCTCTCAAAATCTCTTTTTGTCTAGCATGATTGATTCCTCTAACTAAACCATACAATCAATCTTATCCAATCTTCCTACAAGAATTAACAACTCTCATCAATTTAAATTTAAATATTATTTCTAAATGAGATACACTATTATTTCTAGTACAGCTCTTCAGCCACGGATATGGCCGAAAATATATATACATGCATATATGCGTGTCATAACAGGGAAAAACAGAATCGCAAGCATGCCATTAAAAAAAACGTAGAACAACCTGAAAAAAATATTAATAAAAAGAAAACGCAAGTTGAACTTACAGATTGAGCAGTGGAGTGGGGGACCATGTAATTGCCGTTGGTAACACAATCTTCAGTGAGGAAAGGAAGAAATTTGAGCTACCAAATGGAGTGGGGACCAAAAAATTGTAGAAAAAACAAAGAAAAGGGAATAATAGGGAAAGGAGTGGGGTTGGCAGTTGGGAAAAAACAAAGACGTGTGCGCGTGTGGGTGTAGTTTTAAGTTGTAAAGATAAGAAAATGGAAGGAAGGGGAGAGCACGCACAGATAGATGAAAGTGAAAATGAGAGAGGGAATGATTAAGGGTAGAGGAAAAGGTAAAGAAAGAGATGGGGGGTGTAGGCGGGAAAAGGAAAGTGATTGGGGAAGGGGGAGGCGGTAAAATAAAAGGATAAGGGGGTGGGGGCGGGATGGGTTCTGATTGGTGGGGAGGGGATAGGAAATCCAAATTTTTTTTTTTGTAAAAATGAGTCAGGGGTGGCGCCTGACCAGGAAGGCGCCACCCCTGACAAAAAAATTTTTTTTTTTTTTAAAAAAGGGTCAGGGGTGGCGCCTGACCAGGAAGACGCCACCCCTGACAAAATTTTTTTTTTTAAAAAGGATCAGGGGTAGCGCCTACCTGGTCAGGCGCCACCCCTGACTCAGAAGCTAGTGTGGCGCCTGGCGTACCAGGCACCACAGCTGGTCCCAGCTAGTCAAGAGTGGCGCCTGCCTGGCCAGGCGCCACACTTGACCATACCAGCTGTGGCACCTACCCTCCCAGGCGCCACAACTGGTAAAAAAAACATAAAATATAAAAAAATTAATAAATGAGCAGCTGTGGCACTTCATTAAGGAAGTGCCACAATATGTGCGCCACCTTTCACCCTTTTTGTAGTAGTGGCACTTCAAGTTTTCTTACCTTGTTACTCGAGTACTTACTCGAGTAAACATAAATTTTCTGCATTGCTTACTCGGGTAGCGACTTGAAGTTCTGTGTAAATAACTCTGCATATTACTCGATTACTTACTCTAGTAATCCAGTTTAAATAAGTGATTAAATACTTGCATACTTGAGTAGTGCCTCGAGTGAATTGTGATAAAAGCATATCATGTTATTCGAGTATTACCTTCAGGTTTTGCTTACCACAGTGAGTTACTCGAGCAGCTCCTCGAGTAACATTGGCAGGGTTGAAAATGCCGAGAGCAACATATTTCTTGAAGCAGAGTAACTCGAGTACAGACTCGTGTAACGTTGGCAGGCCGAGAGTAACTGGAATTTTTTACATGGTTACTCGAGTACTTACTCGAGTAACATTGGCAGGCCGAGAGCAACACCAAGTGATTTACCTGGTTACTCGAGTAGCTACTCGAGTAACGTTGGCAGGCCGAGAGCAACTAGAAATCATTTACCTTATTACTCAAGTGCTTACTCGAGTAACGTTGGCAGGTTACTTGAAGGTTGACCTGGTTACTTCAAGTTTCTGTCTCATTACTCGAGTAACCCTTTCAAAAACTTGCCAGTGATGAAGTTTCTTAGCTTTTTCTCTTGGCCTTTCTTCATTACTCCAATGCTTACTTCAAGTAATGATTTGCCCTGTTATTACTTTGTTCAAACTTATTTGTTTATCAAATCTTTTTCATACCATCCTTTGTTATCATCAAAACATGAGAGATATAACATTCTCCCCCTTTTTGATGATGACAAAACTTTGTGATTTTGAACAAGATCTTTGAAATTCAGTTCTCAAATATACACTTCTTTGAATTCAATGATAATTTTGAAAACCTTGTTAAGTTTAAATTCAAAGTGTTTTGGAAAAGGTTGAAATCATAACATATTTACCTTGCATACATAATAAACTCATTAGTCCCACAATGTTTTATAATATAAAAACTTAAATGGACTTGAAATGAAATCATAACTTAAGGAAGCTTGCATTGAACTTAAAAATTGCATTACAAGATGAAAAGTTATAAATTGAAAAGCTCCCTAAATCCCATGTACACCCATATACCCAAAAAGAAAAAGAAACTCAGTAACTCCACAAAATCACACTCAAGCTCTTCTCCCCCTTTTTGTCTTCATCGATCAAGTGGAGGATCAAAAGGCTTGACCATAGAAATAGGTTTGATAGGAAGAACTAAAGAACTATCTGAACCAGAAGAATCAAAGGATGAGGAGCTGGAAGATTCTGGTTCAGGAAGATTTAGTGGAGGGATATGAATGTCTTCTCTTGGAGGAACAGGAGAGGGTTGATAGACAATCATAGTGGTGGTCTCAACCTCTTCAGTAGCACTTGGAGTATGATGATCAGAAGATGAAGGAGAGATTTCCTCTATATGGGTAGGAGATGGAATAGGTATGGCAGAGGGTTCAGGCTGAGGTTTGGGTGGTGAATCCTCAATGATGATATGGATGGTCTCATTGGTTTCAGGGTTATCCACTGAGCATAGGATATCTTTGGGTCTTGGCTCAGGTGGACTAGAGACTGGAGGGATAAGTGGCTCAACCTCAATGTGATGAAGGTCAGATGGGATGTTCTCTGGAGGTGGTGGTATATGCTCTAGAGATAGTATATGCTCTAGAGATGAAAAAGTCTCATGTGCAGAAGATGATGGACCAGCAGAAGGTCTAGGACCCAAAGAGTCCAATCTTGCTAAGATCAATCTCAAAGTTTCACCCTGGGCACGTTGCTCAGCTAGCAACTCTTCGTGCCTCTTATCTATTCTCTCAACCAACTCAGCCATCTTGCCATTCATGTGAGTTATCAGCTCAGTATTGGTGTTGGCAATGTCTACATGGAATCCTTGGAGTGTGGCATTGAGGAAAGAGGGTGTAGAGGTAGTGGCAGCTGGAGCCAAAGACTGAGTGTCATCCATTTTATTTGTCTCAGTCTCGGTCTTCTTCTTCTTCTTAGACCCAGACTCCAGAGGACCCTTGAGAGGAATTTCAATGTTGAGCTTGCCAATTTAATTTCTCCCAACTAGAGTAACTCTCTCAACATGCTCTTTGCTCTCCAAGTACCATATCTTATTTTCCTTCAGAATGAGTGAAACAATCTGAGGATATGGCATAGGCATAGTAGCTTTCCCATCTACTCTGTACCTCTTTATCTCAGAAAATATGTACTCCCCCAAATCCTTTTGTTCCTTCAGGAGTAAGGAAGCAAACCATCTATAGTCTCTATCAGAAAAGTGGGTATAATTGTTGGCCTTGTTCACAAGGGATCTAGAGTATATATACCATAGAACCCTATGATGATCACACATGTCACTAGGTTTGAAGTTCAAAGGGCCTACAAGCTCACCAGGTTTAAGAACAGAGAAAATTTGGTTTGAATCAAGTTTAGAGTAAATGTCATCTGGTGGGTTCTCTATTCCTAACCACAGATTGATCCTAGAAGGTGAGATAAGTATCTTTTGGTCTCTAACAGTAGTAGTCATTTCTTCCTCAGCTGAAGTTCTATTTGGTTCATCTAGAATCTCAAGATTACAGTAAAAGTATGTGACTACTTTGGTGCAAAAAGGAAGCTTAATAGATAACCAAGGCATAAAAGGTTCCAGAAAGGGACTAAGATTGTACTTCAATACCTCCTGAAGTACTTTGAGGTCCACATAGTGAGTCTTACAGACTTTTCTCCTTGAGAATTGAGTGAGGTACTTCTGGGACTCCTCTAACTTGTTGACATTAAACCCCTTTGAAGGTTTGGTGATCTCCTCTTCTGGCAATTCTGACTTCATTGAAGATTGCCCCTTCTCAAGCTGATCTAGAATGCCAGCCATTGCCTTAGCCACATTCACATCATATTTGGGCTTTTTGGATGGTTAGGTGTGAAAGAGGGAGTGGAGGAATCAGAAATTGGAGGAGAAGGAGATTTGTCACTTTTGCCTCTCCCAGTAGAGGTGCTCTTCTTGGATTGAGCCCTTGTAACTACTGGCTCTTTGATAACAACTCCTTTCTCTTTAGGTTTCTGTTGAGGTTTCAATTGGACTTTAGCTTTGGATCTAGGTGTGAGTTTTCTTCTCTTTCTGGGAGGAGAAGAAAGAGGGTCAGAGAGTTGTGGGGATCCAGAAGAATCTGTGGGAGTAAGGTTTTTAGTTCTAACCATTTTGAATCAGTGGAAGTTTTGAAAACTCAGAAAACAGAGTGAAAAGACGCGATATAGGGCACAATGAATCTGAATAGAATAGAAGGTTTTGGGAGTTAAAAATTGATGGGTTTTGACGGAAATCAAGTAGGGAAGAGATTGTGAAAAGTTTTTCAGAGAGGACTGGGTGATTTACTCGAGGAGATTTTATGGAAATGACCGAGTTTGCGACAGATAAAGACCTAGAACCCGACATTACTCGAGGCCTTACTCGAGTAAATATCATGTTTACTTGAGTGCCTACTCGAGTGATCATACAGAAAATTTTCAAAATAATTCATTTAAATTACATACCTGGCATGAATGATATTGTAATTATCCATGTATGTTCCCTCGATCATTTTATAGCCATTTTAGAGCATATTTGAGTCGATTCTCATCAAATTTGTGATCTGGACCTGCAATTACTCGAGGCCTTACTCGAGTAACCTTCAAGTTTACTCGAGGCTTGCCTCGGGTAACCTGTCTTTTCTACTTTTGACTGTTCATTTCTCACCAACTGAACCGTTTGATTTAAATTCCAGGTAACTTGATACATTACTTCCAGTTTTGGAAGACTATTACTCGAGTAGTTACTCGAGTAAAGTGCTCTTTTACTTCAAGTTGTTCCTCGGGTAATGCTTCACTGTCAGTCATTACTTGAAGTTGGCACCCCAGTAAAGGTGTCCTCTGATAACCTCTATTTTTATTTCTCAAAACAGAGTTTCAATCATCCTGCAAAACAAGTTTCTACATACTCCGATGCTTAAATTAGTAATCATCAAATCATTATCAAATATCTTTATCTAACATTATAAGAGACTGAAATAACTTACAATTCATTGGGATTTACCATTCCCAATTCTCTTCTAATATATAGAAATTAATCTTTTGCAAGGGGTTTAGTGAAGATATCAGCTAGTTGAAGATGAGTAGGAATGAATATCACTTTCACATCTTTCTTTTGGACATGATCTCTAATGAAGTGATGTCTAACATCGATATGCTTGGTTCTAGAATGTTGAACTGGATTTTTTGCCAAGCTTATCGTACTGGTATTGTCACAATAGATTGGTATTTCTTTGAGATAAATACCAAGATCTTGTAGTTGTTGTTTTAACCATATCACTTGTGCACAACAACTTGAAACTACAACATATTCGGCTTCCGTTGACGAAAGAGACACTGTATTTTGTTTCTTGCTGAACCATGATAAAAGAGATCCTCCAAGAAATTGTCCTTGTCCATTGGTGCTCTTTCTGTCTGTCTTGTATCCTCCATGATCTGAATCTGAATATGCAACTAGATATTCACTTCTTCCTTTGGGATACCACAAACCCAATTATGGTGTGTCAATAAGGTATCTAAAGATTCGTTTGACAGTTTCGGCACGTGATTCCTTTGGTGCTGAATGATATCTTGCACATATGCCAACACTAAATTGGATATCCGGTCTGCTTGCTGTGAGATAGAGTAATGATCCAATCATTCCTCTATATTTTGTGATGTTGTAGTCTTTTCCTTTGACATCAGCTTCAAGCAACGTAGTTGAGCTCATAGGTGTGTCCGTTCCATTTGCTTCATCCATTCCATACTTTTTCAAAGAAGAACAATTTTCACAATCCTTTTCTGAACTTTCTTTAAGTTTAATTTCAAGAACTTTGTTTTTCTTTTTTAAAACAATTAATTCTTTAACTACTTTGATGAATTCAGAATGTAAAGCATTATATTCAGAAAGTAATTCATCATAGGTAGGATCAGAATCATTTACCTCTTCTTTGGTTTCTTCTTAAGCAACGAGACATATATTGGCTACTTCTTCTTCATCACTTTCTTCGTTAGAGGAACTATCACCCCATATAGCAGATACAAAGGCCTTCTTTTTGTTAAAGAATTTTCCTTTTCTCTTTTCTTTACTCTTTTGATTCAGTTCTGGACATTCTGATTTGATATGTCCTGGTTTTCCACATTCATAGCAAATGATATGATCTTTGCTGCTAGTTCCTCCTTTCTGAAAGTGTTTGAATCCTTGTCCTTTCTTGTAGAACTTTCTGAATCGTTTTATGATTAGGCCTATTTCATCATCGTCAAACTCCTCATCCTCATCTTGATTTTCTTCTTTTGCTTTTAGTGCTAGGCCTTTCTTTCTCTTGTCACCGATATCATCTAGTTCCCGTTTGAACTTTAGTTTGCTTTCATATTCAGAAAGGCTTCCAAATAGAGAAGCAACTGATCTCATTGATTCTCTTTTTGCTTCTTCTATCGCAGTGACTTTGGCCTCCCATTCTTTAGAAAGAATATTTAAAATCTTTCGTACTTAGGTATATTGATCATAGATTTTCCCAAGTGCTGAAAGTTGATTAATAAGATGAGTAAATCTAAGTTCAAATTCAGATATTGACTCACTTGATTTCATTCGAAGTAGATCGAATTCAGTGACCAAGGTGTTGATCCGATTCTCCTTTATTCCCGAAGTTCCTTCATGAGCTATTTCCAAAGCTTCCCACATTTCCTTTACTGTTGGAAGTGTGCAAATTCTGAAATATTCACTTTGACTCAAAGCACTTTGTAACATCAGAATTGCCATGCTGTTGAGAGTGATAAGTTTCTTGTCATTCTCATCATATTCCGCTGGTGTCTTGGGAATTTTCTGAATCTACAATCTTTGTAGGTTGATAGTTTCCACTCTCAATCATATCCCATAGCCCATATTCAGTAGCCATCACGAATACTCTGAACTTTGCTTTCCAGAAAGAAAAGTGTTCGCCACTGAAACCTGGAGGTCTAGTGATAGATGCTCCATCGGGAAGAATTCCTTCACCCATGCTTGCCATTGGATCCTTTTTAGGTTGTTAAACCTTAACAAGAAGACCTACGCTCTGATACCAAATGTCAGAGCAAGTGTTTCACCCAAGAGAGGGTGAATTGGGTGATACTAAAATTTCTTTGCAAATATCAAAACTTAACGATGAATATAAAGCAATAAAGAGTAAGGAAAAATATCACCGAAGTGTACACCGAGAGTTATACTGGTTCGGCCACAGTCACTTTGACCTACCTCCAGTCCTCAGAGTTTCTCTGAGAGTTTCACTATAACTTCCAAGATTCAGTGGGTTCTTGGCACCTCAGTACAAGCAAGTTCCTTCGCCTGGACACTCGCTCCCCCTTACAAGTTGTAATCCAATCCCAACTCAAGGTTCCACAACCTTAAGTTACCTCAATAACAAATATTGAGTTTGAATGAAATATCTCTCTCACAGAGTGAACAAGAATCACTGAAGTACAGAATTACAAATATGTATAAAACAGAGTAGTGAACTTGATAATGCATTCGTGTGTGTGTTCTTGTTATTGTTTCTCTGTTTGGATGTTCCCATATATATAGATGCGTTGGTAATGATTGTTGGAACATATTTCTTCATGCCCGTTAGAGCGTGCGCAGCCACTGTTGACTTTTCCAGTATTTGAAAAATATACGTTTGCGGTAGTTGGTGGTAGGTGGCATTTGAACGTTGCATTTGACTTTCCTTATTTGGTAAGAGTTCTTCATTATTTATCTGTGGATATGCTAAGAATACTAATACAATGAAAGGTTAATCACATAGGAAACAAATCAATGAACGTTGGAATGATTTCTGAATTTCTGAACTTGCATACTCGAGTAGTTACTCGAGTATCCATTAAGTTTACTTGAGTACTTACTCGAGTATCATCGTGAAAATATTGACAATTTGCAAGTTAACAAATGAACATTACATTACTCGGGTAGTGCATGGAGTAAGCACAATTTCAAACCTTTGGAAATACCTGTTTACTAGGGTACTTACTCGAGTATGGCACACTTTACTTCATAAGTTACTCGAGTAGCAACTCGAGTAAACTTTCAAATAAACTTTAGGTTACTCGATGCTTCACTCCAATAATGTTGGCAGGATTACAAGGCCGAGAGCACTTCAAGTTTTCTTACCTTGTTACTCGAGTACTTACTCGAGTAAACATAAATTTTCTGCATTGCTTACTCGGGTAGCGACTCGAAGTTCTGTATAAATAACTCTGCATATTACTCGATTACTTACTCGAGTAATCCAGTTGAAATAAGTGATTAAATACCTGCATACTTAAGTAGTGCCTCGAGTGAAGTGTGATAAAAGCATATCATGTTATTCGAGTATTACCTTCAGGTTTGCTTACCACAGTGAGTTACTCGAGTAGCTCCTCAAGTAACATTGGCAGGGTTGAAAATGCTGAGACCAACATATTTCTTGAAGCAGAGTAACTCGAGTACAGACTCGAGTAACGTTGGCAGGCCGAGAGTAACTGGAAGTTTTTACATGGTTACTCGAGTACTTACTCGAGTAACATTGGCAGGCCGAGAGCAACACCAAGTGATTTACCTGGTTACTCGAGTAGCTACTCGAGTAACGTTGGCAGGCCGAGAGCAACTAGAAATCATTTACCTTATTACTCGAGTACTTACTCGAGTAACGTTGGCAGGTTACTTGAAGGTTGACCTGGTTACTTCAAGTTTCTGTCTCATTACTCGAGAACTTACTCGAGTAACCCTTTCGAAAACTTGCCAGTGATGAAGTTTCTTAGCTTTTTCTCTTGGCCTTTCTTTATTACTCCAATGCTTACTTCAAGTAATGATTTGCCCTGTTATTACTTTGTTCAAACTTATTTGTTTATCAAATCTTTTTCATACCATCCTTTGTTATCATCAAAACATGAGAGATCTAACATTCTCCTCCTTTTTGATGATGACAAAACTTTGTGATTTTGAACAAGATCTTTGAAATTCAGTTCTCAAATATACAGTTCTTTGAATTCAATACCTCTTGAAGCATCTTGCACACATTCCTTCTTGCAAAATGACTCAAGTACTTCTGTGATTCCTCAAGGTTTTTCACATTAAATCCCTTTAGAGGAAATGTGACTTCTTTATCCTTCTCCTCAGTTTGCTTTGAAGTTTGCCCTTTCTTTGCATCTTTAGACTCGAAAGCTTGCTCAAGCATGCCTACCATAACTTTGGTAATCTTCTCACTGACCTTAGGCTTCTTCAATGGCTTAGGAGTAAAGGTAGGTGTGTCTGAAGAATCAGAGGAGAGAGGAGATGGCTTTTTTGTTGCTTTGCCTCTTCCTGGAGGTGAACTCTTCTTGGATTGAGCTCTTGTGGTAATGGGCTCCTTGATCACAACCCCTTTTACATTAGGTTTAGTTTGCGGTTTGGCTTTGGCTTTAGGAGACATTTTCCTCTTCTTGGTAGGAGGAGAGGAAAGTGAATCAAAGGGTTGATAAGGCTCCGAAGACTCAGAAGGAGTACTAAGGTTGGGAGATTTTTTCCTTACTATTGTGATTTTAGAAAATGAGAAGTTTTAGGAAAAACAGAGATAAATGTCGCAAGTTTCGTGCAGTGATTCAGAGATGTTTAAGAGGTTTTTGAAGCTATGAATCACTGGGTTTTGACAGAAATAGGAAGAGAAAGATTCCTTGAAAAGTTTTGGTGAGAGCACAGAAGAATCACTCGAGGAGATTTTGTGAGAAATGATCGAGTTTCGAGTAGAAATAACCTAGAACCCGACATTACTCGAGGGCTTACTCAAGTGATCATCATCATCATTCGGGTAGCTACTCGAGTGATCATATGAAAAATTTTAAAATACAGCAATTTTGAGCGCGTACCTGGCATGAATAATATTATAATTATCCATGTATATTCCCTCGATCACTGGATGACTCTTTAGAACATATTTGTATTGAAAATCAAATGATTTAATATTTGCACCCAGGTTCACTCGAGGCCTTACTTGAGTAACATTGAACATCACTCGAGGCCTCCCTCGAGTAAGATGTCTCTTCACCTTCTGACTAATTATTTTCAATCGTTGTGCCGTTTTCTTTGAAATTAATACTTCACTGACATATTTCTAAGTTCATTACTCGAGTGGCTACTCGAGTAATGCATCCATTACTTCAAGTTGTCACTCCAGTGATACATCTATCACTTGAGGTTGTCACTCAAGTGATACTCATTACTTGAAGTTGACACTCCAGTAATGTTGTCCTCTGTTAACCTCTGCTATTCATACCCTGAAACAGAATATTGTGATTCTATAAAACAAATTGCTAGAAACTCCGATACTTAAGTTAGTAATCATCAAAACATCAATAAATAATATCATCTAACATTTTGTAAACACTAAATAACTTACAACTTATTGGGATTTACCATTCCCAATTCTTGTATAATGTATAAAAATTGATCTTTAGCAAGAGGTTTTGTGAAGATATCAGCTAGTTGAAGATGAGTTGGAATGAATATGACTTTGATATCTTTCTTTTGGACATGATCTCTGATGAAGTGATGTCTAACATCAATATGTTTGGTTTTGGAATGTTGAACAGGATTCTTTGCCAAACTTATCGTGCTAGTGTTGTCACAGTATATTGGTGTTTCTTTCAAATAAATACCAAGATCCTGGAGTTGTTGCTTTAGCCAAATTACTTGTGCACAACAACTTGATACTGCAACATACTCAGCTGCTGTTGACGAAAGAGACATTGTAGTTTGTTTCTTGCTAAACCATGATACAAGTGAGCCTCCAAGAAATTGGCCTTGTCCACTTGTGCTCTTTCTGTCCGTCTTATATCCTCCATGATCAGAGTTTGAGTAAGTAATTAGATATTCACTTCTTCCTTTGGGATACCATAGACTCATTTATGGTGTGTCAACAAGATATCAAAAGGTACGTTTGACAGTTTCAGCATGTGACTCTTTTGGGGCTGATTAATATCTTGCACACATACCTACACTGAATTGAATGGCAGGTCTACTTGCAGTGAGATAGAGTAATGATCCAATCATTCCTCTATATTTTATGATATTGTAATCTTTTCCCTTGACATCCGCATCAAGCAATGTGGTTGAGCTCATGGGTGTGTCCGTTCCATTTGCTTCATCCAATCCATACTTCTTCAATAGCTCTTTCAAATATTTCGTTTGAAATATGAAAATTCCTTTCTTTCTTTGTTTGATTTGCAAACCGAGAAAGAAATTCAATTCCCCCATCATTGACATCTCAAACTCCCCCTGCATTATTTCAGAAAATTCTTTGCATATAGTTTCGTTAGTAGCACCGAAAACTATATCATCAACATATATTTGCACAATTAATATATCATCACATTTTTGTTTTGTAAAAAGTGTTGTATCAACTTTTCCTTGTACAAAACCTTGATCAATAAGAAATTTACTGAGCCTCTCGTACCATGCTCTAGGAGCTTGTTTTAAACCATATAAAGCCTTTTAGAGTTTGAAGACATGGTCAGGTTGGGTTACATCTTCAAAACCTGGAGGTTGCTCTACATATACTTCTTCCATGATGTAGCCATTTAGAAATACACTCTTTACATCCATTTGATAGAGTTTGAATCCTTTGATGCATGCAAAGGCTAAGAGTACTGGTATAGCTTCCAATCTAGCCACTGGAGCAACGTTTCCTCATAATCAATTCCTTCTTCCTGATTATAGCCTTTGGCCACCAATCTTACCTTGTTTCTGACAATAATTGCGTATTCATCAAATTTGTTCTTGAATACCCATTTAGTGCCAATGATCGGATGATCCTTAGGTCGGGGTACCAAATTCCAAACTTGATTTCTTTCAAATTGATTTAGTTCTTCTTGCATTGCTATAACCCAATCATTGTCTGATAGGGCTTCATCAATGTTGGAAGGTTCAATCTCAGAAATGAATGCAGAAAAACTTACTTCATTGAAAATTCTATTTCTAGTTTTGAGTCCTTCATTCACATCTCCTATGACTTGCTCTAGGGGCACTACAAAAAAAACGTGATTTAGTAGTGGTTATAAATGGGTATTCGTAGCGGTTCTAACCGCTACAACATAGGTTAGTAGCGGTTAGAATAACCGCTACTAAATCGTACGTTGCAAGTTGTTTTGTAGCGGTTTTATAAAACCGCTACTCAATCAAAAATCACCGCTACAAATTTTGTAGCGGTTAATAGCAACCACTACAAAACCCAGAGATATTTGTAGCGGTTATATAACCGCTACAAATATAAAAAATTTTATTGAGAGCTTTAAAAAAGGATTTTTTTTTGTAGCGGTTTAAAAACCGCTACAAATATATAAAAATGAAAATTTGTTAAAAATGACATTTTTTATTTGTAGCAATTAAGAAACCGCTACTAATTTTAAATTTCATGAAATTAGTAGCGGTTTTAAAAACCGCTACTAATTTCATGAAATTCAAAATTGGCGCCAAAAAATTTAAATTTAGCTTTAAAAAGGCGCGTTATTTTTAAACCGCTACAAATATTTAAAATTTTTTTAAAAAATATACGTTGATTTTTTTCTTTTTTTTCAATATTATATTAAATAGTTTAATTTGTTATTATTTTATCTATTTCAATTATTTTATTATTTAATAGTTTAACTTATTAATAAATTAAAAAGAAAAAATGTAATTGAATATGATTAGTATAAAATTTATGTTAATAATATTATTAAGGATAGTTAGGTAATAAGGAATTATTATGTTTTATAATATAATGTAATTGTATATGAAAAATAGATGAAAATGAGATAGAGTTATGATATATCTAGAAAAAAAGATGTTTAGAATAAATTTTATAGAAAGGAAAGAAATATTCTAAAAGAAATTGAAAATCTTGTTACCATATTTGATCGTATTATTCAGCTCCTCTACTCATACGAAAGAAGTTGTAAATGAGAGGAAATGAAAGAAGGGTAAGGTGAAAAGAAATTGGGGAGTGTTTGAAATGAGTTGTGATTAGGGTATTTATAGGGATTCACGTATTATTTGTAGCGGTTAATGTAGCGGTTACTAATTAGTAGCGGTTATTTATATTTTTGTAGCGGTTTAATTATTTGTAGCGGTTATTATTTAGTAGCGGTTATTTATTTTTTTGTAGCGGTTTAATAACCGCTACAAATATTATATTAATTTTTTTTTAAAATTTTTTTTACATTTTATTTTAAGACAAATTTTTTGCATTTTTTGTAAAGAAAAATTTTTTACACTTGAATTCTACAAATATTATTTTAATTTTTTTTTTACATTTTATTTTAACACAAATTTTTCGCATTTTTTGTAAAGACGAATTTTTTACAATTGAATTTGATCACTCATCGTCGCCATCCCTACAGAAATTTTGTAGAAAAATTTTTATTATAGATGTATTATTAAATTTAAAAAATTTAATTGAAATGACGTGGACTTAAAAAAACTCACCGCAGTAGAGGTAAATTGTCATCGCCTTCAGGGAAGTAGTTTTCAAAATCAGCTGGCTAAAATGGCTCACTCTCGTAGGCGATGTTATCGCCTTCACCCATGTCGTAAAGGTCTCTTGGCTTTAAATGAACGACCATGTGCCAATCCCTATGCCGCTCGTCCTCGACATAATAAACCTGATGTGCCTCTGAAGCTAGAATATACGGCTCATCATCTTGAGAAATACCAGTATGAATCGGGCGTGAGAAATTGACTGATGTGATCCCTAGGTCGTCAATTGTCAGTCCCCGAGAAGTAGTGGTATTTGCCCACAAACACTTGAACAGCGTCACGGTGAAACGGCCTTGATAATTAAGCTCGACCACATCAAGAAGCTTGCCATAGTAAGGGACGCCTCCGAACTGCATGTTGGCGTCGCTGCTGCTCGCATAACTCCTTGTCCCAAATGTGCCATAAACACCCGAATTCTGTGTTTGCAATCCTTGATCCCGTGAAACCGTGCAAAACTTAAAACCATTGACATTGTATGCTATAAACCGTTTTGCATGATCAAGAGGGCCGATTGCGAGAGCTATGAAATCTGGTGAGTGTGGGTTGTGGTCATTTAGTATTCTGCGAGCAAACCAGCCCGGGAATTCTCTGTGGACCCTCCTATCAACTTCTGAGGATGTCTGTGTACGGATCCTGAGCTGACGCTTGACATGACTTCTGAATTCCCTGTAATTAATAATGGAAAGGCGTTAGTGAAATGAAAGTGAGAAATGTTACGAAAGATATAGATCGAATAACATACATGTGAGTGTACAATTCTTACCGTATGAAAGGCTCAACTTGAGTGCAATTAATCAAGACATGTCTATGTGCTTGGAACTTCTCAGTTGCCGTTAGTTTGAAGTTCTCAGTTGCTCAAACTGGTTTACCAACACGAGGGATAAATTCTCCTGATGTCGGCGCAGGTTCAGGACAATCGTCAACACGAGGCGGGCGGTTGAAAGCCGTCTCAAGATCATCAAAGTACCTTGAGCAAAAATATAGCACCTCATCCCCTATATAGCCTTCAGCTATAGAACCTTCTGGCCACGCCTTATTCCTCACGTAAGATTTTAATTTTCCAAGGAACCTACGAAGTACATAAGAGAAAATTGATATAAAATGATGAAAAGGACGACGAGTAAACATTAAATACGGACAATAAATGAAAGCACATATTTAAAATGAGTACCTCTCAATCGGATACATCCAACGATATTGTACTGGTCCAGCGAGCTTTGTTTCATGAACGAGGTGGACTGTGAGGTGAACCATCACAGTAAAAAAGGACGGAGGAAAGATCATCTCCAAGTGACAAAGCGTAAGAATGATTTTCGACTGCAGCTGATCGAGCTCCTCAATGATCAAAACCTTAGAACACAACTTCCGAAAGAAAGAACAAAGTTCCACCAAAACGATGGAAACATCGAGAGGAAGTGTATTCTTTATAGCCAGAGGGAGTAACTGCTGCATAAGAACATGTGAGTCGTGACTCTTCAGGCCAGCAACCTTTCGAGCCTGCAAGTCGACACATCGAGAAATGTTGCTTGAATACCCATCAGGAACTTTTAATTTCTTCAAGGTCGTGAGGAACACATCCTTGTTCGGTTTTGTGAGGGTAAACTTTGCCGGTGTAAATCTGTCATGCTCATCTGGCCAAGCGTCTTCACGAACTCCCATGTCGCGTAAATCTTTCCTAGCTTGAAGGTGATCTTTTGTCTTGCCGGGTTCGTTAAGCAGCGTATACAGCACATTGTCGCAAACATTCTTTTTAATGTGCATTACATCAAGACTGTGGCGAAGTAAATTAGATCTCCAATATGGAAGCGTGAAGAAGATACTTATCTTCTTCCACTGCTGAGGCACCGAAGTCCTGCGCGTCTTTTGGCGAGTTTGTGCTGAATCATCGCTTTTTCCAAACTCGACGTCAACATGCTCAAGCTGCTGTAAGATATCTGTACCGGACAAAGTCTGAGGTGGTCCTCTTTTCTCTGGTTTCCCATTGAAGCGATTCCGTTGCAATCTGAACTTATGCGTTCCATCGAGAAACCTCCGATGCCCCATAAAGCACCACTTTCGGCTGTGGGGAAGGCGCAGTGCGTCAGAGTCAAAATTGCAAGCCGGACACGCCGACCCAGTGTGAACATTCCAACCAGATAATGTGCCAAGGCCAGGAAAGTCACTGATCATCCACATCAAGGCTGCACGCATGTTGAACAAAGTCTTGCTGTGAGCGTCGTACGTCTCCAAGCTGACATTCCACAGGTCAAGCAATTCCGCAATAAGTGGTTGGAGATACACATCGATGTCATTGCCCGTTGCCTTTTTGCCTGGAATGATCATAGACATAATGAAAGAGCTTTGTTTCATACATATCCAGGGGGTAAGTTGTAGGGAACTAAGACTACCGGCCAAATGCTGTAACTTGTGCTAAGATTCCCGAAAGGATTGAAACCGTCGGTCGCCAACGCAAGCCGGACATTTCTGGGGTCAGTCGCAAAATCTGGAAAGTCGTTGTCAAACATTTTCCAAGCAGCTGCATCCCGCAGATGTCTTAATTTACCGTCTTCGTTTTTATCAACGGCATGCCACCTCATGTGCTCAGCGGTTTTAGACGACATAAATAATCTTTGTAGACGAGGTTTCAAAGGAAAATACCTGAGAATCTTTGCAGGTTTCTTCTTCTGCTTTTTCCCCTTCCGAATTGTCTTGTACCTCGATGTGTGACATCTCTTGCACGTCTCCCTGCTGGAATCGTCTCCCCAATACAGCATACAATCATTTGGGCACGCATCAATCTTTTGATAATTCAACCCCAACCTGTTGATGATCTTCTTGGCCTCGTAGAAGGTTGTGGGAATCTCGGCGTCGGGGAATGCATCTTGTAATAAGCCAAGCAACATCGACATTCCCTTATTCGTGATCCCACACAAGCACTTGATATGATACAATTTGATCAAGAAAGATAATTTAGAATATTTGCGACAACCTTGATATAAAGGACGATCTGCCTCATCCATCAAGCTGAAAAAATCCCGAGCTGCTTCATTCCCCATAAAATCCGGCTCAGAGCCGTGCACTTCTTCGTTGAAGTTGTCGCCTTGAAATCCAAACGCATCACGCACAGCATCATTCAAAGGATCATCTTCATCTACTTGAACGCCTACTTGAGAACTTCGAGGAAGAGCCTCGTCATATCTAACGCTGGCCTTCTCACCATGAACTGCCCAGAACGTATAGTCCTCAGGGAAAGGCTTCACAAGCAAATGTTCCTTCACAACATTTCGTGGATGCCACTTCTTGAACTTGCATTTCTGACACGGACAGACGATCTTGCCGTTACAGCTGGCATGAGTGAATGCAAAATCTAAGAAACTGTTTAATCCGTACAAATATTCAGGAGAATTGCGCGGCAACCTTATCCATGATTTATCCATAGCTACAAGTGAGAGAGAAGAAAGTATAGAGAAGAAGATGAGTGAGAAGATAATGACGAATGCCTAGAACCTTATATTTTGAAAATCCAACGTTTATAACTTTGTAGCGGTTATTAAACCGCTACAAAAATTCCAACGTTTATAATTTTGTAGCGGTTACATATATAAAACCGCTACTAATATTCAAGCCGTTAATTGGTGGGAAATTCAAAATGTACTTGTTGAGTATTAGTAGCAGTTTTATATATATAACCGCTACTAATGTTCAAGGTATTAGTAGCGGTTATATATATTAAACCGCTACTAATATTAAAGCCGTTGGACATTAAATATAAAAATAATTTTCTACTTTGTAGCGGTTATACATAATATAACCGCTACAAATGTGCACAAATGCGGCAAATTTCAAAATTCAAATGATTTGAGTGTTTGTAGCGGTTATTAGTGTATAACCGCTACAAACATATATATTTGTAGCGGTTTCTGAACGGAAACCGCTACAAATATATAAGTAAATTTGTAGCGGTTATGGGTTCAAAACAGCTACAAATATATATCTTTGTAGCGGTTATAAACTAATAACCGCTACAAATATATACATTTGTAGCGGTTTTAACTTAAAACCGCTACAAATATATATATATATATATATTTTTTAAATTTAGATTTAAATCATTTATAAATTAGTTCAATGCGATATAATAATATAAATATAATTATATAAAACACAATAAGAAAATTCTGAAATAAATTCTCATAAATATTTACAAATGTTTAAAAGAAAAGAAAATGTCCTAAACTAAGAAGCTGGGGGCTGATCCTCTGGTGCTCCCTCAGGTGGGGCTCCCTCAGATGCCGCTGGATCGGGCCGCTGCGCAGACTGAACCGCACCATCCTCATCAGCAGGAGGAGGAGCTGTAGGAGGAGGAGTAGTGCTCGGGACGACGTAGCGAGGGACAGGGGGGACCGCTGGATGCTGCTCGTCCGGGAACAGCCGACTCCATGCTCCCTCGAGCATAGTGTTTGCGATCTCACGCCACTGCGTCTGCTGCGCGTACATAGCGTCTGCGTGGATCTGCAGCTGCTGCTGCTGCTGCACCTGCATCTGCTGCATCTGCTGCTGCTGCTACGCCATCTGCTGCTGCGTCTGCTCCAAATCTAACCGCAGCTGGTCAATCGACTCGTCCCTCTGACGTCTAACCCCTCTAGAGCTGCCAGCCTCAGAGGCGGCGCTCCTGCCGTAGATCATGCTGAGTCTGGCGCCTATCCCCATCCCCCGCACTCGTCCGGGGTGCTCAGGCTGAGCCAGACCCGCCTTCAGAGGAGCCGTCGGGTCCACTGACCCCTGTGACTCCTCAGGCTGGGTCTGTCGCAGCTCAGCCTGCGACTGCTGCATCCGCTCCTGCCATTTTATGAAACAATTAATAATTACCATTTTTCATTATTAACTTGGTTTTATAAAAACTATAATAATAAAGTAACTTACAATGGCCGCCTCTGCCTGCTGAGAGGTCGCAGTCCCATCACGGTGTCTGTGTGTGATGGCGTACAGCTCCGCATAGTCCGTCTGACGGTTCTCCTGCTATGCCTTCGTCTCCTGAAACAATTACAAAACAATAATTAGTGTTATAATTAATCAGCTAAAAGTAAGTGATATTTTGAAAACTTACCAGCTTGCTATAGGTCACAGCGAAGGTCTTCGATCCTGCTGTGTGGTGGATCGTCTGCTGCGCCCGGATCGCGGCGTTCCTCTGAGAAAGCTCCTGGAAAAACAAATAATTAAATGTATTATAAAATTTGAAATTAAATACAAATTAAATTGAAATTATAATTTAATATTTAACAATTAGAAAATTATATATCAAAAATATAATAAATACGTTACCTGCACCTGAGGGCTCCTCCTGAACTGGACGAAACGCGCCCAGTCGTTCGGCGGCACGCCGTCCGGGACGCTCTCCTGCAGCTGCTCCAAAGGCATCATCCCGTCCCCATCCACACTGTGGAAAAGACGGTTCCTCCTATTCCTCCAGGCGTCGCCCATCTTCACGAGGGCGTACCTCTTCCGGTTGGCCCGGACGGTAAACCGCAGCTGAAAAAAATACATTTAAATATCAATAATACTAAAAATCATAATTTAAAAAAAATAATTAAATAGAATTAATTACAAAAAATATTAATTAAATATTTTTAATTACCTGAACCACCTCCTCCCAAGCCTGGTCCTTCGGCCCCTTCGGAATGTGCCTCCACGTCGGGAAGTGAAGGGGGAACCGCATCCAATTCGATCCCAGGTCGCTCAGGAAGCGGTTGAGCAGGTGACCCCCATTGTGGATCGGCTGGTCAGTGCCCTCGTTCCATGGCACTATAACTTGTAGGGACCGGTCCATGCTGTTCAGACCGGCCACATCTAGCCTCCTCGTCGACACGTTCCCCTACTCATCTACATAGTTGACCGCACGTTAGATAAATTATAATTCAAAGTTAACATTTCTAATTTAAATAAATAATTTACTAAATTAAAAAATTAATTTACCTTCGACCTGCACCTCAAACCCAGTGGACCGCGAAGACGACCCTCGTGGGTTGTTCTGCTCCCGAGCGTCCTCCTCATCGAGTAACCGCTCCATCTCCCTGAACCCCATCGGCATCTCGAACTCCTCCTCGTTGAGGAAGTCCTCAACGCTAATCTCTGGTCCCTCCACCTCAGGCACCTCTGCTGTGGTCGTCGCCTGTGGGATCGTCTGCGGTTCCTGTGGGGGGATGGGCTGAGATGCCTCGGTAGACCTGCCTGCGCGCTGCCCCTCCCTCTGCCCCCTGCTCGGCTACTGCTACCCCGTAAATTTGGTCTGGGGACCACAGGGGCCTTCCCCTTATCCTATCTTAAAGCCATATCAACTATACAAATTTAAAAAAAAATTAGTCCATTATTATACAAAAATATAATAAAAATACAAATATAAATAAAAATACGTGTTATATACGTACCTCAAGTGCAAATACTGCGGAATACGGACCAAAAGCTCCTATAGATACGTCTGAACGCTCAAATCTCGAAGAAATCACTCAGAGAAACCTCAGGAAACAAAATGAGCAAACGGAGAAATGAAGGAGGGGGGTTTAAATAGCCAGTAATTAGTAGCGGTTATTAAAATAACCGCTACTATAACCGCTACAAATATCCAAATTTGTAGCGGTTCTATAAATAACCACTACAAATCTTCACAACGTTTGAAATTTTGTAGCGGTTATTGCCCAGAACCGCCACAAATTTGGAGTCTCTTGAAATTCTGTAGCGGTTCTTGCCCAAAACCGCTACAAAATTCTGACCTTTGGTATTTTGTAGCGGTTTATGTGCATTAACCGCTACAATTTTTGGCGGGAATTTCGCGCCAAATTTGTAGCGGTTTTTTGTAGGAAACCGCTACAAATATTCTTGCCGCTACAAATTTGTAGCGGTTTAGGTAAAAACCGCTACAAATGTCATAATTTGTAGCGGTTTAATATAACCGCTACAAGTCCACCGCTACAAAATACCTTTTTTTTTGTAGTGGGGATTACTCCTATTGTATTTCCAGGCTTTAGGTTGACCTAGTGACTGTTCTTCTTCCTTGGTTTGATCAAGTTCTGGAATAAGAGATTTAGAAATAGATTGACCATTTTCTTTATTTAAAACAACTTCCTGCTCATCATCAATAGTTTTGTCAGAGGATTCAAATTCATCAAATACAATGTGAATTGATTCTTCAACAACACATGTTCGTTTATTGAAAATTCTATATGCTTTACTTCGGTTAGAATATCCTAGGAAAATTCCTTCACTTGTTCTCGAATCAAATTTTCCTAAGTTATCTTTACCATTATTATGAATGAAACACTTACAACCAAAGATGTGTAAATGAGCAAATTCAACTTCCTTCCTTTGTATAGCTCGTATGGTGTCTTTCCAAGTTTTGTTCTAATGTAGGCTCTGTTTGAAACATAGCACGCTGTGCTCATTGCATCGGGCTAGAAAACTTGAGACACGTTCTTTTCATTTAGCATTGCTCTAGCCATTTCAGTGAGCACTCTATTCTTACGTTCCACGACTCCATTTTGTTGTGGTGTCCTTGGAGCAGAGAAGTTGTGATCAATGCCATTAGTATCACAATATTCTTCAAAGGCTTGATTCTCAAATTCTCCATCACGATCTGTCTTGATACCTGCAATGGACATACCTTTCTTATTTTGCACTTTCTTGGCAAAAACAATGAATTCTACAAAGGTTTCATCCTTTGATGACAGAAAAATAATCCATGTAAATCTAGAGAAATCATCAACAATGACCAATGAATATAAGTTGCCACCAAGGCTTTTAAGTCTTGCTGGACCAACTAAATCCATATGTATCAGTTGAAATGGTCAATTTGTTGTAATATCATTTTTTGATTTGAAAGATGATTTAGTTTGTTTACCCTTTTGACATGCGTCACAAATCAAATTGTTTTTAAAACTTAATTTAGGTAAACCAAGAACTAAATCCTTTTTGAGTAGTTTGCCTAGTTGGTGCATGTTGACATGAGCTAGTCTCTTATGCCATAACCAACTTTCATCGGCATTACTCAGAAAATAATTTTCAGAATTATTTCTATTTATATCAAGTGTATAGCAATTACCTTCTCTTTTTGCTTTGAGCTTTGCCTTGATATTTTTCTTATCAAGTTGTAAGTCTTTCTTGTTGACAATCAGACATTCCTTTGAATCAAATATTATCTAGTTGTCTTTATCTGCACTTTGACTTACGCTCAGCAAGTTATGATACAAGCCTTCAACATAATATACATCTTTGACTTGTATTCCTTTTTCGTTTTTGATTTCACCAATTCCTGCTATTTTTCCGGATTGATTTCCTCCAAATTTTACCTTTCCACATTCCTTAGGTTGCAATGTGGTAAAACTTTCAAAATCACCGGTCATATGTCTAGAGCATCCACTGTCTATGTACCACTTGTTATTTTTGGATGCTTTAAGACATATCTGCAATCAAATACGATTAAGTCTTAGGTACCCACATCTTTTTGGGTCCTTTTGGGTTAGTACAAAAATTTTTCGGGACATATGAACCTTTAGGTACCCATTTGTAGGTTCCTATATTTCCTTTCTTCCTATGAATGCATGATGAAGTATAATGACCTTTTCTATTACAATAATTACAATGTGCAAAAGGATTTGATGTATGCACAGAATGCTAAAAATAATTCAAGTATGATTTACCTTCAGCTTTCTTTCTTCCTTTCCTTCTGTCTGATTTTGGATCATATCCAATTCCAGATCGATCATTCACAAATCGTTGAGCTTTTAAAATCACATTTAGCATTTCACTTCCTTTAGTGAATTTTTCAAGAGATTTAGTAAGATCTGTGTTTTTCTTTTTCAAAGAAGTACAATTTTCACAATCCTTTTCAAAATTCTCTTTAAGCTCTACTTCAAGAATTTTGTTTTTCTTTTTGAAAACAACTAGTTCTTTAACTACTTTGATGAATTCAGAATATAAAGCATTATATTCGAAAAGTAATTCATCATAGGTAGGATCAGAATTAGTTACCTCTTCTTCTGTTTCCTCTTGAGCAACTAGACAAATATTGGCTACTTCTTCTTCAACGCTTTCTTTGTCAGAAGAACTATCTCCCCATATGGCAGATACAAAGGCTTTCTTTTTGTTGTAGAATTTGCCTTTTCTCTTCTCTTTATTCTTCTAAATCAGTTCTTGACATTCTGATTTGAAATGTCCTGGCTTTCCACATTCATAGCAGATGATGTGTTCTTTATTGCTTGTTCCTTCTTTCTGAAAGTTTTTGAATCCTTGGCCTTTCTTATAAAACTTTCTGAATCGTTTTATGATTAGGCCCATTTCATCATTATCAAGCTCTTCATCTTCATCTTGTTCTTCTTCTTTTGCTTTTAGTGCTAGACCTCTTTTCTTCTTGTTGCCAATATCATCTAGTTCTCGTTTGAACTTTAATTTGCTTTCATATTCAGAAAGTCTTCCAAATAGAGAAGCAACTGATCGCATTGATTCACCTTTTGCTTCCTCAATTGCAGTGACCTTTGCCTCCCAGTCTTTAAAAAGAATATTTAAAATCTTTCGTACTTGGGTATATTGATCATAGACTTTTCCAAGTGCTGCAAGTTGATTAACAAGGTGAGTATATCTAAGTTCAAATTCAGCTATCGACTCACCTGACTTCATTCGAAGTAAATGAAACTCAGTAACCAGAGTATTGATCCAGTTTTCTTTTATTCCAGAAGTTCCTTCATGAGCTATTTCCAAGGCTTCCCACATTTCTTTAGCTGTTAGAAGTGTGCAGATTCTAAAGTACTCATTTTGACTCAAGGCACTTTGAATCATTAGAATTGCTTTGCTGTTGAGTGTAATGAGTTTCTTGTCATTCTCATCATATTCTGCTAGTGTCTTGGGAACTCTTTGTGAATCTACAATCTTTTCAGGTTTGTAGTTTCCACTCTCAAACACATCCCATAGCCCATATTCAGTAGCCATTACGAAAACTTTGAACTTCGCTTTCCAGAATGAGAAGTGTTTGCCATTGAAACCCGAAGGTCTTGTGATAGAAGCTCCGTCGGGAAGAATGCCTTCACCCATGTTTGCCATTGGATCCTTCTTAGGCTGTTAAACCTTAACAAGAAGACCTACGCTCTGATACCAAATGTTAGTGCAAGCGTTTCACCCAAGAGGGGGTGAATTGGGTGATTCCAGAAATTTCATTGTGTATAAGGAAATTGACAGAATATTAAAAGAAGTTAAGAGCAAGGAGAAATATCACCGTAGTGTACACCGAGAGTTATACTGATTTGGCCACAACCACTTTGACCTACGTCCAGTCCTCAGAGCGTCTCTGAGAGTTTCACTATATTCTCCAAGATTCAGTGGGTTCTTGGCACTTCAGTACACAGAAAGTTCCTTCATATGGACACTTGTTCCCCCTTACACGTTGTAATCAAATCCCCAACTCAAGGTTCCACTACCTTAAGTTGTCTTAATAACAAATATTGAGTTTGTAATGAAAACCTCTCTCACAGAGCAAATATATAATCTCTGAAGTACAAATGAATGACTATATGAAAACAAAGCACTAAGAGTGTGTTGATCAGTATAATCTTAGTTTGTGACTTATATTTTCTTCTCTTTGAATGTTCCATATATATATTTAGATGATTTGTAGTGTCCGTTGGAAGCAATTCAAACTTGTCCGTTAGTGTCGCGCAGCCACGGTTGACTATTCTTTGTATTTGAAAACTATCCGTTGGTGGTAGGTAGCGGTAGGTGAACGTTCGGACTTTTATTTGACTTCTCAAATCTGTCATACTCTTTCATTGTTTCTCTGCAAATGTATTTAAAATACTAATACAATGAAGAGTTAATCATATAGATAAAAAATCAAGAGATATTTGATGAAAATATAATTTCTGGACTGCCTTTCTCGAGTGACTACTCGAGTGATCAAGTTTGTTACTCAAGTGGTCCATCGAGCAAACCTGTCAAAAATATGGTAGTGAGCAAATCAACATTTTGCATCAGATATCACTTGGGTAAGACATGGAGTGATATATTACAAACCTTGAGAATACCTGATTTCTCGAGTGGCTACTCGAGTAGCCATGTCTTTACCTTCACAGATTACTCGGGTGATCACTGTGGTAAACTGCTTACTCAAGTGGCTACTCGAGTGGGCTTCAGTTTTCTTCATACTTTACTCGAGTGGTCCCTCGAGTGGCTTTCAAATAACCCGATAGATTACTCAATTACACCCTCAAGTAATAGGATCAAATTCCTAGCCGAGAATTTGTTTTCTGGTTACTCGAGTGACTACTCGAGTAGTACTTTAAATAACTCTACAAATTACTCGGGTGGTCCCTCGAGTAATGCTATTTTCTCACTGGTTACTCGAGTGGCTACTCAAGTGATATGCTGCATTTCTTCGCCAAGAGTCACTGGAAGATTTTTGACCTGGTTACTCGAGTGATGCCTATGAAAATCTTGTTACTCGAGTGGCTACTCGAGTAATGGTCTATATAACTTTGCATATTACTCTAGTGGTCCCTCAAGTAACTTCGTTCAAAATTTGGCAGTGCCTCACTGGATGAAATTTTCTTTGGTTACTCAAGTGGCTACTCGAGTAATGGCTGCTCTTACCCGAGTGGCTACTCGAGTAAGCCTTCTCAAAATTTGTTGATTACTTCCAGTGCTTACTCCAAGTGAGATGCTTTGCCACTTTGTTCAAATCCATTTGTTTTTTATCAAATTCTTTCATATTGTTTATCCAATCTTTGTTATCATCAAAACATATGGAATCTAACACCTTCCATTTTGATAGATACACATGCATACCGTATTGCTTATTCTTTGAATTCCCCCAAGCGTATATAGCTTATCCTGGCTTAGTTCATCATTCAAGATGTCAACCACCGGCCTGCAATTTTTTTCCATTAAACGCAAACGTCAAGGTAGTTAAGACTTAATATGTCGTTCATATGTACTAATGATGCACTGAAGAACAAAACTGTTATACTCACATATCATACTCTGGTCCTATTGCCAGGCACGAAATAATTTTGAAAAAAGTCTCCTGATCATCAGTTGGTCTCTTCCTCTTTCGACCCACATACAGCTCTACAAAAGGAGATGTAATCACCCTTTTTTGCTGCCTCATTGATCTCGATGGCTGTTCAAGCCTCTCAACACTGGTACCTCCTCTTACGCCTTCTCCTTCTACTTGGTCAGACACTGAAAGGGTAATATATTTAATGGAGATAAGGATTTGTAATCCCCTTCATTACCTACTTTCCCATTATCCCTTTTATCCCCCACCTTAACTCCCTCTATGTTAGCGTCATCATTACCACCTTCTTCATCATCTGCATTATCACGCTCATCATCATCATGATTAGAAGCCTTATGTTGCTCACCATCATCGCCGGTGTCTTCAAGCATATGTCTACTGTCAGCATCTCTATTATCATCATCACCCGCTCCACCAACGTCATCCAAACCAGTACCATCCCCATCATCAACTGTCACAACAGGAATGGTGGGTTGCTTCTTTCCCTTACGCTCTTATGCATTCTACATATTGGTTAACTCCTCGACCACAATATTGATAAGTCGCTTGCGGTGTTCATCAATAACTTCCACAAGCCATGCATAAAGATCCCTCAACTCCTATGTCAATAACAGAATTTAATTTTAGATTTAATCTGTTCAATCATGGAAATAGGTATTACCCAAATAACAAACATACCGGGTCTAAATAAGGCATTTGTTGTGCGTCATCATTGGCCGCCCTTACTTCACTACCCCGCATTTAGTACAAAAATCCCATATTACTCGTCCTTTCATTGTGTACCATTTTATTGATCTTGTCCTTAGTCCTAAATTCAATAAGGCTGGTGGACTCATGGTGGACATTTTGTTTCAAAAGGAAATTTTCGTAAAGAATAGCTACACCACCAAAAAATTAACAGCGATAAGTGTGAACGTGAATAATAAATTAATAAAAATGGAACAACTTTCATACCAGCAATAAATAAAGGCAGCCACCCACGTTGTTGGTCCCTTCGTGTTCATTCTTCTTCCTATACACTTTTATGTAGTCGCTCATTTCCTTCCACAACTCCTTGATCATGTACATTGCTCAGTCATATTTTTCAAATTCATCCATTGTGCAACACATGACTCTCAACATCCTATCACTTATGACTCCACTTGAGTGCGGGCATAGAAAAACTCCTAAAGTGTATAAGACGAAGAGAAACTCAAAGTTGTCCCTGCTTTCTCTAGATTTTATGTTCTTTAATATTTCAGTGTATTTTTTTTCCCATACTCACTCTTCAACCTCTCATACAATGGATTAGAGTACCCTAACCTCGACCCCTTCACAAGTAATACCAAGCAACTTCTCCATATCTTTTGCTTCAATTTCTTATGTCTTTCCCCTTATCTTGAACTGCTGTGTTGTTGGGTCATATGCTCTAAGTATGGATACAATCAAGTCATGGGGGAGTTTGTCTAATTCCACCTTCAACAAGTTTCCAAAACCTATTCTCCTAACCCTCTCCTTCAAATTTTTATTCTCATTCACAAATTCCACTAACAATGTAAATCCTCTAAGTGATGAGCGGGTATGAAAGGACACTCTAATTTTGCTCTTCTTCTTTTCTGGCCTTCCTTGCTTAGCTCTTTCAGTGTACTCCTTCTTCTTATCATCTGGCAACTCTTGCCATACCTTTCCTGCAGCCTTGCTTTTTTCTGTCATCTTCTTCTTCTTCTCCCCCAAGTTTGCCACATACTCATTTCTAAACAACATAAACCCACCTTGTACTGGTTGACTCTTCACAGGTTTGTTGTTTCCTCCTTTCATCTTCACACTTGTGCTCTTTGCATCTCTACTCTTTACATCTTTCCGCCTTGGTGCTTTCTATTTTGATGTCTCCCCTTTTTGTAACGTCATCTTCTTTGACCTGCACAAGAAGCATTTCACATTCATTAACATTGTTTATTCACAATTTAAATGGTTCTTTCACACTCTCACTTCTTGTGAATCCCAATTCCCCTCATGAAAGTAGCACAGTGTAACAAGTCTTGATAAAAGGATTTACAACTTGTGAAAACAATTTCACTGCTTGCTTCTCAAAATTAACATATTCACAGAGTTTCACAACTCCATATTAAGGTTTGCCAAGTACTGATTACATTTTCACAACTACGCTATCAAACATTCTCACATACCAACATGTTTTTCAATTTCATATTAACCATTCCCAACAAACTTGTAATGTTTTCCCACGTTAAGATTAGGAGTTCACAACCAAACAACCAATTTTGACTAGGGAATTCTCAAACTAGACAATTTCCCAAGTTCTTATTACGGATTCACAAATTCTACAAATGGTTTCCCAACTTGGACATTACACCTTCCCACATACCAACACGCTTTCACAGTGTCATATGTACAATTCCCAAGTTTATATTAGGTTTTCACAGGTTAGCATAACCTTCTCATCACCGTGGTTCACACTAATGGCAAATTTCCTAAGGGGTAACACAGTTTCCCAAGTTATCATAAATTATTAACAACTTTAACATATGTTCCCACAAGTTTGAAATTACATATTCCCATAAACAAACATCTTGTCATAATGTCAGATTAAGAATTTCCATATTCATATTACGCTTTATTAGCTTAAGGCCACACTAAATTTCTTACATTACAACACTAGTTCGTAATTTTTCCAAAACAGTTCACAACTTTTATATTGGTTTTCACATATTGCAAATAGCACTTTTTAACAGGCTTTCACAATAATAGATCAACCATTCCCATGTTGAATATACCTTTTCTCAGGTTGGTTTTACCTAATCACATCCATGCATCAGACTTTCACAATTTCAGATTAAGCATTCCCAAATTCAGATTAAGTTTTCTCATGTTAGGTTTGCCACTTCACAACCACGAATCACAATTTGACAACTTGGGAATAAGCATTCCCAACTTTAATTTCAGTTTTCTCAAGTTCTGATTACAATTTCCCAACTACACCTAACAAATTCCCAACTACCCATTCTGCTAAATTTCCCACATTATCAGACAGTGTAACAAGTTCTACTACACATTTCGCAACTTCTCATAACGTTATATCAACTTCCAAATCACACAATTTCCACATTCCAACAGGGTTTCACAGTTATCCATTCGCAACTTTAAATTCGGTTTTCATAGTTTAGGTTAAGAATTTCACAACTACACATGCGACAGACTTTTAAACCTATTCACTTACCAAACTTTCGCGCCCAGCTGCAACTTCACACTGGAACAGTGATTTTGCACCAACTCACCAGCCAATCTCTGCGACAATCCAAGAAACGGCTACTTCCAGACTGCAGTCGTCGCCCTTCATCAGCCTACGATAGACCAGCTGACTTCCCACCCACCGTCGACGCCTCTTTCGCACCACACAAGCACACCCAACTCAGCCCAAATGACAGCTTTTACTAGTTTATGGTGTTGTTTTTTCTCATTTCTCAACCGCCGGAACAGTGACCTCTTCTTTGCTTCAATGGAAGAATGCAGCACACTCCCTAGCCCCATCAACTCCCTCCTTCCTTCTCAAATCGACCCCACCTACTTCAAACCCACTATGCAACCAACAACCCCTGCTCCCCACCACTCTTTTACTCCTCAGAAACAGCCCACTAAAAGCCAATCGACGCCCGATAAAAATGCCTCCCTCTCTTCCTCTTTTCTTTTGAAATTTGCCTAGGGGCAAACCAATCTTTCGATCCGAAAATGTAAATCCCTGATCAGTCACAAAGCACCTCTACAGGATTTCAGAATTTCATTACACCTCTCTGTCTTTTCACACTTTTGAGGTTCCTTTTGAGAGATTTTCCCAAAAATATATCAATATATTCTTTATTGATATATTAATTAATATTATGAAGAATACATTATGGTTCTTCATAAAGAACCATTAAGTATTCTTTCATCTAAAAAGACAGGATTCTAAAAAATATCAAATATAAGGAGGCGAGATTTAAAAAAATTATTTGAAGCGACTCTTCGAACTCCTCCTTAAATGTTTTTGAGTTTCCCCAATGGATCTCATAGTCTTCTTTCTATGGGTTCTGCTCTGCCACTATGGGTTCCATCCTCCAGCACTAATATGGATCTTTACTCTGCAGCTCCTTCCTTTATGATACTTTCTCAAATAAACTTTCATTTTGTTTAATTCACGTTTTTAATTTCATTTTATTTTTTATATAACGATAGTTCACTAGTTGAGGCTCAAGAGGTCGCCATATTATCTAGAAAGAAGAATCACAGACAAAAAGTGATATCTAATTTCTGATGATGGTCATTGTTTTGAAGATGAAAACATAGAAAAAACACTGGAGAATTGTAGAGAGCACAAGAAAATGATAAGGAAAAATGCCGAATTTTTTTTTATTTTTGTTTTATTGCAGTGAAAATAATTCTAATTGCACTAGATTATATAGACTAAAATTAATACAATTTTTTCTCCTAGTTTTTAGCAACTTGTTGAATCACAATCTACTTAAATGTTCATCCTCTCACATTCCTAAACTTTAGCAAGCATGTTGAAATCATATTTATTGAATCATATCCGAGATTTGATCAAGGTTTAATATTTGCTAATTTTTACTAGGATTAAAGTGCAAAAAACCCATGAACTATTACCCAATGTGCACCTAGCACCGAATGTTTTTGGATGTGTACAAGTACACATGAACTCTTAAAATGGGAGCAAAAAATACCATAACTATTAATTGTAACCAAACTCTATTACCTTTTTGTGGTGGGGCCTACACTATTTTCATGAAAGTACGAAAATGCCCCTAATTCAAAAGAAAAACACCCTTGCCCCTTCCAAGCTCCGTCAGATATCTCTCCCTCCCAACTTCACCTCAGTCTAAAACGTCATAAAAGAAAAGCAAAACGAGATCAGCCTTCTCTATTTGGTTCGATGGAGCGAAGGGGAGGGATTGTAATATTACTTTGTTAGGATTGATCAGAACGAAGGGGAGGGGAGGGATTTTAATGTTACCTTGTTTGGTTCAAGAGGGGAGGGGAGGGAAATTATTTTCACATGGACAACTTTACCCTTATGTTATAAATGATTTTTTCCAAACTCTATTAAATGTATAATAAAGTTTAAATATAAATAAAATTTTTATGTCATAAATTATAATCAAATGTAATCAAATGCCAACCACATGGCATCCTAAAAAATATGGAGCATGGCATTGAAGGCCACCAAATGTGTTAGACACATGAATATGAATGACAATGCTTACATAATTTAAAGTTTTGCTTGTGTTTATTGCCACTGTATTTAATGTTCCTGTTAATTATGTTTGTAAGTAGTCATTGGCAACAAGAATATTATATCTAATTTTTTTTCAAAGCAGCCCTTCTCCCAAAAGATCAACATAAAATTGATTTGGTAACAAATTATGCAAAAGGTCTAATAAACCACTTCCAAGCAATTTCAATAAACCACTGTCATGGCATGAAAATGCCCAAACAAATAACTAAATTTAAAAAATTTCCAATCCCATCTACAAGTTTGGGGGTGTGGTCACGTAGACATATATTAATGACTAAACAAAACTTAAAAACAAATTGTGACATCCTAGTGAAATCTAGGAGATAAAGGTAACAATGCCTACTTCCACAATATCAAAGGGAAAACTTGAACTCGACTAAAGCAAAAAAAGGAAAATGCACTCGTTTGTCCAAAATAGAAGAAAGCAAAAATATAGAGTGCAAGGTAAATAAATAGAGTTAGTAAAGAATATGCAGAAAAATAAGAATAAAAAGGAATAAGGGCAATTTTGGGTTACCACAACAATAGCATGGGCATTTTAGTCTAAATAGACTAATATTTCAGCCTCCCCTCCAAATCCCCCCAATTTTTTTGGGGGGGGGGATTGGTTTTGAAGGGAGTGAGGGGAAAAATTCAAAAAATTTCCCCTCCCCTCAAACCAACCAAAGCCTTAAGGCCTGTTTGGTTTAATGGGAGGGGATGGGAAGGAAGGGAATGGAGGGAAGGGGATGGGAAAGGATAGGAGGTTACTTTGTTTTATTTGGTTGGAGGGGATGGAAGGGGAAAGATTTTTAATGATCCGTTGTTTGGTTCAAGAAAGGATGGGAGGGGAGATAGTATCTAATATACCATGTTACCCTTATATATTAGTTTATATATGTTTCTTATATAAATTATTTAAATTAGTTTATACCTCAATATAAATTATAATTTATGAAAATTCATTCTCATCAACAAACCTCAATATTTGGATCTCGTCTTCTAGCAGTAGAGCATGTCGTGTAAATTAATTTCTTTTGGCCAGCTGTTATATAAATAAATATAATTAAAAAAAATAAAGTTTTATCCCACCATATGTTAATAATATGCGTTTTAAATAGGGGTGTTCGGGATCAGGAAATCCCATTGCCAATCCCGATCCTAAAAGGTCATCGGGAACAAAATTGATTCCCAATCCCGAGAATTTCCCGTCCTGTCAGGATGGGAATTCCCAAGCCGGGATCAGGAATTTCCCGAATTCCCCTGGATTGGCTGAAGGCCCAATGTTTTTTTTATTAAGATAGGCCTTCTGCCCAAACTAGGTCCAAATTGGGACATCATGAATGTAATACCCCGAATTTTGAGACTTGAGGCTAGAGAATAAGCCTGAGATTAGTGGATTGCTAAGCCCCGGTTTAGCAAGATCCCAAATTGTGATTAAGGGTTAATGACTCAAAAAGCGGAAGTGATTAGTGATAAATAAACCCTTTTGGAGATTATGGTGTGAGTTGGCACCCGATGTGATTCGTGTGTGCTGTGAGCAGCGCCAAAACCCTGTATTTAAGCTCAATTATGGATTAACATCTAAATTGACTTAAAATAGAGGGAAGGCGCATATTGTGGCTAAATGAAAAGATGTGAAGTGTTGGTGGTGATTCTATGAGAATTACCGTAATCAAGGGCAAAACGGTAAAGTTACCGACCGATTGGTCAGTTACCGAAGAGGAAACTCATTGGTAACTTCAAGATCAATGGTTAGGATTGATTTGTGTAGAGATCAAAGGGTGGAATCATGTGTGCAAGGGCCTATGTGAACTCATGAAGATGGAACAAGAGAGTGACACTTGGCAAGTTTTGGACCCTTGATCTTGGGTCAAAGAGTCAACACTCTTCCTCTCTTCTCTCTCCCTTATTTTCACGTTTTTGGGCCCCAAAATCTGCATCACTTCATCATCTTCATTTCATCATCTTATCTTCTCTCTCACACATTCCATGGACGCCAAGCACAAGGGGAGGAAAGAGAAAACTAGAGGTGAGATTTTGCTTGGCTTGTAGTCCTCTAATGCTCTAATGTCCTTCTATAATGTTGTTCATAGTGATGAGAGCTTCATCTCTATGGTTTTAGATTTGTGAGAGGAGGTGTTTTGTTGCTTGAGGAAAAGTGGAAAGATGAAGAATCAAGGAATTGGTTTGGGAAAGAGGAAGAGGTGAGTATTTGAAGCCTTTTGATCTAAGTTTTGTGATTTGTGGATGAGTTTAGTAAATTTCGAATTTTGCCCTGATTTTCATGTGATTTTTGATTGGATGAATTGGATTGTGTTTGATGATGAAAATGGTGTCATATTATGTTTTGGCATCATTGAAATTGGTTTTGAATTTGAAATGGAAAGAGATTGTAATGTAGAGTTGGTATTGTGAATTGTGTGACATGTTGCAATTCATTGTGAAACATGTCAATATAATGTGAATTTGGTTGATTTGGTATTTCCAATGGATTCCTTGTGAAATTTTGTGTGAAAATGATGTTTGATGTGAAAATGGGATCATTGGAAGCTAAAGTGCAAAAACTGAAATGTTGCTCATTGAAACTCTATTCTGGGCAGTCAGATTGTGTAAGCGTTTTGAATGACCAAATAGTCTCTAAAAATTCTGAAACTTTCCAGTCTTGAAGTTCACATCTTAAGCTTCAAAATGGACATATAATATGTGTCATTTCGTTTTGTGAACTGGGATTTTGAACTGTCCAAAGTTTGGGGACGAAACTGGACCCTGTTTTGGAGCAATGTTGGATTTTGTGTAAATCTGGATTTTTGTGGTGATTTCTGGTAATGAGCCATATTTTTCCTATGAAGAGGACTTAAAAATATTTCATTTGGCTTTGGGATCACCTCATTTCGATTTTTGTGGAATTAGTTATGAATTTTCAAAGTTGCCTTGGCTGCAGCAGAAAATCCTGGCTGCAGCGCAAAAGTTTCTGTGCACGTTTTGGCCGCAGCCAGAAATTCTTGGCTGCAGCCAGAAACCTTCTGTGCGTGTTTTGGCTGCAGCCAGAGGGTCTTGGCTGCAGCCAACCCTCATTTTCAGCAATTTGTGATTTTGAAAGGTGATTTCCAACCTAGTACGTCCCAATCCTTTAAGCTTTCGTTGAGCTTATTTTTAGCCACCTAAAGGGTGTGAATGGTAACCAACTTTAAGTGATATAAAAGTAAGGGTTTGGAATTGAGATTGACCCTATATCCTTGATTTGGTTTATAGGGTTCAGTATTCGTTTGGATCACGAGTAAGCGGAGCTGGAGCATACGTGGAAAGAAAAGTGTAGGGAACTTACCTCTCTTGCATGTTTTGATGTTGTGTTTGTGTATTGATGCATGTATTGCTTTGCTGGATTTTGTGAAACATGTATGAATGATTGTAGCTCTGTTTCTAGTTATGCTATGGCCATGAGTATGTTGTTGAAACATTGAGCACGCAGATATGTCATTGTGTGAACATGAGTTTTGTATTGCAAGCATGTCATGCATTAAACACATATCATACATGCATATAGGTATCTGTTTCCTACTGAGATTCTCTCGAATCTCACCCTCCCCTACCAACATTTTAGACAGGGTAGGTGGATCGATGATGGAGGCAAGCAACCAAAGGCGACGAGGACTACTTCGGGTTATAGATTTTGGTAGTTGGTTATCATAGTTGGGATGTATATTTGGATATTGTATTTGTATATTGGATGAGTATTAAGTATGTATGTATGGAGTTGAGATTTGTGTAATCCCCGTTTGTGGAAGTTGTAATGGGCGAATGTGCCCTATGAATTTTATGTAAAGGTATGAACCCGAAAGTTGCCGGGATGATATTGTTGTATACTCTGATATTTGTTTAAATGTGATATTCCGCGTGATGTAATTGTATTCGAAATTGAATATGAGACCAGGCTAATTAGATTTCGAAAGTGATTTGTGAAAACCCTATCGTGAAGATGGGAATTTAAATAAGTTTTGTTTCTTATGGTCTCTATTTCACTTTAAATTGCGTATTTCGGATATAATTACGGCAGGGGGTTACATTTTGGTATCAGAGCTGCAGTTCCTGGCAAGTAAAGGATTTGCTAGGATAATGGCAATAGTTATTGTCTTAAGTCATTGAGCATGACTTTGTTTGTTGTGGTGTACACATTATGGTCCCTACTATTTGTGGATATGTGAGTTTAAGAGAATGTGTGTATACATTATCTGTGATGTGGATGTGGTGAATCAGTGTGGTTCACCTAAGAATCTGAGGTGTAAACTCATAGGTGGAAGAAAATGATTTCCTAAGAATGTGATATTGAGGTTCTAGGTTGATCATGTCTCCAACCTAGACGTTGGGTGAGAAACCCTAGGTGGTATGATGTTACATGTAGTGATGTCATACTGAGCTTGTATGTGTAAAGGCCTTAAGACCTAGGGGACCGATGTGCCTTGGGCTGGCAGAGATATCTGGATTTGTATAGGAGTTGTGATGCTCCATGGAATTGAGGGAAGTGATTTCCTAGTTCAACTAAGGTTGAGGTTTGGATAGATGAGCTGTGATCTAAGGATCAGAATCCATAGCTAGGCTGATTCATAAGAATTGCATTTGACCTGGATGGTCTGTGGTGCCAGAGCATGGTACTAGAATTGAATTGAAATATGTATCAGGTACCCCGAGATTGCTAGTTGTAAATCTAGCAGAGGGAAAAGTTACCTATGGAGGATTCGGATCGGAGAGTGCTACCTACGGGGAGTTTTGATGGAAGAGGGCTACCTACGGTAAGATATGATCGGAGAGGGCTACCTACGGTGAGATCTGATTGGAAAGGGCTACCTACGGAGGATGCTGACCGAAGGGGCTGACCAGTCAGGTGACTGAGTGAAGCATCGGGTATAGTACCGTAGTGTGGAGCCACCATGACGATGAACCCTAGAGTGGAGCCACCGTGACGATGAACCCTAGTGTGCAGCCGCCTTGATAACGAACCGTCGAGAGCAATCGCCGTGACGTTGAATCGTAGAGTAGAGCTCTGGGAACGTTGGGAGTATGGGATCTCAATGATGTGTTGGTTATGGCTCTGAATGATTCGAATTGAATTGAGCCAAGGTCTGGCACAGATTATGTGTGTGGACAGGGGTAGTAGGAGATTCCTATGGGACTCCTATTGAGTCACCCTGACATTGTGAAGGCACAGATGAGGATAAAGACCTCAGAGTGTGCAGCGGAAGCGTGGTGGAGGTGATGTTTGAGAATTGTGTTGAGCAGAAGCTCGAATTTGCAGAAAGTGCAATGCGTTAGTGATGGCTTCGGGAGGTAAAACTTCGGGATCAAGCTGTATTATGAAAAGGGGGTCTTGAAGGATCCCAGTACGTGAAAAGAATTCGCAATGTTGAAGGTGAAGTTGTTAATATGCCTGGTTCCAGCTTGTTACGGTTGTGTACGGTGAGTCCATCTCCCCGGTTGGGCTGGATCGGTTTGGTCTGGTGGGCTGTGCCTGGTAGGTATAGGCTCAGGATGTGACTGATATTTGTGAGTCTTTCACCTGCGGCCCATTGGGTGATTCCGGTGGGAGGACCGTGCCTTAGGGGCGGTAGTTTACGGGGGCAAGGCTATTTGTGAAGGCCGACGGGCCAATTGCGAAAGCCGAATAGCTCTATGAGTTATAAGGCTATATGTATACACTGCCACGCCAATAGTTCCTGAGTAGCTAGCAACAGTTCGGGTAAAGACTGTGTGTCTTCCCGGCGGAGAAAGGGGATGAGGGTGGAGTGTAATGTGGAAGCCGAAAGGCTATGTGTGAGCACCGCTACGCCAATAGTCCCTGAGTAGCTAACAACGGTTCGGGTTAGACTGTGTGTCTTCCTGGTGGAGAAAGGGGATGAGGGTAGGGTGTGATTGTGGATCTTATGTGTATGCATCGCTACGCCAATAGTCCCTGAGTAGCTAACAACGGTTCGGGTAAAGACTGTGTGTTTTCCCGGCGGAGAAAGGGGATGAGGGTAGGGTGTGATTGTGGATCTACTATTGTGAGCCTGAATGGCTATATGTGTGCACTGCCATGTCGATAGTCCCTGAGTAGCTAACAACGGTTCGGGTAAAGACTGTGTGTCTTCCTGGCGGAGAAAGGGGATGAGAGTGGAGTGTGATTGTGAATCTGTGACAATTGTGGATAAGCTGGGACTGAGGTATAGTTGTGTAGTAGAGCAGAGCTAATTCAGCTGATGGCTAATTCGACTACATGATCGGGGGTTCTCTATTCTGAGGGCACTACCCCGGCATGGCCAACCTGGCTAGCCACCGCGTTGGTTGCACCAGTGTTGACCCCAGGCCGAAAGGCGGTGCGTAAAATTAGAATCTGCGATGTGTGTTGTTGTAAATGTGAATTGTGATGTGAATGCCGGAAGGGCAATTTGTATTTGTGAGACAGTGGGAAGTTGTTGTATTTGTGCAAGCGGCGGAAGCTGAGGTATTCTTGCAATGTGATATGTGTGCAAGTGGCAAAAGCTGCGTATTATTGTGTATACAGCCGTGGGTGCTGTCGTCTTGTGACAATCGTCACGCATCAATGTGAATCTATCATGGACATTGTGTAATACCCAAAAGTCCCGGATGGGTGAGGGTAACGCCGTGAAACTTGATACGGTAATGTGATAATGTGATTGAGGCCCAAAAGTCCTGGATGGGTGAGGGTATTGCCGTGAAACTTGATACGGCAATGTGATTGTTGTGAATACCCAAAAGAATCCTGGTCACCATTAGTGAAGTTACTGGTGGGTGTACGGGTGAGGGTAAAGCTGTGAAAGTGGATATGGCAGAAGCTGAATGTTTGTGTATACAGCTGAGGCTGTCGTTTGATGTATTGAGGTTGTGATGGTTACTCCCGGAAGGGGTAACCAGATTGAGTTGAGCAGTGTGGTGGCCTATGCCGCCCAACTGCCGAGATCTTATGATATGGCTCATGATTAGAGCCTCCGACCTTATGGTTATGTGATGATGGTTTTGTGGCAATCATGTGTGGAGGCGATTGTATTTGTTTGACACCATGTGGTGATTATGTTTGTGCGGCAATCGTGAAATGGGCCGATTGCAATTTATGGCAACTGAGTTGCATTCATTGTTTGAGATTCTAGTGAGAATCGGATTTGTGGATTATCGGTTGTGTGTGGGTGATCTATAGGAAACCATCCAATGTGACATGAATTGTGAAACGGAAGCCATCGTGAAGGGGCATCCGAGTTTGTGGATTAAGTGGTTCGACAAATTTCGAGGACGAAATTTATTGAACGGGGGGAGAAATGTAATACCCCGAATTTTGAGACTTGAGGCTAGAGAATAAGCCTGAGATTAGTGGATTGCTAAGCCCCGGTTTAGCAAGATCCCAAATTGTGATTAAGGGTTAATGACTCAAAAAGCGGAAGTGATTAGTGATAAATAAACCCTTTTGGAGATTATGGTGTGAGTTGGCACCCGATGTGATTCGTGTGTGCTGTGAGCAGCGCCAAAACCCTGTATTTAAGCTCAATTATGGATTAACATCTAAATTGACTTAAAATAGAGGGAAGGCGCATATTGTGGCTAAATGAAAAGATGTGAAGTGTTGGTGGTGATTCTATGAGAATTACCGTAATCAAGGGCAAAACGGTAAAGTTACCGACCGATTGGTCAGTTACCGAAGAGGAAACTCATTGGTAACTTCAAGATCAATGGTTAGGATTGATTTGTGTAGAGATCAAAGGGTGGAATCATGTGTGCAAGGGCCTATGTGAACTCATGAAGATGGAACAAGAGAGTGACACTTGGCAAGTTTTGGACCCTTGATCTTGGGTCAAAGAGTCAACACTCTTCCTCTCTTCTCTCTCCCTTATTTTCACGTTTTTGGGCCCCAAAATCTGCATCACTTCATCATCTTCATTTCATCATCTTATCTTCTCTCTCACACATTCCATGGACGCCAAGCACAAGGGGAGGAAAGAGAAAACTAGAGGTGAGATTTTGCTTGGCTTGTAGTCCTCTAATGCTCTAATGTCCTTCTATAATGTTGTTCATAGTGATGAGAGCTTCATCTCTATGGTTTTAGATTTGTGAGAGGAGGTGTTTTGTTGCTTGAGGAAAAGTGGAAAGATGAAGAATCAAGGAATTGGTTTGGGAAAGAGGAAGAGGTGAGTATTTGAAGCCTTTTGATCTAAGTTTTGTGATTTGTGGATGAGTTTAGTAAATTTCGAATTTTGCCCTGATTTTCATGTGATTTTTGATTGGATGAATTGGATTGTGTTTGATGATGAAAATGGTGTCATATTATGTTTTGGCATCATTGAAATTGGTTTTGAATTTGAAATGGAAAGAGATTGTAATGTAGAGTTGGTATTGTGAATTGTGTGACATGTTGCAATTCATTGTGAAACATGTCAATATAATGTGAATTTGGTTGATTTGGTATTTCCAATGGATTCCTTGTGAAATTTTATGTGAAAATGATGTTTGATGTGAAAATGGGATCATTGGAAGCTAAAGTGCAAAAACTGAAATGTTGCTCATTGAAACTCTATTCTGGGCAGTCAGATTGTGTAAGCGTTTTGAATGACCAAATAGTCTCTAAAAATTCTGAAACTTTCCAGTCTTGAAGTTCACATCTTAAGCTTCAAAATGGACATATAATATGTGTCATTTCGTTTTGTGAACTGGGATTTTGAACTGTCCAAAGTTTGGGGACGAAACTGGACCCTGTTTTGGAGCAATGTTGGATTTTGTGTAAATCTGGATTTTTGTGGTGATTTCTGGTAATGAGCCATATTTTTCCTATGAAGAGGACTTAAAAATATTTCATTTGGCTTTGGGATCACCTCATTTCGATTTTTGTGGAATTAGTTATGAATTTTCAAAGTTGCCTTGGCTGCAGCAGAAAATCCTGGCTGCAGCGCAAAAGTTTCTGTGCACGTTTTGGCCGCAGCCAGAAATTCTTGGCTGCAGCCAGAAACCTTCTGTGCGTGTTTTGGCTGCAGCCAGAGGGTCTTGGCTGCAGCCAACCCTCATTTTCAGCAATTTGTGATTTTGAAAGGTGATTTCCAACCTAGTACGTCCCAATCCTTTAAGCTTTCGTTGAGCTTATTTTTAGCCACCTAAAGGGTGTGAATGGTAACCAACTTTAAGTGATATAAAAGTAAGGGTTTGGAATTGAGATTGACCCTATATCCTTGATTTGGTTTATAGGGTTCAGTATTCGTTTGGATCACGAGTAAGCGGAGCTGGAGCATACGTGGAAAGAAAAGTGTAGGGAACTTACCTCTCTTGCATGTTTTGATGTTGTGTTTGTGTATTGATGCATGTATTGCTTTGCTGGATTTTGTGAAACATGTATGAATGATTGTAGCTCTGTTTCTAGTTATGCTATGGCCATGAGTATGTTGTTGAAACATTGAGCACGCAGATATGTCATTGTGTGAACATGAGTTTTGTATTGCAAGCATGTCATGCATTAAACACATATCATACATGCATATAGGTATCTGTTTCCTACTGAGATTCTCTCGAATCTCACCCTCCCCTACCAACATTTTAGACAGGGTAGGTGGATCGATGATGGAGGCAAGCAACCAAAGGCGACGAGGACTACTTCGGGTTATAGATTTTGGTAGTTGGTTATCATAGTTGGGATGTATATTTGGATATTGTATTTGTATATTGGATGAGTATTAAGTATGTATGTATGGAGTTGAGATTTGTGTAATCCCCGTTTGTGGAAGTTGTAATGGGCGAATGTGCCCTATGAATTTTATGTAAAGGTATGAACCCGAAAGTTGCCGGGATGATATTGTTGTATACTCTGATATTTGTTTAAATGTGATATTCCGCGTGATGTAATTGTATTCGAAATTGAATATGAGACCAGGCTAATTAGATTTCGAAAGTGATTTGTGAAAACCCTATCGTGAAGATGGGAATTTAAATAAGTTTTGTTTCTTATGGTCTCTATTTCACTTTAAATTGCGTATTTGGGATATAATTACGGCAGGGGGTTACAATGAAAGCCCTCATTAACCAAAAAAATAAACGTAATGATTCAGTATATATATTTGGAATATCCAAATGTAGAAACAGAATGTAATGATCAAGATTGGCCACATTAACCAAAAAATAAACCTAATTAGCCTAAACATCATAACCACTTTGAAACAGAACTTATTTCATATATAACAAAAAATAAACCTAATTAGCCTAAATAAATTGGCCACATTAACCACATAATGATCAAGATTCATACATAAAGTCTCCAAAATCCTATTTTTAGATATTTAATCCCAGGAAGTTAATCTTAAAACAGACATATACATATACATAAGCCTATCAAGTGCAACTTACAGATTCATACATAAAGCCTCCAAAATTCAAACTAGAAGGCTAATGATCAATATTCATACATAAAGCCTCTAAAATTCAAATGAAAATTTGCCACTTACAAATCTTGAACATGAGATATGGAGATTGGGGATTTGGAGAAGAAATTCAGAGAGGGGATGCACGCCAGGAGCACCGTACAGGGAGGGGATGAGAGACCGAGATTAGGCGTCCTCAGGTAGAGTCACCGTCGCCGACGCCGAGAGAGGATGTAACGCGTCATCCGTCGCATAGGGAGGGGATGAGAGACCAAGATTAGGCGTCTCAGGCAAAGTCGTCGACGCCGAGAGAGGCTGGGAACTACCGAACTGGGAAGGAAATTAGGGCTCAAAACTTCAAACTAGAAAGCAGAGAGGGGATACATCAAACAGGGTTGCAGGGTAGTGGGTCTAGGTCAAGGACTCGAGGTCGACAAAGCTAGTAGTGTGGTTGGATATGTGATGTGAGACTGATGAGTTAGAGATAACTTTAAAAAAATATATCTATTATTTCGAGATCGGGAAATATCATTCCCGATCCCAATCCCAAATTGAAATTTCCCGATCCCAATTTTTTCCCGTCCTAAAACATCCCGTCCCGATTTGCTCGGGATCGGGACGGGAAGACTGGGACGGGAAAAGAATGCACACTCCTAGTTTTAAAAATTGATGTAATAATAGTATTTTATTTTTAATTATATATAATAATATATTTTTCCTTCATTACCTTTATTATATTTTGTCCTTTCCTTCTTTCCTTGATTTCGTGAAGCTTCACTTTCCTTTTAGTAGGCCCATATGCTTGATTTTATCCCATCTCCTTTGTTCAAGCTATACCCACAACAGTGTTGAAAATGGCAAGCAGGGAAGGATACAAGCAAATGATGACAACAGAAGAACACAGTGAACCAACAGCGACCATGGATCTCGAACGCAGGCTTTGATTAGCGACATCAGTACAAATAGAGGAAGGGAGTTGCCAGCCAGGAACAGTAAGAAGGGTCTAGACTCAGCAAGACATGAACAGTGAATGATTGAGGGTTTTTTTTTGCATGGGTATTGATGGAATTTTATGAAATACGTGAGGGCAAATTGGTCTGAAAGTTTGGCTCCCCTCCAAAAACCCCAATTTGGAGGGGACCAAAATGAGGGGGTGGAGGGGAGGAGATGAGTGATTTTGGCTCCCCTCCCCTCCAAAATTTCAAACCAAACGAGGGGAAGGTGGGGAGGGGAGGGGGGAGGGGCTCCTATTTCCGCCCCTCCCATCCCCTCCCCTCCAACAAAACAGGCCCTTCGAGGGAAAATCCAACCGAGTTAAGCAAAATAGAAGAATCTCAAGCGATTGCATTTGGGGTATAGTAATGTGTACGAAGGAGGTATCCCAACGAGCTAGTAATGATGAGCACGCTTCAAATTAAAACATGTGCAAGTTCTCTTTCTGCAAATGAAATGTCTAAACATAACCACTCCACATGAACTCGCTGGTATGATTAGCCTCACAGAGGTGGATTTATCCATCAACCAACTCATCAGTGAGTTTCCGAATTTAGAAATTCTTCAGGTTTAGGATAACAATTTCTAGTACATCTTGCCTGAAAATCTGGGTCGGAATAAGAAATTAGAGGTACTTGACGTCAATAGATCGATTCCTCCTGAGTTTTTCAATCATCCTTTGGTGACGATGTTAGAAGTTAGCAACAACAACTTATCCGAAGAGCTACCATTGGATATGTCAAGCAATGTTCTCAGAATTTTGAGACTTTTAAATAATTCCTTCACTGGTAAAATCCGTCAGGCGATAGGGAAACTCCAAAGCTTACAAAGTATATTACTAGATATGAACCAATTTGCAGGTGTGATTCCCAAGGAAATTTTTGATTTGCAGATGCTTACAAAGATGAACATGAACTTCAACAATCTCACTGGTACAATTCCCGATTCCGTATCTGGTCGTGTTTTCTTAATGGCCGCTGACCTCAGCCGGAACATGACCTCCATATAGGTTGGGACTTGGGAGGGAGAGGTCTCAAATTGAGCTTGGGAAGAGGGAAGGGTTTTTTTTTTTTTTGAATTAGGGGCATTTTTGTACTTTCATGAAAATAGTGTGGACCCTATAAAAAAAAGTAACAAAGTTTAGTTACATTTGATGATCATGGTATTTTGCTGCCATTTTGAAAGTTTATGGGTACTTTTACACCTCCAAAAAACATTTGATGTTGAGTACACTTTGGATAAAAGTTTATGAATATTTTTGTACCTTAACCTCTTTTACTATATATATTTTGATTTTCATATTTATGTTATCCTTTTGCAGTTAAAAGATGTGTGACTCAAATTTGGAGTATTGATACGTGATCAACAATCTACAACAAATGCATTAGAGAATACTATAAAATTTTTTAATATATTTTCTTTTGGAATTAAAAAAATTATAAGATAATGTTCTAGAGTATTTAAGTGATTAACTTCTTTTAAATTGTATGATATTTATCTATAATATATTGAATATTTTTATAATGTACTAAATTTTATAATAAATTTTAGCAATAAAACAAAATAAAAACAAATAATAAAAAATAACTATATATAATAAAAAAAATAAAGTCAATATATTACGGTTATTAATAAATAACCGTTATATATGCTCTCAATATATTACAGTTTGGAACTATTCTATATCTTGCACTGAGCATACATAACGCTCGTATATATGACGGTTCGGAACCATGATTTATGGTTGATAATAACTATCATATATCAGTCATTCTGTAATAGTATTAGTTACATCTACATAAAAGTATTGGACAATTCCCTAAAAATTTATAGCCTTCTATCCTAAAGAAGTTTACCAACATAAAGTTGGTCTAGCAGTGTAAGGCCCCGCTAGACTCTTTGGGTCTTGAGTAAGTCCCAGAGGAGACATTTGTGTTGGAAGTGGAAGTCAAGAACCCCGACGCAGAATACTGGTTGAAAGTGTAAAAAAAAAAAGAGTTTTCTAAAAACCTAAAATGAGGTAACGGTAACTAAAGTAATTACACGCTTGTTTGATTTTGTTTTGTGCTATTATGTTCTCAAAGTCAAAACAGTTTTGTAAAACTGTATCTCTCAGTAAAAGTTGTTCAAAAGTATTATTCTTCAAACAATTACACAAATATGACTTCTCTAAAGAAAAATTCCCTTTTTTCTCATAAAAAAATTTCAAAAATAAGGGTCAGTCAACCCTGTCCCAATGCTCCTTTCTATCTGTCTCATGTGCGAATTCGTGTTAACGTAAAGTGAAAAAAATGGAAGAGACAGATTTGCCATAGGTCTAAGGCCTACAGCAGCAGAAATGAAATTAAAGGATCCATTGGAATGGCTATTTATCCTTTTTTTTTTTTTTCTTGGGCTTCTTTTGCCTACCGTACTGAGTTTTCTTTGTTGTTTTTTCTTTTGCCTTTTACATTCTAAATTATTAATAGACTTCCATGTGTCTTTACAATTCTCATGAATCATAATACTCACTCTCATCATTTTTTATAAGAAACATTCTTTTTCATATAGGTGATTCTTAATATAAGGAATAACTTCTATTTGTCTGAAAATTTAACCTAATCTTTACATTTTTACCATCATTAAATATATATTACTCATTATCTTTGAGCAATTAATTCCCACTCATTATCTATCATGTATAATTGGAAAAAAAAGTATAAAAGTTACACACTTATTATTTTTAACTAACATTTTGAATTGCATAATTTTAATAGTTAGCTTTTATAAAAAGGACAGGCCAGGCCGAGGGAATATGTAGCTCTTCAAATCTAATTATCCTTTCATTGTCATGCTATCTTATTACTATTATTTTCCTAACTTAATTTCTGCATCTGTACCCTACTTATATTAACATGTTGGTTCACACATATATATATATATATATATATATATATTTTTTGGGCTAAAATTTAATACACAAAACCTCCTTAAACTTTGAATGTGTTGCGCATAGCCTCCCTGATATTTGAAAGTTTAAATCTAACACCTGGAACTTTCACACTTTTACCACCAACCTCCTTATTGTTATAAAGTCGCCGTTAAATTTAACAATTCGTGTCATCACACTCCTTTTTTTATTGAGCAATATGCCACATCACTTCACCACATGGAATTTTAAGTATTTTACTTATTTTATTAAGATCTCAAAAATGCTGAGGGCAATTGTGTCATTTCCATATATTAACATAGGCTTAACCTATTGAGTATGAGCGTATGGGGCATCCCAGCATGGCTCCTTCAACCTCCTAAGCCTTCTTGAATATCACTAGCCTCTTTAGATGTTAATTTGTTTCCACAATTTCGTCAATAATAAAACAATAAACAAATGATGATTCGTGAGGATGAGAAATAAAGAATTACCAACGACATAAAGAGACAGATGGAGAAGCAAAATAGCACCTTGGAAGAAGAATCGAAGTGGCCGATAATGGAGCCCCAAGCCAAGCTAGCCGCCCTCTCCCTCCAACCCACATGCATGGTCTACTGCACCTCCGCCAAGTTTTCTGTCATCGTCAGCTAGCTCGTCAGATTAAAGGACGCCCGCCTAGGAGGTTAAACCTATTTTAATATGGAAATGACACAATGGTCCTAAGCATTTTTTTAGATCTTAATAAAATAAGTAAAATACTTAAACTTGTGGGGAAGAGTGATATGGCATACTGCTCGATTAAAAAAGTGAGATGGTATAGACCGTTAAATTTAACAGTAACTTCAACCGTAAGGGCGTTGATAGTAAAAATGTGAAAGTTCAGGGTCTTAGATTTAAATTTCTAAAGATCAGGGACATTATGCGCAATATACCCAAAGTTCAAGAAGCTTTTGTGTATTTTAGCCTCTCTGTTTTTTTTTTTGGAAGATTTACCATATTCTATTGATGAGACTACTATTGTGAAGAACTTTTCCGACTTTTGGAAAAGTTAGCTAAAGGTATGCGTATGCATTTTTCTCATTCGTCGTCAACCTCTAGCAGCACCTGTTATATGTGTGTTTGTAATGATAATTGAAGCCTTTAAAAATAGTTTTTTAATCATAATATACGGTTTAAGAAGTAATTATGAGAGAGAAGTTTTGTCTCAATTTGTATTAACATTTTTATGATAAACAACTTCAAATAAGCACATAGTTAAACTTTTTCAAACTCCTTTTCCGTGGCTAACAAAACAAGTAAACTTAGTGGTTGAAACTTGTAAATTAAAAACCGAACCATTTCTCTTGGGAAATAGGAAAGAATATATGCCAAATAAACATATACACACCTCCTTGGCAACAGCCCGAGCTGTTCTCAAGTTATCTCCTGTAACAATATCCGGCCTGACGCCCATTTTCCGGAGGCCTTCTAAAACCACAGAACCTTCTCTTTTTAGAGGATCTGCAACCCCTAAAACGCCAATTAATTCACCACCATATGCAACAAGTACTCCTGTCTTTGCACTTTCTTCCAGCTCCACCCCAAAATTTTCCACAAAATTTTCGACTCAAGTAATATAACGGGTAGTACTAATGATAAAACATTTAGAGCATGGCAACATGGAACCAAAAAGGCTTCTCTGACAACCATTCCCACTCCCCCAAACACACACTTCGTCATAAATGATACTACCTACGTTTTAAATATAGAAGCTAGACAAGAGGGCTTCTATCAAGGTTATTTTCAAGGCATATGATTAGAGGGTATTTTAAAGAAACAATACAAATTTGTTACAAGTAACTAACTTAACTAATTTTCTTAATGTCTGCCAATTAGTTATCTAGCTCTTATTAAGGACCGGAGATAGCAAATCGTTTCTAATTTTATTCTTGAGACAGAATGCATAAGCCCTGTTGGGAAAGTTAATCTGCTCATGCAGCAAAAGACAACAAGAACCAAAGCAGGTGAAAGCGATCAAGAAACTGGAAGTCACCTCTGCCGAATCTGCCAATGTAAGAAACTCTGCCCGTTCCATTCCTGAGAATACCTTGGCAGTTGTAACAGTGGCTTTTCCCTGAGTTAGGGTGCCGGTTTTATCAAATATTAGGTGCTTCACTGTCTGAGCCTTTTCCAATGCATCTCCTCCTTTAATTAACACCCCATTCTTAGCCCCAACTCCTGTTGCTACCATGACAGCAGTTGGTGTTGCCAAGCCAAGTGCACAGGGACATGCAATCACCACCACAGATATTGCAAACATAAGGGCAAAAACAAAGTGATTTCCGTTTTTTCGGCAGCCATTCGTCAGGGTAAGCTCCTAGAGCTCCAGCAACATACCTATGAATGATCAACCCAAAGTATTAAGAGAGTAAGTAGGCATAAAGCATTGCAATTACAATAAAAATCTATCTTTATCATTGTGCGCAAACTAGTCATAGTGAACTTACCAACCCAATAATGTCAATAATGCCAAAGAAACAACTGTAGGGACAAAAATGCTTGCTACCTGCAGGACAACAGAAAGGTAATTGAGTTGTATTTAAAGCTACAGCTAAGGGCAACACAGCGTCTAAATATTATAAAGATAGAGGAAAACATAAAGTAACCGTTTTTTTATTGATCTATTTTAACTAGGAAAAAAACCTAAATTTCAAATGATGGATTCAATAAATCCCATGTTATGAATAATTTTACAGAAGAAAGCATCCTACAAACTAACTAGATGCTCTCTGATTGCTATTCATAGCATCTTTTGTCAGATGAGGTATGCTAAACCAAATAAACTTTGCAAAAAAGAAAAAAGATAGAGAGACACAGAAGTACAGAACAATCGTAAACTAAGTGGATCATCCAGCAGAGCAAGTCTATACATCAATGAGAATTGTAAACCACAAAGCTTGATTATTTATCATTATTTTAAAAATTAAATTAATGCAATCAGGACCCGCTGACAAAAACCAGGCCATGTAGAAACAGGAAACAGTTTACAGAACATTGGAAACACTTCATAAGCTAAGAGAAAAGAAAATGCAACTTTAGTCTATGAAAAAAAAAATACATATCCAAATTATTTAATACTATAACCAATGAAACATAAGTGGGTCATCCACAGCAGAACGATTAAACAAAGCCATAATCAGAATACTTACATAATCAGCAAATTTCTGAGTAGGGGCTTTGGACATCTGGGCTGTCTCTACCAAACTAATTATCTGACTCAAAACTGTATCAGCTCCTACTTTGGTGGCATGAATGTGAAGGACACCATGTAAATTTATAGTACCTCCAATAACAGACGCATTAACTTTCTTTGAGACAGGCACAGCTTCACCAGTTACCATACTCTCATTTACATAGGTTGAGCCCCATGTAACGGTACCATCAGCAGGAATCTTAGTACCAGGAAGAACCTTTGATGTGTCACCAGGCTGAATGAGCAATGAATCTATTTCCCTCTCTTCAATAGGTTTACCACCTAGAAAAGATATAAATTTAAACCATTAATTCTCAAGTTCTAGTATAACATTGCACTGCAATCTAGAAGATGATAAATAATGTGGCCTTCAATCAAGAGGCGGCACCTCAAACATAAGATAATTGAAGCCTGAAGACATTTCACCATCTATATTTCTTTACGAATATGAAGCACAGAAAAAGTTAAATGCACCTTTATCTTTGACTACCAACAAGGCTGTCGCAGGGGCCAGTTCTACTAACTTCTTGATGGCATCTGATGTTTTCCCCTTTGCAAGGCATTCCAAATACTTCCCCAACAATACAAATGTTATGAGCATGGCACTTGTTTCAAAATATATCGGAGACCAAAATCCAGTAAGGGCACCATATAGAAGAGCACAAACAGAATAGACATAAGAAGCTGTAGTTCCCAAAGCAACCAAAACATCCATGTTAGTTGAACCATTCTTAAGAGCTCTGCCAGCTGCAATGTAGAATCGCTTTCCAATCCCAAATTGAATTATACTAGTTAATGCCCACTTAAGCCAATCATCCATGAGGAAAGGCCCACATCTTCAAAGTAGTAAGGAGTATATCATTGGTATATGAGGACAAACTACACCAATTAGAAAAAGAGGAATCCGATACAAAGGCACAAAGAAAAGAAACATTTCAAAAGGTGTCCAATGAAGATTCATGAAGTTATAAGAGAGTCAAGGACTAAGGTACTCACACTTAGAAACAGACTTGAGGTAAAAAGTCGAAACATAGTTGTGATGTCTTCAACATCCTTAGAGACCATTCGTGCATACGGGCTCCTAACATGCAGTTTAAACTTCCCATTGCTTCCTCCTTCAATCCCATCAACTAAGGATCTAGAATTGAGAACTTCAGGATCAAAAAGAACTTCCAGTTCACATGATATCTGATCAAAATGAAACTGTTTTTCTCCTTTCATACTGCTGAGCATGGCTTCTAAAACTTGTGCATCAATAAGGCTGTACAAACCAACAATCCCTAAAATTATTTTATCTTGCTCACTACTCTGTACAAATGAAGCTTCAAAACCAGCATCTTCAATTGAATTGATTATATCATCTTTACTAATTATAGTTGGATCATATTCAACTTCCCCCAAGGAAGTTGCCAAAGCTACAACAGCCCTTTTGACCCCAGTAAGATTCCTCAAAATACCCTCAACAGAATTTACACAGGCTGCACATGTCATACCACCAATTGTGAACTGTCCAACCAGGGTTTGTTGCAGTTTTGGTCCAAATGTAGTGGTCTCAGGTAATATGTCTGCTTCAAATCCTGCATCTTCAATTGCATTTTTAATGTCTTCGTCCTGGTTTCAGACAAATGTTCAAAATATATTTCAATATGTACTTAATATAAGCTTCCATCACCCTTTCAGAAAAAAAATGAGTAGTAAAGAAAGGTTAAAACTCTGCACAGTATCTATGACCAGCTTTTCAGCTAACATTTTCCACATTTATCAAGAAACGCACCAGCTAAATTTGGAAAGAGGAAGATAGAGGAAGAGAGAGGAGTGGGTGGGCTCAGACAATCTCTAATAACTCTCTCCCTTCTTCCCTCGTTCTCCCTCAAAGTTAGAATCCAAATTTAATTTCAGCCCAATTATGCAGGAGTCCATGTTTTTGACATTCAAGAAACATAATCAATTTCCAGTTTTCAGAAATTGTGAAAGAGGCCTGCCTGAGTGGCTTCTGATCGTGATATTATGTTTCAGAAATTGTCAAAGCAGTAATATACACTACGAGAAGAGGAGACGTGCATCAGTTTAAAAGTTCGTGATCTGACATAGTATAAGAGACAAAGAGGGGATCAACCATTGCTCATCCTGACCATTGAAGAGCGTACAGAGAATTAACATGTCCTTAGGTCCAGAATCAATCATATGCTATAATGTTCAAATGGAAAGGAAAGAACACGCACAAAATTAACGTATGAAATACACCAATAACTGACCGCAGTCATAATTGGAAAGTAAATTGTTCCAGGTCGAGCACTATGAATACAATTTAAAAGTGTGATACATCTTGAAAATATAAAAGTCGAATATATGACCCCTTAAAATGAACACATCTACCTAAGATATAATCACTGAGCACGTGAAGTAGACAAATGGAGAGTTTGAAACTTGTGAACAAAACTGTGAAGCAGAAAGCATAATCATGCATTAAAGCTTCTCTATTCAAATATCTGACACAAACCAGCCAGGTATAATAAGAACATGTTCGTCATAAATGAAAATGTATGTCCTTGATCACGAGCTAAGGGATCTATGATTAGTACATGTAATCTAAATAATCTTGAAACGTGATTTACATTCTTATCTATCGAACGAGGAGATTACAAGATATATATACACATACAAACAGAGACAAAACAAGCGTAATTGATGGAGTAGGTGAAGAAATAATCAAAGATCATCCACCACCGACTTGCTTCTTCAACAATGTCATGCTATTTGTCTAATCTATGTTCACATGATAACTTCTAACACTCTCCCTCAAGTTGGAGCATATATATTTATCATGCTCAACTTGTTACAAAGATATTGAACCCTTGTCCCATGTAAGGCTTTTGTTAGAAGATCTGCCAGTTGATCGTCGGATCATATGTGCCCTGTAGATACAATATTTTCTTTGATCTTATCACGAATAAAATAACAATCAATCTCAATATGTTTTGTTCATTCATGGAACACAGAGTTCGATGCTATATGAAGTGCTGCTTTATTGTCACACCATAATTTTGCAGGCAATGGTGTGGTGATTCCAATTTCTTTCAAGAGTTGAACTACCCACACAATTTCTTGTACTGACTATGACATGGCTCTGTATTCCGCTTCTGCACTTGATTTTGACACAACTCCTTGCTTCTTACTTCTCCAAGATATCAAATTTCCACCAACAAACACACAGTAACCCATAATGGATCGCCTTGTAGCCTTGGATTCTGCATGATCCGCATCATAGAAACACTCAATTTTAGTGTGCCCATAATCTGTATAAAGAATACCAAGACCTGGAGAACTTTTCAAATAATGCAAGATATGTTCTAAAGCTTCCTATTGTGCCACCATTGGCGATGTCATAAATTGACTGAGCCTACTGACTAAGAAAGTTATATCATGATGAGTTACTGTAAGATAATTCAGTTTCCCAATGAGTCTTCTATATCTCTCAGGAAATGGAAATGACTTCAATTTCTCTGGATCAATCTTTTTCTTCAAATCATCAGGAAGTTCATCAAACATACTGGCATCAAGATCTAGGAAGGGATTCAAAATCATGGGAATGCAGCTTGGCGTGGCTCTAAGCTTTCCAGTCTCATTTAGGAGATCGAGAACATACTTCCTTTGAGTTAAAAGAATACCTTTCTTGCTTCTCAAAACTTCAATACCTAGAAAGTATCTTAATGACCCCAAATCTTTTGTCTGGAAATGAGAGTTTAGGAAGACTTTAAGTTGTGAGATTCCGGAAATATTACTTCCTGTAATTACAATGTCATCAACATATACTACTAAAAGAATCATCCCTGAATCAGATTGCTGGTAGAACACAGAGTGATCACACTTGCTTTGACTTAATCCGAATTTCTTGACTACATCACAGAATCTATCAAACCAAGCATGAGGACTTTGCTTTAGACCATACAACGACTTCCGAAGGTAGCACACTTTCCTATTCTCCCCCTGAGCAACGAACCCAGGAAGTTGCTCCATATAAACTTCTTCAAGGAGGTTACCATTTAAAAATGCATTCTTAACATCTAATTGATGTAAATCCCAATGATATGTGGCAACAAAAGAGATAAGAAGACGAACTGAAGTGAGTTTAGCCACAGGAGAGAAAGTCTCGGAATAATCAATACCATAGGTTTGTGCATACCCTTTAGCAACGAGCCGTGCTTTTAATCGTTCCAAGGAACCATCAGCGTTAGTTTTAACAACAAACACCAATTTACAACCAATAGCCTTCTTTCCAGGCGGGAGATCAACAAGAGTCTAGGTACCAGCCTTGCAAGGGCCAAAATTTCATCTTCCATTGCGGCACGCCAACCAGGGTGAGTCAGGGCTTGGTGAAGAGTAGTAGGTGTGGAGATGGAATCTACGGTGGCAACAAGGGATAAGGAAGCAGGGGACAAATTTTGGTAGGATACAAAAGATGAGATGTGATAGGTATAGTCAGCATATCGTTTATGGGGACAATGGGGACGGGTACCTTTTCGGAGGGCAATGGGCAGGTCATCAGTGGTAGCAATAGGAGAATTTGGAACATGCGGTTCAGTTATAGCAAGGGGATGATCGACAGAAACAGAACCAGGAACGAGGGACATTTCAACGGAATCAATCGGTGAAGCAGGAACTAGGGAAGGTGAAACATTAGCAACATTAGCATCATTGATGATATCAGGTTCTTGAATAGTAGCCTGTACTGGGGAGATAGGGACAGAATAGACCAGGATATCATCAGGTTCATCCATGATAGAGGGGGACTCAGAGACGGGCGAAGATGTGAAGAAATGAGAGGACTCATGAAAAGTAACATCAGTAGACACAAGATAACGACGAAGGTCAGGAAAGTAACATCAATAACCTTTCTGAACTCGAGAATAGCCAAGAAAAACACATCTTAAGGACTTGGGATCAAGTTTACTAACACTAGGACGGACATCCCGAACAAAACAAACACAACCAAAGAGTTTTGGGTTAACAGGGAACATCTTAGTAGTGGGAAACAGAATAGAATATGGAATATCTCCTCCAAGAACAGCCGAAGGCATGCGATTAAGGAGAAAACAGGCAGTTGACACTGCATCGGCCCAAAAACTTTTAGGGACAGAGAAATGAAACATGAGAGCTCGTGCAGTTGCTAAGAGATGTCGATTCTTTCTCTCAGCAACACCGTTTTGAGCAGGGGTATCAACACAAGAGGATTGGTGGAGAATACTATGATTTTGCAAGTAGTCGGTGAATGGGGTGGAAAAATATTCTTTTGCATTATCACTACGTAATATTTTCACAGAAGTATTAAACTGGTTTTGAATTTCAGCACAGAAATTACGAAAGTGAGTAAATAATTCAGAACAATGTTTCATTAAGTAAAGCCAAGTGGTACGAGAAAAATCATCAACAAAGGTGACAAAATAACGATAACTAGTCTGGGACATAACAAAACAAGGACCCCAAACATCAGAATGTACTAACTCAAAAGGGGATGCAGCCCATTTATTGACGCGAGGTGCCAAATGAACACGCACTACTACAAAAAACTAAAGCTGTGGCGCTTATAATTGTATTAACTGTGGCGCTAGAGAAGTGCCACATATCTTGACGCTACTAAAAATAGCTGTGGCGCTTGGAAGTGCCACATATCTTGACGCTACTAAAAATAGCTGTGGCGCTTGGAAGCGCCACAGCTATTTAAATTTTTTTTTTTTTAAATAGCCTCCTGTGGCGCCTGACCAACCCCCTTCCTGTGGCGCCTGGCTAGCCAGGCGCCACAGGAGGCCTTTTTTTTTTTTTTTTTTGCGTTTTCTTTTTCTTTTCTTTCCTGTGGCCCTTTTTTTGCTTCCTGATTGTGAAGCTTTATTTTATAATGAGTTGCTTTCATGTTTATCATCTCTCAAATTTTCAATCTTTCTATTTTATATTTCAACGTATTATATATATATATATATATAATTTTCACATTTAAAATTCAAGTTCCCCAACAATAATTTTCTTACACAACAATATATTTATTGTCATTTCCTCAACAATAATGTTCTTACATTAATACTCTCCAAAGCTAACATAAAAAATATCACAATACAAGAACTTGATATGTGAACACAGTACATCAACAACTGATTAAGTAAATTAAAAGATTACTAAAAAAATTTAAACAAAGCAAGCTAGAATGAAACAATCTTCTTCTTACGTTGGTGACGCTAGCTTGAGTGACGAGGATGAGCAAATGTGAGCTGTGGAGTGGAGTAGGGATCAACTGTAGTGGGGTTCAAAAGAGGAAGAGAGACAGAGAGTATGAAGAAAAGGGAACAACTAGGAACAAAAGTGGGGACAAACGAAACAAAATGGAAAAAGGGACAAGAGAATTTAATGAAGAAGACGAGTGTGTGTTTTTGTTGTGCAAGAGAAAGTGATATCTTTTACGGGGGAGAGGCGTCAACATGAGCTAAGGAAGAGGGAATAAAAAGGAAAAAGGGAGGGAAAAGATAAAAAGTAAAATTAAAGGAGGGAAATCTGATTGGCGGGAGAGTTGAAAAAATTCATTATTCAGCCAATTGTGGCACTTCTTTAAAGAAGTGCCACAGCTGCCCCTTTTTTTTCTATGTAATTTTTTTTTTAGGACCCAATTGTGGCGCCTGGCAAGGCAGGTGCCACCTTTGGGTATGACCAGCTATGGTGCCTGGTCCACCAGGCGCCACAGCTGGCCAATTGTGGAGCCTGCCTTGCCAGGCGCCACAATTGTCCCCACCAGGCGCCACAGCTGGTCCTAAAAATTAAAAAAAAATAAATAAATAAAAAAGGGGCAGCTGTGGCACTTCTTTAAAGAAGTGCCACAAAATGTGCGCCACCTTTCAATCTTTTTGTAGTAGTGACGATGATATTTAGCAAACTGACATGACTCACAATCTAAAGTAGACACGGAAGAAAATTGAGGATACAACTTCTTTAAGGACGAAAGTGACATATGACCAAGATGACAATGGATATCAAACAAGGATGACCCATTAGAACAAGCAACAGAACGTGGAACCATATCATCAAGAATGTAATGGCCGTCAGATTCATAACCTCTACCAATAATCTGCTTCGTCGACAAATCCTGAATTAAACAGTGGTCAGGGAATAATGAGATAAAACAGTTCAAATGACGAGTTAATTTACTAGGTGATAGAAGATTAAAGTAAGATCAGGAATATTAAGAACAGATGATAATGAAATAGGTGGGGTGGGGTTGACGGTGCCTGAACCAAGCACACAGACAGAGGATCCATTGGCCACGAATATGGAGGATTTGTTGGCATAAGGAACATACGATGAAAATAACTGATGATTACCTGTCATATGATCAGTAGCGCCAGAATCAATGACCCACTTCGTGGAGGTAGTAGCAAGACCAGAAGACGAATTACCTGCAGCGAGTGCTCTTACAGATGATGAACCAGTGTCTGATGGATCAGGTGTCTGTGCAATATGGGCAAAACCACGTTGCTGATCACGTTGTTGCTTATTCTGTAATTTTCGACAATTTCGCTTAATATGACCGGGTTCCTTACAATAATTACAGATAATAGTTGCAGAGTGCATATTTGGAGCACCGCTATATCCATGTTTGGAATTAAATGGCTTGTTGTCAAATGGTCCACGCCCAGCTAAAGCACTGGCATTCAAATCATTAGACGGACGAACCACACTATCAGCACGAAGTGCCCTGGAGAACACTTCTTCAAGAGATGGAAGCTCCTGACTAGCAAGAATTTGAGATCGAATGGTCTCATACGAAGGATCAAGAGCTTCAAGAAAACTAATGATGGCCTGTAGTTCCATATTCTTAATTCGTGTCTGAAGATCCGCCTGTGGAGACATGAGTACTTTCATTTCTTCATATAACCTCTTGAAGTCTAAGAAGAAATCCTTCAATGAACGTCCCTATTGTTAATAACGATAAAAACCTTTACAAACTTCATGAATCCGAGTAACATTACCTTTACCGGAAAACATAAACTCAAGATAATTCATGATTTCTTTGACCGTGTTGCAGTGACTAACAGAAGATAGAATTTGTGGTTCAATCGAGTTTCTAATTTGAAAGAAAATATGAGCATCGGCAGGCCTAACTCTTGTCATCATCACCATAAGGGGGGTCTTGAGTTAAGTGGACTTCCTTTTCAATGCCCAAAAGATATAGCTTGACAGTTTTATCCCAGTCACTATAATTTGTCCAATTCAATTTTGAATCAGTAATTTTAGCGGACATAGGTAACATATCAGATGGTTTAGTCAGCCATTTGGAATAGTCAACCATGATAGTAAGCAAAGATAAGCTTAAGGTACGTAAAGGAAGAATGAGGTCACAGATGCTAATAATTCCCGAACAAAAAATTGAAAGCAAGTCACATCAAAGTAAGCCACAACACTCCAAAAATTGGAATCCCACGTTAACCAAAATACTCTTTAGAGTAGAATAACACCAAACTGAACCAAAGACAAAGGATGGAACTGAAATTCCTCAGAAAGGAGTCACGGAGCTCCCTGGTTCTTCACAAAATCATAGAGAAGGCAAAAGGTCAAAGTGAGAATCAGACCAGATGGGTACCGGGGATGGAACGAGGTGGATGAGTCAGTCGGAGTGCCGTTGGAATCACCGGAAATGGATGCCGCTTCAGGGTAGCACCGATTTTGAGCTTCTGAATCCGATGGTGAGGCGCGTGTAGTTTAATGCGGAGATGACAGATCTGAGACTTGGTTCAAAGTGTGTTTGGAGGTGTGAACGGAAAGATGCAAAACTCTTTTGAAATAGAAAATCTGAATTGAGAACAAGGTATGGCTCTGGAACCATGTATTCTAAATAATCTTGAAACGTGATTTACATTCTTATCTATCGAACGAGGAGATTACAAGATATATATACACATACAAACAGAGACAAAGCAAACGTAATTGATGGAGTAGGTGAAGAAATAATCAAAGATCATCCACCACTGACTTGCTTCTTCAATAATGTCATGCTATTTGTCTAATCTATGTTCACATGATAACTTCTAACAGTACAGAAACACAAGGAAAGCAAGAATTACTCAGATTATCAGCATGTAACATTAAATGTGAAAACAATCCAAATCTGAGAGCGAATCTAGTCTGCAGATAACACTTCGAATCAATCAGTTGATAATTAATTAATGCCAAACAAGGACATAGAGTAACCTTGACCAGACTTGAGTTGAAAACGACATCAGCCTTATTCTGAAGCAGAGCAACGGAGGCACTGAGCACGCCATCAATGGCCTTGAGAGCTGCTTCAACGGAATTGGAGCAGGCAGCACAGGTCATGCCAGAGACTCTGACATGAATCCGTTTGATTCCGTCTTCAGATCCAAATGTACAATCCGTTTTGTCATAGGAGTCCAAGAGCCGGACATCCTCGAGGTCGCCGTATTCAACGGCGGAAGAGGTTTCAAGGCCATCGGCACGAGGAATTAAATGTACGTCTCTGACACTAAGCGACAGTGCAAAGGTGGTGTACCGAACTGAGCCGAGAGAAATGACATTATAAAGATTGTGGAAAAAATGAAGAAAAGGGAGATGTGTATCTTTAGGCCCCTTACTTTCATTCAACTCTTAATTTAGTTCCACTTTTAATCCTAGCTTAAAAGTTACAGTATAATTTTATAATTTCACAGTTTCTAAACAAAATCATCATCCTATTTTTAAATTTTCAAAGTTTTTAAATAATAGGTAGGTCGTGTCATTGTTTTTGTTGGTAATAAATTTAGAGAAAACTCTTTGTTGAGAGGGCACTTATTAAAAGAGATGAGAACGTTTTACGTTCTAAGTTTTGAAAAAGAAACCCTTAATCAAATAAAAAAATTACTTTATATGCCCCTAAATATAAACTTTAAATAATCAATTTGCAATTATCAAGAAGACAGTTAAAATTAGTTAAAGATAATAAATATATATTTCTTTCAACAGTGGTCTTATTTGTAAAGAAGATAAGTGAGAAAGATAATAAATGTAACACATACAGTTAAAGGGTAAATTTAGAGGGGGAAAAAACAATAAATGTTAAGACAAAACTAAAATGAAGTTTATATTTTAAAATGGACCTATTTTCATATTTGAAACTTATATTTGAGGGTGGAGGGAGTAAACTTAAGGGGAAAAAAATATCAATTAAATTTAGCAAAAATTCCGAAATTTAAATTTAGGACTAACTTTTAATAAATTCATAATCATATTGTGACGCCTAATTAGATGTTTCTTAACATGGTCAAAAGATCATAATACCTCTTTACATTTAAAAAGGAAAATCAACACTCAAAATTTCTTTCTTCATCTTTCTCTTGGATTGCCTTTAACGTAGGTAAGATGGTAGAGCCCAATCTCTAATGATTTTGAGCATTTCAACAAGGATCAAGCTACAATGAAAGGGATTTTTCATGCACGCAGATGGTTAGGTCTAAGTCTACTTGTGTATCAACATGGATGCTTGTGGCATCGACACAGACTCGTGCAAGTTTTAGATGTTACAGGTTTAACCATCACACTAACATCACTCCATCTGTTTGATCAACTGCAAATACAAGTTAAAGTTATAAGATAAGAAGAAATGTTTCCTTGACAAGGTAATTATAAGCAATACCAATTAAAGCTCATAAGATAGGACAATAAGATCATTTAATTTTTTTTAAGTCCTTAGACTTGGTATGCCTAGTATTGAATAGACTAGATATTCACCTTATCAATATCTCAAAATCTCAAATCAATGATGGGTTTTATTTGCTGTCTAAATTAAATATACACTCGAATTGTATCAAACCCTTTGTTAGTCTATTGTTATGTTGTTTTGTTCTCTAAAAGTCATGGGGTAAGACATTGATTTCTCGATAAAGGGGCAATATGGTCTTTTAACATCATTAAAAAATTCCCAATTAGACATCTTGACATGATTTGGAATTTGTTAAAAGTGTAAGCTTAAATTAAAATTTTTTGGTATTTTGACTAGATTTTACTATGATTTTTCCAAAAATTTAGTCAAATCTAAAAAGAAAAGAAGTAATCCTAAAAAGAAATTAATTATTAAAAAATCCCAAAAATATCTTTGAATTGAAACACAACTAAACCATCACTATGCTCCTGTCTAAGATAGACGGAGTTAGCCAACTAATTCATATAATTTATCCTATCCTTTTTATATAGATAAAGAAAATGGACAAAATATGACATTTTTTCAATTAAATGGCTCTATGGTGTGTAGTTTCTAATAATTGTCAGTATCTTAGAGTGATTTATGTTAATAAAATAAAAATATACTATTAATAGAATAAAATCAACTTAAATATATAGATAATTTTAATAAATAAATATGATTATAGAGACTGATTTAAAATTATTACAATAACAACATTTGATAGAATTATAAAGGAAAAATTAATTCGTAAGTCCATATAGTTATTTTAATTTTAAATTAGATTTCTATAATTTATTTTATTTAAATTTGACCCGTACAATTTGATCCGTAGTCATTGAGCGTAAAATAAATAATTTTAACTTATACAAATTCTTGAAAATTTTGAAATATCATTTATTTCATTTCACATCATTTTAGCCGAGAACAAAAAATTGGACCGGACCGGCAGGTTCGACGGGTTGAACCGGGAACCCGTCCATGGTCCGATCTAGTTTACTGATAAACCGTCAGACCGGTTGAACCGGTAAAAACCGGTGGTCGAACTAGTTGAACCGGTTTCATTTTTTTTAAATTTTCCAAATATTTATTTTGTGCTTTTTAAGGGGAAAATGGAAGGTTGAAGATTAAAATGAAGAGAAAAATATGTAAAAAAAGAACAAATCTAAAAAAAATGAAGAAGATAACGAAAAAATTATTCAAAAAGATATAATAATTATAAAAAATGAGATATAATTGCATAAGTATAGGCATTATAACTAATAGTAATAGATTTTAATGTTTTTTTTTCTAAAATTCTTTATTTTTATCTATAGAAGTTTAAAAATATATTAATGTATATTATTACTAATAAATTATAATATTTTAGTATAACCGGTTCAACTACCAGTTAGACCTCGGTTGACCTATTAACCCTTAAACATGTGCTGTGACCGGTTCATTACCCAGTCCGATTTTTCGTTCCTTGCATTTTAGTGCTCGAACATCTTTATAAATGAATATCATAAAATATTTAAATTTAAGTTAATGAAAATTCAAATAAAATAAAGTTTGTGAATTATTTTTTAAAATTATAAACTTGAGGACAATAAGGATTAAATAAATAGTGAGTGGATATTTTATGGAGAGCAAAGCATAACTTTCCCTTAAAGCAAGAGACAGATCCCACAGGAAGGGGGAAGGGTTGTTTCGTGGGGGAATTGGCTCAGACATCAGCCAGCAACTTTTCAACTAAGTGGAAGGTGCAGGTGGGGGCTGGTGGTAGGACAGATATGTGAATTCCCGGTATTGCCCTTCAACAGTTTCTAATTGCGGATGAGTCATTGTACTTCCGGGGCTCTGGGTTTGTACTCCGTTCCACGTAGGAAAGTACGCATCTACGTGTCGCAGCAGTTTGACCCAGGTCAAAGTGGCATGTTGCCGGCGAGGTGGGAGTATTTTTTAGACAGATTGACAAAAAAGTTCCCTTCAATTTAATTAAAATTTAAAAAAAAAAGAAAAAATTAATTAAAGTTCTGTTGAAAAATTTTATTAGTATGACAGATTTAAACCAGAGTATTGGTACTCTATGTGTACAAAATTTGTAATTAGTCAAAAGAGCAAATTAGCTAAAAGTCATGTTTGGAAGTAAATGAAAAATTTATATGAAAATAATTTTAACAATTGTGTGTGTGTGTGCATATATATTTATGCAGTTTTATATTATTTTCGTTATTGAAATTTTTAATCAAAACATAACAAGTAATTACTGCGGGGTGACTTCTAGCTTTTTAATGATAGTAATAAATAACTTGATAATTATGAATGTGTAGTCATTTGTTTCATTTCTTAATTAAGTAGTACACGATCAACATGACATGTGACAAAGTATATTTAATTAAAAAAATCACATATAAATATTGCAGCTAGTTATATATATTATTTCATATTTTAGATATACTCAGGCAAGAAAATAATTCATGTATGATTCAAATTTAAAGGAAGTTATAAAGTCATAATAATTTAAAGTTCATCAAATACATTATTTGCATCAAAACTTTATTATAGCATTATGTCTGTGTAATTTATTTTTTTAAAAAAAAAAGGTATGTGAATTGAGTTTAACCTTTATATGGAGTTAAAAACAACCATTACACTATCACCAAAAAAAACAACCATTACACACACACAAAAAAATTGAAATACAAGACTAATAACAAAAAATATCAGAACAAATTTAAAATTTTAAAATTAATTATTAAATTTTGATAATAAATAAATATTTATAGATGAGTAAAAGTTAAATTAATAATTCAATGCAATTTGATCCATAATTTTTAAAAATAATAAATACCATTGCTTAAATTGTCACAATGAAAATGAATACAAAAAGCAAAACCTTTATTCATTTACTGTTTTGTTTTGTAATTGGGCAAAAGTTGTTGGCAAGATGACTTTTTTTCCACTTACTGCATTGATAAGAAAGTTAGGGCGAAAAAAGCTAAGATAGGAAAGTCATGAGATATAAAGTATAAACCCTCCACTAACTAATCCAAAACAACTAATACACGTAAAAGGGAAAAGGCCAAACGAAAAATAAATAATGAAATACTTTATATCTCCCACCTTCAACAATTAGTTTCATGAATCATGACAATTACGTCCACTACACAACAAAAAAAATAGAAAATTTTTGACAGAATTTACCTTGGAAACAATTTTTGTGATAAATTCTGACTGACGAAATTTTTTCCGTGATAAAATTAGACACAGAATTTGCTACGGAATTTATGACGGAATAATTCCGTAGCTAATTTTACTATGAAAATTCTATTAGAAAAGTTTCCAACAGAATTGCCACGAAATCTAATTCTGTAGGAAATATTAAAAAAATTAGTTTTTTAATTAATTATTATTTTTAATTAAATTTAATTTTTAAAAAATATCTTTATAAAAATTAAAATTATGATATTATTAGCCATATAAATATTTAAAAATTTGAGTTAATTCCATCTTTCATCCCTCAAGTTTTTCCTCATTTTGGTTTTGGCTCTTCAAGTTTCCAACCATAGGTTTTAGTCCATGAAGGGGTAAAATGGTCATATAAAAATTTATTTATAAAAAATAAATTTTTTTAGTTATTAATTAATATTAATAAAAAAATTATTAATTATTAATTATTAATTATTTATTAATTAATGTTAATAAAAAAATTAATTTTAGAAATTAGACAAAAATATAGTCATATGGAATTTTATTTAAGATGTAAAATTTTTTTATTTGAAGTTAATTTATATTAAAAATTATAAGAATATTCAAAATTATTTTATACTATTATTACATTTATATATAAGAAAAAAATATATATTTATAAATAATTGATTATATATAATAAGATTATATATATAATTGTGTAATAATAAAACTCCAAAGTAGTCGAGTCCATCTGGTAAGACATCATGCTCATACGGACTAGGTCGTGGGTTCAAATCAAAGAAGGGCAAGTTGAGTTGCATTTTTAGGAAAAAAGAGACTGCAACAAAGGTGGAGGTCGACAGAGCTGCCACGTGCCACCGCCAGAGATGAGGTGGCGGCCGCCGGAGTTGCCACGTGGCTTTTTAAAATTTAAAAAATAAAAAATAATTTTGCGAGGGAATTCAAATTTCCGTCAGAAAATTTCCAATTTCCGACGAAAATTCCGTGAATAATTGCGACAAAATTAATTCCTTCAGAAAATTTCGTCGGAAATTGGTTTGTTACGCTATTGTTAGCGACGAAATCCATTCCGTCAGAAACTCTTAATTTCGTGACAAATTTCATTGTAAATTCTGTCGGAAATTTAGTGTTTTTTTGTATTGCTATTTTTACTTTAGAAAATAGGTATTAAGTGTTTTTTTAAATAATTGCATATATTACCCTAATTTTAAAAATTCTATACAACTCCTAAAATATTGATATTTATAATAAAGGAATAATTTTATTTATTTTCTGTGGAATAGATTAACCTTCTACTTCTACACGAATTCATTTTTGAAAAATAAGTTTTCCAAAAATAAGAATAAGAATATTCTCATCCTAATTTTAAAAATAAAAACAAAGAAATCAAGTCCAACGTAAACAGGTCCAATCTTTATATTTCGTAACTTGAGACACAGAAAAATAAAGGCATAATTTATGTAAAATGTTAATTTTTTTGTCATAGAAAATAAATTGAAATATGTCTCTCTCCAATATTGTGTATAACAATTTCGAAAGAGTTAATTATAATTTTTAAAATAAGATGGTTAAAAATGAAATTTAAAAAATTTAAAAAACAATACTACGTATAATATACATAGAGGAAGAGTAGTTAGGTGCTTAATTAAAATATTTCTGTCCAATCAAATTAAAACAAGCGAGTTTACAAAATTAATTACATTAATACTCTAATGTTCCCGTCACTACAATGATTATCCGAAAGAAAACTGTAATAGTTTCCATCGGGAAAAAAACTGTAATACTTTAACATGCAATTAAGAAGCCAGTACTGGCACACGATTCCCATTGACCTCGAGGTGTTTAGCTTTTCTTTGAAATATAAATATGAATTCGAATTTCGGAAGGTCTTAAAAATAGTGTTACAATATTTGACCAGTCACCCTTGAAAGTATTTCTTTTACTTTTTTTTTTATAGACAAGTATTTCTTTTACTAATTCATAATTATCTATTTTAGTTTTCCTCTACAATAATAAAAAAAAAAATCATACTCAATTATAGTTATTATTTGAATTTTCTTGCTTATTAAAATTAAAGAAAACGAGTTATATATTATAATTTTTTTAAAAAATTTTATTGATAATACATTAAATTAAACTAGTGTATATTGTTGCTAAAATTTATCAAATATTTAATAAAAAAATATTATCAAATACTTTATAAAAAAGATTATCAAATCATGCATTCTCTGGTTCTTAAATATAGTACCCAATTTTAAAGTCCTTATCCCTCTCTACAATACATTATTCAAAAATTCGAGTAGAATGTTTTATAAAATTTTTTCATTTGTGTGTATCTATATTTAATGATTTTTCCCAATATCTAGTAAATAATTTCACTATCATAAAACATTTAATTGCAGGTAGGTTTTGGAAAAAAAAAAAGGGGAAAAGATATTTAGACACCACAAATTTTCACAGTTTCCATGATATTGACAATTGGACATTATATTTAGGGATAGAGAGTATCATTCATCCTGTTTATTGAAATAATCCATAGATACAAATAAAAGAGGGTAAAAGATAAGGGAATTGCAGAAAAATCCTCCATTACAGTTTTTATTACCTAAAGTATATGAAATTTGTTTAAGGACTAAGTGTAACATAATTTTAAAGTGTGCAGGTCTTCTTCAACAGTATAAAATGAAAAATATTTGTATATAGGTAAAGAAATTTTGTAACAGAGAAGATTTTTCAAAAAATTTCCCAATGTAAAGTTGGGGCTTGCCGGTTTGGTGTATCAACTTTCAACTCAAAGTCTTGATTATGATGCTAATTCAACACGGCAAGCAAGTTTCATGATAATTTGTACTGCACAAAACAAGGGTATCTTAGTAATTTTGGTCCAAATAATTAGGTATGGGCATTACTATAAACATTTGTTGAAATCCATATGAAGGTATATGAATGGGATGTCCACATCAACAAATCAAATGTTGATTCATTTTCCAAAGTAAAATGTCCTTCTCATATAAAATACGTTAAAAGGTGCTTATGCTATGTTTTTTTTAATTATAATTAATTGTTTTTGACTTGGATTGCAATCTAACCTCTTAATTATATTTTTGTCGTTCAACTTCATTGCAGATTCCATTTTTGTCCTCAATTTTATTTTTTTCACAAATCTTTAATTTCAAATTTTTCAAACCGATTTATATGGTTCATTTTAACTATTATTGAACGCCTAACGAATTTATGTGTTAACGAACTCATGGCTTTATGATTATTGATCAACATGTCAAACTCACAAGCTAATTTACTTACTAACTGAATTTATCACTTTTACATTTTTAATTTATGAGATCGTATTAATTCGTTTTTAAACTCATGATAGTTACAAATTCAATTGAACTTGCAAAGACATCACTTAGTGAGGTTACCATTTTTTTATTTTTAACTTTTAAAATCGTGTCAACTTACTTTTAAATTTATGTTAGATTTTTGGATTTGATTATATTTAATGACTATTTATATAAATTTCACTAAACTTTTTTTGTTCAGTATGTCAAATTATAAATATAGATTATATATATATATATATATATTTAATTATTTAACCATATATTTTTAATAGCTATTTATTGATAAAAGTAAATTCATACAAATTTATAATACGAGTCTACAATTGGAGTTTACGTTCTTATCCTGAGTTTGGTTAAACTCATAGGTTTGATAACTTCGATGGCAAAATTGTGAAAGTGTTTTGGTTTAATCTCTTAATTGACAAGTTCCCAAAGAATGCTTAACTTTGATAATTAAGGATCAAAATAACTTAGTGTTAAATTCAGGGAAAAGTTAAATTAAATTAGTGATAAATAACAAAATGGTCAAACGCATAAATGTTTGGTAGTGAACTTGAAATTTGACAAACTTAAGCAGTTAGTTAACCAAAAGTAGACAATGTAAATAGGGCAGGTGGTATTGGTGCAACCACCATGAAAACAAACCTAATCAAATTAGTTTTGATACTTGTAATTTCATTATTTTTACAAAAAAAGAATAAAAATAAAGACTAAAAATAGGTATATCGTGGAAGTAGTTATGAACTTAAGAGCAATGTTATCAAAATTAAACATATCAAATTGAGGCACTAGTTTAGATTTATTTGTTAGACTAAACCATGTATTAATTAATCATAAAATTCTTCCATTACAATATATATGTCAAAAGTTATGCAAAGATACAAGAGTAGTCATAAATCATATTAAAGAGCTTTTATATTAGGTTTAATCTTAAAGAAGCCCTCACCTGAAAATTGTGAAAATAACAAGGATGGGTTTATATTAACAAATCGATTCAAAAAATGCTTTTAGTTCATCAATACAGTTGGTAGAAGATAAATAAACTTCATGAAATATATGTATTAGTGCTCGTTTAGGATAGCTTATTTTAGGGTAATAAGTGCTTATAAATCGTGATTTACGGTATACGAGGTAAGTAGGTGAGAGGAGTTTTAACTCAACTTACGTAATAAGTGCTTATTAACCCCCAATAAGCAATACCAAACACACATTAAATAGTGTTGATGATGGTTAAACATTCCTTATATCCTCATTATTTAATTGGGTTGAGTCATAAGTTAACTGTAACACTTGCTTTTCAACTATCTTAAAAATTTTAACAATTTCACAATACATATAGCTTTACTCTAATTCAAAAAAATTAAACTTATTAAAATGCAGTACCATGGTAGAAAATAATTACGCTTTAAAATCGAAGGTTATCGATGGTAGAAAAGAACGAGTTTATCACTTAAAGGTCCACCGTGATTAAAAAGATTCACACATCTGAATAAATTTCAAAATATACAACAATACTTAACGAATGGGCTTGAGGCACATTTGAGCCCAAGGTAACAAGTCCAATCAAAACAATACTCCCTCCGGTCCTAATTATAAGACAAAGTTGACTTTTTTGAAGAAATTAAGGAAGTCAATTAAATCACTTTAGAATATTTATATTTATATTTTTTTCTTCAAACTAAGTAATTTGATTAATAAACTAATATATAATCCAAAGATACTAAAAATATGAATACTCTAAAGTGATTTAATTGGCTTCCTTAATTTCTCCAAAAAAGTCAACTTTGTCTTATAATTAGGACCGGAGGGAGTAATATTCAAGGAATGGCCTGAGGTTAGTGGTTTATTTTCTTGATTCTGTATAATTTATTTTTATTAGGGTTAATATAATCTTTAGTCCTTATAATTTATAGTGATTTTGGTTTTGATTTTTAAATTTTTAAACAAGTGGTTTTGGTCCCTCAAGTTTACTCCGTTTTAAACTATTTGTCTCTAAAATTTCAGAAGGACTTAAAGTAAGAGTTAATATCGTTAATTAAGCTTATGTGACATTACCACTGATAAATATACTTACGTGGATGCTGACTAGGTAAATTGAGGTGGAAAAAAAAATTCTAAAGCTTATCTGACCAAAGACGGATTTGGGTCAATCTGACGGCCAATGGAGAAGTTGAAGAAGGGACCGTTAAGGAGACCGCAAAGTAAAGGCAGAAGACAAAATAAAAAATTAACTGGGTCGTATCATGAAAAGGTTGTTTATGTTTTGGTCCATGAGGTGTTTCTTGGAACTGTAACGTAAAAATGTTAGAAGCCATACAACAGATTGATTTTCTACTATATATACCCATAATACTATTTTTCCCATGCAAATAGATATTTCAAATTAGGCTTAAGTTTACATGAAGCACTTCCTCCTGTCCTTTTTATAAAGAGCCTAAAATTTGAATTATCTTGGTTATTTTTATAAGAGCTCAATAAGAGTTATCTTAATATTTAATGAATTTTTTTTTTTCATTTGTGCCTCTCATTAATATTATAGATATATATATATATATATTGCAATAATTATTATAGGGTTGGTGATACTTTTATATATATATATATTCTATTTATCTCTCTTAATTACCACTTATAAATAAGGGTATACTTGAAAAAAAAAAAATTTATTTCAATACATTATTTTTAACTATTTTTAACCACTTTCTTAAACCACATAATTCTATTATTGGGCACTTATGCATAGGACTAGAGGGAGTATCATTTTAGTCTCTTAAATTTATAAAGTACTCCCTCTGGTCCTAATTATAAGATAAAGTTGACTTTTTTGGAGAAATTAAGGAAGCCAATTAAATTACTTTAGAGTGTTTATATTTTTAGTATCCGTAGATTATATATTAGTTTATCAGTCAAATTAATTAGTTTGGAGAAAAAAATAAAAATAAAAATACTCTAAAGTAATTTAATTTGCTTCCTTAATTTCTCCATAAAAGTCAACTTTATCTTATAATTAGGACCGGAGGGAGTACTTTTTTATTCTTTAAAAATTAACACCGTTAATATTATCAATGAAAAATGTTGACTAAGCAAAATTAAGAGGTGACTTTCCTATGTTGAGAAGGCAAACTTAAATTGCAGTCCCTATAGTGTTTCTGCCTTCATAGCCAATGATTGTGCTTGTGGTTGCAATTCAGTGCCCGATGATTTTGTTTCTTACAAAATTCTAGCTGCAATAATTTGTATCGTGTAATCGAAACAGAGATATACATATTGCCGTAGCTAGGGATTTTGTCTTCAATCTTTTTACCTTACTCTGAAATCACCCTATACATGAACAATGCAATAATATTCCAAGATCTTTCTAAAACGAAATGCGAGATTATATATACTTTTGAGAAGAAAAGATTTATCGCTCATTTTCTCACTTGATTTCTTCCACTTTTTTCTCTCACAAGAAACAGAACTTCAAATGGCATACAGGTAATTTCAGGGCCTGGACTTATTTCAGATACATTGAATCTCTGTGTGCGAGTCTAACTTTCTTATCTTCTCCTACTTTAGTAGATGAGATGAATGAAGAGTCGTGGGTACATATGTGTACAAAAGGACAAGAATCTTTATTCCTATTTTATTTATTGGCAAAAAGATGGCTGCAATAATCTTCAACACTAGAAGTTTTACTGCGTGAGAAGATGATTGCAGTTGCATAATCAGCATCGCATTGTCATTCTTTAATAGTTAGCATTTCAGTTTGTAACATTAACGATGTTGACTTCTAAGAATTAAAAATACACTTTATAAACTTAAAGTTGGATCATGGGCCTGGGATCATTAATTTGTGCTTTAATAAGCCACCTCTGTTTTTTTACCCTTTCAAAAAACAGAGATTGATAGAACTATAACTCAACACCTCAATCCCAACCTCGCCCACGCCAAATTTGTCATTAAACCCCCATCTACATCAAGAAAGCAGGCTCCATAAAAAACTTAACGGTGTTAATGACACGGACTAACAATTTTAAACAGAGTAAATTTGAGGATTAAAACCACTTGTTTGAAATTGTATGGACCAAAACCAAAATGATTGCAAACTACAAGGACTAAAGATGATGTTAACCCTTTTCGTTTTGATACACGAGAGCCTAGAATATTATGTCGGGCAAAACAAATTAAATTGGAAGTATTTATTCTCCCACAGCGACTGAAATTATTTTTTCTTACTTTGTTTCAAGGGCTATATATAAGAGAGCCCAAAAATGTTAGGGCAAAGGTGCAAATTTGGTAATGAATAGTTTCGCTTGGAGCATCTGTACGACTTATATATTTTTGGGTGCAAAAATGGCAATAAATTATATTTTTTTGGAGCAAATTTGGCAATGCCGTTAAATCTACTTAACTGCCGTTACTTTTTGAAATATGGATCCCAACAGGCTTCTCTATCTGTATTATTTTAATATTTTTTTTAATAAAAAAATATCACTTAGGCCACATAGAAACAATTTCATTTCAGTTAAGGCCCAAAAGATTCTGAAATCTCATTGCAAAGCTTAATTAATTTTTACTGACAGTGATATTTCGGTGATATTTCAGAATCTTTTGGGGGTTATCTGAAATGAAATTTTTTCTATGTGGCCTAAGTGATATTTTTGTATTAAAAACATATTAAAATAATACAGAGTGAGAAGCCTGTTGGAACCCACATTTCAAAAAGTAATGACCGTTAAGTGTTTTTTAACAGCGTTGCCAAATTTGCTCCAAAACAAATAGTTTATTATCATTTTTGCACCCGAAAATAGATAAATCTTACAGATATTCCGGACGAAATTGTTCATTACCAAATTTGCACCTTCACCCAAAATATTATACCAACCATTAAATCCAGACATCTCTTTACATGTATTATTTATTCTTGTTTTTAAGGGCTATATATAAGAGAGCCCAGAACATTATGTGACGAATATTGGCCCAATCATTCCATGAAGAGGACAATGTAGATTACTTATCCTTGTAGTTACAATTCCAACAACATTAAAGAAACAAATCAGAGCCCCAAACTCCAACATTCCATAGTACATTGTCATTTTCTTTAAGGAGGGGGAAAAAAAGAAAGCTACAAAATGTAACTTAAAACTTGTGGGTAGAGAAGCTGCAAAAGAAGAAGGAAGGACCTCAATGTTAAAACAGTGAGCAAAAGATGATGGAAGAATCCAAACAAAACCCAAGATAAATAGAATAAATGACGATCAAGAAGAAGCCATATGGCATGATAGAAGCTCAATGTGGAAGCAAAGAAGTAACTTGATGGCTCACCGTGGAAAACTGTTTATTGAAGACATTGCATAGATCAACTCAATTACACATTATTTAATTATACTTGGTGGGTCCTTATTCAAAAGCTAAAACATCCCTTCAATATAACACAAGTAGAATAGGAGAGAACACATGCATTATGTATTAAGACGATATATCATACATCGCATAATGATATAATATTATTTTTGGTTGAGATGATAACTCTATATTTTATACATTTAAAGGATGTTTTGAAGATAATTGGAGAGCTATCTATACAATTTTGAGGGATTTTTATAATATCATATTATTAAAAGATCAAATCAAATTGGTGCATCATTTTTTTGGGATTTCAAATTAAAATAGAAGTTTTCAAGATTAGAGAAGAAACCATAATAAAAAAAATTATTATAAGTTTTCTTATAGAAAAAAAATCAATCAGTTTAGTTTTTATTGGTATTATTATATTATTACAGCTATTATTATTATAGTTTCACTTCATTTACTTTTCAATTCAGAACACGGCATCGTTTGGCAAATAATGGGTAAAACGAGTCCTAATGTTCAGATTAGCTTTTGAAGAATAACTTTTACAGTTTACGAGGTAAGTATGTGAGAGGAGTTTTGTCTTGATTTCCGGAAAAGTGCTTTTGAAACTATGGTTTTGGGGGTAGGCGAACACACACTAGAGGTAGCTGATTCAAAAAGGGAGGCCACGGGTTAGAGGAGAGACAGAGAGCTAGGAGGCGTCTTCTTAAACTGGTGGGCAGCCGACAAATCAAGGATCACCATCATCTTCCTTCGAGTGTGAACCAGAGGGAAAGGCGAAAGAGCATCATTGAAGATGGGACCTAGGTAGGTGATCGTAGCTACTGTTCATCGTATTCTTCCCCAGGTCTGACGAGAACCAGAGTGATAAAGAAGAGGGAGAGATCATTCTAAATCACGAGCTGAGAGCAGAGAATGAAGATCATGAGCTTCGGTGGTGAGTCTCTTTAATCGAAGCAACAAGCGAGCTTCATCGAGAGAGCTGAGAGTGTAACACCCCAAATTTTATTCACCAAAACTATATTGTAATTATTTGAATAATTCAATAAAGTGGTGAATATTCATGAATTTGGATCTTGTGAATTTTGAAATATTCATATTCATAAGGAAATGGGCGAATTAATTCCAAAATCGAATTAAATTACAAAGGTGATAGCAAAATCATAATTTTGCCAAATTAGCCCAAGATTAATTATTTTCCAATTAATTGGAGTTAATTTCAATTAATCAAGGAAAATAAAGGAAAATGCATAAGGTGATTATTCTTGGTGGAATAAATCAAGAATTGTGAAATTAAGGGAAAAATTAATTGATACATGATCACATGTCACAAGTAGAAGGAAATCATGACCAAGATTGAGTGTGCACAAAAATGGAATGATGGTGTAGTGCATGATGATGGAATCTTGAGTGAAGAAATAAGAAACATGATGGCAAAGGTGGAGTGCACACTAGGTGAAAGACATATGCATGGTGGTCATAATGAGAGAGTATGGTAGGAGCTAAGGTATGGTGCAAGATAAGTGCCACCATATCATCCCTTGATTAGATCAAGGGCTAGAATGAAAGAAGAGAGATTTCATAAAACACATCCCTTTCCTTTCCTTACTCATTTTCTTCCAACACAAGAAGAGAAGAGAGAGAGCTTGGGAAACTTTGAAGAGTTAGAGAGAAGGAAGAAGAGGAAGCTAAGGTAAGTGTTGATCTCTTTAGTTTTTCTTGTAGCATGTCCTTAGAAACCTTCTCTAAACCTTTATTCTTCATGGAATCCATGAATTTGAAGACACATTCTTAGCTCAAGAAGAGAAAGAGGAGATGTCTAGAGAGAGAAGATTCAAGATCTCAAGAGGTAACCTCACAAACCTTAGATATAAATTAGTATGGTGTTGTTGTTGAGGTTTGTGTTTGGTTTTGGTGATTTTTGTCAATTTTGTAAATTTGGAAAGTCCTAATCCTAAGGGTTTATGCTGCCCAAAATACTTTAAATCATGATTATGAAGTGTTCAAGTAAGTTAATCAAGGATTAGAAGTGAAAAAGTATAAGTTTTTGGGAGCTAAAAAAACAAAACTTCATTTTCCCCATTTTTTCCCTAATATTTCGGCCAGGACCAGAAATGGTAGTAGGAGTTGAATTTTCATGAAATAAATGGTTCCATTGGACTCAGTGCGCAAAAATAGGTGGGGTTACAGTTGGGCACTTTTTCGATAGAGGCCGAAAAAGCATAATTACGAAAACGCCACTGAAATCACTAAGTAGCGGCTGTCAAGGGTATTTTCGTAATTTGACAGTGAATTTGGTAATTTCGAGCCCGGAAATGGATTCCTTGGGCAAGAATAAGTGAGAATAGCCTTAGTCAAAATTTTGGGAAAATGTGCCATCGGGCCGGGTACGGCGGGGCCAGGCCCAGGTTCCCGGGGCATTTTTTGTAAATTTTCACCATAGACTAATATAACCACAATAAACATTATGGAAGAGTCTAAAATAATACTTGGATAGGTTATGACCTATTTCTGGTACATTTAATATTTTAGGACCGATTTGGAGGCCGGATACGACACGTTCTTCGAGGCACATTTAAAAAGGGGATATTAAAGCTTTGAGGTAGGGACATTATCCTTCATACACTATGCCATAGTTATATGATTGTGTGGATGCCAATGTTTGTAAATGCGCTTTATTAATTAACACGATTTGCCCAGACAGGGGCCAGAAGTGTCAGAGGCTCTTACACTGGAGTTGGTGAAAACCCAATCGGTGCAAAATAGTGGGCCTAGACCCTACTCATGTATACATGCAGATGATATGTTTATAATGTTCATTAATTGGTGCATATATGGCATATATCATATTTACTTTTCGCATTTTCTATGAATGATAACATGTTTCTACTGGGATTCTCCGGAATCTCACCCTATTTTTAAATAAACACCTCAGCGGGTACCAGTGGGGCAAAGGGAAAAGACATAGACGTCGGAAAGTGAACGGCACGTGTTTCGAGGCAAGGACAAGAACGTGGTCATAATTAGTCTGTTTTATGATATTTTGGTGAAATTTGTAAATATTAAAACTTCTGCTTTATTTTTTGTTTTCATCGACGAACGATATCGGAATTGTAAACGGATATTTTTATCAGTATAATTGTACTTTTCTGTATGCCCATTGAATTCTGTCTTTATTATTCTTTGATTATCGAAATGAAAATGGGTGTTGACAGAGAGGAAGACATGGGAGACAGAAGCTTCAAGGAACCGGAGGGGAAGGCACATCGACACCATCAACAGTCCTTCTTTGTGCTTCACTATTCATTTTCATCATTTTCTTTTTGAGAGCAGAACACGATTGGACATGCCTAAATTTCGCTGACACTATTGCGAAGTGAACCACAGGACTGTTAATTCCTCTCTGACTCTATTCTCTGCTTTTATGGATCTTGAACTTAATTTAATTGTTGTTGAGGTGATTATTCTTATTAAAGAGATGTTTGACTGATTTTTCTTTTAACCTTGACTAGATATGAACTAATTTGAGGATTTGAGCATGAATGAATTAATTAAGGGTAAAGGTGCATCCAACACCCTAAACTAATTTTAGAGGTGAAATTAACACCCTAAAGTATTTAAGGGTGCAATTTTACCCCTAATGTATTAAAATGTGATCAATTTTACCCCTCCGTTAACGGGATGAAACATCCATTTCCTCTTGTCACCCTCCAGCCTATTGTTCTTCTGAAACAGGCGTCTAATGAGAGCTTAGCCGATGACCCCATCAGCTTCTGCTCCATCATCCTTGCCATTACCATCCCTCCACCGTGAGTCATCGACGCCGGAAACGAACAAGACGACCTCAGTGGCTGCATCAGTGGAGGGGGCCCCAGCGGCAGCATTGCGTCAATGCTTAGCTTCTTCTTTGGCTCATCTCCATCGTCCTTTCTCCTCATTGGCCTCTTTGGTAGCTACCAGAAGAAATTTGTACAGCATACCCACATCTCTTTCAATACCTCCATAGAAAGCTTCAGCTCACACATCATCAACAGCAAGCAATCAGGTGCTTTTGTTCATTGGGTCTCGGGTCTTCTTGGTTAGATCCATCTTGGGTCGCTGCCAAGTCGTCTTCCATAGGTCTCTCTCTGGTCTCTTTCTCTTCTTTCCCTTCTTCTCCTTGTTCCGTTGACTCCACAATTGCTTCTCATGCTTATGTTTCAAGCGTCACATAAATTTTTGCCTTTTCTTCTTTGTTGCTTTCTGATTTTGACACTACAGAAATTATAGGTTATAAGGAAGCAAGTTCTAGGATTTTAGTTCGTTGCTACAAAAATATGTGTCATTGTTCTACTCCTCTGCAATTTCTCTTCATTAACCTCTTGTTTTTCAAGATTTGCTAGAATTTTAGATGAATTATCACACAGTTTTCATCTTTCACATTGCCATTACCTCTTCAACTTCGACTACAACTTTTTTCTTTACTTCCTCTTTTTCGACTTCTTGCTGTTCTTCACTTGCTTTGGCAACATCACAAATTCCTGGGTTTGTTTTGATTTCAGATTCACAAGCTTCCATTACTATTTTGCTTCGATTTTCACTTCTCCTATGATTCTTCAATCAAGGGGAAACAGGCGTTTTATGTTCAGTTAGTTTAGATTGAAATTGCACCCATTTTAATAGATTAGTTGCAAAATTGCACCATAAAATACTTTAGGGTGCTAACTGCACCTCCAAAAATAGTTTGGGGTGCTGGTTGCACCTTTACCCATTAATTAATTATGTTTAGTGTTATTTTTGTTTATGTAATCTATTCTGTTTTGTCTACTTAATGCTTAATCACCACTAACTATAAAATTAGGAAATTTATATTAGCCTTGGAAGATGAATCTTAATTGGACTATAGGATTAAGTAATGTGAGACTAGAATTTATTCTAATTTGACAATAGGATAGGGATATATCTATTGGACCCATATAATCATATTAGAGTAAAATTGGACATTTATTGCCTCTTGAGTAAATTAGTTAGGAATAACAATTTAACTTGAGAGAGGGGTATGAGTAATTGGAAGATATTTGTATTCATTTAAACTCTCGATTAAAAAATTAACATTAAGTGTTTTTAATTGGGTAAGTACATGTTCTAATACTTAAAAAAGGGATTACCCACTCTAGGTTGTTTTCCTCCATTAAAATCTTAAAAACATTAAAGTTAGTACTATTGCTTTTGTTTAAATTGATTTTCAAATTCATTTCTCTTTTTGATTTGCTCAACTTAAATGAAAATGAGAATTTGAAGGCCTAATTATCTATTACTTTGAATCTCTATAGGACGACCTAAATTTGCTATTATATTATTTCAACAACTCGTACACTTACAGTGCTTATTTAAAATTTAGTAGCATCAAGTTTTTGGCGTCGTTGCCTGGGATTCAAGGCAATTGGTGATTAAAATTAGAAATCCTTTAGTAGTTTAAGCTTGAGCATTATGAATATTTTTTTTTTGTTTTCTTGTGTGATTTGCTTTATTTTCATTTTTTTTCCTTGCTTGTCTTTAAAAACAAATTTTGAAAAAAAAATGGATTATGCACATCATTCATTTGGTTCAATCAGTGATAAATTGTCATATCTTAGTTCTTAATTGGGAATGAATATGGATGACATGAGACAAAGGAATGCAAATATTGGTTGGATTGAAAATGTTGATTCTTCTCAGTATAATTACTTTTCTTGTGTTTATTGTAGAGAGAGTCATCATTTATATGAGCATTATCCATATAACACTACCAGTCATTTTGTGAGAGATGATTTCACTAAGAACCAAACTTTTTTTTATTATCCTTTTTGTCCTAGTGGAAATTTAGAACAACATGAACCTTGGAATCCACATTTAAATTCCAATTCAAAAGAAAATTTCCCATCTCTTCACTCTCATCCTCACTTTGAAGAAAATATCCATGAATATAAAAAAAAGTCAAATTTAGAAAGTTATTTGAGGAATATGTGGAATCATCAGAGAGATTTAATAGAGAGCAAAGGGAGTTTACCACTGGCTTTGTTCAAGGGTCAAAAATATTGGAGTGTATGTAACTAAAATTGTTTCATCTCTTGAGAATATGAATCAAGCTAATTCCTTAAGCATGATTACCACTTCTTGTGTTGATGATGATTATTGTGAGGAAATTGAAGATGTGCAATTGCATAAGACTTTTGATAATGGGAAAAATGAACGTGAGCCTAAAATTAATTTGGAAGAGAATAGTGGGTGTCCAATTGAGGTTCCAATTGAGGAGCTTAATCTTTGTGACTTTGATGTTGAGGTTAATGGAAAGATCCCAAGAGTTGTTGTTCATGACTCTCCTATTGAAGTGTTGACTCTTACTGATGAGAGTCAAGTGGATTTTGTGGGATGCTTGTATTTTTAGAAGCTCCTAAATTTGTTTGCAAAGATGTGCATGTTGTGCTTTATTTGAATTCAATCAATACTTGTACTCTAAAATTGTCTATGATTGAAGAAGTACAAGTAATTAACTTGAATGATCATTTCATGTATTTGAAACCTTGTTGCTTGAGAAAAAATGAAGACAATGTGATTGGGGTGTTTGATACTTATGATTATTGGTTTGTTTTGAGTAGTATGGCTAAAGACTATAAATTTAGCGCTGCTTGGGAGGTAACCCAAGGTTTAATTTGATGTTTTATTTTGATTTTGTAAGACTTCTGGTAGCCCCTAATGATGTATTCTACTTTGATAGCCACAAGCAAGAGCATTTAAGAGCATAAGACAATAATTGAGAGGGGAGTTTGCTTCTACTTTTTTACTTGTTTTGTTTCATTTGATAGCTGATAACATGTTTAGGGATATGAGTGCTGGTTATAATCTAGCTTTGCATGTGATATATGTTTGTTAATGATTATTAATTTGATTGATGGCATTTGTGAGTTGTGCTCAATGTGAAAATTTAAGATCTTTGAAGCTTTTGCTATCCCTATACTTAAATATAGTTATTTCTTTTCTTCCATTACTTAGTGTTATTTGTTCACTTTGCGGACAATGTGACATTTAAGTGTGGGGGTGAGGGTCCCATTGATTTTGAATGACTTGTCCTCAAATTGTTTTTTGGGAAATATTGAAAAAAAACTTCTTTGGTTTTGCACAGAAATAGAAAAAATTTTTGAAAATTTTTGAACAAAAATTTTGCTTTTCATGGATGCTTGAATTTTATTTGTGAACATTGGCAAAGTTGGGATGATTTGAATTTGAAAAGGATTGAGTTTAACTAGAATTCGGTTCTATCTTTTTGGAATATTAGTAGATAGGTAAGGAATTTAGCTTGGATAATTGACTTTATGATATTAAATATCGATGAGAAACTTGAACCTAAATATTCATTTCTTTCAAGAGGGAGTACATTTATTATTATTTCATCTTTAGAACTTGTCTTGAATCTCTTTTGAAGTTTTAAATCCTTTTACATGCACAAAGATGATTTAGGCATTCATTGCATAGCTAATTTGGCAAAATGTCCATCCCTTATACATGAAAATCCTTTGTTTTACCCCATTTGAGCTTTAATTTGTTCTTAAAAGAAAATTGCATAGAGTAAATTGGACTCAATGCATTTGCTTAAGGTTTTCACTTTGACTTGGTGAAATGGAGCTCGATGGGGTGACCGGAGGATGTAATGGTGCTCTTCTCCGATAACAGGAAGCTCATTGGCCACAGAGGAAGGAAACGGTGCCGCCGGCAAAATATAAGGTTGAGATATGGAGGAGAGGTGATTCACTCAGCTTCCGCTACGCCTTTGTACAAAACTCTCAGCTCCCGGTCTGTGTTGTGGTTGTCTGTGATGGTGAGGGAGAAGTGAAAGTGAGAGTGAATGTGGGGTTGCTAGCGACCGTGGATGAAGTAGAGGAACTCACCAGCGACCGTTGAAGTTAGAGATGAAGATTGGAGGTAATAAGATGCAGCTTGGTGACGCTCTCTACTATGATCCCACCCTCAACTTGTATCTTTGTTATTTCTGAAGAAGTCCGTGGTCAAATTAGGTTTTGACCAGGGACTTACTTGAAATTGCAAAAGTTCTTATATAGGGACCATGTTGTAAATATTTGAAACTCTTGTAGGGTGGAGCTGTAATTATCAAAACTTATGGGAGTTTTTGTGATTTTCCCTAGGCACTTTTCTTCACATTTTTGTAATTTATAGAAATTGAGGGACCTTTTCTGTAATTGTTCCTAGACATTAAAATATTAATTCTGACCCTCTAAAATCTCCAATTTCTTCTTTAACACATACAATGCAAGATTAAGCACAAGGCAACATCAAAAGTCCAAGAAAACATTTGTATAAGTAATTAACAAATTTATAATCATGTTGCCCCTAATTACGCTTAATTTAATACAAATGTCTCTAATTAAAATTTGTGCTTAATCATACAAGAATGTCTTAGAAAATGCATTAAAAATCCCAATTTAGTTATGAAAAATTATATAAAAATATGGTTCAATCAATTTCCAACTCCTACGACTCTATGGAATGGGACCAAAAAAAGATTTGATCTTGGCATTTCAAGTTCATTACATACTTGTTCCATGGATGGCGGAGTACATGGATTTTCATTCAAGCAAGTAAAAGCTATTCTTGCAATCAACATCACCTTCTCAGCCACCAAACCTTGAGGATATGGTAGCCTCTGGTCTAACACTTCCTTCAAATCCAAATCATGGGCAACATTCTTGGGGCATCAGTAGATGACATTATGAGA